>OY728158.1:537861750-542861750 GCA_963277665.1 Viscum album
GTTACTCATATGATATCCATTTCTCATTATATTTGGCATATGGTTGTCGGATATATGTATAATTTGCAGATCATTTCATGAAATATAATGAATGTTTTTTTAAGTTGTAACATTGGTACTACTTACATTAATAAATTTGATGTATAACATATGCTTTTAGGAATTTCTCCATGCTACATGTTTTTGATCAATGTGGATATGTAAGACATCATCATCAATACTTTTCATTAACATCAATATCATGATGTTGATAAGGCAATTTGTGTTTAAAAATTACTCCATGATACATTATCTTGATTTACGAATACATGGTTGAGATATTATTTAGTATCCTGACCCAAATGAACTTATATCTCCTGACCATGTATATATTTCACATTATTATTCTTTAATTACGCAATGAAATCTTATGAAGGATATATACATCTACCTTATACTAAGAACAATTTGTGCATTCTTTTTGGCCTATTTCCAAAATCATTGTGACATAAATTTATATCCAAAGGCTCTATCATCCAAACTAAATACATTGATAATAGAAAAATTATTTATCTTTTATGAGCCTAAATACCTTACATGCTATATTCAGGATGTACACTTTTACTATTACATGAAAAATAATTATCTACTCACAATTGTGTATAAGTATTACATTTATATTAAACACTCATTTCCCATGATTCATGTGTCACCAAACTAGTAATTGTGTTTTCCAAAAAAATAATTAATTCCAGAACCTGAAATGATGTATTGTTGCGTCCAATGACACAAGTTTTTAATGTTAGTGTATATACTCAATATTAATTCCACATGAATCATTCACTTGGAAATTAAACATGCCTTGTAATTTCCATCACAGGACTGGGTATCACACTTTCACAAACACTTGGAGAATTAAACTAACATCTAGTAATACTTCTATACATACATGGTAACTATATTTAAATATACATATGTAAAAATCATATATGATTAAATACCCATGTAGTAAAGTGAAAAAATTATATTGATGAATATGCCTGATGTAGAAGAGATAACTAGTTTCTTAAAATCAATATATATTTTTTAAACATCCATTGTTTTAATTTATAATGTGCAATGAAAATAACATTTTTTAATCCCTCGTTAATTTAAGCATGTCATGAATGTTCCATTGGAATTAAATGACATTTACCTTTCCACATTTTCATTCAATTTATTCGCCTTATGATTTAAATCATTACTATATTTTATTCATATTCACATGGTGAAACATACATGGATAGGTAATGGATCATTTACTCAATAAATGTTCATTTTATAACTAAGAATGAATCATCAGTAAAGTGGTGAAAATGATATGATAAAGGTATCAATTTAAAGATCATGATCAATCATTAAATTTACAATTACCAGTGTAACATTGCCTTATTTCTATCATTGCTTCGCTTTATCCTTGTAATCATCTCAGAGATGAGACATCATGTTTATATCATCCTAGTCATGGTGTAGTGCCCACAACCGACACTGAACATTGATAAAAGAATAATGATATAACTATAATATGCCTTATACATTAGTCATTTGTATGAACTTTTCACCGTCTCTTCTTGAGGTAGTTTATCAGTGTTGGGGTCACTGGCACCATGAATTTCCTATATCGTAGTACTATGTGTATGCACATATACAATTCATGGATACTCGTGTCAGCGATGAAATATACATTGACCATAATAATACAACTGTATTTAACCATGTGCTATAACATTCCATTTTTCTACAAAAGTAAATTTCTGTAGATGAGTTCCATTTATTTGGATTACCGGTTTAGACATTTTTATTAATTTCATAAATCATTTAATGTCTCCAAATATTTTATCTAATTCTTGAAACCCTTTGTGATAGAATCAAAATACTCTATCGCTTTATTATTCTAATGGAAGGGATCCTGGAACCACCCCTCGTAGTCTACATGCTATGGCTACGCCACTACATGGAGGGTTCGAGGTAGGATTTTGGCTATCCAAATTCTTTAACCCTCGGTTCCTTGATATATTGAGTGATATACAAGACTCAAAAAAATAGAACATGAGTGAATCAATTCATTCCTATAAAATTAAAACAAGCTAGGTATGACTATTTAATTGATGCAATTTTAGTTAAGTCATATCATCATTCTTATAATGACTCCCCGGTAGTAAGATCCAACCTCAGTTATCACATGACTGACACCTCAAACATCCGGTCTGGTCCAAAATTGAATGATGGAAGACTTTTTTGACTTAATATATCTTTGATTGTTTTATTATTTTAATTTGATGAAAGAAATCATTTTCACTTTTTATTAGAACATACTATGTGATCTCACTCACAAGAGACCATGCATGAAATATAAATTTCACCATGTCACATGTCCAATTTATCTTGTATGCTTGTTTATTATTATTCTTTGTGTTCATGTTATAACTGATGATTCACAAAATAATAATCCATGTAGAAATAAAATGAAAAACATGATCATGATATGATTCTAATGGTTGATCTATTGAGTGATTAACAAACCAACTGAAAATCAAGGGATAAATACAAATAGTCATGTGGCATGATACTTGAATAGTAATGCCTGCTCATCCAATGCAACCAACTCCTATCAAATGTATCAACCTCACATGGTGTGAAATGCAACATATGTCATCTTGCCATTATACAATTGTACTCACACATAAGCTAGGGGGTCTAGGGGCATAAAATACAACTCTAAGAGTGGACCTGCATGACCTTATTCATATTATGACACTTGAGGTGACATGCAGATCATATTTTATTTAATTAAAACAATTACTAAAAACCAAAATGAAATAATTAAATGAATAATTAAATAAAAGGAACCAAACATAGATTTGTAGGTCCCCAGTTCAAGACCAATATATGCATTAACTTTCATATATGAACTAAATGTAGAATAAAATTAAACATGTATTAAAAATAAACATGAAATCAATATTTTATTGAATTAAATTTTCACTCTATTTTTAATTCAATATATATCGACATTTAGTCCCAATTAATTAATTTATTTTAAATAATAAAAATTAATTTAATTAATTAATTTAATTACTCACAATTAAATTAATTACACCGTTGGACCTTTTAAACCATAAACTTAATATTTAATTAATTTAATTAACAACTGTAAATAAAATAATTATTTTAAATAACTTTTGATAAATTTAAAATATCAGGGCCCCTCAAAACCCGAGCAGGCTAGTGAAGGATGGGATGGAACTTCATAGGCCCATCTAATGTTGTGTCGACCCCATACAAGGCCTTTATAGATCAAGAATTCATGCCAATTCCAGTTCCTAGTTCGGTAGACCAACATTGCCACAATTTGAGTTAGATTGAGACTAATAAGACTCCATAGAGATATATAGGTGGTAGTCGAAACTAGGCTGAGAAGCGGGGTTCTCACCAGGAGACCGGGTCAGAGTGTAGAGCACTAGTGAATTATAGGGGCTCTCGACCAAGTGATACTGGTGCAAGAGGAAAGAGGTGACCAAATATTGGTAGTGTCATTGGTTGGTGTGGCTGGGCGGAGTAGCTTGGAGTCCCTCGCGACAGCTGAGTCACCGACTACATGAGTTCTCTATTGGAGGGAGACAACTGGCAGCGAGGCTAGCTGGAGTAGAAGGAAGCAGATGGTAGGCATCAGGGTTATCGTGTGCTCCGCTTCTGGCTGATCCTGCAACACGAAGATCATGAAGGTCGAAGAGAAAGAGCTCTAGGACAGTCTTGCGGGCACGGTGCAGGAGATTACACAACTAAGAAGAAGACTTCAGTGGGTCTCTGTAAGGGAGATGACCTAAAAAGGTGCGTTCTATATTTAGTAGTTGTGGCTGAATCATGTTGGTGGTATGTGCTCGGTGAGGTGTTCAGGGATATCGGGAGGTGACTTTTCGGTGAACTGTAGTTCGACATGGAGAGAACTGACACATGGGGAGGGGGTACTACTGCAGCACCGCCTATGGTGTAGGATATAACTGGATCGCATGGTCCAACTGTATGGAGCAAGGAGGGAGGCGGCTGGTCTATTGTTGGTCATCGGGTGACGTTCCATGGGTGTGGGAGGAGGTGACCATTGGGGCAGCCATGCACTGCTGGTAAAAATGGGGCCAATCAGACCCCAACCCCACATTTATTTCTTGTTTTATTTTATTTTATTCATGACCTATAAATAATGTCACCTAATCCTTTTTTGGTGGTGGCAAGACCTTCTTTTTCATGTCATCCCTTCCCACCCACTTTTTTAATAAACTAATGGCTTAATTTAAGTAATTAATTTAAACAAGTCTTCCACCCCTTAAAATTTTTTCCAAAGCCTATATTTTCATTTGGAAAGAAAAATATTATAAAAATAATATAATTATAATAAAAAATTCTTAAGACTATATTTAGACTAGAAAACTTAAAACATTTAAATTAAAAAATACTATTATATTATAATATTACAATAATAAATTTATTATTATAATTATAATATTATTATTATAATAAAATTATTATAAAAATAGTAATTAATATTCCTCAACAGAAAATATTATTCTGCTGTAAACTAATTTAGATAAAAATAGTTCATCAATTTAGGACCTTTTTAAACTACCAGTTTTAATCCGAACTCAAAACATCAGATGATCAGAGAATGGTCAAACAATATAAGATCAAAATGTCATCTGTGGAGTTGGGACCGTATCAACAACCTCTTCAAAACACAATGGAAAATTAATTTTTCTTTGGCATATAATCGATGTGCATACCTTTGATACCACTTTTTGGAACTGGGAATGCAGTAGAGACCCAAATAGGTGGGTTATAAAAAATCATATACAATCGTCGTAAACTTGTCGGCGTCGGTGAACATAAGCCTGGTCTTAGACAAGGACCACACATGGAGGATTTTATGGAAAAAAATAAACCACAATGTACCTGGTTTAATTATGAAGCTGCAAATGATGTCTGCTCATTGCTGGCGATCGCTGATCAAAGAATCTGACATCGAACTTCCCTAGATCGTCCCCACGCACTTCATGAAATCTACGGGTGTGCCATTATTCATAGTCAAGGTGCTAGCACAGAATTGAAAAGATTCCTTCAACGCTCCAATAATAATTTCATCCCTTCACAAGTAATTCCTGAGAGAGTGCTTTATCCATAGTCCTTGGATCTAGAGACTCTATCTCTAGAACATGGGAGAGGATAGTGGAGAGAGATTCCAAATGAATAGTATATGGTAATATTCTCTCCTCTTATATTTATATTGTAATTTAATTACCCTGAAATTCCATCCCGGTATTGCCTCACCGACCTCGAATACTAAACACACTATCAACGACATTTTATAACAACTAAACCAAGTCCCATATAATTTTATCGTTTACTTTTAATAAATTAAAATGAATTACATGATAACAATGGATTCATTAACTTGACTCGACCTTCCCATAAATATCAACTGAACATTGAATAATTTAATATTCGTCAATTAATATTTTTTATTGCATTTACTTAAAACTCATAAATACTTATAATAATTAAATTCAATACTAATTGAATTGAATTATAATAATATCAATTTATTTATTACATTGTTGATTGTTTTTCTTTAATTAATATTTGACCCAAGTGGTGGGGCCCATAATGTCCAAAACTCATATTTAACTGAATAGGTCATATTCTTGAATATGCTATTGTGTGTGACCATCTAAGACCTTATCATGACAGGATAAAATAGTATTCATAGACCTAGAGAGGGATCTAGAAAGCCATCATGGCCCCTGAAGAGATAATGATTGTCCTAGCAATGGCAACACACCTGCTAATACACACTATGTAATATAATTTTTTTTCCCTGTAATATCTCATAAAGTAGGATGCACTCACATGTCATCACCCATATCATGATTTATTGTTTTATGATTTAACTGGACGAATTTACCCTTGACATCCATGGCCATATTCTTATAATGGTACTTTAAACCATATCAACATAGCCTAAGATATATTACTTCCATAACCTGGAAGTGAAAAATCCATTCTTGCCAATTCAACCAATGCCATGCCACCAATGACGAACCCAACACAAACTACCTCACCATGACTTCATTACCATGGTTTTCATCTTGAATCAATTCATGCAATCAAATGACATACATTGTAAATGAACTCAATTCAGGACACCATTACACAAGATAAAAAATAGGAACATCCAATGACACCAGAAACATGTGGTGTTCTTATTGGTGGGTCAGTTTTCATGATCTCAGTACTAGAGATCACTAAGTACAATAATATTGAGAATAAGTATCAATTATTATTACCCCCCATCACCTAACGGTCAAACATCTATTGTGTACAATTATTAATATGTATCTAGACTATAAAACATATATTTATGATTAATGACATACGATCTAAAGAATCTCATTATTGTTTGGGCACTATTATAAACATTCGATATGACAATTAATCATTGGAAATTTCTAGTATCCAGTGGATGTAGAAAATTATATACTATAATGGTATGATAACATCATATACAACTAACTAAATACACATTATGGTAATCAATAGAACTGAATAGTTGGGTCTGAGGCACCAACTATTTCGACATTCCTTGGTCTACAATTTGATTCATATTAACTTTATGAATTGTTGGGTATTTTGAGAAGATAAGTGCACCCAATGATCAGTGATGTACATATTTGTAATTCCAATGATGATTCGTGGAAATTCCATTCTTTGTTTGATAAAAGGCTTCCCATGATATTTAGTAAGATATTTTTAGGAATTATGAGAGAAACATAAATAACACAAATATAATAAGGCAATTGATTAATAAAAAATACTAATAATCTAAAGCATCGACACATGGGGGATTTAGCTACAAAAGGAGTATCTATTGTCTAACAGGCTCTTAATTCATAATATAAACATTTAACCTACTTTAGATTATAGATTTTCAAGAAAGTAGAGAGGCAACACATCCTACCTTTCTCTCCCTCCTTTCTTCTTCCATTGTCTACCCATAGTTGTCCCCTCCAGCTATCCATAAATTTGGATGACCAACCCTCTTATTTATAGTATTTATAAATAAATATCATGTATCATAATGTACAGGGTGTGTTGTCTTGTCAACCTAGCTTGGATCTTATTTCACTATAGTTAGGTGATCTATCACGCTGCCAATGTCTTTAAAAGAATTGACAGTCATATGGTGGTAGTAAATAGCATGTACCACTGCCCTACATGGTTTATAGTATCAACTTCAACACCAAACCACATTCTGGAAGGGGAAAATATAATGTAAATGGATTTTTCATGGTGTGTGTATCTTGGTTAGGAACATGGTCATGTACTTGGTCTGGTAGATCCATGACGAGGCAATGGTACATGCCGTGTGTAGTAATTACACACCATGAATTTTTGATCATCTGTTATGGTCTTTCCAACTTTGTGTCTTTTGATAGAAAACACCTTAAAATACTCACAATAACCAACATAAATAGGTTTTTTCACAAATCAAAATATATTTTGTGAAAATGTGTTTTTATTTTTCATAAGATGTTTGAATGTATATACTAAATTTAGTCACATCAAAATCCCCCATACTTAGTAATTTGCATTTATTCAAGAAATATATCAGCAACTAATCAATAGAATCCATAATATAAAAATGTAATAATTCAGCAAATAAATTTTTATACACTATATCCATACTATATGATTTTAAAATGAAAAAATCATATTTCAATTCCAAATATATTCTAATAATGCCTCTAGTATAATTTAATTAATTTTTTTCATCCTCTTTCACCCACATCATTCATCTTTTCATAAATACACATATCACTTGATGAATTACCTTACCAGATGGTACCACACTCATTAGTCAAATTTATTATATCATAGTTCTACTCAATATTATGTATACACATTCTATCCATAGGCTTCCATGTCTTCTCATTCTCTACATCACAAATAAAATCACAACAATCATAACGACCTTAAATAAGGTTCAATTGTTTCAGAGGATAAGGGTTGGTAGGTAATGATGCTAAAAATAATCATAGAGGCTTAGAAAAGGGGGATACATTCTTAATCAATTGAGCATAATATTCTAAATAATTCTTGTTGAATACTCATCCCCAACACGATCTCTCAAAATATACTCATCACTATGATTAAAGTTCATTCTAAAATGTGTTCCCAACCATTAAGAATGTACAAATAATATAAAAGTCCCATTTTTAAAATACGAGACCTCTAATAATATGATGAATAGTGGTTGGGAATCCTTATTTCCATGTGAACAAGTGAAATTTTATCCCACAATTAAATTCATGGTTTCTCATCAAAATATACAATGAATGGCAAAAAATTCCTCATTAAAGCTTAAATGAATAATCATGAAAAATTATGAATCAATTTTTGTAGGAAGGACAAAAAGTCTTGTAATGTTGCATCCTAACAAGGATGTTCATGATTTCTATGGGTGTTATTAAGATTAGATGTTGGGTATGTCATAAGGTAAAAGGGGTGGAAAATAATCTATTTCCTCAACCATTTTAATGTGATTAAAAAAATCACTTTTCTAAGAGAAATACTATCATGTTCGGGTAGTTTTCAATATATCAAGAATTTCTCAACAAAAAGGGTATTAGAAGGAATATGTAAAAAGGTCATAGAATACCTATGAATAATGAGGACAAATATAAGGTCAATCTGATCATGACATGTATTCAATTGATTAGTCTAACTAATTTTGATGTCCATGAATTTAAATCAATAATTAAACTCATTTTTCATTCATTTTTCACATAATTGAATTTTTAAATAAATATGTAACATTTAGAATTACATTTCACGTCTTTATTATTTTTAAATAATATTAAGAAAAAATTTTCTTTATTTTAAATTATATCAGCAATTAATGATGTATCCATGATTAGTTCAACTTTGAAGACTCTTGTAGTTAGATACTATCCCTCACACATAATAGTGAACATTGTCCTTGAAGTGCAATAATACAGATGAGAAGAGGATGTGGGAAAGAAAACTTGTCTAGGACAATGGGATGTAGTGAAATTAGTAAAGATGATGAAAAAATGAAAAAGAAACATTGAAATATTACTCCCCTCAACGTGAGTCGACATTATGTGAAATAATCAAAAGAAAAATGCCAAGAAATGATCCACATTACCTATCACTAAAAATGAAAAAATATATTTATGCAGAGACTTATATCTTCATAGCACAAGTATAACACAAAAGTGAAAAAATAAATGAAACAAATGTGTGAAAAATTAGTCTCTCGGTCACCTTAGAAGAGGAATCATCGGAAAGAAGAAGATGCAATAGAGGAGTTGAATCAACAGTGGAAGATGGTGGCACATTCTTTGTGCCCTACGTGAAGGTGTTGTGAGAACATCAACCATGGTAGTAGGAGGAATAATACATGGAGACACAAGATTAGTTCCATGTATGGGAGGATCTACTAAAACAACCTAGTGGGAAGTAGTAGTTGATGCAGCTGGGCAGATAGTTAATAATATAAATGAATATGTGGTCACTATTGTCAATGGTGGAGATGTTGCATAAGGCAGAGGAGTGGATAAAGGATTAGGTTCTAGAATATACTAAAGATGATGATGTTGAATGAGAATCCCCACCATCTTCTCAACATAAGTATGGTGATATAGGATGGTAGTATGGTGGTGCTTAATGATGTCCAGTTTTCAGTCCATCACATCCATGTGGAGGGTGATGGGGAGATCAGTTGAGGGTGTGGGTGATGGGGGGACGTGGATGGCACAAAATAATAGTAAATGGATGAATATGATTGATGGGAGGAAGAAGTGTGGGGGATGGAGAAGGATAATCAACTTGTGGATGGGGTGGGACATACTCTAGAACACCGTCTAGAGAAGCTGGGTCATCTCTCACCCATGTAGGAGCTGGGGCATCATGCACTGGCATATATCCATCTCCCCTATGCTCGAACTACCACATGCAGATAATCATGAGGAAGTAGAGACTCCGAGGAGAGCCTAAGGGTTCATGAGGGAGAAAGCGTTCAAAGATAACCTAGTGTTGTGTGAAGTGGGTGGTATAGAAGTCATCGTTCATGTTTCCCTCATGGCCATGGATCATGGAATGGAAATAGGCTACCACAATAAAGGGGAGGTCAGGGTAATCATGTTGGATAACACTGATGAGAAGCTCCATGTCTCACCATGTCACGAAACCCATATCCTTGTGGCATGGAAAAATAATGGAATTGAATCACTGAGGAAGGAAATGGAGGGGAGGGGAAATGATGGACTTACTCTTTTAGGATGTGGGGGCGTGCCTGTGGTACGACCTAGGGAGATCCCTCTATATAGTGATGAGGTCAATGTGCTCAGGGTTGGTAAGGGTATGGATTGGATTTGGGGTGGTAGGATGGGGGAAGAAGCCACACCCTCAACAAAAATCAGCAATAGTTAGGGAAAAATGGTGTTCGCCAAACCGAAATTGTACTAGGGTGGCTGTGTTGGTGGGCATCTGGTGGTAGGTAGACCTATCAAACTCTAAGGATGAGGTAAACTCTAAAAATAAATCTTTTTAGTTCATTGTGCTGACATGGAATGTATCATGATGATGTGTATGTCCATGGATATACTGAATCACAACCCAGATACTGAGACACTATAGAATTATGATGTCACGAAAACTAGCACTCAACTGGATTGCCCACAAGGAAAATCACAGCAATCTGTATTCTACTGGGAGGCCCTCAGTAAAAATCAGTTAGGGATGTGGCTGAGGCAGGGTAGTGGTCTATGTTAGCTAAGGTGGGACTACAATGGTTTCCATTGATGGCCCAGTAGTGGTCGTTGGATGTGGAGTAGCTGAAGCCAGAGCTGGCTCCGGTAGGTCTGTTGAATTAGTGCTCAACTACGAAGGTACAAACCTAGAAGTAGGAGTGGAGGAACCTGATCTCTTGGCTTTGGTGAATGGTGGGGTTGTAACAATATGATGATCATCATGTGTATTAGTGGGTGTGATAGATTCTACCCGACCTACGGATGTCACTGATGGAGGTAGTGGTAGAAGATGAGCCAACATTGCCAATACTGGTGGCTGGAAAACTGGGATATCCAATACTTGTCTCTTGGAATATCGAAGAAAAATTTGATGGTGAGGGTGTCCCTCTTCCATAGTAGTGGAAGTGGGAAGCCTCCCACTTTATTTATCATCACCTACCATATCTGAAATAAATAAATGAAAAGACCAAAATTATATTGAAGAAGAAGAATGAAAATGTGAGAAATTAGAAAAGGAAAAGTGCACGGTGTGTGGATCCAGTATACACAGTGTGTAGTGTTATCAGGGTAAGAACCTGTGTACTCTGGATAGCCACACTGAGTGAGAATGTGGGTGTGAAAAAACTATTACATGGTATGTGAAAGGTCGAACAAGATGTGTAACCAAACAGGGGGTGGGGCCCCTGTAAGTTCCCCAACACGGTTCCACTCCGAGGGGTCATATATCACAACACATGCCACGTGAAAGGGATACACAACATGTGTGAATATATGGTGTTCTGCCATATGTACTCCCTCCACATATATTCCTCTGAATAGATTTGGTAAACCGTGTGTTCCGAACATAAATGTCATGATTGTAGACAAGTGATGGGGGTAGTGTGCCACATTATATGGGATGGGCTGGATGGCCATGGGATTCACTGTACATGATGTGTGAAAAAAATACACACCATATATATATCAATTTATAAAATTGTTCCTATGTGGTCATGTACAAGATTTATATGGCGTGTGTTCTTCATTCACCCTGTGTCCTGCAGGTTGAAGCCAAACGATCGGTAGATATCCAATTATAACCAAAACGCAATGGAAACCATGAAATAAAGGGTGGTGAATGTAATACCTTGAGTGACGATTGAAATGAAAAAAATAGGGACTAGAAAAAAATGGAATATTGAAGAAGGGGAGACAGAGTGATGTCTGCTGGAAGAAAACTGGAAAAGTGGGGTGTGACATGGGGTTAGGATGGGTAGGGTTCCCATTTTTTACAGCCTAACACATGGCGTGTAGTAGGTCCCAAACAACATGTATATTATTTTAATACATTATTTTTATTATAGAAGAAATATATATATATATATATATATATACAAGAATAAACATATACAGATAGTGTATCACAGGATGACATGCCATGTGTTCTAAAATTTGAAAAATATAATTACATCCTTTGATCTATTGCTTGGGGCTTGATTTGAATTGGAAACCAGCTGATCAAACGCAAGCCATCAACCACTGGAGGGAAGGTGGTAGTGATCCACATTTTATTAACATATAATAATTAAACTATAGGTTCAGTTCTACATGAGATCTGGAAAATTAGGGATGTTTGGATTTAAATATGGAATAATTTCGATGTAGTAGGGAGATTATGCGAGTTAGAACTTTAGTCTTTTGAATCCAGGGATGAGACACTACCAATATCCCACATCACCTGCATGTAATTTATTTTTTTAAAAATCATTTAATTTATGAATGAAAACATTGGATACATTATATATATTTAAATTAATGTTGTGTGGTTTTATTAATTTGAAAAATGATGGAACATAGTTGTTTCTTAGGACTCAAACCCGATTCTTTTGAATCCCTAGATTACGACCCTGGCCAGCCAGTCCATCCCCATAATGTGTTTTATTTTACTTGTTAAAACATGAATTTTATTTGTAAAGTATCTCACACGCTGTTTAAGTAAACATAGATTCAAAAGGATAAACCCTTTACTAATGAATGGTATAGAGTGACTCTAATCGGTTACGACTTTGATACATTCTAATTACCATTCCATTGGTACATGTATCATAACTATTTATTAAAATAATTATTATATAATTATACTTCTACTTATATTTAAAATATATATTAAAAAGAAGGTACACCCCATGTGAAAGGGGGATACATGACGTGTAGTTTCTGGGTTGTGTCACATAAAGCAACTTTGTTTTAGGTCCTCTGATCGACCTTACATGAGCCTTTTACTATAATAAATTCATGGTGGATATCATACACACCATGTCCTCTTTGTGAAAATACGATTTGAGACACTTCCCATTCACCTTAAATGGTTTACCATCTGCTCCAACTACTTGCACTGAACCATCACTAGTGGAAATACGGGCTTTAACGTCATCGTAATAACGTCGGTTTTTTAAAAACCGACGCGAATAGTATGTGCGGGGAAATTTTGGCGTCGGTTTTACAAAAAACCGACGCCAAATATAATTATGCGTTGATATTGCGCGTCGGTTTTGAAGAAAACCAACGCGGAAAATATTAGGATACATATTATCCGCGCCGGTTTTCCTAAGAACCGACGCGAATAATATTATGCGTTGATTTTTCGCGTCGGTTTTTAGGAAAACCGACGCGGAAAATATTAGCATACATATTATCCACGTCGGTTTTCCTAAGAACCGACGCGAATAATATTATGCGTTGATTTTTCGCGTCGGTTTTTAGGAAAACCGACGCGGAAAATATTAGTATACATATTATCCGCGTCGGTTTTCCTAAAAACCGACGCGAATAATATTATGCGTTGATTTTTCGCGTCGGTTTTTAAGAAAACTGACGCGGAAAATATTAGTATACATATTTTCCGCGTCGGTTTTCCTGAGAACCGACGCGGAAAATAAATTTTTAAAATGTTTCGGTGTCGGTTTTCATGAAAACCGTCGCCGAAACTCAAAAAAAAAATATATATATTCCGCGTCGGTTTTTCTTAAAACCGACGCGAAAAGTCTTTTAAAAATATTCACGGTCAGAAACCCTCATTTTGTTTGTTCGTCGAAATCGAGTTCCGCTGTGGCGCTTCGGACTCCCGACGACCTTCGAACTTGATTTGCGATCTTGGACGGCCATTGTTGAAGGTTTTTTGTCGTCTGCACGATTTTGGGTATGTGTTCTTCCTATTTATCTCTTGTTTCATATCCCATTGTTTATTTCTTTATCAATAACCCTATTTTGCATGATTTTGATTATTGGTTAGATTTTAGTTGTAATTTATCATTATTTTTTGTTTGTATTATCATTGTTGGTGTAGATTTGATATTGTTTGTTTTTGGAAGTAATTATACCGGTCACAGTTTCGATTTAACATCTCCATTCGGGTTGAACTTCAAATTTTTTGTTTGTATTATCATTATTCCTGTTTAAAATGATCTTTCATTACATTATGAAGTACTATATTTTTAATTCCATTTCCATTTTAATAAATTCTTCTTCAAAAAAATAATTTTATTGTGTTAAATGAATTCACTCACATTTTTGCATGTAGTTTGTTGTTATTTCATTTCTTCTCGAGATTTACCATGCCAAATTCCTCAATTCTTTTTGGGTCTCATCATTTAACTAAGATATGAATAATTACCACTATCTATTATGTTAAAAAAATTTGAATAATTATTTTCATGCCATTATATAGTAAATAATTTTTCTTGAAATGTCCATAATACGACTAGAATCATAATGTATTGTAATTATTTCTTCGTAGATAATAATATAATCATTATCCCTCTATTAATGTTCAAAAATACCTTTCCACTTTCATATGTGGGGTTAGATTCATGCATTTTTAATAAATGTCCTCTTAAACTAATCTCATTCCATTGATTATATGTATTCATCTTTCTCTCCCTCTAAATAATAGTCATGAAATGATTTACTTCCCCCTCTAAGTCATAGGCTGCAAATAAAACATTCTCATGATCTAATATTTCATGGATGGATAATATATTTCTCTTCATGTTGATCCATTCCTTGACATGTTTTGCTGCAATAGACCCATGGATGGGGGTGTAAGTTGTCACCTACAATATGCAATGGAATTTTTATCCCTCCATAATGAATTTATATGTTCATAGTTCCCTATTATAAAACTCATGGATTGAGGGAGTTGAGTTATCATAGTCACCAAAAATTGTATCATGTATCTTAATACACATTGTCTTTAATAAGGATAGTTATTGCACTATTTTTCACATTAATTTTTCAATGATTCATTCATGTTACATCAAATGAATAAAAAAATAAATATAGTGTGATCAATATTAGTCATAGTGAGAAATCATATTATCTTGTATGTCATTCATATAATATTTATATCATGAAACTTTATTTTCAAAAAATGAAACCTTTGATTTAACCATTTTGTCCTTGTATTTCAATATAACACACATGTATATAATATTAAAATTAACTGTTTACTGTATTTGTAAACGTGTTTCATATCTGATGTCTTTTATCTGATTATCAATAGTTTTTATGGAATATGTTTTTGTTTACAATTTATCTGATAGATATTTAAATGTTTTTATGTTTTAATATATTCATCAATTATATTGTGATATTAGGTATTAATGGATCATAATTGGATTTATCTACGAAGAACTACTAGTGAATATGAAAGAAGAGTTGACAATTTTTTGGAATTTGCTAAACGGCATAATCAAAATATTGATTTGATTTTCTGTCCATGTGTGAAGTGTGTAAATATGAGAACGTTAAACTTCAGAGAAATCAAAGATCATCTCATTTGTTATGGTTTTAGCCTTAATTATACACGTTGGATCATGCATGGTGAAAGAACTGAAAATTCAACATCCAATATTGATGACGATATTCATAATGAGGCAGAGGATCGTATTGAAGAATTAATTCATGATTTAGGTGTTGAAACCATCGAAAAAACACCAACTGTTGAACGATTGTATGGAGATTCTGAGAAACCATTATTCCCAGGTTGCAGTAAATATACAGTGTTATCAGCAGTTTTGAGATTAGTTAACTTAAAAGCAAAAAATGGGTGGAGTGATAAAAGTTTCTCCAGTTTACTTGAGCTTTTAAAAGAGCTTCTTCCAGAAGGCAATGGGCTTCCAGATTCCAATTATGAGGCGAAGAAAATATTATGCCCAATGGGATTGGGGTATAAAAAGATACATGCTTGCCCCAATGATTGTGTACTGTATAGGAAAGAAAATAAACATTTATCAAGTTGTCCTACATGTGGAACATCGCGCTATAAGATGGATGAGAAAGTCAACTCAGATTGATTTTCAGGTGATGTCATGTAACGTTATGAAAAAACAATTTTTTTACTTTCCAATGATATCATCCAATATTTTTTTCAAACAATTCTTATAATTCAATTCTGATTTATTTTTAGGTACCAAAATCAAAACTCCATCTAAAGCATTTTGGTACCTTCAAATTATTCCTCGTTTGAAGCGTCTATTTGCAAATTCAAATGATGCAAAAAGGTTAAGATGGCATTCAGATGAGCGCATTTCTGATGGTAACTTACGTCACCCTGCCGATTCACCACAGTGGATGATTTTTGATAAAAAATTTCATGATTTTGGATTTGAAGTTAGAAATCTCAGAATGGGATTGTGTACTGATGGAATGAATCCATATCGGAGCCTCAGTAGCCAACATAGTTCATGGCCTGTTTTGCTGGTACTTTACAACTTGTCCCCACATCTATGTATGAAGAAAAAATATGTTATGATGAGCTTGATGATTTCTGGACCAAAACAACTGAGAAATGATATTGATTTGTATCTTACACCATTGATTGAGGATTTAAAACTGCTATGGGAGAAAGGTGTTACAGTTTTCGATGCATACAAGAAAGAGTATTTTCTTTTGCGTGCTATGATAATGTTCACTATAAAGGTCTTTCCTGCGTATGGAAACTTATCTGGATATAGTGTTAAGGGACATAAAGCATGTCCAATTTGTGAAGAACAAACTTCATATTATCAATTGCAGAATGGAAGAAAGACAGTGTACATGGGACATCGAAGATTTTTGCGAATTGATCATCCTTATCGTAGATTGAGAAAAGCATTTAACGGTTTACAAGAATACAACCTCCCCCCTCAACCATTGTCAGCTGAAGAATATTATGACAGAGTGAAAGATATTGATTCAACATTTGGAAAGAGAAAAAGTTCTGGTTTACAAAAACATATCTGGAAGAAGCAGTCTATTTTTTTCGAACTACCTTATTGGAGATTTTTAGAGATAAAACATAACATTGATGTTATGCATGTTGAGAAAAACATATGTGATAGTTTGATTGGAACTTTGTTAGACATAAAAGGAAAGACAAAAGATGGATTACATGCTAGATTGGACTTGATATTAATGCGAATTCGTTTGGAGTTAGCTCCCGCTGTGAAAGGAAAAAGAACATATTTTCCTCCGGCTTGTCACACATTAAGCAAGATTGAAAAGATGAATTTTTGTCAGTGTCTTCATGGTATTAAAGTACCCAGCGGTTTTTCTTCAAATGTGAATAATTTTGTGTCATTGAAGGATTGTAAATTAATAGGTATGAAATCACATGATTTTCATGTGTTAATGCAACAAATTCTACCAGTAGCAGTGCGTGGTATATTACCGAAAGCTGTCAGGAAGACAAACATCAGGTTATGTAATTTCTTTAAATCCATTTGTAGAAAAGTCGTTGATCCAAATTTATTAGATTTGTTGGAGAATGAAGCAACTCTTATTCTTTGTCAACTAGAAATGTATTTCCCACCCACATTTTTTGATATAATGGTTCATCTATTGGTTCATTTGGTGCGTGAGATAAGAATGTGTGGGCCTGTTTATTTAAGATGGATGTATCCTTTTGAAAGATATATGAAAATTTTGAAAGGATATGTTAAAAATCCTTATCGACCAGAGGCCTCTATTGTTCAAAAATATGTATCAGAAGAGGTGATTGAGTTCTGTACTGATTATTTGAATGAGGTGGAGCATATTGGTCTCCCTCTATCTCGACATATGACAGTTGACAGAGAAGGTAGAGGGGTTCGAGGCTTAAAGGTAAAGTTCATTCCACGTGATGAAGTGATGCAAGAACATTTATACATTTTGAACAACACAGATGAGGTTCAACCATATATATCCTCACATATTCCTGAATTAAAGTTACGATATCAGAAAAGAAATGAAAAGTGGTTGATGATTGAGCATAAGAAGACATTTGTTTCATGGTTTAAAGAGAAAGTCACCTCAGATATATCTGTATCAGAAACATTGAAGTGGTTATCAGGGGGACCATCTTTTAATGTGATCACTTGGTCTGGTTTTGATATCAATGGCTACACATTTTACACAAAAAACCTGGATGACAAGAGTACCGTTCAGAATAGTGGTGTGATGGTATTCGCTGAAGCAGTGCATTTTTCGAGTGCCAAAGATAAAAACCCAATTTCTGCATCAACATCATATTTTGGAGTTACTGAAGACATATGGGAAATTGATTATATTAAATTTCGAGTCACTATTTTTAAGTGCAATTGGGTTGATAGTAATAGTGGCGTGAAACATGATGAATATGGGTTTAAACTGGTTGATTTGAAAAGATTTAATCACAATGAGGAACCATTTATCTTGGCGACACATGCAAAACAAGTATTTTATGTCATTGATCCGTCGAATGATCAGTGGTCAGTTGTTTTTCAAGGGAAAAGATATCATTTGGGTGATGATGATGATTCTGATGATGCTAGTGATTTACATGAGCGTTATTCATCTATTATGCAATTTTCAGATGATTACAATGAATATAAGACAGACATAGTGCATGCAGTACGTACCGATCATGATGAAGGGACGTGGGAAAACACTAAATTAGTCTCCTAATTTTTCTGGTAAATATTTATATTTTGTGTCTATTTTTAAAACTTACAAATGCATGCCTCTATTTTTACATATTTATTTTTCATTTCCTTGTTTCTAATTATTCAGTTTTCTAATGATATGCAGGTACCCAAAATTTCATTACACTTTCTAGTAGCAATGTCAAATACAGATAGAGATGAGCAGTTACCGAGGTATATCTATTTTGACATATTATTAAATATTCAGTAATATACATATTTAATGAAATAAAACAGTTAATTTATTAAAAAAAATTGCAGGACTACTGATGCGTCCTCGGCGGAGGAGACTTCTCCAGTTACTACTGAAAAATCATGTTCTCTAGTTGGTAAACATGGTATTACACGTTTACCAAAACTATCACTCACTCATGATGATAACAAATTACACATCCGTTTTGATGATAATAATAATGCAGTTGGCCCAAATGCAGTTCAGTTTGTCAGTTATATAGCGATGCAGAGCCGTTGCAGGATTATTATTTTATATCCTGATTGGAAGTCAGTGGACAGGACGGCGAAGCAAAACCTTTGGGAGGCCGTGACGGTAAAATATCTTTATTTATTTATTTTATCTCATTTTTTTAATATTATATAGTTTAAATGACATATTTAATTTTTTCAATTACAGATGACATTCAATTTTGAGGAAACCAAAGAAATTAGGAAAAGACATCTCTCTTTAGCGGCGGTTCGATGGAGAGATTTTAAAAACAAACTGACAAAAGATTATGTTTTTGGAAAGAGAAGGTTTGAAAGCCCATGTCTTAAGTATCCATATATAGATGAAGAAACATGGAAGCGATTTGTTGACAGTCATCAGGAAGAGAAATTTCAGGTATTGTAATTGTTTTATATTTTAAAATTTATGCTATATTTTCCTTATTACTTATGTGTTTATTTTTATGTAACAGGCCTCCAGAAGATCTCATCAGGAGATCCAGTTGAAAAACGTATACCCTCATACTTTATCACGTGGAGGATACTCGTATTTGGAGCAGAAAATTATTGAAGAAAAATTTGAAGCATTAAGAGCTCGATCAAGTAGTGGTTCAGAAGAGGTCCAGTATGGTCCTCCATCTCCTCCCACTCGCCATGAGAAATGGAAACGAGCAAGAAGAAGAAAAAATGAACAATATCTTACAGACGAATCTCATCAAGTGGCTGATAGAATTGTAAGTAAATATTAATTCTTTTTTAACAATTTTCCTTTTTTATAATTTATAAACACTAATATAAATTTTTTATTTTTCATTTCAGGATGAACTTCAGGAGAAAGAGACACAGGGCTCTTTTATCCCCGAGGGTAGGATGGATATCCTAGCCACTGCTTTGGGAAAGACTGAACACCCCGGCCGTGTTAGAGGATATCAGGCGGGTGTTAGTATTCGGAAGGTTTTTGGTAAGAGTAAGCAACCAAGAGACCCGGAAATCGAATCCTTAAAAGAAGAGCTGTAGGATATGAAACGGTCTATGGGTGATCAAATTCAAGCAGCAGTACATAAGGCTTTATTAGAACACATGGAAAGATAGTCACAGTCTGCTCATCCTTCCGAGGTATATTATTTACTGTTAACAATTTTTTTTTTCTATAAATTATAAACACTGATATAACTTTTTCATTTTTCAACATTCTCAGCCTACTCACTCAGACTATCATGCCTCATATGCTTACCCAACACCGTCTGGGCAGCCTTCCGAGGTATATTATTTAATGTCATCAATTTGTCTATTTTATAAATTATAAACACTGATATAACTTTTTCATTTTTCAACATTCTCAGCCAACTCACCCGGACTACCCTGCCTCATCTGCTTACCCTGCCCCGTCTGCGCAACCATTTGAGGTATATTATTTTATTTAATTTTTAATCAATTTTTCTATGTTATAAATTTTAAACACTAATATACCCTTTTCATTTTTTCTGACTTCTCAGCCTGCTCACCCTGACTACCCTGCCCCACCTGCTAACTTTGAGCCTCCACCTCCTCCATCGGATCGAACCTTGTATTGTGAGTTGTTTGCGGGAGATCCTCATGTACATATTGTTGCGTTAGGACAAGTGTATTTTTTGGGGGACTCGGTACATCATCAGCCTATGCAGATGGGTCAGGTTAGAGTATCAGTACTTGTTATTATAGATCCTACTGCTCTACTACCATTTCCTACTGCGGGGATCACCAGTGTTGGGGAATGCATGGGCCATTTTTTACTTTGGACAACTGCACTTCTTCGTTATATTTCACATGAGGTATGAGTTTTTTTAACTAGTAATTAGAAATGATTCCAAATTACTTATAATGTTTTCTGACATTTAACTTATATAGGAATATCTGAAAGCAAAAGAAACTGTACAAATGCAGCAAAATGTTCAGAAACAGTCGGCTGTAGATACTTCTGATATTTCTTCTAGGTTGAAAAGATTATCTCAGTGCTCTTCTTCCTTGAATTTTATCTATGAGTTTCGGATGACGTCCGATATATGTGGAAGAAATTATAAATTGAGAATATTGAAAGAAGATATCATGAATTTAGTTAATTTTGAAGAGATCGGGCTGAATGTGGTGCAGTTGTTTTCCATGTAAGTAAATTGACGTTTGAATTGCTATTTCTTTAATAAAATATTGTTATGTCATTGACTAACTATATTTTCTTTTTAAATTAGGTATCTATACAGGATTCTTTTACAAAATGAAACTACAAGCATTTAAAGCTTTATAGATCCAGAGTATATTTCCTTGGAAGTCAAACATGTGAAAAATGATGAAAGAGTTCAATATATATCTGAGAGATTATCACAAACAGAGATTCAGTGCTGGTTTTTGCCATTTCTTGATAAGTAAGAATATCAACATAATTTTGAACTCATGATCATTATAATGTCATTAATTATGAACTTTTTGTATTATAGGAGGCATTGGATGTTAGGTGTATTTTTCCCAAATGAATGCACCTTATATTGGTTTTTCTCTTTATTAGGAAAAGTGCGTAAACCGTTTTCCAACTTATTAAACAGGTAAGTTGTTTTTTTATTTTTAGAAGTTCGTTATGTTTAATTTTAATTGTTTACAAAAGTTTTATTAGTTCTTATATAAAAAAATGCAGTTCATGGAAACATTTTACAAATGAAAAGAAACCAACGAAAATCAAATATGTGGAAGTACAGGTAATTAGTTTTTATATTTTTGTTATATATTGGGTTTCATTATTAGTTAAATGTTTTATAACTGCAGTGTCATCGTCAAAATGGAAGCGTTGAATGTGGTTATTATATTCTACGATTTATGTACGAGATAATCACAACTGGGGAAACTACTTATTTTTATAAGGTTAGTTGTATTAACTTTTTTATATATTTTCATCCACTTTCTTCTATTTATTAATTTCATATCATTCAATATTATTGTAGGTATTCAATGATTCACAGTCATATTCTCAATCTGATATGATTCATATTCAATCTACTTTTGCGGACTATTTGTTAAGTCTGATTAATATTTGAGGTATGTATACTAATATTTATAAATAATAATATATATGGGTTTAAAAAACTAACTCTTATGATATATTAGGTGTTTGAACCTACTAATAATCAAATGAATGCTTCAACAATAACAAACAATGAGCATGTCATATATTTCAAGTACGTGTATTTTAATTCTGCTTTACTGAGTTTTCTCAAGTGCCTCTGCAAAAACTGTTTTATTGAATCTACTAATAATCAAATGAATCCTTCAACAATAACCAACAATAAGCATGTCTTATATTTCAGGTACGTGTATTTTAATTCAGAATTAGTTATTATATTTCTTTTCATTGTTATTTCTTATAATCATTTGTCTGTACAGTGACAGATCTGTAGGGTGGTACTTGGATCATGAACATAGAGATTCGTATAGCGAAATAACATTCACAAACACTAAAAATTGTCTCCCTTGAATGCACAGCAATATCTTCTAGGCCTTTTTATTTTTTATGCAAATAAATATAGAAAAATGATTGCCGAGAATCATATCACATAATACCTGAAACAACGCTTAGTGGGCTCGCACAAAGATAAAATAGAAGGCGTCAATTTTTAAGGTATGTTTCTTTATGTCTCTTCAATCTGCATTTGATTTCAATTTTCTAACCTATTTTTTGCACTCAAACTTATTTCTCTGTTATTCCATAACTTAAACAAATAACAATAGTGAATGGGTAATGCACGTCTATACAGAGCAAATATAAAAACCTGAGGTTGGGGGTGGTGGGGATCCTATGGTGAAAAGACACCCCCAACATCATCAGTGGGGGAGGTGAGGAAGAGGTTGCATCGGCTGAGTGTTCCTGGAATTTTGATCAGGAGTCGTAACATTTCATTTTGGTAATTTACTTTGTGAAAAAATGAATGATTCAAATAAATTACACATTTTCATTTAATGTTTATTCATTGCACTAATATCTTGGATTGATTTTTCACGCACATCTCCTTAGTTTCATTACTGTTTTGACAGGATTGGTGCTATCTATTGGAGGAAACTTACAATGATTGATACTGAGTATGGTTAGATTAAGAAAATGCACCATGTAGGTACGTGTATTTTAATTCTGCTTTACTTTGAGTTTTCTCAAGTACTTCTGTTAAAGCTGTTTAATTGTTTTTGTATACTTCGTTATTTTTGTTCAGGGTTCCGATTTGTTTGGAGGAGAAAATATATGTATTTTATTTAAAAAAAAATTTACGACGTCGGTTATTTTAAAAACCGACGCTGAATATTGTAAAAAAAAATTATTTACGGCGTCGGTTTTTTTAAAAACCGACGCTGAAAGGGTTTTCCGCGTCGGTTTTTAGAAAAACCGACGCGGAAAATTCTGTTTAAACGGGTTTTCCGCGTCGTTTTTTAGAAAAACCGACGCGGAAAAGCCTGTTTAAATCGGTTTTTATAAAAACCGACGCGGAAAAGCGATATTTCGGCGTCGGTTTTATATAAAACCGACGCCGAAAACCTAGTCAACTATATTTTCCGCGTCGGTTTTTTAATGAACCGATGCGGAAAATAATGTATAAATGTAGCTTCGGCATCGGTTTTATAAAAAACCGACACCGAAGCTCATAAGCGAATTATTTTTCGCGTCGGTTTCTAAGAACCGACGCGAAAACTGTATTTTTAACGTCGCCAATAAAGACGTCGGTTTATAACCGACGTTAAAAATTAAAAAAAACCGACGCGAAAAAGTGTTTTTGCACTAGTGCATGGCTGAAGACCATGATTACTCAGAAAGTTACCAACCATAGGGACTTTAATTTTCATTCAAAAAATCTCAAACGGGATTAAAAAAATATCACCTAATCATCAGGATGGAATGAATTCTGATACATCATGTGGACATGGACCACCTTTGTCTTTTCTTTATTGAGATTGGAATTCTTATATGCATCCCAAAAAATTTAATTGAGCTCTGTCTGTTGAAACTTTATTTTCACTTCCATAATCTTGAGAGCATTATTCAATGCTTTAATAGCACATTAGGAATTGGTATCAATTTTCACAAGTAAATGAAATGGATTTATATAGATAAAATGGAATGGGGAAATACCCCAAGGTGTCTTGACGGTAGTTCGATATGCCCAAAAGGCATCACCAATCTTATTGGACTTGTTCTTTCTTGAGGTTTCGACAATTTTCTCCTGGATTAGTTTATGTTATTTGTTTGATAGCTCCACTTGGCCACTGGATTTGGTATGATATGGTTTCCAAGTGCTATATCCCACTACATATTTTATGAAAAAAAATTTCATCAATTTTTTGACCAAATGTGTCCCTCTATCACTTATCTAAACACATTGAACACTGAATATTTGGAAAACCGTATTCTTCAAGATGGAAATGATGACCTCTATATTGTTTTGTGTCATGGAACTAGCTTCTACCCATTAAGATAAATAATCTACAAAAAACCAAATATATGAATTCCCATATGATGATGGAAATGTCCCCTTGAAATCAATAACCCTTATGTCGAAGGTCTCAACCACAAAAAATAGGTCTTTGAGGCATTTTAGCTCAACTCCCAATGTTACCAGTCTTCTGGCACCTATCCTAGTGTGGTGCAAAATAACATGAATCCTTGTACATGGTGGGATAGGTAAATCCGGATATTATAATTTCTATTATCATTTAGTCTGGCCCATGATTCCCCCAGTAGAGGAAGAATGGGAAAACACCAGAATTCCTTTAATTTCATCTTCTAAATACAGCGGCAGATCACAACGTCTCCACATGAAAGGTAGAGCAGAAATTCATCCATGAAGTACATTTTTACATATGATAGAAATCATTTTTTTGTATAAATGTATGATCATCATGAATTACTTTTTGTAAACATGTATTTGGAAATCTCGGCATATAATGTGAGAAGTGTAAATCCAACTAAGAGAATATACTCATTCAGGATATCATCCTTTATTTCTATGTCATCGTCCCTTTCTAAAAGAAAAAATCCCAATCGTGAGATATGATCAGCGATGACCTTCTCACTTCCATTCCTGTCACGTATTTCCTATCACATTCATAGAGGAGAAGCACCTAATAGAGGAGACATGGTTTTTTATCCTTTTTATTCCTCAATTATTTTAGTGATGCATGGTAAGTTAAAAAAACTTTTTTTAGAACCAAATAAGAACGGAACCTATCGAATGAAATGTCCACCACCAACATATCCTTCTTGGTGGTGGTGTAGATAATTTTTGATTCATTTGGGGCTAAAATTATGAAGTGTAATGGATTGAAGATACACTTGAGAAATTTTCCATGAACTGATTTTATATCATAATAATTTATGTTACTCATGATTACAAATGGTTCCACCCAGTATGGGGAAATCATGACTGGAGATTCAACTAATCGTTGCTTCAAGTGCTGAACGGTTGTGGTGCATTCTTTGTAAAATTCAAAGATAGAATATTCTGAAAGGATGTTGGATAGTGGTTGATATATCTTTGAAAATTCATGAACCGGAATTCTTTAAAAACTTGAATTCACAAGAAAACATTTTTTTTCTCTTTCAAAAGTTGGAATGGGCAGTTGTGATATCAATTCAATAATCATAGGGTCAACATCAATTTCTTTCAGGGAAATCTAGAGTCCTAAGACAATACCATTATGAACCATAAATTGACACTTCCCCAAGTTCAAAACAATATTTTTGTGTTCACAGTATTTCTAGACCAATTCACGATTTCTCAAGAAGGTGTTGAATGATTTTCCATAGACTATGAAATCACCCATAAATTCTTCTAGAAATTTCTCTTCCATGTCATGGAATATTGCCAACATGAACTATTGGAAGGTGACTAGAGCATTGACAATGAACAAAGACATCAATCAATAAGAAAAGGCTTTATATGGGCATCGAAATGTTATATTATATTGGTCTTCAAGGGAAATAGAAATTTGGTTATATCCATAATAACCATCTAAAATGTAATAGATTTCACACCATGACAATCACTCCAACATCTTATCCATGAAAGGAAGTTGGAAGTGATCCTTCTCTATTGAATCATTAATAATCTAATAGTCTACACAAACTCTTCATACCATGAACATTATTTTAGGGACGTTTTTATTTTAATCATTTGTAATCATGGTGATTCCCACCTTTTAGGAACAACATGCAAAGGACTCACTCATGGGTTGTCGGAGTATGGGTATATGATTCCCGCATCTAAAAGATTGATCACTTTTAATTCCTTAACTCATTCATTGGAGGGTTTATAGATTATTTTGGTTTCCAAGAGGGCTTGGATACTACCTCAAGTAGCACCTTATGGGTGAAAATGGTCGGACAGATACCTTTATGATCATAATCTATCAACCCAATAACCTATTTTCCTCACTCTATAACCTGTATATGTTTATTTTCTTTCTATTGTGAGATATATTCGTTTATTATAACTAGGATCATGGGTTTATCACCAATTTTCATATATTTTAATGAATATATGAGAGATTTAAGTTCATATTGTTGTGAATTAAGAATCCATGGAATGATCAGTTCTACCTTGTCTCACTCTAGAATATCTGGAACAAGTGTACACTGCTAATAATGATCTCCCTAGCCTACGATCAACTACAGCTCACATAGTTCATAATTAGGATGTATGACCTTGGTGAATGGTTCATTTGTGAATGAACAACATCCCATGTCATCTTCCATGTTTCCAAAATGATCATTCATTATAGTCAACGCATAACATTCCCCTTTTGACATAAGTGACACTTTTTTAATAGCATTGGGGATGTTATAGGATTCCTCTTCATATCATACTCTGAAGATCAATTTGAATTGGTGAACATCGATAAAAAATTTCCCAGTATCCAAAAAGGGTCTTCCCAGAATATGAGGTGCCTCTTGGTCTTCCTCCATGTCGTGTATGATAAAATTAGAAGGTTGAATCCATATTCCCACTAGAACATCTTCATGTAGCCCTTTAGAATATTTAATTGAGAAATCTACTATCTGTAATTCTACCAGATTTGGTTTTAGATCAATTATCCCCATATTATTATGACTTTAAAAAGAAATAATATTTAAACTATCCCACATGTCACAAAGTTCCTTCACAAACTCACATGATATGATTGTACAATGTATTGTAAAACATCCAGGATCTCTAAGATCTAAATGAAGAAAGTTTTGAACTATAGCTGAGCATTCCATAGTTCGAGGAATGGTTCTAAAATCCTCTATTTCCCTCTTGATTTAGAGTATTTATTTCCTTAGCATCGTATATGATGGAGTTTGAGTCAATGCCTTTGAAAAATGAATATTAATGTGAAGTTTCCAGAATACCTCCAGATATTTTGAAAACTGATAATTCAGCTTCCTCTGCTTTATTTGTGTGGGAAATGATATGGTGGTTTTATAAGGTTTCACCAATTATTTTCCATTTCCATTTGAATCCTATTTCTATTTTGATTGGCCATTTGTTGAGGGGAATCCTTGATCTCATCGTTATTTTCCAATGTGGGTGTAGGTGCTACTGGATTCTTGGCCTCAACTTGATTTTTAGTTATCTTATGGGGTATCTTCTTCCCACTTCATAAAGTGACATCATTGGCCACCTCCCATTGATTCTTCTCAGTGTTAACTAGTAGTGTACCATATTTCCTTGAAGATATCAGATTAAAATGATACCAAATTTGATTCTAAATTATTCATATAGAAACCTCGTGTTTCTAAAATATTGTTTTATTGGTTTTTATGAATTTTAACATCATTTTTTAAATCATCAATGAGTGTTCCTGTTGAGGTTTTCATATAGGTGGATGGGTTTTTGGATTTCATGTTTGTAGTACTAGATAAGGGTTTTTATAACATTATTATTCTATGAGATATGTATTTTGATACTATTTTTGACCATAACTAGTAGGCCATTAGGGCGGGGTGAGAGTTTGGTTGTTACATCACACATCCCATGTTTGCGTTTTCTTTCCAAGTTGAGTTATGATATTGAGATAAATTGTTGTCCCTTTTTTCTGAGAATCATATATTACCTCACATGTTGATGCAACAACACTTGTCCATGGGAATTCACCCATTCCATTGTTGTCACCACATTCACTGCATGCTAGGTGATTTACTTCTTAAACTTAAGATGTGTTTTTCTTGTTCCATGCATCAATCATCTTGGACACATCATTGATTTTGGAAGTAAAGATCATAATGGAATCAATGTTATGAATTACCCTATTTTGAGTACCCTGATCAATGTTCCATTAGAATCTATTTTCTTAAAAGTCATCTAAAATATCTAGAATATCTTTCAGGTATCTCCTCATCACCATTCCACTTGTAGCTTCATCCACCATTGATTTGGAGGTTTGCATAAGACCACCATAAAATGATTGTAATTTTATCCCACATATAATGCCATGATGAGGGCCCTTCATGAACATTTTCTTGAAATTAACCTATGATTCATTCAATGAAACTGAATCATGTTGCTGAATGTTCTGATTTTCATTCTGGAACATAACTATATTTGAATGTGTAAAATATTTTTACAAAAACTCCAATGAATATTACTCATAGGTGAGGATGGAATATTGATTCAAACCATAAATCAAGTAATTCACATTATCCCTTCAGGATAAAGGGAATAAGGAATGGATAATTCCATCCTCAGACACCCCATGGCAACAAAATGTTTCAAAATCTCCATAAAATTAGAGATATGGGCATTGAGGTTGTTACCTGGTAAAAATATATACTATACCAGATTTTGGATGATATTCATGTTGTTTTCCTTGATTTGAATATGTTAGGCCTGAACCGGTGTATTGGAAATACAAGTATCTACTCCATGCATATAAGAATATTTGTACTCTATAAGCGTACTAAATTGGGTTAGTTTCTCTTAAGGATGGTGTGGGACAAGTTCCTTCTCATGAGGAAAATAAGGCCCTCAATTTGGCTACATGTATGAAAACTGCTCTGGTGGATGATACTACTGGGTTTTTTGCATGCCATAACCAAGAAAAAATTGAGACAATTGTCTTTTCTGGTTTTATGGAATGAGCTCCTTGAAATTGGCTGGTGGGAGGTGGTTCTTCTCATCCTTAGTAGTGAGTTATTGATTCTTGATGTCACGAGTCATAAAAAATTGTCATATGCCTCGGAATGTATCAATTTCCCTATCTTCCATGTTCGCAATGGTGTCATTTGGTAGCTCTTTCTCATTGGTGCTTCATGTTGCCTCAAAATTGTTCATTTTATTTATCCATCAAGTGTAAGAACTTACGATGACTCGACGGTCATAGAATGAGCGATTCAGGCCCTCACTCACTGGTGATCCTGCACAACACTAAATGATGCACCATACATAAAAGACGAAGACTAAAATATTGAAAAATATTAATGGGATTAAGAATAGAATTTTTAGAATTTGGGATTTTTATTTTCACTTAATTAATGAAAAATAGTTTCTTTCAAAACATTGATAAAATTTTCTCTATGGAAATGGTGCAATAATTTGGTTCCATTTTAGACATGGTTATATGTTTTGAATCCCAAATTGAAATAACCAAATTTATTACTAGTATAGTTCAATTATGTAAGCGATGCACATAGAGAGAGATATATTCAATGTGTTCTATTTCTCTAGATTTTCAATAATTAGGTAAATATTAACTGAATTTAAATTCTATATCATATGTTTTAATGGATTAATCAATTATAAAATTTTGTTGATGAGTTACCTTAAAGACTAAGAAAAATGTAAAATTAATTCTCATGGTGTATGGGAATAATTCATCGGGGCATTAGATTTTTCAAGGTTATCGATAAAATATAATTCTTATCATGTTTTGTTGTTCATGAAAACTCATGTTTCTAGGTATTGAGTATAATAGAACCCCCTGGTATGGTTATTTTTTCTTGAATCTATATAGACCAATTTCTTCGTTTGGGATTTGATTCCTATTAATTTTTTTATTATATTCCATTTTGAAAAGATAAGTGCACCCAATGATTATGGGTGTACCTTATCTTTACTCCTCTAATTATACATATAAATTTTGTGCTTTGTTTGATATGAGGTTTTCTCCGATATTTAAGAAGATATTTCGATGGTTTATTAGATAAATAGAAATAACACAAATAAATGATTATAGATGATATATTAATAACAATAATAATCCAAATTCCATGCACATTGGGAATTTGGCCAGACATGGAATATCTAATGACTAACGAACTCTTAATACAAAAAATAAACATCATAGAAACATTAGATTGATGATTGTAAGAAATGTAGAGTGGAACCACCTCCTCTCTTATTCTCCTTCCTTTATTCTCTCCTTGTGTGTCTCTAGTTATCCCCTTCTTCTATCCTTGAATTTGGTGTTCCTATACACATATTTATATAATTTAAAAATACACGGTGTGTACTATAGAGTACCAAGTGTGTATTAAGGTTAACATGAATTGGATCCTCTTTCACCACTTGTAGGTGATCTGCCACTCCTCCATTTACATTGAAGGTGTCAAAGGTTAGTTGGTGGGGATACACGACATGTAGAACCACCACACATGGAATTTAGTATCAAATTAATCCCTAACTGCTTCAGGTTTATAGAACATGACTTTTAAATGGATTTCACATGGCATGTGTATCTTGGGTAGCATCCTGGTTGTGTATTCTATCTAACCGATTTGTGTCAGGGAAACGGTATGCCACATTTGTAAGAATTACATGCCATGTCTTTTTGACATATGTTATGATCTTTCCCTCTTTATGACTATGGATAGAGGACAATTGAAAATCATCACAACCACCAATATAACGAATTTTAATGTAAATATGAATGATATTAAGTTAAAAAAAGTATTTATTCTCAATAAAATGAATTAATGTGTATACAAAAATCAAAAACATCATCCACTATGGCATTGGGGATGATTTAGTGAAGAATATTTCTATTTTAGTAATGTCACCCCATAAAAATATCAACGTCCTACTATAACTCCATGCGAACCTCACCTTTATTGAGAAAATCATAGACAACTTGTCCAGTAAATATTTCCCATTAACTAGGCTAATGAATATGGGAATCACATATCCATGGGATGCTGGCTGTCAAAAATCCTTTGAAAGTCTCTAGAAAAAGTTACTTCACCCATTGGTATTGATGCCTCCGATGGAAGGGAGGTCACTCATATTATATGTGGCTTCTATGCAGTACTTACATGGTTCTATCCCCATATATAAAAATGATTCAGGAAGGAAAAATAGTATCTAATACCTCATATATATGATTCTAGGTTTTGAGACAAGATATTTTGATTTCGGGAAGTACTACCTTGCACTCATCATTGTAGTGAAAAAGATGAGGAATTTCTTGTAGCACCAAAAAATTCACCTTGTTTCTCATATTGATCAACTGAAGTACATATTTGAATATCCAATGTTGAATGGGTTCTTACCTCATCGTGTGGTTATTCTGTAGAAATTTGGCATTCAATTCATATCACAGAAGACAATAAAAGATAAATCCTTGATTGAAATCTCTATAGCACATCTTTACTGGGAAAATACACCAAAGGACTCTAAGCTTCTATATGAGGTTTTATTTTATTCCAATGACACTACTCAAAAAATATATATGTACTTCTATGGAAACTTTTGAGTAACCATCCTCACAATGATTGTAAACATGAAGATAAATTGGGTTGGTCAGTGGATTACATGTGTCTCACTCAAAAAACAAGGATTACCCTACTCATTCGGACAAACTAAAGGCTGCAAAAAATGATGCATGATAACAATACCTCATCACTATATTGGAACTAGCCCAACATCTACACGTAGCCTACCTAAATATTGAATGAGACATATAATTGGTCATAAGTAAGATCAATTGTGAGTATTATAGTAACAAGGATGAACTAGTACCTATCACTGGATACATCTGAGGATTAATGGGTGAATTAACTTTTGTCCCCACATCTCATCATGTTACCCAATCAAAAAATTATGGCATTGAAAAAATGGATACTGTATCCACAACCCTCATATTCCTTGTCCAAGAGATATAAATCTTCTATTCCTAACATCCAAAAATGTTATCATCAACCTTCATCAGTGTTATGGATGAAATAAACTAGGTTATCACCACCATAGAGTGTGATTGGCTAATGACCATACCTGGAAGGATGGGGCCCATAACTACTATTCTATAAAATGGTATTCCCCCAATTGATCACACTGAAATGGAATATATTCGATGTTGAGCAGAATGTTTCACTATACAAGATGGTCTAATTAATAAAAAAATCCATCTACATATGGGTATTTGATGAAATCCTCCTTTGAAAAATAATATAAGGATAAATTATCACCATCATGTGAGAATTCCATGTGGACTGATACAATGTGTATCACTTTGAAACTAAGATCTCCCACCAAATTAGAAGGTTGTGATATTACTAGAAAACAATGTTACATGACTATGTATAATTCACCAAGAGATGTCATGCCTGCAAGATCCAAGAAAACATCGTCCATCATCCCCCAAAATGGATACATATAGAAAAATATTAATGATTATTTTTTGTTTGTGGAATGGATTTTGTGGGGCCATTTACCCCATCCACAACTAGTAAAATCGAGTACATCATTAATAATACAAACAAATTTTCTATATTGGATGTGGAAATAACCCTCATAGAAGTCAGGAAGAGGAATAGGATTATCTTTGAGACATACTATATCATTAGAAGGTTCATGGTCCCAAACACAATATTGATAGATATTAACACCAACATATGTTCTACATAATTGAAGAGATTGTACTAGTAGTATAATATTGATTCTAATCAATCATATCACTAAACTTCAGTTGAGAATTGAAATATATTTTCCTCCAATAAGACTCTATCAAATATACTCTAGATGACGATGAACAAGAATATAAACTCTTGACTGGAGAAACTCCTCCATGGTTTTCGCATCTATCACACCACCACACATACTTCCTCATAGGAAAAACAATGCACATTAGTTTATGGGATCGAGGAATTGTTACCCATAGTGGTCCATATACCTTCACTCAAAATATCCATTTATGGATAGCTCTTGGAATATGAACCATCATAAAAATGGCTGGATTAATTGAAATAGAAATATGGTAATATATTGTGCACACTACAGAACTTGGTGGTCCGTCAGAATCAGATTGATCAAGCCATTAATAAAAAGTATCTACATCTTTGATTCCTCATAGGGGAATTTCTACTGTTCTTTGATTACCAATGACATCTAGAAATAATCCCATGAAATTGTTACTCCTGTGGGAAGGTACTTATGTAATACATATGGATTATGATAATGGGGCCTTCTCATTGGTAAAAATTTATGAGGAGCATGTCACACCACCCAGCAATGAGATATTTCTCAAGAAATAATTTCCATATATGTCATCATATTGGAATTCACATAATAGTAATCCATACTATACATATTGAGGGCATAATGATAAACTTTAAAAATTATTCTTGACCACATGATGATAAATGGAATGAAATTCATCCTAGATTCATGATGTTAAAATATAGTGTTACATAGAAACTACATATATAATGATTCCTACTATAAAATTATATATAGAAATACCCATGAATATAATATTGGTCACCTCTATTGTATTACATTCATTACATGTTTGGTGATCCCTTGAGCTTACTACATGAAATTAAAATCCAAGGAGATTGTCCATACCACTTGACGTATAAGTACACAGATCAACAATTTATAATTTCCTTCATGTTGGATAATCTACATCCACACCACATGGTGTAAAACTACATGGATCCATAATATTCATCTTCATTCACATCAATTCACCCACATCTTGACCACATGATGTTAAACTACATGGGAATCTAATAACTACTTATGGATTTATTCTCATTTCCTATCTAATGCCTAGTGATGTATCAATCATATATCATGGTCTAACCACCATATGATAATAAATTCCCTTATCATGGTCTTAAATTTCTCATTACGGTGGGGGGAACCCCTTTCATTCCTTGTTTCTCATAGAAATCATAGTTCATGTGCAATTAAGAGTCTCAATAAGGGCTTCCCCACACACATAAGGCACGATAATTTTTGACTGGAAAATATATGTCTTAAACACATGGCCATAAAAGGAATAATAGGAGTCATCACTGCATGAAACAAAACTGGGTAGTAAGTGTCCCTTTCATGACATGAAACTGCACACTCCTATAAACCTTTCCTAAGAGGAACACTACAGTGGGTGTTTATCTTCTACCTTATTTACATGCACTAAATTTCTCTTCACATTCGGGATCACATGTCCTTACCACATTACATTGAACTGCATGGTTCATTAAGAACAATGTGTGATTTGATTCTCATATTCATGAGGTACATAGCGGCGCTTGAAATTCCATCATTTGGCCCACCCACAATATCATCAATTTATTTCACATCCATACATTCTCTTCCATAACACATGACAGAAAACTACATGAATCCTTAATAATGACACATGTCTTCTTTATTGTAATCAAATGATACATAGTGATTACTGGATCTTCAATATTGGACTCAACCATAACAATTAATGGAAATAATTTCCATCTCTATGTGTTTTCCATTCCTTCATAGTGTATTTTCCACTCAAGATCAACATGTAACATTATTGTTGTCCTCATAGGATATATAGTGACATCTATATTTCCCAAACCAGACCTAGTAACTTCAAATAAATATAAATATTCTCCCTATTGATATATGGGTCATACCTATGTAGGTGAATTCATTATGAATAATGTGTCTCTTGACTCCCATAACCTTGAGATACACAGTGACACCAATAAATCTCTTCATGGGCCAAGCTGTGATACCACCATTTCACAATGGGGATCTGTGTCCTCACTGCTTGATGTTAAACTACAAGAATCTTCAGAATGACATATGTTTTGATTCTTAATTCATCAAAAACATAGTGATTCCCACACATTCAAGGATATATTCTTAATTAGATGACATTAAAACAACAAAAAATACCTCCTTACCAAAAGACTGTAAACTCCACATAATATTTCCTTATCGAATGACATTAAACTGGATGAAAAAACATCACCACAACATGATGATAAACTATATATACCATCACCCATTTTTCATACCTTATCGAAGGACCACATTATACTTACCTAAGTCAGATATAGTACAAGGGGATTTTACCTGTTAGTACCAAGTGGGGTTTTGGTTTTATTTGTTGTCAATAGATCTATATGTTACTTATGTATAAGAAATAAAGTATATTGAAATGGTTATGGATTTATATATAGATAGATGAATTTTTTCAATTGGATACTGAACATTTGGATGAGTTAATAAAATCAATAGTCTTGTTATGTTGTTAAGAAATCAGAAGTTGGGAGAAATTGAAATCACTGTTGTATTCTGGAAGAGGTTTGTTGGTGATTGTTTTTAATCCAAATAGAAAAGGGAAATAAACTAAAAAAAATTTACTGAAATTTTGGTAGACCATTATATTTACAGAGTAAGATTCAAAATCCCAGAAAATTTTGTAATATTGAGGATAAATTAGATGGATGAAAAGACTCCTCATATTCACATTTAATTTATTATGAAATGATTGATCATTGTGGTGGAGAATCATAGTCTATATGACTATGGTTCAAATTTTATGATCCATTTGTAATCCAAGAGTTCTCTTAAAAAACTATTATTTTGAAAACATGTGATGTAAGAATTATGCAATAAAGGGGGAGTGAATGAGATTATTTCATTCATATTTAAATTGATCATATATAGATGTAAAAATAAAATTTGTTGGATATTAGTTTCAGCCAGATCACAGACATCCTAATCATAATAATCCTGTTAGAAATCATATATATCTTATTTAGGTCAGTTATTTTTTATAAAATCATATTTAGGAAGAGAAGTAAATAAAAGAGCTGATGACAGAGTAAAAATAAACTGAAATTTTTAGGATGATACAATAGATTCCACTAAATGTCTGATGATGGTAATGTTTTTCCTCAATGAATTAATATCCCTGATGGAAATAATGATACAAGAATCGGATGATGATAAATGGAAATGTCTGAAGATGAATCTGTAGAAAATATTCCATCATCTTTTTATTTCTTCATATCCATCAGAGGAGGATATTTTTTGTTTTATATAAGTTAGTTGTATTATATTTAGAAGAGAAAGATAAGATCAGATATGTTTTCAAATGTTTTATTTTTCAACACGGCCACATTCAATCTTATAAAAATTGTTTTTGATTCATATTTCTATAGAGAAGATTAAGTATATGTGATTGAATCACTAAAGTCAAGTGTACTATGAGAAGCAATTAAAGAAATAACATGATGTGTTGTTGAGGGAGACAGAAATTCAAATACAGTGTTTTTTTCCAATAATGTGTAAATATCTACATAATTATGAACTAGAATTGAGTTTTTGAAGATGATTAAATCTATTTTATTATTCATATACATAATTTTTATAGAGAATCGTGATGAGTAAATCAGATTCACACTGGTTTTTGGAAGGACAGTCTAAAGAAGAGTTGAAGTTGTGCATAAGATTTGAGATGAATCAAGAAGAAACAAGAATATTTTAGAAGTGTTTTAAATGTCATAAATGTATAATAAATTTTTGGAATCATGATAATTATGGGTGTTTTGTTAAGAGAGAAAAAATATTAGATTCCCACCAAAACAATCTTGGGTCTCCGATTAATGGTGAGATGTTCATTATACTTTTGTGATGTTGACGATGAGTGCACTATTTCAGAAGAGAGTGAATCTCTAATGTTCTATAGAGATAAAAATAGGTTTCATTGTTTGGTATTAATGAATACTTTCGTGATTTATTTGAATAGAGAAGATAAAAGATCAAATTTTATTCAATTGATTATAATATTCATCTATTTGTCGCCTTCTTCTTGTCATTGTATTCATATGGTCATCGTATCAGGATGCATAATTTGAACATGATTTACATATTTGGATTTTTAGACTACGGAAGAAGGGATTCCAAATTGTCTCAATCATATTTTGATAGAGATATATTATCATATTGGTCAATTATATTAGAAGAATAAAACTGGGAGAATCATATTTGGAGATTCATATTTGGAGGTAAGTTTGAATACTATATCAAATTCCACAAACTTTATAACATCTTTTTGGTTTGAAATTTATGAATTATATCTCAAATTATTCATTTTTGGAAGTTTATAAATAATCATTGGTGACATGTGTTGTTACAAAAATATTATATTACCTCAATTATGATAGAGGGAGAACAGACACTATCATATTTTAGTTCAAAGATCTACAAGATTGAATTGTGTAATCCTACTCATTATGTTCCACAAGAAAAGATTTTTTCTAGTGGATTGTATGGGTTTGGATCATTTTTAAACCATACTAAGGATATAAATATTATTATTGAATAGTGAAAATTGTAAATACTTGTGTTCCTGTTGATGTGTGACTGATTATTTTCTATAGGGATTGAAATTTTTAACAGGAGTGGTAGATTTTGTCATTTTCAAGGAATCGTTAAAAAAGGTATCATTTATTCACTCCCTACCACTCTCTATGATATAATTATCTTAACAGGTAACTAATAAGTGCTATCAGAGGGAAGGTTACCTTCACTTCTCATTTTCTCATGTTTCAGATTAAGAAGGTTTGATGAAATATTGGAATTGTTTGAACAATGAAGGGATTCTAATTATAAATGATATTAATTATCATATCTAGAAAAAGGAATTATTCCATATTTTATGTCTCTTGAGTATGATGTTTCATGTTATCTTATAGATGGTTTCCGTCATCTTATTTAAAACCCACCTCTCACAAACATTGATAACGAAATCATTTGGAATGATGAATGATTTAATTAAGATTTAATCAAATCACATTCTGAAATATAATTTATAAGAGTAAAAGTGTTTGTAACTACCAAATGAATTTAGGAAAAGATGAATAACATTTTTGAAGTTATTGACAAAGTGAAGAAAGAAATGTTTGAAATCTGGAGATTGATGTTTGATGATAAAAATATGGTTGACTATCAATACATTGGGGACTTCTTTAACCAGGTGAATGGAATTGTTATCACTTTTAGAGTGCTTGGTATATTTTTAGAATATTATACTATTGTTGAAATGATATTTTGATGTATTCCAAAAAAAAAATCCAATGATTATTCATTGGTAGATAGAGATCCCAATACATTATCTTGGGATTATTTCCATAGTACTCTCATCAAATATGGGATGATAAGGGAAAAAGTAATGAAGGTAAAAAAATATGATAGAGAAATACTGTTCAATGACACCATGAAGGTAAATTCAAAAAATATTCTGTATGATGATGAAGTAGGAAATTCAAATTATGAAAACTAGTTATGAAAAAATCATGATGAAATTTTCTCTTTGTTTTCTATGAATGTAAAAAGAGGTAAAAAAGGTAAAAAAAAATGGGAACATACCATAAAATATTATGTATGTTGATATATTGGGAAATTCATTTTTAATTTTCCATGAATATGTGAAGAATAATAAAGTGATGAAAAAAATATCTTGAAGAAGAAAGAAGGACAATGCGATTTTGGAAAAAATCGATGATAAAAGATCATATTCCTAGATGTAAGGTATGAATTTATTTTAATTCAATATGATAATCCTTTTTTCTGATGATGATTATAGTGATGTGGTTACAAATGGTTTTGAGTATAAAATTTTTATTTAAATATTTAATGATGAAATTTTTTCTATAAGAAAATATAGTTGTTATGAACAAGAAAATTGTGAAGCTGAATATGAAAAATCTATAGATTATTTTTTTGAAAATACTTTTATTAATATAGTGAATAATGAATAATTGGTAATTAGTAGTTTTAAATAATAATAAACCCAACGTCAATGCATTTTAATGATTTGATGGAATAATACTTGGGAAAAATAGAAGACTTGAAAATCAAAATGAGAAGTTGGAAGATGAATGTTCCTCAACAATTTGAGAAATAATTTCAAAATATAAGAAAAATATTCTTATAGAGAATGTATATTTGATGGAAAATATTTATGAATGAATGAATCATAATGACCATCTTGTGGTAATGTTGAAGGTTAAAGAATAATATTTTTAAATCATCCATCAAATACATACTAATGATGAATTAAAAGGCATATGTTAAAAAATAGTGTCTATGAATTTGGTGATAGTTCACAATTGGAGAAACCTAAGAAGGATCAACCAATGTTACCATAAAGGGTTCAGAATAAATATGGAAATTTTAATGAAAATATGGAATCTGGAAAGGTTATATCTGTGGCCAAGTCCAACAATGTTGAGAATTCTGAAGTTCAAAAGTACCCAGAATCTGAAAATATTTTAAAAAATTCAGAATTTGGAAAATTTTCCAATAGATATAGTTTTGATATATATACAAATGAAATGAATATTCTTATTGATAATATAATGGTTGAAGTATTAGAAAATAAAGACAATACAGTTGTTGATGATCATTTTTAAAATTCCGGTTACTATGGAAGTTTTAATAGAAAAACAATCATTATATGGATACTTCTCGTACTATGGTGGATTTGGATATACAAAAAATATATGATATTTTAGCTAAAAACATTACTATTATTCCCTAGTTCATTGAAGGAAATGGTTAAGGGGCAGTTAGTCTCAACAACGAAATAAGTAAGATATTATATTTTTAAGAACGTTAAGAATAATAATGTAATAATTTTAAATTTGTTAAAAAATTTGGAACAACATGTGAAAGATAGAAAAAACCTAGACACCGTGAAAAAGAATATCCTATTTTTTTACATGATCAAAAATTATTTCTGAACAATTCTCAGAGGGCTTATGTTTGGGATGTCATAAAAACAGTGCTACTATGTTCAAAAAGAAAGAATTATATTTTTTGTACATAACATATTGACATAGAGAGTATGTTTGAGGAAGTTAAAAATTAATTAAAATAATTTTGGATGAAAGGGACCTTTATAGATAAGGAATATTCTACATCCTCCCCAGATGATTCTATTAATAGGAATAATTTTTTTACAAAATATGATATGGTTGATCATAAAGAAGAAAATACATCCAATAAAAAATCAAAGAAGAAAAATAAGAATTCAGTAATAAGAGAGGAATAAAGGTCTAATATATGTTTCTATGAAAATATATAGGTTCCTATTTATTCCCTAAATATTCTTTTACAGATTTACTGACATGCAGGGAATTGATGAAGTAAAATAATTAAGTATATGATGTTGAGTCTATTAATTTTTATTCTAAATAATGTAATGTGATCATGAAAATTATGAAAATATGAAATTTTTTGATTTTATAGAACTGAAATTTTGAATATGTTTTTTGTGATTGGTACAAGGTACTTTTATCATATAAAATATTTCAAGGATTTCCCTAATAAAGATAATGGTGAAATAAAAAATGAAAAGGGTATTACATGAATTATTTGAAATGCACAACATTGGAATCACATATTATTCATTCTTAATTTCTACATCTAGTTCACCAACATAGACATATATTTGTTTAGCTATATGTTTTTTTAAGAAACTCTTGTGAGACCTATATTGTATAAAAGGTTAATTAATTAGAGATTTAATGTTCCAACACATAGGAAAGAAGTCCATTTCTCAATAAGGTAGAATGTTTTTTTGATGTCCCCTTTGAATTTGATTATTAATAATGGATGATAAATGAAATAGTGGGGAAAGTAATGAATAGAGAGATGAAAAAGTTAGAAAATAATACAATACCATGTGGAATATTTTTCTGAAGTGGTTGATGTGGTAGAAATGGGTATTGATAATAAACACAAAGGGGGATATTTGTATTCCCATGTTGTGTTCTAGTAGTATTTGATTTAAAAAATCAGTATGGTGACAATGTTAAAGAAATAATGTATATATATATGATGATTGTTGGATTTATTGACTAAATAATGATTCAATTCCATCTAAAAAATTGGGTTGAGTCAATACGATCATTCATATTCTGATGCTGATAAAATGTAAAAAGATGATAGAAAACAGATTCTCCATCATAATCAGGATGTGGTTTGTTAGAGATTGTTTTTCTTTCAAAGATGAAAAAAATAACTTCACCAAGTTTTTTTTGAAATTTAGGATGACAATCATATTAAAATAATTGGTTTCACAATTATTTTTAAACACTATCGTATTTAGGGGAAGATGGTTTGATGAAAAGTATCATTCGATTGACAATGAATTTGGAATGGAATGATTTAAAATTGTTGTAGGGAATCATAGTCTGTATGAATATGATAAATATGTAACAATTATTTTGTGATATTTGAGTTGTCATAGGTAAAATTTATTTGGAAATCTTGTGATTCAAATGTGATGAAATAATGAGGGTGTCAAAGTAATTTATTCAATCATATTAAGATTTATTGTATCTGGATGGAGGGAGTAAAGATTATGGAGATCATATTTTGCATGATCATAGTCATCGTGATCACAATCATTGTGATCATAAACATGGTGATTGTAATCACGTAAATTGCAGTCAAGAAGGTTGTTTTCTTGAAAATCTTATTCAATATGAAAAGTAATGAAATATGTTGTAAAACATAAAGAAGTTGCTAGAATGTTTTGGAATGTTACAATTCAATCAATTAAAATTCAAATGATTCTAAATGTAGTCCTCGATGTAATAAAATTTTTGAAGGAATTTATTATACAAGAATCTTTTTTGGATTGAAGTAAATTTTTTAATTTGATTCTACTAAAGCAGGTCCATCATATTCAATAATTCATCATATTCACAAATGGTATGAATTTTTTTTTTGGGATAGTTTTATAGTATCACATTGAGAAGAGAAAGATGATCTCAGATTTGTTTTTAATGGTTTTTTACTATTATATCAAGAAACATCATATAAAAATTGATCACAATTCATATTTCAATAGATAATAATAAATATATGTGATTAAATAACATAATTCAAGTGGATCAAGAGAGGCTTTGAAGGAAATAACTGGTTGTTTTTTAGAGGGAGAGCCTATAATTTAGATAATATTTTCACTATCAATAATTTGTAAAAAGCTCCCTAATCAAGTATCAGAATGGAGTTTTCAATGAATATTAAGATTTATATTTCATCTTATACATAATTTGTTTAGAGAATCGTAAAAAAGAAATAAAATTGAGAAAATTGGATAGGGAAGTCAGATTCTGACTGTTGTTTGGAAATATATTATGATGAAGAGTTACTGTAATGGAGAAGATTCGATTAGAATTAGGAAGACAAATAAATAATTGAGAAACATTGATGAAGTTATAAATGAAACTAAAATTTAAATAATCATGCAAGATAATGGATTTTGGTTTAGCGGGAAACCATTTCAGATTCCCGATAAAATCATTATTGGGTTACCTGTAATAGGTGAGAAGTACATCATATATTGATAATACTGGTGATGAGTGTATTTTTCTTGATGAGAGGGAATCTATGATGTTCTAGGAAGGTAAAAAGATGTTTATAGGTGAGTTTCATTAATTTTTATTTCTAGATTGATGTGAAAGGATTATTGGAATGATCACAACATATTTAGCTTATCCTCATATTCAGTTGATTTTCATATTATGCTTGACATCATATTCAGATGGTCATTATATTGGGCTGGATGTATGAACAATAATTCAATAATGGGATTTATGGACTAAAGAGTAAGTAACTATGAATTTTCTCAATCATACCTGGACAAAGATATATTATCATATTATGAAATTAGAATGGAATAATCAGACCAAGAGTACTGTATTAGGGGAATCAGACTGGGAAATTTGATTGAAATATATTTCAATGTCCACAAAGATAATACAATCTTCTTTGTATGAAATTTAACAATTGTTTCTCAATAAATTTATATGTGGAGGATCATAATAAATCATAGGTAACATATTTTGTTACAAAAACAATATATAACCCTAATTATGCTACAGAGATCACACAAACTATTGGTTTGTTTTATTTTTCCTACATGAGGAAATGGGTATATACTACGAATATGTATTCCACACAAAAGTATTTTTATACATAGCATAGTATGGTATTGGATAATTTCCAAAACATACCAATGAATTAGAAATTTTTATTGAATAGTTGAGATTGTATATACTTTTGTTTCTATGGATGCTTGTTTTATATGTTTTCAGTTGGGAAAAATAACTAACAGACGGTAAAGGTTGTTCCACTTGTAATAAAAATGAAGGAAAAAGGTATCACCAATTCAACCTCCCCCTCTCAATGATACAATTACCCTATCCGGGAACTCACACAGTGATATTTAAATGTCAACACAATCTATGTTCCATACTTCATGTATTGAGTACATAATGTTTCTGCAAGCCTTTCTAAGCCACAATAAAAGAAAAGATATCTCTAGGTTCAGTCATGATATTGATGTTGAAGGTATTGAGGCCCAAAAAACAGGGACATTGTGGCCCATTATAATGTTATTTTTAATTATTATGAGTGTGACATCATCGAGGCAGAACTCAACACCTTATCTTGATCTGAAGCTTTACTCATATGAGTATCCCATATCATTCCTCAGGACCTGAGGACCTGGAGCCATGATTTACAACATTTCCATCTCCCACTAATAAGGATTTTGGATTGATCTCATCCTTGGTTATCCTAATTAGGATCTTTTGTGACATCAACCTTATAAATTACTTGTGTTTCAAGAGTACAATGACCTAGTTATTTCTTCAAAGCTATATAACCATAAACTATATCCTATAATGTTTCAAATCACAAGATCATAAACTCCTTGAGAAAGGGGAAGAAATCATCTCAGGTTGTAAATCCACAAGGGGAATACTCTGAAATAGTCAAGTATTTTCTCACAAAACACTTTATATATATTTTTTTGGAAAAAATAAATGTGAAAATAAATAATTCATAATGAACATATAGTCCACTCTATATCCCTAGTAAAATCAAAGATATACATTCTAGACGCCTTTTTTAGGTAAATGTTAGAACGAAATTTGTCACATATCCTCTTTATGGGAATATGTTCTCTACATGGGGAAACTACTTTTATTTCCCACAAATCCTTCCCAAATATTTCATTTTTTTCCTAAATCAAACTTTAGTATTTTAGTGCCTCAGATCACCATAAACCAACCACGTCCCTTTGAAACGATTTGTGGAATTAAGGGAGACTTTTTTTTGACTATGAATACACTCGTATGGATTGTGAATATTTTCCCATGTCCATCAAACAAATGTGTTTCTATTCATAGAGGAAATTTCCATCCACATGAACCCTGACATCATTGCAGCAACACAGAACACCACAATATGTATTTCTATTATATTTATCCCATATCATCCTCCTAATCTGAGCACTTTGACCCATGACATAAAATCATAGTACTAGAATATATGTACAGACCCAACATTATCGATGATACATCACAATATTTTTTTCCCCACCTCAATGATGGAATACATCACTCCATTCACAAACTGTTCATGGACCACATCAAGTGATCCAAAATTATAGGGCATAGAACTAATGATTCATAATTATGAGATAAATGTTTATATGGGTCGATAAACCTTCCTCGATATCTTTACTTGCATACCCAGCCTCATTATATAGAAGTTTGAGTCTTCACAAATTGTTCTTGATCCTCGGAAGGAAGTAGAGATCAGATATTCTTGTCCATTCTATCAGTGCATAAGGTATTTGAACAACCATATAAAGAAATATCCTTCTTCCGTGAAAAAATATCCAATAATTGCAAGCCCATATGACATTGAGGTAGAAAAGATCTTCTTAATGTGATTTGGGACATACCCAATATGTCTACACCATCCTATATCCATAAACACATGATTTCGGGTAATGATTTACATCACCCACATTCCAACAATCTTGGTAGGCCTAGTATCCCAAGTATTTTTTTCAAAACAAATATTACTTCCATAAATCATCCATATCCTATGGAATAGAGTTGAGATCATCTTTTTTAAGACATTCTATTGATTCATAAGGGATTCAACACACCAACTAATGACATATCTATCTTGCTAGAAATAAATTCCAATCTTTTTGAGCCCTAGAAACACAAGGTTAGAACCAAGAACCTCAATGTGTTATAGGTCTTTCCTAGAATGCCTGCACTGTATTCCATGGTCATTAATTTCATGGTTCCAGATGAAAAACCCCGTAATACAGCAAATCATGGTTTGAGATAAAAGGCCCTAAACTACATCACATTACTGTTCGTGCTAGGATACCCAAAACAATATAACATCAATGTCTGATTTAAAAGAACAAAACAAAAGGACATCAAGGTCCGATCTAAAAAAACATAAAATATAGCACATCATGGTTTGAGATAAATGATCATAATATATAGCATGTAAATAATTTATAATGAATAATATTATAAAGACCATTACACGACCTTACCATGACTGAGATTCTCTAGTCAAGACTCATCATTGGAAGAAGGTTGGGAACACTCCCCCTAGGAAAAGTGTTGTACAAAGGAAATAAATCTATAAAATAGTTGATGTTAAAATAACTAGAATATACCAATCGTAGAGGGGCCCATGTTGGAGGAATTTCATGTGTACATCTTTAATTGAATAATATATGATTCAATTTTTCAGATACATACAATCTGGTTTAAATGATATTATAAAATGTATTGGTATCGTTGGAAATTCTATTAATATCACAGAAACGACATATCATGCACGACAAGAAAAATAGAAAACCGGATAATAATATTAAAATTTCAGAAAATTCATCCATTTAATGTGGAAAAAAGATGGAGGAATGTCCACATTTTGGGGGCTCACTAATGTCTCGTAAAAAAGGTGTTTATTAAAAAATCCATCCCACGATAAAAGTCTGTTGATTGTGCTGGTACGATAAGAAAGAGTCTAGAGAGAACCATCAATTGAATGTTGATGTGCCACCCTCCCCACCACTTCAACATTTTCTCTAGGATGGAGGGTCTTGACCAGAGTACCCAAATATTCAACCCTCTTATGAGTTGTGGACACTAAGGATGATGAGGTCAAAAGGTCAATATTCATATGGTTAATAATCTACTTTAATATCTATATCTTCACAGTCAAATAATCCATATAATATTTTAGTACAGATATCAATTAACTTTTGAAATCCAACACCTCTAGCATATCTATCATTTTCCAAGAAAGATGATCCCTATCTACAAGATCATGTGAATCCCTTTAAATTGCTTCCAAATATCATTATTTAAGGATGATATGCCTCATAATTTCAAATTGAACTTCTCCGTCAATGCCACCTTCCACCAAGTCATGAAATAGCTAATGATGGTGTAACCCTTGGTCACAGAGCATTTCCAAGGGGGTATCAATGATCAAGGAATGAATTTGATGTCATATCATCCTACGATGCACATGGTCCTCTACAACAAACAATAAGGCCCAAAAATATATGGACTAAGTAGTTGATAAAATGAAAAAGGGAAAGATTTCCCATATTCCTTTGTCTTAGTAGGAACAAATTCCATTTCCTATTAAGGAGGATTAATTTCCCCAAAAAAATTGTTTCTACATTAGAACAATCATCACATGAAAAGGTTATGTTTTTTTATATATCATGTAGATATTTGATCAACTCTATCTTCAGCACTAATAAAGGCATTGGGGAGGCAAATGTCTTATCCACATAACGAACCAAATGGTTTACCACAACACTTGGGTAATTTGTAACCCAAAAATATGAATAATCCAGGGTAAAGAATATCGAATAATTAGAATGTAGAAGAATGGTCTTAGCATTATTAAATTTATTTTTCATCATCATGTAAAATTAGATAATGACACCATGATGTCACTCCCCTCAAAATCCTACCAAATGAATAGGGGACACCCTTTCAAAAAAGACAAATGAAAAGAAAATTGATAAGGTTTATAATATTCTCAAATAACTATCTCGTCCACTCTTGCTACAACAACAACATCATAATGATAGATCTTATTTGAATTCTCATTAAGGGAACCACATTCAGTATCAGTAAACAGTCCATTAGATTCATTTAAATATGTAAAATAGATGAATTCAGAATAGATCAATCATCTTCATCCTTAGTAGGGATTACTGTAATAACCCCATCCCGAGATATATTCCACAATCTATGGTGGGATGAAGAATTGGGGATCTAGGTGTTATATTAGTATTCATAACAATGAATGTTCCCTCTTATACATGTGAACATAAACATCATAGGACTGCTATTCCTATAAGGGGTGATATCTTTTTTAATATGGCCCAATATCTGGTAATGGTGTGAAAATATTGGTACTTCTAAATTGTGATTCCATACATCTGAAAGTCACGCAACCATCACAAATCTTGTAATATGGATCCATGAGAATGTGTCCCTATTGAGTAAAATTTTCCCATTAAATACATGGCTACAAATCATGACAAACTATATTTTGGAAGGATCTCAAAGTTCACATGGTCTCCCCATGAGGTATAATCCCTTGCTTATAAGAGAGAACAATAAGAGCAAGGGATCTCACAGAAATTCTCAAAAGGAAATAAATGAAAACATGTAATAGTTGGATAGTATCCACAATAGTAAATGAAAATATTGATCCAATAATTGAATTAAATTAGTGAATGAGTTGTCTGATCCTTCATATGTATCTCAAATATGATAATAAGCATCACAATCTCTATGAATGGGGTTTGTAAATGGTCGTCTGAAGCATCCATAGTGGGTCGTAATTCAACATAAATTTATCCAAGAGGGGGAATACCCCCATGTTGATATTTATACCATCAGATGATACCCACTCACCATGGGATAAATGTAAAATGTTTCATCTGGGGAACCAATGGCTGGTCATCTCTCAACTAACATTGGCCTACCAGTGAATGATGAATTGTGAAATCTACACAGCTTCATAATGATGAACTCTATGTAGATAATAAAAATGATATATACAGTTTTCCCCAACTATAAAGGGTTATTCCCATTCATCTTGGAAATTATCATCAATACAAATAAACCACTCTAACTTCTATCCAGCACCAGGATTTTTCAGAGAGGGAAAATATAATCGAAATTATCCAATCATTAGCATAATCGAAAAATTCCCTCACATATCTTCCTAAGGTGGAGTATTCTAATATATGTGATAATTTTTGAAACTGAGATGTGATCATTCAACCATCCTTAGTAATTTTCAATTAGATATAGTCCATAGAAGCAGACACCCAGTGATACAACAAATTAAATTATGATGGGTGGATGAGAGTGTCATCCAATAGAACAAACTCGTATAGAGGAGGTCATTGATATAAATGATTATCCCCAATGATCGATGTAAATAACCTCCTTATCCTCTCATTATGAATATACTCATGATATCAAGGATGGGATTCACAATTAAAGGAAATCATGGCCCTTTGATTGGAAATATATGGGGAATATCAATTGGAACAAAACGATATCATAAAATAAGTATGTGTCATATTTTAGATAAAGATAATTTAAAATACATTCATAAATAAGGGCACTAAATACCAACATCACCATGCACATCTCATGAAGCAGAAATCAATTTTCAAATAAACATAAACTTTTCATGAATCACCTAACCCATGAAGGAATTGTAGGTTTTATAACACCAATATAGAATCAGAAAATCACCTGACCCATGTGGATAATCACGATCATGTTACTTGGACATGGTCACACCAATTCAATGAGAGTTAGTCGATCAATTAATCGAACAATCAAATCCTGTGAAACAAATAAGAAAATCACAGTACCTCATGGCCGGTGTTCATACATTTACTGAAATATAGTTGGTCTCATTCTCAAATGATTACATGAAAAATTGTGTTCTTCAAGGATAGATATCGTGACGAAGGATCTTGGAAGTGACTCATAATTGGGGCATACTGATCAGTCTTACGATGGATGCATGTAACGATGGAAAAAGAGAGATATATAATAAAGAAGGGGTGGATGGTGTCCCCCTATATATATGTAGTTCGGAAGAATAACAATAATCCCCAAGTTGACCAAATGTCACCCAAGATAGCGATTCACTACACTTCCAAATAATTAGGCGAGCATTAAATTTCCTTAGAAATGTGGCCATTTTCCCATGGAAGTCACATATGAGGGGGAATTTTTAGAATCCTACCAAATTGGTATCATAATATTTACAAAGAATATAACACCAGAATATGGTTTTTATATTCCCTAAAAATAGAAAAGATGAACTATATTGAAGAGAATAATTGATTGTGTAATATTTTAGCGGAATTGCGATTACACAACAATTATAAGGTCACACAAAACCTCCTCACATAGTGAATAACCTAAATAAGACCCCATGAAAACACTTTAAAAATGGTTTACTACTATTGTGAAGGCTCTCGGGATAACCACTGATCAGACATCCACAACTAAATAAGGTCGCATGGGCCCCACAATTTTTCATTAATTGATGCCTAACAGTCCAACAAAAAATCCATCATAAATGAGAGGAAGATATCCAAAGATATAAGACCCTATTATTTTCAAATATCATGAAACATATCACTAATGATATGGGTAATTATCCTTGAAAATTAAATTGGTCGAACCTTAACTATTTTTGAAATGTTTCCAAGGAAATAGAATTGGAGGGGCTATGAACTAATCGTGGTCATAAAAATCATGTGATGTGCCTCCCTACAGGCTACAAGACATTATGAGTCCTTGGAGAAATACTGACTTCATATTTTGAAATCAATTTTCCTTGTCACCCTCATCACAAGGAAATGAATGGGTATGTTACTGAAACCATGCTCTCTAATTTTGGCTCGTTAATGAAAAATGGATGTATTGTTCCACAAAAGGATCACACTGCTCCATATGATCTCTATTGGCCACACGATGCATCATAAAAAATATAGTAATTTTCATTGAAATTACTCATGTAACATCAAATGACTTCCCATCCTTTGGAAAATATAAAAAAGTGAATAGAAGAGAAAGGTGGTGGAAGCCTCTCATGGTTGTAAAATGATTATGATGCACTAATGAAGTCCACTGTGTGGTCCTTCAAGACTCTAAGACAAGACACTATGATCACATAAAGAATACCATAGAATTAATCATTGCCCCATGAAATGCCCCATGCAAGGCATCTAGCATCTATAAAATGAATTTCAATGGGCACATTGATATCAAAAAGGCCCACATACATGTACATATAACAATATGGATTTCTTTTGGAACACACGCATGAGTAAAATATGTATTCAATAATTAGAAATAATCCAATAAAGAATGCATTGATGGAAGGGACTCGTGGTCACAAAAAATATGGGGCCACCATCGAGAGTGATCCATGTCCATGGCTCATAATGATGCATGGTGCCAGACCTCTTCACCGACTCAAGCCTAGATTCATGCTGGATACTCTAAGAAATATAAAAAAATGGGGTTGTGAGGACTATAAATCGCACACCCCATCTTGGAAAAAAGGGCTACCTATAATGACAATGATAATGAACTCTAGGAATTTCGCACATGCAACAGAGAAGATTTCCCGGAGCAGATGATTTCACGATTGGATTGTTTCCCATCAGAAAACAAACCTATGAACTATCAATGTGATCATCCACCATTCGTAAAGGAATTAACGTGATTATTCGTAGATCATGCGAAGTAATTATGGAATGATTTTCAGTTAACATAATCCACATAGAGTAGATCACGCGAGACTCAAAATAAACTATAAAAAATTAAAGATAAATAATTATCATGAAAAGGGATTGATCAAAGAATGCTGGTTGATGAAATAAGTGAAAATCATGTTCACTTAACTTCATGCACATGGTGTAAGTCACCCAAGACACATGAAAACACCAGGACATGTCTCCAAAATCTCGTGACATTCTATAATTATGGAAAATAGATCATGATAATTCTTCCAAAAATGATGGATCAAGTCACATAGCTTCCCCCTAAGATGTACCACCTTAGCCTCATGAACCCACATGGGTCTATTTCCCAAATCTTGATTCATCATTTAGGTACATTTCCTGACTCATATAATGTCATCGTCTCTTATCAACCAAGTCTCATGGATTCATCTATGTATATCTACTAAGCCCTAATGAAATCATTTGGGTATGTCATTCAATACTTCAAACACCCTCTAGACAAGTCACCCTTGTCTCATGATTCCCTCCAGGTATGTTAGCCATCACCAAAGATATGGTCTACGTATGTCATCTGAGGCTCATGAAGACATCCACACATATCATTTATGTCTTTTCTGGCCATCTAGTGATGATATCCAAGATATAAGAAACTCTTTTAGAAATGTCATATTGACTCTCGTGACACCCTTCAACTGTGTCAAGACAAATATTTTCAATGAGACCAAGGAATGTAAGTAGGATCATGTAGAACACACAATAAAATCAAACCAGGTCATGAAATGGATTCCTTGGTAGTTCTCCTAGATCTCAGAATGTCCATTGATTAATTTGAAATTTATCATGCGGGAACATTCAGATTTTCCAACTAGGTTACATTAAGTGATTTAGAATGATCAGGTCAATAATTTAGTTTTATCTTGATTTTCCATTCAGATACTCTTCTACATATCTAGATAAAATAGAAATTGTTGCATGTCATGTAGGAAAATAGGTCCCAAGGGAAACCATAGAGTGTATGCCCCAACCAACGACATAACATGGTATGTCCCAAAAGCATGGGAATCCATAGAGTGTAATCCCCAGCCACCAACATAACACGTTCTGTCCCAATATTAAGGAAAATAATAGATGGTAAACCTGGATGAATGGCATAACTAGGTATGTCCCAATAGTACGGTATTCCTTAGAGTGTGATCCATAACCAATGATGTAACCTTTTTTCTCTCAATATCTATGGAAACCTCCTTGTTTTATCCCTGAACAAAGGAACTTCAATGACTCTAGGTCCTTCTATATTCTAGATACCTTGGAAACTATAAATATTTCGAGCTCTATAGTGTTCTCACAATACTTAAGTCCTTCACTCTCCATGATAAGATGTTGAAATTTTTTTATCCCTTTTATATCAAAATGATCATAGATAATTTGATCATGGGTAGTTGAGATAATAATGACATTCGCATTATGACTCTCCAAAAACTAGGGGAACATGTGTATATAAACCATGAATTAGTTTCATGACATGTTAGCCTCATTATAAGAGCGTATACCTAGGAGAAAATCCCATGCCCATGATTGATCTATGATAACTTTGATTCATGCAATAACCATGATACATAGGATGACTTCTTAATTTTAAATCTCAAATAAACATCCATTTCTATGTAATACATATGTCTCTATTATTTCTAAAATCTGTAATAATTCTTTCTAATGGGATGCTTACTCTACCTAATCCATCTACAGATTGAGAAATAAACTAAAATACTTAAACTCTAACTAATTCAATAACAGTGATACATAGGATGTCTCTCTATGTCCCGTGATCTATAATAAATCCTCAAATAGAAGTCTGTGCACAGATGTCTAAAATTAGAACAAATGAAAATGATAATTTTTCATCTATTTTTATATACACCAAGAATAGCTCACATGGGCATAGGAAGATGGAATAATCATGTCATCTGCACCATATTTCTTTACAAACACTCAAGGAAAAACTTAGTGGGTAATCCTTGAAAAACTAAACTATGACAACATTTATTCTTTCCCGAATTTGGATTTTTTGGATGTTCCCCCTAGGACTCAATCATTAAAACCTGGTGTCTCAAATCATATATGTAAGTCATATATACATGACACAAAATTTCATATGTCTTCTGAATTTCATGGGTTTTGATTCATACAGTAACCATGATATATAGAATTCCTCAAAATTTCTCAATCCCCTTCATAGAATATTAACTGCCTCCTTACATGGTAGAATATTCCAAAGCACCTGGTTCTACAACTTTAGCGCATAATCAACAATCAATTACTACAAAAAGATAGGGAACCTTGAATACATATATATAGATTTAATAGAGAGACCCCTCATATTTTTTAAATTAAAATACAATTAACTCATGTTTTTTTATAGAAATCGATCCCATATTGTTATTAAGAAGTCATTCACAAACATATCTTAAATCTATAAGAGAGTACCATGGTAGGAAATAATTCCCCCCAAATAATGCGATGGGCCTCACCTCCCATCCTATCGACCAATTAGAGTCCCCAAGATTCATGGTATTCAAAACATTGGTTATATAATACCTATTTATAGAATGTTTGTACCATATTATAAATGAGGAACAATTGACTGTTTTTGGTAATAGAGACATTGGTAGCCTAATGATCATGATCGTGATATACGCCCCCCCACCACAACCAAACTATCAGGTGGATCATATCCATGAAAATTATATAAAAAACAATGTTTAATCCAACATGAATGTCTCTAACAAGAAAATATTCGGTTATAATATGTCAAACATTATTTTGCACAGAAACAAAAAAATATTATACAAAATACCAAGTGAATCAAACAAATGTTATAGTAAACATGTGTCTGGATACATTGATTCTTCAAAATCAATGAAAACAATGAATTAATACTCCCATGATCTTATTTATGGTTCTCTTCAAATCAGGTTCTTATAAGTACACCCTTACATTGTCAGGTCCATATTAGTAAAATGGAAAATAGGGAAAAATAGGATTATTGTGTTAACCATGAATATCTAATTGAGAACACCATGACTATGATATTACAATAACAGGTAACCCGGTTCCTTATTGTATGTGTGATTTCTGATACTACACTCAACAATAGAATCCTAACCGAAGATAATGTATTCATAACCAATCATTTGACCGGGTAAATCACCTATGACTATAAAACCATGAGGAACAAATTGATTTCAACTTCTGAAAAACTCCAATAAAAGGTGGCTAACATGATGGTATGGGATTTCTATAAACACAATACAATCTTGGCCATATATGTTACCGATGAGGTTCTCCGAGCTTTACATCCACCGATTCGGCATCACACGAGGGAGGTTGCTGCTATACTAGTATCCCTAGACACTAAAACAGACCTCGTTGAAATCATATCCTCAACTAACAATAGTTTCCACCTTTATTATCTAATATAGGAGGACTATAAATCCAAATAAAACTACATTTTTATTAAGGTATCGCTGATGAGGGAACCTATAAATCGCCTCTACCGACAACATCCCACTGTTAGCTGACATTAACTGCCACCATGATACCTCCTCTGATGAACATGAATGGGAAATGTTGAATGATCATAGGGGGAGGAATGTTCTTGATATCTAGGTATGATAACATATAACCACTCATACTGATGTTGCCTGCAGGAAATTACCTACAAGAAACAGTAAGCATCCTCATATCCCTGCTGACTCGAAACATGTATATGAGAAAATTCATGTAATAGAAATGGTGAAGGCATATATCCATACCCCAATGTATGAAGTCCATCATCATAGTATGGAGGAACAAGGATAAAAATAGTGGAATCATATTTCCTCTATAATCAAAGACATATGGCAGAGTATAATGTAGAATGATAATTTCCATGCTTATATCCCTACAAATAAGTTTCTAAATTGCCGAAATATTTCAGAAATAGCTAATGAACTATACTAGAATATACAATCATTATTGAAAATAAATGGAAAGGTTCATAATCCTACCCCTACATCTAAGGCAACCCAACACTATGATAATTTAAAATAAGTGGTTGTAATGGAGAAAGGACACACTCTTTCGCCCGTACAAGAGTATTTCTAGTATATTATGATAAAGGTAAGAGGCATCATACAGGTGTCATACTCCATTTCTAACTGGGGATCACCAGGTGGAAGTGGAATATGATTCAGGATAGGGGAACATGCCTGTTAAAAATCATGGTGACGTATTTCGATGGTCCAAGCTGGGGATCATATCATCATTCTGGTTGTGGATCACCATGTGAGATGGTTCCAAGATTACGACAATCTCATATTCATTATTAAGAAGTCAATATACATAGTCCAAAGGCATAGGATTGGGAATATACCCTCGTTCGGGTCGGGGATGAGCATGTGAGAATGGAAGAAGCCCTGAGACATGATTATATTCTTGTTAGTGAATCCTCTATGAATCTTCTAGTAGGTCAAAGATGCAATGTGCATATTAATACTTATGATGATGGCTCACTATTATAGAATCATTCCAATGCTACATAGAGGGGGGGTCATATTTCTTCCCCCATTCTAGTGGTCCTTCAGTATATTCTGGTTGGGAATTCATATTCAGGACGTGCTCACATTGATGATACAAACCAGGCTCACTAGTTAAGATTAAAAGATTCCATGGGAAAACCTCATACTCCTACCAAGAGAGACTACTAGAATATCCCAAAAGCTCAATATCTTTCTCATTATCCCATATTAACATAGGCACACCATGAGAGAATTACACATTCCTCGGGATATTACAACATTCCTATCAATAATGAGACGACTTATTTCGAAATTCAATAATCTTATCAACAACAGTGGAATATTCCCTTAGTAAAATAATTTTATATTAAAATATTAGAAACCATGATAGAGCCTGTTCAAATCCATGCACAATCCAAAAATTTGGATAGCATATTACAACCATTATGTAGAACAGATCCATATTCCTAAACTAATAAATGCCATAGTTCTTGAGTATTTTTGAGAATCATTATCAACACCATGAGGTTCTATTGACTTTTTTATCAATAAAAATTCCTATGATGTTTATTACTAGGATTTTTCTCTTCATGGTACTGTGGAGATGGATCACCGGGACTCCACTTCTAAAATGAAATATGGTCAACAACCCCATGATGATATCTCCCATAGACAGGGAAACCACCCCCTTACATAGACACCTCCATTCAGAGAGGTGTTCAAAACCCAAGCACTTTGTATAGAGATGTGATTTATAAATTAGGGTCAACTATATATCTTTCCCCCATTAACTTCAAGATTCTCTCCAGTCACATAAAAAAGAAACCATAAGAGATGTCAACTATGGTCAAACGATATCGAGGTATGTATGTATGTTTAGGAGAAGGTAGAAATTGAAATATTCATAGGTTTATCTAGAAACAACCTACCCATTGTGTTTTGGACCCTCACTACTTCAAACTATGATGTTCTAAATGAGCTAGAAAATGAGTTAATTCCATATCTACACCCAAATATGTGGTATTCTCCTCAACGACAGAAGTTGTGACATTTAACTTATAAATTTTATGGGTGTCATCTATATAAAATCAAAATAATATGTTTTCATATACATATGGATGTTATCTCAATGGTCAATGATCCAAACTATTAAAGAATAATAAAAATTTGTCACTTATTTTCCACCATTTCATCATGACACTTTGTCCGTTGATTTCTAAATCCATGTCATGAATCATTATACCATTATGCATACAATATTCATAATTAAACTTTTATGAACCAATGGAATAATAAAAACCCTTATATTTAGAATACATTATTGTTATAACCTCTATAAAAATTAGTGTATCAGGAAACATTCTTTCTAGTTGGTCACTACAATGGAAATAACCTAGTTCAAAGATTCTCATCCACTAAAAATATTGATATTGGATACCCAAAAAGAAATAAATGGGGATCCCCAATGAAATATGAATGCATTTTAGATCCAGAGACTAAAGAAGAGATCGTCTAGAGAATGTATTACAATGAATGGTTCACATCAGGGGATTTAATCTCACCCAAATCCTACGTGATCATTGATGTGATTCAATTAAAATTCTATAATAGTAGCTTTCATAGCAGCTATTATTAACCCAACTCTCCCTTTTAGCCTATGAAAATATCAACCATGACTTCCACCACCTAGATAGTTATTTTCTGAGTGGATTGAAGACACGTCATCGACATCTATGAGTTGACCCTGGCATGAAGGACTGTTGGAATTTATATCTAAATCATGATATCCTATTTCATCATACCTATAGAGGGTCTTGTAAGAATCAATGGTGACTCCAAACCACCCTCATCCCACATGTATAGGGAATTTATATCATAATGTCCTTCCATAAAATCATCATGTCCCAAAGTATATTCCATGTCTCCTCATTAACAATCCATAAAATTTTAATTGTATCCTTTGATGACTCCACCCCATTGGAATTAGTGAATTTTTATCATTATTATAACAATAAAATAAATCAGTCTTCTCTAGGTAGAGAGGAAAATACTTTTTGTCCAACCCATCCCTCCCACCATGAGGAAAACCTCTACTGTTCGGGGCTCGTACAACAACAACATCCAAAAACTCCTATAAGGACAATATTCATATGCTTAGAAAGATGAATCGTATAGAAAAGGTGATTAAACCCTACTAGAATCACAATAAAAAATCACCCAACATGTCCAAGGGTTCAAATAATGACCCTAATGAAAGTAGAATAAAATCATCCATTTTCATGGAATGTAATTTTATAACAACTATTTCATAGTAGGCCTCTATAAATATCATCAATGTAAACATGGAATACATTGGTCAAGATGAAAATGTATAGGTATTCCACATGAAGAATCAAAACTCATAATAAGATGATTTGGATTCACTATGTGAGGCTACAAACACACGAAACAATAAATGGATCCAAAATATGGAACTACCAAATATCTAGTTTCCTCCCACACAACGAAACATTTCCAAGGGGAAATATGCGGTTACATTATGATCACCAACTATAAGAGATGATATTCATTCCATATATGATAAACTATCACAATATAAAATTGAAATAAAAAACATCATCAACTCAACATGGAAGTACAGAGGGTCAATATTGGCTCTGGATATCATCTTCCATCACAGGGTAATGTTATCCTCCCATATCTGATCCACAATCTATTGAAGTATCTGAGCATTCGATTGGATTTGGATCTAGTCATCTAGATTTCATAAATGTGGAAGTCGATAATGTCCCTGACATCTCACCTTTTTAGTGAAAACCTCTCCCTATCCCAGGAAATAATTTAATCCTACTATGAAATGATAATTAGCGGGAGATAAAGGATAGACGACCTCATTCCCCCACCCATTATTAATGGGTGATGGATCTGACAAAATTTCCCCCTAAGTTCCATAAAGACATTGAGTCTATGGATACTCAAATGGAATCCATGGAAGTTCTATGTGAACCAATATAGAATTAGAGGAAGCCATATCCCGAATGGGAGTATAATTCTCCACCTAAAACCAACTTAAAAATCAAAAATTGTCTACCTTTGATGGTACATGTTTCCCTGAAAAACAAATCACAAACATTGTATCCCATTTTGGCTGATGTTGAGACCTCAAGATCAAATAGTTGAAAGAAAGATTAGGTGTTTATTATAGACTCGAACATGGTCAACCTTTGTTTGGTACAACATCCCACCAGCAGGATCCATTGTAAGATGGGAAGAATTTCATTGTCAGATTCATTATCATTTAATTTCTATTACATGAAAATACTATTCTACCTAACTAATTGAATGAAATGTGAGATTTAGAGGGTGTATCATTTCATATAAATATGGTATGGTTTTTCCTAATCACTATGAATTCCTCCCATTCAAGAGAAACTTCTGGTACTCTTTGATTAAAAACATATGGATATGCTTCCAAAAATACTTATCCTCGTGCTGTATCTAGATGGGTTTAGAGTGTTCACAAAAATAGTACAATGTCTTGAAGAGGATATTCGAAGAACCCATTCAAATACTCGACTCATGAAGAAAGAAAAGGGTAAACAGCTAGGTTGAGAAAAAGAGGAAACTATAACACTCATGGAAGTATTAGTTCCAATCCATGAAACATGGAAGGATCCTAACTACCCAACACATCATGTAGAGTGGAAAAAACCACAGAATCACCACTGACTAGATGAAAAAAGAATTCAGGGTCACCATTGATTTGAGGAACAAATGAAAAATGTATACTCATTCAAAAATGAAAAAGTACATGGTAATTTTTTTCCCACCATATAAAATTACCTATTCAAGATTCTATATTCTATGATGCTGGATGAGGTCAACCTAACCAACTACCCCAACTAATTCACATATAATTGAATGTTATCAACATATAGGATTGATTTATCTTCAAATACATCTTTCAAGGAATGATCAACTCTAGATAGGTGATGTTAGACAACTCACAATAGTTGTTGGCTTGCATAAATATAATATGGTTAGAAGAAGAATATGGATGGAAGATTTTTCTGTACAGGTGTGAACAAAGTTTGAAAACTTTATGACTCTAAAAATAGTTGATTAATAATAGGCCACCATAAAGGAAAATTTGGGCAATACTTTGATTGGTCCATAATCTAGGAAGGATAGATTATATCTACCCCTCAAAGACAGTAATGACCACTATAAGTAGAATAAAAAATAAAAGGAGGAATCATTTTATGCTTCATTATAAGACCAAAATCTTGAATATTTCTTCTGTGTGACTATTGCAGCATGGGAATTTCCCCACCAATGGAATTTTCATTGAATTAAGATATCATATTTAGTTTAATCAATGTGTTACACTTGTAAGACACCTTATTTGTTGATTAGTGTGGTGCTGAATATGAATTTCCGGCATATAATCTAGGAATGTGACGCCATGTGTGAAAAAACCGAGGATACGAGGGATATCACAGTCATGGACAGACCCATAATCCGGATCATATCTCAATGGAGAACATGTATACAACTAAAAAATATGGGAAAGATCTTCAGTAGACCCAAAATAGACAAATATGTACAGTAATGTCCTCTATTAGTCTCTCATATTGGATTGTTGGGCATTACAGCCTAGTGGGGGTTTAATCCAATCAACCCAGACAATGGAAAAAACACATGAAAACTTAATTACTGGAATAATATGTCTCCTAGACTTATTTAAAATCCCCAGGAATGTCCTCCATGAATGAATCAAATCTTTAACATCATGCCCAAGATTAGACCAATATCGGGAAGTTCCAACCATAGGAAGAAAAGTAGAATGTTATGAAATATGTGGCGGTAGTTCAAAACATGGTATCAATCATTGATGTTCTCAATCATTTAAAATAATTCTTCTAGGAAGTTGTTTATGCACTCCAGATCCAATAAGATTTATAGGAAATAGTCGATATATCCAAGGTATATTGAGAAGAAACTATGACATCAGAATGTAATGTCGTCATCTCATTCTCTGATTAAGATCAAAAAGAGGTCCTTCAAGGACATATCAAACCCCTATATATATTAGGATAAATAAATATTTTCAATGTACAAGGATTTATTATTGGTAATGGACATGGGATTAATATCATCCCAGTTCAAAGCCTCTAATATCTGGGATATGGAGAAGGGGGATTATCTTCCACAAAACTGACCATTCTGGGGTATGATAAGAATGAGAAATGTCCCCACAGGAAGATCAAAATATAATCCTAGTTTGTGGAACATAAATCAGATATTGAGATCATGGTTATTCAGTAGGAAACAACATTTTATGTCTTTTATTGGAGTCCCATTCTCCATAGAAACATGGTGTTATTGTAAACATTCTATCAGCGTTTGATGTAACCCATCAACGGAAAACATGACATACTAAATAGAGATAGATCCCCATTTGATACATAAAGTGATATATATTCATAAGAAGATTTATATACTAAGGGAAGAAATTATAAAGTGTGTATGATGATATAATGGTTGAAGCTCCCAATGTTTTGGGGACTACCCCCAAGAATCAAGAGAGTATGGTCAACATTGGCAGTGTGCTCCACATAAATATGGCTTAAGTACCAGATATAATACTATTGATCGATGGCCTTCATGTAATTAGTGACAATGTAAAACTAAATAAACTCTAGCATCAATTTATATAGACTCATTAAAAAATGAATGTTATTGTATCTTCTAATTTCCTTGATTACCCTAATAGTTATGGATATTCTCTCAGATATCTAGAATCATCTAAAAATGCATATACACAATCCTAATTGGATGAAGATGAATATGGTATCAGGAACACCCCTACGGATGTCATATAAGGAATATCAACCACCATTTATGAGAATAAAAAAATAGATCTAGAAACATAAGAAACCCCACATCATAATATAATTAGCTCAGCCATTCCCCTATTAGAGAAAGAGATATAAATTGAATTTCTATTGCAACATCGAAATGGGTTTGCTAGAAACAATAACGAAATCTCAAAACTGAATCTAGGTGTGTTTATGAATCATATCAAATTACCTGATGAGAATCAAGGCATCTAATATGAAACCATGAGGATGCACCCCTCTCATTCCACTAATGTATAGGAAGAAGTTGGTGTGTTGATCAAATCAAAAAATTTACTATAAGTTCAATACCCATGATGGTAAGCCAACATCATCCATATAAAGAAAGAAAATTGGTAGTTTATGTAAAATATTGATTTCATTTATCTTATTCTGCATTTCTTGAAGGGATATTTCTCATTCCCAATTGATAAACTATTGATGGATGTGACTATCTTCTTTTATGGATTTTCATTCATGGATTGGTAGTCGGGGTACAATCATATCTTATTTGCTCGCAATGATGTAGATGTAACTTCAAATGGAGCACCTCAAGGAATATTCTACTATCAAATCATTCCCTTTGATATAAATAAATCTAGATCTACCAACCACAGAACCCTGAGTCTCATTTTTACGCCATTCCATGTAAAGATAGTTGAGTTTTATGTTGATTACCTGGTTGTTAAATCCTGATAGTGATGTGATCACTTGAAATATATCCATGAAATCATTTTCTAGCTATGAAATCATATTTTAATGAAGAATATGCTGAAATTTGATTTTGGGGGAACTTCTATAATGTTTCTTGTATTTGAGGAATGCCAACATGTCATTAAGGTTGATCTAGAGAAGTCTTGAGATATTTTATAAATTTCACCCCCATAAAAATCTATGGACTATGAGGACTCAAACAGAACATCACATACATTTAGTGATTCATATCCACCTTTATTGAAAATCTATTGTTTCATATGAATAATAATAAATGTAATCACTTATCCATCAGATGATAATTGTAAAAACCCTTTGAATGTCTCAAGTAGTACTTACTTCCTACATTGGTTCTATTGACAATGAGGAAGGGAGGATTCTAATATAATATGTGGAAATGTTGTAGCATGAACTGGTCAACCTCTATGCACATTAAAATGATGTTCTAGGTGAGAATAATCTCTAGTAACTTATCTGGATGATTCTAGGTACGGATACCAGATATTATAATGTCATGAAGAGGTTCTTTTTATACGTCTTTATGGTCAAAATGTTGACGCATTACTTGATTCAGCATGAAATCCACATGGTCTTTTGTATTTTTACACTCAGGTATATCATTTTCCATTCTATGTTGACTATGAATATGGCTTGATGGTTAGTCATTTTGTAGCAATATGACATTTACTTCATATCTTAGAAGTCATTGAAGGGGAAATCCCAGACCGATTTCATCACGACATATACTACCCCTTAAAACACCATGGAAGAAACCAATACTCTAAATAATGAGGTATTATATACCCATGACACTCCATAGATATGTTATTTATACTTTGATGGACCCTCCAAGAGCACTTTCAGCACAAGGATGGAAAACCCATTGCTTAATAGGGATGGTCTGGGGATTGTATTTTGTCTCCCTAAACAAAGAATTCCTACCCTACATTTCTCACTATCTCAGGGATGAAAAAATAATGAGGAAAAATACAAATCCCACATAACGAGATTGGAACTATCCATGAAACCGCACATATACTAACTGAATATCAAAGGAGAATAATAAGTGGATATAAATTTGATAAATGATGAAAATTCTGTTAAAATGGAGGAACTGGCCGCTATTGCTGGATACATAATGGGAATCATGGAAGAACCCCCTTCTGATCCCACATTGAATAATGTTCCCTAATAACATAATAATAATGTCGACACACTAGATAATTCACCCATTGTCCTAGAAAACCGTAATTAAGAGGAATAAATCACCTATATCAAACATCTAAGAATGGTCTGACTAATCTTCATAATAGATATGGATGAAATCACTCATGTTAGCACTTCCCCAATGTGAGATGAAAAAATGACAATGCCTAGGTATATGGATTCAATAATGGGATATATATATAATAATATTTTCCCAACTGGACCTGGCTTAATGGAATAGACCTAACTCTAGAAAAAAAAATTAACTCTATTGGACTGTCCAAATGAGAATGAATCACAAAAAATGAGCTACTGATGGAATCCTCCTCAGATGCATTGTAAGAGGAAAAATTCACTTCATTAGGGAATAAGTACATGAAGTCTCCGGTGACACACCTCAATCAATAAATAGGCTCCCCACCAAATCAATAGGATGTGATATTTCATGGAAACAATGATGCATGACTATGTGAAATTGAAAAAGTAATGGAATTTCATATAGATCAATGAAAACCTCATCATCAGCCTGTTGAATTTCTATATACAGCTAAATATTATTGGATTTTTTATGTATGGGGAATAGATATTGTGGGGCCATATCCCATAGACACATCCAATAAGATCATGTACAATTTCAATTCCACCAGCTTCATTTCCTAATGAGATTAGGTATTACCCTTCAAGGAAGTCAAGATTAATAATATCATCAAATAAGTGATGTTTGATATCATCACCATGTTTGGGGTCTCTCAAACAATATTGAAAGAAAAAAACACAAATTTATTTTCTACATCACTGAAGATACTATAATAGGACTATAATATCATGTCTAATCACTCATCTAACTATCACATAGCAAAAAATAGACATATAGAGGCCTTCAATAATACACTATAGAATATAAATAAGAATACGATGAACAAGGATAAAATGTATTGTCTAGAGAAACACCTCAATAAATTATGGTCATACCATACTACCAAGAATACATCCACACTGGAATCACCACTCTCATTGGTGTATGGGAATGAGGTAGTGTTACCCATAGAAGACTAGCTATGTTAACTCTAAAGAACCATTTGAGGATTGCTCTTAGGTGATAAACAATTTCAAAAGTTTCTGGATGAAATGGAAAGACTAGATGTGAACTTATTCTCCACACTACACATCAGGACTGTCCATCAGAATTGGATTTCACAATCCATTACAAAAAGCCTCACCTTCATTCATTCTTCCAAGTATAACTGGCACCATCTCTCAGAAACCCAATGATATAGGGAACGAAACCCCAAAAACTAAACCCATGTTGTAATGGCCTTATGTAATACATAAGGTTTATCATAATAGATCCCACTGACTAGAATCCATTGATAGGGACTATTTCACACCACCCACCGACGTGAGATTCCTCAAGAAATACTTTGCATAGCTGTCATTAGATGGGCATACAAAACCTTGTAATCCCAATCATTCATCTTAATAACATGAAATTAAATTGAACAAATTCATCTAGACCACATAACGATAAATTGTATTGAGTATTTCTAAATCAAAGGATGATAAAGTGCATCGTTCTATAATAACAATATATGGTTTGATTCCTTCTATAAAAAGATATATAGTGAATCCCAAGCCACTTTTCTTGATCCCATACATTAGATTAGTTTTCTCTCACATCAGGTGATTCAGTTTCCTTACCACATGATAGTAAATTTCAAGGAGAATATCCCTACAACAAGACATTGAAATGCATGGATCTAGAACTTCTGTTTTCCTTCACATTGGATAATCAACACTCATACCACATGACCTGAAACTAGAAGTGTCCATGATATCCATCTTTTTTCACATCATGTTACCATCAGTATTTATGCATGACATTATACAACATGAGTTTCATTGAAATACACATGGATTGATTCTTATTTCTATTGAGAAATGTAGGCATCAATCTATCTTATATCATTGTCCATTCTCCACATGATAAAAATTCACATGTACTTCTCATAAATGTGTGTTTATAATGAGAGGAATCCTTGAAATTCATTTTTTCTCACACTAAGAATAGCTCATGTGGGATTTGGAGTCTCGGTAATGCCTTACCTACACAAAATAGGGATAAATACTTCTAAATTCAATATCTATGTCCTAAACAAAAGAATGTAAAAAGAATATAATGAGTCCTCACTAATCGATGTTAAACTAAATAGTTAATTTCATCCTCATGACATGAAATTGGACACTTATGCGATCTTCACGTGAGAGGGAATTGTATTTGATGTGTGTCTTCTACCAAACCTTTATCCACTTTATCCATCTTAATATGGGGGATCCTATATTTTAAACACATGATGTCTAACTACACCGTTCCGTAATAACTATTTACCTCTTGATTCCCATTTTCATGAGATATTTAGTGATGCCCAAACATCCATAATTTGGACTAGATGCAACATCACAAATTTATGAAATTGGTAGATATCGATCCATTCTAATGATGATAAAATAAATTGTACCTCAATAACTACATATGTCATGATTCCTATGTTACATGATACATATTGATGCATGGGTCTTCAATCTTTCACCCATATACAAAAATTAATCGAAATATTTATATCCACTATGTATGGGATTATCCTACGTATTGTATTTACCACTCAATAAATATTTGTGAATTTATTTCATTCCTCATTGAATTTATAATGACATTCAGATTTGAAACACCATTCCTAGTCACATCATGTATATACTAACATGCCCCTCTTCACGTACTGGTCAGACCTATGTAGGAGAATTCAATAAGAGCAATGTTTCACTTGATTCCCATCACCATGAGATACATTGTGACACCCATAATTTCATTCATAGGCCTAGCTGTGATAGCACTATTTCACGTCGGGGGATCCACATCCTATCCTCCTGGTGTTAAACATCATGAATCATCATAACTACAAGTGGTTTGATTATCATTTACATGAGATATGTAGTGACACTAATACATTCACCATTATGTGAAACCATAACAATTTCATCCATTCAGATCAGTTCCAAAGTTGTTACGGTATGACGAAAAACCACAAAGATGTGTTTCTTTAGTGCACAAAATTAAACAAAAAGGAAAGTGTCTTGGAAGCATGACATTAAAATGACATGAAAGATAGGTTATTACCACACGATGATAAACTATATGAAAAATTTCCTTACCGTATGATATTAGAATGCATTAAGAAATTCCCCACCACATGAAGAAAAAATATGGAGACCATATCAAAGTTTTCATTCCTTATCAAAGTCCACAAGAGACTTACCTCAGTCAACTAGAGTATGGGGGGACTCTACCTTATTTTAAATTCATGTCAAACCATGGGCCACACATCTTGTATTAAGTACCTCAAGTTACGAAAATCCTTTCACATCCCTGGAAAAACAAAACTACATTTGGTCATGCTATTGATGCAGAATGGCTTGAGAACCACCATCTGGATATATCATGGTCCAAAATAAATGGATTTATAATTCATGTGGTCCTGACATCATTATGTTAGAACATAAAACCTAAATTTGATCTAAAACTCTACCCATATGACTTTACAATGTATTTACATCGGAATTGAGAACCTCAATCCATGATTTACAATATTTCCATCTTCTCCTCAAAAAGATATTGGAGTGCTCTTGACGCCAGGTATCTAAATTATGCACTTGTGTAATATTATAGATATTATGATCTTGTGTTTAATGAATTTAAACAACTCATACTTTAGTCAAAGTAATAAAAATTTAACCCCAAGCATACAATGGTAATATACAAGTGAAAGACACATATAAATTTTCAGGTTGAAAACCCAAAATGTGAAACCGGAAAAAAATTCATGTCTTCCCTCACTTAACACATTATCTCTAAAATTTAGGAAAAAATAATGGTGCCAATTAATTTGGCACAGTGTATATAGGGTCTACTATGTATTCCTATTAAATGAAAAGCTATGCATGTTGGACCCCCTAGTTCAATTAAATGTTTGATAAATTAATTTTGAGAAATCCTTAATATAAAAATATATTCTCAATGTGGTGAAACAACATTTATGTTGCTAGAATCTTCTTGTATATTACCTTTCATACAAATCAGACTTCATGATTTGAGTTCCTAGGATCTTCATAATCCTTCAATAGACCTTGAAAATGATATATGGCTTCAATTGACCCCTGTCATGACTATAAATGCATGCCTATGACTCATTTATATAAACCATTGGACTTAATCAAAATCTATATGCCTTCGTAATGGACATTCCAATCCTCATGGGACTTGACATCATCACAATTTCACTGAAAAAATAATTCTGTCTAAACTACTCATGGTATTATTGTCTTGTATAATCCTCCTAATCATATAACTTTGGATGCTAAATTACAATCATGGTACCAAACTATCTAAGCATATTCAACAGCCTCAACATAACACATCTATATATTTTATCATTTCTTAAGGATGGAATGAAACATTCAATTCTCAATATTTATATGAACCCAACCTAATGATTGGACTCCATAAAGAATATAGATCTATCATCTTAATCAATATATAAACTACCCTAGGGTTACAAAACCCTTCCGGGATAGATTTCCACATATATTAACACTAATCATCTCAGCATTTGTGTATTTGAAAATCATTCATATCACTCATAAAGAAGTGGAGGTCAGCATTTCATGTCCATGATTTAATCACAGAACTAATTTGACCCAAAAAATAATGGATTCTCCACATTTCATGAATAGAGCTTCAATCCTTAAGATCTCCGATTACACATAGGTGCATCTACACATCATAAAGTGTTACGAGACGTACCGTCTAAGTATTATAGATCATATATCTATTGACTCAATATTTTGGGTTATGATCTACATAACCCAACTTTCAAAAATATAGGCAGTCCTAGTATCCCTAGTATTTATCCCTCAACAAATATTCATCCCTAAACCCATATTCATCCATTAATATTCAATGAACCTCAAAAAATAATCTATAACATCTTTGATTGTCCATGAAATCGGCAAATAAGGGATTCCACACACTAACTAAATGTGTCTCTTCATTGCATGAAAGTAACTCCAATCCTTGTAGGCCCTAGAAACACATTGGTAGATCATAGCATATCATTGATTATATGTCATTATTGGAATGTTTCGAACATATTCCATGGTTATCAATATCATTAAATCATCTAAAAAAACCTAAACTACCTCACATCATGGTCCCAACTAAATGTTCCTAAAATAAAACACATCAAGGTCTAATCTAAAATAAACTAATCTATAGAACATCAAGGTCCAAGATAAAGACCCTAAACCTCAATAAATCATGGTCCGATATAAAATACCCTAAACTACATCACATCGAGGTCTGAGCTAAAAGACAATAACATAAATTATGGATATCATTTATAAAAAAAATATTTTAATGAACATTATTTGGAATTAACATGATGGGTCTGATCTAGTGAAGCCTATCACCTTTATCAAAATATTGAGAACTCTCCCTTCATGACATTATTCCTAACCAAGAAATATTTTTGCAAATCATGTTATCAAAATATAACTAGAACATACCCTCAGTAAATTGTCCCATGTTGGTGGGGATTCATGAATACTTCTCAAAATGACACATGTTATGATTCTAGTATTATAATATAGACATTCAGGTTATATAGATGTTATGAAAAAGGATAGGTTACATTTTCAATTTCATAATATCAGAGAATTGTGATATCATGAACATTGTGAATGATATAAAACTAGATAGTATCATGGAAGGTTCATAAAATTAATCAATTAAATGTATGAAAATGAGGGAGGAGTCTCTAAATGATTTATTCACTCTGAAGTCACATAAAGAAGGAGTTCATTGAAAAAGGATAATCCTAAAATAAAGTTAGCTAAATACACTTGTAAGATCAATTGGAGTTTTTTGAGAAGTAATAATTATATGTTGGAGTGCTCCTCTACCTGCCACTTTGCCTTCTACTCCAAAACAGAGGGTCTAATCCGAACTAGTCAACTATTCACACATCTTAAGAGAAGTGGCCAATAATAATGATGTTGTCAAAAGGACATGACTTTGAAAAGAAATAATCTCCTCAAATCTCTATACATGAGAAGTCTATGCATAAATCTAAGATTCTAGTTTATATATCAACTGACAACCCTACTACAATGACTAAAATATCTCCCTTATTTTCCTAGAATTTGAATCCTCATCGACATGATCATGAAAATACCTTTAACTATTGGCCATATCTCATTCGGTTTTGATAATTTACTACACAATTTCATATAGAGGCTACCAGTCCAAATAAAAACCACCAAATCATGAGAAAACTGAGGAAGGTGTTCCCCTTTGTTATGAAATATTTCCAAGGGGGTATCCATGATAATGTTGTGAATCTCTCTCTAGATATTCTTACATTTCACATGATCCTCTAAAACTAAAAATGTAGGTGTGATGGAGGGCGGAATAACCTATTGAAATAATGAAAAAATCGGAGATGAAGTTGCATATTCTCTTCTCTTAATAGGAATATCTTATATGGCCAATGATGGGAGAATATTTTCCTTAAAAAATTGTTTCAAACATAAGATAATAATCAAATGAACAATGTATCTTTCTTGATGTCTCTCCCAAATCATCAATTTACTCCATCATTACCACTAATAACAGTATTGGGGGAAAATGGTCTACACAAATTATGACCCAACTAGTATAGAACACCTCTTGGGGTAAGCTATTACCCATGATTAGGCATAATATTAGGTAAGGAGGACATAAATTTCAGTAGGAGTAAGTATAATCTGAACCACAATATGATTACCTATAAGCATTTTCCAAAATTGAGAAATGTTTCCAGGATATCGCTACTCTTGAATGTCGACCAAATTAAAATGGGAGATCAAACTTCTAACTCCATCCACCTGTATAATTTCTTAGAGAGGATGAAAATATACACAAATAGATTTGAGAAATGGGTTGATGAAAAACTTCATATCCAAATAGACCTAAGGGTGAGTTTTCCAATATATAATATAATTGATTAGATCAATAGGTGATTTGTAAACCATCAATAGAAATTTTTGTGTGGACACCATTGATAGAAGTTGATACCAAGCGATATGGATGATTAGTGTCTATGGTGGGGTGGAGATCATCATCTACCAGACCATGTTAGTAAATAAGAATTCATTCTGATAAAGGATTGTCTTAATGTTCTATGAGAGAAAACTCCACTAACTCTCATTATCAATATATGTATGACATCAAAGATAATTGTTGTGATTATTAGAAAAAATGGCCCTTTCATTGGCCACAGCTGGGGAAGGTCGATGGGAACCATTAAAAAGATGAAAATAAGTAAGTGTCATATGTCAGACAAAGATAATATGTGATATTTTCAAAATAAAGACTTAAAATCTAGGTGGCACCATGTGCATCGCATGAATGATCAAGGAATTTGTGAATCACGAAAAATAGATTGTGAATTGCCTGACCTCCAGAGGACTCATGGGTCTCATAACCACCCTAAGCTATCAGACAATCAAATTACCACTTTGGAGACTCAAGATAATGTGACCAGGACATGATCACAAAAATATAATGATTATTAACAAATTATATTATCTAACAAAAAAATACATAAAAATCCTTAGGAAAATCTAAATATCCCATTATTGAAGTTAAAATATATGTATAAATAGAGACTTTAGCTGGTTCAAATGAGAACCTAAGAAAAATAATTCTTATTGGATTGATCACACGATGATGGATATTGATGGGGCCTCATGATAGGTTCTTGAATAATGGTCTTATGGCAAAGGCATGTAATGGATTTAGGAGGATGATAAATCTAGATTAAGTGTGGCTCAAGAATTGAATAGCCCACCGTCCCCAAATATATAGGGATTTCAGCAGAATACCTATTATCCCCAACAGACCCGACGTTAGATAGGACACTGATTCATGAAACATCTGAAGACTCTAGAAAGAATTTACATTCCATATAACTGATACTTTTTCCATACAGATGATTATTTCAATGGGGGAATATGTTAATTCCCACAAATTGAGAAAAGAATATTTCATGAAGGAAGGAACACCTAAATATTAGTAGTATTATCCTAGAAAAATGAATGAATGAACAAGATGAACATGACCTGTGGATTTCATTAGAACTAAGAAGAATCACAATTTCATGACCATCATAATTTCATGCAAGTACACCCTAATAATACCATAACCTATTTTGGACCCTAAAGAACCCCCTACAACAAGTCTTCATACACATGAAATGGCTCTCTGGATAAGCAGGTATCATGCATTAGCATCTGAAAAAGCTCCCCCAGGCTATGTGAGATGTCGTCAAAAAATGCAATACAATCTAACAAAAAATACATCATTATAGTGTGGAAATGGTTTCAAAGGTGGAGGCCCTAGGATTTCATAATAATTATGTGACATATCACTAGTGGGAAGGGAGATTTCCCTTGAAACATCAAACCTTGTTCACATGACCATTAACAATTTTGGAAAATTAACAATGGAAATAAAAATGGTGGACTCGGGAGCTACTCGTGGTCAGAAATAATACATGAAGCTCCTGCCTATGAGATACAAGACACCTGGATTACCTAGAAACAAACATGCCTCATCTCATAAAATCCCATTGTCATATCAGCCTCATCGCACAGAAAGACATTAGTATGTCCCGGAAACCATGTGCTTCCCTTCTAGATCCCTAAGGACAATAATATGTATTTTTACATGAAATTATCATACACCAAAATGGATGTTTTTTTGTTCATGAATGAAATCATAAAAAAATAGGGTAATTTTCTTTTAAATAACTCAAGCATTCCCAAATGACTCCCCAACCATTCGAAAATAAAACAAAGGGAATAAAAAAAGGGAGGAGGATGATTCCTCTCACGGTAGTAAAAAACATTAGATATTCTATGGAAGTCCATAGGGTGGTGTCACATGACTCCTGCACATGCCACATTGATCTCATGAAGACCCCATACAAGCCATCCATTGCACACTGAATTCCCTGGGAAAGGAATCAAGCATCTCAATAATTCCTTTCATCATGAAATTTTATCTTGTGAAGGCCCCCAGACATGTAAGTATAACATTATGGAAGTCCATTGGCATTACATCATGAGTCTATAAAGGTTTGATTAATTGGAAATAATCTAGTAAAGGAAGGTTTGAAGATATAGAATCATGGCCTCTGAAGATAAGGTGATACCCTCATGAGATGACCATGATAAAGGATCGCAAATACACATGGTTCTAGACCCCTTCACCGACTCAATCATGTATTTTCACTAGATACACCATGAAAATCGGAGAAAAACCACGGTGTATAGGCCTATAAACGACCCACCACAACAGGAAAAAATAGGGACAACCTATCACGATGAATAGAACGAACTATGGGAATTTTGATCCAATAGTAGAGATGATTTTATGGACAAGCTGATCTGATGACTGGAAAGTATTCAACGATATAATATACCATCACACCACTAGGATGATCATGTGCCATGCATAATTAAATTTGTGTCATTATTCATAGATCATGCAAAGGACTTTACGAACAATGTGAAAAAAACATACCACACATCTTCTTCATCTCATGAGACTCAAAATAATGTGATACTTAATTAATATAAGGAATTGACAATATATGGTATAGAAAATAGTATAAAGTTAAAGTCTTAGTTGAAAAAAAATTGATGACCCTCGTTCACTTCAACTATGTCATCCATCAAATTCAACAACACTGTGAAATGATACCCATATCTCATGATGTTCTTTCATTATGGAACCCAATAATGGGAGGTCAATTATACATGTTAGAGAAAGTCACTTGGTTTCCTCCTAAGACCTACCACCTTAGTCTCACAAACCCCCATGGGTTTGTCACCTAAATCATGCAACATGATTTAGATACATCACATGTCTCATATGTGAAAACCATCTCATGTCATTTATGTATGTGGACACAATTGTTCATGTCAACTAAGACTTCGGGAAAATATCGTGGAGTGTCTGCTAAAACTCAAGATTCCCTCCAAACATGTCGGTTAGGTCTCATGATTCCCTATAGGTATGATACCCAATACTTGTGAAATCCTCTAAGAAAGTGACCCAAAACTGATGACACACCCCAAACATGTATGATTTCTCATGGGATTCCCTACAAAAATTTTATCGAAGACATGTGATACACACCGAGACATGTCATATTTACTCTCAAGACACCCTCCAATATGTGTCGAGTCATATCATGGGAATTATAGAATGTAAAGTCATGTAGATCATGTGAAACCCTTTATTCAATCCATATAGGTCATGAAATGGATTCATGGATCGACCATCAAGATCTTTCAATATCTGTTGGAAAGATCTACTTTTATCATAAGACAACCATCAAACATGCCACCTGAGTAACAAGATTTTATTTAGAAAGAACCACTAGATGATTCAGTTCTCTTTAGATATTGCAACTAGATAATATCTTATATATCATGAAAAGTAGACAGTTGATGCATGTCATGATAGAAACATGTCACAAGGGTAACCTTATAGTGTAATCCCCAACCAGTGACCCAACATTGTATGTCCCAGTTGCAAGGCAAACCTCCAAGGTTAATCCCTAAACAAAGCCCTAATATGGTATTTCCCAATAAAATGGGAAACCTCATATTATATGTCTCAGATAGTGATATTACAAGCTTTGTCCAAATGGAAAGGGAAAACTCAAGGTGTAATCCCCAACCAATGACCTAATAGGATACATCCCAATATTTAGGGTAAAATCAATTTTAATCCTTAGAAAGAGGACCTATGAAGTCTATGATTTGTTCCATACTAAGGGTACTTAGGACAACTATTCAATATTTATACTCCACAAGGATGTATTAATACATAAGTCCCACACTCTTCAGGCAATTATATTGATCATTTTTCATTCCTTGTTTCTCACACTAAGCATACATCACCGGAGCATAGGGAGTTTCAATAATCGTATCATTCACATTACGAGTCTCATCTAACCGTAGAAACATGTCTATGTAAATCCCCAATGAATGGAATGTCACATTATCCTCAATATAATGGCATATAACATTGTGAAAATCTCAATGGTGTGATTGATATATGAGAAATCAGATTCCAATAATTATCAGGGTACTTCGGGTGACTTCTAAATGATCAAGCCCAAATAAACATCCATATTGATGTAATCATTATTTCTTGAAAATTTGAACCATTATCACCTAATCATTACCACATGATGATTAACCTACCTCATCCAAAAACATACCCAAAAATAAACTGATCTATGATGACTTTGATTCCTTCAATATTTAGGCTATGTAGGAAATGTCTCTAAGGCATGAGAACTATAATAAATTATCATAGGGTAGTCCTAGAACATAAGTACCACATCACGATAAATGAAAATGATCATTTCGATCTATTATTTTCCATATCAAGCATAGTTCATGGCGCCTTAGGGAACATAAATAATCATTTTATCTACACCATCTATCTTTACAGTGAAAAGGGTAACCTCGTTGTATACATCCTGAACAAATAAAATATTAAATCATTGATTCTTGTTATAATCGAGATTTGTATAACATCATTTAATAACTAAATCTTGAAAACTAGGTGTCCTAGAGAACCTGTGTATGTCCTCTATACATGACGTTCAACTCCACATGTTCTAAGGACTACACGGTTTTGGATTTGTTTAATAACCAAGATATATAGTACACCTCATAATGGATCAATCCCCTTATTGGAATATTATCTACCTCTTTTCATGGAATACTATTATAAAGAACATGGATATAGGAAACCAGCACATAATAAAACACCCATTACTAGAAAACTATGGAAAAACAAATTGACATACTGATGGATTCAATAATGAGCCCCCAATATTTTACAATTAAAAGATAATTAACCTATGGTAATTTTTTAGGGTAAAAAATCTAGTATTCGTATTAGTAAGAGATTCATGAAAATATCATAAATATATAATAGAGTCATGTAGTAGGAAATAATTCCCCACTTAAGGGGGTGATAATACTGTCCTCCCATCCACACAATAAATGTGAGTCCACAAGGGTCATTGTCCCTAAAACACCAGGTGGACGATATCCTTAGGAAATAAGGTATGTACCCTTTTATAGATGAGGTAGCTAATGGGAGCATCCAATTAAATAGTCCATGGTAACCAAATATTCAGGACTGTGCACATCAAAAAATCCACACAACCAAACCTTCCAGTGGATACCATCTACGCCTCTTCTCCCAATAAAACAACCCTGACCATAGAAGCCTAGAGATGGTGGATTATTCTATTACATTGGCATTATTATAGGGAATAAAATACCGATGGACCAAAAATTATACCTATTTTGGAAACCATATTACATTTATGAACCACATATAAGAATTTAAATACTAAAATATAAAAAGGATAATATTTCTAAACACCTTATTTCACATAGCTTAACATTATATACCAATCATAATATACATCATAAAATCCAATAAAAAATAAATCAAATGATAGGTGTGAGCTCAAATGAATAATAATTTTAATTATACAACAGAATCTATTAGAAAATATAGAATAAAAAATAAACAAATGTAAATATCTAAAACCCATTCCATATAAATTCTCACATGATCTAAGAAACATAAATTTTGATATTCAATTTAACAAAATATTCGCATTGAATAAATATAATGGAAAAATGAGTAATGTTGGATGTCTTCGCTATCTTAGTATATCCTTGATATAGTTACTGTCAAAATCATTACTAAATATGGATTAAATCTATTGGTAGAAATCCACTTGATTTGTGTCAATATATATTCTCATGATAAATTAAATCTTCTTGGAAGCAAACAAGAAGGGTTTTTTACCAAGTAATTTTATCTCATGATACTTACTGATGTAACAAGGGTATATATTGGGCCCCACCCATCACATACTAAGAAAAATGAATCCCTCATATATAAACATAAAAAACATAAATATTCATGTTGAAAAAATAGAATACAAAATGTGTAAACATTAACTAGAAATAATGAATCGTATCAAAATAGAACATCCATAGTAATACTGATCATAAACTCTTTATTAAAATATGGTATATTGTATCATACGATATAAAATCCATCACACATATGATTCAACAAAGGATGTTTTTATTTATGACACTACTATAAAAAATTGCTAAAAATATCTTACGAAAAATACCTTTAAAATTTTATGTCACTTCATCAAAAGATGTACATATATAAAATTAAAAACCATTAATTAAAATTAATTTTGTAAAAATGTAAAGGACTATTCAAAAATTCCAAATGATCCAAAAAAATTTCATCATTGATATTTGATGTTTTATCCAAATTAGTAGGCATATATTTATAATTATATAGAATTTAAATCATTTAATAAAACAATATTTATTTTAAAATATCAGTACTGTAAATTTAGACATTTCCCATTAAATTACTTGAAAAGAATATCATAACGATAATATTACTTGAAACCAAAACCTTCAATATATCCATAATATGATTAGGTAATATATAAAATTGATCTATGATTTTAATCAGGACAAATTATATTTATTTTAATATTTTAATATAATTTATTTTTTATATCCAATATCTAAAAAATTTACAGCATGATCATTGCGCACGTCATTAATTTTATAATTTACTACCTAAAAATTGAAAATAAACTATCATGATGAATATAAAAAATTTTCTTTCTAATGAGAATTTATAATTTATTATATCTTCTTAATTATCATTTTTAAAAGTTATAATATGAATTAGATTCATGTGTAAGACATATTGGACTTCGATTATAATAAAATACCAGAAAGACTTAAAGTCATCATAGTGGATCCAAGAGGCCATAAAATCGGCTGAAATATACTTTTGATCAAACGTAACTAATAAAATAAAAATAGAAAAAAAAATTAGTGTAATTTTATAATTAATGTAATATTATACTTACCTTTGATTACCCAATTTACCCTAATCCATGGAAAATGAAAATAATTACTAATGTTATTACTCCTGATGTTGTAAAATTAATTTAATCCTCTTAGACTATAAATTTTAAACATATTTAAAAAAATTATTAATTTTTTCCAAAATTTATTTACTTAGACAGAAAAAAATATATTTAATGTTGATCCCATATTCACGACGATTAAACGGGTTTTTAATGTAAAAAATCCAAATGTTTCTAAGGTTTTTTTATCAAATTTATTTAAAAAACTGTTTCCAATGAACTAAATTAGTTTGAATGAAATAAAATTGATCTAATTATTATTTATTAATACATCAAAACATAATTTAACTATGTAAATAAATTATATGAAAATGCAGTTTGGAACTAAAATATAGAATTTTTCACTATTCATCAAAAATTGAAACTTTTTAGAAAATTACTTTAAATTTTTCCAAAGTAATTTTTTTTATTCATATATTGATAAAGAAGTTTATTTTCTCAAATAATTTTTATAATTGTATTTATATGTTATTTAAAATGGTATTTCCATTAAATTATAGAAAAACCACATTTAGAAAAGTATAGTTTTTATTGCATAATATTAGATTCATTCATATCATATTCATAAAAAATTATTTGATTAAAAAACATTATGTAATATTTAATATATAAATTTCATAATTTGGTTAATACTATTTATTTCCACCATCATAAAGGATGGTGTTAACATAATAATATTAAATAGTATGTCACTATTTGTTTTATCAATGACATTATTTGTAATCCCTAATGTTTAAATTCATATATAAATGTTTTTTGTAAAATCGGGTATTCTTCTATAGAGTTTGTGATTATGAATCTAGAATATGGAATTATGGGGATATATGTTTTTTTATTAGTCAAGGAATTGAATTTTATGTTTAAAATGAGTATTCCACACATTTTTAGAGATATTAGGTATTCCAGATTTTTTGTCACTATGGAGATTGGGAACTAGAGAATTAATATATACCTTGAATATTTTTTATGTCTTAGTATTAATAATTAATATTGTCTAATGATCCATTTTAGGTTTATTAATTGTTTTTCTCTTTATTAGATCCTCTAGTTGGTTGATGAGGTGGTTTCTTTGTATAGTGAGTTATTTGAAACCTCCCTTTAAGAGATGTTTCTAATATTAGACATTGAATTTTAGTTGGATAATCCTCTCAATGATTCATATGCCTTCAAGAGGATGACATATGAGGGTTTTTAATCTAATTTGGGATTATTAATGAGTCTCCACACCTAATAAAATTTAAGGTAGGTAAAATAATGAGGTCCAAGGGTAGTGGGTTCCTGTTTACTAGGGTGGCAGTTATTTAGTGGAGGAAATCAAGTTGTGAATTTGGTAGGCCTCATGTAATATTATTCAGGAAATATTAAAGGCTTATTATTAACATCATCGAAAATATATATGTGGGTTGTTTCTTATTCTTAAGGATTTTGGTTCAGTCATTGGGAATAAAATGATATGGTTTCCCTTGAGTGAGATGGGTGGGACAGTTGATTCAATTAATCGAAAATTCAGAGTCTGTACATGAAATTAATAGGATATACATGTGTTTTATTGACTTAAAAATTATTTTTTTCAGAGGGATATGATATGGGATAATAATTTTCTTATATTATGATTAATGGTTGAATAAATTTTAGATTGGTGAGGTAGAGGACCCAGTAATCTACAATGTATTTATAAAGATATGGGGTTTGTGATATAAATGAACTGTGTTTTTAGTTTTTACCCCAACCTTATTTTTGTGAAATTATACTAAAATAATTATTCATTTCATGATGAATGTTTTCCAATTTAATTTTTTAGGGGTCTATCCATTATCAATTTATATTAATGGTGTTACATATTATGGTACAAATCATGGTTTTTTTGGTACTTAATGTTCATTCCGATGGGAAATACAATAATGTTTTCTGATCCACATATTTTTTTCTTAGATAAATGTTAATAATGTTTTATGGTTTCCGGTGGTTTCCATTTTCGGAAAAGGCATGATATTATTGGGTTCCATATTTCATCTATTAGTGCCTTATTCATGATGTTCTAAAATTTATAATATCTTCCCTTATATTTTTAAAAAGGATAAATATCATTGACTAAATATTAGATATTATAGAACTATGGTTCAGTCATATGGATTTACATCCAATATTTTTTTGTGTTGGTTAAACCAGGTGGGGTCAGGTATCTTTGTAACCAGGTGTACATAGAATGGCACACCATGGTTTATTTCTTGTTGACTATTACTACTTGAAATGAATTTTTATACATAAAATTATTTATATTTATGAATATTGTGGTTCACATTGGTTGTTCCAAAATAATATCTTCTCTTACAATATAAACATATATATTAATGGATATGAATTGTTTTTGATGTACATGATGGGTTACAAGTTTTACAAGAAATTAGGATGGAGTATCCTGGTAGATTTTGGTTTGGTTTTAAAGAGATGTTTTACTTATATTTCTTGTAATCCTTTAATATTTATTTTTAATTATTTTTTATTGTATTTATTATAAACCAATAATGAGATATTTTTGGATTTTTATGGTGTATATTGTTCAATTCTCACTAGTAATTACAAGGTTTTCTACCTATTTCATTAATGTTATCTTATAACTATAATTATGTATTTTTTACTTAGTTGTAAATTTGGTTGATACTTTTTCTTATATAATTCACATTTTATGTTACGATAAAAAATATATGGTGTCATTGATGTTCTTCATAGACTCTATCAATTAGTCCCCACCCCATGGAATATATGTAGAAACATAGGATATTGGTTAACTCCACTCTACATAGTCACTATATAGGCTAGTTGGATTACGGTATTGTGGAACTAATGGCCCAAAACATTTACAAAGTTATTGATGATCCTACATTAGGTTTGTGTTGTATTTTTTTCAATGAGTTAGTTAGTGATGAATCAGTTGATTTTAATTTGTATTTGAGAATATGAATAGATTATACATCATATAATTTTTTTAGAATATTTTTTAATATGAGTTATTTCTATGGAGGTTAAAACGCGGTATTATATTAATTTTGGATGATGTTATTATAATTTTAAATTTTTTTATTTTTTCTTAAATGTCAATGACGAGTTTCTTTGGTGAATCATTTTTTGTGAAAATATGATCATATTGAATTGATTATGTTCATGAAATATTAAATTATTGTATTAAGGATGAAGAAGAATTTGGATTTCCATGTAAATTTTCATTGTCATAAAGAAATTGAAATACTTTTTGGATGAATTCATTTGAAGGCAATGAAAAAATATTTATATTTTTTTAATGAATACTGATAGTCGATGATGTGATAAATTTTTTAAATGTATTTGTATTAAGTTATATACCTAATATAATACAATGTTATATTTTTTTATGGGAACTATAATAAACAATATAATCAATTATAACCCCCAAATGAGGTCTAGGATAGCCACAAACTGTACTATATTGAAGCAAGACCATGAATATCTTGTAACGGTGGAAGAGAGTGTTAAAGAGTAGTGAACACAATAAGAGAATGAAAATGAGATGCATAGAATTCAGACATGGTGATAGGTGGAAGCTTCCTAGGGGACTAATAAAGGCTATGTCACAACCCATTTAGGGTCTGTGTGTAGTGAATCCAGATGTTGACCTTGTGCTAGCTTGAGAAGCACCAGACACCATATAATTCATATTGTAAATCCCAACAACTTTTTTGGCCTATGTATGATTCACCGAGCACAGTTAGTTACTATATGATTAAAATTATATGGATATATCATAGGCCATCAGGTCAATATCATCCATTCCATAAGATCTTGATCATTTTAATACATCATTCAAGGGTTCATCTATTAGAAGATGACTCGTCGTTATCAGGCATGCTACCTCACTGATTGAGATGATAATTTCTCCTATGATCAATGAAAGCTTACTATCATGTATTGATTTTGAAAATGATAGTAACTATAATGGTCAATGCATAATGTGTAGTTTTAGAACCTTGAATATATTATCAGTTATGCAAACTTGATTTGAAGTAGTTCTTATAGAGGTATTATCTCATAATCACACCATATAAACTAGTGTGAAATGGTCAAAACTATGAATATATGCATGTTCCAATGATCTTAAAGAATGGTATAATGTGATAAATGAATGATTCATTGTGTTTTCTAAAATATATTCAGATAATTGTTTATTCATAAAAGTTGGATGCTTCAATGATATTAATAAATTACTCAAATTTTAATAGAACCTAGAGTATATTCAATTATTTCTCATCAATAAATACTTAGGAATGGATTGGAGTGGATTCTATTGAAATCATGATATCAATCAATTTTTAATATGATAATATAGTATCTAAAAATAATATTGAAGAAAATGGGTGGATTTACAAGACCTGTGTATTTATGAAGAAAATGTTCTACAGAATATTTTTTTCATGAACAGAATCCTATATTATTTGTTCTTATGATGGAATAATGATCCCATGAACATACCTAGTTACATGAATAATAAATAAATATTTCGTAAATCATAATCAATTGTGATGATGAAGACTGAGATCTTATGCATGGTTTGTGTGAATGGGTAGATCATGTGTGATTTGTTCACATGATAGAATAGAATAATAATTCATGCACTTGTTCATGTAAATTAAAAATATCAGAAACACTATATATTCACATCATCAATTATAAAACAATAATATAGAAGAAAATAGTTTCTAGATTAATGAAAATAAACATGTTTCATAAAGGAACCCAACGATTGTTTCGGTAAAAATCTTTTTATGATGTTAAGATAACATACATGCATGAAATAATAGATTAATGTATTTTATTTCAAGTGAAAAATTTGACATAACTAAATTTATCTATTATGATTACAATTATTTATCGTCGGTATCAAATATTTATAATCTAACACTATAATTTAATATTGTATATTTTTTCAAAATCAAAATCTGAAGATGAAAATTTGTTCTAACTATTATTTTTTGGTTATTATTTGGATTATAGAACCCATGTATTTACCAGTCAACATAATCCTGATGTTCTTGTGAATGAAGAAAAACTAGATGTGTCCTAATATAATGTTTTATTAATAAAACAACCAAAATATTTTTTTATTATAAGAAGAAATATAGATATCATTTTGTTGAAAAAAGCCATATTATCCATTAGAGTCAAGAGATGAAAAAAATGTTACATTTCTGTTCACCTAATGAAGTGTAGTTCAACATCTGATAGATAACACTCTAGTGATAGACCTCTAATTTTAATTAATCAGTGTAACAAAAATGATTGTAAGGATATACCCTTGATCGTTATTTCTTTGTTATTATAAATGATTTTTTGTTAGAGTGGGATAATAACCACCATACACATGTGACATATTCGTTCACATTAGAGGAAAACTATGTTGACATGTCCTGGAATTCCATGTGGTTTATTATTTTTTTTTCATTATCTATAATCATATTGGAAGAAAAAAATAGATCTATTTAATACAGAAAATATTGATCTATTAAATGGGGATAAATGTTTTATATTAATGAAAATTCATCCCAACAAAATTTAACCCTCTTAGTATGGTCATCCAAGAGTTATTAATGTTTGTGATATCAAATGGAATTATCACACCTCTAGTTGTACTATATTATTTAAACAGTCATATTTATTTTTTTCTCTTATAAAATTAGAATTGAGCAAAAACAAGGAGTATTTGAAAATACTATAGATCCGAAATCAATGTCAGTTATTAATATGAGTAAAAATAGAATGAAATAACTTAGAATTATGAAGAACAAGTCATATATTAAATGTGTACGATAAAGTCAGTTTCCTTGTGCATTATTCCAGAACATGAAAACATAAGAAATTGATTCAAAGATCTAGTAGTTAATTCTAGCACATGATAGCCTAAAAATATATCTACCACATATTTTTCTATATCCCCATATAATTTTTATGGGAAATATCTATTGTCATAATTATCCCCAAGAATATTCAAGCACTGGCTGGAGATATCCCATGTTAGATAATTTCATTACAAAATCTTTTCCTACATTGAATGATATTTTTCACAATATTCTAGAGAATTATGTCACACTAGTATGTGTATTATTTTAGGTTATAAAAAATTATATTAATGATATTGAATAAAATATTTACCACATAGAGAATTATTATGATGAAAGGAAGAGATCTAATATGACACTCTAAAAAAATGGATCTGAAGAGGAAACTATTATTTAACCAGAAGAAACATGGTCTAATTTTTAATATCAATAAAAACATTCAATTAATGGTAAATTAAATTCTAATAAGTTATATGAAATTACGTAACATTTATTATTTGCAAAAAAATATTCTTTGATGAAAAAAATGACACACATTAAATCAATGAAAACAAGTTTAATAGCCTGAAGTGATATTGTATGGGAAATATAAAATAAATGAAGAAGAAGATATAATGATCATGAATGAATGTAATAACATTATTAATAAAATTTAAGATGAGAAATTAATTTTGAATATGGAATGAATTGGATATGGTGTCAAATATCAATATATTTATAATGATGAGGTTGATTCTTCTCAATAATCTAAAGATGAATTATTACTAAATTATTTATAGCCCAATGAACATATAAAGGGGACACTTATCCCAAACAAAAAATCTAAATTTTGTCCAATACTAGATGGAAAATTCAATGATAAATTTCAGGAACAATACAAGAATAAGGATCCATCAACAACAATAAAATTTATTTATTAAAATTATTTTTTTATACATAGTGCATGTTCAAATATAAAACATGTGATAATATGGATAATGATATGAAACAAAGAGGTAATATATAAATTTTTTGTGAATAAAAATAAGTGGAAAATAATATGTTCACCTAAATAATACCTTACAAATAATGAAAATACATATAAGCACTAAGAATGTTAATAAGATATGATTGTTCCTCAAGAGAAAAAAAATAATTTTTTTCTATTATTGGCATTGTGATATATTGTAGAACATGAATTGTGAAAATATTATAAATTATCATCATCTATAAATTGATTTAATTCGAAAATATGGCAGAGAAATAAATGGATGAAAACAATTCCCCGGAAGGAAGAGATTAGTATGGATATTATAAATATTTATGAATGCTCGATTAATCTAAATAGGATGTTCAATGGTAGAGGTCATAATAAAGGGGTATAAAAGTTGAAAAATATAATACATTCCACCAATACATGTAAAAACATAAAGACCCCACTATCTAAATAATGATTAAATGCTATGATTAAAAAACAATCATGTGAAAATATCTATAAAGGACATTCCATGTAGATGTGAAGTGAAATTGGAAATTAAACCTTCAGTAAAAAACCCACATTTATCAAAAGTACAACTACAAAAAATGAAATAATAATATTTTTGAGGAAAAAGAGGCCACACTATTGATCACTATAAGTAGTCCATGGATATTTCAGTGGATGGAGTCAAGATCAAGAAAAAAGTAGAAATAAATAAAAGAAAAGTATAAATGAACTGGATTGGTAAATAAAACACAAATGAATCTGTATAGGTCTCTAATCATATTGTGAATACCCCAAATTACACAATGAACATTTTTTTAGTAGTTGTTAGAAGAAAATAGAAAATAAATAAAGAGTATGAGAGAGAATAAACTAAATGAAAATATGATATTTTACATAATGAAGTTAATTTTTATGAGGGTTTGTCAATAATTGATAAAAAAGAAATATCAAAACTATTTTTTAAATGTTGCATGAAGGATGGAAATATATAAAGTAGTTATTTTTTCCTAATTCCATCATAATAATACATGTGGTGACATATTTATAAATAACCTGATAATGAATATTCTTTGGTAATGCATATGATTCGAGAAACATAAATTATAAAATAAATTATTTCAGACTACCAAAAACATTAATGAAATAAAAAAATTAATCATTAAGGGTTCACCATCATATAAGGTATAAAATAAGGGTGTTTCATAAAATAGAATAAATTTTATTCCTTTTTATGTCGTAAAAAAGAAATGTAATGCACAATATTCCCATAAACAATGTTTTTTCCATTAATTTATATTAATTTAAGATAATTTACATTCTTTAGTGGAAATATGATTGGTAAAGTATAATTATATATCTATAATCTATAATATTCATTCAATAAATAATGTAAGACACAATCATTATTGGACCTATGTACTATTTTTATAATTATTTTTTTGAACAGATTAAATGTAAATCATGTTTCTGATGATCAATCGTATAACATTTTTTATATAATTGTGGTCCCCTTCATGAATGGGATCACAAAAATTGAAATTCACAAAAATTGGAATTTAGAAGAATAATTTATGTGAAGATCCATATTGTTGATGTGAAAGTGTATATCATCCCTTGTGGGGGGGGGGGGGTCATTCAAAGAAATTCCAAGATCCTTATCATTCATGGAAAATAATATCTCTAGAAGTAACCTTTTCAGGACCAAATTGAAGAGTTATATGGGAATAATAAAGGATACTTTTCAAATAAATGAATTGAGGTATGATCTTGAGGGGTATAACATTAATAAATAAATGACATGAAAAAAATAATAATGATGATATTCTAAGAAAAAATTTATAAACATAAACTTAGTATTATTGTTTAATTTTTTAATCTATCTATTGAGGTGATTGTATGGATTTTAGGTTAAATATATATTTATAATTATCTATATAATAAGATTAAATAATTTTTACTTTCATTGTATCAAATGGTATTAACAAATTGTTATCAACCTCAAATACATTGATCTATCTCTATGGAATGAATTAATTTCTTCAATATTAGTTAGTGTCATATTCTGATTTGAGAATGGAAACAAATTATGATTAAATTTTAAATTTTTGTTTTCCAGACTGTCTTTTCCCATTTATACTTAGAGTTGAATAATTTATGGAACATTAAATTAGAATTAAATGATATTATCCCCTCACATGGTCTATATCTCTTAATAATAATTATTGATAAAATAAAAAAATTATATAATAAATTTATAATACCATATTAACATTTCATTTAATATAATAATGTTGACAAAAAATTAAAAGGGGGAGACTGATTATCCCTTTTTGTGTTGTGTTTGTAAAAAATTGTTTATTATGTGATGAATCTGATGATGATAATATGTATGGGAAAAGAATAACATCATGGATCTGTAGAATCCCAATTGTCAAATATATATATATATATATAAGCTCAAAACACATATATTATATACTTTATACAAATTTTATATATTGACAATTATGCTTGTGTAATTATTCAATGTAAAAGTCATATGTCACAGATTAAACATTTTTTAAATAATTATTAGGAATATTAATTGAATAAGGGATCATAATATTTTATAATTTCGTTAATATAATGAAAAATATTTAAGTCCATGATTATATTCATTTAGATAATAAATTCAAATATTTTGTTGAATAATTGATTTCCCATATATGATATAATATTTAAATTTTTTGTATAATGATTTATTTATGATGAAGTGAATAAAAATATAAATGGTTTTTTTATTAAATTCTATAATTTTAACTATACTATTTATTATTACATTTTCCTGGCCTATATCTAAAAATAGTGCAAATCATAGCCACATAAAGCGGGCCAACACAATGTTATATAGGGGGAATGATCTACCTTGTAGGATATATCTAATTCAATAGAGCCCATGATGTTAAGGTGTATTCCATTATAGAAACCATAGGTAGATATCCCATGGGATGTGCATAGTATTTGAACGAGCTACACCTAGGTCAGTTCTCAGGGAACCATGCAAGGGTATGGCATGGATTGTAAAGGTAATGTGTATATTGTATCCAGGATTCCACAAATGTGATGGTCAATAAGATATTAAAATGGTATATCATAAATTTTATTGCCCATCCACCTTCCAAAACTATGTGGGAATAACTAAATCGATGCACTATTTCTCTATTTAAGATTATATATTTACAACATGTTCCATCGATCAATTTCAACTATACCGTCATATCTTTATCTCCATATCCATCATTTTAGGGAATAAAAATTCGTGGTTATCTCTCCATTATTGGGTATTCATTCATAATAACCTGGTTGATATTTGGTCATATACTTATTTAGATTTTACATTTTTTTAATAATTTGGATTCAATCGTCAAAATCTAAATACATGAATCATGGGTTGTTGGAGATAAATGTATATAAGATATTTTAATTTATCTTTATACTCAAAAGTTCAATGTGGTATTCCAAAATAATGACACCACCAAAATGGTTTGTAAAATATAAAAAATTTTTGTACTTTCATGATACTATTTTCTATATGGACCTCATTAAAATAATATAAAGGGATAAAAGTAAATGTCTCATAATGTTTTTTAAATACATAGTTCATTATGAATTGAGAATTACCAAAATCTTCAATGATATTACAAAATTCCATAAATCAACATAAAACTCAAAGAGGAGCTGCTGATTCCTCATATATATATATTGATGGGCCAAGATGAGTTGAAGCTGCTGAAACCATGAGAGATATTAATTTTCATTGTGATAATAGAGAATATACAATGAATTTTAATCATTATAAAAAGTTTTATATGATAAACAACTTCACAAAAAAATATTATATACAAACACTTGTTTTCAGGAATTAAATCCCATGTGATTTGTTCACATGAATTTCAATAGATCCCCAAAACTACCATATGTATATAATGTATCATCTGATGTTCCCTGAATAATAAGCCTTCATGAAGTTGAATACTAAAATCTCACACTTATCTTTTGTGAAGGAGTGCATATGAACTGGTTTTTTTCATATGAAGGAAAAAAATTAACACGTGCATAGGTTCATCAAAAAAACAACAAAAGAGTATAAAAATAGTTCAAAATAATACACATTAAATAGAATAAATTATATTATAAATGAAACATAAAAATTTATAATTAGAAATGAACAGTTTTCATGATAAATAAAAATAGAAGAAAAAAAATTAATGTTATAACCCATGAACAATAACCATAAAATGATTTTCATGAATTAGAGATAACATAAATACTTGAAATAATATATATATGTATTATAATCCATGTAATTAATTAAAAATAAAATAACTAATCTGATATTATTATAAATCTCTATCTTACATTTTGAGAACTAGTAATTCAAACTATAATTATATATTTCATGTTTTTTGAATATTTATATAGATAGAATATAATTTTACTATGTATAACTATTTTTATTATTATTTGGTAATGATATATCTTAAGAATACTAATATAAAACATCATTATATTTTTGTGACTAAATAAATTAGAGTTCCATCCTACTATATAACTTCATTTATAAGATATATAACTAATTTCTATATTGGATGAATCCCTTTTGATTAATTCATTTGGAATAAGTTCATAATATTCATTGGATCATAGAGAATTAAACTTGTGATGTATTATTGATCACTACATGAAAAGTATGACAGAATCCTATTGATTTAATAGTAAACTTTATCATCCATACAATTGGGAAGGGTTGGAAGTATGTTTCTAGATAAACACCATTTCCCATTCATTCTTTGAAACGAAAAAGGGTGTTTTTATTGAGTTGGATAATAACCATCATACACAATGTATGTATCACCCAGATATCTGGAAAACCACATTAAGTAACCTTAGTGTTCCTTGTTCGTCATTGTTTAATGTTCTTGATTATTAACTATAGATTAATTTGAAAAGAGGGCCATTCATTGAATACATGACTGGGGTAATAAATTGGGATAATAGTTATAAATTTATAAACATGCATCCCACACTAATTCTCCCCACTCACAGTGTGGTCATCCAAATGCGATAATAATAGGGTTAATAAGATATAATGAGTAAAATGAGTTCAAAATGAATGGATGTTTCACTATAATTTATTTATGAATACAACACGTTGAATTTTTTGTTTGTAAATGAATAAATCGAATCATTCCATTTAACCTATTGTTAGTGAAATTCCTCGAATATGGTAAAATAAATTATGTTAGTTCACGGAAGAAATAATAACTAGGTGAAATCCCATTTCGTATCACAAATAAAAACAAGGAATAATATATAACACGGAGAAAAATTGTCTCTATCATACATAATATCAAATCATAACATAATTAAAATTGAATCAATATTTTATATCTCACATAATCCAAATTCATTTTATTTGATAATGTTTATCCATATTTTACATTTAAAATATTAATATTAATGATATTTCTTATATTCAATATATATTTTATATCATAAATACAAGACATTAAATCAATGAATTAATATTATAGATATATATATGATGATATAATCATTAAATAATCAATAAATACAAAAACACATGTCAATGAGTAATGGATCCTTAATGATTTTGGAAAATAGTATTTCTTAAATCAATGAAACTATTTTCAACCAAAAATATATAAATTATAAATATATTTAAAATATTTCCATTATATTTAAATAATTTAATATATTCGATCCATATCACATAAATATGACCAAATTGTCAATTATACTTATTGTATGTTTTAATATATGAGAAATAATATTTTTAAGTATTTTATAATATATTATTGATTTTATTAAAATTTGAGTTCTTATTAATATAATTTATCTAAATTAAGAAAGAATTAAAACATAAAATAAATAAAATTTATAAATAATAGGGAATCAATGAAAATCAAATGATCTTGGTGACCTACATAGATTTTAATTGTATATTGATATAAGAAATCTTTACTAAAATCTAGAATATTAATTTAAATTCAAGAAAATCTTCAAACTACAAGAAAAAATAGACAATTAGTTTAAAAAGTATAAAAACAAAATAAATATATCCAAAAACTATAATTATTATGTTAGTCTTCATTTTTTGAACCAAAATTATTCAAATAATATGTAATAAAATCTGAAATATCCTATTCATTATTCTCTAATATTAAAAAAATTATATAAATTATACAAAATCCAAGACCCAAATATAATAATAATTAATGTAATTTATAAGAATCATGGTGTTGTTACAAGTCCACTCTCATATAGAATTATTAGCTAATACCTACAAGTGTTCATGTTGATGTATATAAAGGAAAAATGTAATCATCATATTATTATCCATTATGGATCCTACTTAGTGGCACCATCCATGGGAAAACACCACCATTCTCCCTCTATATTTGGATGGTATCTAAGATATATATTTTATCTCTTATTTTATATCTGAATGTCACCATGAATATTTATATGGATAATGAATGTCGATTTACTTCATCCTTTTTAACACTCAAAATTTTGTCTTTTTAAAAACTTGCATATATACATTGTTTATCCTCATACTCTATCTCCATACCTTTTTTAATATATCTTTTTCATTAAAATTGACAAGAACTTTATACTACGATATGTACACATGTTCTTTATTATCTATGGTTTAATTCAAAAAACATATATCCAACCTTATCATATTTATAGATTAAAATAATCATTCAATCATCGGTCATGGTTATCACTATTATTGGATTGGAATGTTCTAACCAAGAATCTTCTAAAACATGAATAAATTTTGGCTCCACAATACCTTTAACAAAGAGTCACTCCAATATTTTTTAATGGGACGTAATGTGGTGATCAACATTCTTTTAAGAATTACACAAGTATTTTTAACCATTTTAATGTTCTAACCATATCATATTTTTTAACAAATCAACATGGACATGAAAACTCAAAAACATTTATGATTCATTAATTCTTCTCTAACTATAAACAATTGAAACCTAACCATTCTATTCAATGGAATTTTTCAAGATTAATGTAGATAAGTATTCCATATTCCATATAATGAAAAATAACCATGGTCAAAATTATAAAATAATGATGCACGTATTTACAACACCACGCCTAAATTTATAATAATAGACTTATGCATGAACATTATATCAATATCATGAGAATACTATTTATTTTAATCTCTAAATTTTTCCCATATAAGAGGTATGTTCAAAATGATGGATTCATTGACATTGGTAGAGGTAAATTACAAATAGAATACCTATGTTCCCCTTTCTATAGTGGGATAATTCAGATCAGTCCCATTGATTAGTAAGTTACATAAATTATGGTTTATATCAACAACTGGAAAATATGAATCTAATATTGTAGTGTTCATATAGCTTCCATAAATAAATATATTCCATAAAAACCCCATGAATATTCATTATGTAATTATTGTCTATAATTTAACTCACGAAAACATGGAATTAAATCATAAGTCTACCATTTCAAGTCTTTATCTTGTTGGAAACTTTGATTAGGAATCATAGAAATTTCAAGATAAACTAGTAGGTAGAGGAAACTGTTTATGCAATAGGAAGGAAGCTTTTTACCCCATGTTAAAAATAGCTGGGCATACCTGGGATATTGTTTCTATTTAAGATATCTCTATAAGGAATAAATATTTAACAACTCAATATGGATCTATTTTCATTCCCCCATCATCTTCTACCCTATGGTTCAACCATTAAATCACTATTTGGTATGTTTATTGTTATATATATGATGAATTTATTCATTGTGAATACATTTTTTCTCACATGGTTTTAAAAAAACTATTAATTTCTTATAGATGTACTGATTCAATGTAATGGAATATATATATATATATATATTTCTCATTATTTGTGTCTTAAAACTTCTGAAAGTTAATATACAAAAAACTTGTTATTAAAATGGGATTTAGAGTCCATTATATGGAATAGAATAATTTATTTCAAAGGATTAGGTCTTAAAAGGGGATCCTAGAAGCAATTTTTGGTTGTTAGGTTCACACCATTGATCCAACTACAAAGAGAAGTATTGTTCTGAGAGCAGTATTCGTTTTCGTGTAGTGGATAATCACAGATCTTCATACCCTTTATTAAAAAATCATTTTACATCTATCTCAATTACATAAAATATAGGTCAATCTATATGATTTTTTTTAATGTGGTGTTATATTTATTTAAAAAAAATTGGGACCTGAATTTGGATATCTTTATCCCACGGGTTTAATGTGACATTGGTGACATAGGTCATTTGGTCCAATGGGACACACCCTCTTCTTCTCTGATACTCAATTTGGAAGTATTTCAATCAATTGAGAGTATGAGAGGCATGGGAATTGTTAGAGGTATATGTGGTTTAGTTATATTTTATTTTATTTACAAATTATGGTCAATACATCCCATTTGAATAAGAGACCAAAACCCTTCAATATGAATATTCTATTTGTATGCTATGGATTTTATTTTACTATTATTGATGTTGAATCAACACTTATGATCAATTAATTGAGTGGTATGGCTCAACATCATTGATCTATTTCTTATTTTACAATATACTAGTATATGTTTTGAAATCATAATGTATCATATTTATATTCTTGGCATAAGGTTAATAAGGTTGTGAGTATCACAGATTCCAAATGTCATAAGCACTGATCACTTTTTATTTTGACATTTACAACCTCCTTACCCACTCATTAACGATGAATTTGTAAATGGGGATTCCCTCAGGTTCTATAATATTAGTCCTATGTAGAATTTTGTTGGTTTTGTATTTTTCATTATCAATAAAAATATCATTCCCAAACAATCTATATAATGAAAAGATACCTAGAAAAAGTTAATCAAGAAGAAATGAAACGTAGGCTATAAGAAATAAATAAACAAACTACTATAATTTCCATTAATCATTTTCAATTTCCATTTTATTAAAAAATTGATTATATAATGATTATATATTCAGCATATATATTTATTAAAAATATACATATAAGATATTTGTACCATGTTCCCTATCAAAATATTACCCTTCATAATAGGATCTCCATGACTAATTGTAGGACTCTATATTAACATAAATAACATCCACTCAAAAATAAATATTTTAAAATAAAATCCATCATATAAAAAATCATCGAAATATCTTTGATGCTAAATTGTATTATATATACTTATAACATTATTCTATTATAACTTTTATTTACATTCCCGGTCATCAATAGAGAGTAGATATTTTTTGGAGATTTCAACCTTCCCCTATTTTTACAGGATATGATTCAACTTTTTCATTATAGATACTTCTTATTTCATATCTAAAAAATTCCATACCATCATGAATTTTTTCATGTCACCTTTTTGGAAATAATTTTATTCAATATTAAATAAAAATAGGGTCTTTTGTTGTGGTTTCAATATCACAATATTTTCTTTGATGATTGGTTCATGTCCTGAAATAGTAAATTTAATATTACATGATATCCCAAACCTATTTAATGTATATCATAAAAATAAATTATTTCTTCATTTCACCCACAACACAACAAAATTTATTTAATCATTATTTTTATATGGTACCATAAATATATACTTTTATCATGTAAGAAAATATGTCCTATATGGCATGTACAATATTACACCAATGTATTTCAACCATTTTTCAGATTATCTATGATACCCTAAATCTCATCTCTTACATTACTATTATAATAAAAAATTAAAAACCACTCCCATAGGGCTAATAAAATTCCAAAAAATTGAATCATGAATGATTTTCCCACTTCTTTCATATAATTACATTTCATTCTCCATAAGTCTTGTTATGTATACAAGGCCATTGAAATAAATGACTAGTATACTAGTAACCATAATAATAACCATCCAATAATTATTTATTTATAGTATAAAATTTTCATTAATAATTTTGATATATTTTCAATGTAGTATCATAATATATCCTTACTACTCATCCAAAATTTCCATTATCTAAGGGCATATATATGTCAGTGTTACAAACTCAACACTTCTTTACTATATGAATATTTTCAACATCACTATGTAATTGAAAAAGATACAATTTTAACTAATTACGTAGGGTCCTAAAGAATGGAAAATCCATAATATATATATATATATTAGGAATATGATCACAGATAAATATATAAATTATAAGAAATTTAAACCATTACATATAAATAATATTACATTTAATCAATCAATATAAAATTAATAAAATAAATTAAATAAGGAATCCTATATGGAGAGTGATTAATATATATATATTTGATACCTCACCATGTTACGATCATTGATTTGAAACCACATTATTATTCAAAATCATGAATAAAATATAGTCTTATATATGCATTCCCAACAAATGCACTTCTAAAAAAAAGTATGAACATTCTTATTTATCATGGATCAAATTTAGGGGTGATTATGTCCTAACACATAGTAGGATTTCCCAATATAATTCAAATAATATCATATAAAAGTTAATTTAAAATATATTTATTCCATGATAAATTTTAAATATAATTACACCCTAAAAACATGCATTTTATTTTCAAATATAGTTTATAACTGTGAGGTAAATTAACCAAAAATCTATATGGATTTTTTAAATGAACCAAAATCACTTATGAATCACACAAATTTATATCAAATCAATTTTTTCGTTAAAATTTTATATTTACCCATAGAATAAACAAAATAACAAAGAATCTTATTTTGAATTCCCTATAATATGAGATAAATTGAATGATTATCTAATTTTCCATACGGTTTCATCATATAATGGGAATCATTATGAAAATACATAGATTGACCCATCTAAATCATCACCTAAACCAAGTCCCAAATTTGTCCCCAATATTTAAATATATAAATGCTACTACATGAAATAATTTTTCTCATTTCTTTTTATTACCTCATTTACCATCAAATACAATAAAATTTAAAACCCATATTTTTCCTTGAATTAAAAAAATTATAACTAAATCGTTTTGCATAAAATTATTGAATTATTTTTTAATAAATCTATGATTATTTAAAATTTAATTTAAAATAATTAAAAAATTAAAATAAAACCTTGAAAAATTAATTTCCAATCTAAATAATACATTACAATGATGATTCCATTTTTAAAACCAGATAGTGCTACAATAAAAACCACACAACACGTCAATTTTCTTTTATAATTAATAAAATAACAATTTAAATACCACATTACCAATAAAAATAGACGAAACCTAAAATTTCAAATGATAAAATCCACTTTTATAAATTATTTTCCATAAATAAAATCCTCTAAATTTATATACATAAGGTATTTATTTACACTGAAAAATTATATAACACAAGAAATACCCTAATGTGGTTCAAGAACCATTGATAGGCTTCATCTACCCTAATTTGATAAAATTCATATTGAACAAGTCTAAAAAACAATAGCTTTAAAATATCTATAATCAATGGATTAATCCACATGAGGAACAAATATTAAATATGGAATATGTTGGAGGGGGTGATAAACCCACTACCATATCAAGTTACCCATATTAAAATGTGTGTGATTCCTATTTATTTTATTATTTCTATTTAATAATTATATTAATAGTAATATAAATAAAAAAATAACAAAACTATTTTGATGAAATACACCACATCATATTTAATTATATTCCTACAACAGGAAACTAATATTTTACATCATTTAAATCGATCCAACTAAAAACATTTTTTAAAATATAAACATTACTTGAGATTAATTTCCAAATTTTTTGGAATTTTTAAATAGAATTAATACAAGGAATATTCTACATCATTAGATTACAGTCTCTTATAATAAACTATTATTCCATTATAATATTATATTTAAAATAATTTTGAAATCAAATTTTAAAAATAATTAAATAATTATAAATTAAAAATGTAATATTATGACTCTACGAGCCATAGATCATTATTCCTATAATAATCTACTATGGGGTTCACTAAAATATACAAAATTATTAATTCCACACCCCAATGTAAATTAAGTACCATCCATCATGTATAATGGAATACTATACTAGGTTATCCTCACTACAGATTATAGTTTATTTTTTATATACTTGTGATAAAATATATTTAATTATATATGGGAAAACTGTAACACCAATGACATATCCATTTACCATAATAATTTCATTGGAAAATCACTATGTGATAAATTATATTTACCCTACAACTTATCATAGATATTTGTTCACTCTAAATTTATCTATCATGGTTTCATGTATGGTACCGAATAATGTATGATTATATAAAATTGTTTTTATTCGATACCAAGATAATTAACATAAAAAATAAGAAACCTCATTATATTTAAATTTATTCTATTTTTTATTTTACATGGATAATATAATAACCACCCAGAATGGTAATTATTATTTTAATCCGAAATGAGATTTGGGACACATTTTCCATCCCTTAAAATATTCGTGGTCGAATTTAAACAAGATAACCAAAATTTGAAATAAATACTTATAGGGTTAATAGAAATACCATAACTTTTTAAAATACATTTCACATGTTTACTAAATTGATAAGGGACTGTCTATTTAGGTGAGGATTAAATTAATATCTCACATAACTAAAATTGACACTCGAACCAAATGATATAAACATTTAATGTTTATTTCTATTCAAATTATGTAAAGACTTATTACATTTAAAATTATCGAACTAGAATTTATGAGGAATTTTACTATAGTTGGGGGAAATTATATACAATCATATTTTCTATGCATGGTTTATAAATTATACATCAACAAATTAAATTTTTTTATCTGATTTCAAAATATTCTTCATTCTTGTGCATGGTTTTATAATATTTACCTTAAAACATATAGGAATACTTGATGATTTCTCACATGTTTTTCTATTAATAATTTTGAAAAATAACTTGTTCATGACTATAAAAATAAAATGATATTTCTAAAAATTTCTTAATTTCTTCATAATTTTAATAATTGATACCTTAAAATCTTTTGATAGAATTAAAACACATAACATACTATTTATGATATGATATGACATTCAAAATCTTTTTATGATATGATTTAAATGATTCACATGAAATTTCACATTTTCCCCTTATAAATATTATTAAATACTATAAAATAATTACCACATTCATATTTGTCAGATAATTATCATAAAATAATACAAAAAAATTATCTACTAGGTGTTCTACACTAATGATATTATTTATATTTTAATTTATAGCATCAGTGACCCCTTATACAATTAACCATCTCACAGTATGAAATTGTATTTCAAAATAATGACACATAAATTATCAATCCTAACCAAACACACCATATATGAATAATAATCTAGAATATACATTATATTTCATTATAAATCGTTAATAAAATCCTCACTTTTTCCGCCAATTACACATTACATCCCTATATAAACTTTTAAATTCAAATTAGTTATTTTCCTTTCATCTTAACCAATTATAAACCATTCACATATATGAAAAAATATATCATATCTATCAATCGATTATAATTGAATTTCCTTTAATATATTATCACTGAATTTATACACTTCCAAACACACACGCACACAAATACTCTCTTATACAATAAATCCCATTCCCTCCAATTTAACCAGCTATACTAAATCTTGTGGCCTATCATGGTCTGAAAACATATAAAATAGTAAAAAAATATATTAACAAACATATCATAAAATATTAATGATGATACTTATTTATTTATCAAAATGAATCCAACAAAATAAAAAATTAATGTCCATTAATATTAAAAAAATTATTATAATTTTAGAATTTTTAAGAAAAATCAAAAAACTAAATCATTAAATAATAATACAAATCCATTCACAAGATACTAATTTATGATTAATTAATATAATAACTAAACATTTCAATGATTCAAATCTACATAAAATTTGATACAATATATCTTAACTTTATTCTATTTCAAAATTTTCTCAATTTAATATATTTTAAACCATATTCCTCAGTCCACAAAACTATCCCATTTAAAAAAAATTCTGTAAAAAATACTCATTACTAAAACCACCACATATATTAAGAAAATCATCACATGAATTCGTGAAATCAATAATTCATACCCATAAATTTGAATCATTTTATTTAAAATCATCTAATATAATTTCCCTTAATCCCATGAATTTTACATAAATAATAAAAAATAATATTTTCATTCATAACAAACTAATCCATTGAAATTTACATTTTTAATGAAAAAATTAGACAAAATTTACTATTATACAAGTAAATTTTCTGAATTAAGAGAAATTTAATTACAATAAATTTTATTTCAAAACACATGTTCATAAATCCATCAAATTTTCATGGAAAAACTATATTTATGAATAAAAATAATTTCAAAACATTTTTATAAAAAAACACAACTCATATTTTAAAAATTTATTTTATTAATTTAATTTAACTTGAACTTCAATTTTTTTAAAATATATCATTTTAGAACTAGTCTGTCAATATACTAAAAAAAATATTGAAACAAATGTACAGAAAGTATAACAAAATTATCAAAATTATTTTTATCCAAATAAATCACTTAAAAAAACATAACATTTTAAATTACTAATTACAAAATAATTTACCCATGCTCATCTAATTTTTAAATAAATATCTGTTTATATTTTTTATTTTTATACTATATATTTTATAAAACCATAATAAAACAACAGAATAAATGATTCTAATTTATTTAATTTATATAAACTACTTTATTGATATAAATATTTACCATTATGATTCATAAACTCCCATTAAATAAGAGTAAACATCAAGATATATAAAAATGTGAATAAATAATGTCCAACCAATTTTTCCACAACATGAAAAAAACATTTTTTATGACTATATGATCCATTAAATAATGTAAAAATAATTCAGGAATAAAAATATTTTACGGAATCAAAATAATAGATTAAAAGAAACTACTTTTAGTCTAATACATTGTATAAAAATTTATAATACTTGGTGAACATATTAAAATAATATCCTATCATATTAAAAATTATCCCTATTAGATACTAGTTTTAAATTCATTTCATTTCTTTGTTATTTATATCTAATAGACCTGGCCCTAGGAAATTAAAAAGAAACAAAGGAATTTTTTCTCTGAAAACATCACATTCCTTGAACTTCTGTGGTAACGTGATTATCACAATGAATGTGACTATCAATAATTTTACGGTTATTATTCATGTTCTTAAAATAAAATATCTATATCTGATAATGAATTAACTTCCCAAGACTCACATTGGTAAAATATTTATTTCCCTTCCTCTAATACCAATCTCATTACATGAGTCATATCCTCACATTAACTTTAATGTTTCCGTTGATCTCTCAAAGCAATAAATTGGTGCCAATGATTTACTAAGAAAAGTTGAGTAGGGTTTTAACTTGGTTTTAAAAAACCATATTATATTAAAAAATTTCCAAATTAATCGAATTAAGAATCCATATGTTTAGAAAAAAGTTTTAATCAAATAAAAAAATGAAATTTTTTTTATAAAATAATTACTATAAAAGTGGAAAATACCATAATTTATAATTCATGAATAATATCATACATAAATATATAAATAAGAGGAAAACCCGACATTTATCTCCAAAAAGTACAATATATCATGTGTTGAAAATAAATCAATATATATAAATATAATTATAATGAAATTAATGGATAATGAAAACATTAAGGACAATTCACATCACAACATCCAATATTTTTTGTTAAACTAAAAAGGTTAGTTCTTTGTAAAGCGTATGATTAAAACCCTTATAGATTCTCATACATAACCCTCATCTCAAAAAAATTAAACAACTCCAAATATAATGATGAATATATAAATATTGGACTATATATAGTTTTGAATTATGATTTCTCGTACTATACCAAAAAATTTATAATACACGTGAAATCTAAATGTGTTTTTAAAATAATGAAATTCAATTTAAATTAATCTTATAAAAGAGCATGTATTTTACTTTTTAATAGAAATGAAGATTTTAAATAAATTAATCCTGAAACTAAAAAATATATATAAATGAAACCAATTAGCTTCTAAAAATTCACCATGTAACATAATTCCAATAAATTTCTAAAATATTTATATAAAAAAAAAAGAATAAATCATGTAACAACAATATATCTCGGGATGTTTTTATTATAATATAGAATGATCTACATTATTAATCACCAAACCTCACCATGACATGCCAAATATATATTAAAATGTATAATATGAATTATAATTTTACTAATCACCTACACCAAGAACCAAATTTATTCACTCCTTCTGATTATTCAAAATAAAACTCAGGTGATGACCATTTCTCATTCCTTCATATTATCCCACTAAAAATATTAGAAATTTCATTTTAAAATCCAAATCATATAATGGTATTATATAATTAAATCTAAAAAAATCCCAATCATATCATTAATTATTAATTTAAACATATAAACACATTATTTAACTCAAAATTATTAAACAAATTCAAAAAACATTGATAATTAAATTAAAATAAAAACATGAATTTATACTAAAAAATCAATTTTTAAAACTATTATCATACCATATGTATTAATAAAAAATTATAAGTTCATGTAATCATACTAAAATATATATTGAAATACTTCATATCCAAATTTATAGGGATGATGCACAAAATGAGGATCGATCGAAGACACATACCTTAATGTGAGTTAATAAATTAATTCATTTTATATTATATATATATGTTTATCAACCAAAAACAGACAACTATTACACATTCAAAAACACACAATAATGGTTACTTTATTGTGGTCAAACCTCCTATAATAGTTTAAAATTAAAAATCAATTGATATTGAAGATTTAGACATTCATTTTATAATCATTCACATTAAAATATCCTTAAAGAATAGATTGATCACAATTATAATAAATGATTAATTATGGTGAGTTTGGGGAGAAAAATGGGAATACCTAATCTAATTGTGTCACGTGATCCACAAAATAAATTTTAGTTTCATCTATTTACTATCAAATATGAATAATAATATTATTTTTCTTTATTAAAATAAGAAATCATTCTAAATTATAAATGTCACCAATGCATCAGAGATAACCCACTAAAATCAAAGAAATAAACACAACCATTTGTATTTGTATCATTAAATATCATTTTCAAATGCAAATTACCTAGATAAACTGAGTTTCTATAAAAATGTTCCAAAAAATAATTTTTTTACAATTACATAGAATTTTATTAAATAATAATTAATAATTCATTATTCATTATTATAAATTTTTTACCCCATTATAATGAATTTAACTATATTATCAATATCATAGGCAATAAAATAAGAAAAAAAATTCATATCCTTTTCGTACATTTGGTATATTTAAATAAATGTATTCTTCTATATAAATTGATATTTAAGAGGATTTGTAAACATCATTGTTCAATATTTTTCCTTAAAAAACTATTTGGATTCAAGACTTCATCCAATTAATTTTATTTAAGTACTGTAATTTATTTTTATATAAGCATGAAATATGTAATGAAATCCAATTTTTCAAAAAATGATTTTATAAAAATAAATTTGAATTTACATTATCTTTATACCTTATAAAACCTATAATATCTATATCTAAATATTTTAGTTAATATATATACTATTAATTTGATTTAAAAAATAATTAATAAAGATTAATTTAATTTATTAACATAAAAATGAAATTGTGTAATATTATATAATTTCCAAAAAAATGATTTTTTAAGAAAAAACATAATTTATTTCAAAATCTAGTATAATTTAGTGTACATTGAATTTCATTATATAATTTAAAATTAATGGACATTTATGGAACATTATTTTCAAAATAAATATATTTTGGGGATTTTAAAAAGCTTAATTGTATTAATTGATATAATAATTTGAGAAGAAATCATATTTTCCGCTATCAATTGAAAAAAAATTATTTTTTAAAAAGTCACAGGAATTATCCTTATGATATTATTCAAATGATTATTTAAGATAATTATTAATTACCTAAATTAAAATTTTAAAAATAGTGGAAATTATTTATAATATCAATCCATTTTTGAAGAAACATATTTTTGAAGTATAAATTGGATTAACTAAAAATTTAATAATATGTTAATATCAATTGATCATTAAATATTTATTAACTAACTCATATATAAAAAACATATCCTAATTTATTTATTCATAGATCTTATTGAACTGCTTGGTCATAATATATTCTCATTAGTTTCATTCTTATATTGTTTTTGAATAAATTTATCCAACACTAACAATTTATTTAATGAAAAATATGTTAAAAAATATTTGTTTATTGCAATTACGCACTATTGAATATTTCTTCTTCTAGGATCAAAATTGTGGTATGAGGGGTAGCATTCATATATTTCATATGTTTTGAATGAAAAGTTAAATTTTTATATTTATGATTAAGGTGTTATATTTGAGATGATATTTACATATTTTAATATATTGATCAATATAAATTCTTACCCCTATTTGATATATGACGTCACTTGTCTTTAAAACAAATTAATTCAAGATTTATTGCATAAAAATACACATAATATAACCCATAGGGTAAATCATCCATGTAAATTTGGATAATTTTATATATTACATAACTACTTAAAAATTGGTGGTATATCAACATTATTTAAAACATCTTTAACATCCTCATAATATTCCATAATTCGTAGAACATCTTGTGTTAACCAAGGGACATAAATGAGAATGAGATGAGTTGTAAACACATAAAAGTTAGTAAAATTATATTATGATGAAGAATGTATCAAATGATAAACAATATTAATTTCAATGGGAAATAAATGAATTTAGAAAAATAAATATTAAAAAATATACATTATATATCATGATAACATAAAGGAAACATGTGATTATGGAAAAAACTAAACATAACATTATAAACATAGGATAAGGATAATTACCAGGGAAATATAATGTGATTGAAAAAATCACAATAATTTATTAGTTTTACTCCCAAATCCAATTTGATTCTTATCTTAAGACTAAAAATTTAATAAATGCATTGGATCGCTATATAATTTTAGGCGCACCCGTCAAATTCATATCATTTATATACATAGGATGGTGACATAAATCAAGAAATATGAGAATTTATTTCATCAATCATAACCCCATAAACAAGGATTTTGGGTCACCAAAATTAACATCCCAAAAAAATGAAGTATATTTACAAATCTGTCATTTCCCTAGAGTAAAAATGTGTACATGTATATACATTATAAAGCCTTGTTATGGAAAATCGTATGAAATTTTTTCATCACAAAAGAATTACATAAATATTGATATAATGATTTAATGAGATTCAAATGTTTATATCATAATTAATATATAAATAGGGAACTAATAGTTATGTGTAACAACAAATACTAACATTTGGAATTGGAAATCGGAAGGCATAACATTGAGAAGATGCTTGGATAAAGAGAAGGATAAGATCCCTTCCTAAATTTTCAATTAGTAACTACTAATGTAAATAACATAATATGAAGGGTTAAATTATTTCACTTTTTTGTTACATAAATTTCATTATATTTATATAGTTATACTTTCATGAAAACATTAATAATTTATGATTCAGAATGGATGAATACAAAGACGTTTCTTAGATGGAAAAAAAAGGAGGGAGGTTCATTATTCAATTTTAGCAAAGTAAATTCTTAGGTAAATTTTTTAATGAGTATTGATAAATGTAATATAATTATTTTAACAATAATATTAAATTATATTTCTATTTGTAAATGTCACGACCCGACCCAACAAGGCTCGAGCCGCGACACCCCAAGCCCACCTCCAATAGACCAGGGGCTGGAGACCGGCGCCGAGTATGCTATCACACACATGAGAGGCATTAGCCTAAGGTACCTGTACACACGCACCCGAAAACACCTCCATGCCACATTGCAGAGATATAGAAACTGGAAAGTAAATGCATGCATACACTATCCCACAAGCAGAGTACATCAGAAGTACAAAGGGAAAAACAGGGCCCACCAAAAGAAAACAACAAAAGCACGCCCAACATGCTCTGAATATGGGGAACGCTACCACAAACACCCGCCGAAAAGCTCCCTCGGCACAGCTCCGGTAAACACCCCGGTCAACACGCTCACTAAGCTCTGCCTGCTCCGGGTCCTCCTGAGACTCCGTCGAAAGGCCTGTGGTCTGCACAAGACACAACATGTGCGGGCAAAGCCCATGTAGGGGTGAGTATAAACATACTCAGTAGGCACCCCAAAAAACCCAAAACCCAAGGGAGCAACTGAAGGGAAGCAGTCCGCTCAACCCATCCAGAGGGAACCCAGACAAGAGAGAAACTCCATCTCGTGACCATCCTCGGCTAACCACAACTAGTCAGCTCAACTCAGCTCATATGTATGCCCATACATACACCTTGAACAATCCAGATATACTCAGCTCACACCACAAGCCACAAGAGGTACCGACCTCATCACCAGCATCTGTCCCCAACCAGGAGAACAAGCTCCACGATCACTGACGAAACATCACTGAAACAACGTAACCACCAAACTCCTCGGATAGGGGATCGCTGCTAGGGTCCGCTGGGGGATACCAAGACCCACTCCAGTATACATAGCTCACAGATAGGGGATCACTCCCAGGGTCCCCTGGGGGATTCCATGACCCGATCTGGCATACGTAGTTCTCACAGATAGGGGATCCCACCCAGGATCCGCTGGGGGATACCACAACCCGATCTAGCGCTCCACAGAAGCACATCACTCAGATAGAGGATCGTCACCCATATAAAGGTGCTCACGACGATACCGGAACCCTATCTAGTATAACTCGCGATGTAGGGGATCGAACCGACGATGCCACAACCCTACCGAAACCACGCGCTGAGTAGGGGATCACATAACCAATGATACCGCAACCCTACTGACACCAAGCGCTGAGTAGGGGATCATATAACAGATGATACCGCAACCCTACTATAAACTTCATACTGAGTAGGGGATCTTATACCCGACGATGCCACAACCCTACTGGGAAAGACCCATCGTGTAGGGGATCATATTCCCAATGATGCCACAAACCCTATGGGGTTAACCTGCTAGATAGGGGATCGTCGCCCGTGAATAAGCAGTTACAGCGATACCAAGAACCCGATCCAGGGTAAAGATGCTAGAGGATCCGCTCCGGGCCCATCAGAGGGATGCCGCAACTCTATTAGTTAAAACATCCCATCGAGAGGATCACAAACCCATATGAAGGTTGTGATGCCACACGAACCCTCGTAGGAACGAACCAAGGGATAACCCTCAACCATTGCTGATCCAAATGTCACTAACCTGAGCGACCCGCCACAACGCCACACTGCGCACCTCCTAGGCCAAAACCGAGGCCACCATCGCATTCCACGCGGAGAAACATGCAGGATCAGCTGTTTACTCCCCCGAAAAGGAGCACCAGTTAAAAAGGCAGTATTCACTATAGCTAGCTCATGCGGGGCCCACACAAAGATCTCGAAACTCATCGACCGGATCACACCACGATGATCCCCTTGGAAAAACAAGCGGAATCGACTACTCGATCGTTCAAAACGGACACCCGGTGAAAAAGGTACTATTCACCGAAGGCCAGCTCGGGTGGCGCCCACGCCTGGATTCCAAAACTGATCGAACGGATCGCACCATTGGGATCCCCTCGGAAAACTACAAAGGATCGACTATTCATCCGCCAAAATCGGACACCTGGTGCAAAAGTTGTGTTTCTCCGCAAACGCCAAATCCCGGCCTCATGGGGCCCACACCCCATTCACAGTCCCAACACCTGGAAACCATCTCAAAAATTCCATCGTACCATCAGGGTCTCAAGGCCACTGACGTCACATCAATCGGACGCTCCGGGTAGAAGTTCCAACGGCCCGAAGTCGTAAAATGATAAAATAATATTATTTTATAAGACATTTCTAACTCCCGGGCCACGATCCCGAACCCTTAAACCCTCGAAGTAAGTTTAAAAATTCCGTCTCGATGCAAGGAGCACGTCGCCGCAAACGACTTGCAAATCGGAGTTACGGATTGCGAGTTACGGGGGTTTCAAGAACCCCCGGAAAATCCTGGCCAGACCACCGCCAGCCTCGCCGGAATCCACCGCGCCGCCGCCGGATTCCGCCGCGCCGCCGCCGCCGCTCCCGGAAACCGCCACCGCGCCATCGCCGGATTCCGCCATGGCCGCCCCCCGTCGTCGCCGGAAAACTGGGTTTTCACCGAAAAACTTCCGGGAGCCACCGGAAGCACCCTAGTGCTCCAAATTCAGATCCAAAACATGTTTTGGAAAGCTCGGGACCTGAACTATACAACCCTTACGAAAATTTGAAGGAAAACAACACAAAAATGGGATTCGGGATTGTAAAACTCAAACCGCCTACCTCACGGGCGAAACGCCGACATTCTGCCTCAGATCCGCGCTCCAGAGCTTCCGTTGCGCGCTCCTAGAACGTCTGCCGTCAAATTCGGAGCTCGTGGGCACTTCGTTTGCTCGATTCGGCGGAGCGGCAGCGAAGAGCGGAGAATAACGTCGAGAGGAACAATAAAGGTTGGGGGGCGCTGATATTTATATCAGCCGCCCACCGGCGCCAAACCCGCCTCGGACCCGACGCCCGATGCGAACAAAAGTAATGTCACCCCTAGGGTAAACGTGTCATTCTGAACGCAATGACAGACTCAGATTTTCCATCCGAGACTCTGTTCAGAAGCTATTCGATCCGACACTCGCACACTAACTTTGCTACTTATTTACGGAAACGCCCCTGGTGGCGTTTCTCACCACAGGCCCGCGCCCGCAAAGTTTACACCTCGCCTAGGATAAACGACACGTTCCGGACACAACCGTGCCCTCAGATTCCCGTTCTGAGATACCGTTTTAGAGATATCACACCCCCGCCACGTGCATAGTATAAAAATACTTAATATTTTTATAAAATTAATTCTGGGCACACCGGACCTTGGAATCGCACGCCATTTTCGCGCCTAGCTCTGAAAATTATTCGCAGAAATATTCCAACGTCTGACAGGACCAAAAACCCAAGTTGCTACATCCTCCCCCCCCCTAGAACTTTTCGTCCCCGAAAATCCCTAAGCATAAGGAAAGTGACTGGACTCTCAACTGGGTCTCACACACAAGCAAGTTCAACCACAAACGCCCATGCCCGAACACATAAGTTAGAGGGACACATCCACCACACCTCAACACTATCCACTTTTAGCGGCACTGACTCGCCCTCACGGTTTTTATCGCGTCACAAAAACGTGTCTCGGTGGGGGAAGGATCTCTCTTCCTCACGCATTCGAAGCACGCCGAACAACACCCACACAGGGTCCTACCAACGCACTGAACCAAAACTAGAGCAAGCAACAAAAAAGAGGGTACTACTAAATAGTGTCTATCAAACTACTGTAGTAAGTAGAAAAGACACAAGGCGTACCTCTATCTATCCGCGGAGCCTCTGGGTCAACAGCCTCCAAGGCATGCAGCTGTCCTCGCCCTCGGCCACCAGCTCCCTGAGCTTGGCGTGGACCACCTGGGGGTGGGGGTGGTGGCAACTGATATTGCCTACCACCTCCTCCTACTGCACCCGCTCTGCTGCCATGCGGACCTCCTTGCTCGAGACGCTGCCTCTACTAAGGGGGTCCATCGACCGGCTCCCTCTCAGCAGCACGTCGGGTCGGACAATCTCTAGCAAGATGTCCCCGACCATCCAAGCGTAACACCGCCTCTCCTGCGGCTGAACAAAACTATCATGTGAGCCCCGTGAGCCCTGAGGATTAGATCCTCCATCCTGGGGTCGCCTACTGAAATGTCGGCCACGTCCAGACCCCTGAGTCTTTCGTTGGCTACCAGATTCCGATCCAACTGACGAAGTCTCGCATCTCGAGTGCCCAACACTAACAGGGGAAATCTGCTCAGCCAGAAAACTCTCCACCACCAACGCTTGCTCCAGCACTCCAGCATAGGTGGGAAAGAACAAGGAAACCACACCTGCTCGGATGTCCCTGCGTAAGCCCTTCTCGAAGGTCCGAGCCCTAATGAACGGGTCTCGAACCATATCCACGGAGTAGCGTGATAGGTCTGTAAACCTCCCTGAGTACTCTGACACAGTCATGCTCTCCTGTCGAAGATGCATAATCTCCTGGATCTGCACTAACCTCAGTGTCACTGGATAGAACTCATCTCTGAAGAGCCGCTCAAACTCTGCCCACGTGAGCGTCTCCTCGTCATGGGACTGCGTCACCAAACTCCACCATCGCCCGGTAGAACCATGCATAAGGCTCACCACTAGGACCACCATCCGATCTGGAGGTGTCCTCACTATGCGGAAAAACCAGGTGACTGCCGCAAGCCAGTCATCAGCTGCCTGGGGGTCTGGATCACTCTAGAACCTCAGAGGTCGCTGCCTCTGGAACTCGTGCAACGCACTCAGCCTGCACGCAACCTCTTCCTGCACTTCCGGCACAACCAGCTGGTCGACAGGTGGCGGATCAACTGGCAGACCACCTGGAGGTGCAACCTCAGAACATGTGCCCTGCTCCACAGCCTCTACACGGGGCGGGTCGTCAGCACAATCCTTCTGCAGAACCCTCACTAGCTGCCGTCGTGGAGAAATCCTGAAATACATTCAAGACACACACAGTCAAAGAGTATATCTGGAGAGTTGACTCAAGAAGGACAAGGAAAACCCAAAAACCCAGTCCTATATGATGCATGTACCGTTATGTCCCTGCGACCAGTGTACGAATGTCCTGAGTCGAAAGGCAGGTTATTAGAGTCCTGGTGTATGGATACGTCGGCCGCCGCACCAACGCTGGAGTCCCTGGCCTGAAAGCCGAACTCGAAACATCCTAACACTACTTCTATGAAACCCGAACCAAGCTCACAGCTAGACCAGCTATGCTCTGAGATCCCAAAGGTGGAACCTCCTTTGATACAACTCTGTCACGACCCGACCCAACGGGGCTCGAGCCGTGATACCCCAAGCCCACCTCCAATAGGCCAGGGGCTGGCGACCAGTGCCGAGTAGGCTATCACACACATGGGAGGCATTACACTAAGGTACCTGTACACACGCACCCACAAACACCTCCATGCAACAGTGTAGAGATATCAAAACTGGAAAGTAAATGCATGCATACACTATCCCACAACCAGAGTACAACATAAGTACAAAGGAAAAAATAGGGCCCACCAAAAGAAAACAACAAAAGTGCGTCCAACCTGCTCTGAAGATGGGGAACGCTGCCACAAACACCCGCTGAAGAGCTCCCTCGGCACAGCTCCGGTAAGCACCCCGGTAAACACACTCACTAAGCTCCGCCTGCTCCGGGTCCTCTTGGGACTCCGTCGAAAGGCATGTGGTCTGCACAAGACACAACATGTGTGGGAAAAGCCCATGCAGGGGTGAGTATAAACATACTCAGTAGGCACCCCAAAAACCCAAAACCCAAGGGAGCAACTGAAGGGAAGCAGTCTGCTCAACCCATCCAGAGGGAACCCAGACGAGAGAGAAACTTCATCTCGTGACCATCCTTGGCTAAACACAACTAGTCATCTTAGATCAGCTCAAGTGTATGCCCATACATACACCTTGAACAATCCAGATATACTTAGCTCATGCCACAAGCCACAAGAGGTACCGACGTCATCACCAGAAACTGTCACCAACCAGAAGAACATGCTCCACGATCACTGACGAAACATCGCTGAAACAACATAACCACCAAACTCCTCGGATAGGGGATCGCCGCTAGGGTCCGCTAGGGGATACCAAGACCCACTCTGGTATACGTAGCTCACAGATACGGGATCACTCCTAGGGTCCCCTAGGGGATACCAGGACCCAATCTAGCGTAGGTAGTTCTCACAGATAGGGGATCACACCCAGGATCTGCTGGGGGATACCACAACCTGATCTGGCGCTCAATAGATGCACATCACTCAGATAGAGGATCGTCGCCCATATAAAGGTGCTCACGACAATACCAGGACCCTATATGGTATAACTCGTGATGTAGGGGATCGAACCGACGATGCTGCAACCCTATCGAAACCACGCGCTGAGTAGGGGATCGCATAATCAACGATACTGCAACCCTACCGACACCATGCTCTGAGTAGGGGATCATATAACCAATGATACCGCAACCCTTCTATAAATGTCATACTGAGTAGGGGATCGTATACCCGACGATGCCACAACCCTACTGGGCAATACCCACCGCGTAGGGGATCATATTCTCGATGATGCCACAAACCCTACGGGGTTAACCTGCTAGATAGGGGATCGCCGCCCGTGAATAAGCGGTTACAGCGATACCAAGAACCCGATCCAGGGTAAAGATGCTAGAGGATCTGCTCCGAGCCCACTGGAGGGATACCACAACTCTATTAGTTAAAACATCCCATCGAGAGGATCACAAACTCATACGATGGTTGTGATGCCACACGAACCCTCGTAGGAATGAACCAAGGGAGAACCCTCAACCACTGCTGGTCCAAACGTCGCTAACCCGAGCGACCCGCCACAATGCCACACTGCGCACCTCCTAGGTCAAAACTGAGGCCACCATCGCGTTCCACGTGGAGAAGCACTCAGGATAGGCTGTTTACTCGCCCGAAACGGAGCACCGGTGAAAAAGGAACTATTCACCGTAGCTAGCTCTTGTGGGTCCCACAAAACGATCCCAAAACCCATCGAGCAGATCACACCATGGCGATCCCCTCGGAAAAACAAGCGGAATCGACTACTCGCTCGTCCAAAACGGACACCAGGTGAAAAAGGTACTATTCACCGAAGGCCAGCTCGGGTGGGGCCCATGCCTAGATTCCGAAACTGATCGAACGGATCGCACCATTGCGATCCCCTTGGAAAAACACACAGGATCGACTATTCATCCGCCAAAATCGGACTCCTGGTGAAAAAGCTGTGTTTCTCCGCAAACGCCAAACCCGGCCTCATGGGGCCCGCACCCCGTTCATAGTCCCAACACCCAAAAACCATTTCAAAAATTCCGTCGTACCATGAGGGTCTCAACGCCACTGGCGGCACGTCAATCGGATGCTCCGGGTAGAAGTTATAACGGCCCGAAGTTGTAAAATAATAAAATAATATTATTTTATACGACGTTTCTAACTCCCGGGCCACGATCCCGAACCCTTAAACTCTCAAAGTGAGTTAAAAAGGTCCTTCTCAACGCAAGGAGTGCGTTGCCATAAACGGATCGCAAATCAGAATTACGGTTTCCGAGTTATGGGTGTTTAAATAACCCCCGGAAAATCCTGGCCAGACCACCGCCAACCTCGCTGGAATCCCCCGCGCCACAACCGGATTCCACTGCGCCGCCACCGCTGCTACCGGAAACTGCCACCGCGCCGTCGCCAGATTCCGCCATGGCCGCTGCCCGTCGTCGCCGGAAAACCGGGTTTTCGCCGGAAAACTTCCGGGAGCCACCGGGAGCACACCAGTCCTCCAAATTCAGATCCAAAACATGTTTTGGAACGCTCGGGACCCGAACTATACAACCCTTACGAAAATTTGAAGGAAAACAACACAAAATGGGATCCGGGATTGTAAAACTCAAACTGCCTACATCGCGGGCGAAACGCCGGCGTTCTGCCTCAGATCCGCACTCCAGACCTTCCGTTGCGCGCTCCTGGAACGTTTGCCATCGAATTCCGAGCTCGTGGGTGCTTCGTTTGCTCGATTCGGCGGAGCGGCAGTGAAGAACGGCGAAAAACGTCGAGAGGAACGATAAGGGGGGGGGCGCTGATATTTATATCAGCCGCCCGCCGGCGCCAAACCTGCCTCGGACCCGACGCCCGATGCGAACAAAAGTAATGTCACCCCTAGGGTAAACGTGCCATTCTGAATGCAACGGCGGACTCAGATTTTCCATCCGAGACTCCATTCAGAAGTTATTCAAGCCGACGCTCGCACACTAACTTTGCTACTTATTTACGGAAACGCCCCTGGTGGTGTTTCTCACCGCAGGCCCGCGCCCGCAATGTTTACACCTTGCCTAGGGTAAACGGCATGTTCCGGACGCAACCGTGCCCTCAGATTCCCGTTCTGAGCTACCGTTTAGGAGATATCACACCCCCTCCACGTGCATAGTATAAAAATACTTAAGATTTTTATAAAATTAATTCCGGGCACACCGGACCTCGGAATCGCACACCATCTTCGTGCCTAGATCTGAAATTATTCGCAGAAATATTCCAAAGTCTGACAGGACCAAAAACCCAAGTCGCTACAATAAATTCATAACAACAGAACCATATGATATTTAAATGGAAAATTACAATGACGGTACGGAAATTGAAAAAAGATTGTGAACTCATTACCTTGATACAGTGATTCCAATAAATTGGTAGGAGATTCTTGAGATCTTGGGGAACCTTATAATTACACTATAGAGGGTAGGGAAGAGTTAGAAAGTTCTTAATTTTTTAAGTAAAGATTAATGGGGGATTATGTGGATTTTTTTAGAAAAACAGACCATATTTCTTTATTATTTCACTAACAATGGTATTTGTCTCTGTATAATAATGAAAAAAACTAAAAAACATACAATAGTTTCTAATCATGGATTTTTGTACTTAAGATTAAATTAATTATTTTATAATCATGATGTTATAAATAATTAAATTATTACCATTTTTGATGTTTAATTGAGTAACATTCATAAAGAAATCATTTTAAATCCTTAAAATATAATATATGTTTTGGAGCTTTTAGAAATTACTTCTAAAATAAATAAAATAACTTCAAAATAATATTATCTTAATTTGAACATATATATATGATTACCAATACCTTATATATATTTTATTACATCAATTTTGTGTCATTTTGATATCATAATAAACACATTATATTTATAAAGTATTTAATTTTTACACAACATTTCACATATCTCAATAATTTATTTGATATTTTTTGTTGAATAATTATGAAATGATGATTCTAAAATTAATATATATTTTATTATTATAGATTACTAAAAATATAAATTCTCACATTTAAAATATTAATTCACATTAATAGAGAAGTGGTGGGTTATTTATCAGTAACATGTTTTGAAGAATATAGTGAATGTTTTTAAACATGTCCCCAAAATTGAATTACATCATCTTATGAAACTAAAATTGCATGCACTCATTTAATGGAGATCGTGCTACCCGAGTGTAAGAGAATATACTAATCACTATATTCATAAAGAAGGATTTTATTTCTAGTGGAATGTGTGAAATTAGATTGTTTCCAAACCAAACCAAGGGAATAAATACTCGTTTTGATTAGTGATCCATATAAATTCTTGTGTTCATATAGATTTTTGATTTGTTTTATTTTCAGAAAATTAAGAACATTAAAACAGGATGTGAAATTTTTTCGAAAATAAAGTAAACATTACAAAGAAAAAGATATAATGGATAAACCCATCCTTTTATCAGTGATACATTGATCCTATTAGGAATTGTCAATAAATAATATGATAATAATAAATTCAAAAAAGTCATGATATATCATGATAAAATAATAAAATTATGGGAATATGGAAAAAACCATAAACATAATATCATAAATATAGGTCCAAGATAATAGAAAATCCATCATAACATGGAGGATCAATTCTTATAATGTAAAAGGTTCACTACCAAATACCATATTTGAGGACACATGAGAATTAGTCATTACCAAATGATATGTAGCACTAAAACATTATATAAGAAATGTATTTCACCAATTTGAAACCAAATATCAAAGATTATGGTTTAAATAAATTTATTTTTTCAATCAGTGGTGTATTGGTAAAATTATATAAATTACCTTAAATGAATATTGGTAGTGTTTTACACTTCAAAACTGTTTTTAATGAAAATTAAATATGATATTTCAGTAGCATAACAAGAGTACAAATAGATTAATAATATGTATTTATGAGAGTAAAATGAGAATAATCAATTACATATATAAAGTTAATTAATAGGGATGTGTAAAAACATATACCAACATTATGAGTTATAAGGAAAAGGTTATAAATATATAAGATGTTTGAATTAGGAGGACAACAAGAGAATCCAATAATAAATTTCGGCATAGAAACATCTTAGGTAAATTCTATAATGATAGAGGAAATATTATATTTCATTTTTATGATATGAATTTGATAGTGTAAATATATTAATATATTTAATATAATGTATAAAATTGAGATCCAAAATCAATAAGAACAAATATTGTGCATGGATGGAAATGAAGATAGATATGTCCCTTAATAAATTTGGGCATAATAATTGCTTAGGTAAATGCTATAACGATATTGGATAAATGATCCATAGTAATTAGTAAGTCAATTTAATATTATATTATTAATAATAAATTCATTAAAAAATAACCTATTGTTTCTCAAACGGTTAATTACAAAGAAAGAGCTTGAATTTAAAAGAAGAGTAGGAAATCCCTTTTATTTGGAAGCTCTTTCCAAAAAGAATTAGATATGAATCAAGAAATATTTGGGGAAACATGGGATGAATATATTTAGAAAAGGGAAGAGTGTATATGTGATCCAAGGACCATGAGATAATAACGATGGGGTATCTGGTTTTTTAATATATGAAAATATAGGGGAGTTCTTTATTATTTTCCAACCATATGTTTTGGACTCTATATAATAATGTGATCAAAACCAAAAAACATACAATCTTTTTTTGAAATTTATATTTTTAAAATATGTGTATTTTCATTATTTTATATGGAAAATATCTGAAATAATTAAAATATTACTCATTGTGTTGGGAAAGTGAGTCATGTTTATATAGAAATGGTTTCAAAATCTAAAACATTAATATAGGTTTTGGAGGATTCATAAAGGCTTAATAAATTTAATAAAATAACATAAAATTAAAATTATTTTAGTTGTAAAAAATATATTTCATCTTGGATACAATTTATTTAATTTATTACAAACATATTTTGCCTTCATTATATCATATAAAAAACTGTATATTTATACTATATTAAATTTTTACCTAAATGTTTGACTATCTTAGAAAATTATGAGAAAAATAAATATTTGGTAATTTTGACTTTCTGATTCAAAAAAATAGTATGTATTTTGTAAAACTAATTATTTAAATATAAAAAATTATTATTTTAATCGGAAATGAATATTTATTGATAAATGATTTGTTTTTTGACAAAAATATTTTTCGAACAATTATTAATATGATTTTCAATTCATGAAATTATATTATAAAATAAAATTAATAAAAAAAAATTAGTATTACTATTTTATTAATATATAATTTATATAAAAAATTAATTCATTCATCAAAATTAATGTATTATTTTGAAATTTCTTTTTGAAGAAAAAAATAAAATTTCAATTGGATTTATTATAACCCTATATTTTAATTAATAATGTGATAAATATTAAATGGATATATTTTCAATGGTTTTATGATAAATGTTCATTTATATACGATAAAACATATAACACTACAAAATTACTACATTATTTCATTTGTTTCTATAAGAACATAAAAAATTAGGATGTTAATTTAATCATAATGGGAAATTTTATATATATATATTAGTGATACTATTCTAATAGAATGATTTTTAATGCTTATATAGTATCCATAATTTATAAAAAATACATATTATTAAATTAATTCAATTTTGAAATCGATTTTCTATCAACGTTATATAAATTATCATCTTAAAAATGAATATTATATTATTATCATTTTTTATAATTTTCATAGATTTGTTTTTGAGTGCAGTATTTCCGATGGATTGTTCATATCAATGTTTTCAGAAATTAATTTTCTTATTTTATATTTTTAATCCTATTTAATATTTGGAATTCATATCCATTTAGATGAAAACTAAGGTATCATTATCCATTTATTAGAATAATGTGTTTTTGGATTTTCTATGTGATGTACTATATGACATACATATATAAAGGGAAATTCCGTTGAAAAAATTCTTCATTGCTGCATGATGAATTTCCTGGGAGTCCTTGAGGACTATGTATAGGTCTATATAAGTAAAATAATTAGTTAATATGACATTCTAATAATTAAAAATTTCATTCTAGAATAATATATCTATAGAAATTTACAATAGACATCTAGAATTAGCGAGCTAGTGTAATTATATTGTGGAGAATTATATCTTTCCGGGCCTAGGATTTTTATCTTTATATAATCATATGAGACTTATAGGTTCAACAATTATTTTATTGTTCTTTATAAGGGAATTATCAAAAAAAGACCACAATGCATGATTTTTAAGTGGTGTCATGTGATTCCCTAATCCATTTTTGGATGAATTACATATTTATTGTATGTATATGTGTTTTAATATATTTTATATTTGATGATTGCATTTTTTAACTATTAAATTTATTATCATAAAATAAGTTTTCTGAAATATTTTTGGTTTCATCCATTTTTACTATTTTTTAGTAGTATTTTTTATTCACAATAACATTTTTTGTGAAAATTAATTGGAAAGTGGATTTGAAATGGAAGTGGTGTGAATATGAAATGAGTGTTTGAAATTTTCTTTTGAAGTGAGAGAATGGATTTTTGGATATTTTAATGATTCAAATAATATTAATTTTTCATTGTTGTATGGTTTTTTGGAAATGGTTCATATTCTTCCATTATTTATTTTTTAATATGTAGAAAATGTTTTCTTAAGAATGTTTTCGAGGCCAAAAAAACGGTTTCTAAGGGATTCTTTTATTTTAGTGGAAATATAATCATTTTTGTAAAATGAAATGAATGTTATTTGGATTTTTTTTACTTGTGTAATGAAAACTCATTTTCAATTGTATTTAAAATGTATCATAAAATAGATCTTCATTTTCATGGATTTTCAAAAACAATATTGAACATTCCCAATAGGATTGGTTTTAATCACACACTAAATAGAAAATTATTGTATAGATGTATTATGTTTGGTTTTATAGGTTATTTATTTGGACTCCAAAGTATTGTGGTGTTGGTTATTTTTAATATTTATATTGGGACATAAAGAGTGATAGAAGGACACATGGAGATCACGGTTAGTAGTTTTATTTTTTTTCCTTCGAGTTGAATATGTATCGACACTCTCTTTAGAATCTATTCTTAAATGAGTTGATGTCCATTCATTTATTCTCTATATAATATTTTATCCATTCTCCACTTATTATAATTTAGTTCCCAATGGTTTCAATTAGTAGGTTTCATAAACTAATCTGGGTTGGTATTGATGATATATTAATTTTATCATTAGTAAAATCTTTCGTATGGATTTTTTATTAGAAAAACGCATTGGCTACTAGCTCGATGAAATTGAGAGAATTCCTCAGGAATTTCTAACAACGGATTTTGTATATGATGGAATGATATATGGGGTCGGTTTGTGAAAAAATGTTATCAAAACGTGAACAATTTTAGGAGTTTTCCTATGTGGTCTAGAAGCTATAACAATTATTAGGGCTTGATTAGAGGGTTTGTAACAGTACATTCTATGATCTTCATCATATTACACGATGTTATTTCATGTGAATTTTGAAAATTATACATATGTTTGGGTTAATATTATCATTTTTGATGGATTTTATAACATCCAAAGTAAATAAAGAATAATACATTTTCATAATAATAATAATTTAATAATTAAATATTAATTTTAGTTTAAAGGGGTTTCTATGTTCGATGGCATACACGATGCAAAACAACGGGCTTCTTTGAAAATTTACGTTGCACACAATGCTGAGTCATACTAAAAAATAATAATATAATATTTTTATATTAAATGGTACATAAAAACTTGATATTGTAATGGTAGGAATGAACATAAATAACTACAATATGATTATACATGTTTGTTAAATGTTTTTACATTTATCCAATAAATTTTAGAGGCTTAAAATTTGAATTAATCTAATTTTATGCATAAATACTCTAATATTATTTATAAGGTTGATTTACCACCATTTAATGAAGAAACCTATTTAAATATTGTTTTGGTCAATTTTATATGTTCTATTTGTCAAAAATAAAATTATTATTTATAATTGGGATATTAAATTTTACTTTGGGTAAATTTATGGTATTTTTCTGATAAAATTCATTTTTTAATGAATATTAAAAAAATTTGTATTTTTATTCAAAACATCTGTTTAATCTTATTTATTTATATAGTTATATTATATTATTAATTGGTTTTAAATTGTTATTAGATTATGGTTTTTCCATTTAATCCAATATTCGTCATTGAAATTAACTTCACACTGAAATTGGACATAAAGACGTGTAAATCTTTTCATAGTTAATATTTCTTAAAAACACAATTTATGTTTTGAAAATGGGAATTAATTTTAAATTAATTAATGAAAATATTATGTATTGAATTTGGTAAAATATAAATCATTTTTGAAATTAGAATTTCAAATATTAGTTATGCTGAATGTTTTGTGTTTTTCTGAAAAACAACAATTTTTTGATGAATAGTGAATACACTGAGCAGTAGTTAAAAAGATGAATTTTTCATTTAAATGAAATTTTACTAGTTCTTTAAATTTAATTTAAAAAATATGAAATATAAGGTTTTTATTAGTATGTAAAATGTAGTTTAATGAGATGAAAATATTTTTTGGTGAATCGTATGTTTTGACTTTTATTTACCGCGATTAAAGGTAAAAATTGGGTAATTGAAGGTAAAAAGAATTTCATAATAATAAATAATTACATTAAAACGTTTCTTAACCTTATTTTATGAGTCATAGAAAACCATGGACATCCTTCGGATTATTTTAGGACCCCATGGAACCTCTTAAGAGTGATAATGACACTTTATTTTAATTAACTTAAAGTAAAGGCAAAATGACATAAAGAAATATCTTTTAGTAAATTTATTTTTACATATGATAATATTAGTTATAATTTCAACTATAAATATTTTTGGAAACCTAAAAATATTTCCTATTTAATGCTATTTTTTTATAATTTTGAGACATTAATGAAATAAAATTATTTATGACACAATAATGAAGTAGATTTTACCACATTAATAAATTATTTCAATAAATATGATTATAAAGATTAAAATAATTTATAATACATGTCCATTTCTTATTGGATGATTTTATTTTGATCATGAGTCATCTTATCATCATCATTAATATGTTTTTTACATTTATATACCGAAAATAATTATATAATAAAATTATATTTTCATACATTCCTAAAGAGCCCATCATCCCCCTTATAAAAAGAATTCACCTCTAACCCATTCCTTACACATCTCAAGCCCCTTGGATCATCAAACCTTAGCCCAATTACGCCCCCTACATCCTCTCTTCAACGTAGAAGACTTACCTTAGGCCTAAGGAATTTCAATAATTCTTATGTTTTAGACCAAATGGAGTTACACCAATTAAATATAACAGGTTCTCGTAAATACTTTTCTTTTATTTTAATTCTCCAACACCTAAACTCTTTTTAATGTTTTATTTTATATCTAATCCAGTATCAATGATATAATAGGATTTTGTTATGGGAAGGATTTTAACTACAATTACACACACCTTCATCAAATAGGTAATTAACATATTGATATCGTGGACGACAAACTAATGCATCAAAAAATGATGATTATTCAATAATCTTATACCACCACTTATGGTGTCCTTTAAGAAGGAAATATATTTACATATGATATATATTATATTTATGTTTTCTTTATGATTCTGTATTTTACATTTATAGCTACCTTTATGGTTTCCATTATGGGTAAACACGATAATTTCATTTGAGGAAGTGCGGACTACCACCCCCTAAAAGTGATATGACGTGTTCATACCATATGTGGAATGTATAAAGGATGGTGTTACAAAGATTATATACATGATATTATACTGGAATTATATTATACCTATGTATCATTATTTTTTCATTCCATTAAATGTGAAATAGAAATGAAAATATCGTTTATGTGTATGTACGACTTACCGTCTCCAAGAACAGTGAATTTCATTTCATACCTTCATATGTTAGGAAATATTAGTAATACATGAATATATTGTATATAATTGTTATATTTATTAAATATAATTCATGAATATCATTCGGGAGATAATATACTTTTTCAACATAGAGAACTTGTAAATATAAGAAGTTCATTTTTGACTTAAGTACCAAAGATCTACAAAACGACCATTATTTACATAAATGATTACATAATGATTATAATATGGTAATATGTGATATAATAGGAACAATAAAATAGAAAAAAGTTCTTATGAAAGTATAAATTAATATTATTTTATTATTCAATAGTTTAAATAATGAACGAGTCACGTCAGACATGAGGTAATGGAATTTGTCTCAATCTCTTTTCATTGATTCATATTTTGTCTTAATACAAAACTATGTTTAATATGATATATAAACAACATTTACATTTAATTTCATACAAAGGGAATATTTTTCAATCAATCATTTTTCTTAATGACACAAAAGAATATTTCTTTTTCACATAAGCAGTGACAATGACCTCCCCCCTCCCACCTCAAAGTGTTATTTGATCTTTGGATTCATTAAAAAGTCATACATTTTTTAAAGGAAAATAAAAATAATATATCCATTTTATGTATTTTGGTATTGAAAATGGTTCATATAATAGATTTTTTATGTCAATATCTTTAAATGATATATTGTGATTGAAATGTGGAAATTTTATCTTTCCTTTGTGTTTAAATTTTATTAATATGTTATGGTTATTGGGAATTGTTTATGTATATGGGTGGTTCTGTGATTATCTTAAGGTGGGTGTGCCTGAGATAGCTCTCCAATGCATTGGATAACGCTATATAGGCAAACATGAATGTTTCTCCTAAGAGATTTAGGTAATATACTATCATGGGTATTCCAAATGTAACTCCCAATGTAGCTGTGAAAACTTCAATGTATGAATGTTATGGATTTCACAAGTTACCTTTATGATTAATGTTTAATATGTTAATCTTATTATTTCACAAGGTTTGCTAATGATCTTATGTTTTGTATGTATTGAAGAAAAAATGTTTTCATTCATTGTTTTATAACCCGTAAAAATATTTTTATGCTCATCCGATGTTTTGAAATGTTTTTCACCAGACATAAATATGAATAGGTTCAACGATGGGATCAAGGACAAGTCATGATTCTAAAACAAGGAACTAGAAAATACACTTTTTCAACCGTTTTTTTTTGTGAAAAAAATTAAACTGAGTAGAAGTGTCTCCTTTTTAATTCTTGAGTTGTAAGGTAATATTTATGGCCTAATTATATAAAACTCTAAACCTAAAAAGATCCTTAATGGGAAATATCCATTTAATTCAAGATTATGTAATTTTTTAAGGACATGTACTTATAGTTGGTATTAGAGGTTCCTTTAGATAACTTTAGGAGTTATGGTATTGTAAAATTAATTTCCATAAATTAATTTATTGTAAGATTGAATTGATATATCATTTACTAATTAACATGTCGTTTCGCCTAAGATATTTTTGTCTTCAAAATCGGTTTCCACTGAGGAAACAAGAAAACTATAATGGGATGACATCAAGAAGAAGACAACCTTCCAAATCAGCAAGATGTGATGGTGGGAATCAGAACATCACAGTTTATTATATCAATGACATAGTTGACTCAGGCTATAAATTGTGGTGTTATACATGCACGAGATCATCCATATCAACCACAGAGGAACATGTCAGTAGTGGATCATTTCATGAGACAATGTTCCCCATCATTCTGAGGATCATCTATCCATGCACTTACTGAAGGGTAGATTAAAGAACTAGAGAAGATTTTTGATTTCATGGGGTGTTCAGAACATCAAAAGTACATTCTCACTATTTAATGTTATGAAGGTGAATCTGATCATCAGTGGTTGATGTTGAAAAATATCAGGGATTGGAGGGGATTTTTACTCTAGATTGGGATGAATTCAAAGGTATGATTCTTGATAATTATTTACCTATAGTTGGTTTTCTTAGGATGGAAAAAAATTCCTAGAATTGAGGTTGTATGATGACTCAATGGAGGTTTATGAAGCAAAATTCACTAAATTGGAATGTTATGCTCCAAATTTTATATGAGATCTAAAAAGTAAAATAAATTGTTTTATCTCAAGATTAAAGACAAAGTATTGATGGTCTTTTGCTTCTCATGTGTTCAAAAGTTATGAAAAAATTGTTCAATATGAGGAGAAGGTGTAAATAGAGTTTGTCGATGATCATGCGTTCTTTGAAAACTAACGTATTTAGATGTCAGTGTGGCAGGAGAAAGGGAAGAACTATCCAAAAAAGTCTGATGGTAAGAAAATTATGTTTACAGTCTTTGAAAATTACAGTAAAAATCAAGATAAGAAATGTCTTTTGATTTCTGGTAAGTGATACCAATGTGGTAGAATGGCACATAAAGCTCGTAATTGCACTGAAAAAAATTAGGGTAATGGTGAGTAAAAATTTGATTTACAATCAGTAAAATGTTTTAAGTCCAATGAAATGGGTCATTATGAATATGAATTTCCAATGAAGAACTCAACTGAGGGAAAGAAACTACACTACAAGTAGAAAGGGGTGGTGAAGTCCTTTGAAACTAATTCAGCAGATGTTGGGCCTTCATATAAAGTAGTATCAGGAACACGGTTTGTTCTTTCAGATTAAGCCAACGTGTTGTTTGATTTAGGGTCTACACATTTGTTCATTTTTCAAATGTTTTCTAGAAAATTTTGAATTCCATATCAGGATATGAATCCTAAACTTCTGGTAAAAACACCTAGAGGAAATGTTGATACAAAAAGAAATGTTGATACAAAAATAAATTATAAGAACCATCATGTCCTTGTGTGCATAAAGAATCTACATGAAAAACTTATTGTTTTGCCTCTTGCAGTGTTTCATGTTATTTTGGGTATAGATTGGCTTTATGTTTATCATGCTAAGATTGATTGCAGAGCTAGTGAGGATTCATTTCAAAATGTTTTTTAGTTTATGTACAAGAACGAAACCTTACTTTTGATAACATATATGGATGTGGAGAAACTAGTAAAAGATGGAAATGAATGTTACCTTGCACATATTGCTCAGAAAATTGAACAATTTAGATTAATGATGTGCCTGTGGTATATGACTACATTGTTTTTTTTATGAGTTTTCGGGTATTACACCTAATTGGGAAGTTGAATTTATTGTTGACACATTTTTTGACTCTAAGCCAATTTCAAAAACCCTTATCCAATGTGTCAAATTGAAATTTTAGAGTTATAGAAGCAATCAGAGGACTTATTAGATAAAGGTTTCATTTGACCTATATTATCATCAGGCAGTGATCCTTTCTTTTTGGTTAAAAATAATGATGGGTTAGTGGTACATTGCATTTATTATAGAGCATTGAAAAGCATCGCTATTAATAACAAGTATCATTTGCCTCATATCGACGATTTATTTAATCAGATCTAGGGAGATCTGTATTTTTCAAAGATTGACTTGAGGTTGGGGTTCCATCGGTTTAATGTAATGGAAGAAAACACTCAAGAGATTTCATTTTGTACTAGATATAGCCATTATGAATTTTGAGTTATGCCTTTTGGGATAACCAATGCACCTGCTGTATTCATGGATCTTATGAATAGAATTTTCTGTGAGTTCAAGAATATGTTTTTGGATGGGTTCATCAATGAAATTTTGGTTTATTATAAATGTAAAGAGGACCATGAAAGTCATTTAGGGGTTGTCTAGAAAGCCTTATTAGAAAAGAACCCATTTGGGAAATTATGTAGGTGTGCGTTTTGGTTATAGAAAATTTATTTCCTTGGTCACATTGTTAAAAAATAAAATAACTATTGATCCACCTAAAAAAAGTTGTTGAATAATGTCCAAGACCCACAAATATAACCTAGATTCATAGTTTTATAGGTTTGACATGTTATTACCAGAGGATTGTTGATAATTTTTAATGGTTATTTGGCCCACCGAAAAACTAAACTTGAAAAGGTGCAATGTTCATTTGGAAAAAAGAAAGTGATGATTATTTTGTGGAATTGATAAGAAGAATGGTGAATAATCTAGTTTTGGAACTTCCTTCTAGAAATGGTGATTTTTTTATATATAGAGATGCTCTATTGAAATTTCATGGTTTTGTCCTTATGCAGAATGATTAGGTAATTGCTTATTCTTCACAGTAGTTGAAACCTCATTAGTTAAATTACCCTACACATGATTTTGAATAAGTTTCTAATGTTTATTCTTAAAAAAATTGGAGGAATTATTTTTATAGAGTAAAATACGAAATATATATGGAACAAAAAAGTTTGCAGTATATATTCACTCATAAATAATTGAAGTCTAGACAGAAGGGATTGTTGGTATTAATCTAGGATTGTGATTTCACTATCCATTACCATCTGGGAAAAGAAAATAAAGTGGTTGATGATTTGAGTTGGAAATATAATGCTTAATTGGTCATGATATGTTTGGAATGAGATCCTTTGGTTTTTTATTTGATGAAATTTGGAACAGAATTTGTTGGTGTAAGAAATTCAACTTTTCTGTTATTGTGTCAATGAAATAATCTCATTCGGGCAGAATAAAGTGAGCACAGAAGGAAGACAGTGAGTTACAGAAAAAGGTATAGTTGATTCAGAAGGGTATGTTTCCTTAATTTAACTTTGATATTGATTATGTTTTGATTTTCATAAATAGATTATGTGTGCCTTGCGATTTACAGTTGAATAATGATTTCATATGTGATACTCATAGTTCCCTGTTTTCGGTTCGTCTTGGTAGTGGTAAGATGTGCAGAGATATTCAAGAGTATCACTAGTGGGATACAATGAAAAGAGATATTTCTCATTTAACTATGATGTGTTTAACTTGTCTATAGTTTAAAGCAGAGCAGAAGTTATCAAAAGGGATGCTTCAGTATTTAACAGTACCAGAGTAGAAATGAGAAAATATATCCATGGACTTCATTTTGGGATTACAGAAGACATCATGAGGTAATAATGGAATATGTCTTATTATTGATTGGTTGACTAAATATGCTTATTTCTTGCCTATTCGAGATACTTTGCGCCTTGATTAACATTCTCGGTTGTAAGTTGAAGAGATAGTAATGTTGGTTATCGCACTGTGATTCACTGTTTCATTTCACCCTTACCCCACTATGCTAAACATGTTTTATAATGAAAATTATAAAAATAAACAAAAATTTCCTTCTATTTTTGAATCATTTATTTTGTTTTTATCACTTTTTAAAATGTCAATGTTACTTTTTTTATGATTCCATTGCACGAGGAGGTGTTTTGGAGGCCCTAGAGATGATCCCTATGGAAAATGGGCCAAAAGTGCATTGGTCCCATGAACACCTGTCCTATGATGGGTAGTGTATGAAAACACTATGAATCCAAATTGGCTGAGATTTCGTGGGAAGGTCCAAAATTCATTTAACTAAAACTCTTTTGATGAAAATAAATCCCCATTCGACTATTAAGGGGCCTTACAAAAGTGATATATCCAGGCCACTGAATCTGCATGGAGTCAAAAGTTGTGTCATGTGTGGTGTCCTTATCTAGATTTGTACTTGTCCAAAGGGAGCCAAAAATTTGGTGTATATATCCAAGATGTGGGGAAAAAACTTTTTAGTTTTTTAAAAATCAATTAAAGACTGTATAGAGGCAAAAAACAATGTAAAAAGTGTAATAACACAATATGTGTACCCAAAACCACTTCCCATTTTTCTATAAAATTGCACCATGGATACCTCATTTGGGGAGTTCGAACCAGGAGCCACGATATGCCATTTTGGATTCTTAGATGATTCTATTCATCATCATAGATGTTCTAGGGGCCCCTATCATCGTAGGGGGGTCAAGGATGAAGAAGGAGTTCCACTTGAGCCACCTCCTCCTCTCGATGGAGGGATAAATAGTGGACGATCATTTCAAGGGAGCTACAGAAACATGGGAGAGAGTTCCAACACATGTTGTTCTACTAGTTTTGAATAATTTTTTTGTGGAATATTTCACTTAATTTTTATCTTTACATGCTTCTCCCTTGATTACATTTCATTTGATATGATTATGTGGAACACTTTTTTTACTTCAACACTGATTGGGTTGAGATTTCAAGTGGGAATCTTAGGTTGTTCCGATTGGACAATCTAATAATCATATTTATCTCACACATACATATTATTTAAGTATGCTTTGGTAGACCGTTTATTATATGACTAATAAAAAATCTTGAAAACATTATTTTTTTTGTCATGGGGTGGTTCTTTAAGCCGCATTTATAGAGGCAAGAGGGGAGACAAGATCTTGAAAATCATCAACCAATAAATTAAAAAACCATGTTAATTTTTCCAAAAAATTAACTATCCATGTTGTGTAGTGTACTTGAAATTATATTCTTCAATCATAATTATTAATACACCACCTTTATTTACCTACTATTTGACTCTTTAATTATGTAGTTTAAATAAATCTGTTATCAAAACCACCCCCCCTCTTTTAGTACTACTTATTAAATATTAATTCTCTAAAACTATCCATTCTTCTTGATAGATTACCTAGGTTCCTACCTAGACTCTAAATTTAACTTCAAATAATATCTAATTTGACGTTTCAGGAAAACGAGGCCATATTTTGGCACTGTTTCTGGGGAAATATTTGGTTTTAGTAATTCATTTTGATAATTTACTTCGTAAATTTTGTGACTATTTGTTTGTTTTATCTTCTAACTTTACATTTACTTTTTTTTTCTAATTTATTTCTTATTTTGGTTCTGTATATGATGTATTCTACTCTCGGATACTAAAAACCTTTTGAACCCAAACTAGAGTGGGTCCTAAGAGAATCCCTTGCAAAGGAAAGAGATTGTATCTTAATGAGCCACCTAGCCCAACCATTCCACTTCCATTTCCTCAAAGGGCCACCCAAACAAGAAAACAGAAGGAAACTAAAAATGTTATGGAAAAAATGGAAATGTTCAAGAAAGTGTTGGTTATCATCCCATTGATTGATTCTATGAAGAAAATTTCAAGGTATGCCATGTATCTAAAGGATATCTGTACACACAGAAGGTGACTTCAAGAAAGTGACCTTGGGGAGGAATGGTTCAACATTGATAGAGCCTTAACATCACACTAAGTGCAAGGATCCTATAAAATTCTCAATTCTTTGTTCCATAGAAGAGTATTATTTTTATAATGCTTTTCCATATTTAGGTGCTTCAATAAATGTGATGACTTTCTCTATTTAATCTACATTGCTGGTCGGGGAACTAAATCCCACTGTAATTATTGATCAACTAGATAACAGGAGTACTGCACACCCCTCTGGTGTGTTAGAGAATGTTCTTGTGAGGGTCCAAAATTTAATTTTTCCTGCTGACTTTTATGTGATTAAAATGGAGTATGATAGGATGAATGGACATGCCCCAATTATATTGGGGACACCAATATTGAAAACCGAAAAAAACCATAATTATTGTTCATAATGTTACATTATCTTGGGATTTTGGTGGTGACATTGTCCACTTCACCATCCTTGATTCCATAAAGCACCCCTCAAAAGAACTTTTATCTCTCTGTTAATTGAATTGATATACATTCTTTCCCTGAAAAAAAAACATTTTTCTCTAAATATCATTTCTATTTATTCTTCATTGATTGAAATTATAGGTAATGAACCATGCATTGGATGTTTTAGTGGTCTAGAAAAATGTCGTGCGTGTTTATTAATTGATAATTTCTTGAACACCATGGATCCAATGACCATCGATGATATTGATAAGCTTGTAAAAGATCATTCCACAAATGAGGATGATAACATTGAGCAGTTTGATGAGAACAATAACCTGTCAAATTCACACACGAACACATCAATCCAAAATCTAGCAAAATTGGAACAGAATCAATAGCCTCAATATTGAAAATATTAATATCTCAATAATGGATAATTTTTCATGTCATCGTTTCTATTTAACTCCCTCCTGAGCATGAATTGTGACTACATGAACTATTGAGGGAAAATAAGAAAACATTGTGAGGGACACTTGCTGACAGTCCAATTATTAGCCCATAAATTTGTACACATCATATTTTATTAAATGAGGACACTAAACCAGTGAGGTAGCCACCACATTGACTAAACTGAAACCTCCTAGAAGTTATGTAAAATGAGGATAAAAAATTATTGGCTACTAGAATCATTTACCCAATATCTAATATCCAATGGGTCAGTCATGTTCAAGTATTTCCTAAAAATACTGGCCCTATAGTAATAAAAAATGTAAACAATGAATTGGTTCCAACTCTTGTGTAGAATAGTTGGAATGTTTGTATAAATTATGGATGAATAAACCAACACAGTAGGAAGTACCATTTCCATTTGCCATTCATTGACAAAATTCTAGAGAGGCTAGTGTTAAGTCCCACTAGTATTTCTTTGATGGTTATTCTAGATACTTTCAGTTCCATATTACCCCCAAGGATTAGGAAAATATAACCTTAACTTGCCCCTTGGGCACAGTTTCCTATAGAAGGAATTCATTTGGTCTGTGCAATGCTCTGGGTAATTTCCAATGATTCATGGTTAGTATTTTCTCAGATTAACTGGAGAATTTTATGGATGTTTTCATGGATTATTTCAATATTTTTTCCCCTCTTTTGATGAATTTTTACATAGAATTGGTTTATTCCTGCATCACTGTATTGAAAATAATCTTGTATTAAATTATGAAAAATTCCATTTCATAGAGCGACAAGGTTTAGTTCAGGAGCGTGTCATTTCTGGAGATGGTATCCTAGTAGATAAATAAAAATTTGATGTCTTTTCTTCTTTACCATTCCCTAATAATGTAAGGGATTTGTAGTCTTTCCTAGGGCATGCTGAATTTTAACATCATTTCATTCACGGCTATTGTAAAATTGCACTCCACCCTCTCTTGATTACTCCAAAAAAAGGGATTTTTTTGATAAAGATTTTGAGGGAGCTTTTAATAAGTTAAAATGGAGTCTCACGTCAAAAAAGGTAATCCAACCACCATGGTGGGATTTACCATTGGATCTCATGTGTCATGCATCTAACTATGTAGTTAGGGAAGTCTGTTCACAAAGGGTCGATCGAGCTCCACATGTTAATGCCTATGCCTCACATACTGTGGACACTGCAAAATAACAATACAACACAGGTGAAAAATAATTCCATGCCATTGTATTTTCTGGGGAAATATTCAGGTCATACATTTTGGGGTCCAAACACATTGTGTTCTTAGACCATGTAGCCCTCCGATATCTCTATAAGAAACTATAAATGAATCCACGTCTCATTAATAGGATGCTCCTCCATTTGAAATTAATATAAAATTTATTGATAAAAAATGATCACAGAATGTGGTGTCTAACCATGTCAATAAAAACCTCCCATCCTCATAAATTTACTCATCCCCCTGTATTTCCATTAATGGAATGTTTCCTGAGGAGCAATTAAACCGAGTGCAAGATGTTAATCCTCAGTACACTGAAATTGTAAAGTATTTGGTAGAATATTGCATTCCTAGTAATTTAAATACATACCAATCTATTCATCTAAAATATTAGTTTGTATGGTACATTTGGGATGACACCTACCTCTGGCGCACATCTAGTGATCCAGTCCTTTGGCGTTGTGTTCCTGATAGTGAATTTTAGTATGTCCTTAGATTCTGTCAGATTCTTGCTTGTGGGGGCCACTTTGGACCCCAATGGACTACTCTCTAGGTCCTTGATTATGGTCTCTTTTGGCCAACACTTTTTCAGGATGCCCATTATTTTTGAAAATATATTCCTCATTGTCAAATAATGGGGAACGTCTATAAAATAAATGAAATGACATGACAACCATTGGTCTTTCATAAAAATTTTTATATTTGGGGAATTTAATGTACGGGTCCATTTCCCAATTTCTTTGGAAACATGTACATTATTCTAGCAGTCGATTATGGGTCAAAATGGGTAGCGGCTCGAGCCAGAAAGACAGATGATTCCAAAACAGAAATGGAATATTTGAGAACTCAAAACTTTGGTTGGTTTGGATTACCTAGGTTCATCATTATGGACTAGGGTTTTCATTTCTGTAACTAAACAATCCAATCAGTTTTTTATTGGTGTGGGTATGGTCATATATTGTCTACAAATATCACCCATAGAACAATGATCAAGATGAGGTGTCAAATATAGATGTAAAATAGATTCATAAAAAATAGTTCAACCCAACAGAAAAGATTGGAGTCTTCGAATTGATGATTATTTTTGGGCCTATTGTACTTCTTTCAAAACAACAATTGGAATGTCACACTATCATCTCATTTTTGGAAAGATTTTTCACCTACTTATTGAGATTGAGCACCGGGCCTATTGGGCCATAAAAGAATTCAATTCTAATCTTTATAGTGCAGGTTCTTAATGGAAGTTTTAGGTTCCAGAGATAGAGGAAATGAGAAGAGATGTGTATTAAAACTTGAGAATTTATAATGAGCAAAACATGGCGGCCCCCGACCGTCTTATACTTCATTGTCTGTTCCACATTGGGCAGAAGGACCTCCATTATAATGAATGGATTATGCTACATCTAGGTATGCTTCATTCACGCTGGATTTTCCCATAAACTGTTATTAATGTATCTCTATTTGGTGTTGTTCAGGTTCAAAATAAATATTCCATAAAAACCATCACTGTCAATGGGCAGCGACAGAAGCACTTCCAAGATGGCCTTCCGGAGTTCCTGATAGAGGAAATCTAGGTTCAAGAAGCAACATACCAGTGAAACACACCAGGCTTTATCCTCCATTTTCACATTCTCAAATATTATATTGAATACACTGCTCATTCTAGGTGTGAGGGGATGGGTACATTTTTTGTTTAGTTATGAATATTCAACTATTTTTTCTTTCTTCTATTTTTAACCTTCATTATGGTATTATCACATTTCCCCATCTTTCTGGGTTCATTTGTATTTTTCCATTGTCTTTCCTGTTTTTCTCCTTTTTTCCTTCTTTATGGTATTTTCATTTTCCACATCAAAATTTTAAAAGTTCCATGATTTGGTGACCATAAGGGGGGATTGTAAAAATACCATAACGAAGGTGAAAATAATATTTGTAAGAATTTAACATTATAGAGTGATTTTTAGTGATTTTTTTCGTTCCATTATATAAATGGTTGTATCACTGTGAAATATTTGAGATGATTGATGCCACTTGTGTGAGTAGTTTTTGAGAAAACTGTGTCACTGATATCTGCACACATTTTTTCACCAAAATATAAAGTCTGAATTTTTATTACCTAATATAAGCTAAATATATTACTGGTTAATATTTTTGAGCTTTAAATGATATTTCCATACGTTCATTCCTGATTTGATCTGTTTCATTACTGTACCAGATTTTCCAATGCATTTGTACTAAAATAATGATTGTTGTATGCCTTAAAAAAATTGTGTTGTGTCTGGGTCAGGTCAAAAACCACTCCTCCCCAACCATTGATCTTGTTATAACTATTGTAGTTAGTGTTGTGAGGAGATAAAACAATGGTTTATAGATGAGTGTGATATTTGTTCCAAATGAAACATTTAAAAACCAAAAAAAATAATTGAGGGGAGTGTTGAAATGTGCAACATATGGGGATATCTAGGACGGAAGATTATGGTTTGACATCTCGGAATGCATAAGTGAGCGGGACTTGAAATATTATTGCAATGGATGTAGGACATGTTTGGTGAAGAAATATCATTTAAAGCTGAATAATTATATAATAACCTATATTTATTGCATAGATAGTGGAAAGAATTGCATGGAATGGTTTTCACACACACACACATAGAGATATAGTGGAATGGATGAATTTTGAATTCCATGCTCATGTTGGTGTCTTGAATCTCATTGAATTTAAATGTGATATGACTTATGAGACAACTTTTTCCATTTTCAATAGGAAGAACACTATGGTTCAGTTCATGTATTGATCACATTACATTATTGAATTAAAATTTTGTTCAAATGTTAAATGTTCATGATGTTGGGAATATATATATAAATTATTTTATTTGTATTTGTGACTTTTCATATGAGTGAAAATTTTTAGGTGTGAGGGTGTGATCACACCTCGATTCACTGTTTCATTTTCACCCGTACACCACTATGCTAAACTTGTTATATATTGAAAATTATAAAAATAAAAAAAAATTCCTTCCATGATTGAATTCATTATTTTGTGTGTATCACAATTTAAAAGGACAATGTTACTTGTTTTGAGTATTCCATTGCAGGAGGAGATGATTTCGATGTCTTAGAGATGATCTAGAATTAAAATGGTCTAGAAAATGCATGGGTCCCATGAACACCTTTACACTATTGGGTAGATTTTGAATACTATATCCATTCAAATGGGCTGATCGTTTTTGGGTCGGTGTTGAAATCAATTATCTACGACACCTATGAATACAACCAAGCCCCATTCGGCAACTATAGGGCCCATCCCAAGTTTTCTATCTAGAACACTAAATATGCATATACTAAAACGTTGTGTGTTGTGTGCATTCCATATCTAGAGTTTTACATGTCCAAAGGGAGCCAAACCTTCTGTGGAGATATCCAAGACGTGGGGAAACCACTTTATAGTTGTTTCCTAAGTGATTGAAGACCGTCTAGACACTGAAAATAATGTGACAATTTGTTTTACACAATCTGTGACCCCAAAACCACTTTCCATTTTTGCTATAAAAGAGCACCATGGGTCCTCCATTTAGGGAGTTCATACCAGGAGCCATGCTCTACCATGTTCGAGTCCTAATATATTATCTTCATCATCCTTGATGTTCTGGAGGCGTCTATCCTCATATGGGGATCATGGATGAAGAAGGAGTTCCACCTGACCCTCTTCCTCCTCTTGATGGAAGCTAAACGGTGGATGATCATTTTGAGGGAGCTACACAAACTTGAGAGGAAGTTCAAACACATTTTCTACTACTAGTTTGTATAATTTTTTTTGTTGAATCATTCACTTATTATGTATCATTACATGATAATTCCTTGATTACATTTCATTTGTCATAATTAAGTGGAACACTTTTTATTTCAACGCGGATTTGGATGAGATTTCAAGTGGGAATCTTGGGTTGTTCCAATTGGACAAAACAATAATACTATGTATCTCATACATACATAAGATTTAAGTATGTTATGGTTGAACTTTTATTTTATTATTGATAATAAAATCTTGGAAACACTATTGTTGTGTCATGGGGTGATTATTTAAGCATCATTTTAAGGGGAAAGAGGGGACTCAATATCCTGACAACATTGAACCAAAGAATTAAACAAAACCATGATAAATTTTCAGAACATTGTACTATCGATGATGTGTAGTGAAAATTAAATGATCATCTTCTCTCATAATTATTAATACTTGACCTTTATTTATCAACTATTTTACGCTTAAATTAAGTAACTTACTAAATTTAGTTTTCAAAACCACGCCCTCTTTTGGTACTTCAAATTAAAAATACATTCTCTAAAACTATCAAAGTTCCTTGAGAGATGACCTAGGTTCTTATCGAGACTGTAAATTTAACTTAAAATTATAACCAATTTGACGTGTCATGACAACATGGTTTGTTTCATGAATTTACCCTTTCCATTGTATCGGATAATGTTCACAGATTTACTTTTAACTTTTGGAAAGCCCATAAGAATTCATTGGGTACTGAATTAAATTTAAGTACTACTTTTCATTTATAATCAGATGGGAAATCAAAAAGAACAATTTAGACCTTGGTGGATATGCTACGTGCTTGTTCACTAGATTACCATGGATGTTAGGACCAGCATATTTCTTTGGTTGAATTTTTTTATAATAACAAATTTCAATCCAGTATACAGATGGATCCATTTGAAGCATTATATGGAATTCTTTGTCAAACTCCATATTTTTGGGATGATGTAGGTTAAAGAATGCTAATGGGACTAGAATTGGTAGAAGAGATGTTACAAACTGTTCAGTTGATTCAGAAGCACATGAAAATAGCTTAGAGGAAGAAATGTTATGTTGATAATCGAAGGAAGGATATTTCTTTTGAGGTAGGTGATCATTCTTTTCCCAAAAATTTTCAGTGGAAAATTGTGATGTGTTTTGGTAAGAAGGAAATGTTGAGTCTGAAGTTCATTGGAACTTATGAAAATCTAGAGAATGCTGGATCAGTTTCTTATAGAGTGGATTTACCACTATTTGTGTCCCAGGTACACAATGTTTTTCATGTTTCAATGTTGGGAAACTATATGCCAGCACAATCTCAGGTTTTAAGTCCAGGGATAGTTTATTTGGATGATAATCTCACTTATGGGGAACAACTAGTACAAATTCTTGATTGAAGAGAGAAAGTGTTGCAGAATAAGGTAATTCATCTGTTAATAGTTTTTTGAAAAAACCATATGGTTGAAGAGGCCATGTGGGAATCTGAAAAGTATATGAGTGATAAATACCCCAATTTATTTGATAAGTGAATAAAAATTGTGATGACACAATTTCCAAAAAAATGGAAGGATATAAAAATCCAAGTAAATAAAGAATAATAAATTTTCAAATTTATTAATATTTTTTAACTAAATATTTATTTTACATTAAAGGGGTTGTATTTTTGATGGCATACCTGATACACCACAAATGGTTTCTTTGAAATCTTATATTGCCCACAAGGCTGAGTCATGCTAAAAAAATAAAAAAAATATTTTTATTATAAATGGAAGTTAAGACCTTGAAATTTTAATGGTATGAATGAACATTTCAAACTATAATATGATTATTCATGTTTGTTAAATGTTTTTATATTTATCCAATTAAATTTAGAGGATTAAAATGTGAATTAATCTAATTTTAAGCATAAATACTCTAATATACTATAAAAGCACGCTTTTTGGCCTTTTAATGGAGAACCTTCATTGAATATAGTTTAGGTCAATTTTATATGTTATATTTCACAAAATAATATCATTTTTTTGAAATGGGAGAAAAAAAATTTTGGGTAAATTTTGGGTATTTTTCTTATATAATTCAATTTTTAATTAATAGTGAAAAATATTGTATTCTAATTCAAAACAACCATTTAATAAAATTTATTTATATGGTTAGATTATCTTATTAATTGGTTTAAAATTTTAATTAGATTATATTATTACTATTTAATCAAATTATCGACATTGGAATCAATTTCACTTTGAAATTGAACATAAACAGGTGTCAATCTTTTGATAGTTAATATTTTAAAAAAACATGACCATTGTTTTGACAACAAAAATTAATTTTAAATTAATTAATGAAAAATTTATGTATTGAAATTTGTAAAATAGTCATCATTTTTGAGTCCGAAATATAAAATATAGCTTATGCTGAATATTTTGTATTTTTCTGAAAAACATCATTTTTTGATGAATAGTTAAAACACTGAGTAGTAGTTAAAAAAGTGGACTTTTTCATTTAAATGAAACTCTACTAGTTCTTTAAATTGAATTTAATAAATCTTACATGCAAGTTTGTCATTATTAATTAAAATTTTGTTCAGTAAGATGAAAATATTTTTTTGGTGAATAATTACTTTTAACTTTTATTTATCACGGTTGAAGGTAAATAAGATAATTGAAGGTAAAAATAATATCATAATAACACACAATTACCTTAACACTTGTCCTAACCTTATTGGATGATTCATAACTAATTTTTGGCATCCATGGGTCTATTTTGGGACCCCATGAAACAACTTAAGAGTGATAATGACACATTATTTTAATTAACTTAAAGTAAAAGAAAAAATGACACAAACAAATATCTTTTAATAAATAAATTTTTTAATATGGTTATATAAGTTATAATTTCTACTATAAATATTATATGGAAATATAAAATGTTTTCTGACATCATGGTAATTGTATATAATTTGTAGACATCAAATTAATAAAATTATTAATGGAAGAAAAATAATGTAGTGTTTAGCTCATTAATAAATGATTTAAATAAAAAAAGATTATAATGATTAAAATAATATATGAAACCTATAAAATTATCATTGGATGATTTTTTTTCATCGAAGATTCATCTTATCTTCAACTTTCATTAGTTTTTTATATTTAGAAATTGAAAATAATTGAATAATAAAATAATATTTTCACACATTTCCAAAGAGCCCCTTCTCACCCTTATAAAAAACCCTCACCTATAACCCATTCCTCACACCAATCAAGCCCCTTGGCTATTCCATCCTCTAAAAAATTAAGCTACCTACATCCCTCTCTTCCACAAAAAATCCTTACCTCAGGTATAAGGCACGTAAAGAAGTCATTTTGGTTCAAACCAAATGGAATTACCTAAATTAAACGTTAGAGTTTCTCTTATATTTTTTAATTTATTTTACTTCTACCACAACTAAGTACTTTTATTATTTTCTTTTATAACAATAATAGTATCCTAAATATACTAGGATGTTTTTATGAGAATTATTCTATGTACATTTTCACACACCTCCATCTAATGGGTAAATAACATATTGTTTCTGTGGACAACAAAATAAAGCCTCGTGGAAAGATGCTTGTTCAACTATCTTGTACCACATATTATGGTGGACATTAAGATGTCATTGTATTTCAATGTGATATATATTATTTTTATGTTTTCTTTATGCTTCTATATTTTCTATTTATATCGTACCTTTATGGTTTCCATTATGGTTAAACACGAAAATTTCATTTGAGGAAGTGTGGACTACTGCCCACTCAAAGTGATATGAATCATTTCTTACATATGTGGAATGTATAAAGGATGGAGTTAATGTATTATATATATCATATTATACTGGATTTATAATTTACCTATGTATAATAATATTCTAATTCCTTTAATTATGAAATAGAAATGAAAGTAGCATTCATGCGTACGTACGGTTTACCGTCTCCATGAACGGTGCATTTAATTTCTTACCTCTCAATGTTTTGTAATATTTTAAATACATGTATATATAAGATATATATGATATCTTAACCAAGAATATCAGTTTGGAGATAATGGTATTTTGACCACATAGACAACATGTAAGTATAAGTAGTTCATTTTTGACTCAGGTACCAAATATTGACAAAACAATTGTTATTAACTTAAATGTTTACATAATGTATATAACATGGTAATATGTGATATAATAGGAATAATAATATTCAATAGCATTATTAATAATTTATAAATTAGCTTTAGTTTATTATTCAATAGATTAATGAATGAACGAGTAAAGTCGGACATGAGGTAGGGGACTTCGTCACAATCACCCTTCTTTGAGGCATATTTTGTTTTAGTACACGAATTTCTTTTATATGTTGTATAAACACCATTGACATTTCATTTCATTCAAAGGGAATATTTTCTGTGATGAATTTTTCTAAATAACAAAAAAGAATGTTTCCTATTAATGTAAGCAGTGACAACGATATTTCTGCCATCGTGAGTATTATCTAATCTTTGGCTTCCTTAACAAGCCAGTGTGTTTTTTTGAAGGAAAATAAATCCTATATACCCAGTTTACATATTTTGGTATTGAACATAGTTTTCATAATATATTTGTTATTTAATAATTTTATCAGAAATATTATCATTGAAATGTTGAAATTTTATCCTTCCAATGTGTTTATTTTTTAGGGATATGTTATGGTTCTTGGGAATTGTTTAAAAATACGGGTTGTTCAGTGATAATCCTATGGTGGTTGAGCATGATATAGCTGCCCAATTCAGTGGGTAATGTGATGGAGGTAAATTTTAATGTTTCTCCTAAAATATTTAGGGAATATACAATGATGGTTATTCCAAATGTAACTCCCTACGTAGCTGTGAAAGCCACAAAGTAAGTATGTTATGGATCCCACAAGTTACCTTTATGATTTTTGTTTACATTGTAAATATTATGATATCACGAGGTATCTTAAAGAGTATATGTTATGTATGTATATATGAACTAATGTTTTCTTTATTTGTTTTATAACCCTTACTAATCATTTTATATTAATCCCATGTTTTGAAATGATTTTCACCGGACATAAAGATGAACAGGGTAAAGGATGGGATCAAGGAAAAGTCATATTGTTTAAAACATGGAACTGGACATGACTCTTTTTGGAAACAATTCTAATTTTGGGAAAAATGGAAACTTTGTAGAAGTTTCTACATTATAATTATTGAGATGTAATGTAATAGTTATGGAAAAATTCTCTAATACTCTAATCCCGAAAATATTCTCATTGTGAATTATTCATTTAATTCAAGATTAAGTAATTTTTTAAGGCCGGGTCCTTTTATATTTTCATATGTCATCATAATTTTTCAAATCCCTAATTAGTTCATCCTTGATTTTAGGGTTTGATGTTAGTTTCTAAATAGATGCTTGAGAATGAATTATAGTTTAATTATCACCATGAATATTTTAGTAAAACTGTATATTATCATGTGGAAAATTATTAAATCAATGATAATGCATGATTTATGGTTGTTCAATGGTTTAATAGCCCATGATTCCAAATTTTACATTGTCAGAATTCTAATTTTGATTCATTATTTTTCACCCCTACTCGTCATATTGATTACAATTTCATGAAACATTAAAATATTTCCACATTTGGGTTGTATCATTGGTTCTTAGAAAGAATAATACTACTATAAATTTGTTAGATTTTAGAATTGGGTTGGTTTTCTAGGTTGTTTCTCACGAGGACATTCGTCCATGTGTAGAAAAATAGATTTTGGGATTTGAAATATGAATTTAATGAGATATTATATTGTTTTAAAACAATTTTAATGGATTTGGAATGATGTTTTGTTTTTAATGTTATAGACAATGATATTTTCATATGTATGTATTGGAGAATATTTTATTTAAAAATTTTGGTTCTGTTTTAAAACAATTACTTTTGAAAGATTTTTTTTTTCAAATGTTTATGTTTTGAGAAGTGGTGTATTAAATTTTATCCATATTAAGACTGAATCCATAATAGAGTTTTGAAAAGAAAACTGAATGGAAAGGGGGAATTTATGTTATCAGTTGTTTTTGTATTATTTTATGAAAGTAGTGTGTTTTATAGATTTCTAGTTTTTTGAAAAAGAGTTTTAATGTTTTTAGAAAAGTAGATAGAGATCTATTGAAATTGTATTGATTGTTCAATTTTTTGGAAATAAATTCTTTTGGATTTTCAAATGGTTTTCATTTTTTTCTATATATAGGTGAATATTAAAGATTATTTAAGGGATATTCATCAGCTTATATTATTTTATTTTGATAGTATTGGAATTACACCCAAAAAAATCATAATGGAATATAGGGTGTTTCCACAGGTGTTCTCCATGTGTGGCTTATTCAATTTTATGGAATTAATATTTTCTATTATTTAGTATTACTAGACACCAAGAGGTCTTGGGGATGTCTAAAAAAACAACTTTTGAAAAAATTAGGTATATTAAGTTACTGTATTTTAAATTATTATATGGATACAATTTAATGTCTCACATTTTAATTTTTATTTAGGAATTTGGAATTTATAGTGAAATCATGAAGTTATTTTTTAGGGAATCCAAGAGATTTAATAGAGTATTTTTCATTGAATAAAATCTAATCATACGGATCTATGATTCTTGGGTATTTTTCTTATATATGAAAATAGAATCTTGATCATTTTATGGGCCTTCTATATTGTGTGTGAAAATTTTATTATTTGTGTTTCATTGCATGAATAATTTTTTGGGAGTCCTTATTTTTGGGATCAGGGTGTCTAATTTTTTTGTGACGGTCTTGAGGCCCATTTATCATTTGGATCATCATGTATGGTCTTTGTTTTGGTGTTTGGGTAATTAGGATGGTTTACTCTTCTAGGATGGTTAAAATATAGTGGTGCTCTCTTTGTCGGGTGAATCATCAGGATATGATTTATGAATGATGTCTCAAGTTTCCCATTGAGTATAGATATCAATGTTGATGGCCCATGATGTTTCTTATTGTGAAATTCTTATTCTTTTCAAATATAGATATATTCTGTGTAAATCATGGTAATGGATTATTACCTATTAATTCTAGTTTCCTTGAGGTTTGATTGACTTTGAGGACTAATGAAAGATTCTATAGATGGTTTATAGGTGTTTTGTGGGTCTAATTGGGGATTCATTATGTTTGTTGATGTTTTTTGTTAATGTGTATTCCTCATTTCATACCCCATTTGGGTATTTTCAAAATGGTGGGGATAATTTCAAATAGTATTCAAATCCTTTGGGAATTATAATTCTGAATGTGGTGATGTTATTTATAGATATAACTCATTGTTTTTGGACATGAGTTTTTGGTATGTAGAAATCACTGGGGTTCTATAGTTACATTCCTTAAATTATTTCCAATTGGTATCTTATATTATAATACATGTTCCATAAAATGTGGATGAAACCCATTATAATTAATACCACATTGACAAATGGTATTATAGGGGAAGAGAGTGTCCTAGTGGGGAGACTAAAACACCTAGTGTCACTGAATTATTATCTTCATAAATTATTTTAATTAAATTTATAAAAATTATATGATTTGGGATTATTTTTTAGGATTTTTTTAATTTTTTCAAGGATTTGGGGACATGGTTTAGAATAATTTGTTTATTTTACATTATTCATAGTATTTTTCTACACTTTTTTAATGTGCATGGTTTGACCAATATGGATAGTGCACATTTTATAAGACTCGTTGTAGAAACTATGCGACTTCACATTCCCTCAGGTGTTTCCTGGCAGATGGCTTGCTAAAGATTAGGAAAACCACATAAAAAATGTGTAATATAGTTCAAAATTTTTATAGATCTTTTTAGCAGGTTTAACATAGATTTAGTAAACCATTTTACCACCCTATTGAAAGATATTTTTTCCTTTTAGTGGAAACAACAATATTTTTTCATGATTTATCAATGTGTAAGAAGTGCCTCAATGTTTATCTTTTTAATTATTCAAATTTACATCAATTAAACATAAATTGGTTTATAACCCATAGATATCAATTTCATTTATCAAAACCTATATTCCCCCTATATAGGTTCCTCCTCCCTCCAGTTATGATTAGAAGACCCTAGACCCTTGAATTTCAAGTGGAAACCCAATGCAAATATATTCATTTCCCTTCATTCCTCTTCCTCCAACAAATTACTTTAGTTTTCCTCTCTGAAACAAACCCTAGAGGATTATATAACAAATTTTAGGGATTATTTTATTTAATTCAAACATTTTTTTACTAGGGTATGTGGAGAAACAATGAGGCTTTTTTGCATCTTTGATAATATGGGATGACTTCTTTCTTGTGTAACATTGATATGATGTTGTTTTTATAATAAACTTCAATTTACGTTTCATTGAGTTCTTAGAAGTTTAAAATGACCTATTTATTAAATTATATCCCATTTTGATGTATTTGATGGATTTTAAATGTGATCAAGGGTGATTTCCACCAGTTAAAATTGTTTTTACATTGGATTTTATGTGATACTTGATATTCCTTGTAGTGAATATTCTTAAAATATGGATTATAGTTAAAATATATATCTTAAAAAAATTACACTTATTTTTGCATGAATTAATGTATGGGTTTTTAGGATATTCGGAGGTTCTTTCTTGTTTATCCGATGGTTATTTAAAATATCTAATTTTTTAAAAATCATAAATGAATAATTTTAAAAAAAATATGATATTTTAATAATCATAGAACCTTTTTGTATCAATAATTAGTGGGATTTTATATAAATTCAATAGGTTTTTTTTAATGAAAATGTATTGATTCATGAAATAGTTCCCTCAAATGGTTTTGGGTGGACAATTTCTCAAAAAAAAATTAAATGTGTTTAAAATATTTCAATATCAAGGATTGGTTTGAAATTGGATTTGGAACAATTAGTAACTGACTTGTAAACCCTAGTTGTTTTTAGTAATGTACCATTAAGAACATTTGGTGGTTTCAAAATCATGTTTCTGTGTAAACCATTAGAAACCCCTTGTTTTATTATAACCCATGGGAAGGACATTCCTAATGACGTGACGTTAATTATTCCTTTAGTAGCATGTTGTATATATATCATATGTTCAAAATGAAATTTTAAAAGAGGATATAAATTTTGAGGTTGTATGTAGTGAGATGTGGTTAAATAATTTTTATTTATTGATTCATATATAATTCCCTTATTAATGTCAATTAATATTACATCATTTTTTTGAAGTAGTTAAAATATTACAAAAACAGAATCCCAAAATTTGTATTAGTTTAGTTCCTTTGGGAACAAGGAACCATAAACACTCATATATATGTGAGCTACACTATCTCCCACTAGGTTTATCAGGACTAGAATCATTCTTAGACACATGATAAAAAATCATATCATCATAACATGGGTAATGAAACACAAAAATGGGTTATCTCAGACGCCTAGTGAGGAAAAAAATGGAGATTTGTAAGCATAATCCTCTACATAATAGTATAATAATGTGATAATTACATTATATTGTCAAACTGTGTATATAAAAGGTCTTAAATATAACCCATGGAATAAATATTAGATGTTTAGAATACTTTAATCAAAAGGAAAAATAATCATACGACACGAAATCATAAGGCATTGAATTGTGGTAGACACATACATATATAAGATGATTTCCATTGTACTCCAATCATCACAACGATGACCATCATATTAGTATAGTTTTAATTCCCCTATTTTCATGGATGACATGGTTTAAAACAATGACCATATTAGTAGTAAAGGATCACCCCCAATACCATATTTCATAAAATATTCCATTAAAACACATTTTCACTACCCATACCATCCGTTTACATCTCATGAGAAATAAATAATTACCAATTTCATTAGAGGGATATATTTTTATCACCATTATCATAATAAAATCACAAATATTAGTGATACTAGATGATAAAATTCATCAAATTACTACCAGTGAGTTGAAAAATGTTTCATCAAAATGTAACTAGATAATAGCATATCAATGATATAGGGTTCATAATCATATAAAAAAATCATGACCCGTGAATAGAATAGGGTTTTTAGTCATATATTCCATTATAGAGAATTATATTTCATAAATATAGTTCCATAAAAACATAAACCATTCCTTGAATGGATATGATTAGAAACATTGGATCATTTCCCCAAAAGTCATGAGTAAGGCCAATGGATTTCATCTTATATAGAAACTAAATTTTAAATATCTTTTAAATTAATTTCTTGAGGAAAATATTTTTTATTTTTGATAATTTATTTTTAAAACATAAAATTGTTTTGGAAAACTATTTCTTTGAAAATTTATTTGAAAACATATAATGGAAAATATTAAAAAAATAAAACATTAATTTAAATCATTTATCACTGAAAATTATTATAAAATATCATCATAAATACATTATTTAAAAAATAATTGAACCCATTAATGTTAAATAAAAAAAATTCTAACAGAAGATAGAAATAATTACATATTTTCATAAAAACATCTTCTAAAATATATTAAGTACCAAAAAGTGTAAAAATGGAACTAATAAATGAATATATATAGAGAAACTAGATGAAAATAAAATTCATGAGAGTTACTGATAAATGGATCATAATATTTCATCAATGGAATCATGTTAATAAATAGTAATAATAAATTATGAGATTCTTGCAATAATGATTCCCTACATTTGTGACGTTGAATAAAACTCCCCATATAAGAACACAAAATTAAATGAAGCTTATAATTTATTTAAAATAAAGAAATTAAATATATTTAAGGTAAAATAGATGTATAATAAAATTAATAAGTGTATATAATTTCATAATAAAACATGTGTTTCCAAGATGGTAAATCGTGACCAAACTATACTAGTGATTTGGAAACATTTTGAACATTAAAAAACCAAGAAATAGGGTCAATCAGTTAGAAATGTAAACAACCATAAATTTAAGGATTTGAATAATATAATACATTTATGTGTATTATATACAACACACATGATAAATGAGTTGTGAATAAGGAATATGTCTCACACAAATAAAAGTGACAATACAAATCCCCTTGATCCAGCGATGGTCTTCAGTGTGGACAGAAGCTTGGATGGCTGGCCTCAGCTTCTATGGGCGGCAGCGATTCTCTGGAATTAGTGATGGATTTTTGTTCTACGGACATGGCTGAGGCAGTTTGCTTTGTGATGGTTTTGCTGTTTTTTTGGATGAATGTTGGACTGCGTTCGTTTGATTCACGGGTGGAGAGTTGTTCTCCTGTGGTTTCTTCCATGTGGCCTTTGAGGGTGTTCCTGCAGTTGATTGGCATTGGGGCCATCTTATCGCCGACGTTTCCTTCTGCCTCTTGTTGTTTGGTTCTCTGCTCTGGTTTCAGAATTCCTTCTTTCTCTTCGAGGCGGAGCAGTGAGGTGGTCTTCTTGGAGCTTTGGGACGTGAGTTTGAGCGGCTAGTTCAGGGGTGATCGACTGTGATTATTGGTTTGATGGTTTTTTGGTGTCCTTTTTGATTTTGAAATCTGGTTTCTTCTCGGTGGAGGTTTTGGCTCCGGCGGGGAAGGATGAAGACGACGATGTCGAGCTGTTTTCCTAATGATGAAGGTAGTTGGAAGATGAGTGACCGGCTGACGCGGGTGCCTCGTGGTTCGTGTCCACCTCGGGGTTGGCGTTAATTTTTTGAATTTCAAACTCGGTTTTAGATTTTTAGTCTTGGATCCCGCCTGATGTACGTGGTTACCGCTTTCCCTTAAAGCGGGTTTCAGAAAATCAAATAAAAATATATATTGTGTGACAATACAAATCCCCTTACTATATGCATTGACCCTATTAATATTAATTTAAACCTCAAGTATAATAATTATATGATTATTATAAATCTATATTATATCCATATTTATTTATATAATTCCATATATTTTTTAATTATGAACTTTTATTACCTGTATATTATCACTTCTATGTTAATAATATTTTTTAGATGATAACCTCTTTTTCCTATAGGTGTTTTGATTGGTTATATTTTCAACCACATATTTATTTCATGACATTTATAATTTAATACATGGTATAAATATATTTTTTATTAATTATATTTTTATTTATAATAGTATATAAAATATATAAGTAGAAAATTAAATACGCCATTCATGGATACAGTAGGTCGTATGTACTCATTAAAGTTATTTCCATTTCATGATGAATATAATAAAATGAAATAAAATAATTATATATATATATATTCATTTTATAAGAATTATTTCAAATATATCATATACATTCAATAAACACATTTATAACACATTCCACCTATGGGTTCAAATAATCACATCGCTTTGAGGTGGTGGTAGTCCACACGTCCAAAAATGATGTTATCCTATTTACAGGGAATGGAAATCATAAAGTTATGTGTTAGGTAATTATTAAATAAGAATAAATAAAACATATAAAACATATATATCATATAAGAACAAAATATACATCAGTTTTCCAACCATGGATAGTGGTAATTGAAGAATGAGTGCCATCGGATCGTGAGGTTGTAATCTTATTTACACACAATCTATGTTTTTGAATCCCATTTGATTAAAGTGTGATTGAGTATAGGTCAAATAATTAATTTAAGAAATATCTATTTATTTATGATACTATAGTTATTTTATGGTAATAATATCAATATAGATTTTGTATAAGAAAATAAATCAAAAGTGTATATGATATGATGTTACCTCTTTATTCGGTAACTCTCATTGGTTTTCACCAAATGGATTTTTTGGTTGGCATTATTCCTAAAATATGGATTATAGTATTAATGTAGATAAAATTGAGGATAATTGTGATGTTTTTTATTATAATATGGTATTGGGAGGTGTAAATATGTGAGGGGGTCGTGTTCCCTTTTATAGTGGAGGCGGAGTGGCATTTTTGTACATACAAAAAGGGAAACACTATTAAGAGGTATTAGTTACATCATAGGCCACCAATAATTTCTAGTGTAAGATAAAAGTTGATAATTGATAAAAAAAATTAATTTCTTTGGTACATGTTTCTAGGTAATTTTTTCACCTAAAATAATTTTTATCAACTATGTGAAAATAGATTTCCTTAGTCACAATAATTAATATTAATTAAATTTACAAATATGTTTGTCCAAAAACTAATTTGACCATTTTAAAAATTATAAATTTTAATTATTAAAAATATGAAATCAATTTTGAAATATAATAATCACAGAGTGGTCAGGAAATAATTTGAAATTAATCACACAAATGTGTTGTGATTTTTGGTATTTATATGAAAATGTTTTTATGTTTGAAATGAATTGTTTCCAATATGAATGTGAAAATAGTATCAATGCCATGAATTTTATTAATTGATTAATAATATATCTAATTAAAATTTAAATCATACATTACAATAGTATTTAAAAATATAAACAAATTAGGTGAAAAATATGGTTTGAAATGAAATTTAGTATTTTTCAATATTTATAATAAAATTATGTTTTTTCAAAAAAACAAATCACCTTAATAAAATTTTATAATTATTAATTAATAATTATATTTTATTATATAAAATTAAATTTATAAAAGATCCTAATTTTGATTCTAGTATTGTTTACATTAGGACAAAAATAGTTGTTCATCTTGGAAATTCATATCTTCAAACCTATGAAGAATTTGAAAAAAATTATATATTTTATTGTAAATATTTATTATTTATATAATGGGAATATAAATAAAATATTAATATTATTTATTACCATTTATATTACTATGTTTAACAAATATGTAATAACTATCTATTTTCAATAATTATAATAATAAAATGTTGTTTTGTTAAAACTCAGTGTTGCACATAACACAAGACAAGTCTAAGTTTTTTAGTAGCACAAACATAACATATATCAAATGATAAGGAAATTGTAACTTGTTTTTTCATGAAACGCAACAGATGAAATAATATTTTTCTATTTAAAAGTACATAAAAACTAGTGGTGTTAAATTTAACCCCCCTTATCATGAATATCACCCTCTAGATTCACCAAATTAATAACAAAAATTAAGATAACTTTGACTTAAAACATACTCATCTTCCCACATATATTCATCAAACTACTGATTTTCCATATAAATATTTGATCATGTGAGTGGTCAGCTTTCATTGAATATTCTCTGTATGATCAAAAATTTTAATGGGATATTCCTCGTAAGAAAGATCATTCTCTTGTGGTAATAACACTGAGTTTATAACATATGAAGTGTTATTTATGTAATTAATTAAGAAAGATATATGGACCGTATGATAGACATGATAGATATTTTTATACAATCCAATACATATGATACCATCACAATACTATCAAGAATTGCAGTGGGATTAATATACCAAGGGATTTATTTCCCATTATTAGGGAATATCATTGCCTTCATAAATGGAAATATTTATTGTAAAAACATCTCATAAACATCACTTTATTGATCACACAAATAGTTCTTAGTATAACTGTTCTACCAATATTGAGATTCTTTATTATATTTTTGAATGGTTCTATCCTTCTCATACATTTCATCAATGTGATATTGTATCATTAGTTTTATTTCTCCAATATTATCCAAATATGTTAGATCTCAAAATTTATTCAAAAACAAGACATTATAAGGAGTTATCTTAATTTTTTTAGTGAAATCTATTGTTGTATGAAAAATAGACTTGTTGAACTTTTTTCCCGACCACCATTAAAATGGAATGAAAAATATATCAACATATCCTATATGTTTTGAAATTTTATTTTTGATTGACCATTAATTAGAGGATGATAAACAATATTAAAAGTCAATAACATATAAAGGGAATGATGAAGAATGTTACAGAACAATTAGCCCAAACATGAATCCTGGTTAGATATAATATAATGTTATAATCCATTCATCCATACCAATTTTTCAATTTATATCATGTAATAGTAAACCCATGAGAGTTCTTATTTGAAATAAATGAAATGTGTGGACTTATAAATTGATCGATAACCACCCATGTAACGTTTATCCCAATAGATGTTTCGAAGAGTATGATAAATGAATTTATACTGATGTCTTCTCATTTCTAATTTATTATTAACAATAGATAAAACATCCCATTATACTTTTTTCTTATAGACATAGATTTAAAGAATATAAACAAAGGAGATAAAAATTATGCAATATCCCTCTTCATGTCATCCCACCAGAGGTATTATTTCATGTCTCGTAACATCATCAAACATCGTAGATGAATGAAAAATAATGAAATACTATCTTTTTTTAATAGATCATTCTTCATATCTGGTATAGATTGAAAATTTACACATCTCTTAAACCTTATCAGTATTTCTTGTTCAAGGTAACACACAAGAATATTTATAAACATCTTCTGCTATTATACATCTTACTTCCATGAATCGTTAATCATTACATAGATAGAGGGTTGGAAAATAATTTTAAAAGAAAATATTTTCCCTTTACTTATATATTTCTAGATCCATCCTTTGAAAATCCAAAAAATTTGGTACTTGTGTGATCCTCATCATAGATAAGCTACCATGATCCCTTTTTATCAATGCCTCAGCCACCTTGTTCACCTTCCCTAGGAGGTAATGTATTGAGAAATCATAGTATCATAACAGCTCATACTATCTTCTTTGGCGTGATTTTTTTGTATCTATGTGAATATATATTTGAGAAATTTATGATATGTATGTATATCACAACTTTCACCATAATCTTAATGCTTCCATATATTTAACAAAAAATAAACAGGTAACTGGAAATCACGAGTTGAATAATTTTTCACACCAATCTTATGTTTTTAGGAGTCATTGGTTGTAGAAATGTTATTATGTATGATAACAGAGTAAAATAACATTTTAGACTCATCAATATAGATTACAATACCTACTATTCTATAGGGTAAAGTAGTAACAAGTGTCCCAGATATATGTTTCTTCAATAACTAGAAATATTCATTACATTCATCTATCTAGAGGATATTAGAATCCATATTTGGTATATTATTTATTATATTAGATAGACCTGTGAAATTATCCACAACCTGTCAAAAATATTTTTCAAAATAATGAAAACTATAGATCTCAATTACCATGGTTTGTCTATGATAACATTCAACAGCGTCTATCATGGATAGTCTACTGTTATGTCATCTCTTGAGATTATATAACCCATAAATGTAATTTTTTTATCTAAATTTCATACTTTTAAAATTTTCATATAGTTTTTGCATCCTTTGGGGTTTTACTAAAATTCTCAATTGGTCTTAAATATCATCAATACTTATTGAATATATTAAAATGTCATCCTTAGTGATCACTACAAATTGATGGGGGTATTCAATAAAGACTCTATTCATAGAATACCAGATCATGTCAAGGGAATTTTTGTGACCAGTAGGAATAACTATAAATTCATTGTGTCCATACCTTATAAGAATTGTTGTATTCTCTATTCCCACCTTCTTGACCCTAAATTGATGATATTCAAAATGAATATCGATCTTAGAAATGAACTTATCTCCACGTAGTTGATCAACCAATCCTTTAATACAAGAAATACGATACTTGTTCTTAATAATTATCTTGTTAAATCCCCAATAATGAATAATAATATTCATGTTTAAATCTACATTTTCCAAAAATAAATTAATAGGTTTACCCCATAGAGACACACATGGAAGATTACATACCTTTTCAAGGTTATCCTAGTGTTTCTTCTTCAATTCCCACATCTCAATTAGGTTCATTCTATAGGGGGTATTTAAAATTGGTTTGGAAGCAGGCATGATTTCTATCATGAATTTAAATTCATGTTTTAGTGTATTTATAACAAACACATTTAGAAAGAAATCTAACAAATCTTGAACCAAAGGTATATCATTGATATCAATTTTCTCCCACAACAATTTTTGATAAAGCCCTTCTAAATAGAAATTAAGGCCCAAAAAATTGATTTAATATCCAAAAGATGTTCATAATTATCGTTACATTCAAATATGAACTCAATTTTTTCTAAAATATTAAACATAACATCCCTTCCATAGTAATTGATTTCGGATTTATGAAGGGAATTTCATTCCATTCAAAAGATGATAAAAAATAACACCGAATGAATAATGGTAATATTTTTAGGTATTAGATTTCCATAAATTTCATGAGGAGTGGAATCCTAGACATGGGATGGAATCATTGTATCATTAGGGGTATTCACTACTAATTCAAATCCTAATAATTTTGGGGGTATCATAATTCATGTCGTAGATTTTTTATATAAGAATGAGTGTTTAAATATTTGAATAAGATAAAACTTTATTAGTTCTAGATTTTATGATACATTTACTATTTACGATATCATTATTACACCCCTCATAAAAAATGATGATCACTGGTGATTTCCCATTATCTGTCAAATTAAGAGGTTAATAGCTCTCGATCTTCAGAATTATCCTTTAGGATTGGGAAATAGTTTTCATAATACCCATTCTCATAACAATTATAGAACCGATGTGGGGGAGGTGTATTCAATGCATCATTATATCCATTCACATTGTTAGATAACATCTTCCTATCACTTTATCAATAAAATTCATGGTGACCATCCCTTCCATACAGAAAACATTTTTAGACCCCTTATGACAATTTCTTATAGGATTATTCCCACATTTATATAAAACAATATCCTATTTTTTCTCCATAATTACAATATTTTCTTTTGATATCAATCATAATTATATTCTCAAAACCTACATATTGATATATAACTCTAATATACTTTTTATCCTTGATTGAACCACGTAAAATCTCTTACAATATACGAATGTATCATAATGACAACGTGTAACATCCAAGGTAATTATAGAAAAAATTATTTCATAATTATAAATAATTATGAAATATATATTAATTTTACATTAAAGTTGATGCTATGTCCAATAGCATACTCGACATGATATAATAGGTTTCTCTGAAATCATATTTTTAATTCAAGAATGGCTTATACCTAAAAAATAATATATTTTTAAGATTTTTAATTTATATGGTGGTTATTGCAAAGTCTTTGTATCTGTGATAATGGATATAATAAACTATATTATGTTTATACATGTTTATTAATTGTTTTTAAATTTATACAATAAATTTTATAATCATAAAATAAGAATATAATGCCTTTTTATGCCTAAAAATATATAATATTTTTTTGTAATGTATGTTTACCTCTTTTTAAGAGAGTTGAAATTTTGAATCTACTTTTTGTCACTTTTATAAATTTTCATTGAAATAATAATTTCCATCCTTATATAAAGAGTTTTAAAATATAATTTGGTTGAAATTTATGTATTTTTTTTAAAAGATTCAGCTTTTTAAAAAAATAGTGAAAAATAATGTACTGTAATTAAAAAAATATTATCTAAAATAATTATTATACATTAAACTATTTTTTAAAGCCACATTATATATACAATACATGTATTAATATAATTATGTTTGTTGGAGTATTTTTTTCATATTGAAATTAGATAAGAAAACATATTAAAAAAATTAATATCACTATTACCCACCTTCTCAGAAAATCTACTAGATTATTTTCAAACATAATTTAGCCACTTCTGTGAATTAAATTTTGAAAATTATACATAAAATATTTTAATCGATATGAAAACTTATCTATAAAAAGATAAAAATAATTTTTGGTTAATAGTAATTTTATTATTTTAATTACCATCGTTAAGGGTAAATCCATTAATTAAGGGTGAAAATAAGATTATAATATTATAAAATTAACCTAAATCTTGGAGTAATATCATTGGAAGAATGGATTTTTACCAAAATCAACCTTATGATAAAAATATGAAATTTTTATAAAACGTGTGTAAGAATTTGGATTTATTATATTTTATATAATGATAAGATAAAAATATTCATACTCATATTTATTATAAGTAAATTATTTTTAATATAGAGTTATATATAATATAAATATGACTATAAATAGTCATTTGAAAGATGAAATTTTTATCATCATAAAGATTGTTTATTTATAATTTTTAAATATTAGATAAATGAATTTAATTATGACACAATGATAATGAAATTATTTCTTTATTAAAGAAATAATCGAATAAATTATATTAATAATAAAATCATAAATGGAATAAGAAATATTAGATTATATAATAGAATTCTATGGATTACTTTAACATGTTATATATTGTTTATTATTGTTTTTTCCATGGAATAAATTTTTTATGTTATTTTTAAAATGTCAATTATTGAATAATGAGGAAATTGACATTTATGATATTTTAAAATAAAATAAATTTTATTAAATGATATAAAAATATAAATAAAAAATAAAAAACATCCAAATAATTGGTTAAATTCTAATAATTTCATAAATGACTCAATTTTGGTCTTTTTAAATATTATAGTAATTATATTTACTCTAAAAATTTACAATACATATTGTCATGATAAGAATATATATGGATTTAAAAATGATAAGGAATAAAAAATTATAAAAAATACTCTAATATTAGTTTGATTAAGGGATTTCAACCCATCATTATCATATAATTTAAATTATCTAGTTTTGATCCATTTAGAATAGAAAATGAGTTTATATTAATTTAATAGATTTATAATTCCAAGAGTACCCTTCTCTTATCATATAAAAGGGCAGAGATTCATATTTATTATTTACCCTTAAAAAAATTTGATTCAGATAGGCACTACCCAAAAAACTTCCAGTAACACCTCCCCATATTCTATAGGCTACATTTTAGTCACAACACCCTCCTTAGTGGTGTCAAGGTGTTAATCAAAGGTGATTGTCCGAAGGAATGGTAAGATTTTAATTTAACTGTTATACTTTATTTATTTATTTTCCATAAAATAATATTCAACCACGTGGAAATACTAATTAGAGTATCCTGAATACAATTAGATGATATTATGTTATTATCACAACCTAAATTATTCTCCACATCAATCAAATCGGAAAATAATTAATGGTTCTTATGTACGTGTGAACAATCAACTCCCCAAATAGATATAATTCATTTTCTATAACCATCCCTCATGACTGGTAATAATGTAAAAATTAATGTTTATATGTTATATTCATGACATATTTATCATTATAATATAATATTATATCAATTAATTTCTTACCATCACTTCACATAAAATTGATAATACTATTCTTGAGAACCTATGAACTATCACCTATAAGAAGTGATATTATTAATTTTTTTCATCACCACATCGCCTATAATATACAAATAACTTTATTTAAATTATTAAAACTATATTTATACAATTTTTAACATTATGTGAAGTTAAAAAAATAATTACCTTCTTTTCATAATGATAAATGATAAATGGGAATGACACTCATGAATATGTAAGACCTACTGTCTCCATGAGTATAACGCTCGTCATTTTTCATAACCATTCATAAATATTTTAATATAAAAGTATAATCAATGTTTTAAATTTATTTTTATTTCAATAATATAGTTCTAGAGATAATTAAATAATAACTACTTTTGGATATAGACATCATGCTATGTAAGTTTGGACTAATGTACCAAATAACTCCAAAACATTTGATGTGAACATTAATTGAGATTTAATTTTTATAATATAGTGATAAGTGATATAAAAGGAATAATAAAATTAAAAAATATTCTAATGAATGTAATTAATTAGCTAATTTTTATTACTTAATAAAATAATGAACATATTTTACAAATCATACAAGAGGTAGGGGGCATCATATCGATCTCCTTTTATTGAGGCATAGTTTTATATTTTTCCGCACCTTTTTTGTGTTGAATAAACTAACCCTATGCCATTTAATATGATTAAAATGTTTTAAAATAGAATTCTACTATATGTAATATTATAATTTTGATGCAAACAATAGATGTAATGACTTATTATTAACTTATACGGAGACAATTACTTTTTTGTAGACGTAAACATTATTTTTTATTTGTCTTCCTCATCAATACATAATAAATTTAATAGATAATGAAATCCCATATTCCATTTTCTGGGTATCAGGTATTGAAAATGGTATGATGATTTCAACATCATGAAATTAATTCTTCAAATTTCAAATGACATTTTATGAATGAAATGATGAAAATTTCAATCTTTTTTGTGTTATGATTATTAAATGGTACAAGAATATTTTATGGGTGGTTATAAGATAAAAATGTATTGTTGTACATGTGTTAAACTAAGGAAGATCAGTTATGTTATAACCTCTAATTATTTGGGTATATAAGTCCACCGTATGTTTATTCGATATTTTAATAGTGACATGAGTGGAAATTGAATGCATGATTTCTCCATTTATGTATTGTTACCTCCCATGTTAACATTATGTGTTATACATGATTTCTATTGTTTTTATGCTAATATTATGACTAAAAAAAGGGTAAAAATAATTTTTTATGAAAATTATTTACTACTTCTTAATGATGAGAAATATTACATTATAATAATTATTCATGTTTTACTAAATTTCAAAAGACTAACATTTTTTCTTCATCGTGTAACCATTACTGATATTTTAATTTCATATCATTTTTATATTTTTCATACATGTTTCAATGGATAATAGAGAAAAGGATGGGTTCAATGGAAAATTTTGATAATTAAATATGAGAAGAAATCATGTTTCACATTACAAGTTATTATTTTTGAAAAAAATAAATAGTTTTTGAAAGTGTCCACTTTTTATATTTATGGTTTTGTTATATATAAATTATGGAAAAATTATATTAATCACTCATTCAAAAATTATCCTTGATAATAAATAATGTTATAATCTAGTCTCAATCAAAATTATGTATTTTTTTAGGGATGAGTCTATATAGTTGGCATCAAAGGAAAGTTTAGATAATATTTGAGGTTAAAAATATTTTAATAACATAGCCAATAATAGTTTAACATATGGTCACGTTAAAATTTTATTACATTTTAATATTACCATGTATATTTTCCATTGATATGTATGTTCAAAATGGTTCTCAGTAGAGGGAAAAAGGATTCTATGATGAGAAGTAATCCATAAGAAAACATCTATCCAAATCAGTATCCTGGGATATTTTGAATTGGAACTCGGTAGTTTATTGTTGTTATGGATCAGTTAGATTAGGAGATTAATTGTGGTGGTGTCCATGAATGAGAGAAACCTAATCTACTACAGAGTAATATGGAGATACTGGAGAATTTTATTAGAAAAGAAACCCCATAATTCATAGGACCGTTCGACAAATTCTTGGAGAAGTATGGATAAAATCCCTATAAAAGATATTCGACGTCATGGGATCTTTAGTGCACCAAAATGGTACTCTTGAAATTTTTCAATTTGAAGGTTATTCTGATCAGTATTGGCCAGTGGTTAAAAATATCAGAAAAGATAAAGAGATTAATTCCATTTAGTTGGAAAAATTTAATAATATCTCCTTTGATAAATATTTTCATATTGATGTTTGACATATGATGGAAAAAAATCATTGAATTAAGAAAAAAAATTGGAAGATTAGAAGGGTTTATATTAAAAAAATTTCACCCATTCGACATAGTAAATCCAAAATTTTAATAAGGACAATGATAGTACGTTAAATTTGTTTTACTTGGTATCGAAGCTGAGATATCAAAGGCTAATATCTTTTCCTGAGTTTAAAATCCATGATAAACTTGTATGATGTGATAAGAAAGATGAAATGGACTTTATTGATGATCATGTTTTTTATTATAGGATGGAATAGTATATATATAATTTTTATGATATCTTAATTCAATACACAAATAATTATGGATGTAAGAAAACTAAATTTATACATTGTGAGAAGTGTGATAAAAAGTATCTTGTATAATGTCTTTCAAATACTGGGATGTTCATACCATGTTATAAGAATGTTCACATTTATCATGACTACAAGGGATACGGTCATGCAAGCATTGAATGGAAAATGGTTTGTTGTTTTAGTTGCAATGAGGTTAGGAATTATGCTCATATGTGTCCAAGGGTTATTACCCTTTGTGGAAACTAGAAATATAAAAAGATGAATGGAATGGAAAATAATTTTTTACTAACAAAGACATACGTGGGACCATCAAATGAAGTGGTTACATGTATGTTAAGGGTGTTTTTAAAATATTATAATACTCCATTTGACTTTGGATCCTATCATTCATTCCATTCTAAGAGCATTGCAAGTAAATTGAAAATACAACCTCGTTAATGTGATGTAGGACTATTAGTAAAAAAACCATGTGGAAGTATTGAAGAGACCAAAATTTATAAGAATAATTATATTTTATTGGGTGGGATAGCCTTTCTTACAAATCTTTCTAAAAATCCCCTATTTCAGTTTGATAACGTTTTGGGTATGGATTGGATTTCAGTTTTCATGATAACATAGATTTGAAATCCATGAAATTTTTATTCAATGGTTTCATACCTTTTGATAACATACCAAGATGATGAGTGATTGACTCGTCTGAATCTATTATTTTTTGTAATTTCCATAAATCCACTTTGTGGTCCGGTGGTAACCCCACATACCAAAACACAAATACAACCTCGTTGCATCATCCAACCACAACAAAAAACAATCTATCGGGAAACCAAATTCAAAATTTAAATAGACAGTACACAAATACACTCAATTCTATGAATTTGAAATAAAAAAATGAACTCGAACTGGGCACAGCAAACCACCATGGGACACAAGCCATTACTATCTTCGATGTCAGTCAAATCAAGTAATAATCCACCAAATTTTCTTTCCCATCAGCTAACACCATTTTTACCAGCCGACTAAATGGGTAAATAAGGAAATATATATTATCTATCTCATGTTGTGAAGAAGTATTATTGAGTAGTAACATTCCAGAATTTAATGAATTTATGGATTTTTTTTCTTTAGAATTGTATGGTGTTGTCCATTATGAAGACGTTAAATTTACTATTTGTTTCTTTCCTATTGTAAGGATTATTCCTAAACCCCCTTATCAAATGACTCAAGAAGAACTGGTGGAATTGAAAAAAAATAATTATTTCCAGAATTGCATGATAATGGTTTCACTCATCCATGAACTTCACCATGGGGTGCACCTATTTTATTTTTGGAAATGATGGATGTTTACATTATAAATTTAATTGATTATAGAACATTGAATAATATCACTATTAAAAACAAGTATTTTCCCCAATATCGTTGATTTGATTGATCATCTCTATGAAGCTCATAATTATTCAATGATTGATTTGAGGGCAATGTACCATCATTAGAATGTGTAGGAGGGTTCATTCCAAAGAAAGTTTTCCAGATAAGATATGTGAATTTTATGTTTATTTTTATTCCCTTTGTGTCATAAAATTCACCTGTATTATTTATGAATCTCATGAATATAGTCTTTTATAGTATTTGGATTAGTTTTTTGTTATGTTAATTGATTATATTTTTGTATATTTAAAAAGTTATCAGTAATATGAATGACACTTAAGAATTTTTTTGAATAAATTTTAAAAATGAAACATTGTGGAATGTTTATTATATGTGATTTTTGGTTGAAAAATATTTCTTTCCATAGACATATTGTTTCTAATTATTGAAAAAATGTTGACCCTAATAAGAAAAATGTTTTTGAAAAGTGTCCAAAACATACCAATGCCATAAATATTTATATTTTTCATAGTTTAGTTAGTTATTATTGAAATTATTATGAAAACACTTCTTATATATAAAACCATCTAGCTACATTAACACATAAGAGAGTGATGTTCATCAGGACAAAATAATGTAATTATTGTTTTCAGGAACTGAAAAGAAGATTTGTAAAAGCTATAGTATCGGGCATGTCTTCAGGAAATGTTGAATTTGTTACATACAATGATGCATCATTGAATGGACATGGTTTTTTTCCTAATATAGAATGATCAATTAATTTTTTATGCTTTTATGTCTGTTGAAACCTTATGAAATAAATTACACTAAAATGGATTTGGAATTAGATGATGTTAGTTTTGGATTAAAATACTGAAGGCATGATTTGAATGGAATAAAGAATCAAATATATACTGATCACAATAGTTTTAGGTATATATTCATATATATATAATTGAATATGTGATAGAGTAGTTGGCTGGAACTAATAAAGGATTTGTATTTCCCAATTCATTACCATCTTGTAAATGATAATAAATTAGATAATGCTTTGAGTTGAAAATTTAATTCCGCATTAGCAATGAAATTTTTGGAAAACGTGAGTTTTGTTAATGATTTATTGAAGTATTTCTTGTAATTTGTTTGTGTAAGAAATCCATCTGTTTCATTTCAGGTATCAGTATAATCATCTTGTTGAAGATTAATTAAGAAAGTACACAAGGATGAGTACGAGATATAGGAAAATATGGAATTGGTTTTAAAAGGTAAGTTTCCAGAATTAAACACTACCAATTATTGAGTTTTATGATTTGGTAAGAGGTTATGTGTGCCATTTAATACACAAGTGAAGAAATAGTTGTTATGTAAAACTCATAGTTATCTATTTTCAGTTCATCCGACTACCAGTAAGATGTACATATAACTTTGGGATTAATATTGGTTGGATAGAATGAAAATAGATATTCATGAAATTACCCTAAGATGTTTGACATGTCAATAAGTTAATGTAGAGTGGTAGTTTCCAAAAGGGATGTGTCATCCTTTTCTACTGCTGGTGTCGAAATGAAAAAAATATATCTATGAATTTTATAGTAGGATTACGAAAGAGTTCTCTGGGTAACGGTATGATCTCAGATCTCCCTTAATGTATGTTTTTGTTTATGATTAATTTATGTTCATTGTTATTTGTTAAATAAGTGTTTCCCAATGTTCATGTAGAGGTTAAAGGGTGTTCTGAGGGTTCTGGGCACTGAAGAGGAAGAATAGGTGGGTTTATAGGAATGTTTTACGGTTTGCACATGGTTTCTACAAATCATAAAAAATTCCCAGTTAACCATGAGAGGGGGCTATTTTTGGATAATAACTTCTGAACAGTTTTTTAATGGTTTTCAAAACCATGCATGTAAACTATTTGGCCGAGTATTTTAAATAAAATTAAAAAAATAAAATTACGGGATTTTATGTTCCATCTTGAGTTTTTTCCTCTTTCTTCCACCTTCATCCCTAGTGACGAGTCTAGTTTCCATGATCATCCAAGTGGTGGTTCTCCTTCATTCCTAGCTCGTATAGAGTGCCTTCAGCTATGAATTGAAGATACATGTATTTCTAATCTCATCATCGTTTATTTATTTTGGTGAGGGTTCACACTTTTTCTACATCTCTTTCAAAATCTATAAAATGACTTCTTTTCAACGAGTTTAAGTTTGAGGTTTCAAAAGGTGGTACAATCATGATCTATGGCCTCAATTACGAGTGTGTTCACCAACAGAATCATGGTAGGTGGTATAGAAGTTATATCCCATAGTTTATTCATATATTTGTGCAAATAGGGTTTCATTCATGTTCCCTTCATGAAGTGTTCTCAAATCCATGAATGAGATGTGGTGTATTGGATATCTAAATGATTAAGTTAATCACCTCTTCATCCCTATGGGATGTGAGGAGGATGACTTGACCAAATTTGGGCCATCTACGGGGTGGGTCGGCCCTCCCAATTTGCCTAATGGAAATGTAATTGGTTAAATAGACTCATAATGATGTGGAGACATAGGGAGTATGTTTATTAGATTATGTAATTAGTTATAAGGGATGGTTGATAATTGTCTCTTTTGTGGTTAATGACTAAGGGATAGTTCGGTTGACATTAAAATAGGTTAATTGAAATTAATGGGAATATGATAAATAATTATGTTTAAACATGATTTTTATTATTGAGATAGGCAAGGGAAATTGAAAATGGGTAGATAAGTGGTATGTGTTATATATATTTAATTTTTTAATGGATTTTGGTATAATTTTAATTTCCCATTTATTGTGATTTTTTTCATTTTGATAATGATATTGGATATTCATGTTGTGATGTGGTTAGTTATGGTGAATGAAAAATATGCATGTGCACAGGGCTTGGTAGAGAGAGGTATAGACTTTTGGTTCTATACCCACAGGTCGTGTTGGACAGAGGTTCTAGCTCCACACCTAAATGCACAGGTTGGGAAAGGGGGCAAAGTTACATTCCCCTAAGAGTTTCATTCCACCAAGACTAAGGCTTCAAGGGGAGGATTATGAGGTTATTATAATGTGGTTTTTAGTGCGATAATAATTTATTTTTAATCCCATGTACTTGAGAATATTAAACTTTCTTAATCCATTCAACACATGAAAATGGTAGATTAAACCATGGGTGCATGTGCAGTGAACCTAGATTCAACTGTTGCATAATTTTAAAGGAACATAGTCTATAATGTATTTTTAAACTTTTTACATTTACTTTCAATTATTTATCACATGAATGAACTATCTACTTTTAGTGGTTATTTTTTAGACATCGTTGGTGGTGACCTACTAAGTTATACTCAAACCCTACTCAGGTTTTCATTGAGCACCCGAGTAGATTTCATCGATGCAATACATGAAAAGTGAAAGGGCCCCATTCTTGGAAATGGAGTCGGGTTCGGTGTGTACACATATGAGGTCTAGGACTAAGAGCTCAGACCATTTTTGGGATTCAACTTTTTTATTTCTATTCGGGTTTTTTCTTGGCACTATAGTATGGCATGGCATGTTTACTGTTGGATACGGTTTGTACCCATTTAGTGAGTGGGTTATTTATGCATGTTAATATTGTTTCATATTATTTCTTCTATTTAAATTTTTTTAAACTATGGAATACTTCTGTAAAAGGAAATATTCTACCAATGTATCATTCTAGACCCACTATGTGAGTCATAAGCTTCTATCATATGGGGAGCCTCACTCGATGTCATGTGGTGACCCAAATCGTGCACTGGTTTAGAGGTTTTCGAGTCAGAGATTCTACAAATTTATATCAAGTGAATGTTATTTTCAATTTCATACTATTTGGGCATGGTAGAATGTAGGTTAAAAAAGTGTTGGTCCTTGGTAATGAGCTTGTTATTGGGAGTATCTAACTCATGTCTGAGATAAAACCTGTGTCACCCTAGGAGGGGATTGTTGTTCATATTGTGTCTAGTAAGATTCGATGGTATTTCCCCATAATGTGAGACACATATTGTGTGATTTTATATTTTTGTGATATTTCTCATGTGTCCAGAAGGAAACAAGGTTTATAATTGAAGCATCATTCTAGGAAACAATGTAGCCAAGTGACATGGATCCTGATATGCACACGAGTGGGATGGACGTGCGGGGTATAAGGGTTAGAATTTATTTTATTTCCATAAAATTAATCATGTTTTCCTAATAATATGGTGTGAATGGGAAAATAGGCATTTGAATATGTCAAGTATTAATTAAAAAATGGAGCTTGATAATTTATTGAAAGAGTATTAACCTGTTCTGAGAGTAAATTTAGATATGGGAATCATTTTAAATGCTCTGAAAGATAAGTCCTATAACTATGGTAATTAGACCCCTATTTTAGCCACAAATATAAGAGATATGACCAAGAGTAGTGATCAGGATGTGTGTTGGGTCACTTGGGATGTGTATGTGATGTATTTTCGTTATGGAATGTCAGGATCATAACAATATTGTTTCACATTTAATAAAAGAGTTATAGATGTGCTCTAAAGATCAAGTTTGTCATTATAGAGAAATTGCACCTTGAAGAGTTTGGCTGTTTGGGTACATTAGGAAATTATTCGAAATCCTCCTCCAATATTGCTGCAAGAGAACGTGGTGATCCAAAAAGATAGGGAAGTGCAGTTTTGTGATAATGTTGTTCAGTTTATGAAAATGATGGAAGGTGGCCTAGGGTGGGATACACCAAGTACGTTTGAGTTAACCAGAGATTTTTAGATGTAGAACCATCCAACCGTTATTGGAGAGGGTTTTCTATAGGCAACAGAGTTCTAGATATTGTAATTCAAATATATTCTAAACCATATAGAGTCTCCTCCCGAAAAGTGAGTCAAGTTGGCAACCAATATGCTGATTGGTAAATCATTAGGTTTTTGGGACATCATGATTCATATGGAAAATGTTGAAGTAATTATGTGGAATAATATTCAAGAAGAGTTTGTTGATAAATTATACCCATAAACCATGAAATATGGGAAGGCTGCAGATTCTATGAGGCTGAATTAAGGTAAAATGTTTGTAATGTATTGTTATATTAATTTCACTGATTTGATATAGATTGATCTGACATTGATAGAAGACCATGAAATCATGGCTAAATGCATCCAAGACAGGATGACACATGAGATAAGGTCTCGGATAATTATCTTCCATTTGAAAAGGTTTGATTAATTGGTGGATCAAGCCCTTATTTTGGAGGGTAACCTAAAGGGGGATTCAGTTAGTGAACATGTGGCACCTAAAGGGTGTGTATGTGGTGAAACTTCTGATAGTAGGAAGCACCATTTTGGAAATTTTCAATTTTGTGGAAGTGCACAAATTTTTCATAACATGGTGCCATCTTCTCAGGGTGGAAACTAGGTTTTCTATTATCATTGTGGCAGTTCAGCACAGAAGCGTGACTAGTGTATTTACCCACTTGTCGAGTGCCGAGCATGTGGAAGTCAAGGCCGCATGCATAGGTTCTGCCAGAAACCCTACCAATCCTAAAATTTTGGAGGTCATTAGAAGATGCAGAGTGTATGTAGGGGGAAAGTTACCCCGTATAAGGTAAGCAGTTGAATCTTCACAGGGTGTACTGGTAGGGGAAAAGAACATGTAACTCTAGGGTGGGATCATCGTTACAAAAAATTAATTTTAGTATATTTTACTCAGGCTAGAGCCTAGGGTAATGGGCCAGGTCATATCCATGCAGTTGAGACTACACCTGAAGTAGGTGAGGCAGGCCTGTCTACTATTCCATGTATGATTTTTGTAGCTTCCACACTTTTTAGTGCTTTATTTAATATATGTTTTACACATTCCATTATTTCTTCTCAGTTCATAGTTGTGTTGGGGAAAACCCTGGAGACATAATTTGGGGTAATTTCTCTTAATTATCATCTTGGGCTACAAGTCAATAACCTCATGCAGTGTAAGGGTTGTACTCTAGAATATGGAAGATATCATTTTCGTGTGGGATCTGTTAGTCCTATAAAATTCATTTTTTGACCTAATATTGGATATGGATTGGTTGGAGTTTTATAAAGCCCATATTGAATATTACAAATGATGAGTAACGTTCACATTTCTCAATAGAAGCACCTATATCCTTCGTGGTGAGAGGGATTCTCGAGCGGGCCATATAGTGCTGCTATGTTAGCAGTTAGGATAATTCATAGGCCAAGTAGAATGTCTTATATTGGATGATGGGGAGATGGAGATGAAAATATTCCATTATGTTTCGAACCAGTTCCATGACATGTTTCCTTAGAAAATTTTGTAGTTACCACCCAAGAGAGATGTTGAGTTCACAATTGAATTGTTTTTTGGGGAATATCCAGTTTCAATTCTGCCATATTGATTAATGCTAGTAAATCTCTAAAAATATGAAGGTTAGACTAAAAGAGTCATAGCATAAGCGGTGTATCTATACTATTATGTAACCTTGAGGATATCCTGTGATGTATTCTAAGAAGGATGGAAGATCACTGATGCTATGTGTTTTTTTAGAAAACTATACCAAATGACGGTTCAGAACTGATACCCACTTCCTAGAATCAAAGACTTGTTTAATCAGATAATAGGTTCCTCAGGGTTTTCTAGGATGGAGTTGAGATCATGATACCATCAGTTGATGGTGATACCTTATAACATAACCCAGAAATTTTTTTTGAAGCAGGTACATGTTGTATGAATTTCTGGTCATTCCATTTTTATTGACCAGCACAACGGCTTTCTTCATGGCGTTGATGAATCTTATATTCCACCCATATCTAGATCATTTTGTTGGTGTCCTCGATTCTGATATCTTGGTTTATTCCATAACTCATGAATATTATTCCAAACATATTGAAATCTTATTTATAATTCTATTAGAAGATAAGAATTTCTCCAAGTAATAAAAATGTTTTTTTGGATTGGTAAGGTTAAATTTTTGGGACACATCATCTATGAGTCAGGTGAATAAGGTGATCCCGAAAAGGTGTAGGATGTGGTGTCTTGATAGTATCACAAGAACGTCTCTTATGTGAGGATCATTCTGGGATTTTTTGAAAATTATTGAATTTTTATTTGAAATTTCTCTCATTTGGATGAATCAATAACAATCTTAACCATGAAGGGGATTAATATTGATTGGTAAGAGGCTTGTGATAATTCTTTTTTGGAGCTGAAGAAGTGGTTGAATATCGCAGTGATTTTGGTCTTACCCAAACCATGTAAAATGTAAAACTTGTTCTTGGAAGAATCTGGTGTTGGAAATGGGGGGATGTTGATGCAATATTATTGAGTTGTAGCTTATGGGTAAATAATACATTGGCCACACAAAATGTATTTTTTCACTCATGACCTAGATCTTTCTATTTTTGTTCTTGTTATAATGTGTTAGAGGCGTTACTTGTTGGGATAACCTTAAATGGTGATCACCGACTATAAAATTTTTAGGTACATATTATCTCACTGGGATTTGAATATTCAATAGTTATTGTAGGTCGATTGCATAAAATCCATCGATTTTGAGTTGGTATACACACCAGAGAAAGAGAACAGTGTCACCGATGCTCTAAGATGGAAAACTCAGAATCAGGTGGTTTAGGAATCCAGTTCAGAGTGTAAGTTGATATCCTTGTTTACTAAGATGAATGTTGTGGTATAGGATAGGCACATGCAGATGACCCTTACGAATATAGAAGATTAATTTTTACTTTTGATCCGAGTTATAGGTATTCAATTGGTGGATCCTAAGAGTTTGGATCTGATGAAATTTCTTAAATGTGGGGAGTCACCTTTTGGTTGGAAGTTTAGTGTCGATGGAGTTTCTTTTGTTCATTGCCTGGTTGTGGTGTTGGAAAAAATATTAGACCAGTTTATACGAGAGTTTAACACATCAATGTTTGAAAGGCATCATGGTTTGATTAAAATGTATCATGATCTTCGTATGTAGTTTTGGTGGATGGGAATATAGAAAGATGGTTTATGTTTTGTGGCACAATGCCTTTCTTTTCAACATGTGATGGCATAACATCAGTGTCCATGTGGATTTTTGCAGTAATTTCTTATTACACATTGGATGTTGAATGACGTAACGATTGACTTCTTTGTGGTTCTTCTAAAGATTCCTCAAAAGAATGACAATGATTGGATGGTGGTAGGTTTGCTAAAAAAGTGTATCATTTATTACTAATCGAGGAAACCTATATAGTCAACCAGTTGGGAGGGTTTTATTTTTGAAAAATAGTATGGATGCATGGTGTGTTGAGAACCATAGTATTAGATTTTGATCCACATTTCACCTCACTCTTCTGGAGGGGACTTCAAAAGGCACATGGTACCCATGTGTTTTTTAGTACAGCATACCACCCACTAAGGGATGGGCAGTTTGAGCGTACAATTCATGTATTTTAAGACATGTTTATAGCATGTGTTACGGAATTCATTGGTTCATGGGAAAATAAATTTTCGCATATTTAGATTTCTTACAATAACATTTTTCATGCTACAATTCATATGGATCCATTTGAGTCACTCTGTGGGAGACCATCTAGATATCCATTGTGTTAATTAGAGGCTGGGGTGTCTGGGTTGTTAGGACAGAGTCGTGTGCAGGATACATCAGAGATGGTTTGTTTGTTTTAGAAGTGCTTGAACATGGGTCATAGAAGTCAATTGTCATTTGTTTATCATCGTCATTGGGATCTTGAGTTTATGGTGGGTTATAGTGTGTTTCATCAGGTGTCCCCAATGTTAGGCCACCACCAGGAAAATTTGAACCTAGGTATGTGGAGACCTTTTAGATTTTAGAGAGGATCAGACCTATGGAATACTGATTATCCCTTATACCATGATATTGTGGGATTCATGATGTTTTGCATGTTTCACAACTCTGACAATATCACCCTAATTCATCTCATGCGATAAACACTGAGGATGTCGGGCTTGATGCTAATTTGTCCTTTATGGAGAACTTGGTTCGTATTGTGGATCATAGTGAGAAGGATTGTAGGGGAATGTTTATTCCATTGGATTATGTTTAATAGCATCATGGAATCGTTAAGGATGAGACATGGGAGTGGGACTCAAATATGTGATCCCATTGGACCGATCACTTTTCATTGGTAACTCAATGATTCTTGGGAAGAGAGGTGCGGGGACAAGACATCATAAGGTGGGGAGGATGTAATATACTAGATCTTTATTAATGTATGATTTTGTTTAAATCCATTTTATTATGCCAATATTGGTTAAATATAGTATTCTGAAAGTTTATGTAGAGGCTCGAGGGGGTTCTGGGGGTTTGGGGTATGGAAGAGGATAAAAAAGGGGGTTTCTGGTATGCTGCTATGTTTGGGTATAGTTGTGAAAACAATGCAGAAATCCCGGGTAACTAGAATAGGGTGCCTATTCTCAGATAGTAGCATCTACACGATTTGCACCTGGTTTAGGATACCTTGTTGTTAAACCGTGATATCAAGTGTTTTTTATAAAATTAAAAAAAATTCATTATGGGATTTGAAATTCAAAATCGGGATTTATCCTTCTTCTTCCTTCAACTCTAGTGATGAGACAAGCTTCTACGATCTTCCATGAGGTGATTATCCGTCAATAATTTCCCATTTTCAGTGTCGTTAGTTGCAGATTAATGATATTGGTATTTGTAATCTCCTCCTAGCTTCTTTTTTTGGGTTAGGGTTCACACCTTTTCTCCATCTCTTACTGAATCTCAAAAGACCTTTCTTTCTAGCGAGTCAAGGGTTGTGGCTTTTAAGGGGAGGTTTAATCGCAATCTAAGGCCTCTATATGAGGTTTGTTCACCAAATGATTCATGGTACATGGTCTGAAAGTTATATCCCACAGCTTATTCATAGATTTTTTCATATATGTTTTCATTCGTCTTCCCTTCATGAGGTGTTCTTGATGACATTAACGAGATGTGGGGTATTGGGTATCAAACGATTAAATTAAATCCCTTTTAATCCCCTTGGGATGCAAGGAGGATGACATGACAAAATTTGGGCCACACATGGGGTGTTCCGGCCCTCCCAATTGGGCTAACGAAAATATAGGGTGTGAAATGGACTCATAATGATGTTGAGTCTTAGCGAGTAGGTTATTTTATTTATGTAATGAGTTATAATGGATGGTTTATAGTTGTGTCTAGTGTGGTTAAAGGATAAGGGGTTTCTCGGTTGACATTAAAATTGGTTAAATAGGATGAATGTGAATATTATATGGATTTATGTTTACACATGAATATGATTAGTGAGATAGGCATGAGAAATGGGAAATAGGGTTAAATGGGTTAAGTGATATATATGATGAATTTGTTAATGGATTGAGGCTTAATGTTAATTTTCATTTTTTATAATGTAATTATGTTTAAAATGTTATTTTCTATGCTTATTGTGATTTGGATAATTGTGGGGAATGATAAATAAGCATGTAAACAAGGCTTGGTATAGTAGGGTATAACATTGAGGTTCTACGTCTATTGGTCGATTTGGACCAGGCTTCTATCTCCACCACTAAATGCACAGGTTGGGGAAGAGGATGGAGTTTTATTCCTCTAATGGTTTCATTCCTCCAAGACTAGGGCTTCGAGGTGAGGATAATGAGGTTATTACAATGATATACCTAGTGAGATAAGACGTGAAATTTATTCCCCTATACTGGAGAGTATTTAACTTTTATAATCTATTGAACACATGAAAAATGTAGATGAAACTATGAGTTCCTAATTAGTGAACTTGGATTCAGGGGTCGTGTAATTTTAAAGAAACATAGTATATAATGACTTAATAATTTTTTTACCTTAACTAGCCAATATTTATCACATTCATACACTATATACCTTAACTATATAATTTTTAGACACCATTAGTGGTGGAATTCTATGTTATACTCACACCCCTATTTGGCCTCCGTTGGGAACCCAAGAAAATTTCATGGTTATAGGTCAAGAAAAGGGAAAGTGCCTCTTGTATGGAATGTGAGTTGGGTTTAGTATGTTCATGGATGAGGCTCAAGACATGGAGCCATGACTATTTTGTAGATACCCCTATTTTTCATAATTTGGTATTTTGTTTACAAGGAACAATAGTATGAAATGACAAGTTTAATGTTAGATAAGGTTTGATCCCAATTTAGGAGTGTGTAATTTTTGCATGTTATAGATTGTTTCCTATTATTTCTGATATTTAAATTTTTTTTCATTTATAGCTTACTCTGGTAAAGAGGGTATAGACTCCCCACCTATTCTATTACACCATCACTACTAGTTGGAAACCTATGCCATGTGGGATGGTTCCCATGAATTCATGTGGAAAACCAGCTCTAGGAACTAGTCTTGTTGCTTCTGGGATGTGGATATTTCAATAACAGTCTGATCTGTGTTATTGTTGATCGATTGACCAAGTCTGTAGATTTTCTTATTATTCAAGACAATAATTCTCTATATCTACTTTCTTTGATGTCTATCATCGATATATTACAGTTATATTGATTTTACCTCTATATTGTATTTGATTATGATCACATGATTCCATATAACTTTTTCAAACGCCTTAAGAAGTCATCAGGTACTGAAACATGTATTAGTACATCTTTTCATCCTCAATCAGATGGGTGGTTGAAATGACTAATTCAGATATTGGAATATATGTTGTGTGAATGTTCAAAGGATTTCAAGAGAAGATGTTATCTGCATCCATCATTGGTTGAATTTTATTATAATAATACTTTACTTTCAATTATAAAAATTGAAACATTAAAGGAATTATATGCAAAGCAGTGTCGGAATCTATCTGGTTGTGATGAAGCAGGTGAATGGACGTTGATGGGACCATAATTCGTATAAGAAATAGAAGAGGATTTCTAGTTGATTCATAGAATCATGAGTCCAACCCATGGAAGGTAGAGATGCTATGTAGATGACTGGAGGAAAGATCATTCTTTTGAGATAGGTGATCATGTCTTTCTCAATGTTTTTCTTTTAAAAAATGTGATGCATTTTGCAAGGAATGAGAATTTGAGTCTAAGGTTTATTGTAACCAATTAAATTCTTAATAATGATAGATCATTTGTCTACTGAGTATAATTACTCTATGGTTACACCATATATACATTTATTTTGAGTTACAATGTTATGAATATATATTATAAGCCCATCACAAGTTTTGAGTTTAAAAGTAGATTAGTTAGAATAGAATCCTTCTTATGAGGAACCACTATTTCTAGATCTTAACCACAAAGATCAACTAGTTCATAATATGTTGATACATCATATTAATATTTTTTGTAAACACCATATGTTTCATGAGAGATCATGGTCATTTTAAAATTATATGAGGAAAAAATACCCCCCACTTATTTGATATGTGCCTAAAATTGAAAGGACATAATTTCCAAAAGGGAGAAGGTTGAAATATCCCTGATAAATATAGAATATGGATTATTTATATTTATTATTATTTATTAATTATATACTTATTTTTCTTTAAATGGGATGTTATTTCTGATATTGTACATAACACACAATAATGGGTTTTTTTGAAATCTTACATTTCATGCAAGAATGAGTCATACCAAAAAAAATTATTATATTAATATTAGTTGTTTCTTTTCACCTAGTCATTTTATCAAGGGAACAGAATAAAATTAACTATATTATGTTTAAAATTTTTAATTAAATGTTTTTACCTTCATCCAATAAATTTAAAAGCCTAAAATAAAAATAAAATATAAATTTAACAAAAAAATCTTTAATATTTTTTAATAGGTAGTTTTATCACCTTTTAATGGTGAACCAATTTTAAATACAGTATTTTTGACTCTTCTAAATTATAATTTAAATAATAATATCTTCTTTATAATTATAGTGTACAAATTAAAATGGTTTTAATTTTTGGTAATTTTTGGCAATGTTTTATTTTGTTAATAAATAGTGAAAAAAACTGTATTGTAGTTAAAAACTTATTATTTTTCATATATAATTGTTACACATTAAACTAATTTATAATATCATAATACATCAATAATTAATTTATTAATTTAATTTATTTCAGTGGAGTAATTTGTTTTAAAATAAAATATGAAGACCTATGGAAATTTTAAACTACTCTTTTACCAACCTTCTCTATAACTATGTAGGATTAGTGTTAAATTTAATTTAGAAACTTATGTGAATTTTATTTTGAAAAACCAACATCCACAGCTTTAATATGTATTTAAATTGTGGTCTAATAAGATCAAAATAATTTTTTAGAGAATTATAACGTTAGTATTTTATTTACCACTGATTTGGGAATATTAGGTCTTCCCATTCCTTTCCATAATCCTACTATTAAGAAACTGTTAGGCAATATTGTTCGAAGGTTTTTGTTTTTTTATGTGCATTCAAGAACCTTTTTCCATCCTATAGAACTTCACATTTTTGTGTAATTTGATGTCTCCAAACCCCTGGATGAAGATGTATAGATATAGTGTAAAGAAAATATTCAATACCACAAACTAGAAGCTTTGGACAACTAGTATAATTTATATGCATCATGTTGTTGCTTGAGACATATTTAATGATATTTCAATTCATCACACCAAAAATCATTAAATTTGGTTGATTATGGAATGGTTTTGTATGAGAAGCAATCATTGTATACCTTGGATCCGACTGGTAATATTTTCTCTCTACAGAAGAATTAGTCCACAACTTTTTTTCTTTAATGCATGTGAGTTCTCTCTTGGTTTTACTACCGAATTGGATGATCCTATGTGGCATTCCGTATTGGAGAAGCATCCATGGTTTAATTCCCTTGCAATAAAACCTACTTACTTGGACATTATGTCTACATGGGTGTGCAGACTGCATGATATCTGTTGTCAAATACCACATCCCTCTAAATCAGTGGGGCATGGTGTGACACCAACGATTGAAAAAGAAGGTACTCCCCATGGACTTTGAAAACCATATATTGACAATGTGGATCTAGAGCAGTTTCCTTCTGATCGGTGTGTTTGAAATGGCCAAGAATAGAAACACTTCCTGGCTTTGGATAACCCAAATCATGTTGTTTCTCTTCAAGAATGATAGTATTTAGTTATCTCTAACTCGAAAAGGAAGTTTATTGGTTCCAAGGATCGAGCTAGATTAAAGGAAGGAGCCCATGAAAATTTCTATTTACTATATTTTGACAATGAGTTGGACAACAAGATGATTACTATTGATAATTCCAGTTGATTCTCTATTGATACTTTATACCAGATACATATTAGAGGTCTTTATATTTTTTCTACGGAATATGGGAAAGAAAGAACCTAAGACTATGGAAGCCAAATGATTTTTAATGAAGAAAACCAAATGGTTTAAAGAATTTTTCTACTTGCCTATGATATTGGCGAAAAGGTGTGGGAAACAATACGTGGAACATTTGACAAACAAATGAGATATGAATTTTTAAGGGTAGGCCCATTAGAAACACATCGATCCCTATGAGTTTATGGATGAGTTTTTTTAAGGAACAATAATGAAAATCTCAATCAGCAGAAATAGGGATAGAGCATTGAATGGAACTCATAATTCAACCTAAAAAAGAGTTTCCTAAATAAATTCTCTTATAAATGCTTAAACAAGGATTCCATAAACATATATGATAGACTGATAAAAATTGAATTCAATGAGCATAAAAAATTAAGGATCAAAAAATAATATAGTATATTAGAATTAGGTTCCACAAAAAGAATATTAACATGGTGGAATACATCATGAAATAGGGAAAGTTGGCCCAAAATTTTGAAGAAGTCCTAAAGGAACTTCTGGATACCAAGGTAACTGACATACAATAGAGATTATATAGATTAACATGTTAAAATAATCATAACATTGTATTTAAAGTTTATTTCATTTTATTATTTGATAAATTTTTATCTTTTGTGAACATCTAATGTTTCCCATATTTTCTATAAGTGTGTTTTTCAAATAAAATTTTACTTTTAATTCATGTTAATAATATTAAAATAAATATAATTTTTACTATTTCAACCATCTATGATGTCTATGGATGATTTTCTGCATGTTAATGATGATTTAATGTTATTTTCAAAAGAATCAAGTCATTATGAGATTTTTAAAATAAAATTTATTAAATATTGTCAAAAATGACATTTATGATACATTTAAAAAAATTCCCTAAAAAATATAAAATTAAAAAGAATATTAAAATTAGAAAACCGATTGATGCATGATTAAAATTTTCATTAAGGATTCATTTTTTGTCATTAAAAATTTTCTTGTTATTATGTATACACTAAATTTTTATATTAGATAATATTATTGTCATAATTAATAATGGTTAAGTCATAAATATAAAGATTAAAAAAATTATCATAGTTTGTCTAATTTTAATTGGATAATTTTATTTTTACCCAAGATCATGATATATTAGAAATAATTTATTCTTGAACCATCCAGAATATAAAATGAATTTATATTAATTTAATAATATTAATAATTCAAAGAGTCCCCCTAGTCATTTATAGAAAAAAGAAACCCATTAATATATATTCACTACACATAAATACCATTTGGTTTGGCCAAGAACTACTCAAACCCCGTAGAAATGTATATCCACATTTTATATAGACCTTAGTTCAGGAATAACGCCTTCATTAGTGGTGTTAAGCTGTAAATTAAAGGTGGAGATCTAAAGGAAAGGAATTGTTTTTATTTAAGTGTTCTATTTTATTTCTTCATCCATTTGACTGAAATTTTCTTCAACCATGAAAAAAATAACTCGAGTAACCTCAATATACTGAGGTGTTTTAATGTTAATATCATCCTTTAAATCCATATCCACATCTACCAAAAGATAAAATAATTAATCATCTGTGTGTACATGTGAACCATCACTTCCACAAACCAATATAAATAATTTTCCAAAACCATATTTCATGTCTAGTAATAAAAATGCAATTCATGTTTATATGTTATATTAATGACATATTTATCACTATCATAGAACAATATATCACTTAAATTCTTACTTTTTATGCACAAAGAATAGTAATGTCATTTATGTGTATGTGTGAAGTATAACCTTCAAGAAATGATGTGATTATTTTTTCTTCACCACATCATAATAATGATATTTATATGTATATTTTATTTATTCATATTATATTTATGATATTATCCTCATTATGGGTTGATAAAATAATAATTACCTTATTTCCAAAATAATCAATGAAAAAATGGGAATGAAACTAATGTGTAAGTATACCCTATCATCTCTATAATTATACCGTTTTTCAATTTTCATAACCATAAATAAATGTTTTTTTTAAATAAATAATAAGTTTTTTAAATTTATTATTACTTCATGAATTATATTATAGAGATGGTGGACTAAAAACCACTTTTTTCTATAGACATCATACCAAGTCATTTTTGTAATCATGTACCAAATATCATCATAACATCCAAAATGATCATATATAATTTTTAAATTTTTATAATATGATGATAGTTGATAAAAAGGAATAATAAATATGAAAAAGATAAACAAGAAATTAAATAATTAACTTAATTTTATTATTCAGAATGATATAGAACATACTTGACGAATCAAACTGTAGGTAAGGGACTTCATCTGAATCACCTTTCATTGGGAAATATTTTGATATTATGCACCAAAATATTTTATGAGTTATATAAATAACCACTTGGACTTTTAATATAATTAATGTTTTAAAAAAACATTATATATTAAATGTTTGAGTTAATATAAAAATGATAAATGAAATGTTCTTTTTTGATGTATATGGAAACCATGAATTCTCTTCCACTGTAACAATTATTTGATATTTATCTTCCTCTACAAGTCATAACTTTTTTAAAGGATAAATAAATACCATATTCATTTTCTTTGGTATTTTTGTATTTAAAATCATTTTGAAAATTTAATGATTATTTACAAATCATGAAATGATTTCTTCTGATTTAAAATTTCATTTTATGAGTGAAATATAGAAAATAGAAATCTTATATGTTTAATGATTATATAATTGTACACGAACATTTTATGGGTGGTTTTGTTATAATAAAAGGATGGGTGGCTCTATGATAAACCAAGGATGGGTGGATACAATATATTCTCTAATGCATTGGGTATGGAAGTCATTGTATTGTTATTCTATTTTGTGTTAGTCACATGTATGGAAGTCAAACCCATGGTTTTTCCATTTAAGTATAGTTATGTCCCTTTTTACCTTTATGTGTTATTTATTATTTATATTGGTTTATGGTAATTTTATGATTAAAAAATTGTAACAAATGTGTTTTTTAAGGATATTATTTACTATTTGTTAATTGTTAGAATTATTAATTTTTGATAAAGTATTCATGCTTTTATAGTTTTGATAGTAATAACATGTTTCCATATTTTTATAAACTATATATAGATTTTATGCTCATCACATGTTTAAAATGTTTTATATAGATTTTAAGGGAAAATATATACACTGATTGGATCATTGAAAAATTGAGATGATTGAACATGAGAAGAAACCATGTTTCAATTTAATAGTTTTTGTTAATGAAAAAATGGATACTATTTGGAAGTGTAAACTTTTTATTTTATATGGCTTTTTTATACCTGAGTTATGGAATAATTTTCTAATTCTATAAACCTCAAATGATCCATGATGTGAAATAAATTAAAAATCTTATCTTTATCAATGTTATGTAATGTTTTAAAGATTGGACCTTATTAATCTCTCTTTTGTGACTTGGATTTTTTCCTTTGAGGAATATATCCAAATTTATTTCAGATAAAATTACAATACCAAAACCATGCCTAATAAGTTAGGTAAAATTAGAATTTTAGGTACCTATAGATTCATCATTATTTTTAAATAACATGAGAAACTCTTTAAATATATTCATTCAAAGAATACAAAGAATGTATTTATAAAAAATAATTTTTTGAACTCATCCCAATTCAAGGATTAAATTCTATATTGTTTCATCATATCATTGATAATAGTCTTCCATTGGTCTGCTTTACCTTCTAATATATAAATTGTTTGATTGACATTCTCACCTTCAAAACATAGGTGATTAGAGAATTCTATTTCAGTGCAAATTATCCATTTTTTAAAAAAATGTGGATCATAAGACTTGTGGTAATAAGATGAGAGTCGTGTCATAAAGGAGTCAACATAATATTTTTCCCCACAAATTATCATTTGTAATTCCATAATGATTCATATATTGATAAATTTCGGTGATCATATAAACATGATTTTACATTCCATCTCCTGTTGTATTTTGATGATCAGAAGAACAATCATAGAATTAAACATCACACATATCATTAAAAAGATTCCTTTAGGTTCCAACCATTTACATAAACAAAATTCAAATATTTGGAAATAAAAATCATAGTAGGGAACCACATTATCATAAAAACCCACTTATATTATATTTAAATTATGATTTATTCATTAATCTATAAACCCTTAAGTTTATCTTAGGATACTCATAGAAAACATATATTTAAAAAATGTAAGGTTGTGCATGAGGATTTTATCAATTCCCAATGAATACATCCCTGAATTTTCAATCCAGGTATATAGTATGATCCATTTTCATGCACTAGTTCTCGATCGAGTCCAGATCAATATTTTGTTATTAAGTTTTTTAGCCTTATGAAATTTTGTTCCAGTTATACCTCCACATGTAGGATCTATATAGACATTTATTTATTAGAAACCACTAACTCTATATTATACCATAATTCATGGACATTTTCAGGTACATTTCCTTATCTTTATACATGAACATAGACATTTCCTTGGGGTTCTCACTAAGGCTTTCATATCCTTGAACAAAAAGGTTAAATATAATATTTCTCAGACACCAACTATACAGACCCGCTATTAATATACATTAACATTACAAAAAAAATTCCACACTTTATATATTATAAAAATAGACACTGAAATAACGTTTTAGATTAGTACCTTTTGAAATATGGAAACATAACTAGTAGTGCATAATTGAGCTAAATTATCTCGCATGTGGTTCTTCATGACTATAACCCATCATTAAAAATTCATTCATAACACATACCTTCATAACATGGGGAAATGAATGATAAATGGGGGTGATATCAAATTATCAGTATGTGTAATAAAGGGATACATGTAAACATAAAAATGGTCATGAGGTTATGTTAACATTACCATAACAATTGAAGATCATTCCTTTCATATCAAAGATGGTACAGAAGAATCATGGAATAAATATTTCAATTTCAGAAGAAGTAAATAATAGTGGAATCAAGAGGATAATCCATGAAAGCATAAAATAGAAATAATTCACAAAATATTGGTAGTCACATAATCATATAAAACTATATCCCTTGTAGTTAAGGTATCACTAACCAGAACATCATCATATTATGGGTTATCTCCCAGTACGATCATGTTATTCAATTTTTACTCCCATGAAAATCATATTAATAATGATTAAATCCCATGACCATATAAGTAGAAATATTCATTTACTGAACTGATTTCACTCCTCATTCCATCCATGTTTATCTCATAATATATCAATATTTACCCAATTATTTGGAGGGAGAAATAGGTCCCACCCATCTCATAGGGAAATCAAACATATTCTTTCCATTTGATCATAAATGTTTATTAAACTATAAACCTTGAAATGAAATGGGTGTCCTAAATAAGTAATCATATGAAAAAAATGAATTTTATAAAAGATTCATAATCATTTCATCCAAGAATAAAATGTGAGAAGAATTAGGTTTCATAAGAATAAAACTCGGGAAAGGAAAAAGGGTTTCACAAACATCATGACATTAAAACGTAATCATTTTAGAGAAAGTATATCAATGGATCCTTTGGATATTTTCTTAGAAATACAAATATAACTCCAATGTATGTCATATAATATTGATAATTATTTTTGACAATATTTTACAAACATTTCATGAGGAATATATTCTTTTTCCTTAAAAATTGTTTTTGAAACATAAAATATCGTTGAAATCCTTTTTTGACTAAATTATAGATTTTAAAACATATAAAGAAGTATTTAAAAATGGAATAACATTATAAAAATAAATTTTCATTAATAATGGGCATAAGATATCATTTTAATGAATTTATGATTTTTTTTATTATAGGACGGAAAAGTATATATATAATTTTTAGGATATCTTAATTCAATCCACAAATAATTATGGATGTAAGAAAACTAAATTTATACATTGTGAGAAGTGTGATAAAAAGTATCTTGTATAATGTCTTTCAAATACTGGGATGTTCATACAATGTTATAAGAATGTCCATATTTATCATGACTAGAAGGGATACGGTCATGCAAGCATTGAATAGAAAATGGTTTGTTGTTTTAGTTGCAATGAGGTTAGGAATTATGCTCATATGTGTCCAAGGGTTATTACCCTGTGTGGAAACTAGAAATATAAAAAAAAGAATGGAATGGAAAATAATTTTTTACTAACAATGAAATATGTGGGACCATCAAATGAAGTGGTTACATGTATGTTAATGGTGTTTTTAAAATATTATAATACTCCATTTGACTTTGGATCCTATCATTCATTCCATTCTAAGAGCATTGCAAGTAAATTGAAAATACAACCTCGTTAATGTGATATACGACTATTAGTAAAAAAACCATGTGGAAGTATTGAAGAGACCAAAATTTATAAGAATAATTCTATTATATTGGGTGGGATAGCCTTTCTTACAAATCTTAATAAACATCCCCTATTTTAGTTTGATAACGTTTTGGGTATGTATTGGATTTCAGTTTATCATGATAAAATAGATTTCAAATCGATGAAATTTTTATTCAATGGTTTCATACCTTTTGATAACATACCAAGATGATGAGTTATTGACTCGTCTGAATCTATTATTTTTTTTAATTTCCATAAATCCACTTTGTGGTTGGGTGGGAACCCCACATACCAAAACACAAATACAACCTCGTTGAATCATCCAACCAAAACCAAAAACAATCTATCGGGAAACCAAATTCAAAATTTAAATAGACAGTACACAAATACACCCAATTCTATGAATTTGAAATAAAAAAATGAACTCGAACCGGGCACCGCAAACCACCATGGGACACAAGCCATTACTATCTTCGATGTCAGTCAAATCAAGTAATCATCCACCAAATTTTCTTCCCCATCAGCTGACACCATTTTCACCAGCCGACTAAATGGGTAAATAAGGAAATATATATTATCTATCTCATGTTGTGAAGAAGTATTATTCAGTAGTAACATTTCAGAATTTAATGAATTTATGGATGTTTTTTTTAGAATTGTATGGTGTTGTCCATTATGAAGACGTTAAATTTACTATTTGTTTCTTTCCTATTGTAAGGATTATTCCTAAACCCCCTTATCAAATGACTCAAGAAGAACTGGTGGAATTGAAAAAAAATATTATTTCCAGAATTGCTTGATAATGGTTTCACTCATCCATGAACTTCACCATGGGGTGAACCTATTTTATTTTTGGAAATGAAGGAAGTTTACATTAGAAATTTAATTGATTATAGAACTTTGAATAATATCACTATTAAAAATAAGTATTTTCCCCAATATCTTTGATTTGATTGATCATCTCTCTGAAGCTCAGAATTATTCAATGATTGATTTGAGGGCTATGTAGCATCATTAGAATGTGTAGAAGGGTTCATTCCAAAGAAAGTTTTCCAGATAAGATATGTGAATTTTATGTTTATTGTTATTACCTTTGTGCCATAAAATTCACCTGTATTATATATGAATCTCATGAATATAGTCCTTTATAGTATTTGGATTAGTTTTTTGTTATGTTTTTTGATTATATTTTTGTATATTTAAAAAGTTAGCAGTAATATGAATGACACTTAAGTATTTTTTTGAATAAATTTTAAAAATGAACCATTATGGAATGTTTAGTATGTGTGATTTTTGGTTGAAAAATGTTTCTTTACATAGACATATTGTTTCTAATTATTGAAAAAATTTTGACCCTAATAAGAAAAATGTTTTTGAAAAGTGTCCAAAACATACCAATGCCATAAATATTTATATTTTTCATAGTTTAGTTAGTTATTATTGAAATTATTATGAAAAAGTTTCTTAGTTATAAAACCATCTAACTACGTTAACACATAAGAGAGTGATGTTCATCAGGACAAAAGAATATTATTATTATTTTCAGGAACTGAAAAGAAGATTTGTAAAAGCTATAGTCTTGGGCATGTCTTCAAAAAATGTTGAATTTGTTACATACAATGATTCATCATTTAATGGACATGGTTTTTTCCTAATATAGAATGATCAATTAAATTTTTATGCTTTTATGTCAGTTGAAACCTTATGAAATAAATTACACTAAAATGGATTTGGAATTATATGATGTTGGTTTTGGATTAAAATACTGAAGGCATGATTTAAATGGAATAAAGAATCAAATATATACTGATCACAATAGTTTTAAGTGTATATTCTTATATATATAATTGAAAATGTGATAGAGTAGTGGGCTGAAACTAATAAAGGATTTTTATTTCCCAATTCATTACCATCTTGTAAAAGATAATATATTAGATAATTCTTTGAGTTGAAAATTTAATGCCACATTAGCAATGAAATTTTTGGAAAAAGATAGTTTTGTTAATGTTTTATTGAATTATTTCATGTAAGTTGTTTGTGTAAGAAATCCATCTGTTTCATTTCAGGTATCAGTATAATCATCATGTTGAAGATTAATTAAGAAAGTACACAAGGATGAGTACGAGATATAGGAAAATATGGAATTGGTTATAAAAGGTATGTTTCCAGAATTAAACACTACCAATTATTGAGTTTTATGATTTCGTAAGAGGTTATGTGTGCCATTTAATACACAAGTGAAGAAATAGTTGTTATGTAATACTCATAGTTATCTATTTTCAGTTCATCTGACTACCAGTAAGATGTACATATTACTTTGGGATTAATATTGGTTGGATGGAATGAAAATAGATATTCATGGCATTACCCTAAGATGTTTGACTTGTCAATAAGTTAATGTAGAGTGGTAGTTTCTAAAACAGATGTGTCATCCTTTTCTAATGCTGGTGTCGAAATGAAAAAAATATATCTATGAATTTTATAGTAGGATTACAAAAGAGTTCTATAGGTAACTGTATGATCTCAGATCTCCCTTAATTTATGTTTTTGTTTATGATTAATTTATATTCATTGTTTTTTGTTAAATAAGTGTTTCCCAATGTTCATGTAGAGGTTAAAGGGTGTTCTGAGGGTTCTGGGAACTGAAGAAAAAGAATAGGTGGGTTTATTGGAATGTTGTACGGTTTTCACATGGTTTCTACAAATCATAAAAAATTCCCAGTTAACCATGAGAGGGGGATATTTTTGGATAATAACTTCTAAACAGTTTTTAATGGTTTTCAAAACCATGCATGTAAACTATTTGCCCGAGTATTTTAAATAAAATTAAAAAAATAAAATTACGGGATTTTATGTTCCATCTTGAGTTTTTTCCTCTTTCTTCCACCTTCATCCCTAGTGACGAGTCTAGTTTCCATGATCATCCAAGTGGTGGTTCTCCTTAAATACTAGCTCATATAGAGTGCCTTCAGCTATTAATTGAAGATACATGTATTTCTAATCTCATTATCATTTATCTATTTTGGTGAGGTTTCACACTTTTTCTACATCTCTTAAAAAATCTATAAAATGACTTCTTTTCAACGAGTTTAAGTTTGAGGATTCAAATGGTGGTACAATCAAGATCTATGGCCTCAATTACGAGTGTGTTCACCAACAGAATCATGGTAGGTGGTATAGAAGTTATATCTTATAGTTTATTCATATATTTGTGCAAATAGGGTTTCATTCATGTTCCCTTCTTGAAGTGTTATCAAATACATGAAAGAGATGTGGTGTATTGGATATTGAAATGATTAAGTTAATCACCTCTTCATCCCTATGGGATGGGAGGAGGATGACTTGACCAAATTTGGGCCATCTACGGGGTGTGTCGGCCCTCCCAATTTGCCTAATGGAAATGTAATTGGTTAAATAGACTCATAATGATGTGGAGACATAGGGAGAATGTTTATTAGATTATGTAATTAGTTATAAGAGATGGTGGATAATTGTCTCTTTTGTGGTTAATGACTAAGGGATAGTTCGGTTGACATTAAAATAGGTTAATTGAAATTAATCGGAATATGATAAATAATTATTTTTAAACATTATTTTTATTGTTGAGATAGGCAAGGGAAATTGAAAATGGGTAGATAAGGGTTATGTGTTATATATATTTAATTTTTTAATGGATTTTGGTATAATTTAAATTTCCCATTTATTGTGATTTTTTTCATTTTGATAATGATATTGGATAATCATGTTGTGATGTGGTTAGTTATGGTGAATGAAAAATATGCATGTGCACAGGGCTTGGTAGAGCGAGGTATAGACTTTAGGTTCTATACCCACAGGTCATTTTGGACAGAGGTTCTAGCTCCACACCTAAATGCACAGGTTGGGAAAGGGGACAAAGTTACATTCCCCTAAGAGTTTCATTCCACCAAGACTAAGGCTTCAAGGGGAGGATTATGAGGTTATTATAATTTTTTTTGTAGTACGATAGTAATTTATTTTTAATCCCATGTACTTGAGAATATTAAACTTTCTTAATCCATTCAACACATAAAAATGGTAGCTTAAACCATGGGTGCATGTGCAGTGAACCTAGATCCAACCGTTGCATAATTTTAAAGGAACATAGTCTATAATGTATTTTTAAACTTTTTACCTTTACTTTCAATTATTTATCACATGAATGAACTATCTACTTTTAATGGTTATTTTGTAGACATCGTTGGTGGTGACCTACTAAGTTATACTCAAACCCTACTCAGGTTGTCATTGAGCACCCGAGTAGATTTCATCGATGTAAGACATGAAAAGGGAAAGGGCCCCATTCTTGGAAATGGAGTCGGGTTCGGTGTATACACATATGAGGTCTGGGACTAAGAGCTCAGACCTTTTTTGGGATTCAACTTTTTTATTTCTATTCGGGTTTTTTCTTGGCACTATAGTATGGCATGGCATGTTTACTATTGGATACAGTTTGTACCCATTTAGTGAGTGGGTTATTTATGCATGTTAATATTGATTCATATTATTTCTTCTATTTAAATTTTTTTCAACTATGGAATACTTCTGTAAAAGGAAATATTATCCCAATGTATCATTCTATACCCACTATGTGAGTCATAAGCTTCTATCATATGGGGAGCCTCACTTGATGTCATGTGGTGACCCAAATCGGGCACTGGTTTAGAGGTTTTCGAGTCAGAGATGCTAAAAATTTATATCAAGTGAATGTTATTTTCAATTTCATACTATTTGGGCATGGTAAAATGTAGGTTTAAAAAGTGTTGGTCCTTGGTAATGATCTTGTTATTGGGAGTATCTAACTCATGTCTGAGATAAAACCTGGGTCACCCTAGGAGGGGATTGTTGTTCATATTGTGTCTGGTAAGATTCGATGGTATTTCCCCATCATGTGCGACACATATTGTGTGATTATATATTTTTGTTATATTTCTCATGTGTCCAGAAGGAAACAAGGTTTATAATTGAAGCATCATTCTAGGAAAAAATGTAGGAAAGTGACATGCATCCTAATATGCACACGAGTGGGATGGACGTGCGGGGTATAAGGGTTAGAATTTATTTTCTTTCCATAAAATTAATCATGTTTTCCTAATAATATGGTGTGAATGGGTAAATAGGAATTTTAATATGTCAAGTATTAATTAAAAAATGGTGCTTGATAAATTATTGAAAGAGTATTAACCTGTTCTAGGAGTAAATTTAGATATGGGAATCATTTTAAATGCTCTGAAAGATAAGTCCTGTAACTATGGGAGTTAGACCCCTATTTTAGCCACAAATATAAGAGAGATGACCAAGTGTAGTGATTAGGATGCGTGTTGGCTCACTTGGGATGTGTATGTGATGTATTTTCGTTAAGGAAAGTCATGATCATAACAATATTGTTTCACATTTAATAAAAGATTTATGGATGTGTTCTAATGATCAAGTTTTTCATTATAGAGAAATTGCACCTTGAAGAAATGGGATATTTGGGTGCATTAGGAAATTATTCAAAACCCTCCTCCAATATTGCTGCAATAGAATGTGGTGATCCACAAAGATAGGGAAGTGCAGTTTTGTGATAATGTTGTTCAGTTTATGAAAATGATGGAAGGTGGCCTAGGGTGGGATACACCAAGTACGTTTGAGTTAACCAGATATTTTTAGTTGTAGAACCATCCAACCGTTATTGGAGAGGGTTTTCTATAGGCAACAGAGTTCTAGATATTGTAATTCAAATATATTCTTAACTCTATAGAGTCTCCTCTCAAGAAGTGAGTCAAGTTGGCAACCAATATACTGATTGGTAAATCAATCGGTTTTTGGGACATCATGATTCATATGGAAAAGGTTGAAGTAATGATGTGGAATGATATTCAAGAAGCGTTTCTTGATAAATTATACCCATAAACCTTGAAATATGGGAAGGCTGCAGATTCTATGAGGCTGAATTAAGGTAAAATGTTTGTAATGGATTTTTATATTAATTTCACTAATTTGATATACATTGATCTGACATTGATAGAAGACCATGAAATCATGGCTAAATTCATCCAAGACAGGATGACACATGAGATAAGGTCTCGGGTAATTATCTTCCATTTGAAAAGATTTGATTAATTGGTGGATCAAGACCTTATTTTGGAGGGGAACCTAAAGGTGGGATTCAGTAGGTGAACATGTGGAACCTAAAGGGTGTGTATGTGGTGAAACTTCTGATAGTAGGAAGCACCATTTTGGAAATTTTCAATTTGTGGAAGTGCACAGAGTTTTCATAACATGGTTCCATCTTCTTAGGGTGGCAACTAGGTCTTCTATTATCATTGTGGCAGTTCAGCACAGAAGCGTGACTAGTGTTTTTACCCACTTGTCGAGTGCCGAGCATGTGGCAGTCAAGGCCACGTGCATAGGTTCTGCCAGAAACCCTACCAATCCTGAAATTATGGAGGTCATTAGAAGATGTAGAGTGTATGTAGGGGGTCAGTTACCCCGTATAAGGTTAGCAGTTGAATCTCCACAGGGTTTACTGGTAGGGGAAAAGAACATGTAACTCTAGGGTGGGATCATCGTTAAAAAAAAATAATTTTAGTATAGTTTACTTAGGCTAGAGCCTAGGGTAATGGTCCAGGTCATATCCATGCAGTTGAGACTACACCTGAAGTAGGTGAGGCAGGACTGTATACTATTCCATGTTTGATTTTTGTAGCTTCCACACTTTTTAGTGTTTTATTTAATATATGTTTTACACATTCCATTATTTCTTCTCAGTTCATAGTTGTGTTGGGGAAAACCCTGGAGACATAATGTGGGGTAATTTCTCTTAATTATCATCTTGGGATACAAGTCGATAACCTCATGCAGTGTAAGGGTTGTACTCTAGAAGATGGAAGATATCATTTTTAGGTGGGATCTATTAGTCCTATAAAATTCATGTTTTGACCTAATATTGGATATGGATTGGTTGGAGTTTTATGAAGCCCATATTGAATATTACAAATGATGAGTAACATTCACATTTCTCAATAGAAGCACCTATATCCCTCGTGGTGAGAGGGATTCTCGAGCGGGCCATATAGTGCTGCTATGTTAGCAGTTAGGGTAATTCAAAGGACAAGTAGAATGTCTTATATTGGATGATGGGGAGATGGAGATGAAAATATTCCATTATGTTTCGAACCAGTTTCATGACATGTTTCCTAAGAACATGTTGTGGTTACCACCCAAGAGAGATGTTGAGTTCACAATTGAATTGTTTTTTGGGGAAGATCCAGTTTCAATTCTGCCATATTGAATAATGCAAGTAATGCTCTAAAAATATGAAGGTTAAACTAAAAGAGGCATAGCATAAGTGGTGTATCCATACTATTATGTAACCTTGAGGATATCATGTGATGTATTCTAAGAAGGATGGAAGATCATTGATGTGATGTGTTTTTATAGAAAACTATACCAAATGACGGTTAAGAACTGATACCCACTTCCTAGAATAAAATACTTGTTTAATCAGATAATAGGTTCCTCAGTGTTTTCTAGGATGGAGTTGAGATCATGATACCATCGGTTGATGGTGATACCTTATAACATAACCCAAGATTTTTTTTTGAAACAGGTACATGTTGTATGAATTTCTGGTCATTCCGTTTTTATTGACCAGCACAATGGCTTTATTCATGGAGTTTATGAATCTTATATTCCACCCATATCTAGATCATTTTTTTGGTGTCCTCGATTTTGATATCTTTGTTTATTCCATAACTCATGAATATTATTCCAAACATATTGAAATCTTATTTATAATTCTAATAGAGGATAAGAATTTCTCCAAGTAATAATTTTTTTTTGGATTGGTAAGGTTAAATTTTTGGGACACATCATCTATGAGTCAGGTGCATAAGTTGATCCCGAAAAGTTGTAGGATGTGGTGTCTTTATAGTATCCCAAGAACATCTCTTATGTGAGGATCATTCTGGGTTTTTTGAAAATTATTGAATGTTTATTTGAAATTTCTCTCATTTGGTTGAATCAATAACAATCTTAACCATGAAGGGGATTAATATTGATTGGTAAGAGGCTTGTGATAATTCTTTTTTGGAGCTGAAGAAGTGGTTGAATATTGCAGTGATTTTGGTCTTTCCCAAACCATGTAAAATGTAAAACATGTTCTTGGAAGAATCTGGTTTTGGAAATGGGGAGATGTTGATGCAATATTATTGAGTTGTAGCTTATGGGTAAATAATACATTGGCCACACAAAATGTATTTTTTCACTCATGACCTAGATCTTTCTATTTTTGTTCATGTTATAATGTGTTAGAGGCGTTACTTGTTGGGATAACCTTAAATGGTGTTCACCGACTATAAAATTTTTAGGTACATATTATCTAACTGGGATTTGAATATTCAATAGTGATTGTAGGTCGATTGCATAAAATCCATCGATTTTGAGTTGGTATACACACCAGAGAAAGAGAACAGTGTCACCGATGCTCTAAGATGGAAAACTTAGAATCAGGTGGTTTAGGAATCCAGTTCAGAGTGTAAGTTGATATCCTTGTTTACTAAGATGAATTTTGTGGTATAGGATAGGCACATGCATATGACCCTTACGAATATAGAAGATTAATTTTCACTTTTGATCCGAGTTATAGGTATTCAATTGGTGGATCCTAAGAGTTTGGCTCTGATGAAATTTCTTAAATGTGGGGTATAAGGCCCCAGCCTTAAACCTTACTTAATCTTGAGTTATTACAAGATTACACATTGAGGATATTTTCGGGTTTAGAGTTTTAGAGAATTAGATCATAAAACGTGCATTACTTTCCACATATAAACAAAGTGGTTACATAAAGATAGTATTCTTCATTCCCATCAAGGGAAACACATTTAAAATAAAACATGGATTATTTCTTGACACATCCTTGACTCTATCATCTTATCATGTACCTTTCCCTTGACCTGTGAAAAACATTTCAAAAACTTGGGATGAGCATAAAAACTCAGTATGGGTTATAAAAAAACATGGAAAGGAATCATGAGTTCATATATACATAATAATGAAATCATACTTTACCCATAAAACATAGGCACTTTAACATACCTAATAAAATCATGAATAAATCATAGAAATCATAAGACGTAAAGGTAACTTGAGGCATTCATAACATTCTTACGTAGGGAGTAACCCTCTTGGTTACGTTTGGAATACCCATCACAGTATGTTCCCTAAATCTCTTCAGAGAAACCTTAACGTTTCACTCCTTCGCGTTACCCAATGCATTGGAGAGCTATAACGGGCTCACCCGCCCTTAGTTTATCACGGAACCACCCGTCTTCATAATAATGCCCAAGAACCATAACATAATCATATCACATAAAACATGCATAAAGGAAACATAAAATTTCCACATTTCAATCATGAGATATCAATACAAGACATTGATATAAAAACATTATGAAAACCATTTTCAATACTAAAATAAAAGAAAAGTAAAACATGGTATTTATTTTGCTTTTAAAAAGAAGGTATGGCTTGTAGAGGAAGCCGAAACTCAAATAACGGTCACGACGGCGGAGAAGTCGTTGTCGCCGCATACGTACGACAAAAACATTCCCTTTTGTCGTTTAGTAAACGCTTCGTATAAAAAAGATTCCTTTTGAATAAACGTAAAAGTCAAAGGGGTTTATACACCGTATAAATAAAAGTTGTGTATAAAATAAAATATTCCTCAACGAAAGGAGATTGAGACGAAGTCCCATACCTCGTATCCGACTTGACCCGACCGTTCTTTAATCTCGTGAATAATAAACTTGAGTTAATCTACACTTTCTTAAGAATCTTTTTCAAGTTCATTATTCCTTTTATACCATGTTATGAACATCATGTAATCATTTAAGTTAATAATGTTCATTTTGTCGGTATTTGGTTCTTAAGTCAAAATAGACTTCTTACACTTACATGTTGTAAATTTGATCATAGGTTCATTATATCCAGAATGATATTAATGATTTGGATAACATATATATCATATATATTCATCATATACATGTATTTATAATATTACATCACATTTAGAGGTAAGAAATGAAATGCACCGTTCATGGAGACGGTAAGCCGTACGTACGCATGAACGCTACTTCCATTTCTATTTCATATTTTCTGGAATGGAATCATAATGATATAAGAGTATATTATAATTCCAGTATAATAACATATATAATATCATTAACTTTATCATTTACACATCCCACATATGGTATTAACGAATCAAATAACTTTCAGGGGGCAGTAGTCCGCACTTCCTAAAATGAAGATATCGTGTTTACCCATAATGGAAACCATAAAGGTATGCCCAAAATGAAAAAAAAAACAGAATCTTAAGGAAAAAATAAACATATTATATATCATATATAAAAATAGTGACATCATAATGGCCACCTTTTAAGGTGTTAAATGAGTATTAAACAATCATCGTTTCGGGGGCAGAATTTCTCCATCCACGGAAACCGTATGTTCTTTAACCATTTGATGTAGTTGTGTGAGAGTGTAGCTCAAATAAATATTATAACAACATCCTAGTATATTGAAGATACTGGTTTTGTTACAAAATAAGTAAATAAAAAGAGTTTAGGGGGTTGGAGAAGAAAAATAAAACAAATGAACATGAGAGAATGAATTACCTTTAAAAGTGTAACTCCTTTTGATTTGAGCCTAAAGGCTTCCTTTGAAAGGATTATGCCCAAAGTTAATCCTCTAGGATGAGTAGAGGGATGTGGAGAGAGTAAATGGGCAGGGTTTGGCCGAGCCAAAGGCTTGAGGAGTTTGTGAAATGAGGTAGAGGTGGGGGCCTTTTATAAGAGGAGAGGAGGGGAACTTTAGGAAAGTAAAGAAATATTACTTTATTTGAAAATGTGTTTCGGTTTTAAAAGGTCCCACATTGATAGCATTCGTGGATAAGGTGATAAGGGTTCTAAATCCACCCATCCAATAAGTTTTGGACATGTTTTGTTCATAGATTTTACATTGTCTTTCCATTTTATTTAAATCGCCAAATAATGATGTCATCGCTGCATCATTATTATGTCATAAATAATTTAATTTATTTAATGTCTAAAAATCATACAAAAAAATAGTATGATGTAGGAAATATTTTTAGCTTTCCAATGACTATTTATAATCAAATATCTGAGCTTTATAACCCCATGTAAAAATTGTTGTCGTAAAACATATTATGTTTGTGTCATTTTTACTTTTACATTAAATAAAAAGTTATTTATGTCATTTCCCAACCAAAATGTCTCCATGGGGTCCCCAAGTTGACCCATGGCTTGTCTTGGTCGGCCATGACACAACCAATAAGGTTGGGATATGTGTATAGGTCATTTCATATTATTAAAGCATTATTTATACCTTAAACTACCCTAATTACCACTAATCGCGATTAAAAACTTAATAAGTTACTATTCACCAAAAAAATATTTTAATCCCATTGAACCACATTTTACTTATTAATGACAACCATGTATGTCGGATTTTCAAAATTAAATACACATTATTGGTAAACTTTTATTTAACTGAAAAACCAGTTTTCTTGATTACCACTTAGTGGTTTCACTATTCATCAAAAATTGAAGTTTTTCAGAAAATTACCAAAACTTCACCCTAAGCTATATTTGATATTCCGAATTCAAAAATGAAGTCTATTTTACAAAATTCAAATCATATAAGTCACATTAATTAATTTAATAATTAATTCCCGCTGCCAGAGCAAATAGCGTGTTTTTACAAAACAATAAGTATCAAAAGATTGACACCAGTTTAAGTCTAATTTCAAAGTGAAATTGATTCCAATGACCACCATTGGATAAAATGGTAAAAATATATTCTAATTTCACTTTAAAACCAATTCAAAACATAATCTAATCATATAAATAAATTAGATTAAAAAGCAGTTTTGATGTAAAATGCAGTATTTTTCACTATTCATTAAAAAATGAACATTGTCAGAAAAATACCAAAAATTCACACAAGGTAAATTTTGATGTCCCAATCATAAAGAATAAGTTTATTTTGACAAACATATTTTATAAAATTGTCAAAAGATAGATTAAAAAATGGTTTGCCATCAAAAGGTAGTAAAACAATCTTTTAAGAATATTAATGTATTCCATGCTTAAGATTGGATTTATTTTCATTTTAAGCCTCTAAAAAACTATCTTAATCATTAATAGACATAGATAAAAATATCTATTATTCATTACTTACTTGGGATGTTACATCCTTCCCCCCTTTAGAAAATTGCGTCCCCGCAATTTATTTACTTATCGAATAAATGGGGGTACTTATCCCTCATTGCATTTTCAGATTCCTATGTTGCCTCTTCAATCATGTGGTTTTTTCACAAAACCTTTAACTGCTTAATCACCTTATTCCGTAACACTTGCTCCCTGTGGTCAAGAATATGGACCGGTTGTTCCTCATAAGATAGGTTCTCTTCCAGCTGAACTACCTCTGGACTCAAAACATGAGATGGATCTGGCATATACTTTCTCAACATCGAAACGTGAAAAACATTGTGTACCTAGAATAAACTCAGAGGTAAAGCCACTCGGTATGCAACTGATCCAACTCTCTCCAGAATTTCGTATGGTCCAATAAACCTTGGACTCAGCTTTCCTTTCTTACCAAATCTCATCACACTTTTCCAAGGAGAAACCTTGAGAAAAACATGATCACCTACCTCGAAAGATAGATCCTTCCTCCGGTTATCCTCATAACTCTTCTGCCTGCTCTGAGCTGTTCTCATGTGTTTCTGAATCAGCTGAACTTTTTCTGCCATCTCTTCTACCAATTCTAGTCCCATCAACTTCCTTTCACCCATTTCATCCCAGAAAGATGGAGTTCGACACCGCTTCCCATATAATGCCTGAAATGGTGCCATCTATATACTGGAATGAAAACTGTTATTATATGAAAATTCAACCAAAGAAATATGTTGGTCCCAACTTCCCTGATAATCCATAGAACAAGCTCGTAGCATATCCTCCAATGTCTGGATTGTTCGTTCTGACTATCCATCTGATTGAGGATGAAAATCTGTACTAAAATTTATTCAGTACCCAACGACTTCTGAAGGCCTTTCCAAAAGTTTGAAGTAAACCTGGGATCACGATCTAATACAATGGAGAGAGGAACTCCATGTAACCTGACTATCTCTTTAATATACAAACAGGAAAGTTGATCAAGAGAGAAAGTATCTCTTATAGGAAGGAAATGAGCAGATTTGGTCAAACGATCAACAACAACCCAGATTGCATTATTACCTTGAGATGTCTTCGGTAATCCAACAAAAAAGTCCATGGATATATTCTCCCATTTCCACTCTGGCACTGGTAAAGGCTGAAGAATCCCTTTTGGTAACTGTCGCTCTACTTTAACCTGCCGACAAGTCAAACACTTCACAGTAAAATCAGAAATATCTATTTTCATTCCATCCCACCAGTAATACTCCCGCAGATCAATATACATCTTAGTACTGCCCGGATGAACTGAAAACGGAGAACTATGAGCATCACATAACAACTATCTCTTCAACTATGAATCACAAGGCACACACAATCTCTTCCCAAATCTCAAAACGCAGTCATTATCCATGTTGAATTCAGGAAACTTACCTTTCTGAACCAGCTCTACCTTTTTCTGCAACTCACTATCTTGCTTCTGTGCTTGCTTGATTCTATCTGATAGAGATGATCTCACTGATACATGAAACAAAACAGAAGGACTTCCTGCACCAACAACTTCTATGCCAAAGTTCATCAAATCCTTTACCAAAGGATCACGTTCCAAACACAACATTGTTAATGAAGCATTAATTTTTCAACTCAAAGCATCAGCCACTTTATTTGCTTTTCCCAGATGGTAAAGAATTGTACAATCATAATCCTTGATTAATTCCAGCCATCTCCTTTGTCTCATGTTTAACTATTTCTGAGTGAATATATACTTTAAACTTTTGTGATCGGTATATATTTCACACTTTAATCCATACAAATGATGCCTCCAAATTTTTAAGGCAAAAACAACAACATCTAGTTACAAATCATGTGTAGGGTAATTTTCCTCATGAGTTTTCAACTGTCGTGAAGCATAAGCAATTACCTGATCATTCTTCCTTAGGACGCAACCAAGTCCTTTCATTGAAGCATCACTGTATATAACAAACTCACCATTCCCGGAAGGTAGTGCCAAAACTGGAGCATTCACCAATCTTCTTTTCAATTCCTGAAAACAATCATCACATTCTTTTGTCCAGATAAACTTAACACCCTTCCGAGTTAGCTTAGTCATTAGACTAGATAACCGTGAAAAATTTCTAACAAACCTTCGGTAATATCCCGCCAAACCAAGGAAGCTACGAATCTCGGTTACATTTGTGGGTCTTGGCCATTCTTCCACAACTTTTGTTTTTGCAGGATCAACAGTTATTCCATCTTTAGAAACAATGTGACCAAGGAAAGAAATTTTTTGCAACCAAAACTCACACTTGCTGAATTTCCCATACAGTTTTTTTCTTTTAAGGTTTTCAAGATAACCCTTAAATGTTTTTCATGCTCCTCTTTACTTTTAGAAAACACCAAAATATCATCAATGAAAACCACCACAAACTTATCCAAGAACTCTTGGAAAATTCTATTCATTATGTCCATGAATACAGCAGGTGCATTGGTTAGCCCAAAAGGCATTACTACAAATTCATAATGGACATATCTCGTACGGAACGCGGTCTTCGGAATATCTACCTCCTTTACCTTCAGCTGATGGTACCCCGATCTCAAGTCAATCTTTGAAAAAAACTGAGCTCCCTGGAGCTGATCAAACAAATCATCGATATGAGGCAAAGGATATTTGTTCTTAACAGTGATATTATTCAAGGCTCTATAATCAATGCAAATCTCATATAACCATCTTTCTTTTTAACAAATAAAATAGGATCACCCCATGGTTATGTTCTAGGTCTAATGAAACCTTTCTCTAATAAATCTTTCAATTTCTCCTTCAACTCTAAAAGTTCAATTTGTGCCATTCGATAAGGGGGTTTTGAAATTGTCTTCGCATCAGGAACTAAGTCAATAGTAAACTCAACTTCCCGATCTGGTATTATTTCAGGCAACTCATCAGAAAAAACATCAGGATACTCATTTACCACTGGCAGATCATTAATCTGAACAGTTCCTTTATTTTCAACGACGTGTGCAAGGTAACATTCATTTCCAACTTTTACAAGTTTCTTTGCCTCTTGATATGTTATCAAAAGTAAGGGTTCATTCTTGTAAACAAACTGAAATTATTTCTAAAAAGAAACTTCTTTAGCTCTACAGTCAATCTTAGCATGGTAAATAGAGAGCCAATCCATACCCAGGATAACATCAAACTCTACTAGAGGTAGAACAATAAGGTTTGCAAGTAGGTTCTTTCCACAGATAAGGATAGGCAGATTCTTATAAATTCTTTTTGCCTCAACATTCCCCCCAGGTGTTTTTACCAAAAGTTCAGGAGTCATTTCTTGAGATGGTATTCCCATTTTACTAGAAAAGGTTTCAGAGATGAAAGAATGTGTAGACCCCGAATCAAACAACACACTGGCATAATCTGAAAAAACAAACAAAGTACCTGATACAACTTCATTTGATGGCCCGACATCTTCTGAAGTAGTTGCAAAGGATTTAACCACCCCTTTCTGCTTGTAGTCTAACTGCTTCCCATCACTCAAGCTCCTTGTCGGACACTCGTTTTCATAGTGATCCATCTCATTGCACTTATATCATTTCATTAACTGTAAATCAAATTTGTTCTTACCTTCACCTTGATCCTTTTCAGTGCAATCACTAGCCTTATGTCCCATCTTACCACATCGGTAGCACTTCCCAGAATTCAGAAGACATTCCCCAGCATGCCTTTTGCCACATTTATCACAAACTGGAAACTTAGTTCTCTTACCATCAGACTTTTTTGAATAATTCTTACCTTTCTCCTGCCACCTCGGTCTCTTCTTCCGCTGGTTGTTATAGAAAACATGGTCATCGGCAAACTCCATTTCCACCTTCTCAGCACATCGAACAAGCTTTTCATAACTTTTAAACTCACGAGAAGCTAATTCCCTTCGATATTTTGGCTTTAATCCTGAGTAAAAACGACTGATTTTACTATCAAGGCCCCGGATAAAATTTGGAGCATACCTTTCCAATCGAGTGAACCTTTCTTCATAGGCAGCCACTGAGTCTTCCTCTTGCCTCAATTCCGAGAATTTCTTTTCCATTGTAAGTCGAACAGCCTTAGGAAAATACTTCTCAAGAAACATATCTTTGAATTCATCCCAGTCAAGAGCATCAATCTCATCGGCGTCCCTGATATTTTTAACCATAGACTACCACTGATCTGCTTCACCCTCCAAACGGTAAATAGCAAGACTAACCTTTTGATTGTCTGAACACCCCATGACATCAAAAATCTTCTCCAGTTCTTTAATCCACCCTTCAGCTAGCACAGGTTTAGATGATCCTCTGAATGATGGTGGATGTTGCCTCATGAAATGTTCCACCACTGACATGTTCCTCTGCGGTTGGTCTGGCTGATCTCGTGTATGGATACCACCGCCATTTATCGCTTGATTCAACTACGCCATTACTACAACAAACTGTTCAGTTCCAATTCCTACCATTTCTGGATGCTGATTCAGAAGGTTATTTCCTTCTGTATGCCTTCCTAGCACTGCTTCCCTGTTTCCTCTGCGGAAAACCATTCTGAACAAACATGTCTTAGATGAAGCAACATGGTAATCTTTAAATGCTATATCATTTCAAAAAAAAAATTGGATAATCATTTAATAGAATTATAACTCCTAAAGTTATCTAAACCGACCTCTGATACCAACTATAAGGCCCCAGCCTTAAACCTTACTTAATCTTGAGTTATTACAAGATTACACATTGAGGATCTTTTCGGGTTTAGAGTTTTAGAAATTAGATCATAAAACTTGCATTACATTCCACATATAAACAAAGTGGTTACATAAAGATAGTATTCTTCATTCCCATCAATGGAAACACATTTAAAATAAAACATGGATTATTTCTTGACACATCCTTGACACTATCATCTTATCATGTACCTTTCCCTTGACCTGTGAAAAACATTTCAAAAACTTGGGATGAGAATAAAAACTCAGTATGGGTTATAAAAAAAACATGGAAAGGAAACATGAGTTCATATATACATAAGAATGAAATCATACTTTACCCATAAAACATAGGCACTTTAACATACCTCATAAAATCATGAATAAATCATAGAAATCATAAGACGTAAAGGTAACTTGAGGCATTCATAACATTCTTACATAGGGAGTAACCCTCTTGGTTACGTTTGAAATACCCATCAAAGTATATTCCTTAAATCGCTTCGGAGAAACCTTAACGTTTCACTCCTTTGCGTTACCCAATGCATTGGAGAGCTATAACGGGCTCACCCGCCCTTAGTTTATCACGGAACCACCCGTCTTCATAATAATTCCCAAGAACCATAATATAATCATATCACATAAAACATGCATAAAGGAAACATAAAATTTCCACATTTCAATCACGAGATATCAATACAACACATTGATATAAAAACATTATGAAAACCATTTTCAATACTAAAATAAAAGAAAAGTAAAACATGGTATTTATTTTTCTTTTAAAAAGAAGGTATGGCTGGTAGAGGAAGCCGAAACTCAAATAACGGTCACGACGGCGGAGAAGTCGTTGTCGCCGCATACGTACGAAAAAAACATTCCCTTTTGTCGTTTAGTAAAAGCTTCGTATAAAAAAGATTCCTTTTGAATAAACGTAAAAGTCAAAGGGGTTTATACACCGTATAAAAGAAAGGTGTGTATAAAATAAAATATGCCTCAACGAAAGGAGATTGAGACGAAGTCCCATACCTCGTATCCGACTTGACCCGACCGTTCTTTAATCTCCCGAATAATAAACCTGAGTTAATCTCCACTTGCTTAAGAATCTTTTTCAAGTTCATTATTCCTTTTATACCATGTTATGAACATCATGTAATCATTTAAGTTAATAATGTTCATTTTGTCGGTATTTGGTTCTTAAGTCAAAATAGACTTCTCACACTTACATGTTGTTAATTTGGTCATAGGTTCGTTATATACAGAATGATATTAATTATTTGGATAACATATATAACATATATATTCATCATATACATGTATTTATAATATTACATAACATTTAGAGGTAAGAAATGAAATGCACCGTTCATGGAGACGGTAAGCCGTACGTACGCATGAACGCTACTTCCATTTCTATTTCATATTTTCTGGAATGGAATCATAATTATATAAGAGTATATTATAATTCCAGTATAATAACATATATAATATCATTAACTTTATCCTTTACACATCCCACATATGGTATTAACGAATCAAATCACTTTCAGGGGGCGGTAGTCTGCACTTCCTAAAATGAAGACATCGTGTTTACCCATAATGGAAACCATAAAGGTATGCCCAAAATGAAAAAAAACAGAAGCTTGAGGAAAACATAAACATATTATATATTATATATAAAAATAGTGACATAATAATGGCCACCTTTGAAGGTGTTAAATGAGTATTGAACAATCATCGTTTCGGGGTCAGAATTTCGCCATCCACGGAAACCGTATGTTCTTTTACCATTTGATGTAGTTGTGTGAGAGTGTAACTCAAATAAATATTATAACAACATCCCAGTATATTTAAGATACTGGTATTGTTACAAAATAATTAAATAAAAAGAGTTTAGGGGGTTGGAGAAGCAAAATAAAACAAATGAACATGAGAGAATGAATTACCATTAAAAGTGTAACTCCTTTTGATTTGAACCTAAAGGATTCCTTTGAAAGGATTATTCCCAAAGGGAATCCTCTAGGATGAGGAGAGGGATGTGGAGAGAGTAAATGTGCAGGGTTTGGCCAAGCCAAAGGCTTGAGGAGTGTGTGAAATGAGGTAGAGGTGGGGGCCTTTTATAAGAGGAGAGGAGGGGCACTTTTGGAAAGTAAAGAAATATTAGTTTATTTGAAAATGTGTTTCGGTTTTAAAAGGTCCCACATTGATGTAATTCGTGGATAAGGTGATAAGGGTTCGAAATCCACCCATCCAATAAGTTTTGGGCATGTGTAGTTCATATATTTCACATTGTCATTCCATTTTATTTAAATCGCCAAATAATGATGTCATCGCTGCATCATTATTACGTCATAAATAATTTAATTTATTTAATGTCTAAAAATCATAAAAAAAATACTATGATGTAATAAATCTTTTTAGATTTCCAATGACTATTTATAATCAAATATCTGAGCTTTATAACCCCATGTAAAAATTGTTTTTGAAAAATATATTATGTTTGTGTCATTTTTACTTTTACATTAAATAAAAAGTTATTTATGTCATTTCCCAACCAAAATGTCTCCATGGGGTCCCCAAGTTGACCCATGGCTTGTCTTGGTCGGCCATGACACAAAAAATAAGGTTGGGACATGTGTCTAGGTCATTTCATATTATTAAATCATTATTTATACCTTAAACTACCCTAATTACCAGTAATCGCGATTAAAAACTCAATAAGTTACTATTCACCAAAAAAATATTTTAATCCCATTGAACCACATTTTACTTCTTAATGACAACCATGTAAGTCGGATTTTAAAAATTCAATACACATTAGTGGTAAACTTTTATTTAACTGAAAAATCAGTTTTCTTGATTACCACTCAGTGGTTTCACTATTCATCAAAAATTGATGTTTTTCAGAAAATTACCAAAAATTCACCCTAAGCTATATTTGATATTCCGAATTCAAAAATGAAGTCTATTTTAAAAAATTAAAATCATATAAGTCACATTAATTAATTTAATAACTAATTCCCGCTGCCAGAGCAAATAACGTGTTTTTACAAAACAATAAGTATCAAAAGATTGACACCAGTTTAAGTCTAATTTCAAAGTGAAATTGATTCCAATGACCACCATTGGATAAAATGGTAAAAATATATTCTAATTTCACTTAAAAACCAATTCAAAACATAATATAATCATATAAATAAATTAGATTAAAAAGCAGTTTTGATGTAAAATGCAGTATTTTTCACTATTCATTAAAAAATGAACATTGTCAGAAAAATACCAAAAATTCACACAAGGTAAATTTTTATGTCCCAATCATAAAGAATAAGTTTATTTTGACAAACATAGTTTATAAAATTGTCAAAATATAGATTCAAAAATGGTTTTCCATCAAAATGCAGTAAAACAATCTTTTAAGAATATTAGTGTATTCCATGCATAAGATTGGATTTATTTTCATTTTAAGCCTCTAAAACACTATCTTAATCATTAATAGACAGAGATAAAAATATCTATTATTCATTACTTACTTGGGATGTTACATGGGGAGTCACCTATTGGTTGGAAGTTTAGTGTCGATGGAGTTTCTTATGTTCATTGCCTAGTTGTAGTGTTGGAAAAAATATCAGACCAGTTTATGCGAGAGTTTAACACATCAATGTTTGAAAGGCATCATGGTTTGATTAAAATGTATCATGATATTCGTATGTAGTTTTGTTGTATGAGAATATTGAAAGATGGTTTATGTTTTGTGGCACAATGCCTTTCTTTTCAACATGTGATGGCATAACATCAGTGTCCGTGTGGATTTTTGCAGTAATTTTTTATTACACATTGGATGTTGAATGACATAACGATTGACTTCTTTGTGTTTCTTCCAATGATGCCTCAAAATAATGACGATTATTGGGTGGTGGTAGGTTTGCTAAAAAAGTGGATCATTTATTACTAATCGAGGAAACCTATATAGTCGACCAGTTGGGAGAATTTTATTTTTGGGAAATAGTATGGTTGCATGGTGTGTTGAGAACCATAGTTTTATATTGTGATCCACATTTCACCTCACTCTTCTGGAGAGGACTTCAAAAGGCACATGGTACCCATGTGTTTTTTAGTACAGTATTCCACCCACTAAGGGATGGGCAGTTTGAGCGTACAATTCATGTATTTTAAGACATGTTTATAGCATGTGTTATGGAATTCATTGGTTCATGGGAAAATAAATTTTCGCATATTTAGATTTCTACAATAACATTTTTCATGCTACAATTCATATGGATCCATTTGAGTCACTCTGTGGGAGACCATCTAGATATCCATTGTGTTAATCAGAGGCTGGGGTGTCTAGGCTGTTAGGACAGAGTTGTGTGCAGGATACATCAGAGATGGTTTGTTTGTTTTTAGAAGTGCATGAAAATGGGTCATAGAAGTCAATTGTCATTTGTTTATCATCGTCATTGGGATCTTGAGTTTATGGTGGGTTATAGTGTGTTTCATCAGGTGTCTCCAATGTTGGGCGACCACCAGGAAAATTTAAACCTAGGTATGTGGAGCCCTTTTAGATTTTAGAGAGGATCAGACCTATGGAATACTGATTATCCCTTATACCAGGATATTGTGGGATGCATGATGTTTTCCATGTTTCACAACTCTGACAATATCACCCTAATTCATCTCATGTGATAAACACTGAGGATGTCGGGCTTGATGCTGATTTTTCCTTTATGGAGAACTTGGTTCGTATTGTGGATCATAGTGAGAAGGATTGTAGGGGAATGTTTATTCCATTGGATAATGTTTAATAGCATCATGGAATCGTTAAGGATGAGACATGGGAGTGGGACTCAAATATGTGATCCCAATGGACCGATCACTTTTCATTGGTAACTCAATGATTCTTGGGTAGAGCGGTGCGGGGACAAGCCATCATAAGGTGGGGAGGATGTAATATACTAGATCTTTATTAATGTATGATTTTGTTTAAATACATTTTATTATCCCAATATTGGTTAAATATAGTATTCTGAATGTTTATGTAGAGGCTCGAGGGGGTTCTGGGGGTTTGGTGTATGGAAGAGGATAAAAAAGGGGGTTTCTGGGTATGCTGCTATGTTTGTGTATAGTTGTGCAAACAATGCAGAAATCTCAGGTAACTAGAATAGGGTGCCTATTCTCAGATAGTAGCATCTACATGATTTTCACCTGGTTTAGGATACCATGTTGTTAAACCGTGATATCAAGTGTTTTTTATAAAATTAAAAAAAATTCCATTATGGGATTTTAAATTCAAAATCGGGATTTATCCTTCTTCTTCCTTCAACTCTAGTGATGAGACAAGCTTCTACGATCATCCATGAGGTGATTATCCATCAATAATTTCCCATTTTCAGTGTTGTTAGTTGTAGATTACTGATATGGGTATTTGTAATCTCCTCCTAGCTTCTTTTTTTGGGTTAGGGTTCACACCTTTTCTCCATCTCTTACTGAATCTCAAAAAGCCTTTCTTTCTAGCGAGTCAAGGGTTCATGCTTTTAAGGGTAGGTTTAATCGCAATCTAAGGCCTCTATATGAGGTTTTTTCACCAAATGATTCTTGGTACATGGTTGAAAAGTTATATCCCAAAGCTTATTCATAGATTTTTGCATATAGGTTTTCATTCATCTTCCCTTAATGATGTGGTCTTGATGAAATTAACGAGATGTGGGGTATTGGGTATCAAACGATTAAATTAAACCCATTTTAATCCCCTTGGGATGCAAGGAGGATGACATGACAAAATTTGGGCCACACATGGGGTGTTCTGGCCCCCCCAATTGGGCTAACGAAAATATAGGGTGTGTAATGGACTCATAATAGTGTTGAGTCTTAGCGAGTAAGTTATTTGGTTTATGTAATGAGTTATAATGGATGGTTTATAGTTGTGTCTAGTGTGGTTAAAGGATAAGGGGTTTCTCGGTTGACATTTAAATTGGTTAAATTGGATGAATGTGAATATTATATGGATTTATGTTTACACATGAATATGATTAGTGAGATAGGAATGAGAAATGGGAAATATGGTTAAATGGGTTAAGTGATATATATGATGAATGTGTTAATGGATTGAGGCTTAATGTTAATTTTCATTTTTTATAATGTAATTATGTTGAAAATGTTATTTTCTATGCTTATTGTGATTTGGATAATTGTGGGGAATGATAAATAAGCATGTAAACAAGGCTTGGTATAGTAGGGTATAACATTGAGGTTCTACGTCTATTGGTCGAGTTGGACCAGGCTTCTATCTCCACCACTAAAAGCATGGGTTGGGGAAGAGGATGGAGTTTTATTCCTCTAATGGTTTCATTCCTCCAACACAGGGGCATAGAGGTGAGGATAATGAGGTTATTACAATGATATACCTAGTGAGATAAGACGTGAAATTTATTCCCCTATACTGGAGAGTATTTAACTTTTATAATCTATTGAACACATGAAAAATGTAAATGAAATTATGTGTTCATAATTAGTGAACTTGGATTCAGGGGTCGTGTAATTTTAAAGAAACATAGTATATAACGACTTAATAATTTTTTTACCTTAACTAGCCAATATTTATCACATTCATGCACTATATACCTTAACTATATAATTTTTAGACACCATTAGTGGTGGCCTTCTATGTTATACTCACACCCTTATTTGGCCTCCGTTGGGATCCCAAGAAAATTTCATGGTTATAGGTCAAGAAAAGGGAAAGTGCCTCTTGTATGGAATGTGAGTTGGGTTTAGTATGTTCATGGATGAAGCTCAAGGCTTGGAGCCATGACTATTTTGTAGATACCCCTATTTGTCATAATTTGGGATTTTGGTTACAAGGAACAATAGTATGGAATGACAAGTTTAATGTTAGATAAGGTTTGATCCCAATTTAGGAGTGTGTAATTTTTGCATGTTATATATTGTTTCCTATTATTTCTGATATTTAATTTTTTTTCATTTATAGCTTACTCTGGTAAAGAGGGTATAGACTCCCCACTTATTCTATTACACCATCACTACTAGTTGGAAACCTATGCCATGTAGGATGGTGCCCATGAATTCATGTGGAAAACCAGCTCTAGGAACTAGTCTTGTTGCTTCTGGGATGGGGACATTTCAATAACCGTCTGATCTGTGTTATTGTTGATCGATTGACCAAGTCTGTAGATTTTCTTATTATTCAAGACAATAATTCTCTAGATCAACTTTATTTGATTTCTATCATCGATATATTATAGTTATATTGATTTTAACTCTATATTGTATTTGATTATGATCACATGATTCCATATAACTTTTTCAAGCGCCTTAAGAAGTCATCAGGTACTGAAACATGTATTAGTACATCTTTTCATCCTCAATCATATGGGTGGTTGAAATGAATAGTTCAGATATTAGAATATATGTTGTGTGTATGTTCAAAGGATTTCAAGAGATGATGTTATCTGCATCCATCATTGGTTGAATTCTATTATAATAATACTTTTCTTTCAATTATAAAAATTGAAACATTTAAAAAATTATCTGCAAAGCAGTGTCGGAATCTATTTGGTGGTGATGAAGCAGGTGAATGGACGTTGATGGGACCATAATTCGTATAAGAAATAGAAGAGGATGTCTAGTTGATTCATAGAATCATGAGGCCAATCCATGGCAGGTAGAGATGCTATGTAGATGACTGGAGGAAAGAACATTCTTTTGAGATAGGTGATCATTTCTTTCTTAATGTTTTTCTGTTAAAAAATGTGATGCATTTTGCAAGGAATGAGAATTTGAGACTAAGGTTTATTGTAACCAATTTAATACTTAATAATGATAGATCAGTTGTCTACTGAGTATTATTACTCTATGTTTACACCATATATACATTTATTTTGAGTTACAATGTTATGAATATATATTATAAGCCCATCACATGTTTTGAGTTACAATGTTATGAATATATATTATAAGCCCATCCATGGATTATTTATATTTATTATTATTTATGAATTATATACTTATTTTTCTTTAAATAGGATGTTATTTCTGATATTGTACATAACACACAATAATGGGTTTTTTTGAAATCTTACATTTCACGCAAGAATGAATCATACCAAATAAACATTATTATATTAATATTAGTTGTTTCTTTTCACCTAGTCATTGTATCAAGGGAACAGAATAAAATTAACTGTATTATGTTGAAATTTTTTAATTAAATGTTTTTACATTCATCCAATAAATTTTATAAGCTTAAAATAAAAATAAAATATAAATTTAATAAAAAAATCATTAATATTTTTTAATAGGTAGTTTTATCACCTTTTAATGGTGAACCCATTTTAAATACAGTATTTTTGACTCTTCTAAATTATAATTGAAATAATAATATCTTCTTTATAATTATAGTGTACAAATTAAAATGGTTTTAATGTTGGGTAATTTTTGGCAATGTTTTATTTTTTTTAATAAATAGTGAAAAAAACTGTATTGTAGTTAAAAACTTATTATTTTTCATAAATAATTGTTACACATTAAACTAATTTTTAATATCAAAATACATCAATAATTAATTTATTAATTTAATTTATTTCATTGGAGTAATTTGTTTTAAAATTAAATCTGAAGACCTATAGAAATTTTACACTACTCTTTTACCTACCTTCTCTATAAATATGTAGGATTATTGTTAAATTTAATTTAGAAACTTATGTGAATTTTATTTTGAAAAACCAACATCCACAGCTATAATATGTATTTAAATTGTGGTCTAATAAGATCAAAATAATTTTTTAGAGAATTATAACGTTAGTATTTTATTTACCACTGATTTGGGAATATTAGGTCTTCCCATTCCTTTCCATAATCCTACTATTCAAAAACTGTTAGGCAATATTGTTGGAAGGTTTTTGTTTTTTGATGTGCATTCAAGAACCTTGTTCCATCCTATAAAACTTCACATTTCTGTGGAATTTGATGTCTCCAAACCCCTGGATGAAGATGTATAGATCTAGTGTAAAGAAAATATTCAATACCACAAACTAGAAGCTTTTGACAACTAGTATAATTTATATGCATCATGTTGTTGCTTGGGACATATTTAATGAGATTTCAATTCATCATACCAAAAATCATTAAATTTGGTTGATTATGGAATGGTTTTGAATGAGAAGCAATCAGTGGATACCTTGGATCCGACTGGTAATATTGTCTCTCTACAGAAGAATTAGTCCACAACTTTTTTTCTTTAATGCCTGTGAGTTCTCTCTTGGTTTTACTACCGAATTGGATGAGAATATGTGGCATTCCCTATTGGAGAAGCATCCTTGGTTTAATTCCCTTGCAATAAAACCTACTTACTTGGACATTATGTCTACATGGGTGTGCAGACTGCATGATATCTATTGTCAGATACCACATCCCTCTAAATCAGTGGGGCATGCTATGACACCAACGATTGAAAAAGAAGGTACTCCCCATGGACTTTGAAAACCATATATTGACAATGTGGATCTAGAGAAGTTTCCTTCTGATCGGTGTGTTTGAAATGGCCAAGAATAGAAACACTTCTTGGCTTTGGATAACCCAAATGATGTTGCCTCTCTTCAAGAATGATAGTAGATAGTTATCTCTAACTGGAAAAGGAAGTTGATTGGTTCCAAGGATCGAGCTAGATTTGAGGAAGGAGCCCATGAAAATTTCTATTTACTATTTTTTGACAATGAGTTGGACAACCACATGATTACTATTGATAATTCCAGTTCATTCTCTATTGATATTGTATACCAGATACATATTAGAGGTCTTTATATTTTTCTACGGAATATGGGAAAGAAAGAACCTAAGACTACGGAAGCCAAATGATTTTTAATGAAGAAAACCAAATGGTTTAAAGAATTTTTCTACTTCCCTATGATATTGGAGAAAAGGTGTGGGAAAAAATACATGGAACATTTGACAACCAAATGAGATATGAATTTTTAAGGGTAGGCCCATTAGAAACACATCGATCCCTATAATTTTATAGATGAGTTTTTTAAGGAACAATAATGAAAATATCAATCAGAAGAAATAGGGATAGAGTATTGAATGGAACTCATAATTCACCCTAAAAAAGAGTTTCCTAAATAAATTCTCTTATAAATGCTTAAACAAGGATTCCATAAACATATATGATAGACTGATAAAAATTGAATTCAATGAGCATAAAAAATTAAGGATCAAAAAATAATATAGTATATTAGAATTAGGTTCCACAAAAAGAATATTAACATGGTGGAATACATCATGAAATAGGGAAAGTTGGCCCAAAATTTTGAAGAAGTCTTAAAGGAACTTCTGGATACCAAGGTAACTGACACACAATAGAGATTATATAGATTAACATGTTAAAATAATCATAACATTGTATTTAATGTTTATTTCATTTTATTATTTGATAAATTTTTATCTTTTGTGAACATCTAATGTTTCCCATATTTTCTATAAATGTGTTTTTCAAATAAAATTTTACTTTTAATTCATGTTAATAATATTAAAATAAATATAATTTTTACTATTTAAACCATCTATGAATTATATGGATGATTTTTTGCATGTTAATGATGATTTAATGAGATTTTCAAAAGAATCAAGTCATTATGAGATTTTTAAAATAAAATTTATTAAATATTCTCAATAATGACATTTATGATATATTAAAAAAAATTCCCTAAAAGATATAAAATTAAAAAGAATATTAACCTTAGAAAACCAATTGATTCATGATTAAAATTTCCATTAAGGATTCATTTTTTGTCATTAAGAATTTTCTTTTTATTATATATACACTAAATTTTTATATTAGATAATATTGTTGTCATAATTAATAATGGTTAAGTCATAAATATAAAGAATAAAAAAATTATCATATTTTGTCTAATTTTAATTGGATAATGTTATTTTTACCCAAGATCATGATATATTAGAAATAATTTATTCTTGAACCATCTAGAATATAAAATGAATTTATATTAATTTAATACTATTAATAATTCAAAGAGTCCCCCTTGTCATTTATAGAAAAAAGAAACCCATTAATATATATTCACTACACTTAAATACCATTTGGTTTGGCCAAGAACTACTCAAACCCCATAGAAATGTATATCCACATATTATATAGACCTTAGTTCAGGCATAACGCCTTCATTTGTGGTGTTAAGCTGTAAATTAAAGGTGGAGATCTAAAGGAAAGGAATTGTTTTTATTTAAGTGTTCTATTTTATTTCTTCGTCCATTTGACTAAAATTTTCTTCAACCATGAAAAAAATAACTCGAGTAACCTCAATATACTGAGGTGTTTTAATGTTAATATCATCCTTTAAATCCATATCCACATCTACCAAAAGATAAAATAATTAATCATCTGTGTGTACATGTGAACCATCACTTCCACAAACCGATATAAATAATTTTCCAAAACAATATTTCATGTCTGGTAATAAAAATGAAATTCATGTTTATATGTTATATTAATGACATATTTATCGCTATCATAGAACAATATATCACTTAAATTCTTACTTTTTATTTACAAAGAATAGTAATGACATTTATGTGTATGTGTGAAGTATAACCTTCAAGAAAGGATGTGATTATTTTTTCTTCACCACATCATAATAATGATATATATAAGTATATTTGATTTATTCATATTATATTTATTATATTATCCTCATTATGGGATGATAAAATAATAGTTACCTTATTTCCAAAATAATCAATGAAAAAATGGGAATGAAACTAATGTGTAAGTATTCCCTATCATCTCTATAATTATACCGTTTTTCAATTTTCATAACCATAAATAAATGTTTTTATTTAAATAAATAATTAATTTTTTAAATTTATTATTACTTCATGAATTATATTATAGAGATGGTGGACTAAAAACCACTTTTGTCTATAGACATCATACCAAGTCATTTTTGTAATCATGTACCGAATATCATCATAACATCCAACATGATCATATATAATTTTTTAATTTTTATAATATGATGATAGTTGATAAAATGGAATAATAAATATGAAAAAGATAAACAAGAAATTAAATAATTAACTTAATTTTATTATTCAGAATGATATAGAACATACTTGACGAATCAAACTTTAGGTAAGGGACTTCGTCTGAATCTCCTTTCATTGGGAAATATTTTGATATTATGCACCAAAATATTTTATGAGTTATATAAATAACCACTTGGACTTTTAATATAATTAATGTTTTAAAAAACATTATATATTAAATGTTTGAGTTAATATAAAAATGATAAATGAAATGTTCTTTTTTGATGTATATGGAAACCATGAATTCTCTTCCACTGTAACAATTATTTGATATTTATCTTCCTCTACAAGTCATAACTTTTTTAAAGGATAAATAAATACCATATTCTTTTTCTTTGGTATTTTTGTATTTAAAATCATTTTGAAAATTTAATGAATATTTAAAAATCATGAAATGATTTCTTCTGATTTAAAATTTCATTTTATGAGTGAAATATAGAAAATAGAAATCTTCTATGTTTAATGATTATATAATTGTACACGAACATTTTATGGGTGGTTTTTTTATAATAAAAGGATGGGTGGCTCTATGATAAACCAAGGATGGGTGGTTACAATATATTCTCTAATGCATTGGGTATGGAAGTCATTGTATGGTTATTCTATTTTGTGTTAGTCACATGTATGGAAGTCGAACCCATGGTTTTTCCATTTAAGTATAGTTATGTCCCTTTTTACCTTTATGTGTTATTTATGATTTATATTGGTTTATGGTAATTTTATGATTAAAAAATTGTAACAAATGTGTTTTTTAAGGAGATTATTTACTATTTGTTAATTGTTAGAATTATTAATTTTTTATAAAGTATTCATGCTTTTTTAGTTTTCATAGTAATAACATGTTTCCATATTTTTATAAACTATATATAGATTTTATGCTCATCACATGTTTAAAATGTTTTATAGAGATTTTAAGGGAAAATATATACACTGACTGGATTATTGAAAAATTGAGATGATTGAACATGAGAAGAAACCATGTTTCAATTTAATAGTTTTTGTTAATGAAAAAATGGATACTATTTGGAAGTGTAAACTTTTTATTTTATATGGATTTTTTATACATGAGTTATGGAATAATTTTCAAATTCTATAAACCTCAAATGATCCATGATGGGAAATAAATTAAAAATCTTATCTTTATCAATATTATGTAATGTTTTAAAAATTGGACCTTATTAATATCCCTTATGTGACATGGATTTGTTCCTTTGAGGAATATATCCAAATTTATTTCAGATAAAATTACAATACCAAAACCATGCCTAATAAGTTAGGTAAAATTATCATTATAGGTACCTATAGATTCATCATTATTTTTCAATAACATGAGAAACTCTTTAAAAATATTCATTCAAAGAATACAAAGAATGTATTTATAAAAAATAATTTTTTGAACTCATCCCAATTCAAGGATTCAATTCTATATTGTTTCTTCATATCATTGATAATAGTCTTCAACTAGCCTGCTTTAACTTCTAACATATAAATTGTTTTACTGACATTCTCACATTCAAAACATAGGTTATTAGAGAATTCTATTTCAGTGAAAATTATCCATTGTTCAAAAAAATGTGGATAATAAGAAATGCGGTAATAAGATGAGAGTCGTGTCATAAATGAGTCAACATAATATTTTTCCCCACAAATTATCATTTGTAATTCCATAATGATTCATATATTGATAAATTTCGGTGATCATATAAACATGATTTTACATTCCATCTCCTGTAGTATTTTGATGATCAGAAGAACAATCATAGAATTAAACATCACACATATCATTAAAAAGATTCCTTTAGGTTCCAACCATTTACATAAGGAAAATTTCATATATTTGGAAATAAAAATAATACTAGGGAACTACATTATCATGAAAACCAACTTATATTATATTTAAATTATGATTTATTCATTAATCTATAAACCCTTAAGTTTATCTTAGTATACTCATAGAAAACATATATTTAAAAAATGTAAGGTTGTGCATGAGGATTTTATCAATTCCCAATGAATACCTCCCTGCATTTTCAATCCTGGTATACAGTAGGATCCATTTTCATGCACTAGTTCCTGATCAAGTCCAGATCAATATTTTGTTATTAAGTTTTTTAGCCCTATGAAATTTTTTCCAGTTCTACCTCCACATGTAGTATCCATATAGACATTTATTTATTAGAAACCACTCACTCTATATTATACCATAATTCAGGGACATTTTCAGGTACATTTCCTTATCTTTATACATGAACATAGAAATTTCTTTGGGGTTCTCACTAAGGCTTTAATATCCTTGTATAAAAAGGTTAAATATAATATTTCTCAGACACCAACTATACAGACCCGCTATTAATATACATTAACATTACAAAAAAATTTCCACACTTTATATATTATAAAAATAGACACCGAAATAACGTTTTAGTTTAGTTCCTTTTGAAATATGGAAACATAACTAGTAATACATAATTGAGCTACATTATCTCGCATGAGGTTCTTCATGACTATAACCCATCATTGAAAATTCATTCATAACACATACCTTCATAACATGGGGAAATGAATGATAAATGGGGGTGATATCAAATTATCAGTATGTGTAATCACGGGATACATGTAAACATAAAAATAGTCATGAGGTTATGTTAACATGCCCATAACAATTGAAGATCATTCCTTTCATATCAAAGATTGTACAGAAGAATCATGGAATAAATATTTCAATTTCAGAAGAAATGAATAATAGTGGAATCAAGAGGATAATCCATGAAAGCATAAAATAGAAATAATTCACAAAATATTGGTAGTCACGTAATCATATAAAATTATATCCCTTATAGTTACGGCATCACTACCCAGAACATCATCATATTATGGGTTATCTCCCAGTACGATCATGGTATTCAATTTTCACTCCCATGAAAATCATATTAATAATGATTAAATCCCATGACCATATAAGTAGAAAAATTCATTTACTGAACTGATTTCACTCCTCATTCCATCCATGTTTATCTCATAATATATCAATATTTACCCAATTATTTGGAGGGAGAAATAGGTCCCACCCATCTCATAGGGAAATCAAACATATTCTTTCCATTTGATCATAAATGTTTATTAAACTATAAACCTTGAAATGAAATGAGTGTCCTAAATAAGTAATCATATGAAAAAAATGAATTTTATAAAATATTCATAATCATTTCATCCAATAATAAAATGTGAAAAGAATTAGGTTTCATAAGAATAAAACTCGGGAAAGGAAAATGGGTTTCACAAACATCATGACATTAAAACGTAATCATTTTAGAGAAAGTATATCAATGGATCCTTTGGATATTTTCTTAGAAATAAAAATATAACACCAATGTATGTCATATAATATTGATAATTATTTTTGACAATATTTTACAAACATTTCATGAGGAATATATTCTTTTTCCTTACAAATTGTTTTTGAAACATAAAATATCCTTGAAATCCTTTTTTGACTAAATTATAGATTTGAAAACATATAAAGAAGTATTTAAAAATGGAATAACATTATAAAAATAAATTTTCATTAATAATGTGCATAAGATATCATTTTAATGAATTTATGATTTTTTAGAATAATATTTTTAAATAAAATATACTTCCAAAAGAAGATATAAATTGCAACACAATAAGATTTTGGGCATTATGTTTTTTGAATTAATTTATATTTTTCATATTTTAAATTTCATGGGTCACAATAAATTATTATATATATATATATATATATTAAAAGACTACATTATAATTCAATACACACCACAAATACTATGATTGAGCTACATGAAATAAAAACATTTTTTTATCTATATATAATACCCACTTGGCTTGCACTTCCCACAACACTGGCTTTTCATACATTATGGGGAATATAGGTGTTTCTATGAACCATCATATTTTTATAATTATGTTATTGAGATAATTAAAAAAAATCATCAATAATTATAATATGTCTAGTAATTACTAATTTTAAAAATTATTTATAATTTTTATATTGATAAAACAGATTAATAGTGAAAGATATGATTTTTGGTAAATTTATTTTATGTATAAAAATTAATTTTTTTGAATTTTGCGATCTAAATTTTAAAAATAAAATTAAAGACATTGAGATATCTAATTCGGTAAAATAAACATCAATTTATAATTTAGAATTCTGAAATTATCTTATGTGGAATTTTTTGGTATATTTCTGTGTAAAACCCTTTTTTATGAATATTAAAAAATACTATTTTTCATTATCAAATATATTCTCATTTAAATAATTAATAATGTACACTCATATTTTAAAATTTTTAAGGTGAAATTATATCAATTATAAATATATTAATACAATTAAGATTATACTAATTAATTCCACATAAATATTGATTATAAAAACTATAAAAACTTTTGAAATTCTTTCTAAATTAATAATGAATATTTTTGTCCCGTCTTCTAGATTAACATTAATCATAATTTCCCAATTCTATGAATTGTGTTTAAAAAATACAATATATACAATTATATTGAAAATAATATTTACAGTATAATAAGATCAAATTAATTTTGACCAAAAATATTTGTAAAGTGGTTAAAATGAATCCCAATGGTTAATATCACGTTACTCTTAATTAGGGACTAAACCATATTATTAGGGAAATAATTACCTAGAAAAATTCCCCAAACCCATTTTATTACTATATTTATTCTATTCACAGTAAATTAATGATTTTTGTTGGTTTGGTATTACTTTAATTAGGTAATATCATGTAACATCCCGGTTTGGGAAGCCACACAGAGGTGCCCTGTACCCGGTTGGTTACTTGGCGTCAAGCGCATTTCCCCGAACACCAGAGGTAGCTGACTAGAAGTGAGGGCCTTTAGTGTGATAGTGGAGAAACTATGCCCTCACTAAAATAGTAACACAGTAGATGTAAATGAAAAGCAATAACAAAAGCATCAAAAGTACTATAACAAAACTAAATAGTAGAAGACTGTATGTAATAAAAACTAGAGAACATATATAAGATGATGCATGCCAAATGTTTCTAGGAAAACATCTAAACAAGTAACAATTCTGATTACAGTACTAATCCAATGTAAAAAATAATACATATAAACAACTCCTCAACATTGCAAGCCATAGCTTGGTCCCATGCCCCCCAGCTCCAAAGCAGTGAAGTACCTGATGTAAAACGGCACTATCCCATATCTATACATACAACAATATAATCTGTTTAGGACCAAAATCATGATAGAAACATGGTGTGAGGCTAAATACTAGTAAAAAACCACCACAATATTTGTGCTCAATAGTCAGTGATTATAAGGAAGGTAATCAGTAAAGAAAGTAGTAAACAAGGAAGTACTCAGTAGTAAACAATCCATAATTTCAATGCATTCAGTTTCATATATCAAGAAACAGGTAGTCAAAGAAGGTAACCCTCTAGGTAGTACTCATAGCCTAACCCCACAGGTTTAACCAAACATGTCAAATCAATCAACTAAACACAAATGGTAACCCTCTGGATAGTACTCACATCCTAACCACTCTAGTACAACAAAAAAATACCAGAAATATTCCAAACATAAATTGTAACCCTATGGGGAGTACTCATAGCCTAACCCTTCTGGTTTAACCAAACAAGAAAAGAAACCCACTTGGAATTACACTCATTATAACCTCACTATTTCAGGTTAATCATAAACTCATTGAGGAAGCACTTACCGTCAATTCCTCATATAGTCTAGTATCAGAATATAAAGGTTCTATGTGGAAGAACTTACGTCACATTCCACCTATGGCACAGTTGAGGAACTACGGACTCTCAGAAAAAGTACATACATCAATTCCCCCTATGGTATCGCTTCATAACAGTAAACATACACTATATAGAAGCCCTTATTTCCATTCTCTATATGGTCTAATACACTAGGTTCTCCATGCCCTGTGTAAGTCAACCAAGCTTAGAAAATGCATATCGGCCAAATTAACCTTCAAGAAATAATTTTCTAGAAGCCTACAACATATCAGCATGTCTGATAAACAAAACACTTCATCCCATAATACTTCACATGGTATGTAAACAAGACATCCTAACAGGACAAGCAAGGCCAAACAGTCATAAACCAACATGCATGGGCAAACACCCCCCAGGAGTAGAGATTAACCCTATTCTCATTCAATTAACTTCTATTAAATCATACAAGCATAACAGAAAATTAACAGGGCCAAAATAGTAAACACGAAATACCACTTTCAAGGGTATTGGACAAATTGCACATATAAATCAACGAAATTAAACGGAAAGTCACAAACCACCTAAACAGGGGTGGTAGGATTGATATACGTGAACCTCAAGCCTTGAATTCCCCAAGAACATAGTAGGTCTACAAAAATTCAAAAAACACTCAACTGAAGATAACATAATAAATAGAAGGAATTCTGAAATGAAGCTCTAGCGTAAGGAAGAGCATTCCTAGGTGATTCCAACACAATTTACAGTGATCTATTCAGATAATAGATACCTGATCGGGAGCTCAGTGGAAGATTGTATTTGTTATCTCACTCTCATACAAACAAAACCTATAATGAGGTGGTTTTTTCCTTCAGACGCGACCTCGGTATGTTTAATGAAAATAAGATAGGACATTCTATTTACATTATAAGTACATGAAACATGCTTTCCTTCACTGGAAACCACATTAAGCATACTCTAGGTCCCCACACACGGTCGTGTGCATTGCCGCTATACGGCCAACACCCGGTTACCCACGATAACCGAGTACATGGGGTGTACTTATAAATTACATGGAGTGTACTTATGAAATTTACAGAAACTCCTCTTTTTCCTCAAAAACACCAAAAAAAGGAAACATACCTAAAGAGATGATCTGGGTTCTTAAAAAAATCTTCCCTTAATTAAATTCGTCCTCGAATTTACCTAGCAAGGAGGCATAGAAGAAGTGTCCTCAAACAGCTTTGGCCACTATGATCGAACATCGGTCTCCCCTTCCCAATTCTCGTCATGTACTCACCTGTGCTGACATTGGACTCATACTAGATGAATAGACCGTCCATGGGGAACCTTAATACGTCGACCAACAGTCCTATGGGGATGCTTCTCAAACAAGGCATCCACCTCCTACTCAACCTCCTCTGGTTGAATAATATGAGATGGGTCTGAGAAGTAACGTTGAAGTTGAGAAACGTGGAAAACATTGTGAATATCTCGGTACCACTAAAGTTACTGCAATGGATACGCAACCTTCCCAACTCTCCCCAACACCTCAAATGGCCCGAGGTACCTTGGTGAATGCTTACCCTATCTCTTAATCCTTCGTTGCCCCAACCTCGGTGTGACATGTTGGAAAACCTGATCACCGACCATGAACTCCAGAGGTCATCTCCACTGATCAGCAAAAGACTTTTTTCTAGACTTTTCATTATCCATACACCTCTAAATCAACTCTATCTGCTCTTTGGTCTAATGGACAAGATGAGGGCCCAACATAGCTGCCTCTCCTGCCTCCAGCCAACATAAGGCTGATCAGCATGGTCTACAGTACAAAGCCTCATATGGTGCCATCTGAATAGTTTCATGAAAAATGTTATTGTTGTAAAACACCACAAGTGGTATGTGCTTATCCCAAGAACCGCAAAAAGTAAGGATGCTTGCTCACAACATATCCACAGGCACCTGAATCATATGCTCGGACTGGCCATCTATCTGGGGATGACAAGTTGTACTCAAAAGTTCATGTGTGACCTAGTGCTCTTAAAGCCCCTGTGAGACCCGAGATGTAAAATGTTCTTCCCTGTCTTAGTCAATGGATTGTGGAACCACATGTAAACGTACAATCTGTCTGATGTAAAACCCTCCCAACTTGTTAACACTAATGGTTTCCTTGACCGGAAGGAATTAAGCAACCTTCGTGAGTCTTTCAATGACAACCCAAACAACATCATTCCCTCGAGGAGACCTCAGTAGACCTATCATGAAATCGCTTGTGACATTAACCCACTCCCACTCAGGAATGGGTTGCTGTTAAAAAATCCCAGTGGGTTAATGATGCTCCGCTTTCACTAGATGATAGGTGGATCACCTCATGACAACCCAAAAACATATCTCTTCATACCTGGCCACCAATACTAATGGTCTAGATCATGAATCAACTTGGTGACACTGGGATGAACTGCCCAAATAGAGGAATAAAAGTCTCACATCAAATCCACACATATGTCGGATGGAACCCATACACACCCATGAAAACACAATATCTCAATTCTGCATATGGTCAATCTTATAATATGTTCATATATTGACACTCTTTCATGTAGGACTAAGCCTTCTGATTCTGATAGATGCCTTATTCTAATTTGATACAAAAGAGTATAGGAAACCACTATAGAGGAAAGAAATGTCTTCCCCTACCTATCAGGCTCTTCCAACTACATCTCAGAGAACAAATCCATAAGCTTCCACACCCTACTGGCCTCCTGAACATCCTGTATCCGAGTCCTCCTACTTAGCGCATTAGCCACTAAGTTTCCTTTCCCAAGCATTTTGGAAAGCTTGATGTCAAATGATAGATGGTACTCCACCCACATTCACTGTCTCAAATTCAAGTCACACTGAGTGAAGATATTATTCATACTTTTTTGGTCAGTGAAAACAAAAAAATTCCCTCCTAGAAGAAAATTTTTCCAACAGTATACGTCATGAACAACTACAGCCAACTCAAGATCAGGTGTTGGGTAAATCCTCTAATGTGGCCTCAACTGTTGAGACCCATATTCCATGACTCCTTCCCCTTGCAAAGGCACAGATCTGAACCTGATGCCTAAAGCATCACAATAAACAGTATAACTCTTTCCCAGCTATGGTAGTACTTGTATCAGTGCTATTTTCAACCTTCCTTTCAGCTCTTGAAAGGATGAATCACAAAAATATGACCACAATAACAATGAACCCTTCTTAGTAAGACCCATCAGTGGTGCTGATAAGTGTGAAAAGTCATGTATGAAATGTCGGTAGTATCCATCCAACCATAGAAAATGCTGCACCTAAAAGATTTTCTTCATCTTCTCCCAGGAAACTACTGCTCTCACTTTCTCTAGATCTACAGATACTCTTGTCTCTAAGATAGCATGACCCATGATGTTAATCCAGTCCATCCAAAAGTGGCATATTGAGAGATTAATATATAACTGAAGCTCTATTTGTGTAATCCAAATGGTCACAAGATGGGTAGTATGGTGGTGTCGAATGTGAGATAACACGAAGATATCATCCATGAAAATCACCATAAAAGAATCCAAGTATGGATGGTACACTCGGTTCATAAGTGCCCTAAAAACTATAGGGGTGTTCGTGAGACCTTATGGAATAACCATATACTCATATAGGCCATACCTGCTCTGAAAGGATATAAGAGTTATATCTGATGGTCTAACGTGCAACTAATGCTAATCGGACCTCGTGTCAATCTTTGAGAACACCCAGGATCCTCGAAACTGATCAAAGAGATCATCAACCCATGTCATGGGATATTGGTTCTTGACCGTCAATTGGATCAAATTTTGATAATCCACACAAATTATAAGGGTATTGACTGACTTCTTTGCAAATAGGTTAGGAAAAACCTAAGGTGAACTACTAGGTTGGCTGAATCCCTTTGCCTAAAACACCTCCAACTACTTCTTGAGATCCGGCAATCCAGGTGTCGCTATCTTATTAGGCAGAATAGACACTATTATCTCTCCTGGAACAACCTCAATTGAAAAGTCCACCTCTCGCTCCAGAGGAAAACATAAAAAATACTCTGGAATGACGTCCTTGATATGATCCACCACTATAGGAAAGTCTACCTATTATGTCCCCTGGTCATCCAGATATACACTAGAAATCTAGGCTATAACTCCTCCAAACCCCAGATGCTCGGGTACCTCTTTACTCACATGGAAATCCCATAAGACCATATAAAGAAACTATCCACCCTATGGTGATGTGAAACTCACCCTACAATGATAGAAATACACAAAATCTGAAAGGGAACTAACCAGTCCATTCTGAGAATGAATTCATAGCCCACCATCTCTAATTCATAGAGGTTAAATGAGAAGTGACACCCAACAACCTCAAGAGGGCACTTCGTGCACTGATGTACACTAGTCGTTCTTTTCACCAACATTGTGTCCAATGTAAAGACATCAGAAGAAGAAAATATATAGATCCCATGTATTTTCACAATAGAAATAGATATAAAGCTATGGGAAGCTGCTGTATCGAAAATAGGAAAATCTAAAACTAAGGAAACTAAGATCATACATCGAACTGTAGAGTGTTTGGTATCCTACTCTTCCAGGGTCTTCTCCACCACAAATATCTGACTTGCACTGCCGCCCTATGACCATGCCTGACCACTCTAAGCTTGTAAACCCTACTATCGCTGAATGTCAGGTGACTGACTACCACAGTCATGACCTCCACCTCGGCTTGAATGGATGGAATAAATCTAGTTCCCATACCGATGAGAAAATGTTGGCACTGCTCCTGAACATGTAGTCATAGAAGAACCCGTGTCACCAGCTGCTGGTGAGAAGATTTGAGAGAAACACTGAAGATGACCCATCTTTCCTCAAGATCATCACTCCACTGGGTCTCTTTGTAAATTTGTCATCGTATGCCTTCTATTTCTGCAATGGTTGGACACCACCTCTCTACCAGAAGATATCTACTTCCTCCTATGATCTCCATGCATAGACTCCATACAGCACTCCCAACAATCATCAAAAGAGATACAAACTCTAGATGTCGATCCTCCATAGCTCACAACTCTTGAATCCCTCAAATTGTTCTCGGTTATTAGTGTCTGGTTGACTATATAAGTGATGGAAGTAAACAAGAAGATGTTCACCTGAGATCAGATGTCATTCCTCAGACCATCATCAAGAATCCTTTCTAGGAATAACTCATAACCTCCAGGAATATGCGTGATACATTGTAGCTCAGTGAAGCGAAAAGAATACTCCTTGACTGAGAGATTACCCTTCTCAAGGTTCATTATCTCTCGAGCTCGATCGACCCTCAATGTCTCCGGATAGAAGTAATCGTACAAGGAACACTAGAACGCATCCCACGCCATATCCTACTGGCATCCTGCTTATGAGATCACATCCCAACATCTCTTGGTAGAATAAAAAATCCTATAAGTAGTGAGTTTCACCCTCCACTCTGGAGGCATCTCCAAATGCTCGATGATAGAAAGCATGGATTCTAACACATACTTCTTAGCCTAAGGTCCTCCTTCCCCGGTGAAAGTGGGAGGATGTTGTTGTTGGAAAACCCATATCAACACACCATTGACGGGAATAAAGTAGTACTCTGTGGAAGGTCTGATTGAACCTCATAAATCCCTCTCAGAACTGTGCGTCAGCACCTATGTTCGGAATGACGGGACGTTCCAAGACTTGTACTAGAGGAGGATCTACACGATGTCCTTGATCAGCCATGTCTGGTGTTTGATCATTGCCCTGTAACTGCTGTACAACCGGAGGACATCTTAGAGTCATGAATCTATAAGGTCAAACTCAAACATTAGATCAAATTATCAAGGACTGAAAACTAGAAAAGGAAGGAGGGAACAATAGAATGAAAGCATTCAAGTGTAATAAAATGTGGTAACATGGCGTGTATATTGGATTACACCACCTTTTCATCTAAGACTTTCACATGGGTGTGTAATTCTTCTAAAACAGGTCGTGAAACACCGAATACACAACATGTTTTACAAACACATGATGTGTACTTGAATCCTCTTTCTCTACCCGAGATATCTTACACCGAGACCCGCATGGATCTCTCTGAACAAGAATACATGGCGTGCTAGTGCAAGACACGGTGTGTACTAAACGAGCTTCACTGACCCATGTTGTTACTAACATGACCAAGTACATGGATCACACTACACAGTGTGTTTAAGACTGACACGATGTGCATTAGGGAAGACTCCACTGACTAGTTTTCTTAGTGACATGGATGGCTGCACATTTCTACAACACGACATGAACAACCAAAACACGGCATGTCATACCAAAGAATTAAAACCCCGTGTATCTCCCCACATAGTCTAAGACACAGTTAGTGTCTACATGGCTTGTACATATGGTACATGACATATACTTAAAAAAAATAGTTTCTTTTGAGACAGAAGAACCCATGACATGTATTTAACATTACACGCCATGTAATCTGGGTTTTTTAGGATAGTATGCCTCAGAAACTACCCCGAATCCCTGAAAACACAGAAATAAACCATTAAATTCTAAATTCCAATTTTTGATGGCCCATACTCCATGCGAATCAAAGATTGGAATCTTAAATTTTTCATAAACAAGCATAAAAACGTAATGATCCACTAAATTCTGGTCTTTTAGGGCCCATAACACCTCAAGAACCATTTTCTGGCCTTCATTAAAAAAAAATCTTACACCAACAATACCCTATGAAAAAGAGTTTTTTTTATCAATGCATATATCACAAAAAGAATTCATATCTAGCACAACACCTGTCACAACATCATGAAATAGCTAATGCCCTCTATATGGCATGGAAATAATATATGACATGTGATCCCTAGAATGTGGTTATATGATGAATGAGATGGAATACCCTTATCTCATAGAGTTGCAACAAAAAAATAACCACAATAACATCAACAATAACATCACAAATCATGTAAATCACTCATAGTGAAATCAAATCAATAGTAATAATTGAAATACATGAAAAATGGAAATAAATGATTTAGATTGTCTTTTCCATGTACACAGGTTAGCTACTCCCGGGAACAACTTATTACCAAGTAACTATTTCTTCCAATCCATATATATTGGCTCTAAATAGTATTTCAAGGGAAAACAATCCCTTTGACACTTTGAATCATATCGGTTCTGAAAGCGACCAAGAGGTGCCCCATACCCAGATGTTCACATGGCCTTAAGCACATTTCCCCAAATGTTAGACGCTACCGACTTGAAGAGAGGGCCTTGGGTGTGATAGTGGGAAAACTATGCCCTCATTGGCAGAGTAACACAGTGGAAGTAAATCAATAGCAATAGCAGAAACATCCATAGTACAATAACAAAAGAAAACAACGGAAGACTAGAAGTAATAACAACTAGATCACATATATAAGATGATGAATGATACATGTGTCTAGAAAAACAGCCAAAAAAAGTCTCAATACTGAATACAGTACTAATAAAAAGTACAAAAGGAAAACAAGTAAACAAATCCTCATCATCGCAAGCCCTAGCATTCCCATTCCCTCTAAATCTTAAGAGGTCATGTACCTGAAGTAGAAGGGTGCTTTCTTATATCTATACATGCTACAATATAATATGTGTGGGCCCAAAAGCATGACCTAAACACTGTGTGAGACTAAATCCCAGTAGGATACACCCACGAGATCTCTGCCCAAAAGTCAGTGAATATATGGTGGGTAATCAGTAAAGAAAGCAGTTAACAAGGAAGTACTCAGCAGTAAAAAAACAAACAATTTCAATGAATTTAGTTTCATATATCAAGCAACAGCTAATAAAAGTAGGTAACACATTGGGTAGTACTCACAGCTTATCCCCTTCGGTTCAAACAAACACATACGAGCAAGAACATATACACAAATGGTAACCCTTTGGGAAGTACTCATAGCCTAAGTCCTCCGGTCCAACCAAACAAGACCAGAAAGAAACTAAACACAAATGGTAACCCTCTAGGAAATACTCACAGCCTAACCCCTCTGGTTCATCCAAGAAAGAAAACCAACCCTTTGGAAAGTACACTCTGTCTAACCAATGAAGTTCATATTAAGTATATACTCTCTGAGGAAGAACTCACCGTCAATTCCTTCTATAGTCTCGTATCGGTAACTAATGGCACATTGGGGAAGCACATACATCACATTCCCCCTATGTCCCACATTGAGGAACTACAGACACATTGATGAATAACTTACTTCAATTAACCATATGGTCTTGCACCGTAACAATAAACATATACTTTGGATAATACCTTACATCCATTCTCCATATGGCCTACTCCACTAGGTTCTCACAGCCCTCTGTAAGTCATGTAAGCATACCAAGACCTATCAGCTATAGTAACCCACAAGAACTACATGTCTAGAAGTATACAAAAAATCAACATGTTAGAAAAAGAGAACACTTATTCCTACAGTACTAGGCATGGGATGTAAATAAGGCATCCTAACTTTCCAAGCAAGTCCAAATGGTCATAATCAAACATGCTTGGGAAAAAACCTTTAAAGCGTTGCAATTAACCCTATTCTCGTTCAATTAACCATTATAAATGCTTAAAAGAATAACATGAAATTAACAGGGCCAAAATATTAAACACGCAATACCCCATCCAAGGGTATTGGTCAAATTAAACATATAACTCAAATACATTCAATGAAAAGGCACAAACCACCTACCTTGGTGTTGTTGGATCGATATATGTGAACCTCAAGCCTTGATTTTCCCAAGAACATCGTAGATCTACAAAAATGATAAAAATGCTCAACCGAAGATAACATGATAAAGAGGAGAAATCTGGAAATGATGCTCTAGTAGAAGGAAGAGCTTACCAAAGAGATTCCAAGGAAATCGACGATGGTTGATGCAGATAACAGACGCTCGATTGGGAGCACGAAGGAAGATCGGCGTTGTTCAATCAGTCTAGGATGAACCAAACCTAGAAAGAGGTTTTTCTATCTGTAAGACATGACCCTGGTATGTTTAATGGAAAAAATAAAGTGCACTGCATTAACTTTATTTCACCATTCACCACATTATGCGGTCTGCAGGTCACCACACACGGTCGTGGGAAAGGCCACTACACTACCTGACCCGACTACCTGTCTTAATCGAGTACATGACATGTAATCATAAAGTACACAGTGTGTACATAGGAAATTTCCAAAAACTGTTCTTTTTCCTCCAAAACACCATAAAAAGGAAACATACCTAAAAAGAATATTTGGGTTCTTACATAGCATGTATACACCTAACATATTTTAAAAATATCTATGTAAGTCATTTTCCCTCCTAAAATAAGGCCACCATCTATCCCACAACCTCACACCTCCCAAACCTCTTATTTTCAATGATGATCTCCCTAATAAACTTTCCAAGAAACCTCTTATCCTATTATAATCATTCCTTTTGGGAGGAAAACAATCCAAGTAAACCTTTTACCTCAATCCAAAAGAAGTTACCAGTTTCTATGTAAAGTATTATCCATAGTCCATTATTTTTTTTACTTATCCACCAAAACCTATCTATTTAATAAATTCCTATAAAAAATCACCAATATCCCTTATATAGTAGGCTATTTTTATTCTAAGTGTTATACATACACGTATACAGACCTCCATATAATGGTTAATAAACATACTATTTATGCGCTTAGAGAACCACAACCTCTCATGGTTGACATTATGATATAAAATATGTATATAAATGTTATATTCAATATTTATTATTTCCTTAATCATTTGTATTAATTTAAAAAGAAATATATTTATTAAATTCCATTTTCTATTCGAATGATAATTTACTTTGAGGAAGTGTGTACTAACATCCCCTCAAAGCTATATGATTCATTCATACACTACTTGGATTATATTAAGTATGGTTTTAGTGAATATATAATATATATATTATATAATAAATCTTTTGAAATAATTATATATATATATATATATTCATATATGTCTCTTACTTTCTTTCTCACAACATGAAAATTAAATGGAAATAATGTTTATATGTATGTATGACCTATCATCTCCATGAACTGTGTATTCAGTTTCATTCATATATAATCCAATGATTTTAATAATACAAATATATTGTTTAGAAATGATATTTATACCCTATGTTACATTCTTGAAATCATGAAATAATTTATTAGTAACAATTATATAACAAATTAAGACAAATCCAAATAATAGAGCGAATATTACCCGAAGTAAAACCATAACAATGGTTTGTTAAAAGGCAGGTAATATAACATGGTAATAAAACCATATATGGTATTAGATACAAAAATATGATTTTTTAAGAAATTAAATTTAAAATATATATTGATTATACATGTGTTTTGAATGATTTTGAAGAGAGTTCAGACATATGGTAAGGGGATTTCTTCGGACATTTTATTTCTATGAGATAAACGATTTATTCACCAGCATTTCCTTTCACATGGTGTTTATAATTCTCATAGATATAATTAGTTACATATATATTAAAAATTATGTGTATTTAAAAATCCATTTAATGAATTTTATTTCATGGGGGTTATGTTTAAAATGTTACCATATTAGTAAAATAGTTTTGTCTCAATTTTCTTTGTCTGAGACTAATGTTAATTATGCGCCTAAATTCATTTTAAGGTGTGTATACATCCATTTTACATTAATTATCATGAATATCCATATTTTAATTATATTCTTTGATTCACGTCATTTTATTTTAATTCATTGAGAGCATGACCCCGTATTACCATGTGATGAGAGTTCATTGAAATGATATCATCGCTTTTCAAGATATTTATATTTATGCTTCCATAGATGAAATCTTACACCATATATATCAAGATGATCATGAAATTTATTTTCCTCTAGTTTTTATGTTATACTAATGTATTGGTACCATATTTATACTCTTGGTACATAATATAGTTAATAATGTGTTTTTAAGAAATCCAGACATTTCCCACACTTCGATCAGAAAAATGTGTTCCCTAAAAACGATTTTCATGCATATTATAGTAATAACCTAATATAATTAATAGCAATTATTAACCTTTTTTTCTTTCACAAATTCATTAAATGAAATATTCCTTTTAGTTCCTGAATGAGGAATTTTATATCCTTTTTATGACACAAAAGGATTGTTCTTTTTATCTCGTATGACATCATTGAATTTTTCCATAGTCAATACATTGATGTTTTCTTTTCATGTTTAAAGTATATTTTTTATGTAATTTATTTTTAAAATATATTTTCAATAAAATTTTTATCAAAATTTTTTCATTGTCCTTTTATATTTGTTTAAGGAAAATGGTTTTTGAAATTTTTTCATGATCTATTTATATTTTTTAAATGAAAAGGCTTCCGATATTTTTTCCAGTATTTCTTTATAAGAATTCGTGTTTGTTTTCAAGAAAACGTTTTTTAAAATGTTTGATGTTTTAAGGAGACTATTAAAATATGAAATGATATTTACCTCAATTTTTTTTTCAAAATATAATTCCATGTTATTGTACATCTATGATTTCATCGGTTGATGTTACTAAAACCCTTCTAGAAAAATATCCAAAGGTTCCATTGATGTTATTCCTTGAGTGGTTAATGGTTAGAAGAAATTAATCCTCTAAAAAAATTTATATTCCATGTCTTTTTTTATTTTAAAACTGATTTTTTCATAAATTATGATTTCACGATTTGAATATAAAACCTATATATTTTCATAGGTTATAGTGTAATGAAATGTTAATGAATCCAATTTCATTTTGGAGTTTATGAATAAATGTTTATAAAAAAATTTCATCTTATGAATAATGATATGATTAAAGCTTTATTATATTTTGGAACCTATATGAATGATTAAATTATGAGATCGGTGGGACCTATATCTGCCACAAATTCATTAGGTTACAATTGATGACTCATGAGTATAAATGTTTTTTTCAACCTGATTACATGTTCACATTGTATGCATGGAGCTATTTGTATATCCATTAGTTTATTTGTGAACATGATTATGTGGTAAAATTGTTATGAGTGAATTTTATTACATGTTCGCAATGGTATACATGACTTGGATTCATGTCCATAATTTTATGGGTGAACCTGATTACAAGTTCACAATGTTATGCATGAGCCTAATTACCTATTAACAATGTTATTAATTGACATGGCTTTATGTCCATATGCTTATGTGTGAACTTGATTACATGTTCCAAAATTTATTGATGGACCTGGTTTCTTGTCCATATGATTATGTGGTGTCCTGATTTCAAGTCCTTAACATAATGAGTGATCTTATTTCTAAAAATTCATGTTCCCAATGTTATTAAAAAATATGAATTCCACTAATTCTATTACTAGTTATTATGTTATACTTTCATGACTTCTGCACTTAATCCATTTTTGATCTATTTTGATACACTAAATATTTATTATGATATTTAATATGCAGGGTTTCATCATCAAATGTTATACTCATGTTCAATACCATTTATTTCACGTTATGATTATGAATTTCCAGTATTTAACATTACATATCATCTGAAATCACCCCTATATTATGTTTCCTTTCCCTTGGATATAAAGAAAGTTATTAAGAAGAATTAAAAAAAGAAGAATTTCTTTATGGGAGGTGTTGAAAATCATTCACCAGGATTGAAGTTTCTATTTTACATGATTCCAAATACCCTAAATTATTATGTCCTCTAGAAAGTATTTTTGTAATATACTGAGTATTCATCTAAAATGATGTAATATCCATGTATGATAAGCATGGGGCACTAATTTTGGTAGCAAAGGAATTATTTATTCATATGATGGAAACTATGATGAGAAACCATCAGTGAGATCACTAATTATATTTCTAAGGATATTTCTATGGATTTATCTAAGGATAATTAAATGTATACGTTAATGTTGAGGAATAATTCATTGAATTTTGGAAAAGGATAGATTTAGTGGTTTCCTAGAAGTACATCTTTGTCTACAAACTACAAATTGATGTTGGAATATAATAGATGTACCTAGGGGAAGAAACACCAACAATATTTCTCAAGCATGACCTGAGATAATTTGGAACACAACAATGAGCCCTGCTGTACACCAGATTTGATATTCTTGGGGTATATGATTTTGGAATTCAAAAACTCATCATGAATAATAATGAAAGAATTAAATATATTTTTGTAGTGAATAACCTAGGATAGACCAAATGATTCATAGATAAGGTTTTGTGTCATACTTTAGACGTCATATGTGTGAATTTTTAGGATAATGTGGTTCCACATTATCATAAAAATTTCTTACTCTGTGATTTTGGTTTTACCAAAAGTATGGATCCCAAAGGAATCACATTAATGTAGATTTTGACGTACAATGCAACAAATTTACTCCTGAAGATCCGAATGCTAGGGTGGTGGAATAGAAATCCTTGATGTAAAAATCTCACATCTTTTAGAAGATGTGGATCATGTTATGATTCTAAATGATCAAATGATGGAACCATGTTCTATTGAGTCCTTTGTGAGGAGTCTTCCACATTCATTCTATAGATCATATGATCCACATGTTACTAAACACTGGACTAGTACTGATGAAAATATATTATCTATTATCAACTATTTGGATCATGAGAAAGTCATTCAGGTTGTTTATTAGATAGAAGGTGAAGCATAATAGTGGTGGAATCTAATCATGATTATGAAGAATGAAAATGAAATTAAATCCACTGATTGGGATGACATCATGAACATATTATTATATAAGTAATTTTGAGAATTTATTTATATGAATATGGTGGATGTGTTCATTGATTTGAATTAAAAGGATAATGAATCAATTGATTCTTATGAGGGTAATTTGGGTAGCATTTTGAGGTATGGTTCTAGTATTATAATCCAATGAAAATGTAATGTTCATAGGTTCCATAGTATCATCATTAAAAGTATCAAAAAAAATTTGATAATAAGAGACATTAGTAATTGTAAATACATTTTTCGTTGTGAAATAAAAGTTTAAATAGAGGTTGGAGTTACTTATTAGTCTCATGGTTATGACGTGAAGAGTAGGATGGTGTCAAATCAGAAATATAAGACCCATGGATATAAGAAATGGTTTAAAACACATTCTTTCCAAAAAAATCAGAAAGAGAACTTTGGAGGGTACCTGAATGGAACAAAAATTTGTTTCATGTGTGGGAAGCATGACCACCTAGAAAAAAACGTATATGTGATGATATGAGAAAACTGAATGAAATTAGTGGATTGAAATGTAAAAATATATAACAACCCACACATCAGTGTTTCAAGTGCGTGGAGTTTGTGCATTATGTGAATTAATTTCCCAATACAAGGACTAATGTGAATGATAAGACTCTAAAAACAATGAACAAAAAGGATAAGGGGAAAGATTATGCAATCATAATGGATGAAGTGGTCCTAGATAATAATGAATTATAACCCTTCACTATATAGTTGGTAATTTTATGTTTTATTTTGTATGAAATATATATATATAAGTTGTGTTGTTCATCCTTGGTGAGATTTCATGTGATTTCAATTACCTACATAAAATATGGAATAATAAAATGATTTTTTATATACAACCATTTCATGTATGGACTGAAGTTTCTAATTAAATTGTTTTTGGATTAAGATAAGAGAATATTTTATGAATAATGGGTGAATTATAATTTTATGGTGTATGAGGTTACCCATTTATGGAATTTTTAAGTTAAATAATAGATGATGTAATTAATTTTAAAGTGTTATGTTTCGATATTAGGATTTATTCATTTTGGATAGCCTACATTGGGGGAATCCAACCAAAAATGGGATGAAATATAATGTGTATCATGATCTGTTAGTACTTCAGGAATGAAAATTCCACCTTTATTTATAAATAAATAGGTGAAGTTGATCATGAAACAATAAATAGAGCGGTTTTCCAAAAATCATAAAAATATATATTTTCAAGAAAAATTATTTAACATTAGGAAAAATGATCATAACACATAAATTTTTATTCATGTGAAATTATTTTGGATGAATCAAATCGTTACGATGTTCTTCAAATATTTGTGGCATTTTTATAGTTAACCTTCTCATGACCTTTTTCTCTATCACTCTCCATCAAAACAAGATAGTTAGATTTTTCATATATTTCCATGTTATCAATTCCCTACTAATGTTATTTTATGGGGAAACCTAGCTATATGTTACTCTGGGTAAACATTATGGTTCCAACATTCCATATTTAGGTAATTTTTCGAATTCTTTTTTCAAATGTGGTTTTCTATGAATGAATCGTTCAATTGTTAAACCTTTGATAACATAGAAGAATTTAGACAGAAAATTTTATTTTATGGGGTTAGAATTTAATAACCAAATATTTTGTGAATTATTTTTTCAAATTAATTTATCTTTCTTGTATTTTTTACTTCATGTGACAATGGGATCAGATATGTGTGTGTGTGTGTGTGTGCTTGTTTGATTGTTTGTTTGTTTGTTTTAAAACACTAAGTAAAACAATCCTTTCATATAAAACTGAAATGTATTGTGCTACACACAATACTGAATTTCCATATGCTAGAGTGAATTCTTACATGGATTGTGCTACTTTCATCACTGACTTGGTGTACATTAAATACAATCGAGATGTTTAGTCAAAAAATAATTTTATTGTTATAATTTTGTAAATGAGATAATTAGAACCTAGAAATGTTTAATTTTTTATAATTATATTAATAAATATTTTTTTATATTATTTATAATGTTTCTATACAGATAAAAACATATTGATAATTGAAGATATGATTATTCATAAAGTACTTTTATGATTGAAAATATTGTTTTATAAAATGAAAATATTTTGATAGTATAATTAAATTTAGACACATTTTTAAATTGAATTTTGTGAAATAAAATTTATTTTTTAATTTATAATATCTAAATTTTTTTGGGTTAATGTTTAAGATTTTTTTTGAGAAGATTCATTTTTAATGAATATTAAAAAATACAGTTTTTAGTTAAAAACTGCCTTTTCATTTAAGTAATCATTAATGTTAAATTATATTTTAATTTTTTTAATGTTAGGTTAGATCTATTTTAAATTTATTAATATAATAAAAGTAATTATAATCAATTTATCATTTAAAATGAATATAAAAACTAAATAAGCTTTTGAATGCCTTTCTACTTTGAAAAATTGTAATTTCATCACCTATACCGGATTAGCATTATTCTTAATTTTCCCAGTTCTGTGAATTTCATTTCTAATAAAAATTTAAAAATGGTAATAAGTATAATATTTATATTCTATTTATATCAACTTAGTTTTTGACTAATAATATTTTTAAATTAATTAATATTAATCACAGTGGATAAGGTCAAATTAAGCTTATTTAGGGACTAAGACCTAATCTTAGGAGACTAAAATAACTATAAACTTGTCAAAACCTCATTTTCTATCTTTAATTTGACCAAAAATCCTCCATTAACTATTTAAGTTGGTTTGGTTGCACACATAACATGTTTTAAAACATTCCAAATGTATCATTTTTTAATGCCAATAAATGTCCACCGACTCTCCCACATCCTCACACCTCTAAAAACTCTCATGTTCGGCCAATATCATCCCAATAAAACTACCATAAATCTTAACTTCCTCTTATAATAATTCCATTTAGTATAAATCACTCCAATGAATATTTTTGGAACAAATCTAATATAGTTATCTGATTAAGAGGTAATGTCTTCTCCCAAGTCCTTTATTTTTGTTTTTCTTATCCTCCACCTCCAATTATTTTTTTACTTCCATGAATAATATTAGCAGTATAAAAAATATTCTATGTTTTTTTATCATAATTTTTTTAATTACCTGTAAACTCACCTCCATCTAACGGGTAACGAACATTCTGTTTATGTGTATGATGAACGACCAACTCACAAATCAATGATTGTTCAATTTTCCTTACCGCCTCTCATTATGGACAATATGTGGGACCTTTAATTTATATATTTTATTTATTTTATTTATTATTTAATAAATATTATTTATTATTTTCACAACAAATGTATTTTTTACATTTAAATTGGTGTTAATACGACAATTTCTTTTGAAGAAATGTGGACCACCACCCCCTCATTTGATATGATTCATTCATACACAACATGGATTGTATTAAGGATAGTTTTAGTGAATATTATATATATATATATATATATATATATTTGTGTGTGTTATCATTAATAATATATAATAATTATATATATATATATACATATATGTATATTACTTTCTTTCTCTCAACACGACAATTAAGCGGAAATAGCATTTATGCTTACGCACAACCTACCATCTCTATGAATTGTGTATTCTGTTTCATACATATATATTCTATAAATAATTATAATTTAGATATAATTTTATTAATGATATTTATATCATGTTTTACATCCCTGAAATAGTGATATAAATTATATGTATCAAATATATAACAAATTTAGACACATGCGAAGAATAAATTGAATATTACCTAATGTGAATCCTTAACAATGGATTTTTAACAAGAAGGTAATATATGGTTGTAACCAAAAATATAAACTATCATATATATGAATATGTTTTGGTAAAATATTAACAATAAATTTATGTTTATTATACATGTTTTTTTAATGAGTACAATGAGTGTCAAGACACAATGTATGTGGGATTCTACTCACTTTTTATTTACAAGAGATACATGCATGATTCACCACACATTCCTTTTACATGGTGCATATACTAAATATTTATATAATAAATGAATATTCTAGTTTAATCTACTTATATTTACATATCAATTACATTAACATTATCTCATGTATTTTAGGTTTCAATAGTAACCAAATAGTTGAAATAGTATTTTCTCAATTTTCATTTGAGAGTCATATTTTTTATGCACCTAATTTCATTTTGATATGTGTATACTACCATTTTAAATTATATTTTTGGATTATCCAAATTTTCATGATATTATATGATTCATGTAATTTTCTTTTCTTTTATAAAGATCATGATCCCATGTTACCTGTTGATAAGAGTTTATTGAATTAATCTGATCACTTTTCATGATTTTTAATGTTTACGCTTCCATTAAATAAATATTATAACCCATAACACAATGCATTCATAAATTTTCATCACCTATATTTAGTCATTTTATACACGTGTATTTGAACCATGTTTCTCATATTTTGTTCATAAGGTTGTTAATAAAGTGTTTTTATGAAATCCCAACATTATCCTCTCTTTGATCAGAAATCAATGTTCTCTAAAAAGGTATTCCAAGTATATTCTACTCATATCATATAATAATTAGAAATAAATTTTACTATCATTTATTTCACCAATTCATTCAATGGAATACTCTTTTAACATTCAATGTGAGGAATTTTCATAACCTTTTTAGTATAAGAAATGAGTGTTATTTTTTACCTTGGATGACATGTGCACATTTATCCACCATCAATCAACTAAAGAATTGTTTTTATATTTAAATGGTTATTTTAATTAATACATATTTAAATGGTTATTTTAATTAATACATATTTAAAATATAATTTCATATAAATGGTTTTCAAAACATTTTATTGATATTTGTATTTTTTTTGGGAAATTGGTTTTCAAAATGTTTTCAATATCCTTTTATATATTTTTAAAGAAAATTTATTGAAAAATATTTTCATGATCCTTTTATATATATTTATGAGAAATGGTTTTCAAATCATTTTTTAGCTCTCTTTATATGATTTTAATAATAAAGGATTCCTAATAGATTAAAAATGTTTCTTTGTAAACATTAAAATTTATTTTGATGAAATAAAATTTCTAAATGCTTTATGATTTAACGAGAATTTTCAAATAAGAAAAGAAATTTACCTCATGAAATGATTTCAAAATATCCTTACAAGTTATTTTCCATCTAAAATGTTAAATTTTGATTTCACTCAATCCCTATTATAAATTATCTCAAGGTTTTATTAATATTATTTCTGGGATGGTTAATCTTTTCATTGAATATTCCTCATGACACCCATTTCTTTTCCATGAGTTTTATTCTATTGAAACTACATCTTTTTATAGTTTATGCTTTAATGAAGTGATTATAAAACCAATCTCTTTTCAAAGATATGATGTGATGAAATGACAGTGATACCCATTTTATTTCATGGGTTATGATTTGATATTTATAAAACCTATCACTTTATATGTGTTGTGATATGGTGAATGATTTATTATTTTGTTGCACATGTATGAAAGATTTTATTATATTATTGATGGGAACTATATATTCCTCGAATGAATTGGTTAATGTTTCATCATTCACGAGCATAAATTTTATGTGTCTTGATATGGTGAATGTTTTATTATATTTTTTCACATGTATAATAATTTTATTATGAGAATGGTTGGATGTATATATCTTTCCAATGCATTGGGTATCAATGGATGAATCATGAGTATAAATGTTATACATAAACCTGATTACGTGGTCACAATGTTATGAGTGAACCTTATTACATGTTCACAATATTATTCATGGACCTAGGTGGATATCCATACGTTTATCTATAAACCTGATTACATTTTTACAATGTTATTTTTGAACTTTATTTAAAATTCACAAAGTTATTCATGGCCCTAGTTTTATGCCCATAAGGTTATCTGTGATCCTTATTACTTGTCCAAAATGTTATTCATGAACTTGGGTGCATGTGAAGAAGTTAATTCTAGGGACTTATTTCCTATCATTAAAATAATGATGGAAAATGTCTATAATTATACATGTTCACAGTGTTATAAAAAAATTCATTCCTCAAATTCCATTTCTTATTCCTTTCTTTGGATTTCATGAATTAATCTCTTAATATTATTATTATATATGTATTATAGAATTACAAACATTATTATGATCTCTAACATATAGTGTGCGATCTTAAAATGTTATCATGACATTCTATAACATTTTTTTCATGTTATGATTACACATTTCCTTTATTTACCCTTACTGATCCTCTGATCTCAACCCTTTCATATTATTCCAATATAACAGGATATGACAAATTATTATCAGTAAATGTACTGAAGGTGGAGAAAATTATGGGAGATGCTGAATATCATTCTCCAGGATAGAAGATTTGGTTTCATCATTTGAAAATTCATCAAACTATCACAACCCAGTAGAAAATATTTTTAAATTTACCATTTATTAATCTATAATGGTGTAATGTTCATTTATATTAAGCATGGGTCGCTATATAAATAAATCTACCTGTAATTAAAAAATAATTTTAAATAATCATAGAAACCAAATATTTGGAAAATGGTACTAATATATGAATATATATCTAATAACTATAGTATAATAAATTTAATTAGGTTTCTTGAGATATGGTTCATAATTTTTCATCAGTGGAAAAATAATCATAAACAATCCTGATAATTGATTATATTATTATAATATATTCTTACCACATTTTTAAAATTATATAAAACACTCCTTGTAAGAAAATAAAATTACATGAAGCCTAAAATATCATGAATAGGAGTATATTAATGATATAAAATTTCACATAAAATTATATACACCTCATAAAATAATATAGGTTCATAACCCAAATTGTTTCTAAAATAATGAAAATATAGAAAAAATACAATAGTTATTTGGTAAATTTGAAGCCATAAAATAACATGAAATAAAGATCATAAAATGTTCATGTAAACTACAATAGTTTTTAGTAAATTTATCATATAATAAATTCCTAGTAAGTATATACTCTACACAAAAATGGTGTGATGAATAAGGTGTAAGCCTTAGAGAAATAAATGTGAGATTTAAAATACAATTACAGTATTTCTTCAATATCATTGAATTATTTAAAACCTAATAGATAATAAATATTGGTAAATTTTACATCTAAAAAAGAAACCTATTAATTTATATAATACCATATATTTTTTTCTTATCAATTTTTATTAACTTTTTATTACCACATCCTTGTACAAGTTATATTTCAGGTAATAGCCTCTTTTTTTAGATGTGATTTGATTTGTTATAGGATTTCACTCAAACATGTATCATGATATCCAAAATTTAAACCATTATATAAATATAATATATATTCACAATATATTAATTTATAAAAATATATAACTTATTGAAATTGATAATTAAATACACTGTTTATTGAGATGGTAGGCGATATTTACTTATAAATGTTGTTTTCATTACATGTAGTATTGAAATAAATAATTTAAATTAATTGTATGTATATAAATAATCAGAAAGTATTAATTATAATTTTATATATATCATTTAATTTTACTAAACCCATACTTATTACACACACTAGAAATTGTGAATCAATCACATCGCTTTGAGGAGGCGGTCATCCATACATCCAAAGATGGGGTAATTATCTATATGAAAATGGATATCATAAAGGTACATGTTATATAATAATTAATGAATAATAAATAAATATTTAATATACTATATATCATGTAAAATATATATTTCATCATTATTTCCTACCTTGAAATGACATAATGAAAGAATGAGAAGCATCAGTTTTCCAGGTGGTAGTCCGCAATACACATGAATGATGATCGGGTATCCTATTAGATGTTAGTGTGTGAGAGATTATATAAAACCATTAACATATAAACATATAAATAAATTTATTATATTTATTATATTGAGGTTAATATATAATAATTAAATAATAATATTTTAGGGTGTGGTGAATGAAAATAAAATTGAATATCTTACATAAGGATGTTACCTCTTATTTCTGTAATCCTAGTTGATTTGCCTCAAATGGATTACTTGGTTGGATTTCATCCCAAATAGATGATTATAGGGTGAATAGTGGGGAATATATAAGGGTTTATAGTCACGAAGTAGATGATCCAATGGGATTGAGCGGTGTCAAAGACTGATGGGGTGAGTGCCTTTTAGTAGTGGAGGAGTCGTGGCATTCTAGTAAATATGAAAAGGAAAACACTAAAGGGAGGCCTCCTTTCCATCATGCACCTCTAATAAATATTTATGTGTGATAAAAATGTGAATCAGCCTAACTATGTTTGGTAAATGGATTTTGGATATTATTCATGGTAATTTTTCCCCTTAAACTAATGTTTAGATACTATGTAAACATGTATTCCCTCAATCACTTTAATTATATACAATTAATTTCAAAAATATTTGTGGTCAAAACAAAGTTAACCATATTATAAATTCTAAATTATGGTTATTAGAAATATATAATATATTCTTCAAAATTATAACCATATAAATTTTAGGAAATAATTTAAAATAAAACCCGCAGACTTGTCGCCACAATTGGATATTTAGGCAAAAATGATTAAAAGTTTGAAATATTTAGTTATCCAATTTCAATGTGAAATTGGTTCCAAGGAACTAAATTGGATTAATTTATGAAATAATTATCTAATTAAAATATAAAATTTATTTAAAATATAAATTTATAATTTAAATAATTTTGGTGAAAAAGCATTTTGGAATTAAAGTTCACTATTATTTACCATTTATCTAAAAGGGTGTTTTTAGGAAAAATGATTAAATTTAACCCAATATAATTATAAAATTATTAATTAAAATTTGGAGTTTATTTTATCGAAATTAATTTCTAATGGTTTTTAAAATTAATTTTATTATTATTCATAGAAACCCATCTAGAGCATTTCCTTTGAGAAAAGTGTATTATAAAACATATAAAGACTTTACGAAAAATTATATATTTTAATATCAATGGGTTTTATTTATATAAAACCATTCAAAATAATATTTAAAACATATATTTTACTATTCATATTACTATGTTGAATTGCTATGTTATATCCTTATCTTTTAAATATTTATAATAATAGAATGTTATTTCGAAGAAACTAAGTATTGCATGTATCTCAAGCCATATTGGATTATAATGAAATGTTAACATTGTGTAGTGTGCAACACAAGACATCAATGATAAATTAATTTATTTGAAAAAAATGGTTCATAAAATGTTTGGGTGTTAAAATCCATATGACTTCATACCATTGTTTGTTACATATCATGGGTTTCTTAAAAGACTATATAATGGTCTGGATATGTACAAGATTTATGAGGGATGTTTTTTTACTAGGGATCGTGGATCACTAGACTAAAGGTTTTGGTGAAATTTATTGGGTCCCAAAAGACCAAGAGGGATGTGGGATTATATTATAGAAAAGCGTAGAGATTTTCACTGAGGTGTTTTATCTCTAAATACTTTAACGAGGATTTTAGGGACTATAATGGGTTTCTATTTCTATCCTAGGGATTGTGTATTCCATTTATACCATCATACATGATTCCTAGGATATTTTCTATGATGATTATATCATTTTTATGATGATATATGGGACTCCAGTATATATAGGAGTATATATATACCATTTTAGTAGATAGTGTTATATAATTGTTTCTCCACTTCAAATAAATAAATAAATATATTTTTATTTTTTTATTGGGACATTTTATTATTGTTTTATTTTTATCTATTATTTACATTCAAATTTTTTGTAACAATTATTTTAGAAATCACATTTTAATTTCAAGTGGTGTACTTTTTCAATTAGTATTAGAAAAGACCATTGTAGGTGGAAAATTTTATTTTAGGTTATTTCCATGATTATAAAAAACTAGTTCTATTTCCATTATTTTATATAGTTCGGAAATGGGTTTGATTACACCCTTATTTTTTTTGAATAGAGAGGGAATTTCTTTCTTAAAATGGGGGGTCATGTCCTAGTAGTTGTACTCTATTGGTTAATTTTATTTAATCCAAATTAATTTGTTTTTTGTGAAATTACATGAATTTGAAATGATTATTTTTTTAGGAATAAATTCTATCATTTATATTTTCAAACTAGTATAAACTATACATTCATTTATATATGACATCATAAACCCAAAGATGATAGATTACATTGATTGGTTTCTTTAAAATCATGTATAATCCACCTTGTCTATTATAATCATTCAATTTTATCCAGGTGCCTTAGAATTGTCTCCTTTTTATTTGGGTGTGAGTAATTTAAAAATTTTCGCTCCAAACAAGGATAGTTATTGAGGTTCAAAAAGATATCATGGGTAGATGGTTTATTTTTTCCTTCTAAAATGGTTTTATATGTATCTACAATATTTTAATCCTTTTTTCATATAGTATTTAATGTTTATTAAATTATTCTTTGTCTATTTATGTAAGTATTACACCATAAGAATTATTTTTTCTCTAGTGGTATTAATTATAGACTAAAATTATTGATATTTTATTTTTTAAATTGTTTGAAATAATTTTTAATTTTATATATTGGATTTAATGGATCTATTTTCTTGGAAATACTTATTGATATTACAAATTAGAGTTTTCTTAGACAAACTCTAGTATCTAAGGTATGGATGAACCCTGTTGGATTATATGAATATGGTATTAAATTATGTTATATTGTTATTTTTTATGTTTCAGAGTAGTATGGATACTGGAATAATTTATGATCTTTTGTAGAGGGTGATGGAATGTTCTTGGTTAGCTCCTCATCAATCATAACATTGTTTTTTAATGTTGTTTTGGTATTGAGTCCAAATTTCGAATTTTTATATTGATTTCCCGGATGCAATTTAAATTTAGTGTGATAATATCTTTGTCACGACCCATCCTCGGGGCCTATGCCGTGACTACCCCAAGCCCTCCTTCCATAGGCCAGGGGCTGGCGACTAGCACCAAGGCGTAAATCCCGGTAAAGGGAAGGCATTGCCTTTGTAAAGTAAACAAACAAACAACACAGAGTAAGAAGACATAAGTAAACACTAAGTTAAAACCGGTACAACAGTAAGTGCGGAAAGTAAGTGGGCCAGAATACAAACCCAAACTGAATGTAAAGTATAACTCGAAAGGGAAAACAGCAACTGAAAAGTAAAGCCGCAACGACGAGCTATCCACTGGGAATCCCACCTGAAGGGTGGGTACAGAAAAGCTTCCACTGCTCCTCAGGTCCAGCCTACCGCTCCGAGTACGTCCCGCCCAGTGGTCCGCCTCCAGGTACCGTCCTCCTCTGCAAGCCTCAACCACGATCAACGATGTCCGTCGTCTGCAACCAACACAACGTAGTGTGGGCATAGCCCATGCAGGGGTGAGTATAAGCTACTCAATAGGGACCTCGAGACCCCCCCGAAGGTCTCCCAAAATCCAAAAAGGATAAGCCACAAAGGAAAGATACAATCACGAAGTAACAACCGACACAACTTAGGTATATGCCCATACATATACCTAAGTCATCAATTCCAAAACGCTCCAACCACCGAGCCCAAGTACAACCCAGTCCACACAGGAAAGCATACGTATTCAACACAGGAAAGAAAAACGTAATCTACACAGGATAGCACAACACAATCCACATAGGAATGTAAACAGGATTCAGCTCAAACAGGTATACATCTTCAAAAGATGAAAGAGATGATCACTGATCCATATAAGTAGTCGGACCCACAAAGGATCGATAGGTACTAACCCCCGCAATGACCCACACAGGATCGGACCCACACAGGATCTGTAGGCGCTGGCTCACACAGAACCGCTGAGCGCTGACCCACACAGAATCAGACCCACGCAAGATTGGTAGCACTAATCCACACAGGATCTCGGTGTGTTTTAGTCGTCGTCGTCGAATCCACTGAGGATATCTGCACAGTCGTCGTCGCAGTCACAGTAGCAGTCGCAGCCAGCTCTAGGGTTCTCGCACACAGCAAGCTCGCTCGGGAGGGTCCGCTCCATGAGCCGAGAGGCTGATACATCAACTGACACATAGTCTAGAGTTGATGTATCCAAAATTTCTGTATCATCAATAGGAACTCAATGTCGCAGACGGGGCGTCAATTGGACACCCGGTCTGAGAGTTATTGGCTTTTCCGTCCTAGGGGCCCGGTTGGTTTTTAAGGAAAAACCAACCCGACCGTACTCCTACTGCGTCCAAACCTCGGGCGGAGTAAGCCAAAAGATCCTTCTCACTAAGAGGAATCCAACAAAGTTGATGGCACGTCAATCGGACGTCCGTAGCTCAAGATATGTGTGTTTCTGCTCCGAGGGCCCGGTTGGTTTCGTGTACGAACCAACCCGGCCGAACTCAAATTATTCTGAAACTGTGAGTGGGATATACTGAAACGACCATCTCGATTCAAGGATCGCATCGCAACTGACGGTACGTCAATCGGAGGTCTGTATCCCAGGTTATGGGAAAAAGACCGTAGATGGTCCGAAAACGGGGGTTTCGGGCCCGGGCCGACCCGGCCCGAGACCCCCCGGTCTGCCCGCCCCGGGTCGACCCGCCCCGGGTCTGGGTCGGCCCGGCCCGGTACGGCTGGGCGCGGCCCGGCCTGGCGGACCGGCCGGGCGGCCGGCCCAGCCTGGGCACAGCACGCCCAGCGCACTGGCCAGCTCGGCCTTTGGCCGAGCCGTTTCGGCAAGGGGGGGCGCCTGCCCCCCTGTGAAACCGCAGCCCCCCCAATTAAGGGGGGCCGTTTTGGATGATCGGCCGAGGGTTTGAACCCCCGGCTGCAGACCTGTCTGGCCAGCCGGTTCCTGCCTCCACAGGACCAGCGACGGCTGGTCCCCTTCTTCGCCGACACCGGCGGCCCGGAACCGTCCGCCGGTCACCCTGCTCCGCCGTGGCCCGGAACCGGCCGCGGATTGGTTCGTCCAGCGCAGTGCAACGTCACCGCGCCTCTCCGCCGTGGCCCCGCTCTGGCCGTGCCATCTTCGGTTTTCTTCGACGCGGCGCGACGGCGTCGCGTCCTTGTTCAACTTCACGGCGCGGCGCGACGGCGCCCCGAATTACTTCCCGTGCAATTTCTGCGTGGTGCAACGGCACCACGCCATTCCGTCCAAACCACAATGTACCACCAAGGATAAAGAGGAGGGTTGGTCATGTTTGTGCGGTCCGACCCCCTCTCGTTAAAAGATAACATATAGTCATATATCCACGAAGATCGACAAACTAGAATCATGAACGGAAATAATTAAATAAAATAAATCCCCTGCATGATAAAAGAGATGATGAACATCGGCGTCGCGAAGTGGGGATTCGAAGACGTTGACGAATATTTCGTCGCAGTAAACTGTCATGGAAGATACGTCGCGGAAGAAGAAGGTCATTGAAGAAGACATCGCGTCGCTGGTCGGTGTCGCGTAAGACGGTCTCTGAGGGCTCATCGCTCCACGTCGGAGATCGTTCGTTCTTCGTGTTCTTCATCAAGGGAAAGAAGAACTCAAGACTTCCTTAGCCTTTTCTCCAAAATCTCTCACGAAACTAAACACCAACCCAAATAAAATAAGTTCTTAAATTATTTTATTAACACACCAAGGCTTTTAAAATTCAAGAGTTTGAATTTCAAAAACATACATTTAACTCACCACATTAATTCCATAAGTTTAATAAACATAAGTTATCAACATTAAAGGTGAGTTGAGGGGGTTAGAGGATATGAAGTGGTGGGGTTCCTGTGGGCCCCACCACCCTCATAACCTCCCAAGGGAGGTTGGGTGGTTACCCAACTTCCATCAAGAAATAAACACTTAGAGTAAAAAAAATAAAAATTGTAGAAAAATTATAAAATAAACTTCCACAATTTTTATCATCAACTCTTGTGAAAACGCAACTCCAGAACAGGTGTTCCTAAGCAATTACCGGCTCTACGGTTCCATCGGTGCCCTTGGAATTCGATTCCGAGCACCGGTTCAAATGATAGGAAAACCCGCTCGTTCGTTCACTGAACGTACCCGAGCTAAACTTTGGTTAGAAATTCCGGGCACACCGGGCCTCGGAATCAGGTGCCGGCTGAAACTGCGTTCATGTAAAATCCCAAAGAAAATTAAGAAAAAAATTTCCTTTAATTTTATGGGTCTTTACATTACTCCCACCTCAGGTCTTTACGTCCCCGTAAAGATACATCGAAAACTAGGGAAACAAATGTGGGTACTGAGCACGCATCTGAGCCTCCCGCTCCCAAGTGCTCTCTTGGAGGTTCCCGTAATGTCATCTGATGCGCACTAGAGGAACTTACCGTCCACGTAGGACCCACTCCTATCGATCCTCGATCTCCACCGGGACCTCCGCAAAAGTCTCCCCATCAACAACGTCTAGCTCCCCATGGTCAATGATGTGCGTCGGGTCGTGCACGTATCTCCTCAGCTGAGATACGTGGAAGACGTCGTGCACCCGGTGAAACTGAGGTGGTAGAGCCTGGCGATAAGCCACCTCTCCAATTCTGCTGAGGACCTGGAATGGTCCGATGAAGCATGGAGACAACTTTAGGCCTCGGCCAAATCTCCGTAATCTATGTCGAGGTGAGACAGGCAAGAAGACGTGGTCGCCATCCTCGAACTCTAGTAGCCTCCGCCTCCTGTCAGCATATGACTTCTGCTGGCTCTGAGCTGTCCTCATCCGCTCTTGGATGACCTAGACCTTCTCTGTCGTGGCCTGAACCATCTCCAGTCCCATATGTGCTGACTCCCTAGGGTCTGTCCAGAACAAAGTAGATCTACATGGTCGGTCGTACAACGCCTCGTATGGTTCCATCCCGATGGTGGAGTGGTAGCTGTTGTTGTACGCGAACTCTACCAAGGGTAGGTGGTCCTCCCAGCTACGACCAAAGTCGAGGACACATGCACAAAGCATTTCCTCGAGAGTCTGAATGGTCCTCTTCGTCTGACCATCCGTCTAAGGGTGAAAGGCTGTGCTCAGACGTAGCTATATTCCGAATGCCTCCTGCAACCCTTTCCAAATCCGGGAAGTAAAGTGAGCATCTCGATCGGAGATGATAGATGATGGCACACCGTGAATATGTACAATCTCCTGAACATGGAGATTCCCCAAGCGCTCCACTGAGCCTTTATCTATGATGGGTAAGAAGTGAGCCAACTTGGGGAGTCGGTCGACAATCACCCAAATGGAGTCGTGACCTCTGGAAGTGCGTAGAAGCCCAGTCACGAAGACCATAGATATCCCGTCCCACTTCCACTCCGGGACCTCCAAAGTCTGTACCAAGCCTGCTGGTACTTGGTGCTCAGCCTTCACCTGCTGGCAGGTGAGGCATCATGAAATGAACTCTCCCGCAGCCTTCTTCATGCCCGGCCACCAGTGATTTTGTCTGAGGTCCTGGTACATCATCGCCACTCCAGGATGTACCGCCAAAGGAGAAGTGTAAAACACTCTCAGCACCTCCTCTCGTAAAGTGACTAGTACCATGGTACGTCCTCTGAAAAGGACGCCATGCTCTGCTCCATAGGAGAAACCATCAGGTGCCTGCCCTGAGGATATCTGCGCACGCTGCGTCTCAAAGTCAGCGTCCCTACACTATGCCTCTCTGACCTGCTGTAGTAGTGGAGGAGTGACTGTGAGAGACTGGAGAAGGGCTTCTCCATCTATATCCATGAAGGATATCTGCAAAGAGGATAGTTGCTCTGTCACCTCATCAAGTAGTTGAATGCCCATCTTCATACTGAGATCATCATCTACTATGTTCCCCTTCCCATGATTATAGACTATCTCAAAGTCATAGTCCTGGGAGAACTCGAGCCATCACCGCTGTCTCAGGTTCAGGACCTTCTGAGAGAAGATGTACCTGAGACTCTGATGGTCAGAAAAGATGGTAAAGCACACGCCCATCAGGTTGTGTCACCATGTCTTTAGAGAGAAGACCACTGCTGCTAACTCCAGGTCATGGGTAGCGTAGTTTTGCTCATGCTGCCTCAACTGACGTGATCTATAGGCGATCCCGGACCGCTCATGCATCAGGACACATCCAATTACGGTCCCTGATGCATCGTAGTAGACTACATACCCTACTCCCTCCTCAGGCAAACTCAAGATAGGTGCGCTAGTCAATATCTGTATCAGCTCCTGGAAGCTCTGCTGACATTTTTCTGACCACACGAAGGGTTTCCCCTTCCTCATTAACGTTCAGCAAAGCTGTAAAGATTTCTCCTTTTCCGAAAAGGTAAATCTGGTCTCATCCCCTCGATGAACCATGTTCCGTGCCTAATACAGTCAATCCCATCATGATTAGTTAATTCATGGCATGGTTGACGTCGTAAGGCCTCAACACTGCTACCAATAGATCCAACCATTACTCTCGCCTCCAAGGGTTGAGTCACACTGTCGGCATCAGTGTGTGGTCACTGGGTCTCCTCCAGTAAGAATATCGCAAGTGAGGGTCAAGTCAACAGTTTTTAACCGGCACCTCTTAGTAATATCAAGCAAAAGACAAGAAAGAAAACGTCACCAATGCAAGTGTCTTTTATTACTTCAACTCACAGTACAAGGACACAAGGCAACACAAACTGCGAAGCTAGAGGAATTATGGGAAAAGGCCCTTATACCTGGAGCTAGTCCCGCAATAGTCCACCCTCTTCAGGAGCTCCATGATTGTATGCTTCAATTTCCTGAAGCTGTGCTCTTCCATGAGGTCGGGGTGGACCTCCTAGTGGTGGTAGTGGTAGAGCCTCAAAACGTCATCCACCACCTGCTGCTCGGCCAGCTCCTATGCCTCGTCTGTCTGCTCCCTGCGGACCACCACGGTCGAACCTCTGCCTCTACCGAGGTGGTTCCTCAACCGTCTGCTGCTCCTCTGTATGGCGGGTCGGGCAGTCACTAGCCATGTGGCCCTGTCCGCCGCATGAGTAGCACTGCCTACCTCTCGAAAGACTGGCTCCGTGCTGTGTGGCCCGCACTGCTGAGCCAATGTCCTGAGGTCGTCTGCCTGAGGGTCTGGTCTGCCTGGAATCATGAGTCATCCGTCGACTGCCTGCTGCAGAAGACTCTGCTACGTGCTTCCCTACGGTGGGTCTCGACGCTGGTGTAGACTCAGCAAGAAAGCTCTCGATCAAAAGGGCTCGCTCCAGTACTCCTGTCTGAGTCGAAATGCTGAGGGAGATCAGAGATGCCCTTATCTCATGTCTCAATCCCTGCTCAAAGTTCCGGGCCCGGAATAATGGGTCTCGTACCATGTCTGTAGAGTAGCGCGAGAGATCGGTAAATCTCGTCAAGTACTGGGCGACCGTCATGTTGCACTGCCGCAGCGGAAGAAGCTCCTGAATGCGCACTTCACGGAGGGTGGCTGGGACGAACTCAGACCGGATGAGGCTCTCAAAATACGTCCAGAGAAGAGATGCCCTATAGTGCACCTGGAGCATCAGGCTCCACCATCGACCCGCTGCTGCGTGCAGTAGGCTTGCTGCGAGGACCACCATGAGGTCTGCTGGTGTCCTCACTAACCTGAAAACTCTCACCACTGCCTCTATCTAGTCCTCGGCTGCCTGGGGGTCCGTCTCCCCGCGGAACCTGGGCGGTCGCTAGTGCTGGAACTCATGCAGTGCACTGAGGCGACGTGCATCGTCAGGGGCTGGTGCTGGAAGCATCGGTGGCTCGGCGGGTAGAGCTTCCGCCGGTGCCACTGCTGAAAAAGGGCCCTGCACCGAGGCCTCATCGCTCGGTGGGCTGTCATCACGCTCGACTGTTGGAACCCTAGATGGCTGCCATCGTGGGGCCATTCTGAAAAGGAAACAGGTCCTCCACGGTCAGAACTGTATACCTAGTGAGCTGATACAAAGTAATCACAATGAAAACTTGAAACACACATGCAATCAATGTTTTCGTGAATTAAGTCGGAAATCAGAAGTCAGGGTCCTGGTGTAAGGATAGTCGGCCACCGCACCAACACTGGACACCCTGGACTGATAACCACACTCAATATGCTAAACACTATTGCTTCATATAGAAAAAGATCAGAGTCCCAAGTTCTGCGGTAGAACCGAACTCCTCTAATACCAATTTGTCATGACCCGTCCTCGGGGCCCGTGCCATTACTACCCCAAGCATGCCTTCCATAGGCCAGGGGATGGCGACTAGCACCAAGGTGTAAATCCCGGTAAAGGGAAGGCATTGCCTCTGTAAAGTAAAAAAACAAACAACACAAAGTAAGCAGACAGAAGTAAACACTAAGTAAAAACTGGTACAACAGTATTTTCGGAATGTAAGTGGGCCAGAATACAAACCCAAACTGAAAGTAAAGTACAACTTGAAAGGGAAAACAACAACTGAAATGTAAAGCCACAATGACGAGCTATCAACTGGGAATCCCACCTGAAGGGTGGGTACAGAAAAGCTTCCACTGCTCCTCGTGTCCAGCCTACCGCTCCGAGTACGTCCCGCCCAGTGGTCCACCTCCAGGTACCGTTCTGCTCTACAATCCTCAACCACGATCAACGTTCTCCGTCATCTGCAACCAACACAACGCAGTGCGGGCATAACCCGTGCATGGGTGAGTATAAGCTACTCAGTAGGAACCCTGAGACCCCCGAAGGTCTCCCAAAATCCACAAAGGAAAGATACAATCATGAAGTAACAACCGACACTACTTAGGTATATGCCCATACATATACCTAGGTCATCAATTCCAAAACGCTCCAACCTTCGAGCCCAAGTACAACGCAGTCCACACAGGAAAGAATAAGTATTCCACACAGGAAAGCAAAACGTAATCCACACAGGATAGCACAACACAATCCATATAGGAAAGTAAACAAGATTCAGCTCACACAGGTATACTTCTTCGAAAGACGATAGAGATGATCACTGATCCATCTAAGTCTTCGGACCCACAAAGGATCGATAGGTACTAACCCCCGCAATGTCCCACACAGGATCAGACCCACACATGATCTGTAGGCGCTGGCTCACACAGAACCGCTGAGCGCTGACCCACACAGGATTGTACCCACACAAAATCGGTAGCACTGATCCACACAGGATCGCTGAGTGTGGTAGTCGTCGTCGTCGAATCCACTGAGGATCTCTGCACTGAGGATCTCTGCACAGTCGTCGTCACAGTCACAGTAGCAGTCGCAGCCAGCTCTAGGGTTCCCGCACACAGTAAGCTCGTTCGGGAGGGTCCGCTCCACGAGCCGAGAGGATGATACATCAACTGACACATATTCCAGATTTGACGTATCCAAAAGTTCTGTATCATCAACAGGAACTCAACGTCGCAGACGGTGCGTCAATCAGACGCCCGGCCTGAGAGTTATTGGCTTTTCCGTCCCAGGGGCCCGGTTGGTTTTTAAGGCAAAACCAACCCGACCGTACTCCACCTGCGTCCAAACCTCGGGTGGAGTAAGCCAAAAAATCCGCCTCACTAATAGGAATCCAATAATGTTGACGACACGTCAATCGGACATCCGTAGCTCAAGATATGAGTGTTTCCGCTCCCAGGGCCCGGTTGGTTTCGTGTACGAACCAACCCGGTCGATCTCAAAATATTCTGAAACCTTGAGAGCGATATATTGAAACGACCGTCTCGATTCAAGGATCACATCACAACTGACGGTGCGTCGATCGGAGGTCTGTAGCCTAGGTTATGGGAAAAAGACTGTAGATGGTCCGAAAACGGGGGTTTCGGGCCCGGACCGACCCGGCCCGAGACCCCCCGGTCGGCCCGAACCGGGTCGACCCGCCCCTAGTCCGGGTCGGCCCGGCCGGGCGGACCGGCCAGGCAGCTGACCTGGCCTGGGCACAGCGCGCCCAGCGCGCTAGCCAACTCGGCCTTTGGCCGAGCCGTTTCGGCAAGGGGGGGCGCCTGCCCCCTCTGTGTAACTGCCCCCCCCCCCCCATTAAGGTGGGCCATTTTGGCTGACCAGCCGGGGGTTTGAACCCCCGGCAGCACACATGTCCGGCCGGCCCACCCTGTCCGGCCGGTTACTGCCTCCACGGGACCGGCGATGGCTGGTCCCCTTCTTCGCCGACACCGGCGGCCCGGAACCGGCCGCCGGTCACCCTGCTCCGCCGCGGCCCGGAACCTGCTGCAGCTTGGTTCGTCTGGCATGGTGCGACGGCACCGCGCCCCTCCTCCGCGGTCCCGCTCCGGCCACGGTGTCTTCAGTTTTCTTCGACGCGGTGCGACGGCGTCGCGTCCTTGTTCAACTTCACGGCGCGGCGCGACGGCCCCACAAATTACTTGTCGTGCGATTTCCACGTGGTGCGACGGCACCATGCCATTCTGTCCAAACCACAAAGTATCAACAAGGATAAAAAGGAGGGTCCCCGTTTTGTGCGGTCCGCCCCCCTCTCGTTAAAAGATAACATATAGTCGTATATCCACAAAGATCGACAAACTAGAATCAAGAACGGAAATAATTAAATAAAATAAATCACCTACCTGATAAAAGGGATGACGAACGTCGGCGTCACGAAGCGAGGATTCGAAGACGTTGATGGAGATTTCTTCGCAGTAAACCATCGTGGAGGAGACGTCACGGAAGAAGAACGTCGTTGAAGAAGACGTCATGTCGCGGGTCGGTGTCACGAAAGACGGTCTCCGAGGGTTCGGCGCTCCACGTCGGAGATCGTTCGTTCTTCGCGTTCTTCGTCAAGGGAAAGAAGAACTCAAGACTTCCTTAGCCTTTTCTCCAAAAGCTCTCAAAAAAATAAACACAAACCCAAATAAAATAAGTTCTCAACTTATTTTATTAACACAATAAGGCTTTTGAAATTCAAGAGTTTGAATTTCAAAAACATACATTTAACTCACCACATTAATTCCATAAGTTTAATAAACATAAGATATCAACATTAAAGGTGAGTTGAGGGGGATAGAGGATATGAAGGGGTGGGGTTCATGTGGGCCCCACCACCCTCATAACCTCTCAAGGGAGGTTGGGTGGTTACCCAACTTCCATCAAGAAATAAACACTTTGAGTAAAAAAAATAAAAATTGTAGAATAATTATAAAATAAACTTCCACAATTTTTATCATCAACTCTCATGAAAACGAAACTCGGGAACAGGTGTTCCTAAGAAATTATTGGCGCTATGGTTCCATCGGTGCCCTCGGAATTCGATTCCGAGCACCGGCTCAAAAGATAGGAAAACCCGCTCATTCGTTCACTGAACGTACCCGAGCTAAACTTCGGTTAGAAATTCCGGGCACACCGGGCCTCGGAATCAGGTGCCGTCTGAAACTACATTCATGTAAAATCCCAAAGAAAATTAAGAAAAAAATTTCATTGAATTTTACGGGTCTTTACAATCTTGATCCCAGTTTGTTTCGTTGGTGGTTTTAGAGGCCTGATTTTGTTTTGGAGGAAACATTTTGGAGCGAAACTGGGATTCTATATTAGGATGAAGGGTATATCAATTCTGGCGGTACCCATTTATAATAGTTTTTAACTCATGATTTTTTTTTGAATTAAAGATGAATTTGATAATTTTAAGTAGTGGATATGACCTATTTTGAACCAAACCATGGAACGAAATTTAAATTGTTTGGGGACATCGAGATAGGTGTCTTATAAGTAGAATGTGTATTGGGAGGTAGGTGGGAACTTCATGTACATAGAGGAGTGTTGTGGTGGCTGGTAAAACTTACAAAATTCCATTGTTCAGCTGGTGGGATTATAAAAAGGGTTACGTAATCAAAATTTCCTTCAAGTTCTTTTGTAGAAACCCCCCTCCTCCTACATTTATTTTCATGTAAGGCCTCTATAAGAACATTCTATACCACCCATAAACACCTCTTGGTTTGGTGGTTTTTTCGATAAATCTAGCATATATTTGAGTTTATGATCATGCACCAAAAATCTCCATTGATCTCCTACTTTATTCAACCTAATTTTAATTTTAAAAATATTAGTTTTTAATAGATATTGTAACATAGCATCATTGAACAAAAAAATTTACGTTAGTATTTTTTTCAACATTTATATAATAAATCATATTATGTTGTTTCCTTTTGATGTCTTGGTGTTTAATTGATTTATTGAACTATATATATTTTCATAGATTTTTGACCACATATGTTTTAAATTAAGCACAGAAATGATTTTATACATTATAAATGTGGTTAGGGGTTGTGCTAAGGTTCTAATATGAGCATTGATTGGGGGTAGGTATATAGCTATCATTACATTTTAGTTAGTGGTTACGGTTGGGTTTCCCGTTCTTATGAATTTATGGTTCGTTTCTAAATTAATTATACTTGTTTGGAATTTTTTTCCTGATGTTATAGGGTGATTAAGAATCCATATTGGTGTTCAAATAATCAGTAGGCTTTGGTCGCTATAATATAACCTTATAAAATACTTGAATGCATCAAATAATTTTGGTTGGAATTCGACATGACTCCTATTCTCTTATGATTTAAAGTTCATATGTTATACTATCATGAAATCCCAATCACGAGTTATCTTATTCTATATTAAATTAATTATAATTTATTCTACTTTATTTAAATTCCACTTAAATAATATTTTAATTTGGGAATATGTAACCCTAGTCGTGTACCTTGAGGATTATTAGGCCATTGAATTTAGAGATAACAAACTTCAGGATATGGTTATAAAAATTATCTGTGAAATGTTAATGGAAGAACCTACTTAAATCCTTGTCATTGTTAGTAATAATTAATCATAATTTGTATAATGGGTTTAAAGTGGTCAAATGGGGAATATAATTCAAATCAAGTATTATGAAATGGAATTTCACAATCATTGATATTTTAATAAGTATTCGAAATATTTTTTAATAAATTTTATTAAATTTTAATTTTTAAAAAGAAATGATAAATGAATTGAAATGAATGTGTGATATTTTTTGAAATATATATCAATAATTGATATTTAAAAAAATTAGAAATTTTAATTTTGTAATTGGTTTAAACCAATGATAAGCCTTTATTTTCTAGACCTTTTTACAGTATTCGGCTGATATAAATAGTTATTTTGGAATGGAAATTTAAAATATCTATTTATAGATTGTTTTTTTTTCAATGAAAATAATGTATGCTTGGTTCCCTGTTATAGTGATTGTAAGACCAATAGTGAACACAATCCCATTGGGATAATGTTATTAATGGTTAATGTGTGGGAAAATAGACAATGGTTTGATTGGTGGATTGATGGTTAAAATCAGGGTGAATAGGGATCCTGGTTGGACATAGTGTTGATGGTTAACCCCATAGTGAACATGAACCATTGATTGAAATTATGCCTTATATGATTGGTATATTACCCATGGGTGTTGTAGGATAGTTATGGGTGGGTAAATTACCACCGTAGAGAGATGGTTTACATGGTAACCACAACATATATAGTGACTAGATGACACTAGAAGAAGAGGTTATGTGCACATCAAAACGTATACCTAACCCCCCAAGATTGACATTTGGTTATTCATCAATTGAATTTTTTAAAATATTTACTTTATTTATTTAGCTAGATAAATTTTAATTGTATTGATATCATTCTTTTTATATTTAGGGAAACCATTATTAGTTTCATCGTATGTTATATGTACACTCTAGTGAGACTCCAAAGAACATGTGTACCTGAGTAGACACCATTATAGTTTAATGTTATATTTCATGGGAAGGTCCCAATGATGAATATAGTTTGGAATTTTATTTTCAAATTTGATGATGAGACTAGGAAGTAATTAGGACTATTTTTTGATAGGATTTTGTCCTTGGTTTATTATATTATATTTTTATTATTGTTGTATGATCTTCTAATTCTAGATCTGTTTTGGTATGTATGACACATTCATTGTTATCACATGTTATTTTTTGATTAATAGTTATTAATTTCTCAAATTGTGAGGTTATGTATGTATGTGTATCTATTTTTTATTATTTATTATATTATTTCACACGTATATGAGGGAATATTATCCCAGTGGTATCTTTATTTGTGGCCATTGCTAATTGGTAGCCATTTTCTATATGGAGAGGCACGCTCGTGGGCACACAATATTTTAGTCACGTTTCTATTCATTGAGTGAGCTTAATTGACATTCTACATGGTTGGATGAATGTTTTATCCCCCTTATAGAATTGTATGATATTGTATTTCCATAACGACAACTAGATAATTTATTTTTAGAATATGTAATGTTATGATATAATGGATTTATATATCTATGATATATTATTTATAAATAATGCTACATAGAGAGAATATATTGACATATAAATTTTTGAAAGTATTATATTAAATTTGTAACCAATATATTAAAACCTCGTTTCAAAATCATAAAATCTTTTTGAAATTGGGTAATGTAGATAATGTGATGAATAAACAAATATTTTTATAAATGGATTTATGTTTTCTTATTAATGTGGATGGATTAGAATCAAGTAAATTGATAATATAACTATATTAGTAAATATATGTTTTAAAATTATAATATTACTTATATAACATTATGTTTGATACCACAACCAGAGTTAAATCAACTGTGTTCTAATTTGAATGTTGCGTAAGATTAAAAATATAACCCAATATTCTCGATTCATTGGATGGATGACAAATTTCCATCCCAAGGATATTTATTTATCATACACAATATATTATATTCCCTCAAGAATATTTTTTTTCTATTATTGTAATATGGAATAATGGAGATGAAGTTAGTGGGGATCATGTTGTGGTCGGCTGTTATTGCACTTTATTTTAACGATGGTTAATTATGATTATATATTTTTTTGAAGTTTAATTATGTTTATAAATGATGTGGTTTCAATTTTAATTTTAATGGTATCAATTATATTATTTTTTATATTTTTTAAATATGTATTAGTATTATTTATACACATTGACAAGTCATAATTTTAGTGAAAAAACTAGCGCAAAATAGTGTGCAGTCTATCCAAATTTTAGCAATAATTTTCTTTATTTTTTATCTTTTATTGAAAGTGTTTAAAATAAATTTGTTCAATATGAGTGGTGTTTAGTTATTTTTTGAGGTGCATGTATTTGTATTTTCTATTCGTATATTGTTTTTTAATATTTATTAATATGGAATTGTTAATAACCATGTTTTTTGGTGATATATCTTAAATGTATTTGTCTTGGTATTTTTATATAATATTTCATAGTGGTGGGGATTGTTAAGAAATATTGTTATGTGGGTTTTAAAATAAAAAAGGATAATTTATACCCTAAATTTATCTTTATTCTCTTTTTAATCATGTATTTAGTTTGTTAATGTAATAGTATTATTTTAACAAATTTGATGATATAGTTTTGAGAGACCCACCAAGGATGTAGATTGACACTATGAATCTAATATGGGGCTTTAATTTCCAATAACAACATACATTGGAAAAAATCATTGATAGTAATGTGTAATTATAGGCATGGGATTATTTCATCATATATTATTTTTTCATGATGATTTCATATCTGAAACACATTTGAGACCAGATCAGACATAGAATAAGAAGAGACTTCCTGGAACACCGCATTGTGAAATGCAATTTAATTGTATTTATAGCATTCCTAAATGGTTTTTCTTTAGAAAGAGTAGTAAAGTTCGGATCCCATTTATTTGACAATTTAAAATAAATCTATGTAGTTTTGGAGGATGATGTTATGAAAATACAAGTAAAAATATTTTATAAATTATGAGAGATTAATTTTTTATTAAAAAACATAGAATTAGTTCAGGGATATCACTATTGAATTATTTCAAGGGTGATCATTCAATTGTTTTTCTTTTAATTTTTTTGGTAGTATATAGATAGGAATATATTTTATACCATAGAGATAACAATATGAATGATATATGATTTATTAAATTTATATATATATTTTTTTAGAAAAATAATAATTAAATATTAAGATTAACTATGTTATTTGTTATTTACCATTAGGTAGAGGATTTCTAGTTTATGATAATTTGGAGTTAGTTTTATGAAATTTTTATTTTAATTATTTAAAATTAATTGAAATGATGAGATATGGGAGTTTCATATTGAGTGATAATAATTCTCATATATATAGTGTTATGTTATCCCCTATACTTTTATAGATAATTCAGAGGTTATTGTTAAGGATCATGGTAATGGGAAGACCTTTACATAAAAAATTCTATTAAAAATGAAATTTATTATATTTTTCTATAGGTTAAAACATATATATAGGTTATCTCATATCTCTATACATATATGTTTGTAACAAAATCTTAGACTAAAATAAGAATGTTTATCCTGTTTCTCTATAGATGGATAATCCAAACAATATTCTATGTATCTAAAATTCATTTTTCATCACTATGGTGAATGGAAGATAAATTAGTTTTTTACCCCTCAAACCATGCTCTCTAGTGTGGATTTAATAGTATTACAGAAGATACTCTGAAATATATTGAGATTACATATTCAAAATTATTACCTCCCCAAAAATGCATGAATGAATTTAATTTATCATCCTTAGAATCACTTATGTAAGGTAGTGTTAGATTATTATAGTTGATGAATTTTTGTTTACCTCAAGAACCTAGAGTCTAGTTATTGAATGTAGTTCAAAAAATTCATATAAAAATAGTGGAGGAGATACACATGAACAACTTCACAAGGTGAAATTACCTTCCTAATAGGGATAAAATAAATTCAAAGGTACCCTTAAACATTATTATATAGTGACTTATAAAAAAATATTTATTGGCGTTTGATGTTCAGTTAACAGGTTTTCATTATTTAATATATTGGTAATCAAAGTGTAAAGGATTCATATATCATCGATTTTATTTATATCTATAGTATGTAATCGAAGGTTGATTATATTTTTTCATGGGATTAAGTTGGTGGAATATAGATATTGAATATCATGAGAGTTAATATTTATAATGGAAAAACCATAATATTTCATTGTAGTCATGGATTAGTAATACCCAATTCGATAAATTTTATATTTATATCGATGTCATGATATTTTCAATGATATTTATCAATTATTTATGATTTTATTTATGTAAACAATCAAAAATTTGTGCAACCAATAATGAAATGTTAATCTGTTTGGATATTGTTTTTATATGAAACTTTAGTGAAACAATTTCCATAATTATGGAAATATATTTATGATGATTTTTCATTTGGAGGTTTTGGATGTACATTATCATTGTGTGAAAAAAAGTTATAATATTACATATATGGGTCTCTCCTATCTCTAAATAAACATAACACATAGAACATTTAGACATATAAAATATTACCATTTAAAATTATTATATTGTATATATGGGTTTTATTTATCCAATTGTTCAACCATGAGATGCTATGGTTCAATTTTATATCAATGTTGATTAATTATCGAGGATGAGTGTATATTTTTTTAGCAACCTCATTTTTTAGTAATTGAACCTTTTTATGTATTTATTAATTTATATTATTCTTTAACTAAATTTTAAGGGGTTTTTTGATGGTTTTTTCATATTTTGGAGGCATTTATAGATGGTCATGGTTGGTGAGTGGTTATTTGAAATATTTTACCAACTCTAGGATAGCATGAATAATGTATTTTGAAGTCAATATAATGGGTTTAGGTTAAAACATTGTATTTCCTAAACATGAATGTGTCTTGGGGAAACTAACCAGATAGAAAATCATGGTTAGTGAATCGGTTTTCTATCCATTTGATCCTACTGAGTAGGTTGTGGTATTAATGCAGTATAAACAAATAGCTATCCCAGGGTTTTCAAAATCATGCATCCTAAACAATGCAGTGACATGTAAGGTATTGTATCATCTGAATGATTGGTGAATGGTATGACAAACCGTGTTACCTAACTATTTGACGTATAGTTAGATCCCCAAAATTTGAGATGATAAATAAATTTAAGGTTTAAAATCTTTTTTATGAAAATAATATTCTATAATATCATTTTACATTCCCTCCCTAGTATCTATAGGTGATTAAAAAATATATAAAGAAAAAAAATCAAATAAAATACTTTTGGAGATCTAGAATATTTAGTAAGCCATATTTCATCTTAGTTTTTCTTTTATCTACTTTTATCCTAACTCATAGAACCAAATATCTAGTCTATCATGAATATATCATGTTTTATTAAAAGAATCTTGTTGAGAAATGATATAATCTATTCAAGGAATGTTATTGTGATTCTAGATCTATAGGATCCTTCTGTTTTTCTTTTTTTCACCTTCTATTAAAATATTGGTGTATTCTCTCTTGTATTCAATAATTCATGAAAAAGGAAGGCTCAGTTTTAATTTAATGTTTTTAATGAATTTCTTTCCAAAATATTTTTTTATTATTATAGGAAACAACTTTTGGCTATGGCTTGGTTATTTTGAAAATTCAATTACTTTTTGAAATATATCATTTATAATAATTTAAAAATTATATTTTTTAATTTTTTATATTATGTAGTTTCATTAATTTTTTTGATTAAATGTTTTCATGAAATTATTGATTTTGTGGGATAGGAAAATTATAATGGAATTTATCAAAAATGGTTAGCATGAGTTCATTCATAGTCATGACCCAAATGAATTGTTGTGTTCCATTAAGTAAAATAGTTATTGGTCAACTTATAATGACCTGGTGGATCGATGAGAAACATCTCATGAGTTTGGTGCTATCCATTGGAATACATTTTTCTGAGTGTGTGTGGAAACATGGTAATGTTTATGGTAACTAATGAGAAATCAATAACATAGTTTTTTATTTCTATACATTAAAATTGATTATTTTTTTGATGTAAATATCATTAAATGTCAATAATTGTTTTTATATTAAATATACTAACCACTTAGGGTCCTAGTTAAATGGTTTGGAATGAATTTTGGGAAATCCTACTATGTTTATACACACCCCCTTCTTTGGAAATTTAGTTCATTTTAAAATGTTTTCTATTAGGATAATTGTAAAGGAGTCTTATAATATTATAGAGTGACCGTAATTGATGCTGAAGGGGGTATCAGGTGGTGTTGTTTCTTGGAATATGATTTGATTTTACTTTGTGCGATGTATCTTTTATGTCATGGGGACATGTATAATTTTGTTCATTTTTGGTTATTTTCATATTCATATTATTTCACTCTGATGTTTTTGGTTTTTTACATAAATTGGATTTTTCTATGATACTATATACTTATCTAGATGGATTGGTTTGTTTATTATTGTGTATTTTGGCTATTTTTATTATCAGGGAGAATCATCCCCTAATTATTTTTTATTCCCTTAACATTTATTAAGAGCAATTGGTGTCTCGATGTGGTCACCAATGGCTAGTATCACCCACTTTTCTCCTCAATCCAATGATTAATAGAATTATGTTATAAATGGTATTAGTTTTGGTTAGTCCAAATTTTATATAGGGATGTTATCCGAGATTTATGAGTTCAAAACACTAAATGGATAGTATATAAAGACACATCTAACCATTTCTTTCTCATTTTATGATACCAGGGTAGTCTGGATATAAAATTGTTTTATGACACTCCTAGGTATGTTTTTATCTCATTATTATGTTTTTAGGTAATGATTATATTATATTATGAATTAGTATTTATACTTTCCCCAATGATTAAATTTTTCATTTGATAGTTCTTGATTTGAAAATTCTGGTTATGATGATATTAATATGCGAATTTCGAAAATAAATTTTCATGTAATTGTAGTATATAATGAAATAAAATTTGTTAATCCTTAGATTGGAATTGGGTGAAGACTAAATGGTGTTTTTTTCTAGTTATAATAATTTCACCTACTATATTAAATAGAAAAAAATTGGAATAATTCATTCAAAATTATATTTCACATTAGCCGCATGTGCACAAAGAGCTAGTCCAATATCTAGATTATGATTTTTATGAAATTGATAGAGAAAATTGTAATTATATTTCTATATATGTTGATCAGTATTGAAAATTATATAAATAGAATACAACCATATTTTAGGGGGTTCTATGCATGAAATAGTGGTTTTGTGGTCCCATCAGGAAGACTAAAATTTTGAATTATTGGTCACACTAGCCAATTTGAAAGTCATGTTGGAAATATACTTTTGGTAGGATATTTCATGACAATGAGGGGATTTATATTTCAAAAATAAATTCAATATTGGAATTACTTGAGAGGAATATGGTAAATTTTTTATCAAAACATATTTCCCGCACACATTAAAAATTTTAAGAACCATTAATTTATTCATCCCGACATTATTGAATATCATGGAGATATAATATTAAGCTACATTTATGAACTTATTTTTATTTTTGCACAAGTAATATGCTTGTAAATCCATTATGAAATGAAAATTTTATTATATATTATGACCTTTTGATTACATGATTAATTTTTTCCCATATATTAAAAATGATTCATAGATGCGAAATCATTAAATGGTCTCAGAAAATTGAAATTTTGGAATTTTAAATAGTGGTACTGTTTTTCTATATCTACGAACTGATGGGAACTGAAATTCTGGGAATAAGTGGAAAAGAGAAATCAACATAGAAATTGGTAGAGAATCATAGAATCAGAGCATATAGTTAGTTAATTTTCCTCCATGACTAATGATTAATCATGGGTTTTTGATTTTTATGTTCTCTATAGAATATAATGATAGTATTTATGGAACCAATAAGAGAATTTTAGAACTTTTACTACATGGAACATCAACAATCATATTTTCGTAGTTCACAAAAGAATGGTTATAGGAATAAATATCAAATGCATCATAGGTATCTTGTGATAGGATTATCCTCTAGGATAATTCTCATCATTAGAATCAAGAGAGTCATGTTGATTTTCAAGACAACACTACTCCATAGGTTGTGCAATCTCATTTATGAATCACCGATTTATGAGGAGTGAGTATGAAACATCATGTTGCCAAAAAATGGTCATGGTCTATCAATATATTTTGTAAATTGGAATTGGTGTGTAAATTGTAATTATACCATGATGTATTAATTCTTTTATAGGGGTGCCTCCCACTCTATTACTAATGCTATTATTGTTTATCATATTGGTATACATGTTGAGATGATGTGTTCTGATTTGAAACATCAAACATATCATGGAAAATCATAGTTCCAAACCATTAAGTATGTAGTTTATATATTAACTATCAAATAGGATGATTATTTTTGGGATTTCCTAGTGAATTATAGAGTTATTTGTTACCAAATTATATAAAAATATTGATTTACATCATTCAAATCCCACATCGATCGTTATTGGTGAAGTGATAGCTACACATCTTCGGATAGAATTGGAAATCTATCTTGATGACATTTTTTATTTGAATAAAAGTATGGTATGACATTGACTACACTTACATTGAACCATGTATTCCTAGAGTGGAATATTTACTTGGGAATCTATGTATGGGGTCAAAAATATTTATTTGACAACCCTATTTGACTGATTTTAGATATTTTTTCCTGAAAATTCTCAAGGGTTTCACCTAAAAGGGAATTTAATTTTATTATTAATCTCATGAACTATCCAATTTAAGTTTTATCTTGTAATATTGAAATAATATAATTTATAGTATTAAATTTACAATTTTATGTCCTGGAATGTAATGAGTTCATTCAACCTAGCTTGTCCTTATGGGTAGAACTGGTACTTTATAAAAAGAAGGTGAATGGAACAGTTAGTATTTTAAGGGATTATTGTATTCTTAAATAGGTTATGATAACTATAAGATATCTTATTACACAAATTGGTCGCATATTTGATCAATTTAGGGGACCCTAGTGATTCTATAGAATATAACTATGACTATGATATGACCAACTACTATTCTAAAAGTAATATATTCTTAAAATAACATTTATGAGCTAAAACTCAATTATTAATATATTGGTATAATCATTTATTGTTCTAATGAACCATCCATGTTTATTGAATTGGTAAATCAATTAATTTATAAGAAACATGGATCCCTTTTATTGGTGTTAATCAATTATATTCTATAATATTTTAAAACTAATACGAATCATGAATGACACTTGGATGTGAAATTGAGTATCTTATGAGAGAATAACCATTATTCAAATATTACAACATTTTATTTTCCAATACGAGATGGTTGAATCCATGGTCATGTAGTCTATAAAAATGGAGTTTTGTAGATCCTGAAAAGATAAAATCTTTTATCTCATGGTAACCACCAAATAACGTTTCTCAGATACCTAGGTTTATTGGCATAATATAATATTATCCTTGTTTTATCATCATTTTTCAAGTCTTTATTCACTGATAAATGATTTTAAAATTAAAAAATAAAACTTTTAAAATAGAGATATTCATATTATAAATGATTTCAACATCTTAGGATTCACCTTATTTCGGAACCTATACTCATTTTCTATGAATCTAGGAAAGGATATGTAGATTATTAGGATTCATGGAGATCCAGGTTGGGTTGTGCTCCCATGTTGGAAGACCATTTCATTACGTTAAACATATGACATATATGGGTGCAATACAAGAACAACCATATACATTATTTCTATAAATATCATTTAGTCCATTATTTTTATATATGGAATCCTTATATTTTTTGTGTGTAATTTATGGTGTTTAGGGATCATCATACATTGTACCAGATTTTCTCAGAAAAATACTTCATCATACGGAAATTAATATGGATGGAATATCATCTAATGTTTTAATTTTAATATATGTCTAGATCTAGTATAGGTAATTCTTTGGTTTATATATTATGTAGGAATTCATATAATCATTTTGATAAATAGGACTAAATACAGTGGATGTAAATTTCAATGATAGATAATTTCATTTGGATTGTTTGGAGAGATTTGAGGATGGTGTTTTCATTCCAGTTTCCTTTTTTCCTAATTTTTTTACATAATTAGGATACATTTAGAAATAAAATATATATATATATATTATCTGTTAAAAAGATAATTGTAGGGAGACCATTGATTTATTAAAACAAGATGAGACATATATTTTTTGTTTTAGATATCAAATTTTATTTCAAATAGATTATAAGAAAAAACTTATAAATTCCTATGTTCATTTGAATAAATATTTTTATAGAGGTTTATAGAAGCTGTATGAAGTGATAGATCAATGTTATGGTGGGTTGGAAGGAATAGGGGCGTGGCAGAGTTTGTCCCATGATTCCTCACCTATCATTAGGTAAATGTTCGACACTAATGTTCAATAAGTATGATGCAATATTTATCGATCACCAGTTGTAAACAAGAGTGGGAATCTATATATTCTGTGAAAGGGTTGTCTATAAGAGTTAAAAAAACAAGATACCAAATCGGTGTTTTTTTATCGTTAAACGAAGTTGACTAACCTCTTTCATATTCATGAATCTAGTAGAGTAGAAAAATAATTAAAATTCTATATCTAATTTTTTTTAAACTTCTATGGTTTTCCTGTTTTGATTATGTGTGTATGGGTCCCAATTTTCATGAATTTTTTTACTTTCCTTTAGCAATACCTTAGATCTCAGTTAATCATAATTAAATCTTATCATCATCAATGGGATGAAATACTTGCATGGGAAATCCAAATTATGGATGACATATTGAGAGATTGTGTCATAGATATTGCTGGCTTTTGGGATGACTATATACCCGTAGGGGAGTTGTAATAAAATAATATTTATCATGTCTTGATACAAATTTCTCATTTCAAATCATTATAAGGATGAAAATTCTATTATATATTTTTTTTGGTGGAAGTATGTAATATTAACTCATCATACCTGTCCTTATGTAAGTGATAACCGAGAAGATTAAATATATCTGAAATATATGACATATATCTTGTTTTCATCATAAATAATATATTGATTTCCATCATGGAAAATTATCATTTGATGTGTGAGATCATGTTTTCTTGTGAATATCCACAATGCTTGAAAATTTTCATATAGGTATTCAAGGAAGGTTGTCTACTACAAACATTAATCTATTTTAGATAATTGATATGTTTCTTCTCGGTTGGATTTTAATCCAAGGGTTAGTTATATTGATTATGTTTTCATGTATATCAATTTATGATGGACCATACAGAGACCCAAATGTTTCTTATATAACTATTACACTTTTTTAAAAATTAGAAATATAATATAGTAAAAAATAATTGATCAAATGACTTACTGTGTTGGAAAAATTATGCTCATACATAAATAATACATAATAAAACATTAAAATTATAAAATTACCTTTTCTCTATCTTCATATTTTGTCTCATGTTCTCCTTTGAATGAGTAATCACCTAAGGATATAAATCAATTAAAAGGTTGAGATGAAATTCCAGTATGAGGGTGAATAATGGATATGAATCTATATAAAATGAGTAATCATAATAATTATCATCATAACTTAAGAATGGAAATATTATTAACATCATGAGGATTAAAATCTAAAAATGCATGAAATTTGGGAATATATAAAATTGAAACATCATACTTCAGTAGTCAATTACTACATACAGTTTTGAAGAAAGATATTATCATGTTGAGGAAAAACATATGTGAATAATAACCACATCATCATTTTAAACTAATTTATCATAATTTTAACACGTAGTACTCATCATATCATGAGATAAATCACATCACACAATGAATTAGCGGTATATGTAATTTTTGAAGCACTCGTCATATCATCAAATTAACAAATACATGCATGCCACATAGAACGTATGTTATTCAAATTCATGAAGTAAAACAAAGGAAGATAATTCATTTCAAAATTATTTAAAAAATCATACAATCATAAATTATCATTTTGGTACTCAAAAGTATAAGGTAAATCATACAAGGAAATAATATATATTTATTCCTGATTGGAAATGAAGTATTTCAAGAGGTGTAAAATAGGATGTCTTAGAAATTAAAGTCCCTAAAAAAGTTTTTTCTTAGAAAACATCTTGTCATTATAAGAAAATTTATATCCCATAATGAAAATGAAAACTATATTTGAATAACATTATATGAAAAATACTCACCATGGATGTTACAATAACCCAATGAATGGAATTGGGTTCACGAATCCCCTTACCTTAATTTCCACCTTATTTCTTCATTTTTTCGCCTCTTGAATAATAAAAATAAATATATTAAAAATTTGATACAAAAGTATATTGTTGTAATTTATACAAAGAAATTCAATTATAACCATGGGATACTATTTATTAATTTCTATTGGTAAAATTGAAGTATCTTGATATCTGGTTTTTGTAAATATTTCTCGTGTCATATTGATTTCTATATAATATTAAATGTAATTAATAAATTAGTATAATTAATTAAACAATAATATATAGTGCATATAATTTTATTTCTATATATTATATTTATTTTTCAATAATCATCCATTCCTATGGATAATTGTGTTGAAAAGGTAGTACCTCAGTCAGTGGTTGTCCGACCTTTGATGGCACATTGACAGAAATGCAGGAATGAGAAATATAAAATTTATATATATAGTATTATGATATATAATATAGGATAAAATAATTAATATAATGTTAAATCAATGCATAATTTTTTATTTTAACGTTTGGGTTTAGAAGGGATTTTGGAAAATTGTAATATAGGGGGAAGAAGATATACAAAAGGCGGAGGAGTAGATAATAGTTTACTTATTCCTCAGTGTGGCTTCTCTTGTATGACATTATTACTCTTTGGTGATGGATTTGGATTTCCCTAAAAAGTACATATAGATTTTAAAAGTCTTATTATAGAATATTTGGGTAGATTAATGGGTTTAATATGGGTGGGGGGATTGTTTTTCTATGTGAAGGGAGAGGGGTTGTTTATACTTGAGGAGAATGATATTTTTTCAAAAAAAAATTAATAAAATATATGTCCAAGGTAAAACATTTAATAATGATTTTTTTGACAATATAAATCATATATTAATGTAATATAATGCGTTTATGAATTAATAATCACTTAATCATTCAAATTAATTATTTTATTAAAAAGTAATTTGGAAAAAAAGGAATGTTTTTATTACAAGGAATCACTTTTGACTTTAGGTTTTGGTAAGCTCATTATATTTCTTGAAATTGAGTTTAATTTATATTAATAAACTATTTATGAAATTAAATATAAAATAGATTAACCAAATTTTTTTGAATATATTTATTTCATTATTACATCATGAATGAGGTAATTTCAATTTCCCCCATTATACGAGCAACTATATTATTACTATTCACCATAAAATTGATGTATTTAATAAAATTAAAAAAAACGTGTATAATTTTGACATTATGACTCCAAAAAATGTTTGTTCATTTTAAATAAATAAATTTATATATATATAATAGTTAATAAAAATATTTAACATAAAAAATATCACATTTAAGAAATAATTTAACTTATATTTTATTAACAATTTCCTTATATTTTCATTGATTTTTTAATCATGATATTTATTTTTTGGAATTAAATAACTTATATTTAATTAATATAATCATGATAAATAGTGTTTTCATTACAATTTCTTATTTAATGTAAAATTATTATTTTAACGGTCATGTAACTATTTCTAATGGTGAGGTTATTGTTCCTAATGGTTATGGTATTATTAAATGGTCACATTACTACACCATTGGTCACATTGTTCCCTCTCAATACAACTTAATTGTAATAAACCATGTCGGCTCTCTATCTAAACAGGCACTCGACATGGTCCATGGGAAGGCATAAAGTGAATTCCCTATCCGTAAGGGCTGTCATAAGTGCCTAGTTATCACAAATAAGGGTTTTGGAATTATTTTCCAAAGTCTAGAAACACAAAACAACAAAAAATAATAATAAAATGAATCTTAACATTTACCCCAACCAATACTTAACCAAAATTCTGAATTTAATTAAATAGTTTTAAATAAAACCCAAGAATGACACAACTAAAAAGGTCCAGAAATTATAACTCAAAACCCACCACAAATAATGGGGCATCTCTCTAAATCCATCTCTACAACACTACACCAACGATGCAAGATAAAAACATGATCATCCATCGCCAAATACCTTACCATTATATATGTTAAATGATAATAAATTTATTTATTCACACAGTTGTAAGTATGGTTTTTGTCTAAGAATAATACGATTACCCCCAAAAAAGATTCCATGAAAAAAAATATTATAAGAAAATAATCAAGAATGGTTTCATAAATTAGAAATTCTTGTAACAATTTTAGAGGGATGTGACATTACATTAAAATACTTTTCAAGAGAGAAACTTTAAAGAATGAAATATTTTAATTAAAATAATGATTCTAATAAAATTTCCAACCACACACACTTTATTCTGATTGTAAGTACAATATAACAAATTAGAATTAGTCACGTGAAACACCTTTAGGAATTTGCAAAAAGTGGGACATTAGGTACATCATAACTGAGTGAAATGTGGCATATGAAACATAAAAATCATTGTTTTCATGTATGAGCCACTAGTAGTATGCATACCCATAAACAAGTAGTCTCCAATCAATCATCATTATTTTGTTAAGGTGGTCATCGTAAATGTTTCTATGTGAAACATGGATAAGGCCACTTCTGAATCACTGGAATACTAGTCATAATCTACCCACGAAGATTCCCAATCATCTAATTTGTCATTAATAATGTTACACATGTTATAAAATCCCATTTCCATAACAAAACACAATTTCTAATTCATATACATACAGAATAGTAACCCAAACATCTTCCTCATCCTCAATGTAGTTCATTAAAAACAAAGAAAAGTAAAAAAACAATAAGAGGTGTTTCAAGTCTTTGCACACATTATTCTTTTAAAAATATTACTTTAAGGCCAAACACCTAATAATACCATTCAAAACCAAAATTGGCAGCCCTAACAAGATTTAATAAATAAATTTCAGGAATAATAAAATATCCCCAAATGAGACAACTTGGAATACTGTTGAAAAACACCCAATACCATGTCAAAATGAAATAATAAAATTTAAAACATAATAATTTATACAAAATTTTTTTTTCAAAACCCAACAAAATTGTTGATAAACGTACTAAATGGGTTAATCAAAATAGATAAATTCTTAAAAGAATATTTACAAAAGGAACCAACTACCTTGAATGTCAAAAAACCCAAATATGTCTTTGAAACAACACCTACACCAAAAGAGAGTACAAAAAACCCTAATCTAGATTAGTGAACAATGAAACACTATATTAAACCCTAGGGACTAAATCCTAGTTAATAGAATTTTAAAACATAAATAATTGTGGATGAAACCCTATATATAATAACGATAAACATAGAAAGACTCACATTCTTAATGAATATTGATGTTTCCCCACCAAAACTCCTTCAAAAATGGTGTCCAAGTGAGATTTTGATCCTTATAAGGATTAAATGGCTTAATGGGTGAATAAAGTGGTCCACTAAGATTAATTATAGAAAAGAATAATGAGAATATTTTTTTAATAACCTGGACATTTTGCATGTTTTTTGGAAAAATTTAGGTATCTCTATGGCCTAACCTTATTCATAGTTTTGTCTACCCAAAAAAATCCATTTTAATCCAAAATCCAAGGGGGATAATATGGGAAAATATAGGCCAAGAATAGAAGAGAAAATACAATACATAAAAGACATTGATGTGAAAATTATCATGACTATGAAAACATTCTTCCTTTGAATATCAACCATAAAATAGATCAGAAAAAAAATTGATAGTCATGCATGACCCACAAAATTATCTTCCAAGTCTCATGTACATCCCTCCCATGATGCCAAAGGACCCAGACCAGTGGAATAGACTTTCTTCGAAGAAACATCTATTGGGAATCCAATATTCACATTAGCCATTCAAACATAGATAAATAGGTCTCTATCTCAACCTCTTCCCAATTCAACACATGGGACAGGTCAGGGTTATAGTTCTTTTATAGGGAGACATAAAATATATCATGAATATATGTCATCTAAGATGGTAAAGAAAACCTGTATTCAACCTTTCCAATCCACTCAGTGATCTCAAATGGTCTGACATACATTACCGTTATCTCTCCCTTGTTTTCCAGTTGATGATTTACCAAATGAGGGACCACCTTCAAAATATAGGATCACCCATATAGAACTCAATATCACGACCCCTTTGGTCAAGATAAGATTTTTTGAAACATTGAGCTATCAATGACTGCTGTCTGGTCAACTAGACCTTCTCAGATGTCTCTTCCACAAGGATTGACCCCAATAGTGAGATATCACCTACCTCAGCACAACACAACGTGTGAAGAGGCCAACCATAGAGCACCTCCAAATTATTTATACGAACCAATCTCAAATGGTTATCCCATGATCTTCTTAAATATAAAACTCATGCATGAAGAAAGTCCTCCAGAATCTGATTTTCTACTATGTCTAGCCATCCATTTATGGATGAAATGTATTTCTCATCAAAATCGTTAACACCCACTACATTTAGGGCCTTCTGAGAACTAAGAGGTAAAACATGGGGTTATATCCGAGGTAACTACTATGGGCACACCATGATGCCTTACCACCCAATGAATATACAATCGGCCTAGCTCATCCACATTTGTTGTATCTATAATTTTAAAGAAGTAGGATGATTTATTCAGGTGACAAATATCTAACCAAATATAATTCATACCCTAAGGAGTATGAGGTAATCCAATAGTGAAATCCATGGATACCTCACCCTAAAAAAATGTAGGAATGGGTAATGGCTGAATCTAACCATATGTTCTTTGATGATCTACATTTATGTACTTCATGTATAGAATCTCGAATGGAAATCATCTATGTTTTGTCTCATACCTGGACACCTTAACATCCAGTGTAAGTCATAATAAATTTTAGTAGATCCAGGATGATTGGACCACTTAGATTTGTGTGAATCATACATCACCACCTTCCTCAAAGACTACCACACCACCAAACATCCCATGAGTCATATGGTTCCCTCGAGAGATGAATAAAAAAAAAGATATCTCCCCACCATGAAGAAAATACAATGATATCTGACGGAACTCAACACTAGGATAGTCCCACATGATCAAATCTAAAATAGAGGGAGTCAACTTAACACACCTCCATTGTTCTCCTCAGACTCGACATGCATCTGAAAAAAGAGCCCCATTAGATTCCACTCATCATATGACTTCTTAAAATCCTGCCCTAGAACTTTTATACTCAAGGCATCATCTACCACATTTCCTTTTCCCAGGGTATAGACAACATCAATGTTTAACCCCATAAAATACATAGTCTAACGACACTACCACATATTACGATCTTTATATCAGATGATGTAGGCTAAGATCATACGTTTAGAGTGGAACATAAACTTCTCCCAGAAGAGGTAGTGATGATATGTCTTAAAATCATATATCACCACTCCAAAAATACAAGTATTGGGTTGGGTAATTCTTTTTAGGTGGTCAGAGTTGGTGAGATCTATATACCCTCATATGATCAACCTACATAAGAACCCACCCGAGACCCATAACTGAAGCATAAAAAAACCCCATATCCCATTCCAGATTCTAAAAAGTCCAATACATGGGTAGTAGTCAACTGCCACTTCATCACCTTAATGGATTTCAGACATTCTAGACCCCAGTCAAACTTCCCCCTTTCTATGTGAGTGCTATCATGGGCTAATCAAGAAGATATAAATCCTAAGAAAATTTCATGTAGTAACCTTCCATTCCAAGGAAACTCCAGATCTTGAACACATTCTTCGACAGCTCACATGACATAACTACACTGATCTTCTTAGGGTCTACTGAAACCCCCTACTTAGAGATGAAATGACCTACAAACATCACTTCCCCAGTCCAAAAAATTCATTTGGAATACTTTTCTTAATGGTGATGACCCTGTAGACTTCCCCACATGATTTGTGGATGATGCTCATTATCCTCCTTGATTCCCCAATAATTTTAGATTTTTTCCACATATACCACAAAAAAGTAATCAAGATTTCGATGGAACACCCTATTCTTGAGTCCCATAAAAACAGATGGAGCATTGGTCAATCCGAAAGGCATGACTAAATATTCAAAGTGGTCATGCCTCCTTCGAAAATCTTTTTTAAGGATGTCTCCCTCTCTCACCATGGATTTTTGGTAACTTGAACGCATATATATTTTGGAAAACCACTTAGACCACATCATCTGATCAAACAAGTCATAAATTCAGGGAAAATGATATTTGTTCTTGATTGTAACCTTATTCAACATCCATTAATCAATGCACAAGTAGAGGGATCTCTCATTATTCTTCACAAAAAAATAATATCAACCAAAGGAGTGACACCTGGGTTAATGAATCATTTGGATTCTAAATCTTCTAACTATATATTCAATTCCCTCTAATCGGTGGGTGACATGTGATATGAACGAAGTGATATTAGATGTGTTCCTAGTGCTAAATAAATCATGAAATCCACATCCTACTCCAGGGGAGAGAATAAAATTCATCTATAAATACCTCAACGGACTCATCCACCACATGAGGTAATACATCATTATAAGCACTAGCATCATCCTCCTGACCGATCAACGATAATGAAAAGACATGATTACCCAACTATGGGAGTAGAGGACCCACATGACCCCACTGAGTGTACCATTCCCCAACAAAAACCTAAGGGATACCATCAGGTTCTAGGAAATTCACCTACTGCCTATAGATATCGATATTCTCTTGAAAGATCATTAGAAAATCCATGGAGAGGATTATTTTGAAAAGTTATATATCCAATATCAGGAGATTCCATTCCTTCTCAAAACTTGACATTGAAAGCGCTCATGATAGGCACATGAGACCTTGCTCATTCTTCTTACCCAACGACGTAACCAAATCCATCGCAAAAGTCAAAAACATGGTTGGAAAATTCTTAAATCTCACAAAATGTATTGAGATAAAGTAAATATAATCCCCACTATCACATATACTATTTAAAATAAAAGATGAAATCAAAATGGTAACTCGAACTATCAAAGGCCTGATATCTGATCCCACTAGTGTGTGGTCCACATCATGATGATTCCTGGTCTCTACCTGGGAATAACCACTCACCTATGGATCTTCCATGAACTAGATATTCCCAGAAAATGATATTTACATGGAACCATTTCCACCAAACTGAGATCCCACTATCATGGTTGGATCTGACTGAAATAGCACTCCCCTGGATGCCACATTTCCTACCCCACGTTTGTATGGACATCTAACTTTGCAAAAGCATTGCACAGCCCACACCACTCCACATCGATAACAAGGAATATGAGGGGGTACATGTTCGATAGATGTTCCCTTCCTTCCCAAAATTATAAAACACCTCATAACTTACATTAGAAGCTATAGATGATGATTTCCATGAGGGATGGCCTAAACTACCACCCCATTTCTTCCCTTTCTCATCTTTATTCCTCTTTTTCTCTAATGAGTTACCACTACTCCTATTAGACACTACTCAAGAAATCCCATAAATTCATTTAGGATCAATCAAAACCATGAAATCCTGATTAACCACCATAGTATATGTTCCCATATTGAACAAGAAGTCCTAAGAATAAATTTATGGTTGCATACCTTTCTCAAACTTCTGAGATTTCATATATTCTTTTGAATCAATCTCATTTGTATTCCAAGATAGCTTCAAAAAACATATATCATATTCCATCACTGACCAATCTCCATGGGAAAGATTCCCGAACTCTCGGGAACTGGTATAGGCTAGGACATCCATACAATACTTCTCGTTGTATATGATCTCGAAATCCTTCAAGCTTATATACACATGCTTCCCAGATTGAGACACTGATTCCCACCACCATCGATAGAGACCCTCTAGAAAAAAAGAGGCACATTTCACACCTTCCTCTATTAGGGTTTCATGAAACTCAAAAGACCTATCGATCTTATCGAGGAACTCCTACATATATTATGGCCCAGCATTTCCCCAAAAAGTAGGAGGCTTTTTCATGAGGAACTCATGTGATTTGACCTTCCACTGTCCTGACTCATTGTGTATGAGAAAGACCCACTCCATGACATAGATCCTAGTCCTTCCAGACCAAAATTTCTACCAAATTTTTATCATTTATTGAGGGATAACTAACTTCAAATTCCTCATGATTCATCATTGGTGATTTCTAGGGAGCCATGTGTATACAAAAAGGAAAAGTCAAAAATGAAATCATTAGTACATTATTTCTGAAAAATGATAGAAATAAAATCAAATATAAATAAATTAAACTCATCAAAAAAATTAAATAAACAACTAATTCACCCCCAACCAATGTCCACATGCAGTCTGCCACCCACATGTCCCACCTTGAATAGAAGTCAAACAAAACACCCCCATTCCATGGAAACTCAAGGTCCTTCATGAGAGGTGCGAGACAAGCACACTACTCACATCCAAAACCCAAAGAACCGACATTCCTAGATCCTATGTAACCATACTCATTGCAAATAATATGTCCCAAAGAGATTAACCATACTATGATACCATTTTTAACAAACCATGCCGGGTTTCCATCCATACCGGCACCCGACCTGGTCCATAGAAAGGTATGAAAGTAGTTCCCTATCACCATTGTCCGTAAAAAGTTCTTGGGTATCGTAAATAGTGGTTTTTGAATTATTTTTTGAGTTTAGAAACATAAAACAACCAAAAATAGTAAATAAACAGAATCTAAATATTTACTTTAAACTTGACTTAACGAAAAATCAGAATTTCATTACATTGTTTTAAACAAAACCTAATTGCACCACTATAGGGGCCTAAATATTCCACCATGTGGAGAAAATCCCACCACAATGGCTTTTTAGAAGGTAGAATGTGCTTCTACAAGTATATCAAGGTGAAGCGACTCAAATTGAGTTGCAAATCATTGAAGGATCTTGAAGGAATTCATGTTTTAATGGTTTTTAAGTGGCTAGTGTACCATCTCTGGTAAATGTACATGATGCAGATGGACCAGGAACCAATAGTTATGCAAGATGATATGTGAACCATTTCCATGCATGGCGATGGCCAACAGGAAAGTAAAATCATGAACCACGTCAACCAAAGGAATCACACTCATACAAATCCAGTCTGCATACCATACCGCGAACCCATTAGTTTATGGATGAAGTTAATAGTTAGGGATCCATGAACCATTGTCGTGAACCAAAGCCTCAATAAATCCTTTTTGACCGAGACATCTACTGGTCAGGATATTTCTTAAATGGGCCTCCATAAATGGTGCCACGTGACCTATACATATGATTGCTCTGATGCTCTATAAAAGGAGCACAGTGGAAAAAAGGAGGTAGACAGAGAGAAAAATAAATGAAGAAATATTGAGGGAGACTAAGCAGTTTAACTTTGGATTCCGTCTTGTTTCATCAGTAAAGAAATAGCCACAAGCCACTCCCTCTGCAGGTAAAACTAGTAGGGAACCCTAAAATGGGTTAATTGAATAAAAATAATTGTACTGAAAACTAAATGGTGAACCACAAACCAAGGACTTCGTGTAGATGATCTCCCTAAAAATGATGATCCCTTAGAACCCCATTTAATATGGAACTCCGCCTAGTGTACCTCTACACAAACTAAACCCCTCACCTCGTACTGCTTTGGTACACGGATCGAACCCAAAGCAGCGCGATATGCCACATAGCACTATTTTATGTGGGTTCCTATACCCTTTCATGTATACCACATCGGTATGCAGATGGATCTACTGCCTACATACCACTGTTGTATGCAGAGCCTTCCCCATAACTCATAAAAACTAGTACATTGGATGGGGTGTTTTGTATATTGTTCCATCCAATTTCAACCTCACTCATCCATTACCATCTAGACCTTCCAGATCCCTCTACTAATTAGTCCTCTTTCATTAGGTCAAAGCCTTTTACATGGCCACTAGACCTGTATGATCAGGCCATAGGGAGCATCTATACACCCCATTGGGTCTACATAACCATGGTAAGAAGAGTCATGAAGGCCCTCCCCACACAGGCGTAGGCTTCGGGAATGCCAATAAGGCTACAATCCCATGGTAACCCGGATACCAACCTTGGGATGCTGACATGAACCTCCCTATTCTCAAGAATAAGGGTGATCACCGGATTTTCCATTGAATGATGAATAGTGATCAGTCAAAGTGATTTTGTTTGCTCGCCCTTTTGATGAGGATGAAACTCCTCCCCTTCCCAGAACGTGTTCTGGGGGCCTCCCATTGAGATAAGTCCCCAGTCTTCTATGGTCGGGCTGCATTACCTTTAATGTCATCTCACATGGAAAAGTTGATTTCTCCGCGCCCTCACCCACCATAAACCTGAACAATTTCTCCATGGGCTCTCCCTCCCCCACAAACAGGGGAGGAGGAATGTGCATTGTTGAATCTTTCACATCCTCTTTTCTCTCACACCAAGAATGACTCAAGTGGGCTTAGAGGATTGAGAAGATTACAACATCCATATGACTTCTGAAGTATGATAACTTTGGTTCATGACTAAATAAGGATACGCAGAATGCCTACCAGAAGGCATGATATCATAAGGGTTCCCATGAATAAAGGGTTTACCCAATCATGTCTATTAATTGGGATGCTTCTATGCATAAGCCCCACACATTCTGAACTACAAGAACACTGATTCCTAAAAAAATCAGGATACGTAGGATTCCTACTAGATGGCCCAAGCTAAAAATGGGTTCCCTTTCATAAAGGGTCCACCCAATCATGTTTCGTAAAATAGGAAGATCCCATGCATAATCCCCACACAATCCAAACTACGTGGGTTATGATTCCTCTCCTGATGATACATTAGAGGCCCTACTTTTGGGCCCAATCCCAACATCAAATCACCTTCTATCACCCATGGATGACCATAAACTCTAGAGCGCATTATAATATGGATTATGTCACCATCACCTCCATATTAGAAGATATATTCATGTCTACTGTGATCCTGAAAACTATGGGTAGCCCGTGGACACACTCATCAGGAATTAACCAAGGATTCACAATCATATGAAACTGACTAAAATCTATAAGATAGTCCCAGGACAGAATACAATCCTCCCCTAGAAGGGTGCGGTGAGCCTTAACTCTCATCCTCTCAACCAATTGAGTCCTTAACTATCGCTATCCAAATCACCATTCAATGTGTACCTTCCTTTGGTATGTAGGTCCATCAATCATGGATATCAGGGCCGTTGGGCGTTCTTGGCTCAATGAGTCCACCCGTTGGTGACCATCTAAGGAAATTATATCCGAGAAAGATATATTTGCGGAGTGCTTGACCCTCAAGTAATCGAAAGCTAGGAATAATAGTCCATGTGGGGTTTATTCAATCATATTTAAAGGAAAATGATGATGAATGGGTCGAACCAAAAGAATGGTAATTTTGACGAGAACTCGTCTCTATAAAAAATGGACATGTGATGATCCTTATGGAACCATTTCTTCTCCCCCAAAAAACGTGCCGCCACGGAGGCAGAAAAAAATAGTGAACCCGACGGGAATCCCCATCCATGGTGGCGGTCTCACCCCACATAGGCACTGCTTCCCTACAGTAAAAGAAAATGGGAAAGGTCCATAATAAATTTCTAAATATGAATAATCTTAATATAATGCTACATTGATGAGTATTTCTGGTTTTTTGTAAAATATGTATATTTAAGGTTCCCACAGAGTGACCATCGATCCAAATGTCATCCCAACAACCCATGTAGACATGCACAACAACAATCCTTCAGGTGGCGGTGGGGCCAATGAAGAGTATGACCCCTCAATTACACATCATTTTCAACGCTGGGTATCCAATAAGAAAATCAATGATTTCCACTAAAATGGTACTCCCCCACATTGGAGGCCACAAGACAAGCCCTCTAGTTTTCAAAGGATTGTTAGTCACCTCTTCATCCATTGCTAGTTCCCCAGCACAAGGCAGCCCCGGTGGTCTTCTCAAATCATTTCGGGATCCTTTCCCAGGAAATTGACATCATGTACCTCTCATACCTTAGGATGAAGGATGAAGTCAATTTTAATGACTTCATCTCAACTGCACAGGGTTCCTACCCACGAGCCCCCACAAAAGAGTGTCACCACTGTCACTGAACAACCAAGTCTACTCCCGCTGAGGAATACCTTTTACTGAGGGAACCTACGAAATCTAGGAGACCTGGGATGCTCAGGCTGCTCGACAAGGGAAGCACATATATAAACAAGAACACGCTATCACCCTTGTTCGTGAAGAGAATCTCTGCTATACATACACAGTGGAATTCAATGGGTAGACCTATGACTCTTCCATATCCACTCAAGTCCACCACAGAAATAGGGTGGCATAATATTAGAACATGAACATTTATTCTAATGCCCACTGGTCCCTCTGTGTAGACTGAGCGGCAAACTACTAGCACATACATATATATACAGAGTCACAAGAATCCCACCATCAAAATAGGGTGGCACTCAGCTACACACATGAATAATCATATATTGATGCATATTAGGTCTTTCATCCCAATAGTGCAGAACTCAGCTATACAAAAGCACAAATACCTACTGATGGATATAAATCCCTACATCTTAATAGGTCGGCGAGAAAATACGAGCAGAGTCAAATTTCTATTGATGCATACAAAGACCGTGAGAAAAATAAATTGGAAATCGAGTGGATTAAAATATCTTCTCATGAATATGAAGACCACCAGTCAAATATAGTGGAAACCAGAGAAGATAATATGTGATAGAATCATTCCATTATCCCGACAGAAGTGAACTGCAAGTATCTACTAGCAAATCATGGAGAACTGGAGCAAGGAAAAACTCCTGCACTGATATTGGAATGAGCCTTAATACCCATTATAGACAAAGATGTATCACATAATATCCTTTAAATGATGGAAGATTAGATGTAGATTCTTGACCATATCCTCCAAACATGCTAATACATCATTGCATCGGGGATAAAGGTGAGAAATTGAGCCCATGACCCAATTTCCTCAAACGGAATGACTAACTCACAAAATTTGTTAATCACTCCAAAGTAGTTATGAATCGCTGCTCCATTCCTGAAGGTTCAAAAGAAATATCCGGAGATATATAGACAACCATATTGGGAAAAAATACACGTTCCAACTGGGGGACATCAGTCCAACATGGTGGCCGCACCAGGGCAGGAATATATCACTGCCAAAACTCAAGATGATCGCCGTAATATCCTAAAGACTTCATGGGACCCAACATGACATGGAACCATATATGACGAACATTACCAACAACAGATGACCTCAGTAACCTTCAAGATAGATCCCATGAATGAAAATTGCAAAACGCAAATAGAAACTAAAGATCACGTACGTGATTCTGCTCTGATGGAAGCTATTGTTCTTGATTCCCTTAAACATATAACAACATAGGCTCAATACCCTGTCATCCCATTACAAAATTATGGAATTGGAAGTAGCAGTTACGAAGTTCCTCCCCACAATCTCACTTCTAGAAGCTCTGAAGGTACCCCCCAAAGCCCCCACAAGGGCTCACTCCGTGGGTCAAGAATGATCGAACTTGAGAGCCTATATCCTGATGCATGTTGGGGTAGCTTCCCATAAACCTGCAAAGAAGATAGTAATATAGTCATATCCTTGTTTGTTTCTACCCTAATTTTCCTATCTAGGGTATAGGCTACAAATATTCTTCTCTCTATAGTTGGGTGACACGTCATGATGGTAGTCCTTGACATGATGATTGTCATCATGTAGGCCCTCCCTGCCATGACAGTTTCTGTGAAGGTCCACTGCATAGTATCCCCAAGCGACAAGAAAGTCATCCCCTCATTGCAACACATCTTGATGGACATCCCCAGGATATGCACTATAGAAATTCTCCCAGCATCCAGATATCATGTCATGATGGTATTCCTCGTAATGATGATAGTCATCGTGAAGGCCCTCCCTACAATGGAAGTTGTTGTGAATCCCTCTACTCAGTGATATTAGATACCAAGAATTTCATCTCCTTGCTATATCCCACTTGAAGGTCCTTTCCAAGGTATACGCCATAAGAAAAATTACCACAGTCGGGCATCATATAGAAATAGTACTCCTCGCCTCTGTCGAACCAATTGTTAAGGCTCTCCCCGCATTAAAAATTCATAGTTGCAATAACATCCATCCTTCATCAGAAAAAATATTGGAGAGACCTCCTATATTTGTGGCACTCAGATTGGAGTCTGGAATATCGTGTTGTCCATCTATAACCAGTGGTATTTTTTCTCAACTAGAGGAAGGCCCAGGGCCAGAATCATCTTCTAAGCCACCCATGTGGCATCCACAAATAAATAAGGCTTCCACCAGCCAGGTTTCATGGAAAAAAATTATTAAGAAGCAGTCGATCTAGGAATATCAAGTTGAGGATCCTCCTAATGAAATACAACATGATATGTTTTTGTGATATGATAACTGGCTATGGATAATATTTTGGTGATATATTGTCCTACAAACACTTTTAATTTCAACATACCATGATAATTATCAGGGGTATTCATGAATGACATTCACCTCAATATATGGATGACTCTTCGAAAAATGAAATAAAAATTCTTGTACTAAGATGGGTATACAGACCATGTCAGTATGTAGGGGAGGTTCTCGATCTAATCAACCAGGAAGCCCTCTCGTCCGCAAGGCAGCCACAATCAGAAGGGAAAAATAAAAACTTTGAGTTGGATTGCCTCCATGCACTGTATAAATTGCTTCTCCTCATTGGAAATTCCCCTCCCATAGTTCACATTTTGGGTTGGGGAGAACATGGAACTCTACACTTCACCCCATGTCTCGTCCATCAGGCCCCAATGAAAACGAAATCATGCAATGTCATCACCATGATGTAACATTCATGTGAAACCCCTTCTTAGTAAATAAGGGAAACACAACAAAAACCACCTCGTAGTATGTCTCAAAAGTGTTAGGACCACATAGATGAATCCATTGAAAAGCTTTTGAGTCAGGTGACCAAATGTAATTCCTGAGATTTTATGAGTAATATATATATTTTTTAATGACTTATGTTATATGACACACCAAAAAAATCATTCACTATACACAAAACTGGCTTGGCTTGCGTTACACGAAAGAGAAACCTTCCTCGATAGTATGCATTGTACGCAATACCAAGTTTCACTAAATAATGATATATTATTAAAATATTATGAACTAGCCATTATGAATAGTATAATATAAATTTTAAATTTTATAACATTATGATTCATCTTACAAATTTTCTATAACGAGATATGAGTATAAAATCAATTTTTCGATAAAAGAAGTATTTTTAAAAAAAATCAGTTTTACCATCTTTTGATGGCGCACCCATTTTAAATATAATTTTTGACATGTTTTTAAGTTAAAATTTACAAAATAAACTTATTTTCTTAATTAGCATTTAAAAATTTACATTGGATAAATTTTTGATACTTTTCTAATAACATTCATATTTTGATTAATAGTAAATATACGATAAATTTTTCATAAAAACAACTTTTTCATCAAGATAATTTATACGGTTAAATAATTAAATTTAATGGTTTTAAAGTATAAGTAAAATATATTTTTACCATTTAATATAATTTAGTTCATCACCATTAAATTTATATTGAATTCATATGTAAAAACATTTCTATCTTTGACAATGTTTTAACTTTTAAAAACCCATTTTCTGAACAACATGATTTATTTTAAAATAATTAATACAACTTTTATGTTTTGATGTTTGAAAAATTTATTCCATATTTTGATTATGTGGGTCCAAATTATGTTAATAGGTTATTTTTTTGATATTATGAATATTAGCTAAGGTAATTTTTATTTACTATAGTTAAAGGTTAATCGGGTAATTAAGGGTAAATATATGATTATAAAATCACACTAACACCTGCCAAAATTTTATTCGATGAATAAACATCATCCCATGTCACATAAGGGTCATAACAGATTCATTTCATGGACTTTTGACCATGAAAAGGATATAATTATTATTAAAACCAAAGAATGTGACACCATGTCACTCACTTATATCTCTTCAGTGAAGTGATTTAAATTTAGTGATAAACCTCATAAAACTATGAATAAAAAAAGATTACAAAAAGCTAATAAAACTATCTAAATCATGTGAATTTATTTAATATTATTATGGATTAAATAATTATCATTAATGATTACACAATAGTGATGTTCAAATTATTTTATTTATTCAAATATCAAATAAATTGATTTAAAAATATTAAAATAAATATTATATAAAAAAATTAATGTTCCCCAAAAAATTTTAGAGGAATATGACATGTTTTTAATATATTAAATATATTTTTTTTCAATTTTATTCTCTCTGTGGATTTTATTTAAATTCAAATAAATCAAAATTGTGAAAATTGACAGCTAGGTTATTTTATAAAAATAACAAATTATAAATTTTTTTAAAATCACATAAATATTTAAAAACTATAAATTTAAATTTATATGGTCTATAATTTAATAAATAATCCAATTATTTACAATTAACAAACCATAAGTAATTATTTATAATAATTTAATATTTAGAATATTATTACCACAAATAAAATTAAATAGATTTAATAAGAATAAATTGAGTTGAAAAAGTTTTAAATAAATTCCCAACATGTCCAAATTTCATTGTTTTATGATATTACCACACTATCCCATAAAATATTTGGATTGGAGTCATTTTTGGGTATTTTTAAGTGGGGTTTGAGTTTTTTATAAATTAATATTTTAGAGGTTTCCAAAAGTTCTCCCCTCCTCCATTATAAAAGTGAACCTCCTCCCTCTCATCTTCAAAACATTTTGAGCCTACAATCTCAGACAAACCCTATCCATTTCTCTTCTACACTTCATTAGAAACATACTAGTGGTCCTGGTATTCTTCAAAGACCTACATTAGTGCCCTAAGAGAAGTTTTAGAAGAGGCACGTCGAAGAAGAGGCAACATCCTTTACTGATTCTTTCAAATTTATATCTTATTGTACTTCCTATAATTTATTTGTTTAATTATATAGTAATAAAATCAGTATCACTCATATAATGATATGTCATTATTAATATGAAACAACACTATTTCACCTTCTATCCATCCTACAAAAAATAAAATCACTGCACGTGCGTACGTACAGAATACCATCTCCACGCCATGGTGTAATATGTTTTCATCCAACAACATACTTGGATGGGTATAATGGTGTAAATAATAACTATATATAATTATTATAACATGATATTAATTCTGAGATATTCTATCATCCACTCCAATACCATTCAATAATTATGGGAACGATATCGTCGCTTGTGCGTACGTATGGCTTACCCTCTCCACAGTGCGATGTGATTCGTTCTACATGATCTTCATTAAACCATGATTATATAAATAAATTGAATGAATAAATATTATATTTATTATACTAATACCATTATTTAAATTATTTAATACCATTATTTAAATGATGTATCTATAACCTAAAAAAGATCAATAAGAATTTATTCGACAAAACACGAATAAGAACATAAAGCAATGAACACCCGAATAACAAGTAATAATGGAATATTACTATTAAAGAGATAATAATTTGACCATAAATGATATCATAACAATGTATATGATTCTGGAATAAGTCAATGAAATTATTTAAATCATTATAGAGGATGTTCGGATATGTACAGATGATATCAGACCTAAGGTAATGGAAAATCTCGCAATCTCATTTTTATCCGAGATTGTTTATGCTTTAGAATTTTCTGGGGCATATTTATCATCAAAATACTTGTTTCCTAAATATTTAATATTAAATCTATCCTCATAAAATTGTTTAAATATAATTTTACCTATTGGTGAATTTTTTGTAAAAGATATAAAAGGAATCTTTTGTCATTTTCAGCACGATATACTTTTTGACCTTTCCGTCCAAATTATGTGAAGAATGTTTTTTAACTTATATGACATGAATGGAATTTTATTATTTCATGGAAAATTATTTCTTAGAATCTTCCTTTACATTTCTTCAAGTATATTTTCAATTACCTTCATTTAGTTTAAAATTCATTGACATGTTGAGAAAGGAAAATGATTTGGATGTAGAAAGGATTTTTTCATTAGGAATGGAGTTCAAGTGTTTTATCAAAATTATTTTCCATCTATGATAATATAGGGTTATTATAATATAATTATTTTTACATTGATTTTATAATGTTATGATGGAATTATTTCTATGAATTCCTTTTATCTTATATCGATTATGTTATGATGTAATGATGTTTGAGAATCCAATTTTTTTACATGGGTTATGCTATGATGTATGATTTATGATTTTGTGGCACACATAATAATTGTTTCATTATGAGATGGTTGGGACCTATATCTACCTCAAATTAATTTTGTAAAGATTTATATCTCATGATATAGAAATGTCTGGAACAACAAGTTAATCTGGTTCAGTGATACAGGGCTGGAACAAGGAGTGAACTCAGTTCAATAATGGACTTTGTCCACTATGATGGTCTTGTCAATGAGTCTTGACTAATATGAAATGATTTTCTATGATTATGTGTGTATTCCAAAAAGTTTTATGCCTTATGTAATGAATATTGGGATTACATTTCACTACTATGATTTGTCCCATGTCATGATATTATGATCACTTTTGCAGGATAAGATTTTTAAAATGTTATTTTTCTTATGAATATAATATGATTGATATTTACATTTTTTCCCTTACTGAGAATTTGAGCTCACCTTTTATATATTTTTCCAAAGTCAGGACAAAGGTTTTTAAGTAGGATATGCCAAAAGGGACTCTAGATATGATGAAATAAATGGGAGACAATGTAGATGGATTATGAACCAGTTGTACATGTTTCCCAGTTTCTAAAGGAACTATACATGTACAGTCCTATCATGGTTTTGTTATATTTTATAACAAGTATGCTTTAATTATGAAGTAATAACAATGTATGTAAAGTATGGGTCTTTATAGTTGGTATCAGAGGAAGGGTATAGTCAACCATTGGAAACTAGGATGTTAAAGCCTTAGTAAGAACACATATTATATGTCTATACATAGAACACAATAATAGTGTTATAGAAATGGACATGAATAACCAATGATAAGACCTAATGTGTGAAATTTTATTCCAGATTATGTGGTTTTCCTATTGTAATAAGTGTTTCTCACACTATGCTTCTTGGTTTTATTCAATGGATGGAACCCAAAGGAAACGTGTTAATACTGAATGCGATGGGAAATGCAATGATTGTACCCCTGAGCAACCAAACGACATGAGAGCTAGATTGAAATATCTTATAACCATGCTGACATAACTTTCTAAATCCAAAAATCATGTTGGACTTTGAAACAAGCAAACAAGGGAGAAACATTTTGTTGAATCATTCATAAGGAAATGTCCACCTTCATTCAGTGGTTCTTCAGATCCATTAGTGGATGGACAATGTATCAATACCACTGAGAATATATTTTTAGTCCTTCAATGTTCTGAACATGATAAAGTCATATTGGCATTATATCGTTTCGAATGTGAAGCTGATAAATGGTGGAATCTTGTCAATAATACAAGAAAAGGGTTTAAATTGAGTCCATGGAATGAGATGAGTTCAAGAACATATTTTTTCAATATGTACTTCCTTCATATTCTTCAATCAAAGATGGATAAGATGTTTCTTGAACTGAAGAAAAAGGATGATGAATCTGTAGGTACCAATGAAGAAAATTTTACCAAGCTTGGAAGGTACTCTTCTGGGATTATTATCCAACCTGAGAGTAAGATCGATCAATTCTTTAGTGGATTAAAACCAAGTCTCCGAAGGGTATTTGCTATTAGGGACTTCAAAAGCAATGAGGAAATTGTTAGATGTCCTCTCAAGTTTGAGATGGAGATTGGAGTAACCCATCAGTCATATAGGTTTGATAAGAAGAGGAAAATGGAATTCAACGAAATATATAAAGACACCACTTAAAAGAAGATGAGCTTTCCCTTATGCTCAAAGTGTGGAAAGAAACATGGAGGAAATTATCATAAAGAGACATGTAAACTTTTTATGTGTGGAAAAGAAGGTCATCAGGCAATTGAAGGCTGCAATGATAAGAAAAATATGTCAAGTAATGAGAACAAAGAAAAGGTTACATAGAATGAACCACCTACACTTCAATGTTACAAGTGTAAGGAAATGGGGCATTATTCCAATCAGTTACCTAATACAGGGGTTGTTGATGATGATTGACGTCAGCAAACTCTTAAGGACAATGACAAAGGAAAGTCACGTGCAATTTCTATTGGAGGAAAAATCATGATTAAGAATATTTCCATTGTACAGGAGTTTGATGATTTCTTTCCAGAGTAATTCCCTGGTCTTCAAAAAATCGTGAAGTTGAGTTTTAAATAAAACTCATACAAGGTTCTATTCCCATTTCAAATACACCTTATAGAATCTTCCTAATTGAGATGCATGAATTGAAGAAGAAACTCCAATAATATCTTGAAAATGGATTCATACTCCCTATTGCATCACCATGGAGAGCTCATATTCTAATTGTTAAGAAGAAAGATGGATTAATGAGACTCTTCATTGATTATCGAGAACTTAACAAGATCACTTTCATGAACAAATATCCACTCCCATGCATTGATGAATTATTTGACCAACTATGTAGAGCTCAATACTGTTCCAAGATTGATATTTATTCAGGGTATCATCAATTAATGGTAAAAAAGTAGGATATAACAAAGACGACTTTCCATACAAGATATGGACACTATGAGTTTATAGTAATGCCATTTGGTCTTACTAATTCCCCTGATTTCTTCATGGATCTAATTAATAGAGTCTTTAGAGACTATCTTGACCGGTTTGTTGTAGTATTTATAAATGATATTTTTGTCTATTCAGAGAGCAACTAAGAACATGAATATCACTTAATAATTGTATTGATGTCCCAGAGAAAGGAGAAGCTTTATGCCAAATTTAACAAGTGCGAATTTTGGCTTCAAAAAGTTTCATTTTTGGTCACATAATCGTAAAAAGAGGGGATATATGTGGATCTAGATTAACAGAGGTTATTGAAAAATGGTCAAGACCAACAAGAGTAATAGAAATCTGATGTTTTCTTGGTTTAGTTGGGTATTATTGATGTATTGTGAAAGCTTTTTCAAGATTATCTAACCCACTAACCAAATTCACTTGAAAAGGATTTAAGTTTCGTTGGACCAGGGGATGTGAAGAGAGTTTCAAAGAGAAAAAAAAGATGTTTAACCAGTGCACCAGTTCTCACACATCCTTGAAGTGGATAATGGTTTGTGATCTACAGTGATGTATCCAAGAAGGGTCTGGGGTTTGTTCTCATGCAAAATGATTTGGTGATAGCTCATGCCTCACGACAATTGAAAATACATGAGCAAAAATACCCCACTCATGATTTTGAGTTAGCGTCGGTAATAATTGCATTAATGATTTAGAGCCATTATCTTTATGGTGAAGGTGTGATATTAATACATATCATAAAAGTTTAAAGTATATTTTCACACAAAAGGAGCTGAATATGCACGAAATAAGATGGATGGAGCTGAATAAGGATTAAGACCGTTCGATTCATTACCACGATGGGAAAGCGAACACGGTGGTAGAGACATTATGTTGACAAGACCATGCTAGCTTATGCATGATGAGGATCACAAAGGACCCAAAATTTATGGATTTACAGAGGATGGATCATGGAATTTTAATGAAAGGGGATATATCTTATCTTTCACAAATAAATGTTCATCCATCGCTACAAGTGAAGATTAAAGAGGTACAGAAAGAGGATGATGGGCTTCAAGAGAAGGTGACAAATGTTCCTGAATTCAACCATTATTGTGATGGGATAATATGATTCAGAAACTGTGTCTGTATTCCTACTATAATTACTTAAAGAAGGATCATCAGGATGAGGCTCTTAGTTATTCATTCTCTAATCATCCTGGAAGTGAAAATATGTATAGGGTCCTGAAAGAGTACTTTTGGTGGGATGTCATGAAAAGGGATATTTCCGAATATGTCTCATGATTCTTGGTCTATCAGTAAGTTAAAGCTGAGAGACTGATGATGAAAGGAATGTTACAAACATTACCCATACAAAAATGGAAATCGGAAAACATCACTATGGACTTAGTCATTGAACTTCTCAAAACATCCAATTGCAATAATGCTTTCTGGGTTATAGTTGATCATCTTACAAAGTCAGCACACTTTATTTCTATTAGAGAGGATTCCTCTCTTAATCAATGTGCCAGGATATATGTAAAAGAATTGGAAATATTACATGGAGTACCACTTTAAATTATATATGGTCGAGATCCGAGGTTAACCTCAACATTTCGGAAAATTCGTCAGCATGCTCTAGATACCGAGTTGATTTTCATCACTGCATATCATCCTCAGATAGATGGTTTATTCTGAGAGGACAATTCAAACTTTTGAATAAATGTTTAGAGTATTATTTATGGATTTCAATGGAGGTTGGGATCGACACCTACCTTTTTTGGTACTTTCTTATAATAATACCTTTCACTCTAGTATTCAGATGGCTCCTTATAAAGATCTCTTTGAAAAGAAATTCATAACTCCAACTTGATGGGATGATGTTGGGGAAAGAAAGCTATTAGGACCTGATATTGTTGATGATATGGAAGAAAAGGTCCGATCTATTCAACAACACATAAGAGCATCTCAGAGTCGACAAAAACATTATGCCGACAACCGAAGAAAAGACCTAGTGTTTTAAGTGGTTTATAAAGTGTTCTTACGAATATCTCGTTTGAAGAGCGTAATGAGATTTGGGAAGAAGGGCATGCTAAGCCCTAGGTATATCAGTCCTTTCAAAATAATGGATCTTGTTTGAAGGTAGCTTACCTATTGGAACTTCCACCAAATCTCTCTCATGTTTATGATGTGTTCCATGTATCTCTCCTGAGAAAGTACATACCTAATCCTTCACATTTTCTATGTCTAGAAGTTGTACCGCTCGAGCAAGATCTTTCTTATGAAGAATAGCTGATAGTGATTATGGATCATAGACATAATGTTCTATGGAACAAGACCACCCTCTTGGTTATTGTTTTATAGAGTAACCAACAATTAGAAGAAGCTACATGGGAACTTGAGGATATGATGAGGGAGAGGTATCCTCATCTATTTGTTATAAAATGACAAATTTCTAGGGTGAAATTCATTTTAAGGGGGGTAGAATGTAACACCTAGGAATTTTATGAGGAATATATATTTTTTTATTTCTTATGTTATACACAACACCAAATGAATCTTTCACTATACACAATACTGGCATGGCTTGTGTTACACAAAAGAGAAACCTTCCTCGATAGCTTGCATTGAGTGAAATACCGAGTTTGACTAAAAAATGATATATAATTATAATATTATGAACTAGATGTTATGAATAGTAATAACCAAATTCTGAATTTTATAATGTTATGATTCATCTTACACATTTTCTAGAATGAGATATGAAAACAAAATCAATTTTTCGATCAAAGAAGTATTTTTAAAAAAATGCAGTTTTACAGCCTTTTGATGTCACACACATTTTAAATATAATGTTTGACAAGTTTATAAGTTCAATTTTACAAAATAAACTTCTTCTTTTGAATTGGGATATAAAAATTTACATTGGATATAATTTTGATATGTTTTGATAACTTTCATATTTTGATGAATATTAAAAATAATCTAAATTTTTCTTAAAAACAAAATTTCTCTTCAAGATATTTTATATGGTTAAATGATAAAATTAAATGGGTTTTAAGTATAAATAGAATATATTTTTACCATTTCATAAAATGATTGTCATTACCATTCATTTAACATTGAATTTATAGGTAAAAACATTTCAATCTTTGACAATGTTTGAACTTTTAAAAACTCATTTTCTTAACAAATAGATTAAATTTAAATTAATTACTCAACTTCTGTGATTTGAATTTTGGAAAATGGATTCCATTTTTGGATTCATTGGGTTTAAATTATGTTAATAGGTTACTTTTTTTATGTTATGAATTGTAACTAAGGTAATTTTTATTTACTATAGTTAATCGTAAATTGGGTAATTAAGGGTAAAAATAAGATTATAAAATTACCCTATGACCTGCCAAAATTTTATTGGATGAATTAAAATCGACCCATATCACTTAATGTTCAGAATAGATTCATTTAATGGACATTTGACCATGAATATGATATATTTTTTATTAAAACCAATGAAAGTTACTACATGTCACTATCTTATAGCTTATAAGTGTAATAATTTTAATTTAGTGACAACTCTCATAAAACATCAAATACAAATAATCTCCAAGAAGCTAATTAAATTATCTACATCATGAGAATTTATATATAATTTTTTGGGGTTATATAATTTTCACTAATGATGACACAATAGTGATGTAGAAATTATTTTATTGATTGAAATATCAAATAAATGTTATTAAAAATATTAAAATAAATATTATATGAAATAATTAGTGTTCTAAATAATTGTTTTAGAGGAATATAAAATGTTAAGAATCTAATAAATATTTTCCTCGATTATATTCTCTCTTTGAATTTTATTTAAATTCAAATAAATGAATAGTTTCAAAATTGTCACAATTGTTATTTTATAAAAATAACATATTAAAAAATGTTTAGAAATCACAAAAATATTTAAAAATTATAAATTTAACTTTATATGGTCTATAATTTCATAAATTATCCAATTATGTACAATTAAAAACTCTTAAGTAATTATTTATAACAATTTAAAATTTAGAATATTATTACCACAAATAAAATTAAATAGATTAAATAAGGATAAATCGAGTTGATAAGGTTTACAATAAATTCCCAACATGTCAAAATCTTATTGGTTGATAATATTACAACACTATCTGATCCATTCATAGTATTTGAGTCATTTTTGGAGGTTTTTATGTGGGTTTTGAGTTTATTATAAATTAATATTTTAGATGTTTCCAAAAGTTCCCCTCTACTCCCTTATAAAAGGGCACCTCCTCCCTCCCCTCTTCACAAACTTTTGATCCTTCAAGATCGGAAAAAACCTGTCCACTTATCTTCTCCACATTCCTAGAAACAAACTAGAGGTCTTGGTCAACTTCAAATACCAACTTTAGTGCCCTAAGTGGAGGTTTAGAAGAGGTGCATCGAAGAAGAGGTAATATCCTTTACTGATACTTTCAAATTTATTTCTTCTTCTACTTCATCTTTTTTATTTTTTTCATTATAAAGTAATAACATCAGTATCTCTCATATACTGATTGTTATGATAAAATTTAAACAACCTTATTTCACCTACTATCCATCCTACAGAAAATGAAATCACCGCGCATGTGAACGTACAGAATAATGTCTCCATGTCGTGGTGTAATGTGTTTTCCACCACCACCTTACATGTATGGGTATAATGGTTTAAAGAATAACTATATATTATTATTATAACATGATACTAGTTCTGATATATTATATCATCCACTCCAATACCATTCAATAATTATGGAAATGATATCTTCCCTCGTGCGTATGTACGACTTACCCTATCCATGGTGGGATGGGATTCGTTCTACATGATCTTCATTAAACCATGATTATATAAATTAATTTAATGAATAAATCTGATATATATTATACTAATACCAATATGTAAATTATGTAATACAGTTATGTAAATGATGTATCTCTAACCTAAAAAGAGGAATAAGAATTTATTCGACAAAACCCGCATAAGAACCTCAAGCAATGAACACCTGAATAACAAGTCGAAATGAAATATTTCTAATAAAGGGATAACAATATTACCGTGTATGATATCATAAAAATGTATATGATTCTTTAATAAGTCAATGACTTTATTTAAATCATTATACAGGAGGTTTTGGAAACATACAGAGCATATCAGACCTGATGTTAGGGAAAATCTCACAATCTCATTTTTATCCAAGATTATTTGTACTTCAGATTTAATGGGGGAATATTTATCATATACATCCATGTTCCCTGAATATGTAATATTATTTTTATCCTCATAAAATTACTTAAATCCAATTCTACCTATTGGTGAATTTTTAGTAAAATATATGAAAGGTATCTTTTTTCGTTTTCAGTTCGATATACTTTTAGACTTTTCCGGCCAATGTATGAGAAGAATGTTTTTTAACATATAAGGCATGAATGGATTTTTATGATTTCATAGAAAATTATTTCCATGAAGCTTCCTATAAAATATTTCAAGTTTATTTTCAATTAACTTCTTTTAGTTTAAAATTGTATGACATGTTGAGAAAGAAAAATTGTTTTTGAGGTGGAAAGGATATTTTCCTCAGGAATGGAGTTCAAGTGTTTTATAAAAATGATTTTCCATATAAGATAATATAGGGTTATCTTTCAATCCCTATTATTACATTGATTTGGTTATGTTATGATGGAATTATTTCAATTAAGTCCTTTTATCTTATATGTATTATGTTATGATGACATGATTTTTAAGAATCCCATTTTTTTACATGGGTATTGCTATGATGTATGATTTATGATATTGTGGAACATGTATTAGTGGTTTAATTTTGAGATGGGTGGGACCTATATCTCCCTCCAACGCATTTGGAAAATATTTATATCTCATGATATAGTCATGGTTGGAATGTAAAGTTAATATGGTTTAGTGATATAGGGCTGGAATGAGGAGTGAACTTGGTTAAGTAATGGACTTTATCTGTTATGATGGTCATGGAAATGAGTCTTGACTAATATGAAATTTTTTCTATGATTTTGTGCATATGACACAATGTTTCGTGTCTTATGTCGGGAATATTGGGATAACATTTCACTACTATGATTTATCCCATGTCAAGATATTAAGATCTCTTTTCCCGGATTAGATTTTCAAAATGTTATGTTCTTATAAATATGATATGACTGATATTACCTTTGTTTTCCCTTGCTGACCATTTGAGATCACCATTTGTATGTTTTCTTTTCCCCAAGTCAAGAATAAGGGTATTAAGTAGGATATGCCAAAATGAACTCTAAATATGATGAAATAAACTGGAGACAGTGTAGATGATTTATGAACCAGTTGTTTATGTTTCCCAGTTTCTAAAGACACTATACCTATACAGTCCTATCATGTTTTTGTTATATGTTTTAATAAGTAAGCATCAATTCTGATGTAATAACATTGTATGTAAAGTATGGTTCGTTATACCAAGAACATCCATAAGGCATCTCACCTAAGGGAAGTAAACATCAAGCAGTGCTCATGTCATCAAAAAAGAATATACTCTATGTGGACCCAATACCACACTCGGATGCCACCCGCACGAGAGTATGTGAAATAGAATAGGCGGAAATAGCATAGGCTACTGCTGAGATATGAGAACGATCCCAACCCATAGGTTTGGGGGCTTTTGAAAATCAAAATGCACCCACAAGACAGAAAAAATTCTGTTCGTCGAACATCTACAGGTGAATGGGAATGACACCATCCTGCAGGGCTACGGGAATTTTTACCTCAAATACCCACACAATAGACATATTTCTTCCACCATCTAGGATGAACGATGGACAGAGGAGTTACCTGTTCCATCCCTTCTCGTTGTTCTAACCCTCTAAGACAAAGATGCATTATGAGGTCAGATTAGGGATCCCTTTCGGTCAATCTTCATCAAGACACCTGAATAATATTTCATAATGGAAGGAGAATGTAAAATAAAGGGCACATTAAGCCTTCCTACCATTCCGAATCGGTTACACCACCCACAATGTGGTTCGCCTTTGTAAACATTTTAAAATTAAACCCAATGGATCTCACATGAAATGAAGTAGGGGAGAGGATGCGAAGTAAAATGGTTCCCTCCCAAAGTCATTCCACACTGACCCTAATGGAGTCCATACCCGAAACCATAGAGAAATCGTAAATTTTTGCACCCATTCAACAAACCTTTCGTTACCTCCCCAGAAAAACTCCAACAATAATAAAAATAAATCAAAAGTCTTCTATGACCCAACTCCTCCTACCCATGAGAGTATGTCCCTCTCCCACGATGAATGGGTCACCAAGTATGAGGAATAAATGAAAGATCTCGGGTGAATAAAATCCAAGCTACATAGAGAGAGATGCCTTGATGGTTGTGTCTACCCCCCCCCCCCACGGAACGTTAGAAACTGCTCCAATATGATGTTTCCTTGCCACATGCACTCATTCTGGTGAATGAATCCACACTCATAGGACTGTTAAATATGGCCCTAGAAGGACAAAAAAACTTCACCCTATAAGGATGGAAGACAGAATATATCCAGGTAAACATAGAAATAATACACCCGGCTGGGAATCAACCCCAAATTCTAGTTGTAGCATCATGCCCAATCCTGGACCCTATCATGCCAACAGATGCTCAAGCTCGATAGGATATGCATCAAGGGATCTTAAAAATTGTCTAGGAACTAACATATTGGTTTGAATCCATGGTGGGGTGGCGTTTTCCTATACAACCGATGAGAAAACCCTTCCTTGGGTGGGTGAGAAATGTTCTGCCACCACTAAACTTCGAGAACCCTATATTCCCAATATTCAATGGATCGGGGGACCAAGAATAACATTTGATGAACTATTATTCTTCCTGCGACCAAATTATGGGAACTCTAGTGTATAAAGAATCCATAAAACTTATGTACTTTGGACTAACCATACAAGGATTGACTTTCATGAGGTATAATAGCCTGACATACAATTCAATCACAGGTTTAGAGGACCTCTAGTGATAGTTTTGTTTCTATTTTAGTTCAATGATTCCTAAGAAAATGGTAAATGAACTCATGAACTAAAAGCTACGGGAGAAATAAAGTGTCTAAAAAATCATTTCCATATGGAAGGGATTCTCATATTCCATGAACCATCTAGTCCCCTAGGATGAGATGCTCCCGATGTGCATCAATAACTTTTGGGATGAATTTTTAATGTCACATATCCCGGTGAAGTATACTAGTTGGATTACAGAATTCTCTTCCATTAACCAAAATATAGAATACTCCTTGAGAAGGATGGATATTAAGTCTCGAGTGGCCCCATCAGTCCCTAGGAAATTAACATGGAAAGATGAAACTGCTTTTATAATGCTTAAGTCACCCCCAGCAGTAGCTCCAATTGCGAGGTCCCCACCAAACCATACGAGACCCCGTGAATTTTAACATTCTACACCACCTCATCAGGATGATCAATTGGGTGATAAAATAATTAATTTCAATGAATGAAAAAAATAATTTTATTTGTTCCATGACGACGAGGTCCGGGGCTATTTCATATCCATCATGAATTGCAATTTTCTCCGGCTTCCAGATCCAAAGATAGAAAATGATGTGGGTCTTCACGACCTTCCTAATTATTGTGCATATCACCGGATACATGGACACACTATCTTGGGTTCATTGTTTTTCATGGATCTTCTAAAAAATATGTTGGATTCTAGTCTAGTCAAGTTGGCCCAGAAGCCAACACAACTGGCTTATGTTTCAACCTCTGACTTAAGTGAGCAAGAGGAGTGGAAAACATTCACCAACAAGAATGAGAAAATGTTGACAACTGGATGACTTGGAAGACAATCATCTGATTCCATGTCATCCTCTAGGTGTAGCTGAAACAACCGACGATGTCCCCAAAATCTCCTAATACAACACAACCCTCCTCCCCAACCATGTAGTACTCTAAACTCTAGAAATGAATAAAGCAAGAGAAAGTAGATGATATAAAACCAAAGATGAATTCAGTGATGAGACATTCATATTTCATTAAAAATTATTAGTATAATAGGGAACTCCCTGAAAAATGGTTCAACGGGCACCGCCCCTCCAAACAGCACCATCGAAAGGTAACAATCAGACATAAACAGTATCAGATCAAGAACTGATCATCAACTCATTCAATGTCATTAACATGATAGACTCCTTCTCTAATGATGTCTATGGACACAAACCCAAATTCCTCATGCCCAATTAGAGAGCTGGAGGAAGAGGCCGTAGAGGGAGGAGGTTTCCAAGAAGTCATGATCATTGCAGGATACCCATTCCTAGCCACACTACAAGTCAACCCATTAGCATTGGCGAAACTCATGCAAGGACCTTTTGACAAACAAAATAAAAACAAGAATGCTCATTATCCCTCATTGAAAGAAAACCATGCCCAATTTTCATTGATTATACATTAGGGGAAGAAAAAGTAACAAACAACCCAAAGAATAAAGGTGGACACATTCATCTAAATGTGGAAATAGAATCCGCATCGCTAGCCCCTGCTACAGAAGAAAAACAGTCTATGTCCAAATCTCAAGCCATTTATGTGTCTTTGAAAGAGAATCCCCAAGCCGAGAAGCACCATCCTTTTGAGTAGAAATATTATATATTGAAGAAGTTTGATTTAGTCCCAGAAAATTTGTCACTCCTAAATACATTGAACCTACCCGCAGTTCATATGGAGTCACTCATCGAAGCCTTACAAGACCCCAAGAGTATGAGGCTGAAGTAAAAACATTCAAAGTCTACCAAACAAATAATGGTCTCGAAGAATTTAATGTTTTCATATCCTTATTAGAAGTGGATGAATACGCCATCATGCAAGGGAACAAAAAACCCTTATATGTGTCTGACATGATAAATGGAATTGATGTTCGATGGATCCTCATTGACAACGTCTCTAAAATTAACCTCCTCCCAATAAGAACACATTGTCGACTGAGATATGATGAATAAATCTTGACACCCTAAACTACGACTCTACTAGGATATGAAAAACGTGCACAGAAACCACTAGGATGAATCAAATATAAAACATTTCTCAGATATCACATATCATATTCTGAGTTAAGTGTGGTGTGGAAAATTATTTCCTTCAGAGTCCTATTAGGAATTCCATGGCTACATTAGCATGATGAAATTACATCCTTGTACGATCAGAGCATCAAATATCACACTAATGGGTAAAAAGTTACGTTGCACGCCGATAAATACCTGTTTGAGTTCTTCAAGTCAGATTATATCGACCTTGGGTTCTATGAGTCAAAAGAAAACTTCTTTTGGATAAGTACGTTCATTGGATCAGTTCTGTGAATGTATTGGATATAGCTCCCGCAAAATCCCTCCATCAACTTGGGGAAGAGCATGTACTACCCATTAAACAATTTGAATGTGTATGTACTAGTCCGTATGTAGACAATGTTGTCTGTATGGTCTCTATTACGACCACCAAGTCCAAGGAACTAGAAGAGTGGGATGAGTCCCTCGATTTCAGGAAAATACATATCAAAGATGTTTTCATCCCATCTTTATGACATCAAACATCCCTGACCTTACACACTTTGGAAAAAGACGATTTCCCTCCCAATATTGGAGAAGTCATCTAAAAAATCCTCTATCCATCAGAAGAGGAAGATGTTTAAGATGATGAGGATGATTATGAAGATGAAATAGAGGAAGAATACAACAAATATCCGTCCTCTTTCATTCGAAGAATGTGTCTCCACCACACTCGATTAAAATAAAGAGATAAATCCGGCCACCAAAAATGACTAGTGGCCCACTCTAATTAGTGTGGCCATTCCTACTAAGGAGTAGAAGGCATATGACTCCATCCTAATGAATAATAGAGAAGTGTTTTCTTAGAATTACACAAAAATTATAGGCCTCAATCCTTAGGTCTCCACTTATGATTGGGGCTTCCCAGAAAATCATTGGGGCTATAAGCAATCATTCAGGAAAACCCAATCGACAAATTTTGACTAAATAGAGGCAGAGGTTGAAAATTGGTAAAATCCAACTTCATACGGGAGGTCCAATATCAAACCTGATTGGAGAACATTGTTCCAACCAATATTAGGAATGGACATATTATAATATTCATTGGCATCAGGCACCTTAATCCGCATTACTAAAAATATTTCTTCCCTTCCCCAATCATAGAATATTTTATCGACATGATATTCAGATACAAGGACCTCTATTTCATGGTTGTTTATTGTAGATTCAATCAAATCCAAAAGTACCATTTAGATGAAGAACCTTCCACTACTAGGGACCCTCATGGAGTTTTCTATTATATTGTAATGTCCTTTTTCATAAATAATTTTGGTGCCACATATCAGCACGCCATGCATCGCATCATCAAACCCTTCTTGGGAAAATTAGTCGAGTGTTATGTCGATGACCTGGTAGTTAAATCGCAACATCGGTAAATCCACCTAGATGATCATGAATCTTTCATAAAAAAATTGTGACAAAACAGTATAAAGATGAATCCTCATAAATGAAACTTTGGAATTACCTCGAGAAAATTCCCTAGCTTCACGGTACGCCATTTTGGACTCGAGGTCGATCATGAGAAGAAAAAATCCATAATAGTAATTTCCCCACCTCACAACCACTACATGTTGAGAGGTCTCCAGGGGAACCTCACCTACATTTGGTTCTTCATAGAAAAAGTATCAATTAAGTGTTTAACATTCACCAGGATCGTGAAGAATGAAGTTATATATGAGGGGGATAATGATTGTCAAGAATCATTTGAAAATCATAAAAGATACCTCATATGCCCGTCGATGCTCAAGCCACCAGTTGAGGGTTGACCACTCATTTTAAATGTAACTTGCATGGAATGGTCATTATGGCCCTTCCTCGCATAGAAGAATGAAGATGACAACAAGAAAACCCTCTTCTACCTCATCCGGACAATGATCGATACCAAAACTCTGTATTTGAAGATTGAAAAAACTATCAAGCCCTATTATTCGAATTTTAGAAGTATAGGAATTAATTGCATTATCATGAGGTCCACCTGGTCTACTAATGCATCCTGCTCAAATATATCCTCAACCTTCCAATGCAAAATGGTCACTTATCCTGATAGATAGTCATCCTACAACATTTCTACATATAGTACTAGCCCTAGAAGGCCATCAAAAGCCAAACAGTAGAAAATTTCCTCAACAAAAACCCCTTAGAAGAAATAAGCACCATTGGATGATGAATTTCTAGATGAAGAAGTGTTTTCCATCCAGGAGGACTCCCAGGAATGGGAAATGTACTTCGACAGTGCTTCTCGAAGCCTGACAGGGAAACAGATAGACGATCACATGATCAATAAAGTTGGGTTGGGAGTTACACTTGTATATCTAGAAAGGGCCATATTTCCTTACTCCTTCCAACATTTAGAAGGATGTATGATCAATGAATTAGAGTATCAAGCACTAATTACAGGCTTGGAATTGGCATTCCATGTTCCAAACCAACACCTAAAAATAAAGGGTGATTCAGAGCCAGTCATCAAATAGGTCAACAGTGACTATGCTATTAAGAAATAAGTATTGGTTCCCTTGATGAACCCTATTCTAGCACTAATAGAAGAATTATCATCAGAAACAATTTTTACTCTTGTCCCTCGATCACATAATGCTCAAGCTGATGCTTTGGAAAATGAAACCACAACCTTGGTCGATCCCGACCAGGATGAAATAATCATAAGAATTTCTCGCCAGAAGATGTTCTCTCAATTAATCTAGAGCAATGTGGAGGAAATTGATGATATTAGTCATGTTCTTAAGACTTATGGTCATACCAATGTATGGATGTCACTCATTGAACGTTAACCTCATAATAGGAAACTCCCACCAGATAGGGAAGAAAGGGAGAAGGTTTGAAGATGGGTAGTCAACTTTGCCTTGTACAAAAGAGTAAACAAAGAATAGGTTATCTAAAAATGATGCCTTGACAGAGTCTTTATCCGGTGCATTGTTGGAGAAGAGACGGATTCCACCATGAATGAGGTGCACACTGAAGCCTGGTGATTACACCATTCAGCAACCAGGATCTTTCACCAAATATAAAGGCATGGGTATTACTAGCCAACTATGATATATGATTATGCAACATTTAAAAAATAGTTCCATAACCTCCATGTTCATACTAATTTCATACACCGACCACCAGTGTTATACCATGCCGCCAAGTACTCTTGACTGTTCATCACTTGGGCGACGGATGTTGTGGGAACATATCCTCCCACCACTGCCATATAACTCAAGTTCATACTCACATAGACTGACTTTTTTTCTAAATCAGTCATATACATACCCCTTAATGAAGTCTAGGTGAAAAATATCGCCATCCTTGTGATGGACAACATCATCACCACAATTGGGGTCCCTCATAATATACTGATAGAAAACAGCAACAACGTCTTCTCAACTATGATCGAAAAGTTGTTCTAGGATAATGAAATTAAATCTTACTGCTCATCCCACAACCATGTGGAGGACAATGGATAGATAAAAGGATTTCAACAAGACTCTTTCAAACATTCTACAAAATATGGTTGACAGGGAAGAGAAATTGTGGCCAGATAAACTCCTTCATGCTTTATTGGCTTATTGAACAATTTCATACACTAATATTCATGCAACCCTGTACTCACTGGTATATGGGGATGAAGGGGTTTTGCTTATCGAAATCCATGTTCAAGCACTTCGTGTGGCCATTTGTGATCAACTATCCATGGAAGAGAAATACCAGAGACAGTTTGATGAATTTGAGTAGCTAGATGTGAAAAAGGATGCATGCTCTATACCATTTGAAAATCAACCAAAATTAGACTGCAAAAGCCTTCAAAAAAAGGATTTCCTTCGATCTTTCCTTGAAGGAGAAATGGATTCAGTCCCAAGAACCCCGAGGGTACTTGGGAAGAAGCCCCCAGTCTTGAACCAATCAAAGAAGGACCATATGTAACACATATGTTCTGTTCCAATGGACCATATTCTCTGATATCAATTTATGGAGAGCTTATCACCGCACCTATAATGGAAAAGTACTTGAAAAAATACGTCACGTGACACTAATTTAATGGTCCAAAAACTATGACAGTAAACTATGAACCACAGGTCCCATCTCTGTGAACCTAATCTATGAGTCATAAAACTTCAATGCCAAAGGCCCAATCTCTAATACCCTAAACTATGAGTCATAAAAATAGCCACTAATTCCATGGTCCAAACATTATGACTATTAACTATGAGTCATATGTCCAAGCTCTATGACCCTAAACTATGTGTCATAAAACTATTATTTAATGGTCCAAAATATAAGACCATAAACTATGAGTAACAGAAAAAAACCATAAATCCTATAGTCCAAGATCTATGACTCTAAATTATGAGTCATTAATATGCCCCCAAATGTTATGGTCCAATCTCTAAGACCATAAACTATGAGTAATGAAAAAACACAATGATGACATGGTCTGAGCTCTACGACCCTAAACTATGAGTGAAAATGACCCAAATTCTATGGTCCAAGCTCTATGACTAAAACTATGATTCATAACCCCCCGTATCATGGTCCAAAATCTATGGCATAAAACAACGAGTCACCATCCATTTTGCATGAAGTTAAAAAGTAAATATCTTGTCCTCGAAACATGGAATTAAATAATGACTCATGTCCTCACTATAAGACATTAAACAACGTAGGATAAACCATCCCAATCAAATGAAAATAAACTGCATAGTCTCTTATAGAACTACGTGAGGCTTGATTCATGCCCTCACAACATACATGAAAACTACCTGATCCTCGATTCTCGATCCTCGCCCAAACCCCATCAAAAAAGTGACCATTATCCCTCTGATCTACCCATATTTGTAAAGGAAACCCTTAACACTCTTTTGTTATCACATCAACTGTAACTCATATCATATTAGGATTGGTGAAAGTGATTCGCTAAGGAAATTAAACTATAGGGTAACATGATTGAATTGGACAATGTAACTAGTAGAAGGAAAATTCCCATACACTTTGGACTGAACCCAGTCACTATAGGGTACAAACAAAACTATGTACATCTTGATTCTGTGCCTCATAGGATACTTAGAGACTCCTCGATCCAAAATCATGGCCCATCCGCACAAGGAATAAAAATGAAAATTCCCCCATCATAATCTTTACCTCCCCGCCATTGAGAGGAAGACTATGCGACAACTCCTTTTTTCTCAAATTGAGTATAAATCACACGAGATTAGGATCAGTGGTGAGGATTATCATATGAAAAATAATCATGGGGGAATATGGTCGGCCCGAATACCATATTAGATGAAACCAAAAATACCCTCACCTATACCAAACACTTCAAGAAAACACATATAGGGAACATTCAAAATTATATGTGGCTTTATTTATTCCATCCTAGGATATGTAGTGATTCTTAGATTCAGTATCCTAGTTTACCCCCCGCAAAATTCCCCTTTATCCCATTTGTAGTTCAGACTTGTACATAGAGTCCATGAATGTTCATATCACATGACAAAAAAATTTGAAATTATTTATGATTTATGTGTGGTTTATTCCTTAGTATTATGAGATTTTGCACATGCCACTCAATCATGATAAGTCAAAAGATTCTACTACACCCTATACAAGTTTGTAAGTCCTATTTGGAAGCTACTTGTAAATATTGGAAAATCATGCTTCAGGTATTATCACATTCTTAGGCACATATATCCCATTATTCACACTCCATACCTCGAGAAAGCATGGCTCCCCATGATCATTCAATGACACCTGAGATGGAAGGCTAGTGTCTTGCAGACACATTTGATTTACTATACACATTATGACCAGGTGGCTCTGCAAACATTTCCCACAAAAATGGCAATCAATAAATGTAAAATTCTTTCCAAGGAGATTCCTCTCTTGTCTCAGTACTCCCAACAGCTTCCAAGACACATGTCATCACTTATAATTCAAGTTTACCCTTGGGATATGGTTTAGACCTTTAATTAGCGGTCACATATACAAAACTCTAGAACATCCTGATTGAGATTAACCTAAAACAAGTGAAGATATTTATGACAATATAATCATCATCGCTACATGACTCTAAACTACATAGCATCATGTCCTTAATAAATGAATCTAAACTTCATAGCATCGTGTCCTCACCGCATGACCTTAAACTGTAAGGCCAAAATCATCCTTTTTGTACGACGTTAAAATGCATAACCATGGTCTTAACCCATAAGTGCACTCTAATGCTAAAATTTTTATTCATAATAAATGACATGGAGTCTATGTAATCCATTGATTCTCACACAGATCATGGATTACATGATCATATGGATTTAATCGAGAGATCCATTGTGGCATTTTTACAAAACTGTCTAGGAATTTGTCTAAGCAGCACGACCCTAAAAGGCGGGTCACAATTCAATCCCTCGAGAGGAACTGTAGGATCTGGTCATGTAATGTTAAATTACTATGGATCCCAAAGAATGAATCAATGCATCACCATTTGTATGAGTCAGATCTACGTAAAGGAAACCCGATTCCATGATTAAATTGCATCATAAATGTCCACAATATGTCTAGGAACAAGCTTAATATACTTCAAGCTCCATGTTCTATGTGATATAGAATCTACATAACCCTCTTAGGCTATCTAATATAGAGGGATGGTGTCCTGCATACACCTTTAATTTACTAAGCACATCAAGCCCCACTGGCTCTGCATATGTTTCCCGCAAAAAAACTTCTTCCATCAAAGAAAAATTCATCCTAAGGAGAGTCCTCTTTTATCTCAATATGCCCAATGGCTTCCATGCCTTGTTCCATACCACCTAATTCAAGGGCCCTAAAATACATGGTTTAAATTTTCCTCTTAAAAAACATCCTAGATATATTAGATCATATGGGACCACTTCATCGATAGTATCTTTTGGGGTTTCTAATGATATCCCATCCATATCTGGGAAGTTGATTCGCATGAAAAAAAGGAGTGCCCCACTATTTTTTGCGTTTCCTGGAAGAAGTATAGTTAAAAACACACCTTTTATGATTAGAAGCACCCTTTTTTGAAGGTCACATATCACGTTTAGAAAGATCCCAATATTCATAATCATCAATAGACAATGGAAATAGAATTCCAATGTCATGTGGACACCTTTGATTGACAATGAACATCATTCCCTGGTGGATTTGCATATGTTTCCCACAAAAATGGATGTCAATCAATGGAAAATCCATCCCTGGGAGTGTTGTCTCTAGCTTCTGTATTCTCAAATGACATACACATCTTGTCACACCCCCAGATTCATAAAATTCCTGGATGAAATCTTATATACCTCCTACTTCCCATGGTCCCCAAACCTAAATGGTTGAGAAGACTCTTAATTGACATGCTAATTCACTATGGTTCCCTCACTCAATAAAGAAACGTGAAAGAATAATTTCCCACTTAAGGCCGATAGTAATGTTCCTAATGTTCTCAGAAAACACGACTTAGGCTAGCCACCCATTATGGATCCCAACATCAAAATTAATCCAAAATTTTGCAAATTCCACCATGCTGTTGGAAATGGAAGTCTAGTGTCCCGCGTACATATTTGATTGACTATGAACACAATGCCCATGTGGCTCTATATATATTTCCCACAAAAGAGATTTTTTGTCAATGGAAAATTAATTCATATTAGTGTCCTTTACTACCTGTGTAAGACTAAGGTGTCTCCCTAGCTCATGCATGTTCAGAATCCCCAAATCAAGGGTCAAAAAAATTCCTTATTCCATGTCTGATGCATACTAGAACATTCTCACATATTAGTACCAAGTCAGTGCCCTACCCTGTTATTTTTGTTAAAATATGTTCCACTGATAACATTTGTCACATGTTTTATTGGTAGTACAGTGATCTTCCAGTGAATAAAAAGAACCATACATTCTAGAGGAGAAATTTTAAAATGGAACGTATTGAAATAATTCATGTATCAATTCATAGAAAAAGGGGTAAACATTGAGCCCTCAAAATAGTCATAAAGTTTGTTAGGTTGAAAACCCACAAAGGGAGGCCCAATCAAAAGTCAAGTTATATCTTCTAATCCCTTTTCAAGCATGCTTAGGAAAATACTATGGTAATAATAATGAAAAAGACATAAATTTTCTTGAGGTGTTCCATAAAAAACAGAAATAGTACAACTATGCTCGCTGAGTTCCATGGCTCAGGAAAAAATGTAGAGACTGATTCGATTATTTTAGCTTAATGATTTCAATTAAAGTTTTAAAATAAACATATGATTAAAATGGTTTTGACATGAAAATATAGAGAAGCTATGTTTAAAAGAAAAATATTTTCAATAATGTTCATAAAAATTGGAGGAACATCGCTAATTTGGATTCTCTCTAGAGTATTAAAGTGAGAGAGAGATTACATATCGTGATTTGGGAAAATACTATAACAAGTCTTGGGTTTACCTTACTATAAGAATGGCATGTGAATGAAAAGTGACATCAATAGTCAGGTACAATGAAGATCTCTTTTTCGTTTCTTCTTTTACCATCAGACACACCCACTCTAGAACTGCTTTAATGTCCCGCACCTTCATTTGAATGGCTTCATAGTTGGCATGCAAGGATGACATATGTTCCCTCAACCAAGCTACGAAAGCTTCACACTCCCATAACACTTCCTCTTGATTCACCATCAAATCTTTTCCCATTACACCCTTATATTTTAGATGATCAAATTATTTTGAAATATCTCGGAAGGAAGCCACATGGTGATTGGAATAATAGAAAATGTCTTGATTTTCCTTTCAAGAGGTGTGTTATTCTCGGGAAGTGATGATTTGGTAAATAAGCAGGTGAAGCTAGTGATAATCAAAGCCACCAGAACCCAAATAAGTAAATAACCACTAAATGTTGTCACCCACATCATCAAAATTGGTCATTGATGTATCTTCGGAGAGAGCACATAACACTTTAAAATCCCCTTTTCACACTACTAGGTGTCTTTCCACAACACTATCACTTCAATTCTCCCATTCTACCACGTGTTTTCAGGAAGGAAGAATCCCCGTAAGAGTGGAGAGAGACCTATGGAATGTTACCCAAGATAGGAGACTCTCTTTTCCCTTAGATAACCCAACCACTGAAGCCAAGTGCGGAATACTGGCCATGGCCTTTGGGATTATTGGTGACACATGGCTGGATAAAAAATTATTACAATCATGGGTAATATCCATAGGAGGGGAGTTGTATGATTCACTTCCCAACAAAATGGGTTGTACTGAAAAACCGCTCTGAGACACTGAATATGATGAACCGAATGACATATTACCACAAGAGCTGGAGTAGGAGGTTTATCCACCTTGGTGGCTGTAGGGAAATAAGTAGAGGGCGTAGCTATTTCACACATCACAGTGGATGGAATGTGTCGCATGGTCTTTATGGAATGTATGTGGTAGGAAATGGTCAAGGGTTTCTACACCCCCCAAACTGGTTTTTCCATCATCCCACTGGGGTATCAATCTGCCCATAATTGGTAAAACCACATCAATAGAAATGTGGAACCCAAATTGTTAGGAATTATAATCCCCTTAATAATACCTTCAAGCATCATATTAAGCCATAATTGGTAGAGAACCAAATATTGAGATTCTACCCTTAACTGAATGGACAAAAGTAGTACAGTCTGCTAAATGCATCTGAATTTCCTGGAAAACCATTAGGGGATGTATGACTCAAAAATAACTACTCAGTCAACACGATAAGTGAGAATCTTGTCCCACATATTGATGAGGTATGATCTTTCCTCCAAGTAACTACCCATGTAACCTCTCAATGATCTATAAGGGGTAGGATGCGGTGTGAATGGGAAATGTGAGGCATCGTTCAATATCTTGACAGCATCGGTAACACTCAGAGTCATGGGAAGAACAATAGAAATGCTGAGAAGAGGAGGATAAAATTCTGAATGGGGAACCCATGAGGTTTGCAGATATTCATAGTAGGGGAAGAGTTACTGCATCCACACGTAAATGAATTGGAAGAGTCCGCTGAATTGATGTGGAGGTCGTCCTTCTTGTATCTATCCCAATAATTCATAAATCTAGATGATTGTAGGAAATGTGAAATTAATTTGTCGATGTTCTCCATACGTGACCTCCAACATAAAGGTATATGCCCAAAACGAGTGTATACATCACTAGATGTGAAGATCCATCCACATAAAAACATTGCGATGAAACCGTCCAGTCTATGCACAGGAGAACCATATGAAAAAAGCTCATATACCCATGTAGTATACCACCCTGCTTCAAGGGTGGAAAAATATATCCCTAGGTATTGGCAGGATTGGTGAGTCGGATGTGTTCGACTATGGAGATCCATTGGCTAGGGTCCATTCCCCTATAGGAATAACCATATCCACACATCGAATAGGATGAGGGAATGAGCCTCAAAGGGATGATCCAGTGATCCCACTACCATGACAAGTAAGCTCATTTTCAAAGGGGACACATGATCAATATCATTCTATGTGGCAGCTATCGGGAGAAACTCTCCATACATATCTCCATGGACGGGGGAGACCTCCATGTTGATCGATATTCCATATACTGATTCCATCCTCACCATGTAGTAAGTGGAAGGTGTTGGTTCTCGAACCCTAGTGAATCATCAATTCTGGAAGGATTTTAACTGAAAAAAATATTGTAAACTAAGAATCCTGTGATTTTTGGTATAAGCACACCGCCTCCAGTAGGTCGGGGGACTCTAGACTACTATGAAGCACCTAGAATGCTCAGGCCCACTCATCAGAGAAATATCCTTCGGATCGCAAATCCCACATAGTGATCTACCCTCAACTGAGAATTTCACGGTAGATACAGATAATGTATGGGTATTCTCAGGTCTCTAGTATTGGGACACCATTGCAACACATGTGGATTCCCTGGGTCCATGACAAGCCATCTAGTATGAAGATATTTTCAGAATAGTAGCAGTGATGACTTCTATGATAGTGTAAATGTTGCCACGATCATGATCTTGTGGTGCCTATAACTAGAAGAAATGGATGTCTTGGTCATGCAATGGCAGAGGAAAATCAGCAAGAAGAATAAAGATGTAAAGTGTAAATTGTATGGAAAATGGGTAACCTAAAATATCTGGCATTAAGAAGATCATCAAGAAGTTGTCATAGGGAATGATGGGGGTTCCAAAATGATTATCGTTATTCACCTCCATGGTTTCCCTTACCTTCATTGATTCAGTATAAGGATGTGTATCATCCATTGTAGCATGCATAGGAAGATCCAGAAATCGAAAAGAAGCCAGTAGAATAAAAATCATTTGGAAAAGGCTTTGAAAAAAAAAGGATAACTAACTTAAAAAAGACTGCAAAAGGATCTGTGTATTGTTTTTATATACGGTACTTGGATTGAGAATTCCATTTATTATATGATTAGTGGATGTAACAGCACCTAAATATATGGTACTTGGATGTATTTCACCACATACAACAATGGAATGTGGAAGAATTGCAGGGCGTAGGCCCGCGAACTGATTGGCCAACAAACAGAATGGTTCACGGAAGGAAGAAACCGCGATCCTCAACCTCAGTTACGATCATGTTCCGATGTTTTGGATTAAAAATTAAGATAGTATTAATAGTTTTTTATGTTTTATTTTCCGATCCATGTTCATTAATCCAACATGCCGGTCGCATAACATTCATCGACTCAGAATCCATATTTTAATTTCTTAAAATTCCAAAACCTATTTTGCTGAAACCAAAATTTGGTATGTAGACAAATAAATGGAAAGGATATTGGTTCGTATAAATTACAGAGAAATTCAAAAACAGGATTTTCGTAAGGATCATGGTAAGCAAGGGAAAATGAGGATGAGAAAATCATGAGTGATTTTCACTGAGATAAACGGTAAAAGACAAATGACTTGGGCTCATATATATAGGTGTGGTCACCATCTACTAGGTCCATCAATTCTACAATGAAGAATTTTAGTTCAGGACCTCTAATACATCCAAATAGTCCCATTTCTGTTATTAACGGACACAATTCCGACTGGTGGAATTTGTATTGTCCTAAAAAACTGCCAGGTAGAGAAAACCCCCCCACAGTCATTTAGCAAAATAAAGGATGTTCTTCTACAAGTCTATCTAGATAAAGAGTCTCAAATTGAGTTGAAATTGTTTGAAAAAACTTAAATGAATTCATGTTTTCATGGTTTTATGTGGCCCACATACCATCACGGGGAATGGTACACAGAGTTGATGGATTGAAAACCACAAGGTATGGGAGACGATCGGCGAACTACTAGCCCTCGAGGTGATGGCCAACGAGAAAGGAAAACTACAAACTCTGTCAATGAAAAGAATAATGCTCTTGTAAAGCCATTTTTCATACCGTACCACTAACCCATCAATTTTTGTATGATGAAAACAATATGTGATCTGTGAAGCGTTATCACAATCCAAAGCCACTGCAAACCCCGGATGACCGAATCTTCCGCAGGTCAGGAAATAATTTCAATGGGCCTAATCAAATTGTGTCACATTCTTAATAGATATGATTTCACTGATTCTATATAAATGGAGAACAGTGGACACATAGGAAGGATACATACAGATAGAAGGACATATGATGATTTTTTGAGGGAGACTTAGAGGATTCACTCTATCTTTTTTCTTGTTTTTTTGGTGAAGAATTAATTGTGAACAACTCCCTCTGAGTGTACAACTGTATGCGAACCATAAAATGAGGAAATTAAGTAAAATTAATAGAAATGAAAACCATAATGTTGAACCATGATTCATGGAATTCTCATGGATATACTCCCTGTGAATATTGATCCCCAGGACACCCTTCAATATGGTGCTCTACGTAGTGTACCGCAACGCGGACTAAACCTGGCACCGTGTACTCCATCAGAGCACAAGTGGAACCAAAGAGGTGTGGTAGGCTATGTACCACTTTGGTATGTTGTTGCCTATACCCATGACCACATACCACATCAGTGTGCAGATGAATCTTCTTCCCACACACCAATATGGTATGCAGAGCCTTCACAATCTTGGGAGAAAATCAATACATGGAATGGGGTGTTTTTGGGAGTTGTTCCATAAGGTTCTAACCCCACCCCTCCATTACCATCCAATCCTCTGACATTAGGCCAACGCCTCCTCTAACACCACTAAAACCATATGATTAGTCAATTGGGTTCTTCAACGTACACCATTGAGTCTAAATACCCACAATAAGTGGTGTCATGAGGGCTCCATCCATAGAGATGTGGTCTTCAAGAATGCGTGTGAGGCTACATTCCCATGGTATCATGGAGACCAACGATAGGAAAATGACATGAACCTCCCTTTTCTCTAGAATAAGGGTGATCACAAGTTTTAAATTCAATGAGGATGAGTTACCAGTCAATGGGGTTATGTTTTCTCACCCCTCCGATGAGGATAAAACTCATTCCCTTCCCATAATGTGTTCCAGGGCCCTCCCACTGAGGTATGACCCCAATATTCTGAGGTTGGGCCAACTGACCTTTAATTACATCTCACAAATAAAGTTTCATTTCTCTCCATCCTCTCCCACCATCACCCAAGCCTATTCCTCCTTGGGCTCTCCATCCCAAAACAATAGTGGAGGAGGCATGTGGATTGTTGAATCATTTACATCATCTTGTTTCTCACAGTGAGCATGAATCACAAGGTATTAGAGGCTTGTGAGAATTAAAACATCCATATGACTTCTCAACTATGAGAACATTCATTCCTAACCAAATCAAGATATGTAGGACACCTACAAGAAGGCACAAGCTCAAAAGGTTTCCATCCTTAACGGGTTCACCGAATCATGTCTATCAACTTGGTATGTTTTATGTGTAATTCCCCACATATTCTAAACAAAAAGTACTCTGATTCCTAACCAAATCACGATACGTAGGACACCTACAAGAAGGCCCTAGATCAAAAAGGGTGCCCATCCATAAAGGTCCCACCCAATCATGTTTCTTTATTTGGGAATCTTCCATGTGTAAGCCCCCACAAAATCCAAACAACGTGGGTTCTGATTCTTCTACAAAGTATATGTCGGAAGCCATACATGTGGGCCAAATCCCAATATCAAGTCACCTTCCATCCTCCCGGGATAAAGACAAACTCTAGAGCACCGTATAATTTGTATCAAGTCGTAATCACCTCTGTTACATCAAATATATTCATGCTTAAGATGATCCTTCAATGTAAGGGTAGCCTATTGACACAGTATCTGAGAATAAACCAAGGATTCACAAACATATGAACATGAAATAAGTCAATAAGAGAGTCACAGAACAAGAAACAATCCTCCCTCAGAAGGGTATAGTGAGCTTGACCTTTCACCCTCTCGACAAATGGAGTCCTTATGTGTCACTGGCCAAATCATCTGCCAACGAGTCCCTTCCTTTGGAAAGTAGTTCCACGAATCGTGGATATCAGTGCCATTGGTTGTTCTTTTCTCCACGAATCAACTTGTTAGAGACCATATGAGGAATTTATATCTGAGAAAGACTAATTTAATGAGTGGTTGACCCTCACGCAGTCGCCTGCTGGGACCAACAGTCTCCACATGTTTAATTAAACCTTTTTTAAAGTATAATGTTGCCAAACCAGTCAAAACAATGGAATGGTAAATTCGATGAGAAGCCATCTCTTTAGAATTGGGATGGAAAATGATCATCATAAAAACATTTCCACACTGCCAAAAAACGCACCACCTCAGAGGCTAAACACCCAAAAGTAAATGGACTAGCAAGTCTAACTTAAAAACCAACACATGTTTTTTTGGAATCTTCCTCAAGCCATCTCCAAAATACCACATAAGTAAGTAACCTAAAAACCAGAATGTCCATCTTCAAATACCATTCCATTACCTATGTCAAACATTACCATATCAACATACACGAAATGGTGTAAGTAGTATGTGAGAATAAGCCGAATAGGATTCCACAAATGAAAAGATTATGTTCTATAAACATATGACAAAAAAATTCCATCTTTTCATAATTTGAAAATTCTAGTAACAATTTTAAAGGGACAGAACTATACGTAAACACAATTTTGAATAGGTATACTATAAAGAATGGTTGATTTTAATGAAAAAACACATGTTTCTGAAATTACCAACCAAACACACAATATACCACTTATAAGTACAATATAAACAATGGGCACTATCCATGGGAAATTCCCCTGGGCACTAGACAATAATAGGACACTAGGTACAGCATATCTCATCAAAATGTTGCACATGAACCACAACGAACTATGTTAATGTGTATGAGCCACTAGTTGGGTACCGACCCATAACCTATTTGTCTCCAAGCAGTCATCATACTTTAGTCAGTGGTGTGGTCTTCACTCTTCCTTAGTAAAACCAATACAAGGCCACTTTTGAATCACTTGTATACTGGTCCTAGTATTCCCACCTAGACACATGATCTATATATTTGGGCTCAATCATGTTCCACATGTTATAAAATAACTTTTTCACAAAAATAGACCATTTATAATTCATAAACACACAAAATAGTACCAAAAACATCTTTTTCACCCTAAATGTAGTTTATTAAACCCAATAAAAAATTTATAAATCAACTTCAATAGGTGTTACATGGAATTTCACAAAACAATTAATTTAAATAACCTTATTTAAGAAAACATTCGTTATAATACCACACCATAACAAAATTGGAAGACCTAAAACCATTTAATTAATCAATTTCATCAGTCATAAAATAACCACAAATTATAGAACATTTAATACACATGAAAAACACTCAATTCCATGTAAAAATGTATATTTAAAATTAAACACTTAATCAATTATGAAAAAATGGTTTCTCCACCACAAAAAATAGATGAAAAAGACTCCAAATTGGTTAATCAAGAAAGATAAATTCATCGAATAATTCTAACACATGAACCCACCTACCTTAAATGATATGTACCCAAAAAATTGTTTGTGAAACATTACCCCTACAACAACCGCACCACAAACGAGTGAAAAAAAACACTAATCAAGAATATTGAACAAATATAATCAATATTAAACCCTAGAGATGAAATCATAGCTTTTGAAATTTTAAATCATTAATAAATAGATAAGTACCCCTCTAGAGATGCAATTGATACAGTTAAGGACTCACCTGCTTGAAGAATTTGGTTGTTTCCCAACCAAAAACCCATGAAAAATGTGATCCAGGGTTGATTGATGGAAAATGGGAGCAATATATCTTGGAAATGATCGAATGGGTGAATATAAGGGCTCACTGGTTTTAATTCTAGAAGGGAAAAGGGGAATAAAAAAGAAATATATGACCTGAACATTGTTCATGGTTTTTTTTCACAGATTAGTAAACTGTGCGGCCTTATTTCCCATAGATTTCTATCCACCATGTTATTTCCATATCTCTCCAAAAATCGAGGGGGTGACTAAGAGGAAATAATAATAAAATAATAGAATATATAATAACTAAAAATAAGGACACAAATATGATATTAATTATTTCACTTAATATTCAACTCAATTCTACCCGTGATTTTACATTTCCATTTTCAATAATGTTTATTGTTTACTTATATTTATCTTTTTCTCTATAGGTATTGTAGTGGGGTGATGATTCTAATAGATTGGGGTGATCAAAATTTTCCCATTTTAGCCTCTATATTTCATAATGTTTTCTAGTTTTAATTTTTTAAATTTAATTGGATTCATTTATGAAAAAATGTTACAACATTTAATACTAAATCAATGTTTTTTGTTTCTCTATATATTATATGCATCTCATATTTTAAAATTTAATAAATGAAAAAAATAATTCTGGAAAAAATATTTTCCAAATACATTTGGTCATTACAACCTAACACCTTTATAAATTTCAACCCTAATATTTCACCTTATATTCATATTTTATAATATATGAGGGTGCTTTTATTTTCTTTTTTTCTCTCATTCCCAAGTGTCGTATTCATAGTTATAGTTTATCTTAAATATATTGAGGTGAAATTTTTTATTTTCATGTAAATAATTTTCTCAATGTTTCAAGGTATTCACAATCTATTCTTCATATAAGAGGACGTTCCCCAGTTAAAGCACCACTAGATGTAGTGATTCTGAGAGATCAAGTATGTATTTCATCGAGAGGGAAACACAAAACACATAAAGTACATGAGAGAAATATTTAGTTGAATTATAACAGATATGAAACTACTCTTATGTTATCAAGGATCTCTATGGTTCCTTTATATAATGGTTTATGCTTCACATTCTATCAAAACTACATGACTCTTGTCCATGGTGATATTCAAAGGAAGTCTTCGTCACCAATATCAAACTCTATGTCCATTTCAAGTTTATCAACATAACTTCTTTTCAATCACGGAGAGGATTTTATAGGTTTTTTGGTGGCTTCATCCTTCTCTATAATATATGGAATCAGTTTGGGTCAATGTATCTTTAGTTCCCCATCTTCATCCCATAATGATGGAGTTCTGTATTGATTCCCATACAGAGAATCATATGGATACTTTTGAATAATTATTTGGAAGGATGTGTTTCATTATAAATCATCCAACGAAAGATATTGATCCCATCCTCTATTGAATGACATTGAAAAAACTATTAGCATTTCATTATGTGTTTGGATAGAAAATAATGATTTTCCATTATTTTTCGTGTGATATGTGTTGCTAAAATACAATTATATACAAAAATAATGTTGAATACTTATCTAAAATTTAGAAGAGAAATTAGATCAAATATAGAGACAAATAAATAGTGGAACCACATGTATCCTCACCACTACTTATTAATTTTTCACAACCAATCCCTAGAGGACCATATCATAACTACCTAAATCCCACCTTCCATAGGGAAGAGGATGGGGGCTGGCATCAGAAAGGAATAACACAAAAAGGGAAGGCATTGAATTTAAACATGTACAAAAATATTAACAGAATTCTGCACAATGAAAACCACAAATGAAAGAAAATATTATAACCACCACAAAGTATCACTACTGAGAGTAAATTGTTTAAACTAATAGTGGGGATATCCTATAGGGGGATTGTGAGATAGGAGTGTCTCCAGGTATGCGATAAATTGAGAATTCAAACCCACAATATAGGGGAACTCTATGAAACTGTACAAGAAATATGTTAGTTATTCCCTATGAGTGGGTATTTCTTGAAGTTGATACCTTCCATTGAATAAATAATTTTTGAATTATATTCTTCCTCATAGGTTATCACCACCCAAATCATTGATGGATTTTCCGATGGAAGTTCGTGATCTCTCTTTTTTTTAGAATAGCATTGGATTGTTTGGGACATGGAAATGGATTTTGATTAGCTGAAATTTAGTGTGTGCTTTATGTAATGTGTGATAAAAAATCAAATTCCACTAAGGGATGTATCAAAATATTTTCAAGAAAAATATTCCCATATACTTCAATATGATAAGTGTCCAAATATTTTTATGCAATTAATTAACCGTTGTTGTTTTTATGGATATATATACTTCATGTTATCAGGGTTTATATTCAATAGTTCTAACAAATATTATAGGATATAAATGAATTTGTAGAATATAATCAAATAAATCATTTTCCAAACATTATTTAATAATAAGTGTGCCTTATGTGATGTAATTTTATTGGTCTACAACAGAATTAGGGGTGTGATAAGACTTTCCTTTCTCCTTAGGTAATGGTGGATGTGGAAGATAATTGCCTACACGAATTAAAATTTAGTGCACTCACTTTCAATGTGGCCATGCTCTGAACAATTGAATCATTAAACCATAGGTTTTGTATTAGGATGCTCCCTCATTTCCTCCATCATATTTTTTGGATTATTTATGTATTTTATACATTCATGATCTTAATGGACTTCCCTCCAACTAAAGAATCATTTCATAATCTCACTAATAAAATATACATGATTATTTATACAACATTATTGACATGTGGGTAGTTGGATATTCATTACGATTATTTCATTTGACCAAATAGTTTAAAATTTGAATCTTAATTTGTTATATTCATTACCATTGGACCATTCTCTAAAATCCACCCCTACTATGAGAGGTCTTTGAAAAACATTTTCCTAACTCCTCGAGTCTCAGATATCTAGATCCATTCAAGGGTGTGGTTTTAAAACACTAAAAAATCTATCTATTTATCTATCATTTTTATATCAAAAACCCAAGTATTAACATTCCAACCATGTGATTTTTTCCTCATTTTCCATGATAAATTCACCTTCCTTTATATTCATATATATAAATTCTCACTCAATATTTATTCAATGTTTTCAAGAGAAATAGTTAGTTATAAATATTTTTCTAATGTCCTTCCACTCCATCTCTACCATTTCATCATTTATATTATTGTTAATTATGAAGTCACACCATTGGTTGAATTCTCCAACAAAATGATAGATGGCTGAAGACAACGTCTCCTTTTCATGAAAAATGGAACACAAAAAATATCCTCTAAATTTAGTTATACATGTTTTCAATGAAAATTGGATCAGAATATCCACTAAATTTAATTTTTCATTTATTTTTAAAAGAATCAGTTGGTATTTGATCTTTCTTGGGAGAGGAGATATTTTCCCCATGTTTTAGGTTATTGTTCATAGCTTGAAATAACATAGTATGCATTTACTTGATGTTTTGAACTCCACTTCATATAGCATTGGGGAATTCATTCAGGATGTCATGTCATAGTCCCTCACACATCTTGTTCTCCAGGTTTCTCCTGGATCACACCATTTTATAAAATTGAAGAGGTTAGAACAAAATTTAATTCACAAAATCATAAATAAATTATTTATTTTCATAAATAATTAACTCTAAATTAATATCTTATCATATCCCTATGGTTACACATTTTATAAACAATTTTTATTGGATGTTTACATATATTTTTTTTATATGAAGGGATTTCACCAATATTTTCTAATCTATATTACCAAAGTAATCAAAATGTTATCTGATACCAACTATAGTGACCCTCCTTTATCTTTCATGAGTATTTCATAATTTTATATATAAACAAAATAAAAGTATTAAAAATTCATGATCCAATGGATTAGTGTCTTGGGAAGATTCAGCTCATACATAACCTATAACGACACAAGCATGTCATACATATGTAATACATATTTAAGATGAATATTCATTACATTATACTAACACATGATTAGGGGCCATAATAGTTTTGTGCCTTTGGAATCATAGAATACATTCTTCTTACGTGTGAAATATCTTCAACATCTCACATACAGATTTTCCCTTTTAGTAATCCAATTTAAAATATTTATTTATATATCTAGGAATGGAAACATAAAAAGGGGTGAAATCAAATGCTTAGTAAGGGTAAACAAATCAAAAATGATAAAAGGAATATAAAAACATGAACATAACATTTTATAATTATACCATGTATAATGTAAATCAAAATTTAAATTAATGGAATAAATCTTTTTAATTCATATCGAATAAATTTTAATGGATCCTGATTCAAGAGAAAATAACTTTGGAATGAAAAATGGATTTGTGGAAAACACAAAGAATCAGAGAAAATCTATTACATATTAGCCATAGATCATTAAGAAGACTATCATAGTGGACATGGTCCATTACTGAACTGGGATTTCTTATAATTCTATCCTAGTATTACTGATCTCGATTTACTTTCCTTTCCTGTCTTGTCGATCTCATGAGATATAAATATTTACCCAATTCAATTGATAAAGATATCGGTCCAAACCAACTAATAATGAAATCATTATTACATGTTCCACACTAACATAAATCATTCTACATAGCAAAACTCAATGAATAAAAAGGGTTTCTTAAACATCATTCCATTATAACATAAACCATATAAAACAAATGGATTTAATTAATAACATTTGATCATAAAAAATATAAAATAATAGTAAAAATATGGATTAAAACAAAACCCAATTTAAATAATGTCATCTTATAAGGATAATCGTTTCGATATAACACATTAAATTTATTCTTTATGGAAATATACTTTCTTCTTCCAAAACATTTTCTTTTTTCAAAGTGCCACAAAATTTTAAATGAATTGAATTTATATTAAAATATTATTCACAAATTTTAATGGAATAATCATGGAAATGATGTTTTAAGAAATTGTAAAAGTCAGTTCATTCTATATAAGTTAAAAAACATTATTCTCATACTTTTCCCAGTAATGTCAATAGGTACCTCGTAAGGAAAATGAAAGTTATATTCCATCCAAAACATGTTATAAAAATTATAAAATGGTAAAAAATTACTTTAAACATTAATAGTAGAATATTAAAACATTTTATTAAAACACTAGAAAACAAGTACTGTGAAGATAAATAAACCCCATCAAATACTTAGCTACAAAAGACCTCGAATAACAATGAGATTCCGAAATTATCCCTTACATTAGGTCCTATTTAATTTGTAGGTGTTTAAATATCCTCTATAGTGATTTTAAATATATTATTAACTAGTAACAGAAAATTAATAAAATCTATAATACCATATATGATTCACTTATGACTTTATATTACCCATTCATAGGTCAATTCCATGATAACATAATCTTTTGTTTATTAATCATCTGGTTTATTGTACGTGTTTTGACTGGTAATTCTTGATCTTAATATAGAGATCATTATTTAAATATGTCAATATTGTTAAACATAATTTATATATCATATATATTCAGTACATAATTATATTTAATAGATGGATAAATGAAATGGAATACACCATTCATGGAGATGGTTGGTTGTATGTATGCATGAACGTTGTTTTCATTTCCATATTGAATTGAATGGAAGAAAGTAAATGACACACACACACAAATATATATATTTAAATTATTATATTAGAATAACTAAATAATATATTTTGATAATTATTTATTATATATACATTATATTCATTCTTTAATTGTTAACGTGGAGAATGAATCTCATCATGTCGTCGATACATTGAGTCGTACGTACACACAGGAAACTATATAATTCCTTTAATGGTTAAATGTTATGGAATTGTAATTTATTTTAATTATAAATAATAATTATAATTTAACCTTAATTATTTACATGATTTATATTCATCTCGATACCCATATAAATAATGTAGTTTTGAATAAAAATTTACACCACATCGTGGAAATGGTAAGTTTTACTTAGGCACACATGGTGATATCATTATTCATAGGATAGATATAATATGGAATATGTTTGTTTCATAATTATAATAACATATTTTTAAATACATGATAATGTTTTTATTAGTTTATAATTAAAAAACTAATGAAGTGGATGTATAATAAGAATGACGTTTGAAATAATCGATAGAGAAGATTGCCCCCTCTTTGACATGCTTCCTATAATCTATGCATAGAGAAATAGAGTTGTTCTATGAAGAATATCTTAACCTCTATTGTTTAACAGGGGATGATTATAAGGGAATATGGAATTGGATGGTTGATCATGATGGCTTAAAATTATGTGAAGAGGTGAGGTAGTGGGTGCCTTTTAAAAATTGAGGTGTGGGTCACCCGTGGAAATTCATAAAATATTAAATTAATATAAATTAATTTTTAATCCAAAAGATTAATAATATTAATATGTATAATATAATATGTGTAACTTTATAAATACTCTCATTGATGATTTTTTTTACATTTATTGATTTTATTTTGAACATTTCATTTTTTGCATTAACATTATTTATTCTCATTTGATATTAATTATGGGAATGATATTTTATTTATTATGAGGATATACATTTTGCTTATATGGGGATATTGTCCATGAATTGAACACATAATTAAATTTTAGATCTCATAGTAGTAACATAGTGATTTTAAAAGGTTTTTTAGGTTTTCAAAGAATTTTATAATTTACTATTTTTATCAAACATAAATTATGTCAATTTTTACACTATACATATTATTGAAATTAAATAAAATATTAACCGGGATATAACATCAAAAAAGACGTTCAATATTCTTATAACATGACATATTCACCTAAAAAAATATTATATATCCAAAAATATTAACACATAATATATTTGTTAATATTTATAATATCATTTATTTGATGCTTCATTAAAAAAGAAATCAAAACATCATCATTGTTTCCTAATTAAATTTAATATTATAATGAAAAAAATTATAAATAAAATCCCATGATGTATGAAATATTTTTAAATTTATAATGACTTATTATATTCGATGTTATCACTTATATAACACCATATTAAATTTTTTTTTCTAAGATTTTATTTGTTTGAAACATATTTTCATTTGCTTTAAATTAAATGTCATAAGTGTCAAAATCGCACCCAAGGGGCTTCCAAAGTAAAACATAACATCCTATAGGTGTTTTTTAGAAATATCTCAAAAAATAATATTAGGAAAAGTTTTACGGTAGTTTTATAATAGTATTATTACCCTTAAATACTCATTTTACTCCTTTACTATATTAATAAAAATTACTGAAGTTACTATTCATAATGATAAATAATAAAATAAATATATGTAAATAATATACACATAATGATTCCAAATATGGGGTCAATTTTTAAAAATTAAAAGCATAAACGTTTCATTATTTATTTTAAAATCAGTCTCACTTTCAGAATGAGAGAACATGTTTTTTTAAATTTAATACATTTCAAAAGATTTGGTGTGCTTTTACATATATATTTAATATGAAATTAATTATAATTACATAAATTATAGTGAATGATATCAAAATATTATATTTATCTTTTAAACCCATTCAATAATGTAATTTAACCATATAAATTATTTTGATGAAAAAATGTTGTTTTCAATTCAAAGTTAGTGTATTTTTACTATTTATCTAAAATGAATGAAATAATTAAAATAAAAAAAATCATCAAAATATATTTTTATATCCAATTTCAAAAGAAAATTTTAATTTTTTTAAATATAATAATTATTATTGTCAAAAGAAATTATGTAAAATGGGTTTTCCATCAAAAGGGGGTAAATCATCATTTTTTAAAAAATATGTTTTTTATCCGAGAAAATGAATTTTTTCCTATATCATTTCTAGGAAAAATATAATTTAAATTTTAAACATTAAATTGGAAAAATTAAATATATATATCATTAATAATATCCATCAATAGTGGATTTATTATTGAAAAATTTTACATATTCTCATTTAAATATTTTTTTAAAAAAATTAATATTGTTCATACCCTCCAATAAAATTTCATTAAATTCATTCCATTATAAATAGTGTGACATTAAAATGTTTTCATGAAAACTGGTTATTTCTCTCAAAGAGTTTTACAGATCATTTTCATCTTTGTCAACATCCTTTGACAGATGTTAAACTTGTTTGATGTTTATTTATTATGATAAAAATATTCCATATTGTATTGAAGGTTTTGTGATATGTTTGGCTATGGATGTGTTATATTTATACCACTCATGGATTATGGATAATATTTTGACCTTTTTTATGCTAGTTTTAAAATAAAATTTTATGTTATGTTTGATCATTTTCCTTTGAGGAATGTATTGGACATAGTAAGTGATGGTTGGATCCTGAAATAGATCTATGATGCTTCGGTAGATCTCATGAGATAATTAGATGTGGAGTTGGCTGAGGCCTTTCCCAATTTGATATATGGTTTTGGCTATGTTCTTAATCATTTTTAGACATGTTGGCTGAGGCCATGAAAAAATGTTTCAGAATGTCTGGAATTATACATTCTCTCATTATCAAAATAATATTGATGGTTCATGTGGTTAATAGTCTAGTAGAATACTCATGCCACTATTTTATTATGTCATTATTTACTCAGCTCATATTTCTACTATAAGGTGTTCATGTTTATTATTTGTAAAGGAATGTGTTTTCAGTTATTCATCATGCCTATTATTTATGTAATATTATGCTAAATTTTTTACCCTTACTGAGCATCTGAGCTCACCCCGTTCTTATGTTTTATTTTCCTAGGATTTCTATAATGTGTTTTATGACTACCCTGTAGTGATTGTTTAAGGGGTATAAATGTTTTCAATGGAGACAATGTTGTTATTTCTTTTCATTTTATTATGTAGTGTAACATTCATGTATATAATCTATTTCCAAGACTACTAAATTGAATGGTATTTTAGGATATGATTTCCATGTATCAATAAAATAGATTAAAATAATGTGTTGACTCTGGGTAACTAGGGTCGGGATGTTACAAAATTTCCTAACTAGATTATCCAAAAAATACCAGAAAATTGGTTGATCAATGAAATATTTGATATTTTTGTGTATCTTTGAGGGATTTTGATTAACACTATTTATATTAATTTTCATGAGATAGGATCGATGTTTTATTTTTATTATGATATTTTCAAATGTGGATTGAATTTTCTATTGATAAAAAATAGAATGTAATCGTTTTTTATGGTTATAAATAATTATGAACCCTATAATGTTATTATAATATTCATATCACAAATATTTGGATTATAGTGTTATCTTTCCTGTTATGGATGAATTACCTTCTTATTGAATACATTCTCTTCTTCATAAACCATAAATAATTTATATATACATTATCTATATTATATTATAATTTTTAGTTGAAGGTATTGGTAAAATTCCACCATTATTATGATTTTTTTATTACATGTACAATTGGAAAGGATAATGTTTTAGTTCATGAATTAACCAAAATTCCATGTAGTGATTTTTCTTGAGAAGAATGTGATGAGTAAATAATATTAGAGAATTTATAGAAATTATTGTTTCATTTAAATAATGATATTTTGGAAGGTTTTTTACACAATTTGATGATAGGTTTAAATTTTGTAAAGAGGATGAAGAGAAAAAAATATTAATACATTATAATGTGGGGATATAGATATATTGTGTAGTAAAGAAAGGAACCCATAAATTTCTGATAAATTACTATTATCATCATGTGTCATTTTATGGGAAGATATAGATTTTCAAAGAATACAAGAAGATATTTAAACCATGAAATGATATAAGGTAGAAGTTTATATCTATTGTTGTTGTGACAATAATGATATTGGTAAGACCTCGTGTTTGTTTATTAATATATGTCGTTGAAAAAGAATATACTTTCATTGTGGTGTAGTTATTTGGAAATAATACATTTAATGAGAAGGTGTAGATATGCTTTTCTTTTTAGATGTTTTTATTAATATATAAATCATGCTCAAACTCGAATATAAGAAATATAATAATTTGTGATAAATGAGTTGAGAGTTTTTGAAATATATTTTGAAGTATTTATCTTTCCTCTAGGGGATTTTTGATGTCAATAATAACTGGGATATAAAAATATAAAATTTATTAATGCATTAGAAAAACATTTCATGGTCGTATGAATTTCTTTATAGAAGAGAGATATATAATAGTAATATTTCTAATATATATGATTTAATATATGGTAATGTAAAAAATAAAATATTGATCTACTGATACATATGGTTTCAAATAGGGAGAAAGAAATTTTTATAGGTTTATATGATGATATGTAGGGTTGATCCAAATAACATTAAATTGGTACGAGTTTATTTTCTTATGTTTGATGGTTTATTTGATGTAAATGAAATATTTAATAATAGATCAATATAATACAAAATGGTTTATCTATGTAAAAGTATATACGTAAGGGTACATCCTATGAAATAAAAAGGTCTATCGAATGTTTATCAATTATATATTTGTGTATCTTTTTAAAATAGATTGATGGGTAAATGTTCCAGAGATTTTTCAGATATTAGTTTATTGATATTATGAAATATTATAAAACTAATTATATTGAAAAAATAACTTAATAAATTTTGTTACATAGAGAGGAACCAAAATCATATAAATGGCCTCTTATAAATTATGGCATTCTTAATAATTATAATGTTATTAAAGGCCTCATATTTGAATTGGTTGATGTTTAAATGTTTTTATAGTTATTTTATATTCTAAATGTATTATATAAAATAATATTCTGATGATTGAATATCAATTTTTATATTTTGTACTATATTTTCTACTAATGTGAAAAAAATTTCAATTTATAGTACAAAGGAAGATATATAATAAGGAAAATAAGAAGAGGAGTTATATGTTGTGTTAAAAAATATTGAATTAGGATCTTATGTGATTATTCAATAATGTGTCTCTAAAGAAGATAAAAAAATATAAGGAAGTTTAGAGCGAATTTATTGTTTTAATAAATGTATAATATGTAGAGGAAGACTAATTATATGATAAATAAGAATCACAATAAAAACACAATGGATGACTAACACGGTTTATGAATAACATTTCTAAAAATCAATAGACAATATTTTTCTTATCATGGGAGAAAATTAAAAAAAATAGGGATATTTTTGTCATGTGTTCTGGGATAAAACCCATCCATTATATCATATTTTATGAATCTTGTGTATCATGTGATCATTGTACCTACTGAATCATCCCAACGTTGTACCTACTCATTTTGGGTAGTGAACCTTGTAAACATTGGTAATTACTACTATATTTTTGAATTTTTTGTGAGATATTTATGTAGTCATCCACTCAAATTGGTCATTATTGTTTTTTAAAGAATCATATATGAGTTGTAAATTAACGGATTCACCTATAATGATTTTTTTAATGATTATGTGAGGCTTTTTTAAGTAGTATTAAGTCACCCAAGATTACCTTTAATATGATCAGTTGTTTGGATGCTTATATGAAATTTTTTTCTTGTATGTAATATTAATCATGATTTGAATTATTATTTTGTATATTAGAAACATTATTTCAGTAACAATAGAGGTAATTAATCTCTTAGATGGAATAAATTATTACATATAAAATGTTTTTATGCTACTATACTTATTGTGATTTAGTCTTGATTTATTATAGTGTTCTTATAGTGTTTTTACACATTCTTTTAATAGTATTTTGATGATATTTTTTGATAAAAAGGATTTATAGAATGATGGTCATGCTCAAAATAAAAATTACTCATTTATCTTTAAAAAATATATTCTTAGTGATAAATGTATTAAAATAGTGAATATTATATAATATAATTTGAAAAATATATAAGATGATAATGAAAATGTGATGTAAGATGATCTAAAAAATTAGATCTGAAAATAATCATATATAAGGATCGATGAAGATGAAATAGTGGATGAATAAATAATTTTAGTTGATGAAATTTTTATATCCACTATAGTTTTTTGTCGGAATATGGATGATTATATGATTTTCAAGAAGATAATAAGTATTTTTCTAGATAGGATTGATTAAAATATAACACTTCTTATTAATCATCATCGGGATACAACTATATTGTATAACTAATACAATATTTTGATTTCTTATGAAATGAAAATGGGTGATATCTCCTAGAATATTATCCAAAGTAATAGATAAATTTTCATTAATTCCTTTAAATAATCAATGAATGGAAAATAGGTTATTATTGATAAAAAGGATTCATATGAAGAAGAAGGTGTTTAATAATAATTTTACCAACACATTGACATCATTTCATGAAATTTTAGAAGAGGCTATGTGATATTTGATGGAATTATACAAAAAAACTATTTCAAGCATGGAGTAATTAGATATATGGTATACATTTTTCTGATTTTAAAAGGTGAAGATTATTTTTAGGATGATGATGAAAATTTAAAAATAGTGACAAATATGAAGGATTAAATATTTTAAAAATTAAATTTTTCTTCTAAGGGGAATGTAATGAAATTATAAAACAGAAAGAGAGAAATATATAATCAAATTTGAGCATGTTGATAGAAATAAAGATGAAGGTGATGTTTGATACTTTTAGGAAATATAATAAAAACATATTAAATTCAACAGTGAATTAGTGAGAATTAATTACTGATGAAATTACTGACTTTAGATGTGTACAAGAAACAAACCATAGATTTTATTTATAAATTAGAACTCATATATTTCAATTAAAATATATCAAAATTCGAGAAGGGGAAAAAATATAAAAAGAAATACAATTTATTTCAATGAATTGAATATTAGTTTTATACTGAAAAGGAGTTAAATATTATTAATGAGACAAGTAATATAAATATATTTCTCACTGTAGAGAAGATTATTGAAAATGAAATTTAATGTGAAGGTTATATAAAGTGAGAATCAATAAGGAAAAAAATTCAAAAAAAGTTATAGCCACTGAAATAAAATTGAACAAATTCAAATTATAACATATACTATGGAGGATGATTGAGAATGATCAAAGGGAAAGACTATGGAACGGTCTATATTTTAAAAGAATAATGAAATTAAATTATTCTAGTAAATATAATATTAAAAAATTGAAAATTGTATTTTAATTTTTTTTGAAATGTATAATTCAATTTCATTAATGAAGAAAGTAAAATTTGTGGCAAATAAAATTGATCATAAGAATTTATTAAATTCTAAAATCTTATATTTTAAAATGAAATTTTATATTCATGTAAACATAACACAACAAATTAAAAATCATTTTTTAAAAAGTAGATTTTGTAATCTAAATAATTTTGGTTTGTAAAATTAATGTATAATTAATGGAAAAAATAAAAATTAAGATCGGATTTCAACATCTAGATAATGAAAAATTATTAAATGAATGTACAATTTTTATAAAAAATTTTGTAATTGGGTATGATTTGGGGGGTTATATGAAATTTTTTGGTTTAGTTATCATGATGTTATTTTTGGAGAAGAATCTGGACACATATGAGGTGGAGTCAACCCACACAAGGAAAAAAATTCAAAAAAAAATTAGAAAATTTTGGGGTGTACTTTGAGAATGTATTCCAACAATTCAAAAATGTAAATAGAATATGTGATAAGATGAATAATATTTTCTAGAATTCTTCACCATTCTATATTCTTAACATGTATGAATTTAAATAATAAAATGACTTAAATAAATAAATAAAATTCAAAATAGAAGTCATTTTATGAACATTCATTGAAATCATCCATAAAATATTGGCTATGGATTTTGGAGAGTCGATTTACATCACACATAGAAAGATATTTAAATAACATTTTTTATTTTTAAAATATTAAGGAAGGCTTAATTACCATGGGAAATTATGTATCACTTAAAATAAATCTATTTGGATCATCAGTGATTGGAAAATACAATTTTACATTTAAGAACAAATTATGTGTTTATTGGTAAAAACAATATTAAATGTATCATAATTATTTGATAAAGGTATTGATGTTTTTTAGGTATTTTCTACTATTTAAGGCTTTGAAATAATTATGTGTATTTATGAGAGGATAGTAAACAACAAAAAACCTTTTTCAGGTCAGTGATGATAAAAATTAATTATACTTAAAATTAACATAAGAAAACCAATTATGGAACTGAAGGATTTCTTAACCTGGTCAAAATATCATGATTAAGAATATATATACATGTAATTTTATTTAGGATCCATCATTGATGAGATAGCAGGGGAAAGGAATGGGATGTTCTCCTTATAAAAAGTTGATGATTTTTAATTCTTTCGCCAATAATGTATAGATTCTAATATATTCCCTACAAGAGATCCTTAATTAATGTATTTTTGGTCCAATAAATATGATTTAAATATATATATATATATATATCTGTATTTAGTTTATTTAATTTATATATGGATTCACACAAACAACATGAATTATGTTTATGAACTGTATTTCATTGGATTTGGAAATATCTAAGAAATTTAGTTGAATTCCTCAGAAAGAGCATGTTTTCTCATTAAAAAGTTCTGGATAAACAATTTTGTTGAATATAATGGTATATTATTTTAATCATACCTTGAGAAAAATTATAGTCATCGTGATCTAATTTCACTATACAACCCATAGAAAATTGTTTCACAGTGCTTAATAATAAGCGTTTTTGGAGATAACTCATATCTTGTTAATTGAGAAAGATACTTCTCAATTTTTATAGAAACATGCAATTGGTATATAGGTTAATATTTAAAACATTTATTTTATAAGAAATTTATATTTTTTAATATATGATATGAATTATAAAAATTCCCCATGGTTTAAAAACAATAGATTGTTTGCCAAACCTTGTATAATCAATGTGAACATTGAATGATGGAGATGAGAGGAGTTGATGGTATCTACCATGGTTATCCTCTAAAAAGAATTTATTGTCATTTTTATAATAGTCATACATGGTATATCATGGATAGTGATGATGTATATTTTTTTTGGCACATATAAATTGAAATTTCATATTAGGAAGATAATTTCATAATTGATGAATATTCATTTTCAACTCATGCAATGATGAGTAAGAAATTCCTAGTCTAATAAGTCTTTGGAGAACTGGGACGTTCATTATACATGATAAAAAAAATTTAGGAACACAAAACATAAGTAATTTTTTTTCATACTAAAACATGAAATTTGAATGTTTATTTGGGGATCAAGAGTGGATCAATGATATAAATGATGAGTAATGACTAATTTGAAGGAATGATAGATTGGTGTTGGTAAAAAATCAAAAAATAATTATGTTATCATATTTTTGTTGGTATCTTATAAAAACATAATAAAAGTGTTGAATTCCTATGATGAAAGTAATAGTTAGGTGAAAAGAAACTCAAATGTTAAAGGAATTGATTTCAATGAGATCGTTACATTTGTTTCTATAAATAAATAATTTACTATAATTCATTATTTTACGGGATAATGAAAATAAATGAAATTCTAAATATATATCATTCTATCCTCCATTAATGGTGATTTGAAATTGTCTATAAAAATTGAGAAATTCATTCATTCATGGATGAGATGAATACTGATTTTATAAGCTTAAAATCAATATATATGGGAAAAATAAGAGCTAATAGCATGGTATAATACGTTGGACACTTATTTGATGTAGAAAATATCTATTCAAGGAAAATTGGATAAACAAATTACATTAATGAATATACGGAGGTACCACTCAATTTTTTCTACTGAAAATAAATAGTTACTGTATAAGGAATAATTATAGATATTGTAAATATGTCTCTAATGTATATTATAGGAGAAATTCATTACTTTTGGGCATAAATGTTTCTTAATAGGATAATGGAATCTCTCATTCTTAAGAGATAAATTCTCCTAAACAACTTTAGTGTGTGTCATGGAGAATTTAGATATGGTTTTTAACAGAATTTATATGCGAACTAATCATTTGAAGGATTAAAAATGAAACTTATTTGACCCAATTTATTTCATGATTGTAATTAAAGGTGTTATTTACATGTTATCTTCTTGAATGGATATAATTTATATTCATAAATAATTTTCCTTATATGATAGTTCATTCAAGTAATCACTTTTTTTTACTAGAAAGAGATCTATTTTTTTATTTTAAAAGAATATTGGATTGTGGTCTAAATGTTAAACCAATATAATTATTGATCCCTTTGAATATAAAGAATATGATTGGGACAAATATGTGGAAGATGGATTATCAATATCTACTGATGTTTTATTTTTGGATGAAAGGAGATTATATTAAACCATAATGAAGGAAGGCTTCTTTACCTTGATTACATGTGATGTACAAAGTATTATTAAAACTAATTATAGAACCCAATTGATGACAAATAAGACTAAAATGAAAGAACCCAATGTGGATGTGATGTTTTCATTATTGATGGGTTTTGATAATTGAAGTGCAATCAATTTTTAAAGAAATTTTATTCAATAATCTCAGTCAAAGAATATTGATATAAAATATAACATTATCCTAGATTTATTGGATTGTTGAGTTCATATTCTCATGTTTGCTCCAATGAATGAGGGTAATATAGAAATATTTATTAATCCATTGAAAAGGGAACATTTCATGGAAAAATGATGATGATGGGTGTTGAACCTCATTAATCACAATGCTATGGTATGGTTATTCCACCTCCACCCTCACATATTATTTGGATATTTTTTGTCTAAAGTGTATAAATAAAATATAAATCTATTTTCTATCCATTAATGTTATTATAAATTGGAAAAATTAAAAATATATGGGAAATAAATATATATCTATTTGACCTAGTCAAGTAGATATCACTAATTTATAATGGGGTATATATGTAGGTAGTTTTTATATGTTATTCCACGAAATCAACATTTTAGGATCAATATTAAACTGTTATATTATAGATTTTAAGAACTTTTCAATAAATTTCTATAAATAATATCTATAATTGGTTTCACTATGTAGATGAAAAGTTATTTCAAGAAGTTTATATTATTCATATTGTTTATGTATGAAATAATAGTTCAGATGTAGGTTAAAATAGTTTTCTAAAGTGAAATAAAATTTATTTCAAAATTTCTATTTTAGATTTTTTTTTATGAAGAATTTTATTTATGTAATAGTAATGAATATCCTGGAAATATTAATCAATTTTCTTATTTCATATATAGATTTCACTAATATCTGATTATAATTATTAATTAATGATTAATTACTATGTTGGATGAGTATGAAATGTTATTTTAGTTCAATAATTGTAAAAAATCCAATGTGGGGTACTATTTGAAATAGATAAATATTAAGTAAGATCTTGAAGTATGTATCTATCAGTAAATTGGGAAGAATGTTGAGAATGACTGGGATTTTAACAAGTTATTCAGTTGAAAAAAATACCCTATTATTTTGGTGTTTTGTCATTAATGGAGGACTTATGAAGAAAATAATAAGATATGGTTTTGTGTGGATTGATTTTTATTAAATAAATATTGTTCATAATCTTATATAATAAATATTATAATATGAGTTTTATTTTTTTTATGATTTTTAGATGAGTATAAATGATATTTAGAGGTTCTTGGATGATATATGTAAGGTATTTGATATAAAAATTATTTTTGATAGAAAATCAGTAGTGTCCTCTTTACATAACAGAAATTATTATCATATGTAATTCCCGCAATCTATAAAGTGATATGTAAGACTAACTTATCTAATATATAAGTATAATTTTGAGGCAATGTCAACGAATAAAATCTGATCACCTAATACCTGATTTTTTATCATGGATAAAGAAAATACATAAATGTTGGCTTACTAATATGTAATGGTCGATAAGAGGAATTGTAAATAAGTATAGTTTGATTATTTGATAGATGAGTGTTTATCTAGGGGGAATACATACATAAAAGATTATAAATAATATATTTAATGATTTATTTTAATTAATTTTTATATTCAATGGTCGTTAATATGATATTTAAATGTAACATAAATTATTTCCCTAATACATCATGGTCACACTATAATATTGAGCTATGGGTAAGGGTTATATGCTTGTCCCAAATATTAGTTAGATATAATAGAGATATAAATTAAAAATAACTATTTAAATGATATCTATTTCCAATTTCTATGACTCTTCTGAGATAATTGAACATAAAAAAGGTATATTAAATATATCTTATATGACCAATAATCCTAGGAAAAACGTTCAGGACCCCCCTTCACCAAAAGGAGGGAAGGGATAACAGATTCCCAAGCCCTTCCTTCTTTAAGTTGAAAGAGAGATAATGTCCCCCGAGACCCACCTCAAGTAGGCCCCGGAGTGGCTACTAGCACCAAGGGTATAACATTTTCACAATATGGGAGGAATTTACCTTTTTTTTGTTAACCAAGATTTAGAGAAATAATGAGTCAAAACCAAACACCACCAAGTATAGAAAAACTAAAAAGAAAACCAAACTACATGAAAGTTTTAATAATAAGACTGAACAAGGTACAAGAACGCCAATGTAAAAAACCAACAGGAAAAGGAAAGGCTAAGAAGAAAACAACAGCAACCAACAACAACTCCAACGTCGAGACTAGTAAGGTCCCAAGCTGCCTCCGAAGTCCTCCTGGAAACCTCAAAGTAAACGTAGGGTGAGCATAAAACGTTTACTCAGTAGGAAAACCTATAGATCTCATGCACAAGTGGGGAACATACTAATGTCCCTTGATAAGAAGAAGAAACATCATCTATCATGGAATCTATCCATCCCACCACACTGGCCACTCTGACCAAATAATAGAAGCCGTAAGGTAAAAGTAAGAACAAAACATTTGGGTACCCACACCACCATTTCCCCCACTAGCTAGCTGATCATCCCTAATGGAAAATGTATTGATGCTACCACGATCATCCTACCCACACACACCTGGGCCTCAGAACCATCCACATCCCTGCCCACACACACCAGGGCCTCACAACCACACATCCCTGCCCGCACAAACCTGGGCCTCACAACTATCCATCCCTACCCGAACACACCTGTACCTCATCCTGAAGACACCTTGGAAAACAAACCTTCTTGAAGAATCATGGGATAAAAACCCACCAATCGAAACCTACCCGACGAATCTTGGGTGTAAGGTCGCCTCCATCCATCACAGCTATGGGAAGAGGGAGTAAGAAGGAGAGTAACTATGGGGAAATGCCCTTCCCCATAATATGGGGTGTCCGACACTAAGTGCCCAACGCGGGTGGGGTGCGACTAAACACAAAACATAGAGTTACATATATATATATATATATATACACATAGCCAATCCTATGGGTTTTCAAACAGATACAAGCAGGTTCATAAGCACTGCTTCCTCAAAATGCAGGAACACAACAAACAGTTCCCGGTTTCCCTATTCAAGTTATCATTTCAAAAAAGTTCAGTATGAGTTAATCCATTAACTGCTGGGTAACTAATAGGCATAAACCTAGAAGAAACAATAATACAACAGGAAGGAAAACCATCAGGTAATTTAAGCTTTCACACCCGGTTCTCTAGTAAATAATAATATCAAGGTGGGATCAGTGGAATACCTAGAAAAACTAGAACCAAAGAATAACCCAACAAACCATCGGTTATCCCCACATTAATTCATTAACATTCTACCCAATTCATTATTTACTCTCAACTTTTATTCATGTTCACAACCCAACCTGCAGCCCTGCAGAAAAACACCACCACAGCCACACAACAACTCATGCCATTCCAACCACACCATTCATAGCCCCACTGTTCACCCGTCTATAACAAAACACAATCACCCCTTCACCCGTTTCATAACTGAACCATCCCAACGTTCATAATTCATTCTATTATGTTATTTAGTTCAACTGGGTTAATCACACAAGGTTATGGGCATTCATATTGAACATATGAGTTTACGTGTTTAAGCGATTCATACATGATTCCCATTCACCAAACAATGGGTAAAATAGAGAATAGAATAGGTGCACAAACAAAGGCTCCAAACAACCATGATTTTCAGTAGGCCTAATCCAATTAAATTCATAATAAAATCATAAGGAAATCATGGGTAAAAACATGTAACAGTATAACAAACATCCTCATCCCCATTCTTTAACCTGTTATTATCTTCATTACATAATTGATTAATTGCCTCGTGGAAACCATAGAACACCCACCCTACATGATACACAAGGATGAGAGACAATGGTAATTTCCCTACATGATTTATCAAGGATCGATGTTACGTCCTCATGTTGAAACTGGAAATCAGGAGTACCCGGAATTACACAGAACGTGGTCCAGGAAAACATCGCAACAGGGGTACAACTCATCGGCAGTAAGGGTACTCCAGAAACGGGGTGAGAGAGAAAGAAAAAGGAACCTAGGGAAAAGAGAAGATTCGTGTTATAGAGGCTGAGATACATAATCCCCTGGATGGTTAATATATAGAGAAAAACTCGAAACTGCGAAAGAAGCGGGTCATGGGTTGACCACGCGGCTGGGCCACCCCACAAGTCCAACTTAAAAGGTTCCCGCCCTTCGGGGTTATTAAAACCAACGCACACCTCACAAATCATTTAATTAAATTACATTAATGGGATTCAAAATAGGCTTTAAGAGGGGAAAACATGGTTTACAACTCAATTTGTGCAAAAAGAGGTGCTACTGGAAAATTCGTGGAGGTCACCGGTAGGCTAGGTCCCCCGGTAGACCAAGCTACCGGTAGGGCGAGGCTACCGGTAGGCCGAGCTACCAGTAGGCCGAGGCTACCAGTAGGCCGAGCTACTGGTATGCCAACGCGACCGGTAGGCCAATCTACCGGTAGGCGGAGCTACCGGTAGGCCAAGCCACCCATAGGTCGAGGCCAGCGGTAGGCCGATCTACCGGTAGGCCGAGCTACGGGTAGGCCGAGCTACCGGTAGGCCGAGCTACCTATAGGCCGAGCTACCGGCAGGCCGAGGATACAGGTAGGAGTCTTGAGAAGCTGTGATGGCCATCCAGACCGCCCAGAACACCCCAAACATCATATTTTTACCATTTAATGGACCCCACAACCCCGGGCCATTACATCAAATACTTCTCAAACTATTCTCGTCCCTGTGAATATAAGAACAAACCAAAAAGGAGAAAAGGGTGGTCCAAATAACCACCCTCCAAAGATACATCTCTGGGTTAAACCCCTGAGTTGTTCGAAAGCTGGAAGAGAACCTCCCCTAGAGTTATCATTCCCAAACATCCACAACAAGCACACGAATCAAATTGTCCAACACCTAAGTCAGGGAGTCCCTTCCTACATTTTAGGATATTATCCACTTTAGGCAGCATTGACTCACCCGCACGGGATTAATCGCATCCACATTAATGCGACATGATTAGCAGTCAGATTTTCCCATCATCACATATTCAGACACACAGAGAACACAGAACAGATCATCTAATAGCTATGCAAAACCGATCATTTCATATATTAAAGCACAAGGTAAAACATCTCAATAAAACTCATAACAACAACAGCAACAAGAAATTCAAAACAGCTCTGGGTATTGAACGCATAACTCAACCTCCAGCTCCCAAGTGCTCTCCTCGAGGCCACCATGCCTCTACAACACATGAACCAAGGGGATGGTTTGTTCACGAAGCCCATTGTCCTTACGATCCTCGATCATGATCTGTCACTCTATGAATTTCACATCGCGTTCAACATCTACCTCTCTCCAATCGATGACATGGGAGTCCTCGTGTAGATATCGATGAATCTGGGAGACTTGAAAGACGTTGTGAACTTTCTCCAACTGTGGTGGCCACCCCAGCTAATACACTCCCTCACCAACTCGTCCCAACACATCGAAAGTTTTGATGAACCTATGGGATAGATTACTCCCCTTCCCAATCTTTCACTGACCACGTCAAGGGGAAACCATCAAGAACACATGATTTCAAACCTCAGACTCCAAGGGCCTCCTCCTACAATCGATATAAGACTTTTGCCGGCCCTGGGCTACCTTCATCCTCTCACACATGAGCTGAACCATTTAAGTGGTGCCCTGCACCACTTCTGGACCTAGAAAAGCTGCTTCCCTAATCTCTATCCAGAAAACTGGTGAACGAAACGACCTTCCATACAAGGCCTCAAACGGTGTCATTCCAATAGTGGAGTGGAAGCTATTGTTATAAGAAAACTACACCAGAGGCAAGTGTCGTACCCATGATCCCCCAAAATTTAGAACACATGCCCACAACATGTCTTCCAATGTATGGATCGTTCATTCTATTTTCCCATCTGTCTAAGGGTGTAATGTAGTTCTAAGGCATAGTTGGGTGCCAAAGGCATGCTATAATCCCCTCCAGACTCATGAGGTAAACCGCGTGTCTCAATCAGAGACAATAGATCTCGGAATCCTATGTATCTGCACCACCTCATTGACGTACTTCTAGGCTAAGGTGCTAAACGGTCTCGACTCCTTAATCACCAAGACGTGTGCTGATTTTTTCAACCGATCCACGACTACCCAAATGGCATCATAGCCTCCCTGAGCCCTGGGTAGCCCTGTGATGAAGTCCATCAAGATTTCATCCCACTTCAACATGGGAACATCTAAAGGAGGTAACAACCATCCAGGAAAATGGTGTTTAGCCTTCACTTACTGACAAACTAGGCACTTAGCCACAAACTCTACCACCGCCTGCTTTACACTGGGCCACCAAAACTGTCCCCTCAGGCCTTGGTACATCATTGAGACCCCGGGATATACCTCTAAAGACGAGCCATGGAACTCATAGAGAACACATTAATGCATCATCTGCGGAACAAAAATCCTTCCATGGAAAATCATCTGATGTCGACCATCCTCATAACATCCCTTAGGAGCATTTCCCTGATAAACACGATCTCACATCACTTCCACCTCCGAGTTCACCAATTGAGACTCTTCCATCTACACCACTAAAGAGGAAACTACAGTCATCTAAAACGGACATCATCTTCCAACTTCAACCCTTGAATCCAAATGCAAGGCTGCTAAATATTCCAACGCTCTCCAAGCTTGTGCAGATTCTTGAACAACTTACTTCTATGATTTCGTACTCAGGGCATCATCCACAACATTACCCGTTCGCTTAGTATAAGAGATATCGAAGTCATAGTCTTGGAGGAACTCAACCCATATCTGCTGTCGCAAGTTCAGATCCCGCTGGGAAAAGACATAACACAATCTTTTGTGATTTGAGAAGACCACAAAGTGCTCTCTGATGAGATAATTCTTCCACAACGTCAATTGAAACACCACGACTGCAAGCTCCAGATCGTCGGTGGCATAGTTATGTTCATGAGGACGTAACTGCCAAGACCCATAAGAGATCACTCCTTGCTGATGCATCAGCACACAACCCAACCCGAGGCCAGAAGAATCACATAACACTTCAAACAACACCCCTTCCTCTGGTAATATGAGTACTGGAGCACTAACCAGCTTCTCCTTCAGGTAGCCAAAAGCTGTCTAGCACTGGTCACTTCCACACGAAGGCCTGGTCCTTCCTAGTCAAAGCTGATAATAGAGCTGAAACTCGAGATAAGTCGGGCACAAACCTTTAGTAATAGCCTTCCAAACCCAGTAAACTACGAACTTCCGCCACATTATTGGGTGTGTCCCATGAAACGACTACCTCGACCAAGGACAGGTCTACTGTTATTTCCTTCTAATAAACTTTGTGTCCAATGAAATTTACTTCTCAAATTAAGAAATTGCACTTATACAATTTCCCATAAAGATGGTGGTGTTGAAGGACTCCCAAAACTGCTCTAAGATGCTCAACCTTCTCTTCCTATGATCTTGAGTAGATAAGGATGTCGTCGATGAACCCCACAACGAACTAGTCCCGAAACTCTTGGAAGACAGAGTTTATGAGGTTCATGAACATATAAGGTGTGTTCTTAATGCCAAACGGCATGACCACAAACTCAATGTATCCATATTTGCATCTGAAATCTATCTTCGGGATATCACCTTCCTTCACTCTCAACAGGTGGTATCCAGACTGCATATCGATCTTAGAGAATCAACCTGCTCCCTTCATCTGGTAAAAAATATTGTCTATCCTCAAGAAGGGGTAACGATTCTTGATCGTCACCTGATTCAACCTTCGGTAGTCTATGCATAGTCATAGACTACCATTTTCCTTCTTTACGAACAAAACTGGAGCACCCGACGGTGACACGCTGGGTCAAACAAAGCCCTTCTCCATTAGATCATCAATATGAATATGCAACTCCTTCAACTCAGAATGTGCCATCCGATAAGGAGCTTTCGAGATCAGGCGGGCACCAAGGTGTAAGTCTATCCAAAACTCAACATCATGTTGAGGGGGTAGAGTCACAACCTCATCGGGAAAGACATCAGGGAATTATCTTACGTCCTCTGGGACATCCATCATTTCTGTGTCCACCGACTCAACTGACACCATGTCCAACATAGAAAGGAGTGGCTCCACTTTTTGACTCCCCACCTAATAACTCTGCTCCCCTACAAAAGCCACACGCTGTCCATCCTCGTTGGAGAATTTGATCCTTCTAAAATAGCAGTCAATGATTGCATGCATGGAGAATACCCAGTCAACGCCTAGAATGACATTGTATTGCTGCATCTGCAAAGAAAGAAGTTCTACACTGGACTGATGCAGTCCCAACATCAGTCTACATCCTCGGATAAATTAAGATACACTGGTCTGATTCCCAACTAGTGTTATCAACACTAGGGGCACAAAATGTCTCTCGGTATCGAGACCCAGAGCATGAGCTAATTTGGGCATAACATAGGAGTGTGAAGCTCCAGAATCAAACAAGATAGAAAAAGAGTGCTGAATAAACTGATCATACATCGAACGACCTCTAGTCCCGCCAGAGCTACTAACTCTATGACATACAACTGTCCATGCCCAGCTCCTCTGCCTCACTGCTGTCGACCACCATCCCCCACCATGCCCTGGTTGAGGTTCCTGAGGAGCACCATAGTGTTGGTATCCTCCCTCAAGGTCATCGTTCAGAGGTCCAGGGGCCTGCTTCTACTTCTAGAAAGGCCTCACCGACAACAGATGGTGTTGAGGTGGGAGCTAAAACAGCCCACCTCCACCAGGTGGAGCTCGAGTCGGACACCTACTCTAGAAGTGCCTAAATATTTCACAAGAGAAACACTTCAATCCTGGCCATGTGGAAAACGTTCGAGGGCCAGAAGCTCTAGACTAGAACTAATGATGCCTAAACCCTGCTTGTCGAAACCTGGAAGGCCCTGTCACTGCTAACATGCTGCTGACCGCCTTCCCATTTGATGAACTCAACTGGTTCCATTCTCGTGGTGTGCCTCCCTTTGAGTGAATCCTCTCTACTATCTCAGCCTTCTTATATACTTCTAGGTACATCAGAAGAGTGAAGGGAGTTACAGCATACTGAAGAGATGGACGGAGTGTCTCCTCTATCCGTCTTGCCCGAGACTCTTCATCTGGATAGAGATCCGTGGAAAAGCGCAAGAGATATTTTAAATAGATCCCCATATCCCTCACTAACATGCTTCCCTTCTGAAGGGAGAGAAACTCATGTCTCTACTCAGCCTTCGATATAGAGGAGAGGACCTCCTCACGAAATTCCTTCTCAAAACTGGCCCAAGAAACCTCTGCCTCTATCTTCTCTCCCAGGAAAAGTGTCCACAACTGACGCGCTGCTCCTCTAAGATGACTGATTGCCAACGGAACCCAGTACAACCTTGGAGCACAGATCAAAGAGAAGGTGATGGCTAGCTCCTCGAGCTATCCGTCTATTACTGAGTCAGAAACGCTTCCCTCGTACATATCGATGGTTTGTCACTTGAAGGAGTGCAGCGTCCTCTGCCACAAGTCATCCTACTCATCTCGGTCAATCCTCTGCTGGTCAAATACCTCGATCCGCTGGGCCTCAATCACCTAAGTCGCTCGTGGATAATGTCTGGGTGCCATAGCTGCAAGGTAAACAAAGAATGCCTAAGCTCGAGTAGCAAGGGAAATTATTATTATTATTATTAAATTTTTCTCCCCAAGGTGCCCCAAATCAATTAAAACACAGTCAGTATGTTTCATGTACCATCCATAGGGTCTCTACCTTGCATAAAATGTATTCTCACATGGTCGTTTGATAGGCTCAGAGTCCTTGCTTCAGATCACGGGGGACCCAATAATCCCGTGTCCAAGTCGGTCCTCCATGGTCTATTTCACGAACCAAGATCACCTAACATTGTTTCCCTACCATTCCATGATATCCTCACAATGCCTAAATCTAGACTCCATCCTATCCCTCAATCCCTGGCACCGATACCATTCTGTCATGACCTGCCTTTACTGTAATGAGGTAAGGGATAGCAAATTGCCAAGCCCTTCCTTCTTTAAGTTGAAGGAGAGATAATGACCCTCATGTCCTTCCTCTAGTAGGACCCGTAGTGGTTACTAGCACCAAGGGTATAAAATTTTCACAATATGGGAGGCATTAACTATTTTTTGTAAACCAAGACTGGGAGAAAGAATGTGTCAACACCAAACACCACCAAGAAAAAAAACTCAAATGAAAACCGAAATACATGATTGTCTTAATAATAATACTTAACAAGGTACAAGATCTCCAAATTAAAAATCCAACAAGAAAATAAAGGCTAAGAAGAAAACAATAGCAACCAACAGCAGCTCCATTGTCCAGACTAGTAAGGCCCCGCACGGCCTCTGAAGTCCTCCTGGAAACCTAAAAGTAAACGTAGGGTGATCATACAATGTATACTTAGTAGGAAAACCTATATCTCTCATGCACAGGTGGGGAGACGTCCTAAAGTCCCATGAGAAGCATAAGAAACATCATCTATCAAGGAATCTATCCATTCCACCCCACTGACCACTCTCACCAAATAACACTTGAAATAAGGTAAACGTATGAACAATACATTTGGGTACCCCGCACAACCATTTCTCCCACTAGCTAGCTGATAATCCCTAACGGAAAACATCATGACGCTACCATGCTCTTCTTTCCCGCACACACCTAGGCCTCACGACCATCCAAATCCATGCACGCACACACCTGGGCCTCACAACCACACATCCCTGCCCGCACACACATGGGCCTCACAACCGTCCATCCTTATCCACACACACCTGGGCCTCATCCTGAAGACACGAGGGAAAACAAACAAGCCAGAAGAGTCATGGGATAACAACACACCAATCAAAACCGACCTAAAGAATCATGTGTGTATGGTCACCTCCAGCCATCACAGTCGAGGGAAGAGGGAGCAGTAAGGAGAGTAACTAGTGGGAAACTCCCTTCACCATAAGATGGGGTGTCTGACACTAAGTTTCCAATGCGGGTGGGGCACGACTAAAGAAAAAACATACAGTTACATATAATATATCAACACACATACCAACCTATGGCTCCTCAAATAGATACAAGAATGTGCACAAGCACTGCTGCCTCAGAAAACAGGCACACAACAAACAGTTCCTGGTTTCCCTATTAAAGTTATCATTTCATAACAGTTCAGTATGAGTTAATCCCTTCACTATTGGGTAACTACTAGACACAAACACATATGAAACAATAATAATGTAGGAAGTAAATCCATCAGGTAATTTTAGCATTCACACCTGGTTATCTTGTAAATAATAACATCAATGTGGGATCAGTGGAATCCCTCGAAAAACTGGAACCAAAGAAAAACCCAACAAACCATCGGTTATCCCAACCTTAATTCATTACCATTCTACCTAGTTCATTATTTACTCTCCACTTTTATTCATGTTCACAACCCAACCTACAACCCTGCTTCCAATCACCACCATAGCCACACAACAACTCATGTCATTCCAACAACACCATTCACAGCCCCGCTATTCACCCATCCATTACAAAACACATTCACTCCTTCACCTGTTTCATAACTGAACCATACCAACATTCATAATTCATTCTCTTATATTATTTAGTTCAACTAGGGTGATCACACAAGGTAATGGGAATTCATATTCAAAAGCTGAGTTTAAGTGTTTAACCGATTCATACATGATTCCCATTAACCAGACAATGGGTAAAACAGAGCATAGCATTGGTGCACAAACAATGGCCCCCAACGGTCGTGATTTTTAGTAGTCCTAATCCCATTAAATTCATAACAACATCATAGGGAAAGAATGGGTAAAAACATGTAACAACATAACAAACTTTATCTTCCCCGTTCATTAATCTGTTATTATCATCATTACAGAATTGATTAAATACCTTGTGGAAACAATAGAAAACCCACCCCGCATGATACACAAGGAGTAGAGAGAAAGGTAAGATCCCTACTTGATTAATCAAGGATCGATGTTACATCCTCGTGTGGAAATTGGAAATTAGGAGTGGTAGGAATTCCATGGAACAAGATCAAGGAAAACTTCGCAATGGGGGTACAACTCATCGGGAGGAAGGGTACTCAGATCACTGGGTGAGAGAGGAAAAAGGAACGTAGGGATTAGAAAAGCTTTAGGTTATAAAGGCTGAGATATAGCATCCCTAGGACGGTTAACATATGGAGAAAAACTTGAAATCGCGGAAAAAGCGGGATCGTGTCTTGACCACGCGGCTGGGCCACCCCACACGTCCAATATAAAAGGCCCCCGCCCTTCGGGGTGGTTAAAACTGATGCACACCTCACCAATTATTTAATTAAACGCCATTAATGGGCTCTAAAACTAGCTTAAAGGGGTCAAAAAATGGTTTAAAACCCAATTCATGCAAAAAGATGTGCTATTAGAAAATTCGTGGAGGTCACAAATAGGCTTGGTCCACCGGTTGACCAAGCTACCAGTCGGCCAAGGCCACAGGTAGGCCGAGCTACCGGTAGGCTGAGGCTACCGGTAGGCCAAGCTACCGGTAGGCCGAGGCGACCCGTAGGCTAAGCTACCGGTAGGCCGAGGCCACTGGTAGGCCAAGCTACATGTAGGCTGAGGCCACTGGTATGCCGAGGCCACCGATAGGCCGAGCTACCGGTAGGCCGAGCTACCAGTAGGACGAGCTACCGGTAGGCCGAGTTACCGGTAAGTCGAGGCTACCAGCAGGCCGAGGCCACCGGTAGGTCGAGGCTACTGATAGGAGCCTTGAGAAGCTGGGATGGCCTTCCAGACCACCTAGAACACACCAAACATCTTATTTTCACCTAGTAATGGACCCCAAAACCTCAGGCCATTACAAATTCAGAGGGTTTATATTTTAATGATAATACGTTGTGATGTTTTCAGTAATATTTTATGCCTGAATTTCAAATTTATGTAAAATTTGGTAAAATAAGGTCATTATTGATACTATAGAATACATATGTTATTATTGGGAAAATATTTTTTAGTATAGGTTTATAGGAATAATGTGAACATGAAATTGAAGAATATAATTCTATTGATTTAAATGATATAATTTTTAATAGTTGCCTCACATGAATGATAAAGATAGAGTTTGTAAAGAGGATGATAGAAAAAATAAGTAAGGGTAGATAATATTAAATGTGGTTGTTCAATAAGATGATGAATAGAATGATTAATAAAGAGAACTACAATTATCAAAAATACAACACAATTGAAACATAACATTATTATATACATTCCTATTATTGAAAACTTATTAAATATATATTTTATTGTGGGATTACATTACAGTGGACATGAATTTTATTTTGTACCATGATTATATAGATCACCTCATGTCATTTTATACAATGAGACGATTTTAGTGGATCAAGTGATGTTGTATTTTTCTAATTGTGACTATGGATGATGCTACTCATTCAGTGTGGTGAACCATGTAAAATTAAATTATACCAACTATTATTGGGATAAAGTGTGTGTGATATTGATTTAGCCATTAAAAATATCATGTTTGTAAGGTTATATTAAAAGAATATCAAAAGGGAATTAAATTATCTTATTCTCCCCCACCATCTCAATAATTTCTATTAGATCATGTAGATCCTTTTCTGAAAAATTTTTTTATGGGAAACATAGATCACCATTAGTTGAACATCTGGGTAATAAACTAGTTCTTTATTATTTAATGAAATGTTTTTTTGGTTTAGGATAAATTAAACTTTTCACTGGTTTATATCCACATTCTTAATATACTAATGACTGAATTTTTAATATCTTATTCAATATGGTTTGCATCAATCCTTTAATACTCTCAAATTAAAGTAGAATAAATTATATATGAGTTTTAGGACTGTATTCCCTAATAATTTGAAATAAAATACAATTATATATATATTTATTTATATATTCAATGTTCAGATCTATTGAAACCACTAAACAAGTAATGTATAATTGATAGCTTATCACCAACATCAATGGTGATGGTTCTAATGATTTGTGAGGTTATGAGGAAAATCATTAAAGAATGTGAACATAAGCTTACATCACATACCAAATTTTTATTTCAACACGAGTACATTTAATAATTATTTCACAGTACCAAATTCCACTAGTAAATTTATAATGATTTAAATTTGATGAATCTGACTTTAGAGGATTGGTTTTGATATTTCATTATAGATTTTTGAGGATCATTAACAAATAATTTACAACTAGTTTAGTATTATTATAATATATATATATATATCATATTATGTTATTATAAGATCATCAATTAATTAAATTTAGAGTCGTGTAATGTCATTTTTTTTATTTCATAAAATTAATTATCCTTAGATGGTATTCGTTATAGTATAAAATATATATAGTAATGATTATAAGTGATTTAATTATGTTAGTAAATATATGAAATTATATAAATATATATTTTTATTTAAAACATATGGAGAGTATTAATGATTTATGTTAGTTTTCATGTGTTCATGAAGGTTTCAATCAATCATAAACAATGTTTTTTTGGAACTGATTGAATTATTTCCTTGAGTTTCACTAGATTTAATATGTTGTTATAGGATATTGGTGAAGTGGTGTATCAATTAATAGTTATTCCCTAGTTTTAGTGGGTACATATAGTTTTTCATGTGTCAAAACATTATATGAATATTCGTTATAATTAAAATTTGATATATTCATGTGAAATATATATTAGGGTGGTTGTGATTTTTTGATAATCGTATGGAGATACAAGGTACTATAGATAAGAAATTGTGTGGATTGAAAATTTTACTACTACATGTTCTATTGAAACATGTTTATTTGGTGGTGTGGAAATGGTATTACCAATAACGTATGAATATTTAATATTTTGAGATAATTTAATGATTTTTTTCGTTTTATACTGATATATGGTGAATTTTGATATTAGTTATGGTAATTTTTATTATTTCTATTGAGTTTATGTTGTTCTTTTTTTGAAAAGAATCTTTTTATGAGTATGTATTTTGATGAATTCAGTTTTTTTAAAATTTGTATTCATTTATGTAATATGTTTTGTATTTATGATTAAAATAATTATTCATTGTTATGTAATGTGTATATAGAGAAATTATTCTCCACGGCCATATGAATTTTAAGGATTATTTATTTATATTTTGTAAATAAAATAATGGAATGGTATTCATAACAATCTTAAAAGATAACTTTTATTACACTATTGGATTTGAAATGTGGAATATTCCCTGTTTTCATGTTTATAAAATGTAATATTATTTTAGTAAGATTAGATACATTATTGTAATATTTTTTATTGGTATTATGGTGAGATAAATCCATTCATTTTTGGGAAATTTTGTTAAGATAAATAACCATATATAGGTTAATGGTTTTAAAATATCCATTATAATAACAAATAATGAAAATATAATTAACATTTTTTTCATTGAAATTGCAAACAATCTCTATTTTTCTTCTATATTAAAGCCTAAATTTATTTTATAAAATTTGGAATTACTTGGAGTTATTTCTGGTGAACACTTCGTAGGAGTGACAGTTAATTTACAACAAAAAACATTTCATTATAATATAGTTAACATTCATAGATTTATTCCTCCCAAATTTATTATAATTCTATATCTAGGGAATTTTATATTTTGTGCATTAGATATATGAAGATAGCATGCTTGGATGTGATTGAGAGGATTTAATTAAATATTTTACAGGTATATTTATCATTTATAAAATGGGATGAGGTAAAAATTTAAAATGAAGGATCATGATTTTTTTAATGTGAATCTCAAATAACTAATTTAGGTAAATGAATCAAAACAAATATCATGTTATTGTATTTATAAGAATAGATTATATGCAGTTATCATTTTTATGTGTATATATTTTTTTAATCTGGTTATGAAAAATGAATAAATTCTTAGGGGTTTTTTATTTTTAATGATATGAATATTATGTTAATTAATTTTTAATGATTACTATAAATTATTTATTTAGGAATGTGTATAAATCGATGAAAATGATTGATTTGATAGTGCATACCAATTAAACTAATCAGGTTTGACTTGGGAAGAGATTAAGTGGATAACAAATTCGGAGGGGGGAAATAATGACCTGATATTCCATTAAAAGTTATTAATATTGGGCCCTATAGTGTATTTTATCTATAATGAATTTTAATTTGGTTAATTGGATATTGTTTCATAAATACATAATCATCAGATACTATATTTCATATATGACTAATGGGTGTGGTGTTATTTGAATAAATAAAGTATATAAATTATGGAATGATAAGGATATTTTTTTTAAGAAGGTACTGAATGTGTATAGATAGATTGTTGAGATTGAAATATGTGACACTACTAGAAATTTTTTAGATAATATATAAGAAAATATTAATATTAAATTAGTTACTCTATTTGAAAGTAGAGGATGAATTTAATTAAATAAAAAATAATAATTTTTCTTGAAATAGATTAGGACCATTATGGTATTAAAGAGATGACATATAGGTTTATGGATATTTTGAAAATGTAATTTAATGAAATTTTTATTAATTTTACAAATGATGTAGTAAAAATAATCTGATATGAACCCACCACCTAATTCATTATAATTATATTCTAATATTCTTATTGTGTATGATTTTAAAAGTAATCCTTTGGAATTTTTTTGGGACATCCCATATCTAAAAAGAGAGGAATCAAAATGAACTTTGGTTCTATATATTTCATTTATCATTATTGAATATTTATTAATTATAAAAATAATAATTATTATGGTTTTCATAGAGCTGTTTCAATTTTATATATGAGAAGTATATTTGAAAAATATATAATATGTTAAAAATATATTTTATATCCAAAAATTTTCTGTTTTTTATATCTCCTAAATATTGTCTGGAATAAAAATTATGAGAAATTATCATGTTAAAATTGGTGATAATTGGCTGGGGATGTATAGTATTGGTAATTAATTTTTTCACCCCCTGACTAAGTATTTCATTGTCATTAATTTGAATATAATGTAGTAGACTTAAACATCAAAAAAAATATATAAATTCGATGTTATACTATTTTCAGTGAAATTGTTCATTGACAATAATGGAGAAACCCTAGATGAGTTGGTAATTTTTCATGATTTTTATTAGTTTTCATGGTCTAAGTATCATCAACAAACATGGGTTGAGTCTAGATTTAAACAGTGATAATGAATTTCCAACGTGGTGGGTGATAATTTATATATCTCCATTACATTCATCATATTTTATTCTATAATATATAATTAGATTTCGAAATTCTATTTTTTATGTCAATTTTATGATGAAAAAATTAATACTTAATAATATATGTGATTGATATTTTACCAAGTTAAAAATGAGGTTTTTAGTTGTAACAGTTATACAAGAGGATGTTTTATGATTTACGTAAAACATTACCTATAGGGAATAAGAAATCAATTAATTTGGAATTTATATGTCGTGGAAAATTCATTTTTATATAATCTTTATCATTGATCTTGTAATGAATAACTATTTTTTATAATCCATAATAATATGTTTATATTGATGGTTTTGATAACTACATTTTCTTAAATTTCATTTAATGAATTTGAGTGTTATTATTTATTGAAAAATAATGTTTATCTATGAATCCATGAAAACAAAAAAAATGATTAATGAATCCCCCACCCCATATTCTATGTTTCCCCTTCACTTTAATTAGTTTGTTTATTATTGAAAATTTTAATGGTTGAAGATGCATTTGTTTCAGTTTACTATAAGAATTTTTATGTGAAATGGTGATTTTGGAAAATCCATAGATGAGGATTTACCAAGATGATGAATTATTAAATGTAAAAGGCTAAACTTCTATATAAATGGGATAAAAAGTTGTGTGATGGGCACTCCAAGATATTCATGGTCTAGAGGCACTAAATGTGTGGTAAGAGGTCACAAATGTGGGGTGGAACTTGTAAGTCCATGTTATATATATATATAACTATTTGGTGTGTCAATTTTTGGATCACACAATATAAAAATTGGACACAAAAAAACTACTATTATGTTATTTATAAATATCAAATGTCTCATAACTACAACACACACTATATGTATCCTAAATTTTCTTTCCATAACCTGTACATAATTATATTTTTGGTAAAAAAAATTCCCCATTCCCTATGTGAACTAGTTAAATTTCCATGTATGGAATGTCATGGGTTGAAAAGATATACATGATGAGTTATTTAGAGGATCCACATAAATTTTTTACTATATATATTTCATGTACCTAGGGTAACACAAAATTTAATCACAGGGAAGTAAAACGTCGTTAGAAAAAAGGTATCATAAGTAATTAATAATATTTAGAAATGGTTTATAGGTTTGTATGAGATGAACTGAGAGGAAATTGAAATCTCACACACTATGTAAACAAGGATTCACATTGTGTAATTGAATATTTATGTTGTGTCCATATTTTATTCCTATATGATTTTAATATACATATCATTACCCAATTAGTAGTGATTTTACATTTTTATGTTGTGGTTTGTATCTCATAATCATACATATAAATTCTATGGGGTGCTTAAGTATGTATTCTAACATTTTTTTCATATAGGTTAAACTGGAGATATGGTAGGAAAAAAAGATTAGACATGTAGTCAATATCCCCTTTTAGACGCAATGAGTCCCGAGTTTGGGTCCTCTATATTCCTAGTGAAGTATTGTCACACCTGGTTTTTCATGTCATAGTTTTGATCCATTTCATTGGAAATAAAAATACATTTCCTGAGTATTTGGTGATATGATTTTTGATTTTTGTAGTACGATCTATGTATAATAATCCAACCATGGGTTCCCCATATCTTTTTTGGGGGTTTTAGGAGAAAAGGGTTGTAACATCATGATTTGGGCCCAACCGTGATCCCATTTTCCTGATTTGAAAACAAAATTTCTTTCACTTATAAATACATCATATTTTAACATTTTTCACACATTATACTTCCCACATGGACTCCCCTATCCTATTATAGCCACAATATCCTTTTTTACCACTTATGAATTTATAATCATGGTAGACATGGGTTATTTATTCCGCTATCGGGCAAGATAGTTATCCCATTTCCATTTTAAATAATAATAATTTGTCTGTTTCATATTTTATTACATTTCTAACATTTTTTGTGATTTAACCTATAACTTGATCCCAAGAACCCTATTCTCACCCCCATGTTCCATTTTACCACATTGGAGCTCATATTCGGCATGGATTAGGGTGACATTTCTCATGTTTTATCAAATCATCAATATTTTTTATGGAAAATTGATTCATTCATAAATCATTAATTTTTTATTCTCTCTCCCTATAATCATATTTCCATTGATCTTCTAGATAGTAGGAGCCTCTAAATTTTGTTCAATGTAATTCCCTCCCCTCTAATGGTGTGTATCTAAAAGAGGATGAAGAGTTCTCTAGTTTTAAAATGTGAGTTTCCTTCTCCTTTCTCCACCTTCCTCCTCCTACATCCATTATTTGAGGGTTTTTTCTTCTCCCATAGACATGAATGACATAGGGTTATGTTTTGGAATGATTTTTATGTGTTTTTGGATTGTCTTGTTTTGGTATTCATAGATCTAGATTATTGGGAACAATGACGGGTTATTACGAGTGTGAGTTTCTATTCTGCCATGGATTTGAGGTAGGATATCCCTTGAACACACAATTATAATTAATGATTCATTGTTTTATCTTTTCCCTGCCTTATATATTTGTTTATTATTGTTTTCAGGCTTTGGATAATTTTCATGGCGTGAAAAATGGTTGTTTGAGCCTTATTTTTTGAATAGTAGTGTTGTTTTATTACAAATGTGTACAATGATTTCATACATAAATGTTATTATATATTATACTCCAGGTTGATTGTATTTTGAATATTTTTTAGTTCCTTGAATAAATTTATGGCTTTAAAAAGTTATTTTATCCATTTTCAAGTTCTTAAATATGTTGATTTGTTAAAAAGTACATGCCACATGTTTGGTAAATTGCATCATTGGATTTTATGTGCCAAATGAGATTTAAAATTAAATTTATGGATTAATAAATACATTGGAATAATGAAAAATGGTAGTTTGTGGTCCTTTTATGTATTTCCAAAGTATTTTTTTTTGTTTTATAAACAAATGGTTTTTGGTGGTTAGTATGTTTAGGACTGAGTTTCCAAAAAATGACCCGTTTGGCATCCTTATAAAAATAGTCATGCTTTGGATGTGTAACCTAAATGTTTTAAGGAATTTATGAATGTGTTTTCTAATATAAATTGTTTTTATATATCTATTTATTAAAATTTATATTTTTTTCTTTTTTTATCATTAGTTTTGATAAATTCTTAAGGTATCATTTGGCTACTTTGCGAATAATTTTTAAATTATTTATTATGAAAACCACATGTGGAAGTTTCTCATTCCATGATTCTATGTAAACAGTGTATGGGATTTCCATATTGAGGAATCATTGTGATCCCATATTATAGAGCCTTGGGACATACTCTTTATGTTCATTTTGACTAATGGAATTAGATCTATCCTTGGAGTGACTTGGGGTGTTGTCTGTTGTAAATTATCATGATATATATATTCTCTTATTGGATGCTCGGTAGGCATCATTTGGCTCACCCACTATTTTATATACATGATTAATGGGATCATGGCATATTAAGAGAACTTTATATTAACGATTTATACACTGGTAGTGGATGGACTGTCAAGTTTCCCAGAGTAGGTTGATATAATTTTGATTTATTATAATGGGATTGTGGCACTTGGTCTTTCAAGAGTTAGGGTGGCTAGAAATTTTTGTGTATTTATTTTCATCATGTGTGTCATGAAAAAGGGGATGGTTTCTTATGTATTAGTATGTTCTGGTTTGATCTCAATCTCATAGGTTCACCACTATCTATTGGATTTCAGTCGCTTGTACTGATGAATATGATTCTTGTATGTATATTTATGTTTCCTTTATTATGTGATTCCTATGGTTCCTTCTTGTGTATTGTTTTTCTTGGAAGTTGGTGGGATGGTTTTGTAAAGGTGGATGAAAATTATTTTATAATGAATTGTTTATCCCCATGTTAAAACTATTAAAATGTAAACATCCCATTCCCCTTGAAAATGCTATTGACAAACAAGTCGAATGAACCTGGTTCTGGAAATGAATAAGGGCTATGGATCGTACATTGTTTTTGTGTAATATTTTAGAAAACCATACTTATATATATTATAGCTCAAACTTGAGAATGGTGTTTCATTTATTTTAATGGATGTTCACTGGATATATATTATAGCGGTAAGCATCTGAGTTTTAATACTCACACTTATAGTTCTTTTCTTTTTTAGTCCTTGTGAAGGTTTCATCTTCATTTCAATCGCCTTGAGAGATGTGTTATCATTGTGTTTTGTAGTGAAAAACAAGGTCATATAGAGTTAGTTGGACATCATGTCTGGTTGGTTTAGATGTATTGTTTAGTTTTAATTCCAATTGTATTATAAAGATGATGATCAATTCAGTTTTTTATAAATTTATATTATGTTGTCCATATCTCCCCACATCAATATGAGGACGACTCTTCTTCCAACATACCAATATGGTATGCAAAGCCTTCCCCATGCTGGATAAAAACAAATACGTAGAATGGGGTGTTTTTTGGAGTTGATCTGTCTGGTTCCAACCTAACCCCTCCATTACCGTCCAGTCCTCTGAAATTTGGCCAAAGCCTCCCCCAAGACCACTACTCCTATATGATCAAGAAATCGGGTGCTTCAGCGCACACCATTGAGTATACATACCCAGTGTAAGCAATGTCCGGAAGGCTCTCTCTATATTGATGTGGGATTTAGGAATGCCTGTGAGGATACATTCCCATGGTAACATGGAGACCAAAATTAGGAAAATGGCTTGAACCTCTATGTTCTCAGGAATAAGGATGATCATTTGTTTTAGATTCAAAGGGGAATAGTTACCAGTCAAAGGGGTTATGTTTTCTCCCCCCTATGATGAGGATGAAACACTTTCCCTTACTAGAATGTGCTACAGGGCCCTCCCACTCGGGTATGTCCCCAATATTCTGAGGCTAGGCCACATGAACATTATTTTCATCTCATATATAATGGTTCATTGCTCCACACCCTCTACCACCATCACCTAGGCCTATTCTTCCATGGGATCTCCATCCCCCACCTACAAGGGAGGAACCATGTGCATTGTTGAATCATATACATAATCTTTTTTCTCATACCGAGCATGACTCACGAGGGATTAGAGGCATGGGGGAGATTACAACATCCACATGACTTCTGGACAATGAGAACTCTTATTCCTAACCAAATCAAGATACGTAGGATGTCTACATGAAGGCACAAGCTAAAAAGTGTTACCATCCTTAAAGGGTTCACCCAATCATGTCTATCAATTCAGTAGGTTCTATGCGTAAGCCCCCACACATTTAGAACAACAAGTACTGTGATTCCCGACCAAATCAAGATACATAGGATTCCTACAAGAAGGCCCGAACTTTAAACGGGTTCCCATCCATAACTATCCCACCCAATCATGATTCATTAGTTGGGAATCTCCCATGAATAATCCCCACACAATCCAAACTACGTGGGTTCTGATTCCTCTACCGATTATATGTAGGAAGCCATCCATGTGGGCCTGATCCCAACATCAATTCACCGTCTGTCCTCCCTAGATGAAGATAAACTCTAGAGAACCTTATTATATGGCTCAAGTCAACATCACCAATTTTACATCAAATATATTCATGTATACGATGACCCTGCAATGTCAGGGTAGCCTATGGACACAGTATACGGTAATGAACCAAGGATTCACCAACATATGAACATGAATTAAACCTATAAGAGAGTCCCATAATAGGAAATAATCATCTGTCGGAAGGGTGTAGTGAGCCTGACCTCTCATCCTCTCAACCAAAGGAGTCCTTGTGTGTCACTGGCCAAATTTTCACCCAATGAGTTCCTGACATTGGAAATTAGTTCCATGAATCATAGATATTAGGGCCATTGGTTGTTCATTGATTCACAAATCAACTCGTTAGAGACCATATAAAGAAGTTATATCTAAGAAGGACTGCTTAGATGAGTGGTTGTATAATGACCCAGCATGTTCATACATTACTATTACATCATTTTAAAGATAAAAAACATAATAGTATTACACATAGAGGAACCAAAGCTTTAGTTTCTTGGGAAAACCATGACCATAGATAACAATTACAACATCAAGCATAAACATTTATTTAATTTCTTCTTCTCTAGCTTTTTATTAAAACATGCCCTCTCCTTAGTATATGTAGCTACCTAAGGATATACATAAAAAGGGGTGAGCTAAAAGCCCAGTATGAGGATAGATAAGAACAATATAGCATGGGGTGAGCATAATCACAACATGGGAAAACGATTATGAAGATGAGGGGAGCATAAATAAAAGACTTGAAATGTGAAAATGCATAAAAATGAAACATCGTGTCTTAGTGGTTAACTACAACACATACTTTTAAACCAAACAATCATCTTTTTTACATATAATTTCACATTTACTAAAAAGATTCATCACTTTACCCAATGCATTGGGGTGCTGTGTAATTCTGGGAACACCCGTCACAGTTAAACATTCATATTGCGCTATATAATTCTGGGCACACCGTCACATCATAACATTATCATTAATCATGAATACCACAATGAAAATATAATATAAATGAACATAATGAACCCATGAAAAGGAATGGGTTTCAACTCATAAGAACACATTCATAAACATTGGTTTCCTAAAATAATGATGGAATAACATACATGTTACAAGAACCGTCAATCTTGAATGAGAAGTAAAAGCGTGTGTTCTTGAAAGAATAGTTATTTTGTAAAACATTTGTTTTTTCAAAATTACCAGTGAAAAACATGTATATAATAGACGAGGAAAGACAATGATGAACAAATTATCTTTACGGGTTATCCATATCAAAAATAATTGAGTGAAATAGGGAGAACCCGAAGGATGAACGATGGGTTCGAGAATTTCCCCTTACCTAGTATCCGAATGCATACTTCATTTTATTGTCCGGTATAAGGACATTATATTCACTAATAAGAAATCCAGAACCTTGGGTACAATTATATGATTTATTATGGTTTCATTATTTGATTTTATGGGCCTTTGTATGAGTTAGAGTGTTTAAAAACATTATTTGGGAATGTTTGTTTTTATGGTTTTCTTGAGTGGGTCACTTGTATTCTTAAATTGAAGATCAGGTAGAACATGGGTAAACATTTAGAACTAATATTACATGTTATAAATGATATTACAGAAGTTTTAATTATTTTATAATTAGTTATCTGAGATATATGTGGATGAATTATTAGATAAGAATTAAATGATAATTGTCTGGGTTAATTTGAACGGTTTTTCGTTCATGATGAACTTGTTTTAATTTATCACTTTAAATTATGAGAAAATTTTATTTCTGGAAATTTAAATAGGAAACAATACATATAATAAAATTCTCATTCAACCATAAAAATGGTTTCATGACCAGATCTGAAAGTAGAAATGGAAGAAGAAATCATGTCGTTCTTGAAGGTGATAAATTAACACCTCACGTACAACAATATCTTTAGTAAAATAAAAGGAAGAAGGAAAGGGGTTTGATGATATAACAAACCATTAGCATCATAAAATTCCATTACATGTATAATAATGGAGTTACAATACTATTTAGATGATGATAGTTAGGGCGATATCAATAAATGAACTTGAATATGAAAGGAAATTAAAGGAGAAGATGGAGAGAAGTTACCTCTTCAATCCTCCTCTTGAGACCCTCCTTAAAAAATCTAGGATTGGTCTATTGATGAGACCCACTGATCTTGGACGTGGGATAGAAGATAGGGAATATGTTTGTGTAGAGTTCAATGATGGCTTGGAGCTATAGAGGTGTGAGGAAATGATGGTGTGAAGGGTGGTATTTATAGTGGAGGGGAGAGGGGTTTCCTTAATTAACTAGTTTATTAATTTCCTCTATGAAAATGAATAGTGTGTCTTGAATGACCATGAATATTAAATAAGGCATTTTAGTTCATGATTTGGGTGCTTACATCACATGTGATATCAGGAATAGTGGGTATTAATTATAATATATTTATTAGGTAAATTAATGTATTTTACTATTAACAAAAAATTCAATTATTTTAGAACAATCCAAAAATTTTACCCCAACCATTTTTCAATGTGTAGAATCCAAAAATGAAGTCCATTTTTCAAAAATAATTTTCTAAATATGATTAATTTAATATTTAATTAAAATCACAATTTACATAAAAATGGTTTTTAAAATTAAAACTGATTTTTGAGTTCTTTCAAAATTTACATAGGGTCTTATAAAATTATCTAAAAAATATAGGAAATTAATTTGATAATTAATGAAAACATTTTAGGAAAATAAATTTTCTATTAAATTAATTAATTAATTATAATTAATTATTTATGACTTACAAAATTTCAAAACGATTACTAAGGTCAAATTGTCACTTTCTGAGATGTCTAAATTTTATTTCAATAATCATGGGTAAGGTTACTTGGATGATTTACTATTCATTAGGGTCATATTACTATTAATAAGGTTATGTTACTATTCATAAGGGTAGGTTACTATTCACCAAAAATTATTTTGGTTTTATAAGACTCCAAAAATCATCATGAACACAACAGTGTATGTTAGATTTACAAAATTCCCAACACATATGTTAAAAACTTATGTTTAGAGGTCACTTATCACTTATTAGATCATTATGTTGTGTTTTCATGTGATTTTATAACATGAATTTGAGAAATGAATTTCCATTGAAAAACTTTGGGTCGTTACATTCCCCCCCCCCCCTTACGAAATTTCACCACAAAATTTAACGTTACACAAACAGGTGAGGGTACTTCTCCTTCATCACCTCATCAGGTTCACAAGTAGCTTCATCAAACTTATGGTTCTTATAGAACACTTTGACAAGGTGGGATTTCTTGTTGTGTAGAACCTTATCTCTCCAATCCAGAATCTTTACTGGCTGCTCCTCCTAGGAGATATCATCTTCCAGCTGCACCACCTATGAGTTTAGGATATTTGTGGGGTCTAGTATGTACTTCCTCAGTAGTGATATATGAAACACATAATGAACATGATCCATATTTGGTGAATGTGCAAGATGATAGGCCACAGCTCCTATGTGGTCAAGGATCTCAAAGGGGCAATATACATTCGGCTTAGAATCCCTTTCTTCCTGAATCGCATGACTCTCTTACATGGAGATATTCGAAAGAAGAATTTATCTCCAAATTCAAACTCTAAGTCCCTTCGACGGGTTTCAGCAAAGATATTTCTCCGAATTAGAGAATCTTTGATGTGTTTCTGGATGACATGAACCTTCTCTATCATCTCATGAACATGATCAGGTCGAAGTAGCTTTTTTTCACCAACTTCATTCCCAAAGGTTGGAGTTCTCCATTGCTTCCCATAAAGAGTTTCGTATGGAGCCAACTGAATACTCGAGTGGAAGCTATTATTGAATGAGAACTCAACCAATGGGAGATGCGGATCCCAACCGCCTTTGAATTCAAGAAATCATGCTCTTAGCATATATTCAAGCATTTGAATAGATCTTTCAGATTGTCCATTAGTTTTGGGGTGATAGGTCGTGATGAAATTTAATCCAGTTCTTAAATCATGTTGAAGATTCCTCCATAATTTAGATGTGATCCTTGGATCACGATCAGAGAAAATCGAGAGTGGAACACCATGCAGTCTAACCACTTCCTTCACATATATCATTGCATGATGTTCAAGCGAGATATCTTCCCAAATAGTGATAAAATGGGCAGTCTTGGTGAGTCGGCCAACCATAACCCATATTGCATTATTTCCCTTCGATGTCTTTGGGAGACCTGTGACAAAGTCCATAGTAACATTTTCCCATTTCCACATGGGTATAGGCAATGGATGCATCATACCATTGGACTTTTGTCGCTCAGTTTTAACTTGCTGACATACCAAGCACCATGATATATATTCTGAAATCTCCTTCTTCATGCTGTCCCACTAGAAGTGTTCTCGGAGATCATGTTAGATTTAGGTACTCCCATGATTGATAGAGAATGTTGAGCTATGTGTATTTTCCAGTAGCTCCTTCTTTATCCCGGGTGATGAAGGGACACAAAGACGCATTCCAAACCGAATCACACCATCATCATCGATATGGAAATCTTGTTGCTTCCCCTCCTTTACTACATTCACCCTATTTTTATCTTCATATCATCACTTTGTGCTTCATTAATTATCTCTTGGATGGATGGTTGTGAAATCATTTGGGAAAGGATGGATGTATCCCTTACCCCTATGATTTCAAAATACATTATTTGCATATCCAAGAAGATATGGTCTTTCTCAATCCACAACATGGATATATTAGCAGGTTCTTATCTGCTTAGAGCATCAGCTACCTTGTGCACCTTTCTAGGATGATAGTGAATAGAGAAATAGTAATCCTTTATTAGCTCTAACCATCTCCTTTGACGCATGTTGAGATCCTTTTGTGTGAATATATTCATTAGGATCTTCTGGTCGGTGTATATGTCACACTTCTCACCATAAAGGTAGTGCCTCCAGATTTTTAAGGAAAAAATCACGTCTGTTAGCTTTAGATCATTCGTCGGGTAGTTCCGCTCATGGATATTCAACTTCCGTGAGGCGTAGGAGAAAACATTGTAATTTTTCATGAGTACACAAGCCAAGCCTCTCTTTGAAGCATCACTATATATCACAAAACCTTCTCCACTTTTCAAGAGTGTGAGTATAGCTACAGTGATTAGCCTTCTCTTTAGCTCCTTGAAGATTCCCTCAAATTCTTCCATCCAGACATAATTTATCCCTTTCCTAGTTAACATAGTTAGCAGGCTTGACAATCGTGAGAGGTTTCTCACAAAACATTAGTAGTACCCACCTAATCGAAGAAAACTATGGATTTATAGGACACGAGAGGGCCTGGGCCATTCTTTAATCACCTTTGTCTTTAATGTATCCACTGAAATTCCCTCACTTGTGATCACATGTCCCATGAATGTGAAATTATTCATCCAAAAGTCACACATGCAGAACTTAGCGTAAAACTTATCCTTTATTAATGTCGCCAAAAAAATGACTAAGATGTTTTTCATATTCCTCCTAGCTCTTGGAGTAGATGAGAATATAATCAATAAACACTACCAAATTTTTATTGAGGTAAGTCTAAAGACTCTATTCATCATATACATAAAGATTTTAGGGGAATTAGTAAGTCTGAAGGGCATCACCAAAAACTCATAGTGCCCATACCTTGTTCGGAAGGAAGTCTTCTAAATATCTATTTTCATTACCTTTACCTGATGATATCCAGAACTATGATCCACCTTTGAGAAGTATTGATCTCATCATAACTGATCAAAAAATTCATCAATCCTTTAGAGATGACACTTGTTCTTTATGGTGATCTTATTGAGTTCCCGATAATCGATACACAACCGCATTGTTCCATCATTCTTCTTCACAAAGAGCACAGGTCCACCCCAAGGTAATGCACTAGGGTGTATGAACCCTTTGTCCAGATGATCTTGCAACTGCTACTTTAACTCTTATAGTTTGATAGGAGCCATCATATAGGGACACTTCTATATACGAGTAGTTCCGGGTATGAGTTCATTTGAGAACTCTACCTCACGATCCGTGGTAATTCTGGGTAACTCTTCGGGAAATACATCGTTGTATTCACCCATGATGGGAATTTCCTCAAGGTTGTAACTTTCCTTCGACTAAACCATTTGGGCGAGGTAAAGTTCTTCATAGAGAATCAACACCCACACCATTGAAGAATTTTTCAAAGGATATTCATGATCTTCCTTTCATTTTTAGAGGATCATGGGATGGTTTTGAATATAAAACGATATTTCCTTTTCCTGACAGTTAATATGTTCTCTATATAATGAGAGCCAATCCATTCCCATTATAGCGTCGAATTCCACAAAGGGAATTATTAGGAGATTTTCTGGAAGAATATTCCCACATAGGCCAATAAGAGAAGAGTCAAAAACTTTGGTTTCAATCATTTCCCCACTTGGAGTTTTTTCAGATATATGTATTTCAAGGTTTCGGGGCTTCGATTCTATAGTTCTAGAAAACATGCAAGATATATTGTTATGCGAATCCAAAATCAAATAAGACTTTTTCCATTCTTTAGTGAATTGTTATTGTACCTTGTATGACTTCATTATCATGCTCCACATACGCAGTAGTGACGGCATAAGCCTTCCCTTGTTCCTTTGTCTTTGGTGGCTGCTGACGCTGATTACCCTCAAGAGCTCGAGGTCTATTGCACTGGTCATCATTGTGCCCTAGCTCCCTACAGTTATAGCATTGAGACATGAGTGGTTCTCTCCTTTCATCGGCCAAATTATCCTTCATTTTCATGTCTTTTCAACACTCTGGATCATGATTTCCTTCTTTCCCGCACTTAAATCACTTCCTCGTACCTTTGAGGTAGTTCCCATGGTGAAACTTCTGACATTTTTGGCATCTGTGTCGTTGAGTTTTCTTCCCACTTTTTTCATTAAATCCTCTAGCTTGAAACTCCATCTTTCATTTCTTATCCCCATAGCCATGGGACCATTCTCCAAAATCCATATCCACATTGAGAGCACACCAAAAAACTTCTTCATAACTCCCAAATCCTTGAATTGAATGCGCCTTTCAAAGGTGTGGTTTTAATCCACTAAAGAATCTATCAGTTTTGCTATAATTACTGATAACAAAACCCAAATCAAACCTTGAAAGCCTTGTAAAACTCACTTAGTAGGTTGTGAAAGATTTTCCTTCTTTTTTCTTGAGCTCTATGAATACTCTCTCTATCTTTGTGTGAATAGTTCTTGGGAAATACTTGTTAAGAAACACTATCTTAAAGTCTTCCCATTCCATCTCTTCCATTTCATCCCTTGGCTTGGTGTCCTTAATCAAATCCCACCATTGATCGGGTTTTCCATCTAGAGGATAAACTGCTAGGGTCACCTTATCCATCTCAGAACAGTGAGGAACATAAAAGATATTCTCCATGGAGTTGACCCACTGTTTCGTGACTAGTGGATCAGAAGATCCAAAAAACGTCTGTGGTCGTTGCCGCATAAAAAATTTGATAGCTAGTTGCTCCCTCTTTAGTGAAGGAGGAAGTTCCCATTTATTATGTTTATTATTCATAACCTGAGATAATTGGGTAAGCATCTCCATGATATTTTGAACTCAACATACCAAATCATTGCGGATTTCGTTCGGGCAATCATTTCATCGGCCCTCACATGAGTTGTTGGACTAATTTCTCCTGGTTCCCACAATTTTATAAAATAGAAAAGGTTAGATAAAAAAATAAGTAACTAAGTTATCAATACATAAATTATTCATTTGAACAATTTATAATAAAAATATAACATTTGGGATCCCTATGTAAATACTCTTGTGTGCATATTTTTACTTAGTCTCATACTATAGGTTTTCTCTAGTGTTCACTAATCCTAATTCCGAAATTTACTAAACCTTTCCTCTAATACCAACTATAGAGACCCATAATTTTCTTACATTAATATTAAATAATTTTAATGATTAACAAAAAAAATAGTATTACACATAGAGGATCCAAATGTTTAGTGTCTTGGGAAAACTAGGACCGTACATAACAATTACAACATGAAGCATTAACATTTATTTAATTTCTTCTTCTCTATCTTTTTATTGGAACTTGTCATCTACTTAGTACATGTAGCCACCTAAGGATATACATAAAAAGGGGTGAGATAAAATCCCAATAAGAAGATAGATAAGAACAATATAGCATGGGGTGAGCATAATCATAACATGGGAAAAAGATCATGAACATGGGGGGAGCATAAATAAAAGCCTTGAAATGTGGCGATGCATAAAAATGAACCATCGTGTCTTAGTGGTTAACTACCACACATACTTTTGAACCAAGATAGAATCTTTTTCACACATCATTTCACATTTACACATGAGATTCATCACTTTACCCAATGCATTGGAGAGCTGTGTATTTCTGGGCGCACTCGTCACTGTTAAACATTCATATTGTGCTATATAATTCAGGGTGCACCCGTCACATCATAACAGTATCATTTATCATGAATGACACAATGAACATATAACATAAATTAACATAATGAACCCATGAAAAGCAATGGTTTTCATCTCATAATAATACATTCATAAACATTGGGTTCACAAAAGAATGAGGGAATAACAAACATGTTACAAGAACTGTCAATCGTGAATGAGAAGTAAAAGCGTGTGTTCTTGAAAGAAGAATTATTTTGGAAAACATTTGATTTTTCAAAATTACCTGTGAAAAACATGTATATAATATAAAATTAATGACAATGATGAAAAAATTATCTTTAAGTAGTAACCATATCAAATATAATGGAGTGAAAGAGGGAGAACCCGAAGGATGAAAGTTGGGTTCGAGAATTTCCCCTTACCTTGTATCTGGATGCTTACTTCACATTAATGCAATTTATAATGACATTATATTCATTAATTATAAATAAACAAAGTTTTTTACATTAATATTGTTCATTATTGTTTCATTATGTGATTTTATGTGCCTTTGTATGAGTTATAGTGTTTAAAAGCATTATTCAGGAATTTTGTTTTTATGGTTTTCTTGAGTGGTTCACTTGTATTCTTAAATTGAAGATCAGGTAGAAAATGTGTAAACATCCACAACTGATATAACAAGTTATTAATGATATTATATATGTTTTAATGATTTTTTAATGAATTATATTCAATCCATGTGGATGAATCATTAGATAAGAATTAAATGATTATTGTTTTGGTTAATTTGAACAGTTTTTTGATCTTAATGAACTAGTTAAAATTTATCACTTAGTAATATGACCACAAGTTATTTGCAGAAATTTAAATAGGAATCAATAATTATTAGAAATTCTGGTTTATCCATAAAAATGGTTTCATGACCAGATCTGAAGGTAGAAATGGAATAAGAAATCATTTCGTTCTTGAAGGTGATAAATTAACACCTCACGAACAACGTTCTCTTTAATAAAATAAATGGAAGAGGGAAATGGGGTTGGATGATATAACATCCAATAATCATCATAACATTCTAGTAGATTTATAATACAGTAGTTACGATTCAATTTAGATGAAGATTGGTGGGGAGAGATCAAGAAATAAACTTGAACTTGAAAGGTAATTAAAGGAGAAGAGGGATAGAAGTTACCTCTTCAATCCTCCTCTTTATATCCTCCTTAAGGAAGCTAGGATTGGTCTTTTGATGAGACCATCAGATCATGGACGTGGGATAGGAGCTAGGGAATATGTTTGGATAGAGTTTAGGGATGGCTTGGACCTTGAGAGGTGTGAGAAAATGAGGGTCGGAAGGGTTTTATTTATAGTGGAGGGGAGAGGGGTTTCCTTAATATAAAATTTATTTGTTTATTAATTTCTACTAAGACAAGAAATAGTGAGTCTTGAATGAACAAGAATATTAAATAAGACATGTGAGTTCTAGAGTTGGGTTCTTACATCACTTGTGATGTCAGGAATAGTGGGTTTTAATTAAAATGTATTTATATGGTAAATTAAAGTATTTTACTATTCACAAAAAATTAAATTATTTTAGAAAAATCCAAAAATTTTACCCCAACAATTTATCAAAATGTAGAATCCAAAAAGGAATTTCATTTTTCTAAAATAATTTTCTCTATATGATTAATTTAATATTTAATTTAAATTAGAATTTACTTAAAAATACAGTTTTTAAAATTAAAACTGATTTTATAGTTCATTCAAAAATTACCTTGGGTCTTATAAAATTATCTAAAAACTATATGACATTGATTTTTAACTAATGAACACATTTTAAGAAAATGAGTTTTCATTTAAATTAATTAATTAATTATAATTATTTATTTATGACTTACAATATACCAAAATGTTTACTAAGGTTAAATGGTCACATTCTAAGATGTCTACATTTTATTTAATTACTCATGGGTAAGGTTACATGGATGATTTACAATTCATAAGGGCCATATTACTATTCATAATGGTATGTTACTATTCATAAGGGTAGGCTACTATTCACCAGAAATTATTTTTTTCTTATTAAACTCCAAATATCATCTTGAACATAACCGTGTATGTCATATTTTCAAAATTACCTACATAGAAGTGAAAAAACTTATGTTTAGAGGTCACTTAGCACATAGTAGATCACTATGTTGTGTTTTCATGTGATTTTATGACATAAATATTATAAGGTAATTTCCATTGAAAAACTTTGGTTCGTTACAGGTTGACCGGCAAGAAATCGCCTGATGGGACCAATAGTCCCCACAAGGTTAATTCAACCTTCTTTGAAGGATAATGATGAAGAACCGGTCAAAACAATGGAATGGTAAATTCGATGAGAACCAGTCTCTTAAAAAAATGGGATGACAGATGATCCTTGTCGAACCATTTCCTCACCGCCCAAAAACACACCACCTCGGAGGCCGAACACCCACAAGTAAAATGGAGTAGCATGTCGAACTTTGAAACCAACAAATCTTTTGGGGGAATCTCCCTCAAGCCATCTACAAAATACCACACAAGGAAGTAACTTAAAACCCATAATTTACATCTTCAAATACCTTTCCCTTACTTTTTTAAGCATTACCAAAACAACATACATGAAATTGTGTAAGTAGGGTGTGAGACTAAGCCTAATAGGACTCCAAAAAAGAAAATATTATGTGCTATAAACCATATAAGAATAAAATATTACAAGTTTTCATAAATAGATAAATCTAGTAACAATTTTAAAGGGACAAAACTTTACATTAAAATAATTTTCAATAGGTACACTGTAATGAATGGTCGATTTTCATAAAAAAACACATGCTGCTGAAATTTCCATCAAAACACACAGTATAAAATTTATATGTACAATATAAAAAATGGGCACTATCCATTGGAAATTCACCTGGGCACTAGAAAATAGTAGGAAATTATGTACATCATATCTTTTGGAAATGTGGAACATGAACCACAACGAACTAGGTTCGTGTGCATGAGCCACTAGTTTGGTACACCCCCATAACATATTTTTCTCCAATCAGTCATCCTAGTTTAGTTATTGTTTTTGTCTCCAATCTTTCTTATTGAAACCAAGATAAGGCCACACCTGAACCGCTTTCATACTGGTTCTAGTCCACCCTCTTAGATACCTTCTCTTCTTATTTGGGCTCAATCAAGTTCCACATTTTATATAATAAAATTTTCACATCAAAAGTAAATTTATAATTCATAAACATAAAAAATAGTACCAAAAACATCATCCTCACCCTCAAAGTAGTGCATTAAACCCAATAGATATTTTATAAAACAACTTCAAAATGTGTTACAAGGAATTTCAAAAAATTATTTTAAACAAACACTATTAAGGAAAAATTATCTATAATATCATACCATACCAGAATTGCAAGACCAAAAACTATTTAATAAATAAATTTCATGTGTCAAAAAATAACCAAAAATGATTCAACATGGAGTACACATGAAAACCACTCAATTCCATTTCAAATTAAATCTTTAAAATTAAGACCTTAATCAATGCTACTAAACATGGTTTCTACACCACACAAAATATATAAGAATCACTCAAGATAGGTTGATCAAGAAATATAAATTCATAAAATATTTCTTACACATTAAACCACCTACCTTAAATGATAATAACCCCAAAAATTTGTGTGAAACATTAAACCCACCACAACCGCATCACAAATGATTGAAAACAGACCCTAATCATGAATATTGAACTATGAAACTCAATATTAATCCCTAAGGATGAAACCATAGCTGGTATAATTTTTAAACATTGATAAATAGATAAGTACCACTATAGAGAAGGAAGTGATACAAAGGAAGACACACCTGCCTCAAGAATCTAGATGATTACCTACCAAATCCCCCTTCAAAACTTGATCCAATGTTGATTGAGGGAGCTTGGGAGCATGATATGGTGGAAATGGTCAAATGGGTGAATATAAGGTCTCATTGCAATTAATTCTAGAACGGAAAAGGAGAATAAAAAAAATATACGACCTCGACATTGTTCATGGTTTGTCTGCATGGATTAGTAAACTGTGCGGCCTTACTACGTACACATTTATATCCACCCAATAATTTCAATTTCACTCCAAAAATAAAGGGGGTGACTAAGAAAAATAGATAAGACAATAATAGAAGAGAAAATAAATAAAAATAAGTACACATATTTTTATTTATTTTTTCACTTAAAATTCAACTCAATTCTACCCATGTTTTTATATTTCCATTTTCAATAACGTTTTTTTAAGTATATTTATCTTATTCTATATATGGATTGAAGTGGGGGTGATGATTCTAATAGATTGGGGTGCATAAAATTTTCCCATTTTAGCTATTATATTATATTTTATTTTTTTCTTATTATCATTTTTTAATGAAAATTTGATTCATTTTTTATAACTATTACAGTACATAGTACTGAAACAATGTTTTTTCTCTATATTTTATATGAGTTTCATATTATATAGTTCAATAAATGAAAAATAATAATTCTAGAAAGAAAATTCTCCAAAATAATTGGGTCATTACAACCTAACACATTTATAAATTTCAACCTTAAAATTTCACCTCATATTCATAGTTTAGAATAGATGAGGGTAGTTTTATTTTACTTTTACCTCTCATTCCCAAGTGTTGTATTCATAGTTATGGTTTTTCTTAAATATCTTGAGAAGAAATTTTTTCTTTTCATGTAAATCATTTTCTCGAAGTTTCAAATTATTCCCCTTCTATTCTTCATATAAGCAGTAATTCCACAATTATAGCACCACTAGATGTATTGCATTTGAGGGATCATGTATGTATTTCAACAAGAGGGAAACATAGAACACATAAAGTACATGAGTAACATATTTATGGGATTTATAACTGATATCACACTACTCTTATGTTATCAAGGATCTCTATGGTTCCAATGTACATTGGGTTATGCTTCACATTCTATTAAAACTATATGACTCTCATCCATGGTGATATTATAAGGAAGACTTCGTCACCAATATCGAACTCCATGTCCATTTGGAGTTTATCAAAGATACTACTTCACAATCTTGTAGAATATTTTATATGTTTTTTGGTGGCTTGATCCTTATTTATAATATATGGAATCAATTTGTGTCCATGTAGCTTTAGTTCCCCAACATTATCCCAAAATTATGGATTTCTACATTGATTCCCATACAGAGCGTCATATACATCCAATTGAATAATTGGGTGGAAGGAAGTGTTTTATTATAACTCATCCAACAGAAGATATTGATCCCATCCTCCATTGAATTACATTGAGGAAACTATTAGCTTTTCATTAAGTGTTTGGATAGTACATTATTATTTTCCATTATTTTGAGGGTGATAGAGGGTACTAAAATTCAATAATCTACAAAAAATAATGTTGAATACTTATCTCAAATTTATAATAGAACCATAGATCAAATGTAGAGACAAATAGAGAGTTGAAGCCCATGTATCCTCGCTACTACTTAATCATATGTCACAACCCATCCCTATAGGACCATACTATAACTACCTCAAGCCCACCTTCAATAGGCCAAGGGATGGATACTGGCATCAGAAAGGAATAACACAAAAAGGGAAGACATTGAATTTAAACCTATACACACACATGCATAGCATACTGCACAAAGAAAACCACAAATCAAAGAAAATATTATAACCACCACAATGTATCACTACTGAGAGTAAAGTTTGTAAACTAAAAATTAATGGGTCCAGAATACAAGACCCACTTAATGGAAAGTACATGAAATGAAGTACAAGATCCGGAGGTCGTCCGCCAAGGATCCTTCCTAGTGGATTGGTATAACTCTTAGTCATATGTCACTGCAGCACACTACGTCTATCGATCCACCATTGAGCACCATTTAGTCCTAGATCCCTAAAGACCCAATAATGTTTTTCTGTCATCTACATATGACACAATAGTTTTGAGCGAAGCCCCTACAAGGTGGGTATAAAAATACTCAGTAGGGACCCCAAGACCCCAGATGGTCCCTCAATAATCAATGGATGAAAATGAAACAAAGGAAGACACTATAGTGGTAATACCACCGAGAAAGATATCAAACACATAATAGAAGGTAAAAACACATCTACCACAATGTATAACTTATGTACAGATATAAAGACGATTAGTCGTAAAGCTAGATTATATTATTCTGTCGAGTGGCTCTGTTGTTGACCCGCACAGGGTCTCTTGGTGCTGACCCATAGAGGATCATTTTGTTATGACCTAGAGAGGATCAATAGGTAATAAACCACATTGTCTCACTAGGTTTTCAACCCCAATTAATTTATATGTGCTGACACCCACATGATTCTTACATGTTTACCCACTTAGGATCTCTAGGTCTTGACCCACACAAGGTTGTTATTCTTTTTTCACATCATAGCCATCCACTGGATTCATGAACTTTTCATGCTTTATTTATAAAGGATCTACTCCTAATTCAATAATTCATACCTCAACTACTATGTTGTACCATATAGAATAACCCTAAGGACCATCACGTCATAAGGGTCCCAACACAATATACAATGCTTCTTTCGAAAGCTCAGTCTGAAAGTTATAGGATTATTAGTAAAAAGGGCCTTGTTGTATTCGAGTATGATCCTAGTTGGTCATACACCAACATCCACAAAAACTCAAGTTGAGTATATTCAATGGATCACTCCATCGTAAGGGTCCCAATTCCACTGACGACGCATCAATGAGATGCCCATTCTGGGAGATACATGTGTTTTAGTAAACCGTGGCTGATTGTGTATCGACCTGGTCTGACCAAATTAGACCTACCCGACCAGTTCGTCCTGGGGGTCCTACATACCCAATTTTAATTAGACAGGCTTTGTTAAGGTTAGGGTTAGTCAGGTCTAGCCCGGCCAGTGGGCCAGGGCCAATTGACCTTGCTTGACCTGGACAATGTTTTTTGAGGATCCAGCCATTCGTGTCGCCCGATGACCTGGTCATGTCCGGCCCACACTAAATGACATGGGTCAACCCTATTAGTGCAGGTCTGGCCTCCCTGGTGTGGTTTCATCCCTCTAGTGTGTGTCCAGCATGAAACTTGTGGGTCCACCAGCCATCGTGGGTCCATCCCATTGTTGGCAGGTCTGGCCCAACGTGCTGGATAGAGCATGGCCCGACAACCAAAGACTGGCCGCACAGTACGGCCCATTAGTCGAAGAATGGTAAAATGGGTCAACTAGAGGGGAAAATCCATCCGGGATGTGGTAGATGTGCTGCTTCCATCCCTTTCTAGCCCTGAAGACACGGGGGCCTCCCACATCTGCGGTTCATGGACCGCAACTCACAAGCCATTGGATGGCCAAAATATGGGATGTCACTCAACGCGAATCCCGACACCGCATTTGTGGCCACTCTTGTGACCTCATGCCGCATCAGCAAACTGACAGGTTTGCCTCTCCATCCTGCCCAACAGCCCTCGATCCCACCATCCTGCACGCAGTCGGCCCTGCCGCGTGCCACTACCAACATGTCATAAGAACAATCGGCGGACCACCGGATGCACTCTGGTTGTTTTTTCATTATATCACCTACGTCTATGGACCCCAGAGAATTCCCTCATCATCATAAAGGTCTGAAATCTATCTTTCCATAAACATGACTCATCGACTACGAAGAACACACCAAGAACAACTATGGTGGTGGGAATGGCCTTGTTCAGGTTAGTTCGCGCCCTCTGTGTCTGTGTTTAATCATGGGAATAACATTTGTATAATCACATAGATTGAAAATTCCCAAATCAAACCCTTCACAATATCCGTATGAAAGATATATCAATTAAAAGATCATCCCATTAGATGGTTGATCTGTGTTCGTCGATAATTTTCTAGAACAAGGACGAAACCGTAAAATACATAGAACGAATAAACCCCTACCTCATTGATGTTTAATGTTGAAGTGTTCATCCAAGAGATTTTTGGATGTCAACATCGCCTATAATGTGGTAGTCGTTGATGATACATTTTCATGTCGTTCTTCATTATTTGTTGGAGAGGGATTCCTCTGACGGTTCGTCCGAGATTACCCTAAACTCCATCACATTGGAATTACTAAAAGAAATAAAAAGCGCAGCGATGTTGTTCACATTAATAATTATCATTAAATGAGCCACATATAATGTGTCCCATTTAATGATTCATTTAGATATCAACATTTCAGATTTAAATGAGCCATTATTCATCCTCCATTAATGCATCTCGTCGTTGCCTCATCGCTGCACCACAGCATCGTTATACACCACTCAATGGTGAGAAAATAAATAAAATAATTTGTTTAAATGATTTTATTACTTTTCATTAAAATCCAGAAAAATAATAGTTCTTGTCGGCCCATGCCAACTAGTGTTAATCCAGTTATAGGCGAATATCAGGGTTGTAAGTTCAATAGTGTCATTGTACTTATGATCCGAGCACTTCTTCAAAATGTAGAATCACTCACTCGCACGTTTACTGAATGTACAATAAAAAATGTTCAAAATTTCATTCTAGGCTCTCCTGGCCCCGAAATCACATGCCTTCAAAGAATGCAGTCTCAATATATTTCCATAAAAAAATACATGAAATTTTTGAGACATTACACTATCCCCACCTTTAGGATTTACATCCCTGAAATCCAAAACAAAACTAACCAGACAGATGGGGGTACTAAGCATGAATTTGATATTCCCGCTCCTATGGGCTATATTATATGATCTCGTTCTACCTCCGAACTCACACCAGAGGAATTGACCACCCACAAAAAACCTGCTCATATTGATCCTCTATCACTTCTGGTAACTCCACATACATCTCTCCCATGTCAATTTTCAACTCACCCCAGTCGATGATGTGCTATGGATCGTGCACATACCTCCTCAGATGTGACACATAGAAAACATCATCCTCCCAGTGCATCTTTGGGGGAATATCTAGGAAATGCACCACCTATATAACTCTTTTTCAGATATAAAAAGGTCAGATGAACCGTAGATATTGCCTGCCAACCCTAACAAATCTCTACAATCCTTGTAAGGTAAATACATGAAGGAATACGTGATTTCAATCCTAAAACTCCAATGGTAATAATCTACGGTCATCATATGACATTGAATTTCTCTGTACAGTCCACATCCTCTCTTGGATGATCTGTACCCTCTCAGTGGTATCCCATACCAACTCTGGACTCATGATTGCCGACTCCTCGGGGATTGTCCAACATAGGGGTAATCGACAAGGACTCTAGTACATGGCCTTAAACAATTCCATTCCAATGGTTGAGGGGTAGCTATTTTGGTATGAAAACTCCACCAGTGGTAGTTGGTCCTCCCAATAGTGACCAATGTCTATGACGCAAACATGTAACATGTCCTCCAGGGTCAGTTTAGATCATTTCGTATGACCTTCAATCTATAGATTAAATGATATTCTCAAACGTAGATGATCAACTCTTATAATCCCTTCCACTTTTGAGATATTAAGAGAGTATCATGATCTTAGATGATTTTCGAAGGCAACATATAGAGCCGTACTACCTCTTGGACATATAGGCATCCCAAGCCCTATATTGATCCCTATTGGCAGAAATGGAGAATGTGAGACAACTTAGTGAGTCGGTCAATGATCACCTAGATGGAATCATGGCCCAATGACATACATGGTAACCCTGTCACAAATTCTATTGAGATACCATCCCATTTCCACTCTAGAAACACAAGTGACTGGGATAATCCTGATATAACATGAAGCTCACCCATCACTTGAAGACAATTTAGGCATCACAAAACAAATTCAGCAACCGCTTTCTTAATCCATTGCCATTATTACTAACATCGAAGGTCCATGTATGTATTCATTACTCCATGGTGTATTTACAAAGGGTATGTATGGAATTCCCTCAAAACTTCCTCCTACAATATCACTAGTAATATGGTGGACCCTCTGAAAAGGATTACGTACTCCCCACCTATTGAAAATCTATTAGGTGCCCGTCTTGAAGAAACTGAGCCCTTAAAGCCTCATAGTCATTTTCCACTAGTTTTTCCTCTATATTATGATCCATGAATATCCTAAATGAATATCTACATTATGGATACCTACTCTGTCACCTCACTTAGTAGCTAAAAACTAGACCTCCTACTAATTGTGTCATCCACCACATTCCCATTCCTAGTATTACAGACAATCTCAGTATCATAGTCTTAGAGGAACTCTACCCATCTTCACTATCTCATGTTTAGGTCATTCTATGAGAAGATATACTTGATAGTCTTTTGGTCTGAGTAGAAAATAAATCGTTCACCCTTCAGGTAGTACCACCCCATCTTCAAGGAAAATAAAACTGTTGCTAAATCCTTGTCATGGGTCGCACAGTCCTTCTCATGATGCCTCAACTACTATGAGCCATATTCAATCATTTATCACTCCTAAATTTGGACATAACTATGTCCAATCCCTAATGAATCACAGCAGACTACATACCGAACACACTCTTCTCATTTCCTCAAGATTGGGAAACTCATCAGTCTCTGAATCAACTCCTGGAAACTCTACTAACATCAATCCACTCATACGTAGGGTTTTCCCTTCACTTTCATATCTTATAAGGGTGTTGTTATACTGGAAGAGTCATGAATGAACCTCTGGTAGTAACCAAACAACCCTCGAAAACCAAAAACCTTAGTTACGCTCAATTGCGACTCTCATGCTAGCACTGCCTCTATCTTCACTAGATACATAGAAACAACATCATCTAAGATGATGTATGCTAGGATGTGTACCTCCTGAATCCATAACTATCACATCGTAAGCTTACCATAAATTTGGTGCTCTCAGAGTACATCAAGGACTATATGCAGGTGTCTAGCGTGCTACTCCTCTGATGCTGAGTACACAAAAATTTCATCATTGACGAACCCAAAAACCATTCAAGGTAAGGCTAAGAGATCTAGTTCATGAGTTCCATGAACACTGTTGGTGCATTGGTCACACTAAAAGGAATCACCCTAAAGTCATAGTGGTTGTAATAGAACCCAAAGGTTATCTTCGGTACACCATTATCATGTACATAAAGATGGTGATAACTTGATATGAGGTCTATCATTGAGAACCACCACGCTCTCTTCATCTAGTCGAAGAGGTCTTCAATCCTCGGAAGAGGATAAATGTTCTTCACAGTCACCCAGTTCAGGATCCGAAATTCAGTGCATAGAAACAATCTCCCATCTTCCCTTTTGGAAATAAACACCTAGGTGACCCATGGACAAACACTGGGCGTTACAAACCCCTTTACCTGGAAGTCCTAAAACTATATCATCAACTCACGAAGCTCCATGGAGGCTATCCAATATGAAGTTTTAGATATCTAATTCATCCCTGGGTAAAAGTCAATGCAAATGTGTACCTATTTATGATAAGGCATTCCTAGTACATATTCAAGATAAACATCCTCATGTTCTTCCACCACTATGATAATTCCTTGACTCCCCTCATCCACTACACCGAGGGTGAGGCTATCTATATAGTGGATGATCAGCTGCACACTTCTCTGAGAAATTCCACCTTGTGCCACAAAGGTTCCCTTATTATCATTAAAGGAAAATATGGTCCCATACTCACAGACACACTCAACCTTTCAGTGAGAACAGTAGTTATGAGCATGGAATGTCGATAAGAAGTCCACAAACAAGATGATGTCATAAGGCCTCAAGTATATGACTAAAAGATCCTTTCCAGATCTCTCACTTTCTAGAGTAGTCTCACACTTCATGAACATGTGTGTAATCATTGAATCCCCTTCCGTAGGAGAATATATTCGTAATGATCTAGACAATGGCTCCATTGGAATCCCTGAGACTCTAATTAGGTATTTGGAAAGTAATGAGTGACTAGCACCAATGCCTATGAGAACTACTTCTATGGTGGTGTGGACACAGATCGTACCTCTAATCATCTCTGTAGTACCATGGTTTTTTTCCTTCATCATATGAAGTTGACCCCGCACCTATCTACCTGCTCCCAGAGATTGTGGTGGAACTCTTGGGGTGGAGGTGGTAGTACTTTGAACCATCAACCACCGTATGTCGCTCATCCTTCTCCCCTACCATGTATACCACCCTATGAACCTCTTATCTTGAATATCAGTCATTCTATTGGTTGTCCCTCAACCACCTATTGGTCATCCATACAGGGAGTTGAGAAGTCACGAGCCATGTTCCCCTATCCACCGCAATAGTAAAAAAACCTCTATTCCTCAGATTACCTCCTTAACCTTGTGTTCTCCACACCTCTAAACTTATGTACCAGGGTCGTCCTCTAGAAGATATGTCCTATGTATTCTTTTGGTCATCTTCATAATACCTTCTATATATGACTCAAACACCTATCATTCAGTGTTAGCTCTCACCGTTGGTGCATGCTGAACATGGAATCTATCATTCAGTAGGGCACACCTTAGCACCCCATCCAACATCAGGATGCTAGGAGAAAATCATTGAAGCCTTGATCATCCATCAGAGTCCCTCATCAATGATCCAGGCCCTAATGAATGGGTCTCTCACCATGTTATTGGAGTATTAGGTGAGATTGGAAATACTCACTGAGTATTGGGTCACCATCAAGATACCTTTCCTTAGGTGAGTAACTAAAGAATATACACTTAGCATAGTTTCACTGGTACCAACTCTACCCTGAAGAGGATCTTGAAGTCCATATAGACAAGGGCCACATCCTCGTGTGTCTGGAGAGTCATGCTCCACCACCTTCTTGCCAAGCCATGAAAACTGTTACGGGATAGAACAACAATTTGGTCTTTCAGTACCTCTACTAGGTGAAAACCCTATGTAACTGCCTCCATCTAATATGTAGCTTCTTGAGGAGCTATCTTGAATCAAAAAATCAAAGTCCTCTGTCTTTGGAACTCATACACTGCGCTCAGTCAAAATGCATTGTCTGTTGGCAAGGCTTGCTGCAACTTCTTCTCTATAGGTGGTGGTACTGCTGGTACACCTCTTAAAGGTGATATATCTATATGTGGTCCCTGCACCAACGCCACATCACTTGGTGGGCCATCATCGTGTTATATCACTACAATCCTAGATGGATATCATCATGGAGGCATCCTATAAAGAAACAGATGCACTACATTCAATATGTTATAACTATTGAGAGGAATCAAATGATATCAAGAGAAAAACATTTCCAAAACACAAGCAACATGGGTTTTCGTGTACTATGTTAAAAATATAATTTAGTGTCCTAGTATATGGATACATCAACCACCGCTCCTATACTAGGCTCCCTGCACTTAAATTCATACTCATGAAACATAACACTATTTCCCCCATCGAAAACAATTATTCTTATTTCTTCTGGTAGGACTGACTGCCCTCTCATAACAGGTTTTCATTACCCTTTTCCTAGGGCATGTGTCATGACTACCACATGCATGCCTTCTATAGCCCAAGAGATGGTGACTAGAAACTGAACGGAATAACCCAAATTTGGAATACATTTCCTTTAAACTTGTATGCAATGTTACAGGGAATGCCACAAAAAGAGAACCACAAAGTAATGAAAATAGTAAAACCACCGCAAATTATCACTACTGAGAGTAAAGTGTGTAAACTAATTGTAAAGGGGTTAGAATAGAAACCCAACTGAGAGGAAAGTAAAAAAAATTAGTATAATCACCATAGGTTGTCCTCCAAGGATCCTATTTGATGGGTATGTATAGCTCTCTATTTGATGTCATTGCAGCACACCACGTCCATTGATCCACCTTGGAGCACCGTCTAGTCATATCTACCAAAGCCCCGGTCAAGGAAGTCTATCATCTACAGAATAAAAAATAGGTGCCAAAGAATCTCATGTAGGGGTGAGTTTAAGAATACTTAGTGGGGAACCTGAGACCCCGAATGTGTCTCAGTATTCCATGATGGAAAAAACAAGAAAGGAAGATACCACAAATGTAATACCACCAATAAAGATTTCGAACACATATTGCAATGTAAAAGATGCATCTCAAAACAATTATACCTTATGTAAAAAAATAAAAGATATTATTTTTAATGATATATCATCTTATTATGTCAAGAGGATCTGATGCAGAACCTGCACAGGGTCTCTAGGTGTTGACCTACTAAGGATCGCTAGGTGCTTACACACATAGGATGGCTTGGTACTCACCCACTGATGATCTCTACGTGTTGAAACACAGATTGTCACTATTTTATGACCCATATAGGTTCTCTAGGGGTTGACCCACTCAGGATCTCAAAGTGCTAACCCATGAAAAATCACTATTATCTGTTCACGTAACAACTAGATACTAGATTCTCGCATTCCACACACTTTATTTCTGTAGGATCCGTTTATCTATAAATTAGTTTTACCTAAACCACCATTAAATATCATATAGAGCAACCTAAATTTCCATCTCATCGTAAGGGTCTCTACTCAACATACAACACATTATTCAGACGCCCTGTCTTTAAGTTATAGGCGTTTTATTAAAAAGGGCTTGTTTAAATTTTAGTACAATCTAACCTACCCGCACTCCATCTTCCATAAAAATGCATGTGCAGTATATCAAAAGGACCTATCTATTTCTAGGGTCCCAACTCCCTTGACGGAGCATCAATCAGACACCCGGTCAGAGAGATATATATGTTTTTGTAAACAGGGGACGGTTGCATCTTGTCCTGGTCCGACTCGGTAAGACCGACTCAACCTACTCGGCTTGGGGGTATCTTGTACCCACGTTTAATTAGATGAACTTGAGATAAACCAGTTGGGTTTTGTTCGGTCTGGTCCGGCATGGCCTATGGGCCAGGTGAAATGGGCCTTGCTGGACCCGCCCTGGGTTGGCGGAGGGTCCATCCTGCCTGATCACTCGGCGACCCGGTCTCGTCCGGAAAAAGCTGAAGGTCACAAGTTTAGTATACTAGAATAGTTCCATCGCACTAGATGTGGGGTCAACCCTAATGGGTTTGGGTCCGACCCAATGCGTTGGCTGGGGTGCGAGTTTCCAGCCAAAGATCAACTGCGTGGTGCAGTCGGTTGGGCATCATCTAGCTAGGATGTAATAGCCGCATCGTGTCTGGTCCCTACTATCTCCATGATCGTAGGGCCTCATCTAGCCGCGGTCGACAGAACATGGATTTCTAGCCACTAAATGTCTTAGAAGAGGTCTGTCTCTCCACATGGCACACAACTCTACGTCTCCCGTTGCAGCCTCAACACACCAATGGGCATGCCGCTCCACCCTGCCACCTGCTCAATCGGTGGCCCTTGATTCTACCATTCGCCATGTGGCAGGCAAGGCCTCATGTTTTTGATGGCAATAGATTGGTTAAAAAACATTTGGAGGAACACTAGAAATGATTTGGTGGTCTTCTCTTCATGTCGCATGTGTCTATGGCCCCCATAGATCGCCCTCTTCACCGTGATGGTGTCAAATCTATCTTGTCGTCATGATGACTGATTGAATTCTATTAATGCATCAGGAACAAATATGGATGAGGTACTTGGCCTTGTTCAGGTTGGCCCATGCCCTCAACATTAGGTTTTAATCATGGGGAAAACATGGGGATAATCACAAAGCCTGAAAAACCACAAATCAAACCCCACACAATATCCACCCTCAAGAACAAGCAATTCATCAATCAACCCGTTAGTCGATTGATCTATGTTAGTCGATAAATTTTGAGTAATACAAAGAAATTATAAAATACATAGAACATATAAACCCCTAACTCATTTACATTTCATGCTAAAGCATTCATCCTTGAGGTTTTAGGATGTCAAAGACACTTTCAACTTCGTTACTCGAGGTTTTTCGAAGTCTGTGATGATCCACCAAGATGTTGTTTTTAATTCATCATTAGAGTGGAATTCTGCATGATGTTCATCAAAGATTCCCCTAAACTCCAACACCTTTTAATTATTAAATGTAAAAAAATCACAACAATGTTGCATCCATTAATGATACTCATTACAAGATCAAAATTTATTGAGCCACATTTAATGAGTCATTTAGATAGCCGCATCAGGGTTCCAAACAAGCCATTATTGAACATCGATTAATGCACCACGTCATTGCCTCTTTGCAACACCACATCTTCACCTTCTTCCACTCAATGGTGGGAAATGATATAAAATAATTATTTTATATTATTTTATTATTTTTCTCTAAATGTCTGAAAAAAAAATTTATGCTCAGCCCTTACTGGCTGAAGTTAATTCATTTCATTGAGAAATTTACTTTGTGAGATCAACAGTGACCTTACATTTATGATCAGATCACTTTATAAAAATGTATAAAAACACACTCACATGTTTACTGAACACACCTTAAGAAAAGTTCAAAATTTTGTTCCATGCTCTCCAGGCCTCAGAATCATGTGACATCCGAGTTTGTTGTCTTAAAATAATTCAATTTAAAAAATTACATGGAATTTCCAAGACATTTATTCATATATAATGGAAATTTTACCAAGTGATAAATATTCCCGAATAGTGATAATGTTGGAATTCATGGTGATTCAATACACCATTACCGATTTCATGTCATTCATTTTGGATGTTTTTTGGAAACTAAAAAAGTGTTTATTATGATGTTCTTTCATATATACATTAGTATTCGAAATGGTTTCATCATCCCTATGGACTTATTTCATTCTACATTAATATATTTAAATAATAAATACAATTATACATACTCAACAATCCATATATTTAAGTTGTCTCACCATAATTGCTCTCCAATATAACAGTACATCATGGTGATTCTAGAATGGATAATGAAATATTAGGTATGCACCCAATCCAGTAGATCATTCACTATCGAAGGTTATTCAATAACAAAAAACATCATTAAAAACCAAATCACCCCATCATAATAGATATGGAACACATGTATCTTTCATTTTTTAATTTTTATCACCTGATATTTTTGCTCCAAATCACTTATTTGTGCATCCTTAAACATATCTTGGATGGAAGGTTGGGAAAACATTTACCCTACATAGGGAGTTCTCAATGCTATTACAAATCATGATCCTAACATAATATTTCAATGAATATGGGGTATTTCTAAATCAACATCATGGATATATTTTAGGGATCTTTTAATTATAGAGCATCAACTATTTTATTCTCTTTTATTTCATGGCAGTGAATAGAGTGATCATAGTCATTAATTAAATCGAACAATATCCTTTGATTTATGTAGATCTCATTTAATGTGAATATATATCTTACCGTCTCGTGATCATAATATATGTTACACTTATCACTATTGAGTTAATGTGCTAGATTATCATGGAAAATAGCTTAGCTGCTAGCCTTATATATATTATCTAGTAGTCATTATCGTGGATATTCTTGTTTCGTGAGGTGTACTCTTTCAATTTATCATTATTAATGAGTAAAAAAACCAATAAATTCTTTTAAGATTCAATGTATATCATAAAAAATACTTCAATTATTGTAATATTTATTACAGTTGAAATGATTCTCCACTTCATGATCTCCTTAATTCTTTCCTCATATTCTTATATACATACTTACTTTCCCCTATTTCTTGTTAACATATTTAGGGGTATAGAAAATCATGAGAAATTTATCAAATAGAAATTATGTACACTACTAATCTAGGAACACTATGGATTTTTATGACACTAGTGGGTATGGGTCAACAAAGGATTTTGTTTGTTTTTTAAGGGTCCACACAAATTACCACACTTGTGATCACATGCCCCTAGAATGCAAATTGTTGCATCCAATTGTCATAATTTTTTTAACTTATTGTACATTTCCTCCATTTATAATGTTGAAATAACAATCATTATTTTCTCTATATATTCCTCCTTTTTCTTGGTGTAAATGATAATATCATCGATAATCACTGGATTTTAATTATTGATTTAGTCTCTAAAGACCCTATTCATCAAATCCACGAATATTGTAGTAGAATTATTATGTATGATGGACATCACTATGAAATCAAAGTGCCTATAAAATTTATAGAATGTAGCCTTATTAATATTATGCTTATTCATTTTTAGATGATTATTGATCGAATGACGACCTGGCATTGAGAAGTATTGAGTTCTTTAAGGTTTATCAAACAAGTCACCATTCCTTATAAGTGGATACTTGTTATTTATAGTGATTGCGTTTATCTCTCAGTAATTGATACATAGACACATTGATCCATCTTTATTAATGAAAATGTGCACTGCTATACCCCTGGGTGATGCACTGGGTCATATGAACCCTTTTCCAAAATGATCTTTCAACTTTTAATTTTACACTTCTAGTTCGGTTTGAGATATCATATATGGGGATTATGAGATAGGATTGTCTCCATGTATGCGATCTATTGAGAACTCAATCCCACAATATAGTGGAACTCCATGTAACTGTACAATAAATATGTTAGTGTATTACCTAAGAGTGTGGATTTCATGAAGTTTATACCTTTGATTGAATCAATCATTTATGAATGGTATGCTTCCTCGTATGTTATCAGCACCCACACCGTTGATGGATTTTCCAAGGGAGATTCATGATATCTTTTGTTTTTTTAGAGGAGTGTTGGATGGTTTGGGACATGGAAATGGATTTTGATTTCTTGAAATTTGGTGTGTGCTTTATGTAATGAGTTATAAAATATCAAATTCCACTATGTGATGTATCAAAATATTTTCAAGAAAAATATTCCCATATACATTAATATGAGAAGTGTCCAAATCATTATTTATAATTAATGAACAGTTCTTGAATTTTATTTTTTGATATATCTACTTCATGTTATCAATGTTTATATTTAATAGTTATAAAACAATAATAGGATAAAAATTAATTTGTAGAACTAGAATAAAATAAATCATTTTCCAATCATTATTGAATAAGAAGCGTGCCTTATGTGATGTCATTTCATTTGTCAACATCAGTATTTGTGATGGAATAATCTTTCCCTTTCTCCTTTGTAAATGGTGGATGTGGAAGTGAATTTCCAAAAAGTGTTAATGTTTATTGCCCTAACCTTCAATGTGTCCATGCTCCCAAAAATTGAATCATTATACCATAGGTTTTGTATTAGTATGATCCCTCATTTCCTTCGTTATATTTGTGGGATTATTAATGTATTTTATTTATTCATGAGAATAGTGGACTTCCCTCCCACTCATGAGTCATTTCGTCATCTTACAAGTTAAATAGCCATGATTCTTTATACAACATTATTGACATGTGGGTAGTTGGATATTCATTACTACTATTTCATTTTATCAACTAGTTTGAAGGTAAAATAATATCTTCTTATATTAATAACCATTTGACCATTCTCTAAAATCTATCCCTACTATGAGAGGTCTTTGAAAAAATTATTCTTAACTCCTTGAGTCTCATATATCTATTTCATTTCATGTGTGTGGTTTTAAAACACTAAAAAATCCATCTATTTTTCTATCATTTTTTATATAAAACCCCAAAGTATAACGTTCCAACCATGTGATGTTTTCTTCATTTTCCATGATAAATTCACCTTCCTTTTTCTTCAGATATATACATTCTCACCCAATATTTCATCAAAGAGTTCAAGGGAAATAGATGGTTATAAATATTTTTCTAATGTCCTTTCACTCCATCTCTACCATGTCATCCTTTATATTGGTGTTCATTGTGAAATCACACCATTGGTTGAATTATCCATCAAAATTATAGATGGATGAAGACAACTTCTACTTCTCATAAAAAATGGAACATAAAAATATCCTCTAATTTTAGTAATAAATGTATTCCTTGAAAATTGGATTTGAATATCCACTAAATGTCATTGGTTGTGTATTTATAAAATAATCAATTGGTATTTGATCCTTATAGGGTGAAGGGATATGCTCCACATGTTTCAGGTTATTATTCATAGCATGAAATAACATAGCATAAATCTACATGATGTTTTTTATTATACCTTTAATATCATTGGGTATGTCATTTATAATGTCAAGTCATAGTCCCTCACACATATATTTCACCAGGTTTCTCGGGGATCACACCATTTTATAAAATTGAAGAGGTTAGAACAAAAAATTAATTCACTAAAGCCTGAATAAATAATTTATTTTATTACATAATTAACTCAAAATTATTATCTTATCATATCACTATGGTTACACATTTTATAAATAATGTTTATTGGATGTTTACATATAATATGTCTTATATGAAGGGATTTCTCCAATATTTTCTAATTCATATTCCCAAAGAAACTAAAATGTTACCTGATACCAACTATAGTGACCCATATTCTTCTTCCATGAGTATTACATAATTTTTTATATAAACGAAATAAATGTATTAAATATTTTGGATCCCATGGATTACTTTCTTGGGATGATTCAGTTCATAAATAACCTATAATTACCAAAGCATGATGTACATGAGTAATACATATCTTAGATGAATATTCATTACATTTTACTAAACCATTCTCAGGGGCCATAATAGATTGGTTCCTTTGGAAACATGGAATATATTCTTCTAACATGTGAAATATCTTCATCATATCCCAAACAAATCTTCCCCTTTATTACTCTAATTTAAATGATTTATTTATAAATCAAGGAATTATAACATAACAATGGGTGAACTCAAATTTTCAGTAAGGGTAAACATATAGAAAAAGATAAAAAGAATATAAAAACGTGATCCTAACATTTTTAGAATCATACCATGTATAACGTATATCAAAATTTCAATTAATGGAATAAATCATAGTAATTCAAATAGAATTAATTATAAAGTATCTTGATTCATGAAAAAATAACTTTGGATGAAAACATGGATTTTTGGAAAAAAATAATCATAGAAAATATTTAACATATTAGCCATAGATCATTACAAAGACTATCATAGTGGACATGGTCCATTACTAAACTGGGTTTTCTTGTTATTCCGGCCCTGTATTACTGAACACAATTTACTTGCCTTTCCTGTAATGTCTTTCTCATGAGATATAAATATTTACCCAATTCAATGGATAGAGATATAGGTCCAACCCATTTAATAATGAAATCATTCTTACATGTTCCACACTAAATAATTCATTTACCATATCATGTCTCATGTTAGAAAATGGGTTTCTTAAACATTACTCCATTATAACATAAACCATATAAAACAAATGGAATTAATTAATAACATTTGATCATTGAAAAAATAAAATAATTTTAAAAATAGGCATCAAAACAAATCACAATTTATATAATTTCATCATATAAGGATAATATTTTTTATACAACACATGAGATTAATTCATGGGGGAAATACACTTTCTTCTTCAAAAACATTTTCTTTTGTCAAAACTACCAGAAATTTTAAATTAAAATAATTTATTTTAGAATAATATTTGAAGATTATATGGGAATAAACATGGAAATTTTGTTTTATGAAAGCGTAAAAGTCAGTTCATTCTATATATGTTAAAAAACATTTTTCTTGAACTTTTCCCAACAATGTCAAAAGGTACCTCATAAGGAAAATGAAAGATAAATTCCTTCCAAACCATGTTATAAAAATTAAGAAATGAATAAAAAATACGTTAAAAATTAATAGTATAATATCAAAACATTTTATGAAAACACTAGAAAACAAGGACTATAATAATAAATAAACCCCGTCAAATACATACGTATAAACAATCTCAAATGACAATGAGATTCCAAAATTATCCCTTACTTTTGGTCCTATTTCATTTGTTGGTGTTTAAAAATATTTTATAGTGGTTCCAAATGTATTATTAACTTGTAACAGAATAATAATAACATTTATAATATCATATATGACTTAAATATGACTTTATATTACCAATTCATTGGTCAATTCCATGATAACACAACATTTTGTGTATTAATCATTTGTTTATCATACGTGTTTTAACACGAAAATTATTGATCTTATTACATAGATCATGATTTACATAAGTATATAATGTAAACAATTATCTATATATCATATATATGATGTATAGAAATATATATATAAGATGGATAATTGAAATGGAGTACACCATTCATGGAGAGGGTAGGTCGTACGTACGCTTGAATGCTGTTTTCGTTTCCATATTGACTTGAATGGAAGAAAGTAAATGATACACACACACACATATATATATATATGTAAAATATTATATTAGAATAATTAAATAATATATTTTGATGATTATTTATTATATATTCATTATAATCATTCTTTAATGGTTAACGTGGAGAATGATTCTCCTCACGTCGTCGAGACGTTGAGCCGTACGTACACACGAGCAAGTGTATCATTCCATTAATGGTTAAATGGTATGGAAGAGTAATTTATATTAATTATAAATAATAATTATCATTTAATATTAATTATTTACATCCTTTATATTTATCTTCATACCCATCTAAAAAATGTACTGTTGAATAAAAATTTACAACACTCTGTTGAGAAGGTAAGTCGTACTTAGGCATACATGGTGATATCGTTATTCATAAGATAGATATAAGGTGGAATAGGGTTGTTTCATGGTCACACAAACATATTTTTATATACATGATAATGTTTTTATTACTTTATAATGAAAAAACTAATGAAGTGGAAGTATAATAAGAAACAAGATTGAAAGAATCGGTAGAGAATATTGCCTTTTCTTCGATGAGCTTCCTATAAATCTCCGCATAGAGAACTACAGTTGTTATATGAAGAAAACCACAACCTCATGAATTTAAGAAGGGGTGATTATAAGGGAATATGGAATTGGATGGTTTATCATGATGACTCAAATTGAAGTGAATAGGTGAGGGAGTAGGTGCCTTTAAATAATTGAGGTGTGTGTCACCCTTGGCAATTATTAAAATATTAAATTAATATAAATTAATATTTAATCCAAAATCTTAAAAATAATTATATGTAGAATATAATATGATGAACATTAGAAATACTCTCATCCAATATTTTTTTTTACATTTTTTTAATTTTATTTTTAACATTATATTTTTTGCTTTAACATTAATTATTCTCATTTAATTTTAATTAAGAAAATGATATTTTATTTATTAAGAGGATATAAAATTTTCTTATTTGTTGATAATTTCTTAGAATTAGAAACATAATGAAATTTTAGATCTCATAATAGCCACTATGTGATTTTAAATGGTTTTTAGGGTTTTCAAATAATTTTATAATTTTCTATTTTTATAAAACATCAATTGTGTAAATTTTTACACTATACATATTATTGATTTTAAAAAATATATAAACAGATATATAACATCAAAAAACCATTTAATATTCTAATAACAGGACATATTTACCTATAAAAATATTATATTACATTAATATTGAAAAAAAATATTTATTAATATTTATTACATCATTTATTTGGTTGCATCATTAAAAAACCAATCAAAACATCACCATTGTTTCCTAATTTAATTTAATTATATAATAAAATTATCTATAAATAAAATATGATGACATATGAAATATTTTTATATTTATAATTACTATTTATAGTCAAAGTTATCACTTATATAACCTCATATAAATATTGACATAGTAACAATATATATGTTTATAAAATATTTTCATTTGCTTTAAATTATAAGTTATAAGTGTCGAATTCGAACCGAAAGGGATTCTAGAGGAAGAAAATTTCATCCTATTGGGTTTTTTGTTTGAAATATCTCATAAAATAATATTAGGACAAGTTTTAGGGTAGTTTTATAATAGTATTATTACCCTTAAATACTTGTTTTACCCTTTCATTGTATTAATAAAAATTACTGAAGTTAATATTCATAATGAAAAAAAATTAATAAATATATTTTCATAATTTCATCCTAATGATTCAAAATATGGAGTAAATTTTTTAAAATTTAAAACATAAATGTTTCATTATTTATTTCAAAATCTGTCTCATTTTCATAATGAGAGAAGATGTTTAATTTAAAATTTAATACATTTCAAAAGAATTGGTATGTTTTTACATCTAAATTTAACATCAAACTAATTATAATGACATAAATTCTAGTGAATGATATCTAAAGATTATTTTTGACCTTTAAAACCATTAAACAGTTTAATTTAACTATATAAATTATTTTTATGAAAAAAGTTGTTTTCAATTCAATGTTATTGTATTTTTTCTATTTATTTAAACATTAAAGTTATAAAAAAATATAAAAAATCATCCAAAGTAATTTTTTATATCCCATTTTTAATTAAAATGTTTATTTTGTTAAATATAATAATTATTATTGTCAAATAAATTATGTAAAATCGGTTTTCCATCAAAACGAGGCAAATCATCAATTTTTTTAAAAAAATGTTTCTTATCAGACAAAATGAATTTGTTCCTATATCTTATATAGGAAAACTATAATATTAATTTTAAACATTAAATCGAATATATTAAATATATATATCATTAATTATATCCCTCAATAGTGGCTTTATTATTTTATAATTTCACTTGTTTTCATTAAAAAAGTTTTTCAAAAGAATGTTAATAATGTTCATACCCACCATTATAATCACATGGTAATAAGGTAACCCAATCATATTTATTTGTACACTTATAACCAATCTTGAATGAAATAAATTATAACCATATTAATTTTAATTTTATGAAAAAAATACAAATATTGTGTTCCATATACTGCAAGATAAAATGGTGTTGCATATTGCATATTATTATCTTGGTGTTGCATACAAAACAAGAAATCAAAAAATATCTCATAAAAATCTAGGGGCGTTACATTCAACCCCATTAAAATTTATTTATACCTATTAATTTTTTAGTGTTATAAAATTATTAATACTTTATTGTTTCTTTCATAGAAACCCACATCATAAAAAGGATAACGAACTAATCAATTTATAAATGATATTTTGAAACATAATTCTTACCCAAAGAAACTCATTACGGGTTTCCACGTAGGATAACATATATGGGAAGTGAAAACATGGATATGGAAGAAAAATATAACTATCACATTTTTATAGACTTTGATAAATAACATCGTTAGGAGATAGTTATCAATCAAGAGCCATAAATATGAGATAATCTTAGTGACCATCAAATTCATCAGATGAGAAGGTACTAGGAGAACATTTTTTGTTTTCAATATCCTTTTCCATTAGTTTAAAAACATTATAATAAAAAATTACTTGATTTTAATACGAACTCACCATCGGTAGTGCATTGATAAATTTCCACTTCACCTCATATTTATATAAATGAAGTTTCATATTTCATTCATAAAGGGTTAGCATATCAGGCAGTCCAAAAATAGAATGATATGTCATTCCATAAATCTATATAAAAAATTTTATCACTAGTAATAAAATTTTCATTTGTTTTCCTATGGTGAGAAAATAAATTATTTTTACAAACTCCAAATGATGTTTAAATTAATCATTTAAAAAATTATAAACCTTACAATACTTCTAAAAGATGAAAATCCAAAACTATATAAAAACATTAACTAACTCGGCATGGCATTTATGCCAAACATATCATAAGGTATATCTTGTTGGTCACATTCCAAAAATGTGAACACCTTAAAAAAAATTTATCTCATGTCTCAGTAATAACCTATATTACCATATATATGTTTTGAAAACATTCTTTCTTCCATACTCTTATATCCAAAAAGATGAAAATATTTTCCATGATAACATAAACCACATGCTAATAAATCTTTAACTCGTTCCTAGGTAACTAATATCGTCAAATATACTTATCTGTATGCAACATATATTTTCCCAAATATCATTATGTCAACATCATTATCATTTTAGTGGTAGTCCTTCCCTTAAGAATGTGTTTTCTAAAAACACCGCCTTTTAACCTCAATCTCTTTTCGTTGTTACTGATACCACTTAGCATACATATTCAAATTCATGTGGAAAAAGACAATGGAGAACAACATAGATATTTCAATATTCCATAATACTATAAATTATATTCTATAATATAATTCTAGGACCCCATTACATAATCGATACATCATTCCCCCACTTATTTGTCAATATTAACATAAAAAATAGTGATAAGAGGTGATTTGACATTGCCTTTGGCCGTAAGAAGTTGTTGAAATAGATCATCATCGATAACCCTTGGATTAGGGCATTGGTTTCCAAAAATCTCCATTTCCATGAACATAAAACATTGAAGTGTGGGAGATGAATTCTGGGTAGCCTTTTCTCAATTCATATCATTAGCTACATTTTTACCAATACATCGTCACTCAAATGCCCGATGACCTTCATTTAAACACATAAAACTTTTACTAGTACATTTAAGACACCCCCCACTATTATTCTTTCCAAACTATTAGAATAAGTAAACACTCATCTTATTTTTACCACCATTTTCATATTTTCTCTTAAAATACATCTGATGTTTCTTATAGAATCCATAAGATTGATATTTAACAACATCTTCCTTTTCTACCTTGATATCACAGCACAAAATTTCTTTATAGAATCTTAATTTCTGTATAGATAAAGAGCATAGAAGACAATGTTTTATGCCACTGAAGAACTGATCAACTCTAATTTCACATTGGATGATAAAGAAAGAATCATAACTTCCATGTCTTGTAAAATTTTCATCATATGTACCAATAAATTCATTATACATTTTATTAAGCTCTAGTAACTCATTTTACCACATCGTATAAAAAATACAAGGAATGTACGTATTGAAAAATATGTACTTGATCTCATCTCATTCCAGGGATTAAATTTCATCATACTCAATCATATTCTTGATTAGATTCCACCACTGGTCTTCTTCAACTTCTAAACGATGAACAAAATGAATGTCTATTTCATGTTATGAACAAAAAATTGATTGAAAATATACATTCCAAGGTAATGATCTATTGTTCAGTAACAAGTGGATCAGAAGACCCCTTGAATGAATGTGGACGTTTCCTAATTAAGGACTTACTAGAATGTTGTTACATTTTCTTCTCATTAAGATTTATATAATGATTCATATCTTGTGTATGTATAATAATATTATTTTTTATTACATATCCCTTAAAATTTGGTTGTTCAAGAATAGAAATAATTTCATTTCCCTATGCATTCATCATTAACATGGTTTCTCTAAGGTTTTATCCATTGTATATAACCCAAATGAATACTGTGGGAGGAAAATTTTATACTTGGAATACCAAAAAATCATGATGGAGTTCATTCAATCACTAACATATTAGGTTTAATATAAAGTTATTCACGAATAGACTCATAATTCTAGGACTATAATCTATAATTATACTTACCAATAAGAAATCCCTAGATATATACTTAGAAATATATCTAGGGATCTCAATAATGTTAGTGAATAATAGTTTCCAATGCTTGACTAAACCTTTCATCTGATACCAACTATAACAACCCTAGCATGATGTACATAAATATTACATCTTTTTATATGAATATTAATTATATTTTATAAACTCTTCCCAATATCTGTAATAGTTTATTTTCATTTTATACATGGAATACATTCCTATAACTTGTCAAATATCTTTGACATCTCACATAAAGATATTCCCGTTTAATAATCCTACTTAAAAGCATTCATTATATCCTGAGGAATGGAAACATAACAAGGGGTAAGAACAAATGATTAGTAAGGATAAACAAATAAAATAATAATAATAGAATGTAAAAACATGAACATAACGATTGATAAAAAATCCATGTATAACATATATAAACATTATAAATCATGGAATAAATCATTGTAATTCATAAGGCATAAATTATAAAGGAACATGATCCAGGAGAAATTAAAATTGGAATAAAACATGCATTTTTGGAAAGAACACATATTCATAGAAAATAATTTCCATAATTACAAATTCTCAATTTTAAGACCATCATATTGTATGGATTCTGTTACTGATATAGGTTTTCTTGTAGTTATGGCATTGTATTACTTTACCAAATTTACTTGTCGTTCTAGTCAAGTATATTTCAAGAGATATAAATACATAGCCAATGCATTGGAGTGAGATATATGTACCACATATCTCATAATTAAATCATTCTTATGTGTGGCAAAAATTCATAAATCATTTATCATAGCATAATCTATAGATTAAACTTGGTTTCTTAAGCATCATTCCATCATAACTTAATCCATGTAAAATAAATGGATTTCATAAATATTATTACATCATAAATTCGATAAAATAATATTAATAATAGGTATATAAACATAACCATATTTATATAATGAAATATTATGTGGAATATTGTTTTTATATTACACATGATGTTAAATCTTGAAAAAAATATTCATTCTTCTTTAAAATTGTTTTCTTTTCTAAAAACACCATGAAATTTTAAATGAAGTTAATTTTTTGAAAATAACCATGAAAAAGTTTATGGTATGATTCACTGAAATAAGGAATCATGAAATAATAAAGATACATTAATTATCTATATGATAAAAAAACTTTCTCGCAGTACTTTTGTTGGTAATGTCAAAAAGTATATTATATGGAAAATTAAAGAATGAATTCATCCAAACCGTGTAGTAAAAATTAAAAAATGGGTATAAATTACTTTAAAAATTAATAAGATAATGGTAAATAATTTTATTAAAACATTAGAAAATATGGACATGGATGATAAATAAACCCTAGTAAATAACTATATATAAAGAATCTTCAATAAAAATGAGATTACAAAATGATCCCTTACAATTAGTCCAATTTATTCGTATGTTTCCGAATCTAATATATAGTGGTTTTAAAAAAGATATTAACTAGATATAAAATATAATAATATATATTATATCATGCATGACTCACTAATGACATTATATCATCCGTTTATTTATAAATCCCATGTTAATTAAACATTTTAGGTAATAATTGTTTTGTTTATTGTATGTGTTTTTACTTGTTATTCTTGATATTATTATGTAGATTGTGATTTAAACACATCCATAATGTAAAACATGATTAATATATCATATATATTCAGTGTATAAACATATATATATAATATTGATAAATGAAATGAAATACAACGTTCATGGAGATGGTAGTCCATACATACTGACGAACGTTGTTTCCATTTTCTTATTGAATTGAATGGGAGGATGTAAATGAAATAGATATATTTATGTATATAAACAATTAAAATAGAATTTCTAGGTTTTATATTTTATGATTATTTATTATATATACTAAATAATCATTCAGAAATGGTTAATGTGGAGAAAGAATCTCATTGCATCGTGGAGACGGTAAGATGTACGCACACACGAGTGATGGTATCATTACCTTAATGGTTAAATATTATGGTACTGGATTGTATATTAACTTTTAATAGTAATTATAATTTTATATTATTTATTTACATCGTTTATATTCATCTATATAACCATCTAAATAAATTAGTTTTGGATAATAAATTACACCACCACGTGGAGACAATAAACTGGACATATGTACACATGGTGATATGTTTATTCATAGGATGGATTAAAGGTAAAAATGGTTTTTAATGACTATAAAAATATCATAGAATATAATTTGTACCTGATTTATTAATTTATTATGAAACAAATCTTGAATTGTAATTAGAATAAGAAAAAAGTTTGAAGGAATCTGTAGTGGAGTTTACCTCCCTATTCTACGTGGTTCCCCTAAATATCCCCTTAAAGCACTATAGTTGGTCTTGGAAGAAAATCAGAACCTTTAAAATGTTACTAGATAAGTATATAAGGTTAAAGGGATGGGAATGGATGAGCTTGAAGGCTCATGTTGCAGTGAAGTGGTGAGTGAGGAGAATCTATTTTTATAATTTATGTGAGGGGAACCCTTGAAAATTCTTAAAATATTAAATTAACATAAATTAATTTTTTTATACAAATGCCCCCAAATTTAAATATGTGTACTATAATTTGAGTATATTTTGAAATCATATCATCCAATAATTGTTACAGATGTATTTATTTTATTTCAGTCATTATCATTTCAGTTTACACTTAATTATTCTATTTTAATTTTTATTATGGTAACTACATTTTATTTATTAAGAGGATATAAATTTTACTTATTGGGTAAATTTCACATAATTGGACACATAATGAACTTTTAGACCTTATCATGGTAAATTTGTTATTTTAATATATTTTATGGGTTTTAAATAATTTAATAATTTAACATTTTTATAAAACATCAATTCTGTCGATTTTTACAGTATTCATTTTACTATATTTAAATAAAAAATAAGTAAGGAGATAACGTCAAATAAAACAATTGGATAGCTTTATAACATGTCATATTCACCTATAAAAAAGTGTTTGACATAAATATTTTAAATTAATAAATATTTTAATTTTTATAATATCATTTATTTGATTCCTTCATTAATAGAGAAATAATTTCAACATCATTATGCATTGTTAAATTTAATTGTATAATTTCTAAAAAAATATAAATAAAATAGAATGATATAGGAAATAATTTTAGATTTATAATGACTATTTATACTCTATGATAACACATATATAACTCAATGTTAATATTTTTGTATACATGAGATATATGTTTATAACATTTGTTTTACTTTAAATTAAAAGTTATATGTGTCAAAATCACAACGACGTGGCTTCTAAAGAACAAATTTTCAAATAATGTTTTTTTTTGTTATAAATATCTCATAAATAATATTAGGACATGCTTTTATTTAGTTTTATAATTGTATTATTACCACTAATTACTCATTTAACCCTTGTGTTGTATTAATAAAAATAACCAAAGTTACTATTCATAATTCCCAAAAATAAAATAAAAAAATTTTCATAACTAGGACCTAATGATTCCAAATAGGGATTTAATTTTTCAAAATTTAAAACATAGATGTATTAATAATTAATTTATAATAAATCTTGTTGTCGGAATGAGAGAACATGTATTTATAAAATTTAATACATTGCTAAATATTTTTTTATGGTTTTACATCTAAACACAATGTAAAATTAATTATAATGAAATAAATTACAGTGAATGGTATAAATGTATTATATTTATAATTTAAAACCATTAAATAATATAATTTAAACATATAAATTATTCTTATTAAAAAATATGTTTTCAATTAAAATTTAGTGTATTTTAATTATTCATCGAAACATGAATATCATCAAAAAAATATCAAAAATTTATCCAAAGTATATTTTCCTATAAATGTTAAAAAGAAAATGCTTATTTTGTTAAATATAATATATATACGTTTAAAAAATATGACTTAAAATTGGTGCTCCATGAAAAGGCTGTAAAACTACATTTTTAAAAGAGAATTATTTTATCCAAAAAATTGAATTTATTCTTTTATCTTGTATAAAAACATATAATATGAATTTTATCCATTAAATTGAATATATTACATATATATTTCCTTAATAAAATCCAAAAATAGTGGTTTTATTATTTTATAAACTCACTTATTTTCATTTATGTAGTTTTTTCAAAATAAATTTAACAATATTCATAACCACCAGTGCAATGACTAGGTTATAAGGTAACATAATAAAATTTTGTTCTTCAATCATACTCGGTATTTCATGAAAATAATTCTATAAAATGAAAATGAAATTTTATGTAACACAATACAAGAAAATTGTTGCATATACCACATGCTAAGATGGTGGTGCGTTTTTAACACACTTTTCTTAGTATAGCGCACAATTCAAGCCATCAAAATAACATAACTCATAAACATATCGGGGTGCTACATAAGTTTTACATAATTAAACATAAACATTATTAAATTTATTATTCTATATCTTCTTAGGGGACCTCATGTTCTCCTTAGTTCACATAATCACCTGAGGATATACCATAATGAAAGGGGTGAGCTAAAATTGTAACACCCCAAGCTTTTACGGTACGTTTCCCTTTGAATAATGTGATAGAGTGTGTTGTACGCAACATCGAGTTCTAACACACCACAACCAATCAAACTAGCCGCTATGAATAGTAATACCTACTTTTTGAAATTATATATATTTTATATTTCAAAATGGACTTCATTTTTGGTTTCGGAATATCAAAATTATCCTATGATGATTTTTTGGTATTTTTCTGAGAACTTCCAATTTTTATGAATAGTGAAAAATACTTAAAAACAACTTTTGTAATCAAAATAATTTATAGTGATAAATTATATTATTGAGTGGTTTTAAAGTATAATTAGAATATATTTTTACCATTTTATCCAATGGTGTTCATTAGAATTGATTTTACTTTGAAATTGGACATAAACAATTATCAATCTTTTGATATATATTGTTTCTTAAAAACACGCTATTTGTTGTGACAGCAGAAATTAATTATAAAATTAATTAATCCAACTTATATGTTTAGAATTTTGTAAACTAGACATCATTTTTGAATTCTGAATATCAATTATATCTTAGGGTGAAATTTTGGCATTGTTCTCAAAAACTTCAATTTTTGATGAATAGTGAAACTACTAAGTGGTAGTTAAAAAACTGAATTTCTCATAAAACTTAATTTTACTGCTTCTGTGAATGTAATTTTTAAAATCTGAGAGACACGGCTAATATCAAGAAGTAAAATTTGGTTCAATGAGATGAAAATAATTTTTTATGAATAGTAACTTTTAACTTTTATTTACCACGGTTAAAAGTAAATAGGGTAATTAAGGCTAAAAATGATATTAATATTACCCTAACACATATCCTAATTCTATTGGACAAGTGTAACTCGACCAAAACATCCTTAGGAAAGAAATATTATCATTTAGGTCCACTTGGATGAGATTAGGACATTTATTATTATTTAATTCAAAGAAGAGTTAAAAGAGTTAAAATCAATCTTTTTACTAAAACATTTTTAATATATGGTTACACATAAGATAAATTCGATTGTAAATATTAATCAGAAAGCTAAAAGTATTTACTACATAATGATATTTTATTTATAATTTTTAGACTTTAAATAATTTAATTTACGTATGACACAGTGATGAAGAAGTAATTACCATAATAGTGAAAAAGTAAAATAATTAATATTATAAATACACAAATAAATATAATTTGAGACTTTTTAGGAATTAAACAACTTTTATAGGTTAATATGACATGTTAGGATTGATTCAATTAACTTTTTTCGAAGGAATCATTATGTTATGATTTTTACAAAAATCAATTATTGAATAGTGTCAAAATTGACATAAAAGAGTTTTTAAAACAAATATAATATTATTAATTGATATTAAATTCCTAAAAATCTACGGTTCGTCCAAGAGACTTATATCATGATAGGTGTATCATTAATGGACCACTTGTGGGTCTCTTGGATGTATATAGTAATTTTATTAACTATATATTATAAAAATACAAAGTGACATGGTAAATGTCAAACTAATTAACTAAGAGTTAAAACTAAAAGATAAGGTTAATATAGTAACCCAAACCTGTCTAAATTATATTGGTTGAATGGTTTTCAACCTATCCCCACCTTAACCTTTTAAATATCAACTTTGGATCCATTAGAAACCGAATATGAATTTATTATAAATTAATATTTCTAGCATTTCCAAAGGTGCCCCTCACCCCTCTTATAAAAGGGAACTCCTCCTTCTCATTTCTTCACACCTTCAAAGCCTTTTGGTTCGGCAAAACTCTTCCCAAATACTCTCTCAACTTCCCTCACTACAACCTAGAGGCCTTATTTTGATCATAAAGCCAATCTAAGGATCCCTTTTGATCAAATCAAAAGGAAGAACCCGAAGAAGAGGTAATGTTTTCACCACCCCTTTTCAAGTTCCATTCTTATTCCACTTCTTCTTTCTTTGTTATTACCATTATAAAATAATAAATCCAGTATCTTATATATACTGTGATGTTATTATAAATATGGTACAACCATATTCAGTAATCTATCCACCCTTTGAATAACATGTCACCATACGTGCGTACGTATGGCTTACTGTCTCCACGTCGTGGTGTAATTGTTATTCAATATATTATTATTTGGACGGGTATAATAATGATGTGTAACTCATATAAATAATAAATATAACATGTTAATTATTCTTTATATATGATATAACATCCATTTATATATTATTTTAATATAAAAAGAATGATATTGTCGCTCGTGCGTACATACGGACTACCGTCTCCACGAACACGATGAGATTCATTCTCCATCGTATCCATTAAAGTATAATTATCATTTGATGATTTAAAAATGATGTTTAAGGACTTGATATCATTCTGGATATGAATAACATACAACCTATCCATAACAAACACGACTTATGTAACAAAAAATATAAAAGAAAATGAGTAAGTTAACACCTGAAACGACGATAATTCAAAGATATTATTAACAAATCAATGTTAAAAGATCATATATGATATCATATTAATATATATGATTCTTGTATAATTTAATAACAATTATTTCACCATTATAATGGAGGATAACCTCCCCCAACCAAGGAAAAGTACAAGGTAAGGGTTATTTCACAATCTCTTCATTATCAGAGGTTGTTTATACGTAATAATCTACTGGGATCTCATTATCATCCACATCCATGTTTCTTAAAAATGTATTTCAAAACATTTTTACTATTTACAAGAATATGGGTTAAAGTCATTTATACCCTTGTTTGACTTTTTATAAGATTTTTATAAAGGAATCTTTCCGTCGTTTTCCAAACAAGGTGCTTTTTAACCTTTTCGAAAAAATTAAGGTAAGAATGTTTTTTTAACTTATACGGTGGGTGCGGCTATTTTCCGCCATTATAAAATCATCAAAGCTTCCCTTACAAGCTTATAAGACTATTTTCAAAGAAAATGTTTTATTTTATAAACATATGACTCTTAAATTATTTCAAAATAGAAAGAGATATTTCTCTAAAAAGAGATTTGATTTCATCTATGTCAACATCCTTTGATGGATTTTATGATTATTTGAAGTTGATTTATTATGATACAAAACTTCTATATTGTATTGAAGGTTTTGTGATATGTTTGACTGTGGATGTGCTATTTTTATACCATTCATGGTTTATAGTGAAAGTATTTACATTTCGTATGCTAGTTTTAATACGAATGTTTATGTTATGTTTAAACCTTTTCATATGGGAATGCATTGGACTTAATATGTGACGGGTGGAGCCCGCTATAGCTCCTCGATGCATCAGTAGGTCTCATGAGACAAACTAGTGTCTTGGCACAAGGCCATGGAAAAATCTTATTTGTAGTCTTGGCATGAGGCCTTGGCTATGTGGTAATGATAGTCTGGCATTATGAATTCCATCATTATGAAAGTGGTTATTGATATTTCATGTGATTATTTGATTAGTAGAATATCCATGTGAATAAGTAAATGGAATTATTTCATTTTTATTTTGCCATACTATGTTGAAGTTCAAGTTTAAAAGGATTTTGTTTTAGTTATACATTGCCTTAAATGTTTATTCTTATTTTTTAAAGTTTCCGCTATATTGTTCTCCTTACTGGGCATTTGAGCTCACCCCTTTTCTATGTTTTATTTTTCCCAGGATGTGAAGAAGTATGTTATGAATGACCTGCAGGGATGTAACGCCCCGACCCCAGCTACCCAGAGTCGGTGCATTACTTCGTAACATTGGCATGATCACAAAAGATCAAGTCTCGAAAGACCGATTAGTTTAGTAGCCTTGGAAACACTAGATACATTCATAAACGTTACATTACAACATAAAGTGAAAAACTACAATAACAAAGTCTCCATATACCACACACATATCCTCTTCTGACAATCACTGTAGGTCATTCATAAAATACTTCTTCACATCCTGGATAATATTAAACATTGAAAGGGGTGAGCTCAGATGCTCAGTAAGGATAACAATATTGCGGAAGCTTTCATAAATAAACATAAACATTTAAGGAAATGTATGACTAAAAAAAAGCCTTTTAAACTTGAACATCAACATAATATGGCAAAAGTAAAATGAAATAATGCCATTTACTTCTTCACATGGATATTCTACTAGTCGAATAATCACATGCAATATCAATAGCAACTTTTATAATGATGGAATGCATAATGCCAGACTATCATAACCACGTAGTCAAGGCCTCGTGCCAAGACCACAAATAAGATTTTGTCAAGGCCTTGTGCCAAGACACTAGTTTGTCTCATGAGACCTGCCGATGCATCGAGGAGCTATAGCGGGCTCCACCCGTCACTTATTAAGTCCAATGCATTCCTCATATGAATAGGTTTAAACATATCATAAACCATAACATAATCATATCACATAAAACATGCATAAAGGAAACATAACATTCCCACATTTCAATCACAAGATATTAATACAACACATTGATATAATAAAAACGATTTCAGAACCATTTTCAATATCAAAATAAAAGAAAGTTAAAACTTTGTATTTATTTTTCATTAAAAAGAAGTGATGGCTTGTAGAGGAAGTCGAAACCCAAATAATGGTCACGGCGGTGGAGAAGTCATTGTCGCCGCATATGTACGGAAATAAAAACATTCCCTTTTTTCGTTTAGTAAATGCTTCGTATAAAAATATTCCTTTTGAATAAACGTAAAAGTCAAAGGGGTTTATACACCGTATAAAAGAAAGTTTTGTATAAAACCAAATATGCCTCAATGAAAGGGGATTGAGACGAAGTCCTTAAAAAGATCATTTCTTTAAATAAAGTACATCTATAATGTGTATTCACTATAAGTACACATAAATAATGTACAAATACAATATAGGACATAATAATATCATGACATAATTTGAAAGTAGGAGATTAACCCAAAGAATAAAAATTGGGTTATGAAATTCCCTTACCTCGTGTCTGACTTGACTCAAACGTTCTTTAATCTCCTGAATAATAAACTAGAGTTAATATATACCTTATTAGGAACCATTTTCAATTTCATTATCCTTATTATATCACTTATTACAATGATATGAACATTATGTAATTATTTAAGTTAATAACGGTCGTTTTGTCGATCTTTGGTACTTGAGTCAACAATAAACTTCTTATAATTACAAGTTGTTTATGTGGTAGAATATCCATTATCTACAGAATTATATTCATGATTTAGATGTAATATATATCTTATATATCCAGTATATACATTCATTTATAATATTACGTAACATTTAGAGGTAAGAAATGAAATGCACCGTTCATGGAGACGGTAAGCCGTCCGTACGCATGAACGCTACTTTCATTTTAATTTCATATATAATGGAACGAAATCATAATGATATAAATGTATAATATAATTCCAGTATAATATAGTGTATAATAACATTTACTCCATCCTTTATACATCCCACATATGGCATTAACGATTCAAATCACTTTGAGGGGGCGGTAGTCCGCACTTCCTAAAATGAAATTATCGCGTTTTACCCAGAATGGAAATCATAAAGTATGCCATAAATGGGAAATAAAAAAGCATAAGTAAAACATAATCATATTATATATCATATATAAAAATAGTGACATCTTAATGGACACCTTTGAAGGTGTTATATGAGTGTTGAACAATCATCGTTTCGTGAGGCAGAAATTCGACATCCACAGAAACCGTATGTTATTTAACCATTAAGTGTAGGTGTGTGTAATTGTAGCTCGAATACTTCTTATAAAAACATCCTAGTATATTGAGGATACTGGTGTTGTTACAAAAGAAATCAATAAAAAGAGTTTAGGGGGTTGGAGAAGAAAAATAAAACAAAACAATATTAGAGAAGACATTACCTCAAAATCGGGTAACTCTTTTTGATTTGAGCCAAAGACTTCCTTGGGAAGAATTCTGCCCAAAGTGAGGATTTTAGGTGTAAGGGAGGGAAGTTGGGAGATTATTTGGGTAGAGGTTGGCCGATCCAAATGGCTTGAAAGATGTGAATGAGGTGGTAGAGTTGGGGGCCTTTTATAAGAGGAGAGGAGGGGCTCTTTTGGAAAGATTGAAATGTTACATTATTACACAATGCTTTTCGGATTATAAAGGTCCCACGCTTATATAATTCGTGTCTAAGGTGATAAGGGTTAGAAATATCTTCATCCAATACGCTTTGGACAAGTGTAAGCCTTGGATTTTGCATTATCTTCTCATTTTATTTAAATCGTTAAATAATGAGGTCATCACCGCATCATCATAATGTCATAAATAATTTAATTTATTTAATCTCTAAAAATTATACAAAAAATACTATGATGTAGGGAATCTTTTTATATTTCTAATGAATATTTATAATCAAAATTTGGACTTTTGTAACCCCACTTAAAAACTATTTTAGTAAAACAACTCATGTTTGTGTCAATTTAATTTTAACATTAAATAAATATATATTAATGTCATTTTCCAACTAAAGTGGCTCCATGGGGTCCCCAAGTTGACCCATGGGTTTTCTGGGTCAGCCATGACTCGTCCAATAAGAGTAGGACAAGTGTCAAGCTCATATCATATTATTAAAACATTGTTTTTACCTTAAACTACACTAATTACCTCTAATCGCGAATAAGAACTTAAAAGTTACTATTCACCAAAAAATTATTTTAATCTCATTGAACCACATTTTACTTCTTAATGAAAACCATGTATGTCGGATTTTTAAAAATAAAATCACATAATTGGTAATATTTCATTTTAACGAAAAATCAGTTATTTAACTACCACTTAGTGGTTTCACTATTCATCAAAAATTGATGTTTTTCAGAACAATGCCAAAATTTCCCCCTAAGCTATAATTGATATTCCGAATTCAAAAATGATGTCTATTTTACAAAATTCCAAAAATATAAGTTGCATTAATTAATTTTATAATTAATTCTCGCTGTCACAACAAATAGCGTGGTTTTAAGAAACAATTTATATCAAAATATTGGCAATTGTTTATGTCCAATTTCAATGTTAAATTAATTATAATGACCACCATTGGATAAAATGGTAAAAATATATTCTAATTATACTTTAAAACCACTAAATAGTATAATTTATCACTATAAATTATTTTGATTAAAAAAGTTGTTTTTAAGTATTTTTCACTATTTATAAAAAATAGAAGTTCTCAGAAAAATACCAAAAATTCAACATAGGCTAATTTCGATATTCAGAATCCATAAAATGAAGTCCATTTTGATAAATAAAATTTATAGAATTTCAAAAAGTAGGTATTACTATTCACAACGGCTAGTTTAATTCGTTGTGGTGTGTGTTAGAGCTCGAGGTTGCGTACAACACACGCTATTGCATTATTCGAAGTGAAACGTACTGTGGAAGCTTGGGGTGTTACATTCTCCCCTCCTTCAATAAATTGCGTCCTCACAATTTGAAATTTTTCTTTGAAAATAAAAGGTTGAAAAGAGAAAATACCTTTTAGGAAAACCCACATCGGAAATAAGGTTAATAAATATATAACATTAAAATAAAGCAAGATAAGTACAAAGGTCACCTGATATAGCCCATTCTAGGATTCTATGAAAATATGGATATGAAGGAGAAACAAACCATCAAGTTCTGATGGAGAGTTATAGAAAACAGGATTAGGAGAAATTTTAACTACAAGAAAATCACAAACTTGTGATTGGTTAAACGGTCATTGAATCCCCAGTTGGAAAAGTTAACCGACAACATTTTTTTTAAGTTACCTTTTATAATGTTGAGGAGTTTATTTAGGATATTTACTAAGAACGTAAGGGAATATACATAATTGTTATGTATACTTTCATTCGTTAATAAATGTTTACCAAAAACCCAACTTTTACTCCAAATGGTAACAGAACTCAAAAATATTCTATTTACCCTAATTGTATGAGGTTAAAAATGTTAACACATACCATTTAGATTAGTAAAATTATTTTGTAATAACCAGGGACTTCTTGTAGGCTAGTGGTAGGAAATAAAGGCCTGTCGCACTATGGTTGTGGGTTCGATTCCTGCACCTTTGTCTGACACGATGGGTTATGCCCCACCCTGCAGGTTTTCCTTTTCTTAAAACTATAGTATTATATTATTCCAAAAACAATCTTCAGGAATGTCTTAACCTTAAAAAATACTATCCAAAGATCAACTTAATCCATTCCAACCTTTATAGTTATCCAAAATACCTCTGTCCAGACTTTCTCTAAAAGGTCTCTAAATTCCAAAATCAATTTATCAGATTCCCCAAGCAAAGTAAAGTTTCTCTTATTGTCACATAATAAAAATATAATTACCTTCATCATATTAAAATCTTACTGAAATTAACAAGTACTGTAGTACAATCCCTATATATATATATATCACATTATTCTAATAACCAGAATATAATCCATGATTCCAAAAGCACCAATACATTAGTTATTCTGCTTCAACTGTAGTAACAGCATAAGATTGTCCTTGATCCCTTGGCCTTTTCTGAGGTAAGTTTCCCTGAGGCTTAGGGCATTCATTTCCATAATGACCCATTTCTCTATAGTTGTAGCATTCAACTTTGATAGCCTCTTTCTTTCCCTTGCAATCACGAGCCTGTTGACCCTTTTCTCCACATTTATAACAAACTCCAATTCCTTTTAGGCCAGTACCAGGATGATTCTTCCCACAATTATCACATAATGGAAAATCCTTCATTCCCTTTTTCCCTTTATCCGTCTCTTGTTCCACCGTTCTCTTATTCTCTTTCTTTACTTTGTTGTCATAAGACTTAGAGAATTCCTTTTCTGTCTTGATAGCACACGAGACAATATCTTCGTATGAAGAGAAGGTTTGTGATACTAAAGCTCGACGGAGAAATGGTTTCAACCCATCAAAGAAACGATCAGTCTTACTTCTTGGGTTACGTATGTAATCTGTAGCATACCTTTCTAACCTTGTAAAGTTACCCTCATACTTTGCGACATTCTCATCCTCCTTCTGCCTCAGACTCAGAAATTGCCTTTCCATATCTGCTCGATGGTGTCGAGGAAAGTATTTTTCTAAGAACAGCTCTTTGAACTCATACCATTCCATGTTTTTTAATTCATCATCTTCCTTTGTGTTTTTAATTAGTGACCACCATTGATCGGCATCTCTAGTGAGGCGGTAAACTGCCATGACAACCTTATCCCTTTCACTAATCACCAAGGCATGGAATATATTCTCTAAGGAATTTATCCATTGCTCAGCTACTATAGGATTTGTACTCCCATTGAAAGTTGGTGGTTGTTGCCTCATGAAACGTTCTAGCATTGATCCTCCACGTTGCGGATCGGGGTGCTCCATACGAGTAAGGTTATTATTCATAACCTGAGTGAGTTGTCCCAGTATGGTAATAAGTTGATCGGCACCATTTTCATCACCAGCCCCACTATAATTATCTTGAGAAGGATGGCAATCCCTACATGGAGTGCGTGCATTGATACGGTTTCCATTTCTTCCACTAGGCTCCATTTCTAAAAAATGGCATAAACTATATCAGTTTATGAATCAAAATACATAATCCTATACTTATAAAACACTTAACATAAATTGAACTATTTATGGATATAATCCATAATCATAAAAATGTTTTCTTTGAGGATGTATAAACTCATAAACCCTTCATAATAATTTGTAGAGAAAATGAGAGTTATCCTAAGCATATCCCCCGGGAGTGTCATAACCAAGAGTGCAGCAAGGCCCATTGTCGTGCACTAGTTCCCGTTCGAGTCTAGCTCAAAGTGGTGTTTTCGGGTTTTACCCCTAGGAACATCTGTGCCAGAGCCGCCTCTACCTGCTCGTATCCAGACAGGGATGTATTACTTGGAAAACTCACAAAATCTCTACAATACCAAAATTCTAGGAAGTTCTTCTATACTAATCCTCAAAGTTCATCTTAGGTCTATGTGCTCTAATCAGAGTTTATCTAAATCTAGCTTCCAAGGTTTGTACTAAACTTCCTCTGATACCAACTGTAACGCCCCGACCCCAGCTACCCAGAGTCGGTGCATTACTTCGTAACATTGGCATGATCACAAAATATCAAGTCTCGAAAGACCGATTAGTTTAGTAGCCTTGGAAACACTAGATACATTCATAAACGTTACATTACAACATAAAGTGAAAAACTACAATAACAAAGTCTCCATAGACCACACACATATCCTCTTCTGAAAATCCCTGTAGGTCATTCATAAAATACTTCTTCACATCCTGGAAAATATTAAACATTGAAAGGGGTGAGCTCAGATGCTCAGTAAGGATAACAATATTGCGGAAGCTTTCATAAATAAACATAAACATTTAAGGCAATGTATGACTAAAACAAAAGCCTTTTAAACTTGAACATCAACATAATATGGCAAAAGTAAAATGAAATAATGCCATTTACTTCTTCACATGGATATTCTACTAGTCGAATAATCACATGCAATATCAACAGCCACTTTTATAATGATGGAATGCATAATTCCAGACTATCATAACCACGTAGTCAAGGCCTCGTGCCAAGACCACAAATAAGATTTTGTCAAGGCCTTGTGCCAAGACACTAGTTTGTCTCATGAGACATGACGATGCATCGAGGAGCTATAGCGGGCTCCACCCATCACTTATTAAGTCCAATGCATTCCTCATATGAATAGGTTTAAACATATCATAAACCATAACATAATCATATCACATAAAACATGCATAAAGGAAACATAACATTTCCACATTTCAATCACAAGATATTAATACAACACATTGATATAATAAAAACGATTTCAGAACCATTTTCAATATCAAAATAAAAGAAAGTTAAAACTTTGTATTTATTTTTCATTAAAAAGAAGTGATGGCTTGTAGAGGAAGCCGAAACCCAAATAATGGTCACGGCGGTGGAGAAGTCATTGTCGCCGCATATGTACGGAAAGAAAAAAATTCCCTTTTGTCGTTTAGTAAACGCTTCATATAAAAATATTCCTTTTGAATAAACGTAAAAGTCATAGGGGTTTATACACCGTATAAAAGAAAGTTGTTTATAAAACCAAATATGCCTCAATGAAAGGGGATTGAGACGAAGTCCTTAAAAAGATCATTTTTTTAAATAAAGTACATCTATAATGTGTATTCACTATAAGTACACATAAATAATGTACAAATACAATATAGGACATAATAATATCATGACATAATTTTATAGTAAGATATTAACCCAAAGAATGAAAATTGGGTTAAGAAATTCCCTTACCTCGTGTCTGACTTGACTCAACCGTTCTTTAATCTCCTGAATAATAAACTAGAGTTAATATATACCTTATTAGGAACCATTTTCAATTTCATTATCCTTATTATATCACTTATTACAATGATATGAACATTATGTAATTATTTAAGTTAATAACGGTTGTTTTGTCGATCTTTGGTACTTGAGTCAACAATAAACTTCTTATAATTACAAGTTGTTTATGTGGTAGAATATCCATTATCTCCAGAATTATATTCATGATTTAGATGTCATATATATCTTATATATCCAGTATATACATTCATTTATAATATTACGTAACATTTAGAGATAAGAAATGAAATGCACCGTTCATGGAGACGGTAAGCCGTACGTACGCATGAAAGCTACTTTCATTTTAATTTCATATATAATGGAACGAAATCATAATGATATAAATGTATAATATAATTCCAGTATAATATAGTGTATAATACCATTTACTCCATCCTTTATACATCCCACATATGGCATTAACGATTCAAATCACTTTGAGGGGGCGGTAGTCCGCACTTCCTAAAATGAAATTATCGCGTTTTACCCAGAATGGAAATCATAAAGTATGCCATAAATGAGAAAAACAGAAGAATAAGTAAAACATAAACATATTATATATCATATATAAAAATAGTGACATCTTAATGGCCACCTTTGAAGGTGTTATATGAGTGTTGAACAATCATCATTTCGTGAGGCAGAAATTCTCCATCCACAGAAACCGTATGTTCTTTAACCATTAGATGTAGGTGTGTGTAATTGTTGCTCGAATACTCCTTATAAAAACATACTAGTATATTGAGGATACTGGTGTTGTTACAAAAGAAATCAATAAAAAGAGTTTAGGGGGTTGGAGAAGAAAAATAAAACAAAACAATATTAGAGAAGACATTACCTCAAAAGCGGGTAACTCTTTTTGATTTGATCCAAAGGCTTCCTTGGGAAGAATTCTTCCCAAAGTGAGTATTTTCGGTGTAAGGGAGGGAAGTTGGGAGAGTATTTGGGCAGAGGTTGGCCGATCCAAATGGCTTGAACGGTGTGAATGAGGTGGTAGAGTTGGGGGCCTTTTATAAGAGGAGAGGAGGGGCTCTTTTGGAAAGATTGAAATGTTACATTATTACACAATTCTTTTCAGATTCTAAAGGTCCCACACTTATATAATTCGTGGATAAGGTGATAAGGGTTCGAAATATCTTCATCCAATAGGCTTTGGGCAAGTGTAAGCCTTGGATTTTGCATTATCTTCTCATTTTATTTAAATCATTAAATAATGAGGTCATCGCCGCATCATCATAATGTCATAAATAATTTAATTTATTTAATCTCTAAAAATTATACAAAAAATAATATGATGTAGGGAATATTGTTATATTTATAATGAATATTTATAATAAAAATGTGGAATTTTTTATCCCCACTTAAAAACTATTTAAGTAAATCAACTCATGTTTGTGTCAATTTAATTTTAACATTAAATAAATATATATTAATGTCATTTTCCAAATAAAGTGGCTCCATGGGGTCCCCAAGTTGACCCATGGGTTTTCTTGGTCGGCCATGACTCATCCAATAGGAGTAGGACAAGTGTTAAGCTCATATCATATTATTAAAACATTGTTTTTACCTTAAACTACACTAATTACCTCTAATCGCGATTAAGAACTTAAAAGTTACTATTCACCAAAAAATTATATTAATCTCATTGAACCACATTTTACTTCTTAATGAAAACCATGTATGTCGGATTTTTAAAAATCAAATCACAGAAGTGGTAATATTTCATTTAAATGAAAAATCAGTTATTTAACTACCACTTAGTGGTTTCACTATTCATCAAAAATTGAAGTTTTTCAGAACAATGCCAAAATTTCACCCTAAGATATAATTGATATTCCGAATTCAAAAATGATGTCTATTTTACAAAATTCCAAAAATATAAGTTGCATTAATTAATTTTATAATTAATTCCCGCGGTCACAACAAATAGCGTGTTTTTAAGAAACAATTTATATCAAAAGATTGGCAATTGTTTATGTCCAATTTCAATGTTAAATTAATTCTAATGACCACCATTGGATAAAATGGTAAAAATATATTCTAATTATACTTTAAAACCACTAAATAGTATAATTTATCACTATAAATTATTTTGATTAAAAAAGTTGTTTTTATGTATTTTTCACTATTTATAAAAAATAGAAGTTCTCAGAAAAATACCAAAAATTCAACATAGGCTAATTTCGATATTCCGAATCCAAAAATGAAGTCCAGTTTGATAAATAAAATTTATAAAATTTCAAAAAGTAGGTATTACTATTTACAACGGCTATTTTAATTCGTTGTGGTGTGTGTTAGAGCTCGAGGTTGCGTACAACACACGCTATTGCATTATTCGAAGTGAAACGTACTGTGGAAGCTTGGGGTGTTACAAGGGATATTATGCGGGGATATGTGTGTGGAATATGGAGACTTTGTTGTTGTAGTATTTTTTCACTTTGTGATGTAATGTAAAACTTTATGAATATATCTAGTGTTTCCAAGGCTACTAAACCAATCGGTCATTCGAGATTTGATCTTTTTTGTGATCATGCCAATGTAATGTAATAATGCACCGACTCTGGGTAACTAGGGTCGGGGAATTACAGTTGGTATCAGAGGAAGTTTAGTACAAACCTTGGAAGCTAGATTTAGATAAACTCTGATTAGAGCATATAGACCTAAGATGAACTTTGAGGATTAGTATAGAAGAACTTACTAGAATTTTGGTATTGTAGAGATTTTGTGAGTTTTCCGAGAAATACATCCCTGTCTGGATATGAGCAGGTAGAGGCGTCTCTGGCATAGATGTACCTAGGGGTAAAACCCGAAAACACTGATTTGAGCTAGACTCGAACGGGAACTGGTGCACGACAACGGGCCTTGCTGTACTCTTGGTTACGACACTCCCGGGGGATATGCTTAGGATAACTCTCATTTTCTTTACAAATCATTATGAAGGGTTTATGAGTATATACATCCTCAACGAAAATATTTTTATGATTATGGATTATATCCATAAATAGTTCAATTTATATTAAGTGTTTTATAAGTATGAGATTATGTATTTTGATTCATAAACTTATCTAGTTTATGCCATTGTTTAGAAATGGCACCTAGTGGAAGAAATGGAAACCGGATCAATGCACGCACTCTATGTAGGGATTTCACTCCTGTTTAAGATAATTATAGTGGAGCTGGTGATGCAACTGGTGCCGATCAGCTAATCACCATACTGGGAAAACTCACTCAGGTTATGAATAATAACCTTACCCGTATGGAGCACCCTGATCCGCAACGTGGAGGATCAATGTTAGATCGATTTATGAGGCAACAACCACCAACGTTCAATGGGAGTAGAAATCCCTTAGTAGCTGAGCAATGGATATTTTCCCTAGAGAAAATATTTCAGGATTTGGGGAGTAGTGAAAGGGAAAACGTTATCATGGAAGTTTACCGCCTCACTGGAGATGCTGATCAATGGTGGTCATTGATTCAAAATACGAAGGAAGATGATGAAGTATATGGAATGGAGGGAGTTCAAAGATCTGTTTTTAGAAAAATACTTTCCTCGCGACCATCGAGCAGATATGGAAAGGCAATTTCTAAGTCTGAGAGAGAAGGAGGATGAGAATGTCACAAAGTATGAGGCTAACTTTACAAGGTTATAAAGGTATGCTAGTGATTATATACGTAACCCAAGAAGTAAGATTGACCGTTTCTTTGATGGGTTAAAACCATTTCTCCGTCAAGCATTAGTCTCACAATCCTTCTCGTCATACGAAGACATTGTCTCACGTGCTATAAAGATCGAAAAGGAATTCTCTAAGTCTTATGACATTAAAGCAAAGCAAGAGAAGAAGAGGCATGGTGATCAATCTGGGAATGGAAATAAGGGGATGAAAGGAAAGGTTGAATATCCATCCTCTGGTAAATGTGGGAAGAAACACCCCGGTACTTTCTTGAAGGGAATGGGCATCTGTTACAAATGTGGTGAAATAGGCCACCAAGCTCATGATTGCAAAGGGAAGAAGGAAGCTACCAATGTTTAGTGCTACAATTGCAGGGAGATGGGGCATTATGCAAATGAATGTCCTAAGAGTCAGAAGAACTTACCTCAGAAAAGGCCAAGGGATCAAGGCCAGGATTATGCTATCACTACTGCTGAGGTAGATGCTCCGGAAGACGTAGTGGCAGGTAATTTAATGGTTTCCTCATGTTTAGAAAATGCATTATTTGATTCTGGATCATCGCATTGTTTCATATCTTCCTAGTTTTCTAAGAAAATTAGATATTTCCAATTTGATTTAACAAAGGAGTTGTCAGTTAAATCTCCTAAGGGAAGTATCATTGCAACAAAGTTTTGTGAATCAGTCTCCATTAGAGCACATAAATGTTCTTTATCTTATGATCTCATCGTCATACCTATGATTGAGTTTGATATAATCCTCGGTATGGACTGGCATTGAGACTATGATGCGAAGATTTATTGTAAGAAGAAAGAGGTTACGATTCTGGATGATAATGATAAGGAACACCTTATATTTAGAGCAGAATCGTCACCACCTAATTCTTATTTATATCCACCCCCAGTAGCTCAACTAAATTCAATTATTGGGGAGGAAGAGAATGAAATGACTGTGGGTGAGGAAAGGAATGTTCAAATAGAGGATGTACTTGTGGTGAAAGAATTTGTAGATGTATTTCCGGAAGATTTACCTGGACATCCTCCAGAATGAGAAGTTGAGTTTTCCATTGATTTAATTCCTAGATCAAGGCCTATATCAAATACCCCTTATTGAATGGCCACTGTAGAATTAGTTGAACTAAAGAAACAACTAGAGGAATTGAGTAATAAGGGATTTATTCTCCCTAGTGTTTCTCCATGGGGAGTCCCAATTCTTTTTGTTAAAAAGAAAGACGGATCTATGAGGTTATGTATCAACTATAGGGAGATCAATGCTATAACAATAAAGAACAAGTGTCCCCTATCACGCATTGATGATTTATTTGACCAACTACATGGAGCTCAATACTTTTCAAAGATTGACCTTCGATCTGGATACCATCAGTTGTGTGTGAGGAAGGAAGACATTCCGAAGAAAGCATTTCGAACCAGGTACGGGCATTACTAGTTTACTGTAATTCCTTTTGGATTGACTAATGCACCGTCTGTATTCATGGATATGATGAATATATTTTCAAGGAGTATCTTGACGAATTTGTGGTGGTATTTATTGATGATATCTTGGTATACTCCAAAAGCTACGAAGATCATGAAAATCACTTGCGCATTATCCTGAAGACTCTGAGAAGAGATGAATTATATGGAAAGTTTAGCAAGTGTGAATTCTGGCTTCATGAGATTTCTTTTCTTGGCCATATTGTCTCTAAAGATGGAATCTTTGTTGATCCTTCTAAGACCAAGGCAATCCAAGAATGGCCATCACCTACGAGTATAACTGAGGCACGTAGTTTTATTGGTTTGGCAGGTTATTATCGACGTTTCATCCAGAATTTTGCCCGATTGGCTAACCCATTAACGAAGCTCACACGTAAAGGGGTTAAATTTATTGTGACAAAAGAGTGTGAAGAATGTTTCGAAGAACTGAAGAGAAGATTAGTCAATGATCCTATATTGACTCTACCATCGGGGAATGATGGGTTTGTTATTTATAGTGATGCATCGAAGAAAGGACTTGGTTGTGTCCTTATGCAGAATGATAGAGTTATTGCCTATGCATCACGACAGTTGAAAACTCATGAACAAAACTATCCTACTCATAATATCGAATTAGCAGCTGTGATCTTTTCTTTGAAGATTTGGAGGCACTACCTCTATGGTAAAAAATTTAAGATTTATACTAATCACAAGAGTTTGAAGTATATTTTATCACAAAAAGAACTCAACATGAGGAAAAGGAGATGGCTTGAATTACTCAAGGATTATGATTGCACGATACACTACCACCCGGGGAAGGGAAACAAGGTGGCAGATGCTTTGAGAAGAAAGGATCATGGAGTTTTGAACAATATGAGAATTGAAAGGGATCCAATTTTCATGGATCTAGTGAAGATGGACATGGGAATAACCAGGGAAGGTGAAACATCAATTCTTTTTCAAATGGTTGCCAAAACATCTTTACTAGAAAAAATTATGAGTTCTCAGACAGATGATGAATAATTTAAAAAGAAGATTAATGCTGTGAATGATGGGAGATTGAGAGACTTTGTGTATGAAGATGGAATTTTGAAATTCGGGAAGAGGCTTTGTGTTCCCGATTTACCTGATCTAAAAAGGGAATTGCTAGATGATGCTCATAGTTCCAATTTCTCTATACACCCTGGGAGTACCAAAATGTATAGAGATTTGAAGGAACATATTTGGTGGGACAACATGAAGGGGGAGATTGCTAATTTTGTGTCAAGATGTATGGTTTGTCAACAAGTGATAGCTGGAAGGCAACAACATGGAGGAGTCATGCAACCTCTTCCCATAATGGAGTGGAAATGGGACAATATTACGATGGACGTTGTCATGGGGCTACCAAAGAGTCCTAAAAGGAATGATGCCATATGGGTTATTGTTGATCGTCTTACCAAGTCAGCACCTTTTCTTGCTATAAGAGAAGATCTACCCCTGGAAAGTCTAGAAAGACTATATATTAATGAAGTTGTGAGACTTCATGGAGTACCCCTATCGATTGTTTCTGATCTTGATCCCCGTTTTACTTCAAGATTCTGGAAAAGTCTTCAGAAATCACTGGATACTGAACATCATTTGAGCACTGCTTACCACCCTCAGACAGACGGACAATCAGAACGGACTATTCAAACCTTAGAATACATGTTGAGATCTTGCTCACTTGACATTCAGGGTATATGGGATCAATATTTACCTCTGGTAGAATTTTACTATAACAATAGCTTCCATTCGAGTATTCAGATGGCACCATATGAAGAGTTATACGGAAAGAGATGTTGTACACTAACATGTTGGGATGACGTTGGTGAAAGAAAACTTGTAGGCCCATAACTGGTGGAGGAAACTGTGGAAAAGGTGAAGGTAATCCAAAATCACATCAAAGCATGTCAAAGTAGGCAGAAGAGCTTTGTCGATAATCGAAGGAAGGATTTAGAATTTCAAGTCGGTGATCATGTTTTCTTGAAGGTATATCCATGGAAGGGAGTCATACATTTTTGTAAGAAAGATAAATTGAGTCCCAGGTATATCGGACCCTTCGAAATTCTAGAACAAATTGGGGATGTAGCTTACCGATTGGCAATGCCGCCAAGTCTCTCCAAAGTTCACGATGTGTTCCATGTATCTCTGTTGAGGAAATACATGCCTGACCCAACGCATGTACTCACCTATGAGGAATTAGAACTGGAACCCGATCTGTCCTATTGTGAAGAGCCCGTCAGGATTCTTGATACGAGAGAACATGTTCTGAGAAACCGGACGACGCGTCTGGTAAAAGTTTTGTGGAGAAACCATAAGATGGAAGAGGCAACGTGGGAACCTGAGGAACTTATGATGAACAACCACCCGAGTCTTTTCATCTGATAAGTATTCTAGAAATTTCGAGGATGAAATTATTTGAAGGAGAGGAGAATGTAACACCCCAAGCTTCTACGGTACGTTTCTCTTTGAATAATGTGATAGTGTGTGTTGTACGCAACACCGAGTTCTAACACACCACAACCAATCAAACTAGCTGTTATGAATAGTAATACCTACTTTTTGAAATTATATATATTATATATTTCAAAATGGACATCATTTTTGGTTTCAGAATATTGAAATTATCCTAAGATGATTTTTTGGTATTTTTTTGAGAACTTCCAATTTTTATGAATAGTGAAAAATACTTAGAAACAAATTTTTAATCAAAATAATTTATAGTGATAAATTATATTCTTGAGTGGTTTTAAAGTATAATTACAATATATTTTTACCATTTTATCCAATTATGTTCATTAGAATTGATTTTACTTTGAAATTGGACATAAACAATTATCAATCTTTTGATATATATTGTTTCTTAAAAACACGCTATTTGTTGTGACAGCGGGAATTAATTATAAAATTAATTAATTCAACTTATTTGTTTGGAATTTTGTAAAATAGACATCATTTTTGAATTCGGAATATCAATTATAGCTTATGGTGATATTTTGGCATTGTTCTGAAAAACATCAATTTTTGATGAATAGTGAAACTACTAAGTGGTAGTTAAAAAACTAAATTTTTCATAAAACTTAATTTTACCGTTTCTATGAATGTAATTTCCAAAATCCGAGAGACACGGTTAATATCAAGAAGTAAAATGTGGTTCAATGAGATGAAAATAATTTTTGGTGAATAATAACTTTTTACTTTTATTTACCACAGTTAAAAGTAAATAGGGTAATTAAGGGTAAAAATGATATTAATATTACCCTAACACATGTCCTAATTCTATTGGACAAGTGTATCTCAACAAAAAAATCCATAGGAATAAAATATTATCATTTAGGTTTACTTGGATTAGATTAGGACATTTATTATTATTTAATTCAAAGAAGAGTTAAAAGAGTTAAAATCAAAGTTTATTTACTAAAACATTTTTAATATAAGGTTATATATAAGATAATTTAGATTGTAAATATTCATTATAAATCTAAAACTATTTCCTACATAATTATATTTTATTTATAATTTTTATACATTAAATAATTTAATTTACGTATGACACCATGATGATGCAGTAATTACCATAATAGTGAAAAATTAAAATAATTGATCTTATAAATACACAAATAAATATAATTTGAGACTTTTTAATAATTAAACTAATTTTCTAGGTTAATATGACATTTTAGGATTGATTCAATTAACTTTGTTCGAAGTAATAATTCTGTTATGATTTTTACAAAAAACAATTATTGAATAGTGTCAAAATTGACATAAAAGAGTTTTTAAAACAAATATTATATTATTAATTGATATTAAATTCCTAAAAATACAAGGTTCGGCCAAGAGACTTATATCATGATATGTGTGTCATTAATGGACCACTTCTGGGTCGCTTGGATGTATATAGTAAGTTTATTAACTATATATTATAAAAATACAAAGTGACATGTTAATGTCAAACTAATTAACTAAGAGTTAAAACTAACAGATGAGGTTAATATAGTAACCCAAACCTGTCTAAATTCTATTGGTTGAATGGATTTCAACCTATACCCACCTTAACCTTTGAATAATCAACTTTAGAGCCATTATAAACCGAATATGAATTTATTATAAATTAATATTTCTAGCTTTTCCAAAGGTGCCCCTCACCCCTCTTATAAAAGGGCACTCCTCATTCTCATTTCATCACACCTTCATAGCCTTTTGGTTCGGCCAAACTATGCCCAAATACTCTCCCAACTTCCCTAACTACAACCTAGAGTCCTTATTTTGATCAGAAATCCATCCTAAGGAGCCCTTTTGATCAAATCAAAAGGAAGAACCCGAAGAAGAGGTAATGTTTTCACCAGCCCTTTTCAAGTTCCTTTCTTCTTCCACTTCTTCTTTCTTTGTTATAACCATTATAAAATAATAAATCTAGTATATTATATATACTGTGATGTTATTATAATTATGGTAAAACCAAATTCAGTATTCTATCCACACTTTGAATAACATGTCACCATACGTGCGTACGTACGGTTTACCGTCTCCACGTCGTGGTGTAATTGTTATTCAATATATTATTATTTAGATGGGTATAATAATGTTGTGTATCTCATGTAAATAATAAATATAACATGTTAATTATTCTGTATATATGATATACCATCCATTTATATATTATTTTAATATTAAAAGAATGATATTGTCACTCGTGCGTACGTACGGACTACCGTCTCCACGAGCGCGATGAGATTCATTCTCCATCGTATCCATTAAAGTATAATTATCATTTGATGATTTAAAAATGATGTTTAAGGACTTGATATCATTCTGGATATGAATAACATACAACCTATCCATAACAAACACATCTTATGTAACAAAACATATAAAAGAAAATGAGTAAGTTAACACCCGAAACGGCGATAATTCAAAGATATTATTAACAAATCAATGTTAAAAGATCATATATGATATAATATTAATATATATGATTCTTGTATAATTTAATAACAATTATTTAACCATTATATAGGAGTTTAACCTACCCCAACCAAGGAAAATTACAAGTTAAGGGTTATTTCACAATCTCTTCATTATCCGAGGTTGTTTATACGTAATAATCTACTGGGATCTCTTTATCATCCACATCCATGTTTCTTAAAAATGTATTTCAAAACATTTTTACTATTTAAAAGAATATGGGTTAAAGTCATGTATACCCTTGTTTGACTTTTTATAAGAGGTTTATACAGGAATCTTTCCGTCGTTTTCCAAAGAAGGTGCTTTTTAACCTTTTCGAAAAAATTAAGGTAAGAATGTTTTTTTAACTTATACGACGGGTGCGGCTATTTTCCTCCTTTATAAAATCATCGAAGCTTCCCTTACAATCTTATAAGAATATTTTAAAAGAAAATGTTTTATTTTATAAACATATGACTCTTAAATGATTTCAAAATAGAAAGATATATTTCTCTAAAAAGAGTTTTGATTTCATCTATGTCAACATACTTTGATGGATTTTATGCTTATTTGATGTTGATTTATTATGATACAAAACATCTATATTTTATTGAAGGTTTTGTGATATGTTTGACTGTGGATGTGCTATTTTTATACCATTCATGGTTTATGGTGAAAGTATTGACATTTCGTATGGTAGTTTTAATACGAATGTTTATGTTATGTTTAAACCTTTTCATATGGGAATTCATTGGACTTAATATGTGACGGGTGGAGCCCGCTATAGCTCCTCGATGCATCGGTAGGTCTCATGAGACAAACTAGTGTCTTGGCACAAGGCCTTGGCAAAATCTTATTTGTAGTCTTGGCATGAGGCCTTGGCTATGTGGTAATGATAGTCTGGCATTATGCATTCCATCATTATGAAAGTGGTTATTGATATTGCATGTGATTATTCGATTAGTAGAATATCCATGTGAATAATTAAATGGCATTATTTCATTTTTCTTTTGCCATACTATGTTGAAGTTCAAGATTAAATGGCTTTTGTTTTATTTATACATTGCCTTAAATTATTATGATTATTTTTGAAAGTTTCCGCTATATTGTTATCCTTACTGGGCATTTGAGCTCACCCCTTTTCTATGTTTTATTTTTCCCAGAATGTGAAGAAGTAAGTTATGAATGACCTTCAGGGATAGTATATAGGGATATGAGTGTGGAATATGGAGACTATGTTGTTGTAGTATTTTTTCACTTTGTGATGTAATGTAAAACTTTATGAATATATCTATTGTTTCCAAGGCTACTAAACCAATCGGTCTTTCGAGATTTGATCTTTCTTTTGATCATGCCAATGTAATGTAATAAGGCACCTACTCTGGGTAACCAGGGTCGGGGCATTACAAAAATCCCTCTACGAGGATGAATGAGGGACAATAATCAATATAACATGAGATAATATAATCATTTTCATCATAACGTAATCATATTATTATCATCAATATATTTATGGAAAAAATATATAATTTCATGGAACGTTTCAATGATTACAATTTAAACATCATCTCTTAGCGGTCAAATAACAAACATAGGTGTGAAGGAATCTAGAATCTTGTTCACACATAACATATATGTATCATCATTAATTCATCATTAAAAACAAAGATAGAATCATGTCCATGCATAATAGAAATAATCTATTGATATTAATCACATTAATCAATGCATTAAGGGGATATTTAATTTTGGCCCCACCCATAACATCATATCGTTTACTTAATCATGCATTCCACATAGAACGTAAATCAATCAAAGTGTTGATGTAAACACTAGGAAGATAATGGTTTTAATAAGTACTATATAAATCATAAATTCATGAAAAATGATTTTGGTTCAAAAGTAATTTGGGTAAATATACTTTTACCCAATATATCATTATTGTTCAGTGTATAATATGTTTTTCAAGATGAGTAAAATAGGATGTTTTGAAAATTCATGTCACATTAAAGAAAATATTTTTCTTATAAAATATTTTGAAATTGTAGTAACGATTATATACTCTATGTAAAATGAGAATTAATTTTAATGAAAATAATATGAACACTCATATTGTTTAAGAGATAATAACCCAGAGAATTTAATTTTGTTCGAGAATCCCCTTACCTTAATTACGAACATATTTCACCACTTGTCCACTTCCCGAATAAAAAACATAGATTAATTAAAACATTGATCCCAAAATTTATTATCTTAATTTATAAAAATGTTTATCAATTATAACCATTTGTTTTTATTTCTTTATTTCAATTTATGAAATTAATTCATTTTAGGATCATGTTTTTCTTAAAAATTTCCCATATCATTTTGATTTATCAGTTTTCAAAATAGTAATTTATAATTTATTATAATTAATTACATAATGTTATAGTTAATATAAATTATTATTTATATTTCATATATAGATTATAATAAAAATCCATGATGATGGTTATATGTGTTGACAAGGAAATGTCTTCGTCGGTGGATAACTCACACTTGAAAGGACATTTTTGGGAGAGAAAGAATGATATGTTTAAGATTCAAATATATATTTGTATGATACTTACTATAGTTTAGAATAATAAATATATTATAAAAATACAAGATAATTAATTATTTTATGATTTGGTTGTGAAATGTTCAATAGAAGATAGAAACAAAATAGCAAGAAGAAATAAAAATGAAAGAGTAGTGGATCAGAACGTACCTAATAAACAGTCTAGCTTCTCTTGTACGGCACAATAAATCATTGGTGACAATAATGTGATGGATCCACAACGTCCCTATTTAGTTTAATAGTCTTAAGTGGGTAGATTTTGGAATATATTTTGATTTTGAATGGTTTGTAGTACTTTTTTTCAAAAGAAGGGACAATTGATATTTATATTTGATGAGAGGGGTATTTTTATATTATAATATTGAATAAAATAATATATCAGAGGTAAATTTTTTATTAAATATATTTTGATGATAAAAATCAAACATTAAAAAATAAAATGATTTTATGACTTTTAAAAACACTTTATAATTCTAACTCATCTTTTATTAAAAAAGATTATTGAAGGAAAAAATGGTTATATATTGGACTAACTTCTGACATTAGGTTTTTGGAAAAATGAAAAAGGTTAAGAAATTGGGATTATTAAATTTTAATGAACCATTTATGAAATTATATATTCCATGGAAAACATAAAGTTCTAGATAAAATTATTTCATATTTACATCATCAATGATGTAATTTGAGTTACACTTGTGACATGAAAAACAATATTCTTAACATTCACTAAAAAACTGAAGTATTTCAATGAATTTCCAAAATAATTACCATTGGATAGTTTTAAAATCATGATTTTAAAATTTATATTAATTTTATCAAAATAAAATTCTAAAAATTGTAATTTTAATTATTAACATAAAAATTTCGTCTTTTATGAAATACAATAAAATAATGTTTATAAAAAATATTATTATATTTTACTTTAGTTTGTTTATCATCATATATATATTGGAATAAATAAATTTATATTAATTAAATTATTCATATTAAATATTATATATACCAAAATTTATTATTTGAGGTAAAATTACTATTTCATGGATAGGGTTACTTTTCCCAATGGCCAGGTTATTATTTCAAAAGGTTAGGTTACTATTCTAATAATCACAGTACTATTCAATCAGTAATTTAATTTCAAATAAATACAACTTCATTCATTCATTTAATATCCATCTCAACTCATCTCATGGTTCTATATTTTCATTTTCTATAATGTTGCTCGATTTACTATTATTATGCTTCTTCTCAATAGTGTTTTCAATGGGGAAATGATTCTAATTGATTGAGGTGATCCATATTTTCCAATTTAACATTATATATTTTGTTTTTTTTCAGTTGATGTGTATGGAATTTTATTATCTTTCATTTAGGATTACTGTAATATTATTTTGTAGTGTAACAATGAAATTTTTGTTTCCTATATATTGTATATTTGTATAATATAATATAATAAAATATAATATAATTTCATTTCCTTTCATTTAATTTAATTTAATTTAATATAATTTAATATAATATAATATAATATAATATAATATAATATAATATAATATAATATAATATAATATAATATAATTTAATTTAATATAATATAATTAATTCAATATAATATAATATAATATAATATAATATAATATACATTTACTCATGAATTATTTTTTCAAAAAAATAGGACTTTTATGTAATGCCCTGACCCTAAATACCCTGAGTTAGTGCATTATTACATAAAATTGGCATGATCTCAATAGATCATGTCTCGAAAGGCCGATTAGTTGAGTGGCCTTAGAAGTACAAGATAAATACAAAAAATTTAAATTACATCATGAAATAAATAAAAACAACATTGTGCCCCCTTTGAACAAGCTCATATCCATGGGCATATCCCTACAGGTTAAACATAATATAGATATTAATATCTTTGGAAAAGAAAACATAAGAAAAAGTGGTCTCTGATGATTAGTATAGCTAACAATATAGTGTAAACTATCATAAATAATTATAAACATTTAAGGAACTGTATAAAACTAAAAGAAAAGCCTTTTAAACATAAATTTCAGTATTATATGGAAATGATTGATTGAATAATGTCATTTTCTTATTCACAGGGGTATTATAAAAGTCAAATAATCATAAGAAAATCAATATCAAATTTCATAATGACGGAATTCATAATTTTAGAAATCAGAACCACATCGTCAAGGCCTCGTGCCAAGGCTACAAATAATATTTGGTCAAGGACTTGTGCCAAGACACTAGTTTGGATCATGAGACCTACCAACGCATCCAGAATCTATATAGGGCACCAACCACCACTTACTAAGTCTAAATCATTCCTCATATGAAATGTTTGAAACATAATATAAAAATTTGTATTAAAACCAGAATACGAAATGTCTATATTTTAACCATAAACCATGAATGGTATAAAAATAGCTCATCCACTATAAAAAATTACTCATTCAATACAATATGGAGGATTGTATTATAGAAAATTAAACTCAATCTATAATAATGAAGGATATGGACATAGATGAAAATAATCATCAAAACTATTTGAGGTAAATATCTCCCTTTTTCATGAAAACATTTAAAAGTATCACTATTCATCAGGAAGCCTTTTAAAGTAGATTTTTGAATCCAAGATTCACATTACACTTTGAATCATTTAAATGGAATTTTAATTTTAGAACATTAATGTTTTTATAAATAATCTTTGAAACCATTTTTAAAACATGGACTTTAATGATAAAGATTTATGGAATAAATATTTAAAACCATTAAATTGATATTTTAGTTAGAGTTCCTATCCAAATGATAGATTCATGAATACAAATAATTGTTGAAATAAAAATCATTATAATATCATGAGAATAATGGGATTCATGACATACTATGTCAGAGTATAGTATATACACCATATAAAAGATAATTGGCGTATAAAAACAAACAAGTCTCAATGGAATGTATGTTGAGATGAAATCCCTTATAAAGACTGTATCATTAAGTTAAAGATAAATAAATGGGATATTTATGTGTGAAAAAAATAAATACACTCAATATGATTTTATATTTATTTTAAATCAATTATTGGTCATTCGCACATCTTCTTGTAAAACCAACACCAGTGACTTGGATGTTTAACTCAATGAATAGAAATTGAGAAGAAATTACTCATATCATGTTCATATCGATGACTAGAGAATTTAACAATGTTTTAATAATTTGTATCATAAGTATATTAACCCAAACTGGAGTTTAAATTACTACATAAGTAATAAATAGTGTTTCACACATAATCCTGAAGTAAAATAATCAATGAAGTTTGCGTAAAACCGAATGAGTGGAAATTGAAATTTAAAATTCCGTTACTAATTTGGGAACATACAAAACATACCCACCCAGATTGAAGGATCATAAAATGAAGATGTAAATACCTTAAATTAATTTATATTACACAAAGAATAAAATATTTGGCAGTATAGACATCACACAAAAGGAAATATTGTCAAATATAGTGTGAATCTCACGGGAATAAAAGTTAGATAAAACCCATTACCTTGTATTTTCCTCAGTATAGTGTACGTTAAACTCACGTATAATGGTGAAGTAAATTGTATTAATTTATAAAATATTCAATTACATAAACATGATAACATGTATTATCTTCTAATATTTCTTTGTTAATGATATTTCATTAGTATCATTGTTTTGGTTGTTAATTGATTAATTTTCCATTATATGTTTTTACCTATAAGTCTTGTTTGTTATCTATTTGGTATATATGATTCATATCAATAATGATATTATGTTCTTTAACATTATTTTTAAATCATCAAATGAAAATAATTCTTTAATGGATGTAATGGGGAATGAATCTTATTGCATTTGTGGAGACGATAATCTGTACGTATGGATGAGTGACAATATCATTTAATTGATAGAAAAATGGAATGTAATTGATTGGTATATCATATATAAATAATCTTTAAATTTTTATTAATTATTATTAACATAAATTTTACTCATTACTATACCAATCCAAATAATTAATTGTTGAATAAAAAACTACACTACGACATGGAGACGGTAAGCCGTACATACGCATGTATGGTGACATTTTCATTCATAGGATGGATAGAATAATGAATATGGTTTTACCATATTTAAAATAAAATAATTTTATATATAAGTTAATGGAGTTATTATATTGGTATGAATACAACAATGAAAGTGAAAGTGGAAGAAGAAAATAACATTGAAATAGGCGGTGAAATTATTACCTCTTCTCTAGGTGATTCATTTTGATTTGAACAAAATGAATAATTAGGTTGGAATTATCACCAATTTAAGTAATATAGGTTGAAGTGATGGTATTTAGGAAGATATTTGATAAGTTTTTGTTGGATCTAAATGGATTTGGAGGTGTGAAATTAAGTGAAGTGGATGTACCATTTTATAAGAGAGGTGAGGGTCACATTTGGAAATGATTGAAATATTATTTATTATATAATAATTTTTGGTTTATAATGGATCCAAATAGATTTATTTAGAGTCTAATGTGGGGATTGGTCGTAATACATTCATCCAATGGGTTTTAGACAAGTTTATGTTACCATATTAATCTTATCCTTTAGATTTTACACTAAGTTAAAAAGTTTAACTTTTACCATGTATTCTTGTATTCTAACACTATATGGTTAATAAACATACTATATACTACCAAGCGAACTGAAAGGGGTTCATTAATAATATATATCTCATTATATATGTCCTTTTACAGAATATTAGATTTATAGTAATATTAAATCATTTAATAAATTAATATTTGTTCCAAAAACTCATTTATGTAAATTTTGACACAATTTAGTATTTGGTTTTTTTGAAAGTCATAAAAGCATGACTACTTTGAAAAAAATTCATTGAATAAATACTAACATGTAATATTAATCTATAAAATTCTTGGGATGCATCAAAAGTATCGATCTACATTTATTATGATATTTGTAATATCAATTATTTTAATCATTCATTAATAAGGTAATTACTGCATCATCATTGTGTGATAAATAAATTCAATTAATTAATGTCTAAAATTTATAAATAAGATACCATGATGTAGGAGATCATTTTATTTGTCTATTTTATATTTTTAGTCTAATTTATCTTATGTATAACCCTTTATTAAAATCTTTTAGTTTTGAATTTTTGAATTTAACAGTATTAAATCTTCTTTAAATAAAATAATAAAAAATGTTCTAATCTAATCCAAATGGACCCAAAGAAATAATATTTTATTACTAATGTTTATTTGTTTCAAAAAAATATTATCCAATAGTGTTGGCACATGTTTTAGGGTAATTGTAATATCATTTTTACCTTTAATTTCCCTATTGAATTTTTACAATGGTAAATAAAAGAGAAAAGTTACTATTCACCAAAAATTATTTTCATCTTACTAAACCACATTTTACAATCCAATGTCATCTATGTCTCAGGTATTTTTGAAATTCAATTCAAAAAATTAGGAAAATTATGTTTTTTGCAAATTTGCAAATGTGCCAAGAAAGTGGGTTAAAAACGAAAAAAATCAATAATATTTTATACATCTAAATTTATTATAAAATGAATCCAATGAATTATATTGTACTAATATAAGTCATATTAATACTTTTTGAAATAAAATTTATTTAAATAAAATAAATAATAATTTAAATAAAATATCAGTTTTTAAACAATAACGCATTCTTTTTCCCTATTCATCAAAAATTGAATGGTTTAAGAAAATACCAAAAAACACCTAAGGTAATTTAGATATTACGAATAAAAAATGATGTCTATTTTAAAAAATATAAAACATATAATTTGAATTAATTATTTTAATATTAATCCATGTTTTCAAAATGAGAAAGAGAATTTTTGAGAAATAAAACTATCAAAAGATTGATATGTGTTTATGTCCAATATAAATATGAAATTACATCCAATGACAATATTATATTAAATGATAAAAATATAATCTTATTATACTTCAAAACCATTCAAAAGTATAATTTAACATAATAAATTATTTTTATTAAAAAATTGTTTTCAATTAAAATTTAGTATATATCACTATTCATCAAAATATGAACGTTTTTAGAAAAGCATCAAAAATTTATCAGAACTATTTTTTATGTCTCACTTATAATTAATAATTTAATTTCATCAAATTGAATATATTACTATGTAAAATATAGAATTATAAAGGGTTGGCCATTAAAAGGATGAAAAAGTTCAATTTAAAAAAACATTCTTAATTTTAAAATTTTATTTTTTCTTTATATTATGTATAAGAAATAGAAGATATTGCTTTTAAAATTATTTGTGATATATATAAAAGTCAAAATGTGGTTATCACTATTCATAACTTCTTTTTAAATGGCTAGTTTGATAGGTCATGGTGCGCTTGAACTCGGTGTTGCGTACATCACACACTATAATATTATTCAATGAGAAGAATACCATGGAATCTTGGGGTGTTACATTATCCCTTCCTTCAATATATTGTGTCTTCTTAATTTGAAATTGTTTTGTAGAAATAAAATGTAATAAAATAGAAAATACGTTTGTGGAAAACCCACATCAGAAATAGGGTTAATATATTTTATTTTTAATAAGAGGGAAATAAATAAAAGGCACCACCCAATTAGGATTTCAAGTAGGAGAACATTGGTGGAAAATATAATAGGAGGAAAAAATAAATATTTAAAAGGAGTAATTGAGGTGATATATCACAAACAATTGAATGGAAAATTGAAGCCCTCAAAGACATAATTATGCGATGAATAACATAAGGTATTAAGATAAAACATTTTGGTGTTTAAGATCCTTCCCTTAATGTTTTATAATTAATTTCATCATTGAAACAAATACTTGATATATAGAGTTCCATCATATAACTATTTTCTACCTAAAACTCTCCACTTACTCCAAACTATGAGTATTCCAAATGACTTGGTCTCACCAGAAGTGCTAGAATCAACATACAGAGAATCACATAATCCAAAAAAGATGAACTATAAATTTCCCCTCTATTTATAGATTAATCAAAACCAAAATGTTTAGTACAATATAAGATGATCCGCAAAAAGGATAATACTTTAGAGAAATAAATACTAATCATAATTTCTAAAATTAAATCAACAATACCAAAAGTTCAATAAATACCATTCAAAAAACAATTTTCCCTAAAATACTTCAATATAATCCAAACAAATATTGAAACCCAAAAGTCCAAATAATTTTATTACGGATTCTTTCACGTTAAATTATACCTCTTAATAACATCGACTACTCTTAAAGTAAAGTACTTAAGACTAATTAACCAAATCACTTATTCTATAGGATAGGTTAATAATTTCCATAAATAACAAAATCTCTATAAGTCCATAATAAATATATAGATAAAAATCCACCATTACTCCCAAAATTTAATCCCATAGTATTCTATTTTCCTTAGGAATATTGTGTTCCCAAAAGAGAGAACAACTTCCTAAATAACATTAATCACTTAATCACCAAATCATTTTGTCATACAATGGATATGAATTTGACAAAAATAAAATCCCAAATAAACTTATTATGGATCAATAATATCATTTTACTAAAAATAATTAGTCACACTAACCAGGGACTTCACATTGTCCATTGGTAGGTGAAAACTCCCAGTCGCACTTTGGTTGTGGGTTTGATTCCCACAGCTGTGTCTGATGCGACGGTTTGTCACACGGTTGGCATGTTTTCATTTTTCAAAAACTATATTTTATAAAATTCCAAAAATGAGATAAATTCCTACAAATAAGCATAACATAATTTTACAACAAATGTTATCCCAAACATTACATTTTCATCCCAGAAATTAATAGTGTTTAATTTCCTCAAATTCAAGGATCATATAAACCCAAATGGTTATTAATAACAATATAAAAAATAGAAATGATAATTCTTACTCAAGTATCATTTTTTCATAAATAAATACAGGGTTATACATACAAGAGAAATGTATTTCAACATAATCCCATCAACAAAGAGAACTAATAATTTTTAACATTTCACCATCAATTAATTTTTACATAGGATCTTCCTTGACCAAGAGGTTATCCTATTTAATAGGGCATTCACTCGAGTGTTGTCTAGGTCCCCTAAATTTACATCAAATGACTGTAAATGGATTCTTGGGATCATTTTTATTTTCTTTAATAGTACTCTTAATTTTTCCTTTGAAATTCATTACTTTATGTCCTTCTTTCCCACACATAAAGCATTTCATTATTGTATTGAGACACATTCCTATGTGTCTTCTTCCACATTTTCTACTTGGGTGAAATTGAGCTTTCTTTCCTCCATGGTCTCCACTTCTAGAGCTCTTATCATTCACTACCATTATCTTCTTTGTTGAGTCAGGGAGTAGGTTAATATATATGTTCTTGATCATATTTTTTGAAAAATTATTCAGCATTAACATGATATATTTTACTCCTATCAACATTCCATTTTTTTCTCATTTCGACCGCCATAACCACCTTATACATCTTGTTAAATTATACAATGAATTCCTTGGAATCCTGCCATTGACAAAAACCTAAAACCAATGTGTGAGTAAAAATAGTCATAAAATCATTCAGAGAATATCACGACACCATATTTTCAATATAAAACACCTTAGGTTTAACAAAGGTTATTTATTCTCATCGTATATTTAAATCCATCAAATAGGTTTATAAAAAAATCTGAATTACCCTAAGTATATCCCCTGTATGTGTCATAACTAAGAATGGAGAATATTCCATTGTCGTGCACCAGTTCATGTTTGAGTCTAGATTAAATCAGTGTTTTCGGGTTCAACCCCTAGGTACATATGTGCCAGAGCCTCCTGTACCTTCTCATATCCAGACATGGATTTATTGCTTCAAAAACCCACATAATATTTAAATTTACAAAAATGTTGGAGGTTCTTCTATACTAATTCCCAATGTATATCATAGGGTGATGTTATTTAATTAGAGTTTTTCTAAATCTAGTTTCTAAGGTTTCTTCTAAACATCCTCTGATACCAATTGTAACGCACTGACACTAGTTTCCCAGAGTTGATGCATTATTACATAATATTGGAATGATCTCAAGAGATCATGTGTTGAAAGGCCGATTATTTTAGTAGCCTTGGAAGTACTAGATACAAACATAAATTTTTACATTACATCATGAAATAAATTAAATCAATATTGTTCCCCCAGTGAACACACCCATATCTGTTGGCCTATCCCTACAAGTTCAACATAATATTCTATTAACATCCTAAAAAAAGAAAAGATAAGACATATGTGAGATCAGATGATCAGTAGTGATAACAATACAACAGAAACTATTATAAATAGTCTGAAACATTTAAGGCAATGAATAAAACTAAAGAACAACCCTTTTTAACATAAACATCAGCATAATATGGAAAAGATAATTTGAATAATGCAATTTTCTTATTAAACTGGATATTCTAATTGTCGAATAATCACATGAAATAACGATATCTAATTTTATAATGATATAATTCATAATTTTGGATATCATAACTACATAGTCAAGGCCTCGGGCCAAGACTACAAATAAGATTTTTTCATATACTTATGGCTAGACATTAGTCTGCCTCATGAGACCTACCGATGCATCAAGGATCTATTTCTGGATCCACCCATCCCTTACTATTTCTAATTCGTTCCTCGTATGAAAATGATGAAACATAATCTAAAAATTCATATTTAAACTAGAATATGAAATGTCAATATTTTAACCATAAACCATGAATGGTATAAAAATAGCACATCCACAGTCAATCATAACCTATTAAATACAATATGGATGAATGTATTATAATAAATTAACATCAATCGTGAACAATGAAGGATATTTAAATAGATTAAAATAATCATCAAAACAATAAGAGGAAAATATCACCATTTTTTTAAAACATTTAAAAGTCTCAGCATTTATCAAGAATCTTTTTAAAATATACTTTGAATTAATGTTCCCGATAACACATTGAAAATTTTAAAATGAATTTTAATTTAAAAATATTAATTTCCATATAATCAAATCCTTAAAACCATTTTAAAAACAAGGACACTAACGAGAATTATTTAGAAGAATAATCATTAAAACATTTAAAATGATATATTAGTTAGAGTTCATAACCAAATGATAAATTCTTGAATAAAAATAATCTAGGTAATAAAAAATATGATAATATCCTGAGAATAAAGGGATTCATGATATAACATTTAAAAGTACAGTATATACACCATATAAAAGTGAATTAGCACATAACAACAATGAAGTCTCAATGGAATGTAAGTTGAGATGAAATACCTTATAAAGAAAGTATATATAGGTTAAGGATAAATTAATGACATATTTAAAGGTGGAAAATAAAAATACACTGAAAAAGATTGGATATTCAGTGTAAATCAATTATAGAACATTATCAGAAATTTTTTGTAAAAACAACACCAAGGACTTGGATGTTTAACTTAATAAATAATATTTGAGTTAAAATTACTCTTATCAAGTAAATATCGATGAAATTTGAATTAATAAATGGATTGATTATGTGTATCAAAAGTATATCCACACAATGGTGAGTGTAAATTACTATAAAAGTAAATAAATAATGATTTCACACATAATCTTGGAGTAAAATAATCCATGATGTTTGCTTAATACCGAATGAGTGGATCTTGAAATTTGACATTCCCTTATAAAATTGGTAAATTACGAAACATAGACCCCATTAAAGATGTATCATAAAATGATTATTTAAATACCCATAAATAAAGGTATATGAAAAAAATAATACAACCATGGAAAGTACATACATCACATAAAAATTAATAGTGGAAAATATAGCATGAATCCCACAGGAATAAATGTGAGATGAAAACCCCTTACCTAATATTTTACTTCGTATATGGTATGTTAAAATCCTATATAAATTTGAAATCATTGTTATTAAAGTATAAAAGAACCAAATACATAAATATGATATCATATATGATATTCTAATACTTCTTTGTTAATGATATTTCCCTAGTATCATTGTTGTGGTAGGTAACTAATTTGTTTTCCTTTATATGTTTTATTACGTAAGTCATTTTTGTTATGTATAATATGTATTTGATTCATATAAATAATTATTTTATGTTATTTAACATTATTTTCAAATAATCAAATGAAAATTATTCTGGAATGGTTATGATGGAGAATGAATCTGATCGCGTTTGTGGAGACGGTAATCCGTACGTACGCATGAGTGACAATATCATGCTATTTATGGTAAAATCTCTTGTAATTTGAAGTTATATCATATATAATGAATCATTATCATGTTTCATTTATTATTAAATCAATTTTAATCAACATTATACCCATCCAAATTTAGAAGAGTTGAATAAGAAACTACACCATGACGTGGAGATGGTAAGCCGTACGTACACACGTATGGTCACTTTTTCATTCATAGGATGGGTATAATAGTGAATATGGTTGTAACATATTTATAATAACATAAAATTATGTAGAAGGTTCTGGAGTTATGATTTTTTTTATGAAAAAAAATAAAGAGGAAGTATAATAATAAAAGAACTTTGAAAGAGGTGGTGAAATTATTACCTCTTCTTCGAGTAAATCATTTTGATTTCATCAAAAGGGCTCCATAGATTCACTTTCTGGTCAAATTATGCATACTAGGTTGAATTGAGGATGGTTTGGATGATATTTGAATAGGTTTTGTCCAGGAAATATGGATTTGGAGGTGTGAAATTAAGATAAGGGGAAGTACTCTTTTATAAGGGAGGTGAGGGTTACATTAGGAAAAGCATGAAATATTATTTTATTTTATAATCATATTCAGTTTATAATGGATCCAAACGGATTTATTTTGAATATAAGGTGGGTATAATTCTATATTACTTAAAAAATTAGGTCTTAGTGATGTTTATTTCACCATATTCTCCATATCTTTAAGATTTAACTCCTAGTTACCTATTTTTTATTTTACCCTCTCTTCTTGTATTCTTACACTATATGGTTAATAAACATACTATAAACTACCAATTGAACATCAAGTGGTTATTTAATAATATATATATCCTTATATAAGTCATTTGTACAAATAATAGGTTTTTAAGAATATTATATAATTTAATAATATAATATTTGTTTCAAAATCTCATTTATTTCAAATTTGACACTATTTAGTATTTAGTTTTTTGAGGGTCCAAACAGCATGAATACATCAAAAAAATCATTAAATCAACCCTAAAATGTAATATTAATGATGAGAATTCCGGGAATGCAACAAAAGTATCAATTTACATTTATTTTGATATTTATAATATCTTTTATTTTAATCAATCATTAATAAGGTAATTACTGCATCATCATTGTGTCATAAATAAATATAATTTTCAAGGACTAAATTTTTTAAATAAAACATAATGTTGTAGTAAATATTGTTATCTTTATTATTAATATTTATAGTTGAATTTATCATATGCATAAACCTATATTAAAAATGTTTCAGTTATTCAAATTTGAATTTAACACTTTTAACAATTCTTTATATAAAATAATAATAAATGCCCAAATCTCATCATTGTTGAACAATAAGGATCATATTTTATTCCAAAGAATGATTTGGGTCAATACACACTTATCCAATAGAATTAGGACATGTGTTAGGGTAACTATAATAACATTTTTTCCTTTAATTACCTTATTCTCATTCAATGGTGGTAAATAAAATCCATAACACACTATTCACCAAGAATTGTTCTCATAAATATTAAACCGCCTTTCACTCACTGATTTCAGTTGTGTATTTTGGGTTTTAAAAATTCAATTCACATAAGAGGTAAAAATTATTTTTCATGCAAATTTGCTATCATGCCTAGAAGGTGGGTAAAGAATGAATAAAAATTTTCATAAAATACTATACATTTAATATTATTATAAAATGAATCCAATGAATTAAATTGAAATAATATAGGTATTATGTATCTATTTTTACTTACATTAATTTAAATAAAATAATAAATTATTTAAATAAAAAGTCAGTTTTAATCAATAACGCAGTGTTTTTCCCTATTCATCAAAAATTGAATGATTTCTAAAAATAACAAAAATACTCCGTAAGATAATTTTGATATTCCAAATCCATAAATGATTTCTATTTAACCAAATTCAAAACTGAGAAGTTGCATTAATTAATTTAAAATTAATTCTCGTTGTCAAAACCAGAAAGCGGGTTTTTGAGTAGTAAAAACTATCAAAAGATAGATAAATGTTTATATCCTATTTGAAATTGAAATTACATAAAATGACCAATATTATATTAAATGATAAAAATAAAATATAATTATACATCAAAACTATATAAATTTATAATTTTACACTATAAATAATTTTGATTACAAATGTTATTTTCAATTAAAATTTATCAACTTTCAATATTAATCAAAATATGAAAGTTATCAGAAAAACATCAAAAATTTATCCAATATAAATTTGTATCTCCCACCTCTAATAAAGAATTTTATTTTGTTCAGTTTAATATATAAAAGTTTCGAATATTGTATTAGAAATGGTTGGACATTAAATGGTGGAAAAATGCATATTTTGAAAAATTATTCTTTAATCTGAAAATTGGAATTTGTCATTATATTTTGTCTATGAAACACAAGAGATGAATGTTAAAATTATATGGGGTATATATAAAATTATATAGGGGGTTATTGCTATTTATAACCAATTTTTAAAAGACTAGTTTGAAAGGACATGGTGCACTTGAACTCGGTGTCGCGTACATCGCACACTATTGTATTATTCAAAGTGAAGTGTAACTAGAAGCTTGGGGTCTTACATGTTACATACCATCCTGATCCTAACAATGTGATTTTATGGTAATATATTAATAATAAACATAATTATGCAGGTATTAATTGGTCAATACCTATTGTGGATAGGTATAAGAATCTATATCATGGTAAAATTAGTTTACTACGGGTTTTTTGGAAGCATGGTCGAATTTAAGAAGGGATATGGGAATATGTAAAGGTAATTTTAGAGTTATGTCCTTCAATATTTTGGAACAAATAAAATTTTCTACTTCCTATCAATAGATCGACCAATGGGGCAGAATTAGATAGCCTTATTTTCAGGTACTTCCCAATTGTTATTATTTCCTATTTTCTGATTGGATTGAGTTTTGTGTGGTTTGATAAGTTTTTGATTTCTTTGGTGGGTTTTATACAGGTACATGGTTTGTGCATAGTAAATTTAAACAATGAACCACCTCTATTAAACCAAATAACTTGTTTTTAGAAGTCTTTTTAATCATGAACAGGTTCTACATGGATTGGAAAAACCAAGAAATACCCTTTGGGTACCTATGGAATGAAAAATATGTTGGATCTGAATCTACGGATTACACACAAGAGGGGGGGGGTGAATTGTGTCTTTTCAAAATTATTACAATCTCTTCAATTTAGACAAATTCTGTCCACTATGCTTTAGCACGATTAAATATGCAGCGGAAAAAGTAAAATCATGAACACACGGATGTATAGTGGTTCGGGGAATAGAAGGCCCCTAGTCCACTCCACCAAAGCTCAAATCCATGAGCTTGGCGATTTTCACTATCTGGTCCTCGTTTCCACAGACCTGTTCACAACTGAGTACAGGCAGTTGACACCTTTACAAGTTTCAGGCAAACACAGCCTTCCTGGTTCAAACACGAACCCACACAGCTTAGAACGAGAAGCTGATCACTCAAAAATAAAAAGGGTTTCGATAAAGAAAACACTTCTCCAGTTGTTCTTCACAATTGAAACAGAATGCAATTGACAGTAGATAGATCGTCGTCTTCAGAAAATAAAGATCTGTAATCAAAACAGTTCTGAGTCCATCCATTTGCAATAGATATTACAAGAAACTTCACAACTTCAGCAGCAGTAGATTCACAACAGATAGTCGATGTAGAACACGTGAATCTGCTATCAAGATCTTCCTTCGGTAATAAAGGTTTTACAATTCATCTCGATCACCAGAAAAGAACGCCTTCACGCAGTCTCTGTTTCTTGCTCGTTAAAAGATCAATCTATATATTTCATACACTTTCATGTGTATATATATCCGAAGATTCCAAGATAGAATATATATTCAAATCTGAGAAAATCTTCCGCATAAATAGATCCATGAAAATCTCCTTTAGATTCGCGATATTAAAAAAAAATAACAGAGCCGTTGTAACTCCCCTGAAGAATCGGCATAAAAAGCTCCGTTTAAATCAATCATTAATCCGTTGAAAATCGTCTTTGATTCAGTCAAAGTCGTACTTAAGAATCGGCTCGAAATCCGCTTAATAATCCGCCTGTTTGACCAATGCAAAAGGAAATATCGTCTGTCAAAAATATCCCGACGCCAAACGTAGGGTTGATGACGTGGCTCCAAACGTAGGGTTCACAAACGTAAGGTTCAAAAACGTAAGGTTCAGAACGTAAGGTTCAGAACGTAAGGTTTAACATACATACTTTCTCTTCAGCATTCAAACGTAGGGTTGATCATCCATACTTTGTCTTTCTTCAACTTTCCAAAGAACGTACGGTTGATTATAAAAGTAAGGTTGATGATCCATACTTTTGAGAAACAAACTCAACACTGAAAACTAACGTACGGTTTCTCTTCCATACTTGTCCAACAACAAAAACGTAAGGTTCCTTCCAAACGTAATGTTCTTCTTCCATACTTTTCAACAACGTAATGTTCATTAACCATACGTTTCAAAATAACGTAAGGTTCCTTAACCATACGTTTCTTTTAACATAAAAAGTAAACTTTTCATCCATACGTTACGTTCATCAACGTAGGGTATGAACAGTGATTCCAGTACGCGCTAAAACTGATCTCGCGCTACAGTGATTCCAGAACGCGCTAAAATTGATCTCGCGCTACAGTGATTCCAGAACGCGCTAAAATTGATCTCGCGCTACAATTGATCTCGGAATAAATGAAGTATAAAATCTCGTTGTATGAAATAAATAAATAAAATAAATTCCTGCAAAATACTCAACGATATAATTAGTAAATAATTAAGGGTATTTGTGAGCATCAAAATCATCATAAAGAGACAGAGTATTATTTAAAATAATCTCCCCCTTTAAAAAACATTATTGTGAATTGTTTGAAAACAATACATTGCTCAACAATCTCCCCCTTTTTGATGATCACAAAACCCATAAAATAATAGAACTAATTTAATTGCAATCTTTATTGAAAAATTAGTTTTATAAAATTTTAGAATTTTGAAAGGATTAAAACAATATTTAACTATAATAAAATTTCTCCCCCATAAAAATAAATTTTCAGCTAAAAATACATAAAAGATAAATGTCGTATATATCCAAATTCTCCCATATATCCAAATTTCTTCATAGGAAACAAATGAATTTAAATGTTGTGTTTATCCAAATTCTCCCCCTTTTTGTGATATCAAAAAGAATGAAAAATTACGGATTTGAACACATTCAATATTGCACTGAACTATAAGTAAATGCTATAATTAACTGTGTATGAATAAGTGAAATTGTTATACTGGCTAACTCAATCATAAATCAATAAACAACAAAACAAAAAAGAAGTAAGAAAAGAATTTTCATTCACAAGCTGTTATATATAAACGATTGTGATATACAGAGGAATCAAGGTTCATAGATAAGACAGGGAAAAAGGTGTCTATCTCCTTTGAATCGCGGTCTTTATCTCTGTAAACTGTTCTCTGAGCCTCTTCATCATTCCATCTCCTAACTTGATGATAAGATCTCTGTTCTCTTGAGTCATATGAATATCTTCAATCAAATTAACTCTGAAAAACTCATGCATTCTTTATTCTTTTTCAACAAAAAGAGCCAGTTTTTCTGATAACTGATTCAAGAGAATCCTAATCGGTTGCTCTCCAGATGTCAACTGATCCACTAAAAATCTCTGATTATCTAGCAAAACTGACAAAGGGGCACTATTACACTGAAGATCATGTAATCTGTCACTCATATTGCTCATTGCTACAGTAATTGCTTGAAATTTCCGAATCAAATCAGGTGAAGAGCCTGATCCACTCACAGCACTGTTTGCAACAGACTCAAATTTATTCTCCATGTAAATCTTCAACTCAGACAAATCATCTTTCTTTACCATCTCTGATTTTAACTGATCAACAGCATGCAGCATATCAGTCTTAAACAAATCTACTTCCTGTCTTGAAACAGTACATTCTTTCAGCTTCTGAAACTTCAACTGCTCTAAGTTCAAAGAATTTCTGAGACTAACATTCTCAGATTCTAACTGAGAGATACGCTTGTACAACTCAACAACTTCTTCTTTTCTCGAATCAGGGGCACCCTGTGCTCGATTCTCATGTCCAGAATTAGGTTGATGAAGCAGGGCAAGTGGTAAGGAATCTGCATCTGACTGTTCTTTGTCCTTGTCCTGACAAGGTTGATCCACTGAACTATCTTTTGAAGCCTGAAACTCTTCCACTGAAAAATCTTCCTGAAGTACCTCTGTATTAGCTTCAGAAGTATGTTCATCACGAACAGTAGTCTCTCTGACTTCTACTGATTGGTCAAGAACAATATTTTCATATAAATCATGAGGTCGGGCCACTTCTTCACCAGGCACTTCCTCCATAAGTTGTTCTTGTTGAATTACTTTTTAAACAGCCACAGTAGCAGATTGAGGTTCTTTTTGAGTTTCTGTTTGAGCTGCTGGTTCCTCTATCGGTGCAGTCTTCTCCACAACAGCTTCTCTCACAAATGAATAAGAAAATAACGGTTCAGAGGATTTAAAGGCAGGAGAGATAATTTCTTCATCAATTGACCTCTTCCTTCTAGATTGAAGTCCTTCTTGACTTCTCTCTTCCTCAACTACCTCCATCTCAAAACGAATTCTCCTTGCCACTGTACTAACTCGTGATTCTGCTTGTCCCTCCTTGGACTTAGCCGGTTGAGCCTGAGCACTCTCCGAGTTTTCCTCAGCTCCAACAGGTAAGAGTTTTCCTTTAATTGTGCTCCAAAAGTATCCTACTTTCCTCAAAGTTCCAGCATTAAAAACATTACTGTGGTGACATTTCACCCCAGCATCTACCAATCTGATCATTCCTCTTTTAAACAAAAACAAAGAAATGAACCTTCCATAAGGGAAAAAGGTCATTCTTGCTTCACTCTGACAGTAGTAACTCAGATATCTTATCATAAACCGAGGAAAATTAAACTTAATATCACACATCAGAAGATACATTATGTACATGTCAGGGTATAGGATTTTCTCCATCTCAGCCATTCTTGGTGCTAAACCAGTCTGAACAAATTTTACCAAAATTTTCTGATCGGGCTCCAAATCCTTAATAAACATCTTCTTTATCACTCCGGTTCCAAACATAAAAGACATAACGTCTTCAGACTTATGTACAGAATCTCCAATATTCCGTAAATCGAAATGAAAAACTCCTTCATGAGGGCAGTTAAGAATTTGACTTATCTCTACAGATGATATTGAAAAGTCCTTATCCTCTATTTGAGCCAATAAACTATCCTCTGTATCTCCAAGGCTAAACTGAACAGTTCTAAAGAAATGTCTCATTTCTGCCTCATATAGAAACTCAAAATTTTCACTATTAAAAGCTTTCTCAAGGCTTTGAAACAACAACGCTTGCTTCAACAGTAAATTAGTTTCAAACAGCCACTCTAAATCTATGACTTTACCTTGCAGTATTTTCCGACTAACTACCTTAGGTTTCTTTGCAGCACTGCTCTCGGCTTCATCTGGACGCTTAGTCTTTTCCATTCCAACAACGATTTCTGAAGGTTCCTAAGTTTAGGGTTTGAAGATTCAGAAAAGGGTTTTGGAGCAGATGTGCGGTTTTAGGTTTTCGAAAGGGTTTCCGAAAAAGGTGAAGCAGTTTAGAAGGTGAAACGGTTCTGACAGCCTTGATTCCCATGTAATCACTAATCATTACTTTTATTTAAAACAAAATAAAATTACTTATAGCGGAAAACAGAAATTAAGTAGAATTCGAAAACAGAATAAGATTTAAAAAAAACTATTTAAAATTTAATAAACCTAACTCCCCCTTAATAAATTCAAACCTTGCCATGGGAAGTGGTTTAGTAAAAATATCTGCTAATTGATTTTCTGTATTTACAAATTCTAAAAATATATCCTTTTTAAACACATGATCTCTTAAAAAGTGATGTCTTATATCAATGTGCTTAGTTCTAGAATGACTAATAGGATTTTTTTGAAATATTAATTGCACTAGTATTATCACATAAAATAGGTGTATTATTGAAATTTAATCCAAAGTCCATAAGAGTGTTTTTCATCCACAACACCTGTGCACAGAAACTACCTGCAGACACATATTCTGCCTCGGCTGTTGACAGGGCAACTGAGTGTTGTTTCTTACTAGACCATGATACTAAAGACTTCCCTAAAAAGTGACATGTTCCTGAAGTACTCTTCCTATCTAATCTACAGCTTCCAAAGTCAGCATCTGAATATGAAATTAAATTAAAATCAGAGGTTTTTGGATAAAGCAGAGATTGATAAATAGTACCTTTTAAATATCTAAAAATTCTTTTAACAGCAATTAAATGGGATTCTTTGATATTTGATTGAAATCGAGCACAAAGACATACTGAATACATTATATCTGGTCTACTAGCAGTAAGATATAACAAACTACCAATCATACCTCTATATAACTTGTTGTCCACTGATTTTCCAGTTTCATCCAAATCATGTTTTATATTAGTACACATAGGAGTTGTAAATGGCTTGCTGTTTTCAAGTCCAAATTTCTTAAGTAAATCAGTAATGTATTTGCATTGATTTAAAACATTTCCAAAATCTTTTTGAAATATTTGAAGACCCAAAAAGAAATTTAATTCTCCCATCATACTCATTTCAAATTCTTTTTGCATTAATTCTGAAAATTCATGACAAAGAATTTTATTGGTTGATCCAAAAATTACATCATCAACATAAATTTGAACCAACAAAACATTATTTTTCACAGTTTTCTTAAAGAGTGTTGGATCTGCCAGTCCAACAGTAAAATCATTTTTCAAAAGAAAAGAACTTAGTCTTTCATACCAAGCTCTAGGTGCTTGTTTAAGGCCATAAAGTGCTTTAGTAAGTTTGAAAACAAAATCTAGTTTTTGAGAATTTTCAAAACCAGGAGGTTGCTCAATATAAACTTCCTCCATTAAATAACCATTTAAAAAGGCAGATTTAACATCCATCTGAAATAATTTAAAATTCATATAAGATGCATAGGCTAAAAGGATTATAATGGCTTCTAACCTGGCTACAGGTGCAAAGGTCTCATCATAATCTATTCCTTCTTCTTGATTATATCCTTTAGCTACTAATCTTGCTTTATTTCTAGTTATTATCCCTTGATCATCCTGTTTATTCCTAAAGACCCATTTAGTTCCTATTACTGGATAATCATGTGGTCTTTCAACTAATTCCCAAACCTTATTTCTCTTGAACTGGTTCAATTCATCCTGCATTGCTATTACCCAGCTCTCATCATCTAAGGATTCTTCTATGGTCTTAGGTTCTTGTTGGGATAGGAAAGCAGAGAATTCAACTATGTTTCCAAGGTTTCTTCTAGTTTGAATACCAGCCTCTAAGTCACCTATCACAGATTCTAAAGGGTGATTCTTTAAGGTTCTAGACTGTCTAGGCATTACATTCAAAGGTTCTTCAGTGTCATGTTCTTCTGAACTGGACTGAATTTCTTTTATATCATTTTCAAAATCATTCTTTAAATTCTCAAGTCTCATGTTTTCATTAGAATCAGGTTCATCTATTTGTTCTATCCTTTTCTCAAAAGGATCAGATTCATCAAATTTCACATGAACTGATTCTTCAACAATCCTTGACATTTTATTATAGACTCTATAAGCTTTGGAGGTTGCAGAATATCCTAAGAAAACACCTTTATCAGATTTTGGATCAAATTTACCAAGATTATCTTTGGTATTCAAGATGTAAACCTTGCATCCAAAAACTTTAAAGTAATTTACTTTAGGTTTTCTGTTATTCCATAGTTCATAGGGTGTCTTTTTCAAAATAGGTCTTATTAAAATTCTATTCATTATATAACAAGCTGTATTAACAGCTTCTGCCCAGAAATATATAGGTAGGCTATATTCATTTAACATAGTTTTAGCCATTTCTTGAATAGTTCTATTTCTTATTTCTACAATCCCATTCTGTTTAGGTGTTCTTGGAGGAGAGAAGGTGTGTTTAATACCCATGTTTGAGCAAAAGGAATTAAATTCCTGATTCTCAAATTCTCCACCATGATCACTTCTCAATGAGATTATATTAAAACCTTCTTCATTTTGAATAGATTTACAAAATCCTTCAAATAAACTAAAAGCTTCACTTTTAAATTTCAAAAAGAAAATCCAAGTAAATCTAGAATAATCATCAACTAATACATAAACATATAATTTACCAGCTAAACTTGCTACTCTTGAAGGTCCAAACAAATCCATATGGATAAGTTCTAGAGGTTTAGTTGTAGCAACTTTATTAACAGATTTGAATGATGATTTGTGTTGCTTGCCAAGCTGACATGCATCACAGAATCTGTCATTTTCAAATTTGAGACTAGGGAAATTAGAAACTAGATGTTTCGTAGATAATTTATGTAAAGCATATATATTGCAATGACCAAGTCTTCTATGCCAGATCCAGGATTCACTTATATTAGCAGTTAAGCAGTTTACTTGTTGTTTACACAAGGAATACAAATCCAAAGTATAAACATTATCAGTTATGGGTGCTCTAAACTTAAACAGTTTATCTTTAGAAACAGTACAACTATTGTTAGTAAAATCAACAGTGTATCCATCATCACAGAGTTGAGAGATACTTATCAGATTGTGTTTTAACCCTTGTACATAAAGTACTTTGTTGATTGAGACTGTCTCTGGATCTCCAACTGTTCCAATACCAATAATCTATCCTTTGGCATTGTCACCAAAGGTGACAAGTCCTCCTTCCTTTCGAGTAAGAGAAGAGAAATTATCTGAAGTTCCACTCATGTGTCTTGAGCAGCCACTGTCCATATACCATATTTCTTTCTTTCTTTGGTGACCTGCTACCTGCAAAGACATTCAAACAAATTGCTTTGGTACCCATATTTTGTTGGGTCCAGGAGTGTTAGCAAGCATTGATCTGGGTATCCAAATATGCTTTGTTTTCTTAAAATTGATTGAATCATATAGATCATTGGAAATATAAGCTTTTTTAATTCCACATATTTGAGGTTGTCTTAGAAAACAGTTTTTAGCTATATGACCTTTTGTTCCACAGAAGTTACAAATAACCTGTTTAGTGCTAGGAACAAAATAATTTTTGTATAACTTAGGTTTTTCTCCTTTACTTCCAATTCCAAACCTTTCCTTTTTAATTACAGTTTTTCCAAGTATCTCATTTAAGGCGTTTTCTCCTTTTGTAAAAACTAATGCAGCCTTTTTATAAGATTCTACTTCATCCTGTAGAGTTTTTATTTTTGATTCAAAATTAATTTTATTTGAGTCAGCAGAGTTGTATTTGTCAATTAATTCCTTATGTTGTTTTATCAAAGTATTTCTCTCATCTGAAATAGATTTATGCAAGTTCTTTATAGATTTATATTTTTTAAATAATGAGTCATACCTTTCTTCAAGCATATTGCAGTAAGCTACAAGTTTTTTATTTGAGAAGCTTGTTTCAGAGTTTGATTCATTATTTGAGTCAGAGGAGTAGTATGAGTGTACCTCATCAGTTTCAGCCATGAAACACATATTTGCTTTTAAATTGGCTTCCTCCTTCTCTGAGCTTGATTCAGAAGAATTACTTGAGTCTTCAGAAACACTCCAAGTAGCTTTCATAGCTTTCTTGTCTTTCTGCTCATAATCATCTATTTTGAAGAATTTCTTCTTCTTTGCATCTTTCAATTTTGGGAAATCCGGTATGATATGTCCCATCTTTTTGCATTCATAACATCTCACTTCCTTGCTATCCTTCTTGAAGGATTTCTTGAAGTCTTTCTTCTTACTGTAGAACTTTCTGAATTTTCTGGCTAGCTGAGCCAGTTCTTCATCCGAATTTGAAGAATCAGAGCTTTCTGATTTAGCACTTACTTCTCTGTTCTTCATCTTTCTATCCTTTTGTTGAGAAGTCACTTTCAAAGCAGTATTTTCCCTTTTTATGTAGACTTTATGCTCATTTAACTCATCTTGCATTTCATCCTCGTACATCATCAATGTACCAATCAGCTCTCTCATAGTTAGATCTTTAACAGAAGTTGATTGTCTGATTGCTGCAGGTATTCCATTCCATCGAGTAGGAAGTACTCTCAGTACATTTAACGCTTGATCAGCTTGCTTGATTGGTTCTCCTAGAGCTGTTATATTATTGAAAATTTCTATCAATCTTCCATTCATCTGAGTGATGCTCTCTCCTTCAATCATTCTGAAACTATCGAATTTTAATTTAGCAGTTGCATATCTCATCTGTCTTACATTATCTGTTCTTTCATAAGCAACAGCTATTGTTTGCCACATTTCATATGTAGTCGGGCATTGAGATAATCTGTTAAATTCATCCGGTCCTAGACCACAGATGATTGCATTCATAGCTTTTGAATTCATGTCATACTCAGCCTCTGTAGCAGCCCTCCATGTATCGGGATTTTCAGGAATTTCATAGGGAGTCAGAATTTTTGAATAGACATTGTAACCAAGATTTTTCAGATAAATAATCATACGTGATTTCCAGCAGCCATAATTATCTCCATTAAAGTAAGGTGCTCTGACCATTGGCATTCCCTTTCTCATATCAGCCATGATACACTATGTATAATTTTTAAATACTTCTAGCTTGATAAGACTTTAAAAATAAGAAGCTCCTCCTCTAATACCAATTGTTGGATCTGAATCTACGGATTACACACAAGAGGGGGGGTGAATTGTGTCTTTTCAAAATTATTACAATCTCTTCAATTTAGACAAATTCTGTCCACTATGCTTTAGCATGATTAAATATGCAGCGGAAAAAGTAAAGGCATGAACACACGGATGTATAGTGGTTCGGGGAACAGAAGGCCCCTAGTCCACTCCACCAAAGCTAAAATCCACGAGCTTGGCGATTTTCACTATCTGGTCCTCGTTTCCACAGACCTGTTCACAACTGAGTACAGGCAGTTGACACCTTTACAAGTTTCAGGCAAACACAGCCTTCCTGGTTCAAACACGAACCCACACAGCTTAGAACGAGAAGCTGATCACTCAAAAATAAAAAGGGTTTCGATAAAGAAAACACTTCTCCAGTTGTTCATCACAATTGCAACAGAATGCAATTGACAGTAGATAGATCGTCGTCTTCAGAAAATAAAGATCTGTAATCAAAACAGTTCTGAGTCGATCCATTTGCAATAGAAATTACAAGAAACTTCACAACTTCAGCAGCAGTAGATTCACAACAGATAGTCGATGTAGAACACGTGAATCTGCTATCAAGATCTTCCTTCGGTAATAAAGGTTTTACACTTCTTCTCGATCACCAGAAAAGAACGCCTTCACACAGTCTCTGTTTCTTGCTCGTTAAAAGATAAATCTATATATTTCATACACTTTCCTGTGTATATATATATCCGAAGTTTCCAAGATAGAATATATATTCAAATCTGAGAAAATCTTCCGCATAAATAGATCCATGAAAATCTCCTGTAGATTCGCGATATTAAAAAAAAATAACAGAGCCGTTGTAACTCCCCTGAAGAATCGGCATAAAAAGCTCCGTTTAAATCAATCATTAATCCTTTGAAAATCGTCTTTGATTCAGTCAAAGTCGTACTTAAGAATCGGCTTGAAATCCGCTTAATAATCCGCCTGTTTGACCAATGCAAAAGGAAATATCGTCTGTCAAAAATATCCCGATGCCAAACGTAGGGTTGATGACGTGGCTCCAAACGTAGGGTTCACAAACGTAAGGTTCACAAATGTAAGGTTCAGAACGTAAGGTTCAGAACGTAAGTTTGAACATACATACTTTCTCTTCAGCATTCAAACGTAGGGTTGATCATCCATACTTTGTCTTGCTTCAACTCTCCAAAGAACGTACGGTTGATTATAAAAGTAAGGTTGATGATCCATACTTTTGAGAAACAAACTCAACACTGAAAACTAACGTACGGTTTCTCTTCCATACTTGTCCAACAACAAAAACGTAAGGTTCCTTCCAAACGTAATGTTCTTCTTCCATACTTTTCAACAACGTAAGGTTCATTAACCATACGTTTCAAAATAAGGTAAGGTTCCTTAACCATACGTTTCTTTTAACATAAAAAGTAAACTTTTCATCCATACGTTACGTTCATCAACATAGGGTATGAACAGTGATTCCAGTACGCGCTAAAACTGATCTCGCGCTACAGTGATTCCAGAACGCGCTAAAATTGATCTCGCGCTACAGTGATTCCAGAACGCGCTAAAATTGATCTCGCGCTACAATTGATCTCGGAATAAATGAAGTATGAAATCTCGTTGTATGAAATAAATAAATTAATTAATTCCTGCAAAATACTCAACGAAATAATTAGTAAATAATTAAGGGTATTTGTGAGCATCAAAATCATCATAAAGAGACAGAGTATTATTTAAAATAATCTCCCCCTTTAAAAAACATTATTTTGAATTGTTTGAAAACAATACATTTCTCAACAAAATAGACATAAAATACTGGTTGGTGAATGTTTTTTGTTACCATATGAGAAAAACAAGGTGATATGATCTTAAGGCCATACCAAAACATAGTTATCAAAGAAATTTTCTAACCATGAACCCTAGTCAATATGGCTACTTGTATTGTCCTACATCATCTATAAGATTGGAATAATGTTTGACTAGCCATGCAACCTAACTATACAATCTATACTTGACAACTTGAATTTTTTGGTTTTGATCCAAATGAAGAATTATAATATTTATTAATTCCCTAATAATCTTGGATCTCATATACGAATTAATACCTAATATCCCAATGTGATTTTTTTATGTAAGAATTTGGGAAATAAGATAATGTTAGAGATCCAAAATCAACTATATGTTATTGTTATTCACAAATCCAATTAGATATACTCTTCTCCTATCTTCTTAACCATTTTATCCAAGTATATTATGAAAATATTTATGTTATATGATGGTAATATCCAAGAGATAAGTTTAAATATATTGAATAAAAGGGGTTTTTTGTCCCATATTTAGAAGATCCTAGTGTATTCCATTTTTTATCAGTATTTTGAGGTGTAGGGGGATTATATCTCATATCCAAATTTTCAAGAAATTAGAGTCTTATTGTTGATTAATATCTTATAGAAATTTTTATGAGCCCCATTAATGATCCTTGATAGAAACCACATTATGTTATGTGTTGGGAATTTTTAAAATTCGGTGGATTTTGGGAATCAGAATTAGTTTATAATTTAAAATTTAAAATTTTAATATTTTAATATTGTTTTTATGCTTAAAAATTTATTGATGATTTTTTTTAAGTAATAATTTTTTTAATGTCAAATGGAATTTTGAATGATATTTGAAATACATAGTAGGCATTTGTTTATTCATAGACATGGCCCAGAGGATTCCATGTCGTATTGAGGCACCTGGTTTTTTTTCAACCTTTTAAAACATGGTGTATTAATGATAAAAATATTATGAGTATGTAAAATCACAAGAAATTAAATTGAATGTGTTTGTCAATGGAAACATATGAATTAGAATCCCATATAATAAGAAATGGTTAAAGGACTTTTCCATATTTTCAATGAAAATGTCATTGTTATTTCATTGAAATTATTATAAATTTAATTAGTTTATTTTGTATAAAATTTTATAATTTATTCTTGTAATTTTTTTGAGTTAGTATTTAATTGGAAAAATCCAATTGAGTTCATTCTGAACCTATGATTGGGTTCATTTGGGTGTTTATAGATGCCTTCTACCTGGATAATGTTAATATCAAGATATTATATTTTTACCAGTGATGTATGTTGATATCGAGGGGGATATAAGGTGGATTTGAAGCATGGAGATAGATCCACTATTACAAGGGATACATTCTCTTTGGTATCGTTCAATATTTTAATCTTTTAACATTTTCTGGTAATAATCATATGTTTTAATTTTCAGGCTAATTTTTTTGTTTTTTGGTTTTTTGGTTTACCGTTGATTATTCTATTGTACACATGCTTCATCACATTTTTATATGTTTTATTACTGTGTAGTTTTGTTTTTTAATTTTTTATTGGAAATCATCCCTCGTCTTTTTCATTTGTCCTTGGAATTTATTTCATGTATTTGGTGTCTTGTGGATTTCATGTATGGTTGGTAGAACCTCCATCACACAACAAGATAATAAGGTGGTGTGACAATTTTCAATTATATATATTTTTCACAAATTAATGGTGAAAAAACTAAAATCATTTATCAATGATTAAAGACTTTATAGATTAAATGAAAGGGTAAAATTGGTTTTCTCATATACATTTTTGGTTAATTTCATATTTTGATGAGGATGAATGGGATAAATATTATAAATATTGATTTTTTATTGATGTACTCATTTAAATTTTATAGTGATTCCCTTTAAAATTATTAATATACATATAGTATTCATGCAGTTGAGGTCATATGTGTTTCAATTAATATTGATAATTTTCTTATTATAATTTTTCACATCAGGGTAAATTTATTGTTATAATAAATTTATGAATATCATATAACGATGGTTATGTAAATTCTTATCAACATTAGGTCTATGTTAAAATAACCATGTGATCGTTTATGACAGGAAATGTTTATTTTCAGGGTCATTTTTATACCAATAGTGAATATTTATATATCTCTATATTTGAGGGTTTAGAGGAAGGAATCCCAAGGGGATGTGGTCGAAAACCCTAAACCAGGATATTTTGATGATCATGCGGTGAATGATTGGGGTATAAATTCAAAAGAGGATGATTGTTCAGGATACGTTGTGAATCTATTGGACACTAGGAAATGTTTGTGTTTGCAAAAAATCCCATTGGAAGGTTCGGATCATTCATCCCTGAAGATGGTGGTCTGAAGCATAATTTTTATGATGTAGTAAAAGCGATCTATGATCCCTCCTTCTTTATTGATGCACCTCCACCTTTTTGGGTGATAACGAAGGGGAGGATCACCCATCTGTCGGAAAATCAGGAGGCGGTTGAGGAACGGGTTAGTTTTTGTCGATTCTTGATTATTGATCGTGCGATGATCCCCAAAGGCGCGAACCTATGGAAATTCAATGACTTGAATAAAAGGATCACTGAATTATGGGAATTTGATGACTGGAGAATGACTTCGATGGGAAGGGGATACTACTATGTCGTCTTCCTGTCGGATGAGCACAAGAGAAGGGCCTGGAGCATGGGTACCATTCCTCTGAAACCTGGTTTTTTGAACATTCAGAAATGGGACCGGAATTTTGATCCTAAGAATGTTCAAAATGCTCATGCTCAGATATGGATCCGAATATTTAGGATGAACTGGAATTATTGCCACCTAATGATATGATTGTACATTGCTTCAGATTTTGGAAATCCCATTTTATTGGATCGTCAACCAACTAATCCTAGATTTGGGCACTTTCCCCGGATACTTGTGAAAGTGGATATAGAAAGAACCCTTGTTGTGGAAATTGTTCTAACAACATGGGATGACAGTATGAAGTTGGATATTGTTTTGAAAGAAAGTCAAAATTATGCTTGATGTGCATGCATTTTGGTCATCTTGACTTTGAGTGTAGAAGGGACAAGGAATGTGGTGTTTGAAAAGTGAAAGGCCATGATGATGATGCATGTCAATGGAGGAAGGGAAAGGATTAGATCCCTAATGGTACTCAGGGGGGGATGGGTCTACTTCGAAGGTGCTTGATGGGCATGCCCCATCTGGATATCAGGAGGGAGATTCTTCTGGATGGCCTCTCGTTGAAGGGAAGGCATTGGTGAAGGAGTATTTTAATATATAAAAAGTGGATTCTACTCATGAAGTCCCTAGCTCAGGGGTTGATGTTCTTAATGGTGAGGCAGGTTCTCATCTGGGAGCTGAGAATTTATGTTGTGTTGATGACCCTATAGTGGAAAAAAATGTAGCTTCAACCTACTGTGATCTCGTGGTGGATGCATCGGTAGAATACATTGCGCCAAAAATGGAATCTATTGAAGAAGTTACTGGCTCTAGGGTCACAGTTTTTAATGGTGTGGCAGCTTCGCAGTAGGGGCTATTATTATAGTTTGTGCAGATGACATTGTGGTGAAACCACATGTGGTTTCAATCTACTATGGCAAGGATACTATAGAGAAGGTCTCACCCCGGCCACTGGGTCATAATGAATCACTTGTGCTGACTCTCAATGATGATGCATGTGGAATCATGAGTGGCGAGGCCGTGTCTGGAGCTAATCCAGGGGGAAAATTCAAGCAGACACTCTCTTCTAAGGATACCCAAAGAGCAACACAAGTGAGCATGTATCCTTATCACTTAAAATAACAGAACAAATTTTCACCCTTTAGAGGTGTTTTCTGGTCAGATGACATTGAGGACCCCCGGCCACCTGATTCAGCAGGTCCTCCTTAGACTAGAGCAGGCATTCTCACTGATAAATCTCATGAACATGTGAAATTTCTTCCTACAGGGGTTGTCCCCCTTGAACACGCCTTCTCATCTCATGGTCAGAATGTCAAGCATCCTGTAGACATCACACATCAAGCCTCTGAGGGGAATGATCTTGTGGCCTCACGCGTGATCTCTGGGGTTGACAGCCACTGAGAAGGAAAAATGGTACAAGGGTAATGGAAATAAAGGGAAGGGGAAAGTGTCAATGGAAAAAAGGGTGGTCCCCATAAATGGGGAATGACCTATATGAAATGAAGATCACCTATTAGAAATTTCAAGGGATGAGAAATTCCCAACTAGCCAAAGCCCTTAGACATTTTATCATGTCCCAAAATCCTTTTCTTTTTTGCATTGCTGAACCAAAGCTTCTTTTTAGCAGATAGAATGGATTCAATTGGGGATCCATTGGGAATCAGTTTGTGTCTAGTGATTTGCATGATTCTGAAATGTATCATTTGTGGGTGCTACGACATTAATTCATTCAAATGAAGACTTGTGTGGATAGATCTCAGAGTATATTGATTTCTTGCAGCATTGATACGTATGAATTTTTAGTCTCTTTTGTGTATGCATCCAATATCTACATGAGGAGAAGGGAGTTATGGGAGGATCTCAAAGAGGAATATGGGAAGATGGAAGAGAAATGGATCAATCTTTGATATTTTAATGTGGTGCTGAAACCTGAGGAAAAAACATGATGTAATTTAAATAGAACTGCGGCCTTTGAATTTTCTGTCTTCCTTGATCACAACAATCTTGTTGAAGTCCCACTTGCTGGAGATGAATTCACATGGTGTAGATACACCTGGAATGGGAAACAAGAAAATAAAATTGACATATGTTTCGTTCAAATGGCCGATCAAGGTCCTGCTCCTGGTATTTCTGGATTTACATTACACAGGCATCACTCTGACCAAAATCAGTTTGTTGTGGTGCTTGATACTCAACTAGCACGGTCAGTACCCCTCCCATTCTGGTTCAACAATAGGTGGGTTATGGATAATGGATGCAGGGTACATGTGATGGAAGCTGGGAAGCTTTAGCCTATTGGATGTCCTCTTCAAAGGTTGGATGAGAAGCTAAAACATCTGAAGGCACTTCTAAAGGACTGGAGTATAAAATCTTTTTCTAACCTAGAATGTGATATCAATGATGCTGAGGTGGAGCTCTCTCACATTCAAATTCAGAACCAGTAGCATTCTGCTCCATCTTGGGATGAAATTCTGGCACATAACAAGCTGGATGACTTAATTATAACCTGGGAAAGGTTATTCAGAAATCAATTGAATGTAAGATGGCTAAAAGAATAAGATGTTAACTCTAATTTTTTCAACAGATTGAATAAAGATAAAAGATCCCGATCTAGGGCGAAATAAATTATCACCATTGGTCATCTTTATACGTCAAATAGTGTGCTTTTTGTGGCGGTCGTGGATCACTTTAAAGGACTGTATTTTGATGATGGGAATGTTAAAACTCACAAGATTCTAGGGAATATAACTCCAGGAATTGAAGAGAATGATAATCATTACCTCATTACCCCCCCCCCTTAAAGGGGAAATTCGAAAAGCTCTTATCTCTCTCAATGTGGACAGCACTCCTGGCCTAGATGGATTCACTAACAAGTTCTTCATACATTACTGGGATGTTTTTTAGGATGATATTACCTGAGATATTAAGGATTTCTTCACTATTTCTTATCAAACGTATGATATGAACTCATGCATCATTTCTTTATTTCCTAATAAGGATAATGCCCTTGATATCAAGGACATTAGGCCAGTTTTCCTTGGAAACACTATCCATAAACTCCTAAGAAAGATCCTAATGATTAGAATGGGCCAAATGGTTAGTGACATGATTACAACAAACCAATTTGGATTTGGTCTTGGGATAAATATCCAGGACTGTCTTTTCACTCCTTCGAAGAGAATTCATCTTATGAAAAAAAGTCTAAGGCATGAAATATTTCAATGAAGATCGACATCTCATAGTCCTTTGACACATTAAAATGTAGTTTCCTCATGGATGTCCTCAAAAGGTATGGATTTTCTGATGAGTTTATCAAGCTGATTAATAGTATCCTCTTCTCATCAAGGTTGTCCATTCTTATCAATGGCACACCCAGAGGATTTTTTCCCTGCACTAGGGGTGTACGGCAAGGTGACCCGCTCTCTGGCATTCTCTTTGCTATTTCTGAAGACTACCTTAGTCAATGCATCAATGATCTTTCTCAAATTGGCTTATTAAATAAAATCAAGGCATGGAGGAATGACTTTTCCCTATCTCATTTGTTATATGCTGATGACATTCTCTTTCATGGTCAGGCCTCAAGGAGAACCATCTCTTCTATTGAGGCCCTCTTTGAGCATTACGAGGAGGTGGCTGGACAAGCAATAGGCTAGGATAAATCCTTCATTGTGTTTGGTAATGGAGTCATGATTGGTAAGAAAAACAGGATTGCTAAACGTCTTGGTGTCAAAAAGGGCTCTTTCCCCTTCAATTATCTAGGGGTCCCTTTATTCTGGGGAATGGTGATGAGGCAACATATGGAAGGAATAACCTCTAACATTGTAAACCAACTTCCTATATGGAAATGGAAGGTGATTTCCATGACTGAGAGGGTCTTCCTTGTCAACTCAATGATCACCTCTATGTTTTTTTACTCATTTTTTATTTATTGATGGCCTAGGGGCCTCATCAAGGACTTACAAGCTATAATATAGAACATCTTATGGATAGGGTCAGTTCATGGTAGGAAAATTGTCATTGTTCCCTGGAAAGAGTTTATCAAGCTATTTGAATTGGGAGGCCTTGGATTCAAGGACCACAGGACAATCAATGATGGTATTCTTGTGAAGTTCACATGGGGTCTGATCTCTAAAGATTGGTAGAGTAACTTTCTTGCAAATAGATTTAGAGGAAGGCTGTTTAATGGATATAAGACCTATATTTCATCATGTGTTTTGGTATATCTCAAAAAATATTTCAGGAAACTATGTCATGACACTAAATGGATGGTTTTCATGGACTCTCAACTCAATTGCTGGAGTACAACATGGCTTGAGAGGCTTTGCAAGAAAGTATGGATATTCCCCCTGGTGTAGGTCATTATTTTATAAATGGTTTTCATTAATACTTGCAATGTTCTGCCATAATTTGTAACGCCCCGACCCTAGTTACCCAGAGTCGGTGCATTATTACATTACATTAGCATGATCACAAGAACGATCAAATCTCGAAAGACCGATTGGTTTAGTAGCCTTGGCAGCACTAGATATATTCATAAAGTTTGACATTACATCACAAAGTGAAAAACTACAACAACAACATAGTCTCCATATTCCACACTCATATCCCCACATACTATCCCTGTAGTTCATTCATAAAATACTTCTTCACATCCTGGGAAAAATAAAAAATAGAAAAAGGGGTGAGCTCAAATTCCCAGTAAGGATAAAAATATAGCGGAAACCTTCAAAAATAAGCATAAACATTTAAGGCAATGTATAACTAAAACAAAAGCCTTTTAAACTTGAACTTCAACATAGTATGGAAAAAGAAAAATGAAATGATGCCCTTTACTTATTCACATGGATATTCTACAAATCGAATAATCACATGCAATATCAATAACCACTTTCATAATGATGGAATGCATAATGCCAGACTATCATTACCACATAGCCAAGGCCTCGTTCCAAGACTACAAATAAGATTTTTCCAAGGCCTTGTGGCAAGACACTAGCTTGTCTCATGAGACCTACTGATGCATCGAGGAGCTATAGCGGGCTCCACCCGTCACATATTAAGTCCAATTCATTCCCATATGAAAATGTTTAAACATAACATAAACATTCGTATTAATACTAGCATACGAAATGTCAATACTTTCACCATAAACCATGAATGGTATAAAAATAGCACATCCACAGTCAAACATATCACAAAACCTTCAATACAATATAGAAGATTTGTATCATAATAAATCAACTTCAAATAAGCGTAAAATCCATCAAAGGATGTTGACATAGATGAAATCAAAACGCTTTTTAGAGAAATATCTATTTCTATTTTGAAATCATTTAAGAGTCATATGTTTATAAAATAAAACATTTTCTTTGAAAATGTTCTTATAAGATTGTAAGGTAAGCTTGGACAATTTTATAATGGCGGAAAATAGACGCACCCGCCGTATAAGTTAAAAAAACATTCTTACCTTAATTTTGTCGAAAAGGTTAAAAAGAACCTTGTTTGGAAAATGATGGAAAGATTCCTTTATAAACCTCTTATAAAAAGTCAAACAAGGGTATAAATGAAATTAACCCATATTCTTGTAAATAGTAAAAATGTTTTGAAATACATTTTTAAGAAACATGGATGTGGATGATAAGGAGATCCCAGTAGATTATTATGTATAAGCAACCTTGGATAATGAAGAGATTGTGAAATAACCCTTACCTTGTACTTTTCCTTGGTTGGGGTAGGTTAACCTACTGTATAATGGTGAAATAATTGTTATTAAATTATACAAGAATCATATATGTCACGAACCAAATATGGTCTCCGCCAAAATCGACACCAAACCCAGCCCTTGACAAGGACTGAAGGGCGTTCCCGATCCTTACGGGCTGGCACAAGTGCCCGGGTATCATAAAATGATAATTGGGAACGATTTACCCGATTTTATAAACATTAAACAACAATAAAACTCAATAAAACAAATCTGGATTTTTCAACTAAAACCATCTTTTACAAAATTTCAGAACTGAATTACATAAGTTAAAAATACATTTAAAGACAATTAAAAAGGTAAAAAACAAATAAGGACCGGCCAAGAAACCTTTTGTCAAGGGGCACCACCCTTATGCTATCTCCACAAGACTTCACTACCAAGGACCTGCTAGAAACCCGAACCACTGGAACAAAAAAACTGTACCCAACCTGCGACAACAAAAATAACCAAGTCTACTTACACCCAAGGGTGTAAGTAGGGTGTGAGCCAAAGACTAGTAGGATACCACCTCTATGATATTCCATGTTATAAACATTTCATGACAAAAAGCATTGCATGTTTTTTAAATAAGAAATGCTAGTTACAATTTTCTAAAGGATGAAATAATAAATGAAAACAGTTTTCATGTGAGATAATTTTAAAGGAACAACAAATTTAAAATAAATTACAAAGCTAATGAATTTTTCATCCAACAATACCGTATACCGACGGTAAGTACAAAGGATCTAATGAGCACAAGTAATAGGATATAACCCCTAGGCACTAGCTAGCTGTGGGTCCCAGGTACCTCGTATCTCGGTGAGAGTAACCACAAAAAAATATTTGTTCTCGTGCATGAGCCACTAGTAGGGATCATACCCATAACCTAGTGGTCCCCAATGGTCATCATCATTGTTTAGTTAGAGTTGTAGGCATCAATCTTGCTAAGTGAAACTGAGGCCAAACTCCACAGATTCACTAGAATAATAGTACACGTCCACCCACCTAGATACCCGGGTTTTCCCTTTGTGCTCAAACAAGTTCAACAATCCAAGAAGTATAGTTTTTACATGAAAATATCACTTCCACATCACACATTAACCAAACAGCACCATGTACATCACACAAGTCAAAAATTACACTTTTCATTCAAATGCATTTTGGAATCAAACTCACACCAAAATTGCCTACAACACTTTTCACATTTCCTTAACACTTCCACAAATCCTTTAAACGATTTTATAAAACCATTACAAGATATTCAACTCAAATAACAACCCACACACATGTAACATAATACACTTCTCAACTCCACAATTCATTTTATTAATAAACTCGCCTGAAACATCCCACACCCGTGTTTCACACACAAAACACGATTTAGTAAAACATTTCGGCAATTTATAAAAAATTCTAAAAAAATGTTTGACAACTCAAATCAGCACTTCACCTTTCAAAAACCCACATTAGGTGAACACACTCACCCAAACAGTACATATACACCCTTTCCCAACTTTGTTTAACCAAATAAAACATTTGAAATTTTTATAAAACAAACCCAAGTGGTATAACCATTGTTTGCACAATAAACCCATTTCAAACCCCTCATTCAAAACGAAAATCATAACAATAACAATCCAAAACAGAATTCTCAGCCCTAAAACAATTATTAAAGCACCTAAAAATGTTATAAAAATACATCAAATAATACCACAAAGATACACATGAAAAACAAACGTTTTCATAAATCACCTTCAAAAAGTACAACACGGTTTTACACCTTAAACTCATTTAAAAAACCTCTTTTCAAGGCCCACATGACAATAAGGAATTAACAAAACAGAATTGGCAGCCCTTTTCAAGACTAATAAATCACTTTAATATGTTATAAACTAAACCGAAACATTACCCCAAGAGTCACACATGAAAAGTACCCAATTTCAAGCTAAAATACAACTAAAAATTCAATGTTTAACCAAATTCATCAAAAACAGTTTTCAAACCACACAAGACAGATTATAAACATACTAAATTAATAAAACAAGCAAGCTAACTCATCATAAAATGGTTACACATGGAATCACCTACCTTTTGAGTCGAAACCCTCAAAACAAAGCATGAATGGAAAATAAATTAAAAATAACTTTAACATAAGTTATTTATGTGACAATATATATTAATATGATATCATATATGATCTTTTAACATTGATTTGTTAATAATATCTTTGAATTATCGCCGTTTCGGGTGTTAACTTACTCATTTTCTTTTATATGTTTTGTTACATAAGCCATGTTTGTTATGGATAGGTTGAATGTTATTCATATCCAGAATGATATCAAGTCCTTAAACATCATTTTTAAATCATCAAATGATAATTATACTTTAATGGATACGATGGAGAATTAATCTCATCGCGTTCGTGGAGATGGTAGTTCGTACGTACGCACGAGCGACAATATCATTCTTTTGATATTAAAATAATATATAAATGAATGGTATATCATATATACAGAATCATTAAAATGTTATATTTATTATTTACATGAGTTACACATCATTATTATACCCATCCAAATAATAATATATTGAATAACAATTACACCACGACGTGGAGACGGTAAGTCGTACGTACGCACGTATGGTGGCATATTATTCAAAGGGTGGATAGAATACTGAATATGGTTGTACCATATTTATAATAACATCACAGTATATATAATATACTGGAGTTATTATTTTATAATGGTAATAACAAAGAAAGAAGAAGTGGAAGAAAAAAGGAACTTGGAAAAGGGTGGTGAAATCATTACCTCTTCTTCGGGTTCTTCCTTTTGATTTGATCAAAAGGGCTCCTTAATTTGGCTTTCTGATCAAACTAAGGCCTCTAGGTTGTAGTGAGGGAAGTTGGGAGAGTATTTGGGCAGAGTTTGGCCAAACCAAAAGGCTTTGAAGGTGTGAAGAAATGATAAGGAGGAGTGCACTTTTATAAGAGGGGTGAGGGGTACCTTTGGAAAAGCTAGAAATATTAATTTATAATAAATTCATATTCAGTTTATAATGGCTCAAAAGGTGATTATTAAAAGGTTAAGGTGGGGATAGGTCAAAAACCACTCAACCAATAGAATTGAGACAGGTTTGGGTACTTATATTATCCTTATCTTTAAGTATTAACTCTAAGTTAATTAGTTTCACTTTTACAATGTCTCTTTGTATTTTTATATTATATGGTTAATAAACTTACTATATACATCCAAGAGACCAAAAAGTGGTCCATTAATGATACACCTATCATGATATAAGTCTCGTGGCCGAGCCTTATATTTTTAGGAATTTAATATCAATTAATAATATAATATTTGTTTTAAAAACTCTTTTATGTCAATTTTGACCCTATTCAATAGTTGATTTTTGTAAAAATCATAATAGAATGATTACTTATAAAAAAGTTAATTGAATCAATACTAACATGTCATATTAACCTAGAAAATTAGTGTAATTCCTAAAAAGTCTCAAATTATATTTATTTGTTTATTTATAATATAAATTATTTTAATTTTTCACTATTATGGTAATTATTGCATCATTATTGTGTCATACATAAATTAAATTATTTAAAGTCTAAAAATTGTAATTAAAATATCCTTATGTAGGAAATCGTTATATATTTCTAATGAATATTTAAAATCTAATTTATCTTATGTATAACCCTATATTAAAATTTGTTTAGTAAATAAACATTGATTTTAACTCTTTTAACTCTTCTTTGAATTAAATAATAATAAATGTCCTAATCTAATCCAAGTGGACCTGAATGATAATATTTTATTCCTAAGGCTGTTTTGGTCGAGATACACTTTTCCAATAGAATTAGGACATGTGTTACGGTAATATTAATATCATTTTTACCCTTAATTACCCTATTTACTTTTAACTGTGGTAAATAAAAGTAAAAAGTTACTATTCACCAAAAAATATTTTCATCTCATTGAACCACATTTTACTTCTTGATATTAACCGTGTCTCTCGGATTTTAGAAATTCCATTCAAAGAAGCGGTAAAATTAAGTTTTATGAAAAAATCATTTTTTAACTACCACTTAGTAGTTTCACTATTCATCAAAAATTGAAGTTTTTCAGAACAATGCCAAAATTTCACCCTATGCTATAATTGATATTCCGAATTCAAAAATGATGTATATTTTACAAAATTCCAAACATATAAGTTGAATTAATTAATTTTATAATTAATTCCCACTGTCACAACAAATAACGTGTTTTTAAGAAACAATATATATCAAAAGATTGATAATTGTTTATGTCCAATTTCAAAGTAAAATCAATTCTAATGAACACCATTGGATAAAATGGTAAAAATATATTCTAATTATACTTTAAAACCACTCAATAATATAATTTATCACTATAATTTGTTTTGATTTAAAAAGTTTTTTTAAGTATTTTTCACTATTCATAAAAATTGGAAGTTCTCAGAAAAATACCAAAAAATCATCTTAGGATAATTTAGATATTCTGAAACCAAAAATGAAGTCCATTTTGACATATAGAATATATATAATTTCAAAAAGTAGGTATTACTATTAATAACGGCTAGTTTGATTGGTTGTGGTGTGTTAGAACTCGGTGTTGCGTACAACACACGCTATAACATTATTCAAAGAGAAACGTACCGTAGAAGCTTGGGGTGTTACATTCTCCTCTCCTTCAAATAATTTCATCCTCGAAATTTCTAGAATACTTATCACATGAAAAGACTCGGGTGGTTCTTCATCATAAGTTCCTTGGGTTCCTACGCTGCCTCTTCCATCTTATGGTTTCTCCACAAAACTTTTACCATACGCGTCGTCTGGTTTCTCAGTAATTGTTCTCTCGTATCAAGAATCCAGACGGGCTCTTCACAATAGTACAGATCGGGTTCCAGTTCTAATTCCTCATAGGTGAGTACATGCATTGGGTCAGGCATGTATTTCCTCAACAGAGATACGTGGAACACATCGTGAACTTTGGAGAGACTTGGCGGCATTGCCAATCGGTAAGCTACAGCCCCAATTCGTTCTAGAATGTCAAAGGGTCCGTTGTACCTAGGACTCAATTTACCTTTCTTACCAAAACGTCTGACTCCCTTCCATGGAGATACCTTCAGGAAAACATGATCACCGACTTGAAATTCAAAATCCTTCTTTCGATTATCAGCATAGCTCTTCTGCCTACTTTGAGCTGCATTGATGTGATTTTAGATTACCTTCACCTTTTCCACCGTTTCCTCCACCAGTTATGGGCCTACAAGTTTTCATTCACCAACGTCATCCCAACAGGTTGGTGTACGACATCTCTTTCCATATAACGCTTCATATGGTGCCATCTGAATACTCGAATGGAAGCTATTGTTATAGGAAAATTCTACCAGAGGTAAATATTGATCCCACATACCCTGAAAGTCAAGTGAGCAAGATCTCAACATGTCTTCTAAGGTTTGAATAGTCCGTTCTGATTGTCCGTCTATCTGAGGGTGGTATGCAGTGCTCAAATGAATTTTAGTATCCAGGGATTTCTGAAGACATTTCTATAATCTTGAAGTAAAACGGGGATCACGATCAGAAACAATCGATAGGGGTACTCCATGAAGTCTCAAAACTTCATTAATATATAGTCTTGCTAGACGTTCCAGGGGTAGATCTTATCTTATTGCAAGAAAATGTGCTGACTTGGTAAGACGATCAACAATAACCCATATTGCACCGTTCCTTCTAGGATTCTTTGGTAGCCCCATGACAAAGTTCATCATATTATTGTCTCATTTCCACTCCTATATGGGAAGAGGTTTCATGACTCCTCCAGGCTGTTGCCTTCCAGCTTTCACTTGTTGACAAACCATACATCTTGACACAAAATCATCAATCTCCCTCTTCATGTTGTCCCACCAAAAATTTTCCATCAAATCTCTATACATTTTGGTGCTCCCGGGGTGTATAGAGAAATTGGAACTATGAGCATAATCTAGCAATTCCCTTTTTAGATCAGGTAAATCGGGAACAAAAAGCCTCTTCCCGAATTTCAAAATTCCATCTTCATACACAAAGTCTCTCAATCTCCCATCATTCAGAGCTTTAATCTTCTTTTTAAATTCGTCATCATCGGTCTGAGAACTCTTAATCCTTTCTAGTAAAGATGTTTTGGCAACCATTTGAAAAAGAATTGATGTTTCACCTTCCCTGGTTATTCCCATGTCCATCTTCACTAGATCCATGAAAATTGGATCCCTTTCAATTCTCATATTGTTCAAAACTCCATGATCTTTTCTGCTCAAAGCATCTTCCACCTTGTTTGCCTTCCCCGGGTGGTATTGTATCGTGAAATCATAATCCTTGAGTAATTCAAGCCATCTCCTTTGCCTCAAGTTGAGTTCTTTTTGTGAGAAAATATACTTCAAACTCTTGTGATCAGTATAAATCTCACATTTTTCACCATAGAGGTAGTTCCTCCACATCTTCAAAGCAAAGATCACAGCTTCTAACTCGAGATCATGAGTAGGATATTTTTGTTCATGAATTTTCAACTGTCGTGATGCATAAGCAATTACTCTATCATTCTGTATAAGGACACAACAAAGTCCTTTCTTCGATGCATCACTATAAATAACAAACCCATCATTCCCCGATGGTAGAGTCAATATAAGAGCATTGACTAATCTTATCTTCCATTCTTCGAAACATTCTTCACACTCTTTTTTCCAAACAAATTTAACCCCTTTACGTGTGAGCTTCGTTAATGGGTTAGCCAATCGGGAAAAATTCTGGACGAAACGTCGATAATAACCTCTTAAACCAATAAAACTACATACCTCAGTTATACTCATAGGTGCTGGATATTCTTGGATCGCCTTGGTCTTAGAAGGATCAACATAGATTCCATATTTAGAGAAAATATGTCCAAGAAAATAAATCTCATGAAGCCAGAATTCACACTTGCTAAACTTCCCATATAATTCATGTCTTCTCAGAGTCTTCAGGATAATGCGCAAGTGATTTTCATGATCTTTGTAGCTTTTAGAGTATACCAAGATATCATCAATAAATACCACAACAAATTTATCGAGATACTCCTTGAAAACTCTATTCATCAGATCAATGAATACAGAGGGTTCATTAGTCAATCCAAAAGGCATTACAGTAATCACGTAATGCCCATACCTGGTTTGAAATGTTGTCTTCGGAATGTCTTCCTTCCTCACACACAACTGATGGTATCCAGATCGAAGGTCAATCTTTGAAAAGTATTGAGTTTTATGCAGTTGGTCAAATAAGTCATCAATGTGTGGTAGGGGATACTTGTTCTTTATTGTTATAGCATTGATCTCCCTATAGTCGATACATAACCTCATAGATCTGTATTTCTTTTTAACAAAAAGAATAGGGGATCCCCATGGAGAAACACTAGGGAGAATAAATACCTTATTACTCAATTCCTCTAGTGGTTTCTTTAGTTCAACTAATTCTACAGTGGACATTCTATAAGGGGTGATTGATATAGGCCTTGATCCAGGAATTAAATCAATGGAAAACTCAACTTCTCGTTCTGGAGGATGTCCAGGTAAATCTTCGGGAAATAAATCTACAAATTCTTTCACAATAGGTACATCCTATATTTGAACATTCCTTTCCTAACCCAAAGTCATTTCATTCTCTTCCTCCCCAATAATTGAATTTAGTTGAGCTACTGGGGGTGGATCTAAATAAGAATTAGGTGGTGATGATTTTGATCTAAAGATAAGGTGTTCCTTATCATTATCATCAAGAATCATAACCTCTTTCTTCTTACAATAAATCTTCACATCATAGTCCAAAATCCAGTCCATACCGAGGATTATATCAAACTCAATCATAGGTATGATGATGAGATCAGCAGATAAAGAACATTTATGTGCTCTAATGGGGAATGATTCACAAAACTTTGTTGCAATGATACTTCCCTTAGGAGTTTTAACTGAAAACTCCCTTGTTAAATCAAATTGGAAATATCTAATTTTCTTAGCAAATTGGGAAGATATGAAACAATGCCATGATCCAGAATCAAATATTGCATTTGCTAAACTTGAGGAAACCATTAAATTACCTGCCACCATGTCTTTCAGAGCTTCTACCTCAATAGTAGTGATAGCATAAGCATGGCCTTGATCCCTTGGCCTTTTCTGAGGTATGTTCTCTTGATGCTTAGGACATTCATTTGAATAATGCCCCATCTCCCTGCAATTGTAGCACTGAACATTGGTAGCTTCCTTCTTCCCTTTGCAATCACGATCTTGGTGTCCTTTTTCACCACATTTGTAACAGATGCCCATTCCCTTCAAGAAAGTACCAGGGTGTTTCTTCCCACATTTACCACAGGATGGATATTCAACCTTTCCATTCATCCCCTTATTTCCATTCCCACAATGATCAGCAGGCCTCTTCTTCACTTGCTTTTCTTTAAAGTCATAAGACTTAGAGAATTCCTTTTCGGTCTTGATACCACATGAGACAATGTCTTTGTATGACGAGAAGGATTGTGAGACTAATGCTCGACCGAGAAATGGTTTTAACCCATCAAAGAAACGATCAATCTTACTTCTTGGGATACATATATAATCACCAACATACCTTTTTAACCTTGTAAAGTTAGCCTCATACTTTGTGACATTCTCATCCTCCTTCTGTCTTAGACTTAGAAATTGCCTTTCCATATCTGCTCGATGGTCGCAGGGAAAGTATTTTTCTAAAAACAGATCTTTGAACTCCCTCCATTCCATATTTTATAATTCATCATCTCCCTTCGTATTTTGAATCAATGACAACCACTGATCAGCATCTCCAGTGAGGTGGTAAACTGACATGATAACTTTTTCCCTTTCACTACTCCCCAAAGCCTGAAATATTTTCTCTAGGGAAAATATCCATTGCTCAGATACTAAGGGATTTGTACTCCCATTGACCGTTGGTGGTTGTTTCCTCATGAATCAATCTAACATTGATCCTCCACGCTGCGGATCAGGGTGCTCTATATGGGTAAGGTTATTATTCATAACCTGGGTGAGTTGTCCCAGTATGGTGATTAGCTGATCGACACCAGTTGCATCACCATCTCCACTATAATTATCTTGAGCAGGAGGGAAATACCTACATGGAGTGCGTGCATTGATACGGTTTCCATTTCATCCACTAGGTGCCATTTCTAAACAATGGCATAAACTAGATCAGTTTATGAATCAAAATAAATAATCCCATACTTATAAAACACTTAACATAAATTGAACTATTTATGGATATAATCCATAATCATAAAAATACTTTCTTTGAGGAAGTATATACTCATAAACCCTTCATAATGATTTGTAAAGAAAATGAGAGTTATCCTAAGAATATCCACCGGGAGTGTCATAACCAAGAGTGCAGCAAGGCCCATTGTCGTGCACCAGTTCCCGTTCGAGTCTAGCTCAAAGTGGTGTTTTCGGGTTTTACCCCTAGGTACATCTGTTCCAGAGCCGCCTCTACCTGCTTGTATCCATACAGGGATGTATTGCTCGGAAAACTCAAAAAATCTCTACAATACCAAAATTCAAGGAAGTTCTTCTATACTAATCCTCAAAGTCCATCTTAGGTCTACGTGCTCTAATCAGAGTTTATCTAAATCTAGCTTCCAAGTTTTGTACTAAACTTCCTCTGATACCAACTGTAATGCCCCGACCCTAGTTACCTAGTTGGTGCATTATTACATTACATTGGCATGATCACAAGAATGATCAAATCTCGAAAGAACGATTGGTTTAGTAGCCTTAGAAACACTGGATATATTCATAAAGTTTTACATTACATCACAAAGTGGAAAAATACTACAACGACATAGTCTCCATATTCCACAATCATATCCCCACATACTATCCCTGCAGGTCATTCATAACTTACTCCTTCACATCCTGGGAAAAATAAAACATAGAAAAGGGGTGAGCTCAAATGCCCAGTAAGGATAACAATATAGCACAAAACTTTCAAAAATAAGCATAAACATTTAAGTCAATGTATAACTAAAACAAAATCCTTTTAAACTTGAACTTCAACATAGTATGGAAAACGAAAAATTAAATAATTACATTTACTTATTCACATGGATATTCTACAAATCGAATAATCACATGAAATATCAATAACCACTTTCATAATGATGGAATGCATAATGCCAGACTATCATTACCACATATCCAAGGCCTCGTGCCAAGACTACAAATAAGATTTTTCCAAGGCCTTGTGCCAAGACACTAGTTTGGCTCATGAGACCTACCGATGCATCGAGGAGCTATAGCGGGCTCCACCTGTCACATATTAAGTCCAATGCATTCCCATATGAAAAGGTTTAAACATAACATAAACATTCGTATTAAAACTAGCATACGAAATGTCAATACTTTCACCATAAACCATGAATGGTATAAAAATAGCACATCCACAGTCAAACATATCACAAAACCTTCAATACAATATAGAAGCTTTGTATCATAATAAATCAACTTCAAATAAGCGTAAAATCCATCAAAGGATGTTGACATAGATGAAATCAAAACTCTTTTTAGAGAAATATCTCTTTCTATTTTGAAATCATTTAAGAGTAATATGTTTATAAAATAAAACATTTTCTTTGAAAATATTCTTATAAGCTTGTAAGGGAAGCTTCGACGATTTTATAACGGCAGAAAATAGTCGCACCCGCCGTATAAGTTAAAAAACATTCTTACATTAATTTTGTCGAAAAGGTTAAAAAGCACCTTGTTTGGAAAACGATGGAAAGATTCCTTTATAAACCTCTTATAAAAAGTCAAACAAGGGTATAAATGAATTTAACCCATATTCTTGTAAATAGTAAAAATGTTTTGAAATACATTTTTAAGAAACATGGATGTGGATGATAAAGAGATCCCAGTAGATTATTACGTATAAACAACCTCGGATAATGAAGAGAATGTGAAATAAACCTTACCTTGTAATTTTCCTTGGTTGGGTTAGGTTAAATTCCTGTATAATGGTGAAATAATTGTTATTAAATTATACAGGAATCATATATATTAATATGATATCATATAATATCTTTTAACATTGATTTGTTAATAATATCTTTGAATTATCGTCGTTTCGGGTGTTAACTTACTCATCTTCTTTTATATGTTTTGTTACATTAGTCGTGTTTGTTATGAATAGGTTGTGTGTTATTCATATCCAGAATGATATCAAGTCCTTAAAAATCATTTTTAAATCATCAAAGGATAATTATACTTTAATGGATACGATGGAGAATGAATCTCATCGCGTTCGTGGAGACGGTAGTCCGTACGTACGCACGAGCGACAATATCATTCTTTTGATAATAAAATAATATATAAATGGATGGTATATAATATATGAAGAATAATTAACATGTTATATTTATTATTTAAATTAGTTACACATCATTATTATACCCATCCAAATAATAATATATTGAATAACAATTACACCACGACGTGGAGACGGTAAGTCGTACGTACGCACGTATGGTGACATGTTATTAAAAGGGTGGATAGAATACTGAATATGGTTGTACCATATTTATAATAACATCACAGTATATATAAGATACTAGAGATATTATTTTATAATGGTAATAACAAAGAAAGAAGAAGTGGAAGAAAAAAGGAACTTGGAAAAGGGTGGTGAAATCATTACCTCTTCTTCGGGTTCTTCCTTTTGATTTGATCAAAAGGGATCCTTAGGATGGCTTTCTGATCAAAATAAGTCCTCTAGTATGTAGTGAGGGATGTTGGGAGAGTATTTGGGCAGATTTTGGCCGAAAAAAAAGGCTTTGAAGGTGTGAAGAAATGAGAAGGAAGATTTCCTTTTTATCAGAGGGGTGAGGGGTACCTTTGGAAAATCTAGAAATATTAATTTATAATAAATTCATATTCGGTTTCTAATGGCTCCAAAGGTGATTATTCAAAGGTTAAGGTGGGGATAGGTCGAAAACCACTCAACCAATAGAATTTAGACAGGTTTGGGTACTTATATTAACATTATCTTTAAGTATTAACTCTAAGTTAATTAGTTTCACTTTTACAATGTCTCTTTGTATTTTTATATTATATGGTTAATAAAATTACTATATACATCCAAGAGACCCACAAGTGGTCCATTAATGATACACCTATCATGATATAAGTCTCGTGGCCAATCGTTAGATTTTTAAGAATTTAATATCAATTAATAATATAATATTTGTTTTAAAAACTCTTTTATGTCAATTTTGACACTATTCAATAATTGATTTTTGTTAAAATCATAACAGAGTGATTACTTCGAACAAAGTTAATTGAATCAATCCTAACATGTCATATTAACCTATAAAATTAATGTAATTCCTAAAAAGTCTCAAATTATATTTATTTGTTTATTTATAATATCAATTATTTTAATTTTTCACTATTATGGTAATTATTGCATTATCATTGTGTCATACGTAAAATAAATTATTTAAAGTCTAAAAATTATAATTAAAATATCCTTATGTAGGAAATCGTTTTATATTTCTAATTAATATTTACAATCGAATTTATATTATGTATAACCCAATATTAAAAATGTTTTAGTAAATAAACTTTGATTTTAACTCTTTTAACTCTTCTTTGAATTAAATAATAATAAATGTCCTAATCTAATCCAAGTGGACCTAAATGATAATATTTTATTCCTAAGGCATTTTTGGTCGAGATACACTTGTTCAATAGAATTAGGACATGTTTTAGGGTAATATTAATATCATTTTTACCCTTAATTACCCTATTTACTTTTAACTGTGGTAAATAAAAGTAAAAAGTCACTATTCACCAACAATTATTTTCATCTCATTAAACCACATTTTACTTCTTGATATTAACCGTGTCTCTCGGATTTTCAAAATTCCATTCACAGAAGCGGTAAAATTACGTTTTATGAAAAATTTATTTTTTAACTACCACTTAGTAGTTTCACTATTCATCAAAAATTGAAGTTTTTCAGAACAATGCCAAAATTTCACCCTAAGCTATAATTGATATTCCGAATTCAAAAATGATGTCTATTTTACAAAATTTCAATCATATAAGTTGAATTATTTAATTTTAAATTAATTCCTGCTGTCACAACAAATAGCGTGTTTTTAAGAAACAATATATATCAAAAGATTGATAATTGTTTATGTTCAATTTCAAAGTAAAATCAATTATAATGAACACCATTGGATAAAATGGTAAAAATATATTCTAATTATACTTTAAAACCAATCAATAATATAATTTATCACTATAAATTATTTTGATTAAAAAAGTTGTTTTTAAGTATTTTTCACTATTCATAAAAATTGGATGTTCTCAGAAAAATACCAAAAAATCATCTTAGGATAATTTCGATATTCCAAAACCAAAAATGAAGTCCATTTTGAAATATAAAATATATATAATTTCAAAAAGTAGGTATTACTATTCATAACTGCAAGTTTGATTGGTCGTGGTGTGTTAGAACTCGGTGTTGCGTACAACACACGCTATCACATTATTCAAAGAGAAATGTACCGTAGAAGCTTGGGGTGTTACAGAATTGATCCACAGTTTGTGGAGATAGAAGTTCAAAATTACACTTTCATGGACTGTGATATGATGATATAGAAGCATAACTGCGATGGGCAGTTCATGAGCAAGGATTTTTATCAGATAATTTGTGGAGGGTCCTACCGTGCACCATCCTTGCTTTTAAAATTTCAAACTAATTTTATCCATCCTTCTACATTTATTTTACTCTGGAGATTATGGAAAAATCAACTATCGACTCATGATCAGCTCAAACGGGCTGGTTTTCAATTTGCGTCGTCTTGTTATATATGTATGGATGCCGAGGAGACTGCCCGTCATCTTTTTCTGGATTGCAGCTATGTTAGGAGGTTGTGGGATTATTTTGAAACCCTTTTTGGACTTGTAATTGATAAAAATTTGCTGCTACATGAGTTGTTAGCTGGGTTGTCCAAGGTGCGCTGCAGCACACCGCTTGGGAATCTCCTTCTTATGGCCATTGCAACTATGATCCTGGCCACATGGGCTGCTCGCAACACCCTAATCTTCGATGGCATGTGTATACCTATTCAATGAGGCATGGACGCGATACATTCAGAGTTCTATGCATCTTCACGGATTAAAATAGGTACAATGCATAATTTTTTTCTGAGTTGCAGATTTTTAGACTGTTGGAGTCTCCAGACGGCCTCAGAAGCCTCAAGTCCTTTAATACATACGATGGATACCTCCGATCAGCCCATGGATCATGGTCAATGTGGATGGTGCTACTTCTAGTGCTCCAAAACTATCAGGATGTGGTGGCGTTTTTGAACATACCGTGGCTTTTTCAAGGGGTGTATCTATCACTTTAATGATTTTGGGGTTCCCTACGAGGCTGAATTATGGACGATAATTCACATTGTTAGCTATGATGTTCGGTATAGCTGGAACATGTTTTGGATGGATTCAGAATCTCTTCTTATGGTTCACGCATTGGAATTAGGAACGTCAAATATCCCCTAGAGAGTGTTACCTCACTGGGTTGAATGTCTCCAGAAGGTTTCTAATTTACAAGTGGTGGTTTCACATGCTTATATTGAAGCCAATGAGGTGGTGGATGCTTTTTCCAAGCAGGTGATTTTGGATATGGATAAGATGTGGTCCCTTACAGCCCCGAATTATTGTGTTTTAATAGTTGAGGTAGATATGATGGGTGTTGTGCACTCTTGGTTTTGTAATGATCCCATTTTTTTCTGACTATTTTTTATTTTTATTCAATAAATTCATTTATGACCGGTTTCTACCGGGTCCTGGGATTTTGGAGTATAATTGAGGGTTTTTCCATTTTATGTGAAACAAAATTACTGAAGTGTGTAGTATACACTTTATTAACAGGTTATTATTAAATATTTCATACACATAATATCATAATTAAACTCTTCAAGACCCAATGATTTCATAGTACGTTATCGTATAAATGTAATTCGATAACTTTTGATACTCGCAACACTGAGTTCAAGCGCACCACGACTTACCAAACCACCCATTTAAAAATGGTTACAGATAATATTAAATTCATTTTTAATTTTATATATTTTATATTATTTTAACATCCATATTATGTGTTTCTTAGACATAATATTAGAACACATTCATTTTTTCAGATAAATGAAGTATTTTCAAAAAATAAAAATTTAGCGCCATTTAATGAAAAACCCTTTTCAAAACCAATATTTGAAACTTTTATATATTCAGTTTAATGAAATTATATTCTTCTTTAGAAGTGGGAAATAAAAATTTATTTTGGATAAATGTTTGGAACATTTTTGATAACTTTCATATTTTGACGAATTGTGAAAAATACTATGTTTTAATTGAAATCAAAATTTTTAATCGAAATAATTTATAGTGTTAAATTATGAATTTGAATTTTTATGAAGTATAATTATATTATATTTTTATCATTTAATACAATTAAGGTCATTATAAGTAATTTCACATTTAAATTTGAGAAAAACACATGTCAATCTATTGATAATTTTTACTTTTAAAAAACCTGTTTTTCGGTATGGAGAACATGAATTAATTTTCTATTAATAAATGAAACTTATAGGATTTTAATTTGGTAAAATATAATTTTTTTGGAATTTGGAATATCAAAATTATCTTAGGGAGAATTTTTTGTATTTTTCTGAAAACATTCAATTTTAGATGAATAGTGAAAAACACTCCATTATTATTTAAAATCGACTTTTTATTTAAATAATTATTAATTTTATTTATATTAATTTTAATTAAAAATATATATATGATACATATATATGTTCAATGTAATTTATTGGATTGATTTTATTATAAAATTAGATGTATAAAATTTTATTGAACATTTTAACCTCTTTTACACACCTTCTAGAAGCATTTGAAAATTTTCATAAAACATAATATTACCACTACTTTGATTTTAATTTAAAAAATATGAGAGACATGGATGATATCAGTAAGTAAAATATTGTTCAATAAGATGAATTTTTTTTTGTGAATAGTAACTTTTGACATTAATTTACCACAGATAAAAGTAAATAAGGTAATTAAATGTAAAAATGACATTATAATTACCCTAACACATGTTCTAATTATATCGGATAAGTATAATTTCACCAAAACCAACCTTAGGAATAAAATATGATCCTCTTTGGTCTACTTGGATTATATTAGGACATTTATTTTTATCTTATTTAAAAGAAGAGTTCAAATAGCTAAATTCAATGATTAATAAATAAACCATTTTAATACAGGGATACATGGAGTATAAATCCGACTATAAATATTAATTAGAAATATTACAATATCTCCTAAATAATTTTATTTTATATAAAATTTTTAGACATTAGATAATTTAATTTATTTATGACACAGTGATGATGTAGTAATTACCTTAATAATGAAATATTAAAAAAGTGATTATATAAATATCCAAATAAATGTAAATTGAGACTTATGATGCATTCCACTAATTTTCTAGGTTAATATGACATGTTTGGGTTGTTTAAATAAATTTTATTCAAAGTGATAATGTTTTTATGGCTTTAAAAAATCAATGACTAAATAGTGTCCAAACTGACATAATTGATTTTTTAAAACAAATATTATATTATTAATTTATATAATATTCTGAAAATCTAATTTTCATCCAAAGGAATTAGATAAGGTTATAAATATTAATAATGAACCAATTGGTGTTCTTTTGGCCTGTTATAGTATGTTTATTAACCATATAATATAAAAATACAAAGAGACATGGTAAATGTCAAACTTGTTTACTAATAGTTAAACATAAAATATATGGTTAATATAGTAACCTAAACCTTTCTGAAACCTATTTGTTGATATGATTTAGACCCATAACCACCTAGGTCTCTAAATTAATCATTTTGGAGCCATTAGAAATCAAAATGATTTTTTTATAATATAATATTTCAAGCTTTTCCAAAAGTGACCCTCACCTCTCTTATAAAAATGTATTTCCCCTTCTTATAATTTTACAATTCAAAAGCCATTTTCCTTAGACAAACTCTACCCAAATATCTTCTCATCTATCCTCCCTTCATCCTTTTGGCCTTACTTTGATCATAGAGCCACCATTAGGAGCCCTTTTGATCAACTCAAAAGGGAACACCTGAAGAAGAGGTAATAATTTCACCACCCTCTTTCAAGTTCATTTCTTTCTCCACTTCCTCTTTCATTATTGTTTCCAAAAGAATATAATAACTTCAGAACCATATACATATTGTGATGTTATTTTAAATTTGGTAAAACCATAATCGTTATTCAATCAATCATATAAACTACAAAGTCAACATACGTGCATACGTACGACTTATCATCTCCAGGTTGTGGTGTAGTTTGTTTTTCAAACACTTCATTATTTGGATCGGTATAATATTGATATAACTGATTTAATAATAACTATAATATTTTAATGAATCATTATATATAATATACCATCCAATTACATATTATTTCACCATAAATACAATGATATTGTTGCTCGTGCGTACGTATGGATTTACGTCTTCACGATGCGATTAGATTCATTTCCACATTCACTATTCAACAGTGATTATAAAAATATATATTATTAAAATGTATTTAATATATTACATAATAATTATACTTAATATATATATATATCATTACTTACGTATATCTTATTCACTTCCATTCAATATGATATGAAAATGGAAGCAGCGTTTATGCATATGTACGGCCTACCGTCTCCAAAAATAGTGTCTTCCATTACATATATCAATATATTGTACATATTTATATTATAAATATATATGAAATATATATAAATTATGTTTTTTATTCTGGATGTATGTAAATACTGATCTAAACGATATGATCCAGAATAACAAGTTAAAACATGTACGATAAAGAAAGCAATTATTGCCCAAAATGTTACTTTAACATGGAAATAATTATTAAATTGGTAGTATATAGTCGTAATTTAGTCATGCATGATATAATAAATATTAATATGGTTCTGGTATAATTTAATAACATACTATGGTCATTATAAAATAGGTTAAATGCACCCCCAACCAAAAGAAAGTGCAAGGTAAGGGTTAATTCCTCAATCTCATTATTATTCGAGATTGTTTATGGTTATGTTTATTACTGGAACATATTTATTATCCATTTCCATGTTTCATAAAAGAGTATTAAATGAGATTTTTAATGGGATTTTTTACTAAAAAATCATTTTAAAATTTTTAATGATTTGTTCTTCTAAACCATTATCATTAATACCCATGTTTTCAAAATGGTTCTAATGATTTATTTTTATTGAAATGAATCTTTTAAAATATTAATTCATTTAAAATGTTTCAAAGTAGTTTGAGAAACATTGATTCAAAAATTTATTTAAATGTATTCCATTCTAAATTGTGTGACTTTTAAATGTTTTCAGGAAAAAGGGATATTTCTCTTGATGAGTTTTACAAATCATTTTCATCTATGTCAACAAGATTTGAGAGATTTTAAACTTGTTTGATGTTTATTTATTATGATACAAATATTTCATATTGTAATGAATGTTTTTGTGATATGTTTGATTGTGTGTGTTATTTTGATACCATTCATGGTTTATGGATAATGTATTAAAATTTTGTATGCTAGTTTTTAAATGAAATTTTATGTTATGTTGGATCCTTTTCAATTGAGAAATTTTTTGTACATAGTAAGTGATAGGTGGAGACAGCTATAGCTACTCGATGCATCAGTAGATCTAATGAGACAACTAGTCATGGAGTTGGTTGAGGCCATTCCAAATTTGATATACGGTTTTATCCGGGTTCATAATCATTCTTAGACGTCTTGCATGAGGCCTTAACAAAATGTTTCAGAATGTCTTTCATTATACATTACCTCATTATGAAAGTAATATTGATGCTTCATGTGGTTATTATACATGTAGAATACCCATTACCCTGTTTTATTATGGAATTATTTACTTATCTAATATTTCGGCTATAAGGTGTTCATGTTTATTATTTGTAAAGCCATGTGTTTTCAATTATTCACCATGCCTATTTTTTATGTTATATTTTGCTAAATTTTTTACCCTTTCTGAGAATCTATGTTCAATCCATTGTTAAGTTTTATTTTCATAGGATTTCCAAGAAGAGTATTATGACTGACCTATAAGGATAGTCTGAGGGATATGAATGTGGAAAATTGATACAATGTTGTTGGTGTTTTTCATTTTATAATTTAGTGTAATTTTCATATATATAATCTATTTCTCTGAATGCTAAACTTATCGGTCATTCGGGACATGATTTCCTTATATCAAGACAATGTATTAAAATAATGCACCAACATTGGGTAACTAGGTCGGGGTGTTACAATCTCTCCTTACTGTATTATCCAAAAAATACCAAAAAATTTATTGATCAATGAAATATCTAAATTTTTTTGTGCATCTATGAATAATTTGATTAACACTCTTAAAATTCATTTTATTGGTACATGATCGATGATTAATTTTTATTATGATGTTTCCAAATGTGGATTGAATTATGTATTGATAGAAAATAGAGTGTAATCATGTCGTATGGTTATACATAATTTTGAACCCTGTAATGTGATTATTATCTTAATAGGGCAAAAAATATTGATTATAGTGTTCTATTTCCTCTTACAGATACATTACCTACTCATTTAATACATTCTATTATTCATAAATAATAAAATATTTCTATATATATTCTCTATAGTATATTATAATTTTGAGTTGAAGGTATTGGTAAAATTTCACTATAATTATGAATTTGTGATTACATATACTTTTGGAATAGGTAATGTTTTAGTTTATAAATTAACCAAAATGGAATGTTGTGATTTTTATTTAGAAGAATGTGATGAGCGATGAATATTAGAGCATCTATAGGAATGAAATTTTAATATAAATAAGTATAGTTTTGAAGGTTTATTACCCCATTTTATTATAGGTTTACATTTTTTAAATAGGATGAAGAGAACAAAAATATTAATACCTTATGAGGTGGGGATATAGAGAGGGTGTGTAGTAAATAAATGATCCTTTACGTTTTTGATAGAGGATGATGATCATCATGTTCTATTTTATCGGAAGATATTGTATTTCAAAGAATACAAGATGTTTTTTAAACCAAGAAATGATACAAGGTAGAAGTTGATATTTATAGTTGTTGTAACAAGAAAAAGATTGGTAAGGACTAGTGTTTGTTTATTGAGATATGGAGTTGAAGAAGAATATACTTTCATTGTGGTGTTGTCATTAGGTAATAATACATTTAATAAGAATGTGTATATATGGTTTTCATGTTTTATTTTTTTTATTAATATATAAATTTTGTTCAAACTCGAATATAATAATTATAATAATTTGTGCTAAATTATTTTTGGGTTTTTGAAATATATTCTGAGGTATTTATCTATCCTCAGTGGAATTTTCAGGGTAGATAATAATTGATATATAAAAATGGAAAATTTATAAATACATTAGAAAAAGATTTCATGGTCATAAAGGTTTCTCTATTAAATAATGATATATACTAGTAATATTTCTAATATATATGATTTAATATATGGTAATGTAAAAAAGAAAATATTGATCTAATGATACATATGGTTTCAATTAGGGAGAAGGAAATTTTTAATGGTTTATATGATGATATGTATGGGGTGATCCATATGAAATAAAATTGGTACAAGTTTATTTTCTAATGTGTGATGGTTTATTTGATGTAAAAAAATATTTAATAATAGATCTATATAATAGATAACTGTTGATCTATGTAAAAGGAAATACATAAGGGTAACTACTATGAAATAAAAAAGTATACCTACTAATTATCTATGATACATATGTGTATCTTTATAATATATATTGATGTATAAATGTTCCAAAAATTTTCTAATATTAGATTATTGAAATTGAGAAATATTTTAAAACTAAATTTATTGAAAAAGTAACATAATAATTTTTATTACAAAGAGAGGATCAAAAATCATATAAAAGGTCTCTTATAAATTATGGGTTTCCTAAAAATTATAAGATGATTTGAGGGCTTTTATTTGAATGGGTTGATGTTTAAATGTTTTTATAGGTTTTTATTTTGTAAAAGTATTATATAATATAATATTTTGATGATTGAATATAAATTTTTATATTTTATACAACATTTTCTACTAATGTGAATGGAATTTGTAGTTATATTACAAAGGAAGATATATAACAAGAAACAGTAGAAGTAGAATCACATGGTGTGTTAAAAAAATTGAATTACGATATTACGTGATTATTCAAGAATGTGTTTTTGAAGAAGATAAAAATATAAGGAAATGTAGAGTGAATTTCGTGTTTTAATAAATGTATAATATGTAGAGAAAGAAGAATTCTATGAAAAATAATAATCACAATAAATACACAATGGATGTCTAACACGATTAGAGAATACCATTTATAAAAATCCACAGACAATATTTTTGTTACCATGGGACAAAATTAAAAAAATGGATATATTTTTATCATGTGTTCAAGGATAAAACCCAACCATTATAAAAGATATTGTAAATATTGTGAATCATGTGATCGTTGTACATACTGAATCATCCCATCATTATACATTATCATTTTGGGTAGTGAACTTTTATAACATTGGTAATTACAACTATGTTTTTGTTTTTTTGTGTAAGATATTTATGTAGAAATCCACCCAAATAGGCCTAATAGTAATTTTTAAAGAAACATATATGTGGTTTAAATAAACTGATACACCCATAATGATTTCTTAATGATCATGTGATACTTTTTTAAGTTGTATTTAGTCACCCAGGTTTACCTTGAATATGATCAGTTTTTTGGATGTTTCTGTGAAAAATTGTTCATGTATATAATATTAATCATGATTTGAATTATTATTGTGTACGCAAGAAACATTATTTCCTTAACAATAAAGGGAATTATTCTCTTCGATAGAATAAATTAATACATATAGAATGTTTTTATTCTACTATACTTATTATCATTTAGTGTGGATTTATTATAGCCTTCTCTTAATGTTTTAACACATTATTTTAAATGTATTTCGATGAAATAATTTGATAAAAAGAATTTATAGAATAACGGACATGCTCAAAATAAAAATTACTCATTTATTTTTGAAAAACATTTTCTCGGTGATAAAGGTATTAAAATAATGAATGTTATATAAGATAATATGAAAAATATCTATGATTCTAATGAAAATGTGATGTACAATGATCTAAAAAATAGATCAGAAAATAATCATATATAATGATCAATGAGGATGAAATAGTTGATGAATAAATAATTTGTTTTGATGAATTTTTTAGATCCAGTGTAGTTTTTTGGGGGAAGCTGGATGATTATATGATTTTCAAGAAGATAATAAGTATTTTTCATGATAGGATTGATGAAAATGTGACACATATTATAATTAATCATCTAGATAGAACTATATTGTATAACCAAAACAAAAGTTTTATTTATTGTGAAATAAAAATGGGAGATATCTTCAAGATTTTTATCAAATATAATAGATAAATTTTCATTAATGCCTCTCAATAATCAACGAATTGAAAAAAGGGAATTATTGATGAAGAGGATTCTGATAAAGAAAACAGTGTTTAACAATAATTTTACCAACTCATTGACATAATTTCATGAAATTTTACAAGAGTAAATGTGAAATTTTATTGAATTCTACAACTAAATTGTTTCAAGCATGGAGTAATTAGATATTTGGTATAATGTTTTCTGATGTTAAAAGGTAAAGATAATATTTAGGATGATGATGAAACTTTAAAAATAGTCACAAATAAAAAGGATTAAATATTTAAAAAATTAAATTTTTCTTCAAAGAGGAAGGTAATTAAATTATGAAACTCAAGGAGATAAATATATTATCATAATTCGGGGTTTTTGATAGAAATAAAGATGAAGGTAAGGTTGATACTTTTAGGAAATATATTATAAAATTAATCAATTCAATAGTGAATTAAGGAGAATTCATTACTGATGAAATTAGTGATGTTATATGTGTTTTAGAGACAAACCATAGAGTTTATTTTTAAATTAGAACACATATAATGCATTAAAAAATATCTCAAAATTAGATAAGGGGAACAAATATTAAAAGAAAGAAAATTAATTTCAATGAATTAAATATTGATTTCCTATTGAAAATGATTTAAATATGATTAATGAGAGAAGTAATATAAATAGGTTTCTCACTATAGAGAAGATTATTGACATTAGAAATTAAAGTGAAGGTTATCTAAAATGTGAAGCAATATGAAATAATTCAAAAAATGTTTTAGATACAAAAATAGAATTGAACATATTCAAATTGTAACATATACTATAGTGGATGATTGCGAATTATAAAAGTGAAAGATTATAGAAATATGTAGTTTTTCATAGAAAAATGAAATTAAATTAATCTAGTTAATATAGTATTTAATCATTGAAAATTGTATTTTAATTTTTATTGAAAGGGATAATTTAATATTATTAATAAAGAAAGTAAATTTTGTGGAAAATAAAACTGATCATAAGATTTTATTAAATTATAAGAACACATATTTTAAAATGAAAATTGATATTAATGGAGACATAAAAAATACAAGAAAATTTAATTTTTAAAATGATGGTTTTGTAATATAGAACAATTTTGGTTTGTAAAATTAAAGTATAATTAATTAAAAAATAAAGATTGAGATCCAATTTCAACATCTAGATTGCGAGAAATTATTAAATGAATGTACAATTTTATACAAATTGTTTTCATTGGGTACGCTTTGGGTGATTTTAAGTAATGTTATTGTTTAGTTATCAAGATTTATATTTTTTTAGAAGAGTCTTGACAAATAGTATGTGGGGGAGTCAACCACCCAAAGAGAAAAAATCAAAAACAATTATGAAATTTTTTTGCTGTAGTTTGAGAATATTTTCCAACAATTAAAAAATGTTAATAATAGATTTGATAAGATGGATAACATTTTGGATAATTCTCCACAATTATATCTTCCTAAATATTAATAATTTTAATACTAAAATGACTTAAAAGAATAATGAAAATCGAAAATAGAAATCATTTTTTGAACATTTATTGGAATCATCTAAAAAATAGGGGCCTTGGATTTTTGAGATGGGATTTTCATCACACATAAAAAGATATTTCAGTCACATTTTGTATTTTTAAAAGATTATGGAAGGCTCAGTTACCATTGGGAATTATAGGTCACCTAAAATCAAACTATTTGGATTGTCAGTGATGGGAAAATCCAATTTTACATTAAAGAACATATTATGTGTTTATTTGTCAAAAAAATATTAAATGTATCATAACTGTTTCATTAAGGTATTGATGTTTTTTATGTATTGTCTACTATTTATTATTTTCAAATATGTATGTGTATTTATGATAGGATAGTGAACAAAAGAAAAACAATTTCAGGATAGTGATACTAAAAATTAATTCTACTTAAGATTAACATAAGAAAACCAATTATGGAACATAAGGATTGGATAACATGGTCCAAAAATCATGATTAAGAATATATAAATTGGTAATATTATTTAGGATCCATCATTGATGAGATAGTGGTGGCGAAGAATGCGATGTGCTCCATATTAAAAAGGTGATGATTTTTAATTCATCCGCCAATAATTTAAATATTCCAACATATTCCCCCAAAGAGTTCTTTAATTAAAGTATTTTTCGTCTTATAAATATTATTTAAATATATATATATTTTTTTTATTTCATGTATATATGGATTAAAACATACAACATGAATTATCTTTATGAATTGTAATTCATAGGATATTACACTGTCTTAGAAATTTTGGGGAAGTCCTGAGAAGAAGCATGTTTTCTCATTTAAATGATCCGGATAAATAATTTTGATGAATATAATTGTAGAATATTTTAATCTTATTTTGAGAAAAAATTTATTCATCATGTTCTTAGTTCACTATACACACCGTAGAAAATAGTTTCACAGAGCATAATAATAAGAGTTTTTGGAGATAACACATATCTTGTAAATTGAGCAAGATACTTCTCATTTTTTATAAAAACATGAAATTGTTATATAGGTTACTATTTAAAACATTTATTTTATAAAAAAATTATATTTTTTAATATATGATATGTAATATAAAATTTCCCCATGGATTAAAAACAAAATAGTGTTTTACAAACCTTGTATAATTCCCCATGTTTTAAAAACAAAAAAGTGTTGATTAATTTCATATTGAATTTTTTCTAAGACACATGAAAGATTCTTGATAGAAACCACATTAGTATATGTCCTGGGAATTTTTGAAATTCGGTGAATTTTGGGAATCAAAATTAGTTTATAATTTTACATTTAAAATTTTAAAATTTTAATATTGTTTTTTTGCTTAAAAAATTTTGGATGAAATTTTTTCAAGTAATTATTTTTTAATATGAAATGGAAATTGGAATGATATTTTAAATACATGGTAAGTGTGTGTTCATTCATAGAAATGGCCCAGTGGATTCCATGTGGAATTGAGGCACCTAGTTGTTTTTCAAATTTTTAAAACATGGTGGATTGATGATAACACTATTATGAGTATGTAAAATTACAAGGAATTAAATTGAGTGTGTGTGTTTATGGAAACATAGGAATTAATATCCCTAATAATAAGAAATGGTTAATGGACTTTTTCATTTTTCAAAGACAATTTCATTGTCATTTGATTAAAGCTACTATAAATTTAATTAGTTTATTTTCTATAAAATTTTAGATTTTATTCTTGTACTTTTTTGGTGAGTTAGGATGTCCCTGGAAAAATCATATTGAGTACATTCTCAACCCATGATTGAGGTAATATGGGTGTTTGTAGATTCCATATACCTGGATAAAGTTAATTAAAATATATTATATTTTTTCTAGTGATGTATGTTGATATCTAGGGGGATATAAGGTGGAGTTGAAGCATGGAGCTGGATCCATTGTTACATGGGATACATTCTCTTTGGCATCTTTTAGTATTGTAATCATTCATCTTTTTCTAGTAATAATAATATGTTTCAATTTTCATGCTAATTTTTTGGTTTTTTGGTTTACAATTGATTATTCTATTTTACACATGCTTCATCATATTTTTTATATGTTTTAATACTGTGTAGTTTGGTTTTTTACTTTTTATGGGGAATCATCCCCCATTATTTTCTTATGTCCTTGGAATTTATCTCATGTATTTGGTGTCTTAAGGATTTCATGTAAGGTTGGTAGAACCACCATCACTCATCATGTTAATGAGGTGGGGTGACAAGTTTAAATTATATATTTTTTCACCAATTAATGATGTCAAACTAAAATCATTTATCAATGATTGAAGTCATTCTAGATTAACTGAAAGGGTAAAATAGGTTATCTAATATACATTTTTGGTTAATTTCTTATTTTGATGAGGGTAAAAGGGATAAATATCATAAATATTTATTTTTAATTGATGTAATAATTTAAATTTTATAGTGATTCCCATTAAAATTGTTAATATACAGATTGTTTTCATGCAGTTGAGGTCATATGTGTTTCAATCAATATTGATAATTTTATTATTATAAATTTTCACATCAGCGTAAATTTAATGTTATCATAAATTTATGAATACCATATAAGGATGGTTCAGTAAATTCTTCTCAACATTATTTGTATGCTAAAATGACCATGTGATCGTTTATGACATGAAATGTTTATTTTCATGGTCATTTTTATATCAATAATGTATATTTATAGATCTCTATAATTGAGGGTTTTTCCATTTTATGTGAAACAAAATTACTGAAGTGTGTAGTATACATTTTATTAACATGTTATTATTACATATTTCTTTACATTTTATATCATATATAAACTCAGCATGACCCAAAGATTTCATAGTACGTTATCACTTAAATGTAATTCGATAACTTGCACTACAGGCAACACTGAGTTCGAGCGCACCACGACTTACCAAACTACCCATTAAAAAAGTGGTTATGGATAATATTAACTTCATTTTGAATTTTATAAACTCTATATAACTTTAACATTCATATTATGTGTTTGTTATCCAATGTATATGAACACCTTCATTTTTTTAGATAAAAGAAATATTTTCAAAAAATGAAATTTTAGCGCCTTTTATTGGAAAGCCCTTTTTAAATAAAATATTTGAAACCTTTATATATTCAATTTAAAGTAATTAAATTATTCTTTAGAATTTGGAAATAAAAATTTTTTTTGGATAAATTGTTTGTACATTTTTGTTAACTTTCATATTTTGACGAATAGTGAAAAATACTATGATTTAATTGAAAACAACCTTTTTAATCGAGAAAATTTATAATGTTAAATTATGCATTTGAATGGTTTTGAAGTATAATTAGATTTTATTTTTATCATTTAAAACAATTTAGGTCATTATAAGTAATTTTACATTTAAATTGGACAAAAACACATGTCAATTGTTTTATTATTTTTATGTTTTAAAAACCTGTTTTTTGGTTTGGAGAACCAGAATAAATTTTAAATTAATAAATGAAACTTCAATGTTTTTAATTTGGTAAAATATAATTTATTTTTGAATTTTTAATATCAAAATTATCTTAGGGATAATTTTTGGTATTTTTCTGATAACATTTAATTTTTTATGAATAGTGAAAAACACTCCGTTATTATTAAAATCCGACTTTTTATTTAAATAATTATTTATTTTATTTAAATTCATTTTAACTCAAAATAGATATATAATACCTATATAAGTACAATTTAATTCATTGGGGTGATTTTATAATAAAATTAGATGGATAAAATTTTATTGAACTTTTTATCCTCTTATACTCACTTTCTAGAAGCATTTGTAAATTTGCATGAACAATAATTTTACTGCTCCTGTGAGTTGAATTTCAAAAATCCGGGAAACAAGAATGATATCAGTAAGTAAAATGTGGTTCAATAATATGAAAATAATTTTTTATGAATAGAAACTTTTGACATTTATTTACCATGGTTAAAAGTAAATAGGGTAATTAAATGTAAAAATGATATTATAATTACCCTAACACATGTTATAATTCTATTAGATAAGTATAATTTGACCAAAAAAACCGTAGGAATAAAATATGAACCTATTTGTTCCACTTGGATTAGATTAGGACCTTTTTCATTATTTTATTTAAAGAAGAGATAAAATAGTTAAATTCAATGTTTAATAACTGAACCATATTAATATAGGGATACAAAAAATATAAATTCGACTATAAATATTAATTATAAATATTAATAATTTCCTACATAATTGTATTTTATTTATAATTTTTAGAAATTAAATAATTTAATTTAATTATGACATAGTGATGATTTAGTAATTACCTTAATAATGAAATATTAAAATAGTGATATTATAAGTATCCAAATAAATGTAAATTGAGACTTCATATGCATTCCACTAAATTTATATGTTAATATGACATTTTAGGGTTGGTTAAATAAATTTTAATCAAAGTGGGATTGTTTTTATGGCTTTAAAAAAAATAAGACTAAATAGTGTCCAAATTGACATAATTGAGTTTTTAAAACAAATATTATATTATTAATTTATATAAAATACTAAAAATTTAATGTTCAGACAAAGAACTTAGATAAGGTTATATATATTAATAATTAACCACTTGGGGTTCTTTTGTCATTTTATAGTATGTTTATTAACCATATAATATAAAAATACAAAGAGACATTGTAAATGTCAATCTTTTTAAGTAAAAGTTAAATATAAAATATAAGGTTAATATTGTGACATATACCACTATGAAACCTATTGGTTGACATGTTCTATACACATAACCACATAAGTATTGAACTTAATCATTTTGGATCCCTGAGAAAATAAAAATTATTTTATTATAAAATAATATTTCAGCTTTTCCAAAAGTTACCCTCCCCTCTCTTATAAAAAGGTATTTCCCCTTCTAATAAATTTACTCCTAAAAAGCCATTTTCATTGGCCAAACTATGCCAAAATATCTTCTAAACTATCCTCCCTTCAGCCTTGAGGCCTTACATTGATCATAAATCCAACATAAGGACCCCTTTTGATCAACTCTAAAGGGAACCCCTAAAGAATAGTTAATAATTTCACCACCCTCTTTCAAGTTCATTTCTTATTCCAGTTCCTCATTCATTGATGTTTCCATACCAAAATAATAACTCCAGTACCTTATACATACTGCGATGTTATTATAAATATTGTACAACCCTAATAGTTATTCTATCTATCCTATAAATGACAAAGTCAACATACGTGTGTACGTACAGATTATCATCTCCAGGTCGTGGTGTAGTTTGTTATTAAAACACATCATTATTTGGATACGTATAATATTGATATAACTGATTATTAATAAATATAATACGTTAATTAATCACTATATATAATATACCATCAAATTACATATGATTTTAGCAACAATATAATGATAATGTTGCTCGTGCGTACGTATGGATTACCGTCTCCACGACGCGATGAGATTCATTTCCACATTCACTATTCAACAGTGATTATAAAAATATATATTATTAATATGTATGTAATATATTAAAAAATAATTCTAATTAATATAAATATATATATATATATTCATGTACTTACATATATATTATTCACATACTTCTATTCAATACGATATGAAAACGGAAACAGTATTTAAGCATATGTGTGGCCTACCATCTACAAAAATGGTGTTTTACATTTAACATATAAATATATTATACATATTTATATTATAAATATATATTAAATATATATAAATCAGGTTTTTTATTTTGGAAGTATGTAAATCCTAGTTTAAATGATATGATCAATAATAACAAGTAAAAACATGTACGATAAAGAAAGCAATTTTTACCAAAAATGTTAATTTAACATGGAAATAATTATTAAATGGGTAGTATAAATTCATAATTGAATCATGTGTGATATAATAAATATGAATATGGTTATTGTATAATTTAATAACATAGGATGGTCATTATACATGAGTTCAAATGTACCCTCGACCAAAATAATGTGCAAGGTAAGAGTTAATTCCTCAATTGAATTATTATTCAAGATTGTTTATGGGTATGTTTTTTATTAGTACATATTTATTATACATTTCCATGTTTCATAAAAGATTTTTAAAAGGGATTATTTTTAGGGTATTTTTTACGAAAACAACATTTTAAATGTTTTAATGATTTATTCTTCTATTCCTTTCTCAATAATTACCATAATTTTAAAATCGTTTTAATGATTTATTTATATAGAAATGAATGTTTTAAAATATTAATTCATTTAAAAAGTTTCAAATTTGTATGAGACTCCTTGATTCAAAAATTTCTTTAAATGTATTCCATTCAAAATTATGTGAATTTTAAATGTTTTCATGAAAAAGGTATATTCCTCTCAAGTTGTTTTACAAATCATTTTCATCTCTGTCAACATGATTTGATTGATTTTAAACTAGTTTGAAGTTGATTTAATATGATAAAAATATTACATATTGTAATGAAGGTTTTTTGATATGTTTGACTGTGGGTGTTTTATTTTTATACCATTCATGGTTTATAGATAATGTATTGAAATTTTGTATGCTAGTTTTAAATCGAAATTTTATGTTATGTTGGATCATTTTCATTTGATGAATGTATTGGACATAGTGAGTGACGGGTGGAGCCCGCTATAGCTACTCGATGCATCGATGGGTCTGATGAGACAATTACACATGGATTTGGCCGAGGCCTTTCTCAATTTAATAGATGGTTTTGGCCAGGTTCATTATCTTTCTTAGACGTCTTGCCCGAGGCCTTGAAAAAATGTTTCCAAATGTCTGGCATTATACATTACCTCATTATGAAAATAATATTGATGGTTCATGTGGTTATTATACTAGTAGAATACCCATGACTATATTTTCTTTATTGAATTATTTACTCATCTCATATTTCTATAATAATGTGTTCATGTTTATTATTTGTAAAGGCATGTGTTTTCAATTATTCATCATGCCTGTTGTTTATGTTATATATTGCTAAATTTTTTACCCTTACTGAGAATCTAAGTTCAATCCATTCTTATGTTTTATTTTCCATAGATTTACAAGATGTGTATTATGAATGACCTACAAGGATAGTCTTAGGGATATGAATATTGTCAATTGAGACAATGTTGTCGTTGTTTTTCATTTTGTAATGTAGTGTAATGTTCATGTATATAATCTATTTCCAAGACTACAAAACTGATAAGTCATTTGGAAAAATATTTCCTAGTATCAATACAATTTATTAAAATAATGCACTAACTCGGGGTAACTGGGGTTGGGGTGTTACAAACTCTCCTAACTATATTATCCAAAATATACCAGATAATTGAATGATCAATGAAATATCTAATATTTTTTGTGTATCTATGGAGAATTTGATTAACACTCTTAATATTCATTTTAGTGAGATATAATCGAGGTTTAATTTTTATTATGATGTTTTAAAATATCGATTGAATTATGTAATGAAAAAAATAGAGTGTAATAATGTCGTATGGTTATAAATAATTATAAACCTTGTAATGTGATTATAATCTTCATAGCCCAAATATTGTGATTATAGTGATATATTTCCTATTATGGATTCATTACAAACATATTAAATAAATATTGTTCATCATAAACCATAGAATATTTATATATATATTCTATGAAGTATATTATAATTTTGAGTTTAAGGTATTGGTAAAATTCCACTATAATAATGGATTTGTGATTACATATTCTTTTGGAAAGGGTAATGTTTTAGTTTATGAATTAACCAAAATGACATGTAGTGATTTTTCTTGAGAATAATGTGATGAGAGATTAATAGTATAGCATATATAAGAATTAAATATTAATATAAATAAGGATACTTGGGAAGGTTTGTTACACCATTTGATGATAGGTTTACATTTTTTAAATAGGATGAAGAGAAAAAAATATTAATACCTTATGAGATGGGGATATAGATAGGTTGTACAGTAAAGAAAGGATCCCTTATGTTTTTGATAATGGATGTTGATCATCATGTTTCATTTTATAGGAAGATATATGTTTTCAGAGAATACAAGAAGTTTTTAAAATCATGAAATGATACAAGGTAGAAGTTGATATCTATACTTATTGTAACAATGAAGAGAATGGTATGACCTAGTGTTCGTTTACTGAGATATGGTGTTGAATAAGAATATCCTTTCATTTTGGTGTTTTCATTAGGTAATAATACATGTAATAAAAAGGTGTATATATGTTTTTCATGTTATATTCTATTATTAATATATAAATAAAGTTAAAACTCGAATATAATAAGTATAATAATTTGTGCTAAATTATTTGACGGTTTTTTAAATATATTTTGAGGTATTTATCTTTCCTCAGGAGAATTTTCGAGGTAGGTAATAATTGGGATTTAAAAATGGAAAATTTATAAATACATTAGAAAAACATTTCATGGGCATAAGGGTTTCTCTATAAATGAATGATATATAATAGTAATATTTCTGATATATATGATTTAATATATGGTAATGTAAAAAAGGAAATATTGATCTACTGATACAAATAGATTCAATTAGGGAGAAGGAAATTTTTATAGGTTTACATGATGATATGTAGGGGTGATCTAAATAAAATAAAATTGGTACATGTTTATTTTTTGATGTGTGAGGGTTTATTTGATGAAAATGAAATATTTAATAATAAATCTATATAATACATAATGATTGATCTATGTAAAATGAAATACATAAGGGTAACTCCTATGAAATAAAAACGTATACCTAATGATTATCCATTATACATATATGTATATTGTTAATATAGATTTATATATTAATGTTCCAAAATTTCGTCAAATATTAGTTTATTGAAATTGAAAAATATTTTAAAACTAATTATATATAAAAATTCACATAATAATTTTTATTACATAGAGAGGATAAAAAATCTTATAAAAGGTCTCTTATAAATTATGGTTTTCTTAAAAATAATTATATGACTCAAGGGCTCATATTTGAATTTTTTGATGTTTAAATGTTTTTATAGGTTGTTCATTTTCTAAATGTATTATATAATATAATATTTTGATGATTGACTAACAATTTATAAATTTTATGAAACATTTTCTCGTATTGTGAATGCAATTTTTTGTTATAGTAAAAAGGAAGATATATAATAAGAAATAGTGGAAGAAGAGTCAAATGTTGTGTTAAAAAAATATTGAATTCGGATCTTACGTGATTATTCAAGAATGTGTTTGTGAATAGGATAAAAATTATAAGGAAATGTAGACTGAATTTCTTGTTTTAATAAATATATAATATGTAGAGGAAGAATAATTATATGAAAAATAATAATCACAATAAAAACATTATGGATTACTAACACGGTTGGAGAATACCATTTCTAAAAATGAATAGATCATAATTTTGTTACCATGGGAGAAAATTAAAAAAAAATGAGATATTTTATCATGTGATCAAGGATAAATCCCACCCATTATATCATATATTATGAATCTCATGTATCATGTGATTATTGTACCTATGGAATCATCCCAACGTTGTACCTACTCATTTTTGGTAGTGAACCTTGATAATATTGGTAATTACAACTATATTTTTGATTTTCTTTTTGAGATATTTATGTAGGCATCCACCCAAATAGGCCTAATAGTTATTTTTAAAGAATCATATATGTGATGTAAATTAAATGATTCACCCCTAATGATTTCTTAATGATCATGTGAGACATTTTTATGTAGTATTATGTCATCCAGGTTTACCTTGAATATGATTAGTTTTTGGGATGTTTAAGTGAAAATTTGTTCATGTATGTTATATTAATCATGATTTGAATTACTATTGTGTACATAAGAAACATTATTTTTGAAACAATAGAGGGAATTATTCTCTTATATGGAATAAATTATTACATATAGAATGATTGTATTCTACTATAATTATTTTGTGGGAATCTGGATGATTATATGATTTTAAAGAAGAAAATAAGTATTTTTCTTGATAGGGTTGATGAAAATGTGACACTTCTTATTAATCATCATCATGATTCAACTATATTTTATAACCAATACAATAATTTTATTTCTTGTGAAATTAAAAAGGGTGATATATTCAAGAATATTATCAAATATAATAGATAAGTTTTCATTAATGCCTCTCAATGATCAACAAATGGAAAATAGGGAATCATGTATGATGAGTATTGTGATTAAGAAGAAGGTGTTTTATAATAATTTTACTAACCTATTGACATCATTTCATGAAATTTTTGAACAGGCAATTTGACATTTTATGAAATGCTACAACTAAAATATTTTAAGCACTGAGTAATTAGATATTTGGTATAAATTTTTCTAATTAAATAAGGTGAAGATAATTTTTAGGATGATGATGAAAATTTAAAAATAGTCACAAATATAAAGGATTAAATATTTCAAAAATTAAATTTTTCTTCATAGGCGAAGGTAATGAAATTATAAAACTCAAAGATAGAAATATATTATCAAAATTTTAGGATGTTTATAGAAATAAAGATGAAGGTGAGTTGATAATTTTAAGAAATATAATAAAATAATAATAATTTCAATAGTAAATTAGTGAGAATTCATTACCAATGTAATTAGTGATGTAATTTGTGTATAAGAAACTAACCGTATAGATTATTTTTAAATTAGAACAAATATAATACATTTAAAATATCTAAAAATTTGGTAAGGGGAACAAATATTAAACGAAATAAAATTAATGTCAATGAATTAAATATCAATTTTATGTTGAAAAGGAGTTAAATATGATTAATTAGACATGTAATATAAATATGTTCTTCACTGTAGAGAAGATTATTGACAGTAGAAATTAATGTTAAGGCTATATAAAATGAGAATCAATACACAATAATTCAAAAAATGTTATAGATACTCAAATAGAATTGAACAAAATAAAATTGTAACATATACTATAGAGGATGTTTGAGAATTCTGAAAGGGAAAGATTATTTAAAGATCTTGTTTTTCAAAGAATAATGAAATTAAATTGTTCTAGTAAATATTGTATTTAATCATTGAATATTTTATTTTAATTTTTTTTAAAGGGATAATTCAATATCATTAATGGAGAATGTAAATTTTGTGGCAAATAAAACTAATCATAAGAATTTATTAAATTCCTAAAATACATATTTAAAAAGGAAAATTTATATTAATGGAGGCATAAAACAATACAAGGAAATTTTTTAAAAAAAAGTATGTTTTGTAATATAAAACAATTTTGGTTTGTAAAATTAATTTATAATTAATGAAAAAAATAAAGATGAAGATATTATTTCAACATCTTGATTGAGAGAAATTATTAACTCCACGTACAATTTAATACATATTATTCCCATTGGGTACGTTTTGGGAGATTTTATGTAATTGTTTTGTTTAGTTACCATGATTTATATTTTTGGAGAAGAATCTGGACACATAGTATGTGGTGGAGTCAACCCCCCCCCAAGGGAAAAATTCAAAAACAATTATCAAACTTTTGGGGTGTAGTTTGAAATTTTTTCCAACAATTAAAAAATTTTAATAGAAGATGTGATAAGATGGATGAAAATTTTGATAATTCTTCACCATTCTCTCTTCCTAAATAGTATGAATTTCAATACTAAAATGACCTACAAAATAAATAAAATGGAGAATAGAAGGAATTTTTTGAACGCTCATTGAAATCATCCAAAAAATATTGGACATGGATTTTGGAGAGTCAATTTTCATCACATATACAATGATATTTAAGTCACATGATGTATTTTTAAAAGATTATGGAAGGCTTAGTTACCATTGGAAATTAAAGGTCACCTAAAATCAAACTATTTGGATCTTTACTGATGGGAATATCAAATTTTACATTTATTAAAAAATTATGTGTTTATTGGTCAAAACAATAATAAATGTATCATAACTATTTGATAAAGGTATTGATGTTTTTATGTATTGTCTAATATTTATGATTTTGACATATGTATGTGTATTTATGAGATGATATTGAACAACATAAAACCTTTTTCTGGTCAGTGATTCTAAAAATTTATTCTACATCAGATTTACATAAGAAAACCAATTATGTAATAAAAGGATTAGTTAATGTGGTCCAAACAGCATGATTAATAATATATAAATTAGTAATGTTATTTATGATCCATAAATTATATGATAGTGGGGGTGAGTAATGGGATGTGCTCCCATATTAAAAAGGTGATGATTTTTAATTCATCCTCCAATGCTATATAAATTCTAACATATTCCCCCAAAGAGTTCCTTAATTAAAGTATTTTTCATCTTAGATTTGATTTAAATATATATATATATATATAGTTTATATCATTTATTGATGGATTCACACATATAACATGAATTATGTTTATGAACTGTAATTCATAGGATTTGGAAATGTATACGAAATTTAGTTGAAGTCCTCATTAGGAGCGTGTTTTCTCATTTAAAAGATCTGGATAAAAAATTTTGATGAATATAATTGTATAAAATTAAAATCTTACCAGGAGAAAAATTATAATCATTTTCATATCATTTCATTATACACACTGTAGAAAACAGTTTCACAGAGCACAATAATAATAGTTTTTCAAGATAAATCATATCATGTTAATTGAGAAAGATACTTCTCGTTTTTTTGGAAACATGCAATTCGTATAGAGGTTAATATTTAAATGATTTATTTTATAAAAAAATTTCTTTTTTAATATAGGATATGTATTGTAAAAATTCCCCATGGTTTAAAAACATAATAGTTTTTTACAAACATACTATAATCTATTTGAATATTGATTAATGGAGATAAGAGGTGTTGATTGTATCCTCCATGGTTATCCTCTAAAAATAAGTGATTATAATTTTTATAATAGTAAAAAATGGTATATCATGGATAGTGATGATGTATATTTTTTTGGAACATATTAAATAAAATAACATATTAGGAAGGCAATTTCATAATTAAAGAATAATCATTTTCAACTCATTCAAGGATGAGTATGAAATTATTTTTCTAATATGTCATTGGAGTAGGGACTTTCATTATACATGATAAAAAAAATTATTACGACAATACATAAGTAATTTTTTATAATGCTAAAACATGAATTGTGAATGTTTTTTTGGGGGATCAAGAGTGGTTCAATTATATAAATGAGGATTAATTCCAAATTGGACGGAATGATATATGGGTGTTGGTAAAAATCAATAAATAATAATGTTATCAGAATCGAATTGGTATTTTATAAAATCATAATAAAAGGGTAGAATTACTAAGATTAAAGTAAGAGTTTGGTGAATAGACACTCAAATTTGAAAGGAATTTATTTCAATGAGATCGTTACATTTGTTTCTATAAATGAAAAATTACTATAATTCATTCTATTGTGGTATAATGAAAATAAATGATATTCTAAATATATATTATTCTATCCTCTATTAATTAATGATCCCTTAAAATATAAAAATGATGATTGGGCCAAAAAAGTTGAATATGGATTATCAATATCTATTGATGTTTTATTTTTGGACGAAATGTGTTTATATTAACACATAATGAAGGTAGTATCCTTTACCTTGATTACTAGTGATGTACAAAGTATTATTAAAATTAATGAAAGAACCAAATTGATGAAAAATAACACTAAAATTAAATATCACAATGTGGATGTGATGTTTTCAATGTTGATGGGTTGGTATATTCAATGTTCTATCAATTTTTAAAGAAATCTTATTCAATAATCTCAATCAATGAATATTGATATAAAATAAAACCTTATCTTTGATTTATTGGAGCGTTGAGTTGTTATGCTCATGTTTGTTCCTCTAATGGAGGATATTGTAGAAATATTTAATAATCCATTAAAAATGGGAACACTTCATGGATAGAGGATAGTGATGGGTGTTGAACCTCATTAATCACTAGGATAAAGTATGGTTATTCCACCTCCTCCATCACATATTATTTGAATATTTTTTGGCTAAGGTGTATAAAAAAAATATAAATCTATTTTTTATCCATTAATGTTATTATAAATTGAAAAAAATTAAACATTAATGGTAAATAAATATATATCTATTTAACCTAGTCAAGTAGATATCACAAATTTATAATGGGGTATATATATTGGTAGTTTTTATAGGTTATTCCATGAAATCAACATTTTAGGTTCATTATTGTACTGTTCTATTGCGGATATTAAGAATGATTCAATAACATCCCATAAAAAAGAACCATAAAAGGTTTTAATATGTATATGAATAGTTATTTCAATAAGTTTATCTTTTTCATATTATATATGTATGCAATAATAGTTCACATATAGGTTAAACATAGTTTTCTAAAGTGAAATAAAATATATTTCAACAATTTGATCTCATTTTTTTAATGAATAATTTTATGTAAGTAATAGTAATTAATATCTTATAAATATTAATCAATGTTCTTATTTCCTATATAGATTTCACTAATATCATATTATAAATAGTAATTAATGATTAATTACTATGTTGGATGAGTTTTAAATGTTATTTTAGTTCAATAATTGTAAAAAATAAAATGTTGGGTACTATTTGAACCAGAAAAATATTAAGAAATATATTGAAGTATGTGTCTGTCACTAAATTTGGAAGAATTTTGAAATTGAGTGGGATTTTAACAATTTATTGCATCGAAAAAATACCTTTATTAGTGGCATTTTGTTAATAATGGAGGACATATGAAGAAAATAATTAGATATGGTTTTGTGTGGATTGTTTTTTAATAAATAAATCATGTTCAAAATATTATATAATAAATATTATAATTTGAGTTAAAATTTAATAGGATGTTGAGATGAGTATAAATGTTATTTAGATGTGTTTGGATGATATATGTAAGGTATATGATATCAAAAATATTTGGGATAGAAAATCAGCAATTTCTTCATTATATGACATAAATTATTATCATATTTAATTCCCACAATCTATACAGTGATATGTAAGAGTAACTTATCTCATATATAAGTTTAATTTTGAGGCAATGTCAATAAAAAAAATCTGATCACCTAATACCTGATGTTTGATCATGGATAAAGGATCTACATAAAGGTTGACTTACTGATATGTAATGGTTGATATGAGGAATTGGAAATATGTAAATATTGATTTGTTGATACATAATTATTGATCTAAGGGAATATGTAATTTTTAGGCAAAGTCAATACATAAAATGTGATCACCTAATACCTGATGTTTGATCATGGATTTTGGAAATACATAAAGGCTGGCTTACTGATATGTAATGGTTGATACAAGGAATTTGAAATATGTAAATATGGATTTGTTGATACATGAGTGTTGATCTAGGGAATTCATTTCCTTTAAACTTGTAAACATAGAGACATGGCATACGACCAAAAGAAAACCACAATGCAAATGAAATAGTAAAACCACCACAAATTATCACTACTGAGTGTAAAGTGTGTAAACTAATTGTAATGGGGCCAGAATACAATTCCAACTAAGAGGAGAGTACATAAAAATAAGTACAATCACCGTAGATTGTCCTCAAGGATCCTATTTGATGGGTATGTATAGCCCTCTGTCAGATGTCATTGAAGCACACCACGTTTACTGATCCACCATTGAGCATTGTCTAGACTTGGCTTCCAAAGCCCCGGTCAAGGCAGTTTGTCATCTGCAGAATACAAAATTGGTGGCGAAGAATATCATGTAGGGGTGAGTTTAAGAATAATCAGTTGGGAACCTGAGACCCTGAAGGTCTCTCAGTAATCCATGAAGGAAAATACCAGAAACGAAGATACCACAAATGTAATACCACCAATCATGATTTCAAACACATAGAAAAATGTAAAATATGTTGCTCAAAATAGTTATAACTTATGTAAACAAGTAAAGAAGATTATTTTAACGATACATAACATTATTCTGTCGAGAGGCGCTACTGCTGAACCCACACTGTGTCGCTAGGTGTTGACCCACTAAGGATATCTAGGTGCTGACCCACATAGGATGGCTAGGAACTGACCCACTGATGATCGATTTGTATTGAAACACATATGATCCCTTTTTGATGACCCATACTGGTTCTCTATGTGTTTACCCACTCAGGATCACTAAGTGCTAACGCATGCAGAATCACTATTATTTGTTCACGTAACAACCGGCCACTAGATTGCCACACTTTGCACGCATGATTTCTGGAGGATTCGTTTCTCTAGAAATCTGTTGTACCTCAACAACCATGAAATTACACATAGAGTAATCAAAAGGACCATCTCATTGTAAGGGTCTCAATGCAACATAAAATGCATCATTCAGACGCCCGGTTTGTAAGCTATAGGGTTTTTAGTAAAAAGGGCCTATTTGGATATGAGTACGATCTAACCGAGCCACACTCCATCTTCCATGAATAGTCATGTGCAGTATATCAGATGAACATATCTATTGAAATGGTATTAATTCCCTTGAATGAGCGTAAATAGGATGACCGGTCATAGAGATACATGTGTTTTGGTAAACAGGGGATGCTTGAATCTTGGCCCGGTCCAACTCAGTAAGACCGACTAGACCTACTCGGGATGAGGGTCATATGTAGCCCAGTTTAATTAGAAGGACCAGTCCTAACACAGTATGGGTCGGGTTCGGTCTGGTCTGGCATAGCTAGAGGGCCAGGAAAATGGGCATTGATGGACCTGGACTGGGATTGCGGAGGGTCCAGTCCTCCGGATCGCCCGATGACCCGGTGTCGTCCAGACAGACCCAAAGGGCACGTTTTTGGTCTTCTAGAACAAGTCCAGCCTACTAGCTATGGGGTCCACCCCAATGGTTGTGGGTCCGGCCCAATGCGTTGTCTGGAGTGTGACGTGGCACCCTAATACCAACTGCGCGGTCCAGTTGGTAGGGCGTCATCTAGCTAGGACGTGGTAGCCACGTCATGTCGGGTCCCCACTATCGCCACAAACATGGGCCCTCCTCTATTCACGGTCGATAGACCATGGATTTCCAACCACCGGACGTCCTTGAAGCGGGTCGTCTCTCCACATGGCACACAACTCTGTGTCTCCCGCTTTAGCCTCGGCGCGCTGACGGGCATACTGCTACACCCTACCACCTGCTGAATCTGCAGCCCTCGATACTGTCATTCACCATGCAGCATGCACCGCCTCATGCTTCTGATGGCATTAGCGTGGTGACAGAACCTTTGGAGGAACACCAGACATGTTCCGGTGGCCCGTTCTTCACGTCGCCTACGTCTATGTCCCCCAGATATCACCCTCTTCACCGTTAAGTTCTCCAATCTATCTTGTCGTCATGATGACTGATTGACTTTGATTAACGCACCATGAAAAACTATGTATGAGAGACCATGCCTTGTTTGGGTCTTCCCACTCCCTCCTTGTTAGATTTTAATAATGGGGAAAAGATGAGGATAATCACACCTCTTAAAAAAACCGAAATATAACCCCTCACAGTATCCACCCACACGAACGAGCAATTCATCAATCAACCTATTAGTCGAATGATCTATGTTCATTTTAAATTTTTTAGAACAAGGAAGAATTTATAAAATATATAGAACACATAAAACCTTACCTCATTGGCATTTTATGTCGAATCATTCTTCCTCGAGGGATTAGGATGTCGATGTCACTTTCAGCTTCGTTCATCGAGGTTTGTCGATGCCGGTGATGATCCACCGACACTTGTTTTCGATTCATCTTTGGAGAGCGATTCTGCTAGCTGTTCATCAAAGATAACCCTAAACTCCAACACATTGTAATTATTAAAAGAAATAAAAATCACAACAATGTTTCACCCAATAATGATACTCAATATATGAGCCACATTTAATGATCCACACTTAATGAGTCATTTAGATTGTTGTGTCATGGTTCCAAACAAGACATTATTGAACATCCATCAGTACACCATGTCATAAACACTATTCTACACCACATCTTCTCTTTCATCAAATTAATGGGAGGAAAGGATATAAAGTAATTCTTTTATATTATTTTATTATTTTTTTGGAAAAGTCTGAAAAAACATTTATGCTCAGCCCTTGCTGGCAGATGTTAATTCATTTCATGTAGAATATTAATGTTCTGAGTTCAAAAGTGACCTCATATTTACGATCAGAATTTTTTTAAAAAATTTACAATAACACACTCACACGTTTATGGAACATACCTTAAGAAAAGTTCACAATTTTTTCCGTGCTCTCTAGGCCTCATAATCATGTACCATCCGAGCGTACGGTCTTAAATTAATTCCATAAAACAATTACATGGAATTCCAGAGACATTACATCATGTATAATTTAAATTATACCTTGTGATAAATATTTCCCAAATAGTGAAAATGTTGGAATTCATGGTGAGTCAATCCACCACTACCAATTTCATGTCATTCCTTTTGGATGTTTTTGGGAGACTAAAAAAATTATTATGATGTTCTCTCATATCTTCATTTTTATTTGAAATGGTTTCAACATCCCTATGGAATTATATCATTCTATATTAACCTATTGACATATGAAATACAATTATACATACTCAAAAATCCAAATCTTTAAGTTGTCTCACCATAATTGTTCTCGAATATCATAGTACATCATGGTGCTTCTCAGATGGATAATGAAATATGAGGTATGTGAATCATACAATAGTTCATTCATTATAATAAGTGATTCATGAACAAAACAATTATTAAAAACCAAATCCCCCCATCATTATAGATATGGAAGAAATTTATCTACAATTTTTTAATTTTTCTCCATCTTTTGTAGCTCTTTGTCATTAGTTTGTGAAACCTTAATCATATCTTGGACTAATGTTTTGGAAAAAATTTACCCAACATAGGGAGTTTTCACTACCATTATATATCAAGATCCTAACAAAGGATTTTCATGAATATGGGGTATTTCTCAATCCACATCATACATATATTGTAAGGTTATTTTTTTCATAGATCATCAACTCTCTTATTCTCATTTATTGGATGGTAGTGAATAGAGTGATCATAGTCCTTAATTACAACAAACAATAACCTTTGATGCATGTAGAGCTCTTTTTATTTGAATATATATATTTGTCTCTTGTGATCATAATATATGATACACTTATCACAATTGAGGTGATGTGCTAGATTATCAAGGAAAATAGCATAGATTCTAGCCTTATATCTTGCATTTTGTAGTCATTCTCACAGATATTATACTTTCATGAGGTGTACGCTTTCAATTTATCCTTATGAGTGAGTAAAAAACCCAAGAGCTTCATTTAAGATTAAAGATATATTAGAAAAACTACATCAATTATTGTTAGATTTTTTACAGGTGCAATTTTTATCCACTTCATGATCTCCATAAAGCTTTCCTCACATTCATATATACATACATACTTTTACCTATTTCTTGTTAACATATTTAGGGGTATAGAAAATCATGAGAAATTTCTCATAAAAATGAGGTAGAACCGTACTAATCAAGGAACATTATGGATTTCTATGACACTAGTGGGTATGGGTCATCCCATAATTTTGATTGTTTGTTAAGGGTCCACACAAATTCCCTCACTTGTGATCGCATGCCCCTAGAATGAAAATTATTGCATCCAAATGTAACATGATTTGAAATTATTGTACATTTCTTCCATGTACAATGTTGAAATCACAATCCTTATTTTCTCTATATGTTCCTCCATTTTCTTGGTGTAAATGATAATATCATCGATAAACACTGCAATATAATTGTTGATGTATTTCTTAAAGACCCTATTCGTCAAATACATGAAGATTGTAGTAGAATTATTAAGTATTATGGACATCACTATGAACTAAATGTTCCAAAAAAAAGTTATAGAATTAATTATTCTTAATATCATCCTTATTAATTTTTAGATGATGATATCTAGAATTCTAACAACCCGAGATTCCATGATATGCTTATCATTTAATAATGCAATAACTTGCATTGTACGCAACTTCGAGTTCTAACACACCGCAACTAATCAAAGTAGCCTTTATGAATATTAATTCCCACTTTTTTAAATTATATAAATTTTATATTTCAAAACGGACTTCATTTTTGGATTCGGAATATCGAAATTAGCCTAGGTTGAATTTTTGGTATTTTTCTGAGAACTTCCAATTTTTTTATGAATAGTGAAAAATACTTAAAACAACTTTTTTGATCAAAATATTTTATAGTGATAAATTAAACTATTGGGTGGTTTTAAAGTATAATTAGAATATATTTTTACTATTTTATCCAATGGTGGTCATTATAATTAATTTCACTTTGAAATTGGACATAAACAATTGTCAATCTTTTGATATATATTGTTTCTTAAAAACATGCTATTTGTTGGGACAATGGGAATTAATTATAAATTTAATTAATGAAACTTATATGTTTTGAATTTTTTAAAATAGGCATCATTTTGGGATTTGGAATATCAATTATAGCTTAGGGTGAAATTTTGGCATTGTTCTGAAAAACATCAATTTTTGATGAATAGTGAAACCACTAAGTGGTAGTTAAAAAACTGATTTTTCATTTAAATGAAACATTACCACTTCTGTGACTTGATTTTCAAAAATAAGACATACATGGTTGTCATTAGGAATTAAAATGTGGTTCAATGGGATTAAAATAATTTTTTGGTGAACAGTAACTTTTAAGTTTAATTAATCGCGATTTAAGGTAATTAGTGAAATTTAAGGTAAAAATTGTATTATAAAAATATGGAATGACCATTACACTTATCCTACCACTATTGTATGTGTCATGTACGACCATGAAAATCCATGGGTCAACTTGGGGACCCCATTGATCCACTTTGGTAGGAAAATGACATAAATAACTTTTTATTTAATGTTAAAATAAAAATGTCACAAACAAGAGTTGTTTTACTAAAACAATTTTTAAATGGGGTTATACAAGTCATATTTTTGACTATAAATATTCATTATAAATATAAAATGATTTCCTACATCATGATATTTTTTTATAATTTTTAGAAATTATATAAATTAAATTATTTATGAAACCATGATGATGCAGTGATTACCTCATTAATTAACGATTTAAATAAAATGAGAAGATAATGTAAAATCTAAGACTTACACTTGTCAAAAACCTGTTAGATGAGTATATTTAGAACCCTTATAACCTTATCTTCGAAATATATAAGTTTGGGACATTTAGAATCTGAAAAAAAGCATTTCATAATAATGTAACATTTCAATCTTTCCAAGAGTGCCCCTTCTCTCCTCTTATAAAAGCCCCCCCCCCACTACCACCTAATTTACACCTTCAAAGCCTTTTGGCTCGGCCAACTTCTGCCCAAATACTCTCTCAACTTCCCTCCCTTACTCTTATATTCCTCAATTTGGGCAGAAGTCTTCCCAAGGAAGCCTTTGGCTCAAATCAAAAAGAGTAACCCGATTTTAATGTAATGTCTTCTCTTATGTTATTTTGTTTTATTTTGCTTATCCAACCCCCTAACTCTTTTTATTCATTTATTTTGTAACAAAAACAATATTCTCAATATACTAGGATGTTTTTATAATAATTATTCTAGCTACACTTACACACACCTACATCTAATGGTTAAAGAACATACTGTTTCTGTGGATGGCGAATTTCTGCCTCACGAAACGATGATTGTTCAACAGTCATATAACACCTCTAATGGTGGCCATTTTGATGAAACTATTTTCATATATGATATATATATTATTTTTATGTTTTTCTTATGCTTTTTTATTTCTCATTTGTGGCATACTTTATGATTTCCATTATGGGTGAACGCGATAATTTCATTTTAGGAAGTGCGGACTACCGCCCCCTCAAAGTGATTTGAATCGTTAATGCCATATGTGGGATGTATAAAGGATGGAGTAAATGGTATTATACATTATATTATACTGGAATTATATTATACATTTATATAATTATAAATTCATTCCATTAAATATGAAATATAAATGAAAGTAGCGTTCATGCGTACGTAAGGCTTACCGTCTCCATGAACGGTGCATTTCATTTCATACCTCTAATTGTTATGGAATATTATAAATTAATGTATATACAGGATATATATGAGATATATTATATCAATATCATGAATATAATTCTGGATATAATGGATATATCACCACATGAACAACTTGTAATTATAAGAAGTTTATTTTTGACTCAAGTACCAAAGATCGACAAAACGACCGTTATTAACTTAAATAATTACATAATATTCATAACATGGTAATAAGTGATATAAAAGGAATAAAAAACTTTAAAATGGTTCTTAAGAAATTATAATTTAACTCTAGTTTATTATTCAGGAGGTTAAAGAACGTTCGAGTCAAGACAGGACGCAAGGTAAGATAACTTCTTAACCCAATTTCTATTCATAGGGTTAATCTCCTACTTTCAAATTATGTCATGATATTATTATATCCTATCTTGTATTTGTAATTTCATTATGTTTACTTATAGTGAATACACATAATATATCTATTTTATATAAAAAATGATCTTTGTAGGGTACTTTGTCTCAATCTCCATTCATTGAGGCATATTTTGTTTTATACAAAAATTTCTTTTATACGGTGTATAAACCCCTTTGAATTTTAAGTTTATTCAAAAGGAATCTTTTTATACGAAGTTTTTTACTAAACGACAAAAAGGAATGTTTTTCTTGTCATATGTACGCGGCGACAACGACTTCTCCACCGCCGTAACCATTATTTTAGTTTCGGCTTCCTCTACAAGCCATAACTTTTATTAAATAAAAAATAAATACCAAGTTTTAATTTTCTTTTATTTTGGTAATGAAAATGGTTTTGATAAGGTTTTTATTATATCAATGTGTTGTATTGATATCTTGTGATTGAAACGTGGAAATGTTATGTTTCCTTTATGCATGTTTTATGTGATACGATTATGTTATGGTTTATGATATGTTTAAACCTGTTCATATGAGGAATGCATTGGACTTAATAAGTGACGGGTGGATCCCGCTATAGCTCCTCGATGCATCGGTAGGTCTCATGAGACAAACTAGTGTCTTGGCACGAGGCCTTGACAAAATCTTATTTTTGGTCTTGGCACGAGGCCTTAGCTACATGGTTATGATAGTCCGGCATTATGCATTCCATCATTATGAAAGTGGTTATTGATATTGCATGTGATTATTCGACCAGTAGAATATCCATGTGAATAAGTAAATGGAATTATCTAATTTTAATTTTGCCATATTATGTTGAACTTCAAGTTTAAAAGGCTTTTGATTTAGTTATACATTGCCTTTAATGTTAATGTTTATTTACGAAAGCTTCCACAATATTGTTATCCTTACTGGGCATCTGAGCTCACCCCTTTCAATGTTTTAATATTTTCCAGGATGTGAAGAAGTATTGTATGAATGAACTGCAGGGAAAGTCAGAAGAGGATATGAGTGTGGACTATAGAGACTTTGTTATTGTAGTTTTTCACTTTATGATGTAATGTAACATTTATGAATGTATCTAGTGTTTCCAAGGCTACTAAACTAATCATTCTTTCGAGACTTGATCTTTTGTGATCATGCCAATGTAACGAAGTAATGCACAGACTCTGGGTAGCTGGGGTCGCGGCGTTACAGTTGGTATCAGAGGCAGTTTTGTAATAACCTTGGAAGCTAGATTTAGATAAACTCTGATTAGAGCACATAGCCCAAAGATAGACTTTGAGGATTAGTATAGAAGAACTTCCTAGAATTTCGGTATTATAGAGATTTTGTGAGTTTTCTGAACAATACATCCCTGTCTGGATGCGAGCAGGTAGAGGCGGCTCTGGCACAGATGTATCTAGGGGTAAAACCTGAAAACACAGCTTTGAGCTAGACTCGAACGGGAACTGGTGCACGACAACGGGCCTTGCTGCACTCTTGGTTATGACACTCCCGAGGGATATGATTAGGATAATTATCATTTTCTTTACAAACCACTATGATGAGTTATGATTATATACTTCCTCAAAGAAAACATTTCTTTTTATGATTATGGATTATATCCATAAATAGTTCAATTTATGTTAAGTATTTTACAAGTATGGAATTATGTATTTTGATTCATAAACTAATCTAGTTTATGCCATTGTTTAGAAATGGCGCCTAGTGGAAGGAATGGAAATCGTATCAATGCACGAACTCCGTGTAGGGATTTCCCTCCTGCTCAAGATAATTATTGTGGAGATGGAGATACAACTAGTTCTGATCAACTTATTACCATACTGGGACAACTCACTCAGGTTATGAATAATAACCTTACTCGTATGGAGCACCCTCATCCGCAACGTGGAGGATCAATGTTAGACCGCTTCATGAGGCAACAACCACCAACATTTAATGGGGGTAAAAATCCATTATTATCTGAGCAATGGATAAACTCCTTAGAGAAAATATTCCATGCCTTGGGGAGTAGCAAAAGGGAGAAGGATGTCATGGCAGTCTACCGCCTCACTGGAGATGCCGATCAATGGTGGTCGCTGATTCAAAACACAAAGGAAGATGAAGAAGTATCAAATATGGAATTGAGAGAGTTCAAAGATCTTTTCTTAGAAAAATACTTTCTACATGACCATCAAGAAGATATGGAAAGGCAATTTCTGAGTTTGAGGCAGAAGGAGGATGAGAATGTCGCAAAGTATGAGGCTAACATTACAAGGTTAGCGAGGCATGATGCAGATTATATACGTAACCCAAGAAGTAAGATTGATCGTTTCTTTGATGGGTTAAAACCATTTCTCCATCGAGCATTAGTCTCAAAAACCTTCTCGTCATACGAAGATATCATCTCGTGTTCTATCAAGACAGAAAAGGAATTATCTAAATCTTATGGCAACAAAGTAAAGCAAGAGAAGAAGAGAACGGTGGAACAAGAGATGGATAAAGGGAAAAAGGGAAAGACGGATTTTCTATTATGTGATAATTGTGGGAAGAATCAACATGGTGCTTGCCTAATAGGAATGGGAATTTGATATATATTTGGAGAAAAAGGTCACCAGGATCGTGATTGCAAGGGAAAGAAAGAGGCTATCAATGTTGAATGCTACAATTGTAGGGAAATGGGGAATTATGCAAATAAATGTCCAAAGAGTTTGGGAAACTTACCTCAGAAAAGGACAAGGGATGAAGGCCAATCATATGCTATTACTACAGTTGAAGTGGAATAATTTATGTATTGGTGCTTTTGGACTCAAGGATTGTATTTTGGTTATAAGAATAATGTGATATATATAAGGATTGCACTGAAGTACCTGTTGTTTCAGTAAGGTTTTAATATTATGAAGGTAATCATATTTTTAGTATGTGAAAAAAAGAGAAACATTAATTTGTTTGGGGAATCTGATGTTACAATTGATTTTGGAATTTAGAGACCTTTTAAAGAAAGTCTGGACATAGGTATTTTGGATAACTATTAAGGTTGGAATGGATTAAGTTGAACCTTGGATAGTATTGTTTAAGGTTAAAACATTTCAGAAGATTATTTTTGGAATATTATAATACTATAGTATTAGAAAAAGGACAACCTGCAGGGTGGGGCATAACCCGTCGCGTTAGACAAAGCTGCAGGAATCGAACCCAAAACCATAGTGCGACATGCCTTTATTACCTACCAATAGCCTATAGGAAGTCCCTGGTTATTAAAAAATAGTTTTACTAATCTAAATGTTATGTGTTAATATTTGGAACCTTATACAATTAGAATAAATAGAATATTTTTGAGTTCTATTACCTTTTAGAGTGAAAGATGGGTTTGTGGTAAAATTTTTTTAAAGAATGAAAGTCTACATGACAAGTATGTATATTCCCTTACGTTCTTAGTAAATCTCCTAAATAAATTCCTCAACTTTATAAAAGGTAACTTAAAACAAAAAAATTACCGGTTAACTTTTCCAACTGGGGATTCAATGATTATTTAACCAATCACAAGTTTGTGATTTTATTATGGTTAACTTTCTCCTAATCCAGTTTTCTATGACTCTCCATCAGACCTTGATGGTTTGTTTTTCTTCTATATCCATATTTTCATATAATCCTAGCATGGGCTATCTCGGGTGACCTTTGTACTTATCATTCTATCTTTTAAAGTTATATTTTTTATAACCTTATTTTCGATGTGGGTTTTCCACAGAGGTATTTTCTATTTTAAACCTTTTATTTTCAAAGAAAAATTTCAAATTGCGAGGATGCAATTTATTGAAGGAGGAGAGAATGTAACACCCCGAGCTTCCATGATATGCTTCTCATTCAATAATGCAATAGCTTGCATTGTACGCAACTTCGAGTTCTAACACACCACAACTAATCAAAGTAGCTGTTATGAATAGTAATACCCACTTTTTGAAATTATATAAATTTTATATTTCAAAATGGACTTCATTTTCAGATTCGTAATATCGAAATTATCCTATGTTGATTTTTTGGTATTTTTCTGAGAACTTCCAATTTTTTTATGAATAGTGAAAAATACTTAAAACAACTTTTTTGATCAAAATATTTTATAGTGATAATTTATACTATTTAGTGGTTTTAAAGTATAATTAGAATATATTTTTACTATTTTATCCAATGGTGGTCATTATAATTAATTTCACTTTGAAATTAGACATAAACAATTGTCAATCTTTTGATATATATTGTTTCTTAAAAACACACTATTTGTTGTGACAGCGGGAATTAATTATAAAATTAATTAATACAACTTATATGTTTTGAATTTTTTAAAATAGTTATCATTTTTGAATTTGGAATATCAATTATAGCTTAGGGTGAAATTTTGGCATTGTTTTGAAAAACATCAATTTTTGATGAATAGTGAAACCACTAAGTGGTAGTTAAAAAACTGATTTTTCATTTAAATGAAACATTACCACTTCTGTGATTTGATTTTAAAAAATCCTACATACTTGGTTTTCATTATGAAGTAAAATGTGGTTCAATGGGATGAAAATAATTTTTTGGTGAATAGTAACTTTTAAGTTTAATTAATTGTGATTGAAGGTAATTAGTGAAATTTAAGGTAAAAATAGTATTATAAAAATATGGAATGACCATTACACTTGTACTACCATTGTTTTATGTGTCATGTCCGACCAAGAAACTCCATGGGTCAACTTGGGGACCCCATGGAGCCACTTTGGTAGGAAAATGACATAAATAACATTTTATTTAATGTTAAAATAAAAATGTCACAAACAAGAGTTGTTTTAATAAAACAATTTTTAAATGGTGTTATACAAGTAATATTTTTGACTATAAATTTTCATTAGAAATCTAAAAATATTTCCTACATCATGATATTTATTTATAATTTTTAGACATTATATAAATTAAATTATTTATGACACAATGATGATGCAGCGATTACCTCATTAATTAACGATTTAAATAAAATGAAAAGATAATTTAAATTCTAAGACTTAAACTTGTCAAAAACCTATTAGATGAGTATATTTAGAACCCTTATCACCTTATCCTCGAAATATATAAGTGTGGGACCTTTAGAATCCGAAAAAAAGCATTTCATAATAATGTAACATTTCAATCATTCCAAGAGTGCCCCTTATCTCCTCTTATAAAAGGCCCCCACCACTACCACCTTATTCACAAATTAAAAGCCTTTTGGCTAGGCCAAACACTGACCAAATACTCTATCAACTTCCATCCCATACTCATAGATTCCTCACATTGGGCAGAAGTCTTCCCAAGGAAGCCTTTGGCTCAAATCAAAAAGAGTTACACAATTTTAAGGTAATGTCTTCTCTTATGTTATTTTGTTTTATTTTTCTTATCCAACCCCCTAAACTCTTTTTATTAATTTATTTTTTAACAACACCAGTATACTCAATAAACTAGGATGTTTTTATAAGAATTATTCTAGCTACACTTACACACACCTACATCTAATGGTTAAAGAACATACTGTTTCTGTGGATTGTGAATTTCTGCCTCATGAAATGATGATTGTTCAACACTAATATAACACCTCTAATGGTGGCCATTTTGATGAAACTATTTTCATATATGATATATATATTATGTTTATGTTTTCCTTATGCTTATTTATTTCTCATTTGTGACATACTTTATGATTTCCATTATGGGTAAACGCGATAATTTCATTTTAGGAAGTGCGGACTACCGCCCCCTCAAAGTGATTTGAATCATTAATGCCATATGTGGGATGTATAAAGGATGGAGTAAATGGTATTATACATTATATTATACTTTAATTGTATTATAACATTATATAATTATAACTTCATTCCATAAAATATGAAATAGAAATGAAAGTAGCGTTCATGCGTACGTACGGCTTACCGTCTCCATGAACGGTGCATTTCATTTCTTACCTCTAAACGTTATGGAATATTATAAATGAATATATATACCAGATATATATGAGATATATGATATCAATATCATGAATATAATTCTGGATATAATGGATATATCACCACATGAACAACTTGTAATTATAAGAATTTATTTTTGACTCAAGTACCAAAGAGCGACAAAATGACCGTTATTAACTTAAATAATTACATAATGTTCATAACATTGTAATAAGTGATATATAAGGAATAAAAAAATTGAAAAAGGTTCTTAAAAAATTATAAATTAACTCTAGTTTATTATTCAGGAGGTTAAAGAACGGTCGAGTCAAGACAGGACGCAAGGTAAGGGAACTTCTTTGTAAAGACCCGTAAAATTCAAGGAAAATTTTTTCTTAATTTTTTTTGGAATTTTACAAGAGGGCGGTTTCAGACGGCACCTGATTCCGAGGCCCGGTGTGCCCGGAATAAATTTCCGAAGTTTGGCTTGGGTACGTTCAGTGAACGAACGAGCGGGAATTCCTAACTTTTGATCTGGTGCTCGGAATTTAAATCTGAGGACACCGATGAACTCGCAGCGCCGATATTCGCTTAAGGAGACCTTTTCCGAGGTTGCGTTTATTTCGGGTTGAGAGTTAGTTTTTGGGAGTTTAGAATAAGTTAAATAAAAATTGTGGATTACAAATTTTTATTTAAACTTGTTGGTTAACTTCTCTCAAAGGAAGTTAGGGGTGGGACCCACAGCCACTTAACCTCCCTTGAGTGGATTAAGTGTGGTGGGGCCCACACGAACCCTAAACATTTCATCTCCTCTCAAACTCCTTTAACCCCCCTTTTAATTGACATGTCAACTTGTTATTTAATTTTGGAGTTATCTTATTTGAATTCCAAACCTTTGAAATTCAATTGTTAAGTTTGTGAATAAAATAAGACTCTATCTTATTTTATTTGGTTAGAATTGTTTAGCCATCTTGAGAGCTTTTGGGTTATTCTCCTTCTTCTTCAACTTTGACGAAGAACGCTCAAGCTCTGACGAAGAACGCTGCTCCTCTCTTCTTCGTCTTCCGTGTCAACGAAAGGGAACACCGCTTCCTCCTCGGACTCCCTTCATCGGCATACGATGATTCTCCAACGACGTACCTCTTCGGACGTACCTCTTCGTCATCGGATTTGATGAACGATTACCGCGACGCCCGACCTCCGCGACGTTGTCTTCCGCGGGACGTTGACAAATCTTCGAACCTATACCCAAGGTAGGGGTTGTTTTTAATTGTTTATTTATTTATCCTTGGTCGTGGTTCTAGCATGACTAACGTGAGGATTTTAAATATGTGTTATTGTTTAACGTGAGGGGGCCGGACCGCATGAACACGGTCGAACCCCCTCCATTGTTCTTGATAATTTATCATGCGGTTGAAACAAGATGGCATGGTGCCGTCGCACCACGCGGATATTCGCACGATTAAATTGCGCGGCGTCGTCACGCCACGCCGTGGAAGGATCATCAAGAACGCGACGCCGTCGCGCCGCGTCGAAGGGAATCAAAGGCGTGGCAGAGGGGCGCGGTGCGGTCGCACCGCGCCGGACGACGAACACCGTGGCCGGTTCCGGGCCACGGCGGGACGAGAAGACCGGCGGACGGGCCGCCGGCGTCGGAAGCCGGAAAGGGGACCGGTTTTCTGGTCCCGTTGAAGAAAAACCGGCCGGCAGATGGCCGGCCAGAAGGTCAAAGGCCGGGGGAATTTAATTCCCCCGGCCAGCTCTAAACCCCCCCCCCCATTTATGAGGGGGGGCGGTTTCTTTGAGGGGGGCAGCCGGCCCCCCGGTTCTTCTCAAAGCAGGCCCCCCACGAGGGGGGGGCGGCGGTTTCCAAAGGCGCGGCTAAAAGCCGCGCCGCCATTCCAATCAAGCGGGGGCCCTGCCCCCCGCGCACTGCCTCCGTGCGGCGCCAAGCCGCCGCGCCCCCAGGCCGCCGCGCCGCTAGACCGTCGCGCCGCCAGGTCGCCATGCCGCTGCGCCGCCGGGCCGGGCCGGGTCAGACCCGGGTCGAGTCGACCCGGTTCGGGCCGACCCCCGGGGGGGGGGGGGGGGGGGGGGGGTCGGGCCGGGTCGGCCCGGACCCAGACCCCCCGTTTTCGAGACGGTTTCGGTCTTTTGTCCATAACTTGAGCCACAGACATCCGATCGACGAACCGTCTGCGGCAACGCGATCCTTAGATCGAGACGGTCGTTTCGGTATATCACACTCAATGTTTCGGAATACTTTGAGTTCGGCCGGGTTGGTTCGTACACGAAACCAATCGGGCCTTCGGAGCGGAAACGCTCATATCTTGAGCTAAGGACGTCCGATTGACGTGCCGTCAGCTTTGTTGTGTTTCTCTTAGTGAGACGGATCATTTGGCATACTCCGCCCGAGGTTTGGACGCAGGTGGAGTACGGTCGGGTTGGTTTTGCCTTAAAAACCAACCGGGCCCCGGGGACAAAAATGCCAATAACTCTCAGACCGGGCGTCCGATCGACGCGCCGTCTGTTGCGTTGAGTTCATGTTGATGATACGGAACTTCTGGATACATCAACTCTGGACTTTGTGACAGTTGATGTATCAGCCTCTCGGCTCGTGGAGCGGATCCTCCTGTACGAGCTTGCTGTGTGCGGGAACCCTAGTGCAGGCTGCGACTGTGACTGCTACTACTGCTACTACTACTACTGTGACTGCGACGACGACAGTATAGAGATCCTGTGTGGATTCGACGACGATGACTACAGCACTCAGCGATCCTACGTGGATCAGTGCTACAGGTCATGTGTGGGCCCGATCCTGTGTGGGTCCGATCCTGTGTGGGTCTTTGCGCTCAGCGGTCCTTTGTGAACCAGCGCCTACAGGTCCTACGTGGGCCCGATCCTGTGTGGGTCTTTTGCGGGGGTTAGTTACCTAACAATCCTTCGTGGGTCAGACGACTTATATGGATCAGAGATCATCATTATCGTCTTTTGAAGAAGTATACATGTGTGAGCTGAATCCTGTTTCTTTCCTGTGTGGTTTGTGTTGTGCTATCCTGTGTGGATTACGTTTTGCTTTCCTGTGTGGAATACGTTTACTTTCCTGTGTGGACTGAGTTGTACTTGGGCTCGGATGTTGGAGCGTATTTGAATTTGATGACTTAGGTATATGTATGGGCATATACCTAAGCAGTGTTGGTTGTTACTTTGTGATTGTACCTTTCTTCGTGGTTTATCTTTTGTGGATTTGAGAGACCTCAGGGGTCTCGGGGTCCCTACTGAGTAGCTTATACTCACCCCTGCACGGGATTTGCCCGCACTACGTTGTGTTGGTTGCAGACGACGGACAGCGTTGATCTTAGCTGAGGCTTGCAGAGCACGACGATACCTGGAGGTGGACTACTGGGCGGGACGTGCTCGGAGCAGACGGCGGGACCCGTGGAGCAGTGGAGCTATCTGTACCCACCCTTCAGGTGGGATTTCCAGTGGACAGCTCGGTGTAGCGGATTTTACTTTTATGTTTCTGTTTTCCCTTTCGAGTTTTACTTTACTTTCAGTTTGGGTTTGTATACTGGCCCATTTACCTTTCCGCACTTTTAGTTGTACTCTGCTTTTGATTAGTGTTTACTTTCCGCTTGCTTACTCTGTGGTGTTTGTTTACTTTACAAAGGCAATGCCTTCCCTTTTTACCGGGATTTACGCCTTGGTGCTAGTCGCCAGCCCCTGGCCTATGGAAGGCGGGCTAGGGGTAGTCACGGCACGGACCCCGAGGGCGGGTCGTGACAAATTGGTATCAAAGGAGTTCGGTTCTACCGCAAACTCTGATCTTTTCAATGTGGAGCAATAATGTTTAGCGTATTGAGTGTGGTTATCAGTCCAGGGAGTCCAGTGTTGGTGCGGCGGCCGACGTATCCGTACACCAGGACCCTGACTTCTGATTTCCGACTTAATACACAAAAACATTGATTGCGTGTGTGTTTCAAAGTTTTCTTTGTGATTACTTATATCAGCTCACCGGGTATACTTTTCTGACCGTGGCGCACCTGTTTCCTTTTCAGGATAGCCCCACGACGACATCCAGCTAGGGTTCCGAGAGTCGACTATGACGACAGCCCACCGAGCGACGAGGCTTCGGTGCAGGACCCTTTGTTAGCAGTGGCACCGGCGGTAGCTCTACCCGCCGAGCCCCCGATGCTTCCAGCACCAGCCGCTGACGATGCACGTCGCCTCAGCGCACTGCATGAGTTTCAGCGCCAGAAACCGCCCAGGTTTCGCGGGGAGACGGATCCCCAGGCAGCTGAGGACTGGCTGGAGGCAGTGGTACGTGTGTTTAGGCTAGTGAAGACACCAACAGACCTCATGGTGATCCTCACTGCGAGCCTACTACATGCAGCAGCAGGACGATGGTGAAGCTTGATGCTCCAGGTGCACGATGAGGCATCTCTACTTTGGATGGACTTTGAGAGCCTCTTCCGCTCGGAGTTCGTCCCAGCCACCCTTCGTGCGGTGCGTATCCAGGAGCTTCTTCAGCTGCGGTAGGGCAGCATGACGGTCACTCAGTACTCGGCGAGATTTACCGATCTCTCGCGCTACTCGACCGACATGGTACGGGACCCATTCTTCCGGGCCCGGACCTTCGAGCAGGGTTTGAGACACGAGATCAGGGCATCGCTGATCTCCCTCAGCATACCGACTCAGACAAGAGTATTGGAGCAGGCCCTTCTGATCGAGAGCTTCCTTGATGAGTCTACACCAGCGCAGCGACCCACCGCAGGGCGGCACGTGGCAGAGTCATCTGCAGCAGGCAGTCGACGGATGACTCTGGGGTCCAGACAGACCAGACCTTCGGGCAGACGACCACATGGCACTGGCTCAGCAGTGCGGGGCACACAGCGAGGAGCCAGTCTTTCGAGAGGCAGACAGTGCTACTCGTGCAGCGGGCAGGGCCACATGGCTCGTGACTGCCCAACCCGCCGTGTCGAGGAGCAGCAGACAGTTGAGGGACCACCGAGGCAGAGGCAGAGGGTCGACCGTGACGGTCCTCAGGGAGGAGGCGGACGAGGTAGAGGAGCTGGACGAGCAGCCGGTGGTGGGCGACGCTTTGAGGCTCTGCCACCACCACCACCAGGAGGTCCACCCCGACCACAGGGAGCTGGCGGGCAGAGACAGGTACAGCTCCAGGCAGTAGAGGACTACGACCACGGCGCACCCGAGATGATTTGAGGTACTATCTGTGTCTATTCCACCCTTACTGCAGTACTTATAGACACAGGAGCGAGTCACTCTTTCATAGCTTCTGCCCTTGTTCGGAGCTCGGAGATTCCGACAGAGCTGTTGGCTCGATCCTTACGGCTAGAGACTCTTACGGGAGCAGACTCGACGATTACGCACTGGTGTCGGCAGTGTGATCTTACTCTAGGAGGCGAGAGCTTTGGCTGGGATCTTCTTGGAGCAGCGTCGAGGCCTTACGACGTCATCTTGGGCATATATTGGCTATCTACGGTCCATGCGCAGATTGACTGTTTTAGGCGCAAGGTGCGATGTGTACGCACCGACGGGAGCAGGTTCACCTTCACCGGCGAGAAGGGAGCCTTTGCAGCACAGGATGGACTTCCGCGGAGGAGAGGACAGCCCATCACTCATCAGTTGGCTAGCCTCATCCTTGGAGCAGTTGACGTGCGGAGTCCTGGTTTTCCTGCAGTGGTGGATCAGTTTGCGGACGTTTTTCCCGACGACGTTTCAGGGCTACCTCCTCGCAGAGAGGTAGACTTTTATATTGACTTGTACCCCGGGACAGCCCCGATATCCACTCCAGCATATCGGATGGCCCCCGCCGAGCTTCGAGAGCTACGGGTACAGTTGGAGGACTTGCAGGGCAAGGGGTTCATCTGACCCAGTGTTTCACCCTGGGCTTCCCCGATATTGTTCGCCAAGAAGGCGGACGGGAGCTTGCGACTTTGTGTTGACTATCGTCGCCTGAACCAGGTGACAGTGAGGAACAAGTATCCGCTACCGAGGATTGATGACCTCTTTGATCAGCTCAAGGGAGCACGGTGGTTCTCTAAGATAGACTTCAGGTCAGGCTATCATCAGCTCAGAGTCAGAGACGAGGATGTGTAGAAGACGGCCTTCAGATGTCGGTATTGTAACGACCCAATCTTTTTGAGTATTATATTAACTTACTCTTAATGATTTAATAAGACATTAATGGTTAATGCAGAAAGGGGAGTTGATGGCTTCATCCAGTAGACTCAACCCTTACGAAGCCCACTTATCAGAGCTTGTGAAGGAGGTAGCATCGGTGGGCTTCGCTTTGGACCAAGCCCAAGACGAGCTCCAGCGTGTCAAGCTTGAACGAAAACGCTTGCAGGAGAAGTTCAAGTTAGTGGAGATTGCTACTAGGGCAATGTTATCTGAGACTCCTTCAGATTCTCTCACCATAGCACACCTTACACTTAGGTCTTATGCCAGTGTTATAAGGGGCTATGTGATGAGACCCTAGTTTCCTTGTGTAATCCTTTCGGGTGAATAAATTGAGATTTCTTCCTTTAGTGATGTTTGTGAAATTTCAAATGTCTAGATAATTTTAGAATGTATTTTATTGATGAATTTTGAAAAAGGGATATTTTGAAATATTTATGTAAACCCTAAATAACTAATGATGTGTAATGATTTTCAAAAAATGGTCTTCTACAAAAGTGTTCATTAAGGAATTTGGAGTCTAATATGATCAACTTAATTTTTGATGAATAGTAAATTATGAATAGTGATTTTACGCTTAGGATTAGTAATAGGACCAAATGGATTAGTAATTTCACTCAAAGAAAGTTTTAATATAATTTAGACACCTAGATTAACTAATGTGATTCAATAAAATGGTTAAATAACGGTTTCATAAATTATTATTCAAGTATTAGTTTTTTCAGATGAATAGTGTTTTTTAATTAAAAATTTAATTAAAAATAATTAGAAAATTATTTCTATAAAAAGGACTTTATTTTTGAACTCAGAGCTTCGATATTATGTTAAGGTAATTTTTGGGGATTTTTCTGAAAAAAGTGAATTTTCGATAAATAGTGTTTTTATTTAAAAATTAAGTTAAAAATATTTAGAAAATTATTTTTATAAAATGGATTTCATTTTTGAAATCAGAGCATTGATAATTTGTTAAGGTGAAATTTTGGGGTTATTCTGAGAAAGTTGAATTTTCAGTGAATAGTAAAAATACAGTTTTAGGGTTTCAGTATGTTTAATGACATCATAATGGTGTCATGATGATGTCATGAGATCTTTTGAGGGTTGGCCGGCCAAGGGTGATGAATTATTGGTTTGGGGGCCCCATGTGGCCTAACTCCATGATAAATGCCAAGGGAGAGCACATGGGTTTGAGAAAAGCACATGTGAGGTGTCCCTTGGCCATTAATGCTTTGTCCCGTCACTTTCCCTATAAATACCCACCCTTTCCTCCCTTAGTTTTCACTCCCAACTCTCCCCCAACGAAGTTCTGGTCTTCTTTCCTTCCAAGGAGTCCTCCCAAGGTGCCCCCAAGCCCTCAAGGTCCAATCCTTTGAGTTTCAAGAGTCACGTTTTAAGGTAATGGATCCGACCCCTCTCTTTCTTTTCAAGTAATCTCTTTTATGTCATTTCTTTTATACTCCATGTTCTTATGTTGGAGGATGTTCTTTTATATTCATCCTACTGCCTATTTCATGTTCATATGATGAGAGACCCCCCTTGCCCTCATCAATTCTTTTTAAGAATGTTTAAGTGACGCCGTTAGGCTGCCGAATTTTTAAGGGATTCTTTCACCCTTCTCATTTTTCAAGTTCGATTTTCATGTCAAGTCTTTCAAGTTCCTTTTTATTATGTTGGGGTATGATCTCTATATCAATCATACTGATCTCTTATGATCATATGATGAGGGACCCTTTTTGATCTTGTCAAATCATTTTCTTTTGAAGTTAAGTGACGCCGTAAGGCTGCCGAATTTTCATAAGAGAAATCTAATTTTTTTCCTTCCATGTTTTTCATTTCAAATGGTATGTCCCTAAAATTTCATTACCATGTCCATATGTCCTTCTTATTCTTTCACCCTACTGTTTTATGGGTCATTTATGAGTGGGTGACCCATGTCCCCTCTCATTTCAATGTTTTCTAAAACCCCGAAACTTAGCCGTTATGCTGCAGAATTTTCCCCTCAAAATGCCTTTCTCTTTTCTCAAAAATTATTTTATGTTATAAAGTGAATACTCAAAGCTCTTATTTCTACAAGGGTATTCACATATATATCAAAATGTTCCATTTTAAATTCTGGGATTTACATACATGAGACCCACCTTCCTTTTTTGTGGGTTTTAAAGTGTCGTAAAGATCATGTCTTAAAAGCAGTTTTTACAACGTTATAATTATGAAATGAAACCCAGTTATTTTATGCTATATGGGTTATTTATGAAATGTTTGATGATGATATATGTGTCTCACATGATAATAAAGGCAAATTTAAGGGTGCGCCCTGATAGCGCTCCAATTCATTGGGTAATGATGTAACCACTAGAGATTACAATTTTCACGATACCTTGGTGAATAACCTTGGTAATTTTCAAATGACACCTTGGGGATGGACCTTGGTGATATGTTCATGATTTTCTATGTTAAATGATGTAGCCACATCTTCAAGTTATGAAAAATGTTATTTTATTATGAAATGCCTCATGATTTCTTTCTCATGCCTTAAAGTTCTTTTCATGTCCTTATTGAAGTATCTCAAGTTCACATGTAAAATGTTCCTCTTGTTTCCCTTACTGGGCCTTCTTCTCACCCTTTCTTTTGATGTATGTCCCCAGGTTATGAGATGCAGTAATGAACCTAGAATGAACTTAAGGAGACGCCTTTCAAGTGTTTAAGAAGATTGTTTTATGTTGTTTTCATGTATTATGTTCCTGGTTTCCAGGACACTAGACCTTAAAGATCCTCAGTTTTGTGTAATGTAATGAAAGTTTATGTTATAAAATGGCGGGATGCCATAGTTGGTATCAAAGGATGGTTTAGTTATTTGTGGAAATTAGGATATAAAAACTTTAGGAAGAACCCTATAGAAATGTTTAAATATAGGAAAACTTCCTGGTATTTTGGTAAGTATTGAGTAAGTGGTCTATCAGACAGATACATCCCTGTCTGGATACGAGCAGGTAGAGGCGGCTCTGGCACAGATGTACATAGGGGTAAAACCTGAAAACACCACTTTGAGCTAGACTCGAACGGGAACTGGTGCACGATAACGGGCCTTGCTGCACTCTTGGTTACGACACTCCCGGGGGATATGTTTGGTTAATCACATGCTTTTTATGAATCATTATGAAGGAATTATAGAGAACTATAATTGTCTAAGCACGAAATCTTAGTTAAAAGATTCATAAATTAAATAAGTTTCTCACTAAGGTTTTATTCTTTTAGAAAATGGCGGTCAATAGGAGAAACCGTGCCGATGGTGACCGCAATGCACCATGTGCTGACGGCCCTCCGATGGAAGCCGGAATGGAAACATTCATGCGAATGATGATCCAACTGACTCAAGTTATGAGTAATAACTTGAATCAAGCTGAGAGGCCGACCTCACCACGAAGGGAACAACTTTCTGTTGAGTCCTTCATGCGTCAACGACCGCCAGCATTCAGTGGATCTACTGACCCATTGGTTGTGGAACAATGGATAAGCTCCATTGAAAAGATCTTTTTTGTACTTCATTGTTCGGAACAAGAAAAAGTCACCCTTGCTGTTTACCGCCTAGAGGGAGAAGCTGATCAGTGGTGGTCACTGATCAAAAACACGAAGCCACGAGGAGAGATGGAAGCTATGGAGTTGGAAGAATTTAGGGGGATTTTCTTTAACAAGTATTTCCCTCGTTCCATGAGAACGAAAATGGAGAAAGAGTTTCTCGAGCTGAAGCAAAAGGAGAACGAATCTGTTGGAAGCTATGAGATGAACTTCACAAGGCTTTCCCGTTATACCTCAAGCTTTGTCATGGACCCTAATGGGAAGGTTGATAGATTCTTTGGCGGACTACGACCACATCTGCGGAAGAATCTAGCCAACAGGGACTACGATAGCTATGAAGAAATAGTTCGAAGTGCTATGAAAGTTGAACTAGATTTTGGGGAGACACAATGGTCTCACAAATCTAATGAGAAGAAGAGAACTCTAGAACCGAGCCTGGGAAGAAGTTTTGATCAGGAAAGAGGTGGAAAGCATATGCAACATGCCACATGAAATAAATGTGGGAACAAGCATCCGGGGAACTGCTTGATCGGAAGTGGCAAGTGCTATAGGTGTGAAAAAGAAGTCCATATTTCTCGGAATTGTCGTGGTGATGTGAAGCCTCAACTTCCCAACACTAACGACAGAGGAAAGATGGTTCTGGCCCTACCCGAAGTCACATGCTTCATGTGTGGACAGCTTGGGCACTTTGCTAATCAATGTCCAAATCCGAGGGCGGTGGAGGGGAATCACCATCAACCTCAGCAGAGGCCAAGGGAGCAAGGTCGTGCTTTCGCTATCACAACAACTGAAGTTGAAGTTCCGAACGATGTGGTAGCAGGTACTCTTGTTGTCCTCTCAAAACTAGCAAGTGCTTTATTTGATTCTGGTTCTACGCATTCCTTTATTTCTTCCAAGTTTGCAATGAATATAGAATCAATCCCCGAATTGCTTGAGGTAGAGTTGTCAGTCAAGACTCCAAGTGGGATTATCCATGCATCAACAGTGTTTAGAGACTCTAGTGTTTACTTTGGTGAGCACAATCTTATCGCAAATCTAGTAGTCATTCCCATGATGGAATTCGACGTTATACTAGGGATGGACTGGCTCTCAAAGTATAATGCTAAGATCAAATGCAGAAGTAAGGAAATCTCAGTAGTCTTGAATGAACGACCTACAGTTATCTTCCGAGGAGAGATATCCCGAACTGATCCCTATCTAGAAGCACCTCTTATAGCTTTCTTTATGGAGTTAATCGGTGATGAGGAAGAAGGGAAAGGGAGCATAAAAATTTAAGATGTTCCGATTGTTCAGGAATACATTGATGTATTTCCTGAGGAGTTACCTAGACCTCCCCCAGAAAGAGAGGTAGAGTTCTCCATTGAACTCATACCTGGGTCTCAACCGATATCAAAGACTCCGTATAGAATGGAAAATGTGGAGCTAGAAGAGTTAAAGAAACAACTCCAAGACTTGTTGAATAAGGGGTTTATCCTACCGAGTGTGTCTCCTTGGGGAGAACCAGTTCTCTTTGTGAAGAAGAAGGATGGATCAATGCATCTATGCATTGATTATAGAGAACTGAACGGGATTACAGTGAAGAACAGATACCCTCTTCTGAGAATTGATGATTTATTTGACCAACTTCGTGGGTCTCAATTCTTCTCTAAGATTGACCTTCGATCTGGTTATCATCAACTGAGTGTGAAGAAGGAAGATATTCCAAAGACTGCCTTCCGATCAAGATATGGGCATTATGAGTTTACTGTTATGCCCTTCGGCTTGACTAATGCTCCTGCTATTTTCATGGATTTGATGAATAGAGTCTTTAAGGACTACCTTGATAACTTTTTGGTAGTTTTTATTGATGATATTTTGATATATTCAAAAAGTCGTGAGGAGCATGAAAATCATCTGAGGGTTATTTTGAAAACTCTATGGAAGGAGAGGCTCTTTGGGAAGTTCAGCAAGTGTGAGTTTTGGTTACAACAAGTGGCTTTCTTGGGGCACATCGTAACCAATGAAAGAATCTTGGTTGACCGTGCAAAGACAATGGTTGTGGAGGAGTGGCCTCAACCCACAACAGTAACTGAGATTCGTAGTTTCCTTGGTTTAGCGGGATATTATAGGAGGTTTGTGAAAATCTTTTCACGGCTTTCTAATCCACTAACCAAGTTGACTCGAAAAGGGGTTAAGTTCATCTGGACAAAGGAATGTGAGGAAAGTTTCCAAGAGCTGAAGAAGAGATTGGTTACTGCACCTGTATTAACACTACCCTCTATCGGAGAAGGATTCGTTATTTTTAGCGATGCATCTCTGAAAGGGCTTGGGTGCGTCCTCATGAAAAATGACAAAGTAATTGCTTATGCATCTCGACAGTTGAAGATTCATGAGCAGAATTATCCTACGCATGAGCTAGAGCTGGCGGTAGTTGTTTTTGCTCTAATGATATGGAGGCACTATCTTTATGGGGAGAAATGTGATATATACACTGACCACCAAAGTCTAAAGTATATTTTCACACAGAAAGAATTGAACATGAGACAAAGGAGATGGTTGGAGCTTATTAAAGACTATGATTGTTCAATTCATTATCACCCTGGAAGAGCAAACAAAGTCGCGGATGCGTTAAGCAGGAAAGATCCTGTTGTTCTGGCAACAATGAGGATCCTGGGAGATCCCTTGATTAAAGATCTAGTAAAACTGGACATGGGAATTATAAGTAAAGGGACATCATCAACCCTATCCCAAATGATTTCTCAACCTTCATTACTAGAGAAGATCAAGAAGGCTCAAAAATAATATCCTTTGCTACAGGAGAAGTTCGAGGCTGTAAAGGATGGGAAGTTACCTGATTTCTATATTGATCAAGAAGGTGTATTGAAATTTCATACAAGACTATGTGTTCCATCTATTCCGGAGATAAAGAAAGAACTGATGGATGAAGCTCATAGCTCTACATTCTCTATACATCCGGGAAGCACTAAGATGTATAGAGACCTTCGTGATCATTATTGGTGGGATAACATGAAGAGGGAGATTGCGGATTACATTACAAGGTGCCTGGTGTGTCAGCAAGTAAAGGCAGAAAGACAACTTCCTAAGGGGGTATTACAACCGCTACCCATACCAGTATGGAAGTGGGATAATATCACCATGGACTTTGTAACTGGTCTCCCAAAAACATCCAAAGGAAACAATGCGATATGTGTTATTGTGAACCGTCTCACCAAGACAGCCCATTTTATCTCTATTCGGGAAGATTTCTCTCTGGATCAGCTTGCCAAGATATACGTGAAGGAAGTGGTAAGGCTGCATGGGGTACCACTATCCATCGTATTTGATCGTGACCCAAGATTCACATCAAAATTCTGGAGAAGTCTTCAGCATGCTCTGAATACTGAATTGAATTTTAGTACGGCCTATCATCCTCAAACTGATGGCCAATCTGAAAGGACTATTCAGACACTCGAAGACATGTTGAGATTATGCTCAATGGAATTTAAAGGTGGATGGGATCAACACCTCCCATTAGTGGAGTTCTCCTATAACAATAGCTTCCATGCGAGTATTCAGATGGCACCCTATGAAGCTATGTATGGAAAGCGGTGTAGAACTCCTACTTGTTGGGATGAAACTGGTGAGAGGAAGCTTCTTGGGCCTGATCTTGTGCAAGAAATGACAGAACAAGTTCATGCCATCCAACAACACATAAAAGCTGCTCAGAGTCGGCAGAAGAGCTATGCTGACAATCGACGAAGAGACTTGGAGTTTGGTGTTGGTGACAAAGTCTTCCTTCGAATTTCTCCATGGAAGAGAGTCATGCGGTTTGGGAAGAAAGGGAAGCTCAGCCCTAGGTACATTGGCCCCTATGAAATCCTTGATCGCATAGGAGCAGTGGCCTATCATCTAGCACTTCCACCGAACCTAGCTCAAGTTCACAATGTCTTCCATGTATCTCTCTTGAGAAGTACATACCCGACCCTTCGCATGTACTGAACCCAGAGGTGGAACAACTTGAACATGACCTCTCTTATGAAGAGCAGCCAGTGGAGATATTAGACTGTAGAGACAAGGTTCTACGAAACAAGACTACCCACCTTGTGAAACTGTTGTGGAGGAATCATAAGTACAACGAAGCGACTTGGGAGCCCGAGGAAACGATGAAGCAAAAGTACCATCACCTTTTCGGCTAGGCCTCAAGTATAAATTTCGGGGATGAAATTTCTTAAGGGGGGAAGAATGTAACGACCCAATCTTTTTGAGTATTATATTAACTTACTATTAATGATTTAATAAGACGTTAATGGTTAATGCAGAAAGGGGAGTTGATGGCTTCATCCAGTAGACTCAACCCTTACGAAGCCCACTTATCAGAGCTTGGGAAGGAGGTAGCATCTGTGGGCTTCGCTTTGGACCAAGCCCAAGCCGAGCTCCAGCGTGTCAAGCTTGAACGAAAACGCTTGCAGGAGAAGTTCAAGTTAGTGGAGATTGCTACTAGGGCAATGTTATCTGAGACTCCCTCAGATTCTCTCACCATAGCACACCTTACACTTAGGTCTTATGCTAGTGTTATAAGGGGCTATGTGATGAGACCCTAGTTTCCTTGTGTAATCCTTTCGGGTGAATAAATTGAGATTTCTTCCTTTAGTGATGTTTGTGAAATTTCAAATGTCTAGATAATTTTAGAATGTATTTTATTGATGAATTTTGAAAAAGGGATATTTTGAAATATTTATGTAAACCCTAAATAACTAATGATGTGTAATGATTTTCAAAAAATGGTCTTCTACAAAAGTGTTCATTAAGGAATTTGGAGTCTAATAAGATCAACTTAATTTTTGATGAATAGTAAATTATGAATAGTGATTTTACGCTTAGGATTAGTAATATGACCAAATGGATTAGTAATTTCACTCAAAGAAAGTTTTAATATAATTTAGACACCTAGATTAAGTAATGTGATTCAATAAAATGGTTAAATAACGGTTTCAGAAATTATTATTCAAGTATTAGTTTTTTCGGATGAATAGTGTTTTTTAATTAAAAATTTAATTAAAAATAATTAGAAAATTATTTTTATAAAAAGGACTTTATTTTTGAACTCAGAGCATCGATATTATGTTAAGGTAATTTTTGGGGATTTTTCTGAAAAAAGTGAATTTTCGATGAATAGTGTTTTTATTTAAAAATTAAATTAAAAATATTTAAAAAATTATTTTTATAAAATGGATTTCATTTTTGAAATCAGAGCATTGATATTTGGTTAAGGTGAAATTTTGGGGTTATTTTGAGAAAGTTGAATTTTCAGTGAATAGTAAAAATACAGTTTTAGGGTTTCGGTATGTTTAATGACATCATAATGGTGTCATGATGATGTCATGAGATCTTTTGAGGGTTATCAGGCCAAGGGTGATGAATTATTGTTTTGGGGGACCCATGTGGCCTAACTCCATGATAAATGCCAAGGGAGAGCACATGGGTTTGAGAAAAGCACATGTGAGGTGTCCCTTGGCCATTAATGCTTTGTCCCCTCACTTTCCCTATAAATACCCACCCTTTCCTCCCTTAGTTTTCACTCCCAACTCTCCCTCAACGATGTTCTGGTCTTCTTACCTTCCACGGAGTCCTCCCAAGGTGCCCCCAAGCCCTCAAGGTCCAATCCTTTGAGTTTCAAGAGTCACGTTTTAAGGTAAGGGATCCGACCCCTCTTTCTTTTCAAGTAATCTCTTTTATGTCATTTCTTTTATACTCCATATTATTATGTTGGAGGATGTTCTTTCATATTCATGCTACTGCCTATTTCATGTTCATATGATGAGAGACCCCCCTTTCTATCATCAATTCGTTTTAAGAATGTTTAAGTGACGCCGTTAGGCTGCCGAATTTTTAAGGGATTCTTTCACCCTTCTCATTTTTCAAGTTCGATTTTCATGTCAAGTCTTTCAAGTTCCTTTTTATTATGTTGGGGTATGATCTCTATATCAATCATACTGATATATCATGATCATATGATGAGGGACCCTTTTTGATCTTGTCAAATCATTTTCTTTTGAAGTTAAGTGACGCCGTAAGGCTGCCGAATTTTCATAAGAGAAATCTAATCTGTTTTCCTTCCATGTTTTTCATTTCAAATGGTATGTCCCTAAAATTTCATTACCATGTCCATATGTCCTTCTTATTCTTTCACCCTACTGTTTTATGGGTCATTTATGGGTGGGTGACCCATGTCCCCTCTCATTTCAATGTCTTCTAAAACCCCGAAACTTAGCCGTTATGCTACAGAATTTTCCCCTCAAAATGCCTCTCTCTTTTCTCAAATATTATTTTATGTTATAAAGTGAATACTCAAAGCTCTTATTTCTACAAGGGTATTCACATATATATCAAAATGTTCCATTTTAAATTCTGTGATTTACATACATGAGACCCACCTTCCTTTTTTGTGGGTTTTAAAGTGTCGTAAAGATCATGTCTTAAAAGCAGTTTTTAAAACGTTATAATTATGAAATGAAACCCATTTATTTTATGATATATGGGTTATTTATGAAATTTTTGATGATGATATATGTGGCTCACATGATAATAAAGGCAAATTTAAGGGTGCGCCCTGATAGCGCTCCAATGCATTGGGTAATGATGTAACCACTAGAGATTACAATTTTCACGATACCTTGGTGAATAACCTTGGTAATTTTCAAATGACACCTTGGGGATGGACCTTGGTGATATGTTCATGATTGTATATGTTAAATGATGTAGCCACATCTTCAAGTTATGAAAAATGTTATTTTATTATGAAATGCCTCATGATTTCTTTCTCATGCCTTAAAGTTCTTTTCATGTCCTTATTGAAGTATCTCAAGTTCACATGTAAAATGTTCCTCTTGTTTCCCTTACTGGGCCTTCTGCTCACCCTTTCTTTTGATGTATGTCCCCAGGTTATGAGATGCAGTAATGAACCTAGAATGAACATAAGGATACGCCTTTCAAGTGTTTGAGAAGATTGTTTTATGTTGTTTTCAGGTATTATGTTCCTGGTTTCCAAGACACTAGACCTTAAAGATCCTCAGTTTTGTGTAATGTAATAAAAGTTTATGTTATAAAATGGCGGGATGCCATAGGTATGGTCACTATGAGTTCTTGGTTATGCCTTTCGGTGTAACCAACTCTCCAGCAGTGTTCATGGCTCTCATGAACAGGATCTTTCAGCCATACCTCGATCGGTTTGTCGTGGTCTTCATCGACGACATTCTGATTTACTCTACGTCAGAGGAGGAGCACGCCTATCACTTGCGAGTTGTACTAGACACACTCCGAGAGCACCAGATTTATGGTAAGCTCTCGAAGTGCCAGTTCTGGATACGTGAGGTCCACTTCTTGGGGCACGTTATCTCTGAGGCGGGAGTTGCAGTAGATCCTGTGAAGATCGAGGCTGTGTTAGCATGGGAGCCACCCAAGGGCGTGACTGAGGTTCGGAGTTTCTTGGGACTAGCTGGATACTATCAGAGATTCGTGCCAGACTTCTCTAGAGTTGCAGCACCACTCACAGCTTTGACGAAGAAGGGTAAACCCATCGTGTGGTCAGACAGATGTCAGCAGAGCTTCCAGGAGCTGAGACAGAGATTGACTAGCGCACCTATCTTGAGGTTGCCTGAGGAGGGATTAGGGTACGTAGTCTACTGCGATGCATCAGGGACCGAACTCGGATGTGTTCTGATGCAGGATCGGGCAGTGATCGCCTATGGATCACGTCAGTTGAGGCCGCATAATCAGAACTACGCTACCCATAACCTGGAGTTGGCAGCAGTGGTCTTCGCTCTGAAGACATGGTGACACTATCTGATGGGCGAGCACTTTACAGTCTTTTCGGATCATCAGAGTATCAGGTATATCTTCTCGCAGAAGGACCTGAACCTGAGACAGCGGCGATGGCTCGAATTCCTCCAGGACTATGACTTTGAGATAGTCTATACTCCTGGGAATGGGAACGTAGTAGTCGATTCCCTCAGCAGGAGGATGGGCATTCAGCTACTTGAGGAGGCAACGGAGCAGCTAGCCTCTTTACAGATATCCTTCATGGATAGAGATGGAGCAGCCTTCCTCCAGTCTCTTACAGTCACCCCTCCACTACTGCAGCGGGTCAGAGAGGTACAGTGTGAGGACGCTGACTGTGAGACACGGCGTGCACAGATATCCTCGGGACAGGCACCTGATGGTTTCTCCCTTGGAGCAGAGCACGACATCCTTTTCAGAGGACGTACCATGGTACCAGTCGCTTTACGAGAGGAAGTGCTGAGAGAGTTTCACACTTCTCCTTTGGCGGTACATCCTGGAGTGGAAAATATGTACCAGGACCTCAGACGATAGCACTGGTGGCCGGGCATGATGAAGGCAGTAGCAAAGTTCGTTTCTCGATGCCTCACCTGCCAGCAGGTGAAGGCAGAGCATCAGGTACCAGCGGGCTTGGTTCAGCCCTTGGAGGTTCCGGAGTGGAAGTGGGACGGCATATCTATGGACTTCGTGACTGGAATTCCACGTACTTCCAGAGGTCAGGACTCCATATGGGTGATTGTTGACCGACTCACCAAGTCGGCACACTTCTTACCCATTAGAGAGCAGGGCTCAGTGGAGAGCTTGGGACGTCTCTACGTTCAGGAGATTGTGCGGCTCCACGGTGTGCCATCATCTATCGTCTCCGATCGAGATGCTCGCTTTACTTCCCAGCTTTGGAAGGGGTTACAGGAGGCGTTCGGGACGTAGCTACGTCTGAGCACAGCCTTTCACCCTCAGACGGATGGTCAGACGGAGAGGACCATTCAGACTCTCGAGGACATGCTCCGCGCATGTGTCCTCGACTTTGGTCGCAGCTGGAAGGACCACCTACCGTTGGTAGAGTTTGCGTACAACAATAGCTACCACTCCACCATCGGGATGGCACCATATGAGGCGTTGTACGGCCGAACTTGTAGATCTCCTTTGTGCTGGACAGACTCTAGGGAGTCAGCACTGGTGGGACCGGAGATGGTCCAGGCCACAACAGAGAAAGTCCAGGTCATCCAGGAGCGGATGAGGATAGCTCAAAGCCGGCAGAAGTCTTACGCTGATAGGAGGCGGAGGCCACTAGAGTTCGAGGATGGTGACCACGTCTTATTGCGGGTCTCACCTCGACGTGGTATTCGGAGATTTGGCCGAGGCGGCAAGTTATCTCTGCGCTTCATCGGACTCTTCCAGGTCCTCAGCAGGGTTGGCGAGGTGGTTTATCGCCTGGCTCTTCCACCTCAGTTGCACCGGGTGCACGACGTCTTCCACGTATCCCAGCTAAGGTGATACGTGCACGACCCGACGCACATCATTGACCATGGGGATCTTGACGTTGACGATGGGGCGACTTTCACGGAGGTCCTGGTGGAGATAGAGGATTGACAGGAGCGGGTCCTGCATGGGAGATCGATTCCTCTTGTGCGCATCAGATGGCAGCACGGGAACCTCCAGGAGAGCACATGGGAGCGGGAGGCTAAGATGCATGCTCAGTACCCTCATTTGTTCCCTAGTTTTTGATGTATCTTTACGGGGACGTAAAGCCCTGAGATGGGAGTAATGTAAAGACCCATAAAATTCAAGGGAAATTTTTTCTTAATTTTCTTTGGAATTTTAAAAGTGCGTGGTTTCAGACGGCACCTGATTCTGAGGCCCGGTGTGCCCGGAATCAATTTCTGAAGTTTAGCTCGGGTACGTTCAGTGAACGAATGAGCGGGAATTCTTAACTTTTGATCCGGTGCTCGGAATTGAAATCTGAGGACACCGATGAACTCGCAGCGCCAATATTTTCTTAAGGATACCTTTTCCGAGGTTGCGTTTATTTCGGGTTGAGAGTTAGTTTTTGGGAGTTTAGAATAAGTTAAATAAAAATTGTGGATTACAAATTTTTATTTAAACTTGTTGGTTAACTTCTCTCAAAGGAAGTTAGGGGTGGGACCCACACCCACTTAACCTCCCTTGAGAGGATTAAGTGTGGTGGGGCCCACACGAACCCTAAACTTTTCATCTCCTCTCAAACTCCTTTAACCCCGCTTTTAATTGACATGTCCACTTGTTATTTAATTTTGGAGTTATCTTATTTGAATTTCAAACCTTTGAAATTCAATAGTTAAGTTTGTGAATAAAATAAGACTCTATCTTATTTTATTTGGTTAGAATTGTTTAGCCATCTTGAGAGCTTATGGGTTCTTCTCCTTATTCTTCAACTTTGATGAAGAACGCTCAAGCTCCGACGAAGAACGCCGCTCCTCTCTTCTTCATCTTCCGTGTCAATGAAAGGGAACGCCGCTTCCTCCTCGGACTCCCTTCGTCGGCATACGAAGATTCGCCAATGACGTACCTCTTCGGACATACCTCTTCGTCATCGGATTTGACGAACGATTACCGCGACGCCCGACCTCCGCGACGTTGTCTTCCGCGGGACGTTGACAAATCTTCGAACCTATACCCAAGGTAGGGGTTGTTGTTAATTGTTTATTTATTTATCCTTGTTCGTGGTTCTAGCATGACTAACGTGAGGATTTTAAATATGTGTTATTGTTTAACGCGAGGGGGCCGGACAGCATGAACACGGCCGAACCCCCTCCTTTGTTCTTGATAATTTATCATGCGGTTGAAACAAGATGGCGTGGTGTCGTCGCACCTTGCGGATATTCGCACGATTAAATTGTGCGGCGCTGTCGCGCCGCGCCGTGGAAGGATCATCAAGAACGCGACGTCGTCGCACCGCGTCGAAGGGAATCAAAGGCGCGGCGGAGGGGCGTGGTGCAGTCGCACCGCGCCGGACGACGAACACCGCGGCTGGTTCCGGTTCGCGGCGGGACGAGAAGACCGGCGGCCGGGCCGCCGGCGTCGGAAGCCGGAAAGGGGACCGGTTTTCCGGTCCCGTTGAAGAAAAATCGGCCGGCAGATGGCCGACCGGAAGGCCAAAGGCCGGGGGAATTTAATTCCCCCGGCCAGCTCTAACCCCCCCCCATTTATGAGGGGGGGCGGTTTCTTTGAGGGGGGCAGCCGGCCCCCCGGTTCTTCTCAAAGCAGGCCCCCCACGAGGGGGGGGGGGGGGTTTCCAAAGGCGCGACTAAAAGCCGCGCCGCCATTCCAATCAAGCGGGGGCCCTGCCCCCCGCGCGCTGCCTCCGTGCAGCGCCAGGCCGCCGCGCCGCCGTGCCGACGTGCCACCGGCCGGCCGGCCGGGCCGGGTCGGCCCGGACCCGGACCCCCCGTTTTCGAGACGGTTTTGGTCTTTTGGCCATAACATGAGCCACGGACCTCCGATCGACGAACCATATGCGGAAACGCGATCCTTAAATCGAGACGGTCGTTTCGGTATATCTCACTCAAAGTTTCGGAATACTTTGAGTTCGGCCGGGTTGGTTCGTACACGAAACCAACCGGGCCTTCGGAGCGGAAACGCTCATATCTTGAGCTACGGACGTCCGATTGACGTGCCGTCAGCTTTGTTGTGTTCCTCTTAGTGAGATGGATCTTTTGGCATACTCCTCCCGAGGTTTGGACGTAGGTGGAGTACGGTCGGGTTGGTTTTTCCTTAAAAACCAACCGGGCCCCGGGGACGAAAATGCCAGTAACTCTCAGACCGGGCGTCCGATCGACGCGACGTCTGTTGCGTTGAGTTCCGATTGATGATACGGAACTTTTGAATACATCAACTCTGAACTTTGTGACAGTTGATGTATCAGCCTCTCGGCTCGTGGAGCGGATCCCCCTGTACGAGCTTGCTGTGTGCGGGAACCCTAGTGCTGGCTGCGACTGTGACTGCTACTACTGCTACTACTGCTACTGTGACTGCGACGATGATAGTACAGATATCCTGTGTGGATTCGACGACGACGACTACAGCACTCAGCGATCCTACGTGGATCATTGCTACAGGTCCTGTGTGGGCCCGATCCTGTGTGGGTCCGATCCTGTGTGGGTCTTTGCGCTCAGCGGTCCTGTGTGAACCAGCGCCTACAGGTCCTACGTGGGCCCGATCCTGTGTGGGTCTTTTGCGGGGTTTAGTTACCTAACGATCCTTCGTGGGTCCGACGACTTAGATGGATCAGAGATCATCTTTATCGTCTTTTGAAGAAGTATACCTGTGTGAGCTGAATCCTGTTTCTTTCCTGTGTGGTTTGTGTTGTGCTATCCTGTGTGGATTACGTTTTGCTTTCCTGTGTGGAATACATTTACTTTCCTGTGTGGAATGAGTTGTACTTGGGCTCGGAGGTTGGAGCGTATTTGAATTTGATGACTTAGGTATATGTATGGGCATATACCTAAGCAGTTTCGGTTGTTACTTCGTGATTGTACCTTTCTTCGTGGTTTATCTTTTGTGTATTTGAGAGACCTCAGGGGTCTCGGGGTCCCTACTGAGAAGCTTATACTCACCCCTGCACGGGCTTTGCCCGCACTACGTTGTGTTGGTTGCAGACGACGGACAGCGTTGATCTTAGCTGAGGCTTGCAGAGCAGGACGGTACCTGGAGGTGGACCACTGGGTGGGCCGTGCTCGGAGCGGACGGTGGGACCCGTGGAGAAGTGGAGCTATCTGTACCCACCCTTCAGGTGGGATTTCCAGTGGACAGCTCGGTGTAGCGGCTTTTACTTTTCAGTTGCTGTTTTCCCTTTCGAGTTGTACTTTACTTTCAGTTTGGGTTTGTATACTGGCCCATTTACCTTTCCGCACTTTCAGTTGTACTCTGCTTTTGCTTAGTGTTTACTTTCATCTTGCTTACTCTGTGGTGTTTGTTTACTTTACAAAGGCAATGCCTTCCCTTTTTACCAGGATTTATGCCTTGGTGCTAGTCGCCAGCCCCTGGCCTATGGAAGGCGGGCTTGGGGTAGTCACGGCACGGACCTCGAGGGCGGGTCGTGACATTCTTAACCCAATTTCTATTATTTGGGTTAATCTCCTACTTTCAAATTATGTCATGATATTATTATATCCTATCTTGTATTTGTAATTTCATTATGTTTACTTATAGTGAATACACATAACATATCTATTTTATTTTAAAAAAATGATCTTTGTAAAGTACTTTGTCTCAATCTCTATTCATTGAGGCATATTTTGTTTTATACAAAAATTTCTTTTATACGGTGTATAAACCCCTTTGACTTTTACGTTTATTCAAAAGGAATCTTTTTATACGAAGCGTTTTACTAAACGACAAAAAGGAATGTTTTTCTTGTCGTACGTATGCAGCGACAATGACTTCTCCGCCGCCGTAACCATTATTTGAGTTTCAGCTTCCTCTACAAGCCATAACTTTTTTTTAAATAAAAAATAAATACCAAGTTTTAATTTTGTATTATTTTGGTATTGAAAATGTTTTTGATAAGGTTTTTATTATATCAATGTGTTGTATTGATATCTTGTGATTGAAATGTGGAAATGTTATGTTTCCTTTATGCACGTTTTATGTGATACGATTATGTTATGGTTTATGATATGTTTAAACCAGTTCATATGAGGAATGCATTGGACTTAATAAGTGACGGGTGGAGCCCGCTATAGCTCATCGATGCATCGGTATGTCTCATTAGACAAACTAGTGTCTTGGAACGAGGCCTTGAAAACATATTATTTGTGGTCGTGGCACGAGGCCTTAGATACATGGTTATGATAGTCCGACATTATGCATTCCATCATTATGAAAGTGGTTATTGATATTGCATGTGATTATTCGACCAGTAGAATATCCATGTGAATAAGTAAATGGAATTATCTCATTTTACTTTTGCCATATTATGTTGAACTTCAAGTTTAAAAGGCTTTTGATTTTGTTATACATTTCCTTTAATGTTAATGTTTATTTACGAAAGCTTCCGCAATATTTTTATCCTTACTGAGCATCTGAGCTCACCACTTTCAATGTTTTAATATTTTCCAGGATGTGAAGAAGTATTGTATGAATGACCTGCAGGGATAGTCAGAACAGGATATGAGTGTGGACTATGGAGACTTTTTTATTGTAGTTTTTCACTTTATGATGTAATGTAACATTTATGAACGTATCTAGTGTTTCCAAGGCTACTAAACTAATCGGACTTTCAAGACTTGATCTTTTGTGATCATGCCAATGTTACGAAGTAATGCACCGACTCTGGGTAGCTGGGGTCGGGGCGTTAAATGTATGAGGACCTACCATTGAGATGTTTCGAGTTACTCAATGTTGATCTAACAAGTCATCAATCCTTTTAAGTGGATACTTGTTATTTATAATGATCATTTTGATCTCTCGGTAATCTACACATAACCACATTGATCCATACTTCATCGTGAAAATGCGTACTGCTGCACCCCAGGGTGATGAGTTAGGTTATTAGAACCCTTTAACAAAATTATCTTGCAGCTTCTACTTTTAAACATCTAGTTTAGTCAGGGATATACTATAGGAGTAGTGTGAGATAGTTGTGTCTCCATGTATGTGATCTATTGAGAACTAAAACAAAAAATATAGGGGAAATCCATGTAACTCGACAAGAAATATATTAATGTATTCCCTAAGAGTGGGGATTTCTGGAAGTTTCTACCTTCCATTGAATCAATAATTTATGAATTATATGCTTCCTTTTAGTTTATCAGCACCCACAACGTTGATGGATTTTATGATGGAGGTTCATGATTTCTTTTGTATTTTTAGAGGAGCATTGGATGGTTTGGGACATGGAAATGGATTTTGATTACTTGAAATTTTGTGAGTGATTTATGTAATGAGTGATAAAACATCAAATTCCACTAAGGGATGTATCAAATGATTTTCAAGTAAAACATTCCCATATACTTCAATATGAGAAGTATCCAAATCTTTCGTTGAAATTAATGAACCGTTGTTGTTTTTATGGATATATCTATTTCATGTTATCAATTATTATATTCAATAGTTCTAAAAAAATAAAGGATATAAATGAATTTGTAGAACTATAATCAAATAAATCATTTTCCAATCTTTATTGAATAAGAATTGTGCCTTACCAGCTGTCATTTTATTGGTCTACATCAATATTAGTGATGGAATATGCATTCCCTTTCTCACTTGGCAATGGAGGATCCGGAAGTGAATTGCCCAAAATAATTAACGTTTGTTGCACTTACCTCCAATGTGTCCTTGATCCAAAAAATTGAATCACTAAACCATAGGTTTTGTATTAGGATGATCCCTCATTTCCTCCATCATATTTGTGTTATTGATGTATTTTATACATTCATGAGCTTAGTGGACTTCCCTCCCACTCATGAATCATTTCATCATCTCACTAATAAAATAACCATGATTCTCTATATAACATTATTGTCATGTGGGTAGTGGGATATTAGTTAATACTATTTCATTTGACCAACTAGTTTAAAAGTCAAATATTATCTTCATATATTCCTAACCATTGGACCAATATCTATAATTCATCCCTAATATGAGAGGTTTTTGAAACACTTATTCTTAAATCCTTCAGTCTAAGATATCTAGATCCTTTCAGGGGTGTTGTTTTAAAACACTAAAAAATAAATTTATTTTTCTATCATTTATATATCAATTCCCAAGGAATAACATTCCAACAATGTGATGTTTTCCTCATTCTCCATGATAAATTCAACTTCCTTCTTCTTCAAATATATACAATCTCACTCAATATTTTTTCAAAGAGTTCAAGGGACAAAGTTGGTTATAAATAATTTTTTAATTTCCTTCCACTACATCTTAATCATTTAATTATTCATCTTGTTGTTCATTGTGAAATTACCCCATTGGTTGAATTCTCCCTCAAAATGATAGATGGAAAAAGTGAAATTCTTATTCTCCTGAAAAATACAACATAGAATATATCCTCTAAATTTTGTTATACATGTATACCATTTAAAATTGGATTACTATATCAACTAAATGACATTGGTCATAGAATTATAAAAGAATAAATTGGTATTTGATCTTTCTTAGGTGAAGGTATATGTTCCACATGATTCATGTTATTATTCATAGCCTTAATTAACATAATATGAATTTACATTATATTTTTAACTCCACCTCATTTAGAACTGGGGATGTCATTTAGAATGTCATGTCATTGGATCTCACAGATCTTGTTCACCAGGTTTCTCCTGGATCACATCATTTTATAAATTTGAAGCGGATAGAAAAAAATATAATTCACCAAAGCATGAATAAATAAATTATTTTCTAAAAAAATTAACTCTAAATTAATATCTTATCATATCCCCATGGTTACACGTTTTATAAACAATGTCTATTGGATGTTTACATATAATTTGTCTTATATTAAGGGTGTTCACCAATATTTTCTAATCCATATTCTCTAAGAAACTATAATGTTATCTGATACCAAATATAGTGACCTGACATTTTCTTCCATGAGTATTACATAATTTTATATATATAAAACATAAAATTATAAAAAATTCAGGATCCAATGGATTACTATCTTGGGAGGATTCGGCTCATACATAACCTATAATGACCAAATCATGACGTACATGAGTAATTCATATTTTAGATGAATATTAATTATATTTTACTGACGCATGATTAGGGGACATTATAGTTTATTGCCTTTGGAAACATGGAATCCATTCTTCTAACATGTGAAATATCTTCAACATCTCCCATACAGATCATCCCATTTCGTACTCCAATTTAAAATATTTCAATATAAATCATGTAATGGAAACATAACAAGGGGTGAACTAAAATGCTCAGTAAGGGTAAACAAATACAACAAGATAAAAAGAATATAAAAACATGAACATAACATTTTTAGAATCATACCATGTATAACGTATATCAAAATTTCAAGTAATGGAATAAATCATGGTTTTTCGTATGGAATAAAGTATAAAGGATCATGATTAATGAGAAAATAGCTTTGGAATAAAACATGGATTTTTGGAAAACAGAATGAATCAAAGAAAAGATTTCACATATTAACCATAGATCATTACGAAGACTATCATAGTGTATATGATCCATTACTAAACTAGGTTTTCTTGTTATTCCATCCCTGTATTACTAAACCCGATTTGCCTTCCTATCCTGTCATATCTATCTCTTGAGATATAAATATTTACCCAATTCAATGGATTGACATATAGATCCAACCCATATAATTATGAAATCATTCTTCTGTGTTCCACACTAACATTAATCATTTAACATAGCATTACTCAAGGAATAAAATGGGTTTCTTAAACATCATTCCATTATAACGTAAACCATATAAAATAAATGGATTTAATTCATAACATTCGATCATAAAAACAATAAAATAATAGTAAAATATTTATCAAAACAAAACCCAATTTAAATAATGTCATTTTTAAGGATAATAGTTTTGATATAACAAATGAAATTAATTATTGAGGGAAATATACTTTTGTCTTCAGAAACGTTTTCTTTTGTCAAAATTCCTATGAATTTTAAATGAAAAGAATTTATTTTAAAATAATATTTGAAACTTTTAAGTGAATAATAGGGGAAATGATGTTTTATGAAAGCATAAAAGTTATTTTATTCTATATAAGTTAAAAAAATTCTCAAAATTTTCCTTGTAATGTCAAAAGGTACCTAGTAAGGAAAATGATAGATAAATTCCATCAGAACCGTGTTGTAAAAATTAAAAAATGGTTAAAAATGACTTTAATCACTAAAATTATAATATTATAACATTTTTCGAAAACACTATAAAACAATGACATTGATGATAAATAAACCCCATCAAATACTTACGTATAAAAAAATCTCAAATAACAATGGCATTCTGGAATTATCCATTAATTTAGGTCCTATTTAATTTGTAGGTGTTTAAAAATCCTCTATAGTGGTTTTAAATGTACTATTAACTTGGAAAAGAACAAAAATAACATTTATAACATCATATATGATTCCCTTATGAATTTATATTACACATTCAGTTTTCAATTCCATGATAATGTGATGTTTTGGGTGTTAATCGTTTGGTTTATCATAAGTGTTTTGACAGGTAATTCTAAATATTATTATATAGATCATGATTTACATATTTAAATAATATAAAACATGATTTATATATGATATATATATTTTTTATAAATATATATAATATCAGGATAAATGATATGGAATACACCACTCATGGAGATGACAGGTCGTACGTATGCAAGAAACCTGTTTTCGTTTCCATATTGAATTGAATGGAAGAAAGTAAATGACACACACACACACACACATATATATATATATGTAAATTATTATATTATAAATATTATATAATAAATTTTGATGATTATTTATTATATATAATCTATAATCATTCTTAATGGTTAAGGTCGAGAATGAATCTCATCACGTCATCGAGACGTTGAGCCATACGTACACACGAGCGACTGTAGCATTCCATTAATGGTTAAATGGTATGGAATTGTAATTTAATTTAATTATAAATAACAATTATCATTTAATATAAATTAATTACATCCTTCATATTCATCTTCATACCCATCTAAATAATGTAGTGTTAAATAAAAATTTACACCACGCCATGGAGATGGTAAGCCGGACCTAGGCAGACATGGTGATATCATTACTCTTAGGATAAATATAAGGTGGAATATGGTTGTTTCATAATTATAATAACATATTCTTATATAAATTATAATGTTAGTATTAATTTATAAGGAAAGAAAAAATGAATTGGAAGTATAATAAGAAAGATGTTTGAATGAATCGGTCAAGAAGGTTGCCTCTTCTTCGATGTGCTTCCCATAAATCTCCACATAGAGAACTCGAGTTGTTCTATGATGAAAACCATAACCTCTAGAATTTCACAAGGTATAATTATATGGGAATATGTAATTGGATTTTTGATCATGATGGCTCAAAATGAATTTAAGAGGTGAGGGAGTAGGTTCCTTTTAAAAAATGAGGTGTGGGTCACCCTTGGCAATTCATTAAATATTAAATTAGTATAAATTAATTTTTAATCCAAAAGATTAAAAATATTAATACATAGACTATAATATGATAAACGTTTGAAATAATCTCATCCAATAATTTTTTCACATTTATTGATTTTATTTTGTACATTATATTTTTTTATTTAACATTAATTATTCTAATTTAATTTTAATTATGCACTACTACAAACATGGCCTTTATCAGCGCTAAAAATGGCCATTATCAGTGCTAGAAAAGCACTGATAAAGCCAACATAGATAAGGGGGGGGGGGGGGTCCCTTTATCAGCGCTCCGAAAAGCGCTGATATAGGACCCCTTGATCAGCACTAAAAAAAGCGCTGATAAAATGGGCCTTTTATCAGTGCTAAAAAAAGTGCTGATAAAAGTACCCCTTTATCAGCGTTTTTTTAGCGCTGATAAAAGGGTCCTATATCAGCGCTTCCTTTATCAGTGCCTTCGTTTTAGCGCTGATAAAGGACCCTTTTATCAGCGCTTTTAAAAAAGCGCTGATAAAAGTTAAAAAATTTTAAAAAAATTAAAAATACTGCCAATCGGGGGGGCTTTTATAGTGATTCAACCCCCCTTTTACAGCGCTTTTCGGCCCCTATACAGCACCCCACGCACCCCCCCTCCCTTTAACAGTGCTTGCTCAAATATTCCCCATGCGCGCGCACCCCTGCCTCCACCAGGATTTGAACTCGAGACCTCCCCCCTACGCGCCTAAGCCCCTACCACTACTCAATTTTGATTTTCTTTCCAATTCATGATATATTTATATATATATATATATATAGTTATATTTATTCGTGTAGTAATATATATTTATATTAACATAGATATATATAGTTATATTATAATATATATAGTAATATTAATATATATATAGTGGTATGAATATATATATATATATATATATATATATATATTTAGTTATATTTATTCGTATAGTAATATATATTTATATTAATATATATATATATAGTTATATTAACATATATATAGTTATATTAACATATATATAGTTATATGAATATATATTTATATAGTTATATAGTTATATAAATATATATATAGTGATATTAATATATATATTTATGGTGATATTAATATATATATTTATAGTAATACTAATATATATATGTAGTTATATTAATATATATATAGTTATTAGATTAATATATATATATATATAGTTAGATTAATATATATATATATAGTTAGATTAATATATAGGTATATAAATATTCATATATTGGTATTTTAAATAAAATGGATATTAGTTATTATTTAAATAAAGCTAAAAAAATTTATATGTAAATATGTTTAATTATTTATTTAAAAAATTTAATTTTTAGGTGCGAATATATAAAAAATATGTACATATAGTTATACATTTGATTATAAATAGCATTTCATTATAAAAAAGGATGAAATTTCAAAAACATAATATCAATATGAATGTAATACCTTGGACTAAATTCAGTCCCTGCCAAAAAAAGCCAATAATACCCCCTTAAACGAGTTTGAAAATCCACAAAATGTTAAAAAATCTGGGTACCCCGACAAAAAACTCAGTTTTGGAGGCCTTCTGGGCCATTTTTGGCCTCGATAGACGCTTGATCAATTTCAACCCATGTCACATCGACGTAGAGCTCATCTCAGGATTCGATTTGATATGTGGTAGAGCTCAAAAGGACACCCAGATCAAAAGTTATGGCCGTTTGAAGTGTGAGTTGCGTTTTCAATATATTTTGGATTTTTTATTAATTTTTTTTAATTTTTTTAGTCCTCAAATTGTTATTAAATGACTATTACTCCATAATTATTATCAAATTATTAATTAAAAATATTTTTTTTAAATTTTTTAAGAAGTCATTTTCACTAAATATATTATATATGATGTATAATAAGTGTAAATGTACATTTATACTTATCTAAAATATATTTAAAAATTATATATTATATTTATATAACAATATAACTATATTTATATATTAATATATTAATATATTTTTAAATTTTTTTTGAAGCCGACCCTTTATCAGCGCTTTAAAAAAAGCGCTGATAAAGGCCCCCCTTTATCAGCACTACTAAACAAGCGCTGATAAAGGGGGCCCTTTATCAGCGATTTTTCGTTAGCGCTGATAAAGGGGGCGCTGCGAAAAACTGTTTTTGTGGTAGTGATGAGAATGATATTTTATTTATTTGGACGATATAAATTTTACTTATATGGGGATAATTTCCCAGAATTGGACACATAATGAAATTTTAGGTCTCATAATAGTCACTATGTGACACTAAATGTTTTTTATGGATTTCAAATATTTTAATAATTTACTATTTTTATAAATCATCAATTCTGTTAATTTTTACACTATACATATTATAGAATTTAAATAAAATATAAACAGAGATATAACATAAAAACCCATTTAATATTCTTATAATATGAAATATTCACCAATTATAATATTAAATTACATAAATATTGAAAAATAATATATTTTTTAATACTTATAATATCTTTTATTTGATTGCTTCATTAAAAAAGAAATCAAAACATCATCATTGTTTCCCAATTAAATTTTATTATATTCTGAAAATAATTATAAATAAGTTACAATAATGTATGAAATATTTTTATATTTATAATTACTATATATAGTCTAAGTTATCACTTATATAACCCCAGATGAAAATTGTTTTAGTAAAAATATATATGATAATAAAAAAATTTCCTTTGCTTTAAATTAATAGTTATAAGTGTCAAAATCACACCCATGGGGCTTTGTAAGAGAAAACATTCATCCTATAGGTTTTTTTGTAAGAAATATCTCATAAAATAATATTAGTACATGTCTTAGGGCAGTTTTCTAATAGTATTCTTACCCTTAAATAATTGTTTTACCCTTTTACTATATTAATAAAAATTACTGAGGTTACTATTCATAATAAAAAAATAAAAAAATATATTTACATAATTTAGACATAATAATACCAAATATAGAGAAAATTTTTAAAAATTAAAAACATAATTGTTTCATTATTTATTTTAAAATCAGTCTCATTTTTAGAATGAGATAACATGTTTCTTTAAAATTCAATACATTGCACAAAATTTGGTATACTTTTAAATCTAAATTTAATATCAAATTAATTATAATGACATAAATTATAGTCAGTGATATCAAAATATTATATTTATTCTTTAAAATAGTTCAATAATTTAATTTAACCATATAAATTATTTTGATGAAAAAAGTAGTTTTCAATTCAAAGTTTATGTATTTTTACTATTTATTTAAACATGATAGTTATAAGAAAAATATAAAAAATTCATGCAATGAAATTTTTTATATCCCATTTCAGAAAAATGATTATTTTGTTAAATATTATAATTATATTTGTGAAAAATAGTTTTGTAAAATGGGGTTTCATCAAAAGGGGGAAAATCTTTATTTTTTAAAAAATATACTTTTTTATCTGAAAAAATGAATTTGTTCCTATATCATGTATATTAAAAATATAATATGAATTTTAAACATTAAATTGAATAAATTAAATATATATGTCATTAATAATATCACTATATAGTGGTTTTATTATTTTATAATCTCACTTATTTTCATTTAAATAGTTATTCAAAAGAAAGATAACATTGTTCATACCCACTATTATTATCTCTAGTTAATAAGGTAACACATTAATATTAAGTTGTACACTTATACTTGTTCTTGAATGAAATAAATTATATCAATATATTTTTTTTTAATGAAACAAAAGTCAAATATAGCGTTGCATATAATTCTAGATAAGACGGTGTTGTGTATTGTGTAGTCTTATCCTGGTGTTGCATACAACAAAAGAGATCAAAAAAATCTCATAAAATTCTATGGGAATTACATTCAAACACATTAAAATTTATTTCTCACCATTAATTTTTCAGGGTTATAAAAGGATTAAAACTTTATTGTTTCTTTCATAGAAACCCACATCATAAAAAGGATAACTAAAACATAATTTTAAAAATGAAATTTAGAAACATAATTCTTACCCAAAGAAACTAATTAATGGGTTTCCAAGTATGATAACATATGTGGGAAGTGAACACGTGGATATGGAAGAAAAATCTAACTATAACATTTTTTTAGAATTTGATATAGAACATCTTTATGAGATAGTTAACAATCAAGAGCCATAAATATGAGATAATCTATGTGACCATATAATTCATTAGATTAGAAGGTAATAGGAGAACATTTTTGGTTTTAAATATTATTTTCTATAAGTTTAAGAACATGATAATAAATAAATAATTTATTTTAATAAAAACTCACCATTGGTTGTACCTTGATAAATTTCTACTTCACATCGTATTCATAGAAATAAAGTGCAATATTTTATTCTTAAAGGGTTATCATATCACACAGTCCAAAAATAGAATGACAGGTCATTCTATATATCTTTATAAAAAATGTTAGCACTAGTAGTAAGACTTTCTTATGTTTACCTATGGCGAGTTAATAAATTATTCTTTCAAAATCCAACTAATGTATAAATTAATCAATTAAAAAATTAAAGACCATACAATCCTTCTGAAAGTTTAAAATCCAAAACTATAGAATGAGATTCATTAACTCGGCTTGACATTTGTCCCCAACATATCAGAAGGTATGCCTTGTTGGTCACATTCCAAAAATGTGAACACCTAAATTATGTTTTCTCTTGTGTCATAGTAATAATCGGTATTACTATATATATATTTTAAAAACATGCTTTCTTCCTTGCTATTATGCCTAAAAAGATGAAAATAGTATCCATGATAGAATAAAACACGTTCTAACAAATCCTTAACCCATTTCTAGGTAACTTATATCGTCAAACATACTTATTTTTATCCAAAATATATTCTTCCAAATATCATAACGTCAACATCATTGTCATATTATTGGTATTCCTTCCCTTAATAATGTGTTTTCCAAAAAACATCACCTTTTTTATATCAATCAATTTTCATTGTTTCTGCTACCACTCAACGTATATTTTCAAATACATGTGGAAAACGATAGTGGAGAACAACATAGATATTTTAATGTTCCATAATACTATAAAAGATATTCTAAAATAGAATTCCGCAACCCCATTACATAAACAATCAATAATTCCCCCACTTATATTTCAAGATCAACATAAAAAATAGTGATCGCACGTGATTTGACAATGACATTGAACTTAATAAGTAATTTAAATCTATCATCATCAAAAACCCTTAGATTAGGGAATTGGTTTCCATAATTCTCCATTTCCATGAACATAGAACATTGAAGTGTGTGAGATGATTTCTAGGTATCCTTTTCTAAATTCATCATCATTATCTACATTTTTACCGATACATCGACACTCAAATTCCCGATGACCTTCATTTATAAACATAAAACATTTACTAGTACATTTAAGACAACCTCCACTATTCTTATATCCAAACATTTATAATAAAAAAACCCTCATGTTATTTTCACCACTGTTTTCATATTTTCACTAGTTTTCAATCTTATGTTTCATATCGAATCCATGAGATTGATATTTAACACCAACTACCATTTCTACCATGATATCACAAATCACAATCTCTTTATAGAATCTAAAGTCGTGTATATCTAAATCCCTTCCAAGATAATGTTTTATTCCACTGAAGAGCCGATCAAATTCAATTTCACTTTGGATGATAAATATAGAAGCATAACATCCAAGTCTTGTAAATGTTTCATCATTTTTTCAAAGAAATTCATTATAAATTTTATTATGCTCTAGTAACTCATTTTCCAACTTTGTATGAAGAATACCAGGAATGTTCATATTGAAAAATATTTATGTGACCTCATCTCATTCCATGGATTAAATTTCGTCATAGTCCCTCATATTCTTGATTAGAGTCCACCACTTATCTTCCTCAACATCTAAACGATGAACAAAAACAATGAATTTTTCATGTTCTGAACAATAAATTAATAGAAAATATAATTTCCATGGTAATGATCCATTGTTTAGTAAAAAGTGGATCAGAAGACCCACTGAATGAATGTGAACGTTGCTCATAAAGGACTCACTGAAATGTTGTTCCCTTCTCTTCTCATTAGGAAGTACATAATGATTCATATCTTGTGTATGCATAATGATAGGATTATCTATTACATCTCCCTTAAAATTTATTTGTTCAAGATAGAAATAATTTCATTTCCCTATGTATTCATCATTAACATGGTTTTTTTAGGTTTTAGTCATTGTCTAAAACCAAATTAATTGTTTGAGAGGAAAATATTATACTATTAAAATAACAAAATCATGAGGGAGTTCATTCAATAACTAAATATTAGTTTTAATATGATGTTATTCATGATTAGAACCAGAATTATAAGACAACAATCTATAATTATATTTACCCATAGGAAATCCACAGATATATCCTTAAAAATATATATAGGGATCTCAATAATGTTTTTGAATCATAGTTTCAAATGGTTGACTAAACCTTTCATCTGATACCAACTATAAAAACTAAAGCATGACGTATATAAATATTACATTTTTAGAGGAATATTCATTATATTTTATAAACTCTTTACCAAGGATTATATTAGTTTATTTTCCTTGGATACATATAATACATTCCTATAATTTGTCAAATATCTTTGACATCTCCCATAAAGATCATCCACTTTAATACTTCTACTTAAATGCAGTCATTATATCCTAAGGAATGGAAACATAATAAGGGGTAAGATCAAAAGATGAGTAAGGATATAAAAAATAAAACAAGAATTAAAGAATGAAAAAAATATGAACATAACTTTTGAGAACAATACCATGTATAACATATATAAATTTTACAAGTCAGGGAGTAAATCATGGTAATTCATAAGGCATAAATTATAAAGGAACATGATCCATGAGAAAATAATATTTGAATAAAATAGGGATTTTTGGAGGGCACACATATTAATATAAAATAATTTCCATAATTACAAAATCTAAATTTTAAGACCGTCATAGTGGACTAATTCTATTACTGAACTAGGTTTTCTGTTCGTTCTAGCCTGGTATTACTGAACCAAATTTTCTTGTCATTCCAGTCATGTATATATCTTGAGATATAAATATTTACCCAATGCATTGGATGGAGATATATGTTCAACCTATCTCATAATTAAATAATTCTTATGTGTTCCAAAAATACATAAATCATTCATCATAGCATAACCCAAAGAATAAATTGGTTTCTTAAACATCAATCCATCATAACATAATTAATGTAAAGAAAATGGATTTCATTAATATTATTCCTTCATAAAAACAATAAAATAATATTAATAATAGGTATAGAAACATAACCCTTTTTATATAATTAAATCTTATTTGGAAAATAGATTTGATATTACACATGATGTTAAATATTGGGGAAAATATTCGTTCTTCATTAAAAAATGTTTTCTTCTCTAAAAACTCCATGAAATTTTAAAAGAAATGAATTTTTTAAAAATAAAGTTGAAACGTTTTGTTGCATGATTCATTGAAATAAGGCATCATGAAATAATTATATTATATTAATTTTTTATATGATAAAAAACATTTTTCTTGTACTTTTGCTGGTAATGTCAAAAATTATATCGTATGGAAAATGAAAAAATGATTTCATCCAAACTGTGTAGTAATAAGTAAAAAATTGGCATACATGACTTTAAAATACATAGGGTAATAGAAAATAATTTTATTTAAACATTAGAAAATATGGTCTGGGATGATAAATAAACCCTAGTAAATACCTATATATAAACAATCTTGAATAATAATGAGATTATAAAATTTTCCCTTACCATTAGTCTGATTTATTCAAATGTTTCTGAAACTAATATATAGTGGTTCTAAAAATATTATTAAGAGGAAATAAAATATAATAATATTTATTATATCGTGTATGATTCACTAATGACTTCATATTTCCCATTTATATATAAATTCCATGTTAAATAAACGTTTTGGGTAATAATCAGTTTGTTTATTGTATGTGTTTTTACTTGTTATTCTTGATATTGTTACATAGATTGTGATTTAAATGCATCCAGAAAGTAAAATATGATTTATATATCCTATATATTCACTGTATAAATATATAAAACAGATTGAGAAATAAAATGAAATTCACCATTCATGGAGACGGAAGCCCATACGTACGAATGAACGTTGTGCCCATTTCCTTATTGAATTTAATGGAAGGATGTAAATTACATATATATATATATATAATACTAAAATAGAATTAATAGGTTTTATATTTCATTATTATTTTTTATATATACTTAATAATTATTTTTAAATTGTTAACATGGAGAAAGAATCCCATCGCATCGTCGAGACGGCAAGTTTTATGCACGCATGAGTGACAGTATCATTACCATAATGGTTAAATGTTAATGAATTAGATGATATATTAATTTTACATAATAATAATAATAATATATTATTATTAATTAAAACCATTATATTCATATATATACCCATCTAAATAATGTAGTTTTGAATAATAAATTACACCACTACGTGGAGATAACAATCTGGACATATGCACACACGATGATATCTTTATTCATAGGATGGTTTGAATGTAAAATATGGTTGTTTCATGATTATAATAATATCTTAGAATATAAGGGACAATGGAGTTATTACTTTATAATGAAACAACTCATGTATTCTAATTAGAAGAAGAAATAAGCTTGAAAGAATTTGTAGGGGAGATTACTTCTTATTCGATGTGCTTCCTCTAAATATCCACTTAGAGCACTAGATTTAGTGTTGGAAGAAAACCATAACCTCTAAAATGTAACTACAAAAGTGTATAAGAGAAAAGTGTAGAGAATGGATGATCTTGAAGGCTCATGTTGCGGTGATGTTGTGAGTGAGGAGAATCCCATTTATTATTAAGGTGATGGGAACCCTTGAAAATTCTTAAAATATTAAATTAAAATAAATTAATTTTTTAATACAAATGTTCCCTAATTTAAATATGTGTACTATAATATGAATATATTTTAAAATAATATCATTCAATAATTTTTATACATGTATTTATTTTATTTTTATCATGATCATTTCAGTTTACACTAAATTATTCTATTTTAATTTTAATTGTGGTAACTATGTTTTAAGTATTAAGCGGATATAAATTTCACTTATAGGGTAAATTTTACATAATAGGACACATAATGAACTTCTGGAACTTATCATCATAAATTTTTTATTTTAAAATATTTTATGATTTTTAAATAATTTAATAATTTACAATTTTTATAAGACATCAATTGTGTCAATTTTTACACTATTCATTTTATTCTATTTAAATAAAATTTATGTATAGAGATAACTTCAAAAAAAACAATTGGATTGTCTTATAACATGTAAAATTTACCTATAAAAAATTTTATGACATAAATATTGTAAAATAATAATTATTTTATTGGTTATAATATCATTTATTTGACTCCTTCATTAATAGAAAATCATTTCATCATCACTATGTCGTAGATAAATTCAATTATATTTTTTTTAAAAAATATAAATAAAATACAATGATGTAGGAAATAATTTTAGACTTCTAGTGACTATTTAGAGTCTAAGATATCATGTATATAAATATATATTAAAATTGTTTAAGTAAGAAGATATATGTTTATAACATATTTTCTTTTACATGTAATTAAAAGTTATATGTGTCAAAATCATAGCCACGTGGCTTATAACGAACAAATTTTCATATCATGGGTTTTTTGGTCAGAAATATCTCATGAAATAAAATTAGGACATGTTTTATAGTAGTTTTATAATAGTATTATTAACCTTAATTAATCTTTTAACCCTTGTAACATATTAATAGAAATTACCAATGTTTCTATTCATAATTACCAAAAATAAAAAACATATTTACATAATTTGGACCTGATGATTCCAAATATGAATTTAATTTCTCAAAATTTATAATAGATAAGTTTTAGTTATTAATTTATAATCAATCTTATTGTCGGAATGAGAGAACAAATTTTTCTAATAGTTAATACATTGCAAAATATTTTTTAGGGTTTAACATCCAAACACAATGTAAAATTAGTTATAATGAAATAAATTATAGTGAATGGTATAAATATATTCTATTTATAATATAAAACCAATAAATAATATAATTCATCTATATAAATTATTTTGATTAAAAAAGATGTTTTCAATTAAAAATTACTGTATTTTTATTATTCATCAAAACATGAATATCATCATAAAATATCAAAAATTAATCCTCAGTAAATTTTCATATAAATATTCCAAAGAAAATTTTAATTTTGTTAAATATAATATATAGAAGTTTGAAAAACTTGATTTAATATTGGTGCTCCATCAAAAGGCAGCAAAACTATATTTTTTAAAAAAGAATTATTTTATCCAATAAATTGAATTTATTCTTTTATCTTGTATAAAAAAATATAATATGAATTTTAAAGATTAAATTTGATATATTACATATATATTTCATTAGTGGTTTTATTATTTTATAAACTCACATATTTTCATTTAAGTAGATATTTAAAATATATAAATTAATAATGTCCATACCCACTATTATAATGAATAGGTTATAAGGTAACGTACTAATATTTAGGGGTTCAATCATACTCAATAGTTCATGAAATTAATTCTATAAAATGAACTTGAAATTTTATATAACACAATACATGCATATTGTAGTGTGTACCACATGCTAATATGGAGGTGCTTATTGCACAAGCTTTCCTTAGTTTAGCTCACAATATAAGGAACCAAGAAAAACATATCTCATAAACATATCGGGGTGTTACATAAATTTTACATAATTAAACATAAAAATTATTTAATTAATTATTTTATATCTTCTTAGTGGACCTCGTTTTCTCCTTAGTTCACATAATCACCTGAGGATATACATTAATAGAATGGGTGATCTAAAATCGCAGAAAGAGGATGAATGAGGGACATAAATGAATATAACTTGAGTTAGTATAATCATTGTCATCATTACATAATCATAGTATTATCATCAATATAATTATGGAAAAAATATATAATTTCATGGAATTATTCAATGAATAAAAATGAAACATCACCTCCTAGTGGTCAAATAACACAGATAGTCGTGAAGAAATCTAGTATCATGTTCTCACATAACATATGCGTATCATTATAAATTTATCATTATGAACAAAGATATAATCATTTTCATGCATAATAGGCATAATCTATTGATATTAATAACAATAATTAGTGCATTAAGGGGATATTTAATTTTGGATCCCCCCATATCATCATAATATTTACTTAATCATGAATTATACATAGAATGTAAATCAATCAAAGTCATGAAGTAAACCCTAGGAAGATAATGGATTTCATAAGTATTTCACAAATCATAAATTCATGAAAAATGATTTTGGTTCCCAAATAATTAGGGTAAATATACATTAACACAATATATCAATATTCTTCGGTGTATAATACGTATTTCAAGATGAGTAAAATGCGATGTTTTTTAAATTCATGTCCCATTAAAGAAAATGGTTTTCTTTTAAAATATTTTGAAACTGTAGGAACATTTATATACTCTTAGTTAAATGAAAATTACTTTTTATGAAAATAATATGAACACCCATATTGTGGAAGAGATAATAACCTAGATAATTTAATTGGGTTTTAGAATACCCTTACCTTAATTACGAAATTATTTAGTCACCTGTCTACTTCCTAAATAATAAACATAGATTTATTAAAACATTTATCCAAAAATTTATTATCCTAATTTATACAAATGTTTATCAATTATAATCAGTTGGTTATATTTCATAATTTCAATTAATGAAATTAATTCATTTTATGATCTAGTTTTTCTTAATACATTTCCATTTCTTTTTTATTTCTTAGTTTTCAATAATGTAATTTATAATTTATTATAATTAATTACATAATATTATAGTAAACATAATTTATAATTTATATTTCATATATTGATTATAATAAAAATCCATGATTATGGTTATATGTATTGACATGGAAATTTCATCGTCACTGGTTAACTGACCATTGAAATTACATTTTTGAGAGAGAAATAATGAGATGTTTATGATTCAAATATATATTCATATGATAATTACAGTAGTATACAATAATTAATATAATGTAAAACTACTAGATAATTAATTATTGTATGATTTGGTTGTGAAAAGGTTAATGGAAGAAAGAAACAAAAGAGTAAGTAGAAATAAAAAAGAAAGAGTAGTGGATCAGAACATACCTAATCAACAATTTAGCTTCTCTTTTAAGACACTATAAATCATTCGTGACTACATTGGGATTGATCCATAACGTCCCTATTTATTTTAATAGTCTTAAGTGGCTAGATTTTGGTAGATGTTTTGATTTTGAATGGCTTGTAGGAGTTTTTTTTCAAGGGTGGGGACAATGGTTATTTATATTTGATGAGAGGGGTATTTTTGAATTATAATATTGAATAAAATAATATATCACAGTTAAAATTTGTAATAAATATATTTTGAAGATATAAATCATATATTAATAGAATAAAATTATTTTAGGAGTTTTAAAAGCCCTTTATAATTCTAACACATCTTCTTATTAAAAATTAAATGTGGAAAGAAAAAAATTGTTATATTATGGAATAACTTATGACATTTGGTTATGGAAAAAATGCATAATGTTTAGAAATTGAGATTATGAAATTTTAATGAACCATTTATGAAATTAAATATTCCATGGCCAAACATAAAGTTCTTGATAAAATTATTAAATTTGTATATCATGAATGTTGTAATTTGTGTTACACTTGTGACTTAAAAAACATTATTTCTAATATTTACCAAAAAATTAAAGAATTTCAATGAATTTCCAAAAAATATCCATTAGATAATTTTAACATGATGATTTCAAAAGTTATATAAATTTTATCAAAATAAATTTATAAAAATGGTTATTTTAATAGTTAATGTAAAAATTTCCACTTTTATGAAATACAATAAAATAATGTCTATAAAAAATATTCTTATATTTTATTTTATTTTATTAATCATCATATTTATATTTTGGAATTAAGAAATTTATATTTAGTTCAATTAATATAGATAAGTATTTTTTATATTAAAATTTATTATTTAAGGTAAGAATACTATTTCAAAGATATGGTCACTTTTCTCAATAGCCAGGTTATTTTTTCAAAAGGTCAGGTTACTATTCCAACGGTCATCATACTATTCCAACAGTCACTATATTTCATATAAATATGACTTAATTCGATCATTTAATATCCAACTCAACTCTGCTCATGGTTTTATATTTTCATTTTCTATAATTTTGCGCGGTTTATTATTATTATGCCATTTATCTATAGTGTTTTTAATGGGGAAATGATTTTAATTGATTGGGGTGATCCATATTTTCCCATTTAAGATTTTATATTTTGTGTTTTTTAGTTGATGTGTTTGGAATTTTAATAGCTTTCATTGGGATTACTATAATATTATTTAGTAGTGAAATAATTAAAAAAAAATTCATGTATATTTTATATTTGTATAATATAATATAAAATAACATAACATAACATAATATAATATAATATAATATAATATAATATAATATAATATAATATAATATAATATAATATAATATAATATAATATAATATAATATAATATAATATAATATAATATAATATAATATAATATAATATAAGATAACATACCATAATATAATATAATATAATATAATATAATATAATATAATATAATATAATATAAGATAACATACCATAATATAATATAATATAATATAATATAATATAAAATAACATAACATAACATAATATAATATAATATAATATAATATAATATAATATAATATAATATAATATAATATAATCTAATATAATCTAATATAATGTAATATAATATAATATAATATAATATAATATAATATAATATAATATAATATAATATAATATAATATAATATAATATAATATAATATAATATAATATAATATAATATAATATAATATAACATACCATAATATAATATAATATAATATAATATAATATAATATAATATAACATAACATAACATAATATAATATAATATAATATAATATAATATAATATAATATAATATAATATAATATAATATAATATAATATAATATAATATAATATAATATAATATAATATAATATAATATAATATTACATAAGATAATATAATATAATATAATATAATATAATATAACATAACATAACATAACATAATATAAGATAATATAATATAATATAATATAATATAATATAATATAATATAATATAATATAATATAATATAATATAATATAATATAATATAATGTAATATAATATAATATAATATAATATAATATAATATAATCTAATATAATATAATCTAATATAATATAATATAATATAATATAATATAATATAATACAATATAATACAATATAATATAATATAATATAACATACCATAATATAATATAATATAATATAATATAATATTAGATAATATAACATAACATAATATAATATAATATAATATAATATAATATAATATAATATAACATACCATAATATAATATAATATAATTTAATATAATATAATATAATATAACATAACATAATATAATATAATATAATATAAGATAAGATAATATAATATAATATAATATAATATAATATAATATAACATAATATAATATAATATAATATAATATAATATAATATAATATAATATAATATAATATAATATAATATAATATAATATAATATAACATAATATAATATAATATAATATAATATAATATAATATAATATAATATAATATAATATAATATAACATAATATAACATAACATAACATAACATAATATAATATAAAATAATATAACATAACATAACATAACATAATATAATATAATATAATACAATATAATATAATATAATATAATATAATATAATATAATATAATATAATATAATATAATGTAATGTAATATAATCTAATATAATGTAATATAATATAATATAATATAATATAATATAATATAAGATAATATAATATAAGATAAGATAATATAATATAATATAATATAATATAATATAATATAATATAATATAATATAATATAATATAATATAATATAACATAACATAACATAACATAATATAAGATAATATAATATAAAATAACATAACATAACATAACATAATATAAGATAATATAATATAAAATAACATAACATAACATAATATAATATAATATAATATAATATAATATAATATAATATAACATAACATAACATAACATAATATAAGATAATATAAGATAATATAATATTACATAACATAACATAACATAACATAATATAATATAATATAATATAATATAATATAATATAATATAATATAATATAATATAATATAACATACCATAATATAATATAATATAATATAATATATATTAACATAATATAATATAATATAATCTAATATAATATAACATAATATAATATAATATAATATAACATAACATAATATAATATAATATAATATAATATAATATAATATAATATAATATAATATAATATAATCTAATATAATATAATATAATATAATATAATATAATATAAGATGATATAATATAATATAAGATGATACAATATAATATAATATAATATAATATAATATAATATAATATAATATAATACAATATAATATAATATAACATAACATAATATAATATAACACAATATAATATAATATAATATAATATAACATACCATAATATAATATAATATAATATAATATAATATAATATAACATAACATAACATAACATAATATAATATAATATAATATAATATAATATAATATAATATAATATAATATAATATAATATAATATAATATAATATAAGATAATATAATATAATATAACATAATATAATATAATATAATATAATATAACATAATATAATATAATATAATATAATATAATATAATATAATATAATATAATATAATATAATATAATATAATATAATATAATATAATATAATATAATATAATATAATATAATATAATATAACATACCATAATATAATATAATATAATATAATATAATATAATATAATATAACATAACATAACATAATATAATATAATATAATATAATATAATATAATATAATATAATATAATATAATATAATATAATATAATATAATATAATATAATATAATATAACATAACATAATATAATATAATATAATATAATATAACATAATATAATATAATATAATATAATATAATATAATATAATATAATATAATATAATATAATATAATATAATATAATATAATATAATATAATATAATATAATATAATATAATATACATTTATTCAAGAACTATTTTTTCAAAAACATAAGGATTTTATGTAATTCCCCCAGCCTAGTTACCCAGTGTTAGTGAATTATTACATAACATTGGCATGATCTCAAGAGATCAAATCTCGAAAGGCTGATTAGTTTAGTATCTTTGGAAGTACTTGATACATACAAAAAATTTAAATTACATCATGAAATAAATAAAAACAACATTGTGCCCCCTTTGATCCCGCTCATATTCATTGTCTTATCCCTACAGGTTAAAAATAATATTCTTCTTCATATCATTGGAAAGGAAAATATAAAAAACCGTGAGCTCAGATTCTTAGTAGGGCTAACAATATGGCGAAAACTATCATAAATAACCATAAACCTTTAAGGTAATGTCTAAGACTAAAATAAAAGCCATTTAAACATAAAAATATGCATAATATGGAAAATATAAATCGAATAGTTCCATTTTATAATTAACATAGATATTATAAAAGTCAAATAATCACAAGCAATATCAATAACCAATTTCATAATGATGGATTGCTTAATTTTGGAAATCAGAACCACATAGTCAAGGCCTCATGCCAAGAATACAAATTAGATTTTGTCATGGACATGTGCCAAGACACTAGATTGTCTCATGAGAACTATCATTGCATAAAAGATCTATAGAGGGCTCCAACCATCACTTACTAATTCCAAAGCATTCCACATTTGAAAAGGTTGAAACATAATATAAACATTTGTATTAAAACTAGAATATGAAATGTCAATATTTTAACAATAAAACATGATTGGTATAAAATAGCACATCCACAGTCAAACATATCTCATTCATTACAATATGAAAGACTGTATTATAATAAATTAACCTCAATCTAGAATAATGAAGGATATAGATATAGATGAAAATAATCAACAAAAATATTTGAGCTAAATATCCCCCTTTTTCATGAAAACGTTTGAAAGTCTGACTATTTATCAAGAAGCCTTTTAAAATAGATTTTTTAATCAAAGATTCACATACCAATTTGAAACATTAAAAAGGAATTTTAATTTTATATCATTAATTTCTATATAAATAAATCCTTAAAACCATATTTAAAACATGGACATTAATGAGAAAGATTTAGAGAAATAAATATTGAAAACCTTTTAAATGATATTTTAGTTCGAGTTCCTAACCAAATGAGAGATCCATGAATAAAAATAATTGTTATAAAAAAAACGTTATTCTATCATGAGAATAAAGTGATTCATGATATACTATGTCAATGTACATTATGTACACCATGTAAAAGTGAATTGGCACATAACAATGAAGAAGTCTCAATGGAATGTATGTTGAGATGAAAACTCTTATAAGGACTGTATCGTAAAGTTAAGGATAAATCTATGAAATATTATGGTGTGAAAAAAATAAATACACTCAATATGATTAGATATTATGTTTAAATCAATTACAGTACATTCCCACATATTCATGTAAAAACAACACCAATGACTTGGATGTTTAACTCCAAGAATAAAAATTGAGTTGAAATTACACTTATCATGTTCATATCGATGACTTGAGAATTTATAATGGGTGTAATTATGTATATAAAAATTATATTCACACAAAGGGGATTGTAAATTACTACATAAGTAAATAAATATTGTTTTCACACATAATCTTGGACAAAAATTATCAATGGTGTTTGCATAAAACTGAATGAGTGGATATTGAAATTAAAATCCCTTTACCAATTTGGTAACATAAAAATCATACACCCCCTAAATGTAGGATCATAAAATGATCATGTAAATACCATTTAATTAATTAATATTAAATAAATAATAAAATCATTGGCAGTATGGACACCACACAAAAAGAAAATAGTTGCAAATATATCAAGAATCTCAGAGGAATAAAACTGAGAAAAAAACCCCTTAATGTTTATTTTTCTAAGTATAGTGTAGGTTAAACTCATGTATAATAGTGAAATAATTTTTATTAAATTAAAAAAGATCTAAATACTTAAACATGATATCACATATAATCTTCTAATATTGCTTTGTTAGTGATATTTCAGTAGTATCATTGTTTTGGTTGTTAACTGATTCATTTTCCTTTATATGTTTTGTGACATAAACATTGTTTATTATCTATAAGATATATATGAATAATATCCACAATTATATTATGTTCTTTAACATTGTTTTTAAATTATCGTATAAAAATTATTCTTGAATGGTTATGAAGGGGAATGAATCTTATCGTGTCTGTGGAGACGGTAATCAATATATATGCACGAGCGACAATATCATTTAATTAATGGAAAAATCATATGTAATTGAATGGTATATCATATAAAAATAATCATTAACTTGTTTTGTTTAATATTTACATCAATTTTACTCATTATTATACCAATTAAAATAATTAAATGTTGAATAAATACTACACTATGATGAGGAGACGGTAAGCCGTACGTACGCACCTATAAAGTCTTGTACATTCATATGATGGATATAATAATGAATATGGTTGTATAATATTTATAATAACATAATTTTATTTAGAAGGTACTGGAAATATTATATTGGTATGGAAACAACAAAGAAAGAGAATGTGGAAGAAGAAAATAACATTGAAATATGTGGTAAAATTATTACCTTTTCTTGAGGTGCAGCCTTTTGATTTGAACCAATGAGATCCTTAGAGTGGAACTATATCCAATTTAAAGCATCTAGGTTGAATAAAGGGTAGTTGGGATGATATTTTAGAAATGTTTGTCAGAACCAAATGGACTTGGAGGTGTGAAATTATGTAAAGGGGTATTACCCTTTTATAAGAGAGGTGAGGGTCACATTATGAGAAGATTGAAATATTATTTATTATATAATCATTTTTGGTTTATAATGGATCCAAATGGATTTATTTATATTCTATGGTGGGTATGGGTCTCAATAACTTCATCCAATAGTTTTTTGACAAGTATAGGAAACCATATTAACCTTACCTTTTAGATTTAACTCTAAGTTAAATAGTTTAACTTTTACTATGTCTTCTTGTATTCTTAAACTATATGGTCAAAAAACATACTATAAACTGCCTAGAAAACCTCAAGTGGGTAATTAATAATATATATGTCATTATACAAGTCCTTTATCCAAATCATATATTTTTAGTAATATTATATCATTAATAATATAATATTTGTTTCAAAAACTCATTTATGTCAATTTGGACACAATTTAGTATTTGGTTTTGTTGAAAGTCATAAAAGCATGATTACTTTGAAAAACATTCATCAAATCAACCCTAACATGTCATATTAATCAATAAAATTAGTTTAATTCATCAAAAGTATCAATTTACATTTATTATGATATTTATAATATCAATTAGTTTAATCAGTCATTAACAAGGAAATTATTTCATCATCATGGTGTCATAAATAAATTTAATTATTTAATGTATAAAATTTATAAATAAGATACCATTATTTTGGAAATCATTTTATTTTTCAAATTAATATTTATTGTCGAATTTATGTTATGTATAACCCTATATTAAAAATGTTTATTTATAAATATTTGAATTTACCACTTTTAACTCTTCTTTAAATAAAATAATAATAAATTTGCTAATCTATTTCATGGGGAACAAAAAAAATTTTTATTCCTATGGTTTATTTGGGTCAAAAAAACATCTCCAATATAATTGGCACATGTTTTAGGGTAATTATAATATCATGTTTACCTTTTTTTTACCATATTGAATTTTAACCGTGGTAAATAAAAGTGAAAAGTTATTATTCATGCAAAATTATTTTCATCTTACTGAACCACATTTTAATTTAAAATTACAACTGTGTCTCATGGATTTTTGAAATTCATTTCACAAAATAGATAAAATTATGTTTTATTCAAATTTGCAAACGTGCCAAGAAAGTGGGTTAAAACGTTAAAAAAATTAAATAAAATTTTATACATCTAAATTTATTATAAAATGACTCCAATGAATTAAATTAAACTAATATAGGTAATATGTATCTGTTTTTACTTAAAATTAATTTAAATAAAATAAATAATTATTTAAATAAAATATCTGTTTTTAAATAATAAAGTTGTGTTTTTCACTATTCATCCAAAATTGAATGTTTTCAAAAAATACCTAAAATTCACCCTAAGGTAATTTAGATATTTCAAATCCTAAAATTATTTCTATTTTAACAAATTCAAACCATAGAAGTTGTATTAATTAAATTAATTTTAATTTCAGTTGATAAAGTCAGAAAGCGAATATTTGATAAATAAAATTTTCAAAAGATTGATATGTGTTTATGTCCAATATAAAAGTGAAATTACTTCAAATTACCAAAATTAGATTAAATGATAAAAATATAATCTAATTATACTTCAAAACCATTCAAATGTCTAATTTTACGAGTATAAATTATTTTGATTAAAAAAGCTATTTCTAATTAAATTTACTATCTATCACTATTCCTCAAAATATGATTTTTTTAGAGAAACATCAAAAACATATCTAAACAATATTTTTATATCTCACATCTAAATAAGAATTTAATTTGATAAAATTAAATATATAATAGTGTAAAATATAGGATTAGAAAGAGTTGGCCATTAAAAAGCAGAAAAAGTGCATTTTTTGAAAAATACTTGTTTTATCTGAGAAGTTTATTTTGTCCTCATATATAGTCTAAGAAACTGAAGATGTTAATGTTAAAATTATTTGGGATATATATGATATTCAAAATTTAGTTATTACAATTCATAACTTCTTTTTAAACGGCTAGTTTGACTGGTTGTGGTGTGCTTGAACTCGGTGTTGCGTAAATCGCACACTATTGTATTATTCAAAGAGAAGTATACCAAGGAAGCTTAGGGTGTTAAATTATTCACCCTTTCAATATATTGTTTCCTCGCAATTTGGAATTTATCTTCAGGAACAAAAGGTAAAAAATAGAAAATACCTTTGTGGAAAACCCACATCAGAAATAGGGTTAATATATTTTAATCTTAATAAGAGGGAAAGGGAAACGGAAAACATACCACCAAATTAGGATTTAGAAATTTAAAACATTGGTGGAAAATATAATTGGAGGAAAAAAAATAAATATTTATAAGGAGTTATTGAGTTCATACATTACAAACAATTGAATTGAAAATTAAGGTCCTTAAAGACATAAATCTATGATGAATAACATAAGGTATTAAGAAAACACATTTTTGGGTTTAAGATACTTTACTTAAAGTTTAAGAATTAATTTTTTCATAGAAACAAATACTTGAAAAGTAGAGTTCTATCCTATAACTATTTTCTACAAAAAACTCACCATTTACTCGAAACAATGAGTATTCAAAATGACTTGGTCACACCTGAAGCGCTAGAATCAACATACAAGGAATCACATAATCCACAAATGATGAACTATATATTTTCACTCTCTTTAGAGATTAATCAAAACCAAAATGCATAGTATAATATCCGATGATCCATAAAAAGTATAATCCATTAGAGAAAGAAATACTAATCTCTATTTTTAAAATTAATCCAACAAAACCAAAAGTTCAATAAATACCAATCAATAAACAATTTCCCTTAAAAATTTAAATATAATCCAAACAAATAATGAAACCCAAAACTCAGAAGAATTTGATTACGTAGTCCTCTACATTAAATTGTACCTCCAAATAACATCGACTACTCTTAAAGTAAAATACTTAAAAGTAATTTACCTAATCAAATATTATTAAGTATAGGTTAATAATTTCAATAAATAACCTAAATCGCTATAAGTCCAGAATAAATATATAGATTAAAATACACTTTTACTCCTCAAATTAAATCCCATACTATTCTATTTTCCTCATAAATATTTTATTCCCAAATGAGAGAACGTCTTCCAAAATAACATTAATCAATTAATCACAAAATCATTTTATTATTCTAATGATATCCATTTGATAAACATTAGATCCCAAGTAATCATATTATTGATCAATAAACTAAATTAACTAAAAAAATAAGTCACACTAACCTGGGACTTCACGTTGTCTAGTGGTAGGTGATAATTCCCAGTCGCACTTTGGTTGTGGGTTCGATTCCCGAAGCACTGTCTGATGCAACGATTTGTCACACAGTCTGCGTGTTCGTCTTTTTGAAAAAAAAATTTAAATAATTACCAAAATGTGATTCATTCCTCAAAATAACCATATCATAATTTTACAACAAATTTTATCTCAAATATATCATTTTATTCTCAAAATTTAATAGTGTGTAATTGCCTCAATTTCCAGGATCATATAATTCCAAATGTTCATTAATAACTATATTCACAATAGAAATGATAATTCTTACTCACGTATCATTTCATCATAACAAGCTCCGGGGTTACACATATAAGAGAAAATTATTTCAACGTAATCCCCTCAACAAAGAGCACTAATACAATTTAACATTTCGTCATCCCTTAATTTCTACATAGGATCTTCGTTGACCAAGAGGTAATCTTATACAATAGGGAATTCACTTGAGTAGTGTCCGGGTCCTCTAAATTTATGGAAAATGACATTAAATGGATTATTGGGATCATTTTTACTTTCATTAATATTACTCTTCATTTTTCCTTTGCATGTTTTTACTTTATGTCCTTCTTTCCCACACATAACGCATTTATTTATTCCATTGAGACACTTTCTGATTGTATTATTGACATTTCATACATGGGTGAAATTGGGATTTCTTTTCTCCAAGGTCTCCACTGCTAGATCTCTTATCATTCACTACCTTTCTCTTCATTGATGAGTCTGGGAGTTCATTAATATATATGTATTTGATTATATTTTATGAAAAATGATTCGACATGAACATGATATCATTTACTCGAATCAAGATTCCATTTTTTTGTTCATTTGCACTAGCACTCCCACCTTATACATCATATTCAACGTTATAATGACTTCCTTGGAATCCATCCATTGACTAAAACCCAAAATCATTGTGTCAGTAAAAATAGTCATAAAATCATTTAGAGAATATCAGGACACCTTATTTTTAATATAAAACACATTAGGATTAACAAAGGTTATTTATTATCATATTACATTAAAATCCATTAATTTAGTTTGTAAAAAAATTGTGAATTATCTTAATCATATCCCTTAGAAGTTTCATAACTAAGAGTGCAGCAAGGCCCATTATTGTGCAACAGTTCTAGTTTGAGTCTAGATCAAACTGGTGTTTTCAGGTTTTACCCCTACGTTCATATGATCCAGAGCTGCCTCTACATTATCCTATCCATACATGCATGTATTGATTCAAAAAACCACATAATATTTACATTTAAAAAAATTTGGATGTTCATCTATAGTAATTCCTAATGTCTATCTTAGGGTGATGTTCATTAATCAGAGATTTTCTAAATCTAGTTTCCAAGGTTTCTACTAAACATCCTTTGATACCAACTGTAATGTCCGGAACCAAGTTACCCAGAGTCGATGCATTATTACATAACATTGGAATGATCTCAATATATTATGCCTCGAAAGTCCGATTAGTTTTGTTTCCTTATAAGTACTATATAGGAAGAAAAATGTTTACATTATATCGTGAAATAAATTAAACCAATATTGTTCCCCCTTTGAACAAACTCATATCCATTGTCTTATTCCTACAGGTTTAACATAATAAACTTCTTTGTATCATAGGAAATGAAAAGATAATAAATTGGTGAGTTAATATGCTCAGTTGGGAAAACAATATAGTGTAAACTATCATAAATAATCAAAATCATTAAATGAAATGTATAAAACTAATGAAGAATCATTTATAACATAAATTTCAGAATAATATGGAAACAATAAATCAAATAATTCCATTTACTTATTCACATTTATATTCTTCTAGATGAATAATCACATGAAATATCAATACCAAATTTCATAATGATATAATACATAATGCTCGACATCATAACCACATAGTCAAGGCCTCATGACAAGACTACATATAAGATTTTCTCATGGCCTTGTGGATGGGCATTAGTTTATCTCATGAGACCTATCGATGCATCGGGGAGCTATTGAGGGCTCCACACATCCCTTACTAAGTCCAATGCATTCCTCATATGAAAATGATGAAACGTAATCTAAACATTCATATTTAATCTAGAATACGAAATGTTAATATTTTAACCATAAAACATTAATGGTACAAAAATAGAACATCCATTGTCAAACATAACTCAGTCAATATAATATAGATGAATGTATTATAAAAAATTAACATCAATCGATAACAATGAAGGATATTGAAATAGATGAAAGTAATCATCAAAATAATATGAGGTAAATATCACTATTTTTCTTGAAAACATTTAGAAGTATCAGTATTTTATCAAGAATATTTTTAAAATCGATTTTGAATTAAAGTTACTCATACCACGTTGAATCCTTTAAAATGAATTTAAATTTTAAAACATAAATTTCCATATAAATAAATCCTTAAAACCATTTTAAAAACATGGACATTAATGAGAATGATTTAGAAGAATAAATCATTAAAACATTTAAAATGATATTTTAGATAGAGTTTATAACCAAATGAGATATCTTTGAATACAAATAAATTATGCTATAAAAACATTATAGTGTCATGAGAATAAATTGATTTCACGATATAACATGTAAAAGTACAGTATATACACCATGTAAAAGTTAATTGGCGCATAACAACATTGATGTTTCTATGGATTGTAATTTGATATGAAATACCTTATAAAGACTATATCAATAGGTTAAGGACAAATCAATGACATATTTATGTGTGAAAGATATAAATATAGTCATCATGATTGGATATTTAGTGTAAATCTATCATTGGACTTTCACACGAATTTTTGTAAAAACAATACTAATGACTTGGATGTTTAACTCAATAAATAAATATTGAGTTAATATTAATATTTTCAAGTTATTATCGATGACTTGAGAATTTATTAGTGGATTGATTATTTTTATCAAATTTATATGCAAACAATGGGGAGTTTAAATTACTACAATAGTAAATAAATAGTGATTTCTCACATAATCTTAGAGTAAAATAATCCATGAAGTTTGCGTAATAACAAATGAGTGGATATTAAAATTTGGAATTCCCCTTACTGATTTGGTAACATACTAAACATACACCCCATTAAATAAATATCATATAATTATTATGTAAATACCCATAAATTAAACTATATTACATAAATAATACAATCATGGTCAGTACATACATCACATAAACTTTTATAGTGGAAAATATAGCATGAATCTCAAGGGAATTAAAGTGAGACAACAACCACTTACCTAGTATTTTCCATCATATATGGTAGGTAAAAATCCATTATAATGGTGAAATAAATAATATTAAATTATAAAATAATCAAATACATACATATGATATCATATATGATCTTCTAATACTCATTTGTTAATGATATTTCATTAGTATCATTGTTGTGGTTGTTAACTGATTCGTTTTCCTTTATATGTTTTGTTACAGAAGTCATGTTTGTTATGTATAGTATGTATTTAATTCATGTAAATAAGAATATAATGATCTTTAACATTATTTCTAAATCATCACAAAAATTATTCTTTAATGGTTGAGATGGAGAATAAATCTTATCGCGTTTGTGGAGACTGTAATCTTTACGTACGCACGAGCGAAAATATCATTCAATTAATGGTAAAATATTTTTAAATTTGAATTTATATCATATATACTGAATCATTAACATGTTTCATTTATTATTTAATTCAATTTTACTAAATATTATACACATCCAAATAATGAAGTGTTGAATAAGAAACTACTCCATGACGTGGAGACGGTAAGCCGTACGTACTCACGTTTGGTGATTTTTTCATTCATAGGATGGATAGGATAATTAATTTGGGTGTTACATATTTATAATGACATCATATTATGTAGTAGTTACATGATTTGTGATTTTTTATGGAATAAAAAATGAAATAGGAAGTGGAAGAAGAAAATAACTTTTAAAGAGGAGGTGAAATTATTACCTCTTCTTCGGGTACTTCATTTTGATTTTATCAAAAGGGCCCCATAGGTTGGATTTATGATCAATGTATGGACACTAGGTTGAATTGATGGTAGTTGGGAGGATATTTGAGTAGGGTTTGGCTGGGCCAAATGTCTTTGGATTTGTGAAATTATGAGAAGGGTAAGGACTCTTTTATAAGAGAGGCGAGGGTTACTTTAGGAAAAGCATGAAATATTATTTTATTTTATAGTCATATTATGTTTATAATGGATCAAAGAGAATTTAGTTTGAGTATAATGTGGTATAGGTCTATATCCCTTCATCAAATACGTTTTAGACAAGTTTAGGTCACCATATTAACCTTATCTTTAAGATTTAACTCTATGTTAATTATTTTAACTTTTACCATGTCTTCTTGTATTCTTACACTATATGGTCAATAAACATATAATTGAATTACAAGTGAACACCAAGTGGTTATTTAATAATACATATATCATTATATAGGTCATTTTTATGAATATTATATTTTTAGGAATATTATATCATTTAATAATAAAATATTTGTTTCAAAAACACATTTATTACAATTTTGACACTATTTAGTATTTAGTTTTTGCGAAAGTCCAAACATCATGAATAATTTGATTAAAATTTATTTAGTCAACCTTTAAATGTCATATTATACTAGAAAATTCGTGGAATGAATCAAATGTATAAATTTTAATTTATTTTGATTTTTATAATATCAATTATTTAAATCTTTCATTAATTAAGTAATTATTCCATCATCATTATGTCATAAATAAATTTAAATATTTAATTTATTATAATTATAAATAAAACACCATGATGTAGGAAATATTTTAATCTTTATAATTAATATTTATAGTCGAAATTATCGTTTGTATTACCATATATTAAAAATGATTTTTTATTCAAATTTGAATTTAACACTTTTAACAATTCATTATATAAAATAATAATAAATGTCAAAATCTAATAATTGTGGAACAATAAGGATCATATTTTATTCCCAAGAATTATTTTGGTTGAAACACACTTATCCAATATAATTACGACATGTGTTAGGGAAATTATAATATCATTTTTACCATTAATTACCCTATTTATTTTCAAACGTGGTAAATAAAATCCAAATGTTATTATTCACCAAAAATTATTTAGATCATATTAAAAATAGTTTTACTTACTGATGTTAGCCATGTATCTAGTATTTTTGAAATTCAATTTATAGAAGAGGTAAAGTTATGTTTTTTTTCAAATTTGATAACGTGCCTAGAAGGTGGGTGAAAAAGTTAAAAAATTTAATAAAATATTATAAATCAACTTTTATTATAAAATGGATCCAATGAATTAAATTGATATAAAATAGGTATAATGTATCTATATTGACATAAAATTAATTTAAATAATTTAAATAATTAGTTAAATAAAAAGTTGTTTTTAATCAATAACGCAGTGTTTTTCCCTATTCATCAAAAATTGAATGTTTTCTAAAAAATACAAAAAATACTCTAGAACATAATTTTGATATTCCGAATACAAAATTTTTGACTATTTAAAAAAATTAGAAACATATAAGGGGTGTTAATTAATTTAAAATTAATTCTTGTTGTCACATCCATAATGTAGGGTTTTGAGAAGTAAAAACTATCAAAAGATTAATTTGTGTTTGTGTCAAATTTAAAAGTGAAATTACATCAAATGACCAGCATTGGAATAAATGATAAAAATATAATCATATTATATATCAATACCATTAAAATGTATAATTTGACACTATAAATTATTTTGATTAAAAAATTTATTTTGAATTAAAATTTATCATCTTTCACTATTAATCAAAATATGAAAGTTATCAGAAAAATGTCAAAAATTTATCCTAACTGAATTTTTAATTCCCACCTCTAAAGAATAATTTTATTCCATCAAATTTAATATTTACATTCTTCGAATATTGAATTAGAAATGATTGGCAATTAAATGGAGTAAAAACTACATTTTTTTGAAAAATACATCAATAATATAAAAATTTGAATTTTTCCATATATTTTGTTTAAGAAACACCAGAGATGAATTATAAATTTATGTGGGATATATATAAAATTAATGATGGTGTTATTAATATTCATAACCACATTTAAAAAGATGATTTTTATAGGTCATGGTGCACTTGAAATCAATGTTGCGTAGATCACACACTATTGAATTATTTAAAGTGAAGCGTATCGTGGAACTTGGGGTGTTACATGTTGCATACCATCCTGATCCTAAAAATGTGATTTGATGGTACAAGATTGATAATAAAAAAAATTATATTGATTCATGGGTCGATACCTATTGTGGATTGGGATGAGATTTTCTTTCATGGAAAAATTAGTTTACAATTGCTTTTTAGGAAGCATGGTCAAATTTAAAAAGGGAAATGGGAACATGTAAATCGAATTTTAGATAAATGGCCTTCAATATTATGGAAAAAATGCAATTTTTGACTTTCTAACGATGGATCAACCAATGGGTGAGAATGAGACATCCCTATTTTAAAGGACATCACTTTTTTTATCCTATATACTTATTGTCTTGAGTTTTGTGAGGTTTTATAAGGTTTTGATTTCTTTGGTGGGGTTTCTATGGGAACACAGTTTGTGCATAGTTAATTGAAACCATGACCCACCTATAGTAAACGAAATAATTTGTTTTTAGAAGTTAGCAAAATCATGAACACGTTCAACATGGATTGGAAAAACCATGAAACACCCCATGGGTAACTATGGAAAGAAACATAGACAAAAAATCCTGATTGGTGAATATTTTGTGTTTCCATCTGAGAAAACCATGGTGATGTGGTCTTAAGACTATACCAAAACATGGTTATCAAACAAATTTTTAAATCATGCACCCTAATCAAAACGGCTACTTGTATATTCCTACATTATCTATATGATTGGAACAATATTTGACTAACCTTGAAACATAACCGTATAATGTATACATGACAAAATGAATTTTTTGGGTTTGATCCAAATAAAGGATTAGAATCTTTATTAGTTCCCTAAAAATATTGTATCTCATATATTTATTACTACCTATGTTCCCAAGGTGATTTTTTTGATTTTAAGTAAACATTTGTTGAATTAGATAATGTTGGAGATCCAAAATCATCTATATGTCATTGTTATTACCCAATCCTATTAGATATACACTTATCCTCTCTTCTCAACCATTATATCAAGTAATTCATGAAAATATTTATGTTCTATGATGTGAATATTGAAGAGATAAGTTTAAATATATTGAATGTAAGGTGTTTTTGATCCCATATCTAGAAGATCGTAGTGTATTTAATTTTTATCCATCTTTTGAGATGTAGGAGGCTTCGGTCTCATATCCACATTTTCATGAACTTATAGTCTTGTTGTTGATTAATTTCTTATAGAAATTTTTGTGAGACCCATGTATGATTCTTAGTAGAAACCACTTTGGTTTATTTCTAGGGAATTCTTCAAATTCGGTGTATTATTGGAATCAGAATTGATTTATAATAAAAAATAAAACAAATTAAAATTTTAATAATGTTTTTATGATTAAAAAATTGGTGGAATTTATTCAAGTAATATTTTTTAATGTGATATAGAATTTAGAATGAGATTTTAAATACATAGTAGGCATGTGTTCATTAATATACATGGACCTGAGGATGCCATGTGGCGTTGAGGCACCTCATTGATTTAAACTTTTGAAAACATGGAAGATTGACGATAAGACTATTATGAGTATTTAAAATCACAAAGAATTCAATTGTGTGTGTGTGTCTATGGAAACATAGGAATTAGTATCCCAAATAATAAGAAATGGATGAAGGACTTTTTCATTTTTTTCAATGAATATATCATTATAATTTGATTAAAACCGCAATAAATTTAATAAGTTCTTTTTGTATAAAATTTTATTATTTATTCTTTTACTTTTGGGGTGTGTTAGGATATCATTGGAGAAATCCTATTGAGTTCACTCTCAACCCATGTTTAGGGTCATTTGTGTGTTTTGAGATGCCATCTCCCTGGATAATGTTAATGGGAATATATTATATTTTTTTCTAGAGATGTATGCTGATATCGAGGGGGATATAAGGTGGAGTTGAAGCATGGAGCTGGATCCATTGTTACCTAGGATACATTCTCTTTGGTGTCTTTCAATCCTGTGATCTTTCACCATTTTCTGGTAACAATCATTTGTTTCAATTTTCACTCTAATTTTTGGGTCTTTTGGTTTACCATTGATTATTTTATTGTACCGATGCTTCATCGCGTTTTTTATATGTTTTATTAGTGAGTAGTTTGGTTTTTTTACTTTTTAGGGGAAATCATCCCACAATATTTTCTTATGTCCTTGAAATTATTTCATGTATTTGGTGTCTTAAGGATTTCATGTAAGGTTGGTAGAACCTCCATCACTCATCAAGCTAATGAGGTGGAGAGACGTGTTTCAATTATATGCTTTTTCACCATGTAATGTTGACAAACTAAAATCATTTATCAATGATCAATGTCTTGCTAGATTAACTGATAGGGTAAAATTGGTTTTATAATGTACATTTTTTGTTAATTTAGTATTTTGATGAGGGTGAAAGGGATAAATATTTTAAATGTGGATTTTTAATTGATTTACTCATTTAAATTTTATAGTTATTCCATTTAAAATTGTAAATATATAGATGTTATTCATGCAGTTGAGGTCATCTGTGTTTCAATAAATATTGATAATTTTATTATTATAATTTTTTACATCAAGGTAAATTTAATGTTATAATAAATGTAGGAATAGAATATAAGTATGGTTTGGTAAATTCTTCTCAACATTATTTGTATGTTAAAATTCCCACGTGATCGTTTATGACATGAAGTGTTTATTTTAATGGTCATTTTTAATATCAATGGTGTATATTTATAGATCTCTATAATTGAGGGTTTTTCCATTTTATGTGAAAAAAAATTACAGAAGTGTGTAGTATACATTTTATTAAGAGGTTATTATTACATATTTCTTTTCATTTTATATCATATTTAATCTCTGTAGCACCTGATGATTTCGTAGTACATTATCGCTTAAAAGTTATACGATAACTTGCTCTACACGTAACACCGAGTTAGAGGGGACCACATCTTACCAAACTACCAATTAAAAAATGGTTATGGGTATTATTAACTTCAATTTGAATTTTATATACTCTATATAATTTTAGCTTCCATATTATGTGTTCTGTAGGCATTATAAATGAACATATTCATTTTTTAGATAAAAGAATTATTTTCAAAAATTGAAATTTTAGTGCCTTTTAATGGAAAACCTTTTTTAAAACAAACATTTGAAACATTTATATATTCAATTTAATGAAATTAAATTCATCTATGGAATTTTGAAATATAAATTTATTTTGGATAAATTTTTGGTACATTTATGATAACTTTCATATTATGACGAATAGTGAAAAATACAATATTTTAATTAAAAACAACATTTTTAATAGAAATAATTTATAGTGTTAAATTATGAATTTGAATGGTTTTGAAGTATAATTAAATTATATTTGTATAATTTAATACAGTTTAGGTCATTTTTAATAATTTTATATTTAAATTTTACAAAAACACATGTCAGTCTTTTGATAGATTTTACTTTTTAAAAACCTGCTTTTTGGTTTTGGAGAACATGAATTAATATTAAATTAATAATTGCTACTTCTATGTTTTTAATTTGGTAAAATCGTAATCATTTTCTAATTTGGAATATCAAAATTAGATTAGGGTGAGTTTTTTTTGTTTTTCTACAAACATTCAGTTTTTGATGAATAGTGAAAAATACTCCTTTACTATTTAAAACAGAATTTTTATTTAAATATTTATTTATTTTTTTAAATTAATTTTAAGTCAAAAAATATATATATAATACCTATATAAGTTCAAATTTATTAATTGGAGTCATTCTATAATAAAATTAGATGTATAAAATTGTATTGATCTTTTTATCCACTTTTACCCACCTCCTAGAAGCATTTGAAAAATTTTATAAAACATAATTTTACCACTTCTCTGATTTGAATTTAAAAAATTCAAGAGACATGGTTGATATATGTATGGAAAATGTGGTTCAATAAGATGAAAATAATATTTTATGAATATTAACTTTTTACATTTATTTACGATGGTTAAAAGTAAATAAGGTAATTAAAAATAAAATTGATATTGTAATTACACTAACACATGTTATAATTCTACTGGATAAGTTTTATTTTACCAAAACAACCTTATAATAAAATATGACCATTTTTCATCAACTTGGATTGGATTAGGACAGTTATTATTATTTTATTTAAAGAAGAGTTAAAATATTTTGATTCCATGTTTAATAACTATACCATTTTTAATATAGAGTTACACACAATAAAATTCAACTATAAATATTAATCAGAAATATTATACTATTTCCTACATAATTTTATATTATTTATAATTTTTAGACATTAAATATTTTAATTTATTTAAAACACAGTGATGATGTAGTAATTACCTTAACAATGAAATATTAAAAAATTGATATTAAAAGTATACAAATAAATGTAAATTATCAGTTCTTTTTCATTTCACTAATTTTATAGTTTAATATGACATGTTAGGGGTGGTTAAATAAATTTTATTCGATGAGATAAAGTTTTAACGGCTTTCAAAAAAAATCATACAATAAATAGTGTCAAAATTGACAAAATTGAGTTTTTAAAACAAATATTATATTGTTAATTTTTATAAGATTCTAAAAATATATATTTCAGCCAAAAAACATAGATAAGTTTATATATATCAATAATGAACTACTTGGGGTTCTCTTGTCTTGTTAAATAAAGTTTATTAACCATATAAAATAAAAATAAAAAGAGACATTGTAAATGTCTTACTTTTCAACTAAGTGTAAAATATAAAATATAATGTTAATAGAGTGACCTAAACCTATCTAAAACATATAAGTTCATAGTATATAGACGAATAACCACCTAAGTCTATATATTAAACATTTTAGATCCATTATAAACTGAAAAGGATTTTATTATAAAATAATATTTCAATCTTTTCCTAATGTGTCCCTCACCACTCTTATAAACATTTCCTTACCCTTATCTTCATTTTACTCCTCTAATGCAATTTGGATCAGCCAACCATTGAAAAAATATCTTATAAACTATCCTAAATTCATCCTTGAGGCATTAATTTGATCATAAATCCAACATTAGTATCCCTTTTGATCAACTCAAATTGGAACACCTGAACAAGAGGTAATAATTTCACCACCATCTTTCAGGTTCTTTTTTTCTTCCACTTCCTCTCTCTTTGTTGTTTCCATACCAAAATAATAACTCCAGTACCTTGTACATACAATTATGTTATTATAAATATTGTACAACCATAATTGTTGTTCTATCCATCCTATAAATGATAAAGTCACCATACGTGCGAACGTACGACTTATCATCTCCACGTCGGGGTGTAGTTTGTTATTCAAACACTTCATTATTAGGATGGGTATAATATTGAGCATAACTGATGTAAATAATATATATAATATTTTAATTAATATTTTTATATAATTTAACATCCAATTACATATGATTTCACCATCTATATAATGATATTTTTGCTCGTGTGTACGTATGGATCACAGTCTCCACGATGCGATGAGATTGATTTACACATTCCCCATTGAAGAATGATTATAAAAATATATATTATTAATAAGTATTTAATATATTACATAATAATTATAATTAATATATAAATATATATATATATATGTATGTAATTCCATATATCTTATTCACTTACTTCCATTCAATTCGATATGAAAACGGAAACTGCGTTTATGTGTATGTACAGCCTACCATCTCCATAAACGGTGTATTCCATTTCATATATCTATATATTATACATATTTATATTCTAAATATATATGAAATATATATAAATCATTTTTTATATTATGTATGTATGTAAATCATGATCTAAATGATACGATCAAGAATAACAAGTAAGAACACGTACGATAAAGAAATAAATAATTACCCGAAATGTTAATTAAACATGGAAATCGTTATTAATTGGGTATTATAAATTCATAAATGAATCATTTATGATATAATAAATATGAATATGGTTTCGGTATAATTGAATAACATACTATGGCCTTTATACATGAGTTTAAACATACCTTCGACCAAAGGAATGTGCAAGATATGGGTTAATTCTTCAAAATCATTATTATTCGAGATTGTTAATGGGTATGTCTCATACTGGGAGATATTTATTATCCATTTACATGTCTCATAAAACATTTTTCCATGAGATTCTTTTTGAGGGAATTTTTTACTAAAACATCCTTTTCAATGTTTTAAAGATTTGTTATTCTAAACATTTCTCATTAATGCCCATGTTTTGAAAATGGTTTTAAAGATTTATTTAAATGTAAATGAATGTTTTAAAAATTTTATTCCTTTAAAAACATTCAATGTTGTATGAGGCACTTTTATTCAAAAATTTCATTAAATGTATTCCTTTCTAAATTTTTTGACATTTAAATGTTTTCATGAAAAAGTGCTATTTCTCTCAAAGAGTTTTACATATAATTCTCATCTATGTCAACATCATTTGATGGATTTTAAACATGATTGATTTTGTTTTGTTATGATACAAAAAATCTGTATTGTATTGATGGTTTTTTGATATGTTTTACTATGGATGTGTTCTTTTTATTCCATTAATGGTTTATGGATAAATTATTTACATTTCGTATGCTAGATTTAATACGAAATTTTATGTTATGTTTGAACCTTTTTATTTGAGGAATGTATTGGACATAGTATGTGACGGGTGGAGCCCGCTATTGCTCCTAGATGCATCAGTAGGTCTCATGAGACAATTAGACGTGGAGTTGGTTGAGGCCTTTCACAATTAGATATATGGTTTTTTCTAACCTCTAAATCATTTTTAGATTTCTTGGGCGAGGTCTTGAAAAAATGATTCAGAATTTCTGGAAATATACATTCCTTCATTATGAAAATAATATTGATGGTTCGTGTGGTTATTAGACTTGTATAATACCCATGACTCTGTTTTATTATGGAATTATTTACTCAGCTCATATTTTTGCTATAAGGTGTTCATGTTTATTTTTTTTAAAGTCATGTGTTTTCAATTATTCACCAAGCTTGTGGTTTATGTTATATTATGATAAATCTTTTACCTTTATAGAACATCTGAGCTCACCACTTTATTATGATTTATTTTCCCAGGATATCCAAGAAGTGTATTATGACTAACATATAGGGATAGTCTAAGGGATATGAATGTGGTCAATGGAAACAATGTTGTTGTTGTTTTTCATTTTATAATGTGCTGTAACGATAATGTATATGATCTATTTACAAGACTGGTAAATTGTTCGGTCTTTAGAGACATGACTTCCTTGTACCAAGACAATGTATTAAAATAATTCACTAACTCTGGGTAACTAGGGTCGGGGTGTTACAAACTCTCCTAACTAGATTATCCAAAAAAACTGGACAATTGATTGTTCAATGAAATATCTGATATTTTTTGTGTATCTATAGAGAATTTGATTAACACTCTTAATATTCATTTTCAAGAGATAGGATCAATGTGTAATTTTTTTTTATGATGTTTTCATATGTGGAATGTAATATGTATTGATAAAAAATAGAGTGTACTCATGACATATGGTTATAAAAAATTATGAACCCTATAATGTGATTATAATCTTTATAGCCCAAATAATGTGATTATATTGTTCTCTTTACTATTATGGATTCATTACCTTCTTATTGAATACATTCTATTTTTCATAAACCATAAAATATTTCTGTATATATTATCAATATTATATTAGAATTTTGAGATAAAGGTATTCGTAAAATCTCCCTATAATAATAAATTAGTGGTTATATATACTTTTGTAGAGGATAATGTTTTAGTTTATAAATTTACACAAATGGAATGTAGTGATTTTTATTGAGAAGAATGTGATGAATGTATAGTATTAGAGAATTTATTAGAATTAAATTTTAATGTAAATAAGGATAGATTTAAAGGTTTATTACACCATTTGATGATAGGTTTACATTTTTTAAATAGGATGAAGCGAAAAAAATATTAATACATTATGAGGTGGGGATATAGAGAGGTCGTGCATTAAAGAAAGGATCCGTTAAATTTTTTATATAGGATGATGATCATCGTGTGTCATTTAATGGGAAGATATAGTTTTTCAAGGAATAAAATATGTTTTTGAAACCCTGAAATGATATAAGGAAGAAGTTAATATCTATTGTTGTTGTGATAATGAGATTATTATTAAGACCTAGTGTTCGTTTCTTGAGATATGGAGTTGAATAAGAATAACATTTCATTGCGGTGTTGTCATTAGTTAACAATAAATTTAATGAGAAGGTGTAGATATTGTTTTCATATTATATTTTTTATTAATATATAAATCACTTTCAAACTAGAATATAATAAATATAACCGTTTGTGCTAAATGATTTAAGGGTTTTTGAAATATATTTTTAGGTATTTATCTATCCTCTGAGGGATTTTTGAGGTTGATAATAATTGGTATATTAAATGGAAAATTAATAAATACATTAGAAAAACATTTCTTGGGTGTAAGGGTTTCTCTATAGAATAGTGATATATAATAGTAACATTTCTAATATATATGATTTAATATATGGTAATTTAAAAAGTAAATATTGATCTACTGATACATATGGTTTCAAATAGGGAGACATAAGTTTTAGAGGTTTATATGATGATATGTATGGGGTGGTCAAAATAAAATAAAATTGGTACGAATTTATTTTCTGATGTGTGATGGTCTATTTAATGTATATGAAATATTTAATAACAGATCTATATAATACATAATGGTTGATCTATGTAAAATGAAATACATAAGGGTAGCTCTTATGAAATAATAAAGTCTACATAATGACTATCCATGATAAATTTGTGTATCATTTTAATATAGATTCATGTATAAATGGTACATACTTTTGTCAAATATTAGTTTAATCAAGTTGAGAATTATTTTAAAACTAATTATATAGAAAATGTCACATAGTTATTTTTATTACCTAGAGAGGATCAAAATTCAAATAAAAGTTCTTTTATAGATTTTGGGGTTCATAAAAATTATAATATGATTCAAGGGCTCATATTTAAATGGGTTGATGTTTAAAAGTTTTTATAGGTAGATTATTTTCAAAATGTATTATATAAAATAATATTTTTATGATTGAATGTCACTTTTTATATTTTACACTTCATTATCTACTAATCTGAAATGAATTTGTATTTATATTACTATAGAAGATTTGTAATAAGAAACAGAAGAAGAAGAGTCACATGTTGGGTTAAAAAATATTGAATTAGGATCTTAGGTGATTATTTAAGAATGTTTCTGTGAAGAAGATAAAATATATAAGGAAATGTAATGTGAATTTCTTGTTTTAATAAATGTATAATATGTAGAGGAAGAAGAATTATATGATAAATAAGAATAAAAATAAAAACACAATGGATGTATAACACGGTTGAAGAATAAAATTTTTAAAAATCAATAGGTAATATTTTTGTTATCATGGGAGAAAAATTAATAAATGGTGATATTTTCTCATGTGTTCAAGGATAAAACCCACCCATTATATCAAATATTATGAATCTTCTGTATCATGTGATCGTTTTACCTACTGAATCATCCCAACGTTGTACCTACTTATTTTTGGTAGTGAACCTTGAAAACATTTGTAATTACTTATATGTTTTTGATATTTTGTGTTTGATATTTATGTAGTCATCCACTTAAATAGGTATTAATTGTTTTTTTAAACAAACATATTTGGGATGTAAATTAACTGATTCCCCTCTAATGATTTTTTAATGATCATGTGATACTTTTTTATGTAGTATTACTTCACCCAGGTTTACCTTGACTATGATTAGTTGTTTTGATGTTTAATTGAAAAACTGTTCTTGTATGTAAAATTAATCATGATTTCAATTATTATTATGTACATAAGAAACATTATTTTAGTAACAATAATGGGAATTATTCTCTTCGAAGTAATAAATTATTACATATAGAATGTTTGTATGCAACTATAATTATTTTCATATAGTCTTGATTTACTATAGACTTCTTCTATTGTATATACACGTTCTTTTTAATGTATTTTGATGAAATTTTTCGATAAATAGAATTTATTGAATGATTATCATGCTCAAAAAAATATTCATTTCTTATTGAGAAATATTTTCTCAGTGATAATGGTATTAATATAATGACTGTTATATAAGATTATTTAAAAAATATCTATGATTCTAATGAAAATGTGATTTTATATGATCTAAAAAGTTAGAGTAGAAAATAATAATATATAAAGATCAATGAGGATGAAATAGTGGATGAATAAATAATTTGAGTTGATGAAAATTTTAGAACCAGTGTAGTTTTTTGTGGGAATCTGGATGATTATATGATTTTCAAGAAGATAATTAGTATTTTTCTAGATAAGATTGATGAAAATGTAACCCTTCTTATTAATCATCATTAGGATACAACTATATTGTATGAACAATACAATATTTTGATTTCTTGGGAAATGAAAAAGGGTGTTATCTTCAATAATATTATCAAAATTAATAGATAAATTTTCATTAAATTGTTTATATAATAAATGAATGGAAACTAGAGAATTATGGATGAAGATGATTCTGATGATGAAGAAGGTGTTTAATAATAATTTTACCAACTCATTGAAATCATTTCATTTTATTTTAGAAGGGGCAATGTGATATTTTATGGAAATATACAACTAAACTGTTTCATGCATGTAGTAATTATATATTTGGTATAACTTTTTCTGATGTTAAAAGGTGAAGATAATGTTTAGGATGATGATGAAAATTTAAAAATAGTAACAAATATGAGGGGTAAAATATTATAAAAATTAAATTTTTCTTTAAAGGGGAATGTAATGAAATTATAAAACTCAAGGAGGGAAATATAGTATAAAAATTTGATGATGTTGATAGAAATAAAGATGAAGGTGATGTTGATAATTTTAGGAAATATAACAAAAACATAATAAATTAAATAGTGAATTTGTTACAATTCATTACTGATTAAATTATTGATGTTATATGTGTATAAGAATAAAAACATAGAGTTTATTTATAAATTAAAACTCATATAATACATTTATAATATCTCAAAATAGTATAAGCGGAACAAATATTTAAAGAAATACAATTAATTTCAATGAATTAAATATTAGTTTCATGTTTAAAATGAGATAAATATGCATAATGAGACAAGTAATATAAATATTATTCTCACTCTAGAGAATATAATTGATAGTGGAAATTAAAGTGAAGGTTATATAAAATGAGAAGCAATACGAAATAATTCAAAAAAATTTATAGACACTAAAATAGAATTGAACAAATTCAAATTGTAACATATACTATAAAGGATGATTGAGAATGCTCAAAATGAAAATATTATGGAAAGATATAGTTTTTTAAAGAATAATGAAATTTAATTATTCTAGTAAATACAATATTAAAACATTTAAAATTTTATTTTAATTTTATTTGAAATGGATAATTAAATTTCATTAATTAAGAAAGTAAATTTTGTGGAAAATAAAACCAATCATAAGAATTTATTATATTATGAGAACACATATTCTAAAAGGAAAATTGATATTAATGGAAACATAAAACAATAAAATAAAAGTTATATTTTAAAAAGTTAGTTTCGAAATCTAAACAATTTTGGTTTGTAAAATAAATCTATAATTGATGGAAAAAATATACATGAACATCCGATTTCAACATCTAGATAGAGATAAATTATTAAATGAATGTATAATTTTTATACAAATTGTTGTCATTTGATATGCTATGGGGTATTTTATGTAATTTTTTGACTTAGTTATCAAGATCTATATTTTTAGATAATAATCTGGACACATAGTATGTGGTGGAGTCAACCCATCAATAGAAAAAATAAAAAACAATTTATAAGATTTTGGGGTTTAGTTTGAGAATGTTTTCCAACAATTAGAAACTGTTAATTGAAGATGTGATATGATGGCTAACATTTTGGATAATTATACACCATTATATATTCCTAAAAAGAATTAATTCCGGTACTAAAATGACGTAAAAGAATAAAGAAAATGGATACTAGAAGGAAATTGTTTAACATTCATTGAAATCATCCAGAAAATATTAGCCATGGATTTTGGAGAGTCAATTTTCATCACATATAAAAAGTTATTTAAATCAGTTTTTGTTTTTTTAAAAGCTTAAAGAAGGCTCATTTACCATTAGAAATTTTGGGTCACTTAAAATCAAACTATTTGGATCATCAGTGATGGGACAGTGCAATTTTATGTTTCAGAACAAATTATGTGTTTATTGGTCAAAAAAACATTTAATGTATCATAAATATCTGATAACGTTATTGATATTTTTTATGTATTGTCTACAATTTAAGGGGTTGAAATATGTATGTGTATTTATGAGAGTATATTAAACAACATAAAACCATTTTTAGGTCAGTGATGCTAAAAATTAATTCAACATATGATTCTCATAAGAAACTCAATTATGGAACTAAAGGATTGGTTAACCTGGTCCAAATATCATGATTAAGAATATATAATTAGTAAATTTTATTTAGGATCCATCATTAATGATATAGTGGGGGTGAGAAATGGGATTTTCTCCATAATAAAATGTGATGATTTTTAATTCTTTGGCCAATAATGTATAGATTCCAACATATTCCCCACAAGAGTTACATAATTAAAGTATTTTTTGTCCTATAAATATGATTTAAATACATATATATATATATATAGTTTATTTAATTTATATTTGTATTCACACATAGAAAATGATTTAAGATTATGAACAATAATTCATTTGATCTGGAAATGTCTATAGAAATTTTGTTGAAGTCCTCAGAAGGAACGTGTTTTCTCATAGAAAAGATCTGAATAAACAATTTTTATGAATATAATAGTATAATATATTAATCATACCTTTATAAAAAATATAATCATCGTGATATTAGTTCACTATACACCCCCTAGAAAATATTTTCATAGAGAATAATAATAAGTGTTTTTGGAGATAACTCATATCATGTTAATTGATTATGATACTTATCATTTTTATGGAAAAATAAAATTGGTATTGAGGTTAAAATTAAAAAAAAATTATTTTATAATAAAATTATGTTTTATAATATATTATATGTATTATAAAAATTCCCAATGGTTTAAAAAACAAAATATTGTTTTACAAACCTTCTATAATCATTGTAAATGTTGAATGATGGAGATGAGAGGAGTTTATGGTGTCTTCCATGGTTATCCTCTAAAAATAAGTGATAGTTATTTTTATAATAGTAATACATTTTATATCATGGATAGTAAATTTGTATATGTTTTTGGTCAGATATAAAATTAAATTACCTAATAGGTTTCAACTCATTCAAGGATGGATAATAAATTCCTATTCTAATATGTCTTTGGATAATATGGACATTCATTATACATGATAAAAAAATTTTGGACAACAATACATATGTAATTGTTTTTCATGTTAAAACATGAAATGTGAAAGTCTGTTTGGGGGATCAAGAGTTTTTCAATGATATAAATGACGAGTAATAACTAATTGGAAGGAATGATAGATGGGCGTTCGTAAAAAAATCAATAAATAATAATGTTATTAGAATCGAGTTGGACTTTTATAAAAACATAATAAATTGGTAGAATTCATAAGATGGAAGTAATTGTTAGGTGAAAAGACACTCAAATGTTAAAAGAATTGATTTCAATGAGATCATTACATTTGTTTCTATAAATGAATAAATTACAATAATTCATTATATTATGGGATAATAAAAATAAATGATATTATAAATATATATTATGCTATCATCCATTAATGGAGAGTTTAAATTTTCTTTACCCATTGAGTAACATGATGGATTCCTTCATGTATGAGATGAATGACGATTTTATAGGCCAAAAAACAATATATATGGGTAAAAATAAGACCTAATAGGATGATATTATATTTTTGACACTTTTCTAATGTTGAAAATATATATTCAGGGAAAATTAGGCAATAAAATTACTTTAATGAATATATAGAGGTACCACTCATTTTTTACTACTTTGAGGGTTTTAACTTTGTCGAAAATAATGAATGTATGTGGAGGGAATAATTTTAGATATTATAAATTTGTCTCTAATGTTTATTTATGGATACATTTGTTAATTTTGGGTATAAACGTAACACCCCGGTAAATATTGAATATGACATTTTTATATTTATCCATATTTGTAAACAAAATGTTAAAACTACCTTAAAGGGAACACTATGCTCGATGGTGTACCCAATACGCAACAACGTGTTTCTTGGAAATCTTACGTTGAACTCTAATAATAAAATAATATTATATTAAATTATAGTTAACACCTACCTATTTTAATGGTGGGAATGAACATAACTATTTACAAAATGATTATATATGTTTTTCAAATATTTTTACTTTTATCCAATAAATGTTAGAGTCTTAAAATGAGAATGAATCCAATTTTAAATGTAAATATTCTAATATTCATTAAAAGGTCGATTAACCACCTTTTGATCGAAAACCCTTATTACATCCACTTTTTGAAAATTTTATATGTTATATTGGACCAAATAAAATCCTTCTTTAAAATCAGGACATCAAAATTTACATTGTGATTGATTTTGTTATTTTTTCGATAAAGTTCATTTTTTATGAATAAGTGAAAAATGTTGTATTTTAATTCAAAAACTATTTTTAATCTAATTTATTTATATGATTATATCATATTTTTAATTGGTTTTAATGTGAAATTAGAATATATTTTTACCATTTAATCCAATGGTGGTCATTGGAATTAATTTCACTTTGAAATTGGACTTAAACTAGTGTCAATCTTTTAATAGATATTGTTTCTTAAAAACATGATATTTTTTTTGATAGCGGGAATTAATTATTAAATTAATTAATGAAACTTATATATTTTTAATTTTTTAAAATAGAAATCATTTTTTAATTTGGAATATCAAATATAGATTAGGGTTAATTTTTGGTATTTTTTTGAAAAACTTCAATTCTTTATGAATAGTGAATCCACTAAGTGGTAGTTAAAAAACTAATTTTTTTAGTTAAATGAAAATATACAACTTCTGTTATTTTAATTTAAAAAATATTATATACATGGTTTTCATTAGGATGTAAAATTTGGTTCAATGGGACTAAAATAATTTCTTCGTGAATAATATCTTTTATGTTTTATTAATCGTGATAAAAGGTAATTAGTGTAATTTAATGTAAATATAATGATATAATAATATGAAATTACCTTTACACTTGTCCTAAACATATTTTATAAGTCATTTCCGACCAAGACAATCCATGTGTCAACTTGGGGACCCCATGGGGCCACATGGGTAAGAAAATGACATTAATAGCTTTTTATTTAAAGTTAAAATAAAAATGTCACAAACATGTATTGTTTTACTAAAAAAAATTTACATTGGGTTATAAAAGTCATATTTTTTACTATTAATATTCATTATAAATCTATAAATATTTCCTACATCATGACATTTTTTTTTAATTTTTAGACATTAAATTAATAAATTTATTTATGACACCATGATGATGCAGTGATTACCACATTAATAAACGATTTAAATAAATCGAGAAGATAAGGTAAACTCTAAGACATACACTTGTAAAAAACCTATTGGATGGGTGGATTTAGAACCCTTATCACCTTGAACTCTAAATATATAATTTTGGTACCTTTAATATCCGAAAATCAATTTATAATAAAGTAACTTTTCATGACATTCCAAGAGTACCCATCCTCCCTCTTATAAAAGGACCCCACCTCTACCCCCTTACCCACACCTCTCAAGCCATATGCTCGACCAAAATCTGATAACTTTATCTCTCCACACCCATATTTTTATCCTAGAAGCCTTACCGTAGGCAGAAATCACTTCAAGTAACCCTTTTGGTTCAAACCAAAGGGAGTTACTCAATTTAAAGGTAATGTCCTCTCTTATGTTCTTTTGTTTAATTTTGATTCTCTAACCCCATAAACTCTTTTCATTCCTCTATTTTATAAAAAAAGTATCTTCAATATAATAGGATGTTTTTATGATACGGAATCGAACTACAATTACACAAACCTCCGTCTAATGGTTAAAGAACATACTGTTTCCGTGGGTGGTGAATTACAACCTCACGAAACGATGATTATTCTATCTTCTCCTACCACCTCTCATGGTGGACATTATGATGGCACTATATTTATTTATGATATATATTATATTTATTTCCTCTTTAAGCTTCTGTATTTTACATTTAAATAATACCTTTCTTCTTTGCATGTTGTGCAAATGCGATAATTTCATTTGAGGAAGTGTGGACTACCGCCCCCTCCAGTGATTTGACTCATTCATGAAATACATGGAATGTATAAATAATGAAATTAATAAACATATGTTACCTATATAACATATTTATTTTACTGTAATTATAATATATATATCTATCATTTATTTTTAATTTCATTAAATACCAAATAGAAATGAAAGTAGCGTTCATGCGTACGTACGGCTTACCGTCTCCATGAATGGTGCATTTCATTACTTACCTCTGAATGTTATGTAATATTATAAATGAAAGTATTTACTGGATATATATTATATATATGATATCTACATCATGAATATAATTTAGGATATAATGGATATTTTACCACATGAACAACTTATAATTATAAGACGTTTATTTTTTACTCAAGTACCAATGATCGACAAAACGACCGTTATTAACTTAAATAATTACATAATGTTCATATAAAGGAAATAAATGATATAAAATGAATAATTAACTTAAAAATGTTATTAAGAATGTATAAATTAACTCTATTTTATTATTTAGGAGATTAAAGAACGATTGAGTCAAGTCAGACATGATGTAAGGGATCTGACCTCTCTCTTTCTTTTCCAGTAATCTATTTTATGTCATTTCATTTATGCTCCATGTTCTTATGCTGTAATATGTTCTTTAATATTCAAAATAATTTAATTAGTATCTTAATATGATTATATACCCCCTATTACTCTCATCAATTCATTTTAAGACTTTTTAAGTGGCGTTGTTTGGATGCCGACTTTTCGTAAGGGATTTTTCATCTCACTTTTATTCCCGTGAGATTTATGATACATTTGCCTCTATTTAATTTTAGTGGCATATGTAATGCCCATTATACTACAATTTATGTAATATACATTAATTTATGGGTATTTACATCTTCATTGTATGACCCTTATTCCATGGGGTGTATATTTCAAAAGTTACCCAAATCTGTAAGGGAACCTTTCACCCTCCTCATTTAAAAAGACTTCTTTTTGTTAGGTATTTTAATCTTATTATGATGGGATATGTTCTTATATATACTTATTTTTATAAATTTTATTTCAATGTGATGAGATTCCCTGTTTTATATATCATCATCTAATTTTCTGAATTCTAATGTGACATTGTTAGGCTGTCGAATTTCTGTAAGGGAACCTCTTAACCCAACTTCAATTCTTTGGGTTAAACCTCTACTTCTTATTTTTATTATTCCAAGATTATGTGTGAAATCTATAAGTTGTAATTTCCACAAACCATTATGTGTATATAATATTTCTACACATAATCATCTCATTGATAAATTCTTATGTCATTTATACAGACTTGTATGGGAAATCATAACTCAATCTCATTTCATTGAGTTAAATATCTATGTCATTGGTTTTGTTTTTCCATGAGTATGTGTGAATGACCTCTGATTGTTTTACACTTGATATCCACTTATATTGGGTGTATTTATACTTGTCACACATAATTATGTCATTGATTTATCCTTGCACTAATGACATGATCTTTGAATGGGATTACGTCTTAATTTCTCTTCCTTGAGACACTTCTTGATGATATGCACTTTTATTCTTTTTAATGTGTATATACAGCCCCTTTGGCATCCCATATCTATATTATGTCTATACTCAAGTCATTTAAAAGTTTTTAAAATGGTCTACTTTCATGTGGCTTATAATTTAAATGTTTGAAATGGAGAATGACGCTTTTATTAAAACATTTTTTGCAATGGTTTTAAATATTTATTCTTTTAAACATTTATCATCCATGTCCATGTTTAAAAAATTGGTTTTTAAGGATTTATTAATATGGACATGACTGTTTTAAAACCTTTTCAAAAGTTTCTAAGTGTTATGGGACACTATGATTCTAAAATCTCTTTTAAATATCTTCTTTTAATATTTTCAAAGTATAAAGGGATATTTCTCTCATAGAGTTTTAATGATTTTAATAGATATTTTTATTTATGTTAATATCATGATGTGATCTATTGTGATTGAAATGTGGAAATTTTATGTTTCTTCTATCCATGTTTTAAGTGTTATGATTATGTTATGGTTCTTGGGAAATTTTTATGAAATCAGGTGGTTTTGTGATAATCTAAGGGTTGGTGAGCCCGAGATAGCTCTCCAATGAATTGGGTAACGCGAAAGAGTTAATCACTTAGGTTTCTCTGACGATATTTAGGGAATATACTTTTGTGGGTATTCCAAACGTAACCATGAGGGTTACTCCCTCTGTAAGAATGTTATGAATGCCTTAAGTTAACTTTACGTCTTAGGATTTCTATAAGTTATTCATAAATCTTATGATTTCATGAGGTATGTTAAAGTGATTATGTTTTAAGGGTAAAGTATTATTTCATTGATTCTTATGTATACATGGACTAATGTACTCTTTCCATATTTTTATATCCGTTATTGATCTTTTTATGCTCATCCCAAGTTTTTGAAATGTTTTCCACAGGACTTAAAGATGAATAGGGGCAAGGATGGGATCAAGGAATGACAAGCTATCTAAAACATGGAACTAGACATATTTCATTTTAATAGTTTTTATTTTATGATGGAAACTGAGTAGAAGTGTCTACTTTGTAATCTTCTGATATGTAATAGTTATGTCCTAATTATCTAAAACTCTAAACCTCAAAAGATCCTCAATGTGAATTATTCATTTAATTAAATATTAAGTAATGTTTTAAGGTCGGGTCCTTATAAACAATTATTCTTAATAAGATGATGGTATCTCTCTTTCTTAAGAGATAAATTCTCATGAAATTCTTAAGAGTGTGTCATGGAGAATTTAGATATGGTTTCTAACAAAATTTATATGTGAACTAAACATTTTAAAGATTAAAAAAGAAATTTTATTTTACCCAATTTAATTTAGTATTGTAATTAAATGTTTTATTTACTTGTTGTCTTCTTGAATAGATATAATTTATATTCATAAATTATTTTCCGAAAATCAGAATTCATTGAAGTAATCACTTTTCTTATTGGAAAAATAACTCCTTATTATTTTAAAAAAAATATTGGATTATAGTATAAATTTTAGACCAATATAAATATTGATTCCATTGAATATAAATAAGATGATTGGGCTAGAAATGAGGAAGATTGATTAACAATATTTATTGATGCGTTATTTTTGGACTAATGGTGTTTATATTAACACATAATGAAGGATGGATCCTATACCTTGATTACAAGTGATGTACAATGTATTATTAAAACTAATGAAAGAACCTAGTTGATGCAAAATTGGAATAAAATGAAAGATCATAATGTGGATGTGATGTCCTCATTATTTATGGGTTGGAAAAATTAGAGTTCTATCAATTTTTAAAGAAATATGATTCAATAATCTCAATAAATGAATATTGATATCAAATAAAACCTTATCATGGATTTGTTGGAGCGTTTAGTTCTTATACTCATATTTATTCTTCTAAAAGAGAATACTATAGAAATTATTATTAATCCATTGAAAAGGGTAACATTTCATGGATAGGGGATGATGATTGGTGTTTAAACTCATTAATCACAAGGCTAAGTCATGGTTATTCCACTGCCACTCTCACATATTATTTAGATATTTTTTTCTCTAAGGGGTATAAAGATAATATAAATCTATTTTTTGTCCATCAATGTTTTTATAAATTGGAAAAATTAAAAATTTATGGAAATAAATTTTTAAATATTTAACATAGTCAAGTAAATTTCACTAATTTATATGGGGGAATATATATAGGTAGTTTTTATATGTTATTCCCTGAAATCAACATTTTAGTTTTAGTATTGAACTGTTATTTTATGGATATTAAGAATGATTCAATAAATTTCTATACACAACATTCATAAAAGGTTTTAATAAGAAAATGAATAGTTATTCCAACAAGTTTATCATATTCATATTGTTTATGTATATAATAATAGTTCACATATAGGTTAAAAATAGTTTTATAAAGTGAAATAAAATATCTTTCAACAATTTGATATTAGTTTTTTTATGGAGAAGTTTATTTAATTAATAGTAGTTAATATCATGGAAATATTAATTAATGTTTTTATTTATTATAAATAGTATGCTAATATATGATTAGAATTATTAATTAATTATTATTTAATAAGTTGGATGAGTTTGAAATTTTTCTTTATTTTGAGTAATTTAAAAAAAATCCAATGTGGGGTACTATATGAACCAGAAACATATTGAGGAAGATATTGAAGTCTGTATCTATCACAAAATTGGGAAGAATGTTGAGAATGAGTGGGGTCTTAACCATTTATTGATTTGAAATAATACCCTATTATTGTGGTGTTTTGTTAATAATGGGGGACTTATGAAGAAAATAATTAGATATTGTTTTGTGTGGATTGTTTTTTAAAAAATAAATCATGTTCAAAATCATATATAATGAAAATTATAATTTGAGTTTAATGTTTTTAGGATGTTTAGATGACTATAAATGATATTTATAGAAGTTTTGATTATATATGTAAGGTATTTGATATCAAAAATATTTGGGTTAGAAAATCATTTGTGTCCTGATTACATAACAGATATTATTATCATATGTAATACTCACAATCTAAAAAGTGATATGTAAGAGTAACTTCTCTAATATATAAGGGTAATTTTAAGCCAATTTCAATACATAAAATCTGATCACCTAATAACTTATGATTGATCATGTATAAAAGAGATACATAAAGGTTGGTGTAAAGATATTTAATGGTTGATACGAGGAATTGGAAATATGTAAAGTTTGATTTGTTGATACATGAGTGTTGATATAGGAATATATATATATATATATATATATAAGAATTATTTATAATATATTTAATGATTGATTTTATTTAATTTGAATATTCAATGGTCATTAATATGATATATAAATGTTACCTAAATTATTTCTATGAAACATCATGGTCACATTGTAATATAGAGTTATAGGTAAGGGTTATATACTTGTCCTAAATATTAGTTCGATATAATTGAGATTCAAATTAAAATTAACTATTTAAATGATATCTCTTTCCAATTTGGATGACTCTTATGATATAAATGATTGTCTTAAAGGTATCTTAAATATATCATATATGACTAAAAATCCAAGGGCAATTTGAGGGTTTATATTTTAATGAGAATAAGTTGTAATGTTTTTAGAAAATTTTTTCCTGAATTTCATATTTATATTTGAATTAGCTAAAATAAGGTCATTATTGATACTATAGAATACATATGTTATTATAGGGATGGTATTTTTTAGTAGACGTATATAAGAAAATGATAACAATAAATTGGAGAATATCATTCTATTGAAATAAATGATAAAATTTTTATTAGAGGCCTCACATGAATGGTAATGATAGAGTGTGTGAAGAGGATGATAGAAAAAATAAATAAGGGAAGATAATATTAAATTTGGTTGTTAATTTAACGATAATGAGAATGATTAATAAGTAGAACAAGAATTATCACAAATAAAACTCAATTGAAACATAACATGATTATAGACATTCCTATTAATTAAAACAGATTAAATATATTTTTGAGTGTGGGATTACTTTAACGTGGACATGAAAATTATTTTGTACCATCAGTATATAGATTATCTCATGTCATATATACAATTAAGCAATTTTAGTGTATCAAGTGATGTTGTATTTTACTAATTGCGACCAAGGATGTAGCCACCCATTTAGAGTGGTGAACCATGTAAAAATAAATTATACTTACTAATATAGTAATCTAGTGTGTGATATTGATTTAGCCAATCATAGTAACATGTTTTGATGGTTATTTTAAAAAAATATCAAAATAGAATTAAATTATCTTATTCTCCCCCACCCTATCAATAATTTTTTATAGAACATGTAGATCCTTTATAGAAGAATTTTTTCATGGGCAGAATAGATCACCCTTAGTGGAACGTCTTGGTAATAAACTAATTATTTATTATTTAATGATTTTTTTTGGTTTGTGATGAATTAAAATTTTCAATTGTTTATATCCACATTCTTAATATACTAATGACTGAATTTTTAATATATTATTCAAGTTTGTTAGTATCAATCCATTAATGATCTCTACTTAAAGTCGAAGAAATTATCTATGAATTTTAGGACTATATGCCCTAAAAATTTGAAACAAAATACAATTATATATATCATTATTTATATATTCATAGTTCAGAACTATTGAAACCACTAAACAAGTAATGTATAATTGATAGTTTATCACCAACATCAATGGTGGTGGTTCAGATGATTTTTGAGGTTATGAGGTCAATCATTAAATAATTTGAACATAGGTTTACATCACAAACCAAATGTTGATTTCAGTATGAGTACAATGAATAATTATTTCACAGTACCATATTCCACCAATAAATTCATAATCAAACTAATTTTATGAATCCTACTTTAGAGGATTGGTTTAGATATTTCAATATACATTTTCCGTCATCATTGACAAATAATTTACAACTGGTTTAGTATATTTATAATAATATATATCATATACCATTATTATATGACCACCAATTAATTAAATTGAGAGTCAGGTAATGTCATTTTTTGATTTCAAAAAATTCTTGATCATTAGATGGTATTCTTTATAGTATAATATATATAAAGTAAATATTATAATTGATTTAATGAAGTTGGTAAAAATTTTAAATGATATAAATATATATTTGTATTTAAAACATATTTAGAGTATTAATGTTTTATGTTAGTTATCATGTGTTCATGAAGGTTTCAATAAATCATAAACAATGTTGTTTTTGTAACATCCCAAGTAAGTAATGAATAATAGATATCTTTATCTATGTCTATTAATGATTAAGATAGTGTTTTACAGGCTTAAAATGAAAATAAATACAATCTTATGCATGGAATACACTAATATTCTTAAAAGATTGTTTTACTGCCTTTTGATGGAAAACCCTTTTTAAATATAACTTTTGACAATTTTATAAGCTATGTTTGTCAAAATAAACTTATTATTTATTATTGGGACATCAAAATTTACTTTGTGTGAATTTTTGGTATTTTTCTGATAAAGTTCATTTATTAATGAATAGTGAAAATGTTGTATTTTAATTCAAAACCTCCTTTTAATCTAATTTATTTATATGATTTGATTATCTTTTGAATTGATTTTGAAGTGAAATTAGAATATATTTTTACCATTTTATCCAATGGTGGTCATTGGAATCAATTTCACTTTGAAATTGGACTTAAACTAGTGTCAATCTTTTGATACTTATTGTTTCATAAAAACACGCTATTTGTCATGATAGCGGGAATTAGTTATTAAATTAATTAATGCAACTTAAATGTTTTAAATTTTGTAAAATAGAAATCATTTTTGAATTCAAAATATCAAATATACATTAGGGTGAAGTTTTGGTATCTTTCTGAAAAACTTCAATTTTTGATGAATATTGAAACCACTAAGTGGTAGTTAAAGAAACTGATTTTTCATTTAAATGACACTTTGACACTTCTTTGATTTGATTTTCAAAAATCTGACACACATGGTTGTCATTAAGAAGTAAAATTTGGTTCAATGAGATTAAAATAATTTTTTGGTTAATAGTAACTTTTAAATTCTTAATCGCGATTAGTGGTAATTAGTGTAGTTTAAGGTAAAAATAATGTTTTAATAATATGAGATGAGCTTGACACATGTCCTACCCTCATTGGATGTGTCATGGACGACCATAAATGTCCATGTATCAACTTGGGGACCCCATGGAGCCACTTTGGTTGGGAAATGACATAAATAACTTTTTATTTAATGTTAAAGTAAAAATGACACAAACATGAGAAGTTTTACTAAAACAATTTTTACATGGGGTTATACAAGTCAGGGTTTTGATTATAAATATTAATTGGAAATATAAAAGTATTTCCTACATCATAGTATTTTTTTTATAATTTTTATACTTTAAATAAATCAAATTATTTATGACATCATGATGATGCAGCGATTACCTCATTAATAAATGATTTAAATAAAATGGAACGATAATGTAAACTCTAAGACCTAAACATGTCCAAAACCTATTTTGTGGTTATATTTCGACCCCTTATCACCTTATACTCTAATTATATCAATGTGGGTCCTCTTAAATCCGAATTCCATTTTAAAATAAAGTGACCTTTCTTTACATTCCAAGAGTGCCCCTCCTCTCCTCTTATAAAAGGCCCCCACCTCTACCTCCTTACCCACACTCCCAAAGCCTTTGGCTCGGGCAAACCCTTCCCATTTTGTCTCTCCACATACCTCTCTTACTCCTTGAAGCCTCACTTTGGGCATAAGTCTTCCCAAGGAAGCCGTTGAGCTCAAACCGAAGGGAGTTACCCGATTTTAAGGTAATGTCTTCACTTGAGTCCTTTTGTTTTATTTTGCTTCTCCGACCCCCTAAACTCTTTTTATTCATTTCTTTTGTAACAACTCCAGTATCTTCAATACACTAGGATGTTGTTATAAGAATTATTCGAGCAACACATACACACACCTACAGCTAATGGTTAAATAACATACTGTTTCTGTGGATGGTGAATTTATGCCTCCCGAAATGATGATTGTTCAACATTCTTTTAACAACTTCAAAGGTGGCCATTAAGATGTCACTATATTTATATATGATATATAATATGTTTATGTTTTCCTTAAGCTTCTGTATTTTTCATTTTGGGCATACCTTTATGGTTTCCATTATGGGTAAACGCGATATCTTCATTTAAGGAAGTGCGGACTACCGCCCCCTCAAAGTGATTTGATTCGTTAAATAAAGCATGTGGGACGTATAAAGGATGGAACTATGATATTATATATGATATTATACTAGAATTATAATATAACTTTATATCATTATGATTCCATTCTATAAAATATGAAATAGAAATGAAAGTAGCGTTCATGCGTACGTACGGTTTACCGTCTCCATGAATGGTGCATTTCATTTCTTACCACTAAATGATTATGTAATATTATAAATGCATGAATATACAGGATATATATGAAATATATGATATCTAAATCATGGATACCATTCTGGATATAATGGATACATGAACAACTTGTAATTATAAAGGGCTTATTTTTTACTAAAGTACCAATGATTGTTAAAACGACCGTTATTAACTTAAATAATTACATAGTGTTCATGACATGGAAATAAGTGATATAAAAGTAATAATGAACTTGAAAAAGGTTCTTAAAAAAGTAGAAATTAACTCAAGTTTATTAATTAGGATATTAAAGAATGACCGAGTCAAGTCGGACCTGAGGTATGGGACTTCGTCTCAATCTCCTTTCATTGAGGCATATTTTGTTTTATACACAACCTTCTTTTATACGGTGTATAAAACCCTTTGACTTTTACATTTATTCAAAAGGAATCATTTTTATACGAAGCATTTACTAAACGACATAAGGGAATGTTTTTGTCGTACGTATGTGGCGACAACGACTTCTCCGCCGTCGTGACCATTATTTGAGTTTCGGCTTCCTCTACAAGCCATACCTTTTTTAAAAAAAGAAAAATAAATACCATGTTTTACTTTTCTTTTATTTTGGTATTGAAAATGGTTTTCATAATGTTTTTATATCAATGTGTTGTATTGATATCTTGTGATTGAAAGGTGGAAATGTTATGTTTCCTTTATGCATGTTTTATTTGATAAGATTATGTTAAGGTTCTTGGGCATTATTATGAAGACGGGTGGTTCTGTGATAGACCAAGGGTGGGTGAGCCCGATATAGCTCTCCAATGCATTGGGTAACGCGAAGGAGTGAAAATTTATGGTTTCTCCGATGATATTTAGGGAATATACTGTGATGGGTATTCCAAACGTAACCAAGAGGGTTACTCCCTACGTAAGAATGTTATGAATTACTCAAGTTACCTTTATGTCTTATGATTTCTATGATTTATTCATGATTTGATGAGGTATGTTAAAGTGCTTATGTTTTATGGGTAAAGTATGATTTCATTCTTATGTATGTATGTACCCATGTTTCCTTTCCATATTTTTATATCCCTTACTGAGATTTCTATGCTCATCCCAAGTTTTTCTGAAATGTTTTTCACAGGTCAAGGGAAAGGTACATGATATGATGATAGTGTCAAGGAAGTGTCAAGAAATAATCCATGTTTTATTTTAAATATGTTTCCATTGATGGGAAAGAAGAATACTATATTTATGTAACCACTTTGTTTATGTGTGGAATGTAATACAGGTTTTATGATCTCATTATCTAAAACTCTAAACCCGAAAAGATCCTCAATGTGTAATCTTGTAATAACTAAAGATTAATTAAGGTTTAAGGCTGGGGCCTTATAGTTGGTATCAGAGGTCGGTTTAGAAAACTTTAGGATTTAGAATTATATTAAATTATTTTCCTAAAATATTTTTTTATGGTCAAATTGAAGTGATATAGTATTTGAAGATTACCATGTTGCTTCATCTAAGACATGTTTGTTCAGAATGGTTTTCCACAGAGGAAACAGGGAAGCAGTGCTAGGAAGGCATACAGAAGGAAATAACCTTCCAAATCAGCATCCTGAGATGGTCAGAATTGGAACTAAACAGTTTGTTGCAGTAATGGCGCAGTTGACTCAAGCGATAAATGGTGGTGGTATCCATGCACGAGATCAGTCAGATCAACCACAGAGGAACATGTTAGTGGTGGAACATTTCATGAGGAAACATCCCCCATCATTCATAGGATCATCTGACCCTGTGTTAGCTGAAGGGTGGATTAAAGCACTGGAGAAGATTTTCGATGTCATGGGGTGTTCAGACAATCAAAAGGTTAGTCTTTCTATTTACCGTTTGGAGGGTGAGGCAGATCAGTGGTGGTCTATGGTTAAAAATATCAGGGACGCCGATGAGATTGATGCTCTTGACTGGGATGAATTCAAAGGTATGTTACTTGAGAAGTATTTTCCTAAGGCTGTTCGACTTAGGATGGAAAAGCAATTCTTGGAATTGAGGCAAGAGGAAGACTCAGTGGCTACCTATGAAGAAAGGTTCAGTCTATTGGCAAGGTATGCTCCAAATTTTATCCGAGACCTTCATAGTAAAATTAATCGTTTTTACTCAGGATTAAAGCCAAAATATTGAAAGGGAATTAGCTTCTCGTGAGTTTAAAAGTTATGAAAATCTTGTTCGATGTGCTGAGAAGGTGGAAATGGAGTTTTCCGATGATCAAGTGTTCTATAACAACCAGCAGAAGAAGAGACCGAGGTGGCCGGAGAAAGGTAAGAATTATTCAAAAAGTATTATGGTAAGAAAACTATGTTTCCAGTTTGTGATAAATGTGGCAAAGGGCATGATGGGGAATGTCTTCTGAATTCTGGAAAGTGCTACCGATGTGGTAAGATGGGACATAAGGCTCGTGATTGCACTGAAAAGGATCAAGGTGAAGGTAAGACCAAATTTGATTTACAGTTAGTGAAATGTTATAAGTGAAATGATATGGGACACTATGCAAACGAGTGTCCGACAAAGAGATTGAGTGATGGGAAGCAGTTAGACTACAAGCAGAAAGGGGTGGTGAAATTCTTTGCAACTACTTCAGTAGATGTCAGGCCATCAAATGAAGTTGTATCAGGTACTTTGTTTGTTTTTTCAGATTATTCCAGTGTGTTTTTTGATTCGGGGTCTACACATTCTATCATCTCTGAAAATGTTTCTAGTAAAATGGGAATACCATCTGAAGAAATAACTCCTGAACTTTTGGTAAAAACACCTGGGGGAAATGTTGAGGCAAAAATAATTTATAAGAATCTTCCTATACTTATCTGTGGAAAGAACCTACTTGAAAACCTTATTGTTCTACCTCTAGTAGAGTTTGATGTTATCCTGGGTATGGATTGGCTTTCTATTTACCATGCTAAGATTGACTGTAGAGCTAAAGAAGTTTCTTTTCAGAAATACTTTCAGTTTGTGTACAAGAATGAACCCTTACTGTTGATAACATATCAAGAGGCCGAGAAACTTATAAAAGATGGAAATGAATGTTACCTTGCACACATCGTTGAAAATAAAGAAACTGTTATGATTAATGATGTTCCAGTGGTAAATGAGTATCCTGATGTTTTTCCTGATGATTTGTCTGGAATAATACCAGATCTGGAAGTTGAGTTTACCGTTGACTTAGTTCCTGATGCTAAGCCAATTTCAAAACCCCCTTATCGAATGGCTCAAATTGAACTTTTAGAGTTGATAGAGAAACTGCAAGATTTATTAGAGAAAGGCTTCATTCGACCTAGCACATCACCATGGGGTGCTCCTATTTTATTTGTTAAAAAGAAATATGGTTCAATGAGACTTTGCATTGATTATAAATCCTTGAATAACATCACTATTAAGAACAAATATCCTTTGCCTCATATCGATGATTTATTTGATCAGCTCTAGGGAGCTCAGTATTTTTCAAATATTGACTTGAGATCGGGGTACCATCAGGTGAAGGTAGAGGAAGAAAATCTTCTGAAGACCACGTTCCATACAAGATATGGCCATTATGAATTTGTAGTAACACCTTTTGGGCTAACCAATGCACCTGTTGTATTCATGGACTTAATGAATAGAATTTTCCATGAGTTCGTGGATAAGTTTGTTTTGGTTTTCATTGATTATATTTTGGTGTTTTATAAAGTAAATAGGAGCATGAAAGACATTTAAGGGTTATCTTGCAATCCTTAAAAGAAAATAAATTGTATGGTAAATTCAGCAAGTGTGAGTTTTGGTTGCAACAAATTTATTTCCTTGGTCACATTGTTTTTAAAGATGGGATAACTGTTGATACTGCAAAAACAAAAGTTGTGGATGACTGGCCAAGACCCAAAAATGTAACTAAGATTCGTAGCTTCCTTGGTTTGGCAGGCTATTACTGAAGGTTTGTGAGAAATTTTTCACAGTTATCTAGTCCAATGACTAAGCTAACTCGGAAGGGTGTTAAGTTTATCTGGAAAAAATAATGTGATGATTGTTTTCAGGAATTGAAAAGAAGATTGGTGAAAGCTCCAGTTTTGGCACTACCTTCCAGGAATGGTGAATTTGTTATCTACAATGATGCTTCATTGAAAGGAATTGGTTGCGTTCTAATGAAAAATAATCAGGAAATTGCTTATGATTCACGAAAGTTGAAAACTCATGAGGTAAATTACCCTACACATGATTTGTAATTAGATGCTGTTGTTTTCTCTTTAAAAATTTGGAGACATCATTTGTATGGAGTAAAGTGTGAAATATATACTGATCACAAAAGTTTAAAGTATATATTCACTTAGAACGAGTTAAAAATGAGACAGAGGAGATGGATGGAATTAATCAAGGATTATGATTGTACAATTCATTACCATCCGGGGAAATCAAATAAAGTGGATGATGCTTTGATTCGAAAAAGTAATGCTTCATTAACAATGTTGCGTTTGGAACGTGATCCTTTGGTTAAGGATTTGATGAACTTTGGCATAGAAGTTTTTGGCGTAGGATGTTCTTCTGTTTTGTTTTAGGTATCAGTGAGATCATCTCTATCAGATAGAATCAAGCAAGCACAGAAGCAAGACAGTGAGTAGCAGAAAAAGGTAGAGCTGGTTCAGAAAGGTAAGTTGCCTGAATTCAACATTGATAATGATTGTGTTTTGAGATTTGGGAAGAGATTCTGTGTGCCTTGTGATTCACAGTTGAAGAGAGAGTTGTTATGTGAAGCTCATAGTTCTCCGTTTTTAGTTCATCCTGACAGTACTAAGATGTACAGAGATATGTGGGAGTATTACTGGTGGGATGGAATGAAAAGAGATAATGCTAATTTTACTGTGAAGTGTTTGACATGTCTACAGGTTAAAGCAGAGCAGTATTTACCGAAAGGGATGCTTCAGCCTTTACCAGTTCTAGAGTGGAAATGAGAGAATATATCCATGGACTTTGTTGTGGGATTACCAAAGACATCTCGAGGTAATAATGCAATCTGGGTTATTGTTGATCTCTTGACTAAATCTGATCATTTCCTTACTATACGAGATACTTTTCCCCTAGATCAACATTCCTGTTTGTATCTTAAAGAGATAGTCAGGTTACATGGAGTTCCTATCTCCATTGTTTCTAACCGTGATCCCAGGTTCACTTCTAACTATTGGAAAGGCCTTCAGAAGTTGTTGGGTACTGAATTAAATTTTAGTACAACATTTCATCCTCAATCAGATGGGCAGTCAGAACGAAGGAGGATATGCTACGATCTTGTTCGATGGATTATCAGGGAAGTTGGGACAAACATCTTTCTTTGGTTGAATTTTCATATAATAACAGTTTTCATTCTAGTATACAGATGGCACCATTTCAGGCATTATATGGGAAGCGGTGTCGAACTCCAGCTCTCTGGGATGAAGTGGGTGAAAGGAAGTTGATGGGACCAGAATTGGTAGAAGAGTTGGCAGAAAAATTTCAGCTGATACAAAAACACATGAGAACAGCTCATAGTAGGCAGAAGAGTTATGCGGACAACAGGAGGAAGGATCTCTCTTTTGAGGTAGGTGATCATGTTTTTCTCAAAGTATCACCATGGAAAAGTGTGATGCGATTTGGTAAGAAAGGAAAGTTGAGTCCAAGGTTCATTGGACCATATGATATTCTGGAGAGAGTTGGATCCGTTGCTTACCGAGTGGCTTTACCTCCGAGTTTATGTCAGGTACACAATGTTTTTCATGTTTCGATGCTGAGAAAGTACAAGCCAGATCCATCTCATGTTTTGAGTCCAGAGGTAGTTCAGCTGGAAGAGAACCTATCTTATGAGGAACAATCGGTCCAGATTCTTGACCACAGAGAGCAAGTGTTACGGAATAAGGTGATTAATCAAGTAAAGGTTTTGTGGAAAAACCACATGATGGAAGAGGCAACATGGGAATCTGAAAATGCAATGAGGGATAAGTACCACCATTTATTGGATAAGCAAATAAATTGCGGGGACACAATTTTCTAAAGGGGGAAAGGATGTAACATCCCAAGTAAGTAATGAATAATAGATATTTTTATCTATGTCTATTAATGATTAAGATAGTGTTTTAGAGGCTTAAAATGAAAATAAATACAATCTTTTGCATGGAATACACTAATATTCTTAAAAGATTGTTTTACTGCCTTTTGATGGAAACCCTTTTAAAATATATCTTTTGACTATTTTATAAGATATGTTTGTCAAAATAAACTTATTATTTATGATTGGGACATCAAAATTTACTTTGTGTGAATTTTTGGTATTTTTCCGATAAAGTTCATTTTTTAATGAATAGTGAAAAATGTTGTATTTTAATTCAAACCCTCTTTTTAATAAAATTTATTTATATGATTAGATTATCTTTTGAATTGGTTTTTAAGTGAAATTAGAATATATTTTTACCATTTTATCCAATGGTGGTCATTGGAATCAATATTACTTTTAAATTGGACTTAAACTAGTGTCAATCTTTTGATACTTATTGTTTCATAAAAACACGCTATTTGTCATGACAACATGAATTAGTTATTAAATTAATTAATGCAACTTACATGTTTTGAATTTTTTAAAATAGAAATCATTTTTGAATTCGGAATATCAAATATAGATTAGGGTGACGTTTTGGTATCTTTCTGAAAAACTTCAATTTTTGATGAATAGTGAAACCACTAAGTGGTAGTTAAAGAAACTGATTTTTCGTTTAAATGAAACTTTACCACTTCTGTGATTTGATTTTCAAAAATCTGAAATACATGGTTGTCATTAAGAATTAAAATGTGGTTCAATGAGATTAAAATAATTTTTTGGTGAATAATAACTTTTATGTTCTTAATCGCGATTAGTGGTAATTAATATTGTTTAAGGTAAAAATAATGTTTTAATAATATGAGATGATCTTTACACATGTCTTACCCTCATTGGATGTGTAATTTCCGACCAAGACAATCCATGGGTCAACATGGGGACCCCATGGAGCCACTTTGGTTGGGAAATGGCATAAATAACTTTTTATTTAATGTTAAAGTAAAAATAACACAAACATGAGATGTTTTACTAAAACAATTTTTACATGGGGTTATACAAGTCAGAGTTTTGATTATAAATATTCATTGGAAATCTAAAAAGATTTCCTACATCATAGAATTTGTTTTATATTTTTTATACTTTAAATAAATTAAATTATTTATTACATCATGATGATGCAACGATTACCTCATTAACAAAGGATTTAAATAAAATGGAAAGATAATGTAAAATCTAAGACTTAAAATGTCCAAAACCTATTGGGTGGGTATATTTCGAACCCTTATCACCTTAACCTATAAGTATATCAATGTGGGACCTCTTAAATCCGAATTCCATTTTAAAATTAAGTGACCTTTCTTTACTTTCCAAGAGTCCCCCACCTCTCCTCTTATAAAAGGCCCCCACCTCTACCTCCTTACCCACACTCCCAAAGCCTTTGGCTCGGCCAACCCCTGCCCATATTGTCTCTCCAAATCCCTATCTTACTCCTTGAAGCCTCAATTTGGTAAGAAGTCTTCCCAAGGAAGCCTTTGAGCTCAAACCAAAGGGAGATACCCGATTTTAAGGTAATGTCTTCACTTGAGTCCTTTGGTTTTATTTTGCTTCTCCAACCCCCTAAATTCTTTTTATTCATTTCTTTTGTAACAACTACAGTATCTTCAATATACTAGGATGTTTTTATAAGAAGGATTATAGCTACACTTACACACACCTACATCTAATGGTTAAAGAACATACTGTTTCCGTGGATGGTGAATTTATGCCTCTCGAAACGATGATTGTTCAACATTCTTTTAACAGCTTCAAAGGTGGACATTAAGATGTCACTATATTTATATATGATATATAATATGTTTATGTTTTCTTTAAGCTTTTGTATTTTTCATTTTGGGCATACCTTTATGGTTTCCATTATGGGTAAACGCGATATCTTCATTTAAGGAAGTGCGGACTACCGCCCCCTCAAAGTGATTTGATTCGTTAAATAGAATATGTGGGACGTATAAAGGATGGAAATATGATATTATATATGATATAATAATGGAATTATAATATTCATTTATATCATTATTATTCCATTCTATAAAATACGAAATAGAAATGAAAGTAGCTTCATGCGTACGTACGGCTTACCGTCTCCATGAACGGTGCATTTCATTTCATACCTATAAATGATTATGTAATATTATAAATGCATGCATGTACTAGATATATATGACATATATGATATCTACATCATGAATACCATTCTTGATATAATGGATACATGAACAACTTGTAATTATAAAGGGATTATTTTTGACTCAAGTACCAATGATCGTTAAAACGACCGTTATTAACTTAAATAATTACATAGTGTTCATGACATGGAAATAAGTGATATAAAAGGAATAATGAACTTGAAAAGGGTTCTTAAACAAGTATAAATTAACTCAAGTTTATTATTCAGGAGATTAAAGAACAACCAAGTCAAGTCGGACCCGAGGTATGGGACATCGTCTCAATCTCCTTTCATTGAGGCATATTTTGTTTTATACACAACCTTCTTTTATACGGTGTATAAACCCCTTTGACTTTTACGTTTATTCAAAAGAATTATTTTTTATATGAAGCGTTTACTAAACGACAAAAGGGAATGTTTTTTGTCGTACGTATGCGGAAAAAACGACTTCTCCGCCGCCGTGACCATTATTTGAGTTTCGGCTTCCTCTACAAGCCACACCTTTTTTTAAAAAAGAAAAATAAATACCATGTTTTACTTTTATTTTATTTTGGTACTGAAATTTTTTTTCATAATGTTTTTATATCAATGTGTTGTATTGATATCTTGTGACTGAAAGGTGGAAATGTTATGTTTCCTTTACGCATGTTTTATGTGATATGATTATGTTGAGGTTCTTGGGAATTATTATGAAGACGGGTGGTTCCGTGATAGACTAAGGGAGGGTGAGCCCGATATAGCTCTCCAATGCATTCGGTAACATGAAGGAGTGAAACGTTAAGGTTTATCTGAAGCGATTTAGGGAATATACTGTGATGGGTATTCCAAACGTAACCAAGAGGGTTACTCCCTACATAAGAATGTTATGAATGCCTCAAGTTACCATTATGTCTTATGATTTCTATGATTTATTCGTGATTTGATGAGGTATGTTAAAGTGCTTATGTTTTATGGGTAATGTATGATTTCATTCTTATGTATATATGTACCCATGTTTCCTTCCATATTTTTATATCCCTTACTGAGCTTTTTATGCTCATACCAAGTTTTTTTGAAATGTTTTTCACAGGTCAAGGGAAAGGTACATGATATGATGATAGTGTCAAGGAAGTGTCAAGAAAGAATCCATGTTTTATTTTAAATATGTTTCCATTGATGGGAAAGAAGAATACTATCTTTATGTAACCACTTTGTTTATGTGTGGAATGTAATGCAGGTTTTATGATCTCATTATCTAAAACTCTAAACCTGAAAAGATCCTCAATGTGTAATCTTGTAATAACTAAAGATTAATTAAGGTTTAAGGCTGGGGCCTTATAGTTTTGGTAGTGATTGAATTATTTCCTTGAGTTTCATTAGATTTATTATGGTGTTATAGGATATTGGTGAAGTGGTGTATCAATTAAAAGTTCAACCATGGTTTGGGTGGGTACATAAGCATTTCCATGTTTCAGAACATTGTATAAATATTTTTTATATTTAAAATTTGATACATTCATGTGAAATTTATATTAGGGGGATGTAACTTTTTTTGATATTCGTATGGAGATATAAGGTACTATAGATAAGAAATTGTGTGGATTGAAAATCTCACTACTTCATGTTCTATTGAAACAAATTTATTTAGTGGTGTGAAAATGGGTTTACAAATATCATATGAATATTTAATATTTTGAGACAAGTTAATGATTTTCTCGATTCATACAGTTATATGGTGAATTTTGATATTAGATATGGTAATTGTAAATATTTCTATTGAGTTTATGTGGTTCTTTTTTTTTTAAATTATCTTTTTATGGGTATCTATTTTGATGAATTGAGTTTGTTTTTATATTTTTATTCATTTTAAGAAATATTTTTTGTATTTATGAAGAAATTAATTATTCATTGGTATATAATGTGTATATTGAGATATTATGTTCCATGTACATGTGAATTTTAAATATTATTTAAATATATTTTTAAAATAAAAGAATGATATGGTATTCATAACAATCTGAAAAGAGAAATTTTGTTACACTATTTGATATGCAATGTGGTATGTACCATGCGTGCATGTTCATAAAATGTAATATTATTTTAGTAAGAGTAGAGAAATTATTTTAATATTGTTGATTAGTATTTTGGTGGGAGAAATCCATTTATTTTTGGGAAATTTAATTTAGATAAATAATCATAGTAGGCTTCATGGTTTGAAAAGCTCCTATATACTAACCAAGTATGAAACAATAATTAACATTTTTTACATTTAAATTCCCAAAAATTGTTATTTTTCTCCTATAGTAAATCTTAAATTAATATTATAAACTTTTGAATTATATGGAGTTATTTTTTGCGATCTCTTGGAAGAAGAGACAATTTTTTTAGAATACAATATTATCATTATAATATAGTCAATATTCTTAGATTAATTCCTCCCAAATATATTCTCATTATCTATATATGAAATTTTATATTATACGGATTAGATATATGAAGATAGCATGTTTTGATGTGATTGGTGGTATTTGATTAAATATTTTACAGGAAATATTACTCATTTATAAAATGGGATGAAGTAAAAATCTAAAATGATATATCCTGATTTTGATGATGGGAATCTCAAATAACTAATTTAGGTGACATAATCAAAACCTATATTTTATTATTTAATTTATATGAATGTATCCTATGTAGTTATCTTTTATATGTGTATATATAATTTTAATCAAGTTATAAAAAATGAATAAATTCTTAGGGGGTTCTGATTTTTAATGATATGAATATTATGTTAATAAATTTTCAATGGTTACTATAAATTATTTATTTTGGAATATGTATAAATTGATGAAAATGATTTATTTGACAGTACATACCAATTAAACTAATCAGGTATGATTTGGGAAGATATTAGTTGGATATCATATTCTGAGGGTGAAATAATGACATGGAATTCGGTTGAATGTTATTAATATTGGGACATAAAGTGGATTTTATCTATAAAGTATTTTAATGTAGTTAATTGGATATGGTTTCATAGAGACATAATAATCAGATATTGTATTTCATAGATGACTAATGGGTGTGGTGTAATTTGAAAATGACAAGTATATTAATGATGGACTGATAATGCTATGTTTTTTTATGAAGGTTAGAATGTGTATAGATGGATTGTTGAGTTTGAAATATGTGACACTAATAGAGTATTTTTATACACTATATAAAAAATATTATTATTAAATTAGTTAAACTATTTGAATTCAGAGGATGAATCTAATTAAATAAAAACAGATAATATTTATTGAAATAAATTATGACCCTTATGGAATTAAAGAGATGACACATAGGTTTTTAGATATTTTTGAAATGTTATTTAACGTTACATTTATTTATTTTACTAATGATGTTGTAAAAATAATCTGATATGAACCCACCAACTAATTAATTATAATTATATTCTAATATTCAGGTTGTATAAGATTTCAGCAGTAGTCATTTTAGATTTTTTGGGACATCTCATATTTAAAAATAGAGGAATCAAAATGAACTTTCATTCTATATTTTTCATTTAACTTTTTTTAATATTTATTAATAATAACAGTAATAATTATAATGGTGTTCGTAGAGCCGTTTCAATTTTATATATGAGAAGAATATTTGAAAAATATATAATATGTTAAAAATTTTATTTTTTATCCAAATTATTTCAGTATTTTATATCTCTTAAATAATATCTGGAATCAAATTCATAACCCAATGTTCATGTTAAAAATGGGGATAATTTTCTGGGGGATGTATAGTATTGGTAATTAATATTTTTCTCCCCCTGACTAAGTATTTCCATGTTATTAATTTGAATACTATGTAATATAATTTAAACATCATAATAAATATACAAATACCATGTTATAATGTTTTCATGGGAATTATTCATTGATAATTGGAGAGAAACCCTAGATGTGTTGGTAATTTTTCATGATTTCTATGAGTTTTCATGGTCTAAGCATCATCGAAAAACATTGGTTGAGTCCAGATTTAAACTGTGATAATTAATTTCCAACGTGGTGGGAGATAATTTATATATTTCAATCACATTCATCATATTTTATTCTATAATATATAATTAGATTTCAATATTCTATTTTTCATGTCCATTTAATGATAAAAAAATTAATAGACAATAAAATATGGGATTGATATTTTACCAAGTTAAAAATGAGGAGTTTAGTTGTCACAGTTATACATGAGGATGTTTTAAGAATTGCAGACATAATTTTCTATGCGTAATAAGAAATCAATTAATTTGGAATTGATATGTCATAGAAAATTTATTTTTATTTAATATTCATTATTGATCTTGTATAGAATAACCTTTTTTATAATCATTAATAATCTGTTTATATTGATGGTTATGTTAACTACATTTTATTAAATTTCATTTAATGAATTTTAGTGTTAATATTTTCTGAAAAATAATGTTTATCTATAAATCCATGAAAACAAAACCAAATAATATGATTAATGAATCCCACCCAATTATATGTTTCCACTTCACCTTAATTTGTTTGTTTAATATTGACAATTTGAATGGTTGTGGATGAATTTGATTCAGTTTACTATAAGTAATTTTATGTAAAATGGTGATTTTGGAAAACCCATGGATGTGGATTCATCAAGATTATGAATTATTAAATTTAAAGGAAAGACTGCTAAATAAATGGGACATAAAGATGGGTGATGGTGACTCTAAGAGATTCATGGTCTAGAGGCACTAAATGTGTGGTAAAAGGCATCAGATGAGGGGTGGAACTTATAGGTCCCTTTTTTATATATCTGTATATTAAAACTATATGGTGTGTCATTTTTTGGATCAAACACTATAATACTTGGACACAAAACACTACTGTTTTGTACTTTTATAAATATCAAGCGTCTCATAACTATAACAAGAAATATATGTATCCGAATTTTTTTTTCCATAACATGTACATAATTATATTCTTTGTCAAAAAAATTTGCATGCCCTATGTAAACTAGTCAAATTTCCTAGTATGGAATGTCATGGGTGGAAAAGTTATATATCTTGATTCATTTAGAGGATCCACATAAATTGTGTACTATATATATTTAATTTACCTAGTGTAAAACAAAATAGAATCACAAGGAAGAAAAAAGTAATTAGAAAAAAGGTATCATAAGTCATGAAAATATATATAAATGTTTTATAAGATGGTATCAGATGAACTTAGAGGCAATTAAAAACTCACACACTATGTAAGAAAGGATTCAAATTTTGGAATTGAAAATTTATGTTTTGTTCCTATTTTATACCTATATTATTTTTATGTACATATCATTACCCAATTAGAAGTGATTTTCCATTTATTATGTGACGGTTTGTATCTCATAATCAGAAAAATAAATTATATGGGGTGATTAAGTAGGTATGATTACATTGTTTTTAGAGTTACTAGAGATATGGCAGGATAACAAGATTAGACATGTAGTCAATATCCCCTTTTATACACATAGAGTCTAGAGTTTGTGTCCTCTATCTTCCAAGTGAAGTATTGTCTCGCCTGGTTTTTCATGTCTAAGTGTTGATCCATTTCATTTGAAAAAAATACTTTTCTATAGAATTTTGTGATATTAATGTTTATTTTTTAAGTGAGATCTATGTATAATCATTCTACCATGGGTTCCACATATCTTGTTTGTGGGTTTTTGGAGAAAAGGGTGGTTGCATCATGATTTGGGCCCAACCGTGATCCCATTTTCCAGATTTGATAATATAATTTTTTTGTCTTTTAAATACTTCACTTTTCAACATGTTTTACCCATTACACTTCCCACCTAGACTCCCCTGGCCTATTAAAGCCACAATATCATTTTTTACCCCTTATAAATTTATAATCATAGTAGACTTGGGTTATTTATTCAACTATTGTTCTAGTCGGTGATCCCATATCCAATTATAAAAAAATTGTTTCTTTATATTTTGTTATGATATTAAAATTTTCAATTATTTTACCTATAACGTGAGCCTATGAACCCTAGGATCACCCCCATGTTCCATTTTACAACTTTGGAGATTATATTCATCAGGGATTAGGGTGACATTTCTTATGTTTTCTCAAATCGTCCATATGTTATATGGTAAATTGATTCATTCATAAATAAATAATTTTTTTTATTTCAACCTAAAATCATATTTCCATGGTCCTTCCTGATATTCGGAGACTCTACACTGAGTTCCATGTAATTCCCTTCCCTCTGATGGTGTGTATCTAAGGGAGGATGAAGAGTTCTCTAGTTTTAATGGTGCGTTTCTTTATCCTTTCTCCTCCTTTATCCTCCTAATTCCATTATTTCATGGTTATTTCTTCTCCCTTGGAAATTAATGAAAAAATTTTATGTTTTGGAATGATTTTTATAGGTTTTAGGTTTGTCTAATTTTGGTATTCATATATCTAGATTATTGGGATCTACGACGGTTGATTACGAGTGTGAGTTTCCATTCCACTTTGGATTTGAGGTAGGATATCCCTTGAGCACTCTATTATGATTAATTTTTCATGATTTAATTGTTTTCCCCACCATAAATATTAGTCTATTATTGTTTCTCAGGCTTTGGATAATTTTCATGTTGTAAAAAATAGTTGTTTAAGCCTTGTTATGTGAATAATAGTGTTGTTTTATTATAAACGGGTACACTAATTTCTTACATATATGTTATGATAGATTATGCACTAGGTATATAGTATTTTGACTATTTTTTAGTTGATTTAATAATTTTATGGATTTAAAAAGATATTTTACCCATTTTCGAGTGCTTAAATAAGGTGATTTGTTAAAAAGTGCACACCACGTGTTTGGTAAATTGCATGGTTGTATTTTTGAGCCAAATGAGATTAAAAATTAAATTTTTAGATTAATAAATAAATTATAAGAATTAAAAATGGAATTTTGTGGTCCTTTTTTATATTTCAAAAGTATTTTTGGTTTTATATACAAATGGGTTTTTGGTGGTTAGCATGTTTTGGCCTGAGTTTCCAGAAAATGGCCCGTTTGGCATCCTTATAAAAATGGACATGCTTCGGATGTGTAAACTAAATTTTTTAAAGAATTTATGAATGTTTTTTTCTTCTATAAACTGTGTTTATATGGATATTTATTAAAATTTATATTTTTTTTACTTCTGTATATCATTATTTTTGAAAATTTCGTAAGGGATTTTTTGGCTACATTGTGAAAAATGTTGAAATTATTTATTATGAAAACCTCTTGTGGACATTTCTCATTCCATGATTCTATTTAAATAGTGTATGGGATGTCCATATCGAGGAATCCCTATGATCCATTATGAGAGTAACTTGGGATGGACTCTTTATGTTCATTTTGATTAATAGAATGATATATATCATTGGAGTGACATGGGGTGGTGTCTGTTGTAAATTGTCATTATATATTTTCTCTGATTGGATGCTCGGTGGGCATCAATTGGCTTACCCCCTTTTTTATATACATGATAAATGGGATAATGGAATACCGAGAGATATTTTTATTAACTATTGCTACACTATTAGTGGATGGACTGACCAGTTTCCATAGTAGATGCATATAATTTGGATTTATTATAATGGGATTGTGCCCCTTGGTGTGTCAGGAGTTAGGGTTGCTTGGAATTACGGTGTATTGATTTTCATCATGTGTGGAATTCGAACAGGGATGGATTCCCATGTATTTTTATTTTCTCATTTGTTCATTATCTCATAGGTTCACCCATGTCTATTGGCATTCAATCACTTTTAGTGATGAATATGATTCTTGTATGTGTATTTATATTTTTCTTATTATGTGATTTTTGTGGTTTCTTCTTATGTATTGTTTTTCCTGGATATTGGTGTGATGGTTTTGATAAGGAGTATGAAAATTATTTTCATAAGAAATTTTTTTATCCCCTTGGTAGAACTATTAAAATTTAAACATCACATTCGCCTTGAAAATGATATTGAAAAACTATTTGAATGAACCTAGTTTTGGAAATAAATAAGGGATATGGATCGTACATTGTTTTTGGGTAATATTGGAGAAAACCATACATATACATATACATATATATATATATTAGATAAAACATGAAACAAATGTTTCTTTTATTTTAAAGGATCTTCATTAGATATATATTATCAGGACAAGCCACTGAGTTTTAATACTCCCACATATATTTCTTTTCTTTTTTTAGTCCCTGTGTAGGATTCAGCTTGATCTCAATCACGTTGAGAGATATGTGATCATTGTGTTGGTTAGCCGAAAAAACAGTCATATAAAGATAGTCAGACATCAGTTTTGGTTGGTTTATATGTATCGTTCAGTTGTAATTCCAGTTTTCATGTATACATGATGATCAATTCAGTTTTTTATAAATGTATATTATGTTTTCCATATCTCTCCACAGTTTTTTATTGTATAAATTTGGGTCAAATCATTCCCATGATTACTTTAATGAATCCCAACACTAGTTTCTAGTCCATGGGGATTTTGAATGCCTTTCGGTCTATGCCACAAATCAGTTCGGGTTCAAGGTTTGCGATTGACATGGGCCAGTTCATGAAGAAATGGTATCATAGGAGGTCATATACTAGCGAACCATTATTTTTAGTGAGCCCATTGTTTTTTGGGGATGTCAAGGTAGACATATTTTGACTATTAGGGCTTCATGGGTAGGATTGGGAAGAGATTCGTGAACTCTTTCTCGATCCGACCATTGGGTGTCCATGGGAGGTCTGGTTTTGTTAGTCTATTTAGTGATTATTGATTGTTTAGTGTCGGGATTCGACAAGGGTTGATGGACTAATGGTCTATGTGAGATTTTAGTGCAAAAAATACATGTGGAGTTTGGGAATAGTCCTAAGAAGGATATCTATGTTGGTTTTGTGTTTGAAATACTGTTGCCAACCATATGTTCAATTCACCCACAGACACTAGTTCAATTTTCTTGTGTCTCTTAAACTTTTCTTGAATTCGGAATTTTTTTTGAAAATTCCTTTGTAAAATTTTTTAAAATTGGTCATAAATATATATATGGATGTTGAAAAATGGAAATTAGGTTTCCAAACATTAATTCGAGAATGATTTTAGAATGTTGGGTTTTGTGAAACAAATCTTTGGGATGAAGAGGAAATGATTTAATGGAATTGAATTTCCTTAATCTAAACATATGGTTCATTAAAATGAATTATTTGGGAAGAATGGATTATTCTAAAGTGATTTTGAACTTAGTTTTAAATGGGGTGTTTTGGGCTTTTCAAATGTGTTTGAATATGATGAATTGGTTTTTAGAGGCTGGTGTTTTTATGGAAATGGTTTTGGGCATTGTGGTTTTCAGATTACGAAAAGAGACATTTTATAATTTTTAGAAAATGGGAATGCGATATTTGGAATAGTTTGTTTATTTTGGATGTTCTATTAAATTAAATGAATACGGTTTTTAACCAAATGGTCCTTGATTAAGTATGGGTTATTTTTTGAAATCTAAAAATGGTTTTGACATGGAAATTAGTGTGTCCTTAGATGGTGCATGACTTTTGGAATGATATTGTTTTCTTTTAGCCTTCAGTGTTTCCATGGGTGCTCACATGCATGTTTTTATCAATATTTGGATGAATAGCTTGTATGGCATGGTGGTTGGGTGCCTACGGTGGCATGGAAATATGAATGTGAGTGGTACTTGATGAAACACAATTGGGGAATGTGGAAATCAACCAAGTAAGATTGTTTTCCAATAATTGGTGAGTGGAAAATTTGTGGAATTTTTTTATAAAACCATGGTTATGTGGATGGTTTTTCCTATGTCGTAAAGTGTTGTTAATTCGGTATGCTCCATTTTGATCTGAAAGTCATACTATTGTTGTATCGTGAGATGGGATCTTGTTAGTGGATTGGTTTAGGATTAATGCTTAGTAGGCTTCTTAGGACGAGTTAGATGTTGTGATGTGGCCAAAAATTGTCCTCCTTTTGCAAGATTTCTAGTTTATAAACCTAAAAATTCAAATCGAATGTCAAATCCACTATGTAGAATGATGCCTCATCCCATTTGTTGAAATATTGATCTTTTTGGGACCTATTTAAAGTGACATACCATTATGGATATTCTTTCAGTTTTATCAGTAGTTTTATGTGATGTTTAGTGGGTGTTATTTGTTCCTTGTTCATTTCTCTGATTGTTCAGAGTGAGAGAAAATAGTGTTCTATATAACCAAGTTCTTGTTTGGGTAAAAGTTTGTTGTTGTGGAAGATAGCTTCATGGTGCCTCTTGATATGTTGTTTCTACAGGGGTGTGTTATGTATAAGTCTATGGAATTAATGGAAATAGTTTCTATTAGGGATTATCATAACCTGATTGTGAGGTATAAGATGCTTTACCCATTGGAGCTCCAACAATAAGTCATGGAGTGAAGGAGTAGCGTAGTCCAGAATCCTGGTGGTCTGTGAATTTTGGTGATGTTTGTGCATCTACCATTGTTATGAGGCTGTTACTATATTAAATTTTTGGTTTCAATAGACCAATTATTGGGTCCCCTTCCTTATACACCCCAAGTGGTGGTGGTTTGGATCCATTCAGAGATTTTTGGCCCAGTTCATGTCCCCTCCATTCGGGAGTGGGGGGTTTAAATGTTTGTGTCTTGTTCCTATTAACATAAGATGGTAGGTTGTTGTGGGAGAGTTTAGGCTGGCCTATGAGGGAGATACCCATTCCTAGATTATGTTTAATTCTATTTTGGTCATTGATCTTTGGTTCTTAATAGTGCTCTGAACCACCATGAGTCTCCTTGAGATTCCTACTATGATTTTTTCGAGTGCTAGTTGTTTCTTAATAGTGGGGATTTCGTTCTATAATAACTGGGAATATTTGGAATTTGTGAGTTCTTATTAGATTGTGTGGTCTTGGGGTTCATTTGGAGAATTCCTAACCAACTAGTTTGTGGTTTGGTATTGGAGGTAGTGAATCAATATTTATGTTGATTCTCAGTAAGTGGTTTGGAGTTGGTGATTCAATTGAGGTAAGAGGATTAAGCTTAATTAATGGTGGATGTGGTTTCATTGGCTTGAGATGTTGGGAAATATTGATTTGTAATCCTTAGGTTTTGATCAATAAGCCAGAATGTGTTGTGGTTTTCTGGAGGTGAAAATTTTTAATAGTGGGGTGAATTGTCACACCCATTTTTTCATGTATTTTTTTATTCAGTTCTTTAGCAATACCAATAATTTCATTTTGTATTGGTCCAGATGAATGTTGAGTTTTTAAGTTCCATCTATGTCCAATCATCTTACCATGGGCTCCCTATATCTTGATTGGGGGTTTTGGGAGGAAAGGGGGGTTACTTTATTATATGGTCCAAATCGTGATCCCATTACCAGATTTACAAAAAACATTATTTGTTTTATAATTCATACAATTTTTAAATTGGAATCCCCTAACCTATTAGAGCCACAATATCCTTTCTTAAACCTTATGAGTTTATAGTTATGGTTGCCATGGGTTATTTATTCTGGTATTGGGCCATCCTGTGATCCCATTTTCAATTCTCTAAAAAATAATTTTTTTCCTTTATTTTCTATTAATTTTTTCATATGTTTCAGTTATTCAAACTCTCGTATAATCCCAAGAACACTAGGCACACCTGCATGTTCCATGTTCCCACTTTGAAGATCATATTCATCACAGATTAGGGTGAGAATTCACACATAGTCTCAAATCATCTATATTTCATATGGTAATTTTATTCTTTCTTAAACCATTATTTTTTTATTATTTACCCCATATAATCATTACCTAGTTATTCCATATCTATGGTGCCTCTAAATTAAGTTACATGCAATTCTCTCACCTCTACGGTGGTGGATCTAAGGGAAAATGAAGAGTTCTCTCGTATTCAAGGTGAGTTTCATCACTTTTCTCATACTTATTACTCCTACTTCCTCTATTAAGTGGTTATTTTTTATCCCTTGGTAATTCAGGACAATGTGTAATGTTTTGAAATGATTTTTTATGGGGGTTTGTTTCATTTATTTCTTTTCATGATTGATCTAGAGTGTTGGAAACTATAGCAGGTGATTGTTGGTCTGTGTTTCTGTTTTTCCATGGATTTGTTGTATTATATCCCTTAAACATCACATTATAATTTATGTTGCATCATTTTCTTTATTTTTTCACATAAAATATTTTTTTATTATTATTTTTTATCCTTTGGATAATTTTCTGTTGTGCAAAAAGGGTGTTTAACACTTGATTTTTGAAAATTAGTGTTGTTTTCTTATAAACATGTACATCGCTTTAATACTTAAATGTTATACACTCTTACACATGTGTTTAATTGTACTTTGAATATGGTTCTTTCTCTGGAATAAATTTATGCCTTGAAAATGATATTGTATCCCTTTTTATTTTCATAAAATAATTTTTTTGTTAAAATGTTCATTTCATGTGTTCAGTAAATTTCCTGGCTGGCTTTGATGTGCCTAATACAATTTACAATGTTTTTTTATATATAAATAAAATGGAAGAATGTAAAATTTTATTTTGAGGTCCCACAATTACTTTCCAAAGTGTTTTTGGTTTTATAAACAAAATCATTTTTGGTGGTAAGTATTTTTTGACCTGAGTTTCTGGAAAATTGCCCATTTGGAATACATATTAAAAGGGTCATGATTTGGATATGTAACATTAATGTTTTGAGGATTTTATGAATGTTTTTTTCTAATATAAATGTTGTGTATACACCTATTTATTAAAAGTTTATTTTTTTCTATTTGAAATCAATAGTTTTGAGAAAAGCTTATGAGACCATTTGGATAATTTGTGAAAAATGGTGATATTTTTTATTATGAAAACATCATGTGGATGTTCCTCATACCAGGATTCTTTGAATATAATGGATGATATTTCATTTCCTTGTGATACATTATGAGAGTTCCTCGAGAAGGATTTTTTATGTTCATTTTGATTAGTGGCATGTCATCGGTCCTTGGAGTGACTCTGGGTGATGTCTATTGTGAATCATCATTAAATATATGGTGTGATTGGGTGGTCTAATGGCATCGATTTACTCACACACTGTTTTATATACATGATACATCAGATCATCAAATATTGATTGAACTTTATGTGAATTATTTCTATAATATAATTGGGTAAACTGACTAGTGTCCAACAATAGGTGGATATATTTTAGGTTTATTACTATGGATTAGGCCCCTCATTCTATCCTGAGTTTGGGTGCCTGAGCATTTTGGTGTTTTGATTTTCATCATGTGTGGAATTCCAAATGGGATGGAGTATCTTGTATTTTTATGTTATGGTTTATTCTTGATCTTGTATTTCCACCCATGTCTATTGGATTTTAGTTTTATATAGTGATAAACATGATGATTGAATGTATATTTACATTTCCTTTATTGTATGATTTCTATTGTTCTACCATGTGTATTTTATTCCTTTTAATGTGGTGGGCTGGTTTTGATATCGTGTTTGATAATGGATTAAAAATTAAAGTGTTTTACCCCCTTGGTAAAAATTTGAAAATGTAAACACCACATTCCACTTAAAAATTATATTGGCACACTAGTTGAATAAACAATGTTTTTGGACGTGAATAAGTGAAATGGATTGTACATTTTTTGAGTAATCTTGAAGAAAAAAATAATTTTAAATATTGTAACTGAATCATGAATTTGTTGTTACTTTTATTTTAAAGGATGTTCATTAGGGATAGATTACTGGGCATGCCTACTATGTTTTAATACCCACACCTATAGTTATTTTATATTTTTCACCCTTGTGTAGGTTTTTTCATGAATTGAGTCACCATTAAGCGATATGTGATAGTTGTGTGGGAATGTGACCAGTGGGGTCACATGAAGTTAATTAGTCATCAGTTCTGGTCAGCTTAGATGTATCGATCATCTGTACTTCCATTTTTGTTATATACATGATGATCAATTCCATTTTGTTTTATAAATGTATATTGAGCTGTCCATTTCTTTCCCCTATTTGTTTTAATGTATATATTTGGGAGAAATCATTCCCCTATCTACTCTAATGAAGTCTGACACTAGTTTCCATCCCTCGGGGATCATGAATTCCCTATTAGTTTGTTGTTCATTATACCAACTAGGATTATATGGTCCCTAAATGTGAATCCAAACAATACATGTATTATCTCTATAGACGAACCACATTTTTGGATATATAAGAAGAATTTTGTACTGATGGAGTAAGATTTTAGTGTTTGTTAGTGGTGATACTTTATTGTAGTAAAATTAGTTAGTGTGTCTTGGATTTCCTACCAATTTTTTCATGAATGGTCTTGTTACTAACTATTGGCTAATAGTTTTTAATATTATATTACCAGGTTTCATTGAAATAATATATTGATGTCTGGCCAGCACCGCATGCATATACCTTATCATTTTTTTATATTTGAAATTTCAATAATATATACATAGGATACTTTTATACTTTTATAATTTATCAAATGTGGCATAAAATGGGAGATATATTCCCTCTTGATGCTAGTGACCAGCACATAGACTATTAGAGGTGGACTTGGGTTGTCGCACTACACATTCCACTAATCGAGGATGGGTGTGGTGGGTCAGGTCATGTCAAAATAATATATGAGCCGATTTTAGTCATAGAGAAATAATTTGAAGATAATATTCTTTTTGGGATTAGTTTGGATTAGTTAGTAAAATTATTTCAATGGTAGTGGAGTTCGTTAAACAGACCATGGAACATAATGATTCATGTGTGTGAAAAAATTCATACATTCACCATTATTGTATCAAATTGTTAAAATACATAGAAGTACAAGTCATTTATTGTAGGGAATATGTTGATTGTATAAACAACATATAACATATCATTTTTGGATGTATTGTTTTTGAAACAAATCTACTATAAAAATTATTATTTCCCAGGGATTATCATTTAATGTACGTGATGCCACTATAAATATTTCAAGCCTGCCTATAATATAAGGTTCATGGTGCACCCAAGGTAGTGATTTTACTAATACTCACATTTCATCTTTGTGATGAGGTTGTCATTTAGGGACAACATAAAAAGTTTTTTCCAATACCATTTGAGATGATATTGGATCCAAATTGTTTTTTTTTTGATTTAATATAATTTCATTTAATGCTGGAGATAGTTCTTCTAAATAAGAATGATACAACACATAGGATGACTGTGTATTATGAGTTCCCCATATATTGACTTCCAAGATTCTGGCCAGATCCAGATTCTATGTAATAAGAGGATTAACTGTATTCTGTAGCATGGGTCTTATGTCTGATATGGACAAGAAAAAATATGATATAAATTCCCATTATAATCCTCATCATTTAACAAATATCTATTAGTGGGTACTATTGAGGGGGATGGGTGATGAGGTCACCCTATAATGGGAAGGTTTTTACCAAATATTTCCATAGATATATATTCCTTCACTGTTTAATGTCATAAATTCTCATGTGATGTTTCACATGCAATAGGAGATCATAATAATATCTGATTATTTTTCATATTTCATATTTTATAGGAGATAAGCCTTTTATATGATCAAGAATTGATTCCACTAAACTAGGATCTTAATTTTTTGTCTTAAATAAAATATTTAATATGGTATTGTACCACTCTATGTTATCACCTATACTAATATTATTGAATACAACCTAGTGATTTACGGTTTCATTGTATAATCATAGTAAATCATAGAAGATATTCACGGATTATTGGGATCATAGTTTTTATTAAAAAATGGATAACAAGAACATATATGATATCATCATAAATGATATACTAATTCATAATCATGGTCCATAAACAATGATGTTGAGAAATATTTTTGTTTTACTCATCAAGATGGGAGAACATGTAATTTATTTCATTGCATAGGATTCCTAGTCAATTTATTCTCAACTAGGTGGGATTTAGAGGGTTTCTAGTGTAATAAAATTGAGGTGAAACCTAAATATATATAGTGTAGGGGTGGTGGACCACCCATAGGTATATTGGATTTCCCTCCTGAAGGAGGTGAATCTAATGAGCTCTGTGTATGGTATAGTAAGGTATGGATGAATTTATATTTAGGTATCTCAAAAATATCCACAAGAATTAACATAATCCACCTAGTTAAATGAAGATTTTGGAAGCTTCTATATCTAGGAAATAATATGATTTAACTAAGAGACCCCTAACACGACTACAGTTATAATTTCATTCATCATTAATATATTAATCATACATTTTCATATTTGAATGATTCAATAACTTCTTTTCACATATATAATTCTTTATAAATATATTCAAGTTTATTTGTTATATTTACCATAAAACAATATATTACTATTGTGGGTTATCATCCTTTAACCCATTTTTTCCATCGATGTGATCTTACACTCATCAAAGAGTCATTTTTGGAGGTTATGTTGGAAAATTTGATAAATTATGTTATTTTCCATGGAATGGACTATAAGTCCATATTATTGACATAGGTCATGTTTTATTAAGGAAATTTGATATGTTTTTAAGTTAATGACTTGATATTTAGATTTACTATAGAGAGGGACCCAAAACTAGGTTGACTATTGTCAATCCATAAGAGACTACAACTAATTATCCCCCAAATTGTGAAATTTACATTGTGTTCCATTGATTTTACAGTGGATTATTTAACTACAGTGGTAAAAGAGTATATGAACATTTTATATAATGTGTTAGAGGGTTTCACCTATCTTTAGAGGAGGTTTATCAAAATTGATGAGTGACCTGAATCTAAATCAATGTTATCTTCATCTTGTCGAGTAGCCTAAAAATTACCATAAAGTTGAAGGTGATGTTTTATGATCTATTGGAGAATGATTTATCATACCTCGCATGTTCGAATAGAATCTCACATTCAATTTTGGGAATAGTGGATGGGATTTCTAGGTTTTTTATTGACTATCATCACATACACTAGTTGATATGCAAGAAAAAACACCCATCAATGATATATTTTAGAAATTAAAGGATAAAAAATGTTCTCTAATATTTATCTTAGTTCATATTATCACTAGTTAGTGATTTATTTTTTAGTTATCCATAATAACATATTCATATGTATCTATGATCATTATGAGTTCCTAGTAATGACAATTAGTGTGGTTATTTCCCTCTTTGTGTTTATTCTTCCTAAAAAATAAATATTATTGACTTATCTAAATTTTTATGAATACTTAAATTTATTATGTTATCATATACTCTTTAATGGTATAGGATCATTATGAGAATATGAGGTTTTTCCTATAATTCCATCATGAGCTAAAGATTTATGAAAAGCTCATACTGAAAATATTTTTGATTATATATTTATATTTCCATATTGATTAAAAATAAAAGGATTAAATATCATATAATCCTATCAAAAATGATGTATTTAGTCATTCTAAAACAGTCATTATTGTCTTTGAGGTGTTAATTCTATATGGAATAAAAAGATATTACTGTATATTTTTAGAAAATTTCATCAGGATCACATTTCCCTTGACATCCCTTACCTGAAAGGGGAATCCATAGGATTATTTAAACTATTATTAGAGTTCCATTGATGAGTTAAATTAGAAAATGAATAAATATATATTATTTTTATGACCATAGGTAGTGTTTAGGATGAGGTTTATTTTGTTTCCATCCGGGAAAAATATAGGATATTTTTTAATGAATAGGATAGTAGGGGTCATAAATGGGTCTGTAAATTTAATGCACGAGGATAAGAATTGTGTAAGTCATTATTTAGATACATATATAGTAATGTTTTCTATGTATATTTGGATAAATTATCCTATTTTTAATATAATTTTTGGTTTAAATAATCATAATATAATCATATATATCTTCCCTCAGAGAGATATCATCCTAAAATAGAGGTGGGTTTTAGAATTCATATAAGACTATGTATTTGTGGAAGGATATACTTTGGGAAGGGAAATGTTATAGTGGATTCCCATTGAATAAAGTCTTATGAACACGTTTTAGAGGATTCTTTTTTGAATTCATCCTTGTTGTATTGTTCGTTCCTGGAACTAGGAGATGATTACTATGTTTGGTCAATTATGGTTTCCTAACAAAATTTCATTAGATGAGCTTAAATTATCATGAATAAATTAATTATGAATTTTTTAATCTTTATTTCCTTGGTTTATGCATATATAAAATTATCCATTTCTGGGGATCATGTTATCCACATTATATAAAAAAATAGTTTTGGTCATGTTCTATATAAAACTATTGAGTGTCTTTCAAAATTCAATTATATAGTTATATCAGATAATTATAATGATATACTAGGATTTCGATCAATAGTAATGTTTGAAATATATGAATAGAAGTGTTTTGGAGTTCCTATTTTATTGTTTTACTTATCAGTGGTGACGGAAAAGAAATATATTATTACTATTTTGAGTCATCCCCATAATATTCCCATTTTGAAGTGGAAAAAATTATTATTGGAAATTTTAATGAGACATCCATGGGGACTACAGGGTCATGACACTGTTTGGGAATCATTTTCAATCTAACCATTTTATCAAACTTCCTCCATATAAGGGTGAAAATATTTTCTGTGAACAATGGATGTTATTAAATGAATCATATCAGATGATTATATGGGGTTCCCTCAAAGATTATTGTGGATATCTATTCTTGGTTCATATCCTATTTGTGAATTAGCATGAATGATTAATTTGGGACATAGATACTATTTTTTACAAATTTTCAACATATAAATATGATCAGACGACCATAACCAGGTATGATTATATAGAGATTTTGTGGTCTTGTTTGCATTATTTAAAAATATTTTCATCTAAGAAACTAATCTTATTATAATTTTTATACAACAAAAATGTTCTTTATTTTGGTAATATCATTGAAATCCTTTTATTGTATTTCTATAGGTTATCCCTATTCCAGACGAAGTTTGGATAAGATCACTTATGGAACTATAACTATTGTTGATGCTGAATAATATTCATGTAATCCACAAAAATATGGGGATGGATGAGAGATACTATAACTAGAATGTGGATAGATGATACAGACATAAGAGCTAATTTAATGAGATCATATGTTCTAAAATGTCTTTCTAATTTACATATTGAAGTGGTTTTATTAGGGGATCATGTTATCACCATGACTCATTGGGACAATTTTTATTTCAGGTTGAGATGGGAGGTTGTTGGTCATATAAAATTACCTCTCTAGATTGACCACATGGATAATGTCTTCCAAGTATTATAGTTGATGTTATATGTGGGTAATATGTTACACATCATTGAAAAGGGTTATATGGAAATAAAGGATGAAATCATATTCATAGATTACTACAGGGAAATCAAAGAATAAAAATAATGATAATGGGAATAATATATAATAATTTTAGGTGTTTATAGTTTACAATGAAATAATTTTATTAATACTTTCCATATAATGAGAAATATATATTTAAAACACTTTAATCAGGTTAGAAATATCATATTTATCTATTATATCTTCTTTTATAAATTTTTATTTAAATAGGTCATGAAAAATGAAATATTTCATTCATTGAGGTTGTGGTCTTCATGTAACATGAGTGAGGTTTTCATTTTCCAATGGAATTGATGGAGTTAAAAAACAATTATTAAATTAATAAAATAACTTTTTAGTATAATAATTAGAATAATTTTATTATATTACCCTGTTTAAAAAATATTTTTAGTAGGTGAATGAAAAAAAAGCATTGAAATAACTAGGTTAAGTCATGTTAAAATTCCTTATATATCCTCATTTAGATCCCATCGTAATCCTTTTTAGATAAGACTTTTTAGGAGAAAAAAAATAAAGCATATAGGGATGATATTTGTGTAGGGATATATTTTGGGTATCTTTGAGATTAGTTTATCAATTTGTGAGGAAATTTGAGGCCGTTATGGGGTCCTTATATAAGTGTGAGGAGTGGTACACCATGATTTATTTATGAACATCGAAATAATGGTTACTTTTTATCATGACGTGTTCTCTCAATCATGGTTATCCTCTATCTAGGTTTCATCCCTTTCTATGATGAATCTCACCTCATCATCTCATTTCCCATGTTTGTTATTAACTCTTTCCAATCATTGGGGTTGTTTCACCATTCTCAGGATATAATATGTTTATTGGGAACCTTGGTTTTTCTCTTCTTCCCCTTTTTCTTCATCTACATTAAAGTTACTCCCCCTCATTCTCTCAGGTAAAAGTGTTTCATTTTGGTGGTTTATTTACTTGACCTTCATGATTGTCTTTCACTCCCTCATCTCCTCTTATCACTTCAACCATAATTTTAAACCCCATATTGGATTTTCATGAAGGCACTCTCATGGGTTGGGGTTTTGTTGGTATGGGGTTCGATAGATTCCTATTTAGATCGTTCACCCTCATTTTTTCTTTTTACCCATCCTTTTGTTCTTTGTGTCAATTAAATTTATTATTAGGGTGATTATGATGGTTTTGGGATGGTTTTGGTGGTTAAGAGTTGGTGTTAGGGGCTTGTCTTGACTGGTAATGTCTACCTCTTTTTTTACGAGTTTAATTTGGTGGTCTAGGGATGGGATTTTCTATTATTACATCTAGGTGAATATTATGTTTTCTTACATACATTGATATATATTTTGTATGGAGTTTCCCAATATATAATGATAGTTTTGGTTCTTTTATGGTTATTATAGTAGGTTTTATGGTGTTTTCTTTGTCAAGGATCATTATTGAGGTCGTGTACACTCTTACTCTACTCTGGCATTGAGGTCCATTTCTTTTTTTTCTTGGCCATTTGGGTGTGATGGTTTTAGAAGAATTTTTATGATGTGTTTAAAGGTATCTGGGCACACAGCCACTGCTAGTAAGTAGGGGATTTAAATTATTTCCATCAATAGAGTGATGAAAATTCATTATATTTGGAAATATATCCCCCATAGAGTCTGAGAATCACATCAGGTTTAATCTGATCATAATAATTAATATGAATGATTACCTCATTCTGATTTTATGTGTTCTCATCATTTTCATTTTTTTGATATTCTTTTCATTAAGGATACAACATCAAACCCCTCTAGATCTTCTAAACACACTTCTTTAATTTTCATGTACATCGTTTATTGGATTTCACATGCTAGAGTGGATCTCCAATGATCACTTTGACATAGCGACAATTACTATAATCTTCTTCCTTCAACATGGGAAGATGAACTTGGATAGTATGCTTATATTGATAAATTTTTTCCATAGGAATCATGTGAAGATATATAGGCTCTGAATTAAAAAATATTGAATTATCATGTTGGGATGAGAATCCATCCACTAATATAGTGGGTGTCAAAAATATCCAGTTAGCATTAACTGAGCCCCGTTTAATAAATATACCAAAAATATGTAATGTAAATAATTAATTATGAAAAAGTAAACTTCATTAGAAATTTTATGGAAATTTCATTGCACACCTGTAATATATATTTAATATATTACATGATAAAAATTATCCATTACCTCGACACAAAACTGCAGTTAATATTAATAAAATTGATAATATTTTAATAAAATTCATTCATAAAATATTATACACCGTATTTACATAAAAAATAGTAAACAAATGTGACAAATAAATTCTTCCCAATTACATGTTAATAGAATAATATTAAATAAAATTATTAATAGGTGATTGATATAAAATGCAAAACCCCTGAACTTCATGGTGGGTCCCAACATGTTCTATATTCATATTCAATAAAATATGGAACATTAGTAAATGTGCTATTACTTGTGACCACCTTAGACCTTATGTCGATAATAGGGAATTATATCCACATATGAAGTATGTAATCTAGAAACCCATCAAGACCACAAAAGAGAAATGTAATATTAATAGCAATTACTACAAACCTAATAACACAAATAATATAATATAATCTATTTTTCATACAATATATCGTAAAGAAGGAAGTAGACTTCTTTCATCATCATTAATTTCTTTTTTATAAATTTGTATTTATAGGATTATTTAACATAAATTTCCATGGAGATGGATTTATGATTGTACTACTAGTATAACAAGTTTCACAACTAATGCCTCTTCCTCAACAAAGATGCATAAAATATTATCTTGGTCATTCAACCATTGTCATGTCAATAATGACACAACCAATAAAATATGTGGCCATGACTTCATTGTCATGGTTTTCGCCTTTTATCAAATGGCACAATAAAAAGGAAAAATTTATAAAGACATAATTTCTAGACACCAATAAAAATGTTTGTAAATTAAAAGAACCAATTACACCAAAAACATTTGGTGTTACTATTTGAGGGTTTCCATCATTGTAACAACCTGAACTATTATAAATTAATTTATCCTTTTTTATTTAATAAAATGGTGTATTTTTTTAAACGGATATAGAAAACACATGAATTGAATTTTATATTATTATATCCAATTGTATTGAAATTTCAATTATGTATCTTTTCCATTGATAATATAGTCTTTGAACAGTGATCACAGGACAAATATAAATATGGGGTTTGAACAAATAATTTTGACATAGATTAAGGATTTTATGACCTCGACTAGTAGGATTGTTCCCTATGAAGCTCATTTATCTGAGCTACTATGAGAGATAGTATTTTAGGGCCTTTCCCTAGACCAATCTGAGGTTGATATCAAACAACTGAAGAATGAGAGAAACTGTTTACAAGAGAAGTTCAAGATCATTGAGATCATAACCCAACCCATGTTCTCCAAAAGACCCCATGAATTCCACAACATTTCACACCTTACTCTTAGGGTGTATGATTGATTAATAATGTTATATGTATCAAGACCCTATAATTGTAGTTATATACATGATTTTTGTATAGAATAATGAATATACAATCTTTCTATTTTTGTTACATTGTAAATTATTTTTAAAGCACAAATAATATCTTTGATTAATATTCAAATTCAATTAACAAAATTATTTTTTGTAATTAATGCATTAGTAAAATATAAAATATTTTAGAAAAATTTTATCCTTAAATTACTTGTATTATATATAAATTATCATATAATTTTTATGATGTCAAATGTAATCATAATTAAGGATTGAAATTTTTTTGGTCAAAACTGGTCACTTACAATAAATATCAATTATCATTTTAAAAGAAATAAGTCAAATTAGTAGAAAATGAATTAGATAAAATTAATATTATTTTTAAAACCAGGATGTTGAAAGATTCCAATAGTTAGTTTTTCAAAATTTTCAGAGACAGTTGAATTTTTGTGTTAAAATGAATTACCATATAAAAATATTGAATGTTATATGATATAATAATGGTCCCATGGTGATGTAATAAAAAATATAAAATTTATTATTGAAAAACTTTATTTTTTAAATTTAAAATATTGTGATTTTATATTTGTTTTACTTATTTAATATATCCCTGGTGAATCCTTCAAAATGTATAATATATTTTATGATTTTAAATTAATTTCATTAATAACGTGACTCATATCCACATAATAAAGAATAATATTTTAATTTATTTGGCCCTTTTCATTATGAAATAATGTTTTCCATTCTTATTTGTAAAAAACCTTGCGAAACCCCAAGTAATTGTTTTTTTGGTTTTTGAATATTTAATTATATAAATTCCAAAACCTATGTTTGTCAATTATTAAAGAATTTCCCACTCTTTTATAATATAAAACCACTCAATATCCCACATATATACACTAAAAAACCTTTTAGAAAGTATTTATTTTTTCCTTCTATTTTTATAATCGTCCCATTTCACCCCAAGCTCTCAAAATTGTCCCCTTCAAGAATTTGAAGTCACACACTCATGTAAGTGTTCCTTCCATTCTGATTTTTATCCAAGCTTCCTTATATTGTCTCACACATTAATTTTAATTTAACAATTATGGGATATCTTTTTTTCACCCACCATACAACAATTATTATTTTTTAATGATTAGATACCCCATTATCTCTCATTAATCCCTCCTATGTACACCTGTTACCATGCCGAAATTTTATAAGAGTTCTGCCATTTCTCCCATTTCATCAAGATTCATTATTATGTTACACCTTATATGTACAAATTTTTTATATTGGGAAATTTATTTATATATACCAATTATGATCCATTTCAGTTATATATGATTAGATACACCTTTATCTCACATCAACCCATTTTATGAAATTTTATTTCAGCCCATTACGCTGCTAAAATAGCACTGTGAATTTCCATCCCTAAACTGTTGTGCAGTGAATATCATACCCATTACCTATCAATGGTGTTCACTTTTATGAAGATATACCATTTTATTTAGGGTTTACTTATATTTATTCCAAAACACTTGATTGAGTAATAAATTATTACGATGAATGAATCCATGTTTTATGATCTATATGGCACACTATAGAATGAGAATGAAATAAAAGTAACGGGTGTGCCCATAATTATATAGCACTCTAATGCATTGGTTAATGTTTAGTATCATGATATTTAATGTTGGGATGTCAGTTTTACTGATTCTTTTATGGGACCTTTTCCATTATGATGTCTTGGGTGTTTAGCCTTGATCTGTGATGTAGTGTTTTAATGTTGTTGTCACATTTCCATATTATGAATATCATGTTATCTCATGATTTATGATTCATGTTCCTTTATGACTCTCTGATATTACTTTCCTAAAATTTATTAATATTTTCATGTATTAAATGTTTACTCCCTTACTAGGCTTTATAGCCCACCCCTTTCTTAAGTGCATCCTCATGTTATCCAATCCAATGTTATGTACCATGGAATAATGCAGTCATGTGAAGAATATTTTCAATAAAGATGTTGTATTTCATGTTTCAATTTGATATATAATGTACCTAATTCTCAAATACTCTAGACGTATCCATATATCATGTTGTATTAAATGTAAATATATATAATAAAAATACTTATTAATGTAATGAAAATAACGTAGTTGTTATATTTACTTTTAGATGAATGTTAAGTTTTTTTTGGATTATAAATCACTAGTGAAATACATGGGTATAAGACTATGTATAATATAAATCTCCATAAATCATGGTGAGTATAGATTAAGTGGTTTATCAATAAAATACATCCCTATATAGGTGTGATCATGTTGATGTGACTCTAGCACAGATGTATCTAGGGGTAAAACATGAAAACATCGCATTAAGATTGACATGAATTGGAATTAGAGAACGAAAACCATCCTCATGCAGACCTAGTTTGAAACACCCATGTGGTATACATTTTAAATTCATAATATCAGTAGGAACCATTATTAAGGGAACAAATAACCGCATACGAATATACATTATAAAATAGATCGTGGATAACATAGATTGAAGCCTACAAAATCATAAGTTAAGGAAATGAATTTAACAAAAAATATATCCCTTTAATGTTAATGGATTCCCCATTATGTGTTTAATTGTTTAAAATAATTACCCAATTATTTGTTTTATTATAGAAAATGTCTAGTAATACGAGGAATCAGGATACCATCCGGTGTGAAGATCAATGTAATGACATCCCCAATGAGATTCCCTATCAGATAGAAGCATGAATCAGAAACATTTTCATGTTACTCTCTCAGTTAAGTCATTTTTTGAATGGAAACCTTGATTAAGAGGAATGACCAACCCCTCCTAAAAAATAACTAGTCTCAATTAAGAGATTCATGAGAAAAAGGAATCTTACATTAAATGGAACATTTGATCCCTCAACCACTGAATATTGGGTGAAATCTATTGATAATGTCTTCTCCATCCTTCAATTCTATGAACAAGAGATGGTTCTTCTGGCTTCATAACATACGGTGGTTGTTGCTGATTAATGGTGAAAATTGATTAAATTATGAATATTGAGGAAGATATCCAGGAAATGTGATGAAAGGATTTTTGAAAAAGGTTTTTCAATAAATATTTTTTTTCACTCCCTCTGTCATAAGCTGAAAAGCTACATCCTTTCCCTTATGAAAAAAAAGATTAATCCAACCATGCATATGAGGAAAACATAACAAGGATTTCAAGATACACCTCTACATTTGTTGTTACACATGAATGGATGGTTCAGTGCTTCTTTGGTGGGATAAAACCTATACTAATGATGTACGTAGCAATCCATGAAATAGATAGATATGAGGAAATTTCCACAAGTGCCCTCAAAGTCGAAATGGTGATTGGTGAATCTCAGGGTATCACATTGATAAAAAGTGGATGGTGCAGTCAACATCTGGTGGTCTGATAGAGATATCTAATAGTGCTATGAAATTCCTACATACCACATTCCAAGTGTTCTGAATGAAGAACCCTTGAAAATGCCAGAAGGGGATAAGAAAATTATTTATGTGTGAGAAGGAAGGGATCCTAGAATGTGATTTTTGACATGAAAAAAAAACTAATGCGCCAGTGGAAATGAATACAGTGGTAAACCCTCGGCTCATTGTTCATTTATATTACTACAAGAAACAAAGGAATTTCTCAAACCAATGCACTAATCCAATGGTTTTATGAAGAAAATAACAACCTCTAAGGTTACAAGGGAGAGGTTTTTCCATCACTACTATAGAAGTGAATCCCAAAAATGATGTGTTGAATGGTATTCTATTTATTCCTTCAATAATTTTGAACATAATTTTAAATTCTAGGTCTATGCATTTTTTTATATCCTGAAATTTTAATAGATCCATCCAAACAAAAACAGAAGGCATGGAAGTAGAGACGTCTATAAAAATGAAAATGGGGTAATTATATCATCACATGTATATAACTTCTCCCCTATCACAATTTTGGTTTTGAACATCGTAGCTAACCTTATCATACATCCCTTGGTGGAATATGATGCAATTCTGGCATGGATTGGATTTCCTTATATAATACTGATATATATTTATGTTAGAGGGAAATCACTATTCCTATAGAAAATAAACACTGGATTATAAACAAGTGCACAGATGAGGGGGAATATTCCTTATCACCATTATCCCAATCATGGATACTACTACCATATGATTATCCATATCTTACTAAGATGATCAAGTCTAAGGAAGGATCCATCCTTGAAGACATTCCTATTGTCAGGGAATTTGATGATGTTTTTTCTAATGAATTTCATTGTCTTCCTCCAAGAAGATATTTTGAATTCTATATATATCTTATACCAAGTTAATTACTAATATCCAAGACTCCATAAATAATGGCTATTTTGAATGATGAGGAGCTAAATAAATAATTACATGAGAATCTGGAAAAATGGAATATTGTGAAAATTGATTCTACATGTGGGGAAACATTCCTCTTCTTCAAGAAATAGGATCAGACAATGTGAATTTCTAAGATTATCATGAACTCAACAAAATTATGATAATTAAAAGGTATCATTTTACAAAAATTGATGAATTTTTTGATCAGCTACATGGAGCACAGTACATATTCAAGGGGGATTTGTGGTCAGGATATTACCAAGTAATGGTGAAGAAATAAGATATCCCCCAGACAACTTTATGTATAATGTATGGGAACTATGAATTAATATTAATGAACTTTAAAAAACTAATGTTCTAGAAATATTAATTTACATGATAAATAGATTCATTAAAGATTACCTTGAAAATTTTTTGGTAGTTAGTATTGTGGATATTATAATGTAATCAAAAATAAATAAGGAGCATGTTGATCATTTATGTACTGTGATAATGACGTTGAGAAAGAAAAATATGTATGCCTAGTACAAAACATGTGTGTTCTGGTTGAAGGAAGACTCTTTATGGGTAATATCATCACATGCAATGGGATATCTAACGACCCTTGAAATATTGAGGTAATAGAGGGATAGTTGAGGCCAACATTTGTGACTGATATCTGTAGTTTCCTTGTATTAGTTGGTATTAACAATGACTTGTGAGAAATTTTTCGTTCTTGTGAAACCCTCTAATCAAGATAAATTGAATGGGAGTCATGTTTTCATGGAATGAAGAATGCAAAGAGATCATCCTTGAGCTAAAAAAGAGTCGTATAACTATGATCATGATCATAGTTCCCAAAAGTGGAGAGCTTTTCATATTATTTAGTGATGATTGAAAAAGGTAATGTGTTCCACTATGATGAAAAGTGACACAGTTTTTGCCTATTCTTCGAGGATATCAAATGTTTACGAGCTGAACTATCTATCACATGATCTGGAGTTTGATGCAATGATCATTTCATTGAAAATTTGGTGAAATTACCTCTTTAGGGAGATGTTTGAAGTATATAAAGATCCCAGAATCCTCAAGAATTTATTCACATTGGATGATTATAATATGATCCGACAAATATGGTAAAGCTGATCTTAGACTATTAATCATCAATTCACTGCCATCTAGGGAAAGAAAATAATGTAGCCAACACTCTACATTTAAAGGACCCAATAACTCTTTCATTTATGAGAGTTGAGAAGTATTTGATCATATTAGGCTTGAAGAGGATGGATATAGGAATCATAAAAGAAGGAACATCATTATTTCTTTCACAAATGATCTCTCTACTATCTTATATGGAGGAGATAAAAAATTTTCAAATCTATGATGTGGGAATTTATAAGAAACTAGAAGATTTTATAAAAGGTAAATCCTAAGAGTTCAATGTTAATAATGATGGTTTTTGTACGATTTGGGTCATGATTGTGTGTACCATCAAATCATGAGTCAATGAAGGAGTTGTTGGATGATACACATAGCTTAGCCTTCTCTATCAACCTGGAGGCAAAAATATGTATCAAGAACCTTGGGAACACTGTTGGGTGTAAAATATAAAGAAACAATTCATATAATATACATCAATATGTTTTGTATGCTAGAAAGTGAAGTCATAAAGGAAACAATCTAAGTGGATGATGCAACCATTACCTATATCTACATGGAAATGGGAAAAATCAACATGTACTTTGTCATAGAGATTCATAATAAATCTATTTGAAAGAATTATTTATAGTTTTTTGTGGATATTTATACCAATAATTAATATTTTATTGTGATTCAGGATTATATTCCATCAAATCCACATATATATCAGAGATGTGGTTTGACTGCATGGTGTACTACTATCGATTGTATCCGATCGATATCTAAGATTTACCACTATGTTATAGAAGAGTCTCCGACATGATCTAAATACTGAGTTAATCATTATCATGTCCTATCACCAAAAAATTTATGTCCAGTCTGAGTAGACTATCGATACACTTGAGTAGATGTCGATTGCATGCTCAATAGACTTCAAAAGAGGATGATATCAACATCATTATCCGGTTGTGTACTCTTATAACAATTGTTTCCTCTCAATAATCCAAATGTGTCCCTATAAAGTCTTCTTTGTTAATATGTGTAAAAAACATACCTTCCGGTATGTTGTTGGGGAATGAAAACTTCTAGGTCCTATAATTGTCAAAGAAATGGTGAAGAAGGTTAAGACTATTCATCATCAAATCTAGGCTACTCGGTGATAATAGAAAATCATTGCTGACAAGCGTATGCAATCCCAAGAGTTTGATGTTGGAGATATGGTATTCATACACATATCCCCATGGAATAAAGTGATGAGATTTGGGATGAATGGAATGCTTAGTCCATGATACATCATCCCCTTTGAGATCCTGGATTGCATCGAAGTGGTGGCGTGCCAAAAAGAAATACCACCTATCATATCTCTGGTACATGATGTATTTCATATATCCTTATTGAGAATGTACATACCAGGACCATATCAGGTACTTAATCCAAAGGTTGTACCGTTGGATAATGGCTTATCTTATATGAAGAATCCAATGAAGATCTTAAATCGTAGTGACAAAGTTCTACAGAATAAGACAATGAATATGGTCAAAGTGTTGTGGAGGGAAAAAATGTTTGAAGAAGAAATGTGGGAACGAAAGGAGGAGTTAAAATATAGTTACCCTCATCTATTTTAATTTGGGAAAAAATATTGAGGGAGAAATTTATTAAGGGGGGATATTGTAATGGCCCAAACTGTTAAAAGTGGAATTTTTCTTTTGGATTTAATTAAAGGACATATTATATAAAATGAATATAAAAAAAACACCAACTCAATTTGTTTTATAATATCCAACTAGATTTAAATGACCATTAATTATCATCACTGTTGATAATATATAATTTTACAAGTGATCACATGACTAGTACTAATGTAGTGTTTTAAAAAATAAAGTCTACATAGACAAAGTAGGTGATGGCCTCAACTTGTAGGATCGTTTTCTTATGAAGCCCAATAATCAGAGATTCCATGGGATATATCATTTCTAAAATAATATATAGAGGATTATCAAGCCCAATTCCAAAAACATAAGCATGAGAGAAACATTTTATGAGATATGTTCAAGCTCATCATGATCACGACCCCAACCTTGTTCACTGAACGACCCCATGAAACCCCACCATTTCACATCGTACTCTTATGGAATATGTTGGTGTTATAAAGGGATATGTATCAACACCGTAGAATTATGGTTATTAACATTCTTTTTGTATATAATAAATAATATTTATTCATTCTATTATTGTTACTTTATATTTTTTTAAAGCTCAAATAGTATCATTGGTTATTATTCTAATTATATTAAGATATATATTTTGGTCAATTAATGGATTTTTGAAATAAATAATATTTTAATAAAATAATATAATTTTATTAATTTTCTTTAATAAATAAGATCATAAAATGTATTTGATTTCAAAGTCAATCTTTATTACTATTTGGAAATTGTTTTCTTTTTTCAAAAATAGATAATAACAAATAAATATTGATATTCATATTAAAATTGAAATATAACATATTAAAAAAATTATTTAGATAAAATGAATATTATTTTTGGAATTAGGGTGTTGAAATTATCCAACGGTGAATTTTTCATAATTTCTTGAGAGAGTTGAATTATTGGTTACAAATTAAATACAATATAAATATGTAGGGTTATTTATGATAACATAATGGCCCTATAGTGATGTAATAAACACTATAAAATGGATATTCATCCAAATATATGTTCTCAATTTAAATTAATGTGAATTTATATTTTATTTCTTATTTTATAAATCCTCAGGGAATCCTCCAAAATGTGTAATATATTTTATGAATTTAAATTCATTTCATTAATAATGTGACTCACCTGTACATAATCATGGATAAAAATTTAATATCATAGTCCCTTGGCTTTATAATTTTTTTCAGTCCACTATGTTAAAAACCATGGTAAAAACCAAGGTATGGTTTTTGGTTCGGAATATTTAATTATATAAATTCCAAAACATAAGTTTATGGAATATTAAAGAATTCCACTCTAATTTCCTATATAAACCCACCCTAGAAACCACTTCTATTAACTGAAAATCCATGGCCAATATCCTTAATCAGTCCTCCCCTCTCTATAATCCTCCCATGGTGCCCCAAGAACTCAATAATCCCCACTTCATGTTTTTGATGTCACACACTCAAGTAAGGGTTCTTTCCATTTTCATTTTATCCATGTTTCCTTATATAGTTACACCTTTTTATTTTAATTTTCAAATGATTGTTTTTGTTTTCAATACACTATCATAATTTCCTTGTTTTTTTAATGATGATATAACCCTTTCACCCTTACTAATCCTTCTCAATTACACCCATTACCATGGAGATTTTTCATAAGAGTTGTTCAGTTACCCCTCTTTATTCAAGTATCTTTATTTTGGTAAAAATTTGTTTTCCAGTTTCCTTATTTTGGGACATGTATATCTATGATAGTATTACATTGCATTTCATTTATATGTTCTGATAACCCCATTATCTCTCATCAGCTATTTTTATGATTTTTAATCTCACTTCTTTAGGCTGTTGAAATTGAACCTCGAATTTCCAATCCAAAACAATTGGGAAGTGAATAATATTCCATTCCCTATTAAGGGTATTCAATTTAATGAACACATAACTTTTTATTGATTAATTAAATGTATATATTACACACCCATTTATCATGGAATAAATTATGATGATTAATGAATCTATTTTTTTATGATCTATGTGGCACACATAAGCATAGGAATGAAATGAAAGTGATAGGTGCACCCAGAATTATATATCACACAAATGCATTGGGTAATTTCTAGTATCATGATACTCCTTGTTAGAAAACTTTTTTTCTTGTTTCCATTAGAGGACTTTTTCTACTATTATGAATTATAATTTTATCCTTATCATATTATGTAGTTTTTTATGTTGTTTCATTATTTCCATGTTATGAATATCATGTTATATCATGTTTTTTTATTAATGTTCCTTTACTACTTTCTTATATTACTTGAATAAAATGTATTGTTATCTTTATATTATGCTATGTTTACTCCCCTAATGGGATTTATATCTCATACCTTTCTTATGTACATCATCAGGATATACCATTAAATTTTATGTACAAAGGAATGTTGTGGTCATTTAAATTATGTGTTCAATATAGATGTTGTATTTCATGTTTCATGTTTATATGTAAGGTACATAATTCCAAAACAAATTATACTAATATATCCTTTAGGATGTATTATGTGTGATTTTTGGTAATTAAATCATCTATGAATGTAATAGAAATAACGATCATGTTATACTCATGATCTCAACTACCAGAGTTCAATATTTTATATCTTTGTGAGAATAGGACTCAACGTTTATGAACCCCCATCACATAATAAGGTCACCTCGTCTGTATCTTTTCATTATTATTTACCTAGACCACATGATTTTATATTAATTTTATATTCATAGTATATCTAGTTTCTCAATATTTCATGGGATCAGCTATAACACATTGGTGTGACACATAGTGTAAGTAAATTACCATAACTTTTCTAGATATAGATGTATCAAAACTATTATTGAATGAATAATATATTTATATATATAAATTGTATTCATGTAGTGGTAATCAATGTACATAAGAATTTGTGTCTAGGGAACTCACTTTAAATACTCCCACATAGACTAGATCCAATTTCCATCAAGTCTCAATATATTAAATCTTACATTAGAATGAAGCTTCTTCTAAGATATGGATTTAGTGTGTAGTCCTGGGACATTATCCTCTATGGATAATCTGATAATTGTGACATCAAATATCTAGGTAAAACCCATCATGATATGAATCATCAAAATTATATTTTTTTCCTTCGGTGTGACCAGGGATCCTTAGAAACCACCACCACTACAGTGTTATCACAATAAACTGGAATTGGGTATGCACTTCAAGTTGAAACACCAAAACCTAATTAAAATCTACATATACAAAAATTTTATTTACTACATCAGTGAACACTATATACTCTGACGCTTCTGTTGAATTGATGGCCAGAAATTTAATTGGTGTTTTGCATCTCACTACAACACCATTTAAGTATAATATATAGCCTGATTATGATTTCAAATCATCATGATATTTATGGAAACAAGCATCAATGCATCCTCTTATTACATTTTTATCATCTTATCCATGCTCCTAGAACATATACATTGTACATCTAGAGTACTTGAGGATAGTTTTTCATCATACTAGTGCATCTCTCTTAGATTACCCTGATATATTCACACCATGATTAATGAAATGGAAACAAAATACCATGTACATAGCCTGGTATACATGATAGATACAACTAATGAGGTGTAAGGTATTATACACAGTCATTCAACATCCTCCAATGTTTTTAGAATCATTTTCTCAAAGAGATAGATACCATATGACACAAGGAATAATATTTTTTTGGATTTTTTCAGATTGTACATTTTGAGTAACTTGTCAAAATGATTACTTTGACTTATCCAATGAAGCCTATGAGATATATATCAATAGATCTTGATCCATATAATATAGGATACTTCGCCTAAGTATTTCATGGATAAGCATTAACTTAACAATATATTAAATGACTGAATTACATTTACTTCATTTATTATAAATAATATATCATCAATATATAACTCTTTAAAAATGATGGAATTCCCATTAAAATTTTATAAACACATGGATCACATCCTTTTTTTTATCGAAATTAAATTCTCTTATGGTGTCAACTAGCAAAAATTACATGATCTTAATGCCAGTATCAACCCATAAATTATTATCTACAGTATATACACTTTAGTGAGATTCTTTGACATAAATAAAATTCATTTTGATTCATATAGGTGTATTAAATCAACATCCTATTTAGAAAATTATTTTTAACAATCATTTACCAAACCACATTATCTTATAAGACTCTTATTACAAGTAATATTATTATATATTTCATCCTCACTACTGGTATGGTTACATCATATTATTTCCCTTGATTTTGTCGCAAACCATTTTCTACTAGTCTAGACTTATATGTATTAACCATACCATCAATGTACATTTTTTCTCGATTTCCCATTTTCACCTAGTGGTTTTTAAATTAGTTGGAGGGGATAAAAAAACCAAAACCTATTTAGATACATTGAATCTATCTCATAATTCATGAAATCATTCTCTTTACCATAATCATTACCTTCTACTACTTCCTTTTAGGTTTGTGGTTTCTAATCCCCACAGAGTAATGTGTTTCCAGACATGGTGACAAGAAAACCATAATGTTCTAGCTCTATAACCTATCAAGTAGACCAACACAGTACTGGTTTCTCAGGAGCATCCTCATATCCAAATGTCTCATGGGTAGATTGGTCTTGAACCAACTATTGTGAATCTAGAGTAATAACTTCATTGAAGTCAATATTTATCTAACAATTGACATTTGATGTGTGATACATTTCCAGAAATGTGTCTTGTCTTTCCACAAAAATGTTTCTATCTGAAAGGTTATATTGGTAATATCATTATGTTTATATTATATAACATATAAATATTCACTTTATGGTTTGTGATGCCAATTTTTCATTGGGCATTGTCTTGAAAAGTTCCATGTATCACCATACCCTCATGTATAACATACTGGTTTTCCTTCCATACAAAAACTCAAATAGACTTCCATTTATTGCTTCAGTTGGTACTCAGTTATAGGTATATGATGATTTCTACAAATTATATACAGGAAATGATAATTTAAGTATTTCCTCACTCTTCATTGACTTCACCATATCTAGCAAGGTCCAATTCCTCCTTCCACTTACAACACTCCTCTATGGTGTATAAGGAGGAGTGAGGTGAGAAATTATCCAAGACTCCATCAAGCGATCCCTGAAATATTGGGAAAAATAATCTCTATATATTTTTTTGAGTAGAGGGACTTAATTATCTTACCAAGATGGTTTTATACTTCATTTGGGTATAACATAAACACCCAATGAAATCTAACTTATACTACATAATTTATATATAACCATACCTAATTTATTCATTGGTAAAAGCAATGAAGTCTTTAAAACAACCACTTGACTCTAATAGAAATGGACCAAATATGTTATTATGTAATAATTATAGTGATACATTGTCTATTACTCCCTTACCTTATAGATATTCTTTGGTCATTTTTGCATATAAACAATCATGACATTCATTAAATGGGTTTTTGTTTATCCAAATATAAATACCATACATGGTTAAATTTATGTAACTGATTATCATTTACATAACCAATCATAATGTTCCATTTATTATTTTTATATGTTTCTTGGTCACTATTTTTTTTATTTATTTTCATTCCCATATTTTCATGTTCAATTATATATCATCAGTTTTTAAGATGTTCCATACCATAACACATGTTATCCTTATATAGGAGATAATTTTTATTTCAAAAAATGAAATAAATCCCCATTGTGTCCAAACATGACACAATAATTATGTTTTTGGTTATAGACGGTATATAATAAAAATTGTTTAATACAATAAACCAACTACTAGGAAAATTTAGGTGATTATAATTAACTCCCATCACTGCTAGACTCACAACATTTTTAGCTCGGTGATCAACATCACCATTTAACCTATTATTAAATATAATCGGTTCCATTATTTTGATTCATATACATGAGACACACATGGATACAATACACAACATATATATAATGAATGATTTAATTCAATGAAAAAAAATACCTGAAGTAGAAGTGTCCCCTTGTTTCTTATTCCTAGCTCTACAATTTTTCTTCTATTGGTTCTTATTTCAACATAAATGTTAGGACCAATATCATTATAAAGAATATACTATTCTAGAATTTTTATTTGTTTTCAACGATTTTATAGGTGAATGCAAATCACTTCACTTGTTATAAGTGTTTGATGTAACACAGGGAAGTTACAATACTTCCCATGGTAACTATGATGATGCTTTTCGGATTTTTTTTCACAAATATCATAAGTTTGGAGAACTTGTGATGAAATCCTTATGAAGGATAGGGAGAGGAAAAAAATGTTTTGGAAAAAGAAAAAAAGTGGTGCATAATTATAATTTGAGTGAACGTATGGAACCAAGTATAAGTGACAGGCAAGTGTATATTGTGCGCAAGTCATATTTCAAGATCATCACATCAAAATTTGACAAAGGAAAGAAAGTGGTGACCAATTTAAAGATTGGAGAACAAGTCAAAAGTGATGTGCAGGTACAAGAGGAATGCAATTCCATGTTTAACACATGTTATATTTTAATATCATCACATAATAATATAAAAATGGAAATAAAGTTGCATGAAAGTGATGAAGAATCACATAAGTGATGGTGCAGCGTGCCAGTTATGAAATGGATCACATGATAAGTTTCATGCCTCACCTATAAGGGCACCAAAATGACTATAAGTAGAGAGGTACCCTCCACATTATTGTAAGATCAACACTTAATATTGAATTTGAGTTCTGATCGCACAAATAGTGTAATGTGGCACACAAGCTAAAATGTTGTGCAAGTTGTAATTTGTTCAAAAGGCATGCATGTTGGGAGGCCCACAAGATGTGAGGCATGAAAGAAGAAGTGGCATGCAAGTTGTAATTGGTGCACAAGATTGGAGTTTTGTGTTACAAGTATGCTATGTATAAGCCAAATGTGGCTCACAAGTTGTGATTTGTGCACAATATTATCACAAAAGTAGTTATTGGTGAACAAGATGAATGGTGTGTAAGCATGATGACCCGCATATAAGAGATGTACGCAATCAGGGAGTGACGCACATGATGTTTGCAGTAGGAGGTTCTTACCAGCTTCTAGGTAGGAAATTGAATATTTTTTATGAAAGATTTAATTTGTGAAGGTTCATCAAGATGCCGAGAAACAACGTTTTACCCTATTTGTGCTAAGAGGGAGGACATGAACTTCTGGATTGATTTCAATGTTCTACATGACTGTAAGGGAATATCATACTCATTTTATTCCACATCAAATGATTCTTTTCTTATGGATTCTGTGGTACTAGATTGTTTTAGTACCATTACAAGGATATAGCTACTATAGTTGAGAATTGAACCATGTAAATCTTGTGTTCATATGATTGTGTGTGTTCCGTATGAAAGAAATCCTTAATACGAGGTGAAGGATATTTCAAAATTATTTAATCATAAAAAACAGAAAAGGATATAACTGTTTTATCCCATCCCCCTCATTGTGAAACATGGATCCTGACTGGGAACATCTATTGGTATCAGAGGTAGGTTACCTTTGATTGTTATTTACTAATGTTTTGAAGAGAAGTTGTGGTCGAGAATCTGAATTGCATGAATAGTAAGGGGATTATGTTGTTTTATGTTAAGAATTACCATATCCTGAAAGATATAATGATGCCTTATCATGTGTCTCTTGAGAATGAAGTTCATGATACAACAACTTATGTATTTACTCCTATTGATGAAAATGTTCATCTTATGCCAACCGATATGAATAATATTGAGAATGATGGAAGAGTTAAAAATGTATTACTCTCATCTCTTTATAGTAGTGAGTTTTTAAGATTGAATGGTTTAGCTATAGCTAAAGGTATCTGAGATAAGTTGAAGAACATCTATGGAGGAAATACCAAAGTGATGAAGGAAAATGTACAAATCTTGAGGTTGAAGTATGACATCATGAAAATGGGAGAATCTGAATCTATTAGGGACTTCTTACTAGGGTTAATTAAATTTTTACTACAATATAATGTCTTGGTTAAAAGATGGAGGATTCTATAGTTTTTGAAAAGATACATAGAATTTTACCTAACCACTTTGATAGTAATTTGTCTTCATTAGATGATAGAGATCCAAAAAATAATATTTGAATGATTTTCATAGCACTGAGATTACTTATGAAATGATAAGGGAGAAGACTATGAAGTCAAATACAAAAAAAAATTAGAGAATTGTCATTCCCAATTACAAATAGATAAAAGTAAAAGTAGACTCTTATTGATGATGATGCTGGTGAATCTGATTCTGAATATGATGTATGCAAATTTTTTTATCAAATCTCATCCTTGTTTTATATGAATGTGAAAAGAGGTATAGGGAAATACAAGGGGAAACATCCCATCAATTTTTTTGATTGTACAACCATTGCTCACTTTGCAGCTAAGTGCCCTAAAAATAATAACGATGAAGACAATTATGATGATGACATAAGTCAAAGAAGGGCATATAATAAACAAGATTACAAAGATAAATATTTTTCAAATTGGATGTATAAAAAGTTTTTTATATCAAAAAGAAGAATATTTTTAAGTAAATATGATGAAGAAGAAGATAGTGATTCTGAATATGAGAAATAATTTCCAATGAATCCTAAGGAGAATAATTTTATTACAGCAGTTAATAATAGAGATTACATGAAAAAAAAGTTATGATGATGAAAAAACTCAACTCGAATATCATCTAGAAGACGAGTTGAAAGAATTTTTTGAGAAAGATAAGAGGGCTTGAGGAGGAAATAATATTTTATTAATGAAAATTACACATTAAGCAATCAATAAGGATTTCCTAATGAGAAAATAAAGATGGAAATTGAGATTTATGATCTGAATAATTCTCTTGACAATGCAATGAATTATAATGATCATCTTGTAGTAAATTTTATAGAATAAAAATAAGAGTTGGAAGTTGACCAACATAAACTTTTTAGATCTAATGAAATGAATATCAATTAAAAACAATCTCTCTCAAATTTTGGTGAATATTCAAGAAATTTTGAATGAAAAAAGGATCCAAAAAAATTACCTTTGAAGGTTTCGAGTAATGATGGAACTAGTTCTGATAAGAACAAAGCTAGAATGTCGATGTATGTGCCCAATGTCAGCAATTCTAAAAAATCATAAGTACATAAGAATATTGATTCAAGAAAGATTTATACTACTTCTATTACTGAAATTTTCTAAATGTAATCCTGATAAGGAGAAGAAAGGTGCGATTGAAAACAGGAAGGCTTATGGGCAGCAGAGTAATATTAAGAAGGTTTTTGAGAAGAAATTTCATAACATTGGTTAGTATAGAAGTTTCAGAGGGAAATATTCATTATATTTTTATTAATGGTATTGTGGGGGATTCAGACACACTCCAATCATGTGTTGGTTCAATCAAAGACATTAAAAATATTCCAAAAGTTATGGAAGATAGGGTTTTAGGGGGATTCAATCTTCTCAAAAAGGGAATATGAGAAGGAAGTTCGAATGAAATATGAGAATCCAGGTTTGAAAGTGGAAAATAGGTTCCAAACAATGGAAAATATTTTTCAAATATTTGAAAATCTTGAACATCTTGCTGTGGGATGTCTTTTTTTATGCCTTCACAAGAAAAAATTCATTACCAATATCAGAAGCTAGAGGTTACGAAATAAAAGGAATAACAAAAATATATTTTTTTAAACCTCCTAGAAATTTACAAAAGGAAAGGTTCCATGGATTCTTGATCATGGTTGTTCTTCTAATATTATAGGGGACCTAATGTTTTTGAATATTGTGAAAGGATTCATTTTAAAAATAGTTACATTTGGAAATTATGATTCTCTGAGGGTTAAAGGAGTTATATCAGCCATCAATGAGAAAGAAAAAAATGAAATCCAAGAAAGCATTATATATTGATTGGATAAAACACAATCTCTAGAGTATTTCAAAACTCTCTGATGAGGGAAACACAGTTATCATAAGGAATTATGGGTTTTGTGAGGAAAATGAATTTTATGGAAATGTATTTAAGATAGGGGAGAGTATAAAAGATAACTTGTTCCATGTTGGTGATGTATAGAACTCTTGTAACATTGGTATGATGAATGAAAATATGGTATGGAATATATTGATGGAATATATGTGTCAATAAAACATGTTCATGTTTCAATGTGATACAATGTCCTAGATATTCTTGATTTATCAAGAAGAATATATTGGTGTAGTTCTATTTGTGAGAAACGGGAGGTTAGACACTTTTTTCATAAGAGAGTTGACATTCATTCAAAATTCCCAATGGATCTTATACATTTTGATACATGTGGACCAAAAATCATGAAATCAACCAAAAGATAATAAATTAATTTCTTTTATTAATGACTTTACACACATTACTTGTGTTATGTACATGATACATAAGTCAGATGCTCTGAAAATGTTTAAGAGTTTTAAGAGGAAAGAAGGGAATTAATGTGAGTATTCTATGAAGAAGTTGATGATAGATAATAGGGGATATTATTAGAATGAAGAGTTTGAAAGTTACCTTAAAAGAATAGAATTCATCTTGTAATCATTTCACCTTACACAATACAAAAAAACGTGGTTTCTGAAACGAAGAATAGGATTCTGGTTGAAATGGGGTGAACTACGTTACGTGAACATGATCCCTCTCGTTATTATTTGAGGAAATCCAAGAGTACTGCAGTGTATATCCAAAACTAATGTTTCTATCGGCCACATTCAGATATGACTTTGTATGAAAAGTATTAGGAAAAATACAGGTTTAAAACACATAAGTGTTTATGCGAGTCCATGCATCATAAATAAAAAGGGTGAAAACATTGGAATGTTTGAACATAGAGGATATGATGGAAATTTTCTAGCCTATTATTCAATAGGAAGAGGATACAGATGTTTCAAGAACAATATAGGAAGAATCATCGATTCTACTAATATAAAAGATATTGAAAATGATGAGAAAGAAAAGCAGTGTTTTCAAATATAGAATATGAGAATCATAAGAAATCTCATGGTAAGAATTATGATAATTCATCCAAAATTTGTAATCATACTCAAGAAGAAGAATCAGAGTAGTTAATTTCATGTGATGATAATGAAATTTGAATAGCTCACCCTAGGGTGATGAAGCAAGTGGAGACTCAAAACATTATTGGTGATCAACACCAGAGGGTTGAAACAAGAAGAAAAACAAATTCCATTACACATACTTGTTTTTATTCAATAGAGGATCCAAATTATGTGAATAAATCTTATGAGAATCTAGAATGGATTCAGGCTATGAATTAAGACCTTGATCTGATAGAATGGGGTGATACTTGGGAACTCGTACCCAATTCGGATAACAAAAATGTAATTATTACATAATTGGTTTTCCAGAACAAGGTGAATGAAGATGGAGAACTGATAAGGTACACAACAAGATCAGTGTGAGATGGTTACCCACCAATTGAAGGTGTTGAATTTGTTGAGACTTTTTCTCTAGGGGATAGATTAGATACAATTTTCATATTTCATGTTATTGCTGCACAATGAGGTTACAATTTTTTTCGAATGGATGTGAATTATGAATTTCTAAATGCATGTCCTGGTGAAGATGTTTGCATTGGAAAACCCTGTGGAATTGTTGTTGGTATCGATTAAAGTAATGTGTGTAAGCTGAAAAAAATCCATTAATGGTCTAAAACAATCTCTAAGGGAATGATATTCTAAATTGGAAACTTTCTTAAGAAAAATGGCTTTCATGAAAGGAAGAGTTGACAACAATATTTACATTAAATAATGTTCGGATTCATCTCAAAATTTAATTAATTATGTTGATTACATTAACTTTGTAGGAATTGATCAAAAATCATTAAAGATTTTCTAAAGAGATGAATAAATTGTTTGAGATGTCCTTGCTGGGAGAAATAAAATACTTTCTTGGGTAACAAATATTACTGATGAAGAACCACATTTTTCTTTCACAGGGGAAGTATACTAAATATCTTCTAAATATGTTTGGCATGGAATATTAGAAACCACTTTCCACACTTATTTTAGTGGTAACCATGTAGTCTAAAGATGTATAAAGCAAGGATGTTGATCAGAAAGAGTTTCTAATGATGATGGGATGTTTAATATATTTCACTGCCTCAAGACCCGACATTTTCTATGATGTTACCTTATGTTCTTGTTTTTAGAGTTCTCCTAAAGAATCACATTTAATTTCTTGAAAGAGGATTCTTAGATATATATAAGGCACAAAAAAGATTCGAATATGGTATTATGGTGTATAAAATATTTATTTGTTCGTGTATTTAGATGTAGATTGGGAAGGAAATGTTGATGATAGATGATCCACATATGGAGAAGTTTTTTTGGGAAAAAACATCGTTAGTATGAAAAAAAATAGAATAGAATTAAGTAACTCTTAGCATGGTTGAAGCTGAGTATGTTTCTTCTAATCACCCTTCTACCCAACATATGTGGATGAACACTCAGTAAGATGATCTACTTGTTAAATTGAATCTATCCTTACTCTAGGGATGTTATAATTAGAGTGAAATCAATATTACAATGAATAATTTAGAACATTCTCTTTTAAAACACATTTACATAAAGTGCAACATCATCAATGAGCATGTGGAGAAGAATGAATTGTAGTTAAAGTACATTCCTACAATGGAACAAGTTGCTGATATATTCACAAAACATTTACTAAAGGAACCATTTACAAAATTAGAATTGAACATGGGTGTCTAACTTCCTTCTCATTATGGTTTAGGTATGTGTGTATGTCTCCTATCTCATCTATCCTTTGGATAGTGTTGTTAAGAAGAATAATTATTCTATAAATCTATCCTTATGGTTGCATTCATAATCGGTGAGTTTTGGGTAAGTTACGAATTCCACATGAAAGTGTGTGAACTGTTCTAAAAGTTTTTTTTTGAGTTGCTGCAGAAAAATAAATTATACTAGGAGTTGAGGATATGGAATATTTTTCAGAATAAAAAAAGTTGAGTATGTTTTAGAGAAGGTTGGCGAATAATGTTTTATATGATTCATAGTCGTACAACATGGTTTTTCTATTAATTATTCTTGCTTCCAACAATGAGTTAGCCCATTTGGGATTATAATTGTTGATGAGTTATCCATTTCTAGAGATTACAATTTTCAGTGATTTATGAATCTTGGTTGACATCAAAATCCAAACGGGGATATTGATAAGACCATGATGATTATTAAGAATATCCTTTTGAGGTATTATTTTTTGTTTTTAGGTATGTTTGATAAGATAAGAAATCACATCACATTGTATAATTGGTTAATGGAAGATAGAGAAGTTACAATATTTACCATTGTAACTATGAAAATGCATTGAATGTATGTATTTCACAAATATCATATGTTTTGGGAAAATTTGATGCAAGCCTTATGAAGGAAACGGGGAGTAAAGAAGTCTTTTTGGAAAAGGAAATAAAGTGTCATGCAAGTATAATTGGCACACAATTCTGGCACACAAGTCTAAGTTGCGCACAGGTGTATGTTGCACGCAAATCATATTTTGAGATCATCACATAAAAATTTGACAATATAATGATAGTGGTGTGCTATTTAAAGAATGGAATGCAAGTCAAAAAGTGGTGTGAAAGTATGACCAGTGCACAAGTCTACATTGTGCACAAGTCATATTTTATCATCATCACATAAAAATATGAAAAAGGAATGAAAGAGGTGTGTTTGTGATGGAGAATAATGAAACTGATGGAGCAGCATGTAGGTAATGAAATGGTGCGCAAGATGAGATAAATTCCTCACATGTAGGGGCACCAAAAGTCCTATTAATATATGGAAACCCTCCCCATTTTATATAAGATCAATACATAAGAGAAAATTTGAAATATGATGATGCAAGTAGTAGAAAGTGGTACGCATGTAGAAGTACGGTGCATGTAGAATATTATTCATACGGCATGAAAGTATGGAGTTACAAAAGCAGAGTTGCACCCAAGTAGAGTGGCGAGAAAGTAGAGTGTCACACAAGAAATGTGGCGCTCAAGATGTGGAACACAATTTGTATGAGGCGCGAAAGTAGGGAGTTGTGTGCATGAAGTGTGATGTGCACAAGCCAATAGAGGCACACATGTTGAGAGTGGTGTGGAATCGTGGTGTGTATGTAGTTAGTGGTGAGTATGTAGGAAGGCGTTCATGTAGGGTGATGAGAAAGCAGGAGAGGCATGAAAGTAGGGAGTGACATGCATGTTGTTTACACCAATAGGTTCTTACCAGCTTCTGGGTAGGAATGTGATGAATTTATTTTGAATATTTGATTACTGAAGGTTCATCAACAATATGAGAAACATTGTTTAACCCTTTTTGTAATAAGAGGGAGCACATGAACATATGGATTGTTTTTAATGTGCTACACCAACATAAGTGCATATCCTACTGATTTTATTCAATATAAATGGAGTGTTTTCTAGTGTATTTTGTGGTATTGGATTGAATCATTACAATGCCAAGGATGTAGCTTCTCTTGTTGATTAGTGAACCTTGTAAAAATTGTGTTCCTATGGTTGTGTGTGTTCATCCGGGTAGAAACTATTCAACAAGAGGTGATGGTTGTTTCTAAAAGAAGAAAAAAATTAATGAAAAATAATATCACTGATTTACCCCCTCACCCTCTCAGTGATACTTGGATCCTGACTGCGATCTTCAATAAAATGCTAACAACTTACTACTCATTTAAATTCCTCTGTATCATTGGAATCATGGATGGATGGTGAAATGGTTTTTTTTCTATACTTGGTCTTATAATAAATTTCCCTTCCCTTCATCATCTTATTAACCATAAAGACTAAATAATTTGTGTTCATAAAATCCTTACCATCTTGGTGAACTAATTCCAAACTATCTTCAAGTAACTTAGTAATTGTTTTCATTTTATAATTAACAATAAAATTTGAAACTTTTTGTAGTAAAGAATCATGAATGAGTTCGAATAATAGTACATAAATCAATTTAAACCCAATTTTATCATGACTCTTAACTTACCCTGTCATCTTGAGTACATGATGTCATTCTCGATTCCCTTATTCTAGCCTCCAATGATAGAGGTTTTTGTCACATAATTACAAAAAATGATACAATGATCCATCTTTGAAAAAAAATTGGGATAATCTGGCTCAAAATAAAATCTTAAGAATATTATGATTGGAAAACACATGTTTTGAGGTGTGTGTGAAATATTAAAACCCTTCCTCAAAAACTATACGCACTATTATGATGTTATATGGTTCAATTCATCCGTGACCACTGAAATAGTTGATGCCATTTTCCCACAATTAGTTCCATCTACATGAAGAAAATTCAATTTCATGGATGACCATTACACACCCAATGAAACATCAAACAACCCTTTACATGCCCCCACCATTGATCAAGGCACAGATGCACCTAAAACCCTATTCCAGGAAATAAATCTAAAACAATGATTTTATAGAACTCGCCAACATATTCTATGTAACGCCCCGACCCCATAAGCCCAGAGTCGGTGCATTATTACATACCATTGGAATGATCACAAAAGATCAACTCTCGAAAGACATATTAGGTTAGTACCCTTGGAAGTACTACATACATTCATATGGTTTACATATCATCATAAAATGGAAAAATACAACAAAATTGTTTTCAAGGACAACACATAGATCCCATAGAATATCCATGCAGGTCAGTCATAATATTCTTCTTCGCATTCTAGGGAAAATTAATCATAAAAAGAGGGGATCTCAAATGCTCAGTAAGGATAAAAATATAGCATAAACTTTCATAAATAAGAATAAACATTTAAGGAAATGTATAAAACTAAAAAAATCCCTTCCAACATAAACTTCATCATAATATGGAATATATAAATCAAAATAATTCCATTTACATACTCACTTGGATATTCTAATAGTCTAATAATCAAATGCAATATCAATATCCACTTTCAAAATGATGGAATGCATAATACCAGACTTTCATAACCACATAGTCAAGGCGTTTTGCAAAGACTACAAATAAGATTTTGTCCAGGCCTTGTGCCAAGACATTAGTTTGTCTCATGAGACCTATCGATGCATCGATGAGCTATAGCGGGCTCCACCCATCACTTACTATGTCTAATGCATCCATCATATGAAAATTGTTAAACATAACATGAAAATTCTTATTAAAACTAGCACACGAAATGTCAATACTTTATCCATAAACCATGAATGGTGTAAAAATACCACATCCAGAGTCTAACATATCACAAAACCTTCTATACAATATGGAAGTATTTTATCATAATAAATCAACTTCATATAAGCTTAAAATTCTTCTAAGGATGTTGAAATAGATGAAATTAGAACCTTTTTTTAGAGAAATATCTCGTTCTATTTTGAAATAATTTAAGAAACATTTTATTTTGAAAATATTTATATATGTTTTTAAGGGAATCATAGAAAATTTTATAATGGTGGAAAATAGTCTCACTCGCCGTATAAGTTAAAAATAACATTCTTACCTTAAATTTGTCGAAAACGTCAAAAAGTACCTTGTTTGGAAAATGACGGAAAGATTCCATCCAAAACATATATGGTCAAATAAGTGTATAAATTGCTTTAACCCATTCTCTAGTAAATAGTAAAAATGTTTTGAAATACATTTTTAAGAAGAATGGATGTGGATGATAAAGTGGTCCAAGTAGATAATTATGTATAAACAATCTCAAATAATGAAGAGATTATAAAATTAACCCTTACCTTATACTTTTTCCTTGGTCAAGGGTTATTTATCCTCATTTATAATTGTGGAATAATTTTTCATAAGTTATATAAGAATCATATACATTAATATGATATAATATATGATCTTTTACTATTTCATTGTTAATAAAATTTTAGAAGTATCGTCGTTACATTTGTTAACAGATTTGTTTTCCTTTATATGATTTGTTACGTAGGAAATGTTTTTTATGGATAGGATGTATCATATTCATATTAAGAATTATATTAAGTCTTTAGACATTATTTTTAATCATATAATGAAAATTAGTTTTGAATGGATACGATATGGAATGAATCTCATTTCGTTTGTGAAGATGGTAATCCGTACGTACGCACGAGCGCAAATATCATTCTTTTGTTTGAAAATAATATATAATTGGATGTTATATCATATATAAATAATAATTATCATGTTATATTTATTATTTACATAAATTATACATCATTATTATACCCATCCAAATAATAATGTATTGAATAACAATTACACCACGACGTGGAGGCGGTTCACTGTACGTACACACGTATGGTAAATTGTCATTCAAAGGATGGATAGAATTATGAATATGGTTGTACCAAATTTATAATAACATCACAGTATATATAAGATACTAGAGTAATTATTTTATAATGGAAACATCAAAGAAAGAGGAAGTGGAAGAAGAAAATAACTTGAAACACGTGGTGAAATATTTATCTATTCTTCAGGTTCTTCCTTTTGATTGGATCAAAAGGGATCCACATGCTGGATTTATGACTGAAGGAAGTCCCCTATGAGGAAGGAAGTATAGATTAAAGGGTATTTGGGTCAGTTTTTTCTGATAAAAATGGCATTGAAGGTTTGAATTGGAGAGAAGGGGGAGTTCCCTTTTATAAGAGGGGTGGGGCACCTTAGGAAAAGCTAGAAATATTTTTTTATAATAAAATTATTTCAGTTTATGATGGCTCAAAAATGAATTATTTATTGGATAAGGTGGAAATAGGTTGGAAACCACTCAATCAATAGGTTTTAGATAGGTTTGGTTCACTTCGATAACCTTATCTTTTAGATTGAACTCTTAGTTAAATAGTTTGACATTTACCATGTCACTTTTTATTTTTATATTATATGGTTATTAAACATACTAAATACTTCCACATGAACACCAAGTAGTTCATTAATGATATTAATATCATTATATAAGTATTTTGGCAGAGTCTTAGATTTAGAGTAATAAAATATCAATTAATAATATAATATTTTAAAAAAAACACTTTTATGTCAATTTTGACACTATTTGGTATTTTGTTTTTGATAAATTCATAACTGCATTATTACATCAAAAAAATTCATCTAACCAACCCAAGTATGTAATATTAACCTAAAAAATTAGTGTAATTCATATAAATTGTCAAATTACATTTATTTGGATATTTATAATATCAATTATTTTAATCATTTATTAATACTATAATTATTGCATCAGCATTGTGTCATAAATAAATTTACTTATATAATGTCTAAAAAATATAAATAAAATAAAATTATGTAGGAAATATTTTTAGGTTCCTAATTTATATTTATAGTCGAATTTATCTTTTGTGTAACTCTATATTAAAAATGGTTTAGTTATTAAACATTGAATTTTATACTTTTAACTCTTCATTGAATTAAATAATAATAAATTTCCTAATCAAATCCATGTATACCTAAGGGATCATATTTTATTTATAAGGTTTGTTTTGGTATAATTTCATTTATCCAATAGAATTAGGACATGTGTTAGCTTAATATTTATATCATTTTTACCCTTAATTACCCTATTTACTTTTAAACGTGGTAAATTAAAGTAAAAAAATTATTATTCACCAAAAATTATTTTCATTTTATTGAACCACATTTTACTTACTGATATCATCCATGTCTCATGGATTTTTGAAATTCAACAAACCTAAGTGGTAAAATTATGTTTTATGTAAATTTACAAATGCTTCTAGGAGGTGGGTAAAAGATGGTAAAAAGTTAAATAAAATTTTTATATATCTAAAATTATTATAAACTGACTCCAATGAATTATATTGAACATATATAGGTATTATGTATCTATTTTAGCCTAAAATAAATCTAAATAAAATAAATAATTATTTAAATAAAATGTTAGTTTTAAACTGTAACTCAGTGTTTTTCAGTATTCATCAAAAAATGTATGTTTTCGGAAAAATACCAGAAATTCACCCTAAGCTAATATCGATATTATGAATCCAAAAATAAGGTACATTATAAAAGATAAAATTTAAAAAATTTAAAAAAGTGGGTATTAGTATTCATAACAGCTAGTTTGATTGGTTGTGGTGTGTTAGAACTCGAAGTAGAGTACAAGACATGCTATTGTATTATTCAAAGAGAAGCATATCGTGGATGCTTGGGATGTTACATTATCCCCTCCATCAAATAATTTGGTCCTAAATATTTCTATAATACTAAGACATAAAACGACTCATGTGGTTCTTCATCATAAATTCCTCAGGTTCTCACATTGCCTCTTCCATCTTATGGTTTCTCCATAGAACTTTTACCAGACGAGTCGTCTGATTTGTCAGCACTTGTTCTCTTGTATCAAGAACCGTGACAAGATTTTCACAATAAGACAGATCGGGTTCCAGTTCAAATTCTTCATAGGTGAGTAGATTGCATTGGGTTAGGCATGTATTTTCTCTACAGTGATACGTCGAATACATCATGAACATTGAAGAGGCTTGGCGGCTTTTCCAAATAGTAAGCTACAGCCCCAATTTTTTCAAGAATTTTAAAAGCTCCGATGTACCTTGGACATAATATTCCCTTTATAAAAAAATGTATAACACCCTTCCATAGATATACCTTCAAGAAAACATGATCTCCTACGTGAAATTCCAAATCCTTCCTTCAGTTATCGAAATAGCTCTTCTACCTACAGTGAGCTACTTTGATGTGTGTTTGGATTACCTTTACATTTTCCATCATTTCCTCCTCATGTTCTGGGCCTATGATTTTTCATTTTCCAACATCATCCCAATAGGTTGGTGTGCAACATATCTTTCCATATAATGCTACATATGGTTCCATCTGAATATGTGAATGGTAACTATTATTATAGGAAAATTCTACTAGAGGTAAATATTTATCCCACATACCATGAAAGTCAAGTGAGCATGATCTCAACATGTCTTCTAAGGATTTAATAATCCATTCTAATTGTCTATCAGTTTGGGGGTGGTATCCAGTGCTCAAAAAATGCTCAGCATCTAGGGATTTCTGATGACATTTCCAGAATATTGATGTAAAATAGGGATCGTGGTCAGAAACAATCAATATTGGTACTCCAAGAAGTCTTAAAACTTCATTAATATATATACTTACTAAACGTTCAAGTGGTAAATCTTCCCTTATAGAATGAAAGTGTGCTGACATGGTAAGAAGATCAACAATGACCCATATTGCATCGTTCCAACTTGGAGTCATTGGTATCCCCATGTCAAAGTCCATCGTGATATCATCCTATATCCACTCAGGTTTGGAAAGAGGTTGCCAGACTCCTCCAAGCTATTGCTTTACAACTTTCACTTGTTGAAGAACCATGCATCTTGACACAAAATAAGCAATATACCTCTTCATGTTGTCCCACAAAAAAATTCCCATAAAATATCTATACATTTTCATGCAGCCAGGGTGTATACAGACATTAGAACTATGAGCATCATCCAACAATTCTCCTTTTAAATCTGGTATATCGGGAACACAAAGACTCTTCCCAAATTTCAAAATTCCATCTTTATATACGATTTCACTCAATCTCCCATCATTCACAGAATTAATCTTCTTTTAAAACACCTCATCATCATCCGGATAACTTTTTATCCTTTCTAGTAAAGATTTTTTGGCAACCATTTGAAAAAGATTTAATGTTTCACCTTCCATGGTGATTCTCATATCCAACATTACTAGATCCTTGAAAATAGGATCCCTTTCAACACTCATCTAATTCAAAACTCTATGATATTTTCTACTCAAATCATATTCCTGCTTATTTTCCTTCCTCGGGTGGTAGTGTATCGTTCAATAATAATCCTTGAGTAGTTCAAGCCATCTCCTTTTCCTCATGTTGAGTTCTCTCTATGAGAAAATATACTTCTAACTCTTGTGATAAGTATAAATATCACATTTTCACCATAGATATTGTGTCTCCAAATCTTCAAATCAATGATTATAGATGCTAACTCATGAACATGAGTAGGATATTTTTTCTCATGAAATTTTACCTATTATGATACATAGAAAATAACCCTATAATTTGGCATAAGAACACAACTATGTCTTTTTTTGAAGAATCACTATAAATAACAAACCCATTATTCCCCAATGGTATAGTCAATATAGTAGAATTGACTATTCTTCTTTTCAATTCCTCAATAAATTATTCACATTCTTTTTTCCAAACAAATTTCACCCCTTTACATGTGAGCTTGGTTAATGGGTTAGCTAATCAGGAAAAATTCTAGATGATACGCCGATAATAACCTGCTAAGCAAATAAAACTGCATACCTCAGTTATACATTTCAGTGCTGGACAATCATGGATGGCTCTTGTCATAGAAGGATCAATGGAGACTCCATCCTTAGAGACCATATGTCCAAGAGAAGAAATCTCTTAAATCCATAATACATACTGGATAAACTTCCCATATAATTCATGTCTTCTAAGAGTCTTCTGGATAATGTGAAAGTTATTTTCATGATCTTCATAGATTTTGGAGTATACCAAGATATCATAAATAAATACCTCTACAAAGTCATCATGATATTATTTAAAAAAACTCTATTCATTTGATCCATGAAGATATAGGGTGAAAAAATTCAATCCAAATTGAATTACTGTAAACTCATAATGCTCGTACCTAGTTTGAATTGTTTTTTCTGAATGTCTTTCTTGTTCACACACAACTGATGATATCTAGATCAAAGTTAATTCTTTGAAAATTATTTATCTCCAAGAAGATGGTGAAATAAATCATCAATTTTAGGTTGGGGATACTTGATCATTATTGTTATAGCATTGATATCCCTATAGTCAATGCACAACCTCATAGATCCATCTTTCTTCTTAACAAAAAGGACAGGGGCTCCCCATTGAGAAACACTATGGAGAATAAATCCCTTATTAATCAATTACTCTAGTTGTTTCTTTAGTTCCACTAATTCCATTGTGGTCATTCTATAAGGGGTATTTGATATGGTCCTCGAACCAGGAATTAAATTAATGGAAAATTTAATTTCTCATTCTGGAGGATGTCCAGGTAAATTCACCGGGAACACATCATCATATTCCTAAAAAATAGGTACATCCTCTATTTCAACATTCCTTTCCTCACACATAGTTATTTAATTATCTTCCTCCCTAATAATTGAATTTATTTGAGCTATTGTGGGTGGGTCAAGATAAAAATTAGGTGGCAACGTTTCTGCTCTAATGATAAGGTACTCTTTCTCATCATAAAAAATAGTATCCTCCTTCTTCTTACAATAAATATTCACATCATGGTCTGAAATCTAATCCATACCGAGGATTATATCAAATTCAATGATGGTTATGACAATGAGATCAGAAGATACATAACATTTATATGCCCTAATGGGGACTGATTCACAAAATATTATTTCAATGATACATCCCATAAGTGTTTTGACTGAAAACTACCTTATTAAATCAAATTAGAAAGATATTATTTTATTAGAAAATTGGGAATATATGAAACAATGCGATGACCATGAATCGAATAAATCATTTTCTAAACATGAACAAACCATTAAATTACCTGCCACTACATCTTTCGGAGCCTCAACATCAGCAGTAGTGATAGCATAAGCTTGTCCTTGATCCCTTTTCCTTACCTGATATATGTTCCCCTAAATCTTAGTACATTCATTCACTTAATTCCCCCTTTCTCTACAATTTTAGCATTCAACATAGACATCATCTTTCTTCCCGTTGTAGTCACGAGCGTGGTGGACTTTTTCACCACACTTGTAATAGACTCTCATTCCCTTTAGGTAGGTACCTTGGTTTTTCATCCCACATTTGTTGCAGGATGGATATTCAAATTTTCCCTTCTTCCCCTTATTTCCATTTCCAGAGTGTTCAACAAATCTCTTCTTCTCTTACTTTGATTTAAATTCATAAGACCTAGAGAATTATTTTTCTTTCTTGATATCACATGAAACAACATATTCGTACGATGAAAAGGATTGTGAGACTAATTCTCATCGGAGAAATGGTTTAACCGATCAATAAAATGATAAATATTACTTCTTAGGTTATGTATATAATTTGTAGCATTCCACAATTACCTTGTAAAGTTAGGTTCATTCTTTGCGAAATTACCATCCTCTTTTTTCCTCAGACTCAGAAATTGTCTTTCCATATCTGCTCGATGGTCATGAGGAAATTATTTTTCTATGAAAATTTATTTAAACTCCCTATATTCCATATTTGATACTTCATCATCTTCCTTTGTGTTTTTAATCAATTTCCACCATTGATCAGCATCTCTAGTGAGGCTGTAAACTGCCATGACAACTTTTTCCCTTTCCCTACTCCCCATGGTGTGGAATATTTTCTCTATGAAATTTATCCATTGATCAGCTACTAGTGGATTTGTACCCCCAGTTAATGTTGGTGGTTTTTTCCTCATGAAGAGATCTAACATTGATTCTCCACTGTGCGGATCAGGGTTCTCCATACGAGTAAGGTTATTATTAATAACCGGAGTGAGTTTTCCCAGTACGGTGATTAGCAGATTAGCACCAGTTTCACCATCAGCTACACTATAATTATCTTTAGTATGAGGGATTCCCCTACATGGAGTGTTTGCATTGATACGGTTTTCATTCCTTCCACTAGGAACCATTTCTAAACAATCACATGAACTAGATTAGTTTATGAATACTAATACATTAATCCAAACATGTAAAACACTTAACATAAATTGAACAGTTTATGGAGATAATCCATAATCCTAAAAAAAATCTTTGAGAAATTATATACTCATAAACCCTTCATAATGGGCTATAATGAAAATGAGAATTATCCTAAGTATATCCCCTGAGAGTTTTGTAACCAAGAGTGCAGCAAGGCCCGTTGTTGTGCATCAGTTCCCGTTCGATTCAATCTCAAGGCGGTGTTTTCGGGTTTTACACCTACGTCCATCTGTTCCAGAGCCACCTCTACCTGATCATATCCAAATAGGGATGTAATTCTTATAAAAATTAAAAAATATCTACAATACCATAAATCTAGTAAGTTATTCAATACTAATCCTCAAAGTCTATCTTAGGGTATTGCACTCTAATTAGGTTTTTTCTAAATCTAGATTCCAATGATTGTACTAAACTTTCTCTGATACCAACTATAATGCCCCAACCCCAGAATCCCAGAGTCAGTACATTATTACGTATCATTGGAATTATCACAAAAGATCAAGACTAGAAAGGCCTATTAGTTTAGTAGCCTTGGAAGTACTAGATACATTCATAAGGTTTACATTACATCATTAAATGGAAAAACACAACAACATTATTTCCATGGACAACACTAAGATCCCATAGACTATCCTTGCATGATAGTCATATAATACTTCTTCACATCCTGGGGAAAATAAAACACCGAAAGGGCTGAGCTCAAATGCTCATAAAGGATAAAAATATAAAGGAAACATTTATAAATAAGAATAAATGTTTAAGGCAATGTATAAAACTAAAACAAAATCCTATTCAATATAAACTAAATCATAATATGGAAAATATAAATCAAAATAATTCCATTTACTTACTCACATGGATATTCTACTAGTTGAATAATCACATGAAATATCAATTGCCACTTTCATAATGATGGAATGCATAATGCCATACTATCATAACCACATAGTCATGGCCTTCTGCCAAGAATACAAATAAGATTTTTTCAAGGCCTCGTACCAAGACACTAGTTTGTCTCATGAGACCTACTGATGCATCGAGGAGCTATAGCGGGCTCCACCCATCATTTACTAAATCCAATGCATTCCTCATATGAAAAGGTTTAAACATTACATAAACATTCATATTAAAAGTAGTATAAAAAATGTCAATAAATTTTCCATAAGCCATGAATAGTGTAACAATAATGCAACCACAGTCAAACAGATCACAAAAACAATCAATACAATATAGAAGCTTTGTATCATAATAAATCAACTTCAAATAAGCTTAAAATCCATCAAAGGATGTTGACATAGATGAAATCAATTCCTTTTTTAGGGAAATATCTCTTTTTATTTTGAAATCATTTAAGAAATAATTTATTTTGAAAATATTTTTATATGTTTTTATGGCAAGATTTGATGATGTTATAACGGCAGAAAATAGTCGCACCAGCCGTATAAGTTAAAATAAAATTTGTACCTTAAATTTGTCGAAAAGGTCAAAATGTACCTTGGTTAGAAAACAAGAGAAAGATTCCTTTCAAAACATATAAGGTAAAATAAGGGTATAAATGGAATTAACCCATTGTTTAGTAAATAGTAAATATTTTTTGAAATACATTTTTAAGAAGCATGGATGTTGATGATAAAGAGGTCCTAGTAGATTATTATTTATAAACAAACTTGGATAATGAAGAGATTGTGAAATTAACCCTAACCTTGTAATTTTCCATGGTCGAGTGTAGGGTAACCTCTTGTATAATGTTGATCTAATTTTTGTTAAATTATACAATAATCATATACATTAATAATATAACATATATGATCTTTTAATATTTCATTGATAATAATATTTTAGTATTATCGTCGATTGGGGTATTAACTGATTCATTTTCCTTTATATTGATTGTTATGTAAGAAATGTTTGTTATGGATAAGATGTATCTTATTCATATTCAGAATGATATTAAGTCTTTAGAAATTATTTTTAATCCTCTAATGAAAATTAATCTTGAATGGACACGATGGGGAATGAATCTCATCGCGTTCGTGGAGATGGTAATCCGTATGTACGCATGAGCAACAATATCATTATTTTTATATTAAAAAATATATAATTTGATGTTATAACATATATATAGAATCATTATCATGTTATATTTATTATTTCATCAATTACATATCATTATTATACCCACACAAATAATAATGTATTGAATAACAATTACACCATGTCGTGGACACTGTAAGTCGTACGTACGCACATACGCTGACATGACATTCAAAGGCTAGATAGAAAAATTAATATGGTTACACCATATTTATAATAAAATCACATTATATAGATGATATTGGTGTTATTATTTTAGAATGGAAACAACAAAGAAAGAGGAAGTGGAAGAAGAAAGGAACTTGAAAGAGGTGATTAAATATTTACCTCTTCTTCGGGTTCTTCCTTCTGATTTGATCCAAAGGGATCATTAGGTAGGATTTATGACTAAAGTAAGGCCACCAGGATGAAGTAAGGACAATTGAGTGTGTATTTGGGTAGGTTTTTTCCAAGAGAAATGACTTTGATGGTGTGAATTAGAGAGAAGGTGGAGTTCCCTTTAATAAGAGTGGTGACGACCACCTTAGGAAAAGCTAGAAATATTATTTTATAATAAAATCATTTTCGATTTCTAATGTCTCAAAAATAAATTATTTAAAGTATATGGTGGGTATGGGTCAAAAAACACTCAACCAATATGTTTTAGATATGTTTGGGTCACTATATTAACCTTATCATTTAGATTTTACTCTTAGTTAAATAGTATGACATTTAGGAGGTCTCTTTGTATTTTTATATTATATGATTAATAAACATATTATATAATTCCAAGAGAATCCAAATGGATTCATTAATTATAAATCTATAATTATATAAGTCTTTTGGCCGAACCATATATTTTTAGGAATAGAATATCAATTAATAAAATAATATTTGTTTTAAAAAATCATTTATGTCAATTTTGACACTATTTGGTATTTTGTTTTATCTAAATTCATAACAGCATTATTACTTCGAAAAATATTCATCTAACAAACCCTAATATGTCATATTATCCTATAAAATTAGTTTAATATATTAAAATTCTCAAATTACATTTATTTGGATAGTTATAATATCAATTATTTTAATCATTTATTATTACGGTAATTACTGCATCACCATTATGTGATAAATAAATTTAAATATTTAATGTCTAAAAAATATAAATAAAATAAAATTATGTAGAAAATCCTATTATATTTATAATTAATATTTATAGTCAATTTTATTTTTTGTCTAACCCTATATTAAAAATGGTTTAGTTATTAAACGTTTTCTTTAACACTTTTAACTCTTCTTTGAATTAAATAATAATAAATTTCCTAATCTAATCCAAGTGGACCTAAAGGATCATATTTTATTTATAAGTCTGTTTTTGGTCGAATTACACTTATACAATAAATTTAAGACATGTGTTAGGATAATAATAATATAATTTTTTCCATTAATTACCCTTTTTACTTTTAACTGTGGTAAATAAAATTAAAAAGCAACTCTTCACCAAAAAATATTTTCATCTTATCAAACCACATTTTACATACTGATATCAACCGTGGATCTCGGGTTTTTGAAATTCAACTCATATAAGCGGTAAAATTATGTTTCATTTAAATTTGCAAATGGTCCTTGGAGGTGGGTAAAAGATGGTAAAAAGTTAAATAAAATGTATATATATATATATATAATTATTATAAACTGACTACAATTAATTACATTGAACATATATAGGTATTATGTGTCCATGTTAACCCAAAATAAATTTAAATAAAATAAATAATTATTTAAATAAAGATACAGTTTTATACTATTACTCAGTGTCTTTCACTATTTATCAAAAATAGAACGTTTTCAGAAAAATAACCAAAATTTACCCTAAGCTAATTTCGATATTCCGAATCAAAAAATGAAGTCCATTTTGAAAGATAAAATTTATATAATTTCAAAATGTGGGTATTACTATTCATAATGTCTAGTTTGATTGGTTGTGGTGTGTTAGAACTCAATGTTTCGTACAACACATTCTACTGTATTATTCAAAGTGAAGTGTTCTGTGGATGCGTGGGGTGTTACATTTTATGTAGACCCCCTAATTTATTTTATTCCTTCGGAAGTCGAAGTTTCACTCTATTTCATTTAATACTAGTCTTCCTTGACATTTAAAAGTAATGAAAACATCAAGGCCTATGATATTGCGTGATAAGTTCATTTTGGGTCCACCATTCATTGGACCCATAGTTACATCACCCTCAACAAGAATATTTCTGCCTATGGTAGGTGTGCATAAAAGACCCCATATCACTCACCCCTTGTCTTATGCACAACACAATCTTGTACTCCACCCTTTTTCTTACATTCAACACTCCAATATTATATGGAACCCCTATTTTATTCTCAATAGCTTGTTTTTTTATCAAACCACGATGTTTGAGAAATTAATATATGGAAACTTTATCCCTAATACAAAACCCTTATGTGAATCCCTATAGGTTTGCATGCCCCGACTACTTGGTCCATCGCAATATGTCTCATATACCCCTTGTTAATGGGTTTCCTTGCCTATTGATTTTATGAATAGGTATTCCAAGACACCATTATTTTTAGCATAGGGACACAAACATGGACCTCGTGAGAGACAACTCTTCCTCACCATTATATTATGTCATTGCTGAAAACATCCATGTCCAAAGGATTGATGAGCGACAATTATGTAATTGCAAGATATGAGGACTGATTCTGCTATATTCGAACTGCATTACATAAAACATCCTAGAAAAAATGTACAAAACAAAAAACAATAAATCTTTAATTCCACCATGCATAGAAAATGAATAATGTTTCCTTATATGAGAGACACTGAAGGATATCATCTTTATATAGAATGATATCTTCAATGAAAGGAATGAAATACTCCTAGGTATCCTTCCTTGAGTAATCTCATAGCTTTTCTTATGTGAGGAAGTTCCTATTATCTTCATTTACTCCCATGGATATGAGTCATAGATAAGGTATGGGAACTAGTATCCTTTTCAATTCCCTCAATATCAAAACCCCACCGCACTCCCTTTTGTATTCGACACCATATGGTGCTTCCATGGTATGCCTCTCTCACATGTAATGAGATTCTCCTTACACTGAATGATATCCTTCAAGTGAATCTCCCTTGCATAAGGCAGAGACCATATCTCATTATCACATCTTTCATGACATAATAATCTAGTATATTTTTTCTTCCTTTCACTCATAATGAGAATGAATCATGAGGGCTTATAGGATAGTAGCGACCATGAAACATATCCACCGTCAATGGGTCGATTCCAGGCATAACCCATAACCAACTGGGTATCCCTTAAATATTAATCCCCAACCACATTATCCAATGACATGGGACTCTTGTTCAAGGGAAATACCTAACAACAATCCATCAAACTAAGTGAGTTGTGATCCCTATCTCCTAAATAGAGAATGTAGGATTCCCATATGAGGTTCAATCCGAACCAATTTTTTCATAGAAATATGTTGTATTTGATTCCTAATAACTTTGGATACCTAAGAAGCTTCCATGAGGTTCAAACCCTAACATACAACAATTCCTCTACTTTTTCCACTCCACCCACACCATCCACCCCATCAAATCCATCCATAATCTATACTGATTGTACATAGGAATCCACATCTCATTGGAATAATGCATCCATATGTTCTGTTCCAATACATAATCCCCTTCTATATTGTCACTTCTCCTAGAATCTCCTAGGTTGATTTGACATGTAGTCCCCATATGATCCAACACAATCCAAATAAAGGAAATCCCCTTGTGAAGGTAAGAACTAATGCATAAGTCCCACACCATCCATCAAACTATGTGGTGGTATTATCCTTGTCTCATTAATTTTCAATGTAGGATGCAGCTTCGAGTTTTAATCACATCCAATGTTAAACCTTAGTGTCCCCATAATAGGGGTTCACCTCCCTAATTCACCACCAATAGTGCTCATATCATCCCTCAATGTGTGAATTCATCACATTATGGGACAAACTCCATGGATCTTCCTCCATGGGGAGTCATAATCCACCCCTCAGTAATACTTCAACATTCTCCCACCTAGGTTTGTATCTCCATGATCTTCCCCTATGGGTAATTCTAATAAATTTAATTTTGTCTTTACATGATTATTAACTCATTAATTTTTACACTCCTACCTCATGTCAAACATGGGATGTATATGGAATACCTTGATGATATTATTTTTTCAAAAGATACCCCATTATTGAAATGAAATTCCTCTGGTTAAATCCTTGATATATGTCCCCTAGATTCCCTCTTATGAGGAATAATACTATAGATAGACATTTTAGAGTATAGGCATGCTAGTGATGCCTATTTGAAACAGAAAACATGTCCATGTATTTCACCGAATGCTACCGAACATGATCTCGGAGCATAGATTTTTTTCAAAAGCATCAATTTTACTGGTTGTAGAGCCTGAGTAGTGTTATAGTTCAGATATGGCCATTTGAAGTTTGGATGCTGGATATGGCCATCTAAGATGGTTTCGGGGAAAAGTATGGATTTTCGGGAAAAATTGAATCTTTCATGAAAAATGAAATCTTCCGTGAAAAAATGGAATATTTCACAAAATAACAGAATCTTACACACACACAAAAGTAATTTTTCAAGCAACCCCTCACGTAAACCTCTTATACTCCAAAAGAGACTTCGTGCACCCCTTTTCTTTCACACCTACAGTAGGTCGCGTGGAAAACCACATCTATGGTTAGAATTTTACACGCACTGCCTTTAAATGTTTCAAAATATTAATAAATGTGCACCCCCTTCTTCAAGGGGGTTTTCAGTGGTCGTCTGCTGCTATCCTACATGTAAACCCACCTCTTCCGTGACTACGTGGAAAAGGGGAGCCCCCCTTGGGAGATTTTGCACGACAGGACCAAAATTAGTTTGCTTTCACGCTGGCCCATAGTGGTTTGATCCTCACATGATCCCATTTCTACCCAAAGAATATGCATGGAAAACCTCCTCTTGCACATAAAACATCATAATTTTATGCAAAACACCCTCTGGTGCACAAAAAACCAGTTTTTTGAGAAAGGTATCTGATCTTATGTGAAAGAATTCAATCATGCATGAAACAATGAGATGGTTCCCAATCCTATGTGAACCTATGTCACACAGTGAAATCTTTCCCATATCCCATCCTTCTCATATAACATCATACACACAAAAGTATATATGCATGTGTTCACTAGTCTATACCCTGGGGGTTACACCCCGCACCCCTGCTCTGGGTCAGTGCAGGGTTGTGGTCCTAGCCATTCAGGTCAGTCCCTTCATTTCTATCACTGGCCCCCATGAAACATACAGAGTCTTGCCACAATCTTTTCGTTCTGGGATTTCATCATTTTCCATTGCACCCTTATGCACAACCACCTTCCACAAATGGAATATCATTATTTGAGATACTCCTCTTCACCTCATGAAACACATATAGTTGACATTTTCCTCTTGGTTTCTATCCTAGGTTGTGAGTTACGATTCTCATCTTCAATTCCCATAGTTCCTTGATTCGATCCATTCCTCAAGAAACTCTTCAAAAACCCCATCACCTTACTTCTATACCGTGTTGATCTTTAATGGTCCACTCTTGCATAAGCCCCAACACCAGCAATTGATAGGCGCCTTATTCCAAACAGTCCGCTAAACATGACTATAAACTGTCGCACACCCTATGATCCAAACATAGGTTGCTTCTTGATCTAAAAAAGAGATGCCTTATGCGCCAAGCATAATATGCCAATAGTCCTCACTACATGGATAAAAACTGTAGTACCCCCTATATGAAAAATATAGGATTCCACTTTCTCCAAAAATGTTTTTCCATATACTTATATCATAAAATGTCAATAGTCCTCTCTAGATGGCTATAAAATGTAGCACACGATATATTCCAAACATAGGATTAATTTTATTCCAATCAATAGATTCCTTACCTACTAAGCATAAGATTCCAATAGTCCTCTCTAAATGTGTATAAACTATAGCAGACCGTATGTGACAATCATAGGATGCCTCTTGGTCAAAGAAAGAGATGCCTTATGCTCCTATCATATGATTCAAATAGTATTATCTAAATGAATATAAACTATGGAATGCCCTATTATTGAATAATAGAATTCCTCTTCATCCAAATAAGATATGCCTTATGTGTAAAGCATAAGATACCTCCTGCCATCCATTAAAACATTCCATCACTCCACCTCATGCTTTCTGTATCCTTGATTCAGATCTTCATCCACCTTCATGTCTGAAGGGACCACCTAATGGCTTGGTCCCATGCCGCATCAACTCACCTACCATTTTAGGACAATGTTCTTGAAGGCATTGGATGTCACTTTGAGTCGGTTCTGGTGTTTTAAAAATGGTCAGCAGTCGACGCCCATTTGTCTATCCCCATTTTAGGCAAACACAATATAGATACTGTGTTATGAACATGGAAAATAGTTATCCTCTATAGTCATGCCTCCCTCACCCTGTTTTGAATGATGTGCATATGATTCCCACTTTTCATATCCCTTTTTTCTGACTGATTTCATCACCCTTGGCATTATTCTTCTTGTTCACTTGCACCTAGGTGTTGGAACCAATTATATGCCTCAACCCACCAGTGAGTTGGGATTTCCCCATATCAGGACATGAAGAAGAAATGATGGGCAACATCCTTGCGTAAAAATCATTAAACATTTCCACTCTATAGGGAACCTAGGAAGCTTCCTTGTGTAATCCCCATTCACCATTGTTTCTCTATAACAGCACCCAGAATGCTTCCTTGTGTATACCCCATACACTATTATAGCTCTCTAGTGGCACACGGGTAGCCTCCATGAGTAATCCCCATCCCCTAGTATCTCTCCATAGTGGGACTCTAACAACATCTAGGTGTAAGCCCCATTCACCCTTATCACTCCTTAGTGAAACCTAGGAAACTAACATGTGTAAGCCCCATTAAATATTTCCACTCATTAGCATCATCCAGGAAAAGTCCATGCATAAGACCCATTTGTTGTTTCTACTCCTTAGCATCACATGAGAAACAACCATGTGTAAGCCCCATTTTCCATTTCCTCTGCTTATCTGCATTCGGGAAACCTCCATGCGTAAGCCCCATCCTCCATCGATGTTTTATAGCGTCACTTGGGAAACTTCCATGAGTAACCCCCATTCACCATTGCCACTCTATAGTAGTAGCTAGGAAACTTCCATGCATAATCCCCATTCACTATTGTCGCTCCTTAGAAGCATCTGGGAAGCCTCCATACGTAAGCCCCATTCACCGTTTTCTATCCTTAGTGGCACCTGAGTAGCTTCTATGCATAAATCCTCATTCAGAACCATTTGTGGCCTCACCATTCCACCAAAATAGTTAGGTATATTGTAGCCTCTTGTTTCTCACACCGAGCATTACTAATGTGAGCATAGAGTTAACAGTGACCATGGAATCCTCCCTGGTCCACCTTAGATTGTAAGACTCAACCCGTCCTGAACTACATGGACATTGATCCTTGCTAGGTCAAGGTACGTATGAAGCCTCCCTATGGTTCATGCATAACACTTACCTATCCCAACCCCTTCATGTCGGTTCACATTTGACCAGTATGACATTAAACTGTATCTACCATTCTAAACTATGTTCACATTAATCCTTTCCAATGAAAGGTATGTAGAAATCCTCTATGTGGTTCGAGTCCAACCCCCATTGGTCCTGAACACATCATTTTGGTCCTCCCTCATCCTCCATGACTTTAACCTACATGCCCCTTTTCGTCTTTAAAGACGTTAAATTATACCCATTCAAACTACACAGACTTTGATACTGGTATACTATGAAAATTACATATGAATCCTCCCAAAGTACCAGCCCCAATATATAGTATGCCATATTTCCCCAGTCGATGTTAATATTTTCTGATTCCCAACCATTGGTATACCACTGGAACCCCAATCGATAGTAAGCCATTGTATTTCCCAACCAGTAGTAAGGCGTTCTAATACCTATCTAGTTGTATGTCATTGTGAACCGCATCCAACAGTAAGTCATTTTACTCAGAAAACTAGGGTTAGCTGTTATAGTCCCCTTCATTAAGACCCACATCTCTAGTCTTCCCTCGTGGAATCAGGGAAACCCGAGCTTTTATCCACTCTTACGCCCCAACATTTCATCGGTTCACTATCCTCTATGCACACCCCCAATTTCATGCCCCAACCAAGAGGTTACACTTCCTCATGGTCTCATCCATGCTTCCACTCTCATGGGTCACCTCTTCATGTATCACATCACCCCGTCAAACTACACACACATTGATTCCTTGCCTCGATGATAAGTAGGAAGTCTATTCGAGGCTCAAGCGCAGCATCACTGTCATCCTCAGGTCTATTCAAACTCATTCTCTATTCACACTCAACCGTACATATCCATATTGATTATTAATCAGGCCGCCACATCCCGGTGGGATCATTCCACTGACTTTCTTACTTCTCCTAGAAGTAATTGGGTAACTAACTATGCATTAGCCCCACAATCAATGTTCCCTCCTGGGGTTGCACCAATCTGATCCACACATATCAATGTTCCAATTAGTCTGATCCATCTCCAAATGATGTTAAACTCACAGATTACCTCGTGTTAAACAATATATTCCTAAGGAAAACCTCAAAATACACACCATTGGCATAACCATCTCTACAAGACATTAAACATGTGGTCGAACTCATGTTAAAAATGAGATGCCTGAGAAAAAACTCGGAAGACAAGCCTCTAGTGTAACCATCTATATAAGATGTTATAATCATGATCAACCATGTGTTAATCATAGGAAGCAGATAAAAACCTCAGAGACATGCCTCTGGCATTTGATACACTATGACTGATGTGGGATGCATTGGGTTATGTGTCCTTGATATGCCATCTTATGTGAATGAATATAGTTTCCCTGATGTCCACACTTCTAGAGATACCCCGACATGCCTTATGATGTCATCTAATATAACCAAAGGTTTCTACCATGTCAAGACCCAATTTAATTTCATGAAGGAATTGCTGTAATTTGCCAGCGTCCACAAAGATATGGCACTGGGAACAAGATTCACAAACCATGACTCAAATTTTTAAGGGAGGCCCAGACAAGGTGACAAGTTATGGGGAGGAATCCAAAGAAGGAGGAACTGACGTCCCATAATCCTTTTAATATCAAGGACCAAACATCCTTGAATATTTAATGCATGCCACCCGCCTATTGAATGTGGGAATACAGGGAAACAATTTATGCATCCTTGACAGACGGATGGACGCCCCGATGAAAGCATCAGAAAAAATGTCCAATGTGACTAATTTCCTAACTAAAGGATTAAACCCTATCAAGTCTCATTTGAATTTCAATAAATAAGAAGTGAAATTTACTAGAATCCATAAAGAGATGAAACCAAGAATGAGTTTCATGTGGATTTCTTAATCTATGAGGGACATCCGGACTAGGCACCAAGTTCTAAGGAGAAATCCATGCAAGTAGGAACCAACATCCATCATCCTATTTCATTCGATGAGAAATCATCAAAATAAATAGAAATAAATTTAAAATGTCTTTTGAAAGTAGGAATATGGGAAAAGAATGTGCACCAACAAACAATAACACATATGGTGGGTGCCCTGGCAATAGTGTCAGAAATAAAAATAGTGAACCTGATGTGAAACTATTCTCCATAACCTGTGGATTAGAATTATTCGAGTTATTGTTAGGATATAATTTCACTATATCTAATGATAAGATTCAAGGACCAAATAACTTAATTGTAGTACAGTTGTGGAACTCAAAATAAATTTGGGCAGTTAATCGTTTATAATTCCAAACTACCACATCATCTGGGTGGATTTATAGTTCCAACCAAGGAATATTGGATGATTTTGGGGAATTGGAATTTTTTTTGGTATATGTATTGATACCAAAATCCATATGAATTATAGGAACCAAGTTATAGGAAACTAACTACCCCATCCATAGATGTAAGGGCTGGTGAAATGTTAAAATGAAAATCCCAGAAGACTCTATCTCATCCACAACTCCATCAACAACCATGGCTATCAGGATCCCACACCTCATCTCACCCTAATGAATTATTCAGATGAGTGTGATGGATTCCATCATACTATGATACATGAAAAAGGGGTCATTCCTATGATATATATGGCCCTCCATGAAATTGAAGGCTTTTATGCCTCTCCGACACCATCACCCCTAAGGGACAGATATGGTGCTATTTTTCCAGACTCTGACAATGAACCACTTCAGGAGACACTCTGTATATTGATCTTACGTCTCCCCTTCCCATACTATATCTAATCAATGTAAAGGTCCTATACACTCTCACACTCATCAAGTATTTCCTCCTAATTTTCCCTATATTAATCAAACTGATGTTCCTTCCTTCTTCATCGACATCTAGAACTGAGGTCCTCCCCATTCCTATGGTTCTTGAGATAGAATTCTTCCAAATATCATGTATCATAAATGTGAAGGTCCTACTAATTTAATTACAAACTCAATATGAGGACCTCCTTACTCCATAATAGATCCATGATAGCGTCATTTATACATTCTGAACAACTAGTATAATGTCCCTCCCTGTATATCCATTGGCCATCCTGGAGGCCTCTCTATGAAATAGAAAACCAACATGGTGGTCCTCTTAATGTTTCCACTATATCAGAAATATTTTCCCCCCACTCCAACACTAATAAAGAGGAGGTCCTCCACAATCCATCAAATTTCAACACAGAGGCCCTCCCAATGTCCAGTTCAATCAGTGGAAGGGGATTCATTTAACTTCAACTAAAGGTACAAAAACAATACCCATTTTATTTCCACCTGTCACCATGGAGTTCATTCCCATATTCCCACCGAACATGAAGAGTTATTCACTAAAACATAAGAATCCAAAGGAGTGGCCCTCCCCACTCTCACAATAGTCATAGAGGAGGTCATCCACTCTTCTCTGAAAAATGATACATGTGTTTTCTTAATTTAACTACCAGCCAATGCAGATGTCCTCCCCACCCAAGTACATACCAGAACAAAGGTCCTCTCCATTTCAAATAACCTCACAGACATGAAAAATTGTCTCGAGGAAGAAGATTGAAAATCCTCCATTGAAATAAAATCTTTTAGAAGTGCAAATTCATTGTTAATCCCATTTTATTTTAATATTCCCATTCTAGAGGTTATTCCATGATGGATCCAACACCCAAATAACATACTTTAGATTTTGGGAAATGAGCCTAGTAGCGGAAATTTATCACCCCGTATATTGCTATAAACAAAAAACCATTAATCCCATTGCCATTAAATGTTGTAAGAGGATGATTTGGCTCCCTTATAGGGCCTCAAGGGGTAGTAATACCATTGATAACTAGTTTCATTACCTACCTATTCTTTAGATCACAAAGTGTTTTTCATGGATTTGATAGACCAAGAGAATCTAGTATACTGATAGATGACTGCTTCTTCCCTTCCATATAAGGGGGTGGATAATATCCAATATTTTAGGTATCAACTAACTGATACAATGGTCTTCCATCAGCTATTCCATTGTTACAAGAGTACACATCTGTGTTTCCACCAGATTCCTAGCTAGTGCTGATAGGAGCATAGGGAATCCATGATTCAGACCTTGCTTCTCAGTAAGGAATCATGTAAGAAACTCTAGATTATAAATAGTTGTTAGTGTTATTTTACCCTACAAAATTTCCCAAATTAGAATATTTTAGTCACTCACCCAGGATGAGGACACATACTGATTACATTCCATATGGGAAATGCTTTTTCACCCACATAAATGTTAGTCGGTCTGCCCATAGATTCATAATCCTTTTTCCACATAGATCTATAGTTCCACATGGTCTTTTTGGCATCACTTCTAGTGGATAATCACCCTAAATCACCATTCGACCATTGGACCCTACAATAAATATATGTCTAGAGCATCATAGTGCTCTGACGAATTACTAAAGATACATTTTCCACATGTGCAAATCCACGTATGTGGTAGTATGATACAATCCACTTCAATCTCATCCTATGGATACCTTAATTTCCTTGTGATATTGTGAATATGCCTCCATATACAATGAGGGCAGGCGTTATTATTCATTTTTCCCTATTCAATAAATTTATTAATTACATATCACTATAGTGGAACACCCTAGGGTTGATCTCAAGGAGTCCTATTAGGAACACTGCTTTTCTACTATCACATTTATTTTATAACTAATATTATAATATTAAAATAATATGGATTATATGGTTTTGATATAATGTAAAATAATTACATAAAATTCAAAATTAAAATAAAAACATCATTAACAATCTGAAATTAGAAGAAAACTCTTCTGAATCCAACAAGAAAAAGTATACTTTGTTGGACAAATGTTATTCTTTGGACTCTCCCATTATCATTGTTTAAGAATTTATTGTAATTAAATTATCTAATGTATACATTAAAAAAATAAAAATACATACATAAATTAACTATGAATGATGTTCAATCGTAAACCTAAGGATCATATCTTTTGCGAATTTAATCAAATAATCTGAAGACCTCCATGCAACCAAAACAGATTACACCCATTTTACTGAAAGACGAGACCTCAGTAAAAAAATTTAAAAAATTAGGTTAACCAATAGAAGATTAATTATATAAAAAATATATAGATAATAATTTATAATGACATTTAGAGAATAATAAAAGATTCATCCTTTAATTGAGCAAAAAAATTAAATGATGAATTAAAAGAAAATATTTTACATTTCGTAGGTGAAACAGAAAAGGGAAATCCCTCAGATCTTCACTTCCACCCTCCTCTTGGAGTTTTATCCATTCGTCACATGATTAATTCGTAAAATACTATTATTCTAGACAATATACACACCAGTGTGGAACCGTATAGTCTAGGTTCCCCCATAAATCTATGGAAGGTTGGTCGAGGCCTCAATTTATAGCCATAATCCAATGGACACATTGAAGTGTTGAATTTAATATACAACTTCCCGCTGTCGTCAGGACATGTAATGTTCATACACATTGTCTAATGATTCAATTAAAAGTCATTATGAATATCAGAAAAATATCCTCTAAAAACACATCCCTTAAATGGTCACATTGACTAATTGACTTACACGACATGTAAATTTGTTTCACGATTGGTAATGATTTCACGACCTCTCTTAAAACACTTCTTCTCTGTAGTTTCTCCCAATTTACATCCCTTTCATGGTAGAATCTTCGTATCAGATCTTTTAAAGTGTTATTATACATTAAATTACACTTTCACTCTAAAAATCTTGGATCCATTGGATACAAGGTGTGTTTGATATGATTTAATTAATGAACACCATGTTTTCTGCCTTCTTTTTTCCTAATGTTTTTCTATGTTTGACTCATTCAACGAATTTTTCCATCAAATAATGTTTTATAAAATTTATCATGGATGATATTATATATTTTGGATTTAATTTACCAGTTTAATAAATTAATTTTTATATCCTGATATGGATTTATTCCTCAATTTTTTATTTAAGGCCCATGTTATCTACTCGAACAATTGTTCAACATGAATCTGTTTTTTGGCCTATAGATACTATAATAAGCCCCTGGTCAATAAGAAAAATTTGAAGAAAATAAATTAAGGCTTATAAAAAATATAATCATTAAATTTAGAATTATATTTTTAAATAAATAACAAAAATACCCATGTCATAAAAATCTGTTAAAAATATAGAATGAAGGAATTTTTTCATTTATGCTCTATATAACAGAAAAAAATAAAAATGTGACAATTATAGATTAAATAATATTATGTAGAGATTTTAAAAATAGAATTACAGTATAAAAAATGTTAAAATTGTATCTTCATCACTCCCCCCTAAATAAAAATTGAACTCCCAGGCAGTAGTCATATATTTGAATCAAAATCAAAATAATAATCTAATATGAGAAAATATCAATGATATTTTGCAAAATATAATAATTTGATGTATCTTATAAAAAAATACATATAATTTTTATTCAAAAAATACCAATTTGTTCATCCTTAAAGATTCATCCATTTCCCAATCACATATTTCCTCACAATGAATTTTATGACGTTCTTCAATCAACAAAAATTAAATCTGGAGTTATGCCCATACATGGAAATTGCATGTATCACCATAGGATTGTGATAATTCTCATTTCTCCAAATATTGAAACATGAAAATGGATTAAATCATGTGTTCGTTAATTAATGGTTAAAATTACATTGTGACATAGGGTTTGTGGGAAAATTATAGATTGAATTTAAGTCCTAAAAGTGGAGTCTAGACTCTTTTGTACAATGCATAAATAATCTTGTGACGGCACAGGATGAAGATCACTCAAATCCATTTGATAAAATGAAACACAATAGAACCCATCTTTGAGGCATGGGACATGAGTAATGAAATGATTACAAAGAATTATATTATTAATGTTCTACGCATTCTTTTCATTCTCTCGAAAGGCACATGTTTATTTTCTATATTTTTCACAGAGGATGAGATGAAAATTAGATAGAAGGAAGGGATGAAAATCATTGACTTCATTTTAGAGGGTTAAAAATTAATAAAAGAATGTAAAATGATTAATTATTTCCCACTTCAATTTTTTTATTTTTCTATTATTTTTTAGGGAACTGAATGTAACAATTGATGTGTAATGAAATTACGACTCAATCCCAATAAACTACCCATAATGATGAGACAAACACAGCACCATCCAAAAAATAGACACATCCAAATGAAAGAATGAGAAAGTCCATTCACCCACACACCAACATGAAATATACAATCCAAAATATTATGAGTGAGGATAGGTAAGGAAAAATAGGTTTGTATTGTTGATTAAACCTGTAAGTAAATTCATGATATCTAAGGGCTAATGAAGGATATATGAAAAGGTGGTCCTCAAATTAATATGCGACGAGAATAAACAATTCCTCAAACTTATTAAAAACATTCCATGAAATCCAACGCTTTGAAAGGGGAAAATCAAAAGTTTTAGTTCTCACACAAAATCCATGTTTCCCTTAAAAATGTGCAAGTATTAAGAAGAATATACAATATTAGATTAGAATACATCACAAGATGTGAAAAATATTTTGATTCAGTGTTTTATTGGCATAGATTTCCAAAAAAAATTGAATGCATAAAAATGATTCAAAATCCCAATATTAGAAATAATTTCTCATATCAATAATCATATAAAATGAATTTTTTCAAAAGTCAAAACAATTTTTCCAAAAGTAATTAATATATGTAAAATGAAGAGAATATCCATTAAATCTCTAGGTTCATATAAATGAAAAAATTAAAATCACATGAAAATATAACTAGTAGGTTGATACTCCCACACAGTAAATTAAAAACTCTTAATTTTATCCAAAATATATATATAAATAGGGGAAAGAAAAATACAGAGAAGGAAAAATACATCCTGTCTTTATTTTCCAATGGTATAAATGATTAAAGAACCTAGAAACCAAATTCTGACGTTTAAAATATGAATTAAAGGAAAACATAATAAAAAATAACTAAAAATAAATATAAAGGGGAAATAAAAAATGATAATGCTTGGTTTGACACCCAAGAGGGTGCTAGGTGTTTACTATCCCTAGTCAGGAAGTTGAAAAAGGTTAAACCTAATCCAATTGTGGATGGGGTTTCATGATTAAGAACCACCAAATAATATTTTTCTATACATCCATTAGTAGAAAAGATGAATGAGAACCCCCAAGGAAAATAAAAATATCCCAGACCCATAGATACTATGATAAAATAATTTGAGATCATATGGGGGGTAAAGAATATAGGGGTGATCACTATTTGGATTAATTATAGGACTGGGGTCTACTCATGACCAATGTTGAAAAATAGGTTGTTATTTATCTTCTGATTAAGGTTCATAAAATTAATCTTCATATAATTCTTATTTTGTTCCATCATCGCCAAATGTTCCAATGGACAAATCGATAGACTCCTCTATTATCTCATCAAAATGTGCACCATATTCTTCTTCTTCCATAACTTGTAGTGGTGGATCTAAGCCTAAAAATTCATAATAAGGTATATTATATTGAAATTCATAAATAATTAAATTTGAATGAAATGAATGATCATAAATTAAATCCCCCCTCATAAATTTCATCATTAATCTATTTTTCCTCAACCAAGGTTGTAGGGAAGTCGTTAGTTAGAGAATAAATTGGGACTTCATGTATAGATTCAACCTCACCAATCTATTTTTTGAATGTAATGAGAACCAATTATTTCATTCTCTTTAGCTTTACTTCGTTGATGTTCCATATATATGAATATAACTTCTTCGACTTTGGGAGCCAACATTGCCATCATCATGCTTTCTTTTTTCATCATAGATGCATTATTATCCATTTTTATCATCAATGTATCTAACCATCTTGGATAACCATAAATGTTATCAATAGTGCAAAAATTATATTAATCTCCATAAAAATACATATTGGATGAAAAAATTAAGGATATGAAATGAAGCTCTTTTTTTTATTTTTTTGGGTTTTTATGAAAGAAAGTGTGTGAAAGTTCTTTGCCTCTCTAAAAACAGAATGAAATTGATCGTAGGTGTTTTTAGTCCTTTTACCCTGTTTAATTAATTTCATATTTTCCTATGAATGAACTATAATGGCACACACTAGGGTAAATCTCATGGGGTCTACTAATACACACTACTTTTCTAATATCACAATTATTTTATAAATAATATTGTACTATTAAACTAATATAGATGATGGGGTTTTGAAATGATGTAAAATAATTACATAAATTACATATGTAAAATGAAAACTACATTAGATATTAGAAATTAGAAGAAAAATATACTGAAAAGAATGAGCTAAAGGATATAGTGGTGGACAAATTATGAGATTTAGGCACTCTGAATATCATTTTTTATGATTTTATTCCCATTAAATTATCAAATTTTACATTAAAACCTCAATTTATACACCTAAATTTACAAGAATCCAAATGGAAACCTAATAAATGGGTGATGATCCTCTTGGGAAAGTGATCCGATTATGCGAAGACCTCTGAGCAACCAAAACAGAATAGAACAATATTGATCAATGGTGAGACCTCATTAATGAAATTTAAACAACAATGGAACCACATTAAATTTAGTATAGATGATTTTAAATCTAGAATAATTTAGAAGAAAATTTAAACAAGATTAAATGATACCTTTTTTAATCAGGAAATTTAATTCTAGTATTATATAAAAGAAAATATTTTAAATTTAATATCCCAAAATCAACCAAGAAATTCCCTCAGATCTTCACTTCCACCCACTACATAAAGTTTTAGAATATCGTCACTTTATTAAATCAGGTAATAGTCCTACTATAGAGAATGTGAAAAATAGTGCGGCACACACTAGTCCCGGTTCGCCTAGAATGCTTTGTATGGGGGGGTGATGCCTCAATTAATATGTAAAATTACACATAGAACTTGTAGCATCGAATTTAAAATTCCGGATCCCTCCTTCACAACATATAATGGTCATAAACATCATGTAATGCCTCAATTAATATTCATCATGAATCTTGGTGATATCTCCTCTGAAAACATGCCTCAAAAGGGTCATGTTGTGTACTAGATTTACACGACATGTGTTGTTGTTTTATAGTTTGTAATGATGTCATGACCTGTCATGTAGCACATTATCCTTTTACAATCCCCCAATTTAGTCCCCTTTATAAGAAAAATCATGCTATAGACTCTTCTAGAGTGTTTTGAAAATTAAATTTTACATATACCGACAAATTTTTGGATCAATTGGATATGTGGCATAGAAGGTATGATTTAATTAAAAAAGACCATTTTTTCCTTTTTTTACTTCCAAATTTTGCACCATGTCTGACTCATTCAATGAATTCGATATTGAACTAATATTCTCTTCATATTTATCATGTATTAAATTATTTGAGTTGGATTACATTTAAAAGTTGAATCAATGAATTTGGAAATCTTGATCTAGATTTATGCCTCCATTTGTGATGTCATGTCCAACCTATCCCCCTAAAAAAATTCAATTTGATTGATTTTCTTGGGCCTCTAAATGCTCAAATAATCCCATTTTTTCAAAATAAACAGTTGAATGAAATAATCAATGATTTAAAATAAATAATGACTAAATTTAGAATAAATTTTTTAAGAAAATTACTAAAATAAAATAATCATAAAAATCTACTAAAATACCAAAATTAATCCATTTTTTAATTTAATATCAAAATAACACAAAAACCTAAAATTTGGACAATTTAATATCAAATAATACTATGGAGGGATTATAAAAAATGAATTAAAATATAATAAAATGTGAAAATGAAAGCTTCATCATATAGTTTCGGTGAATATTGTTGGTCTGGATTTAAACAAGTAAAGAACATCGATGTAGCGTTTGATGAAAAGGAAATCCCCCCTAGGGAAGTGAAATATAATGTTGAACCTCATACACATGTCAGCAATCTTGTGAAAAGGTAGGAACAAGGCCTTGGAGAACCCTCAAAATCATTTACCTCCCGTTGATATACCAACCATGTTAATGATAAAATTGGGGATTCTTGGTCCTCTGATTCACCTGCTGTTGTTCAGAAGGTAGAGGATGATCCCACAATCACCATCCTATGAATGAATATTATAGATCATAATCATATCATCATTGAGTTTCTTATTGAGTGGAGTCCAGATTATCAAATCTCTTGATCAGATTATGTACCTCCACCAATAGATAGTAGGGTTGACATAAGTCCTTATCGCTTAGAGTCCCTCAATCAATCCTGTAAAACCCACACATCTCAATAGGATAGAGAGAAATGCTTATGGGAAATTACTATAGAATGAATCTCTAAATATTCCCAAAAAAATTGAATTCCTTTCTGAGAACCCAAATTGATCCCCACCTCAAGCCACATATCAATTCATTGAAAACATCATTACACAAGCCAATCCATTAGACGTAGACCATAAATATAACAATGAAAAATAAATAATGCATTGGTGGTCTAAAATCCCTGTTTGTACCGGAACATATACCAGAGATATCTACTAATAGTTCTCAACACTCTCTTTAATACCCTTAGACGTGATGGGTGGGAATCCAACCTGATGGAAAGCTATTTTCAGCATGAAAGGATGATATGTGTGAACCCTTAATATTTCTAGGATCCTACCTTCACCCCCTTAAATTGTATGGGTGACCCACTACAGTATTTTAACCACTTCCTCTTAAGTTGTGGACCCATTTTTTTAACTTTATAGCAGTAAGAGGCCACTATGATATGATGTTTCATACAAATATTGGAAGGACCCACATTTGTTTGTTATATCCATATAACCAATGTGTCTGTCAATGGTTGGGAAACCCTCAACAATAATTCCACTATTATTTTAGCTCCAATACATTTAATAATAGTATTTCCAACCAAATTAAGTGAATGTAACAACCATATGATTGTGGAATATATTTTTCACCCAATGGAAAGTTCTAATGTATTCAATTAGCATGCCACTATCTCAAGAACAACTGTAAAATATGTGAATGGAGACTGTTAACAAAAGGCTGGTGTGTTCACTCAACACTAAAAACATTCTAGTTGGATATTTGGATTTCATTGAAAAACTAAAATGCATAGAGTAAGAATTTCTTCATGATAATGAGACTTGTCCATTTCTTCATATAGCTCATACATGATGAACTGACAGAGAAGAGACAACCATTGTATTATAGGTTGAGGTTCTAAAGCCATTGGAATCTTTTTTAAAGATCATTTCCCAATGTTTCCTAAACGAGTGAAATATCATTAAGCTCAGCCACCCCCGGTGCAGAATCGGCAGACTCCACCCCTCCAAGCACCACCTCCAAGATGATATAATGTGTCTCCAACCACCAATCAGGTTCGCACCACTTGTAAGGACCAATAACATAGTGTTCTATTCCCAGATAGGATAAACCAAACTGACTCCTTCCTTGAATATTAACTCATATTTATTTTTCATGTGCCCTCAAACAGGGGGTCATGAAAATACAAGAATATATTAAACCACATGAGGTCAATATCATTAATTTCCTTAACCACTGACCTTACCAATGAATTTTGGGACATATATTCTAAATATGCTATGTGTTCAAGGGATTTTTGTAGGATTGGGAGTAAAATTGGTCAGTCACATAAGGCCCTATTCTAGAGTTGGTGACATGTATCTATAAGGATATCAATGGTGAAAATGATGGTTTCAATGAATGGAATAATATTTATAACCAGGGGTATCAGAAGTGTGATGACTTGTTGGCCTATATAGTGTTATCTTGAAACCCTAGTTTCATCCATGTTTGATGAGGACATCTAAAGCCTCCTATTATTTCTGCACCTTCTTCAGTTGAATATTATCAAACAATGTCAAAACATTACATGTCTAAAAATTGAAAACAATATAGGAAAAACTAAATGATGAGACCCCCATCTATACCAAATCCACCCCACACTCTGTGATTTGATAACTCTGGATATAGGAGTCACCCTCAGAGTTATCCCAACATCGAAAGACTCATCTTTAGATAGCTGGGAATATGAATCTGTGAATACCATCAAATTGGTGGATCCGTACATGCACCTTGATGACCAGAATCATCAAACAATGTCTCTGAGTGCCACTTTTCAATAGAATTGAAGAAGGATAAAAGGACATGAAAATAGTTATAATTCTCTGGCCGGTGCTTCAAGGCTAGATGTGAATTCTACCAAAATGAAATAGTAGGTTCTGCATGGAACTCAATTGGAACAGTCCTCTCTACATCATCTGTCTGATTCACTTCAACCATCAATCATGCTACTCAACAAGGAAGAACTATTTTGGATGTATCATGGTAGACCCCACCCAACAATATTCTGACCATAGAAATCTACAGATCATGAAATAATGACTATAGTTCTTCTTCCATGTGTGTGGATGGACATTTCTAGCACTAGCTGAAATCCACTAGTTTAACCAATAGTACACACACTACCATATTCCATTGAGAATCACCTTGTGGGTAGAAATGTATGTTTGGATCATATGTAAAAATAGATTAAGAACCTCCCTAGTATTCTAAAACCCCCCTCAATCATAGATTCCATACTCTAATTAGATGATATGGATGAGGTCATCGCAAAATCCTTGTAAATCCCCATTCATATAGAAATTGAGGTTTTGGTCATAGGGATTTTTTTCGAATTATGTGGAATAAGAATAGTTAAATGACATAATATTATTATAAATAGAAGATGAGGGATCTCTCATTCAAGGGAAAATACACCTACTATAAATCACTAGTTAGTTCATTGGCATTGAATTCCACTATTTTTTAGTTCGTAGATGTTCTGAGTTCAATCTTATCCCAGCCTGAATGCTCACTATGTTGGGCATATGTAAAGTAGATATGAGTCCCTCTAACATGAACATTTTTGGCTATGAAATTAAAAAAAATCCACATGGAAGAATTCATTTGTAGAACATGTTTAGTGCTTTCATACCAAACACTTATTTCATTATTATCTCATAGGATACCACACACAATGAGCTAATCGGTAGTCCATGGATCCATATTCATGATGTAATTCCATGTTCGTATCACTAAATCTTCATGTTCTCCTTTAGTGGTCCAGTATGCATGGTCCATGGTGATGAATCTACTTATGAAACCATTAAATCTTTTTATATGGCTTAATGATATTACTATATAAAGGAAAAGCTATTTCAAACAAATGAGTTAGGGAATATGACTAGAGTGGTTGACCTATGGATTAACCTGGCCAATGCTTTCATCCTTTTGATTTTCTAGTTAGAGGTGACGATTCCATACAAGGGACACTTCTTCATTATTTTTGAATAGAAGTATGGTTTTTTACCTAGGTATTGGAATCAATAGAATATTACCTCATAATCATACAATTGATAGGGTTGGGTGATCCCATTAACCCCTACCCTTGTGACGTATTAAGATGTTCTCTCAATGGCCACCATTACACAACACCTTAATCAATTCTATTAAGAAGGGATGAGTCACTAGAAACCGACCATCAACATTTTCATTAAAATAAATCATGGACCTTATATTCGACGACCAAATGGAATTGGTTCATGAAAAACAATTTTAATTGTTTCTACATATATTGATTTCCCGTGTAAGGATAATGTGTCCACCAAAGTGGGAATCAGTGTTCTTCCGGAAAAAAAATTTTGGGATGTACCATCTCCTCCCTTTGATTCCCCTCACTAAAATTATGAAGAGAGTTTTGAAAAAGATTATATCTCATTCGAGGAGGGCATCTTCCCCACCATTGAGGGGTTGGATCCGGTAAATCTCAACACTATGATAGATTTGAGAACAACACAAAAAATTATTTTCAACATATTGAACCACATTTAGTCCTTGATATTAACCGTGTCTCTCGAATTTTCGAAATTCCACTCACATAAGAGGTAAAATTCTGTTTTATGTGAATTCCTAAATTCTCATAGGAGGTGGGTAAAAGACAGTAAAAAGTTCAATAAATTTTTTATATATCTACAATTATTAGAAAATTACTCCAATTAATTACATTGAACTTATATAAGTATTATGTATCAATTTTTACCTAAAATAAATTTAAATACAATAAATAATTATTTAAATAAAAAGTCGGTTTTTAAATAGTAACCTAGTGTTTTCACTATTCATCAAAAATCAATAGTTTTCAGAAAAATACCAAAAATTCACCCTAGGCTAATTTCGATATTCCGAATACAAAAATGAAGTCCATTTCGAATGATAAAATTTATAAAATTTTAAAAATTGGGTATTACTATTCAAAAAAACTAGTTTATATAACATATCTTTGTTTAGTGAAACTCGATATTGCCTACAACACACATTATCGTGGAAGGTGGAGATTGCGTGTAATGAAAGCCAAGTCAGGGATGCATGTAGTGAAAGATCCTTTTGGTTTAGCATACAACACAATACATCAATGAAATTAAAAACAAAATTTTTCATAAAATCTCGGGGTGTTACATTTCGGCTAGATGCTAGAGGATTGGTTCATGGAGGGAATACAGATAACTGGACGATAATGGAGTGGTAATATTAGATCCAGAGGAAATAATAACCAAAACACCCCATTCAACGTATTGTTGTATTATGTGGGAGGAGGGAATCTCCTCATAAAGTAGAGGTATTTGGTTGGGGGTCAACTGTGTTCCAATGTGGTACACGGGCATGGGTATGGAATACTGTGCACCCCAATGGTATGTTGTTCATCATGCTGCTTTGAGGACCATTTGTGTATAGATGCAGTACATAGAACCATGTTAAATCTGCATAGAGATACACTACACATCTCACAATTTTGATGGAGGGACCAAGGAATTATAATTTGTAGGTAATTCATCCTTGAGAATTATGTGTTTCGTTGTTTCAGCTGTTCAGTTTGTAGTTCTAATATTATTATTAATGTCCACCGTTTTTTGGTTCGTTACAAAATGTACCTTTGAAGAATATAGTTTGCAATTCTAACTTCACCAATGATTCATGACTAAAGCCAAAATCTTCCCCAAAATCTTTCTTTTATCCTCTAGGTCCCCTTTAAGTTTTCTTCATTCGTTATCTTCTCAATTTCATTAGTGATCCTTTTAGAGAGAATTTGGGAAATCGTACCTATGGGAATGTTGTACCATTTTTAGGATTCCCATGAATAGGTATCATGGCCCACAGAGGACTCTGTCAACTAGGGTTTATAGAGGCTACGATTCACAATCATGTTTTACATAACCCTACCTGTTATCTTCCTCTGTGAACTACTAAGTTAACGATAGGTTATGTGGATGGCCTTTATGCACATGATTCCTTCTTCAATTTAGTTCGCTGACCATCTCTCCATGGGCCATCGCATCATAGATCGTTATGCATACATGTCATTCGTGATCCAGGAAGTCCACAAACCCTTCCCTATCATGGTACGTGGCCCATTTAAAATCCTTTGAAAACATGAATTCCACCTTGTTTTTTTTTGGGAATATTATTACATAATATGAGTATATTCACCAATCTAGGCATGTAAAAGAACTTTTATCCTTATGAAATTTGATTTTGGGATTATTTTCTTCTGTTGGTGTAATTTATAGGACCCTACAAATTCCCCCAATGGAATGGGGTCCATTCAGAATGAAAATGGGACTATTCCAATGTAGAAGCATTACTGAACTAAAATGGTTCATGGTAGAATAGATAGTCCCAGTATGATTGGACCACACCTATATATCGGAGCACATGTCATTTTCCTTTTTCTGTTTCACATGGATAAATGTTCACTAGACTACCCTGACTTTCTCTTAATTTTCATACCGTACTTCTTGAGAAAAATCATTTGCTGAACCCCTTCATACATGCCACGAAAAAATATTTTATACATTTATCTATCTGAAAACAAAATTTTCTATTTCAAGAACATCATTTGTGAATTTGAAAATTAAAATATGGATTCCATTTAAGATAACGCTATGCTGGTGGTTCATTCACATACCAATCTATAACCGGAGAACCAAGCATTAAATAATATTAATCTGAACATAAACATTTACTCTGAAACCTTAACAAGGCCTAGGTTTGTGGTATCCACCATCCACAAAACCTTATATACGTCTTCCAATGATCCGAGGTCCATAACCTCAAAGATGGATCTCATAACAAGTTTGAAAGCGGTGTAACACTTCTGTGTACCAAGAAGTATACGAGTTTTTCTTCCAACGTACCATGTAGTATGCGGGATAGGGGTACTGCGTACCATTCCTAGTTACAGTAAGTGGATCTCTATACAGACATATTTTTATATATTTTATCGATAACATTTTAGCTTTTTTCCAACAACTTTTATTGGACTAAATTTTTATCAAATTTTGGATCTTCTTGTGCATGCTACAATGGATGCTTCACAGAATATTATAAAATCGACAAAGATGAGGGAAACCATGGTGGGGGATAGTGATGATCATCTTCGATCTTTCATTATTCCTCATGAATGCTTCTTAAAATATCTCTTGACACCTAATCTCATAACATACCCACTATCTGTAAAGTAGCCACATTATGGCTTTGTTCTCCCTAATGATGGTCCTCTTCCGTTGGATGACCCTGATACACATTTCATTCTTTTATTAGCACTTTAAGGACATGATCTATAAAACATTACCTCAGTAGGAGAATTTGTAACTAATCAGACTCTGAAAAAAGTCTTTATACTAGGAGGTTTGATTTGGAATCTAGGAAATCACAGGAGTCACAATGCTTTCTTGGTACTAATCACCTGAGAGTACCCATCGATTATTAACATTTCCGAAGAAAACCCAAACGGTTGGTGGAGTAACATGTGGGATATGTGTGCTAGAGGATGTTTCTCTAATGAATGATCTTGGGAATTCTGGGTACATCAGACCTATTTGGAGTCTGCTGACTACTTTGAGGTAGTGAGCTTATATCAAGCAGCATGGGTTTCCCAGTTTTCCACATTCTCACTAGGAGAAATCCTTCCTGAGATTTAGAGCTGCTGGTGTTCAAGCACCATCATATTTCATTTCTATCGTAGAAAACTGGTGATCAACATATGGAGGTCCACCATCTTTCAGGAATAATTATTCTTGGAGAGATGCTCGATGATTTTCTCCCAACAGCTGCTACATGGAATGACACTGACCATGTGTCCACTTTGAGTATGAGTCTACTGGTCATCGTAGACGGATTACCTGATCCCTCCCTCTAGGCTCACATGCTAATCCAATTCAATGAATTTATTCGGTTAATCATGAAGGGGAACAGAGATATGTTGCAGGCTCTCCAAAGACTAACTCATCCATCCCGTCAGTCCCGTCATACTCTAATGTCATATTGTTCTTCCCTTGAATATGGACAATATACCACATAGGGGTATGAGTATCAATGAGGCATATCAGCAAAGCTATGATTATCAAGATTCTTTACCATCATTTTTAGTGGATGGATTCTCCCATCATGTGATTTCTATATAATGTTTTGGGCATGTACTTTGATGATGACATCCATAGTAACCAAGGGTCAACCCATTAATTTGCCCCTTCCTAATCTCGCCCGACTATATGATTTATTTGAATAAATATAGACATATAGACTCCTACGTCACATTAGTAGACCATTTCAATTCATGTATGGCTAGATGGAATAACACATCCCATGTTATAAATATCGGAATACTACAATGGTTCATCATTATACCTTTCAACCATCCCTGATCATCATTTCCAATGTTCGTGCACGGAATCTAATAGTTATTGATGTGGTTGGACTATTAAATGATGCTTCTCTCTTCTCGTTTTAACCACATCCTACCCATCAATGGTCAATAAGGGGTGATAGGGAATATTAATTATAATAATATGCATACATCACTGTGATCCAGTATATGATACTCACTACTCGTGTAGATTGAGTGACGTTTTACAAGTCATACCTCCCCTACCAGTTTCCCAAGAAAATTGGTTGTCTTCAACAAGCCGCACTTCTTACTACTATTCAGTTAAGGGGAGAGTCTCATCCCATAATTCATTTCCAGTTGGGACTTATGATGATGTGGTAAGGTTCTACTATGGAATTTTCCATCCTTGATTTTACAGGATCCACTATTTTATCAATGTAATATGCGCAACTATGGGCAGATATTTACCCTGACATAGTGCTAAGGGAACTAGTTCAGTGGGTGCGCCTCTAACCATTTTCGTCCCATCTCTCACCCCAACAACCATGCCACACATTCCTTCTTCTATGGTGAATGTGACATATACATCTACTATTCTGGTCCTTGCAGTAACCACGGAAGATACGCCACATATTCATGTCTTTATGGTAAGATCTCACTCAATTCACCGCTAAAAGCATCTGGAAGGGGATTCAACGCAACAAATTATCTCAGTGGGGAGTGATTGAGAAGGCTACCCACATATGGATACAACACATGACCATAATGTGGATGGCCCCATTAGAGTATCATTGGCTGCCCCGAAAGCTATGGCTATTCCTCTGCGTCCGGGTCAAATGGTTGAACAATCTGAGGTCAACGAAAGCCCCCCATCATTGGTGACCTATCATAGATCCCCTTACCAATCTTGTAGTGACACTTCCTACATATAGGTAGATTGCAGCGGGGGAGGATTAAGGAACTGGTGTGGTGGTGAGGCACCAAGCAGTGAGAAAAAAGGCTTGGTGCCGATTATGTGCTCTTTTCAGAGAGATACATATGGTCAATTTTTGCTGACGAGAAAGACAAATTTCAGCAGATATTCGACATGATGGGTACCTGTGGCTTCTATACTCATCCCTTAAACCTCCTCATATACCAATTCATAATTTCCCTATAAGATCATTCTTCTTGTGATGAAAATCATTCCAAGATCAATTCATTCCCTTATCAGGTAGCAACCTTCCAAGATGTTTTAGAGTAACTCGATCACCTATTGGCTGAAAAGGTGAATTCTCGTGATTAGGAGGTCTCCCAGAAGGAATAACTACAAGATTGTGAGGCCTACACAATGTGGTTGAGGGATCAATTGGCCTCTTCATTTGCGAATTGTGATGTTATCCAGAAGAAATGATGAACCTTATTATTATGCTGGAGCTGGTGCATATGACAGTCACAGATGAAGTGGAAGAGAGATATTCTAGGGAAAAATACTTGACGGCATGTGCTAGTCAGTGAATGACATTTTGGAAATCCCAATCCATGATTTAATGTAGCTCTCCCCAAATCGTGATTTGTAATTTTTTTCGTTTTGATACTTTTTAAAGACTCTAAACTGGGGATGTTTCTCTATTTTCTTATTGAACTCAATGAAAATGATTTCCCTACAAATAATTATTCTCTATTTTTTATATCAATTGATCACAATCAATTATATGTATAAAAATATATTTATTTATTAGGACTTAATTTTAAACCATGATTCGAATCTAGTAAACTAAAAAAATCAAATTTGGAACTAATATTTTCATGAGTCACAAGACTCTGAGAGCGTAGTATGACTATTGCGGTGATTTAATTGAAACAAATCACGAAAATTCATATATGTTTCATTATTAACCTAATTTTTTCCTAATATTCCATGAAATGGGCTTAGCATGCATAATTTGACTCTTTTTTGGGCTTCCCTTTTGGGTTTTGACCTATTATGATTTTTGTCTCTTTGGATTTCTCAACGTTTTTAATGAGCTGATACTCAACTTTTACAGAATGATTCTTTCTATGTACTTTCCCTCTAGAAAATAAGGAATATTTTTCACCGGAAGTTCAAAGTCCTACCAATATAAATCATTACTCGTGTTTTAGGTCGAATAATTATGAACAAACATAACTAGGAGGGGCCCCAATTCAGGATTCACCAAGTGAGAATATTCTAATAACTTTTAGACATAGATTATGGATTTTTCATGACCCTAAACATGTGAATTTTGAACATGCATGAATTTTGGAAGTTGTTTTAGGCGTACAAAGGTATTAATGGACTCTATTAGGGATGCATTTTCCTTTTATTGATGACTTTTTTGTAGGATATATATAATGATAACTGGACATGATGTGAATAGTAAAAAAAGGTGAGTGTCAAACATTATATATCCATCTCCGATAGCATAATAGGGTTTTCAACACATTGAAATAATTTTTATTTTTTGAGCCATAGTGGGAGGACAGTATGAGAATGGTGCCCAAAATCATAGAGATGTTTATATCATCTTTGTGGGGGCAACTGTTACCCCTTGGTTCTAACTTGTGTAAGGGAGAGATGATGATTGGTCAGTTAAGTTAGAATTCCTTTTTGTGTCAGGGGAATTTTAGGAGAGGATGGTATGTAATTATTTATCTAGGAATATTCCAAATCCAAGGGTGTGATAGGAAATTAAGGTCATTTTAGTGGATAGAAAATAGAAAGGGCTCTCCTTATAATGAATTTTCCTTTCATCAATAGTCATTTTGTAGGCGGCATATGCAGAGCCTCTAGGGAATGATGTAAATAGTTAAAATAGGTGTATATAGGACATTGGCCTTCCATATCATATGGTTATGCCAATTGGTATCTTTTGGAATATGGATGGGGTATCTTTAGAAACCTCAAAGGAGACTAGAGATGAATTGGGCCTCTACATTCTAACATATCCATGATATGTGTAGGAAAGAAAATGTAAACAATGATATTAAAGACCCTTGAATCTTGAGGGATGTTATGAGGCTTAAAATCCATTGGGTGTACTGAGTTATGAGAGGAATCTCCTGAGGAAAATGTTTCCTTTTATTGAAAGATTTTTTTTATGGGAAACATATGTCGATCCACTGGGGCATGATGTGAATAGCCTAAAAAAGGTGTCTGAAATACATTGGCCTTCTATCTCAGAAGGCCATAGAGGTTTATGAGGATTCAAGATCTCTCTGATAATATAGTTTGTTTTCTCGAAGGAGTGTATCTATATATATTAGAATCATTTGTGTTTTGATTTACTCATGGACCAAATATCGCTTACGTAGACCAAACTCACACTCATGGTGAGACATTCATTCCATTTTTGGGAACCCTATTATTTAATGTTTTTTGGCTAGGGAATAAGTTTTTTTATGGGGAAGGGAACATTAATATATATGTTATGGTCATTTTTCTAGCACCAAATTCCTTGGCTATTTTCCCATAATGTCATTGGGGATCTTTTTCTATGATCCCTAAGCTCACGTGATCTATTCTCTGTGTGAAAAAAAGGGATTACAAGGATTTAGGGTCATTACCTAATAACATAAGAATCAATATCATGGATAACCTTAGGAATAAACCATTTCTATTCTATTTATCATCATACAACAAGGAGGATTTTTCCTCATAGTTTAATGTTGTGTGGTGAGGACAAGATGCAGTGACGTTTAGAGTCATTCAGTGAAGATGATTACTCTATCATAAAGATCATTAAAATCATTGAGTAAATAAGAATTCGGACGTCCTAGCATTCTATAGATGTGAGAGATGATATAATGTTTAAACCATAGTCCAAGGGGAATCATGACTCCGGAGGGATGAAAATGGGATTCAATGAATTTGGACATACTGAGATAGAAGAGTACTCTCATGAGGAAAATTATTCATTTTATTGATGGTCATCTTGTAGGCAACATATTCAGAGCCACTGGGTCATGATATGCAAGGAAAAGCAAAGTTTTTTGTATTACACTGACCTTCCATCTCATATGGCCGTGAAGGATTAGGTACATTTATGTTTTCCTGGGGTATGGAGTTTGAGAAAATGGATAGTTGTTTCTAGGAATGGAAGAAATACAATGATCATGAATACCCATGAACTACTGGAACTTCCACATAGATCTGAACCATATATATGCATAAGCATGATCTGTTGACTTTTCATGAGTGGGGGGGAATATGTAGGATCTCATAACCTAGAGTATTGGGCCAAACATAACTCATGAAGAATTTCAAAGTTTACTGCCTTGTAGTTAGTATAGTTCATGGACTCCTCATACAAGTCTAGCCTATGCACATGGAAAGGAGATTTTTTATGGTGGCAGTGTTGGGATTCCCAATCTGGTAATCACTATGTATCCTGCAATATTAGGAATCTAGGCGCATGTAGTTATGAACATCCCCTGTACCGATCTGGATCAGTCCATGAGTAGAGACATGTATGGGAATTTTTTTCAGTGGATAGGCTGGGATTCCAAATGTATGCCTCACTATGTAACCTGCAAGAGTAGGAATGACTCCTTACGTGGTTTTGAATTTCACTTGTACTGATATAGCTCGTTCCAAGTGTATGGTCATTTTTATTTCACTTTCTACGGGTTTCAGATCTGCATATGTCACTATAATTTTTTCACATAAGAAAATTCTCACCACTGATCCAAAGCTTACATGAGTTTTAATCAATGTGAGGGACATAGAGTGACATAGGTTTCTTATGCCAACATTGGGGAACATTGGATATTATAGAGGCATTTTTTGGGAGGATATGCTAAGATCAAGGATCGAGGCCTCACTATGTATCTTGCGAAGGAAGGAATCATGCCGTATGTAGTTCATTGAAAGACCCACTACAAGAAATTTAGGCTATTTCCATGGTTTGAAATCGTGGAAATAAGCCCAAAAACCATGGCTATAGGTTATAACCATGGTTCAATAGACTATTGCTGGTATTGGCATGGCTATATCAAAATACCTATAGCCACATTTTTAAACCATTGTAGAAAATTAAGCCACATTAGATCTATTTCCACGATTCAAAATAGTGGAAATATATCTTTTCCCACATTTTGAAACTGTGGTAAAATTCCTACAACCACAGTTTAAATCCATGCCTCTAGGACACCCCATTTCATAAAAAAAGTCCCCCACATCCCCCATTACAGACCCCCCCCCCCTCGCACCCCCATTCCCCCATGGATAGCCCACTTGAACCCTATTATACCCCCCTTCACCCCCATGCCCCTGGATATCCCCCATTCACCCACAGGAAAATCACATTGAACCCCACTAGAAAGCCCCATTACAGCCCCTGGACATCCCCTATGCACCCCATAGAACCCCCTGGACAACCCCTTCCACCCCCAAGACATCTCCTTCAACCCCCAAAACAATCCCTATCACTCCCTTGAACAAAACCTATACCCCTATGCCCACTGGACAAGCCCCATGCACCCCCTAAACGCCCCCTTCATCCCTATACCACAAAACTCCCCCCCTGCCCACCTGACACCCCCTATTTCCAAGAGACAACCCCTTACACACCCCTTCCCCCTTGGCACCACCCTGGACACCCCCTTGCCCCCATGAACACCCCCTACAGTATCCCACCCCATGGACATCCCCCTTTCACCCCCTTAAACACCCTATTGCACCCCCACCCTATTGTAGGAAACCCCCCCTCCCCCCCTAGTCAGACCCCCCCCCCCCCCCCCACTCTGCACACCCCCTCCCAAAACAGACCCTGAACCCCTCCCCTTTGAACCCCCCCGGAAGACCCCCCTGCACCTACGACAGAACCTTTTACACCCCTAGATAGACCCCACTTATACCCTGGATCAACCCCATTTCCCCCCCTACACACCACATTCCCCCCCCCCCCAGGAAAACCCCCCACTTCCACCCCCTGAACATACCCTGCCTTGGTCCCCGGACAGACCCCCACTTTGCACCCTAGATAGACCCCCCTTGAACCCCTATACATACCCCCTTACATCCGAGGAGACCCCCTGCACCCCGGAAGACCCCCCTGTAGACCCCCTACACACCCCCATATATACCCCCCCTACACACCCTAGCAGACCCCCTTCACACCCCTGGGCAGTCCCCCGTTTCACCCCTGCATACCCCCTTCCCCTGCCACACCCATACTGACCCTCCCGGCAGACCCACCCCCCTCCCCTATAGAGACCCAACACACCCCTAAACTGACCCCACTTGCACCTCGGATAAACCCCCTATCACCCTAGACAGACCCCCCTCCACCCCGATAGAACCTCCCATGCACTCTGGACAGACCGCCCTGCACACCCCCTCTGCCACTGTAGACACCCTTCCCCCTACATACCCCTCCCCCTACAAACCCCCCATGATTTAGTAAAATAAATCTATTATAAATAAGAGGGAAAATGTGGAGAGTCATAATCATGAAGAAATTTGTGGGGGGCTTAGAGAAGGATTTTAATGGTGATTCAACCTTATCTAAGATTAAAGAAACCTATAGAGATTTACTACACCCCCTAAACCACTGCCCAACCCCCCTTTCACCCCTGACCCACAACCCCACCCCACCCCTTTACACCACACCTACACCCTTTTCCCTTTCCTACACAACCACTGCATAGTTTACCTAAATGTATAAATCTATAGAGATTAACTACACCCCATACCCTACCCCCTTGATCCCCATACCCTAACCCCTTCCCCGATTGCACCCCATCTGCACCCTTCCCACTTCCCTAGAGACCCCTGCCCCCTCCCCCTTGCACCCTTTCCCCATGAAACTTTTCCCTCTCCCTACTACCCCATTGCACCTCCTACCCAACTACCCCACCCCCTTCAATTAAGACCCACCTTCAAACCACCACCCTCTCCACCTTAGATCCCACACACTCCCCCCCCCCTCAGACCCCCCCTTCCATGAAAACCTCCCCACTCTCGTACCTCACCCACCCCCTCTCCCTTTCCCTATAGACATCCCTCTGCCCCTACCCCCACCTACCCTTATCACCCTCCACCTGATCCATGCGCCATCCCTCTGCCCTGTCAACCCCCTTGCAGACCACCCCCAACAACCCTTCCCCCCCCCCACACCATCCCCTGGCCAGTTCCCCCACCCCCCTACAGACCCCCCTATAGAATCCCCTACACCCTCCCCCTCACCCGGCCCCTGCATACCACCTTGAACGCTCCCTCTTGTACCCCACATGCATGGATATGCTGATTGAAATCCAAGAGAAATGAAAATCATATAATAGGATATATGTATGGAACCATAAAAAGAAAGGCATAGTTTATGACATGAACAGTGTTGGATACATAATGAATATAAGGAATTGGTTTCCTTATCTTATCCTTCATGAGAATTTTTATTAGAAACTCCAGACTTTTACACTAAAAATTCTTGTTTGCACCAACAAGCTACAAGATAATGACAATTTTCTTCAATGAATTCACTAAAAATAAATGAATGTCAAAAATTCTACCGACATCATATTCCACTTGATTAACTATATCAAGCACAAGAGGTCATACAATAAATTTTCATCTTGATTTTAAATTTTCTATATCATGTGTGATGGGATATCTCCCATGTCATTAAATTAATTTTTCATTAAAGAAAAAATCAGATTCATATAAGAATGATCAAAAGATCAAAATAATTACCAGACGATTATTCCACAAACATGATAAATTTAATTATATCACCTTTACAAAGTTTACTTGAGGTTATTTAATAAATATCTCTAATGTCAATTAATAAAGAATACATAGAAGATAAGAACAAAAAAATATTTAAAAAAATTCTGTTAAATATGATGCAATGATAGATTAACAGGAACAGCTGCAAAACCAGGGCTTTTTTGACCAGCTAACCCTCCACAAGTTGGGATGAAGGAGTATTTCCTAAGACCCTAAATTGAAGGTGAAAACATAAATTCATACAAATCCATTTCCTAATAGATAAATTATTATTCTACAAGTGAACATAATGATACGTGATCTGTAAATGGACACTACTGTATCAATATAATGAAATTCTAATACCTACTATCAAAAAAATCTATTTTATATAAGAGTGTATGAAAATATAGATATATAGTTGGATAAAATGATCCCAATGATCAATGTCTGTAAAACAAACATTTAGGGATTAGGAGACCCCAGATGTCAAATATACGTAAAATTTATGAAAATAAATCAGGAGTGTGGAAAATTCAGGTTAGGCCATGACCCAGAGTCATTAATATATTCATGTTGTGAATCTCACATTGATTTTGTACTATGATGGAATTTTAAAAACACATCTCTATCTATATCAAGCCTAACAATCCACTAAACATAACCTTTTAGGCTTTATGCCGCATTTGGCAACCAACCCCGGATTTTAGTCTCCCTGGACACAACCCAGCCAAGTTACCACTACCTCCTCACCCCGTCATGTAGCTCTGCAGCCTCTTCCAAGAACGACTCTTCCCCTAACCCCTACACCATCACCCAAATCCTCTTAACCCTAAATAATCCCTCCTTACCTCGTACACCACCACCCCTCCCTATACTATCCTCCCCCATAAACCATACCCCTCCCTAATAACCATCCCGTAAATCCCCCTCCCCCTACACCACCCCACAGCCCCTAGACCACACCAGCCCCCAACCCCTATGCTTGTACCAACCCCCACCACTGAACCAGCCCCCCTGACCCCTAGCCCCACCCACACCCCTTACCATGTACTAGCCTTCCCACAAAACTAGCCCCCTCCACCAAACATAAGTCCCCTTAACTACCCACTTGTAGTAGCCCCCTAACCCCCTGATCCTCTCCCACCTCACCATGTACATGCCTCCCCGTAGACCAGTCCCCCCTCCCATTTAACACCCCAAAATTTCAATGTACGATATCTCATTAAAGTAATTCAATAGCTTTCACTACATGCAACACCGAGTTCGAGTGCACCACAACTATCCAAACTAGCCGTTGGAAATCTGTTATGAATCGTTTTAACTAAATTTTGAAATACAATATACTCTATATAATTATAACATCCATATTATGTGTTACTTGTAAATAATAATAAGAACAAATTCATTTTCTTCAGATAAAAGAAGTACCTTTCTAAAAATGAAATTTTACTGCATTTTAAGGGAGAACATTTTTAAAACCAATATTTTAAAAATTTATATATTCAATTTAATTAAATTAATTTCATTTTTAGAAAAATGACATAAAAATTTATTTTAGACATATTTTTGGTACTTTTCTAATAACATTCATATTTTGATGAAGAGTGAAAAATACTATGTTTTAATTGAAAACATCCTTTTTAATAGTTATAAAATATAGTGTTAAATTATGAATTTGAATGGTTCTAAAGTTTAATTATATTTTTTTTTATTTAATACAATGTAGGTCATTATAAGTAATTTCACATTTTAATATGACATAAAAACATGTAAATCTTTTGTTAGTTTTTACTTTTTTAAAAACTCATGTTTTGGTTTTGACAACGAGAATTAATGTTAAATTAATAAATAAAACTTATATGTTTTAAAGTTGGTAAAATTGAATTCATTTTTGAATTCATAATATCAAAATAATCTTACGGTAAATTTTTTGTATTTTTCTGAAATCTTTCAATTTTTGAAGAATAGGGAAAAACACTGCGTTATTGGTTAAAACTGACATTTAATTAAAATAATTATTTATATTATTTAAATTTATTTTAGGTCAAAATAGATAAATAATACCTATATATGTTCAATTTATTTCATTGGAGCCATTTTATATTTATCTTAGATATATAATAATTTGGTTGAACTTTTTACGGCCTTTTACCCACCTCCATGGAGCATTTGTAAATTTGAATAAAACATAATTTTACCATTTCTATGAGTTGAATTTTAAAAATCAGAGAGACTTAGTTAATATAAGTATGTAAAATGTGGTTTAATAAGAAAAAAATAATTTTTTACAAATAGTAACATTTGACTTTTATTTACCATGGTTAAAAGTAAATAGGGTGATTAGGGTTATAAATGATATCATAATTACCAAAACATGTGTACTAATTCTATTGGAAAAGTATAATTCATCCGAAAACAACCTTAGGAATAAAATATGATCCTCTTTGGTCCACATGGATTAGATTTGGACATTTATTATTGATTTATTTAAAGAAGAGTTAAAAGACTAAAATGCAATGTTTAATAACGAAAAAAAATTTAATATAGGGTTATACATATGATAAATTAGACTATAACTATTAATTGTATAGATAAAACTATTTCCAACAGAATGGTATATTATTTATAATTTTAAGACACTAAATAATTTAATTTATTTTTGACACAATGATGATGATGTAATTTCCTCATTAATGAAATATTAAAATAATTCATATTATATATATCCATGTAAATGTAAATTAAGACTTCTGATGGATTATAGTAATATTCTAGTTAAATATGACATGTTAGGATGGAATAGATAATTTTGTTGATGTGATAAGGTTTCTATGACTTTAACAAAAAAAATACAAAATAGTGTCAAAATTGACATAATTTAATTTTTAAAACAAATACAATATTATTGGTTGATATAAAATTCCCAAAAATCTAAGGTTTATCTAAAGTGCTTAAATTATATTATATATTTCATTAAATAACCACTTTAGGTTTTTATCGATGTTTAGAGTAAGTTTCTTAACCATATAATGTAAGAATACAAGAAGATACGGTAAAAGTTAAACTATTTAACTAAGAGTTAAATCAAAAGGATAAGGTTACAATGATAAGATAAACTTGCCTAAAACCGATTTATTTAGAGTATGTCAACCCATAATCACCTCTTTCTCAAAATAAATAATTTTAGAGCCATTATAATCTGCAAATGATTGTATAATAAATTAATATTTTAATCTTTTCTATAAGTGACCCTCACCCCTCTTATAAAAAGGCACATTCCCTTCTCTCAAAATCACACATCGAAATCCATTTGCCTTGGCCAAACCTTGCCAAAATATCCTCCCAACTTCCCTCATATTATCCTAGAGTCCATAAATTGATCAGAAATCCATCCTTAGGAGCCCTTTTGATAAACTCTAAAGGAAACACCCGAAAAAGAAGTAATAATTTATCCATCCTCTTTGATGTTCTTTTCTTCTTCCACTTCCAATTTCATTGTTGTTTCCATTACAAAATAATAACTCCCATACCTACCTCATAGTATGATGTTACTATAAATATGGTACAACAATATTCGTTATTCTACCTATCTTATAAATGACAACGTAACAATATGTGCATACGTACGACTTACGTCTTCACGTCGTGGGGTAGTTTGATATCCAAACAATTCATTATTTGTATGGGTATAATAATGAGTATAACTAATTTAAATAATAAATAAAGAATTCTAATGATTATTTATATATGATATACCTTCCAATTACATATGATTTCACCAAAAAATTAATGATATTCTCACTCATGCGTGTGCACAGATTACCGTCTCCTTGACGCGATGTGATTCAATCCCACATTCACCATTCAAAGAAGATTATAAATATATATATTATTAATAATTATGTAATATATGAAATAATATTTATACTGAATATATATAATTTTTTATTTATTTAATTACATATATCATATTCACTTACTTCCATTCAATACAATATGAAAATGAAAACAACATTTATGCATACGCATGACCTACCGTCTCCATAAACATTTCCTTCCATTACATATATAATTCTATTATAAATAATCATATTTTAAATTTATATGATATATAAATCAGGGTTTATATTTTTTATGTATTTAGATCATGATCTTAATGATACGGTCAGGAATAACAAGTTAAAACGCATATGATAAAGAAAGCGATTAATACCCAAAATATTAATTTAACATGGAAATCATTACTAAATGGGTAGTATAAAGTCATAAATGAATAATTTATGATATAATATATATTAATATGGTTCTAGTATAAATTAATAACATACTATGGTCATTATACATAATGATAAATGTAACCTCGACCAATGTATTGTGCGAGGTATGGGTTAATTCCTCAATCTCATTATTATTCGAGATTGTTTATGGGTATGTTTTTTGTGGAACATATTTATTATTCATATCCATGTTTCATAAAAGAGTTTTAAATGGGATTATTTCTAAGAGACTCTTTTATTAAAACATCATTTTAAAATTTTTAAATAGTTACTCTTCTAAATCGTTCTCATTAATGTCCATGTTTTCAAAATGATTTTTATGGATTTATTTATATAGACATGAATGTTTTTGAAATGTTAATTCCATTCAAAAGTTTCAAAGTGGTTTAGGAAAATTTAATACAAAAATGAATTTAAATGTATTCCTTTCTAAATTTTGTGATTTTTAAATGGTTTCATGAAAAAGGGATACTTCTCTCAAAGAGTTTTAAAAATAATTTTCATCTATGTCAACATAAATTAATGGATTATATATTTTTTTAAGTTGATTTATTATGATATAAATCTTCCATATTGTAATGAAGGTTTTGTGATATGTTTTACTGTGGATATGTTACTTATATACCGTTCATGATTATTGTTTAGACATCTTCACCGAGGCCTTATCAAAATGTTTCAAAATGTCGGGAATTATAAATTCCCTCATTATGAAAATAATATTTATGGTTCATGTTGTTATTCGAATAGTAGAATATAGATGACTGTGTATTATTATGGAATTATTTACTCAGCTAATATTTCTGCCAAAAAGTGTTCATGTTTATTATTTATAAAGGAATGTGTTTTCAAGAATTCACCATGGATATTGATTATGTTATCTTTTGCTAAATTGTTTACCTTTACTGTGCATCTGAGCTCACCCCTTTCTTATTTTTATTTTCCTAGGATTTACAAGAAGTGTATTATGAATGATATGAAAGATTAAGATAAAAGGGATTAATGGAATTGTCAAATTACTAACAATTCTTTATTTTATGTTTGAAATTGTAATGTGAAGTTGATGTATGTAATATATTTCCAAGACTACTAAATAGATCCATCAATTGGGACATGATTTCCTTGTATCATGCCAATGCATTAAAATAATGCAACGACTCAGGTTAAGTGGGATCAAAGTATTACAGTTGGTTTTAGAAGAATTTTAGCAACAACCATGGAATTAGATTTTGATAAAATCTTATTAGAGAAAATTACCCTATAATAGACATTGAGGATTAGTATAAAATAACTTCCTAGAATTTTGGTAATGTAGTGATTTGGTTTATTTTCCATGAAATACATCATTGTATGGATACTAGCAGGTAGAAGAGGCTCTGGAACAGATGCACATAGGGTTGAAAACTATTATAAGGATTTTTGGGCTTGACCCGGGGTATCCTAGTACACGACAATGGGCCTTGCTGCATTTTTGTTTACGACACTCTAGGGGGATATGCTTAGAATAATTCACAATTAATTTTCAAAAAATTATGAATAATATATGAGTTAATATTACAGCAAAGAAACCATTTTTTTGATTATCAGTCTAGATGCATGAAAATATTCATTTAATGTTGAGGATTTTTCTTCTTTTTGTATTATAGAGTCTGATATGATCTAACCTAGTGTGTGTCGTTATTTAGAATAGGGCCCCAGTTGATGGAATGATAACTCCCCCAAATGCATGATCTGATGGGTATGAAAGATCATGTCTTCATAGTCTTAAAGAATCATTTATAAACGAAATAGACTCACACATATTCTCATCATATGAAGAAAAAGTATTAGGTGTTGATAAGATAAGTGAAGAATTCTCTAATTACTATGGATTTCAAGGGTAGAAAGAGAACAAAAGGATGGTATAGAGAATTAATGATAAAGTGAAAAGGGGAAAGAATTATTTTACCATATGTGATAACTGTGGAAATAATCACCTTGGTAAATTCTTGAAGGTAATGATAGTTTGTTTTATGTGTGGAAAAAAGACACCATTTATGTGATTGAAGGGATAAAAAAAGTTTCAAATGTACAATGATTCATCTACAAGGAGTTGGGACACTATGTGAATCAATGTCCAAATCATCAATGCATACCCTTAATGATGCTATTGGATAATTATCAAGTTATGATAATACTAGAGATGAAGAGGAATGATTAGATTTATGATGTTTTTATGAAGGTATTGATTAATTTGAGTATTGTATTAATGATGTACATGTTATAAGAATTATAAAGTATACAATGACTGTACTGCAGTACTATTCAATTAAGGACTTGAGATTGTGTGGAAACATGAAAAGTTACTCAATAGCAGGTTATTTTTTTGGATAATATATGGTTGAGAGAAGGATGAATCCTAATATTGTTTAGATACTGAGGTAGTGTTTTTGGAATAATATATTATTGATTTGGATAAATTAACTTGGATATTCATGACTACATTGAAACTGATTAATGATTTGTATATTCCATCATTGTTGGAGTTTACAACATTTTTGGATAGAAGGGGTATATCTAGTATTCTATATGGAATAATGGTGCATGAATTAAATCAATAAGGGTTTATGGTAATTATGGGTTTTATAGTGTTTTAAAGGAATACATGATGAAGGTTTTCACATGTTATTACGTGGAAAAAAGGAGCTTCATTGTGTTTAACTTCCTTATAAATATTTGGCTATGGGTTTGGACAAAAGTATTTTGGATAATTCTAAAGTTAGAATCGATTATGTTTGAAATTTTATATTATTTTTAAGGTTAAATCATTTCTTGAGATTAGTTTGGATTGTCCTAAAAAGGAAAAATCGGAGGTCCGACGACAACCCGTCGCATCCAGCAATGTCGTGAGGCATGAACCTACAACTGAAGGGCGAGAAAGGTGCATCACCAACCACAGGCCCATGTGATGTCTGTATTATATAATGTAGGTTTTTAAAGTCCTAATAAATGAATTATAAATTCATTTTTGTGAACCTGATAAGATTTGGATAAATAGAATATTTTTATGTTCTATTATCATTTAGATGGAAAGACGATTTTGTGGTAGAAATTAGTTAAAGGATGTAAATCTATATGTCAATCATATTTTTTCTCACTTATTCTATAATGAAATTAATTCTTTACCTTTATGTAAGGGATCTTAAAACAAAAAATATGTAATCATAGTAACTTATGTTTTGTTGAACCGATGATATTTTAAATGATCTAATATTGGTGGAATTGAGGCCCTCAATTTTACACTTTTTTGTGATTGATGACCTCAATCGCTCCCTATAAATTTTTAAAATTTTCCACCAATTATATGTCTCTAATTTCCCCCAATTTTCTTCTAATAGAGATCATAATTTGGTGGTGACTTTTTCATTTCTCTTTCCCTCTTTTTAAGACTAAATTTTATTAACCCAATTTTTTATGTGGGTTTTCCACAAAGGTATTCTTCGATTTTTACCATTTTTATTTTTGAATAAAACATTCAAATTGTGAGGGAAAATTTTATTGAATGATGGTAGAATGTAACCCACCATGAATTTTTGTACATTATATCTTTAATGAAATTCAATAGCTTGTGTTACATGCAACACCGAGTATGAGTACACCACAACTTACCAAACAAGCCGTTCAAAAAGTGGTTAAGAAACGTATTAACTACATTTTGAAATATTATATAATATATATAATTTTATCATCCATATTTTGTGATTCTTAGACATAATATAAGAACAAATGCATTTTTTCAGATAAAATATGTTATATTTAAAAAATGCAATTTTACCACCTTTTAATGGAGAACCTTTTCTAAAATCAATAATTGAAACCTATATATATTAAATTTAATGAAATTATATTATATTTTATATGTGGGACAAAAAAATTGGACATTATTTTGATACTTTTCTGAAAACATTAATATTTTGATGAAGGGTAAAAAAATATTATGTTTTAATTGAAAACAACCTTTTTAATCAAAATAATTTAAAGTGTTAAATTATGAAATTGAATGGTTTTTAAGTATAATTAGATATATATTTATCATTTAATACAATTTAGGTCATTATAAGTAATTTCATATTCATATTTGACCCAAACACATGTTAATGTTTTGTTAGTTCTTATTTATTTAAAAACCCACTTTTTGGTTTTGACAACGAGAATTAATTTTAAAATAATAAGTGAAATGTATATGATATTAATTTGGTAAAATTGAATTAATTTTTTAATTTTTAATATAAAAATTATCTTCGGTATAATTATTGGTATTTTTCTGAAAACATTCATTTTTTTGATAAATAGTGAAAAACAATGATTTTTCAGTTAAAACCAAATTTTTAATAAAATAATTATTTATTTATATAAATTTATTTTAGGTCAGAATAGATACATAATACCAATATATGTTTAATTTAATTCATTGTAGTCATTTTATAATATTTTAGATATATAAAAATTTTGTTGATCATTTTACTGTCTTTTACCCACATCCTTAGAGCATTTGCAAATTTGCATAAAACATAATTTTACCGCTTCTGTGAGTTGAATTTTAAAAATCTGAGGTACATGGTTAATATCTATAAATAAAATTTTATTCAAGAAGATAACAATAATTTTTTGGTGAATATTAACTATTGACTTTTATTTACCACGGTTAAAAATAATAGGGTAATTAGGGATAAAAATGATATCATAATTACCATAACACGTGTCTTTATTCTATTGGAAAATTATAATTCGACAAAAACCATCCTTATGAATAACATATGATCCCTTTTTATCCACTTGTATTATATTATTACATTTATTATTATTCTATTTAAAAATGAGCTAAAAGAGTATAATTCAACGTTTAATAACTAAACCATTTTTAATATAGAGTTATACATAAGATAAATTCTACTATAAATATTAATTATAAATATAATAATATAACCAACTTAATGGTATATCACTTATAATTTTTAGACATTATATAATTTAATTTATTTATGGTACAATGATGATGCAATAATTACAACATTAATGAAATATTAAAATAATTGACATTATAAATATCCAAATAAATGTAAATTTAGACTTATGATAAATTAAGCAAAATTTATAGGTTAATAATACATTATAGGGTTGATTAGATAATTTTTTTGAAGTGATAAGGTTGTTTTGACATTCACAAATACAAAATACCAAATACTGTCAAAATTTACCTAAATTAGTTTTTAAAACAAATAGTATATTATTGGTTGGAATAATACTCCCAAAATAATAAGTTTCAGTCAAAGGGATTAAATAATATAATATATGTCATTAAGTAACCCCTTTATTTTTTCTTGGAATTTTAGAGTAATTTTATTACCCATATAGTGTAAGAATACAAAAAAACACTATAAAAGTTAAACTATTTAACTCTGAGTTAAATCTACAAGATAAGGTTAACATGGTTACCTAAACTTTCATAAAACCTATTGGTTGAATGTATTTTAACCCATAACCACCTATGGATCAAAATAAATTTATATGGAGCCATTTTCAACCTTTTAATATGAGGAATGTATTCGTCATAGTAAGTGTAAGGTGGACCCTACTATAGTTCCTTGATTCTTCAGTAGGTCTCATGAGACAACTAGACGTGGAATTGAATGAGGGCTTTCCAAATTTGATATCTGGTTTTCGCCGAGGCCTTAATCATTTTTAGACATCTTGACCGAGGCCTTGACAAAAATTTTCAGGATGTCTGGCATTATACATTCCCTCATTAAGAAAATAAAATTTATGGTTCATGTGGTTATTCTACTAGTAGAATACCCATGACTATGTTTTATTATGGTATTATTTACTCAGCTCATATTTCTACCATAAGTTGTTCATTTTTATAATTTTTAAAGGCATGTGTTTTCAATTATTTAGTGTGCCAATTGATTATGTTATCATTGGCTAAATTGTTTACCCTTACTAAGCATCTGAGCTCACCCATTTCTTCTGTTTTCTTTTCCCCGGATTTCCAAGAAGTGTATTATGATTTTTGTATAGGGTGATGATAAAAACAATAATGGAATTCTCAAATAACTATCAATTCTTTATTTTATGATTGATATTGTAATGCGAAGTTGATGTTTGTAATCTATTTCCATGACCTCTAAACTGATTGGTCATTCAAGACATGATTTCCTTGTATCATTCCAATGTATTAAAACAATGCACTGACACTAGGTAACTTTGGTCGGAGTGTTACTCTCTGCCCACCACAAACCATCCCTTACCCCCAGCCCCTAGCCTACACATTCCCCCCAACTCCTATATCCTGCACCAACACCCTCCCTCATCCTTGCACCACCCTCTATCCCCCCATCACCACCCCTACTCATTTCTATGTACTAGAATCCCCTCCAGAGATAGACCCCTCCCCCCAAAACTAGTCCTACCTCCCCTAACCCACAACCCCCTCCTCTAACCCCTCCCCCTACACCCCTTCCCACTAGCCTACATCGGCCCCTAACCCCTCACCCCTACACCACCCCCAACCCTCCTACACCACTACCACCCCTCCCCTATACTAAATTCCCCCCTAAATAAGTCCCCTCCCCCAAAAACTAGTCCCCCTCCACTGACCCCCACAAACCACCCTCCCCAAACCCCCCTCCCCTACTCCCCATCCCATAGCTTGCACCAGCCCCAACCCCTATCATGCACCCACCCCCAACCCCCTTACCCCATCCCCCAACATTCCCTTAAACTAGAATCCCCCCAAACTAGCCCCCCCCCCCCCCCCCACACCACCCACCTCCTCTAGCCTATACTAGCACCACCTAACCACCCTACTCCCCTGAACCCCCTACACCCACCCCCCCAACCTGTCCCCTCCCCCCCAAACTAGTCCCCTCCCCCAAACTATCCCCTACCCCTACCCCCATCCTATTTGCCTACACTATCCCTTTTAATTAAATGTATTTATAAAATTCATCTCGTTTTGTATATATTTATGTTGTAGTTTATAAATAATTTATCATTAACATCCATATCCCTGAAAATTCTATAACTGATAAAGTGACCAATTTATATAATGTAATAAATAACTAAAGGATATGTGTGGCATTAATTTTTCATCTAAAATTTTCGAAACAATAGTTCTACACATGTATTATTCTATAAATAGAAGATAGAATCATGAACACTTGAATAAAATTAATCACAAAATGTATTAAAATAAAATAAAATGCTAACATTCTGATTAAAAAATATATACTCACAAGAATAAGACATTACAAGGAATAGATTCATGAAAAAATTATAGCGGCTTAAAATACTGATCAAAAACTAAATTAACAGCTTTGAATAACACCAAATCTGAAATCATGATTAGTATGTGAATGAAAGATCAAATTTAAGTGATCGCCAACAACACCAATAAATATAAAGCTGTAAAGGAATCATAAATACTAAACTGATATTTTTATGTGGTTCACAGAATTAGAAAGAAAGAATGACCATAACCAGGATTATCCAAACACGGTAGAATAAATGATGTTAACCTCATGGACCCTCAGTGGTATTTCATTTCCCCTTATTCCCCACCTTTTCTTCATAGGCAACTCATTATTTTTCTTCAAACATGGTTTAGGTTTAACAAAATATCAATTATAGTGTTGAACATGTACACGGAGACAATCAAAAGTCGAAATTCCACTTTTGAATCCAACAATGAAAACTGTAGACCACATGATGCCCAACACCCATTTTAAGATCACTATTTATGATATATAAATATTCAATGAAAAAAATGAACTACAATAGTGAAAAACTGAATGAGTTGGTTTTCCATCCCATACCCCAAGAAAAAAAATTAAAGGTTTAATATACAATGAAAACATGTGGTGCAATAAGAATTCACCATCAGGTAATTCCAATAGGATATAAACATGATTTATAATAAAACATCATATAATGAGAAAAATGAATCACTGTATGAGACAGAATGTTCAGAAAAACTCTATAAAAATTCCCGTTACAACATCCACTTTTTTACTCTTCCAAAATTAGAAGCATTTCACTTCATCAACAAAAAGTCTTCATATTCTCTCATACCAACCAAAAAATCATGTAAATAAGAACTGTCCCACCCTCTTCCCATGTTAATCAAATTCAGATTCAACTGAGCATGATTATATGAAACCAAAATTTAAATCATTCTATTATATTGGAATTAATATATAGTCTTCAACAAAAATGTCCTTATACAAAGTCATGATTCCAAAATATGGATCAATGTGTATCATGAAAAACACCAATGATTTCTAATTCAATAGATAGATCTGATTAATTCCTCGAAACATGATTTCCGCTATTTTTATACTCCAATATAAAAATGTAAAACAATAGATTATTAAAAATATTATATTTTATGATAGGGAACAATAAGTTCATAGAATGATATAATCATTCATTCTCCCCACACATACAGTAATATTACACTATTAATTTTAAAATAATGAAATAATAAAGTAGTGGAACCATAAGTTCATGGATGAAAAAAAATAATATAAAAAATGATGAATATAATGATTTTTGAGCTTATATATCTCTCACTAATTATATAATAATATCTTATAAAATAAATTCTCACCCCTAAATAATACCCCAAAATGACCCAATATCTCAATCCATTAAATCTCTCTTTACTGTGTTTGGATATGTAGTGAAAAAATGATTTTTGATACACTACATTCCCCTCCCCATTGTGATTAAGAATTCATAATCACTCTTTATCACCCCACACTCCCCTGCATCATATCAGAAATGACAAAAAATTGTTGTAATGTTATGTTTAAACTGAATTAAGAGATAAAATAACAGTAAATTTTAAATATGCATGGATAATAATCAAATACTCATATAGAAACAATCTGATTTCATGAAAATCACATTTAAGAAATTAAAATTAAAATTCATGTAAATAAATGGATTTTGATTGGGAATGTCTTCATAACCACACCATAGTAGTCTAGACACCATCACCAAAATAAAAAATTAACTAATCAAAAACCATTATGATATACTAAAATTTTGATTGAGATCAATCTATTTATACGTGGGAATAAGTTTATTTACCTAATGGCCACATAAAGGTCGTCCTCCACATATTATTTCAATGTATATAACACTGATCGATCTCGTTATTCATTGGATGGGTTACATGTCTCTATCATTGATGGTTTCTATATCTTTATGTAAATTCTAGAATCTCTTATATTTTCTTAGAACTACCATAAATAATACAATAATATTTTTTAAAATCTTTCCTTGATGTAAATTTTCTCTCTTTTGAATATAGAAAATTACTTTTCTCAAGATTATAACCCCCATAAAAAATTCCCCATGTTCCTATACTTGAATTTCAACAATTCAAAACCAATTCATTAATTATCCTGCTCTGATTGTTCAGTTTTTAATGTTTGTTATTCAATTTATTTTCATATGATTTTTAAGTCTCTAATGGTTTAGTAATTAATGGTTTAGGTTTTAAAGTAGTTTTACCACTCTTGGGAATAGTCAAAACTTGTGAGTTATTCCTGAGAGGTTTGTGTGTAACAATATTCTTCTATGATATTGGGTAAGGGTAGACATAAGTGGGAATGGGTTCCGTAACCATTTTATTGTTTTATATATATAATCTCAATGATGAAATTTGATAATTCTTTTTTTGTTTCATTAAAATTAATCTAAGAATTTAAATTGAAAATATTATTTTTGATTTAGAGATGGTTCAGAATGAAATTGGTTATGGATTAGAAAATTTTCTAAATGGTTAAGATTTAGACCATGTAGATGATTGGGTAATTGATTCTCCAAAAAAATGAATTTTTTATTTTTATTTTACATGGGGTGAAAAATGTCTTATTCATAAATATCTTGAGTATTCAAATAATTCTCTTCTATTAATGGTATCCCTAGAATATCTTCCTTGATTGATGTGATACTTGGGAAATTATCTGTCACTCGAGAAGATCCTTTTATTGGAAAATATTCCATTTTATGATTCTAAAGTAGTAAATACTTAGAAATTTACCACAAATAGTAGTTTCAAAGTAATGTTAATAATCCCATGTAATATGATAGGTAATAAGAATATGATATAGAATATCTTTTTGATATAGATTTTAGGAATAAAAGTTTCCCTCCCTTGAAGTATAAATGATATTAGTGCCCTGATCGATGGGGGACCTACACTACAAAATATAATAAATAGAATACCATGGATAACATGCATAATTATGTGGGAATCTAAACAGAATATTCGAGTTCTACTCAACAATACAAATATTGAGGTTATCTATCCTCCAAATTTAATGGATATTGTGTGAAGATATTTTCTCCACCAAGATAGAGTTACCTCAACCATTAAATTAACTATATTTGATAACCATATATACCTTAAAATCATTCACAATACATCCTCATAACATTGTATTTATAAGACCCATTCACATTATGTTTTAGTACAACATTGGGGTTATCCACTTGATCCACCACCCTTGGGGAGATCTATCATTTGTAATCACATCCTGAGGGAAGATCCCCTTTTTAGTAGCCATTCTCTTTTCAATAGGATGAAGGGGTCCTAATTTTTTCACTGAGAGAGAGCACAACAAACTAAATGAATAGAAGGATCTATTCTTTCCTTCACGTCCCTTGTTCCATGTCTCCTAAATCACACAAAACCCCACTGAAAATAGTATTACCTGATGATTAAAAATATATAAATGGTTCTAAACACCTTGAAATAATGCAGAAACAAGTACAGATATGTATCCCCCTTTAAATTGAAATCCCATATGTTTCCCAACAAGGTTCCAAGAAATTTAGTCCCAATCAACATCACCAAATAAGATATAGACTAACTCATATTTTATCATCTCACAACACATACATTGTGAGGGTATCTAAATTACTTTTCTATAGATATTAATTTCGGTTTGTATTCCATTATTGTTGAACCTCAAAAAATGTATGTTCAACATAACTGGGATTTATTTAGACAAGAAATTGCTCACCCACTCATCATGATCCTGATTGGATCATAATAACAAGTGAAACTCCAACGCATTAAATTATCCTAATGTAAACTTTCAGAATTTTCACATATCTAGTCCATCGAGCATATAAATCGTATTCTAAAAATCTTATTATCCTTATCGAGGGATGCTGATATAAACCCAGGGTTTATTCTCACATTCAAAAAGTAAATGTGATGAATATGGAATATAGGTATAAAATAAAAATAAACTAACAAGTATTATTTCTGGTAATGGATGTCACCCACCTGCAAACCAACACACCATGTGTGGGTTCTTCTCCACAATTTTTTATGAATATCATGAATGGAAATTGATTTTAGGATGTCTAATGGAATGTTTGCATATTTTAATTTTCATCCCCATGGTCAAACTTTCCTAGAAACATTTTTAAGTTTTAAGTCAAACCTAGATATGGTAACTATGAAATAAAAAAATATAAATATACATTATTAATGGATCTATTAAATATATTATGAGGATTCAGGGAGGTGGGGTGGCCATGTCAAAACCATTCCAGAGCTGCGTCGGAACCGTGCTGCAGCCATGTTGGAGAATGAAGATCAGGGGGAGGTGGGGTTGCTATGTCTATGATGTTGAGAGAGAAGTAGGATTGTCAGGGGGATGAGGTGGCTACATCAGAACAATTCTGTAGCCACGTCGGAAAAGGAGGGTCGTAGGGAGGTGGGGTTGTCGTGTATCAAACATCGGGAGAGGAGGAGGATCATAGGAGGGAGGAGGATTGAGGGGGAAGAGGGGATGGAAACTCTCAAGGGCCGAGGGGGGAAAGATCACATGGGATGCTTGTGTCACAGACACTAACACCCCAATAATCCATTGTACGCTTCTCTTTGAATAATACAATATCGTGCGATGTACACAACACTGAGTTCAAGTGCACCATGACCTATCAAACTAACAATTTAAAAAGATTTAATGAATAGTAATAACCACATTTTAAATTTAATATACTTACCATATATTTTTAACATTCATATATTGTGATTCTTAGACATAATTTAAGGACAAGTTTTGCTTTTTATATAAGAGATGTAGTTTAATAAAATAGTCTTTTCACCTTTTATTGGACAGCACTTTATAGTCCAATTTTGACACTTTTATGTATTCAATTTGAAAAAAATAATTATTCTTTAGAAGAGGAACATAAAAATTTAATTTTGATAAATCTTTGAGGTTTTTATGATCACATCCTTATATTGTTGAATTGTGAAAGACAATAAATTTTAATGGAAAACAATTTTTTTAATCAAAATAATTTATATTGTTAAATTATAAATTTGAATGGTTTTGAAGTATAATTAGATTATATTTCAATCATTTAATCCAATGTCATTAATTGGAAGTAATTTCACTTTTAAATTAGATTAGAACATATATCAATCTTTTGATTGATTTTACTTATCAAAAACCTGCCATCTGGTTTTGACAATGGAAATTAATATTAAATTAATTAGTGAAACTTCTATGGTATTAATTTGGTTAAATAGACATAATTTTTGGATTCGAAATATCAAAATAATCCTAGGGGTATTTTTTGGTATTTTAATATAATAAAAACAATATTTTGATGAATAGTAAAAACACTATATTATTGTTTAAAAACTGGCTTTTTATATAAATAATTATTTATTTCATTCAATCTAATTTTATGTAAAAATAGATACATAATACCTATATTAGATTAATTTAATTTATTAGATTCATTTAATAATAAAAATATGTGTGTAAAAATTTATTGATTTTTTAATGTTTTTTACCCACCTTTTAGGCACGTTAACAAATTTGTATAAAACCTTATTTTACTGCTATGATGAATTGAATTTCAAAAATCTGAGACACACAGTTGAACTCAGTAGGTAAAATGGGGTTCAATAAAATGAAATTAATTTTTGTTGAATAGTATCTTTTGAATTTTATTTACCACGGTTTAAAGTAAATAGGGTAATAAAATGTAAAATGATATTATAATTACCCTAAAACTTGTCCTCATTCTATTGGATAAATTTTTTTCGACCAAATAATCCTTGATAATTAAATATAATCCTTTTTGGTCCACCTGGACTAGATTAGGACATTTATTATTATATTATTTAAAGATGGGTTAAATGTGTTAAATTAAAATTTAAATAACTAATACTTTTTTAATATATGGTTATTCATAAGATAAATTCGACGATAAAAATTCATTAGAAATAAAAAAAAGATTTAATACATCATGGAATTTTATTTATTATTTTAAAAAAATTAAATAATTTAATTTATTTATGTCAGAACAATGATTCAGTAATTACCTTATTAATGAAATCTTAAAATAATTAATATTATAAATATCCAAATAAATTTAAATTGATACATCTCATTGATTCCACAAATATTATCGATTAACGTGACATTTTATGGTTGATTCAATGAATTTTGTTTGAAGTAATAATGCTTTTGTTACATTCACAAAAACAAAATATTAAATTGTGTCAAAATTAACATAAATGTGTTTTTAAATCAGATATTACATTATTAAAAGATATAATATTTCTATAAATCTACGATTCTACCAAAGGACTTATGTAATGATAGATATATCATTAATAAACCACTTGATGTTCTCTTGGCTGTTTATAGTATGTTTAATAACCATATAATGTAAGAATACAAGAAGACATGGTAAAAGTTAAATTAATCAACTAAGAGTTAAATATTTAAGATAATGATAATATAATGACCTAAACTTGTATAAAAACAATTTGTTGAAAATATTTGGACCCATCCCCACCTTAACAACGAAATGTATCTATCTGGATCTATTATAAACAGAAAATGATTATATAATAAAATAATATTTCAAGATTTTCCAAAAGTGACCCTCACCTCTCTCATAAAAGGGTACTTCCTGTTCACTTAATTTGACACCTCCAAAGCCAGTTGTCTCAGCCAACCCCTCCTCAAATATCCTCCCAACTACCCTAACTGAACCCTAGAGGCCTTATATTGATCGGAAAGCCAATCTATGGATCCCTTTAGATCTAATCCAACGGAAGCACCTGAAGAAGAGGTAATAATTTCACTACCTCTTTCAAATTACTTTTCTTCTTCCACTTCTTCATTATTTGTTGTTTTCATACCAAACTAATAACTTTTTTTTATACATATAATGACGTTATTATAAATATGGTATGTAACACCCCAAGATTTTATGAAAAATATTCTTTTTAATGTCTTGTGTTGTACGCTGCACCAAAAGGAGCTTGCACAACACGCATCCTTGACTTGCCTTGCATTGTACGCAATTGCGACCTTCCTCGATAGCGTGTTTAGTACGCAATACTGAGTTTCACTAAACAACGATATGCTATTAAAATATTATTAAAACTAGCCGTTATAAATAGTAATAACCACATTTTGAAATTTTGTAAATTTTATTTTTCAAAATTGACTTCATTTTTGGATTCGGAATATCGAAATTAGCTCAGGGTGAAATTTTGGTACTTTTCGGATAACTTTCATTTTCTGATGAATAGTGAAAATTACTAAATTTTAATTACGAACAACCTTTTTAGTCGAAATAATTAATAGTGATAAATTATTAATTTCAGTGGTTTTAAAGTATATTTAGAATATATTTTTACAATTTAATACAATGTTTTTCATTTGATGTAATTTCACATTTAAACTAGACATAAACAAGTGTCAGTCTTTTGATAGTTATTATCTCTTAAGAACATGCTATTTGTTTTGACGACGGGAATTAATTTTTAAATTAATTAATGAAAATGATATTTTTTGAATTTGGTAAAATAGACATCATTTTTGAGTTCATAATATGAAATATAGCTTAGGCCTAATTTTTGGTATTTTTCTCGAAACTTTCATTTTTTGATGAATAGTGAAACCACTAAGTGGTAGTTAAGAAAAATGAATTTTTCATAAAACTTAATTTTACCACTTCTGTGGGTGGAATTTCAAAAATCCAAGAGACACAGTTGATGTCAATAAGTAAAATTTGATTCAATGAGATGAAAATAATTTTTTGTGAATAGTAACTTTTTACTTTTTTTTACCACGGTTAAAAGAAAATAGGGTAATTACGAGTAAAAATGATATTATTATTACCCTAAAACATGTCCTAATTCTATTGGATAAGTTTAATTCAACCAAAAACAACCTTAGGAATAAAATATGACCATTTAGGCCCACTTGGATTAGATTAGGAAATTTATTATTAATTTATTTATAAAAGGGTTAAAATAGTTAAAATCAATGCTTAAAAAGTATATCATTTTTAATATAGGGTTATACATAAGATAAATTCGACTATAGATATTCATTAGAAATATATAAATATTTCCTACATAATGATATTTTATTTGTAAGTTTTAGACTTTAAATAAGTTAATTTATTTATGACACAAAGATGATGCAGTAATTATCTTATTAATGAAATATTGACATAATTAATGTTATAAATGACAAAATAAATGTAATTTGAGACTTTTTATGAATTACACTAATTTTATAGGTTAATATGACATTTTATTATTTATTTAATTAACTTTTTTCGAACTAATAATTCTGTTATGATTTTCACAAAAATCAATTACTAAATAGTGTCAAAATTGACATAAAATAGTTTTTAAAAAAAATATTATATTATTAATTGTTATTTTATTCCTAAAAATCTGAGGTTATGCCAAATGACTTATATAAGGTTATATATATTAATAATAAACAACATGGGGTTCGTTTGGCTTCTTATAGTAATTTTATTAACCTTATAGTATAAGAACACAAGAATACACAGTAAAAGTAAAATTATTTAACTTAATGTTAAATCTAAATGATATGGTTAAAATAGGAACCTAAACTTGTCTAAATTCTATTGGATGAGATTATTTAGACCCATCCCCACCTTAGCTTCGAAATAAATCAATTTGGAGCTATTTAAAACCGAACTTGACTTTATAATAAAATAATATGTTTAGTTATTCCAAAGGTGCCCCTCTCCTCCCCTATAAGAGGCCACCTCCTCCCTCTCTTACTCAGACCACTTTGAGTCTTCAAGCTCAGCCAACCCCTGCCAAATTCTCTTATCCACTTCCCTAGAAATATCCTAGAGGTCATGGTCTTCTTAAAATACCAATTTTAGTGCCCTAAGAGGAGGACTCAAAGAGGCGCATCAAAGAAGAGGTAATGTCTGTTACTAATTCTTTCAACTTTATTTCTTATTCCACATCTTCTTCTTAGGTTTTTTCATTATGAATTAATAACATCAGTATAACTCATATAATTATAGTTTATTATAAGTATGAAACAACCCTATTTTACCATCTATCCATCCTACGGAAAATGAAATCACCGCGCGTGCGTACGTACGGAATATCGTCTCCACGCCGTGGTGTAATCTATTTTCCACCACCACCTTACATGGATGGGTATAATGGTGTAAATAATAACTATATATGATTATTGTAAAGTGACATTTATTCTGAAATTGTATACATACACTCCAATATAATTCCACGATCATGAGAACGATATCATCACCCGTGCGTACGTACGGACTACCGTCTCCACGACGCGATGAGATTCATTATCCACATTAACCATTCATGAATGATTATAAAGTATATATAATAATTAATCATGAAATATATGACATAATAATACTACTGGATTTATGTATATATATATTTATTTCATTTACTTAATTCCACTCAATTCAATAAGGAAATGAAAACAGCTTTCGTGCGTACGTACGGCCTACCGTCTCCATGAACAGTGTGTTTATTTCCATTTATAGATCCATTATATATATGTATATTATGAATATATATTATATATAAATCATGTTTTACATTCTGGATTTAAGTAATCATTATCTAAGTAATCATATAAATAATTACAAGTTAAAACACGAACGACAAATGAGACGATTTTACCCAAAATGCTACATTAACATGAATTTACAAAAGAACGGGTAATATAAAGTCCTATGTGAACAATATATGATATAATAACATTTAATATAATTCTGTAATAAGTCAATGGCATTATTTAAATCATTATACAGGAGTTTCGGACACTTACTAAGAAAATCAGACCTAAGGTAAGGGAAATATCACAATCTCATTTTTATCCGAGATTGTTTATCTTTTCGTAATTACTGGGGTGTATATTATCATCCACATCCATGTTTTTTTCAAAATTTAATATTATTTCCATCCACCTACATTTTTTTAAATCCTATTTAACCCTTCAGTGAGTTTATAGTAAAAGATATGAAAGGAATCTTTTGTCATTTTTCGTACGAGGTACTTTTTTTGACTTTTCCGACAAAAGTACGAGAAAGAATGTTTTTTTAACTTATACGGCATGAATGGATTTTTAAAACATTATTTCCAAGAATATTCCTTTAAAAGTTTTCAAGTTTATTTTTAATCAACTTCTTTTAGTTTAGAATTGTATGACATGTTAAGAAATGAAAAGTGTTTTTAAAGTAGAAAGGATATTTTCCTCAAGAATGGAGTTCAAGAGTTTTATCAAAATTATTTTCCATCTAAGATAATATAGGGTTATGTTTCTATCCCTATTATTACATGGATTTGATTATTTTGTGATGGAAATATTTTTATGAATTCCTTTATCTTATATGAATTGTTTTATGATGTCACGATGATTAAGATTCCCATTTTGATTACATGGGTTATGCAATGAAGTATAATTTATGATTTTGTGGCACACATAAGAATGGTATCATTATGAGATGGGTGGGACCTATATCTCCCTCCAATGAATTGGGTAAAGATTTTATATCTCATGAGATAGACATGGCTAGAACGGCGGGTTAAACTGGTTCAGTGAAACAAGACAGAAACAAGGAGTGAACTCGGTTCAGAAATGGACTTTGTCCACTAAGATAGTCTTGGAAATGAGTCTTGACTAATAAGAAATGGTTCTCTATGATTATTTTAGTATGCCGCAAATATTCGTGTTTTAAGGTATGATTATTGGGATTACATTTCATTACTATGATTTGTCCCATGTTATGATATTATGATCTCTTTTGCAGGTTAAGATTTCCAAAATGTTATGTTCTTATGAATATGATGTTATTGATATTTCTTTTGTTTACCCTTACTGAGCATTTGAGCTCACACATTTATGTCTTCCTTTCCCCAGGATATAAAGAAAGATTTTAGGAAAAAAAGGGAAGATCTTTATTGGAGATATTGAAGATCATTCACCATGTTTAGAATATTATATTCCGAGTCTCCAAAGACACTAAACTATTACGGTTCTTGTGTGTGTGTTGTTGTTATGTACTAAGTATTCCGAAAAAGTAATATAATGTCCATGTACGTCAAGCTTTGGGTCTCTATAGTTGGTATTAGAGGAAAGGTTTAGTCAACCTTTGGAAATTAGGATGCGAAAACGTTAGTGAGATCCCTAGAGATATTTCTAGGGTATATCTAGGGATGTCCCTAAGGATAAGTATACGTATAGGATACAGTCCTAGAACTACGGTAAAGATCGTAGAATTTAACCTAAGATGTTAGATATTGAGGATACTCCCGCTTTACTTTGTTGTTTTCCCTAGCATGATTTTTTCCTCTCACAGATTTTGTTTTTGGTGTTTTAGTCAATGGAGGGAACCAGAAGGAATTCGGTTAACATTGAATCCAATTGACAAAATGGTGACTATGAGCAACAAAATTGCATAATGCCTAGAGAGAAAGATATTGTGATTATCCCGAATCAGTCATCGCGAAATATGATTCACAATGTGAAATTTAGTGGTATGCCTAATTCATTAAAAAAGAAGAAGGTAGACTTTTATGCATGTTCTCATGTTGAGGAGCATAAAGAAAGGAAGGTTGAGATTTATATAAAAGGGAAGAAGAACCTTGAGGAATACCTCAAATGGAGGGGAAGATGTTATCTGTGTGGAGAAAAGGGTCATAGAGTGACAGACTGTTATGGAGTTCAATGTCTTATTTGTGGAGAACATGAGCATTACCCAACTCAATGCCCTGACCTAAAAAGTTACTTCTAAATCTAGGAAGGACATATTCTAGGAAAATAATTAAAGAGGATGGATTGAAGTGTTTATGTATTGGTATTAAAGAATAATGTTGTTGAGGTACTTTTATTGTGTATTAGAATATTTTTGTATTAGTCTATTGTGGTTTTCAATAATTTTAAGGTATCGGTAACCATGAAAAGTGATTCAAATATTTTGGAAAGGAGATGATATGCGAATAATGAAGGGATAAGGAGAAAATGAAATGTTTGATAGTATTCATGAGCTCATGATTGATATAAGGACTAAGTGATATCATGGTTTGAGTATATAGAATTGTGAGGATTTTGGTATGTGGAAAATGTTAACTTTTAACTGCATTCATGTTTTCACTATGGTTCAATGGGTATTCATTCTTCAAGAGAATACATGATTAAGGTATTCACATGTTTGTAATTTTACCAACAAGATATATCTTATGATATATTGGGGATAAATCATGCCATTCACGTGATTGTTATGTGAAATTTCATGTAATCATTTTCTTTATACTATGAGCTTGGACAGAAGTATTTTAGATAAGACTAAAGATTGGAATGGATTATGTTGGACATAAGTTAGTATTGTTTAAGGATAGAACATTTTCGATATTATTGATGGGATGTTATAGTATTATAGCTTTAGAAAAAGGACAACCTGCAGGACGGGCGACAGCCCATCACGTCGGACAAGGCTGTGGGAATCAAACCCACAACCGAAGTGTGACTGGCCTTTATCGCCTACCACTGGCCTACAAGAAGTCCATGTTTAGTATAAACTATTTTTATTATATTAAGTAGTATAATATAAGAAGTATAAGTCCAATTTAGGAACCATATATGTTTAATCTCACTATAGATGGACTTACGTATTTTTTGATAACTTTTCTAACCTTTTGTTTGAGACATATGGAATGACCCATCATTCTATCACATGATCTGCTAACACATCACGAATGACAAATTCAACTTCATTTCAGTAAATGATGAAGTGTAAATTGTTCAATTCATGAACAATAGTGAGATTGTACCAAAATCATGTAACTATTTCTTTTAATTCATCAACTTTAGGGAAATGATCTTGAAAACCAAAAATGTTGTCTTAGTGACCTTATATCCGATGAATTAGTTGGTACCTTAGATCATCACAAATCTATGGATTTGTGATTGTTGTATTTTTCATATCCATGTTCTCTATCACTCTCTATCAGAACATGATGGTTATATTTCTCTTCCATATCCATATTTTCACCTCTGTGGAAACCTAGTGATTAGTTTATTTGGGTAACCGTTACGTTTCATACGATTGTTTTTAAAGATTGGTTTTGGTATTCCTTTTTACGATGTGGGTTTCTATTAAAGAAAATTTCGAGTAGTAAACCATTTATAACCTCGAAGAATTTCGAGGGCGAAATTCATTTTAAGGGGGGTAGAATGTAACACCCCAAGATTTTATGAAAAATATTCTTTTTAATGTCTTGTGTTGTACGCTACACCAAAAGGAGCTTTCACAACACGCATCCTTGACATGCCTTGCATTACACGCAATCGCGACCTTCCTCGATAGCGTGTGTAGAACGCAATACCGAGTTTCACTAAACAACGATATGCTATTAAAATATTATTAAAACTAGCCGTTATGAATAGTAATAACAACTTTTTGAAATTTTTTAAATTTTATTTTTCAAAATGGACTTCATTTTTGGATTCATAATATCAAAATTAGCTTAGGGTGAAATTTTGGTACTTTTCGGATAACTATCATTTTCTGATGAATAGTGGAAATTACTAAATTTTAATTAAAAACAACATTTTTAATCAAAAAAATTAATAGTGATAAATTATTAATTTGAGTGGTTTTAAAGTATATTTAGAATATATTTTTACAATTTAATACAATGTTGTTCATTGGATGTAATTTCACATTTAAACCAGACATAAACAAGTGTCAATCTTTTGATAGTTATTATCTCTAAAGAACAAGCTATTTGTTTTGACGACGGGAATTAATTTTTAAATTAATTAATGAAACTGATATGTTTTGAATTTGGTAAAATAGACATCATTTTTGAGTTCATAAAATCAAATATAGCTTAGGCCTAATTTTTGATATTTTTCTGGAAACATTCATTTTTTGATGAATAGTGAAACCACTAAGTGGTAGTTAAGAAAAATGAATTTTTCATAAAACATAATTTTACCGCTTCTGTGAGTAGAATTTCAAAATTCCGAGAGACATGGTTGATTTCAGTAAGTAAAATGTGATTCAATGAGACAAAAATAATTTTTGGTGAATAGTAACTTTTTACTTTTTTTACCACAGTTAAAATTAAATAGGGTAATTACGGGTAAAAATGATATTATTTTTACCCTAACACATGTTATAATTCTATTGGATAAGTTTAATTCGACCAAAAACAACCTTAGGAATAAAATATGACCATTTAGGCCCACTTGGATTAGATTAGGACATTTATTATTAATTTATTTAAAGAAGGCTTAAAATAGTTAAAATCAAAGTTTAATAAGTATATCATTTTTAAAATAGGGTTATACATAATATAAATTCGACTATAAATATTAATTAGAAAGATAAAAATATTTCCTACATAATGATATTTTATTTGTAATTTTTAGACTTTAAATAAGTTAATTTATTTAAGACACAATGATGATGCAGTAATTATCTTATTAATGAAATATTGACATAATTGATGTTATAAATGCCAAAATAAATGTAATTTTAGACTTTTTATGAATTCCACTAATTTTATAGGTTAATATGAAATTTTATTATTTATTTAATTAACATTTTTCTAACTAATAATTCTTTTATGATTTTCACAAAAATCAATTACTAAATAGTGTCAAAAATAAGATAAAATAGTTTTTAAAAAAATATTATATTATTAATTGTTCTTTTATTCCTAAAAATCTAAGGTTATGCCAAATGACTTATATAAGGTTATATAAATTAATAATAAACAACTTGGGGTTCGTTTGGCTGCTTATAGTAAGTTTATTAACCTTATAGTATAAGAAAACAAGAAGACACGGTAAAAGAAAAATTATTTAACTTAATGTTAAATCTAAATTATAAGGTTAAAATTGGAACCTAAACTTGTCTAAATTCTATTGGATGAGATTATTTCGACCCATACCCACGTTATTTTCTAAATAAATCAATTTGGAGCTATTTAAAACCGAACATGACTTTATAATAAAATAATATTTTTAGTTATTCCAACGGTGCCCCTCTCCTCCCTTATAAAAGGGCACCTCCGCCCTCTCTTCCTCACACAACTTTGAGCCTTCACGCTCGGCCAAACCCTGAAAAATTATCTTATCCACTTCCCTAAAAACATGCTAGAGGTCCTGGTCTTCTTCAAAGACCAATTTTAGTGCCCTAAGAGAAGGACTCAAAGAGGCGCATCAAAGAAGAGGTAATGTCCGTTACCGATTCTTTCAACTTTATTTCTTCTTCCACTTCTTATTCTTATGTTGTTTCATTATGACATAATAACATCAGTATCACTCATATAATTATATGTTATTATAAGTATTAAAAAACCCTATTTCACCATGTATCCATCCTACGGAAAACAAAACCACCGCGCGTGCGTACGTACAGAATATCATCTCCACCCCGTGGTGTAATCTATTTTCCACCACCACCTTACTTGGATGGGTAGAATGGTGTAAAAAATAACTATATATGATTATTGAAAAGTGATATTGATTCTGAAATGGTATGCATACACTCCCATACAATTCCACGATCATGAGAATGATATCATCGCTCGTGCATACGTACGGACTACCGTCTCCACGACGCGATGAGATTCATTCTCCACGTTAACCATTCATGAATGATTATAAAGTATATATAATAAGTAATCATGAAATATATGACATAATAATACTACTGGATTTATTTATATATATATATTTATTTCATCTACTTAATTCCACTCAATTCAATAAGGAAACGAAAACAGCGTTCATGCGTACGTACGACCTACCGTCTCCATGAACGGTGTATTTCTTTCCATTTATTGATCCATTATATATATGTATATTATGAATATATATTATATATAAATCATGTTTTACATTCTGGATTTACGTAATCATGATCTAAGTAATCATATGAATAATTACAAGTTAAAACACGAACGAAAAATGAGACGATTTTACCCAAAATGCTACTTTAACATGAATTTACAAAAGAACGGGTAATATAAAGTCATAAGTGAACAATATATGATATAATAACAATGAATATGATTCTTTAATAAGTATATGACATTATTTAAATCATTATATAGGAGGTTCGGATACTTACAAAGCAAATCAGACCTAAGGTAAGGGAAATATCAAAATCTCATTTTTATCCGAGATTGTTTATACTTTCGTAATTACTGGGGTATATTTTATCATCCACATCCATGTTTTTTTCAAAATTTAATATTTTTTACATCCACCTAAAATGTTTTTAAATCCTATTTTACCCTTCGGTGAGTTTTTTGTATAAGATATGAAAGGAATCTTTTTTCGTTTTTCGTACGAGGTACTTTTTTTTGACTTTTCCGACAAAATTATGAGAAGAATGTTTTTTTTAACTTATACAGCATGAATGGATTTTTAAAACATTATTTCCAAGAAGCTTCCTTTAAAAGTTTTCAAGTTTATTTTTAATCAACTTCTTTTATTTTAGAATTGTATGACAAGTTAATAAAGGAAAAGTCTTTTTGATGTAGAAAGGATATTTTCCTCAAGAATGGAGTTCAAGAGTTTTATCAAAATTATTTTCCATCTAATATAATATAGGGTTTTGATTCTATCCCAATTATTACATGGATTTGATTATGTTGTGATGGAAATAGTTTTATGAATTCCTTTATCTTATATGAATTGTTTTATGATGTCACGATGTTTAAGATTCCCATTTTTATTACATGGGTTATGCAATGATGTATGATTTATGAATTTGTGGCACACATAAGAATGGCATCAATATGAGATGGGTGGGACCTATATCTCTCTCCAATTCATTGGTTAAAGATTTTATATCTCATGAGATAGACATGGCTGGAACGGAAGGTTAAACCGGTTCAGTGAAACAGTACTGAAACGAGGAGTGAACTCGGTTCAAAAATGGACTTTGTCCACTAAGATAGTCTTGGCAATGAGTCTTGACTAATAAGAAATGATTCTCTATGATTATGTGTGTATGACACAAAGTTTCATGTTTTAATTTAGGATTATTGGGATTACATTTCATTACTATGACTTATCCCATGTTATGATATTATGATCTCTTTTGCAGGTTAAGAGTTCCAAAATGTTATGTTCTTATGAATATGATGTGATTGATATTTATTTTGTTTACCCTTACTGAGAATTTGAGATCACCCTTTTATGTTTTCCTTTCCCCAGGATATATAGAAATATTTTAGGGAAAAAAAGGGAAGATCTTTATGGGAGATGTTGAAGATCTTTCACCATGATTACAAGTTTATATTCCGAGTTTCCAAAGACACTAAACTATTATGGTCCTTGTGTGTCTGTTATTGTTATGTACTAAGTATTCTGAAAAATTAATGTAATGTCCATGTATTTCAATCTTCTGGTCTCTACATGGTACAACCATATTCATTAATCTATCAATCCTATGAATGACTAAGTCACCATGCGTGCATACGTACGGCTTACCATCTCCACGTCAGGGTGTAGATTGTTATTCAAGACATTATTATTTATATGGGTATAATAGTGAATAAAACTGATGTAAATAATAAATAATTTTTTTAATTATTATTTATATATGATATGTCATCCAATTACTTACTATTTTACCATTAATTAAATTAAATTATCGCTCGTGATCTCGTACAGATTACCATCTTTACAAACACGATAAGATTAATTTCCCATCGTAACCATTATAGAATATTTTTTAATTTATGATTTAAAAAAATAAGAACATATTATCATTTTGAATATGAATCAGAAACATCCAATACCTAACAAACATGACTTACATAAAAAAAACATATAAAGTAAAACGAATCAGTTAACAACCATACAATGATACTACTGAAATATCATTAACAAAGCAATATTAGAAGATAATATATGATATCATATTTATTTATTCGTATCTTTTATATTATAATAACAATGATTTATCCATTATACATGAGGTTATTTTAACCTATACTAAGGAAAGTTCAAGTAAAGGGGTTTTCATCACACTTTTATTCCCATGAGATTCATGCTATATTTTCCACTATTATCTTTTTTGTGGTGTATGTACTACCCATGATTATATTCTTTGTGTAATATAATTTAGTTTATGGGTATTTAAATCATTATTGTATTATCCTTATTTCATGGGTTTGATGTTTCTTATGTTACCAAATCGGTAAGGGAATTTCACATTTCAATTTCCACTCATTTGGTTTTATATAAACATCATTGATTATTTTACTCCATCATTATGTATGAAATCACTATTTATATTCTTATGTAGTAATTTACAATCCCCTTTGTCAATATATACTTTTTATACACATAATCACTCCATAAAAAAATTCTAAAGTCATCGATAAGAATGTGATAAGTGTAATTTTAACTCAATTTTGATTCATTGAGTTAATCATCCAGGTAATTGGTGTTGTTTTCACAAGAATATGTGTGAATGTCCTCTGATAAATTTACACTGAGTATCCAACAATATTTATTGTCTTTATATTTTTCACACATAAATATTTCATTGATTTATACTTAACCTAATGATATAGTCTTCATAATGGATTTCATCTCAACATACATTCCACTCATAGTTCTTTGTAGTTTTTCAAAAATTAAATTTTATATTGTGTATATAATATACATGACATTGTATATCATGAATCCATTTATTCTCATGATATTCTAAATTTTTTACTACAAAAATTATTTGTATTTAATAATCTCTCATTTTGGCTAAGAACTCTAGCTAAAATATCATTTTAAATGTTATAATTATTTATTCTTATAAATATTTCTCATTAATGTCCATGTTTTAAAAATGGTTTTAAAGATGTATTTATATGGACATTAATGTTTTAAAATTAAAATTCATTTTAAATGATTCAATGTGGTCTGAGACACATTGATTCAAAAATCTATTTTAAACGATTTCTTGATAATTAGTGAGAATTTTAAATGTGATCAAGAAAAAGAGGGACATTTACCTCATATAGCATTGATGATTATTTATATCTAGGTCAATATCCTTTATTATTTCTTATTGAGGTTAATTTATTATAATACATTATTCCATCCTGTTTTTAATGAGTTATGTTTGACTATGGATGCACAATTTTAATTTCATTCACACTTTTTTGTTAAAATATTATCATTTTGTATTCTAGTTTTAATATGAATATTTAGATTATGTTTCAACCTTTTCATATGAGGAATTCATTGTACTTGGTAAGTGATGGGTGGAGCTCGTTATAGCTCCTAGATGCATCGGTAGGTCTCATGAGATAAACTAGTGTCTTAGCACAAGGCCTTGACAAAATCTTATTTGTAGTGTTGGCATGATGCCTTGAATATGTGGTTATGATTTCCAGAATTATGTATTCCATCAATATAATATTGGCGATTGATATTTCATGTGATTATTTGACTAGTATAATATCCACGTGAATAAGTAAATGACATTATTCGATTTATCTTGGCCATATTATGGTGAAGTATGTGTTTAAAAGGATTGTGTTTTAGTCTTATACATTTCCTTAAATTTTTAGGAGTATTTGTGATATTTTCTACTATATTGATATCTGAACTGAGTATCTGAGCTCCCCCTTTCTTATTTTTTCCTTTATAAGGATGTGTAAAAGTATATTATGTTTATCCAACATGGATAGGCCAACTAATATGAGTGTGGTCAAAGGGGTCACAATGTTGTTTTTATTTATTTCATTATGTAATGAAAAAATTATGTATGTATCTTGTACCTCCAAGGATACTAAACTATTCGGTACCTCAAGACATGATCGATTGAGATCATGGAAATGTTATGTAATAATGCACCGACTCTGGAAAACTAGGGTTGCAGCATTACAGTTAGTATCTGAGGATGTTTAGTACAAACCATTGTAACTTGATTTATAAAAACATTGATTATAGAACATTACCCTAAGATTGTCTTCGGGGATTAGTATAAGAGAACATCAAAAAAATTGGTAATGTAAATTTTATGAGCATTTTTCAAGAAATACATTCATGTCAAGATATGAGCAGGTAGGGGTGGCTCTGGAACAGATTTATCTACCTGTAAAACCCGAAAACACTGCATTAAGCTATACTTGAACAAGAACTGGTGCATGACAATAGTCACTGATTCACTCTTGGTTACAACACCCTAGGGGGATATTTATAGGACAATTAAAATTTTCATTTCAAACCTATTTGAAGGATTTTAAAATAAGATGAGAATAAAAAACAATGGTCAATCCTAAGGTTATTTAGATTGAAAATAATGTGTCATGATATTATCTAAATTATTTTATGAATATTTTTAATCACACAATGCTTTCTAGTTTTGGTCAATGAATGGATTTCAAGGATATCATAGAAACATAGAACATTATTTACAAGGTGGTAATGGTTGAGGAAATGAAAAATGAAATAGAATTTTAATAGCCATACCAGATATCATGTTCATGCTGAATAAATTTTCCAAAAATATGATCAACAATATTTATATTAACCAACTCCCGGACAAAACAAAGAAGATAAAGACAATGAATGATAAGTGCTCCAGCAGTGGAGACCATGGAGAAATTAAAACTCAATTTATATCATGCAGAAAATGTGGAAGGAGACACATAGGAAAGTGTCTCAATGGATGAAATAAATTTTTTAATTTTGGTAGAGAAGGACATAAATTAATGAATTGCCGAATAAAATTAAAGAGTACTATGGAAGAAAGTAAAAATAATCCCAAGAATCAATTTACAATCATTTTATATAAATTTAGGGCACCTTGAATTTACCTGAGTTAATTTCCTATTATATAAGATAACAAATTTGTCATGGAAAAACCTATGTAGAAATAAATGGATGGAAAAATGTTTAATATTATTAGTGCTCTTTGTTGATGGGATTACTTTGGAAGATTATTCTCCTGTATGTGTAACCCTGTAGTTTTTTATGAGAAGATTATTTTTGAGAAATAATTTTATTTTCAATTATGGAAATAGTTATAAATAACTATTTGGTTTTATATGATCCTTGAATTTGAGGTAATTACAAGTTATTATATTTTTAGATGAAAATGTGTGGTATGAGATAAGATTTGTTATAATTTTAGGTTATGGTAATTTTAAGGAAGTTAATCATTTTGGGAATGTTATAAAATATAGTTTTTGAAAATGGATAGCACGCATACCTTATGAAAACTTTCCGCATTGGAAAAAGCTATTGGAATTGAAAAAATAACCAATGTGAGACTGGGATTTATCGCCTACCACTGGACTACGTGTAGTCCCTGGTTATTGTGACAAATTATTTTTAGTAAAATGTTTTTATTGTTTAGAAATAAGTTGATTTTGGATATTATTTTTATCAAATGGATATCTTTATTATAATAAATGAATTGGTGATTAAGTGATAAATGTTATTTTGGAAGACGTTCAATATTTTGGGAAAACTATATGCCCAAGGAAAATAGAATACTGTGGGATTTAATTTGTGGTGTAAGGGTGTATTTTTATCTATGTATTTATAGTGTAATTATATGGATTTAGGTTATTTATGGAAATTATGAACCTATCATTGGGAATATGTGATTAGGTTAGTTACTTTTAAGTATGTGACCTTAGCAGTTGTAGATGTTATTTGGAGATACTATTTAACATGGAAGACTATGTAATCAAATTCTTCTGTGTTTTGGGTTCAATATTAGTTTAGATTATATTGAAGGATTTTATGGACAATTGTTTATTGAATGGTATTTATTAATAATTGAGTAGTGTTGGTTTAATTTTAGAAATTATGATTAGTTTTTCTTTCTCCAAAGGATTATACATTTTGGAGATCATCTAATCTTATACTAACCATTTTGGTTTTGGTTAATCTCTAAAGTCACGGTAAATATATAGTTCATCCTTTATAGATTATGTGATTCCATGTAAGTTGATTCAATCTATTCAGTTTTTACCAATTCATCATGAATACACAACGTTTGGACTAAAAGATGATTTTCTGGTAGAAATTATTTAATGGATGGAACTCTACATATCAGTTTATTTTTTTCTATGAAGAAATTAATTATTAAAATTTAGTGAAAGGATCTTAAACACAAAAATTTGTTATCCAAATACTTTATGTTATTAATTATAGATTTTTGAAATTGAGGCCCTCAATTTTTCATCCACTTGTTTGTGATTGATTACCTCAATCACTCATTATAAATAATTACATTTTTTCCAAAATTACATTTTCCAACAATTTTCTCCTATTCAAAATCCTAATTTGGTGGTGACTTTTTCATTTACCTCCCCCTCTTATTAAGTTTAAAATTTATTAACCATATTTTTGATGTGGGTTTTCTAGAATGGTATTTTATATTTTTTAACATTTATTCATGAATAACAATTTTAAATTGCGAGGACGCAATTTAGTGAATTAGGGAAGAATGTAACACCCCAATCTTCGATGGTACGCTTCTTTTTGAATTATACAATAGCGTGCTATTTACAAAACACCAAGTTAAAGTGCACCACGACCTAGAAAACTAGTCATTTAAAAGGAGGATATGAATAGTAATAACCACATTTTGAATTTTATATATATCCCATATAATTTTAACATTCATATATTTGGTTTCTTAGACATAATATAAGGACAAATGAATTTTTTTAGAAAAAATAAGTATTTTTCAAATAATCCAGTTTTCCCGCCATTTAATGGAAAACCCTTTATAATACAATATTTAACATATTTATATATTCAATTTGTTTAAATTATATTAATCTTTATAATCGGAAAATAAAAAATTAATTTGGACATATTTTTGATGTTTTTATGATAACTTTCATATTTCGATGAATAGTAAAAGATACTAAATTTTAATTGAAAATGAAATTTTGAATCAAAATAATTTACAGTGTTAAATTATGAATTTTATTGGTTTTGATGTATAAATAGAGTATGTTATTATTATTTATTCCAAAGTTAGTAAGTGGAAATAATTTCACTTTTAAATCGGACATAAACACATGTCATTCTTTTGATAGTTTTTACTTCTCAAAAACCAGATTTCTGGTTTTAAAAATGGGAATTAATTAAAAATTAATTAATTAAACTTCTATGTTTTGAATGTTTTGAAACAGACATCATATTTGGATTCGGAATATCAATAATAGAATGTGGTGATTTTTTTGAAATTTTTATAACATTCAATTTTTGATTAATAGTGAAAAACACTGTGTTATTATTTAAAAATTGAACTTTTACTTAAAAATAATTTATTTTATTGAAGATAATTTTAAGAAAAAATTGATACATAATACTGATATTAGTTTTATTTAATTAATTGGAGTCATTTTATAATATTATTATATGTATACAATTTTATTGAAATTTTTTAATTTTTTTACCCACTTTCTACGCACGTTAGAAAATTTGCATAAAACATAATTTTACCACTTTTGTAAATTGAATTTCAAAAATAGGAGAGACACAGTTTACATAATTATGAAAAATGTTGTTCAATAAGATGAAAATAATTTTTTGTGAATAACATATTTTGACTTTTATTTACAATGATTAAAAGTAAATATGGTAATTAAAGGTAAAAATGTTATTATAATTACTGTAACACATATCCTAATTTTATTGGATATGTGTGTTTCTACCTAAGTCAATCATACAAATAAAATATGATTCTTTTTGGTCCACTTGGATTAGATTAAATCATTTATTATTATTTTATTTAAAGAATAGTTAAAAGTGTTAAATTGAAATTTTCATAACTAAAAAATTTCTAACCTTGGGTTATACATAAGAAAAATTGGACTATAAAAATTAATTAAAAAGATAAAAATATTTCCTATATCATGGATTTTTTTTAATTTTTAGACATTATATTATAAAATTTATTTATTACACAATAGTGAAAAAGCAATTACCTTATTAATGAATGATTAAAATAATTGATAAGATAAATATAAAAATAATTGTAAATTGGAAATTTTTATGCATTATTGGAATTTTCTAGATTAATATGACACATTTGGGTTGATTCAATGGATTTTTTTTTTAAAGTAATTATGCTGTTATGAATTTCCCAACAACCAAATTGAATATAATGTCAAAATTGACATAAATGAGTTTTTAAAACAAATATTACAATATAAAATGATTTAAAATACCTAAAAACCTAAGGGTCTACAAATGACTTATATAATTATATATATATCATTAATGAACCACTTGAGGTCCACATGGAAGTTTATTGTATGATTATTCACCATATAGTATAAGAATACAAGAAGACATGGTAAAAGTTCACCTAATTAAGTAAGAGTTAAATCTAAATGTTAAGGATAATATGGTGATATAATCATGTCTAAAACCTACTGGTTAAAGTGATTTAGACCCATCCATGCCTTATCCTCATAATAGATCCATTAGGATCCATTATAAATAGAAAATTAAAATATAATAAAATAATATTTCATGATTTTCCTAAAGTGACCCTCACCTCTCTTATAAAAGGGTACTTATCCTTTTTCATAATTTTGACACCTCCATGACCATTTGGCTCGTCCAAAACCTACTCAAATATCTTCTTAACAACCCTAAAATTAACCTGGACTCCTTACATTGATCATAAAGAAAACCTATGGAGCCATTTTTATCAGATCAAAAGGAAATACCCAAAGAAGATGCAATAATTTCACAACCTATTTCAAAGTTCATTTATTCTTCCACTTCCTATTTCTTTATTGTTTCCATACCAATATAATAACTATATTAACCTATAGATAATGTGATATAATTATAAATATGGTGCAACCATATTCATTATTCTATCCATCCTATGAATAACAAAGTCATCATACGTGTGTACATACAACTTAACATCACCACGTCGTGGTGAAGTTTGTTAATCAATACTTTAATATTTGGATGTGTATAATAATGAGTAAAATTTATGTAAATAATAAATAAATCTTGTTAATCATTCTTTATATATGATATAACATACAATTATATATGATTATACCATCAATTGAATGATATTGTCACTCATTCGTACGTATTGTTTACCGTCTCATCAAATGCGATAAGATTCATTCCTCATCGTAACCATTCAAGAATAATTTCCATTTGATGATTAAAAAATAATTTTTAAGAACATAATATCATTCTGGTTATGAATCTCATAGATCCTTTTCATAACAAACAAAACTTACATAACAAAACATATAAAATTAAATGAATTAGTTAACTACCTAAACAATGATACTACTGAAATATCATTAACAATGCAATATTATAAGATCATATATGAAATAATATTTATGAATTTTGTTCTTTAATATTTTAATAACAATTATTTCACCATTATACATGTGGTTAACCTACCCTATACTAAGAAAAATTCATGGTAAGGGGTTTTCATCTCACTTTTCTTCCCATGAGATTCATATTATATTTGACACTATTACCTTTTGAGTGGTGTATTTACATCCAATGATTGAATTATTTTTGTAACATACATTAATAAATGGCTATTTACGTCATCATTGTATGATCCTTCTTTCATGGGGTGTATGTTTCGTAAGTTTCCAAATCTGTAAGGGAATTTGAAATTTCAATTTACACTCATTCTGTTTTATGAAAACATCATTGATTATTTACTAAATTATTGTGTTTGATATCACTGTTAATTTAATTATATAGTAATTTCAACTCCCCTTTGTGTGGGTATATTTTTTATATAGATAATCGATCCATTGATAAATTTTCAAGTCCTCAATATGAACTTGATAAGAGTAATTTTAACACAATTTCTATTCATTTAGGTAAACAGTCATTCTATTGGTGTTGTTCTTACAAGAATATGTGTGAATTTCCTCTAATATATTTACACTTAATATCCAATCATATTGAGTGTATTTATATTTTTCACACATAAATATTTCATTTATTTATCCTTAACCTAAGTATACGGTCTTTATAATGGATATCATATCAACTTAAATTCCATTGAGATATCATTGTTGTTATGTTCTGATTAAATTTTATATGTTGTATATACTGTACTTCGAGATAGTATATCATGAATCCCTTTATTCACATTATAATAAAAATATTTTTATTTCATCAATTATTTGTATTCTTGTGTCTCTCATTTGGTTATGAACTCTAACTAAAATATCATTGTAAATGTTTTAAAGTTTTATTCTTCTAAATCTTTCTCATTAATATCCATGTTTTGAAAATGGTTTTGACGATATATTTATATGTACATTAATTTTTTGAAATTAAAATTCCTTTTAAAAGTTTCAAATTGGTATGGGACACATTGATTAAAAAATTGATTTTAAATGTATTCTTGATAAATTTTAATACTTTGAAATGTTTTCAATAAAAATTTTGTTATTTACCTCAAATAATTTTGATGAATATTTTCATCTATGTCAATATCCTTAATTATTATAGATTCAGGTTAATTTATTATAATACAATATTAAATATTGTATGAAATGAGTTATGTTGGACTGTGGGTGTGCTATTTTTACACAATTCATGGTTTGTGGTTAAAATATTGTCATTTGGTATGCTAGTTTTAATACAAATGTTTAGATTATCATTTGTCCTTCACATATAAGGAATAAATTAGACATATTATGTGATAGGTGGAGCCTGTTATATATCCTCGATGCATCGGTTGGTCTAATGAGAAAAACAAGTGACTTAGCATAAGGTCTTGGAAAAATCTTATTTGTAGTCTTCGCATGAGGCATTAACTATGTGGTTATGATAACCGAAAATTTGTATTTCAATAATTATGAAATTGAATATTGATTTGTTATTATTAGACAAGTAGAATATCCATGTGAATAAGTAAATTAAATTATTTAATTTATCTTTTCCATATTATGCTGAATTTTATATTTAAAATATTTGGGTTTTTGTCATATACATACATTAAATATTTATGATTATTTATGATCGTTTTTAATATATTGTTATCCCTACTAAGCATCTGAGCTCACCCCATTCTTGTGTTTTTTTCAGTATGTGAATATGTATATTATGTTTAACCTATAGGGATTGTCCAACAGATATGAGTGTCTTCAAAGGGGTCACAATGTTGTTTTTATTTATTTCATGATGTATTGTAAAATTTATGTATGTATCTAGTACTTCTAGGGCTACTAAACTAATCAGTCATTCGATACTTGATCTATTTAGATCATGCCAATGTTATTTAATAATTCATCAAATATAGATAACTAGGGTCAGGGAGTTACACAGACTGAAAAAGAGGCATGGATATAAGTGACCTATAGCCGCGATTTTTATAGTCTGTGGGATAGATATCTGTCTATTGGTCCAAATTATAGTATTGATCAAGATGTTTATTATCATGCGATTAGGACGCTATATGGAATATAGTTTAACGTCTTACAACGAGGGCATGAATACCAGTTTAATGTCATGTTTTATGGATGATTTCTTTACAATTTAACATCATATGGAATGGAAACTGACTCATAGTTAACGGTCTTAGAGTTTGAAGCATATCTTTATGGTATTACTTCTCCTAGTTTAAGGTCCTAGTATTTTCACAGCATTAGAACTCATAGTTTATGATCAAGGATTTTGGATCAAAACATCACAGTATTACTACTCATAGTTTAAGGTTTTAGATTTTTGGACCATGACATCATTGTATTACTACTTATATTTTAAGGTCTTTGAGTTTGGACCATTAATTACCATTATTACAACTCATAGTTTAAGGTCATATAGTTTTGACCACGACTTCATGGTGAAATTTCTCATAGTTTAAGGTCTTAGAGTTTGGACCATGACTTCATGGTATTTCTACTCATAGTTTAAAGTATTAGAGTTTGGACCATGACTTCACGGTTTTACTACACATAGTTTAATGAATTATAATTTCAATCATGATTTTAAGGTAATATTATTCAATATTTATTTTCTTAGAATTTTTTCCCTAAATTCACTGTATTCCTAGTCATAGTTTAAGGTCATAGAGTATGGACCAAGATTTCATGGTATTACTACTCATAGTTTAAGGTCTCAGATTCTGGACCACGACTTCATGGTATTACTACTCATAGTGTATGGTCCTTGATTTTAGACCATGAATTCAATTTATTATTACTCATAGTTTAAGGACATCGAGTTTTGACCATGACTTCATGGTGCTATTACGTGAAATAATTCTTAAAAAATATCGCATTTATGGGACTTGTGATTAGCAGTCCTTCCATCAATATCAGGGTGCATGCTTCATTGGAATTGACCATATGAATGAAATATTGTTCATCCCAATTTATTTCATGATTTGGGGTATTAATCCCACGTTTCATTGGTGTCCTATGGACTAACACCATTTCCCTTTCGAATAATGATCAAAGGTGAACCTTTTTTTAAGGCCCGTGCGATCCAATTTTTATTGATTTCTAAATGGTGTAAACTATGCAGCCTTTTTCATCTAGCTACTCCAACTCATCATACTATCTCTAGTATTGCTCATACAATGACAGTTGATCAAAAATGTCCACACGATGCGATGACTCATGGATTTCAAATGGAAAAACTCCCTCTGTCATGTATACTAGTTAGTATGTGGTCACTATGGTGGCAGAGCAGGTAGTGGTCCAGTAAGCCCAAAACACATGAAAAGGCATTATTATCCATGATTTTCAATTCTTATCTACCAGCTTATTGAGTACGTCGGACATAATTTTATTTAATGCCTCTTTCTTCCCATTGGCCACCACGTTGTATCGGGATGAACAATTGGCTTCAATTCAATTCTCCTAATATAACTTGTCCAACTCAACAGAGAAAAATTTGGTGCTGTTGTCCGTCATTGTTGAATGATGGTCACCAATTATGGTAATGATGTTGTCCTTAAAAAAGATAACAATGTTTTTCCCCAACTTCTTTAAGGGGTATTGCTTCAGCACATTTGGAAAAGAAGTTGATTGATGTGAGAATGATCTTGAACAGTCTAGCTGTTGTGGGGGGGGGGGGGGGGGGGTTGATCCGACAACATCCATCTCCCAGGACAAAAATGGATAGGAGTTCCTAGATTCTTGAAATAACTCTGAGGGATAGTGTATAAAATCATCGTTATCTTGGTAAGAAAAAAACTTCTCACAGAAAGTGTCATAATCCGGTATCATAGTGGGCCAGTAATACCCAAGTCTATAGATTTTATGAGAGAACTTAGTTGTTTATTGGTGCACTATAGAAGATCTAGTGTTCACTTTATTCCTGACGACAATAGTCTCTTTTCCATCAATTCACCTAAGAAGGTCTCTGTCAAGGCCTCATTTTTTGAGAACTTTTTCTTAGTTTACCCAATTGTACATGGAAAAATTGACAGCCCATCATCAGACCTCTTACCTTCTAGCCCAATATGGTGGGAGTTCCCCCTGTTGAAGGTAATTTCCTATGGGCATCATCCAGCTGGTTGTGTGACTATAACTTTCATAAATAGGGAAAATTTCATCGATTTTCTATTTATTTCTCTTGATAAATGGAAAGACCATCTGGTGGTGACCAATGCTAAATACTATTTCATCCCGGTCTGGATCAGCCAAGGCTATGGCTGCATTTTCCAAAGAATTGGCGGGCACATTTTGACACCGAGGGACATAAGTCAATGATTGTACTGATGGTAATTCTTCCATCAGTTCTCAAACATGGTTCATCAAGGTGCACACTACTCCTTTATTAATGTCTTAATCACCATTTCCCTATTAATGGTGGTCTCTGAATCCCCATTTATCTTTATATGTTTGGATTTTTCATGAGATGCCGGTTCTTGGCCCACAATGAGGGCCTGATATTCTTCTTAATTATTTATACACCCTTCTCAAAGTAGGAATGAGTAAGGCAGGGCGACCTTTTTATGGTATCCGAGTATATTTTCCATGCTTATTTGTTGAGCTTGGGATCCAAAATTCTTTTCCCTATCGGGGTACTAGAAGCCCCATCGAAGTATATTTCCCTTGTCTAGGGGTACTTCTGTACAAAGAACACTTCTTCATCTGGGTGTTCAGCATACAAAAATGTTGTCTATTCCAGGGGGTGATCTTCCTTGAATTCTACTAATTTTTTCCTTTGATGTCCTTATAGGGTCCATAATATATGTAAACATTTTGTAAGATTCCCTCCCATATTGATAGAAATCCATTTATCAAGGCATGGTTGAGGATATAATTGACCAAGTTGTTGCTAGAGACAAGGTGGATGTCATGGTTTTGCAGGTAATGTTTGATTTTCAGAACTGATAATATTACGTCTAGGTAGTTCTTTTCAATTTATTAATACCGGGTTTCATAATCAATCAATGTTCAATTGAGGTAATAAAATATTTTCTCACTACATGCATCATTCCTCTGTGTGGGTAAGGTAGCTAATGACTATTACAGGGTGGTTACGTAAAAAATGAGTGGTCTCCCCTCAACTGGATACATCAAAACTGGTGGTCTTACGAGATATCATTTTAAGTTGTCGAACGGTTATCGACAATAATTACTCTACTCATACATAACTCCTTTCTTCATGAGCCTAATGAAAGGTAAAAATTTACCTTCTAGGATGGCAATGAAATTTTAGATGTTGGCCAGGTGCCTCTAGAGACCTCTCAACTCAGTGAGGTTGTGAGGTGGGGACATGCAATGGATGGATTTTGTATTATATCAGTCGAATTTGATGATGTGATGGAGTACAATAAAGCTGTTAAATTTTCCAGAAGTAATGCCAAAGGCACACTTTAAGCGATTAAACATTAAAATGTGTTGTCATAATTTTTTGAACACAGTCATGAGATCGCCAGGTGGTTTGATCAATATCGTGATTTATTCACTAGATCATTGACATAACACTAGACAAAATTTATTAATAAAGGCCTGAAGATGAGATGCATGGCATGCAGATATGTGGCGCCTAAAATTTTTAGACCAAAGGGCATCAAATTATAATAGAAAAAACCCTGAGGGGCCCTAAAAGAAGTAGTGTCTTCCTCCCCCAAGGACTTATGGATCTAGTTGTATCTATAATATTCGTCCATGTAAGAGAGAGCTTCGTAAATATTGTTACATCAATCAACATTTCTGTGATCGAAATTGGTTAATCGTATATGGGAAATGTCGATTACGGTGCCATAAGTCAATGCAGATTATAATCTGTCTGTTCTAATTTTTGATTGGGACGATGTTCACCATTCAGATAGGATACGGGACTTCCTGTATAAAGATGGATTTGATCAACATGTCAATGTCAGCCTCTATTCTGGTACCATTCATTGGGTAGGTTCTTTTGGATCCCCTCTTATATCCTTAGTGAGCTTCTAATAAGACCAGATGATGATTTGTGACCATATGATGGAGGACTGGCATTTCTGTGTAATTCAAGGCAAACACATCTCGAATATTCTCTAGGAAGGAGTTATATGACTCTTTCTCCTTGGCAGCCATGGCCACACTGATCAAAGTGGGTCACGGGTCACCTTTGGTATCGAGGTTTATCTCTTTAAGTTCATTGATTATGGTGTAGGCACCTTGTTTGAATATAGGAGGGGGATCCTTGAGTTTTTCTACTTATTATCCATAATTAGCATCTTCATCTTCATCTTCTTCCTCTTTTTCATCTTCTGATGGAGATAGGATTCTTTAGACGAACACTCTAATGTAGCTAAAGTAAACATCTTTTACCTTTGTGAGTAAGGCGAGGGTAGTTAGGGTTCCCATGGATGTGCCATGAACATGTTTGGTAGGCCTTTTCCGATTGTCAGAGAAGTCATCCCATTCCCCGGTTTCATTTGAAATGGTTGAAAAAAAAGAAATCATGCAAAAAATTGATTCTGCATCTAGACATGCACATGTGCATTCAACTTGGTTAATTGGTAATACATACACTTCTCTAAGCTGTTGGAGTGGTTTGGTGGGAGAAGTTTCAAATCCATTTGGTTTAGTAATCCAATCAATGGCATTGGTCGAATGATGATTTTCATCTTATTCGTAGAACCCGAAATTAATATAATGAGACTCACAAGACTTAAATGGGGATTTATCGATGTGTAGAGTCATGATTTTTTCATTAGTGAAATATTTGATGCCCTGATGGTATAATGATCGAATTGTAGAGTGATGATGCAGCCAATTCCTCCCTAACAAGACGTTAAAGGTCATACTTTTCTGAACTACTAGGAACTTATAATCCGACATGAGGTCTCCAAGATGAGTTTTAATCTTGATTCGTCCCACTAGATTCTGCTCGCTTTTTTCTTATTCAAGAAAATTTGTTGTGTAGGGTGTCAAGCTATCCTAATTATTTCCAAGTCAATGAAGTGTTCACTACGGGAGGATATTGACTCCAGGGCTATGGTTGATGAAGATATTCTGGAGAAAAATTCCAATTATCATTCAGGACACATATAAGAGTTTTATGTTCCTGTTCTTGATGGTATCTTCATCCTTGTCTGTGAAGAAGATGAAAATATGACATTCTTTGGTATTCTTCTTCTTTCGATAGAAATTGGATGCTTCTACTTGGTCACTGAATTCATAGGGACTTAGTCAGGCTACAACGAGTGCCTTTCTAAGATTTACAGAGAGAATTAACACATCTGGAATTGACAAATTTTCTTGTACTGAAGCCATCTAGATTATAATATCATATTTCTACTCCAATGTTTGGAACATCCTAGCTCAGGGTTTCTCTTTCATAGGCACTTTAGGGCTCTGGGCTTTAGACATAGACAGTTCGGTCTTGGGGACTGGGGCTCGTGGTGCTGCGGTCCTTTTTGGGATTTTTGGAACTGGTCCGCATATATTCCTTGGGAAATTTGTTTTTTGTTCTTTCTATGATGGTGTATTATGATAAATGGGATTATATTTATTCATACAGGGATGGAGAAGAATTCTGGTTCTTGTTTTTTCTTCTGAATTGTCCTTCCTCGAGTTTTTGAAATGTATGCAGTTTGAGATATAGCATGGCCATGAATTTGAATCCTTCCATGATCATTCATTTCATGAAATCTCAGGATGCCGCTGCATCTTACTTCAGCTCTCCAATTGGGGATAGTGTATTTATGTTCATGGTCATAGTCTCTCTCTGAGAAGGGGTCCATCATGTAAATGACATTAATCGAGCTGAATACCAGTTCATGAACCGAAACAATTTTTGTCTGACAATCAGCTTATGATGGTACCATTTTGTAGGGGAGATTCTTGTTGTACCTTTTTGTGGGGTGGTTCCTATTATACCAAGAAAGTTTCTATGAAATCTGCAATTCTCAACACTAAAATCAGTTATGGTGTTCACCCATCTTCATGCTCTTACTTTATGCCCTTCTGACCCATAGTGGACCTCGAGGCCGAGGATGACATATGTGTTGTATTAGGAACTTTTGGGGGGGCATGATTGGTTTCTTCCACTACACCTGGGGGATTATATGGAATTGATTTACTATATTTCGGGACATCCTATCATAAAATTATTTCTCTTTCAAATTGGTGACTATTTTTCATTCCTAATCCTCTCTTTAGTCTGAGGGGGAAACATACAACACTTGTGATGGTGGTGGTCCCAACTTAAATTTCATGGAATCCACCATTTTTGTAGGAGATCCTTAGATATGAATCATTCTTGTATAGTGTATCGTAGTATCTAGTGATAAGGAAAATAATTTGTATGGTCTTTGACACCAACTTCATCAACTCTATTTGGCTCCAGTAGTAGAAGCAAGTTTCAATTTATAGCGGCTATGAAATAGTCGCGGACATGGTCATCTCATAATGAGTAGAATTTATTTCATGGTTTTTCGAATTGATTTATTTTAGCACCCCATTTTTTAACTAGATAATGTGTGAGTGGTTTTTAGTATCTAGTGGGTATCACATGGTTCTACAGATACTTTTAAACTAGAGATAGTGCTGAGGTTTCTTAAATGTGACAAAAGTTTCTTCATCATTTCATGCTCATTTTCCTAGGGCTAGTGGGGCCACATGGGACAAGCGATTCATCTGTTGCAAGGATTTTTATATACTATGGGAAATGGGAGAGAAATATCCAATCCGAATTGTGTACTTCACCATGATGAAAGGTGTTCATAATTGATCTTGAATATTTTCAATGAAAATAATGAGCATTTCATCCTAGGGGAGCGGCCTATTCATGGTATAAGTATGTCCTTTCCATCTCACAGTGAAATATAAAACTCTTTCATTTCCTTTCTAATTCAATTTCCTGAGATATATGACCATATTCTTGGGTATTTTAGAATTGAACTAGAAGAGAAACTATCGTCAGAGGTCCTCCTTGCCTGTGAATGAGTTAGCAGGAAAACTAATCTACCATATGAAGACTGAGTCCTCTAGGGTTTTCATGAAGCACCTGAGTTTTTTTAGTTCTTTCTGATGTGGCATGCCTATCATGGGGTCTCAATAAGATTCAGAGTGAATTAAATTCTATTCCAAGTCCCCTGAACCATTGAATACTAGAAATAAGGTGTTTTTAAAATTTTGTGGTGGTGAAATGGTGTTCTACCAATCGGGGTAGGGTTTGCACTCTAGTTATATCGGAGTGTGTCTCCCCTCCATTTCTTCTAGTTGAGACATTTGTTTCTTAATGGTTCTTAATATCCCTTGATGTATATCCTACTGGGCTAGAGCATGGGATGGTGTGGAAATTTCCAAATTTGGGTGTGTCGGTGCCACTAGAAGTTGTGGTGGATACCCAACCAGGGGTATCCTTTGTGGGTTCATTGGAAAATATTCGTGTTGCCTCTCTAGTAGGGGGAAGTCTTAATGTCCCTCTAGGGCTAGGTTTAAATAGGTTTCATGTCCTGATGCTAGATTGGACAGGCCTCCCAGCTTGGGTATATTCATCAGGATTAGTTCATATATAAAGGGAACTGATTTTGGGAATACATATTGACGTTCCGTAGGGGGGACACATCTATCGAGGTTTCTCCCTAAGCTTAGCTCATCATTAATTCCCATGATCTCATTTTTTCATCTTACTAAGTGGTAAACCATTCCTCAAGAGTGAGGGATTCATTCTAAGGGGGAGGAGAAGGTGGGCCCTAGATGGGAACCATATTCCCTTTCTTCATCTCCCACTGTTCCATTTCCAGTGAGATCCATGGGTTTTACATTTACCACGTCCACTAATGCATACCACATTGGGGGTGGTGTACCCTATACCGGATACCATGAAAGATTTCTACGTCCATTTTTGGACATTCGCCTTCTATTCTACGGTATTATTTGAGTTTCATGGGGATTATTGGCCAGAAGGGAGCCCTAGTCAATCATCGTAATGCTTCTTTGTTACGAAGGGTGCGAGCCACAAGAAGGGGTGGAAAGTGTGGATCCTCTGCCTATCATTCATCCTAAATTGGAAAATACCATCATCCTATATGTGGGTAATTGAGGTAAAAAATCCCCCATCCCAGCTGGATGGGTGTGTTCTCATTCTTCATTTGATGTAATACGGCCTAGATTTGTCAGTCTGAGGGGGATTTTTTATTTAAAAATTCCCCTAGAGCTGTGGGCTACGATTCTTCCCACATTGCGATGGTAGCCCCCACTATTTCCACCATTTCAATTTCACATCCTTCTGGATGAGTGTGAGTTGAATATGGAATTTGGCCTTTATGGAGTCTATGTTCTTTTAAATACATGAGAAAAACATGATGGTTTTCTTCCCTTAGGCAGGTAGCCTTCTGGATGTTCTTGGTTTCATGTCCCAGAAATTTTTCGATGTCTTGATCTCATCGGTCATGACGCTTTTGAGACTAACTATGGGCCAGTTTTTGTTTAGTATACCATCTTTCTTGAGAATTGGTTACATTATATTGATGACTTTGGGTGATGACATTGAAATACGTAATTTTCAATGGTCTATGTTGGATGGCATGAGGGGTGAAGTGTAGAGCCCCATGTTCTCCATATCCATGAATGTGTACTCCAATCGGGGAATCTTCAATGGGGTGACTCTTCATGTGTAGTGTATGGAGGAATGCATGTTCAAGGTTTTTTCTCCTTTTGAATCATGGCTATCATGAAGAAGGGAGGGACTTTATGTCAATTAGATGTTGATTCTCTCCTAACGTGTTGACATGGTATGCATAGCCATTTTAGGGTAGGAATTTTTATTTCAGTTGACGAAGTGTCTTCCATATATTGAGTCAAATTTCATACGTATATTCCCTCGACTACTCTCTTTTTTATGTGGAAGTGAGAATTTCTCTTAGTCTAATACATCACTAGTATATTGGCCATAGGTAGTTGTCTTCTCACAAGATACATATCCTACTATTTCTCTTCCAGGGGTTCTTCTACTTGATATTCCCATCTCGAATGCTTTTTAATAATTTCATTCCAAGAAATTGAGCTAGTGGGAGCCTTTTTGATATGTAGATGTTGTGGGGGTGGATTAAAGATGAGTGTGGCCCTTGTTCATCCTCGGGTTAAGAAAAGATATCACTCATTATAGAGGGAGTTCCTAACATGTTAGAGTCCATCTTTCCCAACACCTCAGCATAGGAGGGACTTCTCTCATTTGTTCCTGCAAGGGGGACATTTTTCAATTAATACTTTAGGTTTTGGGGAGAATGATTAAAAAAATTTATACAATGGTGAGGTCTACTATTTCAAATTGATTCCTGACCATAAGTTATGTCTTTATGTCGTATACCCAAGAAAGAATCTACAGGGTGGGATATAATAAATGGAGGAAATTCTTACTTCATGATTTCACTGAGGGGATGACCTTCTAGATGATAGTTGTGATGGAGAAGACTACTATCATGGATTGATACTGGGAGAAAGAGATAATTTATACAGTGCACATCCTAGGGAGGGTCGTCAGGATGTATGGAATTGTGGGGAGGACCTTCTCATTGCATGACATTACTATGGGGAGGGCCTTCATAGCAACTACCATTGCCGGTAGGGTTTTCGCAATGACTTTTATCGTTGTAGGGACTACCATAATGAATTGATGTCTGACTATAGGGAGAAGCATATCTATACTGTATACCCTTGGCAGGAAAATCTGGGCAGACGAAAATAATTAGAGGACCTTTTTTCTATTTGATCATTAGGTTTATGGGAGGGATACACCAATGAGAATTGGGAGATATTCTCTAATGACTGATCATTCCAGGCCCATAGAGTGAGCCCCCATGGGTCCTCTACAGAGGCCCATCAAAGATGCAGGAAGTAACATTGCAGGGAGGGGCTTCACAACTGCTATTTCCATTTCCATAATTTTGTATTGGATTGATAGGGTCTTGAGTTTTTATTTATATATGTTTTAGGGAGTTAAGAAACCGTGGTTTTAGCATAGCAAGATCATCTATGTGCTCTTCAATTTCTGATTTCCTTTGGCACATTTTATTTTTAAGAACTCTCTTATAAGTAACCAGGCCATCTTCTATAGGTAATGAACTTCATATATGGGTCCTTGTCTTGTTGTTTCCTATGATGCTGCTGGGATATGCCGACCAACATATTGAGTTTCGGAAGGGATATATTCCTGCCCAGGTGTGGTCACCACATTGGAGGGGCGTCCCCTGGAAAGAATGAGTTTTTTTCCTGATCTTTTTTTCTTTGGATCACATCATATTGTTTTTAGCACTCATGGACTAGAGCAGGAATGCATGACCGATCCAAATTGACTAACCCATTTTGTTAGTATGTCATTCCATTCGAGGAAACTGGGTTATGGGCATGATTTATCTCATTTTTCATCGATGCAATATTGTCATGACACATTTTGATGTTATGTTTTGTGATCAATGTATGATCATCCATAATTAACAATATTTTCTGTGATACATCTTTGGCAATAATGGTTTTGAAGAACCATTCTGATATCTGAGCATAAGTTTTTTCCTACATCAGTCCTATAGGATATTCCCAAAAATAGTGGCAATTCTCATATGCTGGGAGAGAGGAATGAGTCTTCCACTTGTTTTCTTCTCTGGATTCCACCATATTTTAATGGTGGACATTATATTCATGAGGGGGGATTTTCACTTGTTCACTTTTTTGCTATATTTTTCTCATGGGATTTTTATGCATCAGTATAATTTTACTCTGGATATATTTTCATGTCATCCTATTTGTGTGGAATGAATGATATGAATCAACAAGTATGTGTTCTTTCATATATATGGTTTATATCTTATTTTGATGATGGGCATGTTGTGCATCAGCAACTATTTGAATCCTCTTGTAGTTTTCCAATCTGTCTACACAGTGGGACCAGAAAGCACTAACATGAACTTGTAGGTGATCGTATTGTTCCACCATATTTCTATTTTTGGTTTGAGTAGAGGTGGGAAGAGTCATATGTAAGATGGTTGAATTCCACCACGTTATTATAGTGGAGTTCCTCTTCATGAACCAAATTTATAGAATATTATTGATTATATATTCTCTTCCCTTGGTGGGTAGCCTGAGGGGTCAGAGTCTCCTTGATTTCATCATGTGCCCATGGAATAAGGTCCTATTTAACATAAATAGGCTTGTTCATCCATATTTGGGAACAATGTTCTCTAGTGGGGGCCCATGAGTAAGACCCCTTTGCAGTTGAGATGAATTTTTCAACATCGACTCCATATGCCTCCATTGTATAAGGGAGGTATTCATTGTCACATTCAAGGAATAGGCTGCTGAAATAGTTTGTAATGACCAATGGGGACACATTATGCTGGGGATCCAGTCATGACTAAGGAGGTGTATAGAAAACCATTTTTGACTGGATGACATGTCTTGTGGCTTCCAACATTGGGAGGTTACCATTTTGGTGGTACAATTTGATCAGCTTGTTGGATACCCAACATTGAAGATGCTGGGTAGGTGAGGGGGTCATGTACTTTGTTGGGGCCCTAACCGATTGCGGGACCACATATGTGTGTGTATACATCAGACATTGGGATGTCATTTGGATCAAAGGTTTCTCTACATGAAACCACAACATACATATATTACATAAAGGACAAAAATCCTCATCGAAGTAGCATGCTTCTAAACATATGAATAACTAATTATTTTACTTGGCCCCTTTCCCCTTCATTTTTTTCTTGTGGGTTAAATGGGCTTGAGTGGTGTATGACCACCACCTTTGTTAAGGATTCACATCAGGTTCAACATTTTTGTTTCACCTGTGAGGTGGCGCATTTTGTGCATAAAAGGGAGAGGAAAATAGTCTGATATGAAATACCCTTTTTTCCTATTATCATTAGGGTATAACTACCACATTGGTTAAGGATTCACACCGGGTTCACCGTTTTTCTTTTTCCTTTGAGGTGGCGTTTTATGAGTGATAAGAAAATGGTCTGATGAGAATCATCACCAGTCTATTTTTCTAAAGACAATTTCTTTTCAAATTCACCATTTATTTTGTTTCAAACAATTCTACATCATTTTTCTTTAATGGATGGATGGATTAACCTCACAGGGATAGGGTAAATAACCCCTTTCGTTTTACGATGGAGATTCCACCATTAGATTGTCCCAGTGGGCGATTTCATGGGGTCAAGTACTTGTAAAATCGGTCCTCCTTCGATGTAACTTCCTTGGATGGTCTCCAGTGGGTTTATTAGTTTATCCAAAAACAACCAATGGACCTAGTATCCATGATTTATGGACCTTCTTTCCAAAGGGAGGTGATCGTTGAATAATGGTTTGGACCATGACACTTAAAGAAACCATTGGTTGAGGGGATGGGGATTCAGGCTCACCACACCCCTTCTGAGGGGAATTATAAATTATTATGGGACTCTATTTTATATTTCATTCATGTTCATATGCTCTTGAATCCTCAGATAATTCCAAAAGAGTGTGTGCATGTGATACCCATGGTTTGCAGGATCATCATAAAAATATATGGGTTTCATTCTACATAGGTGTTGCTGACATGAAGCATAAAATAAGGCACTCTCGAGTTCATCTACATCTAGGGGGATAGAAGGTGACTTGATGTTGGGATTAGTACAATATGATGTGTTTCCTATGTAGCATCATCAGAGGAATCAGAACCCACATAGTACAAAATTGATGGGGTTTATGCATGGACACTACCCATTTGGGGGGACAGCATTGGGTGAACCCTTTTCGATGGGCGCCCTTTTGAGATCGACCCTTCAAGTAGGTGTCCTACGTTTCCTAGTTTGATCCAAAATAAGATTTCTCATAGCTCAGATTGGATGGGGCTTACGCATGGAAGTTTCACATTTTCGAAGAGATGATTTTGTGAACTCTTTTGAATGGTCACCCATTTTAGATCGGGCCTTAAAGTAGGTGTCCTATATATCCTGGTTTCATTCAGAATTAGATTTCTCATAGTTTAGATTTATGTGGATGCTTTAATCATCACAAATCTCTAAACCAATGTGAGTCATTCTCGGTGTGAGAAACAACATGTTGTGACAGATCCAACCCACCACATGCATTCTCTCCTACTGGTGGGGGAGGGTGAGCCTGCGGCGGATGAAGACAGGGTGAAGATGGGTGATTTCATAGAGCGATGGGCCTTTTAATGTGAATTGACATCAAAGGTCAAGAAACTCGTCCTCAGATGATTGGGGACATACCTCAGAGGGAGTTCCAAAGAACATGTTCTAGGATGATTTAGAGTTTCATCCTCATCAAAGGTGGACCAAACATAACCCCTTTGACTGATCAACATTCCTCATTGAATGGAAAAGCAGGTTAGCAACCATAATCCCTAGAATGGAAAGTTCACGTTGGTGTCCCAATGATGCACTCCAGGTTACCATGGGAATATTGACCAAAGGAAATACTCAGATACCAAACCGTTGTTGGGAAATCTTTCGTGACAACACTTACCATGGGTATATTGAAACATTGGGTAGTGCTGATGCACCCGATTACCTAATCGTAGGGGTCTGATGGAATTAGAGGATTCCTTGGCATGATGTTGGAGGACTTGTTTGTGGAGGGATTATGGAGGACTGAATGTTAATGGAGGGGCGAGATTGGAATCAGCGGAAATAATACCTGAAAACACCCCATTCCACATACTGATTTCTTATGCAGGATAGAGGATGCTCTGCATATATTAGAGGTGTGTGGGAAGATAATTAGTCAGCATACTAATGTGTTACACGGGCATCAGTATAGAACACTGTGCATCAGAGTGGTACATGGTTCCTTATGCTGCTTTGGGATCCATCTACATACTGATGTAGTACACATCACTGTGGTAAACCAGCAACCATACACTACACAAATAACCATTTTGAGGGAGGGTTCTGGGGATTATCTATTTTTGGGAATTTATATACTAGAATTATGTGGTTTGATGTTTCAAAAAATAGTTTTTCATTTCTATTATTATTATTATGGTCCACTGTTTTATGGTTTGTGGATGGCAGTACCTGTGGAGAATGTAGTTCAAAATTCAGACATCGCTGATGATTCATGATTGAAGATATAATCATCTGTGTGTTCTTTCTTCCAACCTCTGGGTCCCCCGTAAGATTTCATTAGCCATCATCTTCTAAATTCCTTTTATAATACTTTTATAGAGCATTAGGGTAATCATATCTTTGGGCATGGGACACAATTTTCACAGGCCCATGAACAAATATCTTGGCCCATTGAAGACTATGTGAACTGGGGTTTTTGGAGGCTACACTTCACAATAATGGTTCTCAGAACCCTACTCTTTTGTTTCATCATCAAAATACTGAGTTCTCGAGATGATATGCAGATATTTTTCATGTGCATGAGTCCATTGGTGACACAATTCATGATCCACCATGTTCAATGTCAATCACTACGTGGGCCAACACCTCATGGATCATTCCACATATCGGTGGTTCATGATCCGAGCATTGCACGAACCCTTCTCGGTGATGGTACGTAGGCCGTTTGAAATACATTGAAAAGATGAATTCATTCTTTTTTCTCTAAAATTTGAAACTCAAATTGATTCCATTCCCCTTACTAGACTTCTAGGATTACTTTATTACTTCTATAAACTGATTATGGGAGTATTTTCTTCCCTTAGAGGAATTTTTTAGACCCTACATTAATATATTTAATCATTGATATTAATTAATGTAAATTTTTAAGGGTAAATCATATGATGTTAAATTTTGTCTAAATGTTTTCCATAATACATCATGGTCACAATATAATATATAGTGATGAGTAATGGTTCTAAACATATCCAAAACATAAGTTTGGTATAATTAAGACTTATTTTAAAATTTACTATTGAAATTATGTCTCTTTCTGATATGGATTACTCCTATGAGATCAATGATCATCGAAAATATATGTCAAATATATCTAATATGACTCAAAATACATCGTTTATCGTAGGGATTGTATTTTAATGAGAATATGTTTATAAGTTTTTAGAAAAAAATTCTTGTTTGAATTTCAATTTTTTATACGAATTCACTAAAATAAGGTCATTTTTATACTATAGAATTCTCATGTCAATATTGTGATAATAATTTGTAGTATATGTTCATATGAAAAATGAAAATAATAAATTGAAAAATATGTTTCACTATATATACATGATAATATTTTTAATCAAGGACTTGCATGATTATCAAAGATAATGTATGTGAAGAAGATGATAGAAAAAATTAAATTAGGATAGATAATATTAATTATGGTTGTGCTATTAGATTATGAAAAGATTGAAAAATTAATAAAACAAGAAGTTTCACAAAAAAACTAAATTGAAATATAAATTGATTGTGCATTTCCCTATTATTGAAAACATATTTTTTTGTGTTGGAATACCATATATTGGTCACGTGATATTTTGTATTCCATGAGTATAAGGATAAAATCATGTCATTTTATCCAACTAAATGATTATAGAAGAACTTGTGATATTTTATTTTAGTAAATTATTCCAAGGATGTATCAACAAATTTAGATTGGAAAACAATGAAAAAATATATTATACAAAATTTTATCGTGATTTAGTGTGATTGAAAGTTATCTAAACATTCACATTAACATGTTTTGAAGGTTATTTTAAAATAATATCAAAAGAGATGATAAATCACTTATTCATACCCACCCTCTCAATTATTTCTCATATATCATGTGGATCCTTCTCTGAAGAATTTTTTCATGAGTAACATAGGTCACTCGTACTAGAACATCTGGATAGTAAACATATCCCTCATGATTTAATAAAGTATTTTTCTTTGTTTGGGATGAATTAAAATTTTTCCCTGGTATATATTCATGTTTTTCATATACTAATCACTGAATATTGAATATCTTATTATAGTTGGTATGTATCTAGCCTTGAATATTCTGAAATAAATGAAAAATAAATTATATATGAATGTTATGACTATATTTCCTCATAATTTGAAATTAAATATTTTTAAATGTATCATTTTTAATATATTAAATATTTACCTCATATCTTACCACAACAAATGTAATGTTTAATTGATAGTTTTCACTAACATAGGTGGGGATGGTTTTTTATGTTATGTGTAAAATCCTTTAGGAATATGACCATAGGCTTATATCACATATCTATATATGATTTAAACTTGGGTTATATGATTCTTTTTTCTTAGTACCATATTTCATCCTTAGATTTCAAATCATTCTATGTTGATGAATCAGATATCACATGATTGGTTTAGATATTTCATTCTAGATTTTTCATGATCATGGACATAGAATTTACCACTAGTTCAGTTTTCTTATAATAATAGCTATATTATTCCATTATGATAGTACCATATAAGGAATGAAATGGATTCTCATGTAATGCAATTTTTTTTCTTTTGGAGAAGTAATGATCATATGAAGGTATTCATTGTTGTATAAAACAGAGAAAAAAGGATTATAAGATATTTAATAATGATAGTATAAATATCAAATGATATATATATATATATATATATATATTCCGAAAATAATTATAGTATCAACGTTTTATGTCTGTTATCATGTGTTCATGAATGTTTCAATCAATCATAGACAATTTTTTTGTAGTGATTGAATTATTTAATTGAGCTTCATTAGGAGTATTATGTTATTATAGCGTATTTGTGTTGTGGTGTATCAATAAATAATTCTACCTAGGTTTGGGTCTGTACATGATGTTTTTCATGTGTCATAACTTTGTAAGAATATTCTTTATTATTATAATGTGACAAATTCTTGTGAACATTATAATAGGTGGGATGTGATTTTTGTTGAAATTATAAGGGATTTACAATATAATAAAGAGGAGAAATTGGGTGGAATGGAAATCCCACTCCTATTTGTTCTATTGAAACAATTTATTTTGGATGTCTGAAAATGGGATTAAGAAAATCCTTTGAATTTTTATTATTTTGTGTTAATTAAATGATTTTTATGTTTCATATAGTCATATTGTAAATTTTGATATTAGATAAGTAATTGTTCAATTTTTCATTAAGTAGATATGGTTTATAATTTATATGTAAAAGAATCCTTTTTGGTGTATGTATTATGATCTATTGAGTTTTGGGTGATATTGTAATTCATTTTAAGTAATATTTTTTTTTTTTTTTAAATTAAAAATTATTCATTATTATGTAATGTGGATATATAGAAGTTAGGTTTCGTTTCCATGTGAATTTTAAAGAATATTTTTTAATATTTGGAAATTAAATGATGAAATTGTATTCTTATTAATCTCATAAGTGATATTTTATTGCACTATTATATTTAGAATGTGGTTCGTACCTTGGGGGTCATGTATTTTTTAAATAATATTATTTTAGGTAGTATAGAGACATTATTAGAATATTTTTTATTAAAATCATGGTCGGAACAATATATGTATTTTGGGGAAAAAATTTGACGATAACTAATCATAGTTATGTTCATGGTTTGAAAATATCATATAGAATAACCAGGAATGTAAAAAAAATTAAAAAATATTAGAATTTACTATATAAAATACACCATTTTTCTCCAATGGTAGATCATAAATTTATTTTATAAGTGTTTAAATTATATAGAGTTATTTTTGTTAATCTCTTAGAATAAGGGATCGGTAGTTTTTAGAATACATGACTATCGTTATGGTGTAGTTATGATTCCAAGAATATTTTAAACAAAATTTATTTTCATTATGTCACTGTAAAATTTTTTATTTTTTGGATTAGATCTATGACAGTAATATTTTTTTGGAATTGATTGGGTTTATTTAATTAACAATATGAGAGTATTATAACTCATTTATAAAATTGTATGAGATAAAAAAATGACATATCATGATATTTATGGTTTGAATATCAAATAACTATTTGTGTTAAGTGACTCAAAACTTGTATCCTATTATTTTATTTATATAGGTTGATCATAAATTGTACTCGTTTAGAAGTGGATAAAATTTTCTAGCAAGTTATGATAATTGAAAAAATTCTTAGGGGGTTATGATTTATAATGATATGAATAGAATATTTATTTATTTATCAATAAATACCTTAAATTATAAATTTATTAATATGTATAAATTGATAAAAATGATTTATTAGATTTTTTATACCAATGAAATTAATCGGGTGTTATTTGGGAAGAGGCAATGTGGATATCATATTCTGATGTGGAAATAATGTTATGGTATTCCATTACAAGTTATTAATATTATATTTTTATAGTGTATTATATATATAAATTATTCTAATATGTTTTATTGGATATGGTTTCATAAAGACATAATCGTCAGATAATTTACTTCATAGATGATCAATGGGTGTAGTATTGTTATAAAATGAGTATAAAAACTAAGGAATGACAAGTATATAATTTGTTTAAGAAGGTGATGAATGTGTATAAAAATAATATTGAGTTATAAATATATGCAATTACTAGAATTTTTTATACTATACATATGGAAATCTTGTTAATAATTGTGTGACTCTATTTTAAATTAGTGGATGAATTTAATTATATAATAAAATAATATTTCCAAAAATATATTACTGCGTTGATAGAATTAAAGAGATGAAACATCAGTTAATGGATATTATTATAATGTCATTTTAGGTTTTTTATTTAAGTTAGATATTATTTAGTATACATTGTATGATATGAAACCACCACCTAATTTTCTCTAATGATATTCTAGTATTCATGCTGTTTATAATTTTAGTTGTAACCCTTTTGGATTATTGTTGGAATATGCCATATATAAAAATTGAGGGGAAAAATAAATGTGGGGTCATGATTTTTTCATTCAACTTCTTTCGAAATTTATTAATAATAACAATAATAAAAATGGTGATCGTAGAGTTTGTTCAATTTTATTTATGGTGAGGATTTTTGAGAAATATAAAATTTGATAAATATATTTATTTTAACAACAATATTTTAATATTTAATATCTCATAAATGGAGTCTGTAATCAAAATAATGACACACTAATATTGTTAAAATTGGAGATAATTTGTCAAGATATGTATAGTTTTAGTATTTGATATTCTTTACCCCAAGAATATGCATTTCTATGTTTTTAACTTGATTTCTAAGTAATAGAATTTATAAAACAAAACAATTTACAAATTACATGTTATAATATTTTCAATGGAATTTTTCCATGATAATTAGGGAGAAAACCTAGATGATTTGAGAATTTGTTACGATTTCTATGAGTTTTCATGGAGTTAGTATCATAAAACAACATGGGTTGAGTCTTGATTACCAGTTTGATAATCAATTTACAAAGTGGTGAGGTGCTAATTTATATGTTTCCATCACATTCATCATATTTTTTTGTATTTTATATAATTAAAATTTATATTTTTATTTTTTATTTCAAATTGAGAGAAATATAATTAATAATAAATCAAAAATATGATAGAAATTTTACAATGTTAAAAATGATTATTTTTTTAACGGTTATGCATGATGATGTGCTAAGGAATTAATGACACAAAACATTCAAAACGTAATATGAAATAACTAAATTTGGAATTTATATTTCAGGGAAAAGTCATTTTTAATTAATATTTATCATTGATCTAGTATAGAATAAAAAAATTATAATCAATGAGAATCTAATTATATTGATGGCTATGTTAAATACATTTTTTAATTTAATTTAAGGAATTTTAGTTTTAGTTTTATGAATGAAATATTTTTTCTATAAATACTTGGAAATAAAACCAAATAATATGATTCAGACCCCCCCCCCAACACACACAAATTCTATGCTTTCACCATTACTTGCAGTAGTTTGTTTATGATTTGTCATTTTAATGATTGAGGAATGATATGTTTCATTTTATTATAAGAACATTTACATAAAATGGGGATTCTAGAAAATCCATGGGTGTGTTTTGGCCAAGATGATGAATTATGGAATGTAAAGGCATACTCGATTGTTAATGGGATCAGGAGAGGTGTGATGGGGAATCTAAGAGATTCATGTTATAGAGGTAATAATTGCATGGTCTGAGGCACTAGATGTGGGGTGACACTTTTAGATCAATTTATTATGTACATGTATATATTTCAACTATATGGTGTCATTTTTTCGATGAGACACCATGAACGTGGGACCCCAAAACACAACTATTTTTTCTTTTATAAATATCACATGTTTTATAACTACAACACAAAAAATATTTATCCCAAAAAAAATTTCCTAACCACTGTCTCATTAAAATTGTGGTCAAAAATATTTCCAAACACCCTATGCTAGCTAGTTAAATTTCATGGTATGGAATTTCATGGGCAGACAGGGTCTATATATTAATTCATTCATAGGATCCATATCTACTGGGTAATATATACATGTCATGTATATAGGGAAACAAAACATATACTCTCTTGGAAGTAAATGGTTGGTGTAAATAATATCTCATAAGTAATGATAAAAATCCAGAAATGTTTTATATTTTTGTATCAGATGCATAGTAAGACAATAGAAGACTCACACACCATGTAATCAAGGGTTCAAATTGTGTAAATTAATGTTTAAATTGTCTTCGTATTTTATTTCCTACAAATCAATTATGTGTATATTATTACCCAATTAAGGGTGAATTTAAATATATAATGTGTTGGTTTTTATATCATAATCATACATATATTTTATATAGGGGTTTTGGTAGGTATGATTATATAGTTTTGTAGAGATGGAATTGGAGAGATGGCGGGATAGCTTGAGCAGATATGATGTCGATAGACCCTAGAAACACACAAAGTCCAATGTTTGGGTCCTCTATATTCCTAGTGGAGTATGAAACCCCCAAATGATAGTGTAATTTATATTTATATTCAGTAACCCATTAGACAATGCATGGGTCCTCTATTAAGTTCAGAACTCTCATGACTGACATGCACACCTCAATGAGGTGGGTGTGCCCCATCATGATTATTTTTGGAATTTTTAGAAAGTGATCATCATTATATTATATTTATTTCATAGTTTTTGGAATGATTTGTAAGGAATATACATTAATGTGATACTTAAATGTAGTTGTGTTTTGTTTTAGACACTACAAATATTGGTTTTACCTATTCAGATAACAATTTTAGGGAATTCATATTAATGAGATAAAATAATGTTTATGTAATATTTATGTTTTTTTTCTTTATAATTTTTTTGATTATATAGACACTAAATGGAACTCAGAACCATATATGTTGTATCTCTATATATATCCATCAATTTGTGGAAAGATTAGAAGGATGTGGTATTAGTGGAGTAATAGCTTTGTGTTTATTAGAGGATATAGTTTCTTGTAGTCCTATTGGTTGATGTGGCATAGATTTCCAAACCATTTTTTCATGGATGGGATTGTCACTAGATTTTCATTTATATTTTGTCACTTTATATTAACTGGTTTCATCATTATAATATTTTCATGTTTATCCAGGTCCAAATGAAAATATCTCATCATTGTGTTATATTTGAAATTTCAATATTATATATAGTATACATTTATCTTTTGATAATTTATCGGGTGTGGAATCACAAGGGAGAATAACTACTTCTTAGTTCAAGTCACCATCCCATGGAATATTATTGGTGGACCTGAGGTGGCACACCACACATTCCACCAACCAAGGTGGGGTCTCGGTGGGTCAAGTCATGTCAGAATAATATAAGAGTTGGTTTTTGACATATGGAATGTTTTTGAAGATAATATTCTTATTGGTATTTGTTTGGGTTGTATAATAAAATGATTTCAATGGTTATGGAGTTCATTAAACTAAACATGGAACCCTGTAATTAATGTGTGTGGAAAAATCCATCTATTCACCATGATTTTATCAAATTGTTTGTAGAAAAGCAACACTAATGGATCTATTGTAGGGAATATGTTTATTATATATATATTTATTTGAAAGAAGAATACTATTAATGACTAATATCAGCAGTAGTACATAAGCAGAGCCAAGAAGGGTAGTTGTCCAGCCATAGCTGGTTGAAATCGAGGGGGCCTGAGCCCGCCAGTTGATGGGCCTAATTATTTCCTTCCCTTTTGGAAAAGGAGAAGGTGCAGCAAGAGAAGCTTTGGCATAGCAAGCGGATTCTCCTGATGATGAAGCCAAAAGCCTGAAGTCCATTGTCATTGTGATGAATGGCATTAATAACCGAAAGGCAGTCCGACTCAATAAGGATATCAGCCCATTCACATTCCACAGCCAACATCATCCCCGCAAGAATGGCATAGGCCTCAAAAACTGTAGGTTCCTAGAAGGCACGATGTGGTTCAATTTTTGTTGCAATGATATTCCCCTGATGATTTCAAGTCAGGAGGCTGAGAGCAACAAGCCCATAATTGGGGAGAGAAGCTTCCATATTGAGCTTAAGACTTCCTTCGTTTGGGGGGTTCCAATGAGGGGTGCAGGAGGGGGAAGCACCTGGTAAGAGGTGTCCCTTGTGGTCCTTCTAGACCTCAATCCATGAAGTGGCTCGTTCAATCCAGAACTCGGGGGGGATGATGTACATGGTGGAAAATCACTTCGTTACGGCGAACCCAAATGATCCATGCCAGGGTGCAATGAGCGCTTGCATTATCCGGAGAAAGATAGGAGAACCAGCGCATCAGAATATCCGGGAGGTCAGAGGCAATGTCTGGTGAAGCATCCGAAGTCGAGCCTCATTTATTCCAAATTTCCTTAGCACCCGGGCAGTGCATGATGGCATGCCAAGGAGTTTCAGGAATATTTGGGTAGAAGGGGAATGAATCAGCGCTGGCCATATGTCGGTAAACAAGGAGGCTCATGGTAGGAAGGGTTATCATGCACACCGGCCACCAAAATTGGCGTATTTTTTGGGGGACGTTGAGCTTCCAAATAACATTCCATGGTCCCCCATCCCGGTCGCCAGAGTGAATGCCAAGATCTAGTCTATACCCTGATCGCATCATGTACTCACCTAAAGAATTGTTGGTCCAAAAAATTTGGTCGGGGCTAGCATCCGAGACCCAGGGGATGCTCAAGAGAATTATTTGGTCTCTTTCATTAAACCATTCCTGGATCTTTCCCACACACCATCCCGGGACCTGGTCTGAAAATAGGCAGTTGAGTGTGGTGTCTTCCAGACCAGGTTGGGCGGGTGATGTGGCACGCAAACCATCCTTATCGACAAGCCAGGGATCGGTCCAGATGTTGGCAGTATATCCATTTCGAATCCTCCATCCCAGTACTTTTTTCAGGAGAGTTTGGGTCCCTCAAACAATTCTCTAGAGGAAGCTAGGGCGGGGGCCAAGAGAGGAATCGCGGAAGTCCGTGTGGGGGAAGTACTTGGCTCGGAGAATTTGAGCACATAAAGATAATGGACAATTAAGGAGGTTACATCCTTGCTTTTCCAATAGAGCGTCATTGAAAAGAAGAAGATTCTGAAATCCCATACCTCCCTCCAACTTTGGCTTGCAGAGCTTCACCCAGGCCAAACAGTGGGTTCGATTTCTTCCATCATTTTTCCCCACCAGAAGTTGGCAGTATGTGAATGGATCAGGTTATCGATGGCCGCCAGGAGCTTAAACATTGACATAATGTAGCTAAGGAAAGACTGAATGATAGCTTTAATGAGGGTTCCCTTGCCAGCTTTGGAGATTCTATTTGGAGTCCAACCTTGAATTGTTTTTCAATCCTGTCCACAAGAGTTGCAAAGATTTATTTTTTGGACTGGAAAATCACCATAGGGAGTCCGAGATACTTCTGGTGTTTGTTGACCAGATTGATGCCTATCGAAGCACAAAGATCATCCCTCTTTTCAGGAGGCACCCCTGCGCTGAAGGAGATTTCTGATTTGTCGTGGTTAATAGACTAACCAGACACCCACTCATATTTCCAGATTTCATGGTTGATCACCCGACATTCATTAACAGTGGCTCTGGAGAAAAGAAGGCAGTCATCCATGAAGAAGAGATGTGACACTTGTAGGCTCTCATGGAATACCATTGCACCATGAATAGACTTAGAGGATGCAGCCCTATAGATGAGGTTAGAGAAAACATCAACCACCAAAATGAAGAGAAAAGGGGAGAGAGGATCTCACTGGCGCAGGCCACGAGTTGGGGTGAATCTTATGGTATGCTCCCCATTAACCTTGATTCTGAAGGAGACGGTTGATATGCAGTGCATGAAAATTTCTGTCCATTTAGTGTAGAATCCCATTCTCAGCATCACAACTCTAAGGAACATCCATTCCACCTTATCATAGGATTTGGTCATATCCAGTTTCCATGCCATGGTTCCTCTTTTCGCAGGGGAGCACGTTTTCATAGAGTGGAACACTTCATGAGCCACAATAGCATTATCAATAATCAAACTCTTGGACAGGAAGGCGCTCCGGTTTTCAGTAATAATATCAGGAAGCCAAGGACACAGCCGATTAACAAGGATTTTTTAGAAGATCTTATAAGAGACATTACAGAGGCTAATCGATCTGAAATCAAGGATCGCCTGGGGTTTTGTGATTTGTGGATGAGGACGAGGACAGTTTCATTGATGACAAACATTCTTGTATTCCCTGCCCAGATGTTTCTTATCATTTTGCAGATGTCAGGACCGATGATGTGCCAGTATTGTTTAAATAATAGGGTGTGGAAACCATCCGGTCCTGGGGCCTTAGTGGGGTGGATATGCTTCAAAGCCCGGTGTATCTCACCATTCGTCACATCTTTTGTGAGCTACCGGTTGATCTCCTCGGTGATCACAAGTCTGATGCATTCTTTAACTTCAGCAGACATGAATGGAGTCCCTATAGAGAAGAGGTTCTAGAAGTATCCAACCAAATATTCATGAATTCCACAAGTGTCAGAGAATTTTCTTATATCAGGTTGTTAAAGGCTCCTTATAGTGTTTTTTCGGCACCTATCTAACACTTTCAGGTGTAAATATCTTGTATTAGCATCACCCTCTTTAATATGGAGGTCACGCGCCCGCATAGCCCAAAAACATTCCTTAACCCAAAGGGCCCCATAAAACTCACATTGAGTGGTACCAATCCTAGAGATGTTGATATTGGATGGGGGTTGCCCGAGAAAGTTGTTCAAATTCCTTTCAAGGGTATCACAATGCCTATCTGGATGGTGGAATTTCTTGTTTCTCCAAAATCTCATACTGGATGCAACCTGTGGGAGGTTGAGTATTACATCATCCTGGGAACTCTTCCAACATGATCGGACCACCTATTCACATTCCAATTCTTTTGCCCAGATGCTCTCAAACCTGAAGGGTCTTCTGAGTTGTCGATTCCATTCACCTTGCAAATAGTCAATGAGAATTGGGCAGTGATCCGAACAGTCAAGGGCCAAGTGGCCAACATGAAACATGTTGAACAAAGTGATCCAGTTGGTAGAACCCAGAAAACAATCAAGATGTTCAGAAATACGAGTACCTTCGGTACTACCGCGGAACCATGTGAATGGGTTACCTGTGAACCCCAGATCGACCAGGTTCCCCTTAGTGATCGTGTCTTTGAAATTAGACATAGAGGTTGAGTGACGAAAACTCCCGCCTCTCTTTTCCTTGTGGAACATGATCTCATTGAAATCGCCTCCGAAAAGAATAGGGCTAGGTAAATCATGCCACAGATTGGAGAGAAGGTCCAATGACTTCCCCTTATCAGAAAGGGATGGCCAGCCATAGAATCCCACAAAGGTCCAGGGTGGGTGCAAGTCTATTTGAATAGTCGCCGCCACCTGGTGCATGGAGAAAGAAAAAATTTTAACATAAATATTATCCTTTCAAAGGAGGCATAGGCCCCTAGAATGGCTTTGTCTGGGCACCAGAAAGCGGCCTTGGAATCCACACATCCAAGCAATAACATTGGTATCCTTGTTTTCCAGTATGGGTTTGGACAGGAAAACAACATCAGGGTGACTTTGAGAGAAATTGTGCTGAAGCATGCGAACCGTTTATGGGTTTCCAATCCCCCGACAGTTCCAGAATAACACAATCATTGCTCTAGGTGGGGCTGGGTCTCACCCTCCACTGCCTTTGGTTCTTCCAGACTCATTTCTTCACTTTTCATTTTCCTTATTTTGTTGAGATTCCTCCCCGATTGGCATGTTCCAGTTTGCCATTTCCGAACCCCGGGGTTAGGGTCTTTCGTGCACCATCGCTTCCTCCAAGTTGTACCCTTTTCCACATGTGACGGGTGGTTGGGCCCAGCATTGGAGATCTCATCATTCCATGGGCCTCCGTTAGTGTTTTAACAATTACGGGCGATTGTGGATTTGGATCCGGGTCTGGTGGCTCGATGTGCATCTGTATTGGCGTTGAGAATTGCCTTGGTTGATCTTTTTGCCTCGTCCCCAACCATGTGGATGGTTGGTTTTTGTCCTTCAAGTGGTTAGGATGAACACCAGCTTCTCTCTGAGTGGGATAGTCCACTTTGGAGAAATCTGGGGGTCCTAGAAAAATGGCTTGTCCATGTGTATGTTCCCCCTAACTAGTGTGTGCCACTGTGAGACCGTCGTGGTCCTTTTGTTTTTTCATCTCTGAGATGAAAGCAGCTTTATTCATTTTTTGCATGGAGCCAAGGGCCATGTTGGAGGTTTATGTCTCGTGATCCACTCTTAGATTTTGAGGTACACGTTTTTTCCGAGTGGCCAAGACGACCACAAAAAAAGCAGAATAGTGGGAGCTTCTCAAATTCAAATGAAATCCAGGTGTTGGTGTCCTCGACTTTCAGGAACATTACCTTCATCAGGGGTTATGACACCTCAATATCAGCCTTGATCCGAACATCGGGGGCCCATTGTATTGGGTCTGAGCCATACCATTCAATAAAGTGGCCTAGACTATCCCCAATTTCCCTCATAATGCATTCCGTTCTCGCATGGAATGGGATTCCTTTAACTCATATCCAGAAGGGGGAGCAGGTTAAGGTCACTCTCTGGATCTCGCCTCACAGAAAAGTATGATTCCAAACTCATGTTGAATGTGTGTTATAAGTTCCCAAGAAAGTGACCTCTTATATTCTTTTTTGGGCCTGATCATTTAGTAGAATGAGATTTAATAATTTTTTTATAGTGGGGTTATGTCTAATATGGAAAACCACAAATCCTATAGCAATTTTCACTATAAGACTCCTCCTTTAACAAACATCTATTGGTGGATACTATTGAGGTGGATGTGTCGTGAGGTCACCCTCTCATGAGTAGGGTTTTAATAGATATTCAAATCGGAGCATTTCCTTTTTTTGTAGAGGGTTATACATTCCCATGTGATGTTTCATCTATAATAGTAGAGAATAACTACATTTGATTATTTTAAATATTTCACAAGCCTTATGAGAAAAAACATATCAATGTTAAATAATGGATTCCCCTGAACTAGGATATTAATGTATTTTATTCACCAAAAGATTAAATATTAGATTAAACCACTAGGTATTCTCACCTATATCAATATTATTGAGTTCACCCTAGTGATTGATAGTTTCTTATTATAATCATATAAAAAAATTGGAAATAGTCAAGGGATTTTGGGAGCATTTTTTTCAAAAAAAAACTAGACAATAACAACCTGTATAATCTATTCATTAATGATATTATAATTCATTATTTTGGCCCCAAATAAAATTTATTGGGAGATATTTTTTTTTCAAATTGTCAATATAGGAGTTCATTTTATTTTTTTCACTGTAAACGAATCCTAGACTATTTCATCCCCACTACGTGGGCTTCAGATGGTTTCTACTATGACACTATTAATGGGAATCCTCAATAGGTAGATATTTGTAATGAGGGACTACCAATATGAATTTTTGGATTCCCTCTTTATGGATGATGAATCTAATGATCTTAGGTTATTGGGTATAAAGTGTAGATGAACTTATTTTCAACTATATTTAACACCTCCAACAGAAGAACCATAATAAAATTAGATAAAATAATATTTGGGAAAATAATAGATATTTGAAATAGAGGGTTACATCCAAGAGACGCCTAACATGAATAAAATTGCAATTTTTTAATCTATAATATATCAATAATATGTATTCATATATGAGTGTTTCATAGATTAATTTTCACATATTTCAATATCCATCAATATATTCAAGTAGAGTTAATTGATTTATCATGCCAACATTAGATTCCTACTATGGGTAATCATCCTCTCACCCTCATTTTCCATATATGTGATCTTACACTCATCAAGAGTCATTGTTGTAGAGGTCATTATGTAAAAGATAATAAATGATTTAATTTTACATGGAATGGATGAGTAGCCCATGGTCTTAAATTATTTAATCTTTTATAATATCAATGAGATCTTTGTTTATGTTAAGGAATTGATATTTATATTCACTAGAGATGGGGAAACATAAATAGGATGACAAGGATATATCCATAAGAGAATAAACAAAATTATCCACCAGATAATAATATTTTCATTTTTTACCGTTGATTTTATGGTTGATCAATTACCCACTGAGGAAGATAAGAATATGAAAATTTCTCAAAGGATATGGAAGGGTTTCCCTTCTCTATTGGCTATTTTTAAAATTCTGTGTACCCTAAGAATAAATCGATATCATTCACATTATATCAATTGGCCTTAAAAAATATCATATTGTTGAAGGTGATGTTGTAGGATCTATAAGAGAATGGATTTATCATACCAATCATGTCTCATAAGAAGATCAAATTCTATTCATGGAATGATGGATGTGATCCCTATATTTTATATTGACTATCATCACCTAAAGTAGTTTATAGTCATGACAAATCCCCCATTGATGATATATTTTAAAAAATGAAAGGAAAAAAACATTGTTTTCAAATATTTATCTTAGTTCAGATTATCACCTGCATGGGGTTCTATTTTAGTTTTCCATAATAACATATTCATATGTTTCTACAACCTTTTTGTGTTCATAGTAATTAAATTTGGGGAGGTGATTTCCCTTAATGTGTTTATTTTTATCCTGAACTATATAATATAAAATTTTATATTTTTTAAATTTTTTACATTGATTATGTCATCATAAACTCTCAAATGTTATTGGTTCATGACATGAATTTAAATATTTTCCTAGAATTACACCATAATATATATATTTATGAAAACACTTAAAGTAAATATTTTGTATTTATTGGGATAATTTCCATTTTCATGGAATCAAAATGTATGAAGTATCAATTCATCCTACAAATAATGAATTTGTTACATATTTGAAACCACTCAATATGGTGTTTGATGTGTGAATTCTCCTTGGTATAGAAGAAAATTATTTTATATTCTTGGCATATTTATCTAGGATCACATCTACCTTGATATCCCATACCTTAAAGTGGAATAAGAATTTTTGTTATAATTATTTATAGAGTTCCTTTGGGGAGTTAAATTAGATATTGATGAGCACTCAAGTATTTTAATAAAAATAGGAAGGTGTTTAGGATGGAATGTATTTGATTCCATCATGACCTTCTAGGTGTTTTTGTTGAGGAAAATGTAAGTAGTGGTCCCATATGGGTCAATAAATTTAGGGGCTCATGAGAAGAATTACAGAACTCATTATTTTGAAAAAATATGTCTTTTTTCTATCTGAATATTTGGAAGGGATTATATTATTATTTAGACAATTTTATCTTTCAATAATCAAAATATTTTCATATATATCATATATAAGAGAGATATCATATTATGTTATAGGTGATTATTAGATTTAGTACAAAAATATGTCTTTGTGATGAGATATGAACCAAGAAGGGAAATGTTATAGTTGATTTTGATTGAAGAATGTATCATGAATCATTTTTAGAGGATTAATTTTTTTCATTAAAACTTGATGTGTTTTTCATTTTTGCATCTAAGAGATTATTATAATTTTTTTTCAATTATGGTTTTATCACACAATTTCATCTAGTGAGGTTTCCCTATCATTAATTTATTAAATTGATATATTTTATGACTGGATATCCTTGGGTGAAGAATATAGAAGATTCTTTAATGATGGAGATCATGTTATCCTCTATTGTTTGAAAAATTATTCTTTTCAATGATCATATGAAGTTGGCATGAGAGTTTCAAAATTGTACTCGTGAGTTATATCCTGAATCATATGGATGTTCTGGGATACCAATGAGTTGTTATGTTGGACATGTATGAATATGAGTGTTTTGGAGTTTGTATCTTATTGTTGTACTTATAAGTTGGTGAAGGAAGAGAAATATGTTATTTATAGTTTCAATCATTACCAAGATATTCCCATGTAGAAGTGAGAAAACATTGTGTTGGTCATTTTAATGGGAAGTCAATGTTGACTAAAGGGTCATGACACTGTTTGGGAATCATTTTATAACAATACATTATATATTACTTCCTCTTTATTAGGGTGAATATATTTTTGGAGAATATTGGATGATTTTTAATGAATATGAACATATGTTTACCTGGGGTTCCCTCAATTATTATCATGGATATCTATTCTTGGTTCACATCCTAGAAGTAAAGAATCACACATGGGTAATATGGGATATAGTTACAACTGTGTACAATATTTCACCATAGAAATATGGTTAGACAACCATAACCTTATACGATTATGGGGAGATATTGTGGACTTTTGTTTCTTTATTTCAATATATGTATTTATGAACAAGTAATTTTATTATAATTTCTATAAAAAAACAAAAAAATTATTATTTTTACATCTTTTGGGGCCCTGTATAGGGGACTCTATTGGATATCCCTATTCTAGATGGAGTTTGGATAATGATCACTTATGGAGATATCACAAGTGTAGTTGATGAATAATAAGATGCATGTGATCCAAGATAATAAGAGGTATGACAATAGTAGATATAATTATTTTTTGGATTTAAAATAGATTCCATGGAGCTAATGGAATGATATCATGTATTCATAAATGACTTTTTATTTTACAGGTTGAAGATGTTTTATTCGGGGAAAATTTTATCCCAATGACACTTTGTCCATTTCTTTTCGGGTAGAGAGGGTGGTTTAATTAACATATAAAACTTCCTCTATAAATGAACCGCATAAATAATTTTTTCCATGAATTTTAGATATTTGCTATATGTTGGTGATATGTTATACATAATTTACATGTATTACATGGAAATCATGTATGAAACCACCTTCATCGAGTATCTTGTTATAACCTAAGAATAGAAATTAATATGAATGGTAAGAATAAACAATGATTTTATGTGGTATGATTTTATAATAAAAACTTTGTAAAATTATCAATATAATGGTAAAAACATATTTCATGCACCATAATCAAGTTAAAATTATCATATTTACCCAATAAAACTTATTTTATATATATTCATGAAAGGAGTTGATTAAAAATGATATATTTCATTCATATAGGTTGTGTATTTCATGTAACATGACCGAGGGAATAATTTCCCAATGGAAGGGTGGTAGGTCGAAAATATTTATTCCATCAAGAAAAAAACATTTTTTGGAAAAATTACAACAACGCCCTTATATTTCTATGTTTGAAAAATATTTTTATTATGTGATATAAAAATGATTCATGAATGAAAATGGTTAATACATGTAACACTTCCTTATATATCTTGATTTATATCACATATTAAGACATCATAGATTACTATTTTTGGGAGAAACAAAAGACAAGGATGTAGAGAATATATTTTTAGAGGTTTGGTTTTTGAGATTGTTTGAGATAAGTATATCAGGGTGTGAAGAAAATTGAGGTGGTTAAGGGATCCTTAGATAATTGAGTGGAGTTGTACAACATTATTTATTGATGAAAATTGAAATAATGTCTCCTTTTTCTCCCAGCATGCTCTCTCAAGCATGATTATCCTTCATCTAGGGTTTCTCCCATTCTATCTAGGGGCTCATATATTAATTTAATTTCCCTTGTTTTTGATTGTATCCCACCACTATCTAAGTCTATTTCACCGTTATCAAGATGTTCTTTCTTCTTTGGATACCTATTTTTCCTTTTCTATTTTCTTCATCTCCATAAACATTTCTCCCCTACACCCTCTCAAGTTAATGTTGTTTCATTTTGATGGTCTATACATTGATTTTTATGGATATATTTCACCCCCACCTCTCCTCTTATAAACTCAACCTTCGTGCTAATCTCCATCATGGATTGTACTGAAGGAACTCAATTGGCTTGGGATTTTGTTTTTGTGAGGTTCATAATATTCATATTTGGCATGTTAACCCTCCTTATTTATTTTTACCCATCCTCTTGTAAATTATCTAAATTTAGTTTAGTATGAGGGTTATTATGGTGGTTTTGGGATGGTGTTGGTGGTTACAATTCAATGTTAGGGGATTCTCTTTGCTGGTGTTGTATACTTCTTTGGTTTGCAGTTTAATCAGATGGTCATCTATTGGGGTTTCATATTGTTACATCTCAGTGAAGATGTTTTTTTCATAAGTCTATTGATATGTAGTTGTGATATAGATTCCCTTATTATATCAGAACCGTCAGTTCGTTGATGGTTCATTTTGTAGGTTTGATGGTTTTATATTCTTCAAGGATCATTATGGAGGTAACATACACGCTTACTCTTCTATGGATTCTTGGAAAATTTCTTATTTCCAATTTATTTTTGTTTTTCGGTTTTAGAGGAGGTTATGGGATTTGTTTGAAGGGTTTGGGGAACACATACATAGCCATTGAGTTGGGGATTTATATCTTTTCCATAAAAAAGTGATGAAAATTTTCCATATTCGGTGATCTGTCCCTGATACAATCTGAGGATCCCAGCAGGTTTAATCTGATCACAATAATTAAAATGAATTATTACATCGTTATGATTTTATTTTCACTCATTATTTTCATGATTCCATCATCCATGGCTTGAAAGATCAAACCTAAAACACCAATAGGTTTTCCGAACACACATATTCAATTTTAATTTATATAATTTATTATATTTTGGGTACTAACATGGATATTTGTCGATCACATTGGCACAACGACAATAACCACAATCTTATACCTTTGATTTGTGATGATGAAGATGGACAATACACTTGGATTGAGTACTTCTCTCTCTAATAATCAGGATGAGAGAGATATTCTCTTAATTCCAACGTAATGAATTCACATATTTAGATGAGACAGTATTCATGTATATAATGGATGTCAAAAATGCCCAGTTAGGGTTCCCCAAACCCTGTATAATAAATGTCTCCTAAATAAGAAATATAAATAATTAATTATGATGAAGTAAAATATGTAATAAATATTATTCATATTTTATTGCATACCTATAATATATATGAAATATATTACATGATAATTCTAATCCATTAACTTGACTACAAACTCATGATATTATTAATTAAACTGAGAATGTTATAACAAAATTCGTTCATATAATACTAATCCTTGTATTTACTTAATCACTTGAAAATACATGTAATAAATAAATTCAACCCAATTAATTATTACTTGAAAAATATTATATTTATTTATTTATTGGTGATTGATATAACTTGGGAAACACCAGGACCTCATGGTGGGTCCCACCATCTCTCTTATTCATATTCTATAAAATAGGGAAGATTATCGATTGTGCTCATATGTATGACCATCTTGGACATTATGTAAATAATAGTGAATTACATTAAAATATCAATATTATATTCTAGCAACCCATCAAGACCACTAAAGAGATAAGGAAAATTCTGAGCAATTACTACAAATCTATGAACATGAACTATGTCATATAATCTATTTTCATATGATATATCATAATAAAGGATGCAGAATTAAATAATCATTATTTATTGCATTATTATTTTTTGATATATCTAGGTATATTTATGGTCAACTACCATGGTGATGAATTTTTTATGGTACTACTATCCTAATCATACAGGATTGATATACCCCTTCCTCAACCAAGAAGGAAAAAATCATATATTTTTCATTAAACCAATGGAATGCCCACAATGACGCATCCAACAAAAAAAATCTCCATGGCCTCATTTTTATGATTTTCACCTTGAATCAAATTATTCTATCAAATGAAAAATATAGATAATGATATATTTTCTAAATAATGATACACGTGTTTGTAGATTTAAAAAAACAATGAAACCTATAACATGGTTTTTTATGATTTTAGTTTATGTCCTCATGATATCAATTACTATAGATCACAGATTTATAAGTTCATAGGATAATCAATGTTTTTGATCCCCCATCACATGATATATGCACATCATATATATCATATCAGTATCATGTATCTTGACCATAAGATATTATATTAATATTTTATTCAGTATATCTATGTTCTAATTTTAGCTCGAGATCAGTTATAACCATTTGTGGTGACATATAGTCTATGTAAATTACAATTACTATTTTAGGAGGGGAATTATAAACCCAATTATGGAATGAATAACACATTTATATATAAAAACTCATATTCATGTAGTTTTAATCAAAGTAAATCACATGTTGGGTCTAGAGAACCCACTTTCAACACTCACATTTGAACTAGATCCAACTTATACAAACTATCAATCTGGTAGATAACACATTAGAATCGTATTTCTATTATGATATGTATTTAGTCACGGGTCTTCCATGTTATCATATGTGGCTACTCTTCTAATTTTGACTTCACATATCAGAGTAAAATTCATCATGATATAAAACATCAAAATTATATTCTTATTTTCTTCATTTCTACTTGGGATCATTAGGAAGAACCACTGTTATAGTTTTATCACAATAAACTGGAATAAGGTCTACACTTTTAGGGGAAACAAAAAATCCTAAGGTAAAAAAGTGTATGTAGACTAATTCCTTACTATATCCATAACCTCTATATACTCTGACTATACAATTGATTAAATGGACACAAATTTCTTTGAAATTATCCAGATCACTACACCACCATTCATGTAAAATATGTATCTTGATTAATATTTGAAATAATCCTAATCATTCTTGAAACTATCATCACTGTATCCACTTTTTACTAGTTTGACATCTCCTCCAAGCACCAAGAATACATCCATTGTATATCTCAAGTATTCTAGTATAGTTTTAACTATATCCCAATATAGCACTCTTAGATTAGAAATATATATTCCAACCAATAATAATTAATTGCAGCCATTAAATCATTTATATATCATGGAATACTTGATAGATCCAACTGTTGAGGAATACATGATTATACTCATTCTGTTAGTCTCCACCTATATTGGTGAAAACATTTTTTCAAAGGGATTGATTCAATATGACATTGGAAACAACATTTTCATAAAATGTTCATTATTATACCTTTTTACTGACTTTCCAATATATATACTTTGAAATATCCCTATAAGCCTCGGATATTTATCTGAATAGATCTTGATCCCTATAATATTGGCTACTTAATCGATGACGTTTATGGATAATAGTTTATTGAACTATGTCTTAACAGACTATATGACATTTAGTTCATATCCCATAACTAATATGTAATCAACACATAACACTAGGAAAATGATTGAATTTCCAGAACAAATTTTATAGAACCATATATCCCTTAAATTTTTTATGAAATTAAATTCTCTTGTTGCCTCAAAAAAAATTCCATGATCTTGAGGATTACTTCAACTGATAAATGGATCTCTAAAACTTATACACTTTTTTACATTCTTTGACCTAACAAACCATTTATTAGGAGTCATTTAGTTGTCTTCAACCAAATTCCCATTTAGAAAAGTATTTTTGCTCATTCATTTTCTAATACTCATAATCATAGAAGGATTTTTTTCATGAAATATTATTATAGATTTCTTAATTTCTACTTGGAAGGATTCATCATAATCTATTCTTTGATGTGGTCAGAATCCCTTTAATACGAGTTTAGAATTATAGGTTTAAACCTTCATATCCTTGTATAGTTTTTTCTCAAATATCTATTTTCACCCAAAGTTTTTTATATCATCTTGAGGGTCTACCAAATTCCATACATAATTTAGATACATGGAATCTATCTCATACTTCATATCCTTGTTCCTTTTAGGATAATCATTTTTTTATACTTCATCCTTTTAGGTTAGTGGATTATCATACCTAAGGAGTAATGTGAAACCTTAATCGGTTACAAGAAACCCATAATGTTTACGTTCTATAACCACTCGAGTAGACATACACATTACCTTTTCCATATTTGATTAATCATCTCCAACTAGACCATTAAGTTTATTGGAGTCATTCATGCTCCGACTATTTAAATTGGAAGTGTGATAACTTTCATTAAATGTATCTTGTCATTCCACAATAAATTTTCTACATGAAGGGTTTTATAGTTAATATGATTTTTTCTATAGGATATTCTATATAGATTCACTTCATGCTTAATGACTCCAATTATATACTGGGTATAGTATTGACAAAATCCTCACATCCACATATGCGTAAGTGTGACAAACAAGTTTTTCTTCCATGTAAAAAATCATATGGAATAACATCAATTATATTAACTAGTATTTAGTTTTGAATATATGATGATGTGAAAAATTATATCCTCAAGAGGATAATGGTTGATCTTACTGAATCATCGTTGATATAACCATTTTTAGCGAGGTCTTATTACTCTATTCAGTCACAACAATCTGATTTGGTTTATAAGGAGGAGTGAATTGTGGTATTATCCCACACTCCATCATGAGAACCATGAAATATTGGGTAAGATACTCTCTATCTCAATCTATGTAGAGTGCCTTAAATTTCATACCAATCTTGTTTTCTACTTCATTTTGGTATTCCTAAAAAATTCAAATGGAATCTAACTTATACTACATTATTTAAATAGAATCATACCAACTATATTATTTAGTAAAAGTAAGGATGTATGAAGATCCACCACTTTATTCTAAGGGAAATGGACCAGATATTTTTTTTATTAATTAATTCTAGTAATTCATTGGCACATACACCCTTACCAGATAAGGGATCTTTGGTCATTTTTAGTTTTAAACAATTCTGACATAAATCTAATAGTTTTATAATAAAAAAATCTAAATACAATACTTATATTAATTTATATAACTGATTCCCATTTAAATGACCTATCATGAAGTTCTGTAGTAGAATGTTATATAATTCATGCTCGCCATTATTGTCATTTCTTTTCATTAACATACTATAATGTTCAATCATATAGAATCCACTGTTAAGATGTGCCATAACAGAACACATGATATCTTTATAAACGTTACAATATTTATTTCCAAAGATGAAAAAACCACATTTTGTCCAATGTTGGAACTGATATTATCTTTATGGTCATAGTGGGTACTTAATAACAATCATTTAATACAATTAATCAACCAATTGGAATTGTAAGGTGACAATATTTAACTACCATGGCTTCTAGACACACAACATTCACAGTGTGGAGATCAACATCATGTTTTTTTATATATACTTCAATCTACATGGTTACATTATATGACTACCTATACACGATCCACATCTAAATAAAATACGAATCTTTTATATATTGAATTATTAAATTTTATGACACAAATATCCCAAGTAGAAGTGTCGCATGGCTTCTTCTTTGCAGCTCTATATGTTTTCACGCAGTGGACTTTTTCACAAAGAAATGTGATAGCCTCCTACACATTTCCTTTCCTCTATATCCATGGATTCATGGGATGATGATGCATTGGGGTTTTTAGCCTAAATATGGACTTAGATTTCATGTCCCGACCCTTCATCCTTTTTTTTGACCATAAGGACTAAAGAGTTTTTTAATCATATCCCTATGAGCTTCATAAAAAAATGAAAAACAACTCTAAGAATGACTTTGTAATGTTATTCATATTATAATTAATAGTTAAGGTCAAAATGTTGGGCTATAAATAGAAATGAATGAGTTATATTTCTAATTATTAATTGAATTTTAACCCAAGGACTTCAACACTCCCATTTTATCCAATCATATTCAATACATGATTTCATTATTGATTACATTATCCTAGCCTGTACTGATAGAGTGGTTTTTCACTGAATTCCACAAAAAGCATCAGCAAGCCGTCTTTGGGTAAATAGTAGGAATCACTCGACTCAAAATAGCATCCCAAGAATACAATAAATCGAACTCACAAGTTTTTAGGTGATTTTGTACTATTAAAATACATGAATAATGTCCTTATGTGCCAAATGCGATGTCCTATGGGATTCTTCTACCCAACCACTCAAATAGGGAAAGAAATGTTACACAAGTGGTTTCTTCTTCACAAATTACATTCAATCACATTCAAGACGCTTACACACCCAATACAAGTTAAAAATTCATTTACATGATCGATCACCCTTGGTCAAGGCATATATGTATGGAGAACACTATTCCAAAAATTGAATCTTACACACCATTCCTAGAGACATTGTTTATATATTTTAAGTTCACCCACGTTCATCAAGGAGATCCACTGGAAGTCAAAGAATCCCTTTTCCACATGTAAGATTAATATTCCCCAACATCAAAAAATAAGGGAGACCTCAAGGTATATGATCTTTTGGGATAGGTTCCATCTGTGTCCTCCCTTGAGTGGACCCATACATACATAACCCTATCAAAAATTCTTTCACACTATGGTATGAGTGTGCAGATGACCCCCTTGTGCTCACCCTTCGCCTTATGCACAACCCAATCTTGTTGTTAACCCTTTCTATTGAGTTTAACACTCAATTATTAAATGCAACCACTTTTAATGATATGTATCTTGTTTCATTGTGAAAAAACCATGATCAATTCACTCTTTTAGGGAAACCTCATCTCATGTGCAAAACCCATGTGAGCATCCCTCAATGGTTGCATGATCCAACTTCTTGGTCCACCATAGGATATCCGTTATAAACCTTGTGCATGGGTTTCCGTACCTACTGATTATTAGAAAAGGATTTATAATAACCCTTCATTTTCAGCATAGTTATTCCCACATGTACCTCATGGGAGACCAATCATCCTAACCATTCTTTTATAGAAATGTTGAAGCCATCCGCCATAAAAGGATTGATGAGAGATGGATTTCTAAGCATAAAGAGTGAGGAATTATTCCACTCAATCCAAGATACTTGGTGTAAAAAATCCCAACACCATCATCCTAAACACATAACACTAAACGATGATCCCACCATGTGTATAAAATGATAAATGTTCCCTTGTATGAGTGACACTGAATGATATATTCCTTAGATAAAATGATAACCTTCACATGAAGAATTTAATCCTCCAATATATCCCACAAATAGTAATCTCTTATCCTTTCTTATAGGACGAAGTACCTTTTCTACTCCTTTCCTCTCCCAGATATGTGTTTTATATAGGGGATTATCACTCGAAACCTTTCCACTTCCAATAATATCAACAACAAATCCCTATCCCCTGTGGATTTGTCACTATAGGACGCATCTATGCTAATTCCTACTCACTTGGAATGAGATCCTCCTCACACTAATTGAGATCTTTTGTGGGCATATCTCATGAAAAAAGTCCCTCACCATCTCTCATTACCACATCAATCATGACACGATACTCATCTCTACTACTTTTTCTTTTTTCATAGAGTGAGATTGACACACATGGGATTATAGGTTAGTAGCGACCACAACACCTATCCACCCTCAATGGGATGATTCTAGGCGTAACCCCCCCCCCCCAACAAAAATGGATTCCATCATATATTATTCTCGAACCGCATGATCCACTTCCATGTTCATCATGATCAGGTGTAATACCTAATGCCCATACATCAAACAATGTGGGTTTTTATCCATGTCTCCTAAATTGAGTATGTAGGATTCCAATTTGAGGTTCAATACAAACAAAATGTTTCATCAAACAATGTGGTCTCTGAATCCCAATCACTTGGGATACATAGGAATCCTCTTTGTAATCCAATCCGAATAACCCAGCACTTCTTCCACTCCATCCATTGCACCCACACCATTCAATCCAGCCACGTAATCCATAATCTGTCATTATTTTACCATAGCTTCAACATCCTAGTGGAATCATGCAATCCATATAGTATGTTTCAACTTAGTACCCCAAACACATTGTCACTGCTCCTAGAAGCTCCTAGGAATCATGGATTTGTTGTCCCTATATGATGCAATACAATCCAACCAAGGGAAATCCTCTTGTAATGGGATGAACTAGGGTGTAAGCACCTCCCCATCTGTCTAACTATGTGGGTTTTGATCCATGTATCATAAATAGTGTATGTAGTATGCCTCTTTGAGGTTCATTCTCATCCAATGGTAATCCTCAGTGTCCCCCTTATAGGGGTGAAGCTCCCTGATCCACCTCCAACAATGTTCATATCATCCTTTATAGTGTGAAATCTTCCCTTTGTGGGGAAAACCTCCATGAAAAGAGAATCATGGTGTTTTATAATATATTCATTAATACACCATCCAAATTCTCCCTCCTAGGTAGTTATATCATTGGTCCACCCCATGGGGCATTCAAATACATTTTATTTTCTCTCCACAATATGTTTAATGCATGGATTGTCACACTCATACCTCATGTAAAACATGGGATATTTAAGAAAAAGAATGGAATATATTATTTTGGAATTAGATTCCCTATTATTGATAGGGAATTATCATTGTTTAATCCTTGTTATTTCTCTATGAGATTTAATTTTATGAGGAATAATATGGAAGATTGATGTTCTAGCATCCATACATGCATGTGATGTTGAATTTGACTACATCCCTAACTGAATGTTTCTACCCTATTATGACCCTTTTGAATTTCCATAATATAGATGTGTAATTAATTGGTATCCTCAATGAGATGGAACCAGGAATGATTTTCACGAACATGTATTAATTTATGAGGCAGAACAAAACTAGGTTATGGCTTCCATATAGAAATCCATGCAAGGAAAATCCTTCATCACATCTCATATTTAAATCAATAAAAATAAATTTACATTAATAGTGAAGAATTCAACCAACCTATTGAAAGCAATAATGTGGGGGAAAAGTGCACCAGTGATTAATAACACATACGGGGTTGACCTGGAAAAAGTTTCAAAAATAGAAATGGTGATCCCAATGTGAAAATATTATTCTCAACATGGGGACTAGTAGCGTTTCAGATATTTTTAGGCAATAGTTTCACAAATTCCATCGATCATATGAAAGGAAAGAGTGACCAATTAGTAGGGTTGATGAAGAACTCGGTATAAATTTGGGCAGTTAATTGTTTGTAATTATGATCTACTTCATGATCAGTGTACATCTATCTCTAAACCTTGGAATATTGGATGATGATGGGTAATTGGGAATATTAGTATTTTTATCCTTACTAACAGATGAATCCATCAACATTACATGACCCAAGTGATAGGAAACTATCTACCCCCACCCATTGATGTAGAGGCTAAAGAAATGTAAACATGACAATCCCACAAGACTCCATCACTACCACGACTCCATCTTTGACTATGGGTACGAGTATCCCAAGCTCCATATCACCATCATGAATTATTCGAATGACGGTTATGGATGTCTTTGTACAATTATATAAGCAATAGGGGGTCACTCCCATGAGATAAATAGCCCCCAATGAAATGGAGGATTCAACACCTCACTGATACCACCTCCCCAAAGGGCTGGATAAAGAGCCACTGCTCCACACTCCAATAATGAACCGCTTCAAGAGAAATTACATAGCGTGATGATATGACTCAATTAATCTAATGAGGTAGGGGATTCAAGAGTATCCCCAGCTATGACAACCTCCTGGGAGAAACCGAGGGGGGCTCCCACCAGGCCCCTTCAATTACACCAATGACTGGTCACTCATAAGAAAACTTGTAATACACACATAATATACCAGCCATGGTTTGGATGACCAGCTTTCAATGTCAGGACCAATCACAAGAGGATTCCTGTTAGGGGGAACCATCTTCCAGAGCTCTTATGACACCTTCCACCACTATTACACACATTCAAATCCCTACTAATACTGTGTAAGGACCCACCAAAACTCAGTTTGGATCGAGACACCACCATCTGTATATGAATGTTGGGTTGACTCTATCAATAGTTTTCTCAACCAATATCCATCATGTGTCAATTTGTGACAATGTGATTTAGCACAGAGGCCCTCCCCATATCATCATATGTAATAGTGAAGGTCCCACATACTCTCACACTCCAAAGAGAGGTCCTCCTCATTTTTCCATTATCAATCAAAGTGGTTGTCCTATCAGATTCAATGAAATCTAGTATTGAGTTCCTCCCCATGCCCATGATTTCCAATACAGAATTCCACCAAATTTCATGGATCATAAATGTGATGGCCCTCCTCATGCAATTCCCAGGTCAAGTGGATGACCTCCCTACATCACCATCAATCCAAGTTAGATTTATCCCCATATTATTAAAAACCAGTATAAAGGCCCTCCCCATATATTAATTTGCCAAAATGGATGCCTCCCCATGAAATATCCCATCAACAATGAGTTTCAACCAATTATTCCACCTGGTCAAATAGAGGTCCTCCAAAATCCAAAACTAATCAAATTGGAGATCCTCTCTGTTCCATCGACTATCAACATAGAGTAACTCCTCATGTTTTGATAGATCAGTGAAAATGTCTTCCATGCACTTTAAACTGTCAAAACGATGCCCATCCCCATGAAACTTCCACCATTCATCATGGGGGTCCTTCCCATGTTCCTACGTAATAATGAAATTTTTTTCACTACAAGATCATCATCAGGAGTAGAGGCCCTCCACAAACTCAAAGTAGTCTATGTAGAGGTCCTACACTCTTATACAAAAATTGACTTAAAGGTCCTCCTCATAACCATATCGGCCATAGTGGATGTCCTCCCAACCATAGTGTTAACCAGCATGGTGGACCTCCCCATTCTGAAGAACCTCACAACCTTGCAAAACCAAACTGGGGAAGAAGGGAGAATTTACACTATTGGAAGAACAACTCTGGGAAGGACCGTTCCATTTTTAATCCCATTTTACTTTTATATTCCAATGCTGAATGTGATTACTTGATGGAAAAGTAACCCCAATAATCTTCATTATAATATCAAGAATGATCGCGATAGCTGAATTTCATTATCATGTATGTTAATATCCACCATATTCATGAATCCCTTGGAAGGTACTTGTATGTAAAAGTTAATTTGGATCCCTTCTATGGTTTCTAGGTGGAGTCATATCTTTCATTAAAATTTTCATTCTCTACCAATATTTGAGATCAATAAGAGTTATTCTATGATTTGGTAGACAAAGAACATCTAGTATATCCCCAAATGACAACTTCATCCCTTATACAATAGGTGGTGGTTAATAAGAAAATACTAAAGGGATGTGATGATGTTGTTGGTACCACCTTCAAGAGAGGACCTAGTGTGTAGTGGCCAACTAAATATTATAGTGGTTCTCTACCAGCTAGTCCACCATCACAATGGTCCACATTCGTGTTTACACCAGTTTTTTAGCTAGCGCTGATCGAAGCATAGGGAATCCATGATTCAGGCCCCAATTTAGAGTAGGGAATCATGTGGGAAAATTTGGATACTAATATATTGTTAGTGATCTTTTGGCAAACTGAATCACCTGAATTCAACATCAAGGAGTCACTCACCCAATATGAGGACACAGACTTCCAGTATTCTATCTGGGAAATGCCTCCTCTCAACTATGACCATAATCTAGTCTTCCCCTAGAGTCAAAATAATTTTTACAACATTGATCAATAGTGATGTATGGTTGAATTTGAATCACTCCTAGTGTATTAGCACCCTACATCAACCAACTAACATTAAATCCTATAAAAATATTTTTTTGAGAGCTTCACAGTGCTCTGCATAATTATTGAATAGATGTCTTCACATGTGCAGATTCGTGGTTAGGGTTGTATTCTTCAATCCACTTCAATTCCATCTTATGGAATCCTAAAATTCACAGTGATATTGTGTACATGCCTTCAGGTACAGTTTCAGTGAATTTGGTTCATCTAGGATTAATTAAAGAAAGGGACACCAGTATAGGGTTTGACAAAGAGGACCTTCCCCATATGGAAGTGAAATATATTTTGGGACCTCATAAGAGTGTCATCACAAACCTAAAAAGAAAGGAACATGGTCTTGGAGAACCCTCAAAATCATTTACCTCAGGTTTAGACACCAACTAGGGAAATTAAAAAAGTATGACTTATAAGTCCTTTGACCCACTTGATGTTGTTTAGAAGATAGAGGATGATCCCAAAATCACCACCCTATGATAAAATACTGAATATAAGAATAAAATAATTATTGTTTTCCTTATTTATTGGTGCAAATATTATGGAATCCCTTGACAGAATGACATTTTTCTTCCACTATGCAGATGGGTCAACCATAATTTCTTATCGGCCATCATCCCTCAACTGACCATGGAACTCTCACACAACATTAAGGGGTAAATAAATATTTTTTTTAGGAAATGGAAATGGTATGAATCACTAAAACCACCTGATAAATGTGAAAACCTGTCTTAGAACCCAGTTCGAGACACTCCTTGATCTTATCATCAAGTCATTCAAAAGGTCATTCAATAGAGAACTCCATGATCCACCTAGCCAACCCATAAGAATGAAAATCCTATAACTACATCGGTGTTGAGAAATATTCATCAGTATTTGATCACATACAAGTAATACCTGATAATATATCTCCACACTCTCCTTGTATAACATTTTATGCAGTAGGTGGAAATCCCGCATGATGAAAATATGTATCCAGCGTGATTTGATGATATGTGGGAGCCCTTGAGATTTCTTGAATCCTAACTTTATCCCTTTACCTAGAATGGGTGACCATCTGCATCATATTCCCCACATCAGTTTAATGTTTAGATCGCTGATGGGAATTATAGAGTAGGAAGAGGCCTCCAAGATCCATTGTTTCATACAAACATTAGAAGGGAATTTGTTTATCTAGTATGCCCAGCTAACCATTGAGACTATTAATGGTTTGTAAGACCTCCACAATAATTTCCTCTAATATTTTATATTCCCCACATGAAATACTAAAACATCCAACCACTTCATGTGAATAAAACTACTAGATTAGCATGATATTGATTTTTTAATGCGGTGGAGAGGCCTCATATACTCACTCAACATGCAACTATCTCCAGAACAATCGATAATGATGTGAATGGGGAATTTAATGACAGATATGTCCCCTTGCATCAACACTCAAAACATACTATGTGGATTTCTATATTTATCTAACAATACCCAATGATTGGAGAAAGACTTTCCGTAGGCTAAGGAGGCACATCCATTACCTCATATATCTCCTTAATGAAGAACCGATAAGAAGATTTAATACGTTCTATTATTGGTAGAGGTTACATATCAATTATAAATATTTGTAGTATATTATTTCCCATTGTAGCCTCATTTTTCATATCCTCACCCAGTGTAACTTCCTTAGTCTCAACCACACCCATTGCAGAAATGAAATACACTGCCCATCCAAGCACCACATCCTATACGCGACAACATGTTTTCATCCACTAGTCATGTTCCAACACCTGGTTTGGACCAAACACCATGATTTAACATCTAATATAAGATAAACCATACCCACTCCTTCTTGTATTCATTGGTCCAGTTTATTTTTATAGTTCCTCAGAAAATAGAGTCATGAAAATGAAAAACTATTGAAAACTTCAAGAGGTCAAGCTAATTGATTACCTGGAACCCTGACCATACCACATAATCATTGGATATATAATGAAGAAATGAAATGTTTTCAAGGAATTTTTAAAACACAAGGTGAAATTTTTTTAGTCGCATTGGAACATATCCTGTTTTAGGTGGAATGCATCAATGTGGATCTCAATAGTTATAATGATGGATCTCATAAATGGAATCAGGTTTCTAACCAAGAGACTCGAAAGTATGATGTTTGGTGGGCCCATAAAGAGGTCTCTTGAACACATGGTTTTAAATATACCTACATATTCAACAAAATCCTCCTGTAGTTACTGTACATTCTCTAGTAGACACTTCTCTATCAATGTTATAGCCTTCCATGTCTAATAATAGGATACACCGATTGAAGAATGGACATAACCACCCCCCCCCCACCCCCACTGGAACCAAATGCATCCCACTCTCTTGGTGAGTTAGTGGTAAATATTTATTCTAGTGCTTCAGGTGTGACCCAATCTTCTGGAATACTCATCGTTTGGAGTAAATATAAGTTAGTGGAATCAATTTATTAAACGATGAAACTATACTTGAAAAGTAAGTATATCACTTTCTATTATTATAAAATCTCATAAATTAATTCTTCATCTTTATGAAATGGAACGTAAAAAAAATATTTTCCATTTACTTTTCTTATTGGGAAACTAATGACCGTTTAATCCATCACATGTTTGTGGTTTTTTATTGTTAAATTTCTCTTGATCATGTTTTTTATCACTCTCCGTCAGAAGTTGAAACTTATATTATCTTCCATATACATGTTTTCCTACTTGCAAACCTAGTATGGGTTACCTCGTGTGACCTTTGTACCTGTCATTTGTTCCTTTAAAGTTATAGTTGTTTTAACTATTTTTCTGATTTTGGACATTGAATAAAGTTACCAAGCATAGTTTTAAAATTGTGAGGATTAAATTACCAAAAAGGGGAAGAATGTAACACCGCTAGATTTCATAGTAAGTTATTTTCTTTAATGTAATTCAATAGATTGCGCTACACACCACACTAAGTTCAAGCACACCATGATTTACCGAAATAGTCATTCAAAATGAGATTATGAATAGTATTAACTAAATTTGAAATATTAAATACTCTATATAATTTTAACATCCACATTATGTGTTTCTTGGACATAATAGAGGAATAAATATAATTTTTTAGATAAAATAGGTGTTTTTCAAAAAACACAATTTTACAAAATTTTAATGGAGAAACTTTTTTAAACTCATTATTTGAAACTATTATATATTCAATTTGAAAAAATAATCTTCTTTAGAATCGGGAAATATAAATTTATTTTTGATAAATTTTGCGGGCTTTTCTGATAACTTTAAAAATTTTGAAGAATATTGAAAAATACAAAATTTTAATGGAAAAAAACTTTTTAATCAAAATAATTTTTAGTGTTATATTATACATCTAAATGGATTTGAAGTATAAATAGATTATATTTTTATCATCAAATCCAATTTTGGTCAATGAAAGTAATTTTAAATTTAAATTGGACATAAACACATATCATTCTTTTGATAGTTTTTACATCTCAAAAATCCACTTTGTGGTTTTGACAATGGTGATATTGTTTTAAATTAACGAATACTACTTCTATGTTTTGAATTTGAAAATATATAAAACATTTTTTAATTTGTAATAGAAAACTTATCATTGGATGAATTATTTGTATTTTTCTAAAACATTAAATTTTTTATGAATAGTGATAACACTGCATTATTGTTTAAAGCCGATTTTTTATTTAAATAAATATATTAAATTTAATTTTATTATAAATTTAAAGTTGATACATAATACATATATTAGATAAATTTAATTCATTAAATTCATTTTATAATAATATTATATTGATAATATTTTATTAAACGTTCTACCGTCATTTACCCACCATTTATGCACATTTTCAAATTAGCATAAAACGTAATTTTACCACTTATGTGAATTGAATTTCAAAATTATGAGAGACAGAGATGAGATCATTAACTAAAATGTGGTTTAATAGAATGATAATAATTTTTTTGTCAATAATAACATTTGAATTTTATTTATCACGGTTAAAACTAAATAGGGGTTTTAAAGGTAAAAATTATGTAGTAATTATTCTAACATGGGTCATAATTCTATTGGATAAGTGTATTTAGACAAAAACAAACCTTATTAAAATAATATGATACCTTTTGATCCACTTTAATTATATTAGTATATTTATTATATTTTATTTAAGAAAGAGTTAAAAGTGTTAAAATCAAAATATAATGATTAACACAATATTAGTATAGTGTTATACCAAAGATAAATTAGTCTAAAAATATTAATTATAAAGATAAAAAAAATTCCTATATCATGGTAGGATATTTATGATTTTTATAAATTATATAATTAAATTTATTTGTGAGAGAATGAGGATGCAGTAACTAACTTATTTATGAGATACTAAAATAATTTATGTTATAATTATTAAAATATATGTAAATTGAAACATTTGATGCCATACATGAATTTTATTGGTTAATATGACATTTTAGAGTTGAATTAAAGAATTTTTTTTTGAATAATATTCTTATGACATTCACAAAAACCAAATACTAAATAGTGTCAAAATTGACATAAATGGGTTTCTAAATCGAATAAAATTTTATTAAATTATGTAATATTCCTATAAATATAAGTTTGAGCCAAAATACATCTATAATTATATATATTCCATTAATTTATTAATTTATTTTCTCATGTAATTTTATTCTATGTTTATTTACCATGTATTATAATAATACAAGGAGATAGGGTAAAAGTTAAACTATTTAAGTAAGAGTTAAATCTCAAAGTTGAGGTTAATATGGGGAACTAAAGATGTCTAAAACCTATTGGTTTAGAGATTTTGGACTCATACCCACCTTATACTTGACATAAATTTATTTTGAGCTATTAGAAACCGAAAATTACTTAATAATAAAATAATATTTCAAGCTTTTTCTAAGTGCCCCTCACGTCCCTTACAAAATGGTACTTCCCCTACTCTCAAATGTAGACCTCCAAAGCCATTTGGATTGGCCAAAACCAGATAAAATATCCTCCCAAATACCTTAAATGTATCCTAGAGGTCTTATTTTGATCATAAAGACAACCTATGGTTTCCTTTTGATCAAATCAAAAGGAAGTACCCGTAGAAGAGGTAATAATTTCACCACCTCTTTCAATGTTTTTTTCATCTTCCACTTCCTCTTTCTATGTTTTTTCAATACACAAATAATAATTCCATTACCTTATACATACTATTATGTTATTATAAATATGTTACAACAATACTCATTATTCAATCCATCCTCTGAATGAAAATTTCACCATAGGTGTGTACGTACGACTTACCGTCTCCACATCATGGTGTAATTTGTTATTCAACCATAATTATTTTTACGAGTATAATCATGAGGTATAATTTAATAAATATAACAAGTTAATTATTATTTATATGTAATATAAAATCAAATTATATACTATTTTTCCATTAATAAATTGATAATGTTTCTCTTGCGTACATACTTATTACCGTATCCATGAATGCAATGAGATTCATTCCCCATCATAACCATTCAAGAATGATTTTCATTTTATGATTAAAAATAATTTTTATGAACATAATATAATTCTATATAAGAATTAAATACATCAAATCCATAACAATAATTACTTACATGAAGAAACATATAAAGGGAAACACATCAATTAACACCTGAAACAGTGGTACTACTGAAATATTATTAACAATGCAATATTAGAGGATCATATATGATATCATATTTATTTATGCGGTTCTTATATAATTTTATTAAAATAGTTTAACTATTATTCTAGATATTAAGGTACCCTCGAGTAAGGAAATTAACATGGTAAGGGGTTTTCATCTCACTTTTTATTCCCATGACATTCATGCTCTATTTAACATTATTTGAATTTCAGTGGTGTATGTACAACACATGATTTTATTCATTACGTAAAATACATTAATTTATTAGAATTAAAACCTCCATTTTTTTACCCTTATTTTAGGGGGTGTATGTATTTAAGTTACTGAATCAGTAAGTGAATTCCTAATTTCATTTTCCAGTCATTGGGGTTTATGCAATCTTAATTGATTATTTTACTACAAGATTATTTGTGAAATAATTATATATTTATTTAGGTAAAAATATCCACTCACTTTTTTGTAGTTATAAATTTGATACACATAATCAACCCATTGATAAAATCTCAAGTCATTGATATGAACTTGATTAGATTAATCATAACACAATTTCCATTCATTGTGTTAAATATCCAAGTCGTTGGTGTTGTTTTTACAAGAATATGTGGGAATTTACTTTGATTTATTTACACATAATATCCAATAATATTGAGTGTATTTGTATTTTTCATACAAAATTATGTAATTTAGTTCTCCTTAATCTAAAGATAGAGTCTTTATATGTTATTTTATCTCAATTTACATACCATTGGGACTTCGTTGTTTTTATGCGCCAACTAAAATTCATATGGTGAATATATTTTCCTTTGACATAGTATATCGTGAATCCCTTTAATCACATGATATTATAAATTTTTTGTTACCTCAATTATTTTTCTTCAAGTGTATCTTTTTTTTTAAGAACTCTAACTAAAATATCATTTTATATGTTTTAATGATTTATTCTTCTAAATCATTCTCATTAATGTCCTTGTTTTAATTTTTTAAGGATTTATTTATAAGAAAATGAATGTTTTAAAATTAAATGTACATTGAAATGTTTAAATGTGTTATGGGACACAATTATTCAAAAATATCATTTAAATTTCTTCTTCATAAATAGTGAAACTATTAAATGTTTTCAAGAAAAAAGGGATATTTCTATAAATTTGTTTTACCTATTATTTTCTTCTATGTCAATACCCATCATTTATTTTATTCTGTATTAAGTTTTATTTATTATTATAAAATCATCCATATTGTATTGAATGAGTAATTTTTGACTGTAGATGCGCTATTTTTATACCATTCATGGTTTATTGTTAAAATATTGACATTTCTTATGCTAGTTTAAATACGAATGTTTATATTATGATCCAACCTTTCATATGAGGAATGCATTGGAATTAGTAAGTGATGGGCGGGGCCTGTAATAACCCCTCGATTCATCAGTAGGTCTCACGAGATAAACTAGTTTCTTGGCACAAGGCCTTGAAGAAATTATTATTTGTATTCTTGGAATGAGGCCTTGACTATGTGGTGATGATGTCCATAATTATGCATTCCAGCATTATAAAATTACCTATTAATATTATATGTATTATTTGAATAGTAAAACATCCATGTGAATAATTAAATGGTGTTATTTGATTTATATTTGTCATATTATGCTGAATGTTATGTTTATAAGTCTTTTGTTATACTATAATAGATTGACTTAAATGTTTATGTTTATTATTTAATGCTTCCTCTATATTGTTATCCTTACTGAGCATCTGATCTTACCCCTTTATATGATTTATTTTTTCCAGGATGTGAAAATCTATACTATGACTGACATGCAGGGATAATCTAAGAGATTTGAGTGTATTAAAATGAGTCACAATGTGGTTGTTTTTAATGTCATAATGTAATGAAAACTTATGTATGTATCAAGTACATCCAAGGCTACTAAAATGATGGGTCTTTTAAGACATGATACCTTGTGATCATTACATTGCTATGTAATAATGCACTGACTCTAGGTAATTAGGGTTGGGGAGTTACAACATTGGACCCCTAGTATCCTATCCAACTCAACCATATGTCCTCCCCACTCCAACACCAATAGGCATGGGGGACCTCCCCATGAAGAAAATTTATGCTGCCCTGAAGAGTGATATCGGGGAAGAAGGTTGAATCATCACCACTAATGGAAGAACACAGAGAAGCACCATATAATAAAAAATCTATTCTATTTCTTAGATTCTGAAGGACAATATTAATTATTAATGTAAAATTCACCCAGATCTTCTACCTAAGAGTCTAAGGAAGGAACCCGTCGTGAGATTTTCTTCACACCAAAAGTTGAGATGCATGATATTTTAGAGTCTGTATGCATGTACAAGTATACGGATAATGATTTGTCTCCCTTCCATATTTTCATCATTTATACCTCTCTATAATTTTCCTTTTAAATCTCTACATTAACAACATATCACATTGAGTTATTATCAGTCATGGTAGATAAAGAGAATGCATCAGAATCACCACGAGTGGCCGCTATCATCCCACATGTGGCAGTTTTAAATACCATATCCTATAGGGACATAGTTATGTGGTTGAAACCAACTTTACAAGATGGCCTAGTGAGTGGTGTCCATTTATCTCATGAGACTTTTTCTTCAGTATCATTTCCACCACCACAATGGTCTATGTCTGAGACATTAATAGTTCCTCATAAGGCCCCAATCAAAGAGTGGGGAACCATGAATCAAATCCCACTTCTCAATGGAGAATCATGTGGGACACCGTTACCATCGATTAGTTTCATGAAATGTAATAGATGATTTCTACTCTGTAATTTGAAATCCTGGAGTCCTTGTCAGTGGAAGTAGTCATTTCCTTCCTCCAAACCATCTCGGTGACACATTTCTTGATTTTTGGTCATCAGTTGGCCAATCCAAAGGGCCTTGAGCATTATGAAAACATCATCCAGTAGTGTCACATTGTTGAGTTAGTATCACATCACATGGATCATCACCCTACATAACCTGACTATCACTAGATCATTGAAAGATGGTGCCTTTAGAGGTTAACCATGTTTCGCGGAACTATTGAAGAGGAATCCCATTATGTGTAGATATAGGTTTTGGGGTAGTACATTTCTATCTGTTTTAGTCCCATCCTGTGGCAACTAGACCTACCTAGTGATATTGATGATATTCCTCTATTCACCATAACAGTAAACATGGTTATACCCAAGATACACCTAGAAGGGGTGATTGGTAAATGGTATAAATTAGATAACCCCTTAATGATAAAAAATATCAGGAAAATCTAGTAGTTTTTCATACACTTTAGAAATTGTATTTACATGGCCTTGGAATCCCCTATGCATCATTTCCCATTGGTCGTGACCCAAAAATGTTCAAAGTATTGATTGGGTTCTCTAACACATCAAACCAAACTAGTTTAGTATTAAAGATGGAAGTTTATCCTTAAAAGGAAATATTTTTACAATATATTATAGAACTGAGAGATTTCATTAATGATCTCCTCATCGAGCATATTGTAATGTGTAATATGGTCTATGTTGACCCTCGATGAAATCATGTTCCTCCTCCAGTTGGCCAGCATGGGAAGCCACCAATTCTCCTGGGCCAGTTTCCACTTATTGATAACCAAAATATCATGCAACCTGATGGGTATAGGTTATAGTCTATGGAAGATGACATTGGTATTCGTTTCTTAATCCCCATCACCTATATTAGAACCTTCATTTAGGCATGGATCATGTTGTTCCTCAAATTTCTCTGTAGTCCAGTTATCCACAAATTCAATCATTGAGCCTACCTATTGTATTGATGATTTTACTGACACACTAGTGGTTAGGAATCCTCTCTATGTCCGGAATCCCTAGCTGGACAATCAAGTGTTCACTCTCATATCCCACATTGAGGCCCTCGAGACATAATTTTTAGAAATCCCGCCCAATGGAATGCTATATCTAGTGTGAGTGGATGATATGAAGGAACCACTGTATTTTAGCAATAATATCATCTCCATTTTAATAGGATTGTAAACCCTCTAAAGCATAGGGCCCATTTTATTTTAAAGTGTGGAATCGATCACAACAGGAAGCTTCCTAGATCTATTATTTCCGACAGACATTAAAAATGAATGCATTCCTCAGATACAACCAGTTTCCCATTTGGTCTATTGCTGACTAAGAATATAATTGTAAAGAAGTTAATCTATTAGTTCTAATCCACCACACGGAAGACATGTATCAACAACCAATTTAAGTGAAAACAATTTCAAGATGATAAATTCATAGAGTTATTCACATGGTGGATGGACCTAATGTATTCACTCAACATACCACTGACTCAATAAAAAATATTGATGATGTGCATGGGGAATTTATAGGCTTAATTGGTTCCCTTCATCATCTCCCATAATTTCCCAATTGGATTATGGTATTTCATTGACAAGGATTGATGATTAGAGGAATATTTACACCAATCTATTTAGGTGCAACCATTCCACATCACGCTTCTACAAGAAGCCCTTCCAAGTAATGGATTGTTTCTATCACCACACTTGTTGAGGCCACATGGATAAAATAATTATTATTAATGGAGCCTCATCCACAAGCTCACCAAGGGAAACAAACTCATGATCAACATTACACACTGCATAATCGATAGGCACCACCACATAAAGTGCTTTCGCCAAGGCTAGACAATGATTATCTAACCTTAACTAGGATCTAGACCCTCAATAGGGATGGGTTCCCTAAATTCCATTCACGAATAGGTGAAAATTGCATAATAATGTGATGAATCTCAGGATCAATATTATTTCTGAAGTGCCTTGGATGAAGGGATTCTAATGTTTCTAGAAGGTATGAAACCCCAGGAGGCTGATCTCACTGATCACCCTAACTACATCCCTTATCAAATAATAAATAGACATACCATCCAGATATTATATGTGTTCATGGACTAGATCTAGGACCATGTTGAAAATATTGAATTCAGGTTGGGTCCTTCCCCTACACATCTTCTCTATATATCTGGATTACCTATTAGGGACTGTTAAGGTGAATGCAAGTAAGCCTCCACTTTTGGGTATTAAATGTATGACAATTGTTAAGACCATATACTAGTCACTTGCTCCCATGGTATCATTAAGTCACATTTGAATTGGTCTAAGCCTCCTGATGTTTCCACAAATCTTTTGGTTACCACATATTTATCCCCATATCATCCTTATACTTCTAACAGGAGAGGGCCCTGTAATTGTAAGGGAAACCACCCCCTGCCTATGCAGAATTCGCCTCACACTCTCAGAGACTTTGTGCCACCATAAATGGTAATAGCTCCCAGAATTCAACCAATATTGGTTGATTCCTTAAGTGATTATCCGGAGAATTCCTCCATGAATACTATTGAGTTTGTGGATCCCTAAACAGTCCCAAACGACAAGGAGTGTTATACTATTCCTCCTAATGTTCCAACCTAATGTCTTCATTAATGAGGCCATGGATATGTGATTCGCCAAATTGAAAAGTCCTGCACTTCTAACCAAGACATGCAGACAACTTAGACAAGACAGCAGGCTCAACATTTATGTTATCATGAATAGTCATGTCATCCAACCTTGTCAGATTCACAACCACTATCGTTTGTGGACCTTGACTAGGAAGATCCACTACACCCACGTCATGATCATCCATGTCCATCCATATCCAAACAATAGTCATTAGATACTCAGTCAGTTGTAATTTTCCGTGGTTCAACTAGTGTGCAATCTGAAATACCTAGAACCATATCTAATCCTCCGATTAAGGTAGTAAAGCATCTCATTCACCCTGTCAAGGACCAACCTCATGCCACCAAAAATGATCTCCTATATTAAATGTATAATGTGATTTAGAATATTTCATGCATTCTTAAAAAGCTCTCGATTCTTGAGGTCCTCCTCTTATCAATTTAGATTTGTGAATCCCTCACAATGTCTATGAATAGTCACCTATAGTTTAAAATAGTGGTAGAAACCACAGATGACATCCATATCGAGGAAATCAAGTGACCATAATTCCATCCCATCATCACATTATCATGAGAATATGAATCCCCCCTATATAGTGACACATCCATCCATTGTACTTAACTTGAAAATTAAATTTTGAGGATGTACACCACTAGCTCTCTGACACGACTTTTGATATAAATCTAATCTTAGCCTTAAAGCTCCACATGCTAGGACAAACAGAAGAAAATCATAGTCCCTCAAATTAGAATATTCGGAGTTATGAAATTTTTGAGCGTAGGACGTGTGGGAAGTTTCTCAAAATGACCTATTTTAGTAGCCCAATTTCCCCTAACGATTTCATGGTCATCAAATAGGATACTACCTACAATTCACTTATGGGTATTCCATGACTTCATGTACATATATAAATTACCACCTTGTATCACCAATGCATCATTTACCCCCTCAATGGCCAACTGGGTGTGCTCTATGGTGATAAATATCCCATTTACTCATGAGAAGTGTGATATTTAGATTTTCACTATTACAAGAGAAATGAAAAAAGGTTCAATCCAATTAGGTTAATCACAATACAAGAGTGTTTAACCTATGGACTTTCATATTTGATGCATTCATCCTCCCAATTCTATGGTTGGAGGCCACAACCCATGATTTGGCACACTTCTTCATAATTTCTAAAATTAGAGGATAGAAAACCTTCTCCCCCAACATTATGACATTTAATTTTTCTTCATCATCTTTACCACATGAATTTAAATTGCAGGAAAAAATCATGGGAAAATATTGGAAAATTTGGAAAAGGCATTCCAAATTCAATATCCCAAAACAAATTACCATATAGTCCAAACTACATGACTCAAAATTGTATGACACCACAATGAAATTATCTTCTAATAGGGAATCACATTCATCATCGGTATCCTACCATATTTTGATCAAGAAATATGTATATATTTATTCCCATCTTTATGGGTTATATAGGAATTCCAAAATCCTTTATCCATGGGACAATACAAAAATTCATTCTTTTATCCACTTCAACAGAGGTCTCTATTGGATGTGTATGGTGTTGTTCATGAATCTGTGGTCCCCATTCATTTATGATTATTTTTCAATGGCATACACCACTCTAAAATAAAAATCCCACTAGTTTCCTCAGTACATGATGATAATGTAGATAAACCAGTCCTTTAACATGTCTATAATCAATTGAACAATCATCCAGTACACATGATAAAAAACAACCATGCCTTTTGGTGTTCTCACATGAGAGGATATTTTCTTTGAAAGTGGTCACTCACCATTCCATCTCTAATGATCTATGTGTGGATAGAATACCATATTTATGGGTTACAAAGAGACACATAGAAATTTTTTTCTTCATCTCCTGTCCCTAGTTCATCATCCATTTCTATTAACTGGTGTTTTCTTTCCTCAAAAAATCAATAACCATAAACAAGGATTTCAATTCCAAAAAAAATGAAGCTAATGTAAATTCATTTATCACTTGGAATGTGTAGTACGGTTCATGCCTCCTCTGTCTTCATTAATTTTGGGTAGCTTTATCATACCACACCACATATTTGAACTTCAGATGTATCATCCCATTTTCCGAACTATATGACCATATACAAACAGCCTTTAGCCCAAGTAATAAGACCTTAAACTATTTGTCATTCTAGGATTGGGTTTCCAACAAAATTCATAAATATATGGACCCCCTAACAATGATGGTCACATGTCGATTGGGCTCACCTCTCAACCTAGTCCCATTCCATAATGGATTTGTGGATACAAATAGATAATCCTATCTTTCAAACATTCTTAACAGATTATTCTTTATTTTCATGCCCCATCATTGAATGGTGAAGTTTTCAACCCTATGTTTCTGAAATCATCATTTTTGGTCCAACCCATAAGTCACCCCTTCCATAATTTGAATCTTCAAATGTTTTTATTTATGTCTCCCCTCTCTTTTTGTTCTAAGGATCTCTATCCAATCTGGTGTTACCACTCTGTGAATCTATGCACATTGAGTGAACTGTCCGTATCGACATTATTTTACCAACCTAATATTTCATTTCCCCATTTGTATGATTCTAGTTGTGATAGGGAAAACCGAACATTGATCCTTATTTCCCACATTGAGGATGTCTAACATAGGCATTATATTTTTATGTATTGTACCAGCTTTGAAGAGATGAAAAATCCTTACGGTATAAACTCTATGACCATAAAATAATATCTATTCTATGGTTCTGTCAGGAATATAATGTGTGGTGTGGGGATTCCATGGTCTTCATTCACATAGAGCTGTGTTTCCACACCATAGGAATTTCTTTGATGATTCCTCTCCTCTAATACCCTAGCCACACAATCATAAACATCCTTTTAATAGTCATCCTTATCGCAAGATGCTAAAAGGAATAGACCAGTACTATAACATGACCTTAAAAGTATTCATAAATAACCTTTTCATATGAAAATAAACAACATATACTTCATATACTAGATTCATGACATCAAACTATGATACATGGTTTGACCTTTCTATATGACCTAAAAAAACACACCCATGTCTTGGCCACACATCTTCAAACAACATTACAATTATCATACTGGTTGCATGATGACAAATAGAACTGCATAATAGTGTTCATTTTAGTGTGATCATAGCCATTTACATTGTTCATTTAACATGCTACATCCGAGAACTACAAATGGCTTGATTCTTGATCTCGCAGGATACATAGATACTCATGGGTTCAGTTTGGGGTCCCAGCTGTAACATTTCCATTAATTCTTTTTGGATCACATTCAACCTCACTACAAGCTGTTAAAATGCATTGGATCATAGAAATACATTTTTCTCCGCTCACATGATACATATTGACATACAGACGCATTTTCTTTGTACTCATCCACAGTTCCATTTATCATTCTAGCCCTTTGGTATCAGTGAAGTCTGAGCAGCATGACATTAAACTATGTGTAAGTCTTCTATGAAATTGTTGGTTTAATTTTAGAAATCTATGACCACATTCACATGTGTTTTCCCCTACAAAATCACAAATTCCTTCATCCCATCTATTTCCATATATTTTTTTAGTATGAATGTCCTTTTTGGCTCATTCAAATCAGGTTTATTCCCTCAATACCACATAAATACAACAAAACATTTTATTTTCCATGAGACACGACATTAAACTATTGGCCATGGTCCATTAATATGACCCAAAACTATGTGAAACATTAATTTCATGACATTAAACTAAGAGACATGTCCAAATTGAATGACATTAAATTGTAACATGCATCTTCTTTATCAAATTATTTTAAACAATGTGTTCACAAAACATACTTTCCTGACATGGAACATAAAATCATCTCAGCCCCTCATTTGATAGGTCTTATTCTTCAATGTTTGTAATGTATAGAATTGTTCATATCTTCAACTATAGATTGACATCTATGATTTCACTCCCATGGGAAAAAGGTTTGATCATTGTCCATACCAGTTACTTAAACTAGTGTGTTCAAAGCCATTGTGGCATAACCCCAAGAGTGTTAGAGACATTTGAAAATTCCATCACACAATTTCCACCATTTTCATGACTCTTTACATGGATCCTCATCCTTTTTCATGTTAGAAGGTACCCTATAACGGCCTTGTCTCATGCCTATTAGGCTCACCTACCATATTGGGTCAACATTCTCAATGAATTTGAACAACAATTCATGGAAGGTCCTATATTTCGGACATGATCAATAGTCGACCTTCATTTTCGCACATTTCAGTCTAAGAAATATGGATTCTATGTTATGGAATATTGTCGTCAGCTATCCTATTTCATGACACCACTCCCATTGTTTTCTGAATTATAGGTACCATGATTCATACTTTTCAATCCCCTTTGATCAAAAATATTCTAATGCCCTTAGAGTTATCTCATTAAAGGAAAAATGGATATTGTGTTATGCATGTTGGCTATTCTGATAGCCTTTTTCTCTAGTTTTAGACACATTAATCTAGATTTCTCTTGTTTTCCGGTCACAAATAGTGGACTTTAGGTATTTAATGATTATTTTACACTCTCATACAAAATGATTTATTTTTTACTCTTAACATATTTCTCACACTAGGCATAACCAAAGAAATCTTAATGATTTTTCATTGGTTATTTCATTGATGTGATTGAGATTTTATAATTATTTCATGAAAAATTGTGTTCATGAATGCAATTTTGTTAAAGGTTATAACATGATATTTCTTCATTTTGAAAAAAAACACAACCCTTATAGATCCTACCATTTAATAGAGTGCTTCAACTCCACCGCCCTTTTTCATGTGGCCTCTAGATTACTCTATCATTTCTTGAGCTAACATTCTTTTCAATCGATCAAAGGATGAACCTCAACTGCCTTGATATGTACCTAGGCCTACTCAACATATTGATCATCCACTTGATGTTTTAGATGCACCTTCTTATCTTAGGCCTCCTCCAGATAGACCCTCAATCATGTGATGATTTTTAATTTAGTGGTATTAAAGGATGAATGATCAATAATCAGTTCTTCTAGATGATGTATCTCCTGTTAGACCTCCTTGAACGTTCAGATGTTGTTAGATTTCTCCTGGAACTAGGAATCATCCAAATGTTTAAAACAATGCCAATTATTTTTGGCAAGGTAGTCTCTGATTATTGTTTATAATCAATGAATGTGCACCCCTCTGGGGTAATGAATGTGCATCCAGGTGTAGGGTGACCCCATTTAGATCATCCATTGTGACCTTGGGTTGTTTTCAATGAAATCCTTAATCAACATCCACACTCTGTGTTTGGTAACTTGGTTATCATTAAATGAATTAGAATCATATTAATTTATCACTTCTACGTCAGTGGGTTTGTACATTAGAAACCTGACAATGAATTTAGAAGCATGATCTTCATCTAGAATCCTGACATATGGTCTAGGAACTATATACTGAGGTTGGTCATAATCACTTGAACCCACCTTGATGATGTTATACCTTCTACCCTATTTATTGTTCCCTTAACATCGTCACTATCATCCATAATTGACCAATCACTAGAGGCTGTGTCAAGGTCATCTTAGACGCATATCTCCATATAAAATGACACCCTTGTCATGAAGGGATCCTTAGGTCCTCTAACCATCTTCACAATTAGATCACCTTCTACACCATGATTATTCATACATGGATCATGTCAGTCAATGTTCTTTATTAAACAACACATATGACTCTATGATGTAGTATTCTCATAGATATCATATGGTTTTTTATCATGATCCTAGGTTTTTATAGTTTGAATGTTTGGATATTCCCCCACCCCATATATGATTTAATCCTCTAAGGATTCCATGGAGGCTTATCTACCATCTTGGACATTGATTATACATGTCCCAACTTCTTCTTTAAGCATAGGTTCTATGACTTGGTCCTCTGTTTCCACAAATAATCTTTCATCAAAATCAATAGGAGACTCTTGTGAGAGATTCTTCTATGTACAGCATATGTGAGCCCTTGATAGAAAATGATAAATGTAATAGCATCGTGTAATGGTATAGAGCGCACATCATTAGCCTCAACAATTCATCCCAATTATTCTTCCACTAATATGGAGACCTCGTCATCCTCAAGAGGGATCCCTTTGCCAATATCTTCTCCCTAGGACCCATCTGATTCCTTGGATAGTAGAGAGCGCTCCCCCAGCTCAGAAGATGAGATTTGTGGTGGGGATGTTAGATCTAGTGGTACTTTTAATAGATCCTTCATGGGACACACAATGTGTCTTGAATGAAATATTCCCCCCGACTTCTCCAAAAACCATTCCCCAATGTATGGGACACAGTGAAGCCAGCCTTGGCATACTCAATACTGAACAGTTCAATCCCGTATTTGTGAAGATGATCCAATAGGATTCTCATGTTGAGGAATTGTTTATCGGTATCATCGGATACCAATGCCTTAGGATAGATTTTGTCATTAGTAATAACCAAATAACACAATTATTTTATAGGATCCTAGGCATGCATCATGTGGAACCATATCGATGGATCCCCTACTTCTTGGGACTTCTCATCTTGGAAATCTAGACCTACTATTTCTACTCATCTTCTACTTCTGGCCAGTGCACATCTCAAGTCTTTTGGATCTACTATAGCATCCCCCCCACCATGATGGGCATCCTCCCAATAGCAATGGCATAATTTATTCACAATTCAACCCTCTACCTTTAGCTAGAGGGGTGACCCTATCATTGGCAAATTTGGTCTAAAATTTCACTATTTATCTCGATTTGGCATCCCCCCCATCTCTTTACATTCGTATGGACTAGACCATAGTCCGTAGTGGATGGAAAAATATCACTCCACAAATTTCAATAATCCCATTTAAACATGAGCTAGAGATGCCTCATCATCCATTTGTGATCATCATGATGTACCCCTAGGTGAACCATTTTGGTCAACCTATGTATGTATCTAAACTGACATAGGAACCAGTGTGGGGTGTATGGTTTAATGATCATCCTAAAGTCAACATATTCCACCAATACTACACCTTAAATATATAAGAGATATTACTAATAAACTGTGTATCATGTTATTTCATTAGTGAAAGATATTGTTAGAAATTAAAATTGATAGATGTTGATTTCTTCATCCCTCTAGATATTCCCCAGCACTATCATAAGGTTTTTCTTCAATGGGGAACATCCATCAATGTTCACAATTATTAGTCTAATGTTTGTATCAAGAAAAGAAACATGATTCAGGTATTCATATCCCCTAGGTTCCTGATCAACCAGTTGTACATGTAGTGGAATGGACCACATATGTGCATTAGCTTCTTCTCCTCACTGAAATGTCAGATCACCTTATGTAGCTTCACTAATATGAAGACCCCAATGTTCATGTGCTACCCTATTTCTAACATTGAATCTATGATGAAAGTTCTTGTTTGTAAACCCATGTGAGCATCTCTCACTAGTATCATCAACCCACAAATGTGTACGGATAAGAACCTATCAAACCCAACTCTTCATTGACTATCAGTGTAGATGTAGTAACCATATATCCGCTATTGGATATACTATAGGATCCAATACTAAGAGTGGTTCTTTCCTCGTTGATCTCATTTCATGTAGGTGTGGGGACTCATGGGAAGTTTCATTGGAACATCCTCCCCGCAAGTGGGCCTCTCAAAATAAATTTTTTGGAAACAACCGAAAAAATTCTTAAATGAGACATCCCTTATTGTCTGGTTTTCTTAACTATGTGGGGAATCAGGACTAGAAGAATATTATCAAGGAATGGAAGCTACTCTAGATACTCTCATGTATTCTCTACTAGAAGAAACTCATCTTAAATTTTACTATGATATCTATTCTATTAATATGATATAGATCCCAAAGGCTAGTACCAATGTCACCATGATACAGATGGAATTTGTTGGTCCTCAATGAATAACTACTCAATAGTTCTTCCCTGATGTCCTTTGGTTGATAAATGTGGAATTGGGAATCTCATGCCACATCATACTGGCCTACTCGCCTCATCTCTACTTCAAATTCTACATAAGATTCACATACCTTATTGGCATAAACTCATTAATAATTGTAGTTGCCTCCCTAGAACAGGTCCCAATCATCAGTCCATTATTTTTCTAGGTTACCTAACCCCACATTGATATAATTTTTTGGTATTTCTATGGATATTCCTCTTGATCAAAAGGTCTTCCATCAACATTGTTTATATGGTTGTAGAGATAGTTGATCGTGATAGGAGAATTATACTTCTAGGTATGGCCGTCAGCATCCCTATGCCACTGGTACTAACTAGGTAAACCGTTGAACATGTAAGCTTGTGCATCCACCCTTTCCCCTGGAATGAAAATATTATCCCTCTGATGGATCCATACAAGTGGAGTATCTTACATAGGGGATAATATTTATACACTTTTAACCATAGCACCAGTAGTGATTCATGATCTGAATAGTTCTGTACATTCTCCAAGATCATGATTTTTTTCATCAAATATTACCTTTGGGTGACATCCTTGTGGTCCTCCAAAGTATCTTTATGAGAGTATAATGATTTGAAACATTGCCAATTTTCATAAACTGATTTGTGAAGGTCATTCTCAAAGAACAATTATGGATAATAGAATCATATAGAAACATAGAAATATGTATTATTCATGGAGGAACAAAGGATCATGATGCCCCTTCTCTCTATGCACCATTCATGAAGCGACAGTCTAAGGAACTTGGTTCACAAATAGTGTCCTCAGGGAGGATGAATTTGTGAAAGGATGGATCTAGAACAATCATTCAAGACTATCTTGTATGGAAAATGGTCCCCTAAAACCCATTTTATATGATGTAGCCGACCGACCTTTATGATGCCTCTTTCTCCCCTATTCATCATGGAAACATCACCCAAAATGCATCATGTTCCCTTCATAATGAGCTTCTTTAACTATCACCCTATTTTCTTGTGTGTTACCCCTAGAATCCCACCCTCTTTTTTAGTAATGTTCCAATTCTTAAGGGGGGTGATTTTTTCCAATGAAATACATTCCCCGAGACTTTTCAACGAAGGCCACAACCAGTTCAGATGAAATTCATGCTCAATAGCCCAAAAAACCCATCAATGGGGTCTATATAGCAATTCTTCATCACGCAGCCCATGTCCCTTGAAAAATCACGATGTGTTGATGGAATAATTTTTTTGTCTGATGATCCACATGACCACCACAATGGAAGTTGACGGATGGCATTAGGTGTCTGAGGAACTATGAAACCATAGTAAAAAAATTAGAGAAGGATCCATGATTCCAACACCTCCTCACCTATTCGTGAAGATCTTGTTTTATTCATTACTCACCTACAAGCATCATGAAACACCTTTTAATATAAATATCCATCTAACCACCTAAATGAATTTTAAGTCAAACTTTCACCTTCAAATATCACATTTTTTGAAATCCTGATGGGAAACATGAACTCTACCACAAATACATCACCCATGGTAATATAACATCTTGGAGCCCACTTCACCTCGTTCTTATTTACCCCTGCCTATAGTAGGGATGCATTTTTTTAAAGGATACACCCATCAAAGAAGAGGGAGGCCCTATGGGGTAGTTGAGGATACACGAAGCACTCCTCATCTAATTCATGGCTTCATGACATGGTAGGGTAACCCTACTTTGCATAGCTCTATTCTTCACAAATACCCAGACCTTCGCGAAGTACCCAATCTTCACAAAGAACTTCTCATTGAGGCCCCTTCTTCATGATATATTTTTTTGGGCCCTCCATGTATGTATATACTGATTTTTTGGTCCCTAATGTGGTGTTCCTTATTTTTATACACTACCATATTCTTTTTGTTATAGGTACACCAATGGATAATTCTATTTGACAAAGAAAAGATAACATGTTCCCAATGACTGACCACTCCCCTACCCTACTATATTTGGGAATTGTTGGTTCATTCCCTTACCATGTGTCGGAGGGTATTAGTTTGTAATTTTAATAGGTGGATAGTTATTCCACCCTATCCATGCTACAGGATGTTAAAATCCAAGCACCATCATCCTCAATACATGATGTTTAAATATAGCCTCAACAAGTGTAATGCACATGGGGGCCCAAACTCGGGCATTTTCCACATCCACTCATCTCTATGGGAGTGATATATTCCTCACATGGAATGATATACTCTTTGTGTTTCACAACATCTATTAGTGGGAAAGGTCACCCAACCTGGTGTAATCCCCTAGCATTTCTTGCATGATGTAGGATTAATTCTCTTCATTGAATCCTATGAACATAAAGAAAATATAGGGGATAGTCCTTGGAGACTCTAAAAACCCCATATCTCTACCTTTGAGCTTTTTTTCCTTGGGATGATACTATTAATAATCCCCACTCAGTCCCTCACTAATGAATCTTTGATGATGTTGCAGCCTCATCTACTTCTTCCTTTATTTTTTCACACCATGTCAGACTCGTGTGGGTTTAGAGGTTAGTAGTTATCGTGAAATCCTTCTTTAAATATTGTCTATTCGAGTAAGCCCCAACATCCACATTCATAGGTTGCTAACAATGAGTATGCCCGGAATTCCCAAACATCATGGGTTTTGATCAATATCTTGTAAACCGAGTATGTAGGAATCCACCCAAATATTCAATCCCAACCAATGGTAATCCATGGTACCCTCCTCCTATAGTTTCACCACCATGATCATAGAAAACAAGATAATCCATTCCCATCATGGTATTTACCCTTAACAACTATATCATGGGATAATCATACCACACCCAAAAGGTCACATCTCTTCCAGGTCCACCTAGGTGTTTTAATGTGTATTCCTCGTTGTGCATTCTTGGCACTCATCGTTAGGATTAAGTCCCAACACACATCTTAGTAACAATGTGGAACATGATTCCCACGTAACTGGAATATGTAGTAATCATCTCTTAGGGCCATGCATGGATCTATTATCTTCACATTAGTTCAATTTTATCCTTATAATATGATGTTAAACTGAATGTGATACCTAAACTATGTGGACTTTGATTCCCAATTTACTAGGATAGGTATGAAGCTTCCTGGAGGTTCAATCCTGACATACTTAAAAACCCATCCATTTCATCCACTTCATTCACATCCATCATGATTATTATCAGGGCTGCCACATCATAGGGGGATCAGGTCATTCCTCTAGACAACTCGTGCTCATAAGTCCCATTCATCTGCTTTATCATGTCACCCTTATCAATATTGTGTCACATAATCCATATGGGAAATCTACATTCATTATCCCCATTCATCCTTGTTTTCACCCCTACTAGTAGTATTTGGAATGACTTAGCGAATAAGACCCCCAAAACCCAACCAAGATAAATCCTCCTATGATAGAAATTTTATGTGTATAATCCCCAATTTTTCCAGTGAACTATGTATGTTTTGAACCTTATCTTCTAAATAAGGTATGTAGTAATCATCCACATGGTTTAATCCCATCCAATGGTAAACCATGGTTTCCCCTTCATTGGGGTATTACTTCTTAAATCTCACCTCAGTGGTTTCTATATCAGCCTCCATGGTGGGAAACCATATCTTTACGGGACACACCATTCATGAGCCCATCTTTATAGGGCGTTCTAATCCATATTTCTAGTAATCCTTCCATGTGATCCCTCCTAGGGATATATGTATATGATCCACCATCACAATTGTTCTGATTGGCCCATTCGATCACCTCACAATTTTTAACTCAAGACACTCTATCCTTGAAGGACATTTAACTCACATCATACAATGTGTTAAAAATGAGATTCCCGAGGAAAAATTCGGAAGACATTACTCTTGCATAAGATACCCCATGATCGATGTGGGATGCCTCAGTGTTATGAACTTCTAATATTCGCTCATATGAGGAAGAATATAGGTGTTCCAATGTTCTAGCGTCCAAAAATTCCACTAATTACCAACACGACTACTCCTCTATCCAATGGTTGCATCCCTGACATGACTGTAGGAATGTCTTGATAGAATTAGTGTAATTGTCTTATGACCACAAAGATATGGAACATGGAATTAGAATCATGAGTAAGAATCCATGTGACGAATTTTGAGGAGGAATCCAAAAATGAGAGGGGGACATCCAATCCACCCATTTCGATCAGGGAGCATACATCTATATGGACGTAAGGAAATCCTACTGTCTTGGGAAAGGGGTAACGCAGGGTAACAAGATGTGTGTCACAAGCCAATGATGCATGCCCCAAAAGAAAGTGTAACACCCAAAGGATTTAAAAAAAATTAATATTTAATTCACAAAACACTAAGTCATTACAAAACACCACTTTGTTACAACCATGCGAGTAAACCTAATTTTTCAACCTCTATGATTTAAGTTTTGAAAAACTAACCTACATGGTTGTGTTCAAAAAGATTGTTCGATTCTGATAAGAAAAACATAATTTTTGGTGAATTGTAACACATCCATATGAATAGTAATATGAATATTTTGAATAGTAAATCATATTATAATTTTATTTTCTAATGGTTATAAGATAATGTGATCTTGAAAAACTTTTCAAGGTGATATAAAATGAATTATAGTTTTAATATTTTTATTTTTGAATAAATAATGATTTTATTTAAAATTTAAATTAATTATATTTAGAGAATTAATTTCAAAAAATGACGTTCATTTTAAAATTATACTTTTTGATAAATTTTTAGTCTGATTTTTTCAGATTTTTCTGAAATACTTGAATTTTTTATGAATAATGAGATATAGAGATTTTCCATATATATACATTATCAGTTAAATTCAATATTCCTAGAATAAGGGATGATGTAAGAACACTTTGGTCAAACTCAAATGCACATATTACTATTATGTGTCACATTAATTAACACTCTCAGTTTTCTTGATGGAAATAATAAAATATTGAATCCGATATTCAAAAAGTATCCCTCCCCTCCACTATAAATTTCCCTCTCACTAAATATTCTATTAACTCTTCTCAAGCATTTTATATTGCATAAATTCTACAAAAATATCTTCCAATGCTCCTCCCCACGTCTTAAAACCCCTACTATCTTCAAAAGTCCAAATCCTATACTTAAATTTGGATCTCAAAGAAGTTAAATTCAAGAGGTAAATTACAATTTTCATTTATTTTTTCCATTCAAGTTCCATTATTTCTATTTCTTTCCTCACATCCTTTACTCCAAATGTAATTGTAGCCGAAGTAACTTACATGAATTTTAATTTTGTTATGATATTGGAATAATTCATTATAATATCTCATTTCCTTCTTTTTATACATGAAATGAAAACACCAACAGAGATGTGTTTATTTATCACATTCATGAATTTTGGGTTTACAACATTTATTAGCGTCTTCAATTCTGGTCATGACGCCATTTTCTTGGATGAAAAAAACTATAATATTTATATCATAAATTATGTAATTTTCTTGAATATTTTTCTTTACATGATATTAATTTATAAGTCAAATTGAGTTCATTGTGATCATAAACCACCAATTAACCCAAAAAATTATCATTAATGTTTTATATAATGATTCATCTTAACTCCCAATAACTAAATTAATTATATTACAATGAAATGTTCTATATGTATTAAAATAACATAGACAATCTATTCTATAAAACCAATCTCTTATTTAATATTTATCATTACATGTATATAAGTAAACCGGTCATGATTACAAAGGAAGAAAACGCTACCAAACATTAAAATCGAACCAAATAATCCCATCAAAAATGAAATGAATAAAAAAATAATGATATAATACACAATAAAATAATGAATATTTTCATGACATATTAATTAATGAAATAAATTTTGTTATCCATTACATTAAGATCCAGTGAAGAACACAATTGGACTTATGAAAAGGGTTTTCTACCTAAACCTCTATTTTCATTTGAATTAATCTTATTCTATACATTAATCAATTAAATTATTATTTATTTAATTGTAATCCTCGTAAATTATTTGATAATGTTCTATATATTTATACCAATATGAATCCTTGAATCACCCCAAGCATCCACGGTACGTTTCCCTTTGAATAATGTAATTGCTTGCGTTGTACGCAATATTGAAATTCTAACACACCACAACCAATCAAACTATCCATTTTGAATAGTAATACAACCTTTTTGATATTTTATAAATTTTATCATTCAAAATGGACTTCATTTTTGGATTCGAAATATCAAATTTATCTTAGAGTGAATTTTTGGTATTTTTCTGTAAACTTTCAAAATTTGATGAATAGTGATAAACACTGAGTTATAGTTTAAAACCAAATTTTTATTTAAATAATAATTTATTTCATTTTAATTTTTTTATGTCAAAATAGATACATAATACCTATATATGTTCATTTTAATTCATTTGAGTCAGTTTATAATAATTTTAGATATCTCAATATATTATTGAACTTTTTAACCGTCTTTTACCCACCTCCTAAAGCATTTGAAAATTTGAATAAAAATTAATTTTACGACATCTGTGAATTGAATTTAAAGACTCTAAGAGACAAGGTTGATATCAGTAAGTGAAATTTACTTCAATAAGATAAAAATAATTATTGGTGAATAGTAACTTTTGACTTTTATTTACCACAGTTAAAAGTAAATAGGGTAATTCAGGGTAAACATGATATTATTATTACTATTACACATGTCCTAATTCTATTTTATAAGTTTAATTCGACCAAAAAAAACCTTATGGATAAAATATGATCCTTTAGGTCTCCGTGGATTAGATTAGAAAATTTATTTCTATTTAATTCAAAGAGGAGTTAAAAGTATTAAATTCAAAGAATAATAACTAAAACGTTTTTAATATATGGTTATACCTAAGATAAATTCGATTATAAATATTAATTAGAAATATAAAATTATTTCCTACATAATGGTATTTTATTTATATTTTTTAGACATTAAATATTTTAATTTATTTATGACACAATGATGATGCAGTAATTATATAATTAATAAAATATTAAAATATTTGATATTATAAGTATCTAAATAAATAAAATTTAAGACTTTTTATGAATTAAACTAATTTTATAGGTTAATATGACATATTATGGTTGGTTAGATGAATTTTTTTCAAAGTAATAATGCTGTTATGAATTTAGCAATAACAAAATACCAAATAGTGTCAAAATTGACATAAAAGAGTTCTTAAAAAATGTTTTATTATTTATTGATATTCTATTCCTTAAAATTTACGGTTCATCCAAAAGACTAATATAATTATAGGGGTATCATTAATGATCCACTTGGTGTTATCTTGGAAGTATATAGTAATTTTATTAACCAAATAATATATAAAAACAAAGAGACATGGTAAATGTTAAACTATTTAACTAAGAGTTAAATCTATAATTTAATGTTAATATAGTGACCCAAACCTGTCTAAAACCTATTGGCTATGTGGTTTTCTAACCATCCTCACCTTTTCATTTAAATAATTCAATTTTTATCCATTATAAACTGAAAAAGAATTTATTATAAAATAATATTTCTTTCTTTTCCTAAGGTGCCCCTCACCCCTCTTATAAAAGGGCACTCCCCCTTCTCTCTAATTCGCACCTTCAATGACATTTGGATCGGCCTATCCCTAGCCAAATACCCTTTAAACTATCCTACCTTCATATTATAGGCCTTATTTTATTCATAAATTCAACATAAGGAGCCATTTTGATCAAATCAATATGAAGAACCCAAAGAAGAGGTAAATATTTCATCACATCTTTCAGGTTCTTTTCTTCTTCCACATCCATTTTCATTGTTGTTTCCATTATAAAATAAAAACTCTAATATCTTATATATACTGAGATGTTATTATAAATATGGTACAACCATATTCATTATTCAATCCATCCTTTGAATGACATGTCACCATACGTGTGTACGTACGGCTTACCGTCTCCACGTTGTTGTGTAATTGTTATTCAATACATTATTTTTTGGATGGGTACAATAATGATGTTTAATTGTTGTAAATAATAAATATAACATTATAATTATTCTGCATATTTTATATTCCATTCAATTATATATTTTTTTAATATCAAAAGTATGATATTGTCGCTTGTGCGTACGTACGGATTACTGTGTCCATGAACGCAATGAGATTCATTCCCCATAATATCCATTAAAGACTAATTTTCATTAGATGATTAAAAATAATTTTTAAAGATATAATATCATTCTGAATATTAATACGATACATACTATCCATAACAAACATTACTTATGTAACAAAGCATATAATGTAAAATGAATCAGTTAACACCCGAATCGATGATAATACTGAGATATTATTAACAATGAAATGTTGGAAGATCATATATGATATCATATTAATTTATATGATTCTTTTATAATTTAATAACAATTATTTCACCATTATATAGGAGTTTAACCTACCCTAGACAAAGGAAAATTTCAATGTAAGGGGTTTTCATCTCACTTTTATTCCCGTGAGATTCATGCAATATTTTCCACTGCCAACATTTGTGTGGTGTATGTAATACCAATGATTGTATTGTTTTTGTAATATAAATTAATTTATGGGTATTTAAATCATCCTTTTATAAACCTTTTTTCATGTGGTGTATGTTTCATAAGTTACCAAGTAGGTAAGGGAATTTCAAATTTTATTTTCCACTCATTGGGCTTTACAGATACTTCATTGATTATTTTACACCATGATTATGTGTCAAATAACTTTTTATTATTTGTGTAGTAACTTCAACTCACATTTCTGTGTATATTATTTTGATACACAGAATCAATCCATTGATAAATTCTCCATTCATCAATATAATCTTGATAGGAGTAATTTTAACTCAATCTTCATTTATTGAGTTAAACGTCCAATACATTAGTGTTGTTTTTACAAAATATGTGTGAATGTCCTCTGATTTATTTACACTGAATATAAAATCATATTAAGTTTCTTTATATTTTTCACACATAATTATGTCGTTGATTTATCCTTAAAATAAGGATATGGTATTTATAATCAATTTTATCTCAATTTACATTCCATTGAGAATTATTTTTTGTTATATGCCAATTCACTATTGTATGGTGTACATAATGTAATTTGACATATTATGTCACGAATCACTTTATTCCAATGATATTATAAAGTTTTTATTACCTCAGTTATTTGTATTCAAGTGTTTATCTTTTGGTTAGGAACTCTAACTAAAATATCATTTTTAAATGATTAAAAGATTTATTCCTCTAGATATTTCACATTAATGCCCATGTCTTAGAAATGGTTTTAAGGATTTATTTATATGAAAATTTAGGATTTAAAATTAAATTTCTTTTTAAATGTTTCAAATTGGTATGATACCCATTAATTCAAAAATCTACTTTTAAACGGCTTCTTGAAAAATAGTGTGACTTTTAAATGATTTAAAGAAAAAGTGGGTATTTCTCTCAAATAGTTTGGATGATTTCTTCCATCTTTGTCAATATCCTTCATTATTCTTGATTGAGGTTAATCTGTTACAATACAATATTTTTTATTGTATTAAATGAGTTATGTTTGACTGTGGATGTGCTATTTTTATTCCATTCATGGTTTTTGGATAAAGTATTAACATTTTGTATGCTAGTTTTAATACGAATGTTTATGTTATGTTTCAAATTTTTATATGAGGAATGAATTGGACTTAATAAGTGACGGGTGGAGCCCACAATAGCTCTGTGATGCATAGGTAGGTCTCATGAGAAAAACTAGTGTCTTGGAATAAGCCCTTGACAAAATCATTTTTTTAGTCTTGGCACAAGGCCTTGACTATATGGTTATGCAGTCTGGCATTATGAATTCCATCATTATGAAAGTTGCTATTGATATTGTATGTGATTATTCTACTTGTAGAATATACATTCTAATAATTAAATGTCTTTATTTTATTTTTATATTTACCATATTAGGTTGATGTTCAAGTTTAAAAGGCTTTTGTTTTAGTTTTATATATTGCCTTAAATTTTTATACTTATTTATGAATGTTTCTGCTATATTGTTATCCTTACTAATCATTTGACCTCATCCCTTTTATGTTTTATTTTTCCCAGGATGTGAATAAGTATATTATGACTGACCTATAAGGATATTCTACGGGATCTCAGTGTTTTCTATGGAAACAATGTTGTTGTAGTTTTTCATTTTACAATGTAATATAATCCTTGTGAATATATATAGTACTTCCATGGATATTAAACTATTTGGTCTTTCGAGACATGATATTTTGTGATCATTCCAATGATACGTAATAATGCACGGACTCTATGCTTCCGGGGTCGGGGCATTATAATCCTACATTAATATATGTGGAGTTATATTTTTCAAAAGGATCATTCAAAAATTCTTCCCAAAATATAAGCCTAATTAAAGGGAATTTCTGAAATTCTGACCTACGTTCAAGGGAACCCTATAATCTATTTTTAGAAAGCATTATGTCAGTAAAATAACTAATTTTATTATGAAAATACTATCTTAATTCACTTCTTATTTTATAAAAATACATTTCCAATTGAACTATTCTTTTCAATGTAAAAGAGTATTTATCTCAAGGGTCACTCAATGATTTTTAACAGTATCTTCATAAATTTATACACTATTGTAAATAATTATGTATTAATGGGATTAATATATTATGATATCATATAACATATTTAATTTAATTTTTTGATATTATTTTGACTTTTTAGGGTCTATCTTAATACCATTCACCAATTTACATTGAATTGCTACTTCTTATCCTTAATGTTGATGGAAAGTGATTTACATTTTATATATTTGTTTCAGTATGAATGTATATATTGTTCATAATTATCCCCATTCATATTAAGAATTTATTGGAGTATTTAAGTGATGGTTGGTTCCCTCAAATCCCCTTGATGTATTTGTAGGTATAATAAGACAAATTATGGTATTGGCATGAGGATTTGAAAAAAAACGTTATTTATGGTCCCGACATGAGGACATGATTGTATGGTAATGATGTTTGACATTATTGATTCCAACATTATGAAACTAGATATATAATTTTAATGAGGTTATTCAACTTCTCGAATACCCCTGATTATGCTTGGTTATTTAATTTTTTATTCATCTCTTATTCCTACCAAAATGTGTTCAAGATTATTTTTAAGAGGCATGCGTTTTTAGTTATTCACAATGCCAGATTTTTATGTTTATGATATATTATATTGTATTTGTTACCCTTATTTAGAATTTGAGCTCACTATATGTTATGTTTCATTTTCTCAATCCATGAAGAGGTATATTACGAATTACTTTAAGGGATAACCTAGGGGTAATGGATATTGTGAAAATAATTTCTATATATTTTTCTTTTCAAGTTTTAATGTTGAACTTATGTAAGTATTTTCCTTTACAAAAATACTAAATGATTCATTATATCAGGATATGAATTTATGGTAATCATGAAAATGTAATATATTAAGGCACCAGCTTTGAGAAACTGGGTTTCGATCTTTACTATTTATATCAGATGATGCTTAGTATAAAACATGGAAAATATATTTTGAAAATTATTATTAGGTAACAAAACTGAAATACAGAATTTGATGATAAACATACAAGAATGTCCAAGATATTGGGTAAGAAATATATTATGTGGTTAATAATTATGATTTTTCTTATATTAAATAGACTACCTAAATTGGTTCAACAAAATCTTCATAATATGTTCCTTGTCGGATATCTTCCTCAAATAATGGTCAAACTTGCACTTCAAATTCTGACCCTTGCTGACACTTTACAAGATCATGATCAAGAAAATTTTAATCAAGGGATTATTGAATCATTTGACTCATTGGAATCTCGATTGGAAGTCATAGAGGAGTAGCATGAATTATTACAACTTGAATGGAACCCTTACCCAGACTAGGTCGGTGACCCCATGCCACTGCCAAATTTTAGGACTCCAATGTTTCAAGTATTCAATTGAATAGGTGACCTAAAATAAAATTTTCCCCACTAGGAATCGCACAATGATCCCGTTATGGAAACTCTTAAAAAGTTATAAGTAGTGAAACTCATATGAATCATGTGAACCCTATAAGGGCCAAGCTTTGTATAATACCTGATTTTTTCAGCTCAGACGTTCATGGGATGGGAAGACCCCCATCAACAGTTTATTTTAAATATAAGTTCAAATATATAGGAATAAAATTCATTAACTACTCTAACTATAAATAATGAGAGAACGAGAGTCTCATATTTCATTTATATATGTAAATGGTTGAGATATTCCTTGAACTGACCACTCTACCTGGTGGATATGTTTTCTCTAGGGATCCATTACCTTCATAATTAACTATGAATTCCCATAATTATAGTGATGTATGAATGTGTGTTCCTATATTTCTCCTAGATATCCAAAAAAATGGAAGACAACATACAAAGGACTAAGATTAGGTCCCTAATATATCCACCAGTATCGAGGATAAAAGAAAGAACAACGTACGAAAAATCCTCCACAATTGATTCAATTTCCCCTATATAACTAGCTATAAAACAATCCCTATTTTATGTTTTAGACCTATAGTTTCATCAAAAACCCTATCATCAATGGGAATAGCATAGGGGACCTAGGAAAAATCAATTTCAGAAACTAAAGAATAATTCTTTCTAATTCTGGGATGATCTGGTTTGTTACTATATTATAACTACTATAGATTATGATTTAATCTTTCCAAAATTGTTAAAAAGGGCTAAACAGGTGGGTCTTGAGGACTGCCTAGATTGTTTCATCTATCATTGTATAGTGAGACACCCCATTTAGGAATTTTTCATCTTCACTGACCACCTATAAAAAATGATAGATTCCATTCATGTAAAACTGAGAAATCCTCTAATGCAAGTGGTATATATTTCTGCTACTACATCTAATGAAGGAGGTGAGAGGAAATAAGTTGATACCAAGAGAGAGAATAAAATAACTATATGGATGAATCATATGGAAATAAATGTAACTCATGGTTTTATATAATAATATATGACACAACTAACAATACCCCTATATTCCCCTACCATAATGAAAACTGACGTCCTTGACACCAAAATCCTCCAAAAGGTGGCCATACAAAAAGTGGTTTGTCTCAAAAGGTAGATTGAATGTGTATAAAGATTAACATGTGTCGTGACTTATGTCAACATTGACCCTCTAAAATTTTATTCCTTCACATATGAAAGCATGATAACTCACCCACCAAACTGCACTAGAAAAAATAGTTAGCCCGGAAAATTCCTCATCAGATGAGGAGGTGTTCATCAGTTCCACTAATGTCATTAACATAATGAATACATTCTATTATGATAAGAATTTTTTTGAATCCTAGTTCCCATCAAATTAATGGGATGGATAATTAAGAGGCTTCTAATGTTGTGTATATCTGAGAATATGCAACCACAACATAATCTAATCGTCTAGCTACACAGCATGTTATATTGTCAATGTTACAGAAACACATGGAAGAGCCCTTTAGTAGATCAAATAGAAATAAGAAAATACCACTAAACCTACTATATTACACATCAACCTAATCACTATGGAATATTCATTAGATTATGAAGATTCATTTGATCAACCTCAGCATGAAGGAAGTCCAACCTGTCCTAACAGACAAATAAAAGCAGTGCCTCGGGATCCTATCTTAGGGGACGGTCCACTGAAATAAAATCTTAATTCCCATAAAGAACCTTTGAAAGAGATTCCCCATGCTATGAAGAAAAATTCTTTAGCCCAAAATTATGGCATTTTGAAGCAGTAAGCATTTGTACCATCAAAGATATCTATCTTTGATTCCATGAGCGGTTAAAATGCTTCAAGTAAAAACTCATACTTTTTTTCTAATACCCTAGGAGTTAAAATCAAAGGATGTCATTGGTGAGGTCTACTAGACCAGGAATGATCATATATAATTACATATAGTTATCTACTTTATATACCATGATTAAGATTCTATTATACAATGAAAAATTAGACCCTTTTATGTTCCCATCTTGTTAAATTGTTTCGATTATTGAAAATTCATCATTGAAAATGGATCTAGAGTTAACCTCATTCGAGTATGAACAATTATCTAGTTGGGTTTTAATGATGATATCCTGGTTCATTATTCAATAACCATACTAGTTTTTTAAAAAACTTAACAGAACCCATTAGGCTAAATCAAGCTCCTGATTTTATTCTGAGACCTTGTGGACAACAAATAATTTCTTTTTTTCTATAATAAAAACACTTTTACATCTTACAAGGAATTCCTTTTTGAATCACAATGTGAAAATCTACTCCTCATACCATCAGTGCATCAAATATAACATAAATGGGAAATATGAGACATTCCATGCCAATATTCCCCCATTATAATCCTACAATTTTAACTATATCAATGAAGGATTCTATCAAGGGAAAGGTAAAACCCATGGTCAATGTTGTTTATTGGATAACATCCCCAAACAATATGGAAATGTTTCCATGAAACCCCTTAAAATATTTCAAAAAAATGTATGTTCTACCAATCCTTTAGGTTGACCTTATGAATCAATATTTAGCCAAATCATCTGAAATTCCCATTATTTTAGTCATGTCCACTGAGTCAAGTAGTTTTGAAATCTTTGATGAATCCTAATAAAATGGTGAAATATCATATAAAATTCCTTCAATATATACCCATTTCTCAATTAATTCACTACCTTACCCATTTAGGTATAAGAGGTAATCTTGTCGCCTAAAGTGGATGAATACACTCATCCATCCATCAATCCAACATCTATATAACTTCAAGGAACCCCACTCTTTGTTAGCACATAAGAAGTCCCTTATTATTCTAAATACCAAGATATTGACTCCACTAAAAACTCTTGTGAACTCAACCATAGTCTTGATTCCCCATATGAATAATATAATGTATATGAAGAGGAGAAGGACCATCAGTACACCACTATATCATTTTAAAAGAGAATCTCTATAGGTTATGGGTGCAGTGGAATCGTGCAATGGGTTGTTCTAAAAAATTTATTTTTCCATGATGGACGAACGATATGAGATCTACATGATGTTAAATTCCATGATCAATTGAATCACATCAAAGAATATAGAAAACATATATAACTGTGAAATGGGAGGTAGTATCATTACATATTATTTTCAGTAAATTTATCAGTTAAAAAATAACCTTGCATCTAATCATTCTTATTTGATGGATTTCAAAATAGATTTTATTTTTATGGTCACTACATTGTAGGAATCATGAGCATATTTCCTCTAATGGTGTTCCCCATGAGTTCCACAAATCTGTGATTGTGTTCGTGAAAATTTATGTGTGTAGCATAAAAGATCCTATATCTTTATTTCTATCTTCCTTTGATTTAAATGAGAATCACATAAAAATAATCTCCTAGATATATCTTTAATTGAGATTTTGAGGTGGTGGAAGATCTCTCTACATTATGAAGAACAATATTGGACAAGGGATCTATCTAGGGATTGATTGGATTCTCCAAATTTTGTGTGCACAACCATAAAAATGGATTTTATCTCTTATAAAATTATAAATTTTTTGTATACAATGATATGGTAAAAAATATATCAGAAGATCCATTTATTATTAATTTAATCCATGTGGAACACCATGTTAAATTAAAATATTATTATTATCTCTCGACATCCACCTATCTTCCAAATTAAATTTAATATTATTTAATAAAAATAATATTCAATATTAATTATTTGTCACCAGACCATTATTCTAGGTTTTTCATTCCTCCACTATATTTATTGGTAATTGGTTAAATGTTATATATTTATTAAGTAAATATAACTTCATTGTTCGTTAATAAATAAGTAAATATTAACTTATCTAAATAGAAAATAAATATTTATGAAATTATTTTCTCACATTATATTATATCGAATAACATGTAAAGAAATTTTCAATTAAGATAACCTAAATCAATATTAAACCACAAAAGAGAAGAATATTAATTCAACTTCATAAATAATAAATAATAAAATATTATTTAATAGAGATTCTATACACACTTATTGTGTAAACCTATAGGCCTCATTCTCAGTTCCATTGGGTGATAAAGCATAAATGTAATGGCCCTGACCCTCCTAGTCCATTCCCTTGTCAAATATTGATGTTTTGAGGTATCATGGGGTCCATCGGTGACTCATTATTATGTTTTGAAAATTTCAGGTTGAACGAATGGTGGCACCAATCGACATCAATTACACTGAAGGACATTAGTGGAAGAGATCGGCCAATGGTGGCATCGATGGAATTGATCAGCCAACAGTGACATCGATTGACCAAAAGTGGAACCGATTAGCCAATGATTGCATCGTTAGGAAAATAGTGGCATCGATCAACGTTTGTGACACTGAAGGGCATCAGTGGCACTTATCGGCCATCAGTGGTATCGATTGGCATCCGAAGCACTGATCGGCCTTTGGAGGCACCGATCAGCATCATTTTCACCTATCGGCATTGGTGGAACTGATTGTCTAGTGATGGAACTGATTGGCATCAGTGGAACTGATATGTAGTGGTTCCACAACCACCTGTTTCAGGGAATTGATGTCAATGTTTCTGTGACTCACTGTTGAGTGATTCATTTCCAGTTTTCCCAAGACATTTTAGTTTCACTCCTATAATGTCTCTTTTAATGTAAAAGTGTTTTAATCCATTTTTCAAAGTGATTTATGGATGTTTTAGATCCCATAAGTGATATTTTAAATCTCTTAAGATTTTTGATACCCGTGATTTACTGAGACATGTGGACATTTTATCGGTGTCACACCCTTTGCCTCATGTTCCAGTTTTTCCTAATTTTTCTAGTTTCAACCTTTTTACGTATTTTTCTCTATTTACTATTAATTAGTCAACTCACAGTTTCCCATTATTATTTATCCACCGTTTCCAAGGAGAATTATTAAATATTAATTAATTTCATCATGGGAAACCACCGAGTCATGTGGTCAAGCCACAATTTGACATTTTTGAACCTTGAAATGGTCTCCCTGATTTTAGGATCTAGCCTCTTTTTATGTCATGCTTCTCTCAATATTATTACTTTTCATTATTATAAGTGAAACATGATACTCCCTCCCAATATGAATAATGCACCTGTGATGGATCCCATTCCGCTCATCCATGGAGTTCTTCTTGTAAGTCATGTCGTCATCTATTCTTGGCCCAATGAAAAAACATTGATTGTTGATCATCCATGTTGGTGTTCTTTCATTATCTATCTTTACTATGATTCATGCATGTGGTTATTATTATGTTTCTTCTAGATGTAGATGAAACTATTATTAGCGAAATTAAAAAAATATACTTATAATGAATGAAGTGTTGGGAATGATGATGTTGTTGTTGTTGTATGTTACCTTTATTTTTTATGTTGTGAATTGTATGGGTTCGTGTCCACAAAAAATCATTGTCATTGGTGGTCCCTTATTGTGAAATAATGATGCATTGTATTCTATATAATCTTGTAATTGAATGACTATTACTTGGAAACTGGTTAATCGAGTGAACTAGGTTGATTAAATGGATTCCCGATGGATAAGAACTCTTATGTGATCAACCCGGTAAACCAAACGGAAAGGATCTTAATGAATAGTTTTTTCTAAATCTAAAAACTCCATTTCTCTATTCTAGTGATATGAATCTTTTCTCAATTAGATGGTTATGGGGTAACATAGAGGGGAATGGAATCTGAAGTTGAATTTTTGTTGGTTTATAAATCTGAGTCCATGTAAAGACAACGATAAATGTTCTGGACACAGTAATTTGGGGCTTGTTTTGGTTCCAGTACATCGAGGGATCTCATAAGATCCCATTTATATGTAATTATTACTGGGGAACCGGGAGTGAAAGCTTAAACATCTTCTTGGATGTTTTCATTCATTTTTTGTTTTGGATTGTGGTTATGCCTATTAGTTACCTAGTAGTGAAGAAATATTTATATGGAATCACATGAACATGATAACGAGAATGAGTACATTAGAGTATTTTTTTTCTAGAAATGGGTTGTGTTATTGATGTGGCTACTGTGTACTTGTGCATGAAGGGGTAGCATCAAGAGTGGATGTGTGAGAATGGTTGTTGGTTTTGGGACCCTTAGGTTGAGATGAGTGTCTGATTACGTATGTGTATAAAATTATGTTATTTTGCCTCTTACATGCACCACACCCATGTTGATAACATCATGTCGAACACACCCATTTCATTGGGGAGGGTGTTTTCCCAACATTCCTATGATTGTTTGGTTACTAGCTCATTTCTTCTACCTATTCTAGGTAGACCAATACATTTCGGGGAGGTTGTGATGGCCTGAGGTTCATCATTGCCAAAGAATCCTTGAGAAGGGTCTGTTGTGGTGGGTTGGCCTAGGTGTGTACATGTAGTTTTGTTTCCAATGTGTCGTTGGGATAAGTCCTAGGTGTCTGTTGGCAGGGAGTGAGGTTTTGGTGGCCTAATTTTATGCAGTCGAGATGTGAGGTCATGGTGGCCTAGGTGTTTTCTGGCGGGAAAAACGTGTGTTTGGACGACCCATATGGTTATTTTTGGGGGAGACAGTGGAAATATAGTTGGATTTGGGGGAGAGTTCTGATGTATTGGATGTTCTAAATAACTAATTGGAATGTGGTGTGGGGTAACCAAATATAGATGAGCTGTTAATATTAGTTTACCTTATGTGTGTTATTTTGGGGAGTGTTCCTTGGTGAGGTTGTGTTGATAGTTTTCCTTGCTAGGTGTTTTGGTTAAATCTATTTTCTCATAGAGAATTAGATTTCCTTCCCACTTTTTCAGGAGAGATTTAGGTTTCCCTACTGAGTATAACTCTATATTCACTCAACTTATATAAAAATACATTCAGGTTTCTAGGAGGACACTGAGGACCATGCCAGATATTACAAATTCAGGCATGAGGATATTTGTTGTTGCTGATTTTCTTTCCTTTGGTATTTTCCTTCAAAATATTATTGTACATTATATCAGTTTGTTTTGAACATGCAAGTGGGGAAGGATTTTTTTCTTTTCTTTTATCTTTTTTTCTTAGTGTTTCTAGGACTTACCATCTTACCATCGGATGTTTTTCTATTAAAAGTTTAATGAAATCCATTTAGGTGAGATTCTATACACTTAGATCTAGTCTTCACTCCGAGGCATAGTGAAGGGGGACTCGAGGGTCATTATCTCTCTTTCACCTTTAATAATGAAAGGCAGGTAACCATGTCATACTTTCCCTCATCTTGGAGAAGTATGATCATTAAATAATAGTATTAGATGTGATGGTTGAGAGATAGGATGGGGTTCAGGGTTATAGACAGTGATGATTGCATCAGAAGGTAGGGAAAAAGTGTTATGAAATCATCGTTCATGAAATAGGCCAGGGAATAATAGCTAGGGAATAGTATTTTAGGGCCCCATGATCTGATTCAAAGAATTGGGACTACTGAAAGCCAAGGTGAGGCTATGCTGATTGCAGTATAAAGACCCCTGGAAAAGGTACATGCATCCTAATGACTTGTGTTCTTATGTGTCTTGGTTGTTTTGGGAATTAAAAATAAAATATATTCAACCAATCTCTATAATTAAATTCCCACACTACTCAGACTTAGGAATGTTTTTTAATATTTTCAACTATGGAACACGAACAATGTCCATGAGTATTGTGGGTAGTTGAGGCATATTAGGTTGATCTTTTTGATTAGTGGAGGGATGATTGAGAGGGGGATGATGACTAGTAGTAGAAAATTCTTAGGGGATTCATGTGGTAGACTCTCAGAAAGTACGAGGGTAGTGTCTCAAACCTAGAGATGAAGAAATAAATTAGGAGTTGGTGATCTCTTTTAGCTTGATCAGTGCTTCAAAAAAGTACTGGGTTTTCCTGTCTATGAGACTGATGCAGGGAGTGGAGCATTTATGTTGGATTCTTTATCTCATAGAGAAGATGGAAACTGAGGTTTCATATATTGGCATTGAAAAGGTGTTCTAGGTGTAATTATTTTCATATATTATGATGGCTGAAAAAAGGAAAGAGTCACCCTCCCTCCAGCATGGGAATATGATGGAGAGGGAACTGGGGATCATTTTAAGGATCTCTTTCATTTTTCTCCAGACCTTTTTCCAGATGTGGTGTCACGGGAAAGGCGATTAGTGGAGTCACTCTAATCTTCTTCCTCAGTATTACATTACTCACTTCACTCTACCGATGAACATAAAAATGAGGAAGAAGGATGGATTAGTGTAGAGGATGCATATTCTTGGAGGTGTTCCATGAGAGGGGAGCTAGTTGCATTTTTCAAAAGGAAAGGTTGTCTGTAGTAGGGCCACAACATCAGGGCCTTCCATGTTTCTGTCGGTGGGGAGCAGTCCATAGAACATCCAGTTACAATCAACCAAACCTCTCCCTTTCCACATGGTGCTAGGAACAAGGTTCTTTTTCTTGTGGAGTTTGTCAGTAAATCCAGAGTCGTTTCCCTATTAGAGCTCAGTATAATGGGGTGGGTAGGTTCAATTCCCACCTTAGTAGAACCAGTTTCCAGCCGTAACTTTTCAGCAGAAGTAGCAACATGCTCTTACACCCACAAGAGACGATGTTGTTAGAGGAGGCCAACCTCATGGTTCTCTATAGGGACATTGACCAAGGAATTTTCAGATAGATAGATGACAGCTAAGGGGTAGAGGAGTTGTGGGTGTGTTGTTTCGCGCCACAGACATAGAAGTTCCAGTAGGGACAGAGTTTGTTCAAGGTATGATCATTGTTTTTAGAAATCCGGCCTTTACCTTGATTGATTCTAGAGATTATAACTCATTTGTGGAATAATTTATAGCGCATTCCATGGTTCTAGTTCTAGAGAGACTATACATTCCCATGCTGTTGAGTATGCTAGTAAGAGGACAGACCAGCCAATTTTTTTTATGTTGCAGACTGATGTTGGGGTTGCATTGGTCCCCTCTAGAACTTTTTCTATTGTAAATTCATCCATATGATCTCATCCTGAGCATGGACTCAATATTTTCCATGCACGCTATTATTGACTTCATCCAGATAAGGGTCATGTTCTCAGATATGGGCTGCTAATGTGTAGATGTCATTGTCGAGTGGGGTTTCTAGGAGGGCATCCGTCGTGTGGAGCCCCCTCTTTCATTGTTATCCAATCTATAATAGGAATCAGTAGACTCATAGATTGTGGATGTTCTAGGAATTTTTTTTGAGTTTCTAGAAATCTTCCCCTGGGAGGTTCTGATGCTACCCCCTCGACATTATGTTGAGTTTAAGATAGATTACAACCTGTTGCCCATCCAATTTTCATATCTTCATATTGGATGTCAATATATGAATTGGGGGAGTTTTGGATTCAGGTTGATAACCTAATGATGTAGAATTTTATCCAACCATGTGAGTCACCATGGGGTGCCCTAGTCTTGTTCGAAAATAAGAAAAATTAGGGTATCAAGATTTGTATAGACTACCTAAGACTGAGTCTGGTGACAGTCAAAAATTGTTACCCCGTCCAAAGGATCGACAACCATTTTGAATTTTTGATGGAAGATGGTTGTTTCTATATGATTGAACTGTGGTCTGGATATCCCCCTATTGAGGGTGAAGGAGGTGGACATCTCGAAGACTTATTTAAGTTGTTGATATGGGCACATTGATTCTGGGATCTTGTCATTGGGCATTGCAACCGCAGTAACTTTGTTCATGGGGATCATGAACTCTATTTTCCATTCATATATAGAATGGTTCATGGTCATGTTCAACGAAGAAATCCTGATCAAATCTAGATCCGAGGAGGATCGGGCTGATAATCTAATTATAGTTTTTAAGGTCCTCTAACACCACAATCTCTACAGGAAGATGTCCAAGTGAAAGTTCTGGACATGAGAGGTGCATTTCCTAGGACACCTGATGCCTCATAAAGGGATAGCAGTGGGCCCATAAAAGGTCTAATCAGTTGTTAATTGGGAATAACCTAAGAATGTGTAAAAGGGTTATAGTTTCTAGCATCTGGAAGGTTACTACTAGAGGATCGTACCCAGTATCACTTGAGTTTCTGTGCCTTTGAAAACATTGACCATAAAAGACAAAGCTTTCATATGGAGTGAGAGGTGCCAGGAAGCTTTTGGAAATCTGAAAAGAATGCAATTCAGTGCACTAGTTGAGAGGTTTCTAGAGGATGGGGTAATGTTTGAGGTGCTCTGTGATGCATATGGTGATTGCATGGTTTGTGTAATGATGCTAAAACAAGGATTAATCTCTTATGTGTTTATTAAGTTATGTCCCCATGAATGTAACTATTCCATCCATGACCTAGAACATGCAGCGGTTGTGTTCACGCGGAATATGTGGCGTCTTTTGTGGGAATGTATCTTTCCATTCTGCTGTAATATTCGTGTATCATGGGGATTATTGGACTGAAGGGATCCCTGGTATATCATCATAATACACCATTGTCTCGGAGGGTGAGAGCCATAAGAAGGGGTGGAAAGGGTGACACCTCTACCTATCATTCTTCTGAAATGGGAGAATAAGGACATCCGTTGTGTGGGAATTGAGTTAAAAATGCCCCCATCCCTACATGATGGTCTTGTTCCTGTTCTTCCATTATTGTAATACGGCCTAGATTTGTTGGTCATACATGGGAATTTTGATTTAAAAATTCCACTAGCATTGTGGGTTGGGGTTGTTCCCACATTGTGGTGGTATTCATCTCTATTTCCACCATTTTAATTTTAGATTCTCCCTCACAAGTGTGAGCTGAATATGGCATTGGGATTTTATAGAGTCTATGTTCATTTAATGACATGATAACTACATTCTGGTTGGCTTCCCATAGGTAGGAAGCATGGTAGATGTTCTTGGTTTCCTAACCTTGTTTTTTTTGGAAGGCTTGATCTCATCGGTCATGATGATTTTGAGACTTATTTTGGGCACGTTTTTGTTGTGTATCAAATATTTCATAAGAATTGGTTTCATTTTATTGCTGCCTTTGGGTGAAAACATAAAAATATATCATTTCTAATGGTATATGTCGGACAGAATGAGGGGTGATGTGTAAATCCCCATGTTCTCTATAACCCCGAATGTGTAATCAAATCAGGGCATCTCTAATGAGGGGACACATCATTTGCATTGGATGGAGGAAAGCATGTTCAATGTTTTTTTCACCTTTCTAACCATGTCTATCGTGCAGATGATAGGGCCTCAATGTTTATTAGATGGTGAAGTTATCCTAACGTGTTGATATGGTCTACATACCAGACGTAGGGTAGGAATTTTTTTTAGTTTGACCATGATTCATCCATATATTGAGATGAATGTCATTCATACATTACATCGTCTACATTCGTGGTATGTCGAACTGAGAAGTTCTCTTAGGCCAATACATCACTATTATATAAACCTTAGGTCGTTATTTTCTTACAAGAAACATATCTTGTTGTTTCTCTTTTGGGGGTTCTTCTACTTGATATGACCATCGCAAATGCTTCATAATAATATCATTTCATGAAACCGAGATAGTGGGAGCCTTATTGATATGCGGACGGTGCATGTGTGGTTCTGAAGATAAGTGTGGCCCTAGACCATCCTTTGGTTAAGGAAGGATATTGGTCATTTTAGACAGAGTGCCTGACAATTCAAACTCCATATTTCCCAGCACCTCAGTGTAGGAGGGCTTCCTTTCATTTGTTCCTACAAGGGTGTACCATCTTTCTTGTAATAATTTTTGTTGTAAGGAGGAAATTTAAATTTGGTTATACAATGGAGAGGTCTACTATTGCAACATGATTCCTGAATGTGGGAAATGTCTTTTTGGAATATACCTTATGGAGGAGTTGCAGGGTAGGCTACAACAAGGGGAGGACATTCTTGCTGATTAATGTCACATAGGGGAGGACCTTCTATAAGATGGTTGTGATGGAGAGGAATATTGTCACGTCTTGATACCCAGATGAAGAGAGAACTTCTTTAGTTCACATCTTGGAGTGGGCCTTCAAGATGTACTGCAGTGTGGGAAGGACCTTAACGTTACAGGTCGTTACTATGGGGAGGGACTTCATAGAAACTACCATTGTGGGTATGGATTTCGCAATGACTATTATCTTGGAAAGGACTACCATCATGAATTGATGTCCGACTACATGTAGAAGAATATCTATAGTGTATACCCTATGGAGGACCATCAGTGAAGATGACAACAAGGAGAAGAACTTCATGTAATTTGATCTTCATGTTGAAGGGAGGGCTACCCAGACACACATTATTAGATATGCTCTCGTGACTGATCATTCCACGTCCATGGAGTGTGCCCCCATGGGTGCTTTGTAGAGGCCCATCAGAGCGGCTGGTAGAGAAATTGTAGGGAGGGACATCACAACTACTGCTTCCATTTCTATAATTTGGTATTGGACAGATAGGGTCTTTAGTATTTATTGTAAAATGATCGAGGGAGTCAAGAACCCAAGATTCTATCAAAGCATGATCATCTATGTGATCTTCATTTTTTGATTTCCTTTGGCACATTTTGTTATTTACCTTGGCCTTAAGGGTAACTGGGCTATCTTCTGTCTGTAATGGACTTCTTATATAGGTCCCTATATTGTTGGGTCTTGTGATGCTACTGGGATATGCCGATGAACATCTAGAGTTTTGGAATTAATATATGACTTCCCTAGAGTGGCCACCACATTGGACGGGCATCCCTATGCTAGAATGAATGTTTTTTCCAATTCGATTGTCTATGTATCATGTCATATTGTCATCGACCCTCCTGCACTAGAGCAGGAATGCATGGCTGATCCGGAGTGACTAGACCATTTTGTGAGTATGTCGTTCCATTAATGGAAACATGGTTATGGGCTTGATTTCTCACATTTGACATCAATTCAATAATGTAATGTAAAATTTGGATTATATGGTCTGAGATCAAAGTATGATCTTCCATCATTTCTATGATGTGCTGAGATACATATTTGGATTGAATGGGTATGAAGGCCCATTCTGATATCAGAGCATAAGTTTGTTCCTTCATAGGTCCTCCAATAGTTTCCAAAAAATACTAGAAATTCTCTTGTGATGGGAGAGAGGAATGTTTCTTACATCTATTGTCTTCTCCAGCTACATCCATATTTGACTGGTGGGCATTATATTCATGATCGGGGATTTTACCCTGCTCACTCCACTATATTTATCTCATGGGATTTTTATTCATTAGTCGGAATTTTACAGTCATAATATTTTCCTATCTCCGTATTTTTATGGCATGGATGATATGAATAAATAGGTATTTGTTCTTCCATATAGTTGGTATCCATCCAATTTTATTGATGGGCATGTAATCCATCAGCACCTATATTAATCTTCATGTGTTTTTCTGCTTTGTCTTCTCAATGTTACCAACGTGATCTAGCAAGAACATGCATGTGCCCGTATTTTGTCACCCTATTTCTATTGTGGGTTTGAGTTGGGATGGGAAGATTCATATGTATGTTTGTTGAATTCCACCAAGTTATTTTGGTGATGTTACTCTTTATGAACTAGGGTGATAGCATGTTGCTGATTATATATTCTCCATCATTGGTGGGAATTTCGAGGGGCCCGAGTCTCCTTGAATTCAGCATGTTCTATCGCTATAAGGTCCTCTTTAACATAAAGAGTCTTGGTCTTATAGTGTCAGCAACAACATTCTCTGGTGGGGGCCTGTGAGTATGACCACTGGGTAGTTATGACGAAGTTTTTAGCATCGACTCTATCTGACTTCCTAGGATAAGGGAGGTATTCATTATCACATTTTGGGATAGGCTCCCGAAAATGATTGGGACGACCACTAGGGATGACTTTTACTAGTTTACCAGCCGTGACTAAGGATGTGGAAAGAAACCCTTTACTAAATAGTGGTCAGATATTGTGTGCTCCAACACGAGGAGATTTCCCTTCTAGTGGTTCACTTTGATCAGTGAGTTGGATACCCACCTTGGAATACGTTGAGTAGGTGAGGTGGTTAGATTCTTTGTTGGGGCTCTGGCCGCCTGCGGGACCACAAATGTGTGTATATGAATCGGTCTTCAGGATTTCATTTGGATCAATAGTTTCTCTATGGGAAAATTCAATATACATATATTACATAAAGTCCAAAAAACCACGATGAAGTATAATTCTTTAAAAATATGCATATATGAAGATTTATCTTGGACCATTTCTCTGCTATTTTTTTGTTGTGGGTCAAAGGGTCTTGTGTGGGGTAAGACCGCCACCTAGGTTAATGATTCACATCGGGTTCACCTTTTTTGTTTCTCCTCTGAGGTGGCAAATTTCGCGCATAAAAGGGAGAACAAAATGGTTCGAAGTGAAATACCCTAGTTTTTCTGTTATCATTATGGTAGAACTGAAACATGGGTTAAGGATTGACGTTGGGTTCACCATTTTTGTTTACCTTTCGAGGTGGCGTGTTTCGAGTGATGAGCACATGGTCTAACGAGAATCATCACCAATCTATTTTTTTCAAAGACTGTTTCTTGTCAAATGCCCCATTTATTTTTTTCGGAACATTATATATCATTATCTTTTAATTTAATGTTGGATTGTCCTCGTGGAGAATGGGAATTTCACCCCATTCTTATTGCGAAGGATATTCCACCGTCAGATGGTCCCAACAGGCAATATCATGGGGTCAAGTACTTGTGCAGTCAAGTCTCCAGGGATATAACTTCCTCTGATGGTCTCTAGTAGATTTATTAGTTTTTCCAGAAACAACCAATGGTGATCGTATCCATGATTCACTGGACTTCTTTCCAAAGGTGCGTGATTGTTTAAGAATACTTTGTCCAATGTCACTTAAGGACTCCATTGGTCAATAGGATGGGAATTCAGACTCACCACAACCCTTTTGGTGGGAATTATTTCTTATTGTGGGACTCCCTTATAGATTTAATTCATGTTCATATGTTTGAGAACCCTAGGATAATTTCCAAACTGTGTGTGTATGATCTACCCCTAGTTTGCAGGATCGTCACAAGTATATATGGATTTGATGCTACATAGGTGTTGCTGACACGAGCCATTCAATAAAGAACTCTAGAGTTCATCATCATCTATGGGGAAAGAAGGTGACATGATGTTTTGATAAGACCATTAATATAGGTTTCCCTTGTATCATCAAGAGTTGAATTAGAACCCACGTTGTTCAGAATAGATGGGGCTTATGCATGGACACTACCCATTTGGGGGGACAACATTGGGTGCGCCCTTTTTGATGGGCACCCATTTGAGATCGGGCCTTCAATTAGGTGACATATGTATCCTGAATTGATCCAGAATCTTATTTCACATTGTTTATATTGGTAGGGTCTTACGCATGAAAGATTATCATTTTAGAAGAGATTATTGGGTGAACCCTTTTGGACGGTCACCCTTTTGAGATCGGGCCTTCATGTTGGTGTCCTGCGTATCCTAGTTTTATAAGGAATTAGATTTAACATTAGTTCATATTAATGTGGATGTTTAAATAGTCACAAATATCTAAGCCCATGTGTGTCATTCACAGTGTGAGAAAAAGAATGATGTGACATATTCAACCAACCACATGCTTCCTCTCAAAGTGGTGGGGGTCAGCGAGCCTATGGTGGATGAGCCCAGGGAGATGGTGGGCGATGGCGCAGAGCGATGGTCCTTTCAATATGAAATGACATTAATGGTCATTCAACTCATCCTTGAAATATTGGTGGCATACCTCAGTAGGCATGCCCCGAAATGAGTTCTGGGATGGGTAATAGTTTCATCCTCATCAAAGAGGGAGCAAACATAACCCCTTTGACTGATCACCACTCCTCATTGAATGGAAAAGCATGTGATCACCCAGAATACTTAGAATGGGGAAGTTCATGTATGTGTACCATGGTTAGACTCCAGGTTTCCAAGGGAGTGTAGAACCAATAAAATCTTCAGATCCCAAACCTTTGTGGGGAGAGATTTCATGACTCCACTTACCATGGGTATGTATACTCGAAGGGGTTCACTGATTCACCCGATTACCTAATCATAGGGATCCGATGTCATTGGTGGAGTCCTTGGCCTAATTTCATAGGAAACTTTGTGGAGGGACTATGGAAGACTGGACGATAATGGAGGGGCAAGATTTGAACCGGAGTAAATAATACCCAAAAACACCCCATTCCGCATATTGATTTCTTATACAGCATGCAAGATGATCTAAATACATTAGAGTTATGTGGGAAGAGGAGTCTTCAGCATACCAATGTGGTACGTGGGAATGGGTATAGACCACTGTGAATCAGATTGGTACACAGTTCTTCATGACGCTTTATGATCAATCCACATACTGATGTAGTACACGACACTAGGTTAAATCAACACAAACGATACACTATGTGGATCACCATTTTGAGGGATGGTTTGAGGGATTATCATTTCCATGGATTTTTTCTTTTAGAATTATGTGGATTCCAGTTTCACAAAATAGGTTCAAATTTCTCTTATTATTATTATGGTCCCCCATTTTATGGTTTGCGGCTGGATGTACCTACAAATAATATGGTTTGAAATTCATACTCTACTAATGATTCATGATTGAAGTAGAAATATTCCATGTGTTTTATCATAAAACATATGGGTCCCCTTAAAGATTTTATCATTCATCTTCTTCTAAACTCCTTCTATACTATTTTTTTATAGCATCAGGGTAATCATATTTGGGGTTATGCGACAGTGTTTCCCGATGCACGTGAAGAGATATCTTGTCCCGTGGAAGACTATGTCAACTACGGTTTGTGGTTGCTATATTTAACAATAATTGTTCTTTGAACCCTACTTGTTCATTTCATCATCGAACTAATTAGTTCTCAAGATGATATGTATATGGCCTTTGTGTGCATGAGTCCTTTGGCAACAGAATTCGCGGTCCCCCATGTTCATTGGCCAACACTCTGTGGGCCAACGCCTTACAGGTCATTCCTCATACTGGTGGTTCACGATCCAGGTGGTGCATGAACCCTTCTCAGTGATGGTATATAGGCCATTTAAAATACTTTGAAAACTTGAATTCCTTCATGTTTTTTCTAAAATTTGAAACTCAATTTGATTCTATTCACCTTGCTTGACATTTATGATTACTTTATTACTTCTACAAACTAATTTTAGGTTTATTTTGTTCCCTTGGAAAAACATTTAGGACCCTATATTAATATATTTAATGATCTATTTTAATTGATGAAAATTTTCAAGGGTCAATCATAAGATATGTAAATGTCACTTAACTGATTTCCATGATACATCATGGTCACTATATAATATAGATTTATGGGTAACGGTTTTAAAATTATACCAAATATTAGTACGGTATAATCGAGATTTAGTTTAAAATTAACTATTAAAATGATCTCTATTTCCGATATGGATTACTCCTATGAGATCAATGACCATCTAAAATGTATGTTAAAATTATCTAATATGACTAAAGATACATGGATAATCATAGTGAATATATTTTAATGAGGATATGTTATTCAGTTTGTAGAAAATATTTCTTGTTTGAATTTCAATTTTAAATATTAATTCTCCATAATATAGTCATTTTTGATACTATAGAATTCACATGTTGTTATTGTGATAATAATTTGTAGTAGAGGTACATATAAATAATGAAAATAAGAAATGGACAAATAAATTTTTCTAAATATACATGAAAAAAATTTAAATCAAGGCCTTGCATGAATATCAAATAGAGAGTCTCTGAATAAGATGGTAGAAAAAAATAAATAAGTGTAGATAATATTAATTATGGTCATGCAATCACATTATAAAGAGAATTAATAATTAACAAAACAAGAAGTTGAAAAAATAAAACACAATGAAAATATAACATGATTGTATATTTCCTTATTATTGAAAATATTTTAATTGTTTGTGTGAATAACAATGATAGGTCATGTGATATTTTTTATACCATGAGTATAAGGAAAAAATCATGTCATTTTATCCAACTATATGATTGTAGTGGATCATGTGAAATATTATTTTACATAATTTTTTCAAGGATATATCAACTAAATCTGATTGGAAAACCATGAAGAAATTTGTTATACAAAATGTGATTGTAATATAGTGTGGGTGAATGTGATCTAGACATCCACATTAACACGTTTTGAAGGTTATTTTAAAATAATATAAAAAACAATGATAAATCACTTATTCATCCCTACCCTCTCAATTATTTCTCCTAGATCTTGTGGATCCTTTTCCGAAGAAGATTTTCATGAGTAACATATGTCACAATTATTAGAACATCTAGATAGTAAACATTATCCTCATGATTTAACGAATCATTTTTCATGGTTTAGGATTAATTAAAATTTTCACTGGTTTATATTCGTTTTCTTTATATACTAATGATTGTATGTTGAATATCTTATTATAATAGGTATGTATCTATCCTTCAATATTATCAAATAAATTTAAAAGAAATTATCAATTAATGTTATGACTATATTTCCTCATAATGTAAATGAAATACTTTTAAATGTATCTTTTTTAATATATACAAATATTAAATCATTTCTTACCACTAAAAAAATATTGTTAAATTGATAGTTTTTCAGCAACATAGGTGGTGAAGGTTGTGATGATTTTTGAGGTTAGGAGGAAAATCTTTTATGAATATGACCATAGGTTTACATAACATATCTATATATTATTTCAATGTATTTTCATTGATGTTTAATTCCTAGTACCATTTTGTATCCATTGATTTCAAATCATACTATATTGATGAATCAACCATTTGAGGATTGGATTAGATATTTTAGTCTAGATTTTTCAAGATCATGAACAAAAGATTTACCACTAGTTGAGTGTTTTTATAATAATAGATATATTTTTCCATTATTATAGTACTATTTAATGCCCTAAATGGATATTCATGTAATGCAAGTTATTTTTATTCTATATAATTAGTGATCATTTAATGGTATTCATTGTTTTATAAAATAGAGAAAATAAAGATTATAATAGATTTCCTAAAGATAGTAAAATTATGAAATAATATTTATATATATATGTATATTCACAAAATAATTAGAGTATTAACGTTTTATGTCAGTTATCATGTGTTTGTGAAGTTTTGAATCAATCATAGACAATGTTCATTTGTAGTGATTGAATTATTTCCTTGAGCTTCATTGGGAGTATTATTTTATTATAGTGTATCAGTGATGTGGTGTATCAATGAATAATTCTACCTTGGTTTGGGTGGGTAAATGATGTTTTTATGTGTCACAACATTTTAAGAATATTATTTACTATTATAACGTGAAACATTTATGTGAACATTATAATATGTCGGATGTGATTTTCATTGAAATTAAAAGGGAGTTACAAGGTAATAAAGAGAAGAAATTGGGTGGATTGGAAATCCCATGCCTATGTGTTTTTAATGAATACTGTTTTTTGGATGTGTGAAAATGGGATTAATAATATCATTAAAATGTTTAATATTTTGAGATAATTATATGATTTTTTTGGATTCATATAGTCATATTGTGAATTTTGATATTAGAAATGGTAATTTTTTAGTTTTTTATTAAGTTGATATGGTTCATAATTTTTATATAAAATAATTATTTTTGGGTATAAATTATGACCTATTTAGTTTTGGGTGATATTTTTATTCATATTAAGTAATATGTTTGTATTTTCAAGGGAAAAAACTAGTAATTGTTATGTTATGTAGATATAGAAAAATTATGTTCCTTTTACATGTGAATTTTAAAGAATATTTTATAAGATTAAGAAATTACATAATGAAATTGTATTCTTATTAATATAAAAAGTGATATTTTAATAAAAAATTTGATTTGGAATGTGGTTTGTACCTTGGGGTTCATGATTACTAAAAATAATATTATTTTAGGTAAAGAATAGAAATTATTAGAAAATTTTTTATTAACATCATGGTGGGAACAATCCATGTATTTTGGGGAAATTTTTTATAGATAACTAATCTCACTTCTGTTCGAGGTTTGAAAATGTCTTGTAGAATAACCAGGAATGCAATAATAATTAACATTTTTTAGATTTTACTCTATAAAATACATTATTTTCCTTTTAAAGTAGACCCTAAATTAATTTTAAATTTTTTTCAATTACATGGATTTATTTTTGGTGATCTCTTAGAAGGAGTAAAGGGTAGTTTTTTAGAAAACATGATTATATTTATAGTGTAGATAAGATTCCATGATTCTTCCACCCAAATTTATTTTCATTATATCACTATGGAATTTTTTATTTTGTAGATTAGATCTATGACAATAATTTATTTGGAATTTTTTTATATTATTTAATTAAAAATTTTAGATTATTCTATCTCATTTATAAAATTGTTTTAGATAAAAATAAAAAAGATATAACATGATTTTTATGATATGAATATAAAATAAATAATTGTGTTAAGTGACTCAAAACCTATATCCTATTATTTTATTTATTTTGGTTTATCATATATATTACTCATTTATAAGTGGATAAAACATTCAATATAGTTATGATAATTGAATAAATTCTTAGGGGGTTGTGATTTTTAATGATATGAATATTATATTTATTAATTTATCAATAAATAATTTAAATTTTTTATTTATTAATATGTATAAATTGATGAAAATTATTTATTTGATTGTGTATACCAATGAAATTAATATTGTTTTATTTAAGAAGAGGCAAAGTGGATATCATATTCTCAGGTGGAAATATTAACTTGGCATTCCATTATAAGTTATTAATATTATATTTTTAAAGTGGATTATATATATAAATTATTCTAATATGGATTATTAGATATGGTTTCATAAAGGCATAATCATCAAATAATTTATTTCATATAGGATAAATTGGTGTGGTATTGTTTGAAAATGAGTATAGAAATAATGGGATGATAAGGATTTTATTTTATTAAGAAGGTTTTTAATGTGTATAAGGATAATTTAAAGTTAGAAATATATGACATTACGAGAATATATTTACAATATATATATAGAAATCTTATTAAGAATGGTGATACACAATTTGAAATTAGAGGATGAATTAAATTATATATAAAAATAACATTTCTAAAAATATAATAGGGCCTTAATAGAATTAAAGAGATGAAAAATCGATTAATTGATATTATGATAATGTAATTGTAGGTTTTTTATTTTAGTTACATATGATGTAGTTTACATTGTATGATATGAAACCACCACCTAATTTTCTCTAATTATATTTGAGTATTCATGTTGTCTAGAATTTTAGTTGTAACCCCTTTTGGATATTTGTTGAGATATCCCATATCTAAAAATTGAGGGAAGAAATGAAATGTGGAGTAATGGTTTTTTCATTGAACATAATTAAATATTTATTAATTATAACGATAATAATAATAGTGCTTGTATAGTTGGTTAAATTTTATTTATGGTGAGGATTTTTGAAAATTATATAATATGATCAACATATTTATTTTATTCACAATATTTTAATATTTAATTTCTCTTAAATGGATTCTAGAATCAAAATTAAGACGCACTGAAAGTGTCAAAATTAGGGATAATTGGTCGGGATATGTATTGTTTTAGTATTTCAAATGCTTTACCCCTAGACTATTTATTTCCATGTTTTTAATTTTTTTACTATGTAATAGTATTTTGAGAACAAACAAATTTAAAAATTCCTTATTTTAATTTATTCAATGGAATTGTTCATTGGCTATTGGGGAGAAAACCTAGATGATTTTATAATTCTTTATGATTTCTATTAGTTTTCATGGTTCAACATCATCAAAAAACATGGGTTGAGTCTTGATTACAAATGTGATAATCAATTAACAAAGTGGTTATGTGCTAATTTATATGTTTCAATCACGGTCATCATATCTGATTGTATTCTATATAATTAGATTTCAAAAATCTATTTTTGATGTCAAATTGAGGATAATATAATTAATAATAAATGAAATATATAATAGAAGTTTGACAATGTCAAAAATGAGTAATTTATTTTTAACGGTTATACATGAGGATGTGATAAGGAATTAATGACACAAAATATTAAACCCGTAATATGAGATCACTTAATTTTGAATTTATATTTCATGGAAAATTCATTTTAAATTATTCTATATCCATGATCCAGTATAGAATATATTTTTTATAATCATTGATAATCTATTTATATTGATGGTTGAGTTAACTATATTTTTCTATATTTATTTTAATTAAATTTAGTGTTATTTTAATGAAAACAATATTTTATCTATAAATACTAGAAAATAATACCAGATAATATGATTCCACCCCCCCACACAAACACATTCTTTTCTATCACAATCACATGTATTGTTTTGTTTATGATTTACCATTTTAATTAATTTGGAATGATATGTTTAAGTTTATTATAAGAACATTTATGTAAAATGAGTATTTTGGAAAATCTGAGGTGTGGTTTGGCCAAGATGATGAATTAGGGAAAGTAAAGGCATACCCGATAGTTAAATGGATCCAGACAGGTGTGATGGGGAATCCAATATATTCTTGTTCTAGAGGTAATAAACGCACGGTCAGAGGCACTAGATGTGTGGTGAAAATGTATATCAATGTCTAAAATATATATATATATTTCAACTCTTTGGTGTGCCATTTTTTGGATGAGACACTATGAACATGGGACCCCCAAAACACTACAATAATGTTCTTTTATATATATCACATGTTTTATAACTATAACACCCAAAATATGTATCTCAAAAAAATTCCTTAAACTTTACCTCATTATATTCATGTTAAAAAAAATTCCCAACACTCTATGTGGTATAGTTAAATTTTTGGGTATGAAATTTCATGGAAAAACAAGGTATATATGCTAATTAATTCATAGGATTCACATCTATTGGGTACTATATACATGTCATGTATCTATCGAAACAAAACATATTCTCTCATTGAAGTACATATTTATTGGAAATATTCTCTTGTATGTAATGAAAAAAAACCATTAAATGTTTTATAGTTTGGTATCAGATGGACAATGAGACAATAGAAGACTGACACACCATGTAAAAAAGGCTTCACATTGTATAATTGAATGTTTAAGGTGTGATCGTAATTTATTTCATACAACCATATTATTTACATATGATTACCCAATTAGGGGTTATTTTAAATGTTTTACATGGTTTTTTGTATATCATAATCATCCATATATTTTATATGGGGTGCTTTGGTAGGTATGATTATAGGGTTTTGTAGAGATGGAATTAGAGAGATGGCGGAATAGATTGAGAATAAATGAATACGATATCCCCTGGAAACACACAGAGTCCAATGTTTGGGTGCTCTGAACTCCTATTAGAGTATGTAACACCCCTATTATAGGGGTCCTCTATATTTATATTCGGTAAACCCATTAGACAATGCATAAAAAACAAAATAATGCATGGGTCCTCTAGTGGGTTCAGAACCCTCTTGACGGACATTCACACCTCAATGATGTGGCTGTGCCCCATCATTATTATTGTTGGATTTTTTTCATCATTAGATTATATTTATTTTATAGTTTTTGAAATGATTTTGAAGGACTCTCCTTTAATGTGATACTTTAATGGAGCTTTTTTCTATTTTAGACTCTTCCAATATTGGGTTATCCTATTCATACAAGAGTTCTAGGGAATTCAATTTAATGAGATATAATAATGTTTCATTACCATTTATTATATTTGTTCATTTTAAGATGTTTGATTATATGGACCCTAAATGGGACTCAGGAACATACCTATTGTATCTCTATAGATGACCAACAATTTGGGGATAGATAAGAAGGATGTGGTGTTAGTGCAGTAAGAGATTAGTGTTTATTAGAGGTTATAGATTCTAGTAATCCTATTGGTTGGTGGGGCATGGATTTGTAAACCATTTGTTCATGGATTTACTTGTTACTGGATGTTGGTTTATATTTTTTCACTTTATATTACTAGGTTTTGTCGTTACAATATTTTGATGTTTATCAAGGGACAAATGAAAATATTTCATCATTGGTGTTATATTTGGAATTTAAATATTATATATATAGAATACATTTATTATTTGAGAATTCCTAGGATGTGGCATCACATGGGATCGATATTACCTCATGGTTCTAGTCACCATCCCTTGGACAGTTATAGGTGCACTCAGGGTGGCCACCACATATTCCACCAACCAAGGTTGGGTCTCGGTGCATCAAGTCATGTCAGATTAATATAAGAGTTGGTTTTTGTCATAGGTAATGTTATTTAATATAGTATTCTAATTGGGATTAGTTTAATAATACAATAAAATGATTTCAATGGTTATGGAGTTCAGTAAGAAATCATGAAACCCAATGATTCATGTGTGTGGCCAAATGCATCCATTCACCATGATTATATGAAATTGTTAGAAGAAATGGAACTATAAGGGATATGTTGTAGGGAATTTTTTGATTATATATTCAACATATAGAATATCAGTTTTGGGTTAATTTTTATTGAATAAACTCTACCAATCAAGTTATAATTACCATGGGTTTATCTTTTCAATCATGGGATGCCACTGTAAATTTTTATAGCTTAGATATAGTGCTAGGGTCATCGTGAAACCTTTCCAGTAATTTTTCCTATAGTCTCATCTCATCTTAGTGATGAGGTTTTTGTTTAGGGATAACATAGAGAGTTGTTTCTCAAACTAATATGGATTGTAGTGGATCCTATAGCCATGTATGTGGGTGTATACTTCCATGTCATGTAGGATATATTTCTCATAGAAAAGTATGATACCACACCCGTGTTGAATGAATTTTATGAGTTCCATAGATAATGACCTCTAATATTCTTGGTTGGGCATGATCCTTACGTAGAAGGTGATTTAATATATTTATTTTATAGTGCTCTTATTTTATATATGGACAACCCCAAATCTGATGGGAATTTTCACTATATGCCTCCTCCTTTAACAAACATCTATTGGTGGATACTATTGTGGTCGATGTGTCATGAGGTCACCCTCTCATGAGTGGGGTTTTAATGTATATTCCAATATGATTATTGTCTTTATATGTTTAGGTTTATACATTACCATGTGATGTTTCAACTACAATAGTAGATAATAATTTCATTTGATTATTTCTCATATTTTACAAGCCCTATGAGATAAAACATATCCATGTTCAATAATGGATTCCTCGGAACTAGGATATGAATGTATGGTATTCACCAAAAGATTACTGATTGGATTTTACCACTCGGTATTCTCACCTATATCGATATTATTGAGTTCACCCTAGTGATTGATTGTTTCTTAGTATAACCATAGTAAAACAAGGGATCTAGTCATAGATTTTTTGTTACATTTTTATTCAATACAAACTAGACAATGACAACCTGTATAATCTCATCATTGATGATATTATAATTCTTGATTGTGGCCCCTATGAAAATTAATAGGGATATATTTTTTGTTTATCTCATTAATATTGGAGTTCGTGTCATTCTTGTCATTGTAGTGGACTCCCAATCTATTTCTTCCCACTTGGTGGGATTCAAAGGGTTTTTAGTGTGACACCATTGATTGATAAACTCAACAGATATAGACTATAGATTTGGTAACCCAAATAGGAATTTATGGTTTCCCTCTTTATGGAGGATTAATTTAATGAGCTCCAGTTATAGGGTAGTAAGGTGTGGAAGAAATTATATTCCTTTATCACTACCACCTCCACCAAAAGAACCAAAATCAAAATATATGAAATAATCTTGGGGAAAATTATAGATATTGGAAATAGAGGGTTATATCCAAGAGACCACTAACCTGACTAAAATCCCAATTTTTTCATCTTTAATATATCTATAATACTTATTCATATATGACTGATTCAATACATTCACTTCATGTTTTTCAATATGCATTAATATATTCAAGTAGAGTTATTTGATTTATCATGCCAACATTTGATTCCTATAATGGGTGATCATTCACTCACCCTGGTTATTTATTTATGAGATATTATATTCGTCAAGAGGAATTGTTTTAGATGTCATTATGAAAAAGATGATAAATTATGTAATTATCCATGGAATTGATGAGTAGTCCACGATCTTGACCTATGTAATGTTTTATAACAAAAAAGTGAACTTTTGTTATGTTAATGACCTGATAATAATATTCAATAGGGATGGGGACACATAAATAGGATGACTTGGTTAAATCCTTAAGAGACAAAACCAAATTATCCACCTGATAATGCTATTTTAATTGAGTGAAATTGATTTTATGGTGTATAAGTTACCCATGGAGGTAAAGGATTACATGAACATGTTCTAAAAGGATATTAATGGGTTTCCACATTCTCTATTGGATTTTTTTAAATTTTTGTGTAACCTGAGTATAAATCGATATCAACCACATATTATCGACCGACCTTAACAAATCTCATAATGATGAAGGTGAATTTGTGGGATATATAAGAGAATGTATTTATCTTACCTAGCATGTCACATAAGAATATCACATTCTATTCATAGAATGATGGATGTGATCTCTATATTTATTATTGACTATCATCACCTAAAATAGTTGATATTCAAGAGAAAACACCTATCGATAATATATTTTAAAAAATGAGAGGGACATTGTATTCAAATATTTATCTTAGTTCATATTATCACCAGCTGGGGGTTCTAGTATTGTTTTCCATAAAAATATACTCTTATATTTCTATGATCTTTTTGAGTTCATAGTAATAAAATTTGGGGAGGTGATTTCCCTCGCTGTGTTTATTTTTATCCTGAACTAAATATTCTAGAATTGTCTATTTTTTAGAATTTTTTACATTGATGATGTCATCATATACTCTCCAATGTAGTTGGATCATGCCGTGAATTTATGGATTATCCTAGAATTAGTCCATAATATAAATATTAATGAAAAACACTTAATGTAAATATTTTATATTCATTATGTAAATTTCTAATTCCATTACATCTAAAAGTATGAAGACTCATTTCATCATATAAATAACAAAGTTGTAAAATATTTGAATCCACTAAATATAGTGATTGATGTGTGAATTCTCCTTGGTATGGAAGGATATTATTTTATATTTTTGGAATATTCCTCTAGGAAAACATCTTCCCTGACATCCCTTTCCTAAAAGTGGAATAACAATTTTTATTATAATAATTGATAGAGTTACATTGGGGAGTTAAATTAGATATTGACTAACACTCTAGTATTTTGATAACCTAAGGATGCTGTTTTGGATGGCATGCATTTTTATTCCCTCAGGAGAAACTTGGGTTTTTGTTGATGAAAAGGATATTAGTGTTCACATATGGGTCTATAAATTTTTGGTCTCAGAAGAAGAATTACATAACACATTATTTGGACACACAGGTATTTTTTTCTGAATATTGGGATGGATTATCTTATTTTTCAGATAATTTAATCTTTCAATAATCAAAATATTCACATGTATTTCATATCTAAGAGAGATATCATATTATGTTATAGGTGATTATCAAAGTTCGTACCATACTGTGTATTTGTTATAAGATATTATCTATGAAGGTAAATTTTATAGTTGATTCAAATTGAAGAAAGTATCATGAATCATTTTTAGAGGATTCATTTTAGCATTCATTCTTGACATTTTTTTCATTTTGGATCATACAGATTATTATATTTTTCTTTTCAATTTTGGTTTTCTCACTCAATTTCATCTGGTGAGGTTTCTCTATCATTAATATATTAATTTGGAAATATTTTATGACTTGATATCACTAGTTGAAGTATCTATAAGATTATTTAATGATGGGAATCATGTTATTCATTATTAATTAAAAACTTATTCTTGTCATTTTTTATATGTAGTTGTCAAGAGAGTTTCTAAATTCCACTTGTGAGTTATTTCTTGAATGATAATTATATTCTAGGATTCCAATCAGTAGTTATGTTTAAAATGTATGAAGGTGAGTGGTTTTGAGTTTGTATTGTATTGTTTTACTTATCATTGGGTGGAGGAAGAGAAATATGTTATTTCTAGTTTCAATAATTACCATGATATTCCCATGTAGATGTGAAAAAACATGTTGTTGTTCATTTTATTATTACTTCAATGGTGACTAAATGGTCATGAAACCGTTTGGGAATCATTTTCCAACAAACCATTATATATTACTTCCTCCCTATTAGGGTGAAACTATTTACAGAGAACATTTGATTATTTTTAATGAATAAGATAATATGATTACATGGGGTTCTGTCAAAGAATATCATGGATATCTATGCTTGGTTAAAATACTAGTTGTGAATAAATATGGACAAGGAATATGGGACATAGTTTAAATTGTGTAAAATATTTCACCATAGAAATATTTCTAGGTAACCATTACTTTATACAATTATGAAGAGATACTGTGGACTTGTTTTCATTATTTCAATATATGTTCTTATGAACAACTCCTCTTATAATAATTTGTATACAATAGAAAAAAAATATTTTTATAACCTCTTTTGAGGAATTTTATAGTGGACTATATAGGTTATACATATTCTATATGGAGTTTAGATAATGATCAATTATTGAGAAATGACTAGTGTCGATGAAGAAGAAGAAGATTCATGTGATCCATGATAATATGAGGGTTTACAAGAGTTAATAGAGTTATTTTGTGGATAGAAAATAGAGACCAAATAGCTAATGGAATGGGATCATGTATTCCGAAATGAATTTTTATTTTATATGTTGAAGAGGTTTTATTAGGGGATCATGTTATCCCGATGACTCATTGGGTCATTTTTTATTTCTGGTAGAGAGGGGTGTTTTCATAACATATAATAATTCCTCAATAAATGGTCCACATAAATAATTTTTTCCATGTGTCAGAGTTACGGTTATATATGGGTGATATGTTAGACATAATTAGAAAGTGTTATACGGAAATCATGTATTAGGCCACCGTCATCGAGTATCTTGTAACAATAGAAGAATGGAAATTGATAAAAATTATAAGAATAAACAATTGTTTTAGGTGGTTAGATTTCATAATGAAAACTTGTTATTAAAATTACCAATATAATGGGAAACACATATTTCCAGCACCTTAATAATGTTAAAAATATCATATTTAAGCATTAAATCTTATTTCATAAATATCCATGTAATGAGGTTATGAAAAATGAAATATTTCATTCAATGAGGTTGGGTTTTTCATGTAACATGACTGGGGTTTTTATTTTCTTATAGAAGGGAGGTATCTAGAAAATATGTATTCGATCAAGAAAATAACATTTTTGTTGAAAAATTAAAATAATTCCTTTATATTACAATGTTTTAAAAGTACTTTTATTATGTGAAATAAAAAAGAGTCATGGAAGAAAATGGTTATGAAAAGTAACACTTCCTTATATACCCTCATTTAGATCACATATTAAGACTTCATAGATTAATACTTTGGGGAGAAACAAAACTCTAGGATGTGGGGAATATAGTTGTCGAGTGTTGGTTTTTGGGCTTATTTGATATAAGGTTATCAATGTGTGAGGAAAAGTGAGGTGGTGAAGGGATCCTTTTATAAGTGAGTAGATTGGTACACCATGATATATTGAAAAAATTGAAATAATGTCTCCATCTTCCCCCGTAATTATCTCTTAAGCATGATTATCCTCCATCCATGGTTTCTCCCTAGCTATAGAGGGGGTCATCTCTTAATCTAATTTCCCTTGTCCGTGATTAGCTCCATCCACTATCTTATACTATTTCACCATTATCATGATGTTCATTCTTCTTTGGAGACCTAGTTCTTCCTCTTTGTTTCCTTTTTCTTTGTCTCCATCAACGTTTCTCCCCCTAATCCTCTCAAGTTAAAGTAGATTCCTTTTGGAGGACTATTAATTGCCTATTTAATGATATCTTTCACTCCCACATATCCTCTTATAAACAAACCTTTCTTGTTAATATCCATCATCTATTTTCCTGAAGGAACTCAATTGATTTTGGATAGTGTTTCTGTGGGGTTCCTAAAATTCATCTTTGGCATGTTAACCCTCCTCATTTATTTTTAACTGTCCTAGTTAGCTTGATGTCAATTCAGTTTAGTATGAGGATGATTATGCTGGTTTTGGTATGGTGTTGGTTGTTACGATTTAATGTTGGGGGCTTCTCTTGGCTGGGGATGTATACCTCATTGGTTTCCAGTTTAACCAGATGGTCAATGGTTGGGGTTTCCTAATGTTACGTCTGGTTGAAGATGATGTTTTCATATGTCCATTGATATAGATTTGTTATATAGTTTCCCTTGTAATATTAGGCCTGTTGGTTCTTTGATAGTTTATTTTCTAGGTTTGATGGTGCTAGATTATTGATTGCTCATTATGGAGGTAATATACACTCTTACTCTTCTCTGAAATATAGGTCTATTTCTTCTTTTCAGGTTAGTTCTGTTTTGTGGTTTTAGAGGTGGTTATGGGATGTGTTAGATGATATCAATGAACACAGACATAGCCTTTGAGTTTGGGATTGATATTTTTTCCATCAACATAGTGATGAAAATTCGTCATCTTCGGTGATCTATCACTGATACGTTCTGAGGATCGCATATAGTTTAATCTGATCAAAACAATTAAAATGAATTATTACCTCGTTCTGATTTGATGTCAATTCTTTCTTTTCATGATTCCAACATTATTTTCTTGAAGGATCAATCCTCAAACCCCTATAGGTCTTTTGAACACACTTCTTCAGATTTAACATATACCATTTCGTAAATTCTAGGTACTAACAAAGAAATTTGACAAACACTTCGACACAACAACATTAACCACAGTCATCTACCTTTGATTTGAAAAGGTGCAGAAGGATAGTACACTAGGATTGAGTAATTCTCTCTCTATGAATCAGGGTGATAAACATAGGCTCTCAATTCCAACATAATGAATTCTTATGTTTTGATGAGCTTCTCTTCACTTATATAATGGATGAAAAAATACCCAATTCGGGTTCCCCAGACCCCATGTAATAAATGTATCCTAAATAAGTAATATAAATAATTATTTATGATTATTTAAACTATGTAATATATATTATTAATATTTTATTGCATACTTATAATATATATGACATATATTTCATGATAATTCTAATCCATTAACTCAACTCAAAACTCGTGATATTATTAAAAAACTAAGAATATTATAATAAAACTCCTTTATATAATATAAATAATTCTATTTACTTAATCACTAGAAAATACATGAAATAATTAAATTCCACCCAATTACTTGTTACTTTAATATATTAAATTTAGTTATTTATTGGTGATTTATATAACTTGGAAAACACCCAGACCTCTAGGTGGATCCCACTATGCATTATATTCATATTCAATAAAATAAAGAATTCTATCGAATATGCTATTATGTGTGACCATCTAGGAAATTATGTCAATAATAGTGAATAATATTCATAGATCAATATTATATTATAGAAACCCATCAAGACCACTAAAGAGATAAGGAAAATTCATAGAAATTACTACCATCCTATGAACATGAACTATGTAATATAACATATTTGCCTTACGATATATCATAAATAAGGATGCAAAATTAAAGCATCAATATTTATTTCATTATTATATTTTGATATATCTAGGTATATTTAACATCAGTTACTATGGTGGTGATTTTTTTATGGAACTTCCATCTTAATCATCCAAGATTGATATACCTATTCCTCAACCAAGAAGGAAAAAATATTATATTATTCATTAAACCAATGTCATGCCAACAATGATGCACCCAAAAAAACTAAATCTACATGAATTCATTTTCATGATTTTCACATTGAATCAAAGTATTCAATCCAATGAAAAATATTGATAATGATATATTTTCTAAAGAATGATACACATGTATGGATATTGAAACACACAATGAAACCTATAACATGTGTTTTTCTGATTGGAGGGTATGTCCTCATGATCTCAATTACTATAGATCACAGATTTATAACTCCATGAGAAAAAGTATCAATGTTTATAAGCCCCCATCACCTGATACATGAAAATAATCTATATTATATCAGTATGATGTATCTAGACCATATGATAATACATTAATATTATTTTTGTCGTGTCTCTAGGTTGTAATTATAGCTCGATACCACTTATAACCCTTTGGGGTGACACATATTCTATGGAAATTACAATTACTATTATAGGAGTATAATTAATGACATAATTATGGTATGAATAACACACATATATATATTTAAAAACCTGTATTCATGTAGTGGTAATAAAATTACATCACAAGTTGGGTCATGGGAACTCACTTTCAACACTCACATTTGAACTAGATCCAACTTCTACAAAGTCTCAATCTAGTGGGTATCTTATTGAATTCATATTTCACCTATGATATGGTTTTATTCAGGGGTCTGTAATGATATCTTATGTGTCTACTCTGCTAATTTTGACTTCACATCTCCGAGTAAAATTTATCATCATATGTTACATGAAATGTATATTCTTATTTCCATCAGTGTTACATGGGATCCTGGGAAGGAACCATTGATATAATGTTATGACAATAAACTGGAACAAGGTCTAAACTTCTAGGTGAAACACAAAAACCTAAGGCAAAGGTGTGTATGTATACTACTTCATTACTACATCAAAAATATCTATATATGCTGACTATACTATTGATTGAATGACCATAAATTTCTTTAAACTTATCCATATCACCACACCACCATTAATGTAAAATATGTATCCTGTTAGTGATTTGAAATAATCCTAAACATTCTAGAAACAATCATCACTATATCCACTTATTACTCGTTTGTCATCTCCTCCAAGAACTCAGAATACATCCTTTGTATATCTCGAGTATTCCAGTATAGTTTTAACAGTATCCCAGTGTAGAACTCTTATATTAGAAATATATATTCCCACATTGATTAATTAAATGGATCCATTAAATTGTTTATATATCATAGATTACCTGATAGATCAAACTGATGAGGAATACATGATAATACTCATTCTGTTAGTCTCCTCCTATGTTTGTGAAAACATTTACATAGAGATATTTATAATATATGACATAGGAAACAATATTTTCTTAGATTGATCCATACTGTACCATTTGAGTGACTTTCCAATATATGTACTTTTAAATAGACCAATAATCCTCTGATATTTATCTCAATAGTTCTTTATCACTAGAATATTGGCTAATTCATCTAATTCATTCATGGATAAGCATTCATTTAACTATGTCTCAATTGATTGTCTGAATTTTAGTTAATATCCCATAATTAATATGTAATCATCATATAACACTAGTAAAAAGATGGAATTCCAAGTAATTTTTTTTAAAACCATAGATCACTTCCATTTTTTGATGAAATTAAATTCTCTTATAGCCTCATAAATAAATTCCATAATCTTGATGTCGGCTGAACCGATAACTGGTTCTCTATAACTTATACACTTGATTGGCATCTATTGACCCAACAAACACTTTATTAAGAGTCATATAGGTGTCTTCAACCAAGTTCCAATTTAGAAAATTATCTTTAGACATTCATTTTCAAATCATCATAACCATAAAATGATTTGTTTCATGAAATATTATAATATATTTTATCATTGCTACTAGAAAGGTTTCATCATAGTCTATTCCTCGATGTTGTTTGAATCCCTTCAATACGAGTATAGACTTCTAGGTTTTAACCTTACCATCCATCTATAGTTATTTCTTGAATACCTATTTTCACCCAATGGTTTTTATATCATATGGAGAGTCTACAAAATTACATAATTGATTTAGATACATTGACTCTATCTCATAATGCATAACATTGTTCCATTTAGTAGAATCATTTATTTCTACTTCTTCATTTTAGGTTAGTGGATTATTATACCAAAGGAGTAATGTGTAAAGTGAATTGGTTACAAGAAACCTATAAAATTTTAGTTCATCAACCACTCAAGTAGAAAAACAAATTACTTGTTCCTTAGTTGATTCATCATCTCCGACTAGAGAATTAACTTCATTGAAGTCAATCATGCACCCACTATTTAAGTAGGAAGTGTGATACCTTTCCTAAATGTATCTTTTAATTCAACAATAAATTTTCTACCAGAAGGGTTAAATTGGTAATATGATTTATTTGGTATATGATAACATATAAATATGCACTTTTTGCTTCATGATTCTAATTTTTTACAGGGCACTGTCATGACAAAACCCTCACATCCCCACAAGCGTAATTTTAACAAAAAAAAAATCCTTCCATATAAAAACTCATATGAAATACCATCAATAACATTAGTAGGTATTCAGTTATGATTAATGATGAATTGAAAAAATATATCCTCAAAAGGATAATGGATGATTTTACTGAATCATCATTGATATGTCCATTTCTAGCAAGGTCTTATTACTCCATTCGGTTACAACACTCTGATTTGGTATATAAGGATGAGTGAGTTAAGATATTATCCCACACTCCATCATGATATCCATGAATTCTATTTTACGATACTCTCTATATCGATCTGAGTAGAGTTCCTTAATTCTCCTACCAATTTGGTTTTCTACTTCATTTTGGTATTCCTAAAAAATTCAATAGAATTCTAACTTATACTACATTATTTAAATATAATCAATACTACTATAATATTTAGTAAAAGTAATGAAGTATGAATACCCAACTATTTCCTCTAAAGAAGATAGACTTGACATGTTACTATGTAGTAATTCTAGTAATTCATTGGAACTTACTCCTTTACCAGTGAATGGGTCTTTGGGATTTTTTAGTGTTAAACAATTGTGACAGACATCTTAGGGGTTTAACATAAAAAATATAAATACCCTACTTATATTAATTTATATAATTGTTTCCCATTTAAATTAAAAGTCCTAAAGTTCTATATTAGAGTGTTATATAAGTCAGGCTCACCATTTTTGTCATTTATTTTCATTAATAGACAATGAAGTTCAATCCTATAGAATCCAATGTTAAGATGTTCCATACCATAACATATGTTATCATTATAATGGAGTCAATATTTATTTCCAAATATGAAAAAACCCCATTTTGTCAAATTTTGACACTGATATTATGTTTGTGGTCATTGAAGGTACATAATAACAATCATTTAAAACAATTAACCAACCACTAAGAAATGTACAGTGACAATATTTAACTATCATGGAAGCTAGACTCGCAACATTATCATATTGGGGATCAAATTCAACTTTTTTATATATTATTGAATCTATATGGTTATATTATATTACTACATATATACGAACCACATCAATATAAAATACGAAACTTTTAGATAATGAATTATTTAATTCAATGACACAAATAACCAATGTATAAGTGTCTTCTTTCTTCTTCTTTCCACCTCTATAATTTTTCTTCAAGTGGCCTTGTTTTCCTCTTAGAAATGTGACAACCTCCTACTAATTTTATTTCCTCGGTATCCATGGGATCACGGGATGTTGGTATATTGGGGTTTTTGGCCAAGACATGGCCTATGATTCCATTTACCTACCCTTCATCCTTTTATTGACCATAAGGACTGATGAGTTTCTTATCTTCATTTCCTTATCAGCTACATAAACTAATGAAAAATAGGTCAAGGAGTGACATAGTAATGTTGTTCATATTATAATTAACAATGATTGTCCAAACGTTGGGTGGTAAAGAAACATTAAATAGTTCTATTTCTATTTTATAATTCAATTTGAACACATGGTATTCAACACTCCCATTGTACCCAACCACCTTCATTACATGACGTCATTATTGATTCACTTATTCAAGCCTGTATTGATATATGGTTTTGGCACTGAATTCTAGAAATAATGGATTGTCACTCGAATCCTCTCCACTTCCAGTAATATCAACACAGCATGCCTTCCCCTTTGATATTTTTCACCATAGGTCACATACATACTAATGCCTACTCACATGGAATGAGATCCTCCTCACACCAAATGATATCCTTCATGGGAAACTCCCATGCATAAGGCACACACCATCTCTCATTACTGCATCTTTCATGACACAATAATCAGTCACGCTACTACTTCTTGTTTCATAGAGTGATACTGACATGCATGGGATTATAGGTTAGTAGGAACCATGACGCCTATCCACCCTCAATAGGATGATTCCATGCATAAATACCCAACCAAAAGGGAATCCATCCTTTATCATACCCCAACCACATGATCCATTTCCCTGGGCATCATGAACTGGTGTAATCCCCAATTCAAATCCATTATAATACGTGGGTTTTTATCCACGTCTCCTAAATTTAGAATGTAGGATTCCTATTTTAGGTTCAATACCAACAAATATATCCATCAGACTATGTGGTCTCTGATTCCCAATCACTTGGGATACATATAAATCCTCTTTGTGATCCAATACCAATAACCCAACACTTCTTCCACTCCATCCATTCCCCCCACACCATCCAATACATCCACTCCATCCTTCAACTATCCTAATTTTACATTATATTCAACATACTAGTAGAATCATGCATCCATATTGTCTATTTCTACTCAGTATCCCCATACACATTTTCGATTCTCATAGAAACACCTAGGAATCACAAATTTGTAACCCCCTTATGATCCAATACAATCCAACCAAGGGGAATCCTCTTGCGAAGGGAAGAACTCATGCATAAGCCCCACCTTGTCCTTCTAACTATGGGGGTTTTGATCCATGTAACACTAATAGTGTATGTAGTATGCCTCGTTGAGGTTCAATCCCAAAAAATGGTAATCCTTGGTGTCCCCCTCATAGGGGTGAACCTCCCTGATTCACCTCTAATGATGATTATAGCATCCTTTACAATGTGAAATATTCCCTTTGTGGGACACACCTCTATGAAAACATCATAATGGGGTTTTATAATCAATTAATTAGTAAACCTTACAAAATTTTCCTCCTTGGTAGGTATCTCCCGGATCCGCCACCATGGGGAATTCTAATCAATTTAGTTTTCTCTCAGCAATATGTTTAACATAATAATTTTCACACTCATACCCCATGTTAAACTAGGGATGTATAATGATAACATTGGAATATATTATTTTGGAATTAGAAACCATGTGATTGATATATAATTACCCTTGCTTCATCCTTGTTATTTCTCTATGAGAATCAATTTTATGAGGAATAATACAAAAGATTAATGTTGTAGAATTCAAACATGCATGAGATTCCCAATGTGACTACTCCCCTAACTAAATGTTCAAACCCTATCAAGACACCTTTAATCTTCTATAATGTATAAGTCTAATTAACTAGAATACACTTTGAGAAGGCACCATGAATGATTTTCAAGAATATATCTTAATCTATGAGGGAGACCCAAACTAGGTGACGAGTTCCAGGTTTAAATCCAGACAAGGAAGAACCATCATACCATCATCATGTTTCAATCAATAACTAGAAATCACCATTAATAGTAATGAATTAAAACCACATTTTCAAAGAATGAATGTGTGGGAAAATTGCACTAGTGAAGAATAACGCATACAGGGGTGACCAGGAAGAAGTGTTAGAAATTGAAATGGTGATTCCAATGTGAATCTATTCTCCTCGACATGGGGACAAGTAGTGTTTGTGATATTAGTCAGATAGAATTTCACCAATTTTAGCGATCAGATGAAAGGACCCAGTGACCAAATATTAGGGTCGATGGGGAACTTTTCTGAAATTTGTGCATTTAATCATTAATAATTATGATCTATTAAATGATCAGTGTGGATCTATCTCTACACCATGGAATATTGGATGACACTGGGTAATTGGGAATAATTGTTTTGGTATCCGTACTAACAGATGAATCCTTTGACATTACATGACCCATGTGATTAGAAAATAACTACCCCCACTAAAAGATGTAGAGGCTAGAGAAATGTAAACATTACAATCCCACAAGACATCATCACTACCACGACTCCATTTGTGACCATGGGTACCAGTATCCCACACACAATAACACCGTCATGAATTATTCAAATGACGGTGATGGATGACCTCGTTCGATGATATAATTAATAAGTGGTCACTCCTAGGGGAGATATAGCCCTCTAGTAAATGGGGGATTCAAAACCTCACCAACACCACCACCCCAAATGGTTGTATATGATGTCGCTGCTCTGCTCTCCGATAATGATGTACTTTAGGATACATTCAATAGTGTGATCATTTGAATCAACTACTCTAAGGAGGTAGGGGATTCCAGGGAATCCCCAGTGGTCACTTCCTCTTGGGAGACACTGAGGAGGGATCCCACCAAGCCCCTTAAATTACACCAATGGCTGCTCTCTCATAAGAATAGTTTAAATACACACATAATAAACCAACAATGGTTAGGATGACCTGATTTCAATGTCAGGCCTATGCATATGAGGATTTGTTTTAGGGGCATCATCTTCCAAAACTCTTTTGACACCATCCACCACTGTTACACACATCTGAATCCCTTCTAATACAGTTTAAGGACCCTAAAACACTCAGTAAAGATCTAGATCCTACCTTCTTTATACGCAAGTTGGGTCGACTATATCAATAGGTGTCACAACCAATAACCTACATGTGTCGATTGGTGACAATGTGATTTAGCATGGAGGACCGCCCCATTTCATCACCAGTAAGAGTGATGGTCCCATATTCTCTCACACACCACATAGAGGTCCTCATAATTTTACCAATATCATTAAAGTGGTGGTCCTCTCTACTTCATTGTAATCTATTTGGAAGGTCCTCCCCATGGCTATGGTTCTCGATATAGAATTTCACCAAATGTCATCGATCATAAATGTGAGGCCCTTTGGATGCAATTCCTACCTCAATTGGAGGACCTCCCTACTTCATCATCAATCCATGTTAGATTTCTCCCTACATTATTAAAAATTAGTATAATGTACCACCATGTATATCAATTTTCCAAAATAGTGGCCTCCACGTGAAATATCCCACCAACATGGAGTTTCAACCAATGATTCCACCAACTCAAACGGAGGTCCTCCAAAATAAAAAAACAATTAGGAGGTACTCTAAGCTCCATCAACTGTCAACATAGAAGTGTTGCCAGTTTTTTTGTTCGATCAGTGAAAATTTCTTCCATGAACATCAAACGGTCAAAACGATGCTCATCACCATGATATTTCCACCATTCATCTTGGGCGTCCTACCCATGTTCCTAATGAATAATGAAGTTTTCTTCACTACTATATCAACATAAAGAGTATAGTCCATCCGCACTCTCAATGTCATCTATGAAGAGGTCCTCCCATCTTATTCAAAAAATTATGCAGAGGTCCTCCTCATATCCCTATCGGCCAAGGAGGATTTCCTCCCAACCCAAGTGTTAACTAGCACAGAGGACCTACCAATTCGAAATTACCTCACTACCTTGAAAAACCATCATGGGTTGAAAAGAGAATCTCCTATGTTGGAAGAAAATCTCTAGGAAGCATCATGTCATTTTTAATCCCATTTTCTTTTCATATTCTAATGCTGAATGTGATTCTATGATGGAATCCTAACCCCAATAATCTACTTTCTACTATCAAGAATATCCCAGATATTTGAATTTCATCATCTCGTATATTGAGATCTTAAATATTCATTAATCCCTTGGTAGGTACATGTATGTAGAAGGTAATTTGGCTCCCTTCAATGGCTTCTAGGTAGAGACATGTCTTTCATCACAAGCTTCATTATCTACCAATATTTGAGGCCATGAAGAGTTATTCTATGATTTGATAGAAAAAAACATCTAGTATACCAATAGATGACAACTTATACCCTTGTACAAGAGGTGGTGGTAAATGAAAAATCATAAAGGTGTGTGATGAATCTATTGATACAACCTTAAAGAGAAGACATAGTTTGTAGCGATCAACTGACTATTATAGTGGTCCTCTACCATCTAGTCCACCATCGAAATGGTCCACATCCATGTTTCCACTAGTTTTTCATCTTTAGCTGATCAGAGAACAGAAAATCTATGATTCAGACCCCACATTTGAGTAAGGAATCTTGTGGGACACTTAGGTTACTGATCAGTTGTTAATGACCTTTTGGAAAACTGAAACACCCGAATTCGACATCCATGAGTCACTGAACCAATATTAGGACAAAAACATTTAATATACAGTCTTTACAATGCATTTTCACCACTATTATCATCAACTAGTCTTCCCAATATTTCGAAATCGTATTTACAAAATTCATCAATAGTGTTGCATGGTGGATTTGGAATCACTCCTAGTGTATCAGCACCCTACATCACCCAGCTACCATCAAATCCTATAAAAAAATATTTATCAAGAGCTACATAGTACTCATAATAATTATTGAATAGACATCTCCTCAGGTGAAGATTCTTTTTTAGGGTAGTATTCTTCTATCCACATCAATTCCATCCAATGGAATCCTGAAATTCATAATGATATTGAGTATATGGATTCATGTACTATTTTGGTGAATTTGGTTCATCTGGGCTTAATTAAGGAAAGGGACACCAGTATAGGGTCTGATGAAGACGAACTTCCCTCTAGGGAAGTAAAATATATGGTGGAACCTCATACGAGTGTCACTGCTCACCAAAAAAGGAAGGTACATGGTCTAGGAGAACCCTCAGAATCATTTCCGTTAGGTTGAGACACCAACTAGGATTATCAGAAAATTATGAATTATAAGTCCTCTGACACACCTGATATTATTTATAAGACAAGGGATGATCCCAAAATCACTACCCTGTGATAAAATATTGATGATCAGAATCAAATCATCATTGATTTCCAAATCTATTGGTTACAATATTATGGAATCCCTTGATAGGATGAAATTCCTCCTCCACTATGCAGTTGGGTCAACCACAAGTCCTTATCGGCCAGCTTCCCTCAACTGATCATGGAAATATCACATAAAGGGGTAAGGATAAATTTTTATAGGAAATGGACCTTGAATGAATCATTTAAACCACCCGAGCAAAGTGAAAACCGTTCTCAGAACCCATATCAAGACAATATTCAATCTTCTCACAAGTTATTCCAAAGGTAATTTCATAGGACACTCCATGATCCACCAAGCCAACCCATAACAATGAAAATACTATAAATGCTTATGTGTTCATAATTCCTCATCATTATTAGAACCCCTATATGTAATACCTGATAAGAAATATGCACACCCTTTTTGTATTAGATTTTATGTAATAGGTGGAAATCCCACATGGTGGAAATATCTATCTAGCATGGGTGGATGATATGTGGGAACCCTTGAGATTTCAAGAATCCTTCCTGTGTACCCTTATTTATTATGGGTTACCTACTAAAACATATTCCCCACTTCATTTTATGGTGTAGATCACTGATGGGAATTCTAGAGTAGTAAGAGGCCTCCAAGATCCGATGTTTCGTACAAACATTTGAAGGGCATTTGTTTGTCTAGTATGCCTAGCTACCCATTAAAACTATTAATGGTTGGTAGGACCTCCACAATAAGTTCATCAAATATTTTATATCCACCCCATGAAATAATATAATTTCCATACACTTCATGAGTATGAAACTACTAGGTGAGCATGACATTGATTTTTTCACCCAGTGGAAAGGCCTCATATATTCACTCTACATGAAACTATCTCTAGTATAATTTATAATGATGTTTATGGGGATTGATAAAATAGATTTTTTCCCTTAAATCAAGACACAAAACATCCTAGGTGGACTTTTGGATTTATCTATCAACCCCTAATGCTTGGAGGAAGCCATTTTTGTAGGCTAAGGAGGCACAACCATTGCCTCATATAGCTCATTAATGAATAACTCACAAGGAAAATAAATCTGTTCAATTATTGGTCGAGTTTCTATAGTAATTAGAATTATTTCTAGGAGATCCTTTCCCAATTTAGCCTCAGTAAAAATAGCCTCACCAAGTGTAACATCCTTAGTCTCAAGCACAACCACTACAGAATCAACATACATTCCCCCCCCCCAAGCACCACCTTGTATACTAGACAACATGTTTCCTACTACCTGTTAGGTTCCAACATCTGGTTAGGTCCAAATTCCAAGAGATCCCTTATAATATAAGAGGAACCAGATCCAATCCCTCATGGATGCATTGGTCCTATTTATTTTAATAGTGCCCTGGAACAGGGGTTCATGAAACTATAAAATTGTTGGAAACTACTAGAGTTCAAGCAAATCGATCGGCTTAACCACTGAACATACCAAAAAATCATTAGATATATAATAAAAAATGAAATGGGAACAAGGAATGGTCAAACACAAGGTGGAAATTTTTTAAGTTGCATTGGGACATATCCTCTTATAGTTGAAATGCATCAATGTGGATCTAGATAGTTACAATGATGGTTTTAATAAATGGAATCAGGATTCCAACCACAATACATAGATGTATGATTTTTTTTGGCCCATAAAGTGTTCTCTTAAACCCATGGTTTTATCCATGTCTGCCTATGTCGACACGAGCCTCGTATAGTTACCTGACATTCACTAGTAGAAACTTCTCCATCAATTTGATAGCCTTCCTTGTCTAATAATAGGAGACACCGATGGAAGAAGGGAAATAACCCCCCTCCCCCACTGGCACCAAATATATCCCACACTCTTGGTGAGTTAGTGGTAGAAATCGATTCTAGCACTTCAAGTGTGACAAAGTCATCTTGAATACTCATCGTTTGGAGGAAAGAAAAGTTACTGGAAGAAATTTATTAATGGATGAAACTCTAATTGAAAAGTAAGTATATATCTTTATTTTATGAGTAAATTTCATAAATACAATCCTCAACATTATGAAACGGAAATTAAAACAAAAAATGATGTCCATTTAGTTTTCCTACTAGGAATCTAATGACCATTAATCCCATCACACGATTGTGGTTTTCATGTTGTTATATTTTTCATGATCATGTTTTATATCACTCTCCATCAAAACTTGACTCTTATTTTAACTTCCACATCCATTTTTTCTTACGTGGAGTCCTAGTATGGGTTACCTCAGGTTACCCTTGTTCTTCTCTTTATTTATTTTTAAGTGATAGTTTTATTGACTCTTTATCAGAGGTGGGACATTAAATGAAGTTCCAAATCCCAATTTTAAAAATGCGTGGATGAAATGATCGAAATGGGTAAGAATGTATCACCCCAAGATTTCATAGTTAGTTGTTTTCTTTAACGAAATTCAACAGCTTGCACTACAAGCAACACCGAGTTTGAGCGCACCATAACTTACGAAAATAGTAGTACAAAAAGTGATTATGAATAGTATTAAATGAATTTAAAATTTTATATATCTATATACTTTTAACATCTATATTTTGTGTTTCTTGTACATAATAGAAAAACAAATTCAATTTTTCTGATAAAATAATTATTTTTCAAAAAACATAATTTTACCGCTTATTAATGGAGAACCCTTTTTAAATTAGATATTTTACACTTTTATATATTCAGTTTGACAAAATGAATTTCTTCATTAGAATCAGGACATAAAATTTTAGTTTGGATAAATTTTTATTGCTTTTCTGATAACGTTCATATTTTTATGAATAATAAAAAATAATAAATTTTAATTGAAAAAAACTTTTTTAATCAAAATAAATAATAGTGTTATATTATAAAATTGAATTATTTTGAATTACAATTCGATAATATTTTTATAATTAAATCCAATGTTAGTCATTATAAGTAATATTACATTTAAATTGGACATAAACCTATATCAATCTTTAGATAGTTTTTACATCTCAAAAACCCTCTTTGAGGTTTTGACAACCAAAATATTTTTTAAATTAATTAATACAACTTCTATGTTTTGAATTTTATAAAATAGACCTTATTTTTTAATTTGTAAAATAAAATTTTCTTTGGGTAAATTTTTGGTATTTTTCTAAAAACTTTCATTTTTTATGAATAGTGAAAAACACTACGTTATTGTTAAAAGATGACTTTTTATTTAAATCACTATTTTTATTTAAAATAATTTTAATGTAAAAATAGATACACAATAACTATATTATTTAAATGTAATTCATTGAAATAATCTTAAAATAACATTACATATATATAATTTTATTGAACTTTTTACCATCTTTTACCCACCTTTTAGGGACATTTGCAAATTTCCATAAAACATAATTTTACCTCTTCTGTGAATTGAATTTCAAAAATCTGAGAGACACGGTAGACATAAGTAAGAAAAATGTGGTTCAATTGGATGATAATAATTTTTTGTGAATAAAAACTTTTGAATTTTATTTAACATGGTTAAAAGTAAATAGGGGGTTTAAAGGTAAAAATGATATTAAGATTATCCTAACACATGTCCTAATTCTATTGGATAAATGTATTTTGACCAAAATCAACCATATGATGAAAATATTATCCTTATATCCAATTGAATTAGATTAGGATATTTATTATATTTTATATAATTAATAGTTAAAATTGTTAAATTCCAAATTTTATGTGTAAAACATTTTTAATATACGGTTATACATAAGATAAATAAGAATATAAATATTCATTAGAAATATAAAAATATTTCCAAAATAATGATAGTTTATTTATAATTCTTAGACATTATATAATTAAATTTATTTATGACACAATGATGGTGCAGTAACTACCTTATTAAGGAGAGACTAAAATAATTGATGTTATAATTATTAAATTATTTTTTTAAATTGTATCATTTGATGCAATACTTGAATATTACTGGTTAATATTAAATTATAGAGTTTATTAAATTTATTTTTTCGAAGAAATAAAATTCTTATGACTTTCAAAAAAACCAAATACCAAATAGTCTCAAAATTGACATAAATGAGTTTTTAAAACAAATATTATTTTATTAAATTACATAATAGTCCTAAAATTATAAGTTTATTCAAAAATAATTATATAAATATATATATTTCATTAATGAATCTATTTAGGTTTTCTTAAAATTTTATAGTATGTATATTTACCATGTATTATAATAATACAAGAATATAGGGTAAAAGATAAACTATTTAAATACGAGTTAAATCTAATAGATAAGGTTAATATAGTGACCTAACCATTTCTAAAGCCTATTTAATGAGTTCTTTTCGACCCATACCTACATAATCCTTGAAATAAATACATTTTGAGTTATTAGAAACCGAATATTATCTTATATTAAAATAATATTTCAATATTTTCTTAAAGTGACCCTCACCTCTCTTATTAAAGGGTGCTTCTCCTTCTCTAAAATTCACACCTCCAATCCCATTTGGATCTACGAACCCCTATTTGAATATCCTTAAAACTACCTTGAATTTATCCTATCTGACATAATTTTACCATAAATCCATCCTATGGAGCTCTTTCGATCATATAAAAAGAAAGAACCCGAAGAAGATATATTAATTTCTTCACTTCTTCCAAAGTTCTTTTCTTCTTCCACTTCATCATTATTTGTTTTTTCCATACCAAAATAATAAATTTAGTACCTCCTACATAATTTGATGTTATTATAAATATGGTATAACAATACTCATTATTATATACATCCTAGGACTGAAAAAGGCACCATACATGCGTAAGTACGACATATCGTCTCCACATCGTGTTGTAGTATGTCTTTCAACACTTAATTATTTTTATGGGTATAATAATGTTGTATAATTGATGTAAATAATAAATATAACAAGATAATGATTCTTTTTATGTAATATATAATCCAATAACATATTATTTCACCACCAACAGAATGATATTGTCGCTCGTGCATACATACAGATTACCGTCTCCACGAATGTAATGAGATTCATTCCCCATCGCAACCATTCAAGAATAATTTTAATTGTATGATTATAAATAATTATTTATAACTTAATATCATTATAACTATTAATCAAATACATCCTATTTATAAAAAAATTGACATAAGTGAAAAATCATATAAAGGGAAACAAATCAGTTAACACCTGAAACAATGATACTACTGAAATATTATTAACAAAGAAATATAAGAAAATCATATATGAAATAATATTTATGTTTTTAGTTATTCTATAATTTAATAACAATTATTTCAATATTATACAGGATATTAATGTACCCTCGTCTATGAAAAATTTCAAGGTAAATACTTTTCATCTCACTTTTTATTCACGTGAGATTCATGGTATATTTAGCAGTATTTCGTTTTGTGTGGTGTATGTACAGCCCATGATTGTATTATTTGTGTAGTATAAAATAATTTAGGAGTACATAAATCTTCACTGTATTACCCTTCATTAATGGGGTGTATGTTTCGTAAGTTACAAAATCGGTAAGGGAATTTCTAATTTCAATTTCCACTCATTGGGGTTTACGCAACCATAATTGATTATTTTACTCCAAGATTATGTGTGAAATAACTATTTATTTATTTATATTGAAATTTAAAGTGCGTTTTTTAGGGATATACATTAGATACACAAAATCTATCCATTGATAAATTCCCATGTCATTGATATGAACATGATAAGAGTAATCTTAACTCAATTTTCATTCATTGAGTTAAAAATTCAAGACATTAGTGTTATTTTTACAATAATATGTGTGAATGTTCTATAATTTATATAAAATGAATATACAATCATATTAAGTGTAGAGACCCAAAGCTTGATGTACATAGACATTACATTACTTTTTCCGAATACTTAATACATGACAAAAACATATTCCCAAAGACCATATTAGTTTAGTGTCTTTGGAAACTCAGAACATAATCTTATAATCATGGTGAAAGATCTTCAACATCTCCCATTCATAACTTACACTTTGGTTTTGTTACCTAAAACCATTAATTATATCTTGAGGAAAAGAAAACAAATAAAATTTTGAGCTCAAATGATTAGTAAGGGTGAACATGGAGAACTTAAAAACAATCCATAAATGTTTTAATGTAAGAAAATGAACATAAAACATCAAAATCCTGAGTAATTACAAAAATCTAGGTAGTGCATGAGGCCTAGATCATGAAGGAACCTTAACCATGATAAAATATCTTGGTAATAAAACATGTAATTGTGGAAACCATTAAGCCCATGTTATGATTTCTATAGTAGCCAAGGCATTGCTTCCATGACCATCACAACGGAAAAAGTCCATTACTGAACCAGGATTACTTGCCATTCCAGCCCTATATTACTGAACAGGATTCATATTCCATTCTAGCCATGGCTATCTCATGAGATATAAATATTTACCCAATGCATTGGAGGGAGATATAGGTCTCACCCATCTCATAACGAAATCATTCTTTTGTGTTCCACAATATAAACATAAATCATTCATCATAACCCAAAGAATAATATGGGTTTCATAAACACCATCCCATCATAACATAATCCATATAAAATAAATGGATATCATTTCATCATATGAAAAATGAAACCATGTAAATAATGGAGACATTATACTTTAAATATTAACATATTAAATAATGTCATCTTATATGGAAAATGGTTTTGATAAAACACTTGAAATTAGTTCTTGAGGAAAATATCCTTTCTTCTTCAAAATTATTTTCATTTCACAAAATTCCATGTAATTTTAAAAGAATAGGATTTTTTGAAAATAATCATGAAATATTGTACAGTATGCTTCATGAAAATATGGAATTATGAAACCATAAAAATCCGTTCATGCTGTATAAGATAAAAAAAACATTCTCCTTGTACTTTTAACGGAAAAGTAAAAAAGTACCACGTATGGTAAACAAAAGAATTATTTCTCCCATAACAGAAGGTAAAATTCCAAGAGGGGTGAACATGACTTTAAACATACATGTATGAATATGAAACACTTTAGGAAAAAACATTATGGACATGGATAAAAAATATATCCCCGATAAATACATACGTGTAAGCAATCTCGGATAAAAATGAGATTTGTGAAATTATCCCGTACCATTAATAATCGGGGGAAAATTACATGAATATGTAAATATCATATAATTCATAATAAAAATGATAAATAACTGATGGGATTCTTAAACACCATACAAAAGAAATAGTTCGTGATTAAGGCATATGTCTCACATAAATAAAAGTGAGATGAAATAATCCTTTACCTTAGGTTAAATTTCTTCCATATGTGTCTGAAACTCGTGTATAGTGGTATTAAACATATTATTAACATGTAACAGAACCATAATAATTTTTATTATATCATATATGATTCACATAGGACTTTATATTACCCGTTCTTTTGTCAATTTCATGTTAAAGCAGCGTTTTGGGTAAAATCGTTTCATTTATCGTACGTGTTTTGACCTGTTGTTTTTTATATTATTAGTTATACCCTAATTTCAATAATTCAAGAATTTTAAACATGTTTTATATATAATATATATTCATCATATAAATATATATGATAGATCAATAAATGGAATTAAATACACTGTTTATGGAGACGGTAGGTCGTACGTACGCATGAACACAGTTTTTGTTTCTTTATTTAAGAATGGAATTAAGTAAATGAAATATATATTTACAATAATACAATATCATTATTATGTAATATCTTTAATTATTATTTATTTTATATACTTTATAATCATACATGAATGGTTAATCATGGAAAATGAATCTCATCATGTTCGTGAAGATGGTAGTCCGTATGTACGCACGAGCGACAATATCATTCTTCTGATATTAAAATCGTATATAGTTTGATGCTATATAATATATAAAGAATAATATTAATTTTATATTTATTATTTATATCATTATACTCATTATCATACCCATACAAATGATAAAATGTTTGAATAACAAACTACACCACGCTGTGGAGACGGTAAGCCATACGTACGCACATGTAGTGACTTTTTTATTAATAGGATGGATAAAATAACTAATATCATTGTAAACTTTTGATAATAAAATCAATTTATATATAAGATACTGGATTTATTATTTTATAATGGAAACAACAATGAAGTAGGAAGTGGAAGAAGAAAGGAACTTGAAATAGGTGGTGCGATATTTACATATTCTTCAAGTTCTTCTTTTTGATTTGATCAAAAGGGATCCTTAGGTTGGATTTTTGACTAAAGTAACGCCTCTAGGATGATGTTTGGATAGTTTACATGGTATTTGGTCAGGTTTTGGCAAATCAAAATGGCTTTGGAGGTGTGAATTAGGGATAATAGGGAGTGCCCTTTTATAAGAGGGGTGAGGGGAACCTTAGGAAAAACTTAAAATATTATTTTATAATAAATTAATATTCAGTTTATTATGGATAAAAAGTGATGTAATTCAATGATATGGTGTGTATGGTTATAAATCCTTTCATACAATAGGTTTTATAAAATATTAGGTAACCATTTTAACCTTATCATTTATATTTACCTCTAAGTTAAATAATTTAACTTTTATAGTGTCTTCTTGTATTCTTACATTATATTGTTAATAAACATACTATAAACATTCAATAAAACCCAAATGGGTTAATTAATGTCATATATATTATTATATATGTTTTTTTGCCTAACCATATATTCTTATTACCATTATACAAATTAATAATATAATATTTTTTTTAAAAACTCTTTTATGTCAATTTTGACACTATTTGGTATTTTGTTTTTTCAAATTTCATAACAGAATTATTACTTCAAAAAAATTCAACTATCAAACCCTAATATGTTATATTAATCTATAAAATTAGTTTAATTCCTAAAAAGTCACAAATTACATTTATTTGGGTATTTATAATATCAATTATGTTAATATTTCATTAATATGGTAATTACTGCATCATCATTGTGTCATAAATAAATAAACATATTTAATTTATAAAAAATATAAATAAAATACCATTATGTAGGAGATATTTTTATCTTTCCAATTAATATTTATATCCGAATTTATCTTATGTATAATCTTCTATTAAAAATGTTTTAGTTATTAAACATTGATTTTCACTGTTTTAACTCTTCTTTAAATAAAATAATAATGAATGTCCTAATCAAATCCAAGTAGACCTAAAGGGTAATATGTTATTACTAAGGTTTTTTTTTTGGTTTAATAACACTTATCTAATAGAATTCAGACATGAGTAAGGGTAATTGTAATATCATTTTTACCCATAATTACCCTTTTTACTTTATATCGTGGTAAATAAAAGTTAAAAGTTATTATTCGCCAAAAATTATTTTCATCTCATTGAACAACATTTTACTTACTGATATCAACTGTGTCTTTTGATTTTTGAAATTAAACTCACCAAAGTAGTAAAATTATGTTTTATGTAAATTTGCAAGTGCTTTTAAGAGATGGGTAAAAGACGGTAAAAAGTTCAATTTTTTTAGAAATCTAAAATTATAATAAAATGACTCCAATGAATTACATTGAGCATATATAGGTATTTTTTATCTATTTTGAACAAAAATATATTTAAATAAAATAATTTATTTTATAAATAAAAAGTCGGTTTTAACCAATAACTCAGTGTTTTCACTATTCATCAAAAATTAAAAGTTTTTAGAAAAATACCAAAAATTCACCCTAGGCAAATTTCAATATTCCAAATCCAAAAATGATGTCCATTTTGAATGATAAAATTTATAAAATTTCAACAATTGGGTATTACTATTCATAACGGCTAGTATATATATTATTTTAATAACATATTGTTGTTTAGTGAAACTCGGAATTGTGTACAACGCAAGCTATCGAGGAAGGTTGCTCTTTCATGTAACGCAAGACAAGAATAGTGTTGCATATACTACAAGCTAATACGGTGTTGAGTATAATGAAAGATAATCCATGTGTAGCATACAACACAATACATCAAAGAAACCCACATTGTAAAAAGGAATAATAAAACTAAATTTTAAAAACTAATGTATGAAACGTAACAGATAACCAAATTAACTCATCATTGGGTTTCCACATAGAATAACATAGGTGAAAATATGGATATGGAAGCGAAATCTTACCACCATGTTCTAAAGGAGAGTGGTAGATAACATGGATATGAAAATTCCAACAATCACAAAGTCATAAATTTGTGATGATCTAAGGTACCATCTAGGACAACGTTTTTGGTTTTCAAGATCATTTCCCTAAAGTTGAAAAAAATTGGAATTAGAAGAAATACATAATTGAATTAGGCACAATATCACCATTGGTCATTCCTTGAACAATTTACACTTCATATCTTAAAGAAATTAAGTTTAATTTTTCATTTGTGTCGTGTTAGCATATCATGCGATAGAATGATTGGTCATCCCATCTATATCAAACAAAAGGTTAGAGAAAGTTATTAAATAAACATAAGTCCATATATTTTTTGGTTAATTGTATATGATTCCAAAAATGGACTTATACTCCAACTACATACTGCATAATGAAATAAAACTAATTTATACTAACCACGGACTTCTCGTAGGCCAGTGGTAGGTGATAAAGGCATGTCAAACTTTGGTAGTGGGTTTGATTCCTGCATCCTTGACTAACGCAACAAGTTGTCGCCCATCTTATGGGTTGTCCTTTTTCTATAACTATACTATTAAAAAATTCCAAAATAATATCAAAAATTTATAGCTGTAAACAATACTATCTGATGTCCATCTTAATGAATTCCAACCTTTAGGCTTATCGGAAATACTTTTGTCCAATTACTAGAAATGTCATCTTCTGAGCATGTGAATTCCTTCATTTTCCCCCATATATCATAAGATATATCTTGTTGTTTTTCACAATCCAAACATGTGAATAACTGAATCATGTATAATCTTTAAAATAATGAATACCCATTGAAATTTAGAGAAAACGTGAATGCTGTCAAAAGTTCACTCTTTCCACATACCAAAATTCCAAAAATTCTATATACTCAAACCATATTATAACTATGTTCTTATATCAGTCACGAGCTCATTAATACTATCAAAAATATTATTTTATCCTTATACCTTCATTATGCACAAATCATCTTCCTTTCAAAAATATTTGAATAACCTTCCATGTTTACCGGTACCATTCAACATATACTTTCAAATACTGAAGGAAACACAATAGTTTAAAAATCTTTATATGTTTCTTTATTCCATAATACCATTAAATTACCTATAAAAAATTACTCTTCATAAAAATTAAATCATTTTACTACCTTCTTAAACCATCGACCGAGATTCATCATTTTATTCCTCAACACTTCTTTCATGTCATATATCATTTGTAGTCTTCTCATCATCATCAACATAAATACTACCCATACGACCATGATGATTCTCTTCATGAGACTTTTCACAGGGCATTGGTTTGCATAATTCCGGTACATTTCCCATTTAAAACATTTAACTGTTGTTGGTGTCTTAGAAATTCCATTATCCTTGTCCATAGTGTCAACTGAACCCTTTCCTTTACAATTACTGGATTTGTGTCCTTCTTTTCCACACCCAAATCATCTTCCAGTTCTTTTGAAAAAATCTCCTTGATGTCTCTTCACACATGATTTACATGAGAAAAATTGAACTTTCGTTCCTCTATTATCATCATGAAAATCCTTCATTATATTATTAACTAAGTCCGAAAACTTACCAATGTTGATATTATTGATCATATTATGAGATTTTTTATTAGGCATGATAACGATGTTTCACCTTCCAAATCCCATTTCATTTGCTTGATCATGAAGAATATCATTCCATTGTCCATCTTATTCTCCAAAAACACGAATCTTCCAGTTTCTAACCATTTTCTAAAACCCAAAAAATAATAGTGTGAGAGGAAAAAATCATGCTAGGACAACAACATAATCAAGGGGAGTACTTTCATTCTCTAACATCATAGGTTTTATCCTAGGTTATTCATGATCATTATCATAATTCTATGATTGTAACCTATACTTATACTTAACCTTGGGGACATCCCTAAACATAACATAGATATATCTCTAGGGATCTCACTAAAGTTTTCGGATCCTAGTTTCCAAAGGTTAACTAAACCTTCGCTCTAATACCAACTTTAGAGACCCAAAGAACGACGTACATAGACATTACTTTACTTTTTAGGAATACTTAATACATGAAAAAAAGAGACACCCAAAGACCATATGAGTTTAGTGTCTTTGGAAACTCAGAACATAATATTCTAATCATGTTGAAATATCTTCAACATCTCCCAAAAAGATCTTCCCCTTTAGTTTTCATACCTAAACCCTTTCTTTATATCATGGGGAAAAGAAAAAATAAAAAAGGGTGAGCTCAAATTCTCAGTAAGGGTAAACTTGGAGAACTTAAAAACAATCCATAAACATTTGAACGTAAGAACATGAACATAAAACATCAAAATTATGATTAATGACATAAATATAGGCAGTTAATAAGGCATATATCAAAAGGAACATTAACCATGATAAAATAGCAAGGGAATAAAACATGTAATTGTGTCAACCATTATGCACATGTTATGATTTCCATAGTCTCCAAGGCATTGCTACCAAGACCAACATAGTGGAAAAAGGTTCATTACTGAATAGGGTTTACTTGTCGTTCCAGCCCTGTATTGCTAAACCAGAATAACTTGTTGTTCCATCCATGTCTATCTCATGTGATATAAATCTTTACCCAATTCATTAGAGGGAGATATAGGTCCCACCCATCTCATAATGAAATCATTCATTCATGTGCCACAATATAAACATAAATCATTCATCATAACCAAAAGAATAATATGGGTTTTATAAACACTATACCATCATAACATAGTCTGTATAAAATAAATTGATATCATCTCATCATATGAAAAACTAAAACATGTAAATAATGGAGACATTATACTTGAAATATAAACATATTAAATATTTTCATCCTAGATGGAAAATTGTTTTGATAAAACACTTGAAATAAATTCTTGAGGAAAATATCCTATCTTCTTCAAAATCATTTTCTTTTCAAAAAATTCCATTCAATTTTAAAATAAAATGATTTGTTTAAAATAATCCTGAAATCATGTAGAGTATTCTTCATGAAAACAATGCGTTATGAAACCGTAAAAATTAGTTCATGTCGTATAAGTTAAAACAAATTCTCTTTGTACATTTAAAGAAAAAGACAAAAAGTACCACATGTGGTAAAAAAAAGAAAGATTCCTCCCATAACACAATGTAAAAGTCAAAGTGGTGTAAAAATGACTTTAAACATACATGGATGAATATTAAATACTTTAAGAATAACATTTTATGGACATGGAGGAAAAATATAACCCCCAGTAAATACTTACGTATAAGAAATACCGGATAAAAATGAGATTTGAAAAATTATCCCTTACCATTAATAATCTATGGAAAATTACAAGAATATGTAAATATAATATCCTTCATAATATAAATACTAAAACACTCATGGAAAGCTTAAACACCAAAAACCAGTTGGTGATTAAGGCATATGTCTCACAGAAATAAAAGTGAGACGAAATAATCCCTTAACTTAGGTCCAATTTCTTTCGTACGTATTTAAAACTCATGTATAGTGTGTTTAAAAATATTAATAACATGTAAAAACCATAATAATATTTATGATATCATATATGATTCACATTGGACTTTATATTACTCGTTCTTTTGTCAATTCCAGGATAAAGCAGTGTTTTGGTTAAAATTGTTTCATTTCTCGTACGTGTTTCGACTTGTTGTTCATGATATTGATACTTATATCCTTATTTACATTATTACATAACTTAAAAAAATTATCTATATATAATATATATTCAGCATATAAATATATATGATAGATTAATAAATGTAATGAAATACACCGTTAATGGAGATGGTAGGTCGTACGTACGAATGAACGCTATTTTTGTTTCCTTATTGAATTGAATGGAATTAAGTAAATGAAACATATATGTACATAAATTCAGTATCATTATTATTTAATATATTTAATTATTATTTAATATATATACTTTTAAATCGTACTTGAAAGGTTAATCATGGAAAATGAATCTCATCACATTCATGGAGACGGTAGTCCTTACGTACGCATGAGCGACAATATCATTATTTTGATACTAAAATATTATATAATTTGATGGTATATCATATATAAATAATCATAATAATGTTATATTTACTATTTATATTTTTTATACTCATTATCATACCCATCCAAATGATGAAATGTATGAATAACAAACTACACCACCACGTGGAGACGGTAAGTCGTACGTACGCACATGTGGTGACTTTTTCATTCATATGATGGATAAAATAACTAATATGGATGTACAATTTTCATAATTATATCACAGTATATAAAATATACTGGGGTTATTATTTTATAATGGAAACAACAAATAAGGAGGAAGTGGATGAAGAAAGGAACTTGAAATAGGTGCTGCGATTTTTACCTCTTCTTCGAGTTCTTACTTTTGATTTAATCAAAAGGGCTCCATAGGTTGGATTTATGACTAAATGAAGGCCTATAGAATGAAGGGAGGATAGTTGATAGGGTATTTGGGTAGGGTTTGGCCGATCCAAATGGCTTTTTAGGTGTGAATTAGAGATAAGGGAGAGTGCCCTTTTATAAGAGGGGTGAGGGGCGCCTAAGGAAAAACTTAAAATATTATTTTATAATAAATTCATATTCGGTTTGTAATGGCACCAAATAGACATGTTTAGAGGTTAGGGTGGGGATGGGTATACATCCTCTCATCCAATAGGTTTTAGAAAAGTTTAGGTTACCATTTTAACCTTATCATTTAGATTTAACTCTAATTTAAATAATTCATCTTTTACAGTGTCTTCTTGTATTATTACACTACATGGTTAATACACTTACTATAAACTACCAATAAAACCCCAATTGGTTCATTAATGTCATATATATTATTATATATTTCTTTTTTCCGAACCATAGATTTTTTGGACCATTATATCAATAAATAATATAATATTAGTTTTAAAAACTCTTTTATGTCAATTTTGACAATATTTTTGGTATTTTGTTTTCTCTAAATTTATAACATCCTTATTACTTCTAAAAAAATTAATCTATCCAACCCTAATATGTTATATTAACCTATAAAATTATTTTAATTCATACAAAGTATCAAATTACATTTATTTGGGTATTTATAATATCAATTATGTTAATATTTCATTAATTAGGTAATTACTACATCATCAATGTGTCATAAATAAACTAACTAATGTAATGACTAAAAAATATAAATAAAATACAATTATGTAGGAAATACTTTTATCTTTATAATTAATATTTTTATTCTAATTTATCTTATGTATATCCTTATATTAAAAAAAATTGAGTAATTAAACATTGATTTTAACTATTTTAACTATTCTTTAAATAAAATAATAATAAATGTCCTAATCTAATCCAAGTGGACCTAAAGGGAAATATTTTAATCCTAAGGTTTTTTTCGTCGAATTACACTTATCCAATATAATTAGTACATGTGTTATGGTAATAATAATTTCATTTTTACCATTAATTACACTATTTACTTTTAACTGTGGTAAATAAAAGTAAAAATATAATATTCACCAAAAAATTATTTTCATCTCATTGAACCACATTTAACATACTGATATCAACCATGTATCTCAGAGTTTTGAAATTCAACTCACAGATGCGGTAAAATAATGTTTTATGTAAATTTTCAAATTCTTATAGGAGGTGGGTAAAAGACTGTAAAAATTTCAATAATATTTTTATATATATAAAATTATTATAAAATGACACCAACGAATTACATTGAACTTATATTGGTATTATGTATCTATTTTGACCTAAAATAAATTTAAATAAATAAATGATTATTTAAATAAAAAGTCGGTTTTAACCAATAACTCTTTTTTTTTCACTATTCATCAAAAATTTAATCTTTTCAAAAAAATACCAAAATTCAACCTAGGATAATTTCGATTTTATGAATCAAAAAAATGAAGTCCATTTTGAAAGATATAATTTATAAAATTTCAAAAATTGGGTATTACTATTGATAACAATTAGTTTATATAATATTTTAATAACATATCGTAGTTTAGTGAAACTCAGTATTGCGTACTATGCAAGCTATCGAGGAAATTTTCTCTTCCGTGTAACGCAAGCCAAGAATAGTGTTGTGTATACTACAAGCTAATACGGTGTTGCGTATAGTGCAAGATAATCTTGGTGTAGCGTACAACACAAAACATCAAGGAAAATAAAAATATATTTCTCATAAAATCTCGCGGTATTACATTGAGGGTATTTATATTTTTCACACATAATTATGAAATTGATTTATCCTTAATCTAAGGATACATTATTTATGAGGTATTTAATCCCAATTTACATTCCATTGAATCTTCTTTGTTGTTATGCTCCAATTCAAATTTATTTGGTGAATATATTGTCCTTTGAAATAGTATATCATGAATCCCTTTATTCCCATGATATTATAAATTTTTTATCACATCAATTATTGTTATTCAAGAATTTTTTTTGGAACTCCAACTAAAATATCATTTTAAATGTTTTAATGATTTATTCTTTTAAATCATTCTCATTAATGTCGATGTTTTAAATTTTTTAAAGGATTTATTTAAAAGTACATGATTGTATTAAAATTAAAATTACATTTAATTGATTCAATGTGTTATGGAAGACATTGATTCAAAAATCACATTTAAATAGCTTCTTCATTAATAGTGTGACATTTAAATGTTTTCAAGAAAAAAGTGGATATTTCTCTCAATTAGTTTTACCAATTATTTTCATCTATGTCAATATTCTTCATTTATTTTATTCTTTATCGATGTTTATTTATTATAATACAATCATTTATATTTTATTGAATGAGTTATGTTTGACTATGGATGTGTTATTTTTATAAAATTCATGGTTTATAGTTAAAATACTGACATTTCGTATGCTAGTTTTAATACAAATATTTATATTATGCTTCAATCTTTTCATATAGGGAATGCATTGGACTTATTATGTGACGAGTGAGTCCCACAATAGCACCTCGATGAATCAGTAGGTCTCATGGGACGAACTAGTGTCTTGGGACAAGGCCATGACCAAATTAATATTTCTATTCTTAGTGTGTGGCCTTGACTATGTGGTCATGATGTCCAGCATTATGCATTACTTCATTCTAAAATTATCCATTGATATTATATGTGATTATTTGACAAGTATAATATCCATGTGAATAATTAAATGGCACTATTTGGTTTATGTTTACCATATTATTCTGAATTTTATGTTTTAAAGGCTTGTGTTATAGTTTTATACATCGCCTAAAATGTTTTTGTTTATTTATGAATGTTTCCACTATATTTTTATCATTCAGGAGAATCTGAGCTCACCACTATCTAGGTTTTATTTTTCCCAGGATGTGAATAATTATATATTGATTGGATTACAGGGATGAGCTAAGGAATACGAGTGTGTTAAAATGTGACACAATGTAGTTGTTTTTTATTTCATAATGTAATGTAAAACATTTGTATGAATCTAGTACTTCCAAGGCTAATAAAATGATAGGTATTTCAAGAAATAAAAACATGTGATCATCCCAACATTATTTAATAATGCATTGACTCTGGGTAACATTGGTCGGGATGTTACAACATAGGACCTCATTATATCCTATCCAACTCAACCATATGTCCTCCCCACTCCAACACCAATACGCATGGGGGATCACCCCATGCAAAAAAATTACCATGCCCTAGAGAGTGATCTCGGGGAAAAAGTTGAATCATCACCACTGATGGAAGAACATCTAGAAGAAGTATATAATTATCAATATAGTCTATTTCTTAGATTCTGAAGGATAATGTTAATAAATGATTTAAAATTCATTTTGATCATCTACATCAGTGTCGGAGGAAGGAACCCGTCATGCGATTTTCATTATATCAGAAGTTGAGATGCACTATATTTTAGAGTCTCTTTGCTTGTACAAGTATGTGGAAGATGATTTGTCTCCCTTTTATATTCTCATCCTTTATCCCTCTCTATCATTTTCCGTTTCATTATCTACATCAACAACAGATCACATAGAGTTATTATGTGTCATGGTAGATAATGATCACCCACCAGACTCACCACCAGTGGCTTCAATCATCGCACATGTGGTAGTGGAAAATACCATACCTTATAGGGAAATATATATGTTGTTGGAACCACGTTCATGTGAGGAATTGTGAGTGGTTTACATTCATCTCATGAAACATTTTCTTCACTACCATGTCCACCACCAAAATGGTCTATGTCTAAGATATTAATAGTTCCTCATAAGGCCCCAATCAAAGAGTGTGGAACCAAGAGTCAGATCCCACATCTCATTGGAGAAACATGTGGGACACCCTTACCATGGATTGGTTTTATGAAATGTTCTATATGATCTCTACTCTTGAATTTTAAATCCTAGAGTCCCTCGTATAGGAAGAATTCATGTCCTTCCTCTGAACCATCTAGGTGACGCATTTATCCTCTATGGTCATCAGTTGGCCTATCCAAAAAGCCCTGACCATTATGAAAACATCATCCAGCAGTGTCACATGGGTGAGTTAGTAGCACATCCCATGGATCATCACCTTATATCACTAGGTTATCACTAGACTCTTGAACAATGGTGCATTCAGAGGATCACTATGCTTCATAGAACTGATGAATACATATCCCATTATGTGTTGATCTTGGATTTTGGGTAGTTTGTTGCTATCCATTCTAGTACCATCCTTTGGAAGCTGGTCTTACCCAATAATATTCATGATATTCCTCTATGCACCATAACTGTAAACATGGTTACCACCAAGATACACCGAGAAGGGTCATTGGTAAATGGTCAGAAGTAGATGACCCCTTAGGGATACAGAATATCTGAAAAAAAACCCATATTTGTTCATACACTTTATAAAATGTAGTTATGTGGCTTTGGAAACCCCTATGCATCATTACCCATTGGTCGAGACCCCGAAATTTTTAACGGGCGGACTATGTTCTCTAAGGCCTCAGACCGAAACAGTTCAGTATAGAAGATGGAGGTTTGACCGTATAAAGCAATATTTCTACAATTGATTATAGAATCATGAAATTTAATTAATGATATCCTCACTGAGAATATTGTAGGGTGACATTTGGACTATGTTGACCCTCGATGAAATCATTTCCCTCCTCTAGTGGGACAGTATGGGAAACCACTAGTCCTCCTAGGCCAGCTACAACATATTGATCTAAAAAATCTCATGCAACCTGATCGGGTAGATGTTAGAGTCTATTGAAATTGACAATGGTATTCATTTTGAAATCCTCCTGAGCTACATTAGAATCCTCCTTGATACCGGGCTCATGATATTCCTTTGATTACTCTATTGTCCACTCTATCATTTAACACAGTCGTTGAGCCTGCCTATCATGTTGAAGACCCTACCAACACACTGGTGGCCATGAATCCTCTCAATGTTAGGAATCCCCACCATGACTATCAAATGTTCACTCATGTCATCCACATTGAGGACCTTAAGACATGATAGTTGGATATCCCACCTGATGGAAAGCTATATCCAGTGTGAGTGGATGTTATGAAGAAACCCCCATATTTAAACAATCATTCCATCTACCTTTTAATAGGATTGGAAACACGCTAAAGAATATGGCCCAATTTATTTCCAGGGGTAAACTCTAACACAATAGGAAGCTGCCAAGCTCTAATATTTCTTACAGACATTGAAAAGGCATGAATTCATCAGATACAACCAGTTTCCCATTAGTTCAATTGGTGACTGGGAATACCTTTGTAACAAAGTTATTCTGTCATTATTAATCCACCAAATGGATGACACATTCACTGACATATTTAAGTGGAAAAAAAAATTCAGATGGGAAATTCAAAGAGTTATTCATTAAGTTGAAGTGCCTCATGTATTCACTCAACATACCACTGAATTATGAACAACTATCGGTGATGTTCATGGGGAATGTATAGAATGAATTGGTTCCCTTCATCATCTATCAGAATATCCTTGCTATATTATGTGATTTCATTGACAAGGATATATTCCTAGTTGAATCATTACTATAAGCTATGTAGGTGAAACCATTCCCCTTCTATATTATACAAGAATTCCTTCCAAGGAATCAATTTTTTCTATCACCACACTGGTATAGGCCACCAAGTATTAAAATTATTATCAATGGAGCCTCATTCGCAACCTCACCAAGGGAAACAACCTCAAGTACAACATTTCACACTATAGAATCGATAGGAACCCCCATAAAAAGCACTGACACCTAGGATGGACAATGAGTCTCTAGTCCTAGAAAGGGTTATACCCCTCATTATGGATTGGTTAACTAACATCCATTAGGGAATAGAAGAAAAATTAATTAATAATTCGATGAATCTCAAGATCATGATTATTTCTGTTGTGCCTTTGATCAAGGGATTCTAATGTCTCTAGAATGTTGGAAACCCCAGGAGGATAATCTCACTAATCACCCTTACTACTTCCCTTATCAAAAAATCCAGTGACATACCATCAAGATATTATATGGTTTCATGGACTTGATATAGGACCATGTTGACAATATTGTAGTCAGGTTGGGTCCTTCCCCTACACATGTTCTGTATATCTCTAGAGCACCTTTTAGGGACTGTGAATGTGATTGAAAGTAAGCCTCCAACTTTTGGTATTAGATGTATGACTATTGGTAATCCCATAAACTAGTCACTTGTTACCATGGTATCATTCAATCACATTTGAATTGGTCTTAGACTCTTAATGTTGCCACACAACCTCTTGCTACCACCACTTTATCCCCATCTCTACTTTATACATATAACAAGAGAAGGCACTGACAATTCAAGGGAAATAAACCCCCGCTAATGGTGAATTTGCATCACACTCTTGGAGACATCATGACCACATTAAAGAGAATAGCTCATAGAATTCACCCAATGTTGGAGGATTTCTCAGGGGATTATTAGGAGAACGCCTCTGTGAATACTGTCGAGTTTGTGGATCCCTAAATAGTCTCCAATGATAAGGATTGTCTGTCCAGTTCTCCTAATGTTACTAGATAACAACATCATTAATGAATCCATGGATATGAGAATCATCAGAATGAAAAGTCCAGCACTTCCAACACAACATGCACACTATTGAGACAAGACAAAAAGATCATCTTAAATGTTATCATGCACAGTCTTGTCATCCTATCTTGTCTGATTCACTAGCACTATTGTTTGTGGTCCTTGAACAAGAAGAGACACTACATCCATGTCATGATCATCCGAGTCCATCTATGGACAAACCGTAGTCATTAGATACTCATTCAATTGTAAACTTTTAGGGTTCAACTAGCGTGTAATGTTAAATCCCTATAAACCTATTGAATACACCGATTAAGCCAGCAATGCATCTCATTCTCCCTATCAAGGAACAACCACATGCCACCATAAATATTCTCTTAGATCAAATTTATGATGTGATTATGCATATTTATAACATTCCTAAGAATTTCTCGATTCTTGAGGCCATCCTTTTATCATTGTATATGAGTGAATCCCTCACAAAGGCTCTGAAAAGTCTCCTATAGTATAAAATAGAGGTATAAACTGCTGATACCATCTATATCGAGGAAGCCGAGTGAGAATAATTCCAATACATCATCACATTCTCATTAGTCTATGATGCCCCCCTATAGAGTGACACATCCATATATTGTACATAACTAGAAAATTAAATTTTGAGGATGTACACCATAATCTCTTTGAAATGGCTTCTGAGATCAAGCTAATCTTAGCCCAAAACCTCCATAAGATGGGATTGACTAAAGAAAATCACATTCAATCTAATTAGAAGATCTAGGGTTATGATAAGACCAAGCAGTGGCCATGTGGAAAGATTCTCCCAAAAACCCAGTTCAGTAGCCCAATTTCTGATAACGATTTCACAGTCATCTCACAGGATACTTCCTACAATGCAATTATGGGTAAACCCAGTCTTTGTGTACATGCATTAGTTAACTCATCATATCACCATTGCATCATTTACCCACTCAACAGTCGTCTTGGTGTGCTCTATGGTGATAAATCTTGCATTTACTCATGTGAATATTGTAATTTAGATTTACATAATTACAATATCAAGGAAAATAGGTTCAAACCAACAAGGTTGACCACACTACTAGTGTGGTTGACCTATGGACTTACTTGGATGGTTCCTTCATCCTACCAATTCACTGATTAGAGGCCACAACCTATGATTTGGGACACTTCTTCATCATTTATAATAATAAAAGAAGGAAAATACACAAGTACATGGAATATCATATGATTAACTCTTACTCCTATATAGGATATGATCAGGACATTCAATAACCATGAACCCCTATTAGGTATCGATACATTTTCCCTATGGGAAAGAAGTCCATCAGATATAGTAGTTCTTCTGAGCTTGATTGAACCAACACAAATTGAACTACCACCGCTATTTGACATTATCAATCATAGACTCCTCGGTTAAATTCTTGAAGGAATTGGGTTGATCTTTTTTTTACATTGTATCCACAGTGAAATATTCTCTCATTGAAGATTCAACATCCTCCCAAGCAGGAATCAATGTTCCCCGTGGATATATTGTCTTGTATTAACCACCTCCACCAATTGATTCAACTATTATAGATAGTGAAGAAGATGTAGAGGATTATCCTCCGACATTTGATGAGGGTTTATTCACCCCCATCGATGAGTTGGTCTAGGTGAATCATGGTAATAAGGAATACCTATTTCCAACAAAAATCAATGCATCTATTCTTATAGAGGAACATCATCCATATATGGATTTACAAAATTTGTATCATGTTATATTTTACTAGATTTGTGATGATATTCTAGTACTGTATCCTTAGGATTCTTTCCATCGCATTGGTCTCCCAGTGGTTCATCATGGGTTGAAACAACCTCACCAGAAGATGAACCCCTCCCATGGTTCTATAGATGAGGCTGAAGTTGATAGTCTCATCAAATAAAAGCTCTCCAAGGGTGTCCAATACCGTAGATGGTTACCCAACATCATTCCTATCAGAAATAATAATTGAAATATCAAATTCTATATCAACTTCTGGGGTCTCAACTACCATACTGCAAAAAATGATTTCCCTGTCATGTGATAGAGATTTTGATCAATTCCATTGTTGGTTTCTAGGATCGCTCCATCATGGATGATTTTTTTGGGTATAATTAGAACATAATGTCCCTTGATGATTAATATTCCACCATTGCCAGTTCAGATAAATCCAAGATTATTAGCCCAAAAAATAATCAATGGGTTTTACCTCGCATTGCTCTTTCATGATGCACCTGTCCCTAGAGTAGTTATCCTCACGCCATAGGAATCTCACAGAACAAACCCTCCTCTTAAAATCATTCAAAATATACTAGGTTCCTACTTTTATATATAAATGTGAGAACCAGAAGCATTATCTAATACCCAATGCATATATATTGAAATGTTACACTTGAAAATGAATGCACCTTTAGCTTCCCCTTTATTTTGGTTGTATATTCTATTCCAATAGCTTATATTTCCACAAAAAAAACATACTACATCATTTTATTTCTCCTACCATTAGATCATCCTTTTCATGGAAGGATTGTTCTTATGATCTGTATACATGTTATGAGTCTTATGACCTATCACATTTTCCTTCATTTTTTATTCACAATAAGGGTGAATTTTTTTCACACACCATGTCCAAATCAACATGGTAAATAATGTGAAGAAGTTACCAAATATTATTTTCAATATTGCTCATATAGTTATTAATAATAAAACTGGAGAAGGAAGAGGGAAGTGATGACGGTACGAAACATAAAATAAATTTATCTAGTAATTTAATATTTATGATTTATAATCATCCAATGTAGCCAATAATATAGATTACATGGGACCTATATAATTCATACACTCCAATATTTGTTTTAAAAAATTCATTGGTTATCTTGTAACTCTCTGGTGTCTCCATCTCTTGATAAAGATACTAATGGTGAGACATCTTACTATATACATACATGTCCTCATGTTGCTTCAAAAGATCATTGGTCATGGATGATAGCATGAATCATTTGACATATATGGAAACATTAAAATAATTGTCTTAGAGTATTAACTCTTCATTAGTATCCTTATTACTGGAAGAATCATGAATTTCTTCTTCCAGCACATAAAATTTTCACTCATGGTGAAGGACATCACATAGGAGCCTTTTCCACTCATGGAAATTTGTGCTAGTGAGAAGGTTATATTTCACAATTATGGATAACAATGATAGGTTTCATGTCATTTTATTTTTGTTTCAAAAAATAATATGAGAATAATTTTAGAAGGTTATATAATAATATTTTGATAAATATATAAATATTATATTTATTGATCTCACACTTTTATATCAGAAACAAATATCCCTCACCATTGGTTTCTGAACCACATATTTCATATGAATTTTAGTGGTAAGGATCCATATTATACTTCTAATTACCCCAAATTTTATTTGTTTGAGAATCTTGAATGGTTTTAGGTAATAATTCATAATAATAAATGCATTAACTGCTAGTTCTTTTATCTGGTGAATGAATTTTGCAATCTAGAAATCCTTAAATTGGATTCACTCAACTCTTGACTCATAGTTACACTAACTAATGCTATAAAGGTCAACACACGATGCGAACTAAATTAATTCAACACAAAAAATATTTTATAATTTCAAAATAATTTAAAGAACATTGAATTTTATTGGTCAATCACATTGAAATATGTATAAATTTTAACTGATGCAATGGAAGGATATAAGGAAATAATATATATTATTGAAGGATTTTATAATTTTATGAAAAAAATTAATTTTTTTCCTTTTTAACATGATTTTTTTATATTAAAAAGATATAAATAAGTGATTAACCATTTCATAGATAACATTTAGGAATAATACAATTTATTTTAGTTCAATATTTCATGATCATTAATTTCATTAATTAATGTGATCCAGAAAACATCCATAATAAAATAAACAAGAAACATGATAGAAACAAAACTAGTAAGTGGTATGATAACGATATTTTACTTATGGTTAGTTTATATAGTTGTTTATAAACTAACCATCTAATGAGGGAAAAATCGTGATCTAGTTATGGTTTGTGTTACGAATTTCCACGTGCAGCCCATGTGTCTCTATTGGATTGGTTTCATATCAAATTCTAACATGAACTGCCTCCAATAGATTGGGATATCCATCCATTACATATGCCTTTACTCACGCACTGGTGAGGGAAATAAGGGGTTTACATCAAATAAATTGTGTTCCCATAGGCACATATTTAATGAGATAAGAGGTGAACCACATTACAAAAATTCAACTTAATATTAAACTAGGAAAAAAATCACACACAATGGTTTGTTCAATTCTTAGGATCATCCACAAGCATGAAATGAATTAAATATTTAATAAAACTAGAATTTAATTCTTATTTTTTCTTATTTATGATAAATAAAACTTTAATCAATTAGTTATCGTCTTTAATTAATCCATTATTTTATCTTTAATTATAATTTGAATTTCCGTGATATTATCATCCATATAAAATTCAAAACATTTAAATAAATTTAATTAAAATTTACTTTTTATATTAATTTATCTTGGAGAAAATAGAGGGAATACCCATCTATATCTATAAATCATGTATCATACTCATATATAGGTTAAAATTATAACATATAACATTCACAACCTATCATGTACTTTCATGACATGTAGCATCAAATTAACGATTACATGAATTAAATGATTTTTCTATAACCTATCACTTACTATTAAATGTAGAGTTATATATTTCATATGAACCACACATTATATGGATATCATAACATTCCCCAATTTTTTATTAAACAAATTTATATTTATATATAAATTTAAACCCATCACATCACATGTACTATTAATTTAATTTCCTCATGAAAACACATGGTCATAAGGTATACAGAGTGTAATAAAATAATTATAATAATTCTTAATTTGTTATAATAACATTTAATATATAGTAAAGTAAAACAACATGTAATCCTATCACTATCTATTAAAATAATATTTCTAGAGACTTTTCATGTAAATAATGCCCTTGAAAATTAATGTACATGGCATTTATTAAAGGACTACATGGTTGGTGGACTATGAGTTACATGGCTAGTAGTCATATAGGTCATGTGTGGAATTACATGACCCATATATGAATTAATGGAATTAATTTCATGTATGTGGGATATATAATGTGTACTCCTGCTGACATTGCACTGGGGTGGCTAGTCAACAAATAGTGTAATAAATAAATGCACGACATGTCATCATAGTACACAGTTTGATTTAATTCCAAATTAATTCCTAGTTCATTTAACATATGTACCAAGAATGTAATTTTGGTTACATGGAATGTACTCATATGTTTTCCATCAAGAATATGTATGACATGTAGACGAGTTCAACTATTTTACATCATTTATAGTATTAATCGATTTGATTGGATATACGAGAAATGAAGGAGGAAGATGCACACCTCTCAGTTTAGATTAAAATAATGAGTAAACGTGAATTTAAAAATTAATGGAAAACATATAAATTAATCAATGATTTATAAATAATTATAATTAATTATGTGTATTTTTTGATATCACAAGTAGTTTTCGAGTGAAGGGAAGAGTGATGGGACATGCTCAAATTTGCATTGTGTCGGGATTGATGATCAATCTAAGTCCTTCTCAACAATAAATATAGTGATCAATATAATTGATCCAAAGAAAAATATAAAATGGATAAAGCAAAAAACAGTGTGAGGATCATCAAATATTATTTATAAATAACTTAACCAGTAATAGAATTATTGTGTGTGAATTAAATTTTTAGTTATGGACATGAAAATAGAACTAATTTTTTTAATTTTTTCATTGTAGGAATTAAGAGCATAGTTTCCTTTAAAATTGATGAAAACAAGATCTAAATATGTCAAAATCTTTTCATAGGAATCTACATGTACTAGAATGGTTGATCCTTTTTCTTGCATCGTTCACCACTAATCTCTATGAGGATATATTCAAATATGTTCTCCACGATCTCTCCTAACATGATAGTAGGAGGTGGAGAATGACCTCTATTTATTATTGGGAGTGTTCTTTTAGAACATATATCTATACAAAGTGGGAGGATTCTTCTTTTTGTTTTGTTCAAAAAAAAAATATTTATTGGCTCACTTAGAAAATAATATTACTAGGTTTATATACCACAAGGTTTTAGACAAAATAATTTCAATAGTACACTTTATTATTTATTTAATAAATGTGGAACCCCATGTTTAATAATAATATTATTATTATTTTTAACATGCAGATAAAATGCGAATTAAATTTAATATTATTTAATCAAATAATATTTAATATATATTATTTTCTTACCAAACCATTATTTTCAGTCCACTGTTCCTCCATAATATTTTTTTGGAACATAAATAAAAAATATTTATTTATTAATAAAATATCACTACATTATTCATAAAAAAATAAATAAATATTATAATCACAAAATATCAAATAAATATTTTTTAAATATTCTCCTCACGTCATATTTTATGGAATAACATGTGATAAAATATATTTGATCAAGAAAATATGAATAATAATTAAACCACATATGGGGATAATATTAATTAAACTTGTTAAATAATAAATAATAATATATTATTTCACTGATATTATAGATACACAAAGTATGTGAACCTCTTGCCATTTTTCTTAGTGAAATTAGTGGAATAACCCAATAGTCTATGTGAAGCATCCAGAAACCCACCATGAAACCCATGGTGAAATAATATAATGTCATAATTAAATAATCGTCATATAGACGATTTTATAGAAATATAATCCATTTATCTTGATATATCTAATAATTAAGTGTTCACTTTAGTTCCATCAACACATGTATTTGATGTCTCTTTATTTGTGTTTTTAGAAATAGAACTTTTCTATAGAACACCATGGTCATAGATTAATTTAGTATATGTCATTTCCATAAAATTGTTATAGATATCAACTTCCATTAATTAAAAAATAGAATAATGATTTTCCTTCATTATTATTTACTGCAATATTACTCATGACACGCCCAACATGTCATACCTCACCATGAATATATGTTGTGAAATTTCTCTTTAATACACCCATGTATGCGAACAATAAAACTCATTAATAATCATATTAAAGTCTAAGAATTAATACACTTGTACAGAGATAGGAAAATCCAATAACACATATATGTTTGGATTTCCTACTTGCGGGTCTCATTCCCCTAATATCCTACACTGTAATTTATGAAGGGATCACACTATGAGAGGGTATCTCAATGTCCTATGAATGTCTACCAATGATATCATATATCATTTGTGTTTGTAAAATTATATAATCTTTCTAGAAAACATAAATTTATTAATATTGTCATAACACTTCTTTGTTCTAATCATAGTGGGGAATTACTATGTGACTTTTAGTGAGAAAACTAATCTAAAAAATTATCACATACTATATTTCACAAGAGAAAAATCATGACGTGATAATGAGTATATTATTAATAATAAAATATGTATATGGACCCAGACTCATTACATTACATAGTATATAATTTTTTAAAGATAAAACATCCATTTAATTTGAATATATTTTCATTTTTAGATATTTATATAATTGGGACATAATATATTCATAACATTACACATTGTTATATAGTGGATACAATAAAAACAATTTCCAATTTTTCATAATATAAAACATTAAAAAATAAAACATGATTCCTTGAAAATTATTCAACATTTAACAAGGACTTATTCTTTGTCTTACTCATCCATTAACCTATGAAAATAATTTAAAAATTTGGATGATCAGAAAAACGCAGTAAGGGATATAAAAAGAAGTGAAGAATACATTAGTTCATGAATACTTGATACGTATAAAATCATTTTCAAGATACATACTTATCACCTGTATATATATACTTACTTTTTGAATCATTAGATTTACAACATACATAATAACATAAGTAGAACCATAAATGTATCAGGGGGAATTACTTACATAATTTTGTAACCCTCTTAGCTACCTTATAATTTGTAACCACCACGGCTACCTTAATATTTGTGTAACCATCAGAGTTTCACTTAGAGTAACCATAAATATGTCCGCCAAAATACACATTCCCAATGAATTTTAGGGAAATATAATTCCCACAAATAATCAAAAACAATTCACAAGATCCCAAACATAATCATACACCATGAATATTAGCATAAAAATATTTCTTTTGAATTTTTTTAAAATAGAATTTTAAATGAGAATTTTAAATGAAATGTCCCATATAAATATCATATAATTGAAGTTATACTTAACAGAGTGGATGTAATTGGTATATACTATGTAATTATACATAAATAAACATTTTATAATCATAATTCATCACACAAACAATTTAGACACCACATAAATAATGAATAATAAGGTTAACCCAAAGGATGTAAATCAGGTTAAGAATTTCCTTACCTCAGGCTTGTCTTATATCAAACAAGTTTAATATTATTTTATAATGGTTAGAATACTGTTATTAGTATTTTAAAGAAACATTTTAATGTTTATAAAATCTTATATGATCATTTCATAACATTATTTCACCCTTCAACTGTTATTATTTTTCTCCATGTACTGTTTTTGGGGGAGTTCATTACATGATTTCCAAGATTGGTTCATGATGGATGTTCTTGTTGATAGGAAGTGAAAAAAAAGAATTGGAAAAGATTAGAATTTACATATTTCTAGTTCCTTAAATAGTACCATTTAACATTATGATTTTTTACGTGAGGATTATTTATAAGTTAAAACATTAATGATGTTCGTTTAGATCATTTTCGTTGTTTTTTATTAATATCAACCTCATTTTGCATTATAAATTAAAACCATGTGTACAAAATAATGAAAGAACCATGGATGAGACAAAATAAATATATTATAAATTGTTTAAACCATTAAAATGGTTTCATAACCAGACATGAGGATTAAAAAAATGAAATCACATCATCCATGATGTCAGTAATTCCACATATCATTGACAATGTATTTAATTCCTTGAATAAGTGGGAGAGGATAAGAAGAATGATAGTGAATTTTCCATGATCATGAGAAAATCCAGAATAAACATGATTCTGTATAATTCATTTGTCTTGGTTAAGAGGAGGTCATGAAAGAAGAATAATGGAACTAAATTTAGAAATAAAAGAAAACTTGAGAAATTTCTCATGAAAATTTGGAAGCCTAACGACGTCTCATAAAATTTCCTAAAAATAGTTTGATGAGATAAAGGGGATATATAATCACTCATAAAAAATATAAACATTAAGGGGTGTTTTGGAATGAAATATCCCAGTGTAATCTTATTGGAATGGAAGAGAATAACATAAAATGAAAGAAAATTAATAAAATAAAAGAGGATGTTTACCTCTTGATCACTTCTACTTGAGATCCTTCTTGTGGGATTTGGTTTTGGTCTTTTGGTGATTCTAACAGCTCTTGGACGTAGGTAAGAGCATTGGGAGGATTATTGGGTAGAACATATCCATGGATCAATGCTTTAGATGTGTGGGAAGATGAGGGGAGTGAGGGTGTTAATTATAGTGGGGGAGACGGGGTATTTTTCATTATTTTAATATTTCTGCCAAAGATTATGAATAGTTTTAGTTCACATGAAATAAAATAGTAATAATAAAATTTTATTTCGAACCATGTGGCCTTAAATTACGTATCATGTCATAAATAGTGTATTTTACTGATAATTTTATTATACGGAATTTTATCGTATTTCACTATTCATCAAAAATTCATGAATTCCAGAAAATTCCAAAAATTTACCCTTACCATTTTTCGACATGTATAATTCAAAAATGAAGTCCATATTTTGAAAATATTTTTCTAAATATTATTAATTTATTTTTAAACAAAATCTTACTTAATTAAAAAATTAATAATTCTAATTCTATAAAAAATTCTTTATCACGATGAAAAATTAACCAAGATGTTATTATCATAAAGCCTTAAGAAAATAAAATAATATTATGATTTACTATTCATTATGGTCATATTATAATTCATATTACAATTCATTTGGGTAGTCTACTATTCCCAAAAAAACAATTTGGTTTCATTAGACTTTAAATAATATTCTAAACCCAATTGTAGATGACAGTTTTTTTAAATTCAAAACATAGTAGTGGAAAAATTATGTTTAAAGGATAGTTATAAACATCTACTGAAAACAACATTTGATGCATTTTTTTTATTTTTAGAAAAAAATGGGGTGTTACATAGTCCCTACCTTCTGGAAAGTACATCCTAAATGTTTTATTTACTTATTAAGCAACTAAGGGTATTTTTCCCTCATAGCATTTTCAGACTCCCATGTTGCTTCTTAAACCATGTGCTTTCTCCAAAAATCATTTACCTAGTGTATTTCTATATTCCACAATACATGTTCCCTTCAATCAAGAATATGAATTGGTTTCTCTTCATAAGATAGGTTCTCTTCCAGTTGAACTACTTCAAGGCTCAAGATATGTGATTAATCTGGAAAATACATTCTGAACATCAAAAAATGAAAAATATTGTGTACCTGAGATAATATTATAGGCAAAGATACATGATATGCAACTGTTCCATTTTTCTCTAGGATTTTAAAAGGACTGATGAATCCCAGACTTAACTTTCCTTTCATTCCAAAAATCATCACACTTTTCCAATGAGAGATTTTAAGGAAACCATGGTCACCGACCTCGAAAGAGAAGTCTTTCCTTTTATTATCTGCATAATTTTTCAGTCTTCTATAAGATGTCCTCATGTGTTATAGTATCATCATCACTTTCTCAAAAACTTCTTCTACTAATTATGGCCCCACCAACTTTCTTTCACCAACTTTATCCCAAAATTTTGGAGTCCAACACTGATTCCCATACGAAGCCTGAAAAGGATCCATATGTATTCTAGAATGAACACTATTAATATAAGAAAACTCAACTGAAGAAATATGTTGATCCAAACTTCCCTTATAGACCATTGAACAAGATCAAAGCATATCCTCTAATCTATGAATTGTTCATTCTGATTGCCCATCTGATTGAGGATGAAAAGATATACTGAAATATAATTATGTGCCCTAAAACTTATGAAGTCTCTTCCAAAAGTTAGAAGTGATCCTGAGATCTTGGTCAGCTACAATGGAAAGATGAAATTCATGTAACCTAACAATCTCTTTTAGGTACTATTGAGAAAGTTGATCCAAAGTCATTTTATCTCGAATTGAAAGAAACTTTGAATATTTTTTCAGCCAATCAACAATCACAGAAATCACATTATTATATCAAGAAGTCATTAGTAGTCCCACCACAAAGTCCATGGAAACATTCTCCCATTTTCACTCTGGCATAAGAAAAGGATAAATCACCCCCTTTGGTAACTGACACTCTGCTTTAACCTATTGACATGTTCCGCATTTCACAATAAAATCAGCTATATAATTTTTCCTTCCATCCCACCAATAATATCCCCGAAGGTATTTTACAAATTAGTAATTCCAGGAAGAACTAATAATGGAGAACTATTGTTTTCAAAACAAAATATTTTTCATCAAATGAGAATCACTAGGCACTCAAAACCATTTTCCAAATCTTAAAACAAAATCACTATCAAGGTAAAATTCTGGAAACTTACCCATTTTTACCAATTCTGCCTCTTCCCGTAACTCATAGTCTTCCTTCTGTGTTCTCTTAATTCTATCTGACAATAAAGAATGCACTGAATCTTGAAATAAAATAGAAGAATTTCCTGCACCAACAACATCTAATCCAAAATTCATCAAATATTTAATCAAGGTATCATGTCCCAAATGTAACGTGGTTAATTATGCATGATTCTATCAACTCAAGGCATCTGCCACATTGTTTTTTTCAAGATGGAAATTGTTCATGCATTCATAATCCTTTATCAGTTCATGCCATATTCTATGCCTCATGTTTAATTCTTTAAGAGTAAAAATATACTTCAACCTTTTATGGTTAGTATATATATGACATTAGGTTCTGTATAAATGATGCCTCCAATTCTTCAAAGAAAAAACCATAGCTACAAACTCCAAATCATGTGTTGGATAATTTAAGTCATGAGGTATTAGTTTTCTTAATGCATATAAAATTACCTAACCATTATTCATCAAAACAAAACAAATTCCCTTAAAAGAAGCATCACTATAGATAAAAAACTCACCATTATATGAAGGTATGTCCAAAAATAGATCATTCACTATTCTTTTCTTCAGTTCCTGAAAACAAACTTCATATTCTTCTGCCAAAACCAATTTAACCCCTTTCTATGTTCACATAGTAATTAGGTCATATAACCAAGAAATTTCTTAATAAAATTTCGGTTATAACCTACTAAAATAAGAAAACTAAAAATATCTGTAACATTTGAAGGTCTTGGCCATTCATCAACCACTTTTGTTTTAGTTGGATCAATAGCCATTCAATCCTTATTTACAATGTGCCCAAGAAAAGAAATATTTTGTAACCAAAAATCACACTTGGTGGATTTTATATACCTTTTCTTTTCTTTTATGATTTCTAAAACAAACCATAGATGTTTTTCATTCTCCTACTTATTTTTATAAAATACTAGAATGTCATCAATAAACACAACCACAAACATATCCATGAACTCATGAAATAATCTATTATAAGATTCATGAATACAACAAGTGCATTAGTTAATCCTAACGGCATAAAAAATCATAATGCCCATATCTAGTAAAAAAGGTTGTTTTCGGGATGTCATCCTCCTTCACCATCAGCTGATGGTATCTAGAACTCAAGTAAATTTTTGAATTGTAATGGGATCCCTAGAGATGATCCAACAAGTCATCAATATGAGGGAAAGGATACTTTCTTTTAATAGTGATTTTATTCAATGCTCTGTAATCAATAAACAGTATCATGGAACAATCTTTCTTTTTAACAAACAAAAAAAGCACCCCATAGTGATGTGCTACGATAAACAAAGCCTTTTTCAAGAAAATAATGTGCTAGGTTTTTCAATTAAAGAAGTTCTATTAGAGACATACGATATGGGGGTTTTGAAATTGGCTTAGCACCAAGAACTAACTCAATAGTGAATTTGACTTCTGGATAAGGTATGACATTTGGTAACTCATCAGGAAAAACATCAAGGTATTCATTGACCATGAGCACATCATTAATCTAAACAGTTATGTTGTTTTCAACAATATGAGCAAGATAACTTTCATTTATATCATTTAATAGTTTCCTAATTTCCTGATATGTTATCAATTGTATGGGTTCGTTCTTATATACAAATAGAAACTATTTACGAAAAACAACTTCTTTATCTCTATAGTCAATCTTAGAATGATGGACAGAAAGCCAGTCCATTCCCAAAATAAAATTATGGAAAAACAACAATGTTCACTGGTAAATTATTTCCATATTCCACAATATAATGAATCTTATAATTACTCTTTTGTATAATATTTTCCCCATGTGTTTTAACAACATGTTCTGGTTTCATTTGTTGAGGTGATATGTAAAATTTTCACAAAAAATTCTCAGAGATGAAGGAATGTGTAGACCACGTATCAAAAAAACTTTAGGAAAATCTAGGTAAACAATGTACCCGATAAAACTTCATTGGATGGTCTGATGTCGACTGACGTGGTTGCAAAGGATCTCACTACACATTTCTGCTTGTAGTCGGGCTTCATTGCATCATTCTGTTCTCTCTTTGGGAAGGCATTTGCAGGATGACCCATATCCCCACATAAAAAAAACATTACTATTTTCTTATCACAATTAGTCTTTGGATCAGTTTCATTACATTCTTGGGCCATATATCCAAACATGCCACATTTAAAACACTTCCCAGTTTGGATAAGACATTCCCCAGGGTGCTTCTTGCCACAATTTTCAAAAATTGGAAACTGGATTTTCATGCCATCAGATTTATTTTGGTTATTCATTCCCATTTCATGCCATCTAGATCACTTATTCTCCTTGTTTACAAAATGCACGTGATCATCAGAAAAATCCATATCTACCCTCTCATCACATCATAAATGTTTCTCATAACTTTTTAATTCATCGGAGGGCAACGCCCTTCGATACCTTGGCTTCAATCCTGAGTAAAAGAGGTTGATTTTAATATCAAGATCTAGAATTAGATTTGGAGAAAACCTTGACAATCGATGAAGTTCACTTCATACATGGCCTTTGAATCTTCCTCCTTCCATTTCAAATAAAGTAATTTCTTTATCTATCCTAATTTGCACATCCTTAGGAAAAATATTTATCAAGGAAAAGGCTTATAAATTCACCCCACTTTAAGGAATACAAATCCTCTCTATACCTGATATTCATTACCATTGACCACCACTGATTAGCTTCACCATATAAACCATAAATGGCTAGACATACAATTTGAGTGTTTGACCATCCCATTACATCAAATATCTTTTCAATGTCTTTAATCCATCTTTTAACCGCTACTGGTTCATAAGATCTATTAATAGAAGGAGGGTGTTGTCTCATAAAATGTTCCACTATTTTCATGTTACATTGTGGTACCTCTATTTTTTTTATCTTTCATGGATTCTACCACCATTTATTTCTAGTGTTATCTGGGCCACTACTATAACAAACTGCTCGGTTCCAATCCCTACAATTCTAGGCTATAGATCTGGAATACTGTTGTTCTATCGATGCATCTCCACTTCAACAACCCTATTCCTTCTGCGGACAACCATTCTAAACAAACATATCTTATATAAAGAAACATGGTAATATTTAAATGCTATAACATTTCAATTTAATGATATATTTATAACCCTTTATGGGATTTTTTAACATCATCCTATCCCCTAAAGTTATCTAAACCATCCTCTGTTACAAACTATAAGGACCTGGCCTTATGACATTACATAGTCTTGAATTTAGTTAATAGATCACTTCCTTTTACATTGAGGCTCTTTTAAAATTTAGAGTTTTAGATAATTCGGACATAATACATTCATAACATTAGACATTGTTATAGAGTGAATACCATTAAAATAGTTTCCATCTTTTTTAAAATATAAAACATTGAAACATGAAACATGATTCATTGACAATCATTCGACATTTAACATGGACTTTTTTTATTACACATTCATTAACCAGTGAAGATCATTTAAAATAGGGGACGAGAACAATAACTTAGTAAGGGATATAAAAAGAAGGGAAGAGCACATTAGTTCATGAATACTTGAAATGTATGAAATAATTTTCAAAATACATACATATCAACTATATATATACTTATTTTGTAAAATATGATAATTAAAACATGCATAAGAACATATATAGAACCATAAAGTTATCATGGTGCAATACCTACTTTATTTGGTAACCCTCTCAGCAACTTTATAATTTGTAAGCCTCACGGTAACCTTTATATTTTTGTAACCATCTCACTTACACATGGAGTAACCATAAAACAAACCCCCAACTTAAACATAACCAATGAATTTGAGGGAAATATACATCCCATCCTTCATCATAAACAATGGCCAAGATCCAAAACGAAATCATATGACATGTATATTAGCATAAAATAAATTATTTATAATTTTTTAAAATAGAATTTTAAAAAAGATTTTAAAAGAAAAGTCCCTTATAAATATCATATTTTTGGAATTTATACTTAATAGAGTGGATGGAATATTTATATACTCTAAAAATATATATAATTAAAAATATTATAATCATAATTCATAACACAAACAATTTTAATTACACGTAAATAATGAAGAATAAGGTTAATCTAATGGATGGAAATCGGGTAAAGATTTCCCTTACCTCAAGCTTGTCTTACAACAAACTTGTTTAAAAATCTTGTATAATAGTTAAAAGAGTGTTATTATTATTTTTAAAAAAAATCTTTTCTATAACATCTTATATGATCATTTCATAACATCATTTCACCCTTTAATAGTTAGAATTTTTCTCCGGGAACTATTTTTGGGTGAGGTACTTACATGATTTCCAATATTGGTTCGTGATGGATGTTCTTGTTGAATGGAAGTGAAACACCAGAATTAAAATGGAGCAGTATTTACATATTTCCAGTACCATAAATGATACCATTTAACATTTTAAATAATTACATGAGGACAATTCATAAGTTAAAACATTAATGATCTTTGTTTGGATCATTTTAGTTGTTCTTATTTATTAACTACCTCAATTTGTTTTATAAATTAAAACCATGTGTACAAAAGATTTCAAGAACCACAGATGAGAAAAAATACATATATTATAACTTAGTTCAACCATACATTTTTTTCATGACCATACATGTTTGATTTTATGAAAATTGAAATTTCATCGTCCACGATGTCGGTAATTCGACACATCATGGACAATGTTTTTAATTCCTCGATTAAGTGGGAGAGAAAAAGAAGGCTGGTGGTTAATTATACATGAACATGAGAAAATTTCAAATATACAAGATTATGGGGCTTTGAAATCCTATTGGTTAAGATGAGGTGAGGAAATAAGAAGAAATAAAAGAATATTGAAATAAATGAAAACTTGAGAAATTTTCGACGAAAATTTGGCAGCCTAACGACGTCTCTTAAAATTTCATAAAAATTGTTCGTTGAGAGAAAGAGGATATATCATCACTCATACATAATATGGATAGTAAGGGGGGATATGGAAAGAAATATCCCAAAATATAACAAATGGAATGGAATATAATACCCTAAAATGAATGAAAGGAATGAAAATAATAGAGGATGTTTACCTCTTGATCTCTTCTCCTTGATATATTTATTATGGGATTTGGTTTTGGTTTTTTGAAGTTACTAGAAGATCTAGGACGTGGGGAAGATCCTTGGGAGGAGTATTGGATAGAAAATAGGCATGGATCATTGCTTGAGAGATGTGTGAAGAATTGGAAAGTGAGGGTGGTATTTATAGTGGAGTAGAGGGGTATTTTTCATTAATTTAATCATTATTATAATATTTTTCCAAAGATTATGAATAGTCTAAGTTAATGTGACCTGAAATAGTTGTAATGGAATTATATTTTTATACAAGTGTCCTAACATCACTTATGTTGTCATAAATAGTGTATTTTACTGATAATTTGATTTTGTAGTATTTTATCATATTTCACTATTCATTGAAAATTCCAGAATTTCAAAAAAAATCCCAAAAAATAACCCTAACCATTTTTCGATGTGTAGAATTCAAAAATGAAGTCCATTTTTTGAAAATAATTTTCAAAATATAATTAATTTAATTTTTAAATAAAATCATACATAATTGAAAAATTAACAATTCTAATTCTATAACAACTTCTATATCACGATCAAAAATTAACCAAGATGTTATTATCTTAAATCCATAAGAAAATAAAATATTAAAAAAAATTACTACTCATTAGGGTCATATTACTGTTCACAGTAATATTCATAAGGGTATGTTACTACTCAAAAAAATAAACAAGTTGGTTTTATTAGACTCCAAATAAAATACTAAACACAATTGTAGATGATGTTTTCTTTAAACTCAAAACATAAAAGTTGAGAAATTATGTTTAGAGGCTAGTTATAAATATCTAGTTAAAAAATGTTCCATAAATTTCTATTTATTTTTAAAAAAAACATGGTGTGTAAAAATAGGAATACAGGTTGTCCTAAATTTCATAAATGTTTTATAGGGCACCAACTCTAATTGTCTCTACCACCATTTATGAACTAGTGGAAATAAATTTGTGTATATAAGAAGATATAGGACCGTCCATGATCATTGTATCCATGTATTCTAAAGAGAAAGAGGTATATACATCTTTCTCTTGGTTGCATCGAGATGTAATCACTTGAAAATGCATAGAAATTATAGTCCAATATCTCAAGGTGGACACTCACCAGTTGGGCCTACCAGAGGACCACAAGGGCTATTAAAAAGCATAAAAAAGAACATAACCACCACATAAATCCAAAATAGAGGCTAAAGGTGAAATGATCATCAGATATAGCTTCATTATGGTGTTCCAATATATAAATTGGTGATTCAATATAGTTATCATTAAAAATAAGATAGGGAAAAGCAGACTTTGTATAAATTTTATCAATCTCGGTCGGCACTACCAGAATGATGATTTTCTAGTTTGGATCATAGATCTATTGTTTGAAAAAACCAACAATAATATGGATCTCTCCATCATGGATGGCTATTAAAGGTATAAGAAAATCCAAATCCCCCATGAAGATATAGAATCACCATTATTTAGTGCCCTCGGTGATTATTTTTATATCATGTAATCCCTTTTACCTAGTAGTTTTTCAATGCTACATACCAATGTGACATGCTTCAATTACCAGAAACCATCATGCATGTGTTTGTTAATAACCATTATGATAACTAGGGAGTTCCATTTATAAACCACGCATATCACCATGTATATTTTGAAACCATCTTCAAAAATCTACGACAACTCATTCAGAAAATGATACCCTTGAAATGTTATTTCATAATTAACATAGCTACATTCATCATCTTTATTGTATTCCATCATGGAATAGAATTTATCCATGTGATTGCAAAGTCTATCACTATAATTTCACCTCCTCACAACATCATTGAGTTGAGAAGAATTCAAGGATACTTTTCATACATTTGGAACTTCACAACCATCCTTGTAGGAAATTTTTTCCCTTTACCAGGATGATGAAAAAGGAGTTACATATCAATTTACTAATGATTTTATGAATGTATTCATAATTATATTGAAATATCTATTAATCCATCTAGTGTTGAAGCTTCTATTAAAAGGATGACCACTTATTTTGTATGATTCAGCTTCAGAATGATCACTAGGGGCCTTCCTTGTAATGAAAAATGATGTTGGAAGAGAAAATATTCATTATTATCACATTATAACCATGATATTTGGTAACCATTGTTACATAGATTTGAAAAGGATCTTTTGTGGGAAAATATCTATAGTTCAAAAACCTAGGCACTACATGTAGTAGTTTTTTATAAAGTTTGTTCCATAAAAATTGGACAAAGGCTGGAACTAGTAGATTTTTTTGGCAGAAAACCGCTCAATAGAAAAGGCCTCATTGGATATTGAGATATTGAATAAAGAGGTCATATCTATTCAATAATAACTACATATATGTGATATTAATTATTAATGTTCATCTAGAAGCCTTGTATAATAGATAATGGAAGACCCTGAGCTAAAAAAAGTGGGGCTGGGGGTCCTACTCATATCTCCAGTAAAGACAGTCTTGCCTTACTCTGTCTTATAATTGGAGGGGTGCAAGAAAAATTAAGACGAATATGATGATATAATTATAAGGATAGATATAGAAATTTATATAATTAACTCAACATAATGTACATGGATATTACAACATTTTTGTGGAATACATATACACACAACTAATAACCAAATTAGTTTGGTGCTTTTAGGAAATTGAAATCATAAACAACTACTTATTAATGAATCTAAATACACTGTCAAAAATTTATTCATATCCATAACCCCTTTTTTACATATCATAATTAAAACAATTCTTCAAATCCGAAGGAAAATAATCATAAGAAATTGGTGAGCTCAACTACTCAGTAAGGGTAAGAAATAGAGGTATGTAATGATAAACATAAGCATAATGGTTATGAGAATGTATTCATAACATTATTAAATCACACCCTACATATAAAAGATCATAAAAATGAATCAATGAAAAATATTAGTAGTATATAAATAATAAGTAATATGTGCATCAAAGAACATAATCCATGAGATCATCACATTGACATAAGACATGAAATTATAGAATACTAATAAACATGAAACATTGTAACATGTATAGATAGTAATAGGTTCAATCATTAAATTAACTTTATGAATTCATTCCATTTTATAAACATATAGACATGAAAAAATGGTCTATTCATTATATTATGGGCATGAAAACCATGTGCACAAATAGAACTGTGAACATGAAATTTGGTTCACACATAACATATATAGCTAATGAGTTAAAAATATTTAACCAATTAATTGGAGGGGAATATTGGTCCCACCCATAAGCTACTAATAACCATATATATGTGTTCCATTAGAACATAATTCATATTAAAACCCATTAAATGAAATGAGTTTCATAAACATCCCATCATAACACATCTCATAGAAATGAAAAAAATTAATATTTATCAATCAATCACATAAAGAAAACCTTTAGATAAATAATATGAATTGTATCATTGAATCATATACACAGTTTATCATAAGGGATGTAAAATAATTTTTTATTATAAAGAAAATGGGTTGAAATTATTATGTGGAATAATTATGAAGTAAAATATCCATTCCATTTTGAAAATGTTTTCTTTTATTAATATTCCAAGAAATTTTAAAAGAAAACATTTAATTTAAAAAAATTTATTCTGGAAAATTATAATTCAATGAAATAATGATTAATATTATATGAAAATTCCATTCATTTGTTATGATTTTAAAAAAATCATTCAAATACTTCTGTCATTAAAGTCATAAAGATCTTTATTTAGAGGATGAAAAAAATGTTATTTTCAAATAATTTGGTAAAAAGTAAAATATGTTTAAAAATAACATTGAATATTAATTGGATAATAGTAAAAACATTTTTTAATAAAATATATAAATAATTATGTGGAAGGTATATATTTTATATTGGAGATTTAAAATGCATCAAACCCAATGTTAATAAGATTGTGAAATAATCGGTTATGAATTATAATTTTTAGAATTGAATTCCCAAAGAAATAAAGAAAATATTAAAGTAATATATTAGTATAATAATATTCTACATAATATTTATATTATAAATTCATGAGAATTATTTAAAATAAACAAAATAAATAGCTACTGTATGATGCTTGTGTCCCACAAAAACAAAATTGAGATAAAAATCCCCTACCTTATGACTTAACTATCATCGTACTCATAAAATAATATGGAATAATAATTATAAGTTTATTATTAACTAATTAAATAACCATATTATTGAATCTAATACCATATATTATTTTATTATGCCATTTTATTATTCATTTATTAAAACTTCTTGGTTAATGTTATGTTTTGGGTAATATTAGCTTTATTTTTCACAAGTGTTATGAATTGTGTTAGTTTTTTCATATACATATATCAAGATTAAACTAACCCCAATAAGATAAAAATTATATAAATATAATAATGGTTTAGTGAATATGTGTTTATAATAATATATAAAATAGGGAATAAAAAATGAAATGCATCATTCATAGAGATGATAGGCCATAAGTACAGATAAACGTTATTTCCATACTCATGTCATATTAATAGAATAAAACTAAATTAATTATATATAATATCATTATAATATAATTATTTTGAAATATATATCATATATTTTAACTAATCATATCTTTTATACAATCTATGTATAGTTTGAATGAATTTCATTGCTTTAAGTTGGCGGTACTCAACACGTATACAAAAGAAGTTATCGAATTTAGAAAAAATTGACATAATTGCATTATAAGTTGTATTATAATTATAAAAACATAAATAAATCATAAATATAATATATATATTATTAAAAAATATATTAAATAATGGTTTCCAACCTACAAATGTTGAAATGGAAGAACTAATGGCATCAGTTTACGTTGCGCTAGTCTGCATTTCACTACAATGATTATTGTGTATCCCAACTGATGGAAGTATGTATGAGTGTAGGTATAACCCTTAATATGGAATAATATCATTATATTAATGTTAATGATTTTATTTTAAAAAAATTAAATAAAAATAATTGATGGGGTTTTAAGAAGAAATAAAAAAACATTAGTTGATTAAGATTACCTCATCATTGGGTATCTTCATTTCATTTTACCAAATGGACTACATTGGTTGGATATCAACACATATTAAGGATCCTAGTATTGAGATAGGTAATTTGGATGGAAATTTGGATATATTGTTTCCAAAAAATTGTGTTCTAATTTTTGTAAAAAATAATTGAATAAGAGACCTTTTATAAGAAAGTGGAGGCACACTTTTTGAATTTCTTAAATATTATTTTTTAAAACAATCATTCTCAATTCAAATAACAAATAACATCCATTTATTTGACTTTAATATATTATAGGGTTTAAATCTCTTCAAACAATATATTTTATTCATGTTTTTGTTTTATTTTAAGCATTATCATTTTGTTTAACCCTTTCTTTTTCCATGTAATTTTTAACAGTTATAATAATTATTTCATTATTTATTTGAAGTAATTTTTATAGATAAAGATTAAATTGAACCATGTATTGAAAATTTATAATATTTTTTTCCATGTTCCATCCCCTTGTCCATATTTATTATTTTAATTTTTATAAATAATTTAATGACATATTATTTCCATTAAATGTCCTAAGTATAAATTTTTACAATATTCATTACATTGACATTAATAAAATAAATACCAGATGATAACATATAAAATCATTTAATACAAATCTAACATGTCATATATTACAATTAATTTCTTAGATAACTTCAATTTCTTTAAATTATTATTCTTTTATTACCTATAATATCATTTAATTTATTGTTTCATTACTTGATTAATTACTACATCATAATTGTGTAAATATTTAAGAAACAAATTCACTAAAATTTAATTAATAAAAAATAATGATTTAGATAATCCTATTAGAATTTAAAAAAATATATATAGTTAATAATATCTTATATTTAACTACACATTAAAAATATTATTCTTTTTACAAGTAAGATTGTGTTATTATTTCACTTTCTTTGATTTTAATAATATCCAAGTAGTTTTCATGGAAAATCGTCCATTAAATTATTAAATTTTAATGCATAGGTTTTGAGGGTCGATTTAAATTCATACAATAATATTCATTCCCATGTTTGGGTAGTTTTTGAATATTTAAATTATTATTTTTACCCTTAATTATATGACTTTCCATTAACCGTGTTAATAAAATAACTAAAATTACTATTCAAATTTTACAAAAAAATAAATGGGATCTAATTAATAAATTTGTACATATATTTCTAAAAATGGGATACATTTTTTCAAAATTAATTCAATAATCTTGAATAAATCTACTATATATTAATCATACATAATTGATGGAGTAACATGTCATTAAAATTAAAATGTTCAAATTAATTAAATTGTTTTTGTCAAAATTCAATGTAATTTTGATTATAAGGGACTAAATGGAACAAATGATAAACCGTTTCTAAATGTAATCTATAAAACTAATAAATATATAATTTAAGAATAAATTATTTTACTAAAAAATCTATTTTAATATAAAATTCAGTATTTCCTAATATTCATAAAAAAAGAAACTTAACAGAAAAAAAATTACAAATTGTATTTTTTATCCATCATTCTAATAATCATATTATTTTTTCAAATATGACTTATAAATGTTTCAAAAAAAATAAATTTAAAACAAATTCTCAATCAAAAGGAGGAAAAACATTCATTATAGAAAAAATATTCCTTTATGCGTAAAATTAGATTTTTTCTTATATAATATGTAGAAAATAAACATAAGGTGAATGATAAAATTCAGATTCAATATTTTATAAATAAATTTAATTAACCTAATATATCAAAATTAATTTTTCTATTTTTTGTTATCAAACACATTTTAGAAAATTTAAATAGTTATTCCGAAAAAAATATCATTCTACTTTAAATAGGATTTTACATTAATTTATAATAAATTGTTTAATAAATAATATATACATTTGTAAACCATATTTAAAAATTTAGTTAATCATGCTCATACATCCCATTCTAAAAACAAGGTGATAAATTTTTTATTTAAATGATAATAATTATTAAATGATTTTACAAGGAAAAATAGATTTGTGTTTAATAAAAGCTAATATAGTGTTGTGTATAGCATGTGGTTCACTTGGCATAGTGTATAATGAATTAATAAAAAAACTATATGTAGTTTTTTTGTGAAATCAAATATATCTAAAAAATAATTTCATGAAAAAATATTTATCAACATCTCAATGTGATTCATTCTTCCACCCTTAAAATGAATCTCTCCCTCGAAATTCATTTGGGATGTCCACAGTTTAATACAAAGAATCTATTTTCATAGAAACCAACAATATCAAATTGAAAACTAAAAGTACTTTTAAAAATGTTATTTTTTAAACATAATGATTACCCAAAATATCTAATAACTAGGTTTCCACATAGAATAGAATATATGGAAAATAAAAACATTGACATGGAATAGAAATCAAACAATAATGTTCTGATGGATAGTGATAGAGAAGAGTATATAGGGAACATTAATGATCATAAATCCATAACACAATGATTTTTGAAAAAGGTCCTTGATATCATAAAAAATTATGATAATTGGATAATATTTTATTTCATGCCCATTTTTCTAAAGTTCAATAATTTTCCTAATAAGATATACTTACTTGATATCAGAATTATCTCACATATTATTATGCCCTAACAAATTTTCAATTTATCTATTACTCTATGAAATATTGGTTAATTATTCCATAATGACGTACTATATGAAAATATTATCTATAAATAGAATAATATGTCATTACATATACCTTTTCATGATAAAAAAACATTATCACAAGTTATACAATAATAATAAATCATCATATGGAGAGATAATACATTAATATCTAAAATATCATCTGTTGTTTTTCAAAAACCATTATATAAATGGTTTTCCTTATAACCCTTACTAATGATTAATTTCCAATCCTTTAGATATAATTTCACACATTTCTCAAAAAATATCTTCGTATTGAACCCACATATACCATAAAGTAGATCATATTAGTATCCTACCAAACATTTGATGACCTTTATTATGTATTTTATTGAAACTTTATAATTACCCTAAATACTTATTTAAAACATGAATTATTTTTTTCCAAATTGTATTGGATATATTTCATAAGTCCAAAAATTTCGTTAACTCCATCTATGATAGAATAAACAACTTTTTCAACAAATCCTTATTCAGTTCCAAGGGAGTCGGCACATTCAAGTTGTTTTATTGATATCGAAAATAACATTATCAAAACAACAATATCTTATTATTAGAAACATATTATGGGTTATCTTTCACCTAATTTTTTGTTTAACTGGAATATTACATTCTCATTAAATAACATTTCTATGTATTCGACATCATACACCATATCCATTTCAATCCTTAATGAAATAGTTAAATATCAAATTCCAATATATCTACACTTAAATCATCTATCATTATTCATAGACCATTACTCTAGATTCAACATATTTTTTATTCATATAATATGAAATATTAATCATGTTTTAAGGTTCTCCAATCCTAAATCTAATCATTCTTGTTATTTATAATGTAAAAAATAATAATTTTAGAACATCACATACCCTTCACATGTCATTTATGGTCTCATTATCCTCAACAGTATAACTAATCATCGTACAAACTTCCTAATTATATTCAAGATATTTCATCTTAGGATTTTTATTTTCATAATGAATATACTTTCCTTGTTTGAAACATTTAATTTTAACCTTAATTATTATAATTATCTCTTATCGGATAAGATAAGAAATCGTAGTCTGAGTAACACTAATCATAGAATAGATAATACATAATCATTAAAAATAACATATATGATGACTAAATGATGAAACCTACATTTAAATCAATGAATCCTTAGACTTATCCTTAGATATATCCCAAGACATTTCGTAAAAAAATATCCCTAGAGATATCATTAAATTTTTCTCATTTGAGTTTTCATGGGTTGACTAAACCTTTTCTATGATACCAAATATAATGACCTAGGATTTTAATAAATTAATATTACATATTTCTACATGAATATTCATTTAATTACAAAAATACATGAATAAGTATAGTAATAGTTTTGTTCATTTGGAATATTGGAACATATTGGTATAAATTGTTGAATGATATTCAACATATCCTATAAATAACTTTCCCTTTAGTACTCATACTAATAACCATTCTTTATATCATGAGGAAAATAAGATAAGAAAGGGGAGATATCAGATGTTCATAAAGGGTAAAAAAGGAGATATGTAAGAATAAAAATGAGCTTAAAAGGAAATAGAATGTTTTCATTTCATTATAAAATCATACCATGCATATAATAGATCATAAACATGAATCAAGGAATAAATATTTGTAGTTCATAAAACCCAAATCATATATAAATTATAGAACATAATCCATGAGATCATAGCGTTGACATAAAATAATAAATTGTGGAATACATATAAACTTGAAACTTTTTTAACATTTACAAATCATAATAGCATCACTCGTAAAATTAAGTACGTGAAATTGGGCCCTTTCATAAGTTTATGGACCTAAAAACGAGGTCCAGACATAAAATTATAGACAAGACAATCAGATCCATGAATAGATTTGTGAACCTAAAACCATGTTCTAGCATAAAAAATAAACATCACGAGTTAACTGTCTTAACCCAATTCGTTAAATGGAAATATAGGTCTCACATGACACATAATGAAAACCATACCTACATGTACCAGAAGAACATAGAAAATATTAGAACCCATAAAAAGAAATGGTTATCATAAACATTCCATCCTAACTCGTTGCAAAGAAACAAAATTCATAAGTATCAATCCATCATAACCATAAGACATTTGGAGAAATAATAAGAATGGTATCACAAGATCATATCCCTTATAAAAACTAATGTACATAAAATATTGTTGTCTTTCTAGGAAAATGATTTTGAAAGATTACATGAAATAATATTTGACAAAAATAACATTCCCACTTGGAAAAAATTTTTTTCCTAAAATTCTGTAGAATTTTAACATATTATGTGAAAATAACGTTGTACTATTTTAATCTATGCCTCAAATAATTATGGATTCTTGAAGGATACATATTCCATTAATTCAATATAATTTAAAAACTAATTACTTGTTTCTATTTTTATTGGCAAGTCACAAAGAGACTTCTTTTGAAAATGATGAAAAAATCATTTGAAACTTTTTAATAAAACACCAAATTTGGGTAAAAAATATTATATATTAATTTAAAAAAAGTAATTTTTTTAAAAACATATTTATAATATTTTTAATTATAAGATAAATATTACAAAATACTGATTTAAAATGAAACAATACAGATTATTGATAAAATTGTGAAATAAACACTTAAGACTTTGTAATTAGTAGAATCATTTTCCCCATGAAAGAAATAAAATTATATAGATATTAAAATACCATAATACTAATAATAATAATTATAAAATACATTCATTTTATGTATATAAACCACAAAAAATGAAACAAGTACTATATAAGGCTTGTGTACCACGTAAATAAGAGGGAGACAAAAATCCATTACATTATGTCTACACTCTCATCAAACTCATAAAAAAATAGTACAATAAAAATAGCTTTTTATACAAAGATTATAGAACCATATTATTTTACCCATTTCTATATATGACTTTATTATGAATTTATATTACCTGTTTAATAAAAATTCCACATTAATGTTATGATTTAGAAAATATCGGCTTCATTTTTTTGTATATAATTATATTTGTTATATTTATGGAACTCTTACTTATATCATGATCACATTATCTTCATAATTTTGAAAATGAATTAAATATTATATTTTTATAAAAATATTTATTTATAATAATCTATAAAATATATAATTAGAAAATGAAATACACTATTCATGGAGACGGTAGGCTCTACGTACACATGAATGTTGTTTCCATTTATTTTTCATATTAAAATAAATATGGTAAATGAAATAAATATATATTATAATTATAGAATAATTATTAGGAAATATATGTCGTATGATTTCACTAATACCATCTTTAATACATTCCATGTTATGTGTGAACAAATCACATTGCTATGGGGATGGGGTAGTCCACACATCTTCAAACGAGGTTATCATATTTAGAAAAATAAAAGAAGGAGGGTATGAGATATATAACAGTTCAATAAGACTAAATAATTCATAAATATCATCAATAGAATATATTTAAAAAATTTCATCATTATTCCCAACTATAAAAGGTGTAAATCAAAGGACGAACGACATTAGTTCGTGGGATGATTGTCTCTATAACTTATAAACAATGAATTTGTATCCCATTTTATGGAAGTGCGTGTGAATATTGGTAAAAACCTTTATATAACAACATACAAGTATATATAGGTTACTAATATTATTATATAATCCCAAAATAATATTTATAGAATGTTTTTATTAAATAAATAAAACTAAAATGTTGGTTGATGAACATTACCTCTTCTTTGGGCATCTCCTTTTGATTTTCACAAATGAACATTACTGGTTGGATTTATACCAAAAGTAATGATTATATGATAAATTTATTAATTTGGGAAGTATATATGGATTGGTTTTGGAAGAAAAAATCAGTTATGAATTATAAAAAATATATAAGAAGTGGTTCCCTTTTATAAGAGATGGGAGGTGTATTTTTATAATTTCTCAAAAAATTAATTTTTAAAACATTAAATATCATTCCAAATAACAGGAAAATTAGTTTTTTATAATTTTAGATATGATACAGTTTAAATATCATTAAAAAAATATATTTTAGACATGTTTTGGTGGTATTTCAAACCATATCATTTTGATTTACCGTTGGTTAATCCATTTAAATTTTAACTATGGTAATAAATTTTCCAACACTAACAGGATGTGACTTTTACATATAAAGTGTCAATTGTATAATAAATCTAATGTTTAATTTACTTATATCATATATAATCCATTTTCTTTAATTATTATTTTAATTATTTTTAAAATATTTTAATAAAATGTTATTTTCATAAAATATCATATGATTCAATTTTTACACTATTCATTATATTGATTGTAATAAAATTGATAAATAAATATAACATCAATCCAATTAAATTAATAAAACAAAAAAAATTAATATTTACCTATTAAATTAGTGGATAACCATAATTAAGCAAAATTTTATTTCTTTTAATATTTACAATATCATTTAAATGATTGTTTCTTAAATTTTATAATTATTATATCATCATTGTGTAATTATTGATGAAAACCATTTCATCACTGAAAATTAGAAATAATATACAATTACAAAATTAAATATTATATCTTCCATTATTATATACTTATTTAGCATATATTCTATTTATCCACATTGTATAACTATATTACTTTTGAAAAGTAAGAGTGTGACATATTGTTGCTCTCTTTGATTTTAGTAATATCAGTGTCATTCTCTATAAAAAGTGTCATGTAAGTTATTAAATTTATAAACATATGTGTAATTGGTCTAATTAACTTCATCAAATAAAATTTTTCCATGATTTTTCTGGTTTTATATAATTTATAATATTGTATTTCCACTTCATTAACTAATTTATAGTTAACCACAGTAATAAAATTTAATAAAAATAATCTTCATATTATTTGAAAAAATAGGTTCCAAATTAATAATTTTGGACCTTTTAATTATGAATATTGATTTAATTTCTCCAAATTAAATACATATAACTTTTATATACTAATTAAAAATTAATCGTGGAGATGAGACGAAACAAGTATTTGAAGTGAAAACATTCAAAATATTGATATGTTTTTATATCCAATTCAAATTTTAAATTGATTCCAATTGACTTATTTAAAATAAATGATAATATAATTATCAAATTATACATTTAAACCAATGAAAAATATAATTTAACATAATAAATTATTTCGATTCAAAGCCTATTTTAAATTAGAATTTTGGGTTTTTAATTGATCATAAAAACATGAAACATAAATGAAAAGTAACAAAAACTAATCCAAAGTAAATTGTGATATCCGAATTTTACATTATATGATAATTTTATAAAATATAATTTGTATAAATAGCAGAAAAAATATTCAAAACATGTTCTCCATCAAAATGTAAAAAAATAGAAATTTTAGAAAAATGCATCTTTTATGCATGAAATTGTATTTGTTCTTATGTCAGTTATAGAAAACACAAATGATGAATTTCAAATGATAGATTTAATAAATTATTAATATATTTCATTTATATAATTCATAAAGATTTATTTTTTATTTATTTGTATAAAATACACATGTACAAAATTAAATATTTTTTCAGAAATACATATCCTTATTTATAAGGGCTTTTACATTTATTTATAATTGATTGTTAAAATAATTATATATAAATATGTAAAAAATATTTCAGAATTTTTTAATCATATTCATACCCTTCATTTAAATACTAGGTAACAACAGTCTTACATAATTAATTATAATAATAAAATGATGTTTCATAAAAAATTGTTGTTGTGTGAAATGCATTTTAAGACAAGGTTGTGTATAGAGAAACATTAACATATTGAATCATTTAATTAATTAATAAAACAATATATTTTCAGTTTTGTGTGAAATGATTAATATTGAAATGTTTAAATTAATATGGAAAAAATATAACACAAAATCATGGGGTGTTACACTTAGAGTAGATGTAAAACACTAGAACATAAATGGTGATTCAGAACTAGTTAGCAAGTAGGTTAATGATGATTATTTTATCAAAAAGAAGAGCTAATTGACCATTTAAATAAATTACAATGAGTTGATGTGGAATTCCATTTGGAGTAGACCCTAAATCATTTCCCAGGATTGAAAAATTCTCATGTCAATGCATAGAAAAATACAACCATAGCGCTAGAATATCTAGACCAGGATGAGACAATAATCAACATTGTGCATCTTCGTATGTAATCAGCTTTAATTAAAGAAAACATGAAAGTGATCGATGAGATTTTCCCAATCCCTAAATCATATTGTCCTAGAACTGGATCGATGAACCCATTTTGTACTACCTTCAAAAAGTAGATCTCCCATCAGAAAGAGTATGGATAGAGAGACATCCAAACCTGAGAAATTAACATTGATTTGTATAATCATATGAATCTTCAAAACATCCTCTAAAAATATATCAATAATGACTTCCTTCTCAGTCTAATTGGTGGAGAAGAGAATTACGTTTTCATGAAGGAAATGGACACTAGATCATGTGGTTCTCAACAGTCAAGATCCATCCTTCCTATCAAATCTGGTGGCATGGGTACTAATGGCCCACCATAATTCATTACAGTACAAAATTCACAAAAACATTCCACTGCATATAGGTTCAGGGTAACTTCACCCCTATCACCTAATGTTTCTTCAAACAACCAAGTAGTCCAAGACATTCTCTATATGAGGAATGGATGTTGTGGTCAATATCCTACCACTACGAATATGATATTAATGTATATTCTCAAAAAAAAAGAACACCATCTCAATGTCAGCCAAGATGTAACCCTAAAAGAGGCTTGGGAAAGGATCATTATTAGTTTTGTGAGAGCTAACAACATCAAAAAGTTTATGGTCCCTCATACAATAATCACAGACGATTACAAAATTTTTTATTTTGCTAAATTGGAGAAATCGTATCAAGAGTATGACAGTATGTCCAAACATTCAACTTAATACCATTCAGTGGCTAACATATAGATAGAGGGATTTAGCAACACCCTAGAAAATATACTCTAGAATATGATATATATGGACAAGAAGTCTTGGATAAAAAATACATTTCATGCCATGTGGATATATCAAGCCATGACCCGCTCTTTGATACAGTTAACTACATACTAATTATCATATGGGATAGAGGTGTACTTTCCCATTATAGTTGAATTAACTTCCCTCTTCATCACCATATGTGATTTGTAAACCACAGATAATAAATCATAGAAACTACTCGATGAATTTAAGAAGCTGGATGATAATTGATTTGATGCTTCTTGCTATTTTGTGGTTCACAAAAAATTGGATTTCAAGAACAATTATAAAAAGTTCCCCTCTAGTATTTAATCAATTGATAGATATTATTGGTTCGTATAACATCGATAATATAAAAAAAACCTCCAATGTTGGATCAAAAATGTGAGGGACCCTATGCCAAACACAATGTCTAACCCAATAGATATTTTTCCATGATCATTGTGGTGAGAAATCCCACCATGACACCCACCAATGTGAGGCTATTGAAGAAGTATTTTGTTTAACCCCATTAATCATTATCCTGATCACATAACATTAATATTTAGGATGCATCCTATTTGAATGTTTTTTTAACTACATGCTGCATCATATTGATCGCCTGACATTAAACTACATGGTTCATCATACTGATCTCATGATGTTAAACTATATAATGAATCATCTTAAACATTTTATGTAAAACTTTATGATTCACCATATGAATCTAATGATGGTAAAATAAATGTTTCATCTTTCATATCTCAAAATGTTAAACTGTGTGTGGGCTTCATCCTAATTGATTGAAGTTAAATTTCTTTGTGCATCATCCTAATACCATGATATTGAACTTCATAATAAATCATCCTCTTAACATGAGGTTAATCTAAACACCCATTATAATCCATACCATATGACTCTAAATTGTGTATCTATGTCCCAGGTACAGAACATTAAAATTGTGAAATCATTTGGTGCAACGTGACATTAATCTTTTATCGAGGGTCTGAAATCCATAAACCAAAACATGGAATCATGTTCCAAGAATTACAACATTAAAATGACTGTTATCATTCTCAAGAATGTGTTATGTGGAAATAGGCCTCATAGAAAATTCTTCATTTTGGTTCCGTTACTCTATCACTCTATGTGTACATGTTTTTGGAAAACCCCCCTTCACTTGTTCCGAACTCTATTGCATTAAACATGAAACCTAATTTAATGCATCACAACTTAAAACTGTAAGAAATAGTCCTAAAAATTGTTTATTTGGAATGTGGTAATCCAAGTTCATTATTCATTTTGGGATTATTATGCCCTGACTTCACCCATATCCATTTTGTAATTTAACTCCCTTGAAAAAAACTATACGACATTAAACTAGTATTTAACATCATTATCGTATGTTGTTAAAAACACTAGAATCATCGTTTCAATCAATAACATACTAGATTTGATCTAGATTATTATTGGAGAAAGGAAAAATCCCCAATCCTCCATTTCAGATTCAAATCCATGTGGAGATTTTTTGTCTAGAACTATGAGTGGAATCAATCGTAGTGACACAGAATACATACTAATGCCTATACTTCTCATATCAGGACTAACCATTAATATTTGCAGTCCATTAGATTATTTTCTTACCAACCATTGATATCAAGCATTATATTCATGTCGATAGTAAGTTTCATGATTGTCTATAAAATTATCCTCCCCAAACATATAAGAAAATTATCTTATTTTCATTACCTTAAACATCATCGTAAATTTCTTGTTTTACAGGAAAATAAATTGTGTAACACCAATGTCATTACAGTATGATGTTAAACTGCACATCATCATAATGCTATCACCATTGAAAACAATTACCTTATCATTGGTCACCTACCATTCCATTATATAGGAGATGTAATAATTTATAGATACTTTTTCCATGTCCCATCTACAAAATACAAATACACTTCCCCCATATGTATAGATTAGACATGCATAGTGTGTTCTAGTTCAGAAGTACATGTGGTTTGATTCATATTTATGAAGGACACAAAGATATTCTCATATTTCTATTCATAGGCCAAGTAGAAAGATGCCTCTATTTTCCCATTCAATCACCATTTTCCATTCCACGTGATGTTAAACTGTTCAGGGTTCTAGAACTATGTGTAGCTTATTTCTATTCACACATGATATGTAGTGACTCCAAGAACTCTACCCCGATTCTAGCCATAATAAAAAATAAAATTCCCCCTCCCTTTGTATGAAAAATATATTCATAGGGATCCAATTCCAGAACTAGGTATTAATTGATCCTATCATCACAGGATATTTAGAAATGCCTATATTTTAAATCCTAGTGCAACCAATCCAAAAAAACATCCCCCTCACTATGTATAGGCCTGACCTCATCCAATATCACTCTATAAAGAACTCAGTGCAGCATGATTCTCACCATATTATGATATGTTGTGATTATTAGACTTCCACATCATGGTATATCCACAAAATATTCATTTTTCCTATATACCTTGTCTTATCACATGTGTAAGGCTAAATAAACACTTCCATCCATTGATTCCCAAACTACAAATAGATCATGCGGGCTTAAGAGTTTTTGGAGTGGATTCCTCACATGGTCAAGGTGTGTCAATCCATAGGGGTAATTTTTGGTTCTAGTAGAAATTCATTATTAGGGACTTCAATAATCCTTACGCATTACATAAAACTACATGAATTTATGACATACATCTTTATTAACATAAGTTTACCCACATCATTACAACAAGACATTAAAAAATAGGGGTAGTGGCCATACCGAATGACATTAAACTGAATGGGTATTCTAGAACAATGCATGGAATGATTCCTTCCATGATAGGATTTGTAGAGGTAACCATATCATTTATATTGGTCCCAACCACAATAATTCATCTTCTTGTTGGAGAACCTTTTCCATTCCATATGATGTTAAAATTCATGGTGCCACAATAACTTCGTATGGATAGAATCTCATTTCTATGGGATACATATTGATTATAGGGCCCTATGTTCATGTCCCAGACACATAGAGAATAAAATGAAAAATGCCCACATATATTGTTGGCATATACAGATCAATGTAGAATATCAAATATTTGGGATCCTCATTCACTAATGTATCAAGGAAACTCAATTGTTACCCATACACAAGAGTTAAATAAATATATAGTTAATTTTACACTCCATATCTATTCATGTTCTAATTGTTTCTCATATACATGGATACATATCTTCACATAATCATTCCCTATGCCCTAGGAAATTTTGGGTCTTCAAAATATTCTTTCATCCAAAAAAATGGATGGTTAGTGTCCCATAGACGCCTTTGTTTCACTGCATTAAATATTCCCTGATTGTAAATGAATAAGGTTCCCCCAAAAATTCCTATCAACCTAGGGTAAATTTAACCCCACGAAAATATTTTCCGATCTCCATACACCCAATGGAATTGATGCCCCATCTTACTTCTTCTGATCTAAGAACCTATAGTATCATAGTTTTTACATTCATTCCCCTCTCATGTTTGAAGAATATCAAAAACTCTTGGCCTAATTAGCCTCTAGATACTCATGTTTTATATGAAAAAGTGTCCTAAACATATGACCATAAACTACATGACTCCATATTGTGCTTATTTCAATAGGATTAAGTACATAGACAATTTCATAATAACATGACACTAAAATTCATGATATTAATAACTATGTGTTGTATTATTAGATTCAGTATAGGCAACATAGTGACACTATAATGTTCGATCATGGCTCCAAACATAGAAAAATTTTCAATTACCCATCCTTGTGTATGGGAGATCTTAATGTGGAACATTAGGATAACTATGTCTGGATGGATTTATATTATAATAGGATACACAGTGACAACCATACCATACATCATATTTCCTTCATTGTTTTAAAATTTTATCCCCATTTCCATTGTATGGGTCAGACCTACCATGAATTTTCTAGAAAACTAATAAATGTTCCCTCATATCCCCAAGAATGATGTAGATCTGCATTAGAGAATTCAATATGTTGCTTTCCCAATTTTTGAGCTCCCTTTAAAAATAATTCCATTACTCACCCATGGTTTAAACCATCATATGGAAATTTCTCAAAAAAATCCATCTTGATTCTTGTTTCGATGAGATATACAGTGACTTCTGAACCGCTTGTCTCATAACCCACCATATAAAAAAGGACAAAAATATTTTCCTATGTTTGGTTCATACTAGATTAATGGAAATGACTCTACCTATTACCAATAAAATTTGACATGGAATTTCCATTTCATGTCCTAGAACTCTCTTATTGCAAACCAGACTATGTGCCCAGAAAAGTATAAAACCTCATAAACCCTATGGCCATAAAAAATGAAAGAGAAGTTTGCTAAAAACACCATTGATAGACTATAAAAAATATTCCACAGTTGGCTATGCATATATTTCCCATAAAAAAGTCTTTCAACCAAAGGAACATTAATCCCCATGAGAGGAATTTACTCTCTTTTTACTCCACTAAGAAGTTTAAGTCCACATCACTACTTCGATATATAAACCCCAAAATTATATTTTATAACATTCTCTCATTAATTACAAATGTTTATAGAACATTATTAGATTGATTACTATGAAATGGGATAATTTTTAATCCCTTAATCAAAGAAAAATGACCATAAATACTATGTCTCACACATCATTTATTTAATAAATAAAACTATATAGTTCATTTACTAGTTTCATGAAACAAATCAACACCATACACCAAACAATATTTACAAAATCAAAATTCATGTATGAGTGTTTTCTCATTCATGACCAATACTGATGCATATTCCCTTGTCATTTTTAGATTTTATTCCCTTAAAAATTCACCCATCGTGTTCTTGAAAATTCCATATTTTCATAAAATTAAATGGAAATTGGAACTGGTTGGTCAGTCTCATGAAATCTCCTTTATTTGACAGTTCACAATATTCCTTCATTGGCTTAGCACAAGTCACACACCAAAATTCCTATCAACCAAAGGAAAAATTCACCTCCATGAGAGGACTTTCCTACCTATGTATACTCTATAAAATTCATGTTGTAAACCATTATTAGAGTTACTCCTCATGTACATCAAAATATCGTGTCATTTATTTGAAAATCACAAAACCAAGTTCAAGAAAATCCCTCATTCATGTCTAGAAAATATTGGGTCATTCTCAGCCAATAAGTCCTACCAGGGTCATCACCCCATAATTGATGAATAAATCTGTTTGAAAAAATAAAATAATGAAATTTTTATGGTTTTAAATAAGATAAAAATGACATGAAAATAGAAAAATATTACTAGGTTTATAACCTATAAAGGGCCTCCTAGGAAAAAGTCATGTACCAGCTCACTAGAACTAAACTTCAGATGGTCTTGGAAAAAAATAAAGCAATCAAAAATTAAAAAGGTACAAACACAATTTGGATAAAAACCCCAAAAAGGAAGTCCAAAAAAATACATTTCATCCCCACTAATCCCTCACCACTATGAAATTTCACAAAATTATAGTGGTAATAAAAAATATAAAAAATAGATTTTTATATGTGTCCCTCTAAGTAGTCAAAAATATGCTCATTGAATATCATAGATCTGAACATGATAGGATAATTATAAAATATGTTGATCTAAAAATAATACAATATTCATTGGAATATAATCCTTTTCATCCTAATCAAATCCCATTTATATGGAGGAATTTATTAGGTTTTGAAATTTACACATAAGAACAAGATAATTCAACAAATTTGAAAAATATGAATTAAAATAAAAAGAAGAGTTTGATGAATTATATATAGAGGCATTAAGCTATAAAAAAGAAGTTAGTTTACAATGTGGAATGTTCACCTCAAACCCCCACTCTTATTGGCATTCCACCCCTTCTCGAATCACTCACGAACAAACATGTCTTCTGGAATGGGATAGAACATCCAACAGTCAAAAATGAAAAATGTCATTTACTAGGATAAGATTTTATTTACACTACCAAGAATGACTATCCTTATGACATAAAAATTTCATAGGATGATGTGGTACTTCTGGATACTAAAATCAGAATGATTCCATTTGTAGTGTCAGATGGTTATTTCTATCCTTACAAATAACCACTCACAGATAAATAAGTCCTTTGATGGTTAGTTTTCCACCTGAGATTTTGTAAAAATAAGTCATGTGTCCCACCATGGATGACCGACCATACTAGTTCCTCATCCATTACTTATTCTATAAATTGACCCAAAGGGGGACTAAAAAGTGGAAATATTTTAGACACATAGGGAGACACATGAAAACAAATTTATGACATCTGAAGGAGATGAGCGATGATGAAATGATGAATCATAACCCTCCCCATGGATTTCTAGAATGTAAAAATAATACACATATTAGTGAGGAGGAATTAATGAATCATGCTTCAATATAGAAAATCAGAAACCCATTTCAAACACCATTCTGTGGGGATAAAATTATCTTTTCTTTATAGTTAATAATTCAGCATAGAGAAATTCTATGTGGGTGGAAGCATATCCTGTTTAGAAAATCGCTACAATGGAGGAACTTAGACCCGTGTAGCCACATGACACATGAACCAAAAAATATCCAACATGGAAATATTCTTTGCGAGATGTACTCAGGTTCACATAGAAAACAACTACACGGCAATACCCTCACTTAAGTAGAAACATGATACATAGAGTGAATCTCATCCCACCAAGGTATATGAAACATAAAATGGGACATCCTAGGGAATTCCAGCCTCCTACTCCAATAATCCCCATCCATAGTGTCATTGGTCCCCATGATGTCCAATATATGAACATGTTTAATGGAATCATGATAAGGCGTATTCCAATTCCACCAAACATGTATGATAATGTCTATGGGAACATTACTGTGTCCTCTTGTGTGTAGAAACCTATGGTAAGTGGGTTCATGTGTCAAACATCCTTAATAAGGTTATCACATGGAATTTCTTTGGCTTTAAATTCATGCTATAACAAGGGGTCCCACCATGAGGTGCTTATGTGGAAAACCTTGTTCTAGGTGGCATAAATAATGGTCACTCTTTCCATTCTCTTTTATAGAGGGAATGATCACCATCATAACCAATTCTATGGAATCCCTCATGAACTGGACCCCTATTCTCTCATGTACATGGAAACACATTTTCAATTCTTCGCCTCATCCCTAGGTAATAACCTGATAGGTAACAATATGTGACTATCCCAGTTGAGAAAATAAATGTGTAGATTGTCATATTCAATTATATCTTCCTCTACCTTTAGGCTTCAGTACCTTATCCAATAATGAACCGAATGGATCATTTGATATTCAAATTTACTAATTATATTTTTTTATCACATGAAACATGCATGGTGCGAGCTTAGTGCTTAGTGGCGATCATGACATCTACATGATCCCAAACCTGAAAAGGCACTTCTATAACAGTATACATCGCAACCATACAAAAATCTGTGGGAATCCACATGATGAGTAAGTCTAAATAATCAAACCCATCCATGAACATCCTCCACATGATAAATCACCAAATCAAACACCACAATCATCGTTGTTCAAGTGACTACTCATGTTCCAAAAATCAAATCGAGAATCCATCCTGGAGTGACCCACTTTTATCTTTTATGGGAAGAAACAATTTTTATCCATTCACATTAGCCTAGGTTTGAAATAGATACATCCAAATATATGACTACCATGATATCCAAAATAAAAGAGGATACATTAACACTCAAAGCACTATCCCTATCCCTTTGGGATTTATGACCCCATCCATCAGCAAACCAAATGTATCATGTGTCATTCATTTCTAATTCATCCTCTTGTTTCTCACACTGAACGTAACTCATATTACCATATATGTTACAGGCCATCATTACATTAACATTATTATAAAAATCAACTGTTCCTCATACTCGATACAAGCTTCAAACTGACACAAATCCATGGATGTTCTCCAAATATGTAAGACCATATATCTAATTGAATTGTATTTTTTACGGTATAATACAAAATCATATCTAGTAAACCAGGTAGCTCCTTTGTATAATCCCCACATCAAATCTAACTGATATGAATCGTATTGTAAAGTGTTTATTAAATGTTTAATCCCCAAAAATTCCCCTTAAATGGGACTCATAAATATTTTTATGTCTCAAACCATACCTAACTATATGTAATTTTATTCCCAAATAACAAGGATACATAGGAAGCCACCATAGTGTCAAAAACCTACACCTAAATCAACCTAATTATCTCATGGACATATTAATAGTAGGGTCATATATTCCAAGGATACCACATCTATTCCTAGTACAATCGGTATCCTTGATATAAGTACCACACCATCCATGACTATGAACCATTCACTCAGACCTCTTTTCCACATGAGTTACACAACTTGGTTTAGTCCCCATATCAGTACCCTAAAATGTGTTCTGTCCTGAAAAGTGGCATCCAAAAAACATTGGTTATAATTCCTGTTACGTGGATATGGTGGAATCCCAATTATTTCTTACATTCCAACATAAAAATAGTTATAGTACCCAATGGGTGATGCTAACATATATAGCTCCACACCATGTTTCTTAATATATGTGTCTTCCAAATAAATGGCCAATAAATCCACGAGTTTTCTATAAAATAGGATTGTTGATAGAGAACCTCAGATAAAATCAGATCCCTCCATTGAGGGAGAGCCTGATATATATATAATGATAATTCCAATACCACACTTGGTTATCATAGACCATTTCTTCATTTTTCTATGTTTTCATAATTTGGGATGAACCAATAATTCAAAGAAATATGTTAAATCTATAAGAGTGTCTTGAATAGGTAATAGATCCCCCCAAAAGGGTGTAATGAGTTCGTCCTTCTACCCTTTCAATAAATGTGAGTTATTAAGTTTCTTTTCAATGTTACCCAACAAAAAACTATCTTTTCAATGTAGTTCTATGAGTAATCACAAATATAAGAGTTGTTGTGCATTCCCACCTCCATGAACAAAATTCGTTGGAGTTTGTTCGAAGAAGTTATACACGACATCAATGATTGGACAAAACTAAACCACATATCATAAAAAATTCATACCCAAATGAATCTTCATGTTAATTAATTGTCATGGGATAATTATTCAACGGTAGAATTTGGAATTTTTATGTTCATGTGGCATATTTATGTATGGATTTTCATAAAGTGAAAAGCGGTCTAGGAATTATTTATCCCTAAAGGGATATTATTAAATATTTATATATCATTAGTTGACTTGTAAGTGACCATGTTGTGAAAACAACTCACTTTGTTTATGGGGATATCGATTGAACCCAATCAATAATTTTGTGGGAATTTATCAATTTTGTGAATAATGAATTTTTAGTGAAACTTAGAAGAGGAAATGATTTTATATGATTAAATATGTGAATATTATTATGAAATATTTATATGTTATTCAATATTTATATGATTTTTTATCCATGACGCGTGATTAATAGAACATATTACAACTAAGGCAACCAAACAATCAATTGTATAAATGTTAAGTCATTTTAAATGGATATTAAATATATCACATATTAACATACGCCCCAAAAAATAAATGTATTGTCTCTATTGAGACATGATATATAATAAATTTATTTAAGAACAATATTAATCATTTCCCACACAAAATTTATCCCATGGAACCCTTATAAACCTATCCAACATAACACCATTCTTTATAACATGGGGTAAATGAAACAAAAAAAATAGTGACCACAAAAACTCACTATGAAAAATCAAGAAAGTAAACATTAAAATATTATCAGGGAGTGCATGATATGAACGGTTGTTAGAGAACATTATATTATCTTAACAAATTTATATACAAAAACTCATAGATCATAAATGTTGAGTAATCTCATAATTCCATGTCATAACAAAAGACATGAGTCATAATAATGTACAATTGTCAACAAATAATGATGATCCATGAGAGCATATCATAATAATAAGTAAATATTTTTTGATATAAAAGTAATGATAGAAAATAATTTCCATAATCAAGGATAATAGAAAGACCATTGTAGAGGGTAGATTTTTATAGTGGATTGAGTTTAATCCCCATTCCTATAAACATAGTGGACAAAGTACCATTGTGGAATGAATTCAATATCCATTTCATTTAAAATTATTTTATAAGATATAATTCTTTATCCAATACATTATTTGAATATAAAATTTGGTGTACCAAATACATAATTAAACCCATATATATGTGTTCTGTGAGATCATTATAAAAATTAATTCTTCAGAATAACATAATTAACCCATGAAAAAGAGATTGTATTCATGAAAACATATATAAAATTTTCATAATAAATCCAAAGAAAGAAGGTGGATGGTACCATTAGAATGTATTCCATGTGTAACATAAGGAATTTTAAAGAATTTTTACATGTAACCAAATTACCATTTAAATATTATTGGATAAATAATGTTAAAAAATATGAAGAAATATACCTTTTCATTTTGAAGTTACTTATAATATAAAATAATTGTAAAAAAATTTACGACAATAAAAAGGAATATTTATAAATAGAAATGATCATAACTTTGAAATAATGCATTCACATAAAAAATGATAAATTGAATGGATTTTTTAAAACAATATTTGTGGAAAATAATAGAAAATATTCTACTCTGTTTTTTAAGGAACGTAATAATTGTAGAGAAAAATATAATACAATTATTCAATAAATAAAAACATATTCCATAAAATAATTATAAAACAAGAGGAAAAACATTTACTATTGAAATAAAGTGGTGGTGTCAGCTTCCCCTACATGAATCACATCAAGAATATGATTTGCCAAAGGGAATGAAATTAAGAGAGAACATATTAAAACTATATAATAATCAATGTATAATTAAATGGTTGATGTAATATAGATAGTGTTCACCCAATAATCCAATGTTTGTAAATTCATTCATAAAAGTCTTTATTTTAAAATGATATTATAGAGCAGTAAATATTCAAAAGTCACGTGGATGAAAAAAATGGGAAATAGTGTAGTGAAGTGTAGTGAAGGTTGTCAAAAACTTTTACCTTATATTTTGAGATATATATTGCATGATTTTAGGCATTTTTATTCTCATGAAACTTTATTATCTAAATTAACTATTATGCAGAGAACTATATTTTTAACTATTATTATGATACTTTTATAACAAAAAATTTAGTTAGAATGTAAGATAATTTTGATACTATGACATCAAATATGAAATTTTTTCTTAATATTTAATTTCTATTAATGATAAAAATTAATTATATTAAAATAATCATTTATCACCTAAAAATAATTTATAGAAACAAATAAAAATTTATTATAACATTTCAAATATAAGTATTTAAATAAATCATAGTATTTTAAAATTAATAATTTTACATGTTAAATATATTTTTGATTAGTAAATAGGTTTTATAAATTTTTATGTCATCTTTATACCCTAGTTATTCAATAAATTTCACTAAATTTTTCAAAAATGGGTATTTTACACTCTTCACATAAAAATTAAAATTCTCAATAAAATACCATAATATAATTTTAACATACTATTTTTATGAATCTGAAAATTAATTTTTATGTTTCAAATTTGAAATATAAATTTTAATTAATTTATCTTTTACATATTTAATATAAAATAAAATAGAAAATTTCAATCAAAACATTTGGTAAAAAATAATTAATAAAGTTATTCTTATAAATACATAATTTATTTTAATAATTCATGTCCATTTAATTTCATTATAAAATATTTCATTTTTTATTCTCATAAATCATTTTTTAAATTGGTTTATTTTTTCTTGCATAGAAAACTATTAAACTCTTTGAATTTATTAAAGTGTAATATATTCTTAAAACATAGGGTGTTACATTCGACCCCTAATATATGAATTTTCCCTTGAAATTTTATTAATATAAGGTAAATATATGAGGCTTATTTTTCACATTACATCGTCTGGTTACCCTGAATCTTCGTCATATTTATGGTTTCACTATAAGACAATGACTATGTGACTATTAATATTCTGCATTACATTATCTCTTTGACCCTGAATCCCCACTTGTAGTTTTTCAAAAACAATCAGCATGCCCTTGACGTATAAACTGTGAGATAAAAACATGTCATGGTTCGATAATATATATCCTAATAAGAGAATCATGGAACACATTATGAGAGTTGGAGAATTTTGGTTGAAGCAGCAAACAACAAGTTTTCATGCTGATACAATAAAAATTATTAAAGAGTCAAATATATCTTGGGCTTAGCTTCAATTTATTTTAAAATCACATAAATATATTCCAATGATATATTTTTCTTAATTACATGTTACAAAATTAATAAAATTGATATCTCTACTGTTCTTTTAGATAAACAATTTTTCAACTATGATCTACCATGATATATTGATCAATTACTCTAATTTTATATACCATTTACACAACTTTATATTGCCTAGATAGATTATGTTCTTTACCATTTTACAATCCCATTGGAGTTGAAAACATATTCCCATATATGGTTTCTTAAGTATCCATCTAAATTTTATATTGAATATTTTTACTGTCTCAAAAGTCAACACTTAGAAGCTATTGACAATAATCAACTTTAAAATCCATGGATTATGCTCTTATTATGTCATATAGTGTTTCAATGTCCCTCTCAGACTGACCATCTATCTGGGGATGATATTAAATGCTAAATATTAAAAATATGTTCAATTCTATCTAAATACATTTCCATAATTTCATGGTAAACCACATATATCAATCTGATAAAATTTGGAGTCATTCCACAATCAACATTAGCACTTCCTTAATGTACATCCCAGAAATTTCATCGTGGGTGAAATATTATCTATGAATAATAAAATACCATATCCTAGTAATGTGATCGATAAAAAAATCCGTATTGTATAATTTATTGAGGTGATCCAATAAAAAATAAATAAAAATCTCATTATTTTGGAATAATATTTAATAAATTTTACCATAATACTTGCATGAGGAAAATAATGTTTTTTGTGTCCATAAAAACTAGATACATAATATAATATTTTCTAGAATATAATTAACATATTCCAAAAGATTCTTATCTCATATTACCCCTCATACACATTTAATACTAAAAACATTTCATTGTTATGTTTTGACAATATAATCATATGAAAATTTGATATGATATTCTGAATAGGGGGATACTTGTGAGATGCCAATAAATTATCATATAAATGGATAATATATGCATAAGAATATGATATCATGATTACATAATAAAATGATAATACCTAATTATTCATTGATTATAAATCCTATCTCATGGAATAATACATTAGTCATTCAAAATACATGATCCATAAGGGTGAAAAATCATTATCAATAAATCATTGTCCATTATAGAATATATTAAGCATTAGAAAATTTCCTTGTAATTATTTGAAAATAATAAATAAAAAAGTGTTTCATTTTTCAATGTTCAATTCTTTGACTAATATAGTGTAAAAACTAAAATATAGTATTGGGTTCACTACCCATTCCATTATTTTGTTATTCAAGGTTCACTACTAGGATAATAAAAACTGATATAATACCATATTTAAATGTCTCCACTCATTATTTTAGTCCATTTTATCTCATGAGATATCAATAAGTACCCAATACATTTTATAAATTTAATGGACCTACCCATCAATTAATGGAAATCATACATATGTGTGCATCTGGTTAAAAAAAAGAAGTCATTGATTCATCCTTTTATAACCTATGGAAAATAAATAGGTTTCAAAAAATTACATTATCACATAATCATAATGAATATTAAGAAATTATGAGGATGATATCATTAAAACTTATTTGATTAGAATCAAAATAAACAAAAATTATGTTTACATAGATTACAAATAAAATTAAAATTGTACTTGAATATATATTTGATGAAAAATGGAAATATCATTTTCCATCGATATCATTAAATCAATTAATTTCCTATATTTTCTGAAAAATATATATTTCTAACTACTCCAAGAATGATATATATAAATATATTAAATAATTAATTTCCAGGACAATATTAATTTCTTATAATGTGGTAAACACTAAAATAATGTTTCATGTCACAATTTTTGAAATTATTCAAAAAGTACAACATTCTTAAAATTTAAAAAATAATCCATTTTAAAAATTTAAAATAATGTTATAAATTGTTTAAAATGACTTAAAAACTAAATTTTTCATAGAAAATAACTCTATTGACATTTTTTTACAGATCATGGACACTGAAGAAAAAAATTTTATGGGACAAAATAGAAATAAGGTCTAATATTCAGGAAACTATTTTCTCAATATTCTTACATACCAATTTGATAATATTGAATGAAAAAAAGGAAACAATAGAAATAAATATATTAAGCGGCAATATATTGAGTTTAAAGTATAAGAATCTTATGTGTTCCACCTGTGGAATTTTAGTATAAAAAATGTTGAAAATAAATGAGATTATATCATTTAACCTTTCCATAATTGTCTTCATTAATATGGGAATATGTCATACTAAAAATGGACGAGTTGAATTGAAAATTGTGTACTCCCACTACCTGGGTTTCATTAACAATTTTTCCTTCATGTTCTATATATCTCCTCTCATTAGAGCACCAGATCAGGGATTACACATACTCTATGAGTTTTTTCAAATGGATTTCATTTCACTCATTTATAGGGATATTGGATGATTATATTTATGATTGATATTCTTGGTCAAAGTGTACATGCTATAATCTCATTATAAAATTTGGATCATCACAATTTTTATCCATTTTAATATAATCGATCCATGTGTTTTTTGATAGAAAAAAAAATTTAGGGAATGCATTTTTTATTGTTTTATAGAGTCTCTTACTTTATTTGGGGTATCTTTTTCTTGGATGGTTCAAAGATGTTGTGTTTGTTATTTAGATTCTACAACTTGTGGATTAGATGATTTTGGTGGATTTTGATTCGTGGTGGTGATGTTTATGTAGTTTGGGGGTCAATATCATCATGGATAGGTTTCTTTTCTAGTTTGAAATATGTATTTGTTATGTTGCTATGATAATTTATGATGGTTGTATTTCAATTCGTCGTGGTATTGGATTGAAAAAGTTTGATACTTCTCTCAATGATAAGGATTTCTATAAATGATTATTGAATGGTTTGGGAAATGGTGTTGATCTCTCAGTGAAAATTGGTTTTCTCTAGAGGGTGATGCGTACTTTATTCCTTCTATGGGGTCCCGATGAGGCGACGTTTATTGTTTTTGTTTCCCATGGTGTGTTTTTGAAGGATGGTGTTGGTCTCTTAGTGATGCTCATGGTTTTTTTAGGATCAATGTCTTCTATAAACTATCCTTATGCTTTATGATTATATCACTAACAGAAGACAATATGGTACGATGGTCTTGTAAGAGGTTTTGTGATGTGTCGTTTTAGAGGAACTATGTTTTAAGTGTAATGCCGGTCGTGAACCATGTTGAGATCATCATTTTATATTAAAAATTCTCTTAAAGAATTATTCTTCTACTCATCCTTATCAATGTTATTCAATGGACTTGAAATTTTTTTTTGTGATGTTTGTTTGAGCTGTTGAATGTACTCTATGATTCGTGAGCTGGGAAGGCACCATTCCATTGGAAACACAATGGTATCTTATTTCATCTTCACCTTCATTCTGGTCCAAAAATCAATCCATATTTTCATCATCTATATTGATAATGTGGTTTCTATATGTAAGGGTTGGTGTCCTCAGAACCAACTGTTTTGTACTTTGATTACATGAATGTTCACTTATTATATATTGTTCATTTTTCTGCATGACTATAATATAATAATGTCCTGAAATTTTTGTTGAATTAATAAGGTCATAGCAGATCCCCACTATGATGAGAACCTTGAAATTCTATAACAATATTTTTAAATAAAGTTTTGTGGTTGGATGACATACTATGATAGGACACATAGTATACAGACTGTCATGTGCGAGTACTCGTAAGAAGATGAGACTCTCTCTCATAGAGTTCGCACTTGGTAATCTCCAAGATGGGAGATTATGAGAACAGACCTGCCAGTAGCAATTCCACATGTCTTGGTGTCATCGGATATTGCTATCTTTGAGTGTGTGTTATGGTCCTTAGACTGGAAGATTATCATTAACTCATGTCATGACTCATGCACTTAGATTTACTGACAAAAACCATCACGCAGATAGTTGGTGGGAAGTAGGGTACATTGGGTGCGTCACGAGTGACATGTTGTTAATGGATAAGTCGAGGAAGGATTTTTCCCTTCCATTTATGGAAGTTGATATCTCGGCCCTTTGATTAAAATAGAACTGTCGCATTAAATTCCATGGCCATGGTGTAAACGACGAGTTTATTTCAGGTAGTCAAAGAACGACCGATCAAGCATATAGGTTTATGACACTTCCATGAAACCTGCTTGATGATATATTGAGACAAAGGGATTAAATTGCATAGTAAGCGTTCGTATGAGGTGATACGTCAATGCGGTGTCAACTTCTTTCTCTTGGGTGCCTTGACCCGTTGCTAGATAGTAATCTTGGACTTTAGGCAAGCCTTCCTAATTCCAATGAGAAAAAGGCCTAGAGGGTCACACACTAAGTGTATCCAAGCATCTCAAGTTGAATAACGATTATTCCCGTACGTGGTTTAATAATTATTCAAGGAAGACTAAGTTGTTTTAAATTATGGAGGAAAAATAAAATAAAAAAAGTACACGCCGTGTATTATTAAATGTGCACGCCGTGTAGTTTTATTTTGGAAAGGAAATGAATAAATAAAAAAAAGATATACACGTTGTGTACATTTAATGTACACGCCGTGTAGTTTTCAATGAAAACAAAGTACACTCCATGTATTTATTATTACATGCCATGTAGTTTTTCCAGTTTGGATTTTGATGATATAATATCGTTTTATTAAATGATATTTATTATAATCAGCGTGAGCGCATGTCAAGGAATTAATTATTCGACATGGGGTTTTCAATAAGAGTTTATGAAATAAATGAAACATGTAACACGTTTATTTATTTTCATAACTCTACGACCTCAAACTCGAGTACAAATATCCTCACAACCCCACCTCCTTTCTAACAACACGAGAAAATCATTGTGCACAACATCTCTGTAGAATTTTTTCAAGGTCGAAAGAACCTCTTCCTCCAAGAGCGCTCTCAAGACCAATAGATATCCTCTTCCATTAGATCAATTCGATCTAAGGCAGACAACGCAAGCAAAGGCTTCTCCATGGTATCACCCGGATAATCCTTTGGTGATGTCCAGAGATACGAGGTACACGTGTAGATCACCTCTAGAAGGAGTCTACACTTGGCTTCTGCGACACAACGACGGATCACAATGACAACGTGATCGAGAACATCAATGAAGAAAGAACAACCAAAAGGTATTTATTTATAATTAATTAAATTAATTATAATCAACCTGTAACGATCCTTGTTTGTGGTTCCGGGAAAAACCATCTTCTTTGTGTTTTTCTGTGATTCGATTCAGGGAGACTGGAATTTATCATCGTATTGATCCCGGATTGATCATTTCTACTGACAAAAATCCAAGTAGACACATCCACCCACATGCTTCCGCAGTGCCCGGAACCATCAAATGGTATCAGAGGGAGGTTACAAGGTTGATTATAGTTATTTAATTTTCGTTGATAATTTATGCATTTATATTTGATTCAATTTCAAATATATCGTTCTATTAATCTGAATAAATGAGATCTATTCTTCCTCCTTCGTTTATCGATTCATATCATAGAAACGGCCTTTTAATTTTAATTTTTGATTAAAAAAATGAGGATCTCATCCGGAGGAGCCGCTCTTTCTGTCTGTACAACATGGGATTATATGGCATGTAATTAAAACTACATGCCGTGTACATAGGTTCAATGAACTGGCACTGGTCCGCCAAACCACTCCGTGTGAATTGATTATTCCTAAGTTTTAATCACGCCGTGTTGTCCAGAATTAAACAGCACATGGAAACCAGAATACATGGCGTGTATGTTGGAGCAACACGCCGTGTAGTCCGTTCCGACCCAGGTGAAATCATGTACAAAGATAAGCCGCGTACCGTGTACATGGGATCGTCAGGCCGGTTACCACGTAACAAGGAATTACATGCCATTTATGATTCATCTACACACTGTGTACTCTAAAATTTCCAAATTATTGAAAACAATCCAAATCCCAAGAGTGTACTTTGGATAATGGGTGAAAAGAAAAATACACGCCGTGTAATTATAAACTACATGCCGTGTACTTTCCAGAAATGGAATTTCACCATGTTTCCTCCAATGTATAAAGACCCGTATAAAAAATATGGATGAGAAGAATCTCAAGGAAATTTAGAAATGAATTTAAGATAAAGAATTGATTAATTATAAGATCATAATTAATTGAATTCGAGCGCGACTTATCTTAAATGAAAGAACGATTAAAAGAATTTGAATTCTAAATATGCATAAATGTCGTTTCATGTTATGGATGATCATGAGCTAGACCAAATACCCTTTGTATGTGTATGGTTTCATTTAAATTTATTTAATTTAAATTTATTGGCCTGTGAGCCTTCTTCCAATAAAATGTGTGGCCTATATGCCCATGGTTTCTTTAATGTAAACCCATGTAATGGATGATCTCCCATGCTAGAGGAGACAGTTCAAATCCCGAAGTCGAGGCAAAAATGACACAAGAAGATACAAAGGTGGATAGGTGGGAGCTGCAAAACACGAACCACCAGGTTCAAGGTGTTTTCTATAGGTCAGGGTTAGCTTATCAAAACCGCTAGATAAGCTAACCAAATAGAAGTTCTTGATCATACCATCTTATTTTATTTCTGTCTAATTTCATGGTTTATTTATTATGTATGTGTTGTCGCGATCACATAATTAATAAAATGAACAATCATGAAAATATGGAATAAAATAAAAACCAGACTATGCGTAAACATTATTAGAACATGGTTAATCACTTAAGAAAGCATCACTTAATATTAACAAGCATGTGATAATGCAAAAATATGCATAAAGAATAAAATCCCTCAAATATCATATTAAGTTAGACCAAGCCTTCCGTTACTTGATTAAGGGCAAGACTCAATAAAACTATGTGTTTTACCAACCCTTGTTAGGACCCCTAATTTTATAAAAAAAATCCCTTATGAAAGGTTTCGGGTTGACTTAACCATATTACATCAAGAGAAGTAGACCTTGCTAGACTTGATGTAATATTGGAGGCAAGAGTTGAGGAAATCCAAGTCAGGATTTCAGGATTGGGGAATCCACTCAACAGATCAAGGAACTGTAAGCTCGCATTTGGAAAAGACATGCATACCTAAATACCTTCAAATAGCTTGACCAACCCTTGTTGGGGTTATGCGAAGGGGGAAATGGATCCTTGCCACTAGAATGTCAAAGAAACTGGACATTCCGAGTTAAATGGTGAGAGCCATTGAGACTTGATAAAATAGTGGGAGACTTAATTAATTTTTTATTTCTCATAAAAATGTAATCAAGAAAGTACTAATAAATCTGCTCTTTTAAATTGTATAATCAAGATGACAAACTCGTCAACAACTTTTTCTCTACGATCAATTCTGGATAAATACAACATCCTCATCGGAAGTAACTTTCAGGAATGGTTTAGGCGCCGTTGGGTTATCATACGCCATGAATGAATGTTTTACGTGCTGGAGTCCTCACTTCATGATTCCCCTGCCCCAGGGGTGAGTGATTAAGATTTCCTAGTCTATGATCAACATTTGAATGGTGCACTCGACGTTCAATGTTTGATGTTATCATCAATGTCTAGTGATCTCATGAAGTCTCATGAAGACACGGATGCCTATAGCATGCTCGATCATCTCCATGGTCTATACCAGGAGAGAGAAAGACATGAAAGGATTGAGATCTCCAAAGCTATATTTCAGAGAAAGCTTGGAGAGGGTGCCCCAGCCATGCCTCATGTAGTCAAGCTTATTGGCTACATTGAGCGCTTTTAGGTTCTAGTGTTTAAACTCACTGAAGAACTGGGTACCGATCTCATTCTTGCATCACTCCGCCAGAGCTTCTCAAACTTTGTTGTGAACTTCAATATGAACAACATTGAGAATTATTTGTCTGATCTTCTCATCATCATTCGCCAAGTGGAAACTGACATGAAGCGTGAAAATCCTTCTATCCTCATGGTGAATAAAAGGAAAGGGAAGGCAAAGAGCTTTAAGCCCAAATATTCTTCAAGGTCTTCCGAGAAAAGGATGATCAAAGGGGAGGAAAAGGAACAGGATGCTGTTTGTTTTGCATGTGGCAAGAAGGGCCACTGGAAGAAAAACTACACCCAGCCAAGGAAGCAAGGGGAAGCTTTAGGTGCGTTTGTTATCGAATGCAATCTATCTATTTCTACTAATTGGGTATTAGATACTGCTTTTGGTGCTCACATCTATATCCAAATACAAGAACCAAGTAGATTCATGAAGATTGGTTGAGGGGAGGTAGATCTATGAGCAACCAATGGAACCAGACTCGCTGTTGTAGCTATCAAAGACTACCACCTCACATTGCCTACTGGGATGGTCTTGGTTTTGAAAGGTTGTTATTATGTTCCTTCTATTAATAAAATCATTATTTCAGTATCCAGATTAGATACTCATGCATTCATATTCACGTTTGGAAATGAATTTTGCTACTTTTATAAAGATAGTATTTGTTTTGGTAGGGCACATTTATATAACGACCTATATGTGTTAGACTACACAAACTAAGTTATGGAAATCGATAACAAAGTTAATTCAAATGAATCATACCACACCCAACTTTGGCATCACCGTCTAGGTCATGTCAATGAGAAACGTTTGACAAAATTACATCAAGATGGGTATTTAGATTCTTTCGAACTAAAACCACTTGGTGTATGTCATGCGTGTTTAAAAGGAAAAATGACCAAAGCCCCATTTAGTGGGAAAGGTGAAAGAGCTATAGATCTTCTAGAATTAGTTCACACATATGTGTGTGGACCATTTCCAGTTGAAGCAAGGGGTGGGTTCTTGTACTTCATAACTTTTACGAATGATTTTAATAGATATGGATATATCTATTTAATGAGGTATAAGTCATATTCTTTTGATCGGTTCAAAGAATACAATAATGAAGTTGAGAACCATCTTGGTATGAAGATTAAGAAACTCCGCTCAGACAGAGGAGGAGAATATCTTAATCATCACTTCATTGATTTCTTACAGGAGTTTGGGATTCTATCTCAACTCACTTCTCCTTACACACCGTAGTGGAATGGTGTAAGTGAAAGGAGGAACTACACCCTATTGGACATGGTGATATCAATGATGAGTCATGCGAGTCTTACATTATCCTTTTGGGGATATGCATTACAAACAGTAGTGCACATACAAAACTAATAACCAACTAAATCGATAAATGGTATTCCATACGAGTTATGGAGTGGACGCAAAGCCATGTTATCGAATTTACATGTGTGGGGTAGAGAAACATTTTTAAGGCCTCTTCAGGTAACAAAATCATGCCCCAAGGAAAAAAGTGTATCTTTGTAGGATATCCCAAGGAAAAAAGGGGATATTACCTATACAACCCCTTAGACAAAAAGGTTACAGTGGAAAGACACGCCATTTTCCTTGAGAGGGAGAAAATCTCCAAAAGATATAGTGGGAGCAAGATAGACTTCGATGAATTCGAGGCTCAAGATACACATGAGTTGGTACAAGAACAGATTCCACAAATCCCCATGGATGAACAATCTGTTCCAGAGACACAAGAACTGCGTAGGAGCACGAGAGAGGTGAGAGAACCAGAACGATGTGGTTTTCTTGTCACTGAGGATGGTGACTCATTATTGGTTGACAATGATGATCCTCTTACCTACAAGTAAGTAGTTGAAGGCACATTCCTTGCCAAGTGGAATGAAGCCATGAATTCTGAAATGGATTCCATGTACCAAAAACAAGTCTTGATTTTGGTAGATCCTCCAGTTGATGTAAAGCCTATTGGTAATAAATGGGTATTCAAGAAGAAACTGGACATGGAGGGGCAAGTCGGCACCTATAAGGCACGACTGGTTGCAAAAGATTTTAGACAACGTCTATGAATTGACTATGATGAAACATTTTCAACAGTTGCGATGCTGAAATACATCATAGTCCTATTGTCCATTGCTTCTTACCATGGCTAACAAATTTGGCAAATGGATGTCAAAACAGCTTTCCTTAATGGGAACCTCCAGGAAGATGTCTACATGTCACAACCTGAAGGGTTTGTGACTCCAAAGGATGCCAACAAAGTATGAAAGTTGAAGAAATCCATTTATGGATTAAAGAAAGCATCAAGTTCATGGAACATTAATTTTGATGAAGCTGTTACAGAATTTGGCTTTGTTAAGAATGAATGTGAGCCTTGTGTCTACAAAAGTTATATTGGAAGTGCAATTGTTTTCCTAATAGTGTATGTTGATGACATATTGCTAATTGGAAACGAAGCACCTTTCTTACAGTTAGTTAAGTCATGGTTGCATAAATGCTTCTCCATGAAAGACTTGGGCGAGGTGACATATATTCTTGGGATCAAGATCCATTGTGAAACATCCAAGAGAATGTTGGGCCTGAGTCAAAGTACATACATTGACAAGATACTGAAGATATTCAGTATGGAACAGTCCAAGAGTGGATTGTTGCTAGTGTCACATGGCATTTATCTTTCCAAGAAAATGTGTCCTTAGACACATGAGGAAAGAAAGAGGATGACAAGGATTCCTTACGCATCCATGATTGGGTCAGTCATGTATGCTATTCTATGTACGAGGCTATATGTTCCTTATGCATTAAGTGTGGTAGGAAGATATCAAGCTGATCCAGGAGACCGCCATTGGATGGCAGTCAATACTATTCTTAAGTATCTGAGGCATACTGAGGATATGTTCCTGGTTTATGGAGGAGATGAGGAACTAGTCATCAGAGGACATGTAGATGCTAGTTTCTAGACTGATCAAGATAACATGAAGTCACAGACTGGATACATATTCAGTTTGAATGGAGGTGCAGTGAGCTATAAGAGCTCAAAACAAAGTGTGGTGGAAGATTCTACAGCGGAGTCCAAGTATATCGCAGCTTCTGAGGAAGCTAAAGAAGCAGTATGGATGCGAAGCTTCATCCAAGAGTTGGATGTTGTACCAAGAAGTAAAGATCCTATCATACTCTATTGTGATAATACTACAGTGGTGGCACTTGAAAAAGAGCCAAGGTCACATCAGCGGATAAAGCACATACATCGGAAGTATCATCTCTTGAGGGATTTTTCTCAGAGAGGTGAAGTTGCAGTGAGAAGTATTTCCATGGAAGACAACGTGGAGGACCCATTGACTAAATCCTTGACTCAGCAGAAACATGATCATCATGTGAGGTCTAGTGGACTAAAAGTCGTAGGCATTTGGCACTAGTCCAAGTGGGAGTTTGTAAAGGTTGGTGTCCTCAGAACCAACTGTTTTGTACTTTGATTACATGAAGGTTCACTTATTATATATTGTTCATTGTTCTACATGACTATAATATAATAATGTCCTAGAATATTTGTTGCATTAATAAGGTCATAGAAGATCCCCTCTATGATGAGAACCTTGAAATTATATAAAAATATTCTTAAATAAAGTTCTGTGGTTAGATGACATACTATGATAGGACACATAGTATACAGACTTCCATGTGCAAGAACTCGTAAGAAGATGGGACTCTCTCTCATGGAGTTCACGCTTGGTAATCTCCAAGATGGGAGATTATAAGAACAGACCCGTGAGTAGCAATTCCACATGTCTTGGTGTCATCAGATATTTCTATCTGCGAGCGTGTGTAATTGTCCTTAGACTGGAAAATTATCATTAACTCATGCCATAACTCGCGCACTTAGATTTTCTGATGAAAACTGTCATGCAGACAGTTGGCGGGAAGTAGGGTACGTTGTGTGTGTCACCAGTGACATGTTGTTAATGGATAAGTCATGGAAGGATTTGTCCCTTCCATTTATGGAAGTTGATATCTCGGCCCTTTGATTGAAATAGAATTGTCGCATTAAATTCCATGGGCATGGTGAAAACAACGAGTTTATTTCAGGTAGTCAAAGAACAATGGATCAAGCATATAGCTTTATGAAACTTCCATGAAACCTTCTTGATGAGATATTGAGACAAAGGGATTAAATTACACAGTAAGAATTCGTATGATGTGATACGTCAATGCGGCATCAACCTATTTTTCTTGGGTGCCTTGACCCGTTGCTAGACCGTAATCTTGGACTTTAGGCAAGCCTTCCTAATTCCAATGAGAAAGAGGCCTAGAGGGTCACAAACTAAGTGTATCCAAGAATCTCAAGTTGAATAAAGATTATTCTCGTACATGGTTTAATAATTATTCAAGGAAGCCTATGTTGTATTAAAAGATGGAGGAAAAATAAAATAAAACAAGTACACGCCGTGTATTATTAAATGTACACTCCGTGTAGATTTATTTTGGAAAGGAAATGAATAAATGAAAACAAGATATACACGCCGTGTACATTTAATGCACACGCCGTGTAGTTTTCAATGAAAAACAAGTACACGTCGTGTATTTATTATTACATGCCGTGTAGTTTTTTCAGTAGGGATTTTGAGGATATAATATCATTTTATTAAATGATATTTATTATAATTAGTGTGAGATCATGTCAAGGAATTAATTATTCGACATGGGGTTTTCAATAAGAGTTAATGAAATAAATGAAACGCGTAATGTGTTTATTTATTGTCATAACTCTACAACCTCAAACTTGATTATAAATATCTTCACAACCCCAACTCATTTCTAACAACACAATAGAATCATTGTGCACAACATCTCTGGAGAATTATTTCAAGGTCAAAAGAACCTCTTCCTCCAAGAACGCTCTCAAGACCGAGAGATATCCTCTTCCATCGGATCAAGACGATCTAAGGCGTACAACGCAAGCAAAGGCTACTCCACGCTAGCAACCGGAGAATCCTTTGGCAACATCTAGAGATACGAGGTACACGTGTGGATCGCCGCTAGAGGGAGTCTACACTTGGCTTCTTCGACGCAAAGACGGATCACATTGACAACGTGATTGAGAACATCAACGAAGAACGAACACCCAAAAGGTATTTCATTATAATTAATTAAATTAATTATAATCAACCTGTAACAATCCTTGTTTGTGGTTCCAGGACAAACCATCTTCTTTTTCTTTTTCTGTGATTCGATCCATGGAGACTGACGTTTATCGTCGTATTGATCATTGCTAATGACAAAAAGCCATGTGGGCACATCCACCCACGCGCTTCCGATGTGCCCGGAACCTTCACTATATTTATGTTTTCATTTGATTTATGATCAGTGATGATCGATAAAAATGATGGTGAAATTTATGGTGGTTCTTATGATTATTCCTTTAATATGGTATTGATAATTTTTTATTGCTGGAAAAAGTGATTATTTACCTCATAGTTCATGTTTTCCTATATTGACCGACAATGTTTCGTAGAGTCTGAAAATTATGATAGCCACGACGATGCGTTGTTATAGGTTCAAGGTTTGATGACATTACTAGATTGCTCCCAAGGGTAGCTATTGGATGAGGGTATCTTTTGGAAGTTGGAATGAAGATTGATTTAGTCACGGGATTATGTAAGTGAGACTAAAAGTCAGTAAGGATCATGGAACATACCATTAATCACTCTCTACTACTTCTAATTTTAAATTGTTTCATGGAGTTGTTGTGTATTTTTTCTATAGTGGTGGTTGTATTTGGATTTGTTTATTTTGGTTCCCTCATTTAAAATTAGAAACATTGTTTTTAATAATAAAAAAATGATTTGACTTAACGATCTTCTTTCTTCATACATGGCCAAAATCTTTCTTCTTCTGGTATCCTCATTTGATAATCACCCTATGGGTTTATGGATGGGTCCTTTGGGAGGAATATATACTAAAAAATGGGGATAATGATGTTGGGAGATTATTTGATATGAGCATCTTCAATCAAAATGGATTATGTGTTGTGGGGATGATAGGAGTGGAGTATCCCTCTTATCAGTGAGGGGAGTAATAACATGTAATTATTAAGAGTATTAAAATATGATTATGTAAACTCATTGGAATGTAAATCCAAATGGGCCCATGTTTATATATCAGAAGATACAGAATAAAAATATATTTTTCCTATAGGATATAACTATGTTGTTAAGTTATTTATAACCTTATCTATTTATTTTACTGTTTATGAAGCCTTTTTACATTTACTGATGAATTGTATTATTACAAAAGTTAATAATAATAATAACAAAAAATTAAAGTGACCTCATTAACGAATTTGAACTAGCTGATTCCAAATAAGTAATATATTTTTTTCCAAATTTAATTAATATATATAGTATAAATTATTTTTATACTAAACATGGAAAACTCAATAATATTCATTTTTATAACAACATATTTTTCAGCATTAAAGTGAATTTATTTTGATTCCCCACCAAGTAATAACAATTAAATTATGTTTTTAATATTTCACGAAAAATTTTAATATATTTTTTTAATAGGGATTCATTTAATTTATTAAGACAAATACATATTTCTTTTATATAATGGGTTTTTATAAAAACCTCTATTTTTTTATTTCAAATAATTTTATTGTCATTAATAACCAATTGATAAAAAAATGATTCATTTTCTAAATTTGTAAAAAATGCTTCATTAAAATTTAATTGGTCTTATTCATAAACAATAATCCAATGGAAAAATAATATGTTTTATATTTAATAATAAGATTTCAATATCATATCAAGATTTTTAATCTCTATGTTGTGTTCAAAGAAAGATATCAAAGATATAAAACATATTTATGGATAAATATACCATTAAATAATAGGGTATTACATTTTACCCCATATAATAATGTCCACGTTAATATTTGGTCACACAGATATGACAGATTAGGATAATCCTTCCTCAACACATATTTATTTCACATATATCAAACTCAAATTTATGGGTTTTCCATAGAATATTGACTAGGTTAGTGGTCTTGTTCTGTAGCACTTTCTCTTTATGATCCAAAACCTCCACCAGTTATTATTCATAAGAGACACACAGCTGAAATCGTATGACCTATGAGTTATGTACATGTTAATGATCCGGTATATACTTAGTTTTGAGTGATACATGGAACACATTTTGTATTTTGGAGAGATAATATAGAAGAACCAAGTGGTAAGCCTCCATACTAATATGTTAAAGAATTACAAAAGAGGACGATATATCTATTGATTAACAACCCATTATTTCCCGGTCTCATAAATTTATTCCAATTTCATATTTTAAGTAATTCCTTTTCACCAACATCAAATTCATGATCTCACTGATGATTGTTATCATTAAATTTTTGTTGACTTTGATCTGCCATAATGTGTCGCTAAGTAGAACAAACCTTCTCACACATTTCTTTATCTATATTAACTACCAATATTTATTTATATAGAAATTCATATTTTATAATTGTTGTTATATACGTCCTACCATATATAACTTTATTAATATCCATCATAATGATTGAGTGGAATCTCTTTTTATTTCAAAATTAATCCTGATAATGGTGTAGATTACAAACAAAATTAAAATACATAGTATGTTATGTCAACAAATCATGTGGTGATTTAATGGTAATATAATAACCATTATACATACCTTATATTTTATTATATATTTATCATTAAATAATATTAATTTTTTGGTTATATTTCATTAAATTCAACACTAAGTTTAATGGAACTGTGATCTAGAATTGAATTATTATTATCAAATGAGATTGTTTACACCTGGAAATTACATTGGAGGGTATGAATGTGTACAAATTAAACATGAAAAGGTATATATTTTACCTATATAAATGAAATCATTGGTTATTAATTTATTATAAATTAAAATAATAGCATTGCATTGTAAAAAAATGATTTTTTTATAAAAAAACTATTTTTATGCAGGCAATGTGCTTTTATCATATTAAATAAAAATTATATATATTGATAAATTTTATTAATTATATTTTTATATAATATATTCAATAAAATATTTTAACATTCATCTCACGGGTTTTATTATTCTAGGAATAATAATAAATTTACCTTTATTCTCATACTTTCTTTTATCTAAAAATGAATTTGATGTGTTTTTCACACTTTTTCTTAATTAATTTAGGGTAGTTATAGAAATATAATTTTTTAAAAATGATTATATATTTTCAATTATCATAATTAATATAATGTAATTGGATTTAGTAAATTTCCAGCCATAATGAATATTAAAAAAATAAAAAATTTGATACCAGAGTTATGGTTAAAACAGGTGTTCCTGAGAGTTAAACTAAGAGATACAGAATCAAATTCATCTTATGAATGTGTAAATATAATTTTTAATAATATTTTGACCTTATATCATATTAAAATAATATTTATTCCCATTTCATTATTATTAAAAAATATAGTGATGTTTTATTATTTATATCTTTTAATTGATTCCATGTCTTTCCCTCCCATCACTCATAAGAGGTATCCTCTTATTCTCCCATATTCACAAAAACTAATACTTATAAATCATCCATGTCATACAAAAAAAACATTCCTAGATTTATTTTTTCTATATTTATCTTATTTTCGTACACTAAGACCATCGTTTTATTGTTTATGGTGTATACTAATGGATATTTATAATTGAATATATATTCATCTTACCCAACTCATTAATAAATTAATATTTCTTCTAAATCCTCTAATTATGCAATTTATGTTACAAAATAATGATTCATTTATCATCAAAATATTGGTACATTATTTTGATTATAGTAAACGCATTTGAACCTATATTCTATCAAATCCAAAATGAATCTACTGTTCGTGCATATGTCTTGAAAATTTCCTCCACATAGAAATATGATTCATTTTATATCACCATGATTCATGGGTGTCTATTTTTATCGATTTAATTCTTATATATATAATAATTATTATAGAAATATTTTTATTTAACTATAATGTCACACCCCGACCACAGACACCTATTTATTTTATTTTATTTTTACTATTTACTTGGTCATGGGTCATTTTGAAGAGGCTTAGTTTGGACCCGATTTAAAATTTTCAATGTTTGATGTTTTGGTGGGCCTTAGGCCGATGTACGGTCACCACACCATTATTAGTGACTGTGTTTGTTCCTAGTGAATGTGTGGTGGCGCGACACTTCAAATAAATAATAAATTAAATTAAAAAATTAAGCTAATTGAAAGAGGAAGCTAAATATAATTTTATATCGATAAAACAAGGTTAACATTTAAATTATAATAATGAGAATATGTTTACACAAATGTTAATATAATTATTAATAAATTTGGTAATAATACTATGATTATTAAATTTTTATAAATATAATTATTATTTTAAATGAAATGTAATAAAATTGTCTTTTTATTAAAATTAATATTGTTATTAATTTCTTTTGTTGTTAGGAATATTATTATTATCATTTTGCTATTAATATTATTACCATTATTATTATTGTAACATTGACATTATTATTATTATTATTACTTTAAATAAAATGCATAAGAAATGATAATTATTATTTGTTTTATTAATATTTATAGCTTTTATTATTATTATTATTATTATTATTATTATTTTTTATTTTTATTTTTTTCAGAAAACCTAAATATACACCTATTCCTGCAGCCCCATAGTTCCGCGCCGCGAGCCCCTGCCCAGGACCTCGCCTCCTGGATCTCCCTCCCCATACAGATCGCCCTCTCTGCTCGCTCTCCACGTTCACATGAGACCTGGCCTCCACCTCCTACATATCGCGACCCAGCTGGCCTCTTCCTCTTCCCCGGTCCGACAAGGTCACGCCCTTCCATTACCTGTTCTGCGCTTCGCGCTGCCAGTCCCTCCTGGTGGCCAATCCGCCGGCCGGCAATGTAGAACCTGAATCCTGTCCGCTGTTATTCATGTGGTGCATTTGATCTTGCGGCATGTTTTGGTTTAGTACCACAGTTCTTATTTTTTTCGTGTTCTTCTAAATTTAAGTGTCTGAGTTGTTTTTTGAAATCTTGGTATTTTAATTTTTGTGCGAATAATTTTATTGGATGCAATCTCGTCTTGCCGTGTACTGTCAAGGTTGCACCACCGTCCGAGGTGAAGTTCTTCGATATTTGCCTTGTTCTGCACTTTTTTTTGGGTAGTATTTATGTATGTGAGTCCCTAGTTTTTTTGGATGCGAGAGGGTCTTCTTCACACTAATTTTGGGTGTCATAAATTTGTTGCAGGGAGTCAAGATCATTTTCAAGTGCTCATATGCTTTTTCCCTTCTATGGATATATATATATATATATATCTTCTTAGTGTGTGTTCCCTCATGGCACGGGAAACACATGCATCGGTTTAAAGGTGTATATATATATATGGATGTGTACGCATGCATGCGTGCGAGCGAGATGTTACTCGAGGTAGAAAGTTTTGTCTGTACTTCCTTGAGGTAAGAAAATCTATGCATTTCCCTTCCATTTTTTTTCCTCTTGCATGAGGTTTTCATTATATTATTATCTTCCTATACATCTCCATGGTACCTCTTTGAAGCTTGTTGTGGTGGTGTTCTAATTTTTTTTGGTGGTATAAAGATAGGGTTTACATGAATCTTGGTTTATGCCTTGTATAGGATGCCTTATGTGTTTGTAAATTGACACCTGTTCTTTTTGGGTGAAATTGGATGTTTGGGTGGGGTTTTTCCCATGAAAATGTTTTGATAAATTGGACTAAAATATGATTTCTATTTCGTGTATGAAATGTGGTGTTTTCCTTGGTTGTGGTGGTCTGTTTTTCTAAAAAAGGCTTTCGGTTTATGAACATGTGTGGTATTTTATATGTGAGTGTTATGGGTGCTTTAGGGTTGAAAGAAATGGTGTATTTAAGAAAATGGGTTTCATATGCTTTGGTTGGTTTTAGAGTGTTCGTCTAGGTTTGGCCTGGTTGGCCTTAGAAACATGCTAGGGTGAGTTGTTGGAAAATGGAATGGTTGTTTTTTTTTCGGGGTGTGTTTGAGTGAAAGTGGAAGTCGAAGTCCGTTTGGCTTTTTATGAAAGATTGTTGGCTTGTAACTGTTTCAAAAGCCCATTTGGCACTTTCTTAGGTGTTGTTATTTTCAAATTTAAGTAAAGTGAACTTGTTCATGTTTTTGTAACTGTTTTATTTAATGGAACATTTGGTCACTTTGGTATAAAGAGAGAAAATTGTGGTTATTTTGAATTAGTTAATAAATGTTTTGATAAAAAGATGAGCACTGTGAAGCTAATGGACCGTTTGGAATTTTGTATTGGTTTCTTACAAAAGGTTTGATATGTGTGAATTGTATAAGGCCCATTTGGCATCTTTGAAACTGTATGTTTGGAAAACCCCTCTGTGGTTAGGCCCCTTTCCTCGTCTGTCGACCATGTGATAGAAGGGTCCTCGGTTTGGGACACCTTTGGTGAATATTTATTTTAAGGCATGAGACTAACCTTGAGGTGGTCGGGGTGGTGCCGGTTTGTGTCACATGCTTGATTATATTTATATGGCTTGTTATTTGAATGTGTGCCACACCTATTTGTGAACATAGCATGGAATCATAGCATAGAAAGGGGGTTTACTGAAAACAATTGATGCACTACTTTAGAATACACACTGGCTAGTGGCCCATAGTAAGGATAATACATTGTTAGGGGATTGGGCCCCTCGATTAGTCTAGATAGGCCAATACCGAGCGATTGGGAGTTATGAAGTCATCGAGAGTAGGCATGTCTTCAGGATAGGTCACATGTATAGTACGTTTTGGTCTTCCTCAAAGTTCCTAGGTTTTCTGTGATCCTTTGATACGAGCACTGTTATTACTATTTCACTTGTTGTGTGTGTGGAGTAATAACACAGAATGTGGTTGGTGTTTTTCATGGAATGGTATTGCATGCATGTTTGGTTTTAAATAGAACTTCAAAGTTTCCCTTTTTTGAAAAGTGTGTTTGTGCCTCTCTTTTGTTTTCTTTTTATTTTTTTAAATTATTAAGGAAATGGAATTTTGATTTCTAGTTTTTGAAAATAAAATGTAAATATGAAAACCTTATTTTAATAACATTAGTTCAAACTAGTATTATTGGACTGTTTTGGAACATGAAAATGCATGGATTCAGTGGCTCATTGCAAGGAATTCCTACTAAGCATTTTAATGCTCACACATTTCCTACCATTTCATATGATAGTTCAGCCATTTCATTTATGTTCTTGTTTCGGCATCCCATGTGAGGTGGGATGTTAGTTGTTAGAGGTGACCAAGATGTCACATAGAGGTATATGCAGACTTGGTTTCTTAGCACTGCAAGTTTTATTTCTCCAGATTTTGTCTTTATTAATTTATTTGTCCTTCTTTTATGGGCCAAAATGTTCCCACCTATTTAGTTTTGATGCACGTTGTTAGTTTCCAACCTGTGGGGATCGGGAACGCCCCTCGGGCAATGCCGCGGACTGGCTCGGGTGACCGGTTCACGGTCTACCCAGGCTGGTTCATGAAAAAATGGTATCAGAGGGAGGTTCATGTTATTTGGGGTGTTTGGTATATGAAGATTAGGATTGTCGAGGCTCAGGAGGTTGGTTACGGTTGGTGCTTGATCACCATCGCTCGCAATAAGACATGAGTTACCAGTGGTAGTTCGGGATTTGTGCCTTTTTTCTTTGGTTATTTTGGGATTCAGGGATGATAATAGAGGTGAATCGGTTCACATTGCGGCCTCACATGTGGTAGTGACCCATGTTGAATCAAAGTGCCTGGTTCAAGGTCCTCTTAATGATATGTATTACTCAGGGCCTGACTCGCCACCATTTCATCGGGCTAGGCATAGACACTAGTCCCGCATTCTGATGGTATATCATTGATTTTCTATCGTATTGAACTCAGTTGATGTGAGTGAGATTGAATGAATGAACATGTGACAGTTTATGAGGTTCCATAGGTGAGTTTTAATATTTTAAAGAAATAAAAGTTTTGGAAAAGTGATTTTTTCTTGTGCTTGTATATGTTTGGATTATGGCCATGTTCCCTTGTCTTGTGATAATGCTCTAATTGAGTTTTGACTGGAGGACCGGTTTTGATGGTGTTTTTTTCATGTTGTTATGAGTATGCTGCCCAGAAAGCCCCCAAAAGTTGTTGATGAATTATTCCCAGTTCCTAGTCCTTTGTGTGTGTTTCCTGATTATCGAGGCAATCAAAGTTTGTTAGAGGTAGTTGTATAGTACGGAGAGATAGTATGTCATTGGGTTGTTGGGAACTCTCACGGAAGTTAAGATTTGTACAGTCCTCAAGTTATTTGAGGCTTTAGTTATAGAATAGTAATGGTGGGTTGTATCATCTTCGTTTGAGTCTGGGGTGTAGTTGGTGGGGGTCAGCCCTTGTGAAGTTTCATCATATGGAAATAATATTTATTTGTAATGACTCCCAGTTTGTTGGACCGTTCTATCGCATGCCACTAGTGTGGCCTGTTCAGGCATTCTATGTCACCTTGTCACATCCCTCCGAAGTCTTTCTACTGTGTGACTATTCCGGCCACCCGAAAGAGTTATGAAAGAAGAATCATTATGGAGGAAGGATTTGGGAACCAAGGAATGAAAATGCTTGACTGTGAGGCAAGAGATTCTTTAGCCATCAAAACTCCAACCACAGGTCTCAGGGTGAAACTCATGCACAGTCAAGAGTTGCCGAGGGTGTGTGGAACCTCGGTTCAGATAATGTTTTCACCATTGGGATGGAAATATCCACAATTTCCTAGTTCTATTCTCATTATGGTCTTAAGCTAATCATTTTTTGTGGTAGCGTGATGAGTTTGTTCCACCACAATCCAAGCGGTCTTATCTGCTCTTAACAAGGTTTCTAAATCGTTCGTTCTCCTTGAAGGGTGTTAGGATTGTGAATAAACTAAACTGTTCTGATTTTTTGTAAGTCACAGTTGTACCCATTAGGGGAATTATTAATATCGTGAAATTGAGGGGAAGTTTTGACTTGTTTCCACATCCTCGGGTTTCTGGGTTGTTTCATAGTCAGGTTTTGACAATGTTTTATGAGTGTGGTTCAGTCCATGTGGAAATATTGAATGAATTTTGTTTTGGGAGTCCACACATTGACCCCCCGAGGGGGGGGGGGGGTTGTTCAGGTTTCTAGGGATTCATTATTAGTAAAATCTCATCGTGGGGAGAAACCTCACGTGTTCTCTCCAAAAAAATAGGTTGGGGTCCTCCTTGAACTGGCTGGGTGTGATGTTTGTTGGGTGTAGTTACTATAATGCTCTCATTTTCCTTTGGTTTTGTCTAGTCATGGTCATTAGTCATGTCAAATGTTGGCTAGATGACTTTCTGGTGGCAGAAAGTGTTTGTGGTGGGGAGATTTGTCACACCCCGACCTCAGACGCTTGTTTATTTTATTTTATTTTTATTATTTACTCAGTCCCATGTGTTTTAGACGATGTTTAGTTGGGACTCGGTTTGAATGTTTTGATGTTTGATGTTTTGGTGGGCCTTGGTCTGGTTTACGGTCACCACACTGTTAGTGGTGACTGTGCATTTGGTCCTAGTGAATGCTCGATGGCATGACACTTCAAATAAATAATAAATTAAATAATCAAATTAATTTAATTGAAATAGGAAGCTAAATAAAATATTATATCGATAAAACAGGGTTACTGTTTAAATTATAATAAAGAGAATATGTTTGTGAAAATGGTAATATTATTACTATTTAATTTGGTAATAATATTGTTATTGTTCAATTGGTAGAAATATAATTAATAATTAAATTTAAATGTAATAAAATTATCATTTTATTGACATTTAGTTTTTTATTGATTTCTTCTGTTTTTATTAATATTATTATTATCATTTTTCTTATAATATTATTACCATTATTATTATTTTAACATTGAAATTTTTATTATTATTACTTAAAATAAAATGGATATGAAATAATAATAATTATTTGTTTTATTAATATTTATTTCTTTTATTATTATTATTACTATATTTTATTGGTGTTTTTTCAAAAACCCTAAATCAACCCTCATTCCCGTATTTCTCCTCCCCCCTGACCTACCGCCTCATCTGCGATGAGCACCTGCACACCGTCGCCAACCCCCCATTCCCCTTTGTTGTTTCACGCCACGAGCCCTTGCCTAGGACCTCGCCTCCAGGATCTCCCTCCCCATCTGACTCTCCCTCTCTACTCACTCTCCGCGTTCACCCATGATCTGACCTCTTTCATGTTACAGATCATGACCTAGTTGGCCTCCTCCTCTTCCTCAGTCTGGCGAGGCCGCGCCCTTCCCTTCCACGTTCTGCGCTTCGCGCTGACAGCCCCTCCTGGTGGCCTCCTCCACTTCCCTGGTCTAGGGAGACCACTCCCCCTCTTTCCTTGTCCATCCAGCATGATGCCACACTATAGTCTGTAGCTGTGACAACCGGTCCCCGGTGATAGCACTACCAACCCGCCTTAACATTGTCGTTGGGTCTTGGCCAGCCAAGCACCACCAGTTGCCCCGGAGACACATGGGGACCACCCTAGGGTCCACCCACGTCCCTGAATGGGTCATCTGACTAATGACTGTCCCCACATGACAACACATGTTCTTTCCAGTGTGTTTTGTCCTCACTGACACACACCCTGGGACACTTCCCAGAAGGTTACCCATCCTGATCACTACTGCAGGCCATGCATGATTAACTGTGGAGTTCTAATCAGATAGGCTCCTAAAAAAGAAGTTGCACCTTGTTGACATGATTCTTATCATTTAGTCATTTAACCCTTTATCATTTGGGGCTGTTTGACTTTACTTCCTTTGTGAAATGGTTTGTGCTTGGGCTCAAGAGTTGGATTCGGACTGTGATTGGTAACTTAGATATATGTATGAGCATATAACTAAGTAGGGTTGGATGATACTTTGTGATTGTATCTTTCTAATGTGGTTTATCCTTTGTGGATTCTGGGAGACCTTCTGGGGTCTCAGGGTCCCCTACTGAGTATTGTTTTACTCACCCCTTCACGGGCTTCACCCGCACCTTCTCGTGTTCTGTGCAGACGATGAACATCCGTGATTGTTGCTGAGGGTGACGGACGAGAGGCTGTTCAGAGATGGACTAGACGAGATGTAATGAAGGGAAGAGTTGTTCAAGTTCTGTACATACCCTTCAGGTAGGATTCCCCGATGGATGATCCATGAGTTGTTTTCACTTTATACTTTTACTTTTTGTTTAGTAGGGTTTGTATACTGGCACAGTTACTTTCTGTTGGGTTTTTCCTGATGACGTTCTAGGACTACCAGGAATACGTGTCAAAGGAGCTAGTAGAGCAGTGGGTGGTGGATGACGTTTTGTGGCTATACCACCACCACCACAAGGAGGTCCACCCCAAACAAAGGGAGCTGTCATACGGAGGCGGGCTCCACTCCAGGAAGTCGAGGCCTACAACCACGGCGCACCTGAGATGATTTGAGATACTATATGTGTCTACTCCACCCTTTCTGCAGTACTTATAGACATAGGTGCAAGTCATTCTTTAATTTCCACTTCCCTCATTTGCAGCTCTGAGATTCTGACAGAGTCATTGGCTCGATCCTTACAGTTAAGGACTTCTATGGGGGAAGACATGACGATTACACACTAGTGCCGACAGTGTGAGGTTACTCTTGGAGGTGAGAGTTTCAGCTAGGATCTTCTGGTAGTGGCATCGAGGCCTTACGACACCATCTTGGGTATGGACTAGTTATCCATAGTTCATGCCCAGATTGACTGTATTAGGTGTAAAGTGCGTTGTATCTGCAAAGATGGGACCAAGTTCACCTTCACCGGTGAGAAGGGATCCTTTTGGAGCACATGATTGACTTACATAGAGGAGGGGATAGCCGATCACACATCAGTTGGGTAGTCTCATCCTTATAGAAGTTGATGTGTGGAGTCAGAGTTTTCCTGTTGTGGTGGATCAGTATGTGGTTGTTTTCCCTAATGATGTTTCAGCACTACCTCATTGCAGAGAGGTAGATGTCTACATTGACCTATACCCCAAGACGACACTGATTTTTAATCCAGCATATTAGATGGCTCCTACCGAGCATTATGAGCTGCAGGTACAACTAGAGGATTTCCATGGGAAAGGATTTATCCGACCTAGTGTTTAACCCTGTGAATCCCCGATTTTGTTTGCCAAGAAGGTGGATGAGAGCTTATGACTATGTTTTGACTACCATCGCCTGAACCAGGTGACTGTGAAGAACAAATACCCACTCCCGAGGATTGACGACCTCTTTGACCAACTCAAGGGAGAACGATTGTTCTCGAAGATAGACCATAGGTCATGTTATCACAAGCTCAGAGTTCGGGACATGGATGTGTAGAAGATGACCTTTAGATGTCGGTATGGCCACTATGTGTTCTTGGTTATGCCCGTTGGCGTAACCAACGCTCCAGCAGTGTTCGTGAGTCTCATGAATAGGATCTTATAGCCTTACCTCGAACGCTTGGTCGTAGTCCTCATCGACGACATACTGATCTACTCGACTACTAAGGAGGAACATGCCTATCATTTGTGGGTAGTACTGGAAACACTCCAAGAGAACCAGCTTCATCATAATCTCTCGAAGTGCTAGTTCAAGATTCGAGAGGTTCACATTCTGGGACACGTCATATCTAAGGCTAGAGTCGCAGTGGATCCAGTGAATATCAAGGAAATACATGCTTGGAAGGCACCCAGGAGTGTGACGGAGGAACGAAGTTTTCTGGGACTTCCTGGGTACTATTGGAGATTTGTGCTAGACTTCTCCAGAGTTGCAGCACCTATTTCAGCATTGACGAAGAATGGGAAACCCTTTGTGTGGTCAGAGAGATGCCAGTAGAGCTTTCAAGAGCTGAGGCAGAGATTGAATATTGTGCCTATCTTGAGGCTATTGGAGTAGGGTGTTGGGTACGTAGTTAACTTTGATACATCAGGGACTAGACTTGGGTGTGTCCTGATGCAGGAGTGAGCAGTTATAGCTTCTGGTTCTCGTTAGCTGAGAGAGCATGAGTTGAACTCTACTACCCAAGACCTGGAATTAGTAGTAGTGGTTTTCACCTTGATGATTTAGAAATACTATCTTATGGGAGAATTTTTTACAATCTACTCTGACCACCAGAGTCTCAGGTGCATCTTCTCGCAGAAGGACCTGAACCTGATACAGTGATGTTAGCTCGAGTTCCTCTAGGACTATGGATTCGAGATAATATATACTCTTGGGAAGGGGAACATTGTAGCAGATTCTATCAGCAGGAGATCAGGTATTCAGCTGCTAGGAGAGGTGGCGGAGCAGCTGGCCATGTTGAATATATCCTTTGTGGATAGGGACAAAACAACCTTTCTACAGTCTCTCACAGTCACTCCTCCACTTTTTCAATGAGTCCGGGAGGCACAACATGGGGACATTGACTGTGAGACTGGACGTGCACAGATATCCTCAGGGCAGGAACCTTATGAATTTTCTCTAGGTGGGGAGCCCATCCTTTTCTTCAAAGGACGTACCATGGTACCAATTTCACTACAGGAGGAGGTGTTGATGGAGTTATACACTTCCCCTCTAGCGGTACATCAAAGAGTGGCGAAGATGTATCAGGACCTCCCACAACAACATTGGTGTCTAGGTATGAAAGCGACAGTAGCAGAGTTTGTCTCACGATGCCTCACTTGTCAGTAACTGAAGGCGGAGCACTAGGTTCTGGCAGGCCTGGTTTAGCCCATGGAGGTCCCATAGTGGAAGTGGGAAGATATATCCATGGATTTCATAACGGGACTTCCACGTAAATCCAGAGGACACGACTCTATCTGTGTGATCGTAGACCAACTCACCAAGTCTTCCCACTCCCTACCGATAAGAGAGTAGGGCTTAGTAGAGAGCTTGGGATGCCTCTACGTACAAGAGATCATATGACTTCATCGTGTGCCATCGAGAATTGTCTCCGATCAAGATGCTTGTTTCACTTCCTGGCCATGGAAGGGGTTGTAGGAGGCTTTTGGGACACAGCTTCGCTTGAGCACCGCCTTCCATCCTCAAATGGATAGTCAGACTAAAAGGATCATTCAAACTCTCAAGGACATGCTCCGTTCATGTTTCCTTAACTTTGGTCATAACTGGGAGGATCAATTACCCTTGGTCGAGTTTGCGTATAACAACATCTACCACTCCACCATTGGGATGGAACCTTACGAGGCATTGTATGGTCAACCTTGCAGATCGCATCTCTGTTGGACTGACCCAGGGGAGTCAACACTTGTAGGACCTGCTATGGTTCAAGATATGATGGAGAAGGGGTAGATCATCAAGGAGTGGATGAAGACTACACAGAGCAGGCAGAAGTCCTATGTTGATAGGAGACGGAGACCACTGGAGTTCGAGGATGGCGACCACATATTTCTATGGGTCTCACCTCGATGAATTATATGTAGATTTGTTCTAGGCGTCATGTTATCTCCATGATTCATCAGACATTTTCAGGTCCTTAGCAGGGTAGGCGAGGTGGCTTACTGCTTGGCTCTTCCACCTCAGTTGCACCGGGTGCGCGACGTCTTCCACGTATCTCAGCTGAGGAGATATGTGCACGACCCATCCCATATCATCGACCATGGGGAGCTGGACATCAATGATGGGGCGACATTCATGGAGGTTCTAGTGGAGATTGAGGATCGACAGGAGCAGGTCCTGCATGGATGGTTGATTCTTCTTGTGTGCATTCGCTGGCAGCACGGGAACCTCCAACAGAGCACATGGGAGTGAGAGGCTCAGATGCATGCTCAGTACCCCCATTTGTTCCACTAGTGTGTGTTGTAGTTTACAGGGACGTATAGCCCTGAGGTGGGTAGAATGTAATGACCTGGAAATCCTAGGGAATTTTTTTTCTTAAATACATAATAATTTTACGAGTCCACAGTTTCTGACGACGCCTGATTCTGAGGCCACGTGTTCTCAGAATCAATTTCTGATGTTTTTTTCAGGTAAGTTCAGTAAACGTACATGTGGGATTTTATATCTTTTGAACCAGTGCTCTGAATTTAAATCTGAGGACACCGATGAACTCTCAGTGCCAGTATTCACTTAAGGAGACCTTTACCGCAGTTGCATTTTATCGAGAGTGAATGTTAATTTTGGGGGTTTTCTAAATAAATTAAATAAAAATATGACTAACATATTTTAATGTAAGTGGTGGTTTAATCCTCCAATGGGAAGTTGGAGGTGGGTCCCACCCCCACATAACCTCCCATGGGAGGATATTATGTGGTGGGGCCCACATGAGAAAAACCCCTTTAACCCTCTTTAACCCTTGGAATTCCCATAACGTGTGGAAACACTTCACTTTCCACCTTCCCTCTTAATGTGCCAACTCACTCTCTTAATTAATTAACTAAACTTGTAATTAATTAATTGGATCTTCCAATTTGAATTAATTTTAATTCATTATGTCTGCATAATAATATGTGTTATATTATTATGGTTGTGGTTGGCATATTTTTCCTTTGTTGGGAGAATTTGTGGAGCATTGGGAGAACTCTTGGAGGAACGATATCTTCTCGACGAAGAACACATGTCTCCACCAAAGAACGGCGATGCTGTCTCCTTCCTTTCTAACTAGGGAAATAAAGTGAAGACGTCACCCGTGAAGAACGTCACCAATGACAATGTCATCCCCTCCTGAAGTCAACGTAACGATGTCGTCTTCCCGCGACATCGTCAATTGATCACCAATAGCAAGGTAGTGAGAACTGGTTTACATTTTTTATGTATAACTTAAAATCTCCTTTCCTCATCGTGAGTTGTCCTCTTGATGCCAAATGTTAACAATGTAACGAGGAGAGCTCGGACTGCATGAAAACGTTCTGACCCTCCCTCCCCTTGTTATTGTCCTCATTGTGTTGATGATTGAGGAAGATCAAGGAAGAGGTAAGCGGTGCAAGGGCCACCATCGCACCACGTAAGTAAAAGCCGAGGCCAAGAGGGCCGCGACAGAGCTGGATGGGCGCGGTGTCATCACACCATGCTAGAGGATGGCTGTGGCCAGAACGGGTCGCGGAGGAGGGCGCGGCGCCGTCGCGCCGGCCGCATGGAGGGACCGGTGGCCACTTGGGTCGCCCGGTCCATTGTATGGACGGTCAGCCGATCTGGCTGGCCTGCTGGATAATCGTGACATCCGTATGTGCCACATGGAGGAGGATGTGGCCTGCGTCCGTGGGCCTCTCATATGGGCAAATCATTCGGCCGCATGTCGCCCGGGCAGAGGGGAAGGCGGTGCCGCCAAGCAAACTAGACCAGACCACAGCGCGGGCCGGGTCCGCAGGTGGGCCATGCCCCACTAGGTCGGGCCGACCCCGAGCAGGGTTGGACCCACCGAACCAGGTCGGGCCAACCAGCCATCCCACTGGGCTTGATGGGACGGGCTCATCTTCACTTAAATGCAAATATCTACTAGACCGTGCATCCAATTGAGGCACTGTCAACGGCTCTGGGACCCTCGCGACGAGGCTGTGCTTTTTTGATACTCTAAGTGAGATTTGGGAAAATTTGGAAAACATCCGGGTTGGATTGAACATAAAATCCAACCAGGCCCCTGGAATGGAAATGCCAATAACTCTTAGACCGAGCGTCTGATTGATGCTACGTCTTTCGCATTGGGTTCCTTATGATGAGACGTAACTACAAGATACATCAACTCAGTAATTTGTGATAGTTGATATATCGAAACTTTTCTCAAGGACGGTACCCTCCCAGAATCGAGCGTGATGTGCGTGGGAACCATAGGGCTAGCAGTGACGTTACTGTACTAGAATCCTTCGCGGGTTCGATAGCGATGACTGCTATACCAAGATCCTCTGTGGGTACGACAATTATGAATTTTGTTCCTGGATCATGTGTGGGTCTAATAGAATAGCTGGTCTTGTATCCTGTGTGTGTCTGACAGCTTAGCTGGTCCAGTATCCTTTGTCGGTCCGATAACTTAGATGAGATAGCTGGTCCTTTATCCTATGTGGGTCTGACAGCTTAGCTGGTCCTATATCCTCTGTGGGTGTGACACCATAGATGAATCAATGACTACATCTAATCATCTCTATCTCTTTGCAAAAGATGTATACCTCTGTGAGCTGACTCATGTCATTCAACCATTATCATCGTGGGGATTAACATTACTTCCTTTGTTGAGTGGTTTGTGCTTGGGATCGAGAGTTGGAGCCAGACTATGATTGATATCATAGGTATAAGTATGGGGATATACCTAAGAAGGGTTGGTTGATACTTTGTGATTGTATCTTTGTACTGCAGTTTATCCTTTGTGGATTCTCGAAGAATTTCGGGGGTCTCGAGGACCCCTACTGAGTATTGTTTTACTCACCCCTGCACATGCTTTTCCCACACCATGTTGTGTTCTATGAAGACAACAGACAGTAGTGATCGAGGTTGAGGGTGACAGACAGGAGTTTGCTCGGAGCTGGACTAGACGGGACGTACCGCAGGGACGAGTAGTTTGAGTTCTGTACCTACCCTTTAGGTAGGATTCTCGAGTGGATGATTCAGGAGTTGTTTTCCCTTTTAACATATACTTGTTGTTCATTTGGATTTGTATACTGGACCACATACTTTCAACACTCTTTTTTTCAATATTAATACTTTTTGCTTCTACATATTGTGTTCAGTTAGTGTGTATTACAGGTTTAAAGGAAATGCCTTCCCTTTTATCGGGATTATGCCTTTGGTTCTAGTTGCTAGCCCCTGGAATATGGAAGGTGGGCTTGGGGTAGTCATATCACGGGCCCGAGGACAAGTCGTTATAGCGGCCTCCTCCCTAATCCATCTGGATGGTGACACACTGGCTCTGTACCCCCACCGAGCACTTGCTGTCCGAACCTGACCCCCCTTCTCGACACGTTTCCTGTGAACCCGACCCCCTTCCCAAAGCGCTTTAAGTGAACTCGACCCCGCCTATCCACCATCCAACAATGTCGAACCCAAATCCCATTGTGCAGTGCCGCTGCATTGTTCCGACGTGGCCGCAAATTCCCCCACTCAGTTCGTGAAGGGTGTATTGGGTCATGTCGGGCCCCGTTCCATCCACCGCCGCCGAAGGCGAAGCAATTTAGATTTCTTCAGACCATCTGACTTTATTCACGAGGTGCGTTAGATCTTACCACATGTTTTGGTTTGCCACCACCATCCATAGTATGAGTTCTTTTTTTATCACACAATTGTTTATTTTAGTGTCTGGGTTGCGTTTAGAAATCCTGGTATTTTAACTGTAGTGCGGATAATTATTTTGGATGCAATATCATCTTGCTTTGGGTTTTCTAGGTTGCACCACTGTTTGAGGGGATGTTCTTTGTCCATTGTATTATTGAACACTTTTTTTGGGTGGAGTTTATGTCTGTGAGTCCCTGGCGTTTTGTTGGATGTGAGAGTATCTTCACCACAATAATTTTAGGTGTCAGAAATTTGATACTAGGTTTCGAGGTCGTTTCCAAGTGAGCACATTCTTTTTCCCAGGTACGGATATATGTATTTATACTTATATATATCTTCTTAGTGTGTTTTCCCTCATGGGTCGGGGAACACGTACATTATTTTAAAGGTTTACGTACACACACACATATATATATATATGTGGATATGCGTGCATGCACGCGTGCGGAAAATCTGTTGTTTGAGGTAGAAACATTTTTCTTGACATCCTTGAGGTAGGAAAATCCATGCATTTCATTTCCATTGGTTTTCTTTAATTCTTGAGGTTTTTGTTATTTTATTATCTTGCTATGCATCTCCATGGTACCAATTTAATTGATGTTGTGGTTTTCTAAAATTGTTTGGTGTTGTGAAGGATAGGGTTTACATGAATCTGGGTTTATGCATTGCATATGATGCCTTAGGAGTTTCTAAATTGACACTTGTTATTTTTGGGTGAAATTGGTTGTTTGGGTGGGGTTTAATAATGGAAATGTTGTGTTAAATTGGTTTGAAATATGTTTTGGATTCTGTGTATGAAATGTGGTGTTTCCCCTGTTTGTGGTTGGGTGTTTTTCTGAAAACAGGCTTTTGTTTTATGAACTGGTGTGGTATTTTATAAGTGATTGATATTGGTGTTTTTGGGAAGAAAGCAAAGGATGTATTTATGAAAAGTTGGTTTCAAATATTTTGGTTTGTTTTAGAGAGTTCCTCTGGGTTTGGCCTAGTTGGCCTTGGAAACATGCTAGGGTGAGTTGTTGCAAAATGAAAGGGGCATTTATGTTCAGGGTGTGTTTGAGTGAAAGTGGATGTTGAAGCCCATTTGGATTTTTGTGAATGATTTTTGGCTTATAAGTGTTGTGAAAGCCTGTTTGGCACTTTCTGAGGTGTTTTTGTTTTTAAAATGACATAAAGTGAACATGGGAATGTTTTCTTAAATGTTTTATTTAAGGGAGATTTTGGTCCCTTTGCTATAAAGAGGGAATATTGTGGTTGTTTTGAATTAGTTAATAAATTTTTTGATAAAAAATGAGTGTTGTGAAGATAAAGAAACATTTGGCATCTTGGATTGGATTTTTTCATATGGATCGATATGTGAGAATTGTATGAGGCCTGTTTGGAATCTTTGAAACTATATGTTTTGAAAACCCCTCTGTGGTTAGGCCCCTTTCATTGTCTATAGATCATGGGATAAGAGGGTCCCCAGTATGGGCCTCCAATTGAGAATATTTATTTTATGGCATGGGACTAAAATTGAGGTGGTCAATGTGGTTCTGGTTTTTTTCATGTGGTGGATTATATTTATATGTATAGTTTTTTTAATGTGTGGCACACCTCATTGTGAACATAGCCGGTAAAAAAAACATAGAAAGGGGGTTTACTGAGTACGATTGATGCAATAGTTTAGACTACGCACTTGCTAGTGGTACACAGTAAGGATTATACTCTGCTAAGGGATTGGGCCCCTCGGCGAGCAGGCATCGGCAGACACCAGTGGCGTTGTTGTCGGGGTAGGGCCGGAAGTCAACGAGGGTGCCACCGGGATCGAGGGGAGTGTGGAAGGTGACCTAGATACTGAGGAGCCAATGCTCCTGGGAGGAATATCTAAGGAAGACCCTGCTACTGGCATGTTGGCTGTCTTCCTTGCATATCGGCTCGCTGACCTCGACGAAATCGATGATTTCAATTCGAAAGCGGTCAGGGAGAGCCAGATGACGCGACCCAAGGGAAGGAATTGAATACGTTGTTTTCTCAATAATCCTCAAGAGGAATGGATGAAGAGGATAGGGTCACTCCACACCTGGCTGCATTTCTTGTGTGCTAGAGGGGCGGATGCTCAATGCCTTCATCTGACGGTCCGTGATTACATGGCCGAGAAGAAACGGGAGAGCAACCGACATGATGACATCACCCAATGCCAGGAGTATTCAGAGAGCACCTGAGCATTTAGGAAGGCGGAGTAGGAGGCCCAACGCCTCGAGGAACATGTGAAATAACATGAGATATTCATCACAATCTACTCTGAGCTCGTGGAGCAGTTGAGGGTCCAGCTGGCAAATGCCCAAGAACAACTCGTGGAAGCGAGTTTCCAGATAATGGAGCTCCAAACTGAACATGCGTGAGCACGAGCAAGGGTCAGTGAACTGCACTCCACGACCACTGATGATGAAAGGGTCCTCAGGGAAGGGGAGGTAGTCCTAGAAGCACTAGAAAAAAGGTGGCGTCATTGGAGAGATCTATCCAAGAAGCCGACCCTTAGGGGACTTGTTTTGGTCGAGCCTATAAAACATATCCCGCCTTACTACTTCTTGTTCTTTTGAACTGTTTGTATGAGAAAATTTATCTACTTTAACCGTTTATTAACATACTTTTCCTTTTGGTTTAACATGCTCAACCATAATCCCGAAATAAATAGGAATTCATCCCTAAGCTCATGTGGGCCATGAGAAGAGAAGAAGGATCATACAATCACTTTGTTTGATCATGGGAGCGTTAAGCATGCTTCGGGCATTCAAAATTCAATCCCGGATTCATGAGGATAAGAGGGAGGCCTAATCAAAGGAAGATGACCTCAGACCAATCGATGTATCATCTTCTCAATGTGATCTAGCGCAAGATCGGGGCAATTCTAGGGGAATTGGAATCAGTCTGAACATAGGGGAATGAAAAATGTGAATCACATTACCCAAATTCGGAACACTATGGTATGGGTGTAGTAATAAAGAATGACAGTTGACCATGATTGAAACACATAAACCCTATTGCATTAGCCTGAAATGGGGGAAAAATGAGGGTCAACCGCGGACCATGTTCACAAAATAGTACCTAACTCAAATATCATCCATTATTCTTATGGAACGTTGGCCCAGGACAGTAGGAAGACCATAGGTCGAGCATCCATACTGTTAGGGAGTCCCTTAAAACATGATCAGACTTCCAGAACATTGGCCTAGGATCACATGCGGACCATAGGTCGAGCATCCATACTATTAGGGGGTCCCTTCAAATGTGAAAGAGGATGAAGATCCGAATAAAGGGGCACACAAAGCATGGAATGTGAAGTGGTGGTTTGTTCGAACAGAATCCAACACACCCAAGATTATTCCACCATGGTGGAAGCACATTAGGCGGGCATATCAGTCTGATCATTGATCATCCATACATTAAGATAGGACCTATCTGATGAGGGAGCCGTCACTTCCCAATGTCATCATGGGGCATCCCAAACTTTTTCAAGGAAAATTTTGCAGTTATGCAACTCCACGAGATGTTAGGTAAAGGGGCCAAGAGTGATGAGGGATGGGGTTTGTGATTCTCGGGGCTAGACCCAAGATGAAATGTCCTGGCATTCCTTCGTATCCTATAAGGATGGGAATCAAGCCATAGGTAGTTCTATAAAGGGTCTTAGTTTAATGTCTTATAACTCGGACCAAGGATCAAAAAGATGTGCAGAAGGCACATGGTATGGTGATTACGAAATCCAACATTAATGAAGACATAAGTCCAACTCACCATGTGTTCCTTGGTGAAGTACTCAGGTTAAGGGACTGAACCCGAAAGGTTAGCTGAGCACATGGGGAAGTTCCCTGTCTTTCCTACATATCCCATAAGGATTGAAATAAATCCATACATAGTACTAGAAAGGATCCTGATAAGGTACCAGTGCAAAGGATGAAAGGGGTGTGCAGGTCTAGCCCTCACACCAAAAGAAGCGGAATTTGATGTATCTTGTTTTTCCTTTAAGGTGAATGGTTTTTTAAGGGACTGGCCTACTATTGAAATTCATGGACTCACCACAAGAATCAAGTTTTATACAAGAATTGACAAATGCAATGGTAAATGACTGATACCCAAAGCGATGTCTTCAATTATGAGGCCATCACAATGCAGTGTCGTTTTCCATCATACAACCAAGACAATATTAACACAGTTTAGGGTCATGTGATTGGGCCCGACAACCCAGTTTATTGTCATATGGGTTGGTCCTGGGGGAATGCGAACAATGTGAGAAATCATACCCGACGTGAATGAGGATGAGGTCTAAATCACCATCGTGCGAAACTCTGGGAAAGGAGCCTCGGGCCAAGAGGTCAGTGAGGGTCAGAGAATAAGGGGTAAGAAACGCTAGCTTCCAGTTGAGGTAGACTTGAAATGCAATGTCCGGGTGACCCTGCCTATCCCATGAGGATGAGGGTCAAGCTGTGCATGGCTCATAGAGAAGATCATGACTTATAGTCTTAGCGCTCGGATCACGGGAGCCCCGAGAGATGCCGTATTGCAGCTTTTTCCACCTGACATGTGGAGGTGCACTGAGGGATAGTGCAAAGAGTGTCGAGATTCCACTTGGACATGATGGAGGTGAAACATAGTGTGAATCATGTAACCAAAATTTAAGGCCTGAACGGAGCTGGTGTGATGACATAAGACTAATGTTGAACATGTTCCCAAAATAGCATCCTGTCGCATTAGCCTGTAATGGGGACACACAAATCAACATCAACCATTGAACATGTTCGCAACACGGGATTTGTATCAATTTGTTTTCTGAAACCCTCGGGGGCATTGGCCAGTAATGGTAGGAGAGCGCTTAGGCGTAGTATCCATGCCATTTTTGGGGGTCCCTTTGTGTGTGAAAGATAACGGGGGCCCAAATGAAGGGGAACATGAATATTGACAAGTGGATGGAAGCTTTCGCCAGTTGAATCCGAAACTCTAGGTCCTAAACCATAATACACTTAGGCACATTGTTGAATCACTGCAAAGGGTCAAGGGGCTCATCTGGATAGCGGCCAAGAGATAGCGGATTCCCAGGAGAATGGGTCATGATGACAAAACCCAACACAAAGGAGGGAATAACCTTGTACCACACCTATATATCCAACTCGTGGAGAGGAACATGCCATGGGGCCTAGGTGACCGTGAGATCAGGAGATCTCTAAGAGATGGGGCTAGACACGAAATCTAAACATTCAGGAGGTCCTATGTATCCCATAAGGATGGGAATAAAGCCACACATAGTACTTGAAAATACTGTTTAACGTCATTCGGGATGACATACAGTTTAACATCATGCGTGACAAAATACAGTTTAACGTCATGTGGGATGATATATAGTTTAATGCCATGCAGGATGAACGTCCAGTTTAGGGTCATGCGGGACCGATAGTTTAAGGTCATGCGGTACCGTAATCTAGTTTAAGGTCATGGAGGACCCCGTAGGGTTAGGAAAAATAATTCTTAAGGAACTTGGCATTGGTGTTAGGAGTTATACGCTAATCATCCATGGTCACCTGGGAGTACGCACCATTGGGATAAACCTTAGGAATAATGAATGGTCCTTCCCATTTGGGCTCCAAATTGTGTGGTTTCTTTCCGGGAATCATTGGTTATCTATGGGATAGTACAAAATCACCTTGCAGGATAGAGTAGAGAAACTTCTTGATGAAAGCTCGAGACATATTTCTATGATTCCTTTCTAGATTGGGCAAGGCACGAATCCTATTCTCATCCAGTGCTTCCAATTCAGCTAGACGAATTTTAGCCACTCTATTCGGGGCATGCTGGTCACAGACCGCTGTGCACAATGAGGGAAACTGAATCTCAATGGGTAGGACATCCTCAGTTCCTTACAACAGAGAAATATGGGGTCACCTGGGTGGAGTTATGAGTCATCATCTGATAAGCCCAGAGGGGGATGGGGCGTTTATCTAGACAACTCTTCTTGTTCTGACCTCCCATCTTCTGCAGAATGTTAGAGAGAGTTTTGTTGAATGCCTCAATCTTTCCATTGGCCTGTGCGTGATAGCGGGAGGTATGGTTAGAATGGATATTGTACTTGGCGTACAACTTCTTCAACTTTATTTCTCGAAAGATGGTGTCCTTACCGGTGAGGATAGCATGAGGGACTCCAAACTGATGGTTGATATTGGAACTCACGAAGTACACGATTGTATGGGCCTTGAATTATTTGAGCGGAATTTCCTCTACCCACTTGGAAAAGAAATCCATAGTGGTAAGGACGAATCAGCATTGGCGAGCCGTTGTCAGTGGGTACTGTCCTACAAAATCTGACCCCCAGACTACAAAGGGCCAAGAGTACTTGGTAGTATGGAGATGTTCTGGTGGCCGATGCACAAAGTTAGCATGAACATGGAACACATGGCACCTCTTGGCAAACTTGATGTAGTCATGGATAATGGAGGGCAAAAAATAACATAGTCATTACATCTGATGAGATAGTTTTGGCCCAACCTAATGGGCACCACAGGAACCGGTGTGAACCTCTTGCATGACTTGTGAAATCTCAACCCCTTGAATTTAACGCATGATAACACCATAAAATCCACATTTATAGAGGATCTTCTCAAGACTAGGACCACTATAGAGTGTAAACTAAAATGCACGACATCAGATTCACTCGTGCTCAGCCCAATTAGCTGGGAGGCAACCATTTTGGAGATAATCAACAAAAGGGGTTCTCCAGTCGGGAATTACTTCAACAACTCACTTGAAGAACCTGGGGTTCCTGAGGTGGAAGCCCCAGTGGTATGATGGCTTACCCATGGGGCGCCGTCATCCTCCAGGGTGATGAGAGAAATGACTCTCCAATGTGCCACGTGGATAATTCTATCATCTTACTCAGGCTCTGCAAGTGATGCAGCCAGGATGGACAAAGCATTTGATCGACTGCTCTGTGACTGAGGGACATGAATAACCTCTAGTCGAGAAGGGATCTGGGCCATTATCTGGAGAGTGTGTTATAAAAAAGGTATGAGCTCTGTCTTCCTGACAACATTGTTTCCATTGAACTAATTAATAACTATCTTAGAGTCCCATTTCACATGAAAATGGGGCACATCAATCTCAAGGGCCAGCTTGAGTCCAGAAATGAGGGCCTGATATTTTGCCTCATTGTTAGTGCAACCTTCTGAAAATAAGAATGAGTATGGAAGGACGACTTGCACCGGGAAATGAAAACGATACCCATTCCTACTCTTTTGAGCCTAGGATCATTAAGCCTCCTACCGCTGGGGCTCCAAGAGGTGCCATCAAAGTGCATCTGCCAACATGGGACGCCCTGATTGACTTAGGGGATTTCTTAATTGGGAAAATCCAAGTCCAGGGACTGATCTGCAGAGGTTGGATGGGCAGCTAGAATTTTTTCCAATGCCTTCCCCTTAATAGCCTTCTGAGGTACGAACCTGATTTCAAACTATTGGAGGATCACTGCCCACCGCGCTAGTCATCCAGTCAACATGGGGATATTTGGAATTTACTTCAACATGTCTACCCGAGAGACCAGTTTTACATCATGGTGCTACAGGTAGTGCCGCAATTTCTGTATGGAAAACAAGAGCCTAAGGCATCTCTACTCGATGGAGGAGTATCAGGCCTCTGTATTGAGGAGCATACGGCTGAGGTAGTAGAGACTATTCTTTGTCCCCTCGTTGTTATTCTGGGTGACAAGGGTGAAGAGGGACTGTTCCAAGGTGGTGACATAGAGAATAATCAGCTTTCCAGAGACAGGTGGCATCAAGACCAGAGGCTGGAGTAGATACGGATTGATTTCTTCAAAGGCGGTCTGGCACTCCCCATGCCACTCATAAGCGGTGTCATTCTTCATGATCCAAAAAAGGGCATACACTTGCCAGCCAGATTCGCGATGAATCGAATTATGTAGGCCAAGTGGATTTAGAGACCTCAAAGCTCCTAAATATTACTGGGGGGAGGAATCTGACTGATGTACTTGTTCTTCTTGGGGTTAATCTCGATGCCCTAGTACTTGAAAACAATGCCAAGGAACTTCCTAAAAGTGACCCAGAAGGCACACTTCAACGGGTTCATCTTTAGGTGGAGATAATGGATAAAAACAAACACTTTCTCAAGGTTCTTGAGATGGTCTTGGCGCTTGTGAGATTTGACTACCAGACCATCCACATAGAATTCCACCAACATCCTGATGATCGACTTGAATATGCGATGCATGGCCCGCTGGTAGGTGGTGGCCGCATTGTTCAGGCTGAAGGGCATATGCTGGTAATAGAAAGTACCTTGTGGCACTCTGAAAGTGGTAGACTCCTCGTCCTTAGGGTCCATCCAGATCTGATTATATCCAGTGTAACTATCCATGAAGGAGAGGTCTTGGAACCCAACCATAGCATCGATCAACAATTCTTTCACTAGAAGGGGAAAATCATCCTTCGGACAGTGACGATTGAGATCAAGGAAGTCAATGCAGACTCTGATCTATCTGTTCTCCTTTCTGATCAGCATGATGTTGGATAACCACTTGGGGTAATAGTCTTCCTTAAAAAAGTTGGCTCTAATGAGCTTGTCAACTTTGGCCTTGACCATGGCACCGTGTGAAGGGTGCATCTTTTTGGGAGGCTGTTTGAACCTGCGATGAATTTTCGGGAGAACAAGGAGATTGACATCTATGTGAGGATATATTACTTGCATATCGTCGTAACTCCATGTGAATACATCATGGTGCTGATTGAGGAAGCCTACGTATCATTGCTGCTCCTCGAGGGACATGGCAGAACTGATCAACGTAGGTCTCGGATCTGTCCCGCTACCAAGGTTCACCTGTACCAATTCATCGACCTTGGAAGAGACCCCTTCCTCAAAGGTAGGGTGAGAATCCTCTATATCCTCTTCCCCACTTATAGAGGGATCCTCCCTGGGAGAAGCTGCTTCGGGATTTCCAAACCCTGATGGAGGCTGGTACGAGCTTGTGTGATAGTGGTCATTGCATCAGGGAACTCCAGTGCTATTGTGACAATGGTTATGAAGGTTGTTGACCCAATCCCATTCGGTCTCCGGCCCAAGGGGACATGCTTGATAATATCAAATTATTAGTGGCACGTCAGATGGAGCCAACTTATTCCATCCCAGTGAAACAGACAAGTATGACGTACTTATGTTGCCATGAACCAGACATCCTGATACCTGACGGGAGTTGGAGGCTCCTTGATTATAGGAGATTGGTTCGTATAAGAATATGAAGTGATCTTCTGATGCCAGCTGGATTTGGGAGCTTAGTTCCCTCTTTTCCCAGAAATGAAAAAACATTGCCCCATATTAGTGTTTGTGGCCCCGAACCGATGGATTAGGAAGATGTATGCATCATTCTGCCCAAGGGTCAGTCATAGAGGTTACAGCTCAAAATCACTTTCCTGGACTTGTTTATCCTTGCTCTTATAATAGTCATCATCCATGTAGTGGGCATCACAAGAGGTGAAAGGTGATCCATCACCTTTGAGTACATCTACTCGACCATTAAGGGAATACTTGAGGCATTAGTGACACGATGAGGGGACCACCACATGTAGGTGGATACATGGCCTACCCATCAATGCATTGTACGCGGTGTCCTTGGAGATGACCATGAACTCGGTGCTGGAAACCAGGCCACTGAACTAGGCCTTCAGATGGATCTTGCCAACCAGAGTCTGCTCTGTCCTTTCATATCCCTGGACTCTCAAATCGGAGGGAGTCATGTCATCTTCAGATAACCCTATCTGTCACAGTGTCCATGTCATGATAAGGTTGATCCCAGAGCCGGTGTAAACAAGATAGTTGTTAACCTCCATGTCGTTGAATTGGCTAGAGATATACAGTGGGTAGATGTGCCCCTGAATGGGAGATCCTTTATCTTCTTCCGAGAATGAAATGATGGCCTGGAGTTCACCATCCTCAACTGTTTCGGCATGAATGGCCTCTCAAGCTGATACCTCTATCTCAAAATGGAGGGGGCTCTTTAAATCCTCGGTGAGTGCTTCACGCATTTCTGGAGATAGGAGAAGGGCTTCATGGATGGAAAGCCTCGCTGGGATGCCGATGAGGTTCTTGATAATATCGTACTTCTGATCCAGACGTGAAGTTCTGCTTTCAGGGAATCACACTGTGATTGGAGGCATGGAGTTCCCCACCGGTTGGACCGGTGACTAACTGGTGCTGGGTATATCCCGCTTATCACTGGTCAATGCTTGAAGGGTTGCTATCGAATGAGTACCAGATGGCTGAGATCAGCCTGTAAAAGGGGTGATGCAAGTCACGACATGGCTGTAGTGGTTCTGCCTGATCCAGTATCACAAACGGTGGTGGAGGGGGGCCTGTCGATGACAGATGAAGAGGCTACCCATGCTGAGTTCTGCGCTAGGCCTGCTGTTTGGTCTCATCAGCATGCACGACCTAGCTGGAGGTTCCAACTGATGCACCTCGACAACCCAAATGGTCATGGTTTCACCAATGTTGGCGTCATCTAGGGAAATTGGGGAGGTTCTCCTGTTGCTCCCCCTCGTCGGGTGTCATATATGGATTTACCAACTCAACTATGTTAACCGAAATGTACCCCTGACTATCACATGATGAATCATCCACCACTAGGAAGATTCTAGGAGGGAATCTAATATCCAGGGTCATGATGTTTTCGAGAGTGAGAGACGACGACGACATTGGTGGGGTGTGTTGCTTTTTCTTGCGTTTCCGATACATTATCTTCTGAGAAGAGTATGGATGAGATGATAACACAGAAGTGGTGGCTGCAGCTTCTGAAGGCTCTGGCTAATTCAGATGTTACCGAATGATGCCATGGGCGCGGGAAGCCATCTTGCAGGCCATCCAGTCACTATACATCTCAGAACCGTGGCAGAAATCTGCTGCCACTCACCTTCGTCATCACTACTACTATCTCATCTCACAAAGACACCCGCCACTTGTGTCGGGGCTGGTCCCAACTTGACTATTTTGTTGTCAATCTGGTCATAGAGCTAGTCCTTAAACACATTTCATTTCTTGATGGTGTGCTTTAAGATCCAATGATAAGTACATTATTTGGGGTGATCAGTGAGATGCACCTCTTATGTCTTTCGGCACTCAGGTGGTCGTACAATTCTATGCTCTAAGGTGCTGTGAAAGTATACAAGGACCCAAGCTTTGTCAAACAAGTAGGTCTGATTCCTTCTATCTAGAAAGGGGGATCTGGGAGCCTATCCCTGGCGAGGGGCCGGAGGAGGCTGTCGAGGAGGTGGAACTGGATTATCTCACCTTGGTGGTGGCGACACATTATTCGGGGGAGCCTACCGATTATGAGGACGCTTCTAGGCTTGAAAATGCACCCGTGGGGGCAGACCTGTACGAGGCTGCGGAGCTGGCTCCACTGGTTGCAATTCCAGCAGCCTGGGGGGCCTCTATCCGGGCCACCGTGGTGGGCTCGACTCTGGCATCTCTCCTTGATGGAATTGCTGGAGGCAGCGGGCGTGCCTGACTATCCTGTTGCAGAACTTCTTCGAGGAGCTGAGCCTTATCCGAGAAGTCTTGGAACCCTCCAGGATAGTTCTGAGTAATCAGGTAGGGAACCAGTTCTGTCTTGACATTTCCCATGCACAATGCCAGTAATTGCTCCGGAGTCAGTGGCATGTCAAGGGATTATGAGAGCCCCTTCCACCGGGCGATGAAGTTCGCGACTTTCTCCTCATGCCTTTTCTTTCACCTGAAGAGGTCAAAAATGTTCATCTTCCAGGTGGTAGGGCTGAACTGGTAAAGTAACTGCATGCGAAGGTCCTCCTAGTTTGTCACAGATCCAACGGGGAGCTGGTTGTACCAAAAGAGTATCGCCCTTCCTATGTCTGAACAAAACAGTGGAGTTTGGCGGCCTCCTGCTGTGTTGGGTTCCCTAACATAGGCCCACACCTTGAGTTAATGTGGGCCAGGTGCTGTAGCAGGTCCCCCATCCCATTAAAGGGGGAGAAATTGGGATTTCCAAATCTCAGGGGTGCTGTCATGTCATCCACCCATGCTGGGTATGACTTTCCATCAGGTGGGATGGCCACCTGTTGCATTTCCAAAGCCTCGAGTAAGGCGATGAGTGCTGCCATTGGATCTTCTGGATGTGGTTCCCTGTCCTGATAGGGATCCCTAGCCATGAGTGCATTGTTGGGCTCTTCAAGGAAGTAGAAAAGCTCAGTGGCTCCTAGAGAGGCTGGTGGAGCGACCCTTGGGGCTACCGAGGGAGCCCGAGCGGGGTTCCTTGGATTGTCGCGCCGTTTGGGAGGGTTCGACAAGACGTACCACGCCCTCTTTCTATGAGCTCAGACTTCCTATCTGTCAGGGAATGCATCATTATCAGGGTTTCCTATGAGAATCTTGATGAGGGGTAGTTGTTCTTGCCCCTGCTACCCTGACCTAGGATCACCGTTGTTGGGTCATCGCTTCGCAATGCGTTCATCCAGAATTTCATCGACTAACTCCTTCTGCTCAGCAAGCTATTGGAGAAGTGTGGACTTCTCAGGGTCATGTTCCGTCTTTTGTACTGAGGCGTACGGGTCAGAGTGCTTGACGACTCTGACATGTTCATTCCCCTTGCTGACATTCTTACTAAGTACAAATGCCTCAGTGGGTGGAGGGAGACCTATGAGGTTCCTATACTAGCATGTAATCCTCCCCTATAGGTCTAGTGGCGGCACATCCTTAGGGGGCACATCCCCATCAAGAAGTCTCATCTCATTCTCCCCTCTCGAAAGATCAGTCATGTTGACTACCACTCTTCTCAGGGGCATGTCCTCACGATCGCCAAGCGAGTCAGGTTGCCAGTGAATAACACTGAAGAGTAGGGCATCGTACTACCCCCAGCCAAAGACATGCACGTGGGGGGTATCCTCCTTAATAACTTTGTTGAATACTTGGAAACTATGAACACATTGTTGTTGGAGGGCCCTGTGGTGGCCAGTTGACTCAGGGTGCCAGACCGCAGGGAGTGTGGCCAGGTCAACCAGGCGACACTGTTCGCCGATATATTCCTGGTTCTCTTGGATAACAAGATAAGTCAATCACCGGTGGTGAAGACGGAAGTGAGTCGCCAAGAGGGTCCAGCGGAATCATTCGAACTCCCCTTGGGTGAGCGATTCTGGCATACCAAAATTTTTTCATGCGACCGACCAAAACTTCTCAGGGAAGTTTCCTTCTATGAGGATGGTCCAGAAGCTCCTCGCCTCAAATCTTGGGTCTTTCCCTTGATTGACCCACTCATAAACTTATGGTGGCTGATGAACTGGTAGCGGCGCTGAGGCGGGCCACTGGGACAACAGACTAGCCGGTGTAGAATACGGTGAGCAAGCTGATTGGCCGCTTGATCTAGGGTTGTCCTCTGAGGGATGTAGCAATCTGGACGCGATGTCACAATAGGATGGACCGGAAACCGTGGCTCCCGACACAACATCAGCATCCATCGAGGGTGGGCCATGCCACAACTCTCCTACCATTGACCCCCAAAATAGCTCTATGTAGCCTCCAACCAAGACAAAGGGCTCTTCTAGAGATGCCTGTAGTGACTGCATGATCGGCCCCAGGGAATATGCCAAGGTCTTTTCCTCTTTAATATACCTTTGGAGGGAAGCAGGGATCCTATGGATCTCACATTCGGGGATTATGAGGATGATGTGCCTCGTTCCTACCCCAGCCCATGACTCAGAGGACTGAGGAGATGGTTCCCGTGATGAGTCACACTCTGCTTTGGAATCTGAGAAGAAGACTGGTCTAATTGCTTCACGGCCTTCCACATAATTCATATTATGGCGGTGATGACCCACCTTCTTTCCCCAGGGTGGTTCCTTGGGACAGGGCTGATTTCCGACATGGGGTCCTCTGGCTGCACTAGTGATGGGGCAGAGAGGGTTTCCACCCGAGAAAGCCGGGGAGCGAGGAGCACCGGGAAAAATGTCAAAAGGGACATGGGGAGGACTTCCATGCTAGACATTGGTGAAGTGGTGTTGGAATCCACCTCTCCGATTTCTAGGGTGAGCAGGACCTTCGCTGATTGGCACGAGGACATGGGGAGGACCTCAATGTTGGAAAGCTACCGAAAATTAAATGTCTCCATATCGGTAGTATGTGGGAGGGGAAGTGACCCTATGCCCAGTGTAGTGAGCGTGGGAGAGACCCCCATATGGGGTGTTTCTGTCCCAGGAAAGACCCTCGCTTAGGTTGAGGGTGGCACGAGCCAGACCTCCAAGATGAGATTGGAAGCAAGGAGGGACCGCACCATCCGGAGTGGCGGCACGGAGCAGGCCTCCGCATGGGGTGGCACTGCTGAGGATTGGTCTGCGGTGGCCATCACCTGCGCCAACGACTGAGAGAGTCGACCTAGCCAACCCATGGGGTGGTAGGGGCCTCGATCCAGGTCATGCGTGAAAATTTCCCTTCTCAACATATGCAAGGAGTTGGGGATATGAGTCAGCCGTGGTTCGGTCCATAGCAATTGCTGACGTCAACGCCCCATGGAGAGCATCTTCTTCCCTTTTCACTAGATGCTGGCATCGGGTCAGATGGACTAGATCCAGAGATGCATGTGTTTGAATTACCTTCTCCTCGTCTCGTGGAACTGGATGACGGTTTCGACACGGCCTAGCAAGGTCCCTTACCTGGAGCCCTTGAAGTAAGACTCTGATTGGGCCGACTTGGACATCCCCTACCTCATCGGCGTAGGGGTGGGAGCTGTCTAGGTGCTTCGAAGACAAGCTCTCGAAGCGATTCGATTTTGGGGTGTGGAGCACCGGCTCCCTGCGCAGCCCTTGGGGCGGCGTTTATAGTGAGGTGTAGCTGCCTTGAGATCCAATCAGGTTGTATCCCAGGTGGGGATAATCTCTTCCTCCTCGTACATGCGTACAAGGTCATTAATTACCCTTCATTGGATAATTTATGATGGGGAGAGGGGGCAGGGGCACCCAGCAGTCATGGCGGTCGGGGCCATCGTGGAAGAGGCTGAACGACGCGGGGTAGCCGCGTCAGTATTCCCCCTTCCCCTACGTCAGTGGGCAGGTGATCGAGCTCCGAATGCAACGACATGATTTATGAAAGCATTAAGATGAACTCGTTAATACTTTTATGAGAAGGAATCAAAAACTAGTGCCACAGTTCCATTCCGTCTTCTATGGTCAACCATAGGGATCCACACTGACAACTTCAAAAAACAGAATGCTCAACGTCCCGACTGTCCAAACTTCTGGAGAGTTACACATCATGCCTGTTTGGTGGGACCTGATACTAGATGACGTGGTCTGATGACATGTTAAACCACCAATGCCATGAACGTTGCTAGCTTCCATGCTGAGTAGATGCGATTCACGTCAGGTTCACCATTTTCTGTTTCCAATGCTTTTTCTGTGGCGCACGCATGCATCCGTCATGCAGAGGACGTGCTGTTGCTACCCCGCATTCCCACTTTCCAAAGGCCGACAACATCCACTCCATATTATGGGATGTCTACTCCATGATCAAAATGGGTTGATGGGATTTCGGTTCTTCCTTAAGTGGATTCCTCCTCAGAGCATGTCACCTAGTCTAGTTCTCCCTCATAGATTTAAGACGTAGTTTGTGAAACTCTTCCTAGTGCCATATCTTCATGGACACCAGTTAATTACACTGCTTTTATCGGGACACTCCATGCAGTCTGGTCCGGGTAGAAACCTTCGGTTTGGAGAGTAGTCATGCTGGGTATCACTAGAATGTCTTGATGCTGGGGGAATGGCATGTCTGTCTTCTGTCCCTTATCATAGGGCTTCTCAAGGGCACCGAATCACAAGGCATCCCACATCGAACGTGGGAAATCCTATGCCATTTTCATGTATCTGAGGTTTTCCTCAGCTTCCCATGTTTAACACAGGGTATGCTGCATGTTTAACGTCCAGCAGAGATAGATCAGACTGATCAGAACACTAATAAGAGTGGATCAGACTGAGGAACCCCCGGGAGGGAATACCGATGTTGGGGCCAACACCTGGGAGGCTTCTCTAATATTGTGGAGGGTAATGAGGTGGCATGATCCCACCTGGATATTGCAGCCCAGGTGGGAATTAGGATGGATGATGGTCTTGGGCTTAGCCTCAAAGAGACTTCCTATATATCCCCATTGGAGCGAATCGAAGTCCGCATAGTTCAATGAAATGAGGGGACACCTGAGGAGGCGACCCATGAGAATGGAGGCATGGATGGGACCCAGAGGATATAGAACCTCTGGGTTAAGTAATGAGCTTCCCAATACATGTGGGCTCAAGGAATAGATCAGGATGAGTCATGGGTGATAGGGTTGAGCCTCGAGGAGGCTTTCTATGTATCCTCGTGGCCAGGAATCAAAGTCCTCATATTTTGGGATGGATTGGGGCTTATGTTCTGAGAAGGCCCAAGGTGTGGGGGATTGAACCTCATGGAGGATTCTTACTTAACATACCTTATCATGGATCAAAGTACCTGTAGTTTGGGATATATTGGGTATTACCTTATGAGGTGGCCCAAGGTGGATAAAGTTTAACGTCATGCGGGATGGGGGCGAACCTGACATGAAAGTTTGATCGGGTGGTGGGATTGAACCTCATGGGGGCTTCCTATGTACCATTCCTTGTCATGGATCAAAATCCTCGTAGTTCAGGATGGATTGGGGATTATGATTTGAGATGGACCAAGGTTGTGGGGCTTGAACATTGTGAAGGCTTCCTAAGTACCATGCCTTAGCACGGATCAAAGTCCCCATAGTTCGGGATGGATTGGGGATTACGCTCTGAGGCGGCCCAAGGTGATGGATTGGGGCTTACAATCTGAGGTGGCCCAAGGTTTTGGTGAACCGACGTGAATGGGTTCGGAACGACCAAAGGGTGTTGGTCTTGATCCTCATGGAGGCTTCCTACATACCATTCCTTGACATAGATCAATGTCCCCGTAGTTTTGGTGTAAAGTTTAACATCATGCGGGATGAGGGTGCTTGGCATTTTAACGTCCTGCAGCTCAGACGAGGTCATTTGGGGCATATGCTCTGAGGTCTCCCAAGTTGTTTCATGGTCGTTTATCACTCTACACTCACGAGATTCATGCTTGGTGAGAGAAACAAGAGCTAGCATAGACCTGACGATCACGTCATGAATGGTGCGTCCGTGGTAAATGAAGAGGGAATTATGTGTTGAGCAGTCCAAGGTGTCGGGACTTACTCTAGGGTGGAGGCCCAAGGAAAAAAAATCGCAACAAGAGAGGGATTTGGGACTGAAGAAAGGAGGATCCCCATTTACTATTACAATTTCCACTGGCCTTGGGGACTGAGTACGAAAAGGGGAGCACCGTTCCCCATCACTCTATTGGCTGGCTTTGGCATCGAGGGAGTGAGGAGGAATAGGGGCGATGCCTCCTACAAGAATGGTTAGGGACTTACACCAAGGTTTCTGCCCTGCCCCACGGAAAAACACCACTCCAATAAGGACGATATCATCCCCTGTGAGGAGTGATCCCATTCCCATGGAGACGAGTGGGCATGGAGAATGTCTGAGGCGGGGGGACCCAACGTGCGAGGCACGTGGCCAGGTCGATGTTTAACGTCATGTGCTGAGGACGAAGTGCTTGGAGGTTTAAAGTCCCACAGCTTGGATGAGTTGGGTTTGCTCTGCACCCCTAGGATGTACATAACTGATACCCCTGCCCCTTGTGGGAGGGAAGGCATCGACAAGGCCGTAGCGAGGGGGTGTTGCAGAGTGAACAATCGAGGGGTCCACATTAGAGTGGCTATGCCAAGAAGCAATAGAAGTTAGCGTGCATACGAAAATAAGCATGAGACAAATCAACGCAATGGTAGGTATCATCCAAGGGATGCGGAAGTTACTTCGTACGAGCCTGGAATGTCATATGGGAGAACGGCGCATGAAGCGAGTGCCCGAGGGGATTATGCGCAACCCTTGAGGATTTCATGTGAAATAAGGGTGTTGCATGAAAAACACCTGTCTAATACGAAATAGGTGATGCTTGCATGGAATTGAAACCAAGGTGTTTCGCGCAATGAGTATGAATTGTGTGCAAGTGTCAGAGGTCGCACAAAAGGACAAGGGGTTCGTGCAATGGAATGAATTGCGCACAATTGGCAGGCCTACGCGCAATGGAAAGAATTGCGCACCGGGGGCGGACCTCGAAGGGAGTGGAATTCAGTCTAAGCCAAAGGGGATCTCACATGAAGGTGGACCCAGGGGCGACTGGGAACAAAAATAATCGTACTTGTATGCCATATTGTGTGAGTGTGGAATGCCGATTACGAGCACGAGAGCCGGTTCAGATACTTCAGCCCCAAAAAGGAAGGGGGTCACCTTCTATTAATGGGTTGTCGGGGGTGCGACATACATGTCAGCACAAAATTATGGTGCGATAGAGGCAGCAGCATGGAATATCAACCGTGAGGGGTGCGAGAGAGAAATTATTTTGTGCCTGCGATTGGGGCGCATCACAAATCCCTGTACTTTCCACGCGGGACAAATTTTTTCGTACACTTCATCCTTTTTTCACGAAACCTCTCCGAGCCCCCTCAAACAGGGTCTCCGAGTACAAATATGACTTTGCTATGTCGTTTCAAAACTTTTTTCAACATTTCATCACTTTTCGGCATCTACACATATAAGAATCAGAAACCAAAAAATTCAAATATTTTCTAAATTATTGAAAAAAAATATTTATTATTTTTGTTCCATATAACATCACTTCTCGTCTTTGAGAATATTCTTTATCCAATAAGAAACCAGTCTTTGAAACTGTGAATTTTCAAAACATGCATTATCTTTACTGTCCATCAATCAATCACACCACATATATAACTATCCCAAGATGACAAATGTTCAAATATTAAACATCTAATGCTACCAACCATATTAATATCCTTATTATTTATTTTTAACTAAAACTTCCATCCAAGCCCATGATTTATCCTTCAATGGACAAAATGATTGGACATGGAGAAACAACTAACAAATGAGAGATAAAAAAATCAACCACTCATTCTAGGATCACCAAGAATGGTAAAATCCATGCTAAAAAATCCCTTTAAAATTAGAATAACTGAATCCATTAGCATGTTCTGCACTTACCACCACAAGTATCCCTTTACACACTCTTTTAGTGCTGACCTCAATAGCTCCACCATGGATACATTACTCTGTATTACTCCAGACCCAAACAAACACATGTTACCCACACACAACCAAACTAGCACAATCCATAACCCACATTCACATTCCATCGTTCAAAAAGTTTTTCCCTAAAAATGCATACCAAAACCCACACTGATTCACATAAAATAGGGATTCCCTAAGAACCATTCATAGGATCTCATGGCTGCATAAGCTAAGATCTAATAACCAACAATAATATGCCATAACCACTAGCCACACTCATAAGGAATTTTTTCTCTAACAAGGCTGATCACCCTCAACAGTCCTCTTGAAAACCAAGTAGAGGTCATTTTCCATACATTACAACACTTTTATCCAATATCTAGTTTTTTTCTTTGTCTTGATCATCCATGAAATCCGTAACCCAAAAACTAAAATGCTTCCTAAAAATTGGGTCAGGAACCTGACCAGTTCATCTATGAATGATCGCCATGATAAAAAGTCAACTTTGATGCCTTCCATTCCAATGTAAAGGAAATCATTGTTCGTTACCCATATAATACCTCTATGTTATCACCATTACCATACCATAAACTCAATTAATCATATCACTAATTTATCATGAAATTTTGTAATAACTCATGCTTCTTGCCACGAAGGCACTTGAAATCATGTGCTGACACCTCTCAAGGGTTTACCCAGACTATGTAAAAATATAAAACTCACAAAAAACAATGTCATATATCAATGTACCTAGGTTCTACCACCAATTATGGTGGTCCACTCTCATAGAATGACACATCTCATGGAAAAAACTTCTCATTTCATGTCTCAAACATCTCATAGAATTAATTCTGTAAAACACCCTCTCTAGGGTCCAATGTAAATACAACCAAAATCCCATACTAAATATATACACCATTATGAGAGGATTCCATGTTAAAAATATACCAATGATACTTCTGCCTTGAGGTTCACCACTCACCATTCACTTATACCATAGCCAAGAATATCATATTTGATAATAAATACTAATGGAAACTACAAAAACAAAATCAATTTAGTAGAATGGAATTAAATTATATAATGTAAAAATCTATATGGGTTGATTCTAGAACATTAAATGATAAAAAATAATGAATAATCCCATATAGGGGACTCCACTATAGTATTATGTGAATTATTTCCCCACTAAGATTATTTCATATCCTATCATCAAATGGAATGTTCAATCTTCATAAATGAACATCTGAGTATATATCATTATGAACCTCCCTAAAAAATAAATGAAAACACATATTTTCCAAGATGAGAATAATCTTCCAAGTCATGATATATAAAAATTCAATATGAGTTGTTGTTGACACTTTAAATAATTGATCTATAATATTTTGTGATAAAAATCACACTATAATTCCCTACAAGAACTCTCCAACCTACATGATTGATCATGATTCATGAGACTCCCCTTGCCTCTACAACCTATCAGCCAGATTTAGAATTAGTATATAGAAAAAATGAAAAGAGATAAAAAAATCCTGAGAAGTCATAATGAAAAATATCTTCCATGTCACACCATTTTAATGTCATAACAGCTATAACATCACATTCATAAAACATCAATCCCATCTATGGTGATAATGACTTTCTACTAGCGATTGTGTTCATGATGCTCTAGTAAAATATCAATTGTAGGCTCCTACACAACCCTATATCTTCTAGTTACCATTGCACAAATAGTATGTAAAAATAAAAACAAATGTCTTAATCACACTTTGTAACATCACTAACCATCACAATCTAAACAATAATCAGACAAGTTATCCACAAAAACATGGGTGCTCTTCCTAATAAGCCATAGGTTTTAAACTAGTTGGGGGTCTAAAGTGGTTTTTAGAGGATACTATACTCCCATAGCGGATTATGAAATAACATAAAAATGATCATACCATATATACATCAGAGTATGTAAAAATAGTAAATTAAATAGATATTCTATAATAAAATGAAATGTGGAATAAAAAAATTGAATGATCATGTTATAACCATCAATTGATCACCCACCAGTCCAACCAAATTTATAATATAAATATACTAACCAAATTGTTTTTAGGGATACATTACCGTCAATAAATCATAACACATATATAGTCTCTAGAACCTTGTCGAATTACTCCATCCCAATCATAATAGTACACACATGTGGCTCTACTCGATCATGAAAACCTTTTTCTATGCCATAAGAAATAAATTATTTTATGAACCTAAAAATAGATTTCATGTCCACACTCACAATGAGATGTGCATATAGGGAGTGAAAAATGAATATTATTCTGCCACCCAAAATGGTGATCGGATAACCAACTGTCATATGTGAATCCTCCGAAAATATTCCCATCCTCTCTATAAAAAAACAAAAATGAAAATAAATAATTACCACATTCATTTATCATTAGGATTGGTATTTTGATCAAACATTACATCTAATTATTTAGTTGAGGTGTATTTAAGCATATCACGATAACATTCCAACCATATAAAATGGTATTATAGGGTTTAACATAGGAATCCCCATAAATTAGGATTAAAAAAAATAATTCATCATAAATAGTTCCATGACTAGAACAAAGGTATCCTAGGAATATCCACAAAATCCAATATAATTATTGAATCAAATAAAATTATTGGTTGTCCAAGTAAATCACTAAATCAAAAGATCCCCCATTTCACAATTCTGAATAGTTGGATGCATGTAAGCTTAGACATCCCAGTCAAGAACAGATAATACCATTAGGTTCGATTATCCAGACCCTAGGGCTAACATATGCATATATTTATCCTAAAAATAAAAATAGTGATTACAATATCCTAGACTATATGGATGGATGAAAGAAAAGATATGAATTCAATGGACCATTGGTGTATATGTCATCCCATATTGACCCATGGTCTAATTTAGTGATCATATTGATTCATCATGTGGCTCAAAAGATGGATCTCAAGAGACACTATGATTCCATAGTGAAATAATCCAATCCAAGAAATATCACATCATTAACACAAGGGAAAAAATATATAAATTAGAAATCATATCGTGGATTCAAAATATTCACCATTATATCCAATTAGTCTCGTAATCTGTATCCAAGGAATTGTCTTTAGACATCCACATCATTCCTTCATCACACAAAGAAAATCATCTGGGTACCACGATGATCATTCGGGAATCTATTGATGCACAAAATATAAATAAAGAAATGTGTAATTACACAGTATGTGTTGAATGAATTCTTGATACCATCACCACTACTGTTGTCCCAATGAGTGGGTACAAAGACTCAAGAAGCGGTGTGAATTGGGTCACTTTAAACATAATATCTGATTAAAACATATCTCTTAAAAATAATTGTTTTTATCCTCTTTCATTGTGAATGAGATGTAGTGGAAATAGAATAAAATTTATGGATTTTAAAATAGGAACCTATAGAGGTTTCGGGCCCAAAAAATCCCCTTTTCAACTACAAAAAAACTACCTTCAGGAGCTTAGTGATTTTACTACTCAGCTCCTTCAATATAGGGACCTCGAAAGCTGACTACAAGCCATTTCTACATTGTTTAAAGTCTTCATAGGGCCTCCTTTTTTATTTATACTAATCCTTGATAGCTTATTAATAGTAGTTGACACTGCACCATGACCAAATAATATAATTAATCAATAGATTAAATAGATGAGATATAGAATGTTGATACAAATTCATCAAATTACTTCTTCCACAACTGATACATGATAATAATAGTAAAAAAATCACAATAATAGCCAACAAATAATCTAGAATAATACATTCTACTATAATAAAATTCATTGAAATAGTATGATCATATTCTCCATTACACATTTTATCTAATTTTTTCACACAATATAAAATAGATAATAGGTTTGATATTCTTTACCGCATCACATTTTACTATAGCCGAGAAAATATTAAATATAAATAATACAAAACAAAATATTTATTTTTCATATTAGAACATATGTAGACATACACACTCTATTCTTCTACCGATAACCATAAATAATATATTGAAATATTTTTTAATTATAGGTTTTTATGTGTTTTTACACTTTTCACCATTGTTTTTAGGTAACCATCATGAATAAATATCTTATATTTATAAAATATATTAGGACTAATAATTACATAATATTATCTATAAATATATGTATATATTAACTAGATAGATTATCTGGGTTTTCTTAAAATCAGTTTACCTATTTAAAATAACCCAAAGTTGTAAATATTTTAATAATATGTACTTAATTTTTTTGAAAATAGATGTAATGGTCAACTATTTGAAAAGACAATAGTATGAAATACAAATAATACTAAAATACCATCATTTAATATCAAAATTATGACCAATAAAATATAACTCAGATATTTTTGATGTATAAAAAATCAAAAACTAAAAATAAAAATAAAAATTGAGAATTGTTAATAACAATATTTACTGGACAATATATTTTCATGACTTTTAATCTTAGGTACCATAAGATCATAAATCCATATATCATAAAACACATTTACAAACACCATTAAATATATATATCTAGGGTAAAATTGGTTATCAATTAAGGAATAACTCATAATTACATGATAAACAACTTTGATTTCCTAACTCTACACTGGAATAACCCATAACATTAGACCTTATAATACCTTCGATAATGAATATCTCATGTATTCGACCATTAATCAATGAAACAAGAAAATTCTACATACTTTTAAATGATATATTTTTGTCTAAAATTTACAATGTATTTTGTATGCACCATCCACCTCGATATCATGAAACTCAAATTTATTATAGAAAAATATGTACCTTATTTATTTGACTACATGTTGTTTGAGTATATCATTAAATGAAAGTTCCCTATTTTTTTATGATCCTTGTTTCAAAAAGTAGTACAATTTTATCTAAGATCATAATACTGAAGTTGAATTGTTTTCATAAACACGATATTGAAGTCTGTGCTCATGTTTTATATACTATGTAAATATTCTTGATTATGCTGGTTCTCTTCATTCCATTATTCTTACAACATCCTCTCTACTACATCATACTCATGATATTTCAAAATATTTTAGTTCACTCATATTTCATTCTCCAATCATTTTACGTTGATTCATACATGATCGTATTAGTAAAACATAAAACTAAATTTCCCAATTCAAAATCCAATTCAATCCATGTAAGGTTTCCTCATATATTTTCTGTGTCATTATAGTTTATATAAAAACATCACGAAATCACATTTCTAAATGAAATAGGTTTAATGAAGATTAAATAATGCTTACATCAATAGTAAAAAAACTATGATCATGACATTAAATTTTTTATTAGTTGAGTAACAACATAACCCATTTTAGATGTTATAGGGATGAAGTGTTTTGAATGGAATATTTTATTTTCTAACACATGTGATATATTTTTTGGGGAATACCCATAACTGATTTATTATGTGGGTTAACTATCTAGGTTTATGTGTGTAACCTATTTCTTTATACCCTACATTCATTAGATATTCTTATATAAGATAATTTACAATATTCAAAAAAATAATTTAGAGTTTTGATAAAAAATAATTCTCTTCAAGCACCATATGAAATTTCTTTGGGAAATGTTTTCAAAATATATATAAACATTATCAAAAACATAATTTTGTTTTCCAAAAAAATCATTCAACAATATGATATTTTGTATCAACTTGATATTACAAGGTTTAGTCAACTTTTAATCATTATATATAATGAACTAAGAATTTAGTAAAATTGAATAATATTTTTATAATCTTTATAACATTAAAATAGTTCAAATAAGAATTCAATTTGTATTATTTATTTTTAGATGAAAGTGAAATACATTATCTCTCATATTCTAAAATATAGATAATTCTAAAAATGTTATAGAAAATTTGGCCATTTTTTGAGTCACCGAATATAAATTTTTTCTTTCCTTTTAATTTAATGAAGAAATACAACCTTAATAGTATTAAAATTCAATTAGTGGTGTGAAATTCTACAATATATATATTCATTTATAATTGACTGACTAAAATACACATAATATATAAAACCTCAATGATACATAAAAAATTGGAAAACATTGGTTAACTTTTAGAGAATTATAAAACATAAGAGCCTTAATAAAATTTAAATAAAACATAAAAGATTTTATTTATTATCCATATCAACATGTTTTTTGAAATAATAATAAATATATTTTGAAATATAATTAAAATCCAGATTCAATTGTAACAAGATTTTTTTTGTATCACTAAAGACATTAAGAAACATCATGAAAAAATGTGATCATTTAGAAATTGATTAAGAATTTGTAATTGTTGTGGAAAATTAATATTATCATATTATCATTTCAAAAAAAAATAATTTTATGAAATTAAAAAAACTTTATATCTATATTTACATGATATATAGTGATATAATAAGAATTATTTCCCAATTTTTGATTTCTAGGTTTCATTTCACCAAAAGGAATCTATTCTAACAAACATTAATTAAACAAAAATGTGAGAAGATATTGAATTCCCCATATAAAGGTAGAAAAAATATAAAAAATGAATAAATTGTAATGACATATATTAATGTAGATAAAATTTATAATAAAAATTAATAAATTAACAATTCAAGGTAAAAAAAAATTGAAAAATGATAGTATCATGTAATTATGAAAACATTAATGAGAATGGTAAGCAGAAAAAAATTCATTCACTTTATAAAAAAATAAATATAATAACATATCAAAAAATCCAATTTATATAATTCTAATAAACGTTAATGAGAAGAATATTAGTTTATTCAAGAAAAAATAAGAAACATCTTAATATGTGTCATGCAATAGGATTGTTCATAAAAATCTTAAATCTCCTTTTTAACAAAGAATAGAAACAAAATGGTCATCAACATCAATAAAAAAATATATAAAAAAGATTAAAATATATGGAATATGTTATTATTATAAACCATAAAAAAATAACTAGTTACCATATTAAACAAGATTCTATAATAATTTTAAAAAAAATTCCAAACATGCATTAAAAAAATAAAAATGAAAATGTGAATTTTTTAATGAGGAAGAAAAAAACTATGGAAGATCCCTGGTAATATATGCTTCTCACCTTCAAAATATTAAATATTGAGTCCTTTCATTGAAATAACATATTAGTACAGTGGTATTTGTAAGAAAAAAATATGTTCAATTCCCTATAATATTCACTAAAAAAGAATGTGTCATGAAACCTATTAAATAAGTTTATGTAATGAAGAATAAAATATATTCATTGAATTTCATAATATGTTTTAGAATGATCAATGTATCATTATATGAAATGCTAAACACATTTTCATATATGAAGTAACAAGATTTTATAACACATGTATATAATTAAAATAATATTCAATTAAACACATTATAACTATCATGATAAAAATTTATATATTATCTCATTCCAAAATACATCTAAATAAAACATTAAAATATATTCATGATGGAAATAAATTTAGATTTTAGAACACTAATTTAACTAATTAGATTTAGAAAATGAAAGGAAAAGGTAGATGAATAAAGGATGAAAAATTTAAATTCTATTCTATCAAAATATATTGAAATTAATTAATTTTAACCAAATATAAATATTAAAATAGAAATGAAATAATAACTCCATGGAATGATGATTGAACTTTAAAGATTTTTTTAAAATTTTATAATCATTTAATTTAGCATAATATACTTTATTTTTCCTTAGATATATGTGTAATCAACATATAAAACATCAGAAAAATTTTGTTTTTGGTACCTGTAGAATTTTGGGTCGAACTATGTTTTTTACATTAGATATAGCAAACCACGTCATCTTATTTCATATAGAAATTTATTATTGAAATTTTTATTAATATTTCAGAAATTCAACATGATTTATATCCAAAACTTTGGGAAATTTAAAATAAAATATCATTTTCAAAGTTACCATTAGGTCTACAAGTAAATCATTTATGGATCATTGGTGGTAAAAGTTTTGGTGACTTATCTACAAAGAACTACTATAGTAGGTGTTGAGTTAAATTAGATATTGGTTGTCATGTATGACTCCAATGATTATTTCCAATGGTCAAATATTAATATTATTAATGGGATATTTCCTCAGTCTTCTATGTGATTTATGGATGAGGTGGATTGACCTCATTGAACTAGTCCTTCAGTAGCTGCTGAGGCCACAAATAAATTTGGAAACTCATTATCTATAGTGAATCCCCAAAAATATCTTTGGGAAACATATCATACACGTAATTTTTAGGAACATTTTTATGATATATAAAATAGTGGGTATATCCTATATCCATGATTTTATGAACCATGGTTGATGGAGTTGTCAGTCAGGAGCTATACCCACTTTATTTATAGAAACAGTAGGTATAGCCTTTGATATTTTATCATAACCATAGTTATGGTCAAATTGTAGTTATATATTTGTATCCATGGTTGAGATAACCATGTTTATATCATTTCATAGAATAAAGAAAAATTCCAAGTGTTCATTGATCTATGGATGTATCTAAAAACTACTATTTGGATGAAACATTACTTCATCTAAATACTGAACCGATAAATTAAATAACAACCAATTCACACATTCAATGAAATAAATATATTATCTATTTATCATTCAACCAATTTCTTGTAATAATTTTCAAACCATTTCAAATAATATAACATTCATATACATCCATATATCCAATAATTTCAAGTCATTAAGCAACAAGAACATGTCACTTTACTTCTATGTAAAAATGGAGGAGATCAATAACTCCTCCATCACCGACACCATTATCCTTATCACCATCAGTAACATCCTAATCACCAACTACACCATCGTGAGCACTATAAGTAGAAGTATAATAATTGTCATCATCACTAACCCCATGCTCACCACCACCACCATCTAAATGCCACTTGGAACATTATTAAAATCACTCGAGGCATCATATAAAGACCACATTTATACCACACATGAATCAAAATTATTCTAAGAATCTGATGAAATTGATGGTCATATAACTGATATATCATTTCATAAGTTTTTGGTGATTAGTTTACTTTTTGAACGCACCTGTAAAGCTATTTTTTTGCCTTACCTCATTCTACGTGAGTATTTTGTAGCTTGATGGTCTAATTGTTTTTAGAGGTTCCCTATGGGGGTTAATTCCAAGTGGTGGTGATGTTTTTTCAAGGTCAACAGAAGATTATATTCTAGGATTACAAACCAAAAAACATGACTCAAATGAATATTTCTATCAAAATTTTAATGTATTTTCTCATCAAGGGCCTTCATTAAACATTGTATAAGAAGTAATGTGGATATTTAATTATATATTTTGGGTAACTATTTTAATTATAAAAAAAACATTCAATATTTTCTTGTGATTCTGAATTTTCATAAATAAATAGTTTTAATTTCTACTCAAGAAATATATTATTACTCAAGGAACATAGACATCAATATCCAATTTCTCTTGCTGGAAATGAAATTTATTAAAATAATACTATATTAATGAATAATTTAAAAGTAAAAAACCTAGAATAAATTACAATTGTCACTATTGAAGAAAACCATAAAATGAAGGGGCATCTAAATATAATTTTAATAGGAAATTTCATACTAGTGGAATAAAATACACAATACATAGTAATATTCATGCTAAAAAAGGGTACGATGTGGGTTTATCTTGTTTTTTTTTTCATTTTAGTCCAATTCTATTTGTGTTGCGTTAATTTGTTATTCGGTAACTTAGTAGTTTTTATCATTTGGTCATTAGGTTCATTATTTGGTAAGGTATTCTAGTAAATTGGATAATTTTCTATTTTTACAATTAGGTCATTTAGGCCAATTTGGCGAATTAGGATAATTAGGACAATTAAGAAAATTAGCCTATTTATGCTAATTAGGCCAAATAATCCAATTTGGCCAATTAAGACAATTAGTCCATTTAGGCCACTTAGGCTAGTTAGACGAATTATGTCATTTAGTTTAATTAGTCCAATTAAGGAATTTAGGAAAATGAGGCTAATTTTTTCATTTAGTGAAATTAGGAAAATTTGGCCATTTTGGCCATTTAAGCTAATTTAGCCTTATTGGGCCATCTATTAAGCCAATTTAGTCATTTTTTTTCATATATGGTAATTTAGGATAATTCTTCAATTTCTTCTAATTAGGAAAATTCGTTCATTTAGGATATTTTGTCCAATTAATCGAATCAATATATTTTGGTCATTTCAACCAATTTAGTCCAATTAAGTATTATGGGAAAATTTAGGGAAATTCATTAAAATTGAGGCGAAGTCATGCATATGTAGTCATTTTGGCCATTTAGGGGAGTTGATTAATTTTTGTGATTACTTAATTTAGTTAAATTAAGTCATTTATTCAATTTAGGTCAGTTATGATAGTTTTACAAATTAGGAAAATGGAGACAACTATTCCAATTATGCCAATTAAAAAATTATTCCATTTGTGATATTTTGACCATTAGGTCGTTATGAAATTAGGACAGTAGATCGTTAGAATAATTGGCCAATTGGATATTAGTCCATTATTTTGATTTCCCATTATTCCATTAGACTAGTTGTCAATTGGGCCATTATAACACATGGCCAGTATGCCATTATGCCTATACACAATAGGACATTAGGCCAATTGGCCATCAGGATATCATTTCATTTGGCCAATTTCACAATTAAGAAGTTATGCCTATGAGCCATTATTCCATTATTCATTTAGGCCACTAGGAAATTGGCCATCAGGAAATTGGGCCAATTATCCCTTTAGGTCATTAAGAAAGTATTCCAATTATTCATTCAACAATTACGACGTTATGAAAATAATTCCAACATTCCATTCGAAAATTATCCATAGTGTCCAATTAAACTTTATATCGATAGGCCCACTGGACAGCAGGCCATTAGGCAATTATCCAAATTGTCCATTATGCCAATTTCTTAGTTGGCCATTATTCAAATTACTTAGTGGCCCATTAGGCCATTATACATTAGTCCAATTCATGAGCGGGTAATTAGGTCATTTGTCTAGTTTAACAATTAATGTATTATTACATTTTTCATTTATTCCATCATGCTAATTTGTAGTTAGGGAATTAAAAAAATTGACTATTTTTTATTTGGACAATTGAACACTATGTTATAAGGAAAATTGGCATTATACCATAAGGCCATTATGCAAATTTAACAATAATCCATTATCTAAATTGGCCAATAGGCCATTATTCCCATTGGCCATTCTCAATTAGGCCAACTGGCTGACAAGGCATTTTGGCCAGCTTATTAATTGGCCCATATGCCATTATTCCAATTGGCCACTAGGACATTAGTGAAATGAGACAATAGGAAATAGGAAATTAGGCAATAATTCTAATTGTATAATTCTCTATTATTACATTTGGATAATTTTCTAATTTTCCATTAGGAAATTATACCATTTGACCAATTAGCCATTATTCCACTAGTCCAATTGGCCATTATGACACTAGGCCATTATACCAATTAGAAAATTTGTCCATTAGGGAATTAGGCCATTATGACCATTAGACATGGTACCATTAGTAAAACAGGGAAAATGGCCATTAGGCCATTAGGACATTTGTCCAATTGTGCATTAATACATTAGGCCATTATTCCTTTAGCTGAAATTTTCATTTTTCCATTAAGACATTAAGACATTATGCCAATTGGAAACTTGGCCACTAATCCAATTTTAGATTAGACCATTATGTTGATTGGCCATTAGATCATTGGTCCATTATTCAAATGGGACATTAGGTCATTAGAGAAATTATCCATTATGAAATTATAGAAATTTTCCATTTGTGCATTATTCCATTAATACATTAAGGCAATCATCCATTTGGAAAATTGACCAATCATGACATTAAAACATTAGGATAATTTTCCATTATGCCATTTGGCTATTTGACCAATTTTATAAGTAGGATATTATGTCAATTGGCCATTTGGACATTATAAAATTAGTACATTATGCTATTAGGACATTAGTCCATTAGTTTATTGGTCCATTAGGTTATCAATCCGTTAGTCCATTATTCACATTGTCCCTCATTAAAGTAGAACATTATTCCATTATTCCAATTATACATTAGGAACATAATCCATTATACCATTAGGACAATTTTTCATTAGGCCATTAAACCATTAGGTAAATATTCCAATTTGGACAATTTGGAAATTGCACATTATTCAACTATTCTAATTGGAAGAATGAAAATTATGACATTAGGAAAAGATTCCATTATGACATTAGGAGATTATTCCAATTGGACAATATGATACTAGACCAATTATCCATTACACCATTAATCCAATTGTCCATTTATTATATTAGTCGATTTTTTCATTTGACCATTAGGCCAATTATCAACAAGACCATTATGACATTAGTCTAATCTGCCATTAAGACATTATAGTAATTTCCCTCTTATCTACTAGACCATTAGTCCATTAGTCTAATTATCTTTTATGTCATTACTATAATTGGCCAATTGGCCATTATATTGATTATAATTTAACCATTTGCCTAATTTTCCAATTAATCCATTAGTACATTAGTATATTTTCCCATTTGTATAATTGGAGAGCTTTCTATTTGGCCCGTTTGGACAATTATTAAATTTACAAATTTTCCATTATTCCATTAGGGAAATTGACCAATTTTCCACTATTCCATTAAGACATTTATCCATTATTCAATTATGCCATTAGTTAAATTTGCCATTATAGAGTTAGAAATATAGTCTTTTAGGCAATTAGTTCATTAAAAAAATTGTCTAATTATGCCAACTGGGTAATTTTCCATTAGGCTACTATGATATTAGGACATTATGCCAAATATCCATCACGAAATTAGTTCAAATGACCATTACTCTATTAGGAAATGTGGCCAATAGTCTAATTAGGACAACTGGTCAATTAATCCATTAGGAGAATTTTTATAATTTTCCATTAAGAAATTAGGAAAATTGTGAATTAGGTTATTAAACCATTAGGACAATTATCCATTAAAAAATAGGCCTATTTTTCATCAGGACATGATGCCATTACACCAATTGTACATTAGGCCATTAAGAAAATATCATATTTGAAAAGTGTATTAACAACCATATATTAAATTAATTAATGGTAAGAAATCATTTCATCATAAAAATATAACTATGTAGAAATATAAATAGATATTTTATTTCTATTCTGATTAAAGTATATGCCACTTCTCACGATCGGGCATTGTAGTGCACCCTAATGCGTGCAGATGAATCATTGAATCATTGACCATTTTCTTCCTGATGCATCCTAAAAATTGAATACAATTAATAATAATTTAATTTCCATTGAAAAAAATTAATTATTTTTAATACAATAAACACATTAGTCTTCAAATATGAAATCATTTCATGATATCGAGTTTTTGGACAGTGGGGGAATATTCCCACACCCTCTAAATCAACAATGATTCTACTCTTCCAAAAAATATATAAATCATTATTATATGATTCCCAAAACTCATTATGATCCTTAATCTTTGAAACCACAGTAGCTTCACCAATTTGTAATGCTAAACAAATGATGCAGTTGGAATGTTAATTCATATAAATACCACAATAATATAGATATAGATTTACCAAATTTCATACAAATATCTCTACCAATGATTTCTCTTCGATGTTATTACTAATATTCCTCAATGATATTGGTTACACAAGAATTATATCTTTATATTTGGGTAATAATTTCATGAATTTTTATGTATCATTTGATATTCTTAATTTTTATTAAAATTTATTTTAGTTTGGAGATTCCATGTTTCACACATATGGGTTCCCCTATGTCTAATAGTAGAAAACCCCACTAAATAAGATCAATGGAAAAATAATAAATTAAAATGAATAATTAAAACCCTAGATGATATTCTAAAATATTTTAACATGGATTTCAATGTTTATTGGGATCATATCCATCCTATTGTTCATTTTTCTTTCAATAATAATTTTCACCATTTCATCTAAATATCACCTTATGAATCCCTTTTTGATAGATATTGTGACCCCAACCCTAGTATCTCTATGAAAATGTCTTACATTATTGCCTAAATATAGAAAAAAGATAAAATAACGAAAAGATTGATCATTTAGTATTTTTGGAATACTAGAACCGTATATGAAACTTATTTTATATTGGGAAATTAAAATAAAGAATTAAAAAAAATTCATAATTCATGAAAATCATTCCAATAATATATTTCATAGTATGGGGAAAGGAATTATAATAAGGGTGAGATCAAATTCTTAGTAAGCATTCAGTAAAAATAAAGATAGAATGAATATTAGATTCAAATCAAAAGGAAAGGTAGATAACTAAACACAGATTCAATAAAACTATATGGACAAGGAATAATCAATATGGAATGTTAAATAATTACAAACACATGTCATTTAATCAATAATTGAGAATGAGTTTCATCTAATGATAATTTATTGGAGGTAATATCATGGATAAGGACAATAATAATTGAGCTATCAATGATGTAAATTCTAATTTTTTCAACATAATGTTTCCTAGGTAAATGAATCCTTTACCATCAATACATTTCATTGGATGTTTTAAAATATACATGGTAAAACCCTATCATATTTGGCCAAATAATTCATCTCATGATACTACCGATTCATTGAGGGCTTACATTAACTGGTCCACAACCCATGCCTTACCATTCTAAATAATTACTCATATTCTTAATTATAAATTTAATTAATAAAAAGAGTTACTTATTGAATATCTGCATTGGCACAAGCATATTAATTTATCAATATTTCACATTGTAATCAAATGAATTCTATAAAAAATATCATATGTAAAAAAGGAATGTGGTTTATAAAATTTGAATGTACATTAAAAAAGTGAACATATGAGATAATGGTAATATAAATTGACAAATTACTATAATAAATTGATTTACCAATAGAAAAGTAACAATCACAAAAGAAAGTGAGATTCCACAATAAATTTTACCACATGATAAATTTCAATTCAAACCCCATTATGTGATATAAATTTAATAGAAATTAAAAATTTCATGATGAATAAAGTATTCGTGATATTAAATTTTAAATTGGTTGTATATTAAATATATAAAAGATAAGTTTTTTCATAATAACAAATAAGTCTTAGTAGAAAAAAATTGAAATTTTATCACCAACCACATGTATAATTTTGGTTATACATACATTATCATTGTGTATAATAGTTTTAAAAATGTTAGTGAATTTCAAAATAATTATAATCATAGTTATTATAACATATTTACTCTTTTTACAACATTTTACCTTCATTTTGTTAAAAAATATTCATTATTTTCATTATTGTTTCAATAAAATGGATGGTTTTCTAATGCTTTTTAAGTAATGAAAGATCTATTTCATACAAACACATTATTGTTATATTATATCCATAATAATAATCATGAAATAGTTATAATATTTGTACATAAAATATTCTTTCAAAACAAATCATGAATGAAGACTATGAATAATAAATATTTTTATTATCATGAAGATTTTAGGTTGAGCGTACGCGTGAGTAACATATCGATTTTTCACCGATCGTTATTGAAATAAGGTATGTAATGTTTTAAATTCAAAAAATGATAAAAATTATAAAAAATATCCAATTATATAGTTATATATACCATACATGTTGTATGGATATAAAAATCGGTGTGTGTCTCTTTGTGATGGGGGTATTCCTCATTTACACGAACAAAGTTATCATTATAAATGGATGAAAATGAATGATTTTTTTTATATATTTGGTTTTAAAATCAAAAAACATGGAATGAATATAACTAATATTTCATTTATATCACATGTAATCAATAAATACATCTTAATCACTTTCTAGGTGAAGTGTTTGTGAAAGATGGATCACATCGCTTCAAAATGTGGTAGTCTTCGATACACATGAGCCACAATATCATATATTGTATATAATGGAAGGTGAAAATATGAAAATGATATAGAGAATAATGGGGTGTAATTATATTGTATATATTTTAGATATATATAATTTATATCTACCATCATAAAAACTGTCAGAAGTTGAAATGGGGAATAAAAAACACCATCGGTTCACTAGGCGGTATTCCTTTATTATCACAGATGATGATTATAAGGCCCCAGCCTTAAATATTACTTAATCATGAGTTATTACAAGAAAACACGTTGAGGATCTTTTCAGGTTTATAGTTTTAGAGAACTAGATCATAAATCATGCATTACATTCCACATTTAAACAAAGTGGTTACATAAAATATAGTACTCATTTTTCCCATCAATGGAATCATATTTAAAATAAAACATGGATTCTTTATTGACACTTCCTTGACACTATCATCACATCATGTACCTTTCCCTTGACCTGTGAAAAACATTTCAAAATCATTGGATGAGTATAAAAACTCAGTAAGGTATATAAATGTACGAAATTAAAACATTAGTCCATGTATAAAATCATACATTACTCATAAAACATATTAATTTTAACATACCTCATCAAATCATGAATAAATCATATAAATCATAAGACATAAAGGTGACTTGAGGCATTCATAACATTCTTATGTAGGGAGTAACCCACATGGTTATGTTTGGAATACCCATCACAATATATTCCATAAATCTCTTTAGAGAAACCTTAGCATTTAACCACATCATGTTACCTAATACATTGGAGAGCTATATCAAGCTCACCCGCCCTTAGTTTAAAACGGAACCCCCCATCTTCATACACAATGCCCAAGTACCGTAACATAATCTTATCACATAAAACATGCATAAAGGAACATAACATTTCCACATTTCAATCACAAGATATCAATAACATACTAATATAATAAAATCCTTATCAAAACCATTTTCAATACCAAAATAAAAGAAAAGTAAAACATGGTATTTATTTTTATTTAAAAAAAATTATGGCTTGTAGAGGAAGCTGAAAATCAAATAATGGTCACAGCGGCGGAGAAGTCATTGTCAACGCATACGTACGACAAAAACATTCCCTTTTGTTGTTTAGTAAAATAATTTGTATAAAAATATTCCTTTTGAATAAAAGTAAAAGTCAAAGGGGTTTATACACCTTATAAAAGAAAGTTGTGTATAAAACAAAATATGCCTCAATGAAAGGATATTGAGACGAAGTCCCATACCTCGGGTCCGACTTGACTCGATCGATATTTAACCTCCTGAATAATAAACTTGAGATAATTTCTACTTGATTAAGAACCTTTTTCAAGTTAATTATTCCTTTTATATCACTTATTACCATGTCATGAACACTATATAATTATTTAAGTTAATAATGGTCGTGTTGTCAACCCTTAGCACTTGAGTCAAAAATAAACTTCTTGTAATTACAAGTTGTTCATGTGGTAAAATATCCATTATATCAAGAATTATATTCACGATGTAGATATCATATATATCATATATAGCCAGTATATTCATGCATTTATAATATTACATAACATTTAGAGGTAAGAAATGAAATACACCGTTCATGGAGACGGTAAGCCGTACGTACGCATGAACGCTACTTTCATTTCTATTTTGTATTTAATGGAATGGAATCATAATGACATAAAACTATATTATAATTCCAGTATAATATCATATATAATATCATTAACGCTATCCTTTATATGTCCCACATATGGTATTAACGAATCAAATCACTTTGAGGGGGTGGTAGTCTGCACTTCCTAAAATGAAGATATCACGTTTTCCCATAATTGAAGCAATAAAGGTATGCCATAAATTGAAAATACAGAAGTTTAAGAAAAACATAAACATATTATATATCATATATAAATATAGTGACATCTTAATGGCCACCATTGAAGGTGTTATAAGAATATTGAACAACCATCGTTTCATGAGGCAGAAATTCGCCATCCACGGAAATTGTATGCTCTTTAACCATTAGATATAGGTGTGTGTAAGTGTAGATCTAATACATATTATACCACAATCCTAGTATATTTATGATAATGTTTTTGTTACAAAATAAATTAATAAAAAGAATTTAGGGGGTTGGAGAAGCAAAATAAGACAAAAGAACACAAGTGAAGACATTACCTTTATATCGGGTAACTCCTCTTGGTTTGAACCAAAAGGGTTTCTTGAAGAGATTTCTTCCTAAGGTAAGGCTTCTGAGATGAATAGAGGTATGTGGAGAGATGAAATGAGCAGAGTTTGGCTGAGCCAAATGCTTGAGAGGTGTGGGTAAAGAGGTATAGGTGGGGGCCTTTTATAAGAGGAGAGGAGGGGCACTCTTGGAAAGTTATAAAATGTTACTTTATATTAAAATGAGTTTCGGATTTTAAAGGTCTCACATTGATATATTTCTAGGATAAGGTGGTAATGGTTGTAAATATACTCATCCAATAGGTCTTTGACAAGTGTAACTCTTATATTTTACATTATCGTTTCATTTTATTTTAATCATTCAATAATGAGGTAATCGCTGCATCATCATGACGTCATAAATAATTTAATTCATTTAATGTATAAAAGTTATAAAACAACTACTATGATGTAGGAAATCATTTTAGATTTCCAATTACTATTTATTGTTCAAGAGATCATTTATGTAGACAAAATTAAAAATGTTTTACTCGGGTGATACATTCATTGATGATATTCTCCTTTCTTTAAAAATAAAATGATAAAGTGTCACTTTGACCCAAAATTGATTCCATGGGGTCCCAATGTTTAGAAAAAGGCATTCCATGGTCGGCCATGACACAACCAGTGGCATTAGAACACATTTTGGGGTCATTTGTTATTATTATGATATTATTTTATTATCCTTAACTACCCGATTACTAATTAATTGAGATAATTAAAGATAATTACCGCCGTTACTATTCATAATGTCCAAAAACAAAAGAGTATTAATTACATAATTTGAACCATATGATTCCAAATATGGAATACATTTTAAGAAATTCCAAACACATAAATTGCAATAATTAATTTAAAAATAATTCCCGTTGTCAAAACAAATAGCGGGTTTTTTTGAAATAATATCTATGAAAAGTTTGGCACTTGTTTATGCCCAATTCCAAAGTGAAATTAATTATAATGACCACCATTGGACTAAATGGTAGAAATAAATTCTAATTTAACTTTAAGACCAATTAAAAATATAATTTAACCATAAAATTAAATTAGATGAAAAATCAGTTTTGATGTAAAATGCAGTATTTTTCACTATTCATTAAAAAATGAACATTGTCAAGAAAATACCAAAAATTAACCCAAGGTAAATTTCAATGTACCAATCATATATAATAAGTTTATTTTGACAAATAGAACTTTTAAAATTGTCAAAATTTTGATTTAGAAATGGTTTTCCATCAAAAGGCAGTAAAACAACCTTTTAAAAATATTAGTGTATTCCATTCTTAAGATTGAATTTATTCTATTTTTAAGCCTATAAAACACTATTTAATTCATAAATAGACATATATAAGAATATATATTATTCATTACATACTTGGGAGGTTACATCGTTCCCCCCTTTAGAAAATTGCATCCCCGTAATTTATTTACTTATTGAATAAGTGGGGGTATTTATCCCTCATTGCATTTTCAGATTCCCATGTTGCCTCTTCAATCATGTGTTTTTCCAAAAAACCTTTATTTGATTAATCACCTTATTCCGCAACTCTTGCTCCATGTGGTCAAGAATCTGGACCGGTTTTTCCTCATAAGATATATTCTCTTCCAGCTGGACTACCTCTGGACTCAAAACATGAGATGTATCTAGCATGCACTTCCTTAACATTGAAACATGAAAAACATTTTGTACCTGAGATAAACTCGGAGGTAAAGTCACTCAGTATACAATTGATCCAACTCTCTCCAGAATTTTTTATGGTCTAATAAACCTTGGACTCAGCTTTCCTTTCTTACCAAATCGCATCACACTTTTCCATGGTGATACTTTAAAAAAAACATGATAAATATCCTCAAAAGAGAGATCCTTCCTCCTATTGTCCGCATAACTTTTATGCCTGCTCTGAGCTGTTCTCATGTGTTTCTGTATCATCTGAACTATTTCTGCCAACTCTTCTACCAATTATGGTCCCATCAACTTCCTTTCACCCACTTCATCCAAAAAAGCAAGAGTTCGACACCGCTTCCCATATAATGCCTCAAATGGTTCCATCTGTATACTAGAATGAAAACTATTATTTTAAGAAAACTCAACCAAAAAAAAATATTGGTCCCAGCTTCCCTGATAATTCATCGAGCAAGCATGTAGCATATCCTCCAAAGTCTGAATCGTTTGTTCTGACTGCCCATATGATTGAGGATGAAAAGCTGTACTAAAATTTAATTCAGTACCCACCTACTTCTGAAGGCCTTTCCAAATGTTAAAAGTGAACCTGGGATCACGGTCAGATACAATGGAGAGAGGAAATCCATGTAACCTGACTATCTCTTTAATATACAAATGGTAAATTTGATCTAGGGAAAAAGTATCTCATATAGCAAGGAAATGAGAAGATTTAGTCAAGCGATCAACAATAGCTCATATTGCATTATTACCTCGAGGTGTCTTTGGAAATCCCGCAACGATGTCCATGGATATATTCTCCCATTTCCACTCTGTCACTGGTAAAGGCCGAAGCATCCCCTTCGGTAACTGTCGCTCTTCTTTAACATGTTGACAATTCAAACACTTCATAGTAAAATCAGCAATATCTCTTTTCATTCCTTCCCACCAGTAGTACTCCCAAAGATCTCTATACATCAAAGTAATGCCTGGATGAACTGAAAATGGAGAACTATGAGATTCACATAACAACTCTCTCTTCAACTGTGAATCACACGACACACAAAATTTCTTCCCAAATCTCAAAACACAATCATTATCAATGTTGAATTCAGGCAACTTACCTTTCCGAACCAGCTCTACCCTTTTCTGCAAGTCACTGTCTTTCGTCTGTTCTTACTTAATTATGTTTGATAGAGAAGATTTCATTGATACCTGAAACAAAACAGAAGGACATCTTGCACTGACAACTTCTATTCCAATGTTCATCAAATACTTAACCAAAGGATCACGTTCCAAACGCAATTCTGTTAATGAAGCATTACATTTTTGACTCAAAGCATCAGCCACTTTATTTTCTTTTCCCGGATGGTAATAAATTGTAAAATCCTAATCCTTGATTAATTCCAACAATCTCCTCTGTCTCATGTTCAATTCTTTCGGAGTGAATATAAACTTTAAACTTTTTTGATCAGTATATTGTTTCGGTGCAGATGTGCGTCGGGTTACGCTGTTCCGCCAGGACGCGTTCGCGCGTGCACCCGTCAACCCGAGGGGATGGGCGCGCGGCTTGTGGTCCTGCAGTCTCGCTTTCCAAAGGCGGGCGGCATCCGTCCCTTATTCAGGGGCGTCTGCTCCTTGATCGAAACCGGGATGATGGGATGTCGGCTCCTCCTTCCTTGGACGTCTCCTCGGAACTCGTCGCCTAATCCGGGTCTCCCTCATAGATTTAAGACATGCTCGTGAATCTCGTTCCCGGCGCCATATCTTCATGGACACCGGTTAATTACGCTGCTTCCGCCCGGACGCTCCAAGGAGTCCGGTCGGGGCAGCAACCTGCGGTGAGAAGGCCAGGTGGCTCTGGGTGCTGGGGTCGCGTCGTAACACTGCGGCTCTGCACGTCTGTCTTCCGTCCCTAATAGGGCTTCTCGAAGGCATGATGGCCTGAGGCATCCCGCACTGGGTGCGGGGAACTGTGTCCCCTGAGGTTTTCCTTAGCTTCCCATGTTTAACACGGGGTATGCCACGAGTTTAACGTCCAGCGGGGACGGCATCAGACCGATCAACACGAAAAGTGGATCAGATGACAGAACCCCTTGCGGGGAACCTCCGACGCTGGGGCCAGCGCATGGGCGGCTTCCCAAGTGATATGGAGTGGAGTGAAGTGGCATGACCCCACTAGGATGTGGCGGCCCGGGTAAGGATCAGGATGGATGATGGAGTGAAGAGCTTGGACCCCGTAGGGGCTTCCTACGTACCGCGCGTTAGCGCGGATCAAAGTCAGCGTAGTTCAGATATACAGTTTAACGTCATGCTGGACGTCGGCAAGCCGACTCACGAAGGGGTCGAGGCCGCCGGGCGGAGGATTGAACCGAAACACCTCGCACAGAGGGGGATGGAACGGCCGGGTGGATCACAGTTTCACGTCATGCTGGACGATAAAAGGAGAAATCAAAAAGGGGCTGTGGGGAGGCACAGTGGAGATACACACAGGCAGTCTCCCACAGGGGTGGATTCATAGGTGAATCAACGCAAGCGTGAACCCTGGAGGGGTCCACTGATGGACGAACCGACGTGAATACGACCGGGATGACCAGGTGGTGGGCTTGAACCTCAGGGAGGCTTCCTACGTACCCTGTTTAGAAGACAGGGATCAAAGTCCACGTAGTTCATTCTGTCAGGACTTACGCACTTGAGGCAGCCCGGGTGCGGCAAAACTCAGTTGGAAGGGACTTGGACCGAAAGTAGGAGACACCTCGATCCCAGTCACACCCTCTACTGGCTTCGGCGGTGGGGGAGCGCAATGGAGATACACATGTGCAGCCCCCCACAAGAAACTAGGGGTTTGTAATACCCTACCCCCGTAGGGAAAAGCCGCTCCCATTAAATCGTCCCTAAAGAGGGGCAATCCCGACATCCCTGCAGAGACGAGCGGGTGGGGGCCACATCCAAACCAGGGGGGGACCCTGCGTGCGAGGCACGGGATCGGGTGATGCGGACGGTTTAACGTCTTGCCGGACGAAGTACAGTTTAACGTCGTGTGTTGAGGACGAAGCGGACGGTTTAACGTCTTGCCGGACGAAGTACAGTTTAACGTCGTGTGTTGAGGACGAAGGTGCTAGGCAGTTTAACGTCTTACAGCACGGACGATAGGGGCTAGGCAGTTTAGCGTCGTGCAGCTTGGACGTAGTACAGTTTAACGTCATGTTGGACGGATGCAGTTTAGCGTCATGCGGGACGAATGTGCAGTTTAACGTCATGCTGGACGTATGCGCAGTTTAACGTCATGCGGGACGTATGCGCAGTTTAACGTCATGCGGGACGATGGATTTCCGCTGATGGGTCCGTGTCACTTCGCGCGAGCCTGGAGGGCCGCACGGGAAGACAACGCATGGTGCGGGCACCCAGGATGAAAATCATCGGGCGCCACGCAGGCGGGTACCCTCGGGGGGTCAAGGGGGGCGACCCTGGGGGATTGCGCGCAAAAGAGGAGCTTTGCGCGCAAAACAGCAGGTCGGCGCGCAAAATGGCGGGCTGGCGCGCAATCGGGCCAGCCCTTTGCGCGCGGATGATTGAGATTGCGCGCACCGGGCTTCGGACAGCTCGCGGGGGCAACGACTCATTCTCTAACGAATGGCCACTTTGAAGATGGGGGGTGCGCGCAATCGGGTTGGATTGCGCGCACCCGGGGGCAATTGCGCGCAAGAGGCTTCTTTTGCGCGCAAAGGCCTTCGGGTTATGGATTATTCAAAGGAAAGGAGCCAAGGGGATTGCGCGCGAAGGCGAACCCCAAGGCTCTATTGCGCGGAAGAAAGGAGGTTACCTGAAGATCGGCATTGCGCGCGGAAGGGGTTGGATTGCGCGAACGAGCGACGCTTCGGATTCTGGCCACCTTCAAAACGTCGGGGGTCGCCTTATATTTATAGGCAACCCCGGGCGCGGAATCCGGTCTCGGGCGCGGAATTCGCTTCGCGGGCGCGGAATCAGGACCCGGCGCGCAAGGGAGCCGCGCAGGCCACGGGCGCGCAAAATAGCGCGCCGGCCCAGCGCATTGCGCGCATCCCGGGAGGATTGCGCGCCGTGACTCAACTTTGCGCGCGGGTCTCTGAAATTTCGCGCAAGTCCTCCGGGCCCTTCGGAACGTGCCTCTGACTCCAAATATCACTTCGCTTTACACATCCGGAGCTTCGTTTGGGAACAATGGACTTTTCCGGCGTCTACAAAAGCCCCCCCTCGGAATCTGATCGGCGAGAGGTCGCAACGATCGGGTTCCGAGGGAGACGCCGGAATGCCGAAGTCCTGGGCTGCGCGGGACTTAGGCGCGCAAAAAGGGGCGCCGGGCGCGCAATTCGCAGCCGCGGTCGCGCAATCGAGCATTCCGCGCGGCGCGGAATCCCGGCCTCGTCTATAAATAGGGGTCCAGGGTTCCGCGTTCCGTACACAGGCCTTCCGCGCGATAAGCTTCAACGCTCTCGTGCGCGAAATTGCCTTTTCCGGTCGCGAAATTCGCCCGATCGGCACGCAAAACCATCCGTAATTCGCCTGTCTTTGCGCGAAAACCCGGAACTTTGCGCGACATTCTTCCCAATTGCGCGCCGTCCACTTGGATTGCGCGCCAACCTTCAAACTTCTCTACCAGCCTCGTCCGATCCCGCACTCTTCATCCCTTAACCCGCACGACTCCCGAAACTTCTGAGATGGCCGCGCATCAAGGAAATGAGGGGGATGCCGCCACTCGCAGAGCTGAGATGGAGACGAACGAGGAGGTTTACGGAGCCAAGGAGATTGTTTCCAACAATCAATCCCTGTTCGACTTGCTGACGCCGGCCCAGAAGACATATCCGCTGTCGGACAACCTGCCGCTCTGGAACTTCGGCATCCTAGATGAGGTTCCGGTGCCAGGGTTCGAGGTTGATGCGCCACGGACCTGGGTGACTCGGGAGGACGAGCTTCACCGCTATAACATCACCAACAATGGGCATCCTGCCAGGGAGACCAGGCACTTGGACGTCTATGTCCTGAACCCGAGGACGCGAACCATTGACGGGGGTGAGCCTACTGCGGAGAATTCTCCAGCCCTCTACTCGAGCACATATCGCCAGAGTGTCACTGACGACACCAAGGGCTGGCTGAAGGACTGGGACTTGCGGTCTGGGGGAAATTTCACCAGCGAGTGGGCCTGGGCGTTCTGGGTACGCCACACTTGCGATCACTTCGCAGAGGAGCTGCGGTACATCGGCCTGTTTGAGGCGGTGTGGACGTCGCAGTTCCACTTCTACCAGCAGTCCGAGCTCGGGCCGGAGCTGTTCACCCGCTGGTCTCCGGATACCAACACCTTCCATCTTCACCATGGGGAGGTCGGCATCGGTCTCTGGGACATCCACTGCATCGGAGGTATCCCGCTGGAGGGCTACCAATACGATGAGTTCCTGCCACTGAAGAACACCTTGGAAGACAGGTCACAGACTCCCATTCTGACCTGGCATCTGCTTGACCTGGCTAAGCAGCGGCTCGGGATCAAGGACTTCCAGAAGGACATAGCCTACAAGGAGTGGTTCGGCCAGTTCTTGGAGCATGACCCGGCGGTCAAGATGCCAGGCAGGGGGAAGCGGTGCCCGACCGCAGCTCAGAGGAGCCGGAACGGGTCGTACTGGCGGGTCCTGGAGACGGGCGACTACCGCTCATGGGGGTATCGCGTCATCGAGGCCCGGGACCCAAATGTCCGGTACGCGGCGTTCCTGGCCGCCTTTCTGAGTGGGTGGATCCTGCCAGTGCGGGACGCGAGAATGGGCGTTCGCCCGACGACACTGGCAGTGGCGGGCGCTATGGCCGCCAACAAAAGATACAACCTCGGGGTCCCAGGGCTGGCGAGGCTGTATGCCATCCTGGGACGCATCTCACGAGGGGGGTCGCCACGAAGGATCTGTGGGCCCTTTCCGTTCTTCCACGGCTGGGTGGCTGCTCACCTCGGTGGGTACACGTTTCCGAACGCCATCATTCCTCCGGGCAACGGCCTGCGACCCTCCCTACTGAACATCGCGGGGGTCGCTCCGATGACCCTAAGTGAGGAGGGCGTGAGGATTCGGATTGGCAATCATGCCAATTTCAACTTCAGTCCGTTCCCCACTCCCGTCGGCCAGATGATCGACAATGGGCAGGGTCCGCTGGAGCAGCATGAGTACTTCCTGAACATGCGAGGCGGGGTGCTCGTGGCTCGGATCGACGGGAAGGTGATCTGCGAGCCTTACGTGCCAACCCTGTTCGCCAGGCAGTTCGGGTGCCTTCAGCGGATGCCGAAGAGGGTATTCACTGCTGTCCGGGAGGAGATGAACCCTTGCGTTCTTCGCCAGATGTGGCTGATGTTTGCCGCTTTCGGCTCTGGCGACGTCATCACTCTCCCTCCTACCGGGGTTGACGCAGGCTTGCCAACCGAGTACGCCGAACACTGGGCCATCGCGTACCCCGAGGGGCTTCTACGGAAGCCAGTTCGGCGGCTCGAGGTTACCCGTGCGGAGACCGGGCGTCAAGGAAGGAGGCGAGGCGCCGCCACACGGGGGAGAACGGAGGCGCGCCAAGCAGCGGAGCCGGCGCGAGCAGGGACTTCGGCGGCGGGCACATCGCGAGCTGCCGCTACGACCTCGGCGCCCAGAGAGGGGGCACGCGCGGTGGTCGAAGAGCGGCCTGGGAAGCAGGTGAGACGTCTGCTCGAACCCTCCCACGATGCAGTCTTCCCGGCGCTGTGGTCGGCCTGGATGACCTTGCGGCAGTCACTGGGGACCGACGCCATCTGGCGAAAGATTCTTAGAGAAGGAATCCATCTGCCAGAGGTCGGGCGCCTCCATATTGCCGACAGGGTGGACTTCAACCGGCAGTATGCGTATCTGACGGCCATGGACGATTACGCGCGCCAACGTGGTCAGCGTGCGGAGCCATCCCTTCTGGTGAAGGTGATGCTCGGTCTAGAGCCCGCTCCAGAACAGATGTCGCCGGAAGAAGACGACAGTAGAAACGACTCCGAGGAAGAGGAGGAAATGAGGGAGGATGAAGGCTCCGAGGGAAGATCCCATCAGGGGAGCCCACGGGAGAGCGGCGAGGTGGCCGGCTCTGACAACGTTGATGTCACTGAGCTCCTCAAGGTCCGCTTCTATCCCTACTCAATCTGCTTCATCCATTCTCTTATGCAGCTTCTAACCCATTTCTCCATCTTTCTCAGGAGCGCACGGATGTTTGTCAGGCGTCCTCAGCGGGAGTAGGAGAGGCGCCAGCAGGACAAGGCGGGGGCCAGGCACCCATTATCGAATTGACAAGCGCGGAAGGGCCCCCTGCTGCAACTGTTCCTGCGGCGGCCGGGATAGCGGAAGATGACGCTCTGAACTCCCGTAAGTCTCCTTGGTTTACTGCTGGTGCTTTCCATTGACAATCCGTGACTAACCATGGCATGCCCCGCACAGTGATCTCAACACTGGAGGCTCGTCGGGTTGCCGAACCCGGGCCATCTACGAGTGGACCAGTGGTGGACATGCCGCCTGCTTCGGAACAGACTTCCCAAACCGAGCCGGCCCCACCAACTGCTGATCAGGGGGCTGCGGACGCCGGCGGTGCTGACATCGGAGAGAGGTCGGGGGCTGACGAGGGTGTCAGCGCCGCTGGGGAGAGAGAAGAAGGTCGCCCAGATGTTGGGGAACCTATCCCTCATGAGGACCTCCCAGGGGCGGACCCTGCAGCAGACCTGCTGGCTGCCTTCCCTGCCTACCGGCCTGCCGACCCCGAGGAGATGGACGACTCGGACGCGGAGGCAGTTGAGGAGAGCCGGATAACGCGCCGCAGGGGGTGGAAGTGCATCCAGTGCTTCCTCATGCGAGACCCGTCGGAGTGGCTGGGGCGCATGGGATCACTTCAAACCTGGCTGCGCTTCCTGTGTGCCGGGGGAGCTGATGCTCAACGCCTCCATCTGACGGTCCGTGATTTCATGGCCGAAAAGATGCGCGAGAGCTGCCGGCGTGCCGACGTCACACAAAGTCGGGACATGTCGGAGAGCACGCGGGCGCTCCTCGCGGTGGAGCAGGAAGTCCGGCGTCTCGAAGGGCAGGCGGCAGAGAAGGAGGCCTTCGTCGCAACGTGTACCGAGCTTGTGGAGCAACTAGCAGCCCAGCTGGTTGACGCCCAGGTACAGCTGACAGAGGCGGGCCAACAGATGGTCACAATTCAGGTCGAGCGGGAGAGTGCACAGGCCAGAATCGACGAACTGCATGCTGCGACCGCCGACGAGGAGAGGGCACGCAGAGAGCGAGAAGCAGCCCTGGAGGCCTCCAGCCAAAGGGTAGCGGCGTTAGAGAGACTCATTCAGCACGCTAATCCCTAGGGGCTTTGTTTTTCCACTCCCAGAACATTTTGCTTCTTCTACCTTGATCCATTTGTATGAACCAATATATTTATCTGCATCTTTTGGCTTAACATGCTCAACCACAATTCACTGTCTTGCGGGAGTGTTAACCAAGCATCAGGCATCCATAATTGGGCCTGGATTGCTGGAGAAAGAGGGAGGTCATTCCTAGGAAAGGAGACCTCAAGCCTAATCAATGTATCATCCCCCCAACTTGTTCCAACACACGAGCGGGACAATGCTAGGGGCGTTGAGATTTTATCCGAACATAGGGAAATGAGAAAGGGTGAATCGCGTGTCCCGAATCTAGACATCCACAACGGTCAGCCTTCCAGGAAATGCCCAAGATGGTAGGCGGACAGTGGATCGACCATAACAACTGCAATAGACGGACCGAAGGTCATCATTCATATTGCAGGAGGCGGACCACATGTCACCATGAATACCGCTTTGGGGTTCCTTCAGACACAAGGGTGGAAATCCAGATCAACAGGGCATGCGAAGCGTGGGGCGAAGTGACGATTGTTCGGACAGAATCCAACGCTCTCAGAATTGCGCCACCGTGGGGAAAGCGTATTAGGTGGATGCACTAATCTGGCCGTGAATCACCCCAATTCTCAGACAGCACCTCTTTGACGAGGAAACCGTCACTTCCCACCACTGCAGTGGGGCATCCCGAGCTGAATCGGGGAGAATATATGCACCACTCTACCAGAAGCCAGGCCAGACGGCCGGCGACGAGGAGGGGCGGGACTTAACGATCCCTGAGGCTGGACCTGAGTTGAGATGCCCGGGCGTTCCTACGTACTCCATCAGGCTGGAGATCAAGCCACACGTAGTTCTGAGAGTGCAGTTTAACGTCATGCAGGACGTAGAATCCCGTTTGGGGAGATCTTAGTTTAAGGTCTTAGAGCTCGGACCACAGGGGGAGATCTTAGTTTAAGGTCTTAGAGCTCGGACCATAAGGAGAGATCTTAGTTTAAGGTCTTAGAGCTCGGACCATAAAGGGAGATCTTAGTTTAAGGTCTTAGAGATCGGACCATAAGGGGAGATCTTAGTTTAAGGTCTTAGAGCTCGGACCATAAGGGCTAGATCTTAGTTTAAGGTCTTAGAGCTCGGACCATAAAGGGAGATCTTAGTTTAAGGTCTTAGAGCTCGGACCATAAGGGGAGATCTTAGTTTAAGGTCTTAGAGCTCGGACCATAAGGAGAGATCTTAGTTTAAGGTCTTAGAGCTCGGACCATAAGAAGAGATCTTAGTTTAAGGTCTTAGAGCTCGGACCATAAGAACCTCAACGTACGCCACATCGTGGTCCTATCCCCCGGATATGCGAAGATGCACTGAGGGATAGTGCCAAGAGTGTCGAGGTCTCGCCTGGTCAGAATGGGAGGTGGAAAATGTGAATCATGCGGCCATTCACTCAAGGACTGGGGGCACCGGAGTAACGATATGGGAGTACTGCCGACCGTGGCGGAAAAGCAGCATCAATATCGCACTAACCGTTGGTGGAATGAGGCAGCAAACGAGCATCGACCGCTCAATCGCAGGATTCATATCGATTTGCTGCCCGAGGCCATTGGGGGTACCGGCCCGAGTCGGTGGGAGAGCACTGAGGCATTGTGTCCGAACCGTTCACGGGGGCTCCACCCAGGGCGTGGATGATGGGTCCGAATGAAAGGGAGCACGAAGCCTGAAAAGTGGAGGAAAGCTGACCAAGCGGATCCTGACCCTCCTGGCAATAAACTAGAGTACTCTTGACACCGGTGGACCACTGAAAGGGGTCGGGGAACACGCCTTGAGGGTGACCTGAAGGCGGCGGATTCCCCAGAGAAGGGGGAATCTCTAAGAGGTGGGGGGCTGGACCCAAAGTTTCAAACATCCGGGCGTTCCTACGTATCCCATAAGGATGGGAATCAAGCCACACGTAGTTCTTGAAGCGCGGCGCAACACAATCGGGCACCAGCGCGGGGAAGAGTGCGGGTCTGACCCTCGCACACAGAAGGAGCGGCATTTGATATTTCTTGTTTGTCCTTAAAGATGAATGGTTTTTCTTTGTGCGGCGACATGCCTGTGATTGAGAAATCTCTGGCGTCGCCACAATAATCAAGCCACAGAAGGCATTGATGAATGGCGTGGTTATTAACCAGCGCCCAACATGAGTGTCCCCTGACGAGAACATCACGATGCAGTGCCGTTTCTCGTCGGGCGGCCAAGACGATCACAGTTTACGGTCGTGTGGTAGGACCAGACAACACAGTTTAAGGTCGTGTGGTTCGGACCATGGAGGAACCCGCTTATTGCGGTACGGCGGACACGGCGGAGGTGGGAACATACCCAGCCCTGCGGTCACGCACGATTCCAGGAGAAGAGTCTTGGGATAGGGGTCTGCGTATGTCCATCACCCGAGGGGCAGAGATGCTAGCCTCCAGATATACTAGGCCCATAACGCGATTGTTCGGGCGACTCCTTCCTCCTTATGGGGACGAGGGTCCAGCTACGCATGGCCCTTAGGGAGGATATCCGCATATATCCTTGGTGCTCAGATCATGGGAGCCTCGAACGACATCATTACCCTGGTTGGTCTGCCTAACGTGTAGAGGTGTACTGAAGGTCAGTATGAAGAGAGTGTCAAGATTCCACTACAAAGCACAAAGGCGGAGTGCGAGGAGGACTGCGCAACCAATGTTCAGAGCCTGAAAGAGCCGACATGGCGATCAAGGACGTTGCTGACCATATTCGTAACACAACATCCGATCGCGTCAGCCTAAGACGGGGCAAGCAAACGAGCATCAACCGCTCAATCGCAGGATTCATATCGATTTGCGGCCCAAGACCCGCCGGTAAATCGACCCGGAGCGGTAGGAGAGCACTGAGGCACCGTACCCAAACCGCTAACGAGGATCCCTTTGAGTGAAGGCTCGAACAAGAGGAAGCGCGAGACCTGACAAGCAACACAGGACTTGTCAGGATTGAATCTGACACTACGAGTCATAGACCGAAGTACCCAAAACATGTTAACAGATCACCGGAAAGGGTCGGAGGACTCACCCTGAGAGCAACCAAAAGAGGGCAGATCCCCATGATCAACCAAGAGACGGGGCTGGACCTGAAACACAAGCGTCCAGGCGGTCCTACGTATCCCATAAGGATGGGAATCAAGCCATACGTAGTTCTTGAGAGGCAGTTTAACGTCATGCAGGACGATGAGAGGTGTGAGGTGGTCCCACACATGGGGGGAGGCGTACGGCGCGGCCAGTAGACCGACGTGAATGAGGACATGATCCCCCACTCACGCGATATGCCTCACACAAAAAGGAGGGGAACTTGGGCCAGAGGCCCGATGCGGGATAGAGAATCCCGGGAAATGGGGCTGGGCCTGAAACATGAATGTCCAGGCGGTCCTACGTATCCCATAAGGATGGGAATCAAGCCGCACGTAGTTCTTAAAGTGCAGTTTAACGTCATGAAGGACGAGAAAAGAAGGAGGGAGCAGAAGGCATCCCCAAACGTGGGGGGCGTACAACATGGCGAGCAAACCGACGTGAATGAGGGCATAGCCCCGCGTTCACACCATACGCCGCACACCCGGAGGCAACTGGGCCAAGGGCCCAAGATGGGATGGAAATTCCCAAAGGATGGGGCTGGGCCTGAAACATGAATGTTCAGGCGGTCCTACGTATCCCATAAGGATGGGAATCAAGCCGCACGTAGTTCTTGAGAGGCAGTTTAACGTCATGCAGGACGAATGCTGAACAGTTTAACGTCTTGTAGCTCGGACGTAGTACAGTTTAACGTCGTGTTGGACGAAACACTTGGCAGTTTAACGTCTTGCAGCGCGGACGATATGCTAGGCAGTTTAACGTCGTGCAGCTTGGACGTATGCAGTTTAACGTCGTGCAGGACGTATGCAGTTTAGCGTCATGCGGGACGAATGTGCAGTTTAACGTCATGCTGGACAAATGTGTAGTTTAACGTCATGCTGGACGTCGGTACACTCAGACAAAGTACTGCTTGAGGAACCTAGCGTTGGTGGGAGGAGTGACACGCTCACCATCCATAGTCGCTAGGGAGTACGCGCCATTGGGATAGACCTTGTGGACAACAAAAGGTCCCTCCCACTTGGGCTCCAACTTGGGCGGCTTCCTGCCGGGGATCATCGGTGCTCTTAGGGCAAGCACTAGATCACCCTGCAGGAAGGAGCGGAGGCGAACCTTCTTATTGAAAGCTCGAGCCATTCTGCTTTGATGCCTCTCCAAGTTGTGCAAAGCGCGAAGTCTATTCTCATCCAGTGCTTCCAACTCGACTAGACGGGCTTCAGCAACTCTGTCCGGCGCTTGCTGGTCGTAGACCGCAGTACGCAAGGACGGTAACTGGATCTCGATGGGCAGGACGGCCTCAGCTCCATACACCAGGGAATAAGGGGTCATCTGGGTGGAATTACGAGTCGTCGTCCGATAAGCCCAGAGGGCGTTGGGGAGCTTGTCCGGCCAACTCTTCTTGTTCTGACCAACCATCTTTTGCAGAATGTTAGAGAGGGTTTTGTTAAACGCCTCGATCTGTCCATTCGCCTGCGCATGATAGCGAGATGTATGGTTCGAGCGAATGTTATACTTGGCGTACAACTTCTTCAACTCGGCTGCTCGGAAATTGGTTCCGTTATCCGTGAGGATAGCGTGAGGCACTCTAAATCGATAGATGATGTTGGAGGTCACGAAGTCAGCGATCGAACAGGATTTGACCTCTCTGAGCGGAATCGCCTCTGCCCATTTGGAGAAGAAGTCCGTGGCGGTCAGAATGAACTGGCATTGGCGAGCTGTCGCCGGCGGGTAAGGTCCCACAACGTCCAGACCCCAGACTGCAAAGGGCCTAGAATACCTAGTGGTATGGAGAGGCTCCGGCGGCCGATGCACAAAGTTCGCATGAACCTGGCACGCATGGCACCTCCTGGCATACTCGATGCAGTCATGGATCATGGAGGGCCAGAAGTATCCCAACCTCCGAATCTGGTGGGACAGCTTCGGCCCAGTCTGATGGGCGCCGCATGAACCGGCATGAACCTCTTGCATGACTCGTGGGATCTCAACTCCCTGAAGGCAACGGAGGAGAACACCATCAAATCCGCGTCTGTAGAGGATCTGCTCCAGGCCGGGACTGCTCTGGAGGACAAACTGCGATGCGCGGCATCGAACTCGCTCGCGCTCGGCCCGATCCGATGGAAGAATGCCATGTTGGAGGTACTCAACCAAAGGCGTCCTCCAATCAGGGGCTGATCCGACTGTCATATCTGGGGTACTCGGGGCTCCGGGCACAGGGGCAACCGTGGTGAGATTACTTACCAACGGGCCGCGATCTTCCTCCGGGATAACGGGAGCGATGAGCCTGCGGCGCGTCACGCGGACGATCAGGTTGTCCTGTTCAGGCTCCGCAAGTGACGCGGCAAGGCTGGCCAAGGCATCTGCTCGACCGTTCTGCGACCGGGGAATATGGACAATTTCTGGCCGAGAAGGGAATCGAGCCATTAGAAGGAGGGTGCACTCCAACAATGGCACAAGTTCCGGCTTCCTGACAACATAGTCGCCATTGATCTGCTTAACGACCAGCTCGGAGTCCCCTTTCACGCACAGACGGGGCACGTCGATCTCGAGAGCCAACTCGAGGCTGGTGATGAGGGCATGGTATTCCGCCTCATTGTTGGTACAGCCCTCTGACAACAGGAACGAGTATGGCAGCACGGCTCGCTCCGGGGTAATGAAGACGATGCCCAAGCCCACTCTGTTGAGCATAGGATTATCGAGTCTTCTACCGGTGGGGCTCCGGGAGGCACCGTCAAAGTGCATCTGCCAGCATGGATCGGCTCGATCAACCGAGAGAATGGTCTCATCAGGAAAGCCTAGATCCAGCGGCTGATCCGCGGAGGTCGGGTGAGCTGCCAGAAAGTCTGCCAATGCTTTCCCTTTGATGGCCTTCTGAGACACATACCTGATGTCGAACTGCTGGAGAATCACAGCCCACCGCGCTAGACGGCCAGTCAACATAGGTCGGCTCAGGATATATTTCAACGGGTCTACCCGAGAAACCAACTGTACCTCATGGTGCTGCAAGTAGTGCCATAATTTCTGTACGGAAAATACGAGCGCCAGGAAGCTCCTCTCGATGAGGGAATACCTAACTTCCGCATCGAGGAGCATGCGACTGAGGTAATAGAGGCTATTCTCCGTTCCCTCGTTGTTCTTCTGGGCGAGAAGGGCACCCAGGGACCGTTCCAGGGCGGTCACATAAAGGACCAGCAGCTTTCCGAATACGGGCGGCATCAGGACCGGAGGTTGAAGCAGGTACTGCTTGATTTCCTCGAAAGCGGTCTGACACTCTTTATCCCATACATAGGTGGCACCTTTCTTCATGAGCCGAGAAAAGGGCTTACACTTGCCGGCCAGATTCGCGATGAATCGGCGTATATAGGCTAAGTGGCCTTGGAACCCTTGTAGTTCCCGGATGTTACCTGGGGGAGGCATCTGGCTAATCGCCCTGATTTTCTCTGGGTCGATCTCAATACCCCGGTATCTTACCACAAATCCAAGGAACTTTCCGGAGGTGACCCCAAAGGCACACTTCAACGGGTTCATCTTCAGGCAGCGAGACCGGAGGAAGCCGAACACTTTCTCAAGATCTTTGAGATGGTCCTGACGCTGGCACGATTTGACCACCAAGTCGTCGACGTAGCATTCCACCAGTGTGCCGAGGATTGGCTTGAATATGCGGTGCATCGCCCGTTGATAGGTGGCACCTACATTCTTCAGGCCGAAAGGCATGACCCGGTAGCAAAAGGTACCTTGGGGGGCCATGAAGGCAGTGAACTCCTCATCCTTAGGGGCCATCCGAATTTGGTTGTATCCGGAGTATCCATCCATGAAGGAGAGGGCTTGGAACCCTGCCGTGGCATCAATCAACAGCTCTGTCACTGGAAGGGGAAAATCATCCTTCGGACAGTGGCGGTTGAGATCGCGGAAGTCGATGCAGACTCTGATCTGCCCGTTCTTCTTCCTGACCGGCACAATGTTGGCCAGCCATTTGGGGTACTGAACTTCCCTCACGAAGTTGGCTTTGATAAGCTTGTCAACTTCGGCCTCAACCATGGCACCGTGGGATGGGTGCATCTTCCTGGGAGGCTGCTTGAACCCGCGATGGTTCGCCGGGAGACCAAGGCGGTGGACGGCTACCTGAGGATCTAGCCCCGGCATCTCGTCATAGCCCCAAGCGAACACATCACGGTGCTGCCTGAGAAAGTCCACGTACTGCTGCCGCTCCTCAGAGGGCATGGCGGCACTGACCAATGTGGGTCTTGGATCGGCCTCGGTTCCAAGGTTCACCTGTATTAACTCATCGACCGTGGCGGGGACGCCCTCCTCAAAGGCTGGGGGTGCATCTTCCATGTCCTCTCCACTCGGGGAGGGATCGTCCACGGGAGAGACTGCGTTGGCAACTGCATTGGGGCTACCAGATCCTGCTGGGCCACTGGTGCTGGCACGGGCGGTCGCGGTCATCTCATTAGGAGACTCGCGGGCCGTCGAGACAATGGCTACGTCCAACCGTTGAACAGGGAGGACATAAGCGTCATCCAGACTTGCCCAGGGATCACTTGCAATAGCGACAGGCTCAACCTCACCTGCCAAGTTCTGCTTATCCTTGCTCTTGTAACAGTCCGCATCCAGATAGCGGGCTTCACATGAGGCAAAAGGAGAGGCATCTCCTTGAAGCACGCCTACTCGACCATTAAGGGAGTATTTGAGGCATTGGTGGTATGACGAGGGAACCGCCGCGTGAAGGTGGAGCCATGGCCTGCCCATCAATGCGTTGTACGCAGTGTCCTGAGAGACTACCATGAATTCGGTGTTGGCAACCAAGTCACCGAACTGGGTCTTCAAACGTATCTTGCCGACCGGGGTTTGCTCGGTGCGGTCGTACCCCTGAATCCTGAGGTCGGAGGGAATCAAGTCATCCTCAGAAAACCCCAATCTCCGGAGCTTCCGAGTTGGAATCAGGTTAATCCCAGACCCCGTGTCGACAAGACAGCGCCGGACTTCAAGGCCATTGAACTGGCCAGTGACATACAGCGGACGAATGTGTCCCTGTATAGGAGGGTCTTCATCCTTACCAGAGAACGAGATAACTGCCTGACATTCGGCGTCCTCGATCGTTTCGGCGTGAAAGGCCTCTGCAGCCGCAACCTCTGTCTCAAACTGGAGGGGGCTTTTCAGGGCTTCAGCGAGTGCCTCGCGCATCTCAGATGACATGCGCAGGGCCTCAAGGATGGAGAGCCTTGCTGGGATGTCGGCCAAGTGCTTCAGGACATCATACTTTTTGGCCAAGCGCGAGCCCCTGGTTGCAGGAGGTTGCTCTGCGGTTGGCGGCATGACGGGCCTTGCCGGTTGGATCGGCGGCCGACTGGTACTTGGCGCATCTCGCTGTTCACTGGCTGCAGTCCGGGAAATGGTCACCGTACTGGGGTCAGGAGGCCGGGATGGACTCGTGGCAGGGCAGAGCTGGTCGTGACGCGGCTGAGGCGGTTCTGCCTGGTCCCACACCACAAACAGCGGCGGAGGCGAATCCGTCATCCCCGAATGTGGGGGCGGCGCACGTTGTGCTCGGTTTTGAGCCTGCTGCCTAGTCTCAGTGGCGTGCACGGCCTGGCTGGAGGTACCAATGGCTATGCCCCGGCGACTCCTGCTGCTGCGGTTTTTCCGACGGTGGCGACGACCGGGGATACTAGGGAGGTCCACCTGGTGTTCTTCAACGTCGGGAACCGAAAAGGGATATACCAGCTCGACGGTATTAACCGAAGCGTACCCAATACCATCATCGGACGAATCATCCATCACCGGGCGGATCCGAGGAGGGACCCCCATCTCCGGGGGCATGAAATCGCCGAGAGTGCGGGATAGTGGCGGAACCGGCGGGGCGCGCTCTTCCTTCTTGCGCTGCCGCCGTTTGCTCCTCTTGTAAGAGGCAGGCTCGGACGACGATGCCGAAGCAGCACCCGCAGATTCTGGGGGCTCAGGCTGATTCAAGCGCGCACGGATGATTCCATGGGCGCGAATGGTCGTCTTGCGGGCCATCCAGTTATTATACTTCTGGGATCCGCGGTTGGAGACCAGCTGCCATTCGTCCTCGTTGCCACTATCGTTATCTGATCCCACGAACACGCCCGCCACTTGTGCCGGAGCTGGGCCCAACCTGATTACATTGTTTTTAATCTGGTCTTGGAGCCAATCCTTAAACACATAGCACCGCTGGATGGTGTGCCCCAGGGCCCGATGGTAGGGGCAGTAGCGGGGGTTATTCGTAAGATGTGCCTCCTCTGGCTTCCAACACTCAGGCAGTCGCACAATCCTCTGCTCCAGGGCGCTCCGGAAATAACCGGGGACCTGATCCTCGTGGAATGAGTAAGTCAGGTATCGCGGGACCCTGGGAGCGTGGTCTTGACGAGGGGATGGAGGGGCCGGCCGAGGAGGTGGACCCTGATTATCTCGCCTGGGTTGCGGCGGTACATTACGCGGAGGGGCCGGCCGGTTCTGAGGCTGCCGCTGCTGGGCCGGGAGCTGAGCCCGTGGAGGCGGATTCCTGTGAGGCTGTGGAGCTGGCCTCGCCGGCAGCAGCTCCAATGGCCTGGGGGCCTCTATCTGGACGGCAGCAGCGGGCTCAGCCCTGCTGACTCTCCTGGCAGGAATCATAGGAGGCAGCGGGTGTGCCTGGCTGGCCTATTTCAGGGCTTCCTCAAGACGTTGAGCTTTGTCTGAGAAGTCCCTGAACCCTCCGGGGTAATTCTGAGTGATCAGGGAAGGGACCAGCTCGGTCTTGACGTTCCCGACGCACATTGTCAGCAACTGCTCCTGAGTCAATGGCATGTCAAGGGAATACGTGAGACCCTTCCATCGGGCGACGAAGTCCGCGACTCGCTCATCATGCCTCTGCTTGCACTTGAAGAGGTCTGCGATACTTGTCTTCTGGGTCGTGGAACTGAACTGGTAGAGGAACTGTCTACGGAGGTCCTCCCAGCTGGTTACCGACCCGACGGGGAGCTGGCTGTACCAGACAAATGCTGGCCCTTCCAGTGTCTGAACGAAGCAGCGAAGCTTAGCGGCCTCTTGCTGCGCCGGAGTCCCCAACATAGGCCCGCACCTCGAGTTGAAGTGGGCTAAATGCTGTGGCGGATCTCCAGTCCCGTTGAAGGGGGAAAAAGTGGGATTCCCGAATCCCGGAGGCGCCGGCATGTCATCCACCCATGCTGGGTAGGGCTTGCCGTCCGGTGGGATCGCCACCTGCCGAGTCTCCAAGGCCTCCAAGCTGGCAATGAGTGCCGCCATCGGATCGTCCGGACATGGGTTCCAGTACTGGCGAGGATCTCTAACCACGAGCGCATTGCATGGCCCTTCAATCGGGTCGTCGACCGGGTCGTCGAACTCGGAAGCTCGTGGGATGGCGGGCGGAGTGGCCCTTGGGGCAGCGGGAGGAATCCGAGCGGGGTCTCTCAGGTAGTCACGCCGCTCGGGAGGGTGTGGAGAAACATACCGCGCCCTCTTGCCGTAGGCAATGGCCTCTCTCCTATCAGCGAACACGGCGTAATCACGGTTGCCCGGGAGAGTCTCGTCGAGGAGCGGTTGTTCCGGTCCCTGCTGTCCTGGCCTAGGATCACCGTAGTCAGGCCGCCGTTCTGCAGCGCGCTCGGCGAGGAGCTGGTCAACCAGCTTCTTCTATTCGGCGAGCTGCTGACGTAGCGTAGCCTTCTCGGGATCCTCCTCTGCCCTCTGCATGGAGGCAGATGGGTCGGCGGGCTTTATAGCCTCACTGTGCTCTTTTCCTTTGCTGACGTTTCGGCTCAACGTCAGTGCTTCAGTGGGTGCGGGGAGCCCCAGGAGGTTCCTCTGATGACGAGTGACTCTCACCGATGGCTCTGACGACGGCTTGTCTTCGGGGGGGGAAGCCCCCGTCGAGAAGTTCCAAGTCGTTCCCCTCTCCCGACAGGTCATCCATATTGACTGTTTCCGTCCCTGGGGATGTACCCTCAGGGCCACCCAGTGAATCGGGCTGTCGGCGAATCACACTGAAGCGTAGGGCAGCGTACTGCCCCCATCCATGGATATACACGTGGGGAGTGGCTTCCTCGATAACTTTGCGGAGTACCTGAAAACACTCAACGCATCGTTGTTGGAGGGCCTCGTGGTGCCCAAATGACCCGGGGTGCCGAACCGCGGGGAGCATGGCCAGGTCAATTTGACGGCACTGCTCACCAATATCCTCCAGGGGCGCTTGACTCCCGGGGTATGGCATTTGTAGGCGGTGAAGACAGGAGCTAGTCTCCCGGAGAGTTCGGCGGAAGCATTCGAACTCATCCGGGGTGAGCGATTCGGGTGCATCAAAGCCCGGTCCTGCGACTGGACAAAACTTCTCGGGGAAGTGGCCCTCTGCAAGGACGGTCCAGAAGCTCCACGACTCAAACTCGGGACCCAGATCTCCTTGGTCCTCTTCAATGGCTGGGAACAGACGGGGAACCGGCAGTGGTGCCGAGGCGGGCCGCCGGGCTGACGGGCTGGCCGGCGGTGAATACGGCGAACAGGTCGATTGGCCTCCATATCCCGGGCCGCCCTCTGAGGGTGGCGGTGCCCTGGATACCACATCACGATAGGATGGGCCGGCGAGCGAACATCCTGCCGTAGCATCGGTGCTCGCCGAGGGTGCACCAGATCGTGGTTCGACCGTCGGTCCCCAGAAAAAGTCTCCGGCTTCTCCGACCGAGACGGAAGGCACTTCCGGTGGGGCAGGTACCAACCGCAAGCTTGATCCTTGGGGGTCTACCAGGCCCTCGTTACTCCGGATATACCTTCGGAGAGAAGTGGGGATCACATCGATCTCTCTCTCGGCGAGCACGAGGCTGACGTGCCGCATTCCTACCCCTGCGCTTGACTGGCGGGATTGGGGAAAGGGCTCTGTCGCCGAATCGTACTCCGCCTCTGAATCAGAGAAGCGAACCGGTCGGATCTCTGTCCGGAATTCCGTAACATTCTTCCCTCGGCGTCGACGCCTTGCCTTCCTGCCCCTGGGTGGTTCTTCGGAGCAGGGCTGATCTCTGTCCTGGCGTCCTCCGGCCGCACTGGTGCTGGGGCCAAGAGGACTGGAAACCAAGGTGCGAGGGGCACCGGGACAGATATCAAAGGGGACGCGGGGAGAGATGATTCCGGGCAGGCCTCCGGGCCGGGATCGGAAGGTGGGATGACCCATGCATCCTGGATCGGCCACACGGAGTAGATCCCGCTGGTGAATAGCGCTACCGCGAGGTGGTCCGCGGTGGCTACTGCCTGCACCAGCAACCGGGAGAGTCGACCCAACCTGCCTTTGGGGCGGTCGGGGCCTCGATCCAGGTCGGGCATAGAAGTTCCCCTGCTCAGGATGCGCAGGGGCCTGGCGACTGGAGCCAACAGTGGCTTGGGCCAATGCGGCCGCTGTTGCTAGGGCCCCAAGGTGGGCATCCTCTTCCGCTCGTGCCCGACGTTGGCGTCGAGACAGACGAGTCGGGATGAGCGATGCGGGCAGGTGGAGAGCCTGTTCCTCGACTTGAGGGACCTGGCGGCAGTGTCGCCGTGGCCTGGCGGGAGCCCTTATCGTGGATCCCTGGAGCGGATCTCGGATAGGGTAACCCCGGGCATCTTCCACCTCATCCGCATAGGGAAGGGAACTATCAGAGCGCTCCGGGGATAAGCTCCCGAAGCGGTTGGACGTTGGGGTAGGCAGCGGTGCCTCCCTGCGCGGCCCTCGGGGGCGGCGGTGGTGGCGAGGTGCAGCCTTCTCAAGGTCTAGGCGAGCCATGTCCCTAGTGGGGATGACTCCCTCTTCCTCATATCTCCGCACCAGGGTGTTGATCACCCTTCTCTGGATGACCTCCGAGGGGGAGAGAGGGCGTGGTCGTCCCGCAATTGCGGCTGCTGGGACGGCTGTGGAACGGGCGGGACCGCGCGGAGTAGCCACGTCGGTGTTTCCCCTACCCCTGCGCCAGTGGGCGGGTGGCGATCGGGCATGGGATCGGGCGACCTGATTTCTGAAAGCAGGGAGAAGGACCCATTAACACTGACAGGAAAAAGGAATCGACAACCAACCATTAGCGCCACGACGCCTTCCGTGGGGGGAACCCAGGCCCTCGACGTTGCGAGACGGAGTGCCCGATGTCCCTTCCCCAGCCCCTGGCGGGTAAGACTGAATGCTTGGCCGGGCAACATGCCGGTCTTCCAACACCTCTGAAAGCCATCGGTCCTCGTACCGAGGAGAAGAGATTCACGTCGGGTTCACCATTTTTCTGTTTCGGTGCGGATGTGCGTCGGGTTACGCTGTTCCGCCAGGACGCGTTCACGCGTGCACCCGTCAACCCGAGGGGATGGGCGCGCGGATTGTGGTCCCGCAGTCCCGCTTTCCAAAGGCGGGCGGCATCCGTCCCTTATTCAGGGGCGTCTGATCCTTGATCGAAACCGGGATGATGGGATGTCGGCTCCTCCTTCCTTGGACGTCTCCTCGGAACTCGTCGCCTAATCCGGGTCTCCCTCATAGATTTAAGACATGCTCGTGAATCTCGTTCCCGGTGCCATATCTTCATGGACACCGGTTAATTACGCTGCTTCCGCCCGGACGCTCCAAGGAGTCCGGTCGGGGCAGCAACCTGCGGTGAGAAGGCCGGGTGGCTCTGGGTGCTGGGGGCGCGTCGTAACACTGCGGCTCTGCACGTCTGTCTTCCGTCCCTAATAGGGCTTCTCGAAGGCATGATGGCCTGAGGCATCCCGCACTGGGTGCGGGGAACTGTGTCCCCTGAGGTTTTCGTCAGCTTCCCATGTTTAACACGGGGTATGCCGCGAGTTTAACGTCCAGCGGGGACGGCATCGGACCGATCAACACGAAAAGTGGATCAGATGACAGAACCCCTTGCGGGGAACCTCCGACGCTGGGGCCAGCGCATGGGCGGCTTCCCATGTGATATGGAGTGGAGTGAAGTGGCATGACCCCACCGGGATGTGGCGGCCCGGGTAAGGATCAGGATGGATGATGGAGTGAAGATCTTGGACCCCGTAGGGGCTTCCTACGTACCGCGCGTTAGGGAGGATCAAAGTCAGCGTAGTTCGGATATACAGTTTAACGTCATGCTGGACGTCGGCAAGCCGACTCACGAAGGGGTCGAGGCCGCCGGGCGGAGGATTGAACCGAACCACCTCGCACAGAGGGGGATGGAACGGCCGGGTGGATCACAGTTTCACGTCATGCTGGACGATAAAAGGAGAAATGGAAAAAGGGGCTGTGGGGAGGCACAGTGGAGATACACACGGGCAGTCTCCCACAGGGGCGGATTCATAGGTGAATCAACGCAAGCGTGAACCCTGGAGGGGTCCACTGATGGACGAACCGACGTGAATACGACCGGGACGACCAGGTGGTGAGCTTGAACCTCAGGGAGGCTTCCTACGTACCCTGTTTAGAAGACAGGGATCAAAGTCCACGTAGTTCATTCTGTCAGGACTTACGCACTTGAGGCAGCCCGGGTGCGGCAAAACTCAGTTGGAAGGGACTTGGACCGAAAGTAGGAGACACCTCGATCCCAGTCACACCCTCTACTGGCTTCGGCGGTGGGGGAGCGCAATGGAGATACACATGTGCAGCCCCCCACAAGAAACTAGGGGTTTGTAATACCCTACCCCCGTAGGGAAAAGACGCTCCCATTAAATCGTCCCTAAAGAGGGGCAATCCCGACATCCCTGCAGAGACGAGCGGGTGGGGGCCACATCCAAACCGGGGGGGGACCCGCGTGCGAGGCACGGGATCGGGTGATGCGGACGGTTTAACGTCTTGCCGGACGAAGTACAGTTTAACGTCGTGTGTTGAGGACGAAGCAGACGGTTTAACGTCTTGCCGGACGAAGTACAGTTTAACGTCGTGTGTTGAGGACGAAGGTGCTTGGCAGTTTAACGTCTTACAGCACGGACGATAGGGGCTAGGCAGTTTAGCGTCGTGCAGCTTGGACGTAGTACAGTTTAACGTCATGTTGGACGGATGCAGTTTATCGTCATGCGGGACGAATGTGCAGTTTAACGTCATGCTGGACGTATGCGCAGTTTAACGTCATGCGGGGCGTATGCGTAGTTTAACGTCATGCGGGACGATGGATTGCCGCTGATGGGTCCGTGTCACTTCGCGCGAGCCTGGAGGGTCGTACGGGAAGACAACGCACGGTGCGGGCACCCAGGATGAAAATCATCGGGCGCCACGCAGGCGGGTACCCTCGGGGGGTCAAGGGGGGCGACCCTGGGGGATTGCGTGCAAAAGAGGAGCTTTGCGTGCAAAACAGCAGGTCGGCGCGCAAAATGGCGGGCTGGCGCGCAATCGGGCCAGCCCTTTGCGCGCGGATGATTGAGATTGCGCGCACCGGGCTTCGGACAGCTCGCGGGGGCAACGGCTCATTCTCTAACGAATGGCCACTTTGAAGATGGGGGGTGCGCGCAATCGGGTTGGATTGCGCGCACCCGGGGGCAATTGCGCGCAAGAGGCTTCTTTTGCGCGCAAAGGCCTTCGGGTTAAGGATTATTCAAAGGAAAGGAGCCAAGGGGATTGCGCGCGAAGGCGAACCCCAAGGCTCTATTGCGCGAAAGAAAGGAGGTTACCTGAAGATCGGCATTGCGCGCGGAAGGGGTTGGATTGCGCGAACGAGCGACGCTTCGGATTCTGGCCACCTTCAAAACGTCGGGGGTCGCCTTATATTTATAGGCAACCCCGGGCGCGGAATCCGGTCTCGGGCGCGGAATTCGCTTCGCGGGCGCGGAATCAGGACCCGGCGCGCAAGGGAGCCGCGCAGGCCACGGGCGCGCAAAATAGCGCGCCGGCCCAGCGCATTGCGCGCATCCCGGGAGGATTGCGCGCTGTTACTCAACTTTGCGCGCGGGTCTCTGAAATTTCGCGCAAGTCCTCCGGGCCCTCCGGAACGTGCCTCTGACTCCAAATATCACTTCGCTTTCCGCATCCGGAGCTTCGTTTGGGAACAAGGGACTTTTCCGGCGTCTACATATATATTTCACACTTTACTCCATACAAATGATGCCTCAAAAATTTTAAAGCGAAAACAACTGCAGCTAATTCCAAATCATGTGTAGGGTAATTTACCTCATGAGTTTTCAACTGACATGAAGCATAAGCAATTACCTGATCATTCTACATTAGGACGCAACCAATTCCTTTCAATGAAGAATCACTGTAGATAACAAACTCACCATTCCTGAAAGGTATTGCCAAAAATGGAGCATTCACCAATCTTTTTTCAGTTCGTAAAAACCATCATCACATTCTTTTGTCCAGATAAACTTATCACCCTTCCGAGTTAGCTTAGTCATTGGACTAGATAACCGAGATAAATTTCTAACAAACCTTCGGTAATAGCCTGGAAAACCAAGGATGCTACGAATATCAGTTACATTTGTGGGTCTTGGACATTCTTCAACATCCTTTGTTTTTGCAGGATCAACAGTTATTAAATTTTAAAAACAATATGACCAAGGATGGAAATTTGTTGCAACAAAAACTCACACATGCTGAATTTCCCAAACAATTTATTTTCTTTTATGGTTTGTAAAATAACCCTTAAATGTCTTTCATGCTCCCTTTTACTTTTAGAAAAACCCAAAATATCATCAATGAAAACAACCACAAACATATCCAAGAACTCACGGAATATTCTATTCATAAGGTCCATGAATACAGAAGGTGAATTGGTTAGCCAAAAAGGCATAAATACAAATTCATAATGGCTATATCCTGTACAAAATGCGGTCTTCGGAATATCTACTTCATTTACCTTCAATTGATGGTACCCCGATCTCAGGCCAATCTTTGAAAAATACTGAGCTCCCTAAAGGTGATCAAACAAATCATCGATATGAGGCAAAGGATATTTGTTCTTAATAGTTATGTTATTTAAGGCTCTATAATCAATGCAAAGTCTCATTGAACCATCTTTCTTTTTAACAAGTAAAACAGGAGCACCCCATGGTGATGTACTTGGTCGAATGAAACCTTTCTCTAATAAATCGTGAAATTGAACCTTCAACTCTAAAAATTAAATTTGAGCCATTCGATAAGGGGGTTTTGAAATTGGATTAACATCAGGAACTAAGTCAACAGTAAATTCAACATCATGATCTGGTATTATTCCATGAAACTCATCAGGAAAAACATCAAGATACTCATTTACCACTAGAACATCATTAATCTGAACAGTTCCTTTGTTTTCAACAATATGTGCAAGTAACATTCATTTCCATATTTTACAAGTTTCTCATCCTCTTGATATGTTATCAATAGTAAGGGTTCATTATTGTAAACAAACTGAAATCCTTTCTAAAATGAAACTTCTTTAGCTCTAAAATAAATCTTAGCATGGTAAATAGAGATCCAATCCATACCCAGGATAACATCAAACTCTACTAGAGGTAAGACAATAAGGTTTTCAAGTAGGTTCTTTCCACGCATAAGGATTGGAAGATTCTTATAAATTCTTTTTGCCTCAACATTTCCCCCAGGTGTTTTTACCAAAAGTACAGGTGTCAACTCATGAGATGAAATTCCCAATTTACTAGAAAAGTTTTTAGAGATGAAATAATGTGTAGAGCCCGAATCAAACAACACATTAGCATAATCTGAGAAAACAAACAATGTACCAGAAACCACTTCATTTGATGGCCCAACATCTACTAAAGTAGCTGCAAAGTATTTCACCACACCTTTCTGCTTGTAGTCTGACTGCTTTGCATCATTCAAGCTCTTTGTCGGACACTTGTTTTCATAATGACCCATCTCATTGCACTTGAAACATTTCACTAACAGTAAATAAAATTTGGTCTTACCATCACCCTAATCTTTTTCAGTACAATCACAAGCCTTATGTCCCATATTACCACATTAGTATCACTTTACATAATTCAAAAGACATTCCCCAACATGCTTTTTAGCACATTTATCACAAACTGGAAACTTAGTTTTCTTACCATCAGACCTTTTTGAAGAATTTTTCCCTTTATCCAACCACCTCGGTCTATTCTTCTGTATGTTTTAATAGAAAACTTGATCATCGGAAAACTCCATTTCCACCTTCTCAGCACATCGAACAATATTTTCATAAATTTTGAATTCACGAGAAGCTAATTCCCATCGATATTTTGTATTTAATCCTATGTAAAAATGATTGATTTTACTATCAAGGTCTGAGATAAAATTTGGAGCATACCTTGACAATCAAGTGAACCTTTCTTCATAAACAGCCACTGAGTCATCCTCTTGCCTCAATTCCATGAATAGTTTTTCCATCCTAAGCCGAACATCTTTAGGAAAATATTTCTCAAGAAAAATACCTTTGAATTCATCCCAGTCGAGAGCATCAATCTCATCAGCATCCCTGATATTTTTAACTATCGACCACCACTAATCTGCTTCACCCTCCAAATGGTAAATAACAAGACTAACCTTTTGATTGTCTGAACACCCCATGACATCAAAAATCTTCTCCAGTTCTTTAATCCAACCTTCAGCTAGCACAGGGTCAGATGATCCTCAGAACTATGGGGGATGTTGCCTCATGAAATGTTCCACCACTGACATGTTCCTCTATGGTTGATCTGGCAGATCTCGTGCATGGATACCACTACCATTTATCGCTTGATTCAATTGCGCCATTACTGCAACAAACTATTCAGTTCAAATTTCGACCATCTCAAGATGCTGATTTGGAATGTCATTTCCTTCTGTATTCCTTCCTAGCACTGCTTCCCTGTTTCCTCTGTGGAAAACCATTCTGAATAAACATGTCTTAGATGATGCAATATGGTAATCTTCAAATGCTATATCATTTCAATTTTACCATATAATATATTTTTTGATAATCATTTAATAGAATTATAAATCCTAAAGTTATCTAAACCGACCACGGATACCAACTATAAGGCCCCATCCTTAAACATTTCTTAATCTTGAGTTATTACAAGAATACACATTGAGGATCTTTTCAGGTTTAGAGTTTTAGAGAATTAGATCATAAATCATGAATTACATTCCTCATTTAAAAAAAGTGGTTACATAAAATATAGTACTCATTTTTCCCATAAATGGATTTTTTTTAAAATAAAACATGGATTCTTTCTTGACACTTCCTTGACACTATCATCACATCATGTTCCTTTCCCTTGACCTGTGAAAAACATTTCAAAAACATGGGATGAGCATAAAAAGATCAGTAAGGGATATAAAAGTACGAAATGAAAACATTACTCCATGTAAGAAATCATACATTACACATAAAACATAAGAATTTTAAAATACCTCATCAAATCATGAATAAGTCATAGAAATTATAAGACATAAAGGTAACTTGAAGCATTCATAACATTCTTACATAGGGAGTAACCCTCATGGTTACGTTTGGAATACCCATCACACTATATTCCCTAAATCTCTTCGTAGAAACGATGTTGTTTAATCCCTTCACATTACCCAATTCATTGTAGAGCTATAACGGGCTCCCCCACCCTTAGTTTATCACGGAACCACCCGTCTTCATAAACAATGCCTAAGTACCATAACATAATCGTATCACATAAAACATGCATAAAGAAGCATAACATTTCCGCATTTCAATCACAAGATATTAATAACATATTGATTTAATAAAAACATTATCAAAAACATTTTAAATACCAAAATAAATGAAAATTAAAACATGGTATTTATTTTTTATTTTTTAAAAAAAGTTATGTCTTGTAGGGGAAGCTGAAACTCAAATAATGGTCAATGTAGTAGAGAAGTCGTTGTCGCCGCATACATACTACAAAAACATTACCTTTTGTTGTTTAGTAAAACTCTTCATATAAAAATATTCCTTTTGAATAAACGTAAAAGTAAAAGGGGTTTATACACCGTATAAAAGAAAGTTGTGTATAAAACAGAATATGCCTAAATGAAAGGAGATTGAGACGAAGTCCCATACCTCGGGTCCAACTTGACTCGATCGTTCTTTAACCTCCTGAATAATAAATATTAGTTAATCTCTAGTTATTTAAGAACCTTTTTCAAGTTCATTATTCCTTTTATATCACTTATTACCATGTCATGAACACTATGTAATTATTTATGCTAATAATGGTCGTTTTCTCGACCCTTGGAACTTGAGTCAAATATAAACTTCTTGTAATTACAAGTTGTTCATGTGGTAAAATACCCATTATATCTAGAATTATATTCATGATTTAGATATCATATAAATCATATATATCCATTATATGCATCCATTTGTAATATTACATAACATTTAGAGGTAAGAAATGAAATGCACCGTTCATGGAGACGATAAGCCGTACGTACGCATGAACGCTGCTTTCATTTCTATTTCATATTTAATGTAATGGAATCATAATGAAATAAAGGTATATTATCATTCATGTATAATATCAAATATTATATCCTTAACTCCATCATTTATAAGTCCCACATATGGCATTAACAAATCAAATCACTTTGAGGGGCTGGTAGTCCGCACTTCCTAAACTGAAGATATCGCGTTTACCCATAATGGAAGCCATAAAGGTATGCCATAAATTAAAAATACAGAAGCTTAAGGAAAACATAAACATATTATATATCATATATAAATATAGTGACATCTTAATGGCCACCTTTGAAGGTGTTATAAAAATATTGAACAATCATTGTTTTGTGAGGCAGAAATTCACCGTCCACAGAAACAGTATGCTCTTTAACCATTAGATGTATGTGTGTGTAAGTGTAGCTTGAATAATTCTTATAAAAACATCCTACTATATTGAAGATACCTGTGTTGTTACAAACTAAAAGAATAAAATGTTTTATGTGGTTGGAAAAGCAAAATAAAACAAAAGAACACAAGTGAATACATTACCATTAAATCGGGTAACTCATCTTGGTTTGAACCAAATGGGTTTCTTGAAGAGCATTATGCCTAAGGTAAGGCTTATAGAATGAATATAGGGATGTGGAGAGATGAAATTATCAGAGTTGGGTCGAGCCAAAGGCTTGAGAGGTGTGGGTAAGGAGGTAGAGGTGGGGGCCTTTTATAAGAGGAGAGGAGGGGCACTCTTGGAAAGTTTTAAAATGTTACTTTATATTAAAATGAGTTTCAGATTTTAAAGGTCCCACATTGATATATTTCTAGGATAAGGTAATAAGGGTTCGAAATATACTCATCCAATAGGTCTTTGACAAGTGTAAATCTTATATTTTTCATTATCTTTTCATTTTATTTAAATCATTCATTAATGAGGTAATCGCTGCATCATCATGATGTCATAAATAAATTAACATATTTAATGTTTAAAAATTATAAAAAAATACTATCATGTAGTAATGCTTTTTATATTTCCAATTAATATTTATAGTCCTAGAGAAATTTATGTAGACAAAATTAAAAATGTTTTACTCAGGTGATACATTCTTTTGTGATATTCTCCTTTCTTTAAAAATAAAATGATAAAGTGTCACATTCACCCAAAAGTGATTCCTTGGGGTCCCAAAGTTTGGAACAAGGAATCCCATGGTCGGTAATGACACAAACAGTAGAATTAGGACACATTTTGGGGTCATTTTTTATTATTATGATATTATTTTATTATCCTTAACTACCCGATTACTAATTAATCAAGATAATTAAAGATAATTACTATCATTACTATTCATAATGTCCAAAAACAAAAGAGTCTCAATTACATAATTTGGACCTTCTGATTCTAAATATGTAATCCATTTTACCAAATTCCATACACAGAAATTTCAATAATTAATTTAAAAATAATTCCCATTTTCAAAACAAATAGTGGGTGTTTTTGAAACAATATCTATGAAAAGTTTGGCACTTGTTTATGCACAATTCCAAAGTAAAATTAATTATATTGACCACCATTGGATTAAATGGTAAAAATATATTATAATTACACTTTAATACCAATTAAAAAGATAATCTAACCATATAATTAAATTAGATGAAAAATCAGTTTTGAGGTAAAATGCAATGTTTTTCACTATTCATGAAAAATGAACGTTGTCAAAAAAATACCAAAACTTACCCCTAGGTAAATTTAAATGTCCCAATCATAAATAATAAGTTTATTTTGACAAATAGAGATTATAAAATTGTCAAAATTTTGATTTAAAATTTTTTTTCCATCAAAAGCCAGTAAAACAATCTTTTAAAAATATTAGTGTATTTCATGCTTAATATTGGATTTATTCTCATTTTAAGCCTCTAAAAAACTATCTAATTCATAAATAGGCGTATATAAGAATATATATTATTCATTACTTACTTGGTATGTTACAATAATATCAGAACCAATTTGATATAAGGGAATTTTTTTAGCTCATTATATTATTTTAATAACATCCTAATATATAAAATATATTATGTTTATTATATCATCTTGGTATAATAAAATTTAATGGGGGAGTTCAGAGAAGTAAAATTATGACACTTATTAAAAAATATTACATGATATTTGGGTATCCTCCTTGGGATTTCACAAAAACCTTTATAGGGTTTATATATAATAAAACTAAGGCTAGTAATTTTAGGGTTGGATAGTTTTGGATTCATTTATTTGTGTTTTGGATTACCCAAATGACTTGAGTGGTTTAGAGGTGTGTGGGGGGGGGGGGTATGAGTTCCCTTATATAGTGTAGGAGGAGGGTAACTTTTGTAAGAAGAAAAATATATTCACTATTAGAAGATCAATATTACATAAGAGTATTAGACATATCACATTAATGGAGGAGATTTATGATATGGAAGGGACACACATCCACCAGTAAATAAATTTCATTTTTAACCTTTGTTTCTTTAACATCTATGTTTCATTATTTATACCATTATGATATTTCACTAAGATAAAAAGTTTTATAACCCATGATATTAATCTATTAGGAGTAAAAATAGTGATACCTATCATAAACTATAGACACGTATATAATAATATGATATCTAAATTATGCAATAAAAATACATTGTGTGTTGGAAAAAAGTTTTGACATATCAAAATTTAACGCAAAAAAACATCACATTAACTATAACCACACTAGATTTTATTATTACTATTTCGTGGTCAATATGTTTATTATAACATATAATTTGATATATAAATAGAACATGAATGAATTTTATTAACATTATAAAATCACATTGAATAAGATATGTTTTTTAGTTTTTTTAAATCAATTCATAATATAATATATTTTTTATAAATGAAAATTATTGTCAATTTTGATATTATATAATTTATTTTAATTTTAAAAAATCATGAAAATGATTTTATTTTAATCTGTTATGTTAAAAAATATTTGAAATGATATATTCATCTAAATATTAATTGAGGAAAATTGTTTAGTCAATTTAAATAACCTTTGATACTTTTAGTACTATATTTTTTTTAAATAAGAAACTAAATAATTAATATTTTGTAATTTCATAAGAATTTTACGTAATTATTTCATCTATAGAAGAGAAATATAACATATTAAGATTACTAAAAGTTTATTTATATTTAAAAATAATATTTATAATATCCAATGTAGTTTTTTTAACTATCGCAAATACTTTGTAAATATTAAAACTATGGAAGGATCCTTTTTCATCTTATTCATTAGAAAAAATATTATATAGGTCACAATCATATAAAAATTTCAATAAATATGATATAAATTTACCCAAAAATTTTAAGTGGTGAAATTTAGATAAAAAGGGAATTAAAAGTGTTCTGGGTCATTCTCACACCTTACATGCTACATATGACAACTATATAAGCTAATATCCACCTTAATCAATGTAAAATAATTTTAATGGCTTCCACTAATCATTATAGTAAAAAATTACGTTGACCTCATTAGGAAACATACCTTATTATAATTTCAAATAATGAAAGAATTTGTCTTAATTCAACCCATAGAAGTGGACAAAATTAATAAAAACATAATCCAGCAGATATGACGAGAAAATGGGGTGTTGAGAATTTTTTTAAAAAATATTACAATTATTTTATAGAGAAATTCAATATGAAAAATAATGGTAATGAGTTAAATTATATTAATGATTAAAAATTGATATAATTTTACTTTAAAACCAATTAAAAATACAATTTTACATTATAAATTATATTAATGAAATGACAATTTCCAATTAAATTATATAATTTTTTAAATTAATTAAAAAACATTAAACATATCAAAAAAATCATAAACATTAACTCTAATTTAATTTCAATATTCTTATGTCAAAAAAGAAGTTTATTTTTACATATTAATTTTATAAAATAGGTAAAAGAAATTTTAAAATTCATTGTGAAAAGTGGTCCTATTATGTATTTTCGTGAACAAATATAATTTTTTTGAAAACATTTCTATTATTAATGATGATTAATTTATTAATAATAAATAGTTAATTAATAAAAATGTGTACAAAATATATTTTCATATGTTTGTTAATACTATTGATCCTCATCATTACAACCAAAAAGTGGAAACTATCTTATTAAATAATAACTTTAATATTACATTATTGTTTTGTAAAAATTGTTCCTGCATATAATGAAAGTTAAAAAACAAACTCATTATCGTGCCCCATATACCCTATGGAATTAAATATTAATATTTTATAATCATAGGGTGTTACATTATTCCTCTAATAAATAAACTACATAATTGGAATTGAATATTGATCTTAGTAATCAACGGTTTGATATTTGAAAATGCTTTTATTTAAACCCCACATTTGTTATATGGGTTTGTAAAAAATCCTCTTAATAATTAATAATTGGAATTTCACCTTTCATATGCAATAATCATAGAACTATTTTATCGAGTAGGATAAAATTCGCGAGAAAGGAAAACATGGACATTGTTGTGAATAATAACCCCCAGATAATGATAGAGAGTGATAAAGAAAATTGATCATAAGAATGTTGGTTAACCAAAAAAGGTTAAGGATAAGGATGTAATATAACAAAAATGTGTGAAAAAGGATGTTGATTTCATCAAAAAGTATGATAATAGGGAAAAAATTTGTTTCGAGATCATTTACATAGTTATTTAAATTTATTTTATTGTCTTCTAGTATTAGTAAATATACACACATGATATGTTTCTATTTTGTAATTGAAATTTCATCGTTTAGTTATTATTTGATCGATTTTCAATTTATTGCTTACTATAAGAAAAAAACACCCAATATGAATTTTTAATCATAAATCACATAAATATTATTTAACTTGTAGTAAGACCCATAGAATGGTAAATAGTATTTCTATCTACCACAATATATTTTCTAATACTAATATGGTTAGAATATGTTTTTTGATATAAATAGATATTCATATAGTTATGTAACACCTTATCAGCAAAAACCTTTTTCAAATATTATTATAATTTATATCATAAATGGTTATCTATAAAACCCATTCGAAAATATTTTGTTTTGAAACATTAGGAATAAGTTAACTGAATATCTAAATTGATCATATCATTATCCCTCCAATAATATGATGTAGAAAACAATCATTGAATACCATTCATTGTAATAATATGAATTAACAAAAATACTTTTTTTAAAACATTCATTTTTCATTATTCCTTAAGTAAATCATATATTATTTTTAAAATCCCTTAATCCCAAAATGATGTTAACAAAACTAATGATATAATATCCAACATTTTCCACCTATCATTAATTAATTCTATCATAGTTATAACTATCCAATTTAAATTATTCATATCAATCCTCCCTTTATCCCAACATTATTACCTCAATATAAAGAACATATTAATGGTAATATTTCCCTCAATCATGTGTTTTACATGATTTTCAACATTTGACTAAATAAATTTTCTTAGTACCATTAAATACATGATTTCAAATACTATATGTAATAGAACTGCATTATAATTGATATACATATAAATTTTTTTATAACTATAATATTTTCAATAAAATACATTTACAACATATTAAAGGGATGTAAATAAACAATAAAATTAATCATTTCACATTGGATGTATCAGTATAATACTTTTGACCTTGATCACTTAGATCTTATATGGTATATTCCCTTCACATTTGTGGAATTGATTTTCATAGTGCCTCATCCACTTGTTGTTATAACACCTAATATAACAGTTTTATTTTATTCCATTTTTTTGTTTTCATTGTGACCTTTTTTCCATACATAAAAGATACTAAAATTCACTTCAATAATTTCTTATGGTGATTATTTCAAAATTTATCACCTGGGAGAAAAATACTTATTCACATTTTTCCATAAATCCCTTATTCTCTCTACCCTAATATTCTTCTATTTATTCCCTTTAATCCACATTAAATGGACAATTATTTATCTTTCTTTATATCTCATTAAACAAGTTCATTGTTTGAATAAAATTTTTGAGAAGCCAATGCCCTTTAGAATCATCTCTTAATCCCTTCAAAGAGACAGCCAATACTTATTTGTGTGTTGTATTTGTAATTTGTAACATACATAGATATCCATTTTAAGGTAGAATAAAAAACTATAACTGTTTATTATTTATTTCTCTTTAAACAAATGAACTTTCCCTTTATCCCATTTTATTCTTCATCGAGGAAATACATTTTTAATTAATGTCTCCTTTAAATATTTTTATTCTCTGAGTTCTATAATCTCTTCCACCCCATTATTCTAGATCAACCACCAATATTTATCATAAATTCCATTGAGAAAATACACAATAATTACATCCATTTCTTTTTCACTATATTAAAAGGCCATAAATATATCCACCATAGGTGTAATTAATTTCTCAACAATATTATAATTGGACATCCAAATAAATGATGGGGGATTCTTTCACATAAAGTAGTCTATCATAGGATAATCCCAATGTGGAATAGGTTTCTTCATCAGTGAAATGTTGTTTTTTATAACATGATTATGTTACCCTAATGTAGTCTAAATTTTATATTTTTTAATATGAATTTTTTTGGTTTCCTCATTATTGAAATCACTATTTTGTGCATGAGTATCGATTCCACTAATCCTTATAGGATCCATATCTATACAAGGGAATATACTATAATGGATCATAAAAAAATGAATTTTAATTCCTAATGTATAATTCCAAATATGGTGTAATAATTAACATAAAATAAATTTTATTCTATTTTTAATAATATAGTCATAAACATTGGTTCCTGTGTGGGTATCATTAAATTAAAATCTACTATAATGGTTTGTAATGAAAATGTGAATTATTCTATGAATATACATTGAGAGTTTCAAACGAGGTATGTAGTATAGACAGTTTTGTTGGTACTATGTAATTCTCATGTCAACCATATAATGCATTTTTTGATGTTATTACCCCTAGGTGCCTCTATGCTAGAACCACCTAATAATGTATTATCCATACAAGGATGTATTTATAATAAAAACTAAATAATATATACCTTGATAAAAAAATATTATATATATATATATAAACAAAGATTATCCTAGGGTTTTGTTTCATAATCTGTGTTTTCATTAATCTAGTTCTTGACGATTCTACTAAACTTCCTCTGATACCAACTATAGTGTCCCTAAGCTCACTGTACTCCACCTGAAGCACAATTTTATTAAATTTAAATATATTCAAGATTAAAATCCAAATTTTTTTATTAGTTTAGAAATTTTTAAATAGATAATAAATTTAAGACTCCAATTTAAATTGATAAAAAAATAAAGCATAAAGATGTAAAGGATCAACATCAATTAAACACATTCCAAGAATTCATCTTCATTTCATAGGGAAATGAATCAAAATATGACCTTTCTCAAATTCATGGTTTGTTTTATGTGAAAAATAATCTATAATGAATCAATAATCATAATAAATATGTAAAGGTAGAAAACTGATTGCACATTCCACATAAAAATCTAGATAAGTTAAAATCAACCATGAATGGTGAATAAAATACACATTCCATTTAAAAAATAAATAGGAATGAAATGAAACCATAGATAATGTTAAAGTGAAAATATCATGTATAATAATCATAACTATATTCTCAATAAAATAAATTCTAAAATTTTGGACATCATGTATCCCAAGAAAATGGAACATTTACCACTAATACCAGTTACATGATGTTTGAAAATATACTTGGTAAAACCCCATAAAAGGTGTCAAACTGAAACATCTCAAGATACTTCTGATGCATAGAGGGTCATACATTAACCAGTCCCTAACACATTTTATACCAGTATAAATGGTTTCTTGTATTTTGAAAAATCAATTTAATCTATATACAATGTTTCCTATCAGTTATCTATATTATGGTAAAAGATATGAGTTTTAGAAATATTTCCTCAGTTAATAAAATTATATTCATATTTAAAATTGTATGTATAAATGGAATACAGTTAAGGATATTATTATACTATCAAACAATAATATTTATATTAGAGTGAAATATAATCTCCAATTATTTTTTTACAACAAAGTGATTTCTTTAAGAGAATATTAACGATCACAAAAGTAAGTAATATTTCACAAAAACTTTTACCAATTAGTAAATATCATATAAAATCCCCATAGTCGATAAATTAAAATTGATGTCTATTATAACATATTGAATTATTTATTAATGATATAACTTGTCAAATGGGATATATATACACCACATAAAAGTGAATTCTTTGATAATAACAAATAAGGCTCAATAGAATTTAAATTGAGACGAAATCCATTACCTCAATGTTTTTTTGGTTGTGTGTTCCATAAGATCTATATAATGGTTCTAAGGATGTTATTAATTTATATCTAAACCATAATTATATTTATAATATTATATATTATCTTATTATTACATTTTACCAACATTTTTTTTATTAAAATTTCATTATTCTCCTTAATTCATATGCTAGTTGCCTTGTTTTCTCAAGAATGTTTGATCTTAAATGATATCTTTTGTGTAAAAATTTTTATTTCTAAAAAAATTACTGAATCATTATATTTCAATAATTATAATATTTTTTTCATAAATATTTCTTTTAAAACAAATCATTAATGATTGCTATAATAAATTATGTACATTACAATTATGGAGACAGTAGGTTGTACTTATAGATGATTAAATTTATAATTTTGACAGGTCATTTTGGAAAAGAGGTAATATATATATTATATTTAAAAATATTAATAATATCAATAATATAGTATTATATAGTTATAAATATCATCAATGTCTATTGGTGATGTATAAAGAGTCAAATCGCTTCATGATTTTGGTAGTCTGCACTTACAAGAACAATGTTAGCGTCTTCATGTGAGTGAAAATAAAATAAATAAAATGATATAGATTATCAATACATAACGATTCATATTTAATAAATATAATAATTATGTCTTTTATATTACATATAATCATTAACCATATCTTTATCACCATTTATGATCATCGTTAGTAAATCACATAACAAAGCGATAGTCCACCATACACACGAGAAATGTTATCAGATCACTTATGGAAAGGAAGGTAAAATGATTTATATGATATTTTTTCAATAGGGTTATAATTATTTTATAAATATCATATATTTACATCATATATATCATAATACCAATAGTTTGGTTCTTTTATTAGAGAAAACCAATGACATCATTTCGTGAGGCGGTAGTCCTTCGTACACAATAACGATGGGGTCATAACTAATTTGAGGGTACTAGAGATGGTTTTATGTGATGTAGTTTTCATATCATTATTGAAAAATAATGAATAAAATTTGGGTATGATATCATCATGGTATAAAAAAATTTATGTAGGTGGATAGAGAAGTAAAATTGAGGTGCTTGGTGAAAAATAATACATCTTCTTTGGGTATCATCATTTGAATCGCAATTATTAATTCTTATAATGGATTTCATTTTATAATAATGATTTTGAGATGTGTTTAGAAGAGTTTGGTAGTGATTTGAGTTTGTTTTGGATGATGTAAATGCATTTTGGAGTGGGGGATATATGGTGGAAGTGAGAACCCTTTCATTATTTAGGAGAAGTGGAACATTTTTAAATACACAAATGTATTCACAATTCAGAGATATATTTTTACCTAAATTGGATAAAAAATTATTATTAATGGTTTTGAGGGATTATATTTTCAATGAAAATCTCCCTAACACAACAAAACACAATTTTTTATTCATTTTCATACTTGACTTCCATGTTTTATTATTTTTAACATTATGATTTTCACTAAGGTCACTAGTTTTGTATCCTTGGTAATTTATACATTAACAATAAAGTAAAGAGCAAGGTATTAGAAAATTTACACCATGTTATTATAAGTGTGACATATAATTTACAAAATACAAATAAATTGTGGGTTTGATGTTAATTTTAACATATATTCATGTAACACAGAAAAATGTTACATTATCCATAACCGCTCTACTAAAGTATTTAGTATTTATCCGCCAAATAGTTTATTATAAAATATAAATTGGTTCATTAATTGAAAATTTATTATTTTTATTATCATTTATAAATATAATGGTTGAGGATGTGTTTTTTAGTAACTTTAAATAATTTAATAAAATATAATTTCATATATAGTAACGTTAATATCGATTTTAACAATATTTATTTTATTTAAATTTAAAAATTTAAAAACTGTTATGTAACTTGAATATATTATTTTTAAAACTATTTTAAATGATATATTTTTCTAAACAATTAATAGAATTTCATAGTTCATTAAATTGAAATCACATTTAATATTTTTAGTATCATTTATTTTAGTTTACTATTAAATATGTAATTGTTGTGTTTGCCTTTTTGAAGAATTTTGTGTAACTAGTTGATCACTAGAAAATAAAATATAAATTTTTATGATGAAAAAAGTCATCTATATATCAAAATAATTTGTATAACCGAACTAATATTGTTATTGTGCCCATCCAATGTTTTTATAAATATTAAAAGCATGGAAGGGTTCTTTTCCCCTTCTCCGTTAAATAACATATTATATAGGTAAATGTCCTTGAAAATTGTTAATAAATATCATAAAAATTGGTCTAAGATTCATAAGGGTTGATAAATGTTCATTAAATGAGTGTTGTAAATGATTTGGTCATTCATACACCATGTATTCAATATTTTTCTGCTATAAAAACATGTTATTACTATATTCACTATAATTAATTTTGACAATTTTCAATAATAATTATTGAAAAAAATAATTTGGATTTTTTATGTAATGAAAATAATGATATTTCAAAATATGTAATCAATTTTTTAATATTTAAATCATATAATTGGAAGAATTTAATTTAATATAAATATCAAATATTGGATGACAAAGCATGTTTATAAAATGATAATGTTCAAAAGATTATAATTTTTATATCAAAATCCAATTTTAAATTGATTCTAATGGTTTAAAATCAATTAATTTATATCACATTGAATTTATTATACATTAAAATAAAAAATTAAATTATAAATGAATAAAAAATGCATTTTTAAAATAAAACTTAGTATTTTTCATTATTCATAAAAAATTAAACATTTTTTAAAATACACTAATATTTCCACTATGATAGTATCTATATTTATGTCTCAAAAATGAATTTTATTATAACTTATAAATTTTAAAAAAATGCTTAATGTTAATTTTAAACTATGTGTGAAATGTTCTAGAAATCTGTCTTTTAGAAAAAAAATATTTTTTCAAAATACATTTCTTCTTCTATGAAATGTTAATTATATTATTACTTTTATATAGATAAATATTTGAATAATTAAAATATATATTTTCCAATTTTATTTATTATTATTTATTCATTATATTTCAATGTCTATGTGATAAGTATAATATTAAATAATAATTTTAATAGAATATTATTGTTCAATAACACTCATTCTTTCGAGTAATACAATCTATCAATAAAATAATTCGAAACCCATATATTCTGTCAAAAAATATTTTAATTTTTTTATAGTTTTTTATTGTTATACATGAAGTGTTGAAATTCAATGTACTGGTATGAAGTTCTAGAATGAAAAATATTGGAACATAAGGAGGCTGGTGAGTTTGTAGGGAAGATTACAATCATTTAGAAAAATATGGAAAATGAAAAATATTTACAAGAATGTTATAGTGATAGTGGTCCACGTAATCAATAATAGGAATTTATTATTAGGGTATTTCTAAAAATTTATCCAGGGATGAATGAATGTATAACTACGCCCTAAGTATATCGACCCCATTAAAATACAAGATCATAATGATATATCAGCATTTCATGTATTTTGAGTATCATTATTAAGGTATCAAATTCCAATTCCATCCCATGTTCTAAACTCATAGATCATACCAAGGGGTAATTATTTTTCTTATGAAGAACTAGTATATATTCGGGATCAAATTTAGAATGTTTTTCTAAACAAGACCACAAACATTGTCAAATTATTTGGTTGAAACCACCAGATGGATGAGGCTACATGGGAACCTCATGACGAATGGGAAATAATTTTCTACAGTTTTTTTGTACAAATGTGATAAATTTCATGGGATAAACTCAGTTTTTGAGGTGTAAAATGTAACACCGTGACAATTTGTAAAGTATATCTTTTCAAATAAAATTAATATTTTCAATATATTAAATATATGAAAAATAATGTTTAGCCTATGGTAAATGAAGTATTGAGTATATATTATATTACATGTAACACGATGTTAAGATTATGCTACAAGGAACATGAGTACAGCTTGGGATACACACAACACTAGTTTTAACAAATGCATGATGCATTATTAATATAATTATTTAAATGTCACTTTTATAATTGAGTCTTTAATCATATATATATATTAAAATAAATAAAGAAATTTTTAATCCTAATCTATAAATTTTTTATGTAGTTAAAAAACATAGATTAAAAATTACTTTATTTTTGTTAAAGTCAATATATATTTATAAAATACTATTTTTTTCAAAAAAAATTATATTAATTTAATCATGTTAACATTATTGAAATAATTTTTTTTTTCACAATTTAAGAAAATTTATATTATAAAATAAATACAATTTTTGAAATAATAATTTGAAAATTATATTTGGGTTAATTTTTGATATTTTTCTGAAATGTTTTCTTTTTTGATGAATATTAAAAAATGAATTTTAATTGAAAGCTATATTTTTGTATAATTAACTTATAAAGATTTTTTTTATGTTGGTCATAAATTAAAATTAGTTAAATTGTACATGATTTAGTTTAATTCAGTTCATTTTAATAAATTTCATTTTTAATAGTGATATTCCAACTCTGTTAACTTTTGAACCTTTTCTCATTAAAAAATGTACTATTTCATTGCATTAGAGGGATTAATTTTAAATTGAAATTTACTTTTTGTTTTATTTCTATTTTATAAAATGGATTCCATATTTTAAATAATCATAATTTAAATTATCTAACATAGTCATCTTAATTTTAAACGTAAAATAAATGTATAAATAATAAAAAACTTTTTGTAGTGATAAAGGTAAAATTGGGTTTACGTGGAGATTAAACTAAAAAGCGAATTGTTTAAAATAACTCAAAACGTTTAAAAAACCATTTAATGTCCATATTCTAACATTATATATTATTATATCGATAATGGTCAATTTTTGAACCTTATGACATGAAAAAAAGTCATTACAACTTTTTAATTCAAAATATTAAATGTGTTCCACTCACCTCACTTATAACAGGTCACCTCATATCCTCTATACTTCTCACAGTAGAACAAATTTTTAATCAATTACCTACTAAAATAACATCACCAATTTTATCCACCCATATGATGTAACATCACAGGTAAATAAAGAATACGAAATTTCCATATTTATTAATATTTGTGAATAAAATTTTAATATTAGTTTAAAGAGAATTCTATGTTCGATGGCGTACCCAATACGCAATAACGAGTTTCTTTGAAATCTTACGATGCACACTAATAATATAATAATATTATTGTAAATGATAGTAAAATATTTGTTGATGTATTGGAGGGAATGAAAAGAACTGACTAAAAAGTGATTATATATGTTTGTTAAATATTTTTACATTTATCCAATAAATGTTAGAGGCTTAAAATGAAAATGAATCTAATTTTAAGAATAAATATTCTAATATTGTTTAAAAGGCCGATTAACATCTTTTTGATGGAGAAAACTTTTCAAATCTACTTTTTATTACAATTATATGTTATATTTGAAAAAATATAATCCTTATTTAGAATAAATACATCAAAATTTACTTTGTGTATTTTTTTTTATTTTCCGATAAAGATAATTTTTAGTGAAAAATGTTGTATTTTAATTCAAAACCTTCTATTAATATAATTTATTTATATTGGTAGATTATCTTTTTAATTGGTTTTAAAGTGTAATTAAAATATATTTTACCATTTAATCCAATGGTGGTCATTTGAATTAATTTCACATTGAAATTGTACATAAACAAGTGTCAATCTTTTAATAGATATTGTTTCTTAAAAAACCCTATTTATTTTGACAGCAAGAATTGATTATCAAATTAATTAATTAAACTTCTATGTTTTTAATTTAGTAAAATTGATATCATTTTTAAATTTTTAATATCAAATATAGCTTAGGGTGAATATTTGGTATTTTTCTGAAAAATGTTAATTTTCAATGAATAGTGAAAAATACTGCATTTTAATTCAAAAAAACCTTTTCATCCAATTTATTTATATAGTTATATAGTCATTTTAATTGGTTTTAAGGTTTAATTTAATTATTTTTTTATCTTTTAATAAAATGTGGGTCATTTCATGTAATTTCACTTTTAAATTAGATGTAAAAACAAATCATTCTTTTGATAGATCATACTTCTTAAAAACCCGTCTTTGGTTTTGACAACGGGAATTATTTTAAATTAATTACCCCAATTTTTGTGTTTGTAATTTTATAAATTGGATTACATATTTGTTATTATAAGGTCCAAATTATGTAATTAAGACTCTTGTTTTTTGACATTATGAATAGTAACGATGGTAATTATCTTTAATTATCGTGATTAATTAGTAATCGGGAAGTTAAGGGTAATAAAATAATATCATAATAATATAAAATGACCCCAAAATGTGGCATAATTCTTTTTTAGGTGTCATGGCCGACCATGGGATTCCTTGTTCCAACTTTGGAGCCCCATAGAATCACTTTAGTGTGATAGTGACTTTTTATCATATTTTTTTTAAAGAAATGAAATATAACAATGGTTTGTATATCCTTAGTAAATAAAGTTTAATTTAGTTTAAATAAATTATCTCTTTGACTATATATAGTCACTAGAAATCTAAAAATATTTCCTACATGTTGGTAATTTTTTTATAATTGTTAGACATTAAATAAATAAATTTATTTATGACACTGTGATGATGCAGTGATTACCTCATTAATGAACGATTTAAATAAAATGAAAATAAAAGGTAAAATATAAGGCTTATACTTGTCAAAAACTATTTTATGGGTGGATTTTTAACCCTTATCACCTTATCTACGAAATATATAATTTGGGGACCTTTAAAATCCAAAAATGATTTTATAATAAAGTAACTTTTCATGAATTTCCAAGAGTGCCCATCCTCCCTCTTATAAAGGCCCACACCTCTACCACATTACCCATACCTCTAAAGCCCTTATCTCATCCAAAATCTAATCATATTGTCTCTCCAAATACATATCTTACTATTATAATCCTCTCTTTGAGCATAAGTCTTCCCAAGTATGCCTTTGGCTCAAATCAAAAAGAGTTACCCGATTTAGAGGTAATGTCTTCTCTTGAGTTTCTTTCTTTTATTTTCCTTCTTCACTCCCACTAACATTATTATTATTTGATTACATAAAAAAACAGTATCCTAAATATACTAGTATCTTTTTATTAGAAGGATTTGATTTAAACTTACACAGACCTCCATTTAATGGTTAAAGAACATACAGTTTCTGGGGATGGTGAATATCTGCCTCACGAAACGATGATTGTTCAATATTCTCCTACCACCTCTCATGGGGGCCATTATGATGGAAATATATTTATATATGATATATATAGTATTTCTTTTTTCTATATTCTTCTTTATTTTATATTTAAAACATATCTTTAGGCTTCTCAGGTTGTGCAAATGCGATAATTTCAAATGAGGAAGTTTGGACTACCACCCCCTCAAGTGATGTGACTCATTAAAGAAATACAAGGAATGTATAAAGAATGATATTAATAAACATATGTTACCTATAAAACATATATATTATACTGGAATTATAATATATATATATCTCTCGTTTATTTTTAATTCCATTAATATGACAAACAAATGAAAGTTGCGTTCATGCGTACGTACGGCCTACCGTCTCCATGAACGGTGCATTTAATTTATTTTTTATCTCCAAATGTTATGGAATAGTATAAAATGAATATATAAAATATATATATGATATTTAAATCATTAATACTATTCTGGAGAAGGTGTACTTATTACTACATGGATAATTCTTTTCAAAAAAGTTCGTTTTTGACTCATGTACCAAACATCGAAAAAAACATCTGATATGAACTCACATAATTAACTAATAATTATAACATTATAATATGTGATACTAATTGAATAATAAAATTTAAAGGAGTTCCTTATGCAATTATAAATTGTCAAAATTTTATTATTCATGAATATAAAGAAATGAACAAGAGAAGTCGGATTTGAGGTAAGAGATCCTACCTCTCTTTTTCTTTTTTAAATACTCTCTTTTATGTCACATATTCTAAGATCATCTTTTATATATTGGGGGATGTTTTATCATATTTATCTTACTATAATTTTTATGTTCTTATGATGAGAATCCCTATTTTGATCTCATCAATCCATTTTTGGATGCTTTAAGTGGCACCGTTAGGCTGCTAAAATTTCATAAGGGATTTCTTATCTCACTTTTAATTCCGTGAGATTTCCATTGTCCACCACTTGTGTATGGCATGTGGTGTTTTGTGTACTAGAATTTGATATATATTATCATTATCCTATTTATATTCATGTTTTTATGTAATTTATTTTGTGGTAATTACATTTTCATCAAACGACTCGATTGATTACAACGTGGTAAGGGGTTTTTAACTCACTTTTTGTTTCTGTGAGATTCATGCCACATTTGCCACTATTTCCTTTTGTGTGGGTTATGTACTACCCATGATAGTATTTTTTGTGTAATATAATTTAATTTATGGGTAATTAAATCTTCATTGTATGACTATTATTTCATGGGGTGTACATTTCAAAAGTTACCCAAATCGTAAAGGGAACCTTTCACCCTCCTCTTTTTAAAAGACTTATTTTGTTATGTCTTTTAATTTACATATTATTATGCTGGGATATGTTATTATATATCCTTATTGATGTAAATTTTATGTCCAAGTGATTAGATACCATTTTCTCTCTCATCAAATCATGTTTTTAATTTTAATGTGATGTTGTTTGGCTTTCGATTTCTAGCAAGGTAACTTCTTAACTCAATTTCAATTCTTTGGGTTAAGCATCTACTTATTGATTATACCGTGCGATGAACATGTGGGGATGCCCTCTGACTATTTTACACATAATATCCTCTTATATTGGGTGTATTTATGTTTTTCAAACATATTTATGCAATTGATTTATCTTTAATCTAAGGATACAGTCTTTGTAAGGGACTTCGTCTCAATCTCCTTTCATTGAGGCATATTTTGTTTTATACACAAATTTCTTTTATATGGTGTATAAAACCCTTTGACTTTTACTTTTATTAAAAAGTAATTTTTTTATACGAATCATTTTACTAAATGACAAAAGGGAATGTTTTTGTCTTACGTATGCGGCGACAACGACTTCTTCGCCGTCGTGACCATTATTTGAGTTTTGGCTTCCTCTACAAGAAATAACTTTTTTTTAAATGAAAAATAAATACCATGTTTTTCTTTTATTTTATTTTGGTATTGAAAATGGTTTTGATGATTTTTTTTATTATATCAATGTTTTCTTGAATCTTGTGATTGAAATGTGGAAATGTTATGTTTCCATTAGGCATGTTTTATATGATACGATTATGTTATGGTTCTTGGGAATTGTTTATGAAGATGGGTGGTTCCTTGATAAACTAACGGTGGGTGAGCCCGATATAGCTCTCCAATTCATTGGGTAATGCGAAGGAGTTAAACGCTAAGGTTTATCTAAAGAGATTTAGGGAATATACTATGATGTGTATTCCGAACATAACCATGAGGGTTACTCCCTACGTAAGAATGTTATGAATGACTCAAGTTACCTTTATGTATTATTATTTCCATGAGTTATTCATAAATCTTATGATTTCATGTGGAATGCTAAAGTGCTTATGTTTTATGAGTAAATTATGATTTCATTGATTCTTCTGTATATATGGACTAATGTTTTCTTTTCGTATTTTTATATTCCTTACTGAGCTTTTTTTTATCATCCCATGTTTTTGAAATGTTTTCCACAGGACTTAAAGATGAATTGGAATCAAGGAAATACAAGCTACTTAAAACATGGAACTACACATTTTTATTTTTAAGAGTTTTCATTTTGTGAAAAAAATGGAAACTGAGTAAGAGTGTCTACTTTTTTATCTTTTGAGATGTAATAGTTATATCCTAATTCTCTAAAACTCTAAACATGAAAAGATACTCAATGTGAACTATTCATTTAATTCAAGATTATATAATGTTTTATGTCCGGGTCCTTATAGTTGGTATCAGAGGTCTGTTTAGATTACTTTAGAGGTTAGAGTGTTGTTTAAGCATAAGTGACAAGTTGTGTATAACAACAATAGTTAGTATATTAGATGGAGTCATTGTTTTTTTAATGTTACCATGAGTTTGAGATAACTTGGATAAGTATATCTTGGTGTTTATCTTCCTCATTATTATATGATGATTTTACTGATATACTCCCACTGACTTTTTTGGTTTTAGTAAATGGTTGGATCTAACAGGAACCAAAGTAATAGTGGATGTGATGAAAACTGTGATGGTTTTCTGAAATAACATCTAAATGATATGGGAGCTGTGATGAGGAATCTCGTAGTTATTCTAAAAAAACTGTCAATGAGTCATGATTAACCACTTGAACCATGGTGAGTTATCTAATGCATTATGTATGAGAGAACCAAATCGATGTGGATATTAAAGTAATAATTATAATGGTAACCATTAGGGTTTATACGATCCTTACTTTTGAGGTAATAATTGGTTACTATATGATGGAAAATGAAGGGAATGGGATAAAATTGAGGTTAAATTGTGTTCTAATTATTTTTGAATATTTTATCTCTTTTTGGGGATTGTTTTAAGAATTATATAGTTTTGAAAAAAGGGACAACACGTAGACCGTGTGACAACCCGTCATGTCAGACCAAGCTGCGGGAATCATACCCACAACCAAAGTGTGACTGGTATTTATCCCCTACCACTAGACTCTGTGAAGTCCCTAGTTATTATGACAAATTATTTTTAGTTAGATGATTTTATGAATCAAGATTAAGTTGATTTTGGGTTATCTAGGGAAACAATAGACCTATCATGGAGGATATGTGATTAGGTTAATTACTTTTTAGTATGAGACTTTAAGAGTAAAGGATGTTATTTGGAGATAAATGTTAAGATTTACCTTGGAATACTATGTGATTAAATCATTCAAAGATTAGGGTTCAATCATAGTTTGGTTTATTTTTGAATAATTTTAATGGAAATTTTGTGTTGAATGGTCTTTGATGAACTTTTCGTTGTTTGAAAAATTTTGGAGATTAAGAGTAGTTTTTATTTTTGTAAAAGATTATCTTTATGGGTTTATCTAATCTTATACAAACAATTTTGGTTTTGGTTAAGTTCTAAAGACATGGGATATATATATTTCATCTTTTTTGATTTATTTGATTCTCTCGAAGTTGATTATAGCGCTCTTAATGTGAACAAGTCATCCTGAATACTCATAATTTGGAGAAAATATGAGTTAGTGTTAGAAATATATTAAAATTTTAAAGTATACATAATAATTAAGTGTGATTCCTTATGTTTTAGTTAAGCTCATAAATAAATTCCTCAATGAAAATTAAATTAAAACAAAAATTTTGAATGTTAACTTTTCCTATTGGGGAATCAAATACCGTTTAATCCATTACATGAATGTGATTTTCTGGTGGTTAACTCTCTACTAATCATATTTTCTATCACTCTACATACGAACTTGGCCTTTTTTTCTTCTATATCCATGTTTTCCTACAAGTAATCCTAGTATGGGTTAACTCGGGTGACCTTTGTACATCACTTTCTTTCTTTTAAAGTGATATTTTTGCTGACTCTTTTTCCGATGTGGGGCTTTCAATGAATTTTCCAAGCCAAAATTTTAAATTGCAAGGACACAATTCCCAAAATGGGGGAAGGATATAACATCCCAAGTAAATAAAAATATGAAATTTACATATTTATTAATATTTGTGAATAAAATTTCAACATTACTTTAATTGGAATTCTATGTTCGATGGCATACCCAATATGCAACAACGAGTTTTTTGAAATCTTTTGATGCACACTAATAATATAATAATATTATAGTAAATGGTTGTAATATTTTAGTCGATGTAATGGCGGGAATGAATAGAACTAACAAAAAAGTGATTATATATGTTTGTTAAATATTTTTACATTTATCCAATAAATGTTAGAGGCTTAAAATGCAAAAGAATCCAATTTTAAGAATAAATATTCTAATATTGTTTAGAAGGACAATTAACCGCCTTTTGATGAAGAACCATTTTTAAATATACTTTTTGTCACTTTTATATGTTATATATGAAAAAATAAAATCCTTCTTTATAATAAATATATCAAAATTTACTTTCTGTAATTTTTTTTATTTTCCGATAAAGATCATTTTTAGTGAAAAATGCTTTATTTTAAATCAAAACCTCCTGTTAATCTAATTTATTTATATTGTTAGATAATATTTTTAATTGGTTTTAAAGTGTAATTAAAATATATTTTTACCATTCAATGCAATTTTGGTCATTTTAATTAATTTCACTTTGAAATTGCACATAAACAAGTGTCAATGTTTTAATAGATATTGTTTCTTAAAAGCATCCTATTTGTTTTGACAGTGGGAATTGATTATAAAATTTATTAATGAAACTTCTAAGTTTATTATTTGGTAAAATAGATATAATTTTTGAATTTTTAATATCAAATATAGGTTAGGGTGAATGTTTTTTATTTTTCTGACAAATGTTCATTTTTAATAAATAGTGAAAAATACTACATTTTAATTCAAAACTACCTTTTCATCCAATTTATTTATATAGTAAGATTGTCATTTTAATTGGTTTTAAGGTGTAATTTAATTATTTTTTTATAATTTAATTCAATTTTGGTCATTTTATGTAATTTAAATTTTAATTTGGATGTAAAAAGAAATCAATCTTTTGATAGATTTTACTTCTTAAAAACTCGTCTTTGGTTTTGACAACGGGAATTATTTTAAATTAATAACTCCAATTTCTGTGTTTGGAATTTGATAAATTAGATTCCATATTTTTTATTATAAGGTCCAAGTTATTTAATTAAGACTCTTTTGTTTTTGGATATTATGAATAGTAATGACGGTAATTATCTTTAATTATAGTGATTAATTAGTAATCGGCTAGTTAACAAAAATAAAATAATTTCATAATAATATAAAATGACCCCAAAATGTGTCCTAATTATTTTGGTGGTGTCATGTCCAACCATGGGATTCCTTTTTCCAACATTGGGTTCCCATGGAATCACTTTAGTGTGGTAGTGACTGTTTATCATATTTTTTTAAGAAAGGAAATATAACAAAGGTTTGTTTATCCAAAGTAAAACAATTTTAACATCGTTTAAATAAATGTTCTCTTTGACTATAAATATTCATTGGAAATATAAAAATATTTCCTACATGATGGTTATTTTTTTATAATTTTTAAACATCAAATAAATAAATTTATTTATGACACTGTGATGATGCAGTGATTACCTCAATAGTGAATGATTTAAATAAATTGAAAAGAAAAGGTAATATCTAAGACTTAAACATGTCATAACCTATTGTATGGGTGTATTTATAACTCTTCTCACCTAATCCATGAAATATATAATTTTGGGACCTTAAAAATCTGAAAATCAGTTTATAATAAAGTAACTTTTCAAGAATTTCCAAGAGTGCCCCTCCTCCCTTTTATAAAAGGCCCCACCTCTACCCCCTTACCCACAACTCTCAAGCCCTTGTATCTTCAAACCTCTGCTCATATTTTCAATCCAAATACCTATATTACTCCTAGAATCCTCATTTTGGGCAGAAGTCTTCCCAAGGATGCCTTTGGCTCAAATCAAAAAGAATTACCCGATTTAGAGGTAATGTCTTCTCTTGAGTTTATTTCATTTATTTTACTTCTTCACTCCACCTAATATTCTTATTCTTTGATTCCCAAAAAAACCAGTATCATAAATATAATATTAATTTGTTATGAGAAGGATTTTATTTACACTTGCACACACCTCCATCTAATTGTTAAAGAACATACAGTTTCCGTGGATGGAGAATTTCTGCCACATGAAACGATGATTGTTCAATATTCTCCTACCACCATTCATGGTGGACATTATAATGGCACTATATTTATATATGATATATATGGTAGTTATTTTTTATATATACTTATTTATTTTATATTTAAAACATAAATTTACGCTTTTTAGGTTATGCAAATGCGATAATTTCATATGAGGAAGTGTGGACTACCTCCCCCTCAAGTGATGTGAATCGTCCATACAATACATGGAATGTATAAAGAATTATATTAATGAATATATTTTACCTATATAACATATATAATATAATTGAATTATAATATATATATCTCTCATTTATTTTTAATTCCATTAATATGACAAAGAAATGAATGTAGCTTTCACGCGTACGTACGGCCTACCGTCTCAATGAACAGTGAATTTCATTTATTTTTATCTCCAAATGTTATGTAATAGTATAAAAATAATATATAATGGATATATATTATATTTAAATCATTAATACTATTCTGGACATGATGTCATTTTTTACTCATGTACCAAACATCGACAAAAACATCTGATATGAACTCACATAATTAAAAAATTATTATAACATTATAATATGTGATATGAATTGAATAATAAACATTAAATGATTTCCTTAAGAAATTATAAAATGAAAAAAATTTACTATTCAGTAATATAACGAAACGAACAAGACAAGTCGGACTTGAGTTAAGGGATCCTACCTCTCTTTTTCTTTTTAAGTACTCTCTTTTATGTTACTTCTTCTAAGATCCTATTTCATATGTTGGGGGATGTTCATTTATATTCCTCTTACTCTACATTTTGTGTTAATATAATGAGAATCCCTATTTTGATCTCATCAATCCATTTTTGGAATCTTTAAGTGGCGTCGTTAGGCTGGTGAAATATCGTAAGGGATTTCTTATCTCACTTTTAATTCCATGAGATTTCCATTGTTCGCCACTTATTTATGGCATGTGGTGTTTTTTGTAATAAAATTTGATATATATTATCATTATACTATTTATATTCATGTTGTTATGTAATTGATTTGGTGGTTATTATCTTTTGATCAAACGACTCGATTGATTACAACGAGGTAAGGGGTTTTTATCTCACTTTTTGTTCCCGTGAGATTCATGCTACATTTTCCACTATTTACTTTTTGTAGTGTATGTACTGCCCATGATAGTATTATTTGTGTAATATACTTTAATTTATGGGAAATTACATCTTCATTTTAAGACCCTTATTTCATGGGGTGTACGTTTCCAAAGTTACCCAAATCGGTAAGGGAACCTTTCACCCTTCTATTTTTAAAAGACATCTTTTGTTATGTCTTTTAATTTATATATTATTATGTTGGGATATATTCTTATATATCCTTATTGATATAAATTTTATGTCCAAGTGATTAAATACCATTTTCTCTCTCATAAACTTAGTTTGGGAATTTTAAAGTGACGTCGTTAGGCTTTCGAATTCTTGCAAGGGAACTTTGTAAATCATTTTAAATTCTTTGGGTTAAACATCTACTTATTGATTATGTCGTGCTATGAATATGTGTGGATGACCTATGATTGTTTTACAATTAATATACACTTATATTGGGTGTATTTATGTCTGTCAGACATATTTATGTAATTGATTTATCCTTAACATAAGGATACCGTCTTTGTTAGGGACTTCATCTCAATCTCCTTTCATTGAGGCATATTTTGTTTCATATAGATCTTTCATTTATACAATGTATAAACCCCTTTCACTTTTACTTTTATTAAAAATGAATATTTTTATACAAATCATTTTACTAAATGACAAAATGAAATGTTTTAGTCTTATGTATGCGGCGACAACGACTTCTCCGCCGTCGTGACTATTATTCGAGTTTCGGATTTCTCTACAAGCCATAATTTTTTTTAAATGAAAAATAAATACCATGTTTTAATTTTCATTTATTTTGGTATTGAAAATGGGTTTGATAATTGTTTTTATTATATCAATGTGTTTTTGATATCTTGTGATTGAAATGTGGAAATGTTATGTTTCCTTTAGGCATGTTTTATGTGATACGATTATGTTACGGTTCTTGGGTATTGTTTATGAAAACAGGTGGTTCCTTGATAAACTAAGGGTGGGTGACCCCAATATAGCTCTCCAATGCATTGGGTAATACAAAGTTGTTAAAATCTAAGGTTTCTCCTAAGAGATTTTGGGAATATACTATGATGGGTATTCCAAACATAACCACGAGGGTTACTCCCTACGTAAGAATGTTATGAATGACTCTAGTTACCTTTTTGTCTTATGATTTCCACGAGTTATTCATAAATATTATGATTTCATGAGGTATGATAAAGTGGATATGTTTTATGAGTAATGTATGATTTTGTTGATTTTTATGTATACATGGACTAATGTTTTCTTTCTATATTTTTATATCCCTTACTGATCTTTTTTTTCTCATCCTAAGTTTTTGAAATGATTTACACAGGACTTAAAGGTGAATTGGGATCACGGAAATACATGCTATCTAATACATGGAACTATACATGTTAATTTTTAGGAGTTTTTATTTTGTGGAAAAAAATGAAAACTGAGTAGGAGTGTCTACTTTGTAATCTTTTGAGATGTAATAGTTATGTCCTAATTCTCTAAAACTCTAAACCTGAAAAGATCCTCAATGTGAATTATTCATTTAATTAAAGATTATGTAATGTTTTACGGTCTGGTCCTTATATCTGATAGGCCATATCATTATATAAATCCATCCCCAAATGGATTTTTGTGCAATACTAAGGAGGATACCTGAAGAACAGGTAACCCTCATAAGTTATCATTATTGTTTTATTTCTTCCTCCAGCTCAATTAATTATTATAATAACATGTTTCTATAAAAACCAAATTATCTAATGTACACATATATTTTTTTTACATAATATTGTGACCAAAAACCATCTCCACAACTTTCAAATTGGTTACTAAATCATCATTCATGTGTTTGAAGGACTACTGCCTCAAGAACTCATGAAATTTATTTTTCCATTACCACCTAACATACATTGAAATAATAGTGGATTAATTATATATATTTTATTTATATTTTATTACTATACTTATTTATTTATTATATCTCACATTACATTAAACTTTCCATATTGTGGGAACAGGATAACGTCTTATGAGTATTGGACAGACAACTCACTCGTGAAGAAATATGTTTTGATCATGATTTACATTAAATGTAATGAAAATGGGGATGAATTTTTTTTGATATATAGTAATTAAAAATTAATCTAAAGTAATAATATATAATTTAACTTATTTTTTTTAATCCAATGAGATAATGGAAATAATGATCATATGTACATACGACCTACATTCTCCATGAATGGTGTATTTCATTTTATATCACAATATTTATGGATGGATCTAAATACATATATACTAAATAAATATGTTATCTATTTCATTGTTAATATTATTTATAATATTATATAATGATCAAATTAAGAGGAATAAAATAAAAAATACATATGAAAAACAAAGCACTTATTACATAAAACATCTAATTAACATGGAATTGTAATTAAATGGGTAATAAAAAATGAAATAAATCATATTTGTTATGATATATATAATATTTTTATTTTATGTTTGTATAATAATAATTTATTTAATATAAAAATGTTTTGAGCTTGTATTATAGAATTCAAGACTAATGGCAACGGGTTTCTGTCTCATATTTTTTGCTTTAGTGACACACATACCATATTAACCTACTATTGTTATTAAGTGGAATATACAATGCATATGAATTTATTATTTTATTATTTTACTAAAATTTATGAGGATTCACATATCCATTTTATGATTTCTTTATTTCATGGGATTGATAGTTCAAACATTACAAAAGAGGTAAGGTATTTTGGTCTTAATTTTCTTTATTTGAGACGTACATTATGTCATGCACCTAGATTCTTTCAGGAGGTGTATGTACAATAGAATTTACATGTCATATCATGAATTTCATATCATAATTATATTTTACATTGAATTTTATTTTATTACTTCATAGGTATTATGATTGATAGTTATTAATGCAGAAATTATTTATCTTACAATCTCATCATTTATCAGGATTGTTTAAGATTATGATTGTGATGAGAAAATATTATGATACATATCTCAACAAAATCTAGATATTTATTATTATATAGTTATTCATGATATTTCACAATAATATTACCATTTAACTTCTCTTTAGTACCTAAAATTAGTGAACTATATTTATGAAAATCGAACACTATATCTCTATTTGATTTGAAATATGTTTTCATAAAAATCAACATTCCCTTAGAAATATTAAAAAATGTTATATTAGTATAATATTATTTTGAAAATAATTTCTTACACACCTTCGGAATTTTATAAATTATTCTTATAGTAATCTTAAATTTATTTCCTAAAACAATTCAACATTCTCTTTTACATAAAAAATAATGGGAAAATTTGTTTCAACATTCAGGACATGAACAATATTTCCCACTATCATGAACACGGTATGATTCCATAATTCCATTAAAAATTTTCAAGGTTATTTAAAAAAAATGTTTTTTAAAATTTATTTCCATGTTTAAAAAATGATTTTCAAGTGGGGAGGATATTTTCATCAATTATTGTTTAAAATTATTTTTAAATATCATTTCCAATACAATTAATGTTGAAAACATCCTACATTTTGAAACATGATTTTTTAATTATGAAAGGATATTACCCTCAATTAAAACATTATATGATTTATTTTGATGTTTCTTGTATATTTTTAAAAATTTATTTCTATATAAAATTAATTAAAAACATTTTATGAATTTTATTTTTATAATGTGATTATCAAAGAAAGGTATTTTACCATAAGAATGATCGATCTTATTTTTCTCCTAATATAATTATCCATCCAAGAGGACATACGTGGAGGTTACAGTTGGTTTATTGGCCATATGATCGATGGATAGATTTATTATACTTTTTTCTGAATGGTTCATCTTTATGATGAAATGATTTTTATGAAACCCATTTATCATATATGTGTTGTAACATGATAAAATTCTTATGAAAACTGCTTATTTTTTTATGGGTTATTCTATCATGAAATACTGAAATAATTATGAACATTATGTCTTTTCTAGAGGTTATTATAATAATAAATGTTTATGAAATCCATTTCATTTCATGGGTTTTTATACGGTTAATGTTATATGATCTCATGGAGTAAATGTGTATGATTTTCATTATGTGAAATTTGGGATATATATAACCCTCAAATTAATTGGATAATGATAATTTGTCAATGAGATCTGAGGGTATAGAGCTAGTCAGTTTAATACCAAAAAATATAGTACACCGATGGTTATCCCCAGCACAAAAAATAGGGTACACTGGAGGTTTCCCTAATCATGAAGTAGGTACCTGGGTGGTTATCCCATTCATAAAATGTTAAGATCAACCACTAAATTATATGATTGTGTACCTTGTATCTAATGAATAAAACTATTATGGTCCTAATGCATGTGAGTGGGTCGTGTATTAAATATTAATGTGAAAAGAAAGAATATCTATTTTTAAAAATCCTTGGTCGCTATATCCCCCTTGAAAGTATATATCATGAATATAATAAATTTGATGACATTTCATGTTTAAGTACATTTTTTGGGTCATACGATTCAAATGAATAATAATGTGGTAAAGGATCTTCATCTAACTTTTAATAACTATGAGATAATTTCCATATAATCCAATTTTTTCATTTATATAGTGTTTATGATACCGATGTGTTTATTTTTTAACACTAATCTAGAAATTTGTGGGATTGAAATATCAATTTCAGGACCTCTATTTCAGGGGTTTTACATTTCAGAAGACTACTAATTGGTATGGTATTTCGTTATCAATTTTCCACATTTAGGAAATATGTTATGTTATCAACCAATAATCTTGTCTCAGGTTATTATAATTTCATTAAGACATTTCATATTATTAATTTATTAATTATCTTATATAAAATTTTTTATTTAATTTTTATTCATCATGGGATATATAATTTAATGTTACCAACATTTTAATTATTTTATGCTACATTGTGTCATTTATCAGGATTGTTTATGATTATATATTCGGTGCTAAATACATATAATACATATCTAAAAAAATTTATTAATTTTTTTCTCATATATTTATTTCACAAGAATACAAATTTTCTCTTTATATTTCTCTCTCTATAAAGTCAGGATTTCGAAAAAAATGTTTTAAAGAACAATCATCATTATTTCTTTTTTTTCTCAAAAAACCATTTTCATCCCAAATAAGGATTTCATAAAATGTTTTCATATTTTTTGAATTTTTTTGATTTAGTTATGTAATTTGATCCAATGTTTATATTTTTACAAAATTATTTTATTATAATCTTCATGTCATTTTTCAAAAATTCCCTTTTTTCTTTTATTTAAAATGTGTAATGAATATTTTCTTTAATGTGTATGTCATGAAAAAATTACTACTATCATGAAATTTATTTTCTTTTAATATTTCATTATATTTTATCTATATTATTTACAATGAAATATTTTTTATTATTTTTTAGGTTTTCGAATGTATTTTTCAAGGTGTAATGGTTATTCCCCTAAAGAAATGTTTAAAATGATTTCTAAGCATTATTTATATGTTTCAATGCTTATTTTCAATGAAATTGACTTCCAGAATGTTATATGAATTTTTAATAATTGAAATTTATTATTAAATGAAATGTTATTTTCCTCATGAATTTTTTTAATGGACTTTCCAAATAATTTTTCGTCTATATTAACGTATTATAATGATACATATGCCTTAGTGGAGATATGATCCAAGGATACAATTATTATTATTTATTTGAATGTGATATGTTTATGATGAAATGATGTTTATTAAGGTAACTTCTATTCCACATGGGTTTTACCATGAAAAAACACTTATAAACATTCTTCTTAATATGTGAGTTATTCTATGATTAAATATTGATATAATTATGATACATTTCTCTTTTCTATAGGTAATGATATAACAAAAAATATATGAGACACATTTAATTTCATTGGATATGGTAAGATGAATGTTTTTGATCTTTTGGAAAACATATGTAAAATTCCAATTATTTGATAGTGGTTACGTTATAGCCATATGATGTGGGAATATTATAAAAAGGATGGTGGTTATGTTATAACCAAAGGTGGGAGGGACCTATATCTCCCTCAAATGAATTGTGTAAACATGTATGAGTCATGACATTGGTATGACATGAATAGAGAGTGAACTCAGTTTTGTAAGGGACTTTAACAAATATGATGGTTTTGGGAGTTATCCATGACTTCTATGATAGTTTTTGGACATGAACCCATTCCATTTTTTTTTGAAAATTAGTCCTTTCTATTATGAAAATGATTTTATATGATTTTATTTATTTCATAATTCAATTTCTTGTGCCAATTTTATTCTCTAATAGCTTATGTTTTTTTATTTCCTTTTGTCTCATTTCTTATAAACTACCAATAAATATTCTACAACCCATTATTATTATCTTTTTAATGAATTTTATGGTTTTCTAATGAGATAATCATGTTTTCATACCATTATACTCAGGATATACTTATATATATCGAGTGTTAACCCTTACTGAGAATCTAACAACACCATGTCCTATATTTTATTTCTCATGGTTATTTTGAATGTTGTTATATAGGATATAGTTATGACAAGTACTAAAGGATATGTTATTTATGGGAGATATTAAAGATCATTCACCAAATAGGAAAACAATGTACCTTTTCCCCAATGAAACTAAACTATTATAGTCCTTGGGTGTGTGTTTTTTTAATGTATTCAATATTCATTTAAAATGACTCAATATACTTGTACAAATGGATAGAGTCTTTATAGTAAGTTTCATAGGAATTATTTAGTCAACCTTTGGAATCTAAGATCAGAAAAAATTTATGGGATCCTAAGGGATATTTTTATGAAAATGTATAGGGATATAGCTAAGGACAACATTAATGATGATTAAAAGTATATAAAAATTTCCAAACTTTTTGGTAATGTATATATAATGTGTTGTATAATAAATTACATCATTTTTTTAGAGACTAAAAGTTTATGTGCCTTAGCAACAATAGTAACTTGTGTAAATAATTCTGAAAAGGGTGAATTGAGATGGAGTTGATCATCACATAGTTGACAATAATTGGACATGCTACACAACATGTTTGACACACCTGGGAGATATAGTTCAGAAATTCAGAAACAATTTTTGATTTATCAGGAAGGATTTAAATAGATACTAGAAATGAAAAAGCTGGGATTAAACTAACGTGTCATAGATTAAAAATATGGTTTCATAATTTAGACATCATATCTATTTTGTTGATGATTATTTGTTTTCTAGTTATGATTATCCTTACTCACACTATGATTTTTTGTTTTATTCTATAGTGGGAACCAAAAAAATGGGGTTAACATTAAATTTGACATAAATTTTCTTGACGAAATCCAAATTGGTTGATTAGTAGAGTTAATATTATTTTGATTATTCCTAATCTGTTATCCTAGAAGAAGATTAACAACATTCCCCTTAAACAAATGTCAGAACAACCAAAGAATGTAAGAATAATATTCTCTGATCGATCAGGTATTAGAGACTATAGGGATGAGAAGATGTTTGGGGTGTTAAATATAGGGACATAATTCAAGTAACTACAAAGAAACTAATAAAAACATTTGTTGATATAGTGGATGATAATATTGGCCTATGAATGGTATCATTAATATATGGGTGTATTTAATGTATAAACTGTGGGTATTATAGAAATCTATGTTATAATTAGAATCCTCATGAAGTTATTTAGAAATTTTTTATGAGTAATGGTTTTAATTATGATTATGATGTGACTACACATGAAATTTGAAAGTAATTAGGTATTAAGGAATAATATGATTATGAATAATTAAATTAATAAGATTGAGGGGGAATAACTGACATTTGAATGTACTGTAATTCTGAATTAATGTTATATGGATAATAATAATATATGTAATTATTGTTCATAAATGTTTTTTAATATGTATTTTTAATTAATGGTTAATATAATTAATGAAAATAAAAATTTATTTAATAGAAATGTGATAATTTCATGGAAAATAATTTATTTGGGGAATATAGTGAATAATATGGCATATATACACAGATAATGTTCTTAAGATAAAGATTTGTTGGATATGTTTAATATACAATGATAATGTGGAACTGACTAAAGTTTTTTTTAAAAAAGTGGATTATTGTATCATTAATGGTGTCTAATTTTTTTGGAATTTAAGTAAAACATCCCACAATTACTGTTTTGAGTAATGAATCAAAAATTATGTATGTTTTCAATATTGTTTTTTGGTCATTCATGTTATTAACCTGGTTCAAGTGAATACATGATAAAGGTATTCCATGTTTAGTATGGGAAAATCAAGATCTAGTTTATAATAAATGGGGTAATGATGATGCGTTGATCTTGAAACATTTATTGACCATATGAATAAATTTTTAAACATTTTATTGGTTATAAGGATGAATATTTATGGAATGATTTACATTGAACATTGGATGATGTTTTGGATATTAACATACCACTTCACCACATGAATATTTATCCATATGGGAGAAGAAATAAAAACTTTTTTAAGACTAGTTATATAATGATTGACTTATTATCATAAAATGGATCTTATTTAGTGTGCGAAACATGAAAAAACAATCACCACATTGATTTAGAGATGATTTAAAAATTGATGAATGAGGAATGAAAGGATGAATTGTGATCTTGAAATTTAATGAAATAAGTGTGTATATATTATAATAAAAATTCTTGAACAATAAGAAAAAGGAACATGAAATAAAATTTATACTGATATCCTCATTTTACGATATAAATGAAATTTTTCACAAATCTTTAGTTTATGGAATTTGGGTTGTTAACAATCATTGGACCACGATCTCTATCACTGACAATATGTATTTGGGTGTTAATTGTTTTATCGATGTCTGCATTTTCACTTCGCACATATGTTGTTATTTAGAAAACTAGTATCTGTTAGTCCATATGATATTTTCATATCTGATTCTATTTTTCAAGGTGAAGTTTTATTAAGAATTTTTATGATTTGAGTCTTATTGAAGTAATTTTCAAAACTAAAAACATAGAAAACCAAGATGAATTTTGGGGGAAAAATTAGAATTTAACACCCATTGATTTTATGAAATACATATTTATTAAATTTTTTAAATTTTATATAATATTAATTTATATTGATCACTCTGTAATAATGATTTACAAAATATAGTGAGATTTTATTATAATCAAAAATAAAGAATTTAGCTTCTGTTACACACTATGTAGTATATAAAAGAAATGTAAATTACAATAAGAAATTATTATATTATATGATAGATATCACTCTTTATTTGTAAAGTATGGTATGAAGGAGATTAAAAAAATTATGAAAATATATGGTTTATACATGTATATATAATGAACTTATTCATGAAAAACTATTTATAAGTGAAGACAAACAACTTTTAAAAATAAATGGACTATTTTATGAAAAAACTTTTTTTATGCACACGAACATGATTTATTTCAATAAATAAAATAAGTATCTTTTTATGTAATAAATAAATTAATTATATATGGTATATTTTCAAAAAAAAATTCCAAAATAATATTATGTGTTTTCTAGAGAAGACTTATTAATACATCCTATTTAATGCTTGAAAAAATTCTTAGGGGAGCTCTCACAGTCTGCCCCTAGCCCGAAGCCGTATCATAAGGGAGCTCTCACAGTCTACCCCTAGCCGAAAGCTTAATCATTTAATTAGCATAGGTTATAAGGAATACACTTCTTATAACATTCATATCAATAAAACATTTCATTTCCACCTCACTATATCACATAATCACATTTTAAGAAAACATGCATTTAAAATAATAAAAGGGGTTTAGGCTATCTCATCCTATCCAATCTCTAACCAAGCCATATCATTTTCCTAACATGGAAAATGCTTTTCAAGACATATCATTAAGGTTAAAAGGTGAAAACATGCCAAAACTCAAGTCATAACACCTATGGTTGACCACTCCTGGTCCATACCTCATCTAAACACACTATCTAGGTTAGATTTCTCGATCTCATACCACATGGGTCATTTAGGTATGAAGTAGTCAATATAAATAAGGGGTTTGGAAAAGGGAAAACCACGACATGACAATATAAACTCAAGAACGATGAAAACCCAAAAAGGAGAACAAATAACCACCTACCTAAGAGCTGTAGGCGTAGGCTCGCTCAATATCAACCTTAGATTCGAAGTAGATTGGAAGAGATATAAGTTTAATTCCAATGCCCTGAAAATAGGGCATATGAGCCTACATAAAAATAGCATGATGGAAGGAAAGATTTGCCGAGGAGAAAGGGGTGCGTGAGGTAAGCCTTACCTTGGCCTTTCAAATGCTTCCGTTAGATCAAGCAACGGACACTGGGGAAAGAAACCACAAGAGATTGAGTGAGAAGAGGGTTTGGGAGCCCAAATAGGATTCTCCTCTGGTTCTATCTGCATGAGGGAGAAATAAATGGGTTTAGAGATAAATAGATATTTACAGGAGAAACATTAAATTTAAGAAGAACTCAGTTGCATGGTTTCGGCACACGGTCTAGCAAACCGTGCACACCCCTGCCTTCAAGTAAAGGGTCGCACAGTTTAGGCGCACGATTTACCCAAACTGTATGCAAACCGTGCGTACCTCCCTACATCCAGACCAATGGCCAGACGGTTTACCCAAACCATTTGCAAGCCATGCGCAGGCCATGCGCCCCTGTCTGTAAGTCCATTTCTCAAATTCCTGAGCTCCGAACAAAAATCAGACACTCCCCAGGCCCTCCTCAAAACAATACACACCTTCAACAAGCTTAACAGAACGATTAGAAATAACAACTGACGATCCATACCTTTTTTGAAGATTCGGGTCATTACTGGAAAGTAATGTATGAATGAGATTAAAAAAATTATGAAAATATTGGGTTTATACATGTATATATAATGAACTTATTCATGAAAAATTAGTTATAAGTGAAGACAAACAACTTTTGAAAACAAATGGACTATTTTATGAAAAAACTATTTTTATGCACACGAACCTGATTTATTTCAATAAATCAAATAAATATATTTTTATGAAATATATTAATTAATTATATATGGTATATTTTCAAAAAAAAATCCAAAAATAATCTTATGTGTTTTCTAGAGAAGACTTATTAATACATCCTATGTAATGCTTGAAACAGTTATTAAAAAAACAGATTTCTCACCATTTTATGTCGTTAATTTAAAACTAATTTTTACACATTTAGAAATTTTATTTGTGAAAATAATATTTTTTGATATTATAGTTTGAAAATTATCGAATAATTAAATTTTCTAATTTACTAAACATATATATTCTTTTTATGAATAGTGAGAAATATTTAATTTTAATTGAAAACATTATTTTCCATTTTATTATATATAATGTTAAATTATATTTTAGTTTTTTTAAAATACAATTTCATTTAAATATATATCATTTAATATAATTTCTATCAATGAAATCGTTTTCATATTACATTTTTATATAAATACTCTATAAGAATTTGAACATTTTCGATTTGAAAACCTTTATTCTAGTCACGTTTATGAGATTATTTTAAAATACTATTTTTACACTTATGTGAATGGAATTTGTAAAAATGAAGTGCATATTTTTATTTAGAATAATTTATATTGTCTAATAGAGTCAGAATAAACTTTCACCATGATGAATATATAAATAGTAAAAATTATTTAACATGGGTAATGTAAAAATCCGTTTATCAGGGGTAAAGCTATAAATATAAGGACTAAATTGTACTAAAACCATTATAATATAAATTTCTAGAAATAAATAGACACTATAATGTATAAGAATCTAAATTAGTTCATTTTTGACCCTTTTCATGATCAAAACATGGATTCTCCTATAAATTTTAAAAAAATTAAAAGTGTGACACTCATCTCAATTATAAAAGGACACCATCTCTCTATTCCACCTCACAACATGAATAAATTTTGTATCATACAATATGTAACAACCCGATTTTTAGGTATTTTATAATTTAACATAACATTTTAGGTATATTAATTTCACACAGAACTGAAAATAATATATTTTATACTAAAGAACTATGTTTTTTATGAATTATTTGAAACACCATATTAACAATACACTACATCGAACATAAATTTCGGATTTCCCTAAGAGAAACACTGAGTTTGCAATGCATTACATGCAAAAATAACTTTACTAAATTGCTTACGTAACATGCACGACTAAGTTTTACTAAAAATAATATATTATTAAAATTTTATTATTTAACATATTAACATATAACATGGGCATTAAATTATAATTTATGAATATTATTAAAAATTTATGAAAATATATGATTTAAAAATATATAATTTAAATGCATCGGTAATCAATTAGTTAGAAATGAATGTGAAAACTAATTAATGTGAAGGAACTTGCTAATATTTGAAAGGTCTCAAATCTATTTTATCATATTAAATTAAAATAATTACAATTTGTGAGTGATATTAATGAAATATTTATTCTATGACTGAATTTTTATATTTATCCAACATATTCAAGAGAAATATTATAAGATAAAACCCAATTTTATTCTTAAAACCAAATATTTTTATTAAGGTCTTTTTACCACATTTTATTTGAGAACCAATTTTAAAACTATTTATATAATATTTTATATATTAAATATTTAAAAATAAAAAACATATTATAATTAAAAAAATAAAAATTAGTTTAAAATAATTTAGTTTTTATTTATTTGTGATGTTTAGTTGTTTTTCAATAGTTAAAAATAATAAAATTTAATTCGAATTTTATTTTTAGTAAAATTTATTTATAAGGTTATATTACATATTTAATAGGCATAAAATATTAATTTTTCCATATTTTTTTATTTAATGGTCATTATATTCAATTTCACATTGAAATTTTATATAAAAACATAGCAAAATTATGATAATTTATACTTTAAATACTTGTAGTGTTATCACGTCAGCATGACTAATTTTTAATTAATTTATACTGATTCTATTATTGGAATTTATAAAACTTTATTTCATATTTGTAATTACCATTGTTTATAATGTCAAATTATGTTAACTGTGTTTTGACCAAAACTATTAGAGAAGGTAAACAAAATTAATTTCATCGATTAAGGTAAACTTCAGTTTAACAAAAGAGTAACACATATATTAATGACATAAAATTACCATTTAACTTTTTAAAACCCCTATTTTATTTCCATATTTATTTAAATACACCTATATGGTTCCTAAATCGTCCATTGTACACATAAGAAAAAATTAATAATTTGGGAACACACAATTCATTTTAAAAATATCATGTGTGTCCTTTTCTTCCTCGATAAAAGGCCTCCTCTCCTCCCACTTCCTCACACCATGAACGCCACCTTGTATCAACAAATATATTCCCAAATATCTCATAATTGTACCAGAATTACTCATTTAATACTCATGTTTTCAGAAATCATTCCATGGATTCACTTTGGTTCAAGCTGAATGGGGTTACCTGATTAAGAGGTAACACCCTCACTCAAGAACCCTTTTTTATCTTCATTACCTGCACCACAATTAATATTATTTCATGTTTATTTGGGAAAAGTAATATAATAAATATGAATGTAATTTTTATAGGTGTTTTTTCAACACATGCACTCAAATTTATTGTAATGTGTAACAAACATATTGTGTACATGTCCGGTGAACTACTACCTCACTTCATGATGTTTTTAAATTTTTTCCTTTACCACATATCATGGTTGAAATTATGATGGAAAATATGTTTATTTATTTTATATATTATATTTATTATGTATTTAGGCTCATATAATCATTTTACCAAACTTATCTTTTTTACATTAAATTTGGTGTAAAGAAGATAATTTCATTTGAGATATTTTGGAATACCTCCCCTCAAGGAGATGTGATTCATTCACAAACAACATGAAATATATTAAGTATTCCTTTAGTGAACATATTTGAGATGTATGATATATAATTTTACTACAATAATTATATATGTAAATATATTTCATTTACCTTCATTTATTCAATATGACAATTAAATAGAAACATCATCCACGCGTACATATAACCTTACATCTCCATGAATGGTGTATTGCATTTAATAATTCATTATTATATAGATTATTATATTAAAAAAACAATGATTATAAATTATATTTTTATTGTGTTTTAAATTCATGAAATTATGATATAATTATAATGAAAAATGCTATAACAAAGTAAGACACATGGGAAAAACTAAAGGAGTATTACCCAAACAATAACCTTAACATGGAATTATTAACAAGAGGGTAATATAAATTCATAATCAAACCATATATGGTAAATTTAACACTATTGACTATATTATATTTACAATAAAATTATATTTATTATATAACAGTTTTTATGAGTTTGACAAGATTCAAGATACAAGGTAAGGAGATTTCATCTCAATTTTTATTTTTGTGAGATACAAGCCATGTTAACAAATCTTTTATTTTTCATGGTGTATATTATTACCATTAATGGATTATAAGATTATTATTATTATTTTTATTTGTATTTACATATCAATTTTATGATGTTTATTTCATAATTATTATGTTTGAAGTGTTAACAAATCAGTAACATAGGGTTTTTCTATTTTTCCTTCATTGACACACGTGTTTTTTTATCAACCTGCATTATTTCTTGAAGTGTATTTGACATGTTATAACTTGATTCTCTTTATTTTTATTGATATTTTTAGTTTTATGTAATTCCATTTTTATAAGCAGTGTATTGTCTTATGTTATCATTTGGGAAGTGTTTATCGAACAATCACATCATTTATTGGGATTATTTGTGATAATCCTTTCATTGATGAAATTATATGATCCGTATCTCAATAAAACTCATGATTTTTATTATAATATATTTTCTGAAGATACATCCATTAATTAGTACCATTTTTTATCAATTTCTTATGTAAGATAATTAATAATTGTTTTTATAAAAATTTGACAATATTTTTATTTTCTGTTGGAATTATGTTTTATTTTAAAAAATGTTTGTTCAAAATGGTTTTTAAAACATTTTCATGATTTATTTATAATTTATAATATTTTTTTCAAAGAAATATTTTTTACAAAATTTACAATATTCATTTATATGTTCTTATTTAAAAAATGTTTTCCAAATATTTTCAAGATCTCATTATAATAATTCAAAGTATTTTCAAAGAAATAACATTCAAAATGTTTTCTTGATATCGTTATATTTTTTTCAACGAAATACAATTCCAAAATGATATAAAGGATTTATTTATACTATTTCATGTTTATATCAAATGAAATTGTATTCATAAGGTTTTAATAATTTAATGATATGTTTTTTCAAAGAATAATGGCTACTTTCTTCCAAAATGCTTTCAAAATATCATTCCATATTATTTTCTATATAAGATGAAATCAAATGATGTAACTCATTCTATTCAAGAAAGTGATAAAAATGTTCCATTAATATCCATTCATTAATGGTATGTTTTTTAATGAAATTAATTTTATTAAAATTATATCTCTTCTATGGGTTATATGTTTAGTAAACCCACTTCTTTTCATGGGTAATGATTTTATGAAATTGTTATAAAACCTATCAAATTAACATCAGATATGATTTGAGTAAATAATGATGATACTGATTTAATTTCATGGGTTATGTTTGTATTTTTATAAAACCCATATTTTTTCTTGTCCCACGATATGATGAATGTTTTCTAGAACATAGATATATGATTTGATTAAGTGATGGGTGGGACCTATAACTTCCTCCAATGCATTGGGGAATAATGGATGAATCATGAGTATAAATGTTATTTGTAAACCTGATTACATGTTCACAATGTAATGCATGGACCTAGTTAAGTCCATAAGTTTATGTGTGAACCTATTTACATGATCACAATTATATGATAGAACCTTGTTAATGTTCACAAACAAATTCATGAACCTGATCGAATGTTCACAATGTTTTGAGTGAACCAAATTTCATTTTCACAACTTTATGAATAGACCATGTTGTGTGTTCATAAGCCTTTGAGTGGTCCTGATTTCCTTTCTTTTATATAATGTGTGAATCGATTTATACTTACACATGTTCACTCTGTTATATGTTTATGTGTATGCCACCATTACATGCTTTATTACTATTTTATGATTTCATGTATTATTCTATTAATTTTCTTATGATTTATGTCCTTTGGAATGAAAATATTTATCTCATGATTCATGATTATGTTTGTTGAAATGCATGGTATTATCTTTAAATGATCATGATAATGTATTTATAGCCTTATGTTCATGATATGCATATTCATTTTCTTTATTTACCCCTACTCAACTTTTGAAATCACCTCATTCATATGTTTCATTTTTCATTGGATATAGAGAAAGGTTTTAAATTATAATTACTAATGGGTAAGATCATTGTGGTAAGAATATAAGGTGTTTAACTGAGCCAGAAGATGTTTCTTACATGCTTCAAAATTAAGTAATCTAATATAGTCTTTGGGAATCTATTTGAATGTTGTTTTAAGTAATCTGAAAAAGGTGACGTAATTTTAATGTATGAAAATGGTGGGTCAAAATAGTTCGTATCAGATAAATGGTTTAGTTAAAAATTGTTATAAAGGATTAGAAAACCATAGTAATAACTGTAAAGAGATGTCTAAGGATTAGTCAACATATATAAAAGTAGAATAAAACATCAACGAACATTGATAAAGGATAGAGTTATTGTTTTCCTACCAATACATCCTTATCTGGAATCTCTAAAAGAATTGGACTCCTGAACAAATGTACATAGGATTAAAAACTATGACACGATGTTCTATGACTGACTCATGGTATTCTAGAATACAACAATGGGACTTACTACATATCTGGTTTGACATATCTAAGGGATATGCTTTGGGAATTCTGAAAACTCATCACAAACCATCATGGAGGATTTAAATATATGTTATTTATGAATTACCCAGTATAATACTATGGTGTCATAGATTATGGAACCTTCCATGGTTTAGGATTCATATAAGTGATTGTTTTCATCACTATGTGGTTTTCAATTTTGATAAATGTTTCTCACTCAATGCTTTTAGTATTAATTCAATAGAGTGAACTGGAAGGAACATAGTTTACATTGAATGTTTTACAAGTGGAATGTATGGGAATTATGAAAATTTATTTCCAAATATGAAATATATTAAACAAAATTTGGAATGTAGTATAATTATTTGTTATACATCTGAAGATAATGAGATTGAAAATGACATATGAAATTTTTTCGATGTTCTTCCAATATTTTTTAAATATGTTCTAATAATAAAGATTAGATTGTGGTCGAAAAACATTATTATATGATTCATATTTTATATTCAAGAAAATTATTATTAAAAATAAATTGATGAAGCTTTTGTAATGTAATATGAATAAGATTGGATTAATGATGTACTTATGTTTTGTAATTCAAAGACTATGTTATATGTGTCATGAAATATATAAGTTTTTGTAGAACAATTTTTTCATTATTGATTGATTCAGACAATTTGAATAGTGATAAAGACATAAGAAATAGAATTTATAGAAATATGATATTTTGATTAAGGGAAGGTTACCCTTAATTAATGCCTGAAGTTGAGTGAATTATATTTGTATAATGAAATTTTGAACATGAATACGTAAATTGGACGGTACTAGTCAACTTAGGACCAATTATATATTTTTTGGAAAAAGTTGTCAATGTCATCGTGGGTGATGTTTACAACCTCTTTTATTTATGTAATATATCCTGTTATATATGGAATAATCAATCATGAATGTTTCCTAGAATTAATTTTCATAATTATGGAAATTACCATGTTTCAAGAGAATACATGATGATGTAATTAAAAATATTGGAATGTGATAACAAATATCATCTATATGATATATATGGGATAAATGATAAGTTGATTTCATTAATTTATTTCTAATGTTTATATATTCATATTTCATATGGGTTTGGAGGATAACCATTGAAGAAAATCCTATGTTAAACTTTGGTGGAAGTATTTATGTATTAATGTTGTATTGAAAATCGTCATCAAAAGGATATTTAGTTGTTAAACTTATTTAAATGATGTCTATAATATTTATTTTGGAAACTATTTTTGTGTTGTTTTAAAAAAAATCATTTATGACGGGTGAGAGCCAATATTAAATGTCAAGGTTGTAGGTCTTGAACCAATGATCGGTGGATGATATATTTTTCACATATACAACTAGGCTATGTGATGTCCTCGTTAATGGAAAAACATTTGTTATGAATAAATATTAATGATGAACTAGTATAGTTAATATTTATGGTATAGATGAATTTATTCACCATATTGATTTTTATGAATAATTAGAGACAAGTATTTATGATTTTAATTATTTTATGGGCCTTAGGATCTACTAAAATAGTATGTTTATACATTTGGAATCAAAGATAATTTATGCACATCCATTTCTAGATGTAATGGATGGATTATAAATTGATAAAAGAAAAACTGAATAATGTATTTTTTTCATGAAATATATCAAGTAATTATATTTCCTTATATTCTTGGTTGATAATATAATTACTCAATGTTTGGATAATGATAAAAAATTTTTTGTCCTAACACATTATTTTTTTGAACCAATATCATTTCAAATGTTCAAAGATTTAGGAATTTGAGGGCCTCAATATTTCCTGATCATTCACTTATTTTTTATTGATTATATCAATCACTCTCGATAAATAATTATGATTTACCTCGATATCCAATCTTAACTACCATTCTTTGTTACCCTTTGTGTAAACCTAGATATATGACACCTTGGGTGACCATTATGGTTCCAACATTCTCTTATTAAAGGAAGTTTTAGTATTTATTTATACGTTGTCAATTTATATCAATAAAACATTCAATTATTAATCCTTTAATAACAAAAATCAATTTATAGGGATAAATTCATATTATGGGGGGTATAATGTAACACCTCAAGATTTTTTTAATTTATTTTAGAATTAATTAAGCATTCTTGATTTTTTTTTCATTTTAGTAAACCAAAAAATAGTTTATTTAATATTATTGAAATCTATATGGATTTAACTAAATGAAAAAATGTTAAATCTTCACTACATGGAACATAAATTTCATCTTTCCCTACATGGAGCACCGAGGTTAGCATGCGTTACATGCAAAAATTACTTTCCTCCATGTCTTGCGTAATAAACAAGACCGTGTTTCACCAAAATATAATATATTTTTAAAATGATATTATTTAATATAATAAGATATAAAATAGATAATAAATTAGTAGGTTTAAATAGTATTATATAATTTATGAACATATTTGGTTAACAACAATATAATATGAATTCGTAGGTCATCAATTAATTAGAAATGAATATTAGAAGTGATTGAATATAACAGAAAATATAAATATTTGTATGGTTATAATGCTATTTTACCTTATTATACAAAATTAATTAACATATGTGACTGATATTAGTGTAATATAAATTTTATAAAACATTTTCAATATTTATTCCCTAGATTTGTCATACATAAGATAAAAAAACCCCAATTTTTTTCTTAATACCCGATATTTATATTGAGGATTTTTACAACCTTTTTATGGAAAACAAATTTTTAAACTCATTTCTAGAACATTATTGGATAAAATATGTTAAAAAATCATCATAATTTAAATAAAAAAATAAAAAATTTGTTTAGGGTATTTTTTGGTTTTTTCTTTGTGGTTTGATTTTTATTGAATAGTAAAAAATACATAAATTTAATTCATAATATATTTTGAATATAATTTATTTATAAAGAAAAATTAAATTATAAATTAATTTAAAAGTTTAATTAATTTATATATTTATCCATTAATATATTTTAGTTTATTAGAAATAATTTGATATTGAAATTGGGTATTAACACTTATCAATCATTTCATCTTTTTTACGTTTAAAACTAGTAGTGTTGTCTCATCAAAAAGATTGATTTTGAATAAATTTATGCTATTTATATTATTGTAATATGTGAAAATACTTTCCATATTTTGAATAAGAATAATTTATAATGTGTAATAAGGTAAACTCTATTTTTAAGCAAATAATATTAGGGAAGGTAATTAAAAATAATTACACCAATGAATGTAATATTATGGTTAATTGAGGACTAAACATTAATGATAAGAGCCAAAAAAATAGAAACATTTAAAAACACTATTTTAGGGATATATTTAAGTAAATAAACATATAATGTTCCATTATAGTCAATTTCAATATTACGGTACATGTAATACATTGGGAAGACAAAATTGTTTTCAAAAATACCATGTGTGTCATTTTCTACCACTATAAAAATTCATCCTCTCTTATTAGCTGATCACCCATATAAAGCCACTTTTCATTGAAAAATATTTTTCCAAATATATCTTAAAAATTGTAATCTTCCCCCTTTAATCAAACTTTTTTTAATCCATCCAAGGAATCCCTTTAGTGAAAACTAAGTGGAGTTACCCGATTAAGAGGTTAGACCCTCCCTCAAGCTCCTTTCCATTATTTTCTATCTCCACCTAAACAATTAGTTTAATTAAATTATTGTTTATAAAAGTATTATAAATAAACTAGGATATTTTTATTATATGGTTTATACCTACACCCACACACACATCAATCTAATGGGGGAAAAACCATAATGTTTACATGTACGGTGAACTACCACCTCACTAAAAGATGATTTATCATTTTTTTCATTACTGTTAATCATGGTAGAAATTATAATGGAAAATATGTTTACATATGTTATATATTATATTTATTATTTCATTGAGAGTACTTAATATTTTTACAACATATATCATTATACTTTCTATTTGGTGTAATTACGATAATTTTTTTTGAAGAAGTGTGGACTACCACCACCTCAAAGCGATGTTATTCATTCAGAAACAACATGGAATGTATTAAAGATGTTTTTAGTGAATGTATATGATATATTTTATAATTATAAAAAAATAATGATATATATATATTTTTCATTTACTTTCTTAGGTCAATACGAAAATTAAATGGAAATATGAATCATGCGTATATAGAGCCTAATGTCTAATAAACTGTGTATTCTATTTCATAATTCAATATTATATATATTTTTACAATACACATTTACTGAATATAAATTATATTTATGTTATGTTTTATGTTATTTAAATCATTATATAAGTATAAATACCAAATATAAAAAAAATTAATACATGTGTGGAAAAGAGAATATTACCCGAACTGTAACATTAATATGGGGATATTAACAAGAAGTTACTATAATCAAATAATAAAACCATATTTGATATTTGATATAAAGATATGATTCTATGAAATATTTATCATTCAGGTTGTTTCTAAGAGTATGACAAGAGTCAAGACACAAGTTAAGGAGATTTCATCTCATATTTTATTTTTAGGAGACAAATTACCTGTTAATCAATCTTTTATTTTTGTGGCATATATACTTCACATTAAGTTATTATATGATTCCTATTGTTCATTTTATAGATATTTAAATATCCATTCTTTGTTATTTCTTTTATGGGGTTAATGTTTCAAGAGTTACCAAATCAGTGGGTAAGTTTGTCTTAATTTTCCTTCATCGAGACACATGTTTTGTTATGAACCTACATTCATTATTGAGCTGTATTTCAGATGTTATATAATAAATATCATTATTTTGATGAAATTTTAATTTTTATTTAATTATATTTTCTTACATGTATAGTAAGATCCCAATTTATAATGTGGTAAGGGTTTATTAAAACAATCCCATCATTTATCGAGATTAATTATGGTTATTATTTCATTGATGAATTCTTATGATATATATATATATATCAATAATCCATTAATTTGTTATTGTCTATTTAATCAATATATATCAATGTATTCATACCATATTTCCACTATTTGGTAATAATTATAACTAAGAAATTTATTTTAAGAAAAATATGATCGTATTTCACTTTTCGATTATAATGAATATTTATTTCATAACCCATGTTTTTAAAAAGGCTTCCAAATCATTTTATATCTTACCTTATATGTTTTCAAATTACTTTCAACACAATATTTTTGAAAACAATTTCATAATTCATTCATAAATTTTCAATTAATGTTTTTTTAAATGTTTTGAAGCATTCATTATGATTCCTCATGTTATATTCAAGGAAATGGATTTATAAACATTTTCAATCTCTAATTACAAATTTTAAAAGAAAATGGGTTTCAAAATGATTTCAACAATTTCATTATAACCATTCACATTTAATTTTAAGGAAATTTTTTTCCAAAGGATTTCATGTTTTAAATTGATTTTTTCCAAATAGGAAATTATATTTCTCTCAGGAAATGTTTTTGAAATGTTTTCTTATATTATATTCCATCTATGTTGACATCTGTTGGTGTAACTCATTCCCTTATAATAAATGATCAAATTATTATATTATTAATCATTTTTTAATGGTTAATGTTTACATAACTTGTAGTTGGTTAAGCCCATTTCTCTTTCACAGGATATATATTTATGAAACCCACTACTTTTCACACATAGTCCTTTGATTAAATGTATTTGAAACCTATATATTTTCCATGGGTTATGATTTGAAGAAATATTATTGATACCCATTTCATTTCACAGGTTATTATTCATTTTTTATAAAACACATATATTTTCATTGGTCATGAAATGATGAATGTTTTTGGCACATATATATATATATTATTTTATTCTATGATGGGTGAGACCAATATATCCCTCTAGTGGTTAGGGTAATGATGGATGAATCAAGAGAATAAATGTTATGATTGAAATTTTTTAAATTTTAATAATTTTCTGAATGAACCTTTATTCTTGTAAATATGTTTATGTGTGAACCTAATTAGATGTTATCAGAGTTATGAGTGAACATTATTATATGTTCAAAATGTCAAGTAGGAACCTGAATGAATGTTCACAATGTTATGTATAAACCGGATTTCATTTTCAAAAAATTACACATTGAATTACTTGTATGTCCATAGGTTTATGTGAGATCCTGATTTCATGTCTATATCATAATGTGTGGACCTGTTTCTACTTATATATTTTCTCTATGTTATACATGGATGTGTATGACACTATTCCATGTCTTATTACTATGTTCTTATTTCATGGATTATGATCTTGGTTTCATTATAATTCATTTCTTATGAACTAAATATCCTAATCCCATGATTCATTATTATGATATTTGATATTATGTTAATAATTTTATAATGATCATTATCACGTTCTAATAAAGTTATGTTCTTAATATGCATATTCATTTTCTTTATTTTCTCTTACTGAGCATTTGAGCTCACCCCAATATTTTGTTTCCTTTTCCACATGTTATGAATAAGGTTATTTAATTATAATTACTAAGGGGGATATATTTATGGGAAATATTTAAGATATTTCACTATGATAGAATATTTTTGATCCTTGTTTCCTAAGTCACTAAGCTAATGAAGACTTTGGGATTCTATTTTTATAATGTATTAAGAATTCGGTAAAATTAAAGTAATTTTAATATATAAAATGTGAGGGTCACAATAAATTACCTTTCTAATTCACATTCAAATATATCTTATATCTTTCATGAAGCCTGAATTTTGTAATAAGGAAGACCTATGATGGATTTTCGTTCAATCCTATGTTGTTTGTCCAAAAAAGAAAAAGAGTACTCCAACAATGTTTTTTATTTTATTTCTTCTTATTTCATTTAAATTATTATTACCCGATGATGATAATGTAAAAAAGTGTATTACATTATCATTGACGTTTTTATGTTATGTTAATTAACTATAACCGTCAACACTTCCATCAAATGCGCTAGAGAAAAATCATTAATGTGAACAGTAGACTACTACCCCAAAAAGAAATTTCATTAATTACTCAATTAAAACATCTTCGGACTAGGTATAAATATGGATATAATGTACATATAAGATATTTATAACACAATTTTACACATAAAGAAATTATATAATATATACCTTCTTTACTTTCCATTCCATATGGGATATGATAACATCATTCGTTTCTAAAGAAGACTACCGCCTAGTGATGTGATGTGATTGATTTAAAAAAATATTTACATTAACAATGAGAAGGATATATTTAATGAATATATTCTACATAAATGGTATAATTATTATATTAATTACATATTTATCACACTATAAAGATAATATATCCTTTTTATAGTTACATTTTCATCAACTAAATGATACTAATGTCGTTCGTGTACATATAGATAATAGCCTTCATGTAGAGATGAAACTATATTTTCATTACCTAATTTCATGTATGATATATATAAGAATATTTAATGAAATAATTTTTCATTTCTCAAAACATTATAATATTTTGTAAAGAAAAATAATACTTATCATCTCTCTATTATGATCATTGAAAAACAGAATCATTATTCATGTGTATATGCAACCTTCCATCATGATGATCATAACATACATTACTTATCAGGACCATATTTCATTTTTATTATTCTTGAGATGTCATAATCATGATAAATTTTATATGATAAAAATAAAAATTCATTACATATATGGAAAAAACATTTATTACCCAAAACAAGATTCTAACAATGAATTGTAAATAAATTTCTAACAAATGGTCAGGAGTAAATAATATTTGTTATGATATATATAAATATAGCTATATAATATATTTATAACAAATTTATGTTTATTATCAAATTGGTCTGAAAATGTATGAAGTAAGTCAATATTTAAAGTAAGGGATTAAATTCTGTATTTTATATCAATGAGACACATGTAATTTCACCACTCATTAGTTATTTGTGGTGTATTTAAAGCCACATTAACATGTAATATCAATAACATACTCCATTTAATGATATTAAAATTTACAATTTCTTTCATGTAGTTTATTAGGTCATATGATTCAAAATATTCTTATGGGATAAGGGATTTTCTTCTCACTTTTAACATTTGTGATATACAAGCCATATTCACCACTTGTTTCATTAATGTGGTTAATATACTTATAATGAATGTATTTTAAGATTCTAATCCTTTATTTATTTTGGATTTATATATCCATTTTATAATCTCAAATTTATGGGGTTTATAGTTTAAAACATACCAAATCGGTTTGGGATATTTTGTATAAATTTTTATTCATTTGGAAATAAGTTATTTTAAAAACCTATATTATTCAATGAGGTGTGTATAATTCCCATTTTACATTTTATATCAAGAGTATACTTATTTTAATTTTATTATAAGTTTCATTTATTTTTATTAATTCATGGGGATTACAATTTAGTGATACAAAATTTCTAATGATTTTATGTCATTATGTCATCATTTATTGGGATTGTTAATGATTATGTTTTTAATGATAAAATGTTATAATCCATATCTCAAGAAAGCCATGAATTTTAGTCTCTATTGATTATGTCTATTAATGCACTATTTTCCTTAATTTTAAACTATTTATATACTCAAGTATTCAAAATAATGCTTTCAAGAAAATGCATATTCTTATCTCTCTTTAATCAATGACACTATTCCATCCAAAAAAAATTTTATAAAAAAATTAAAAAATGTGTTTAACATTATTTGTATGATTTATAATGAAATCTTATCCCATGTTTGAAAATTAATTTTTTTCATGTATTCATCCTATCTTTTTCCAAAAATGCATGTTTGGATTTTCCAGAAAATTCCATAGGAATATCTATCGCAACATTTATAAAATGAATATTACTTATGGCCATAATAACCATTATATTATTTTATAGTTCTTTCATTTTTTTATCATGGATATTATAATATAAAATGCTTTTTATTAAAAAATAGGGTTTAAAAAGTTTTTATTGAAAAAGGAAGGTATTAATTACTCATGTAATTTATATAATGACAAATAAATATTCAATTATATGATTTAATGTTTATTTTCAATGAAAAATATTTAAAACATTTTTTTATGAATATTTTTATTAAGAAAATTTCTATGAAAGATTATATTCCTCGTAAAAATTTTGAAATTATATTTCAAAATCATTTTCTATATAGATGATATTTCTTAATTATTCCTAATCCTTTCATGGGATATTATACGAGGATACAATTATTATTATTTATTTAAATGTATTTTTAAAATAAAATGATTTTTCTGAAATCTTTTCATATTATGTGGGTTCTACCATGACAATATTCTTTTGAAAATAGTTATTTTTCAATGGTTTATATTACTATGAGATGATGAAATTTTTACAAAACCTATCACATTTCTATATATTAGATATTATGAAATGTTTAGGAAACCCATTTCATTTCATGGGTTAGGATAAAATTATTATTTTATGATCTTATAGAACACATATGAATGATTTTATTATTTTATTTTAGTTACCTTATATCAAAGGATAGTGGTTTTGTTAGATCCAAGGAAAATTGATATGTTACAACCAAAGATGAGTGAGAATTATATCTCCCTCCAATTAATTGTGTAAATATTGAAATATCATGAGACAAATGTGACATGAATTTGAAGAAACCCTATTCATTAAGAGAGTTTTCGTACTTTGATATAATTGAGAGTGAACATTTACAAATTTGATGGTATGAACTGTGAACCCATTCCACTATTATGGTTTTTTCCATAAGCATTGACTACTATGTAAATGACATTATATACTTATGGGTATGCTAGAATTCCATTTATGATGCTAATGTTATTCTCTCATTGCCCATTTTAGGTAATTTCCTTATAATTTATTTCTTATAAACAATAAATATTTATGTAATGACTCCAAATTTTTATCTTTCATATGAAGGTAATGGATTAAAAATGTTAGGATCATCTTCTCAGGACATTATTGTCATGTTATACTCATGTATCTTCCTTTTTTAAACATACTGTAAAAATGATATCACCATTAATAATTTTTTAATTCCCCTTATTATGAATAATTTTTTAATATAGGATGTATTTTTTAAAATTAAGAAATGATAATATCATTTAGGTAGATGAAGAATATTGATCTGAAAATTATAATATTTTTTTTGAAGTCTTCAAAGACACTAAACCATTATGGACCTTATGTCTGTTTTTGTGTAACAATTTTAATATTCATTTATAATTATATAATATCCATTTATGAAAATAATTTTTTGTTAAAGTAATGTTATTATATAAAGTAATTTATTGAAGTATAGTGGGTATTTGGGTTGGTTTTTTATAGAAAGAATGTGGAGAAATATTTATAAATTTCCAAACATAGGTTTTGGAAAATATATAAAAAATAAATCAACACTAAAACATTTCCTTTTTTCTAACAATGTGGTTTCTTTTTTTAGTATTTTATATACTAGGAACCCCATAAATTTAAATAATTTTCATAGTGATTTAGAAGTGATTTGTGTTTATAAATAAATAATTTTAAAAATATAAAATATAATATATGTGGTTGGAGGATTCAATGCTAATTTATATAATTAGTCAAATAACATAAAAACATATCTTTTAAAATGGGAGTAACATATTTAGGTTTATTTATCTTTTAAGGAAAATATAACATCACATTTGGGTTACAATTGAAGAATAACACATAATGTATATTTATAACGCATTTAATTATTACTATAAATCTTTTTTTATTAGAACTTTTTTTGAAATTTTCCATTAAACAAAATTGACATAACGATTTCTAAATTTATTTTTATTTTTCAAAATTAATCACTAAATATGATAATTTACACTTTTATTCAGAAAACATTCATTTATTAAAGAATGGTTTTTCTGAAAGTAATCGTTTTCTACACTTCTAAAAATTATATTAGACATGCCGATTTCTAAAATAATATTGTTTGTCCAGTCATCATCTTTCTCACCACATTGGTTTTCAACATGGTTCCACAAATTTCTAGACAATTATAACAAATAAATGGAAAATCATGGATGAGTATTTTTATATTATTAAAAATGTAAATGGGGAACCTTAAAAATTAATGTGACAACTTAGAAATGAAATATATAGTTTAACCTTTGAATTTAATGTTTCCAATCTATGTAATCCATTATATATTTTCTGAAATAGAAAATTATGGTTATTTTACCTTTAATAGTGGATTATAAGAATCATGTGAATATACTAAAGCATATCCCCTTAGAGTGTCAAACCAAATATGAAGTAAGGACTATTTTTTGAACTACGTTATGACCATGTCTGGAACAATGCACTCTTTTAATGTATATTACCCTATGGTACCTATGTTTCATAGCCACATCCATTTTAATTTATAGATATCCCTTTGTTTTCATAGAAACCACTTATTTTATAAATAAAAAAAATTAGGGTTGTTTAACATTTTATCATCATCTCTAATTATTTCACTTGCGTATTCTGATCCTAATCCCTAAAATATCTAGAATTTTTTGTTGATACCAACTATGAAAACCCATATTTCAAGTATAAATTGTTTTATGATTTATTTAATAAAATCACTCATAGTATAGAACAGAATATCTTGATGCCTAGTGTATTTGGGAGATTATGTACAAAGAATATCAACTTCAAACATTAGTAGAACAACATCATTTAAAACTTCCATAAAATTCTCATAATATTCAATCGTTATTAAAAAATAAATGGGGAAAATATGAGGATGTAGATATGAAAGGGGTGTTCAATAATGTTTGATAAGGGAATAATGTATTCATTGTATAAGGAAATGTAATACGTGTAATCCAATATTCATATCAAGGTATCATAAATGGGGAGTGAATATCAGTCACAAACAATGAGTCATGATATTAGATGATAGCGTAAAGGCAACATGGGAATGTTGAAACAATATAAGAAATGTCATTAGAACAATATTTCAATAATATCCAATAATAAAAATAATAAATTTTTATTTGTATAACCTCCAACAAACCATAGATGGAGTCTCATTAAATTTAAAAGTTACACAATGCATTAGAGGGACATTTAATTATAGGCCCACTTGTCACTTTCTTATTATGTACATGCACAATTGTTCTACATAGATCATTCAATAAAGTGTTATTTATAATCATGTTTAATCCAATGATTAACTATTTTTTGGATAAATAAATTCAGGTACCCAATAAATGAAGAAAAGGTACATATTTGTGGATACAGTTCAATGAAAACGGGGGAGTCATTTACTAAACAAATGAATAGAAATGAAAAAAATCATAGGATAATTTTGGGACCATTATGGGTGTACATAAGGATTCATAAAATTGATTAATGAGATTTTAATGGGTATATCATCAATTATAATTAACAAGGATAGTAGGATAGATGATTAATAATATATCTCAACGTGAAAATGTAGAAATCAAAAGGCATAATAGGAATAATGTTCTAGAATAAAATGGAGATGGAAATGATCCCTTACCATGAGATGACTCTTCTAAAATATGGGGAGTATATTGGTTGGATATTGGGGGAACCTTGTAAAGACTTTATATAGGTAATGGAATATCAATTTTATGGTCCATGGGTTTTTAGTGAACATTAATGGATTTTTATGGGTATATATAGATAAACTGAGAAGAATTATTAATTAATTTCCAAACATAAATTTGGACTCCATATGATAATGTATTGAAATCCATAAAAATTATCCTTGTATTTTAAAATGGTTTCTATCAAGGTTGACTATTTTCCTACATTTTCTAATTTAATTAATCAAAAACTATAAAAAAACGTCATTATTTATTTGAAAGTGATTTATGTTTATATAGAATTGATATTCAAACATTGATATATAATATTATTTTTGGAGGAATCATTAATTCATTATAAAATTATTAAAACAACCTAAGTATCAAATCATATTTATTTTAAAATACATATTTTGATATGGACACCATTTATAGAATATATTACATCTATTTTGGGTCATTTGATGTCATAATACAAAATATATATTTATAGCGTATTTAATTTTTACCAAATAAATTCACCATCTTAGAAAATTTTCAAAAAATAACCATTTTCCATTTATTTCAAGATTATTTAAATAATAAAATTTATTTTATAAATATAATTATATATAGAAGATAATATATTTTTTTGGAAAAAATACCCATTTTTTTAAAAAATAATGGTTTTTATAGTATCATTTTTACGACCCTTATAAATTATATATTTGACATAATGAAATTACATAACCCTTTATATTTATTAAATATTATTTACTAATATTTTTTTATTAAAATATATATTATTTAGTTAGTTATTTAATTTTTAAAAAAGTGTGTTATGATTGAAACTATATAATTTCAGAAAAATACAATTTTTGTTTCACAGTATCAAAATCATTTTTTATCAAAACCTATTTTTATTATTTTTAAACAAAATATTAAAAATTAATAAATATAATAATTTTTCATTAAAAAAATATATAAAAAATTATATTGATACAGTCTTGATACATAATTTTTTTTTCATTCAATTCCCAAAATGTAAGATTTGTAGTAGTGGGATTTTAATGGAGTGGTTTAGGGTTCATGGTTAGGATTGTGATCGCAATGATCTTTAACATTTATCATAAAGATAGTCATTCATTATTTCGATGATAAATATATAATTTTTCTTTTTCAAGTGAAAATCCCAGTGATACTAGCTCCCTCATAAGATATAATAAATGGGAATTATAGGGTACAATACTTCTTTTCGAGGCAATTTCATCCTTTTTTTTCAAATGGACAATATCATAAACCATAATATACTATTTTAATAGTAATTATACATATGATACATTATTAATGATTATAAGGATTACTGTCAGATTTATGTTTAGATACCATATGAAATTCCAAAATAACTAAATCAGTGCATTATATTTCTTTTCATTTATTTATTATTATGGAATTTACTCAATTTAAAAGGGAAAATTATGTTAAAAAAGTTCATGTTATTATATTGACCACTTTAAAATACTCTTTTAGTATAATTTTATTCAAATTTATAATCCTTTTAAATTTTAATATTATATATTTATTACCATTAAAAAAGTAATACACATTAGAAACATACCTTATATGACAATTTCTATTGAGAACATCTATCATAAAATGATCCTAACCCAATGTTTGTTAAAGATAAAATAAATAAATAATAATATCGAAAGAGAGTCAAGGTTGGTAATTTTTTTTTGAAAATTATATATTGTACAATAACATCAATGATCTTTATAAATTGTGCCTCTACTATTATATGAATTTTTTTCAGAAGCGGTTTATATGAAAACTAGAGGGAGGTGGTGAGCTTAGTTCCATTAAAAATATTGTCTTATTTAAATTTCAATATTTAATTATTATTAGTTTTATACTCTTTTTAATCAAGTAATTAATTTTAATATAATAAAATAATGATATTACAAATAAATTTTGTAAAGTGCATTGGGGCACAAATATACCCACCACCAATGAACACTCTATAAGCTTGGTGATTTTAAAAGTTATTATCTTTTATACAACAGAATATATATTTTAGTGGGAGAAATGGAATATTTTTTAGAGGATTTTTTAGGACCTCAAGGTCCTTTTATATGGATTCGTGATATCTTATAGTAATAAACTCTCAATTAATTGTGATTGAATATTTGAATTAGAAATTTAGGGAAAACATATGATATATTAAATGTTGACATTATTTCAGCAGATTTTTTCCTCCACAACTGACAGATGATAATGATCTTAAAAAAATAATAACAACAAAGAAATCATATATAAGCATATTACAGGTTTCCTTACACCTTTTAATAGTAGTAAAAGAATAGTATTCCTCATTTTGAGGTTCAACATATTTTGATTCAATAAATAATGATTAAAAGATACAAATAGTGTTTTTTATCTCTTCATAGTTTCAAACATCCAAATAAATATAAAATTTCAAACAATAAAACACACTATATATCTTCACTAGATGAGAATATATGAACACATAAATTCTCTATTCATCTATTGGTTAGTATAAAAAAAATATAGAAACATAAATTTTTTATATTACTACTTATTCTCTCTTTTAATATTTTTCACCTTTCTTTTGTAAGTTATATTTCATAAATTAATATGATATTTTTAGAAAATATGTTTCTCATGAGCATTATTTAATATTCTCCATATGAATTACTATATATTTATCATTTTAATCTTTATGGTTGTCTTGAATTATTTTTTTATCTGTCAATGTCTAAAAATATGATATTGAGGATAAAAAAATATTTCACCTTATTCTAAAATGATAGAAGGTTATAAAATTTGATTTTGTTTTTTTAAATATAAAAATTTAGAATACATTTTTAAAAAATTATTTTCATTTTCTTAAAGAATAAAATTTATTTTTGATATTATTGAAATATATATAATTATAAAATCCTCAAAAATAAAAATATTATTATATCAAGTATTCATAGGAAAATCACCATTATACACATTTTATCTCTTAAATCATAACATCATAACTATTTAATAAATAATACTCATGTATAAATACCTCATAATACATATAGAAAAGTAAATAAATTTAAAAATGTTTAATGGAGAACTCAATTTTACATGATATATATCTTTTATTTCTTGATACTACACCAACAAACTCACAACATTAAATTTCCAAAGACTATTTATAATGATGACTACATATGTTCATTCATATTGTAATGCAACAATTCAAAATTCCTCAATTTGTTTTGATCTATTTTAATATGAAATGGATAATGGATTATGCATTCCCCATGCACCTTGATATTGTGAAACTCAATCATCTTTCTGAATAGGTGATATCATGTATACACAGATTCATATTTTATGAGTAGAATATAATATACATGTTCCCTATTATTTTTAGGATACCAATTCATGTATATAGTACTTGATTATTTTATACTCTAACTCTGAATATATATTATTTTAATGGACATTATACTCATGCTACATTTCAATAGGTTTTATTGATATCATCCATTATACTAGGTCAAATCATTCCATGCATCGTGTGGAATACTATATACTCTATCATGATCAAGATAATTTTCTGATATTTTACATCATTCATTCCTTGTTTTCATATACTTAAAAATAGTTTCATCTACGAACTTATTCATATAACATGACCACTTATTTCCTAGTTAAATCCCAGATGAATTCCATTAAAGGATTCCAAATTTTATTTCTCCCCCATAACAATATATGTGTAAAAATCATAATTTTAGATTTCTACATGTTGTGTATTTCATGAACATAATATCAAGTATACTGCAACATTTGAAATAAGTTGTTATACTTTTATTTTTTTCATATTTTGTTGTGAATCAATAGAATCATTTAATAAGTTATGTTGTAGAAGAGTGTTCTGTCATTTTGTTGAGCTACTAACTATCACAATATTTTATTCACGATAATTCCTTTAAGATAATTATAATGTAAGATAATAAATTAGGCTGATTCATATAAGATATTTATACTCACCCAATCTTCATAAGATAATTTTAACATTTGATAACTTAGTATATCCATGTAATATTATTAAAAGTTTTATTGTAGAATAATTATCCTCATGCCTCATAATATATTTATCCAATGACAACATTTGTAAAAAATTTCATGAACTAAATTAACATAATTTCATTTTTAAAAAATAAACGCAACCTTCTAAAATTCTACATTAATGTTGTATTGCATGGTTCGATAAATTTTTGTGCATTCTAGCTAGTTTATTGAAAATTCATTTCAATTCACATATATTTATCAAATTTTTATATATTTAAAAACTATTAAATAACACCATAATCAGGTTTATGAAACATTATATAAACATGAAAAATTATAGCTATCACATAGAGAAATATGCTGAATTCTAATAATGTGGAAGAAAATATGGTTATTTTTTAGGTTTTTAAAAATTGAATTTCATCAGAAATTTTGGTAAATTTAAATTGTTATTACAGTTTTATATTTTTAAATTAAGAATAATAATATAATTACTAGGTTTTTATATAATTTATCGTTGAAAAATAAATGAACACATAATCTAGAAAACTATGGAGCTGTATAAACAAATATAAAAAATTAGAGGATTTTTATAAAAACCAAAAAAAACATGTCTACCATCATTGTAAGTGATTTAAAAAGGGATAATTTTACTTTTTAAAAATCATAATAATTTCCGCACACCACTAATTAAATTATGGTTATATAAAATATTAAAAATAATTCAAATTTAACATAGAAGTGATTTTATGATCTAATACATTAAATACAATTAGACAAAATATGAGGAAATCTATAAACTAATTCAAACATTATTATATTTTTATAACATTTATATAATGTTATTACATTTACAAATAAAATAGTTTTAGATCTATTTATAATTTATCCCCATATATAATCAATATTGAGATAACTAGTAAAACATAGTTCTTTATTTTTGATTTCGAAGTATCTTTTCCATTGAAAGATTCTGTTCTATCAAACATTCTTCATACATAAGATGTGAAAAGTTCCAAATTCACCATGTAATATTATAATTAAAGATATAAGGAAAAAATAAAATATAATAAAATTTTTAATTTTATTTAATAGATATAATTAGATTTAATAAATTAATAAATAAATTTAAATCCTAAAAAAACCAAGAAAATGAGTTTTAATTATAAAAACACAAATGAGACTAAAAATAATTCAATCTATATTTCCCATAGACCCTCGTGATTATATTATTTTTAATGGTAATAAACTAACACATAATACCATCTCTACCCATGGTTATACAGACTAGCTCATGGCCTATCAATAAATAAAATCTACTTAGGTTATTTGTGTCCATAGTTATGTGTAAGAATATATCATGGGATCTATAGAATAAATATTCAATTGGAGGCATCCCAATTGGGATCCTATGGTCATGAACACAAGAGGAGGAATCCCTATGGGGATCCTCGATCATAGACTAGTCACTCGAGATAATTTCCATATCATGAGGTTAACACATCCTACTACTCAATCCAGAATATCTAATGGCCTCAAAATCATAAATTGGTAACACAACCCATAGAGGTGGCCTCGTGAATATCAACTTTCCATTTCCCACTATGATAACAGGAACACAAAACCTATCTCCATTAATCAAAAAACATGTCACACTAACTATGTAACATCTAAAATTCACACCTAATAATAACCTTGATTCACCAAACCCATGTCATAAATTGATTATCATATTTTTCACATGGGTATCATTGCATGTCTATCTCTTGGGTAACCACTTGTTTCAACCTCTAGAGGAAGAACCTCTCTATTATAAGCATCTCACCATAAATAGGCAATGATAAGTCCTAATAAAAGCCCAAGAGTTCCACCATCATGAAATTCCTAGAAAAATACTAGATATGCGTCGCATACATAAGTTATTTTAAAGTTATTTTTCATTTAATTACCATTATTTATTGGATTTTGGGGTTTCTAATGCATTTTTGGGAGTAAAGGGTGAGTTTTCATGATTTGGTCCAAACTGTCTTCCCATTTGTAGATTAAAATCCGAATTTTTTTGCTTTATAACTCATTCATTTTTAATATTTTCCACCCATTACACTTCAAAAATGGAATTCCATGCCCTATTAATAACACCATTTCAATTTGGACCCTTTTGGAATCTATAATAATAGTGGATTTGGGTTTTTTATTTTGGAATAGGCCCATCCTGGAATACCATTTCCAGTTTTTTTAAAACTAGTTTGATTAATATATTATTTAATTTTTATGATTTTATTGTGATTCTATTTCTCACCCAAGTCTATTGAACCTTGGGGAGATTCCATTCGTTTTCCCCACTCTTTAAAGATCATATGCATCGTGAATTAGGGTATAACCTTTTAGGATTTCTCAAATCATCCAGATTTTAAGAGGTAACATCTTTCCAACAGAAGTCCATCAATGCTCAGTCTTTTCCCACATTTTAGTTCTCACATGACATTATCATACTTATTGTAACAAATTTTTTATATTTTTTTCTTTGGTAATTTGTCTACTGGTGTATTTGGGGGTATTGTTTCAAGATCCCTGATGTATGTTGTTCTCCTTCATCCTTCCTTACATCTACTTAGTGTTTTTTTATTTTTGGATTATGGAATATTCCAATTCATCTTGAATTTTCTAATGTCCAGAAAGTAAGTATTCGGTTCTAGGGTTTGATCCTAGATTTCATGTTCTATTCCTTTGGATATAGGCTTGATCTAAGTCCCTTGTGGTGTGGTTGTGGTTCAATTGTATTTTCACACAAATATTGAAGGGTTTATACATTTGTGTTCAGAGATTCCATGGGTAATCAATGATAGATGAGTTATATTTTCAGACTTTCTATTTTTATAACACTAAAAATCCATTATCCATGCCGTGAAATCTAGTTTTGGCGACGTTCAGTGGGAAAATGATTTTTAGGCACCAATTTTGTGTTTAATTGGATGTTTTACATTTCCATCTTTTGTTATGACAAATCAGGTTGTTTTTTAACTCTTGTAATGGGTTTATAGAAATGTTTTGGATGATGAAATTTTTTTGGGTGAATATGTGTATGCCATTGGTGTTCAGTGTGGTATTTTAAATGTATTTTGTGTGTAGATCATATTTAAATAGTGTGAAGTTGTTTTATTTAAATTCTAATTTTTTTTAGTGGTGTATGTGGTGAAAAACATGTTTAGCTATTTTTTTGAGTTTATTATGACCATAAATGTAGTTCATAAGTGATAATGGATTTTGGTTTCAAATGTTAATTTTTTGGGCACATATGGGGATGCTCCACTACCAAGGAGATCGAATATTTACTAGTACACCAGTGATCCATAAGGGTTTTGTCTCTGTTTCACTGAGAAAAATGGATAACGAAAACACTGAAAAACTATATTGGTTATTTTTGGGTACCACTAGATTATGTTTATGTTCCCTACTAGGGGATCTTACACAAGAATATATTTTTCTATGGTTAATTTACACTAAGTTACGAGGTACATGGGGCCCGGGACTAACTAGTTCCTAGGGGTGTTCCTAAGATTGGTGCTCTATGACTCTTATGTATTTATATAGGGAATATGGGGGGTTTGGATGGACAATAAATTATATTAATTGTATTATTGAATATTTCAAACTAATGGAAAATTTCCTAGGATTTTTTTTCATTTGAATGTGTCATTCTAGAGATGTTAATTCCACCACTTCATGTGTATCGAAAACAAAAATCTTTTTATATTGTATTAATTACTCTATTGAATATCATGGTTGTATCATATTGGGATTATGATCACACCATATGTACACCCCTTGGGTGTAGGTATACTTGTTCATGTTTGGCACAGAAAAAGGAAAGGCTTTGGGTGATGGTGGTTCAGGGTGTTAGTTCCCATCCATGGTACAATGTTGTGGAGACGGCTTGTGGGTGATGACCCCTTGTTGTGTGGAGTACTTGTGGAAATTTTTCGGCTGTTTTTATGCACCTTTCATATTATTGTACTATGATTATACCTATGTATTCAGTTCTATATTTTTTATAAACCTCGTTTTTTATGAATGTTTTAGATTCGTTTATCAATTGGTTTTGATGTTTAATGCTTCAATATTAAAGAAAATAATTTCCATAAAAAATATAAGACACATGGAGACTTGTTCTATCCATTGGGGATAGGAAACACCATTCAAATCTTGTCACAGGACAGTTTTTGTGCCAGTTTTGATAGAGACCATATTCGGTTATTGAAAAAATGGTATCAGAGGAAGCCAATGTTTTTTGGAACTATTATTATTTTGGGACTGGTCTGGTGAGATAGGAGAAAGAATTATAGGGACTTGGATTTTTAATCATGTGTAGTGTTCTTGGCCTACACCTGTCTTGGAAGACCACAAGTCACCATGGGACATTAGAAATTTTTGTTTGACTTCACTTCTAGGTGAGATGTGTGGGCTGTAGACTACATGTGGACATCAGCTGGGGGTGAGGTAGATGTTTATTTTTTCATTTTCATTTGTTTGGATTATTTATATTTGATGTTATTTATGATGTTTTCATAATTTTGTCACTTATTTTCATATTTTAAATATTTAATTTTTGTTGAAACATGCCTCCCTAGAAAGATCCTAGGAACCCACAAGAGGAATACAGAGAGAGTTATCCCTCACCCCTTGATAATATACTAGTAGAGTATATGGTTCGTGATGTACATGCACTCATGAATTGAACAGTTTATATTATAGACCATGTTATAGAATATGATATTGGTCTTGGGATGGAGAAGGCCTAGGAGTTTCTAAAAAAAATAATCATCCTACTTTTTGAGGTAGTAAAAAACCTCAGGATGCAAAGGAATGGCTAAGGAAGATCGAGCACCTGTTAGAGCTCCTAGATACACCTGAGGAGCATAGGGTAATTTCTGAATATTTTCTATTTGAGGGTACCCACCGTAGGTTGTGGGAATTGGTACATCAAATTGGGAAGAATGAGTAGATGGGCTGGGGAACTTTCATGGATTTCTTTAATAGGCTATACTGTCCTGGGGTCTTGGCATATGCCTGGTCATAAGAGTTGACGAATCTTGTTCTGGGGGGATGTTTTTGTAATAGATTAAGCCAAAAAATTTAATGAGATGGATTGTTATGATCTTGATGTGATCTATAATGATGAAGCAATGGCCAAGAGGTTTGATAAAGCCTTACTACCATAGATATACTCCCTATATTTCTTAATTAAGTTGAGGACCTATAATGAGGTGGTTGATCAGGCATACATGGTGGAGATAGACTAGAAAGGGAGAGCAGGTTTCTCTAGGACAATATCAGTAGTGTGCAGTGTAATATCTTCAGATAATAAAAAAAAGTGGGAGGAACAATTGAAGAAGAGAGGTTGTAGTTTTTTCCAATCTTCTAGGTAGTTTTGATATGTGGCTTCTGATGCGTGGTCGGTTGTGTGACACTAGTGTGGGATACAAGTCCCATATGACCATAATTCCCACTAACATTGAAGCCTTGTTATCAATGTGGAGGTATAGTTCACTATAAATGCTTTTATGGGATGGCACGTCAACTTCAGAGTGGGGCATGGTTAGGGGTTCAAGGGAAGTGTAAGCTCAGTCAGAGCCGTCAAGGAGGGGGTATCTCGATTTGGTGGTCACAGTGGTAGGGATGGGTTATCTTTTCGGTATATCCAGTTTAGGGCATAGACAGATAATAGTAGTCATCCTTAGGAAGATACCAGACATCTCCATGTGGTGGATCATGAACAAGCCAGATTAAAAAAGGGTATGTTGATAGTATGATGTACCATTTTGATCGCATCATCTATAGCTGCTTATCTTTTGAATAATGGGGCTTCTTTTTCATTCATTTTGGCCCATTTTGTGGAAAAAATAATTTTATAACTGATTAATTGTCTTTTGCGATGGAGTTGGAGATTCCAGTGTGATAGATGAAGAATCATGGTCTCAAATTCCCATCATGTGTGCTTATTGTGTCAGGAGTTGAGATTGAGTGGGACCTCTTGGTATTAGATATGGAATTGATTGGAATAATACATGGCATGTATTTGCAATTACACTTTCAGGCACACATCGATTTCTAAATGTGGCAGTAAAGGTTCATGGAACCTGATGGAAGTCATCAGGTTTTTCATGGGGAATGGGATCCTCAGTTGATTCGTGTGAGACCTCTAATCCTGGAGTTAGGAGATTTTTTTTTCCAGTTTTTGTTGATTGTGATAGAGGACGATGGTCAAGCTTCTGACGATGGACTTCTTTCTGTAGTTAATGAGTTTTCATAGGTATTTCCTGATGATTTTTCTGGTTTTTTCCCACAATTGGATTTGGAGTTCTCGATTGTCTGGCACCAAGAACAAAACTGATATCTCTTCCCTCATATCTCATGTCCCCCTATAAGGTGAGGGAATTAATGATATAGCTGGATGACTTAGAATCCAAAGGAATAATTCACCCGGACATCTTTCTATGGGACACTCTGGGGTTGTTCACGAAAAAGGTTGATGGATCCCTCAGGTTGTTCAATGACAACCAGAATCTGAATAATTTAACAATGAAGGAAAGATATATATTTCCCTGAATAGATAACATGTTCAATTAGTTGAATGGGGAAACATCATTTTCTAAAATTTAATTGTGTTCGGTTTATCATCAACATAGGGTGAAAGTGGAAAATATACCAAAGATAGCCTTCTGAAATAGGTTGGACAACTTCGACTACTTGGTCATTCCCTTCATATAGACCAATGCTCTAGAGGTATTTGTGGAACTCATGAATAGGGTGTCCCATTAGTATCTTGATTCATTTGTCATTGTATTTCTAGATAAAATCCTAGTTTATTAAGGATCTGTGGAGGAACATGAGAATACATTACGGATAATTCTGTTCACATTTTGAGAGCATCACCATTATGAAATGTTTTCCAAGTGCACATTCTAGATCAGGGAGGTGAAATTTCTAGGGAATGTGATCTCAGAGCGGAGGGTTTTAGTGGTCCCTGAGAAGATCATTGTCATTATTTCATGGCAACATCCAAAGATCATGTTCAAGGTTAATATTTTCTTTGACCTGGCTGGTTATTTCATGAGTTTTGTTCATGATGTCTCTCGTCTTTCTCCACTGATGACCGCACCCACCCTGAAAATGGGTAATGTTTCTATATATCTCAGAATGTTATGCATCCTTCGGGGAGAAAAATAGGTAGTTGACCACCAACCATGTACTGATTTTTCCAATGGTTTTAAAGGGGTATGTGGGGTATTGTGATGCTTCAGGTATGGGTATTGTTTGTGTTCTTATGCAGAATGATCACATAGTGGCGTATGGATCTCACCAACACCAACATGCAAAAATAATTACATGACCCACAACCTGGAGTTAGCAGCTATGATGCATGATTTGAAGTCTTGGCATCATTACCACGTTGGGGAGGAGTTTTTTGTCTACTCATATCACAAAATCTTGTCTAATTTCTTCTCGTAGAAGTACCTCAATCTGAGGTAGTGTAGTTGGATTGAGTACTTACAGGGGTTCAACATTGATAATTTATATACCTCAGGAAAGGGTAACAATGTGGCAGATTATTGAGTAGCAAAGTACTTGTGAAATCCTTGACTAAGTCCAGTGATGTGTGGACTTTGATGGGGATCTTTTCTTTGATGCATGTGGAGATGAAGGAGCACAATGTAGGTTCATTCTTAGTGAGCATTCAATTGACTACTTATCTCTTGGAGTAGATTTTGCAAGAATATCCCAGTGATGAACTTCGTCATTAGTATATGTAGTTTCATCAGGGTCATGAGACATCTTCAGATTGGTCATTGTCTCCCAAGGGTATAATGTGCATTAAGAGATGTTCAATAGTTCCATAATCTCTGCATATGGTGGTGATGTAGGATATCCACCAGTCTCTTTGGGTTGTCAATCCAGGTTCGACCATGATATATTATGATTACCATATGTAGTTTTCATGGCTTGGTATGAGAAAAGAAATCACAAATTTCATGTCGAGATTCTACAGATGCCAGCAGGTGGAATCAAGTCATCAAAGGCCCTTTGGATTGCTCCAGCCATTACCCATTCATACCTAGAAGTACGACGAGGTTTTCATGGACATCATTGTTGGCTTGCATTATACACCCCAAGGTAAGACATCCATTTCAGTGGTGATTGATTGTCTTACCAAATAAACACACATCATTCATATTATAGATATACCTATAGTGGATGAGTTGGGCCATTTGTATGTTCCAGAGGTAGTAATTCTCTATGTTTTTTGAGCAGTAGGCATCTTAGATAAAGACCCACATTTCACTTCTCGGTTTTGGGAATTCCTTCATAAGGCCATAGGGTTTCATATTAAGATGAGAACGACATACCATACTCAAATGGATGATCAGATAGAGTTGGATAATCAAATTGTTGTGGACATTCTTCTTTCATGTGTTCAAGACATTGGAGGTTCTTGGAAAATACATTTGGTATTGGTTGAGTTTGATTATAATAACATTTATCAATAATCTATCTGAATGGATACTTTTTAGGAAATCTATAGTTGGCCTAGTGGGTCACCCATGTGTTGGGTTGAGGTAGCTAAGACCTCACTATGAGGGCCTAGTTTGGAGAATGAGATATCTGAGAAGGTCTAGTTTATCATGCATCGCTTATTGACCGCTCAGAGTCACTATAAATCATATACAGACCAATGGAGCCAAGACTTAGAGATTTTTATGGTTGATAGGGTATTCTTGATTGTGGCCCCTCGTTTGGGCCGTCGTCGATTGGGAAAGAATGGGAAGCTAACATTGTGGTATGTCACACCTTTTGAGATCACTGAGCATATTGGAATGGTGGAAAATATATTGGCCTTACCATCTCAGCTGATATACATCCATGATGTATTACATGTATCCCAATTAAAGAAATACAACATGAATCCATCCCGTGTACTGAATTGGGAGGAGTTAGATATAGAGCACAATTTATCTATTTTTGAGTAGTCAATGAGAAACTTGGACTTACATGAAATGATGCCTTGGGGTACGTCTATTAAAATGGTCTATTTTTTTTGGTATCATGGGAATGATACACATGAGACATGGTGAAATAATTCATGGGATGAGAAAGAGTACTCATTCAAGTTTTCTGATCAAGTTTCAGGTTGACTTTTCGGGGTGGAAAGCCTTTCATGGTGGGGAGAATTGTCACAACCATAAATTATTTTTATGTTATTTTTCATTTAAATTCCATTCATGATTTGTTGTGGGGGTTTCGCATGAATTATTTGAGGAAAGGGTGAGTTTTCATGATATGAGCCAACCCACAGGCTCATTTCCATATTTAAAAATAAATTTTGATTATTTTTTAACTCTTTCATTTTTGGATATTTTTCTCCCATTCTAGTACAAAAATGGCCCCCCATGACCTATTAACACCTCAATTTCCATTTTGGACCATTTAGGAATCTATAATAATGGTGTGTCTAGGTTTCTATTTAAGGAATTGGTCCATCCCAGAAGCACATTTTTCAGATTATAACATTTGTTTGTTTAATTTATTATTCAATTATTATTACTATTCAGTGAATCCAAGTCTCACCAAAGTCCAATGAACCTAGGATCACCCACATTATTTGAATATTGTATAGATCAAGAATTAGGTCAGAACATCTTTGACTTTCTCCAATCATGAAAGTTTAAATAGGTACCTTCATTCCTTCATAACTCCTTTAATTCATACTAACTTTACACCCTTTTTATTTCTAATATAATCTTATCAGACTTATTATAACCTCCAATCATTTTTGGATATTTGTAAATTTATCTACCAGTGTGTTTTGTGCAATTTCTTCAAGATATCTCAAGTTTCCGAGTCTCCTTCATTCTTCATCCCATTTTCATAGGTTTTTTTCCCATTCCCAAAGGGTTTCTTCCAATTATTCTTGAATTTGTTAATGTCCAGAATGTGGGGATTAAAACCTAGGTTTTTATCATGGTTTATGTGGTCTATTATGTTGGTTTTAGGAATTATATAAGTCCATTGTGGTGTGGCGGTGGTGTGGTGGGATTTTCACACAATGATACGACAGTTTTAACATTTTTGGTATGTTATTTTATGGGAAATAAATGCTATATGAGTTAGTGTTCCTGAATTTAAATTTTTATAACACTTATCATTCATTATCCTTCTCGTGAAATTAGGTTTTGGTGTTGTTTCTTGAGAAAATTATTTTTAGGCACCAAATTGGTGTTAAATTGTGTGTTTAACGTGTCTATCTTATGTTATGCCAAATGGAGTTGTTTTATAAATTTTATAATGGGTTTATAGTAATGTTTTGGGTGCTTAAATTTATGTTTTTTTAATATGGGTATTCCCATGGTGGTCAAGGTGGTATTGTAACTGTATTTTTTGTGTAAATCATTGTTAAATTTTGTGAAGTTGTTTTATTGAAATTATAATGGTTTTACTGAGTGGTTAAATTGGTGAAAACCTCTGACTCTATTATTTTGAGATTATTATGACCATAAAAAATATTTTTATGTTATAATTAATTTTGGTTTCATGATATAATGGTTTTAGCACAAAGGGGGAAACACAGGTACCTCAGAGGGTGGATATGTACTAGTATGCTAGGGATCCAGATTGGTTTTGTCCATGATTCAATAAGAAAAATGGATAAGATCAAAAATTAAAAATATGAATCTGTGATGATTAGGGACCACTAGGTTTTTGGTATGTTCCCACTAGGGGATCATGCATGAGAACTTATTTTTCTTATGGTTACAAAACACTGAGGTATGATGTACCTGGTGCCTGAGACTAACTAGTTCCTAGGGGTGTTCCTGGGATTGGTTCTACTTTACTCTGGTGTATTTATATTTAGAATATGCTGTTTTTTATGGAAAATATAATAGGTTAAATGTTTTATAGAAATTTTCACACTCATAAAATATTCCATTGTTAAAATTTTTACATTTGAATGTTTAGTTCTTTAGAAGTTATTACCACCACTTCTTATGAATAAAAAATGGTAATATTGTTATCTTCTATTGTTTACTCTATTTAATATCATGCCAGTATCATATAGGGAATAAGCTCAAAACATAATTACACCTCTTTTGTGTAAGTAAACCTAGTCATGTTTGACATATGAAAATGAATGGCTTTGAGTGATGGCGGTTTGGGGTCTAAGTTCCCATCTGTGGTGTAGAGTTGTGGAGACGGCGGTGGTGGGGTTGGATTTTTCCACAATGATTCAAGGGTTTTAACCATTATGGTTGGTTATTTTATGGTAAATCAATGCTAGATGAGTTAGTGTTTCTGCATTTATATTTTTAGAACACTTGTAATCCATTATCCTTACTGCGAAATCTGTTTTTTGTGACTTTTGTTGAGCAAATGATTTTTACGCAACAAATTGGTGCTAAATTGGGGTTTTAACATATCTATATTATGTTATTACAAATGGGGTTGATTTATGAATCTTGTAATGGATTTATAAAATTTTTTGGGTGATGAAAATTCTATTTTGGTGAATATGGTTATTCTTATGGTGTTGAATGTGGTATTGTAAATGAATTTTTTGTGTAAATCATTGTTAAATTTTGTGAAGTTGTTTTGTTGAAATTCTAATGGTTTTAATGAGTGGTGTAATTTTTGAAAACATGTGTATCTGTGTTTTTGAGTTTATTATGACCATAAATAATGTGTTTATGTAATAATGAATTTTGGTTTCATGAGATAATGGTTTTATCACAAAGGGGGAAACCCCGATACCTAAGAGGGAGGATATGTACTTGTATGCTAGGGATTTGAACTGGGTTTGGCCATTTTTCACAAATAAAAATGGATAAAAACAACAATAAAAACAATATATTGTTGACGATTAGGGACCACTATGTTTTGTGTATGTTCCCCAATAGTGGATCGTGCATGAGAACTTATTTTTCTATGGTTACGTTACACTGAGGTACGAGGTACATAGTGCCCAAGACTAACTAGTTCCTAGGGGTGTTCCGAGGATTGGTGCTATATTACTATTGTTTATATATATTTGTAATATGGGGTTTTTATAGAAACTGCAATAGGTAACATGTTTTATATAAATGAGCACAGTCATTGAATATTCACTTGATAAAATGTTTACATTTGAATATTTAGTTCTTTAGAAGTTATTACCACCACTTCTTATGTATAAAAAATGGCATGATTTTTATCATTTATTGTTTAATATTGGAATATAATGGTTGTATCCTATAGGTAATAGGATCACACCATCGTTACTATGCTTGGGTTTAATTATACCTGGTCATGTTTGAAATAATAAAATGAAAGGCATTGAGTGATGGCGTTTTGAGTGTAAGTTCCCAACCATGGTGCAGAGTTGTGGAGATGGCTTATGGGTGATGATCTCTTGTTGGGTGGAGTCTTTTTGGCTGCATTTCTACTATTTTATATGTATTTTAACCTCTTGTACTATTATTAGTACTATGTATTCAGTTCTATATTATTTTAGAGTCCTCGTTTGGTATGAATATTTCAGATTCGGTTTATCTATTGGTTTTGATGTTTTATATTACCATAATCTGGTAAATCATTCCCAAACCAAAATATATGATACCCAGTCACTTGAGCTAGTCTGTGGGGATAGGTAACACCCTTAGTTCCTTGTCATGGGTAGGGATTGGAACTAGTTTTGATGGAGACCAAATTCAGTTGGGGACAATATGATTCCTCTTGGGTCGATTTCTTGTTTTAGAGAATAAAAACAAAAAAACCACCTCTACAGGAACACTACATAGTGTGCATTTTTGGGAAAGTGATATGTAATCTCAAACTCAGAAATGGACTTGTATTTTTACAAAGTACAGGTATACTCAGGGACCATTATTTTTTAATTACTTGAAAATGACTCACCTAGGGTCTATACATGTACAATTACATAACCATGCCCCCTTACATTGAGTGTCTAGATAAGTAACCGACCACATTTCCATAACACACTACATGGTGTGTACTTATAGTATTTAGTTTATAGACCAAAAAACTAAATCATACATGAATAATAATAAAATTAGGGTTTTCTTGTTGGAACCACACACATTGTGATTGGAATTCCCAAATATAATCCCATGAAATCATCATGAAACAATATTTTCCCCAAAATAGCTAAAATTATTGCCACAAAGGGTACCAATAATTTATAACATAGCATAAAAATCTAAAAAAATATTTTATAAAGTGGAACATTTCATAATAATAAAATAATACTTTTTGATAGTGAAAACACCGATGCTTTGGGTCTAAATTGACACTTAGATGTCATTTCACCCATTCCTTGTTTTGATCGATGCGATGTGTGATGTCACATGGCACCTCATCCTCAAATTATTTGTTCAACGATTAAATGAGGGAATGCCTTACCCATTTCTAGCTTGTTTATGAAGTAAATTGGGGGTGTAATAAAAACTAAATTAAGGTTAATTCTTTAAAATTAATAAAAAGATAAATTCTATTTCTCACCTTAAGTCCCAAAACCTAAAGTTTGTTTATACATTACCCAAAATAAAAACTTTCATAAATCATCCATGGTGTTGGAATGTCAATAATATGATCCATAAAAAATTTATTATTTTTTATGGTGTGAAAATAAATTAATATTCCATTAATTAAAAAAATATATTTTTCCAAATTTTGAATGGATCAAAATTCCACCAAGTTCATTCTCTCAGGTAAAATTGATATTCCAAGTCTAATAGAGATGTAAAAAAATAATATGAGATCATATAATAGAGGAAAATTATAATTTTACCCTTATTGGGCATTCTAAACCAACATAATGATGCTTTGAGTCATTTTTGAATCCCAATAAAACACTTCATATTACATTTTTTATCAACTTTATTGAGTTAAATAATTTTAAATGGAAAACTATTATTCATGATATCATTAATTGAGGATCAAGAATGATGATACACAAACCACAACCTTCCATATGAGGCATGGTAATTTAGGGATTATATTAATACAATTTCAACATTCCAATTCTACTATTATATGTATATATATAATTAATGTTGTCTTTAGATATCACAAAGAACAGTTTGTGGTTGTCTTTATAGATGATATTCTTATATAATAAAATTTAATATAAGTGCATAATGAAAATATAATTTTTTTTTGTTTAAAAACATAAGCATTCATAAGATGTAATCCAAATTTACTGAATTTGATTATTGGCTATAATATGGTTGAGTTTGTGGTCATAAAATATCACATGAGGGTATATAAATTAACCCATCAAATATGGATGTTATTAAAAAATTGTTAAGACTATCCCCTATAACGTTGATATATAGTTTTCATTGATTAGTTAGAAATTACTGTTGTGTTTTAGTATGTTTATATTAGATATATAATCCTCTATGGATTCCCCCAAGGAAGGTATCCATGTTCTTATAAATATATTAATGTGACCTAAATGTCAAGAATCCGAATAATGTTTGGGAATCACGTGTTACCACAAACTACCCTGATGTGGAAAAGGTCTACTGCTCTATAATGATGCATTAAAGATGATAATTGGATCCTTCATCATATATAATGACATTGTGATATATTATTAATCATTACAATTTAATAATCAATATCCAAATTACCCAACACCGGATTTGGATCTTCCATTTGAATTTTTTAATTGTACATATGATGACATTATAATTATTGAAAAATGAGTGACATATATATGGATCGCAACATATAGAAGTAAATATTCACATATAGGGTGATGGATATTTAATAAAAATAATGGTTAAAATTGATTAATTATTATGACTATTGAATAAAAGTCTGCACTAGGAAGGTTAGCTAGGTAGTATATGGTCTCTATCAGAAGGGCCATGCTATATTTATTATGATATGTACTGAAAAAAATCCAATAATATTGGATTTATAGAGGATAGACCTTGAAATCCTTAGGAATAGTGATAGAAAATATCTTTCTATTATGAATGTTCAACTTTCCATTAATATAACGACAAAATAGGTCAAATGGAATATATGGAACTGTAGAATAATATAAGATTGTTCCTATGTTCCACATTTATTATGATGGGATGATTTAGATTGAGAGTTGTGTATATATCCAATCAATATCTAACATGAATAAAGAGATATTTCATGTTGATCATAGATAACCATATATTATTTATCATGGATGTATAAATATTCAAAGAGTTCTGAAATAGTTTTTCTATAGGGATAAAATTAAAAGAGATAATGTACAATATATATTTCGCAATGTCTAGAATTCCATCAAGTTAAAGATAATATATAGATTTATATGTGGATTCTATAACCATTAACCATTCTAAGATGGAAATGGAAAAAAACTACAACTTATTTTGTCACCGACTCCTGAAAACTTCAAAAGGATAAATTCTATATGGTGACATAAGAATTTATAATATTTCATTTTCATAATAGAATATTTCTCTCTTCATCATCTTTTCGGAATATTCATTAATGATGTTTTTCAGTATCACAGAGTACAATATTATATTTGATATAATTGATATTCTATTTTTACCTTAATGTTTTTTGTAATTCATCAATGCAATTTTAATATAATGTTAAACCTTAGTACACAATATCATTCTTAGACAATTTTTTTGTTTGTGACGACCTTTCAAACCCATGATGATATGTCAACTACATATTATATGGATTCAAATGTTGGTTCAAATTAGTAGATTTATATGGTGGTGTATTCATAAAATAGTAGATTTCACTTAATCATTCATATGGATCATTATGCATCCCTCTATAATGATAAGTGGATAACACCAATATATTGTTAAAATGTTATTAAAATGGTCTGAGTTTAAGCATTGTGTTAGCACGTAACATGCAATAGTTTCAAAATAAATTTCCATACACATGGTATATTTGTCTAATAAAGAAGTTATAATATTTATAATTTGTTTGATCTATATTTTATAATAATTATTCCTTTATTTTGGGCTTAATTATTAAATTACATAGGTTGGATAACTAGATTATTTAATAAAAACCAAAATGTTAAAATTTTGGTGTGATAGAATCAATGGAAATAATTTATTAAAATTCATATATTTTTGTTTTAGGTGGAGGTTTTAATTTTAAATTATTCTCCTCTAATTCATTATATTATCAACTTTTAGGAACTTTATGTAATTTATACATGCCATTAATGAATACCTTTTTGTATTTACAAGAGTGCCACTCCCCCTCGACTATAAAAAGGCAAAAACTATACCCCTTAGTCGCACCCATCAAGCCATTTTGTGTAGTCCGAGATCATCCCAACTATATCCCCAACATCCATCCCCTCATTCTCAAATAATTCTATTATTCAGAAATAACTTCACGGAATCCCTTCTACAAAAATTAAAAGGTGTTACCCAGTTAAGAGGTAGCAATCATCATAAAGTTTATTAGTTTTATTTAAATTATCCAATCCCTCAAATCTTATTATTTCACGATTTAATAGAAAAATATTATCCTAAAAATAATATGATATTTTAAGAAATTTTTACATAAACATACATATAATGGGAAACTAATATATTATTTTTGCGTAGGGAGAACTGTTGCCTCACGAAATGATTATTGTACATTTATTCATTTACCTCCTATCATGGTTTCCATTATGAAAACAATCAGTTTATATAAGTTATATATGATATTTATTATCTATTTAGACATATTTAATCCTTTAATAACACCTACCTTTAATACTTACCATTTTACGTTAATACGATAAAATTGATTTAGGAAGTGTGGACTACCTCCCCCTTGAAGGGATTTGACTCATTTATTCTATACATGGAATGTATTAAGGTTATTTTTAATAAAAATATACAAAATATATATGATAGATATTATACTATAATTTTAATATATATATGTATACTATATTTTCCAATCTTTTAATATAAAATAGTAATGAATGTTTCCTTCATTTGTACGTATGACCTACTGTATCCTAGAACGACACACTTCATTTCATATATCCAATCATTATGGACTATTCTAATACACATTTAATGAATATAGAAGGTAATTATGTAATGCTTAAAATTATAGAGATGATGAAATCATGATCTATGTAATACGACCAACATGTATTAATTCAAAACATAGTTGAGAAAATAATGCAACTAACACATTAAATAGTTAAAATAATTGAAGAGTGTTAGAAAACGGTTAACCAAATTCTATAAGAAGAAAAAAATTGACATTTTATTAATGTTTATAGTTCTATTATAAATTAGTATCATATATTAAACCATTCTACCAGAGTATAAATTCCCCACAATAAAAGGATGGTTGTGGATAGGGAATCTAGTCTTATTTTTATTTCGAATAGGTATACACCATTAACACCAAATACATAAATCTTGTAGAGTACCTACAAAAAATTCTTAAATAATAAATTATTAATAATTTTATTATCATGGTATTTAAATAACTAATTTTATAATAATTTCTTTTGGGTTCTCCAATTTATATGTTACCATAGGGGTAATTATTTTTCCTCAATTTACATTTCATTGAGATTATTTTTTGTTATGAATCAATTCACTTTAATTTGGTGTATATAGTACCTTTTTGACATGTTACGTCATGAATATCCTCAATCACATGATATTAAATGATTTATTTAATATAATTCATTCATGGGGATTATGATTTGAATGTTTCAAATTGGTATAAATCACTTTGGAATGTTTAATGATTGATATCCTAAAAAAATGTTATTAATGATTATCATTAAAATCTCACTTCCTTATATGAACAATAACATTATCTTGAAACAATTGATTTTTTTAATCTTTATTCCTTTGAAATTTAAATGAATACCCATATTATCATAAAAATTTTATTTCTATTTCCTAAACCATATACCTTTTTTCAAATGGGGTTCACCATGATAGTATTAGATCACGGTAAGAAGCCTTGAAAATATTAAATTTTCTGAATGAAGCCTTAAATATGATGAATTCTTGGCAAGAAGACATGAAAATATTATATTCATGTCACAAATCCGTAACAATTTTAAAATATTATCCCAATGCCTTGAAAGTATTAGTCTCTTGCCATGAATTCGTGAAATTAGTATATCATTGCCACAAAACCTTAGTGGTATGTTATAGATATCCATAATTTTTTATTTCATTCAAAGATATTTTAGTTCTTATTTTCCAAAGAGATGTAGCATTGAAAAATATATTTTTGTATTCTATATTCATATTATTGATTAGGTTGTATTTTTTTCATATTATTACATTTCCATATTGATTTTCCTTGTTTATTTATTTGAATGGAACATGTTATAATTTATATACCATTACATGTTAATTTGTTTTGATTGACTAATGATTTATTCCTATTTACTTAATCATTCTCAGCATTTCAGATCCCACTTATTTTATTTACATTATAATGTATATGAAGTATAAAAAAATGCATAAGCTTTCATGGAAGCAGATTATTTAATTTTATTTTGTATCATGTTTTATTTTATACCTCTCAATTTATTATGGGTATCTTGAATGTAATCTAGAGTTTGATAACTTCTAAACTAATCTATCCTTTAGGATTTGATTCCTTGTAAAAATTCAAATATAATAAAATAATTCACCACCTCTAGGATTCTCAACTCAAGGCATTAAATTTATTATCAATGGAATGTTAGAAACAACCATGGAGACTATATTTAGAAAACATAGTTTAAGGAGCATAACCCTATGATAGAAATCAAGGATAAGTAAAGAGAAAAATACTATAATTTTTTTAAATCATAAATTATATTGGTATTACTAACAATACATCCATATCTAGATACAACAATTGTACATGGTTCTTGTAAAAAATGTACCTAAGATTAACAACTCAAACAATGTGTGTTGGGACTGACTCAATGTAACATGGAACATGATAATGGGCCTTACTATGCACCTAGATTGACACTCCTAGGCGATAATGTTAATTTAATTAATGTTTTAATTATGATCCATTAAAAAGGATTTAATATTAATATGACTATGAAAAACCTAGGATAAATCAACGATTTCATATATTGAAGAAGTTAAAGCCATGATTTACTTATTCTATATTTAATGTGTCTTGATTATGTGGTTTAATGTTTTTATAGGTGTTTCTCACACAAATAATTCTTGATTTAGAAATTGTTGGGAACTAAAATGAACTAGGTAAACTTTGAATGTGATTGAAAATTTACAGATGAGATGTTAAATTGAATTATCATTGTACTGACGGATGTTTTGATCATTCCTAATCATCACTCATAGAAGATGATGAACAATGTGTACATTAATAAACTATCAATTACAACATTGATGGGAAGGAATGAGATCAATGATATTTAGGGTAATAGAGACTATATAATCATTAGGATTCAGTTTCCACTATGTATATAATGTGTAAATAATCACCCAAATTATTGTCTTAGAATGTTAAGAATTTTTTTGAATGTGGAAAATGTAGATTGAAATCATTTAACTGGAAAGAAAAAATGAAGAGTTTTTTTGATACATGGGAAGTGAATTTTTATCTCCCTAATGCGTCATCAATAGTTAAATGAATTAAATGTGAAATTATGTGTCATTATGAAAATAATTTTTCCAAGTGGAAAGCTTAGGAAGATAATCAGTAAGGTTGTACGAGTAATGGATATATTTTTTACAATGATGATACTACTAGATAAATTTGAAAGGAAAATGGTTTCAGAAATAGGATGAGGCAGACGTGTCAATGAATTAAGGTTGGAGTTGAATAATCTATGTGTTTATGTATTTGAATTTAGGAAATATTTCATTAGAAATTTTTTTAGTGATGTACTTGTAAAAATAATTATGAAATATATGAGGAATTTTTTGTAGTACTTTTTCGTTAGGGATTTGAGAATCATTAGTTTAATAGAAACAATTTTTTTTTTTGAGTAGAATGTTAAAAATTTCATAAAACACATGATTGAGGGAAATAAAAACTATAATATGTTATTTCTGTTGAGATAATGATGATTAAATAATTGATTTAGATAAGTGATAACTACATTGGAACTGATTAAGGACTTGTACAAATTTGGCCTATACTATCATTGATAGAGTTTAAAACACTTTTGGATTTATGTAATATATCAAGTAACATGTATCTTTCATAAGGAATAAGTAATTATTATTATTTTCAATATTTTTTATGTAGATTCGAGTTATAACCATATTTCTAGAGGAGGCATGATGAAGATGTTAACATGTTTGGAATGTACAAAGTTTAAAGCTGATTCATGTTGATTAATGTCTAATGATAATATCTCTAGCCTACAGGCCATGTTAGGGATTCCATTCAAAGATTACATGGTGGATCATCAATCATTAATAAAAATAGAAGTCCTTCAGGCCAATTGGATATGATCATTTTTGAAATTCAATAAACATATTTCTAATTTTATGAATCATAATCATTTGAAAGATTAACCATTTTTTGAAATGGATTATGAATAAATTAGGATTTGTTTTTATAGATTTATATGTTACATAACTATATATTGAATCCTGATCTACGATATGAAGTGAAAATAGTTCAAAGAAATTCCAACAAATATTACTGTGCTATTCAAAATTGACCAAGTAAGTATATTTACAAATATTATTAGAAAGTGAAAGAGTTACTCAAATCAAAGAAAAAATGATAACGAATCCCAACGCATTTTCCGAGTACCTTTATTTCTGATGAATCAAACAACTCCTTTGATCATCATGAATCTATGGATTTTGATTTTTAACTGTATACTAAGAGTTTTCTTTTATAACTCTCCAGCAGAACATGATTTTAATATTTTTCCTCTATAACTAGGTTTTGATTTTCCAAATATGTTATACTTTTAGGGAACAATGTTATTTGACCATTCAATATTCCTTTATATGTTTTCAATAAGTTTTGGTATTAACCATATTCACGATGGGGGTTTTTCAATAATAATATTTTCAAATATCAATTCCTTTATTAATAAGATAAAGTTTAAATTAAGAGGTCCCAATATAATTAATGTTGGGAGAATTTAACACCCCAAGACATTAAAATTTTTTCATGTTACAATAATAATTTTTTTCTCTTTATACACAAAACCATGTCAAGCTTATGCTGCACACCACATTGAGTTGGCTTATGTTTCTCATAATACAAGGTTTTACCACATATTAATGCTTCAACTTTATTAAATCTTAATATTTTATATTTTTTTTCAAAAAAAAATTATATCATGAATTAATAATGTCAATATTATATTAGAGTTAATTTTTTTTATTTTTATAGATTGTTTTATTTTTATTATGAATAGAGAAAAATAATGCATTTTAGTGGAAAACTGGGTTTTCATTTAAATAATTGTAAAGGAATAATTATAAATTAAATTGTTTTTAAGTAAAAATATATTAATTATACATATAATTATACAATTTATTTCTTTAGAATCATTTTTATAATAATAAAATATTTATAAATTTATTAAACTTTTGAAAGTTTCTACGTTAAAACACCACTTTCTTTCCATATGTGCAGATTTACTATCAATCATAATTTTCCCACTTATGTTATTGGAATTTTGAAAAATAGATATAAAAAATTGTAATAATTATAATATTAATGGTTTAATAATATCAATAGAATTTATGCCGAAAATAATAAGTGAAAGTGATTAAAATTAATTACAATGGTTAAGTTAAGATTAAGATTAGTAAGGGAAAAAACATTAATCTGAAAGACACAAGTGACCTAGAAAATTTTTCAAAAGCCATTGGATGAAAATAATTAAACCATATCCCCAATTTTTTATAATTTTATTAGTTATTGTGATATTATTAAAGGGAATATCCTTACATAAAATTATTTGTAAGGAAAAAAGAAAAAAACAAAATTTTCATTCCCTTTAATATTTATAAAACTTTGAGATCTATATAAACCATAATATTTTGTTTTATAAAAATCTTTTTTAAATATAAATGGGTCATTTTTATCATTATAATTTTTCTGTAATTTTTTGGGTTGGTTTAATTACATAAAATGCAAAAGAAATGCTAATATAGTGATTATTTAGTTCATAATTAACTAAAATAAATAATTCTATAAATATTAAATATAAAGTATATTGAGGGTATTATTTTATTGAACTATTTATTAGATGAATATATCTTGTAAAATGTCTAAAAGAATATATATTTTTATTAAAATATTATTATGATATTTTTAACTACAAATAAATAAATAATGTCCAAATTGACGTTATTTCTATTTCAACATAAATAATAAAATAATAAATAATTTGAAATTAATAAAAATAATATAATAAGTAAAATGTTTTTTATGTTTTAATAAATATTAAATATGGTCTATTAATGGAAAAATAATTTCTTATAATTAATATATTGAACCATATATTGTAAATATTTTGTTATCACATTTCGGGTTCAAGTTATATTTTTACACTCACACGCATATGTTTAAATATTAATTTCCAAAACTCAAGGGTTTTTATATTATAAATTAGATAAAATATTAATAATTTAGTGGATATATATATTATAATAAACAAACATTTATTTTATTCTAAATTTTAATTTAACATATTTTGGAAAATTAGATGATTTAATAAAAACCAAAATGATAAATTTTGGAATCATATAATTTAAAGAACAAAATTATTAAAATTCCTATATTTTGTGTTGTGTTGGTTTGAATTGACCATTATTAACCTTTAATCCATTATTTTATCGAATGTTTATGATCATTAGGTAAGTTGTAAAACCCATTAATGAATACATTTGGGTAGTTACAAGGGTGCCAATCCCCCTCAACTATAATAAGGCAATCACTCAACCTCTTAATCACACCCATCATGCCATAATGGATCGACAAAAGTATGCCCAAAATAGTTCCCAAGTGTCCAGAAACTAAACCTAGAATCCTAACATTGAACATAAATTAAACCAAGGAATACCTTTTGTGAAAAACAAGAGGATACCCGATAAAGACGTAACAAATTTCCTTAAGATTTTTAAATTTATTTCCATCAAACATTCCCTAAAATAATATTATTTTAGTTTTTTATTACAAAAAAAGTTATCGTAAATATAATATGTTTTTTATAATTCTATTATTTCAATATCCACATACACACACTTCTATCTAATGGGTAATGATGATATTGTTTCAGTGTATGACAATCTACTCCCTCACAAAACAACCATTGTTCATTTTTTCCTTTACCACAAATCATGATGTTCATTGTTATGGAAACAATTTTTATATGTTATATATATAATTTTTATCATCTTTTTGTATTTATTTTATTTTTTAATAACAGATACCTTTAATACTTCATATTTTGAATTAGTACAATGTCATCATTTGAGGAAGTGTGGACTATCGTCCACTTTGAGCGATGTGATTCATTCATGCCTAACATAGAATGCAGTAAGGTTTATTTTTGTATAACTATATAAAATATATAACATATATATGTATACTAGAATTATAATATACACATGTATCATTTATTTTTCATTATTTTAATACGATAATTATATGAAAGTAGCAATCATTCGGAAGTACGACCTACCATCTCCATGAAGGATGCATTTCATTTCTTATATCTAATCATTATGAACTATTATAAATAAAAATTTAATGAATATATATATGATAGTTAATTAATGTATATAGATATAGGGAAGATTAAGTCATGATATATGTAATAGGAACAACTTGTAACAAGACAAAAAAATATATGAAAAAATAAGGCAATTAACACATGAACTATGTAACATAATAAAACAGTATTGAAAAATAGTTATTAAAATATAACAAGAAGTTAATATATGATATTATAATAAATTGTATGATTATTTTAAAATTTTGTAACATATTTTAAAACTATATACTAGTGGATAATGTCCATAGAATAAGAAGAATGTTATGGATGTAGAATCTTGTCTCACTTTTCTTTATGGGATTCATACGCCGTTGACACCACATAATTTATTTTTGTAGTGTACGTACAGACCATTTTGGTATAATATGTCATGAATTAGTTTATTATAATTTTATTTAAATGTTTAATTTTTTGATCATTACTTTTGGTTCCTCCAATTCATATGATTCCATAGTGGTAATGGATTTCTTCTGAATTTACATTCCATTGAGACTTAATTGTGTTTATGCACCAATTCAATTTTATTTTGTGTATATAACATCTTTTGACATGTGAAATCATTAATGTACTTAATCTAATGATTTTTTATATTTAATTCAATATTATTTCATCATGTAAGTTGTTATTTAAATGTTTCAATGTTGTATAGGACACTTAGAAATGCTAACAGACTATTCTCTTAACGAATGTTCTTAAAGATTTTCCTTGAAATATATATTCTTTTTGTGATCATTATATTTATATAGAGACAATAAAATTTTTGTAATCATTTTTCATTGAAAATTTACTTGAATACCTATTTTATCATATAATGGATTTTAGTATTTCTTAAATAGTATACCATCTTTCATATGTTGTTCAACTTGATAGTATTAGATTCATGGCATGTAGCCTTGATATTATTAGATTCATGGAAGGATTCCATGAAAATATTAGGTTCGTAGAATGAATCCTCAACAATATTAGATTCTTGTCATAAATCCTTGATAGTATTAGATTATTCACATAAATCCTAGAAAGTATTAAATTGTTGTTATAAAGCCATAGAAGTATAATATCATTGCAATTAATCTGCGATGATATGTCATGGATATCCTTCATTACTCATTTCATTCTTATATATTTTAGTTATTATTTATAAATGTGACTTAGGATTGACATATAAATTGATATATTATATTCTCAATTCATTGATTAAGTGACATTTGATTAAAATTCATACCTTTCTGTATAATTGTTTCTTTGTCTAGTTATTTGAATAGAATACATTATCATTTATCTATATTTAATTATTAATTTATTTGGATTGAATAATTATTTACCCAGATTTACATACCCATACAAAAATTTTGAGATCATCCAAATTAGGTTTCCATTCACCCATTAATAAAGACTAATAAATTTAATATTCTTTAAAAGATGTAGATTATTTAATTTTATTATTTATTATGTTTTATTTTGTATTTACCAATGTATTATGGGTATAATGTATGTAATATAGAATTCTAAGACTATGAAACTAAGTGGTTCATTGGGATTTTACTCATTTTAATCATTTTAATTTACAAAAATAATTCGCCGGCTCTAGGATTCCCAGCTCAGGGATTTGAAAAAAAGGGGTTTATGAGAAATGATTTTATTATTTGTATCATCTTCTGGATTCTAGGTGATAATGGAAGGACCAAGAGCCCCCTAGTTATATAGTTTGTGAGTTAGGTTCCCCCGATCACCTCATAGATTAAATTTTATATTATTGGGAAAAACTATGACATTCATGGTCCTTCATTATGTCTTTTTCTTTTATACCTACTATATATATTTTGAAGGACTTTCCCATAATTTTACTATTGATCATACTTTAGGTGATGTTGACTTAGGTTTGATTATCTATTGCAGTAAAAATATTGTCATTTGGGAATGTAAATCCTTTTAAGATAAATCATAATCTAAACTGGCTACTGATTTCCTCAATAAAAGAAATTAAAAAGACCCTTTGATATTACTATCTTAATATAAAAAATTTATACTACCTTCTATCCAGAAAAATTTTATTGTTTCATTGAATTATAGGGATGATGGTCATGTTTATACACATTATTGAAAATAGAGATTTTAGAAATGTTATTGATGTGGTCCTTTTGTATTATTGATTATTGATCACCCATGGTTAAGGTGGATATGTATATATAAATCTACTCTTATTGTTTTAAAACCCCTTATAATGATTGATCTAGTTGTTTACATTTTTTATTAATAAATTTTAGGACTTGGTATGCCCAGATCCTAAAGATATTCATTTATTTTCACACCCTCTTGTTAAATGAGCCATTGTAATTTAATATTTATAAATGTATGGTTAATGTATTTATCATAATTAAATTAAGACATTAAATAATTGGAGGAACTATCATATGATTTTTTTTGTAAAACCTGATAAAAAACATGCTTAATTTTTTATAATAATTCATTATATATTTATGATTTTGTTTAATATTATTTTGTTTCTTTATATGTTTAATTAATTTAAAATATTTGATTAAATGGTTAAATAACATGTTTCATAATAAAAAATTTAATAAATATTTATTTTTTAATTGATAATAATTATCTTTCTATATGATCATAGGTAATAAAATAACAATTGTTACAATATGTACACAAAAATATTGAATATTACATTTCATCATAATAATACACATCATATTTAAATATAAACTAGTACAAATTATAATATTAAAGTGATATACACATTAAATAAAATAAAATTCAGTAAAATAAACCCCATTGGTTTGGTATCCCTAAAAAAGATATATGATTCCATAAATACAGTAAAAATAATGAGATCATTTAGGAATATGATAGATATTATTAACAAATGTGTACAAATCTTTGTAAGGGATTTAGTGAGTTATGATGTGATAATTACAATTTATTTATTGTGAAATATTGTCATTTTCCATTATAATTATTTTCTATTATAGAAAATTGATATTATGATCAGTATTATATAAGAATTCTGATCAATATTAGTATTGGTTATAAAGAATCATTTAAGATATTATTAAGATTGTTTTATGATATAAAAACTAATTATTTTTATAAATATAAATATATTTTGTTAAAATATATTATTTATGAAAGATTTATAAGTTATAACTAAAATCCATTTTCATTAAATAATATTTTAAAATACATTGTAAATCATAACATATTTTAATATAGCCATCTGTAATTTTAATGATAATTAATGTATATTTTTTTATCCTTCAATAGCTACAAATGTTTATTTAATATTTAAAATAATCATAATTAGATAACTATTTTTTGAAATAGTTTTCATTTTCAGACTTCTCATGTCAGAATAACTATAGATGAATTTTTAGAATTTTTTGAAATTGTTGATTTTTGGGCTAAATAGTGAAAATAAGATTTTTTTTAATACAATATCCTTTATAATGTAATAATTATATTATAGTGAGATAATATTTATTATTACATAATATTGGTCTTAATTATATTTACATAATAACATTATTCATAATTATTTAATTTTATAATCACATTCATAATATTTTGGAACCACGATTTTACTCTTTTATAAAAATATTGCTTTTATGTGTTTCATGGGTATTATATTAAAATTCATTTTTTACAATTTTCTAAATTGAATCAGGTAAAATGGATTAAATATTTTTATTTATAAGGTTTGTAATATTAAATATGGGTATTATTTTTCGATAATAAAAAGTAATTGTCGTAAAATATTCTATAGTGTATTTAAAATAATTTAAATTTTTATGATTAAATGGTAATGTCTAATGGAAAATAAAAATGGTACATTTAAATGGGTAGTTGATGGTTTTAAATTCTTTATCCAAACCATTTATCATTATTTTTCAACAAAAATCAATGAATTTAATTCCAATTAGCATTGTTTATGATTACATATAAAATAATTATTATTTAATTTCAAAAACCACCCCTCCCCAAGTATAAATTCCGACCCATTCTCACATCACTCTCCACATAAAATACATTGATATTGAATTATATATTAATAACACTCTCAATGATGTTTTCCAAGGTGGCTATATGGGACACTGGGACTCTATCTAGCATTACTATTTGTAACATCCTGGTTCTGAAAGCCACCAAGAGGTGCCCCGTACTCGGTTGGTCACATGGCCTCAAGCGCATTTCCCCGAACGCCAGAGGCTGCCGACTAGCAGCAAAGGCCTTGGGTGTGATAATGGGGAAACTATGCCCTCATTGGCATAGTACACAATGGAAAAGATAAATAATAAACAATAATAGAAGCATTAAATAATTCATACACAAGTGAACAACGAAAGACTAAAACAATAATGAACCGGAACACACATATATATATATATGAAAAAATGTGTTATACATATATCTAAGAAAGCATCCAAACAAGTCACAGTGCTGAATAAAGTATCTAAACCAATGTACAAAACAAAAACAGATAAGAAACTCCTCAGCATCTCAAGCCTTATCTTGGTCCCATTCTCTCCTGCTCCAATGCAAGTCAAGTACCTAAAGTAGATGGAATCTTGACCTTGTCTATACGTGCAACAATATAATCTGTTTGGGCCTAAAAGCATGACCCAAAAAGGGTGTGAGACTAAATCCTAGTAGGAAACCACCTGAAGATCTGTGCCTAACATTCATTGAGTATATGGAAGGTAAAGTATAGTAAACAGTAAATAGTAAGCAGTAGCCAGCAATACACAGTAGTAAACAATCCACAAAATCAACAAGCAGCAGTGAAGAAAACAACTAACCTCAAACAGGAATCCCTCTGAGAAGTACTCACAACCATCCCCTCTGGTCCTATCCAAAAAGTACCAACAACCATCTGGGAAGTACACTAAGCCTAACCCCTCAAGTTTGGTCATACAAAATTATAAGACTCTCTGAGGAAGCACGCTCAGTCAATTCCCCTTATAGTCTAAGGTAGTCAGGGACTCTATAATAAATATCACACGATTTAATCCACTTATAGCCCCAAGGTCTAGAGACTCTCTGAAGAAGATCACTCAGTCAATTCCCCTTATAGCCTCAGGTCTATCACAAAATCTCTGAGGAAGCTCACTCGGTCAATTTCTCATATAGCCTAGAATGGTTTAAAAAATTTCAAACGAAACAAAAAAAGACCCTCTAAAGAAGCTCACTTGGTCTACCTTCTTAGAGTCTATAATATCCAGGAATCTCTGGGACGCTCACTCGGTCTATCCCCTATAGTCTGTCAACTCAATACATTCTGAGGAAGCACACTCGGTCTACCCTCCTATAGTCTATAATATGGAAGACTCTCTTTCAATCTCACTCGCTCTATCCCTTATAGTATGAAATATCTAAGACTCTCTCAGATTCTCCCTTGGTATATCCCTTATAGTCTAAAACACCAGGTTCCCATGGCCCCATGCTAATCAGTGCATAATAATGCAATATGGGAAAAGTAAACCTACAGATCAACTTGGATAACCAGTCAATATCTTAACAAGCATGTCAGGGAAATAATACTCTATCCAACGGTCACAAGGCATAGAAAACAGGTACAACGTCCAAAGGCAGAACAAGACCAAAAGGGAATAAATAGAACAAGGTTTGGCCAAGACATCCATGCACCAAAAATTATCCTCATACATGACCAAATTACCTCTACACAATCACACTAGTAGGGAAGGAAAGCAATAGGGGAAAATGGGAAACATGGAACACCGCGTTAAGGGTATTAGTGGAATTTGCACACAAAACTTATAGACATCGAACGGAAAGGCACAAATCTCCTACCTGGATGCTAGTTGATTGATATACTTGAACCATGATGATTGAATCTCCATAGAACATTGAATATCTAAGAAAACGTACAAAACTCTCAACCTAATATATCTTGAGGAAAAGGGGAAATCATGGAATGAAACTCAAGAAGAAGGAAGAACACACTACTGCGGTTCCAATGTAATCAACAGTGGTTGATTCGGAGAACAGACGAAGGCTTGGGGGCTCAGAGAAGTCTCGACCCCGCACGACTTCTCTCGATCGAATGAGACCTAGAAGAAGATGTTTATGTTGATCAGATGTGACCCCGATGCATTTAATGGAAAATAAAAATTCACGGCGTGTACTTTTGGAGTACACTGTATGTTCTAGGATTTTCTATACTCCGATTTAAGCAGCCTCCACATTTCCCCAATCCACCGTGTGTGTGGCACAGACAAGACTAGCACACGGCCTCGCGCGACATCAAAGTACATGGTGTGTACTTATAAAGTACATAGAGTGGACTCTGAAAATTTATAGATTTACCTCTTTTTCTCAAAAACAACAGAAAAGGAAAAACAAACCTGGAAGGAAGTTCTGGGTTCTTACAAACTTCCCCCCTTAATTAAATTTTTCCCCGAACTTCCCTAGAAAGGAGTAGAAGAAGAAACCCCAAACAAATATGGCCACTGCGATCGTACATCGTCCACCCTCTCCCAAATCTCGTCATGTACTCGCCCGTGCTGCCATAGCACATGAAACAAAGGAATAGACTGGCCACGGGGAACCATCGCACTATGATCGACAATCCTTATAAGATGCTCCTTGAACTATTCATCCACTTTGAGATCTACCTCCTCATGTTGAAAGACATGAGATGGGTCTGAAAAGTAACATCGGAGCTGAGAAACGTGGAATACGTCATGCATAGACCGATACCACTGTGGTAACTGAAAATGATAGGGAACCGGCGCAACTCTCTCCAACACCTCAAACAACCCGAAGTACCTCGGGGAAAGCTTACCCTGTCTCAGAATCCTCCTGTGTCCCTGCTTCGGTGTGACACATAGGAAAACATGATCCCTGCCCTCAAACTCTAGAGGTCATCTCCGCTAATCAGCATAAGACTTCTGTCGAGACTGCACAGTAGCTATCCTCTTCCGAATCAAATCTATCAGTTCTGAGGTCTCTGGAACAAGATGAGGCACCAACAAAGCTACCTCTCCTACCTCCAGCCAGCATAAAGGTGGTTGGCATAGCCTACCATAAAAGGATTTGTAAGGTACCATCTGTAGAGTCACCTAAAAACTGTTGTTGTAGGCAAACTCCACAAGAGTTATATGCATCTCCCAAGAACCTCCAAATTCAATAATGAATTCTCGGAGCATATCCTCAAGCACCTGAATCATACGCTCGGACATTCCATTAGTCTGGGGATGGTATGTCGTACTCAAAAGTACCTGTGTACCCAAATCATTCTTAAGCCCCTACCAGAACTGAGAAGTAAAATGCAGATCCCTATCTAAAACAATGGATTGTGGAACTCCATGTAGACGTACAATCTCTCATATGTACAACCATCCCAGATCATAAACAATAATGGTCTCCCTGATTGACAAGAAGTGAGAAACCTTCATAATCATGTCGATGACAAGCCAAAAAGCATCATTCCCACAAGCCGATCTTGGAGTCCCAGTCACGAAATCCATCGTGACATCGTTCCATTTCAACTCTAGAATGGTTAACTACTGTAAGAGAGCTGCCGGTCAATCTGGATCCACCTTCACCTGATGAAAAGTAGAACACATCATGATGAAACAAGAAATATCCCTCTTTATACCTGGACACCAATACTGACAGTATAGATCGCGATACATCTTGGTGACGCCAGGATGAACTGCCCTAACTGAGGAATGAAAATCCCACATCACCTCCTCATGTATAACTACTGGGCTCCATACGCATCCCTAGAAATGCTAGATCTCATACTCGCCCACTATCCATCCAGGAGGAGGGTCCTCTCCTGACACACTCTCCCGTAGGACTAGGCCATCTGAGTCTGATAGGTACCTCATCTGTACTCGATCATGAAGTGTAGAGGTAACAGCTATAGAAGATAGGAATGTCTATCCCTATTTGTCCTGCACCTCAAAATGAATCTCATAGAATAGAGCCATAAGCTTCCACTAACTGGTGGCCTCCTGAAATGCCTCTATCTGAGTTCTCCTGCCCAGCGCAATAGCAATTGCATTTCCCTTCCTAGGCATATAGGCATGCTCAAAGTCGAAGGACTATAGATACTCGACCCACCTGTGCTATCTCAGATTCAGGTCCTGCTGAGTGAAGATGTATTTGAGACTCTTTTAGTCGGTGAACACCACAAATTTCTCTCCAATAAGATAGTGTCTCCAATAGCGTAAGGCATGGACAACAGCTGCTAAATCCAGATCATTCGTCAGGTAGTTCCTCTCATGTGGCCTCAACTATCGATACCCGTACGCAACAACTTTGTCTCCCTGCATAAGCACAGATCCAAGTCTGATACCTAATTCATCACAAAAAATGGTGTAGCTCTTTCCTGGATCTGGAAATACTAGTATCAGTGCTGACATCAACCTATCTTTCATCTCCTGAAAAGCTGACTCATAATAATATGACCATAAGAACTCACCCCTTTCTTGGTCAAACCTGTCAACAATGCTGCTAAACATAAAAATTCATGTATGAAGCGTCTATAGTATCCATGCAACACTAGGAAACTCTGCACCTCAAAAAGGTTCTTTGGGTGCTCCCAAGAAACAATAGCTCTCACCTTCTCTAGGTCTACTGAAACTCCTGTATCTGAGATGACATGACCCAAGAAGTGAATATTATCCATCCAAAAGTGGAACTTCGAGAGTTTAGAATAAAGCTGATGATCTCTCAGTTTACTCATAACGATCTCAAGATGTGTGGCATGGCCGTGTCGAGTGTGAGAGTACACCAAGATATCTCCCACGAAGACCATGATGAAGGAATCCTAGTATGGATGGAAAACTCCATTCATCAGCGCCATGAAAACTGATGGCGCGTTCGTGAGACCGAACGACATAACCGTATACTCGTATCGACCATACCTGCTATTGAAGGCTGTCAGAGGTATATCTGATGGTCAAATGTGCAACTGATGATAGCCAGATCTCAAGTCAATCGTTGAGAACACTCGGGATCCTCGAAGATAATCAAAGAGGTCATCGATCCTCGGAAATGGATATCAGTTCTTGACCGTCAACTAGTTCAAATTCCGATAATCCAGAAAAAGCCGAAATGTACCATCTTCCTTCTTCACAAAAAGGACAGGTGAACCCCAATGAGAAGTACTGGGTCAGATGAAACCATTTTCCTGCAACTCCTCCAACTGCTTCTTGAGCTCCTAAAACTCAGGTGTAGCCATTCTATAAGGAGGAATTGACACTCGTGCCGCTCCTGGCATGAGCTCAATAGAGATGTATACCTCACACTCTGGAGGCAAACCTGAAAAGTTCTCTAGAAATACGTCTTTGAAACATTCAACCACTGGGGAAAAGTCTAACTGCGAAGTCCCCTGGTCATCCAGATAAAGACTAGAAATATGGGTTGTGACTCCTCCTAGACAATGATGGTTGGGTCCTACTAGACTCTTCTAGACATCACACTCACCTATATGAAGAATGGATTCACCCCTAGTGATACAAAACTCACTCAGCGGCGATAGCAGTCGACGACTTCCTGAATGGGAACTAACTAGTCCATCCCGAGAATGACATCATAGCTCATCATCTCTAGGACATAGACATCCCATAATAAGTGACACCCTGGAACCTCAGGAGGACACTCTCTAAACTAACATACGCCAACCACTCTGGTCCCCATCAGTGTGTCTAGAGTCAATTTACCGACAAAGTGAAAGATACAGAGACCAAGGATCTCCACAACAGAAATGGAGATAAATATATGCATAACACCAGTATTTAAGAGTGTTGAAGATAAAAATAGAGGATACAAAGATCATACATCAAAATGTAGAAGGTTAGGGATCCTGCTCTTATTGTATCTACTCTACAGTGGAAGTCTGGCCTGTACCGTAGTCCTGCAGCCATGGCTGACTACCCTGAGTTGATCCACTCTGCTGTCACTGGTAACCTGGTGACTGACCACCACGGTCGCGACCACCACCTCGGCCCAAACGGATGAAAGAACTCTAGTTCCCAGACTGGTGAGAAATTGTTGATGCTTTTCCTGAACTCGGGTTCAAAGAAGAGCCCCTACCATGAGCCATAGGTGAGAAGATCTGACAAAAATGCTGTAGATAGCCCATATTGCTGGAAAATTGGCACTCCATTGGGTCTCTCTGACACTGAGGCCTACTATGCCCACTCCTCCCTCACCGGTAGCATACTACCTGGCTACCAAACGATACACTCCGCTGACTCTGATCTCCTCGAGATAGCTCCTTGCGGTGCTTCTTGCTATCAGAAGGAGGAACACTAGCGCTGATGGTCGAACTGCCCTAGCTCACTGCCCCAGAATCCCTCAGATTTCTCTCTGTGATCAGTGCCTAATTGATGATAGATGATATCTAAGTAAACCTAAATATGTTCACCTGCGAGTGGATGTCATGCCTCAGACCATCCTCGAACTTCTGCACAAGGAACAACTCATTGCCTCCTGGAATAGGAATGAATTGCTGCAGATCAGTAAAGCAAGGCGAGTACTCCATAACAGAAAGAGTACCCTGCTCCAGACTCATAAAATCCCGGGCTCGATTGACCCTCAATTTCTCTAGGTAGAACTAATCGTAGAAGATGAACCGAAACACATCCCAATACATACCTTTCTGGCATCCTGACTATGATATTACCTACCAGCACCTCTTGGCGGAGTCTCAAAGCATATAGGCCGCAAGCTTTACCCTCTTCTCTGGAAGAACCTCGAGATGCTTGAAGATCGTCAGCGTGGCTTTGATCCACGACTCTGCAGCTTGGGGTCCCCCATCTTGAGGGAATGTAGGAGGATGCTACTGCTGGAAAACCCGCATCAACTCAGCCATCGATGGGGCAGGATATGGTGCTCCCTAGAAGTTCTTCATCATCCTAAGTAAACCCTCATTAAACTGATTATCGACGACCGTAACTGGTATAACTGCAGGTGCCAAGGCTGGCACAGCTGGAGGGTCTGCAGAAGGTCCCAGATCGACCATATCCGGTGTCTGATCACCGTCTGGTAGTTGACGTATAACAGGAGGATGTCTTAGTGGCACAACTCTGAAAGGTCAAAAGAATACCTTAGATCAGGATTATCAAAGACAAACACACGAGTACAGGAGGGAAACATGATAAAGAAAAATTCATGTTTTACAAAACATGACTACACTGCATGTATATAAACCACACAACTTGTTCTCTTAATCCATTCACATGGGCGTGTACTTCTGCCACCACGGGTCATGTAACACCCAACCCACACGGCGTGTTTTCCCCACACACGGTGTGTACTTGAACTCTATTCCCCTGCCTGAGTCTCATTACATGGATAACCCACACGGTCCTCTTAATCCCAGACAACACGACATGTATGACCTCCACACGGCGTGTACTAGATATGGTTTCAACGAACTGTGTTGTTATTTACACAGTCATCTACATGGTTCACTCTACATGGCATGCTCCTTGAGAACACAACGTGTACTTGAAGGTTTTCCCTAACCCATGTTGTTCATGACACGGCCGAGTAAATAGGTTACATGGAATGGTTTTTGAAAACTGGACCTAGGGTGTAAAGTCAAAGTTTCATCCATCTGCCTCATTAGTCACACGGGTAGACACACAAACTCTACAACCCGGCGTGTACCTATCGTAAATGGAGTGTTCCTGAAGATTTTCACAACCCCGTGTTTCGTCCCACACAGTTAGAAACACGTTTTGAATAATACACGGCATGTATTCATAAGTATAAGCCGTGTATTTTGTGTTTTTCCAGGCAGTAGCTCCAAAAATGCTCCAAAACCAAGAAAAAACATAGAAAACAAGAATGAAGGTGCCAAATTCTGATCTATGAGGGCCCGTGCTCCCCGTGAATCAAATCTTGGCTTCTCATACATATCATTTAAAAGGAATACAAGTCAATGATCCACCATGTTTTGATTCATTAGGGACCATAACACATCAAGAATAAAAATTTGCATTCATTCTAGTAAATATATATATAAACAATTTCTCTATCAAATAGCAGAGATTCTACCAAAACATCTATCACAACAGCATGCATACTCTGCAAAACGTCTATCACAACAACATGCAATCGATAATGAATCCTAGATGGAATGACAATAATTCTTGGCCTGTGATTTCTAATAAGTGCCTATATGATGCATGAGATGGCATACCCTCATCACATCGTGTTGCGACAGAAATATAACCACAATAAAAAAAATGGTAACAACACAAAGCATGTGAATCAATCTAGGTGAAATCAAATCAATTGTAACATAGAAAAACTAGAAACTGCAATCAGCGAGGTAGATTGGCTTTTCCCTATACATAGGTTAGTTACTCCTGGGAACAGTTTATTACAAAGTAACTATTCCATCCTATCCCTGGCTAATGGCTCCAAAAAGTAAGTCAAGAGAAAAGAATCCATTTGATACAACTTTGTAACATCCCAGTTCTGGAAGCCTCCCAGAGGTGCCCCGTACCCGGTTGGTCACAAGGACTCAAGCGCATTTCCATGAACACCAGATGCCGCTGACTAGCAGTGAGGGACTTGGGTATGATAATGGAGAAACTATGCCCTCCTTGGTAGAGTACACAATAGAAAAGAGAAATAATAAACAATAACAGAAGCAGTAAACAATCCATACATAAGTGAACAATGGAAGACTAAAACAATAAACAACTGGAGCATATATATATATATATATATGAACTAATGCGTGATACATATGTCTATGAAATAATCCAAACAAGTCACAATATAGAATACAATACTATACCAAAGTACAAAAGAAAAAAAGATAAGCAACTCCTCAGCATCACAAGCCTCAGCTTGGACCCATGCTCCCCTGATCCAATGCAAGTCAAGTACCTAAAGTAGAAAGGAGATTTCCCTTATCTATAACTGCAACAATATAATCTATTTGGGCCCAAAAACATGACCCAAACAGGGTGTGAGACTATATCCCAGTAGGCAACCACCCGATGATCTGTACCTAACAGTCAATGAGTATATGGAAGGTAAAGTATAGTAAACAGTAAATAGTAAGCAGTAACCTACAATACACATTAGTAAACAATCTATAAAATCAATAAGCAGTAGTGAAGAAAACAACTTACCAAAAACAGGAAAGCATTCGTGATGTACTCACAGCCATCGCCTCTGGTCCTATAGAAAATGTACCAACAACCCTCTGGGCAGTACACTCATCCTAACTCCTCAGTTTTGGTCATTCGAAATTATAAAACTCTCTGAGAATGCACGCTCAGTCAATTCCCCTTATAGTCTAGGGTAGTCAAGGAATCTTTAAGGAAGATCACGTGGTCAAATCCCCTTATAGCCCCAAGGTCTAGAGACTCTCTGAGGAAGCTCATTCGGTTAATTCCTCTTATAGCCTGCAATGGTTTAAGGAAACTCAAACGAAACAAACAATGACACTCTGAGGATGCTCACTCGGTCTACCGTCCTATTGTCTATAATATCCAGTACTCTCTAGGAATATCACTCGGTATATCTCCTGTAGTCTATTAGCTCAAGACATTTTGAGAAAGCTGACTCGGTCCACCCTCTTGTAGTCTATAATATCCAAGACTCTCTGAGAAGCTCACTCGGTCTATCCCTTATAGTATACAATATCTAAGACTCTCTGGAAAGCTCCCTTGGTCTATCCCTTATAGTTTAAAGCACCAGGTTCTCATGGTCCCGTGCCAATCAGTGCATAATAATGATATATGGACAATGTAAACCTACAGAGCTACTTGGATAACTAGTCTATAGCTTAACAAGCATGTCAGGGAAACAATACTCCATCCAATGGTCACAGGGCATGGAAAACATGTACAACGTCCAAAGGCAGAACAAGACCAAAAGGGTCGCAAACAGAACAAGGCATGGGCAAGAAATCCAACAACCAAAAATTATCCTCATACATGACCAAATTACCTCTACACAAGCACACATGCAAGACAGGAAAACAACAGGGGCAAAACGGGAAACACGCAATACCTTGTTCAAGGGTATTGGTGGAATTTTCACAAAAAACTCAATGACATCGAACAGAAAGTCATAAACAACCTACCTGGATGCTAGGTGATCAATTTACTTTAACCACAATGATTTAATCTCTTTATAACATCAAAGATCCTAGAAAACGTCCAAAACACTCAACCCACAATATCATGAGGGAGAGGGGAAATCATAGAATGAAACTCATGAAGAAGGAATAACTTACCACTGCGGTTCCAACACAATCAACGGTTGTCGATTTGGAGAACAGACAGAGGCTCGGGGGCTCAGATAAGTCTCGGCACCGCACAACTTCTCTTAGTCGAACGATACCTAGAATAAGATGATTATTTTGATCAGACGCGAGCCGAGTGAATTTAATGGAAAAAAATACACTGCGTGTACTCTTTGAGTACACAGCATGTACTAGGTTTTTCCGTACCACTCTTTAAGCAGCCTCCACATTTCCCCTACACACCATGTGTGTGGCCCGGACATGGCCAGTACACGGCCTCGCGCGACATCAAAGTACATGGTGTGTACTTATAAAGTACACAGCGTGTACTCTGGAAATTTCCATATTTTCCTCTTTTTCTAAAAAAAAACAGAAAAGGAAAAACATACCTGGAAGGAAGGTCTGGGTTATTACATGATTATTCCTCCCAAGGCAAGGGTATTCAGTCCCCCACCATCCATTTAATGGTTATTACCTTTGTTATATTTTCTTATTAAATTTACAATTATTATATATCCATAAAAACTATTCTATGGAATTATCTTCCATTTTATATATGGTGAGTGATATTTTATTTATTCCATCCAATTATAGCCTTTTTCGAAGCACTTACTATACCAAAATAATAATTTTCCAAGACAATTCGTCAATTATAAATTAAAATTAATTTTTAATAAAGTATTTTAAACATCATTTTCATATTTAGCGATGATTTTAATTAAATATTATTATCATCCAATTTTAGTATTATCATTTCAATATTACTTACTCCCACCCTTTATAGAAATTTTCAAATATGTGATAATACCCAAACTATCCTATAATTATAAAACCATCCTAATTATTTTGTGAATAAACATGTGAGAGTTTTTACTAGAATATGAATACTTATCTTGTTTCTATTTTGGATATATATTTTTATCATATTTTTAAGGGTTTATATCCTCAAAAAATGATGTTTGGGTATATCCCAATCATCATTTTAGTGCACATTGATTGGGCATTTACAATAAAGCTAGATTGAAACTCCAAAGGGAATATTCTAGGACAATATATGTTCAATTTATAAAAAAATGAAGGATATATCTATTTTTAAAATGGTATTTTTTCATTTAATGTTCAAATATTATCCTACCCATAATCCTTGAATCTTTAATCCTTGTGAACAATCAATAATCATAATCATGCATTCTTAATTTATTAAATGTGTTTATTTATACATTGATAAATAATTAGTTTTTTATGGTTTTCCAACATGATATATTTATCGATTATTTTATTGTTGAAAATATTCATTTTTTTATAATATAATTTTTTTATGGGAAAATATTATATTAATTGAATCATTATGAAATTGTGATGTGTATTTTTAGTTAATCATTCCTTGAACAGTGTTCATGTAATGTTTTTTGATAGATTTCATTGCATTTTTTTAAATAGTGGCAGATGTGATTATATAGACCCCCCGTGCACTATTTGGTCTAAGGAGGCATCAATGATAGGGTAAATAGAGAGGCCGTTCCCTTTTTGATAAATGGCTTCGCACAATTACCCGAATGTAGGTTTAATATATTCTAGTACAATTCCATAATAATGTGTTTAATATGTTTGATATTATTTATTACAATAATTATATAATTTGTTATTTCTATCATGACATATATTCATTGTCACATTTGAAATATATTAACTTATTCAGTCATTTTAATTTCATATTTCAAAACTCAATATATTTTTTCCCATATTCAATCACTATATGATCAATTAGTTCTATCCCAACATATATTCATTGTTATGTTTGATATTGATTTATTTATTCACTCAATTTAATTTTATATGCCCCAAATTGGTTTATTAATTCATTCTTCACATCACTATATTATTATTTTTCATATCCTTGAATCTATTCATTTTTTTCATGGATTTATTTATGCACTCAGTTTATTTTATATAGAATAACTCGATTTATTTATTTTTTTCTCTTCACTACATAAATATATATTGAAATTATGGAATCTATTCATTATTATTTTGTTTATATATTTATTTATTCTCTTGGTTTCTATTGTAGTGGAACACTTAATTTCATTTTTTGATGTCATAATTACTTTTTTTATGATATTCCATTACTGAGAATCAAATCGATCCCTTTATATAGATTCCCATTTTACTATAGAAATGAATAGATATACTGCATATGAAAAATTGTTTGACATGAGAAATTTATTTTTTTCATTTTTTATGTGATGTAATTTTAGTTTCAATAAAATGTAAAATTCATTTATATACCAATTCTCACAAGGATATTAATTTTTGGATCTTTTGTATATTGTTCTAAGTATAAATATAATAAAATTTCCATCATCTTTGGGGTGTTGGGGTCAATTCTACTGTATTTGTTATTAGATGATGTTTTAGTATAATCTATTGGAACTATATTTATAAGAACATAGTTTTAAAATCATTTAACCCTAGGAGAAACCCTTAAGATATTTCTAGATTACATTAAATTCAAACAACAATGTTATTTATGCCCGATATATGTTTATTATTTTCATGATATTGAATATAATAGAAGTAACAACCATTTTAATACCCATTATCTATGTATATATTTCTATCATGAAATTGAAATTAAACTGGTGTGGGTATCATTGAATATGTTTGTTATTTTTGGGAATTAGGATTTGAAATATTTGTGTATAGAGCCTTTGATATAAATCCTAAGAGAACTAGGTTATGTATTACAAGTATGACCTTATAGGATTTAATCCCCCATGGTATTTATACAGATCCCTTTTATAGTGATAAAATATGTCATCATCTTGGTTTAGTGAGAGTTTGACAATGAATTAAATTTTTTGGATTTTATTTCTTTATGAGGGTCGGATGTACTATCTCAGATTTCAAATCAATTCTTTTTTAAAAATATACATATAAATAGCAATTACATTTAATTTTTGCAAATTGTTTATATTTTTTTCACTTCACTTATTTTTTACATATTATTCATGTAAATTAGATATTTATCTTTTAATTTTTTTAGTAAAAGTGTGGCTCACAGTCTGAGCGATGACCCATCACATTTGGGAAGAACATGGAGCAGAAACCCATTCTTAAAGGATTAAAACAGTGAAAACACTAATTCTAGAATATGCGATACCCTACATACATCAAAAATTCATATTATATATACACCACTTTTCATATAAACATGAATCTTTTTAAATATCTATATTTTTTTGAAAAATACATTCTATTTACTATTTGTTTTTTTCACACCCTATTAAAATTAAGTCATTATAATTTAATAGTTAATAATGTATTATTCATATTTCATATAATTTAATTGTTAGATTAATTAATTTTATGATATATTATATGAAATTTTATGTCATACATGATAAATTATATTATTAATTGAAAATAATTCATCATTATACATTTAAAATTGTTTTTTATTTTATTTTACATTATTATGTTTTATAGATTTGAAATTTTCCTTCAAAAGGTTATGTGAATTGTTTCATACTAAAAAATTAAATAGATATTTATTTTATTAATAGAGAATAGTAAATTTACCATTTGATTATATCTAATAAAATAACCACTATTATAACATGCTGACAAAGAGAAGTACTATTACATTTTAAAACAAAAAATACACATCAAGAATAAATAGACTAGTAAAACTTGGAATGGAAAATGTATAATCATATGAATGATCATTAAATTTACTAAAAGTGTTTTTATTGTTTTTAAATACCCCATAAATATCACCTATGAAATAAATATGAAAAACACAAATAGAAGAATTATGAAAACTATTTACATTGATTTAAAATATGTATAAAACATTATAAGAGATTCAAATAGAGGTAATGTGATAATTATGGCGTATTTAATGAAAATATGCCCATTTTAAATTATTATAATCAGAAAATACAGTTGATTGACATTATGACCATTATTCAATTAGAATATTGGTCATTATTATTGTTTAATATATAGATTAATTTATTTGACTACTAGGAAAGTATTATATTGTAACTAGAATTATATTATTATTTTTTATTATAAATATATTCCATAAAAATATTTTTATTATAATCTTATATGTTTTAAATAAAATATATTTTCATGAAACCATATTATAAATTTATTTTGAAATGATAATATATTTTAAAGAACACCTACAAAATTTTTATAATGGCTAGAATATTTATTTAACTATAAACATATTTAATATTCAATAAATAGAAAAATTAATTAAAATATAAAATTACAATAAAGAGTGAATTATTTTGATAATATAAATTTCATTTTTCAACATAATTCAGAAAAATTTACATAGTATTAATTTTTAATAGTTTTTGAAATTTTTTATTTTTGGTCTACAATGTGAAAATACACATTTTCAGAATACTATAACTACACAGAAATTCAGTCAGAGGCCACCTCAGACAATTTATTAAAATAAAGTAAAATTATAGTAAAAAATCACACAAACCCAAAAAAACAAACAAAATTAGAAATTATTTGAACCATACTCGTTACCACATCCATGATAGAACTCCTCATCCACAGTAGCTGATTCTCATTCCAATAATTCATAATTCTTTAGGAATTTGGAAAACTTCCTCCTAAGATTCATCCACTCCAAGGAGATAAACTCATTTAGAGATTATCCTGTATTTCCTTCCCTTCTGACAGATGACCAAGTGGACATCAGATTTGGCATAAAGAAGTAACATTTCCTCAGCCTTTTTCACAGGGAGATAATCATCACCTCATGGTTCCAAGACATACTCACCTTCCAATACTAAACAACGTTGCTAAATGATGGCCTGACCGAGCCACCATTATTTTCTTTATCACTCCCATAAATATTCTCCCATTTTCTAGGGACAACCACCACTTGATAATTCACGAACTGATTATACTGAATGTGTGTGTTAACATCAATCGTTGTTTAAAATTTTATTTATGGAATAACATAAGAAATATATATTTACTTTTATAAACCCATGATTATGATTTTTGAACCATTATTTTACACAATCGAAAAAATTGTGTTTATGTATAATACATGTTTCATATGAAAATTTCTTTTCCATAAATCTATAAATTGATTCAATTTAAATGGATTGGATTTTTTTAATTCAAAGAACAAAATTATTTAATAATATTAATTTTTATTTTTATTAAAAATTAATCATGTTTAAACAAAGATATACTGCAATATCGTCATTGTAATGTAAATAGTTAAGATTAAAAGATAAAATCATTAGAAAATTAAAAATAGAAAAAATTAAATATGTGGTTTGGGTTTTGAAACTCCATAACAAAAATTTCCAAAATTAATTATCAATCAAATTAATTTATATTAATTTCACCTGAATGTGGTCAACCTTAAATTCCAAATAATCACTATTTGATAAATTAAAACCACACATCCTCAATTAAAAATTTTAACACCATGAGTTTTTATGAATAAAATTTTCAAATAATTTAAATTTATTTTATTACTTAGTTTTATTTTAAAATATTTCTATTCTCATTTTATGAAAAACACATTTTTTAATCATGGGCTATACACAAAATCGAGCAAAACTTGTGTAACACGTTACACTAAGTTTTAACAAAACTATGATATGTTATTAATATATTTTTTTTAAATGCAACCATTATAAAAAATGTATTTAACATAGTGATATGAATAATAATTAAATTTTATTATATTTTTATTATAATGGTTTTATATAATGAAATAATATTGAAAAAAATTACTTAATTTTTAATAAAGTCTTCATTTGTTTCGAAAACAATATTTTCTCAAGAATATATTTTTAATTATGTTTGGAAACATTAATTAAATTTATTTATTAGAATTATTGAATCAAATTCTATAAAATTAAAATAACTTTTGAAATAATAATATCATAATTATCTAATAATTAATTTTTAATTTTTTTTTGAAAAGATTTGTGTATAGTGAAAAATACCGAATTTCAATTGAGAACATTCATTTAATTTAATTTACTTACAATGTAAAATTATTTAAGAAATTTTTATGAATGAAAAATTATATCAACTATAAATACATATATTCAATTTATTACAATGTAATCACTTTAATTTTTAATTTTGAATTAAAAAAATTGATCTTTTGAACATTTTCTCTTTAAAACACTACATTCTCATCACGTTTGGAGGGTCATTTTGTTAATTAAAATTTTCCTATTTTTTAGTGTAATTTGTAAAAATATATTTCATATTTTTAATCTGTATAATTTATATTATCCAATGATATCATCATAAATATTTACCCAAATGAATAGTATAAAAGTGAAAAAATGTATTTAACATGGTTAAGTCTAAAATGGTTTCATCGGGGGTTAAAATAAAATGATAGGTGTAAAACAATGAACCAAAAAATATAATCATTCAATTTGAGCTCCATATATCATCATTTTTTATCTTTCACTTTATATGTTGGCCCATTTTTGAGGCTCTTGGAATGATAAAAACACGGGTATGATTGAATCTTGTCAAAAAGATTAATTGTGAAACTAACTACAATTATAATCCTCTCTTATTTGCACAATAAATCCATTTAGTCATCCAAGTACTATACAAATCAATTACTAAATTCCCAATTTTCATCCTAAAGTCACTAATTTGGATAGAAATTCAACCATGAAAGGCATTTAGTGAATACATAATGAAGATACCCAAAGAATAAGTTACATTACTAGATGTGTGTTCTTGTTTTATTTCATCATCCAACTCAAATATTTATTATAATTACATTAAGATATAAAAATAGTATATAAAATATTCTAATATGTTTTTATGTTACGTTAATGACCTACAACCATCTTCACATCCATCAAATGGGTTATGAAATTTGTGTTCCTCTATACAGTGGACTACCACCTCGTGAACCATTGTCATTCATTTTTCATTTAATGACCATCCCAAACAAATATAATGGTGGACTTATTTTATAAATTATATATCTAATATGCAATAATTTTTTTAATTATTATATCATACATATATTCATGGCTTCCATTTTTTGGGAATATTATAATATCGCTCGTGTGTACGATATACTGTCAACCTATGAAGCAATGTGATTTCTTCACAGTTTGCATGGATGATATTAATGATGTTTTTAGTGAATATATATGATATATGTGATATTAAATTCTTATTAAATAATAATATATAATTTACCATTATTTGTTCAATAAAATAAGAAAATTGGAAGCAGTGTTCATCCATCCTAAGACCTATTGTCTCCATGAATGTGGTATTTTATTTTCGATCACTAAATTTTTTGGACTAAAATAATAAATTCAATAATAAATATATATGATATTAATAAAATTGTTATCATTTTTGATAATATGAATCCATAATAAAATTAATAAGATAAAATTTATAACAAATCTAAAAATATACAAAAAACTAAGTTGTCAATAACTGAAATATAAATATAAAATTTATTTGTCAATATAGGGTTAATAAAAGGTCATAATAAAATCATAATTAGTTTGATATATATGAAATTTTTCCTATAATAGAATTATTATAAGTTTATATTTTTTTTACGTCATTTTTTTACATTCTTGAAGAAATTCAAAACATAAGGGATGCCTTTTTTCGTAATTTTTGTTATTTGAGACGTTTGATATGTAATTCACATATATTTTTTCATGAGGAGAATATATAAGAACTTTTACATGTAATTTAATGAATTTATTTTTCCTCATAATAAATTATGTAATATTTTCTCTAATTCCATCATGGAATTTACGATTCAATGTTAACATCATGGTAATGATTTTATTTTTCAATCTCAACATTTGTCATATTTTTTTATGATTATGTTTCTAATTATTAAAACATGGGATCTATATATAGAGAACTAAATAATTTTTTTAACATCTAAGTGTTCATGATATTTCAAAGAAAAATATATTTCACTATTTTTTAATTAAAATAATTGTGATTTTTTAAAGAAGATCAGACATTATTTTTCTCATCAGTATGAAATCAGTTTTCTACAAAAACAATGTTTTAAATAATTTCATTATAATATATTTATTCTAATATGATTTTTAAAAATAATTTCTACCAATGTTTTACTATTAATTTCTTTTCAGGGTATCCCCATTGTGTTTTAAATACAATGCTTGTATGAATTTTCTAAAAAATACCAAATACTTTTTTGTTAACATTTATTGAAACATTGAAAAATATTGTCTTCATGAACTATTATTTCTTTGAATATTAAATATAATTTATTGAATATTGTCTTCATATAATAAGATATTAATGAATTATTATGTTTAAAATAATTCTTTTTAAATTAGACATGATATTTTCCTAAAAAAGTTTTTAAACAGTTTTTAAAGGATCTCTTATAATTATTCGTGGTTATTTTTAATGAAATGGATTTTAAAAGTAGTTTTATGTTTTTAAAAAGGTTTTTCAGTGAAAATATATTTTCTTCATGGAATTTATTAAATGATATATCAAATCCATTTTATATATAAGATGACATTCCCTGATGTTAATTATTCATTACCTGTAATACAATTCATAGATTACAATCTTATTCTTTCTCTAAATGGATTATGATTATGTGGGAATGATGATTATTAAACATGAATATCATACGTATCTTATATAATAATTAAGATATGATGAATCCATCTTGTTTTCATATATTATTTTAGAATGATATGATTAAATTATTATGAAATGTATCACTTTTCCAATGGTTATGATATTAATAAATGATTATAAAAACCATTTAATTTAATGGATTATCATATATTGAATTTTTATGATCATAGGGAATGATTAATTTTTTTTAATTATGATGTTGAGGGGATCTATATATTCCTCTAATTCATTGTATTATGATTTATATATCATTCGATATGTAGAAAATGAATCGGTAGTGAACTCGATTCGGTAAGGGAATTTTTCTATTATGGTGGCCTTTCGAGTGAACCTTGAAAAATATGATGGTATTTTGGGAAAACCCATTACAATAAGATATCCTTATAAATAATCCTCTAATAATATGGAAATGATTTTATATTATTATGTGAATGTAAAAAATCATTATATCATGCTAATGTTAATATCTCTTGGATAATGTTGTTTGATTCTATTATGATTAATATCTAATGAAAATCCAATATTTATTACTTGAATCAAGATTTTGATCATTGATAAATAGTTTATTGTTATCAAATGTGATGACCATGTTCACATACCCTTTTGTTCATGTTATTCTTTTGTATCTCTTTTATTTACCCTTACTGAACATCTGAGCTCAACCTTCCTTACCCTTTCATTCCTCTGGTTATGATGAAATGTATGAGGTATGATGTGTCTATGAAGGATTATATTTATTAAGAACATAGATGGATATTATGAAGATCAGATGTGAACTAATTATTTATAAATCCTTTTTCCTAAATGCACTAAACTAATATAGTTATAAGGTGTTTTTTTGTAGAGTAATAAATATTAATCTAAAAAGATGTCATATGTATGTATAATAATCCTTCATCTCTAGAGATGGTATTAGAGGATAGGTATATTTATCCTTCATTAAAAATTATGACAATACCTTATTGATATCCTAAAAAATTCTATGGGTTATTCTAAGGATGAGTCAACTTATAGGAAATCGTCCTAGAATATTGGAAAAGGATATAGTGATAAGATTCCAAGAAATTACAACCATGTCAGGTTACTATAAGGGGATATGGATCTGGAGTATAGGTACCTAGTTTTAATAAAATAAAAATGGTTCATTGGTCTAAACATGATCTTCATATAGTGCACAATAATGGGACATGTTTCATTCATAGTTTGACACTCTTAGAAGATTTTCTTTATAAAACCACAAACTCTTTATGAATAATAAGGAAGTATATAAATTGATAATGAGTATGAATGACCTAGGATAAACCTAATGTGTCATAAATTAAATATGGTTTCATTATTCATAAAACCTATACGATAATTTCAGTATTATTTGGTCCCTATAATGTTTAGAGATTTTTATGCTATTCCTTTTGGTTTTAGTCAATGGTTGGAACCTGAATTAACTATGATAACATAAGAAGAAAGGACAGTGAAATGATTTTCCTCCTAAATATTCAAACATTATATTAGAGGTATTTTAAAACATTATTGATATGTTCATGTAACATTATCAATATATGAATCATGTTGGACTTCCAAACAAACAAATTTAGGGAAAAAATTCAGTTGATTCCTTCTTGAAGATGTGTCCACCATAATTTAGTGGTTCCTCTGGTACAATTGTTTCTAAATAGTGGATCAACACAAATAAAAATTTATTATTCATTCTCAAGTATTTGATACCTGGTAAATTCATTTTGGTACTATACCATTTGGATGTTTATGAAAGTAATCATTATAAGTTTATCAATCTTTCAATGAAACATGGTATGACGGAATCCATGGATCAGGACATGTTCAAGAACATGTTTTTCAATAATTACATTCATTTACTTATTCATATGAATATATATAATTATTTCCATGAAAAAATAAGAAATTATGATGAATATTCTATTACCACAAATATAATTTTATAACACTTACATGTTACACTTCTGGTATTATCAACCAACCGAAAAGTGAGGTTGGTCGATTATTTAGTGTCTTAAAACCAAGACTTTGAATGTAATTAGCCTAAGTGCATTCATTAAATATGAAATGAATTTTTGATGTTATATAAAGGTGTAAATGGATGTTTTGTTTAAGTATCAATTTCATGGTTTTGATAATAATTGGAAAATTGAAATTGAAAGGATAATATAATAAGTTTGGAGATAAGAACACAATCATTCCATTATGTTTAATGTTCCAGAAGAAACATATAAGAAATATACACAAGGTGAGTTGAAACTATTTTATTAGTGGATGGTAAGTTCATCATGTAATTTGTTTCAAATATAATTTGAAGAAGGTAACTAATGATTCGAATTGAATGAAAGATCCGATGACTGCACCACCAACACACTAGTGAATCAAATATAAGTAGTATGGTAATTATTCTATTGAATCTGAAAATAAAATTGTTACAGATGATAGAAAACATTAGAAACATATTATATTAATAGGAAATGGTAAATCTTGTGAGATAACTATTTCTTATATGGGATGTGATAACCATATGGGGAAATTGATACTTACCCGCCACTATAGACATTAATATTTTATATTTGACTATAGATAAACACATTATTTTATATATAATGAATTTTATAATAGTATCAAGATGGAACCAAAATTATTATATGTATACATTATAATTAATATAACTAATGTTATGATAATTACATATCATTTCTATGATTTATCTCTTATTGATTTTGGTGGGAATGTTCTTCCTAAGATTCTTCTCATTCTACCTTTGGTTGAATTTGGTGTTATCTTAGGCTTGGATATACCATCTCTACTTAAATTCATGATAATTTTTTTAGAACTTTAAGTCATGTGGGATATTAAAAATTAACCTACGATCTTTTATAAATGTGATGATATGTATAAACATCTAATGATGATTTCATAAATTATATGAGACTTAATTCCCATTTAGGATGGGTTATATCTTTAATGGTTCGAGAGAAAATTAATATTGATGATATTAATATTATGATTTAATAAATTGATATATTTATTTAATATATTACTATCCTTCAACCAAAATTATTTTTTGAGTTCTATGTGAAACTCATACCTGGTTCCATAGCTATTATAAATACTTCATACCAAATAACCTCAATTGAGTTGTCAGAATTGATGATGCAACATGATGAAAATGTATACCAGGGATTCATTCAACCAAGAATGACACCATAGGATTCAGCTTCTCCTTAATCAAAAATAAATATGGTTCAATGTGAATCTATATTAGTTATCAGGAGATAAACATGATCACAATTAAGAACATGTGTCACCTTCCCTATATTGATTAATTGTTTGATCAGCTAATGATGTTCAATAATATTCTATGATTTAACTTCATTACAGATTTCATAAGTTGAAGATAAATAAAGAGGATATAACAAACAAATAATTTCATTCATGGTATGGCCACTATGAATTTATAGTGATCCAATTCAATCTTACTAATCCCCCTATACCTTCACAGATTTAATTAATAATATTTATACATTACTCTGATCAATATTAGGTTTTCTTTATAGAAGTTATTCTTGTATATTCAAAGTGAATACAAGAGTATGATTATCACTTGAGAATTGTATTGAAGACTCTAAGGAAGGATAAACTATCTAAAAAAATTAAAGAGTGTTTTTTTAGATCTATATTTTTTTTTATTTTTTAGTCATATAATATCTTGAGAGGTTATATCATTAGATCTATCCAATAAAGAGGCTATTTAGTGTTATCAAAGAAAAACCATAGTGGATGATATATATATCTTCATTGGTTTATATAAATATTATCATTGGGTTATGGATATCATCTCTTAATTATTTAGTCATTTCTCCATGTTAACATAGAAGGGAGCCAAGTCCCTCTAGATAGATGTATATGAGGAAAATATCATGGACCTAAAGAAGAAGTTGTCGAAACACTTTTTTTACATTAAACTATAGTTTAGTATGGTTTTTACTCTATAGTGATGTATCCAAGAAGGGATTGGGATGTGTTATTATACATAATGTCATGGATTTATCTTATGCCTCACCAAAATTGAGGATTCATACAAAATTTTACCCAAATCATTATTTGGAGTTATCTACATTAGATTTTTCTTTAATGATACAATGGACATGTTTTTATTAATAATATTTTTATATATATAATGATCCTATATATTTAGACAATATATTCACATAAATTTAAATTAATATGTGCCAATGAATATTGTTAGATATCATTAAAGACTATAATTTCTAATGAAATTACCACCCTGTGACATTAAACAAGGTGGTCGATGCTTTGAGTCAGAATAATCATGATAGATTATCCATGATGTAGACTAAAAAATATAAAATATTTCTTGATTTATAATGGATGAATATAAATACCAAAAAACAAGGGTATAATAATATATTTATAAATTTAATGTTTTACAATGTATCCATTAAATGATAATAGATGAGTAGTATATTGATATTGATCTACAGAACAAGATTATAAATGACCTTGAGTTTAACATTGAAAATGATTGAACGATATGGGTTAGGATATTTATATTTGTTTCATCCATACCAGATTTGAAGAATTATATTTTGGAGGAAACTCAAATTTCATCATTCTCTATTCGAATAGAATGTATGAAGATATATTGAGATTTAAAAGATTACATCACGTAGGATGAAATGAAGATATATATAATCGAGGTTCTATCTCTGTTCTTGGTATTTCATAATGTTAAGGAAGAAAAATAAATGTATAAAGGATTTTTATATACATTACCGATACCAGAATATAAATATGTGAATATCACCATTGATTTTTTGATTAGAATCCCTGAAATTTATAAAGGGATAAGGTTATATGGGATATATTTTATCACAATACTTTGTTAGTAAACTTTATTACAACTAGAGAATACTTATCTGTAGATAATATTTATAGGATATACATTATAGAAGTTCTATGGTTTCCTACCATACCACATTCTATTGTGCATGATCAGGATTTGTGGTTTACCTCAATGTTTTGGGGAAGTGTTCAACTATCTCTTGATATAGAGTATAGATTAAACACTGTGTATCATCCTTAGATAGATGGTTTTCCGAAGAGAATAATTCAAACACCTGAAGATATGTTGAGATAATATTATTTATATTTCAAAGGTAATTGGGATGAATACCTTCCTCAAATTTATATTTCTACCAGTAATACATTTCACTAATGAATTCGTATTTCTTATAATGAATCCTCCTTGAAATGAATTTTCTAACTCCTATATGCTAGAATGAAACTCTATAAAGAAAGATATTGAGACATAATATATTTGATGAAATTGATGAGTGGGTTAGAGATATAAAGAAACACATGAAATAAGATCAGATTCGGCTGAAAATTAAGGATAATAATCACCATCGAGATGTATAATATTGATTTCATATTATTGTGTTTCAAATAGATTATCATTGGAATAAGTTTATGAAATTCAGGAATAAATGGAAACTAAACTCTAGGTATATGTGTCCTTTTGAAAGCATTTATCGTATCTAGATGGTATCATATCTACTCAAGCTTGCACCAATCCTCTATCATAATGAAGATGTGTTCCATGTATCACTCATGAGGAAGTATATAGCTATCCGTTCACATGTACTGATCTAAGGGTCCATACTAATAGAGGAAGATCATTCTTATGGGGAATAACAAATAGGGATTTTCTATCATACATTGAATGATCTATGAAACAAGAGAACTGATATAACAAAAAATTTAAAAGAATCCACTAGTTTAAAAAGCTATATGGGAACTTGAAGAAAATATTAGATAAAAGTATCCTTATTTGTTTATATTGGAGTTTTGAATTTCTCCGGAAAAATCATTTAAAGGGGGTTGAATGTAACACCACATGTTTTAATGAATTATTAATTTTTTGAATAAATTAAATTTTAATAATTGATTATTTTATTTTAAACACCAATTCTGTCATATGTTACACAAACGAAAAATTCCTTATTTTTCTACACACAACATTGAATTTATCATTAATTACATGAAAACATATGTTTTAAAAAAACCATAATATATTATTAATAGAGTTATTTAAACACTAAAATTATTATTTGGCTCGAAAACATAGTGTTATTAATAGTAATAAATATTTTTAGATATTTATTATAATGGTGTTTAAAAAGGATTCATATTCTTAATAAATTACTTATTTATCACTATAGTATTTATTTGATTCAAAATTACTATTTTCTAAAAAAATTCAATTAATTTCATTATACTATATAAAATTAAATTGTTTTAATTTTTTTAAAATTATTATAATAAATTTCATGTCATTTTTAAATAACTTTTTAAAAATTATATTAAGGTGAATTTTTGGGATTGTTCTGAAAATTTTCAAAAATAGTTAAAAATAATAAATTTTATTTGAAAACATCATTTTTTTTAATTTAATTATATTGATAAATTATATTTTAAATTTATTTAAAAGTATAATTAGTTCAATTATATATCCATTAGTATAATTTATGTCATTTTCAAAAAAATTATTGATTTTTGGTGTAAAAACATTTCATCAAATGGATCATTTTATCTCTAAAAACCTATATTCTTGTTGCATCTTGAGGATTATTGTTTAAATTTAGATTTCCAAATTATTATAAAGAAATTTGGAAAAATAGATTCCATATTATGAATTATAATTATTTAAATTATATAACAAATTTTAATTAATTTAGGTTCACAATGAATAAAAACACAGGTAAAAACAATTACTGTGATTAAGGAATAAATTGTATTACAGGATGATAATAAAAAAATATAGTGATCCAGAATGACTAAAAACATTCTGATCAAAAATTTCATATATATATTTCACTCCTTATCATCTACATGATCTAAAATGGACAATTTTGTACTCTTATGTCATGATAAAAACATTTGAATGGATCAGTCTTTTCAAAATATTATAGTTATGCCACTCACCTAACGTATAAAAGGCCACCCCCACCCATATATTTAGCGCAACATCAATAAATTTATTTATGTCAAATACTTATAGAAATAATTTCCAAAATTCCATATTTTCATAATAGAATCCATAAATTGGACACAAATCCATGAAATGAAGGCTGGTAGGGAAAACATAAGGAGGATACCCAAAGAAGAGGCAATATTCGTCAATGATATTTTTTGTTATTTATTACACCAACACATTAAATTATTTTTTTACAATTATATATCAATAAACTCAATTAATTCCATATATTGATATGTTTTTATATGAAGGGAATTAACTAAAACCATATCCACTACTATCAAATGGGTTACGAAATCATTCTTCATGTGGGCGGTGGACAACCGCCTCATGAGATATTATCATTCATTTTTCCATTATCAACTATATTGGTCTTATATAATTATGGATTTATTTTCTATATATGATAATTATGATATCATTATTCTTATTTAATTACTATATCAGACATGCCTTCATGCTTCCAATTTTTTTTGAATATGACAATATTGCTTGTGTTTATAATGAACTTCCACATCGTGATATGTTGCGATTCATTCACTATTTACATTGATGGTATTAAAAATGGTTTTAATGAAAATATTTTATGTATATAATATATAAATGATTATATAAATATAATAAATCATTTAACTTTATTACATTCAATCCATTAAAATAGGTAAACAATGATCTTGCATACGTACAACTTATTGTCTCCCTAAATGATCTATTTAATTTTCTATGACATAATTTTATTGATTATAATAATTAAATATATAATTAATATTTATAAAACTTATATCATGGTTATTATTATAGATTTTATTTAACACTAATCAAAATAACTGGACTATCTATATAAATATCAAAATATATACGAAAAACAATGTGGTTATTACACGAAATGTAAAAATGGACTATCTAAAAAATGGATAATAAAATGTAATAATAAAATAATATATGGTATGATATATAAAAATATAGTTCTTTATTATATGTATAATAGAGTTTTATTTATTATAAAAGCGATTTATATTTCTACAATGCATTATAATACATAAAGTAATGAATTTCTCTCAAATTTTTCCACCATTAAGATGTAAGATATTTTATGTACCTATATAATTTCATACGGACTATGTATATCCCCTTTTACATATTATATCATGAATTTATTTATCCTCATGTTATTTTATGTTTCACCTCATTTTATCTCTTAATGGGGATTATGATTAAATGTTACCAATATGGTAAAGGTTTAATGTTACAATCTTATCATTTTTTGGGATTGTTTTTTTTATTATGTTCCTCATGATAACATATTATGATCAATATCTCATTAAAAACTCTTATTTTATTATTCTATTTTTATTAATTCTATTTTCAATTAATAATGATATTTGTTTACAATTTTTCTCTTAAAATAATCCATATCTTCTTCTTAAAATTCTAACTTTATTTCTCCCTTCAATCAGAACTCTATTTTATACGCCAACCATGGTTTCTAAAATTGAAATAATTGTTTTATTATTATTGAAAATTTATTTTTATGATTAATTATTACCCATTTTTGACTATTTAAAATAGTTTCCTGAAATGAATCATCATATATTTTTCTAAACAATTCACATATTTCATTTATCAAAACTGTGAAAGGAATATTTGTTTTGACTTATAAAACATAAACAAAACATCCCATAATCACAAATATTATTTTTTTGGAAGATTTGTTTTTTTGAATGGTTTTTTATATAAAATTATTTTCATGATTTTTATTTTTAATTATTTTCAACATGTAAAGGGAGATTTCTATTAACAAATATTCAATTATTCTTAATATACTAGTTTATAATCATTCTTGGTTACTTTTAAATAATTTTATTTTAAAAGAACATATATCTTATAAAAATGGGTTTCAATGAAAATTTATCTTCATCAATAAATGTTTTTTATGATAGACCAAAACTATTGTCATTCTAATATGAAAAATGTTGATGTTAAATACTCGTTAATGTGAATATAATACAAGGATACCATTAATATTTATTATGAATGAATTATTTTATAATGACATGAATTTTGTGAAATGTGATTCTATTCAATGAGTTATACCATGGTAAAACTATAATGAAAAACACTTCTTTTTATAGAACATGTTTTGATGAAATTGTGAATTTATTATGAAACCTTTCTCTTTTACAAATGTTATTCTATGATGAAATGTTTATGAAACCTATTCCAATTCATGGATTACAATAATTTTAATGTTTATGATCTTGTTCCTAACATAAATATGGGTTCAATTATTCAAAAAGTGAGACATTTATCTCCCAATAATGAGTTGTATAAAGGCTTATATCTCATGGGATAAATATAACCAGAATGGGGAGTGAACCTAGTCAATAAGGTACATTGTCCACCATGATGGACTTTGGAGTGAACCATAAATACTATGATGATTTTTGGAGTCAACACATTAACATAGGATATCCTTTGAAATTATCATTTACTTTATGGAATGGATTTTAAATTATTACGTATATGGAACAAACCTATGTCTCATGGAAATGTTATACTCTTATGGATCATGTTTATTGGTTACTTTATGATTGAGGTCTTAAAAAATTCTAATCTTTATTCATTGAATAAATATTATGATCATTGATATAGAGGGTATGTTCATAAAAAAATCTAATGTTTAGATGGCCTTATTTTCATGTTATTCTTATGTGTCTCATATGTTTACCTTTACTGAGCATATGATTTCAACATTTCTTATGATTCCTTTCCTCAGTTTTTGAGAAAATTTACTATGTATGATACATCTAATAAGGGTGTTATTTAGGAATAAAAATAGTGGTAGAATACTTATTTAACCTAATAAAAATTGTTTTATGTTTCCTTATTTTTTAAGGAACTAATCTAATATGGTCTTCCACATTGTGTTTGTGCAATGTAATTAATATTTATCTAAAATGGTGTAAATTTTATATAAGAAAATACTAGGTCCCTATATAATCATCAATGCATTACATTCTCACTTTACCCAACAAACCCACTGAGTATGAATCATCTCTGAATATACCTTTAATGAGTATCCCCTTGGTGGTTATATGGTTATAATAACCCTCTATCAATATTTAATATGATTCCTCCCATGGAATGGGTCCTCAATAATCATCATTCCTTTCCAAGATCACTACCTTTGATGTATCTCCCTCTTGATTTTTATTCAATACAGTTCCATGAATGTATTTCTAAGGTATTATATTCCATTTTATATGATGTTGCAGAGAGTTTATTTATTCTCTCTCAATATACCCTTTTTCTAAGCTGTTATTATAAAAAAAATATGGTTTTCCCCAATCATCCTATATTATATTCAATTGAAATTAATTTATCATATTATCATCTGAGATTAATCTTTATATTCATATATTATTTTATTTATGTTCTATTTTCATCTATTTGAAGTATAATCCGTGAGATATTATTTATTTATTCTCATTACACCCATTTTCCAAGAAATTTGTAATCGCAAACTATCTCATAACTACAAAACCATCCTAAACATTTGGAAAAGTAATGTGTATATAGTTTTCCCATAAAAAACATCCATATCTATATTTTAAAGATATATTTGGAATTGGATTAGATTAAATAAGTTGTTTTATCCCATAAATGAGTTGGTTGAATATATCATACTCATTATTTTGGAGCATTGTTAATAGACCCTTACTATGCACCTATTTTGACACTAACATGGGATGATATTGGATTATCCAAATTATATTTATAGAAAATTAGCTTGAATTTATATATTATTTTATTGTTATTATTCCTTTAATGTTGATATCATTAATGATACTAGACACCTAGGAACCTTGAAACCTTAATTCTTATAAACACCCAAGAAGTGAAATATCATATCCTTCACTTATTAAGGGTGTTTAATTATAAATTGTGAAATAATTAGTTATTTATTAATGTATTTCACCTAGATATATATATTTATTATTTGATTAATTGATAAAAATTCATACCAGAAAATTCATTATATTATAAATGAAAATGTTGTTAGATATTCTCCAGTTACAAATTGTTCTATGTATTTATTTTCCTCCATTCCTTGAAAATTAAAACATTTAATATTTTTTATTTTATTGACTGCATTGGAATTTTACCTATTGAGAGGGGGCCAAAATAATATATCCCTTTAGTTCACTAATATGACTATTGAAAAAAACTAATATAGGATTATAGGATAATCCTTACCCATTATATAAGATGTTTAGGCTCAAGGCCTCGATGGTATGTTTAGGATTTATGGAATAATAAATTTCCATTAATATATGATCATTTATTGATATCTTGGTATAAATTATGTATTATCATAGTCTTGGAATAATTTATTCTATCTACTTGATTTGATATGGAAAACCCTGCTTATTTATTTATTCCTCCCGCCACCATTCTATCATTTATTTATATCCTAGAATCTATTCATTGTAAGGTTGGATATGAATTTATTTATTCTCTATGATTCATTTGATATAGAATAACTCATATTTATATATACATGTATCCGATAACTCTATTATCATATTTTTATATCCTGTTATTTATTGACTATTCTATTTGACATGGATTTATTTTCGCTCTCAATTTTATTTTATGAATAATAACTCAAATTATATATTCATTCCTCTATTTTCTACATATTTAGTGATCGGTATCCTAGAATCTATTCATTTTTAGGTTTTAAATGGATTTATTTTTTCTCTTAGATTTTTTTTATGGAACAGATTAATTAATTTATTCATGTCATAACATATTCTAATCTATGTTATTCCATTACTAAGTGTTTGAGATCGCCCTTAATATTGTTTCCCATTTTCCCTTGGAAATCAAAGAAAATTAATAGAATTAAAAAATTGATTTCATGGATAATTATAATGTCTTAAATTTTTTTAAGTGATGTTAATTTTTTTTCATTATAATGTATAACTAATTTACATATGTAGTTTATATTGATACTAAATTGTTTGATCCACTATATTATGATATAATTATGAATGTAATAAAAAAAGCTATCATCTCTATGGTAATGGGATTATGGTGGTTAAAAATAAGGTAATTTTTTTTTGGAATTAAGGTAATGTTGATAAATAGATATAGTGTTACCGACAAAATTCTTGATCATATTGAGATGGTTGCTTATCACTTTGTGATTCAACTGAATATGTCTCATGTTTATGACATGTTCCATTTATTCATCATATTCTCCTCAAGATCCAATATTTCCTCTTCAATTTTATGATTTTTCCAAATTATCTTTACCAGTCGAGTCATTTTATTCCTCAACATTTGTTCTTTAGTGTCAAGAATCGAGATAAGATATTTATCGTAAGATAGTTCAAGTTCCAATTATATACCTTTATAAGTGAGGACATGTGTTAGGTCTGGCATGTACTTTCCCAACATTGAGACATGAAACACATTTTTTATATTAGACAGGCTAGGTGGCATAACCAAATGGTATGAAACATCTCATATTATCTCTAAAATTTCAAAAGGGTCTATGTACCTAGGGCTCAGTTTCCCTTTATTTCCAAACCTTTTAACACCTTTACATGGAGTTACATTTATGAAATCATAATCTCTCACATGTATATCTAAATCCTTCCATCGATTATCAGCATATCTATTTTTTCTTCTTTGAACTTATTTGATATTTACATGAATATTATTTATATTTTCTGTTATTTCCTCGATAAGCTTAGGGCCTAGAATCTTCTTTTTATCCAACTTCGTCCCCACATGTTGGTGCGCGACATCTCATTCCATACAGTGCTTTATATGGTGCCATTTAAATACATGAATGAAAACTATTATTGAAGGAAAACTACACTAGAGTTAAATATTGATCCCAAATACCTTTAAATTCAAGTGAACATGGTCACAACATGTCCTATATAGTTTGGATCATCCTTTTTGATTGCCCACCGGTTTGTGGGTGACAAATAGTACTCAATGGAATCTCAGTATCCAAATATTTCTAAAGAATTTTTTTTGACTTTCGATGTAAATCATGGATCACGAATAGAAACAATTCAAATAGGTTCTCCACAATGTCTCACATCATAATTGATATAGTGTTTTTCTAGGTGCACCAATGGAAAATCCTCTCGTATAGAGAAGATATCTTCAAATTCTGTAAGTCGGTCAACAATTACCCATATTGCATCATTCAATCCTGGTGTTTTCATAATCCAGTATCAAAATCCATAGTTATTCCATCCCATTTTTATATAGAAATATGCATAGGATTCATGACTCTTCAGGGATGTTGTCTTTCAACATTCACTTGTTGATAGACTAAACATCTTGTTACATAATCATCAATTTACCTCTTCATGTTAACCCACCACAAATGATGTTTCAAATATCTATATACTTTAGTTATAATAGGGTGTATAGATAAATTTGAGCTTTGATAATTATCTCATAACTCTCTTTTTATCATGGGTATATAAGGAACACACAACCTTTTCCCAAAATTTCAGAATTCCATCTTCAAAAATGAAGTCATTCAACTTCCCAACATTCACATCAAAAATTTTATTTATAGATTCTCATTATCATACTGTGATGCATTACATATTTCTAATAATGATGGTTGCGAATCCATTTGAAAAAGAAGTGATGTTTCACCTTCTATGATAATTCTCATATCCATCCTCACTATATCTATGTACAAAGGATCCTTTTCAATATTTATTTTGTTGAGAACTCCATGATCATTCATGCTAAACGCATCAACAACATAATTTGAATATCTTAGGAGGTTGTGTATGGAACAATCATAATATTTGAGTAGCTTAATATATCAACTTTGCTTTATGGTGAGTTTTTAATGTGATAATATATACATCAGACTTTTTTGATCTATATATATCTCGCATCTTCCACTTTAGAGATAGTGTCTCTAAAGTTTTAGAGAAAATATCATAGCAACTTACTCAAGATCATGAGTTTTATTTTTTTTGTTCATAAAATTGTAACTACCTTGATTCATAGGTAGAAACTCTATCATTGGGTATAAAGACACCACCAAGTCCTTTTTTTAAATCATCACTATAGAAAGGACACCCTAGTGGATTTCATTTGAATTTTTTTCCTTATACTATTGAAAAAAATAAATAAATGATGATGATGAAATAATCACAATAGATAAAAAACCCACAATTCCCCAATGTTAGAGTTAGGATCATATCATTCATTATTTGCTTCTTAAATTGTTTGAAATAATCCTCATTTTATTTTTTCCACTTGAACTAAACCCCTTTACGTGTCTGCTTGGCCATTTGATTGGATAAACAAGAGAAGTTCTTAATAAAATGATGATAATAACCTACTGAACCAATAAACTACATACATCATTTACATTAGTTGTAGTATGCCATTATTTAAATCACTTTTTCTTAATAGGATCAAAATATATTCCATCAAAGAGAAAATGTGTCCAAGAAAAGAAACTAATTAAATCCAAAATTCACACTTTCTAGACCATCCATATAACTCAGTTCTTATAAGTGTCTTTAGAATAGTTCACAATTGATTTTAATTTCTTTGTAGCTTTTGAAGTATAAAAATATATCATCTATAAATACCACCACAATTTCATCATGATATTCCTTGAAAAACATATTTATTAGTTCCATGAAGGCAGAGGGTGAATTAGGTAGTCCAAAAGGCATTCCTGTAAACTCATAATTTCCACACCTGGTTCGAAATATTGTCTTTGGAATATCTTCCTTCCTCACACACAACTAATGATTTCCAGATCGATGATCAATCTTCAAAAAATAATGACATCCATTAAATTGATAAAATAAAACATAAATGCAGGGTATGGGATTATAGTTCTTTATTTTTATAGCATTGATCCAGCTATAGTCAATGCCCAACCACCTAGATCCATCGAACTTTTTAATGAAAATAAAAGGGGATCCCTATAGACAAACACTATGAATAATAAAAATTTTGTGACTAAATTACTAAATTTTTTTCTTTGGTTTCACTAATTCTATAGTGTTCCTTCTATAACGGGTCTTTGATAGGGGCTATGAATTAGGAATAAATCAAGGTAAAACTCAATTTCTCGCTCAAGAGTATGTCCAAGTAAATCCACTATAAACACATCAACTTATTGTTTCAAAAAATGTGTGTCCTCTATTTGAACATTCCTTTCTTCACCCATAGTTATGGAATTCCCTTCCTCCCCAATAGTTGAATTCCGTAGAGCTACTGGGGGTGGATCTAGATGAGAATCAGATGGTGATGTCTCTTTTATAATGATCTGGGAATCCAAGTCGCCCTAAAAAATTGTAACATGCATCTTCATGAAATAATTTTTTGCATCATGGTTCTAAATCCAATCCATACAGAGGATTATATAAACTTCAATCATGTGTATGATAATAAAATCAACAGATAAAGAATGTTTATATGCTATAATGGGGATTACCTAACACATCATTGTTGCAATGATAATTCCCTTAGGAGTTATAACAGACAAGAACCTTACTAATTCAAATTTAATATATCTAATTTTATTGGAAATCTGAAATGTTATGAAAGAATGTGATGATCCATAATCAAATAAGTCATTGGTTATGTTTGAAGAAATGATTAAAGTACATAACACCACGTCTTTAGGAACTTCAATATCAGCAGTTGTGATCATAAAATCTTGTCCCTACTCCCTTGGAATTTTATAAGGCACATTTCTATGACATTTTTTAAAATCATTAGAATAGTGTCCCATATCTCTATGATTATAGAATTGAACAATAATGAATTCTTCTTTAAAGGTGATGTTCTGGTCAAAGACCAAAACACATACTTTATTATAAAATTATGAACAAGAATGGATTACATGAGTCTAAAGTATGGATTTTTTGAACATCCCTAACATAAAGGGGAAGTAACTTAGGGGGAAGGTCATCCCTCCATGAAACCTCATCATTAAATATCATGTTGGAAAGTCCATGAGTGATATTTTTAGATTCTTGGTAGGTATGGGTGACAATGAAGTTGAGTTCCGATTGAGAGTGAAAACAGTCCATCCCGCAAGGAGTGAGAGACCATCCTAGGTGAACGACGCCATTCCAAATGGCTTGGACAATATTAGTTGAGTCTCTCTTGATCCAAATGTTGTTCCAGTTATGCAGCTTCGCAAAAGAAGTAGTGTGAATCACACTCATCATCTCAGCTTTTAGGGAACATGTGATGCTACAAGATCCATAGAAGCATCTATGAACCTGGTCCAGGTGGTTTTTGCAGATGGCGCCACATCCCATAGGGTCTGGTTTCCATTAGAAGACCCATCAATGTTGATAACACATGAGAGTATATATTCAATTGATTAGAATGTTTGTAAATCTTGTTCCCACCAGAGGAATGGCTTTAGGCCCTCAAAAAATCAATCAATCTTACTCCATGTATTATCTATATAGTGTAAAATATTCCTCTCAAACCTTGTGAAGTTAACTTCAAACTTTTCAACATTCTAATCTTCTTTTTTTCTCTAACTCGAAAAAATTTACTTTTTGTATCTACTCTCTGTTCACGATGAATTTATTTCTCAATGAAAAGTTCATTAAATTCACACCATTCAATTTTTTCTATATCTTCCTCCCATTTGTGTTTTGAATTAGTGACCACCATTATTCAGCATCTCCCAATAGATGATAAACTGCCATGACAACCTTCTACCTTTTGATACTTCCCAAGGTGATAATTATCTTCTCTAAGGAACTTATACACTAATCCACTCTGAATGCATTTTTAGTCCCATTAAACGATGCAGGCTATTTTCAAATAAAGCTATCCAACAGAGCTCCTCCATGTTGAGGATCCATATTCTTCACATGGGTAAGGTTATTGATCATAATCTGAGTATGTTTTCCCAGAATAACTATATGTTTCTCCGAACCAGTCGCAACACTAGAGCCAACATCAACATTTCACATAGGAGGGAAATCACTCCATGGGATACACATGTTCATATAGTTTATATTCCTTCCACTAGGTCCCATTTCTAAATAATTGCATATATTATATTATGTTATGAATCATAATGTACTATGTTGACTTAGAAATAATAATTACCTTTAATTGAAATCATATTCATTTCAATTACCATAATCATAATCATGGGTTCATTGAGGAAAATTTTACATTTAAATCCTTCATAATGGATTGTAAAATAAAATGTGAATTATATATAGCATATCCCCTAGAATTGTAAAACTAGGTGTGTAGTAAGGAACATTTTAATGTATCGGGATACACCATGTTGATCCCAAAACTCCTTGTCTGAGTTTTCTATCCTAGGTACATCTCTTCCAGATCCACGTCCACATGTACTATCCATACATGGATGTATTTTATAGAAAGATCAATATAATCTATTCCTTACCAAAAATTTTCGGATTTTCATGTTTGTTTATCCTCAATTCCAATCTTAGGGTTTTGTTCCATAATCTAAATTTTCAAAATATAGTTTCCTTGTTTCCAAAAAAACATCCTCCGATACCAACTATAATGACCTGACACCAGTTTCCCATAGCTAATGTCTTATTAAATTACATTGGCATGATTACAAGAATGTCGTATCCCAATCAATGAATAGTTTTGTAGTTTAGAAAATCGAGATACATACACAGGTTCAACATTAGAACATGGAATGAAATACATCATATAGTTTCAATTTGGCACATCCACATCTATAAGTTTATCCCTATAGGTCACTCATAATAAGCATATTCATTTCCAGAAAATATGAATCAGAATAACGGGTGAGATATGAAACTTAGTAAGAATATAAAATACAAAAAACGATATCATAAAAATAAACATTATTCCTGGTGAATAATTTCAATCACATGCCTTTAAAAATACTTAACCTAAACACAAAATGAAAGGAACATGATATGAGTAATTATGAAAATAATATAAAATAATAATTGTAATTTTACTAGTTGAAAAACCACATGAAATGTGAATTTATTACTTCATAATGATGGGAAACGGATATGCCAAAATTTTTGAAACATACCATCAAGGCCTCAGCCAAGATATCTAAAAATGAATCAGGCCTCAGCTCAAACCATATCTCAAAATGGGCAAGGCCTCAACCAAGTCCATATATATTTGTCTCATTAGACCTACTAATGCATCAAAGGGTGATAGAGAGCCCCACTCTTTACATAATAATTCAAATTAATTCTTCATATAGAAAAGGATAAACATATGAAACATAAACATACATATTGAAACTAAGATATGTAATGAAAATAACATTCCCCAAACATTAAACAAAAATAATAACCATTCAGGGTATATTTGTGAATTGTTTTAAGATAACAGATAAATAATAAATTTTTTAATAAAAAAATAAATATAATATAGTATATGATATCCTAAAATAATAGTCCCAATAATAAATAATAATCAACAAGAGTGTTGAAATTGATGAAAATACTCCTATAAAATCCCTGAGTAATTCATAAGTTAAATACACATTTATTTTGAAAAGACAAGGTTTTGTAGAAGGTAATATTTATAAAACCATATATTAAGTAATATAATATATTCATAATAAAATTAATTATTTTCTAAAATTAATGGTTTCAATAACCAGTAATAGAGTTCCCTTTAAATTATGTATGAATTTATGATATTCCCATAAATCGGGATTGTATTTTGGGATGATTTTTGAGAAACCCCTCTTATGATATATAACTATGCATAAATGAAAGTAGGATTATTGTTGGTACACATATGTAGAATATTCACATAGAATTTATGAGGTCTAAATTTGAATAAATTATAATTTGATAGATGTATGTAAGGATAAATAGTAACCCAAAATAAAATGAATATTCAGTAGGAAACCCTAACCTTAAGTCCTAATGTGTTCCTCACTTGATCTTAATGACCAGAATATTATAATTTCAGTTTATAAATTAATGATTATAAAACCTCCCCAACATTTATTTGGTTTACTGTAACCTAATTAGGTTCATTCATGTCCTTTTGATGGGTAAGAGATTCAATTTCATTATTTGATTGTGTTTTCTTCAATGGTTTTCATGACTAGATTACTAATATTCATGTATGGATAAACATGTAAAAGAAAAATGGTTGTATAGAATTGAAGTTATATGTTACTATTGGACATCCATAATTTTACTTTGTTATAGTTATTGGGAGTGAATATGAATCATTATGTAATTCCATAATGAAAATTGTTTGGGTTAATTAGTGTTTTTGATCACAATGAACTCATTTTGATTTATAAATTAATTTTCTGTGTTAGGAAGGATTGAAGAAACTAAAATAAGTAATAATACATATATAATGTTATGGTTCAACCATAAAAATGGATTCATGAACATAATTGAAGACTATAAAAGAAATTGAAAACCCATCATCCTTAATTGTGAAAAATTAATAAATCTCAGAGGGTGTTTTCATTTCTAGCATAAAATAAGGAAAACATGAGAGATTATGAAGAATTATTAAACTATGATATTGACATTAGATTAAATTTTCATACTGTATTCCATACATCATTTTTTTTAATGATTTTTAGGGAAGGAATAAAATGAAATGAACTTGAAATAAAATAAATTAAAAGAGGAATTCACCTCTTGAAGTACTCATCCTTGGGAGCCTCTTTAGGGAAGAGGTTTTGGTGTTTCAATGAGATAATGGGATGCTGGACATGGGGGAGGACCTTGGGAGGAAATTTGAGAACATTTTTGACAAGTCTTATAGATTGAGAGGGGTGAATATAAGAGGAAGATAGGGGGATATTTATAGTGGAGGAGAGGATGGTTTTCCCAGTATTTTAATCATTATTTAATTATTTAGCCATAGAAAATCAATATTATTGATTGTTGTCACAATAAAGAGTAATATATCTATGGTATTTATAACTATGGACATTTACATTATTCATGAATCAAGCATTATGCAACAATTCACATAATTAATAGTATTTGTAAATTATCAAATTTCATTATTCACCATAAATTTGAGAATTTTAGAGAAATCCCAAAAAATCACCCGAACCAATTTTAAATGTGTAAAATTCAAATATTCCCTCCATTTTTTGGAAAAAATATAATTTTTTTAATTTAATTATTCTATAAAATCTTAATTTCTTCAAAAAATAACATTTTTACATCTATAAATTGTTTTATATCACCTTGAAAATTTAATCCAGATCTCATTATCTTATAACATTAATAAAGTAATATAATATTATTATTTAAAACTCATAAGGCACATATAAATATTTATATTACTATTTAAAAGGGTATGTTACTATTCAAATGAAATTATGTTTCTCTTATTAGACTCTAAATATCCTACTGAAGTCAGCTGTGTATGCCAATTTTTTAAAATTCAAATCAAAGTGGTGGAAAATTTATTTATAATGGAATGGTTATAAAAAAGTGTTGTTTTGTAGATACTCAGTGTTTCATTAATTCAATATTATATTTGTTTTCAAAATCTTGAGGAGTTACATCCCTCCCCTCACATATAGAAGGGAACCTATTTTCCTCCATTATTCATAACACATGAGCATTATGTCTCATCCAAGACCTTTCCAAACATATTTTTAAATTCCATCCCTTCATTACTAATATCTTATTCTTACCCTATGAACATATTTTTAAGGCATAAGGTTTATGAAAATTGAGGGCTCTTAAATAAGAGGTATTCATCTTACCTGACTCTTACAATCTTTATCTCTTCTTATACAAAATATAAATTAATTTTTTTTACATTATAATTCAATTAATCTTGGATCATAAACATAAAATTCTATTAATTTTATCAGGGTACCTCCAATTCTTCCATCATTCAGTAAAATTTGAAAAGAATGTACCGGTCAGGTGTACGTGTAGATTGAAGCCTCAATGAATTTATATGATTCATTTTCCATCACCATATTTCTTGGTTGTTGGTTATGATAGATTTAATTTTTATATATGATATTTCTAAAATAAATATTTTTCAATAAGCATCAGTTCTTATCTACCTTTTTTACCTCCACGTTAATTGTAAATTTGTAATGTTTCTCATACAAAAGTGTGGGCTACAACCTCCACGATGAGATGCAACATGTTTTTAATATATGATTTAAATGTATGGTAATAATGTTAAATTTAATGAATATATACGATAATTATGATATTATATGGATTATAGAAATGTGAATTATTATTTACCTTTCATTCATTCTATCCATTGAAAAGTGGAAACATCAATCGATTATACGTACAAACTACCGTCTCCAGGAAGTGATATAATTCATTTTTCATCCCTCCATTTTAAAAATGGTTATAAAATTGTATATAATGAAAATATATGATCCTTAGGTCATTATTAAGATACATGGTAGTAATTATTGAGATGAAATAATCTTTAATAAACTATAATATTCAATTTTGGTACATATTTTATTCATTCTATGTGAATATATATTTCAATATTTTTTTAACAGTTTATATATTTATATATAACTATTCACTATAAATAAATTTCCTTCTAGTATTAAATTAGAAATTATATATTCTAACTCCAAATCTAGATTCTTGTAAATTTTATCCTAAATTATGAAACTACATGGGGCCTAAGGACTCACCATATAATTCTATATAAGGCAACATCCCAATCACTTATTTGATGTGACATCATAGATCATTATCCCTTCTTCCCTGTATTATTGGGTAACTATAGGTTCATTGACCAACCTTCTCTTCAATTTCATCTAATTTTCCAAACAGTCGTCTATCAAATAGAAAATGACGCCATTCTAATTCAACTTGGTTGTTGAATTTGGTTTCTATAAGAATTGTCTGAAAATATTTTTGTAGTATCTAGCCAACCCATGAAAACTATGGATATCAATGACAATTGTTTTTTTTGGAAATTTATGAAATAAAATTTTCCATTGAAATATAAAGTGATATACCCTCTCATAGGATTATATGTCACACAAATTAAAATTTATATAGCTAAAATTCAAAATTCATGAATATGGAATATAGTTTATCCATGAAAAGGGTATGAAATAAAATCCTATAATGATGTTAATACCCTTCCATTATTTTGGATTATATAATAATATAATCTAAAAAGACAACTAACAACTAATAGAGGAAATATATAAGTCCTCTACTCCTTAAATCTAATGATATTTTTAGGAAATTGGATTGTCCAAATCTCATAACTATAAATTCATATTGATTTTACCTCACACAAAAGGCAATCATGGGTATATCTATCTTTATGTCTCTGAATTGATGATATCCAAAACAAAGGAAAATCATCGAAATGTATTTGGAATAATTCAATTGATCAATCATGCATCAAATAAAATGATCCATTGACAAATATTTCTTATTAACTAAAAGAATAGGTACACCTCATAGTGATTTACTATGGTGTTTGAATACCATTTACAACAAGAGTTTCCTATTAAATTTCTAGAACTCTATTAGGGATATTCTATATCAATTCATTGAAATAGGTAGATCATAATGTTTGAGTTCTATTGATAATTAAAATTCACAATTTGGGGAATTATTTTGAAATTCATTAGTGTATTCCTAGACAACGGTTATATTTTAAATGTTGAGTTTATCCCAAATCATTTTAACAAATAAAACTCATAAATATATAATAATACCCACAAAATAGTTTTAATTTCCATTAGATGATATTATTCATTAATGCACTGAAGTGGATAATGGTTTTATTAATAATATCATATGGGACACACCTTACTAGATAATTTATTGGATATCTATTTAAATAATTCCCACACATTAACAACACATTCAACTAGATGTATAATAAAAAATTACGGAGTCACATTCACACAAACAATTATATGAGAGGAGCTATACAGATTAGATGTAATCATTATACCATTAAGTGTGATAACTAATTATTCAATATCTAATTATTATTGTGGTTATATGATTCCACTATAAATTTCATCAGATATTAAAGAGTGCATACAACCAATATCAATTAAAAATATCTTGTTATGGATTTTATGACAAGTTTATCATTCACCACACCATTCTTGTTACCCCATTTTTTTGTCGTGATCACATTATATTTTCACATATTTAGTGTCTTAAAAGGGTTTTTATGATTATTTCCATAATAAATCCTTGTATTTAGGCCCTATTTTGAATTTTTTCACACTCATTGAAGTTTTAGAATGGGATTGTGGGTGCTGAATTAAATTTTTCCTCCTTCACATTCTTTTCTTTATCTTTACTCTTTAAATACATCTATAATTAAATTTCAGGTTTTAATTCATTTAGAAATATGTAAAATTTAGTAGCCCGTTTGAGATAATTTCCCCATGTTTTATTAGGCATTTCTAAGATAAAGAATGATTCATTTTTTCATCCATGGGTTTTAAAATTAGAGTCTTCCCAAAACTATAACTTTTGATTCCTATAAAAATCATGAAAATAATAAGAATATATACTCAATATTTATACCTGATATTAACATAAAAAATTTATTCGTACCTACTAAATTACATTATGGTTAATACCTTCCCATCATGTGGTTTTTTTCCACTAAATAAGTAATCAATATTTTTTTCAGGGTTAATGATAAAACATGAAGCATACCTCAATGCCTTGTAATATTTTCCACATTTTTATTGATAGATTAATTATCCTTCTTATAAAGATAATGGAAATAAATTTATAGTTTTTATTAGAAAACCATAGGAAAAGTCCAGACTAAAAATACCCACTTAAACTCATCACATTAAATAGATTAAATTTAGCCATCCTTAGTTGTATTTTGGAAATTATTCCACTTAAAGTTCACATTTTCTTCTAGATAATACACTATTATGATAATTTTTTTCTAATCCAATCACTAGTGTACAGATAATATATTTTCATTGTTATTCTTATATTTCTCATAATCTAATTGATCAGAGGACCCACTATATGAAGGTTCATATTTCCACATGAATGCATCAATGATGCATTGTTCCCTTATTTTCTCATTTTTAATCCCCACATCATTCACATATTGAGATATTTTCATGATCATAGAAAGTATATTTTTCATTCCATCAACCTTGATGCTTGGTTTCTAAAGTGAAAAATCATTTCATTGTCTTACACAATCATTGTAAACATGATTCCTCCAAGTTATAAATGTTGATGAAAAAGAAAAACATTTTGTAAGAATTAAGATAAAATAATTGGTATGACAAATCATAAAATCATTAAAAAACACATGATATGTCCTAAATTATAAAATTTTCTTATCTAACAATTCCACCTTTTCATTCAACCAATATCACATTCAATTTATAATAGGTTCTATAAGTTTTGTCCTCATATTATTCATGAACTTTTCCAATAAAAACTAGTATACTAGTCTCTAATTCACATTATCTTGAACAAAGAATAATATATATAAATTTTTCATCATTTTAGATGAATATTCCAATAATTCCACCATAGTACATCTCGGAAGACTCTAATGTTTTTTTTCTATTTATTGAAAAGGAATATTGTCAACATATTTCATAAAATAACATATATATCCCCCATAGAGTATTTCTCTCACATTAGAGTTATTATGAATTATATATATATAGATTCTTTATAACTTGAGGAACATAAAATCCTAGGTAATGGTGATATCAAATTCTCCATAAGGGTAAACATGTGATATTTCAATGTATAATAATATTCAAGAATAATGTAGGAACAAGGGTAAAAAACATGATTATAAATTAATATTTTCATACCCAATAATTCATAGTTATTAAATGATGATTCGTGTCACAAAACAATAGTATTTATAAAGACAAGATTCGTAAGAGTGAGGAATAATAAATTTTAAATAATTCTTCATTAGAGAATATCATAAGCATGAGAACATGGTAAATGGAATGTGGTAATATCCAATTCATATAAAATCACTTAAGTGGTATGGATTAACATCCTTTAAAATTAAAGAAGAAAAAGACACATAGTGGTGTTGGTTCATTTGTAATTCCATAATATCCATAATCATGGTTTTCTCCCATAACTAACAAAGTGGACATAGACTTATAATGAACAGTGTTAAATCCCCATTTTTGTATATATTATTGTATGAGAAATAAATAATTACCTAATGTGTTAGAGCTATTGTACTTTCCCACAGATCACATAATGAAAACCAAATATATATCTTAAATAATATCATAAAATTTTCATCAATTACTCAATGAAAACCCACTAAAAAGAAATGGATTTCATAAAAAATTCATTATCAAATTCTCCAAATCCATATATCGAATGAATATGGATGGTTTCATTTTATCAGATCCCTAGTGAATCAATGTAACATCATATGATGTTGACATAAAAAATACGTTTAAAATTAAATTTGAACAATTATTTGAAAAAAGGGGGAAATATCATTTTCCCTAAATATTATTATAATTAAAAATTACCATAATGTTATGAAAATTCATATAATATAAAATATCAATTGTATATTATAGTACTTGGGTACAACTAATATTGTGTTTTATTTAACTTTTATTATTTTCTATGACTTTTGAGGTGACGAGGGGTCAAAAATTGGGATTCTCATAAATAAAGACAAAGGTTCATGATTAGAACATATTTTTTCTAACTCTATAACTAACCATGTAAGAAGATTTTTGGTAGTGATAGTGTGGGTTCACATAGCATGCAATCAATATGCAAAACTGTGTGAAACCTAGGAGTAACTATGTATTTTGAATTTTAGGGAGATACTTGCCCCATGGAGTTTGTGGAAGGTTTGGAAATATATCCAACCATACCATACATCTTTTTAGGTCACCTAAAAAGTGGTGTATCCATTCTTTTTATTAATGATTTTATACCCATATAGCCTTATCTTTGACATCTCATCACGTTCATACCTCCTAGTTTGTAATAGTGGATTTATACCTTCCATTTTGGTTCATTATCCTTGTAATCATACTTACTAGTATTGAGGTATGTTCAAATCATTAGGTTTTCACATTCCATCTTCTTATAGCTTCATTCTCCATTTTTTAGGAATCATAGAACCATAGAGGTGGTTTTGGATAAATATCGAGTGTATAATGGTGTTTTTTATTTGGTTTCATATGAATAATTTTAGTGAGGCCATGACATACCTATTTTTAGCTTTGGGTTTCATATTTGACGAGAATTAGACTGAATATTTGGTAGGTAATTCAATTTAATGGATTTTTTCATATACTACCTTTAAATTTATAATCACATTTGGTTTTTATTATTTATATTACCTTGTTTTTGATTTATGGTTTATTATTATCCATTTTTTGTTGTGATTTTTAGATTAATTTACATACTTTCTATTTTAATGTTTATTATACAAAGGGCACGACTCATATTCACACAAAATATTTAAACAAGATGGTTTAAATGAATTTTGTGTATTAAAAAATTGGGATTTCAATTTATTTTAAAAAAATAGAATGGTGTTTCATAAAATTATAATATTTTTTTAAATGATTTTTTTGTTGGATTTGATTTATATGGAAAATTTAGTAATTATGATTGAATGGAGTAGTGTATGGGTCAAAGTGGGTGTGAGCTGGGAGATTGTTTATGGTATGTTGGGAAACGTAAGTGGAACGTCCAGTGAGATTCTATTTTTTCATCAAATGTACCATGAGATAATTTGGGTAGGATGACCATTAGGGCTTCCATGAATGGTTAATATGAGACCATAGAATCTCTTAGCATTGGGATCGAGGAAGAACCTGATAGTTTCCTTTATCGCTTAGCAGGATACAAAAACAATTTAGACAGAATAAAAATAAACCACATGGTTAGGGACCTAATATAACATTACTCATTCCCTATGGGATTATATGATTTGCGCATTTTATTAGTTTAATTTTGACATGATGAGATGTGTGATTTTTATTTCAACTTACAATGTTATTTTATGATGCTATTATGCTCTCTTATTTTTTGGGTATTTTTAGCTTGTTAATATTTATGGCCTTGTTTATTTAATTTATCCATATTAATAAATTATATGGATATAATGTTTTATTTGATCATGAATCACATTGGGAATATAAAGTATTATTTCATTATGTAATGTTTTCAAAATGGTTTAATTTTAAAAAGTTTTTTAATACTGGTTTATTGGTCTATATGCATAATATCCTTAAATAGAATGATCATGGTACCCCACATGGCTATGTGACATACACCCTATATGGTTTTTTTCTGGTGTATACTGTTTTTTTTGCAGGAAAAATAATGAAGACAAATCCATGTAATATGGTTGGTCTTATTGATTACCATCATCCGATGTTTTTTGAGGGACACATGATCATATAGGGATTGGCTCACGTGGAGTCATTTTTTTTATTTTTCACCTATTAGAAAGAATGTATAGGCCATTTTGGGATTTTGTTTTTGAGTTTTTCATATTTTCAAGACATACCATGCATATGACCTATTGAGGAATGAATTGAATCGAATTTTTATAACTACCAATGATATCTGTTTAGGCTTCATTCCATGCTCTGGATATTTCAATTTATATTGTTTAATCTGATGAAACTAGTATGGATGTCTCATTATAAGTTAAGGTCATGTATTCTCACAAAAGATGAAACTATTCCCACATGATATTTGGTTATGCTTGGTGATTTTTCCATCCTCTAAATATCGAGAATGCAATTGGGCCACATGGTGGGCTGGATCAAGTGATGGATTTGGTCGAACTTCATTTTTATGTTACAAAATTGTACCATAGCATTTTTTTTATTGGAGAGTTAGTTGTATAATGGTGCTAACTCTATTGGGACTTAGGATGTAGAAAAGATAAAGTGTCTAGCTATCTCTTCTTCTTGTCTAACCTCATGTTTCCACGAGGCGTTTAATATTATGGTTATGATTAAATATCATATGGGTTGGTTTTTCTAATATTTTAATGTTTTTCACTAGTGATGAGACCAGGGGGAGATCTAGGGTCATTTTTTGAATTGATGGTGAAATTAGGATGTATGGATGATGATCATTATCAGTCTGCATGGTATGTAATTAAAATACACAACCCAAGAGGCCCTATTTACCATCTTCTTCTGACACCCACAAAGTTGGTGCATGGTTTTACTAACATTGCGGCTAAACCATTAATAGTCAGAAATGGTTAATATTTTTAATTTTTTTCTTTAATTCCCCATTTTTATATTCATGTGATATTTATTTTTTGTAATGAAATACATAATGTGGGATTTTTTTGGTTCTTATAATGTGGTTTGGGATGGGGTTATTCTTATTAAAAATATAGTTATGTGGCTTATAGAAAATTCCTTCTTGAAGAACATCATCCATGTGAATGGAGGGTGTTGTAGTGAACACCCAATAAGAAAACCTTCCTATTGATCTTGATTTTTTGCTATCAGTGATACATATAGTCTTGACCTTCTGTCAAGTGGGAGGTCATGTGAAACCCTAGACTGTGGACCATGTGTATAATTTTATTCCACAAAATCAACTTTTGGTTTAATTCCCCGAAACTAGTTACCCTGAGTCGGTTCATTATTACATAACATTGGCATGATCGAAAAAGACCAAGTCTCGAAAGAATGATTAGTTTAGTAGGCATGGAAGTACTAGATACATTAATAAAGATTACATTACATCAAAAAATGGAAAAATACAACAAAATTGTTTCCATAGGCAATAATGAATCCCATAGGCTATCCATGGAGGTCATTCATAATATACTTCTTCACATCTTGGGAAAAATAAAACCTAGAAAGGGGTCAGCTCAGATGCTTAGTAAGGATAACAATTTAGTAGAAAATTTCATAAATAAGCATAATCATTTAAGGAAATGTATAAAACTAAAACAAAAGCCTTTTCATCATAAAATTAATCATAATATGGAAAATATAAATCAAAATTATTCCATTTTATTACTCACATAGATATTCTACTAGTCAAATAATCACATAAAATACCAATATCCACTTTCATAATGATGGAATGCAGAATAATGAACTTCAAAACCACATAGTCAAGGAATTGTGCCAAGACTACATATAATATTTTTTCAAGGTGTTGTGCCAAGACACTAGTTTGTCTCATGAGACCTTCCGATGCATAGAGGAGCTATAGTGGCTCCACCCATCATATACTAAGCCCAATGCATTCCTCATTTAAAAAGATTTAAACATAACATAAACATTCATATTAAAACTAGCATATGAAATGTCAATACATTATCCATAAACCCTAAATGGTCAAAAAATAACACATCCATAGTCAAACATATAAAAAAACCTTCAATACAATATGGAGGTTTTGTATCATAATAAATCAGATTCAAATAAGATTAAAATCCATCAAAGGATGTTGAAAAAGATGAAATCAAAACCCTTTTTAGAGAAATATCTATTTCTATTTTGAAATCATTTAGAATTCATATAATTATAATAGAAAAAATTTATTTTAAAAATATTATTAGAATATTGTAAGGGAATATTTGATGATGTTATAACGGTGAATAATAGTCTCACCCACCGTATAAGTTAAAAAACATTCTTACCTTAATTTTGATGAAAATGTCATATGGTACCTTATTTGGAAGACAACATAAAGATTACTTTCAAAATATTTTAAAAAAAGTCAAAAAAGGGTATAAATGGGTTTAAAAAATAGTCTAGTAAATATTAAAAATGTTTTGGAATACATTTTTAAGAAAAATGTATGTGGATGATCAATAGGCCCCAATAGATACTTATGTAAAAAGAATCTCAGATAATAAAGAGATTGTGAAATTATCCCATATCTTGTAATTTTTCTTGATTGAGGGTAGGTTAACCTCATGAATAATGGTGAAATAATTGTTATTAAATTATAAAATAAACATATACATTAATATGATATCATATGTGATCTTAATATTGCATTGTTAATGATATTTTAGTAGTATCATCATTTCTGGTGTTAACTGGTTCATTTTTTTATATTCTTGGATACATAGTCTATGATTTTTATGAATATGATGTATTTGATTGATATAAATAATGATATTATGTTTATAATTATTATTTTTAATCATGAAATGAAAATTATTCTTGAATGATTCCGATGGGGAATGAATCTCCTCATGTTCATGGAGACGGTAATCTGTACGTATGCACGAGCGACAATATCATTATTTTGATATTAAAATCATATATAATTGGATGGTTTACCATATATACATAATTATAATGATGTTATATTCATTATTTACATCAATTAAACATCATTGTTATACCCATCCAAATTATAATGTATTGAATAACAACTACACCACAACGTGGAGACTGTAAGCCGTGGGTACGCACGTATGGTGACATGTTATACAGAGGATGGATAACATAATGAATATGGTTTTAATATTTTTATAAAAACAGCATAGTATATAAAAGATAATGGAGTTATTATTTAATAATGTAAACAACAAAGAAAGAGTAAGCTGAAGAAGAAATTAACTCGGAAGACGTGGTGAGATATTTACCTCTTCTTCGGGTTCTTCCTTTTGATTTGATCAAAAGGGAACATTAGGTTGGATTTATGATCAAACTAATGCCTCTAGAATGATGATAGTGTAGTTATAAGGTATTTGGGTAGGTTTTTTCTGATCCAAAAGGAATTCAAAGTGTGAATTAGAGAGAAGGTGGAGTGCCCTTTTATAAGAGGGGTGAGGGACACCTTAGGAAAAGATAGAAATATTATTTTATAATAAAATCATTATCAGTTTATAATGGCTCCAAAATAAATTACATAAATTATAAGGTGGGTATGGGTCTAAAAACACTCAACCAATAGGTTTTATATAGGATTAGGTCACTATATTAACCTTATCTTTTAGAATTAACTCTTAGTTTAATAGTTTGACATTTACCATGTCTCTTTGAATTTTTATATTATATGGTTAATAAACCTACTATATAAATACAATAGAACCCCATGTGGCTCATTAATGATACAAATATCATTATATAAGCCTTTTTTACAAACCTTATATTTTTAGGAACAAAATATCAGTTAATAATATAATTTTTTTTTCAAAACTCTTTTATGTCAATTTTCACACAATTTTGTATATTGTTTTTTCAATATTTATAAAATCATTATTTCTAAAAAAAAGTATTCTAAACAACCCTAACATGTCATATTAACCTATAAAATTATGTTAATTCGTAAAAAGTCTCAAATTACATTTATTTGGATATTTCTAATATCAATTATTTTAATATTTCATTAATTAGGGAATTACATCATCATCATTGTGTCATGAATAAATTAAATTATATAAGATCTAAAAATTATAAATAAAATACCACTATGTAGGAAATATTTTTATCTTTATAATGAACATTTATAGTCGAATTTATCCTATGTATTACCCCATATTAAAAATGTTTTAGTTATTAACCTTTGAATTTAACACTTTTAACTCTTCTTTGAATTAAATAATAATAACTATCCTAATATAGTCCAAGACAACCTAAAGGATCATAAGGTTTTTAATAGTCAAATAAAACTTATCCAATATAATTAAGGCACGTGATAGGGTAGTAATAATATCATTTTTACCCATAATTACCTTATTTATTTTTAACCGTGGTAAATAAAAGTAAAAAGTTACTATTCAAAAAAAAAATCATCTTATTGAACAACATTTTACATACTAATATCAACCATGTCTCTATGATTATTTAAATTCAACTCACAGAAGCCGTAAAATCATGTTTATGTGAATTAGCAAATACTCCTAGGAGGTGGGTAAAAGACGGTAAAAAGGTCAATAAAATTTTTATATATCTGAAATTATAATAAACTGAATCCAATTAATTACATTGAACATATATAGGTATTATGTATCTATTTTGACCTAGAAAAATAAAAATAAAATAAATAATTATTTAAATCAAAATTTGGTTTTAAATTATAACTAATTGTTTTTCACAATTCATCAAAAATTGAATGTTTTCAGAAAAATACAAAAAATTCACCCTATGAAAATTTCGATATTCCAAATCCAAAAATGAAGTCCAATTTGAAAGATAAAATTTATAAAATTTCAAAATGTGGGTATTACTATTCATAATGGCTAGTCTGATTGGTTGTGGAGTGTTAGAACTCAAAGATGCGTACAACACACACTATTGTATTATTCAAAGAAAAGTGTACCACGGAAGCTTGGTGTGTTACATTCTCCCCTTATTCAAATATGTTATTCCTCAAAATTTCTAAAATATTAATAAATAAAATTATTTGGGTGGTTCTTCATCCTATGTTGCTCGGGTTCCAACATTGCCTCTTCCATCTTATGGTTTCTCACTAGAATTTTTTCCAAACGAGTCGTCTGGTTTTTCAACCCTTGTTATCTTGTATCAAGAACCTTGAAAGGATCTTCAAAATAAGACAGATCATGTTCCAGTTCTAATTCATCAAAGGTGAGTACATGCGTAGGTTCAGGCAAGTATTTTCTCAACAGTGATACGTGGAATACATCGTGAACTTTGGAGAGACGTGGCAGGATTGACAAACGATAAGCTACAACACCAATTCATTCTAGAATTTTGAAAGGTCTCATATACATGGGAATCAATTTTTCCTTCTTACTAAAACTTATAACACCCTTCCAGGAAGATACCTTCAAGAAATCATGATCTTCTACTTGAAATTCAAAATCCATCCTTTGTTTATCGGCATATATCTTCTGCATACTTTGAGATGCATTGATGTGGGTTTTTATTACCTTCAACTTTTCCATTATTTCCTCCACAAGTTCAAGTCCTATAAGTTTTCTTTCACCAACATCATCCTAACATGTTGGTGTGTGACATCTCATTCCGTATAACACTTTATATGGTGCCATCTGAATACTTGATTGAAAGGAATTGTAACAGTAAAATTCTACCAGATGTAAATATTAGTCCCACATACCTTGAATTTCAAGTGAGATTGATCTCAACATATCTTCTAAGGTTTGAATAGTTCATTCTAATTGTCCATAAGTTTGAGGGTGGCAGCCAATTCTCAAATAATGTTCAGTATCTAGGTATTTCTGAAGACTTTTCTAGAATCATGATTTGAAATTGAGATCACGATCATAAAAAATCGACAGTGGCACTCCAGGAAGTCTCACAACATCATTAATATATAGTCTTTCTAATCATTAAAGTGTTAAATCTTCTCTTATAGCAATAAAATGTATTTAGTTGGTAAGACGATCAACAATGACCCATATAGCATCATTCCTTCTTGGAGTCTTTGGAATCCTCATGATAAATTCCATCATAATATTATCCCATTTCCACTCAGGTATGGGAAGGGGTTGCATGCATCTTCCATGTTGTTTCCTTCCATCTTTTACTTGCTGAAAAACCATACACCGTGACACTAAATCAACAATATCAATGTTCATGTTGTCCCACCAACAATGTTCCTTCATATCTCTATATATTTTGGTGATCCCAGGGTGTATTGAGAAATTGGAGCTATGAGAATCATCCAACAATTCTATTTTTAGATAAGGTATATCAGGAACACAAATTCTCTTCACAAATTTCAAAATTCCATCTTCATATATGAAGTCACACAACCTCCCTCCATTCATAGCTTTAATCATCTTTTGAATATCTTCATTATCAGTTTGAGAAATCATTATCTTTTATAGTAAATATGTTTTGGGAACCATTTGAAAAAGAATTGATGTTTTACCTTCCATGGTTATTCCCATGTACATCTTTAATAGACCCAAGAAAAGAGGATCCCTTTTAACTCTCATATTGTTCAAAATTCCATGATTTTTTCTCCTAAATGCATCTGACACCTTATTTTCCTTCCCTGGGTGGTAGTGTATCATGAAATCATAATCCTTGAGTAGTTCAAGCCATCTATTTTTCCCCATGTTGAGTTCTTTCTGTGTGAAAATATACTTTAAACTCTTGTGATCAGTATAAATCTCACATTTTTTACAATAGAGATAATGTATCCATATCTTCAAAGAAATGATTACAACTTATAACTAAAAATCATGAGTAGGATAGTTTTGATCATGAATTTTTAGCTGTCATAGTTCATAGGAAATAACCTTATCATTCTGCAAAAGGACACAACCATGTCCTTTCATTGAAGAATCAATATGAATAACAAACTCCCCAATCCCAGATGGTCATGTCAATATGGGATCATTGAATAGTATTTTCATCAATTAAACAAGACATTCTTTATTTTCTTTTTTCTAAACTAATTTCACCCTTTTACGTGTGAGCTTGTTTAATAGGTCAGCCAATCGGGAAAAATTCTAGAAAAAAGATCGATAGTAACCTGCTAATCCAATAAAACTGTGTACCTCAGTTATACTCGTGGTGCTGGACATTCATGGATTTCCTTGGTTGTAGAAGGATAAACATATATTCCATCCATATAGACAATATGGCCAAGAAAATAAATATCCTAAAGCAAAAATTCACACTTTCTAAACTTCACATATAATTTGTGTCTTCTAAGAGTCTTTAGGATAATGAGCATGTGATTTTCATGATCTTTGTAGATTTTGGAGTATACCAATATATCATGAATAAATACCACTAAAAATTCATCGTGATATTCCATGAAAAATCTATTCAGTAGATCCATGAAGACAGAGGGTTAATTAGTTAATCCAAAAGGCATTACTGTAAACTTGTAATGCTCGTACCTGATCGAAATCCTATTTTCAGAATTCCTTCCTTCTTCACACACAACTGATGATAGCCAGATCGAAGATCAAACATTTAAAAAGTATTGAGATCCATGATTTTGGTCAAATAAATCATCAATTCGAGGGAGGAGATACTTGTTCTTTATTGTTATAGCATTGGTCACACTGTAGTCAATGCACAACTTCATAGATCAATCTTTCTTCTTAACAAAAAGGATATGTTCTCCTTATAGAGAAATCATATGGAAAATTAATCACTTATTACTCAATTACTCTAGTTGTTTATTTAGTTCCACTAATTCCATAGTGGGCATTCTATATGGGGTCTTCGATATGGGCCTTGAAGCATGAATTAAATCAATGGATATATCAATTTCTCGTTCTAGAGGTTCTCCATGTAAATCCTCTATAAAAACATCAATACACTCCTACACAATGGTACATCCTCGATTTGAACATTCATTTCCTCACCCATAGTTATTTCATTCCCTCACTCCCCAATAATTGAATTTAGTTGAGATACTAGGGGTTGATCTAGATAATAATTAGGTGGTGATGATTCTGCTCTACAGATAATGTGTTCTTTATCATCATCATCAAAAATAGTAACCTCCTTATTCTTCCAATAAATTTTTTCATCATGTTACTAAATCCAATAAATTCAGAGGATTATATCAAATTCAATCATGGTTATGACGATGAGATCAATAGATAAAGATCATATATATGCCCTCATAGGGACTTATTTACAAAACATTATTGCAATGATACTTCCCTTCAGAGTTTTCACTGACAAATCCCTTGTTAAATCAAATTGGAAATATCTAATTTCCTTAGTAAAATAGGAAGATATGAAATAATGATATTATCTAGAGTAAAATAAAGCTTTGGATAATCTTTAGGAAACCATTAAATTTCCTTCCACCACATCTTTCAAAGCTTCAACATTAACAGTAGTGATAACAGAAGCATAGCCTTGATCCCTTGGCCATTTCTGAGGTAATATCACCTGACCCTTAATAAATTCATTTTCATAATTCCCCTTTCTCTACAATTTTAGAATTCAACATCGACAGCCTCTTTCATCCCCTTTCAATGACGATCATGGTGGCCTTTTTCAGTACACTTTTAACAGTCTCCCATTCCCTTTAGTCAAGTTCAAGGGTGTTTATTCCCATATTTACTACTAGATGGATATTCACATTTTCCATTCTTCCCCTTATTTCCATTTTTACAATGTTCAACAGATATTTTCTTCACTTTCTTTGCATTAACGTTGTAATACTTAGAGAATTCTTTTTTTTTCTTGATAGGACATGAGATAATATATTCATATGATGAGAATGATTGTGAGACTAATTATCAATGGAGAAATGGTTTTAACCCATCATGGAAATGGCCATCTTACTTCTTGGGTTATGTATATAATCTCCAGCATGCCTCACTAACCTTGTAAAGTTAGCTTCATTAGTTGGGACATTCTTATCCTCCTTTTTCCTTAAACTTAGAAATTTTTATTCCATATCCTCTCAATGGTCATTAGGAAAGTATTTTTATAAGAAAATATTTTAATCTCCCACCATTCCATATTTTATACTTAGTCATCTTCCATTGTGTTTTCAATCAATGACCACCATTGATCATCATCACTAAGGAGGCGAAAAGCTGCCATGACAACTTTTTCCCTTTCTCTACTCCCCAAGGTGTGAAATATTTTCCCTAAAAAATTTATATATTTCTCAGTTACTAGTGGATTTTTACCCACATTTATTTTTAGTGGTTGTTGCCTTATGAAGAGATCTATCATTGACCCTCCATGTTGCAGATCTGGGTGCTCCATATGGGTAAGCTTATTATTCATAACCCGAGTGAGTTTTCCCAATATAGTGATAAGTTGATCAACACCAATTGTATCACCAGCTTCACTATAATTATCTTGAGCAGGTGGGAAATCCCTACATGGAGTGTGTGTAGTGATACAATTTCCATTCCTTCCGGCACCATTTCTAAACAATTTCATAAACTATATTAGTTTATGAATCGAAATACATAATTCCAAACATTGAAAATAGTTAATATAAAATATAACAGTTTATTGATATAATCCATAAACATAAAATTTTTTTCTTTGAGAAATTATATTTTCATAAACCCTTCATAATGGTTTGTAATGAAAATGAGAATTATCCTAAACCTATCCCCTGTGAGTGTCGTAACCAATAGTGTAGAAGGGATCGTTGTCATGCACCAGTTCCTGTTAGAGTCTAGATAAAAGTAATATTTTGGGTTTTACCCCAAGTTACATCTATTCCAGAGCCTCCCCTACCTTTTCATATCCAGAAAAGGATGTATATCTTGGAAAACTCACAAAATCACTACAATACCAAAATTCTAGGTTGTTATTCTATACTAATCCTCAATGTCTATCTTAGGGTTATGTTCTCTAATCAAAGTGAACTAATTCTAGTTTCCATTGTTTTTACTAAACATCCTCTAATATAAACTATAATTCCTTGACCCTAGTTACCCAGATTTGGTGCATTGTTACATAACATTGGCATGATCACAAAATATCATGTCTCGAAAGACCAATTAGTTTATCCGCCTTGGAATTTCTAGATACATTCATAAGGTTTACATAAAATCATAAAATATAAAACTACAACAAAATTGTATCCATAGAAAATACTGAGATCCAATAGACTATCCCAGCATGTCAGTCATAATATACTTCTTTGCATCTTGGGAATAATAAGACATAGAAAGTGGTGAGCTTAAATGCTCAGTAAGGATAACAATATAATGGAAACATTCATAAATAAGAATAAATATTTAAGGCAATGTATAAAAATAAAACAAAATCCTTTTCAACATATAATTCATCATAATATGGTAAATATAAATCAAAATAATTCCATTTTCTTACTCACATGGTTATTTAACTAGTCGAATAAAAATATGCAATATCAATTTCCACTTTTATAATGATCTAATGCATAATTCCAAATATCATAACTACATAGTCAAGGCCTAGTCCCAAGACTACAAATAAGATTTTTTCAAGGCCTTGGGGTAAGACATTATTTTGTCTCATGAGACTTACCGATGAATCGATGAGCTACAACAGGCTCCACCCGTCACATACAATGTCCACTGCATTCCTCATATGAAAAGGTTTAAATATAACATAAATAATCTTATTAAATCGAGCATTTGAAATTTCAATACATTATCCATAAACCATTAATTGTGTATAAATAACACATCCATTGTAAAAAATATCACAAAACCTTCAATACAATATGGATGTTTGGCATCATAATAAATCAACTTCAAATAAGGTTAAAATCCATCAAAGGATGTTGACATAGATGAAATCAAAACCTTTTTCAGAGAAATATCTCTTTCTATTTTCAAATCATTTAAAATTAACATAATTATAAAAAAACACATATTTTTGGAAACATTATTATAATCTTGTTAGGGAAGCTGTGATGATCAAATAATGGTGGAAAATAGCCGCACCTTCCGTATAGGTTAAAAAACATTATTACCTTAATTTTTCGAAAAGGTCATACGGAACCTTGTTTGGAAAATGACAAAAATATTCCTTTCAAAATATTTTAAAAAAATTCAAACAAGGGTATAAATGGGCTTAAAACATAATCCAGTAAATAGTTAAAATATTTTGAAATACATTTTTAATAAATAAGGATGTGGATGATAAATAGGTCCAAGTAGATACTTACGTAAAAAACCTCGGATAATAAAGAGATTGTTAAATTAACCCTTACCTTGTATTTTTCTATGGTCGAGGGTAGGTTAGAGTCTTGTATAATGGTGAAAATAATTATTATAGAATTATTAAATTACCTTATACATTAATATGATATCATGTATGATCTTAATATTTCTTGGTTAATGATATTTTTGTAGTACCATCGTTTCAGGTGTTAACTGTTTCATTTTCTTTTATATGATTGGTTAGGTAAGCCATGTTTGTTATGAACAGGATGTATGTTTTTCATATATAGAATTATGTTTTGTTCATAATCATTATTTTTAATCATAAAATAAAAATTATTCTTGAATGATTCCTATGGGTAATGAATCTCATCACGTTTGTGGAGAAGGTAATTCGTACGTATGCACGACTGATAATATCATTATTTTGATATTAAAATCCTATATAATTTGATGGTATATAATATATACAGAATAATAATAATTTTATATTCATTATTTAAATCAACTAAACATAATTATAATAACCATCCAAATTATAATGTATTGAATAACAACTACACTACGATGTGGAGACATTTAGCCGTACGTACACACATATAGTAACATGGTATTCATAGGATGGATAATGTAATGAATATGGTTGTAACATTTATATAATAACATCACAGTATATTTATGATATTTGAGTTATTATTTTATAATGGAAACAATAAAGAAAGAGGAAGTGGAAGAAGAAAATAACTTGAAAGAGGTGGTGAGATATTTACCTCTTCTTCATGTTCTTCTATTTGATTTGATCAAAAGGGATCCTTATGATGGCTTTCTGATCAAACTAAGGCATATAAGATGAATGGAGGATAGCTTAAAGGGTATTTGGGTATGTTTTTTCTAAGACAAATGGCTTTGAAGGTGTGTATTAGAGAGAAGGGTGAGTGCCCTTTTATTAGAGGGGTGAGGGGCACCATAGGAAAAGCTAGAAATATTATTTTATAATAAAATCATTTTCGGTTTATAATGGATCCAAAAAAAATATATAAAATATAATGTGGGTATGGGTCAAAAACCACTCAACCAATATGTTTAGACAGGTTTGTGTCACTATATTAATCATATCTTTTAGATTTAACTCTTAGTTAAATGGTTTGGCATTTACCATGTCTCTTTGTATTTTTATATTATATGGTAAATAAACATACTATATACTTCCAAGAGAACCCCAAGTGGTTCTTTAATGATTCACCTATCATTATATAAGTTTTTTTTGGATTAACATTATATTTTTAAGAAAATAATATCAATTAATAATATAATATTTGTTATAAAAACACTTTTATGTCAATTTTGACACTATTTGGTATTTTGTTTTTTCTAAATTCATAACTGCATTATTACATCAAAACAATTCATATAACTGGACCTAACATGTCATATTAACCTATAAAATTAGTGAAATTCATATAATGTCTCAAATTACATTTATTTCGATATTTATAATATCAATTATTTTAATATTTCATTAATTAGGTAATTACTGCATCATCATTGTGTCATAAATTAGATGAATTATTTAATGTCTTAAAAATATAAATTAAATTAAATAATGTAGGAAATATATTTATAATTCTATTTAATATTATATCATAATTTATCTTATGTATTACCCTATATTAAAAACTACTTAGTTATTAAACTTTATTTTTAACACTATTTACTATTCTTTGAATTAAATAATCATAAGTATCCTAATATAGTCCAAGTGGACCTAAAGGATCATATTTTATTCCTAAGGTTTTTTGGTAGAATTTCACTTATTCAATATAATTAAAACATTTTTAAGGTTATAACAATATCATTTTCCTCTTAATTACCCTATTTACTTTTAACCGTGGTAAATAAAAGATAAAAGTTTCTTTTCAAAAAAAATTATTTCCATCTTATTGAAACAAATTTTACTTACTGATATCAACCATGTCTCTAAAAACTTTGAAATTAAACTCACAGAAGTGGTAAAATTATGTTTTATGTAAATTTGAAAATGCTCTTAGGAGGTGGGTAAAAGAAGGTAAAAAGTTCAATAATATTTTTATATATCTAAAATTATAATAAACTGACTCCAATGAATTAAATTTAAAAAATATAGGTATTATATATCTATTTTGACCAAAAAAATTTAAATTATAAAAAAATTATTTAAATAAATATTCGGTTTTAAACTATAACTTAGTGTTTTTCACTATTCATCAAAAAATGATAGTATTCATAAAAATACAAAAAACTTCACCCTAAGCTAATTTTGATATTACAAATCCAAAAATGAAGTCCATTTTGAAATATAAAATTTAAAAAAAATCAAAAATTCAGTATTACTATTCATGACGGCTAGTTTGATTGGTTGTGGTGTGTTATTACTCGAAGTGGCGTACATCACATGCTATTGTATTATTCAAACTGAAACGTACCGTAGAAGTATTGGGTGTTAAATGTTTTCTATGGAAATAAGTATACCAATGTTAATGTAGAGATTTATGATCATATTGAGTAGAACATTGAGGTCTTGAAGACCCCTACGACATCTTGAGGTTGATTTTTCATGTAATTTCTTGAAGGAATAGGTATTCCATGGTGAGATTCAATGGGGCTCTCATATAGGAAATATGATGTCACAAGGAAAAAATTCATTACATATTTCAATTGAAATATATACCTAAAGATCTTGATTATGGTATAGGTATGTTAATTCTTGATGTTGGATCTTGGTATTGTTTGGTGATAGCGTATTCCATACATTATACTGAATTAGTTCATGTCTCACGAGATCTCCTCATGAATAATTACTATAAGGATCAAAATTTTAAGATTTGAATGGGGAAATATATCAAATATATTATGATCATTCTATGCATTCTAAACTATTCATAAGGGGTTGGTAAATTTGGGATAACTAGACATAATTTTTTTGAGAATAAGATAGAGTTTTACTAGTGAGGATGTATAAGTTATCTTCAAAACTTCTGTCAGTTGAATTCATGAGGGGGAGTGGGGTGGGTTCTTGTTTTTGGTGTATTTATTGGTTCAAAAGGGTAGGGGATATCATTCTTCAAGTAAGGGATATTATCCCTGTGTGATGAATATGTATGTAAATTTTAATTTACAGTGTCACCATGTAGTAGAGGTTATTCCAGTGGAATCAGATTCTAGGACATCCATAATTAGATGTATGATGTTAATTACTTATTCAATGGAATAATATTTATTTTACACCACATATCCCATTATTATTCTCAATTAATTTGTTTTATGATTTGGTAATGTTAGTTTATGTGTTTCCATATGTTATGGATTTTTTAACCATTTTGGATAAGAGAAAATATAATTGGTTAATGTATCTCTAACTCTTGGGATTTGGTATAGGATGTGGAATTCATCTAGGACATCCATGTATTGTACATAAATTTTTTTTAAACATATCATCAATATGGATTAGATCATTAGAATTAGATATCTTTTCTAAATTTTTCATTAAAGAGTCTTGTTCCTTACACTGGATGGGATCACCCTTGTTATAAAAGGTGAGTGGGTCAGTGAACAATAATTTTAGGACTTGTTTCTTTAGAGATAGGTTTGATCTCATGATATTTTTCTATGTGGTTTCTTTTTTTATCAATGAATTTCTGGTGAGATTTTAGTGGTCAGGTAAAGGTACCCGAATGTTTTTATAGAGGTTTATTCTACGTTACATCCCCAATGATAGGACGATTTCACTATCGATATACTCCTTATGATGAGCTATATCTCTTTCCCATGTTATCAAATGGTTCTAGCCTTGATGAAAGGTTTCATAGTTCAGTTTTATGGTCTTGAAGGAAAGTGATTTATCTACCCCAATAGGTCCTAAAGGGCATCACCGGTGATATTTTCTAAACAGTTGTTGGTTTCCTCCAAATTAAAATAAACTAAAATAACCTTAACCATATTACCATAAAAATTAAATACTCATTTCCTATAATTGATGATCTCTATGACCAGCTCAGGGATGTTTGTTGGTTTTGAACGATTGAATTGAGATCTAGGAACCATCTATTGGGGACACAGTTGAGGATGATCCAAATATCACATTTCAAATATGGTATGGACACTTTGAGTAATTCTTCATTAATTTTGAGGAAACAAATTATCCAATAGTTTTTATGCTAATAATGAGCTGGATCTTCCACCACATTTTGGACCGCTACATGTTCATGTTTCTGGATGCCATCCTGATGAATTCCAAAATGAAATAGCATTATGATGACCAAATAGAGTAAATGTTGTGTGTTTGATGGGAAACTATTTTATATTCCTAGTTTCCCACATTCCATTTTTGGATATAGGAATTGATGTTTTTGGGATACAATATTTCAAATTAAGGTGTTTTATTGGACCTAGAAATTTTTTTCATAATCATTCATTAGGATAATATCTTGTATGCTTCAAATATCTATAGGTTTCTGGTATTAAACATGTATTATATATGATTCATTTGAAAAATTTCTATAAAATATTCTCCCTTGATGGACTTGGAATATAAATGGGTGATTTTGGAGTGTTATGACATGTGGTTGAGTGATTTTAAGAATTCTTAGTAATGTCTATAATATATTCTAGTTTTGATTATTTTTTTCCTTGAAGAGATTATGTTATGTATTATTTTTCCTTTGATGTGGGTTAGGGTTTTTTTATGACGTTTAATGAAAATGTGGTTTCCTATAGCCTGAGGAATCATTGAACACAGGAGTAAAAGTATCACCACAATAACCTTTAATTAGAATATATTATATGTTAATTAAATATAGGGTGACATTATCAATTCAGGAATAATTTATAATACATTTCGATAACAAGAACCAAAATTATACATTCACCTAAAGGGTACATAACCTTAGATAAAGTCTCTGGGTAATGTAATTCCAAAATTTGGATTTTAATATTACTTATAAAACTAGAATTTGTAACATGGATGTCAACACACTTAGTGGGAGGATTCAATTGGTGGATATTTTAGTGTCAATGGATTAGAGGTTGTTGATAGTTTTGGTTGGTTAGTTCAGTATAAAACTAAAAGAATATGGAGATCAAGTATTATTGGCCTATGCGATGGACATTCTCTCTCTCACCAGCTGATTTAGCTGTGAGAATTTATATGACCCAAAATTACAGTTGATTAGAAGTTCTTTAATTGGTGGGGATACCGTGGGTGATTGATCTTGGTCTATCGATGGTTCTATAATTTTTTAGATACATTAGGTAGTTTTTTTAATGATGTAGGAGTTGATACGCGAGGAACATCATTTTACATGGTTCATTCACCAAGAGGTAAAAAAATATTCGATAACAAGAGGTGTCAATTGGTTTAGATAATGATGATATTTGATGTAGCATACTTTGTTTATAGGTGATTAACCTATAAATGGATCGATGTTAAGAAACAGATACCAGCCCATTTTTTTAGCCACATTACATTCTATTGTGGAACTAGAAATTGATCGTTATGGATTTAATGATCTATCCATCTTGTACTCTGAGTGGGTAAATTTACATTTTTGTGACTGTAAATGATATAATTAAATTATCCCATTTTATCCCTATTTAGTAATCTATGATTTTATAGGTCCTCATATGGTTAAATTTTTGAGAGGTGGTTTCACATTAATGTGTTCCCTATTAAATAGTGCCAAATTAGGATACTCATATTACATCCTCCCTCTATATGGTACTCAATGAAGAATTGAAAACTGAGATGACAATGAGAAGCAAGTATCACCCACATTTAGATGTTCAAATTGAGGGAAAAATCATGTCTCTCAAGGATATGTTAACAGCACAAGTGATTTATTTTTGGGGATCATGGGAAAGTCACCATCCTATGGATGAGTTTTTAAGAAACTCTATTATAAGGCCTTGATCTAGATTTCCCCATTTGAGGCCATTTATGGGGGAAATTATTTATCCTCACTATGTTGGGTTGATGTAGTAATGTGTTCCTTTTTGAAATGTGTCTTAGCTCGGTGATGACTATGATTTTTTATGAAATTTTGAAATACCTAAAAAGATATCATAATCTCCAAAATTTGTATGAAAACATTCATCGTCACACTATGGAGTATCAAGTTGGAGATCATGTTTTTCATATGGTTTCAATTCCACTTGGTCATCATCATTTGAGAATGCAATGGAAGTATGTTTTAAATTATTTTTAGACAATTCATATTAGTGTATGTCTATGTAAGGTTGCATATTAGTTGGTTCTACTATCACAGTTGACATCAATACATGACCTCATTAATTTTTCCATGTTTAAGAGACACCATCTATGACCATATAATTTATTAGAGTGAAAATATTTTTTGTTTTATATTAATGAACCAATTGTGGATTAGCCTTTTAATATCATGTTAGTCCGAACAATGTGTATTTTGGTAAACCAATCAAGTTGGCCAATGTGCTTTGGTAGTGTGCAGGAAAATTCCATGAGACAAGGGTGTCTATGGCATTTGTGAGGATGTAGTGGCCTCATCAATATTCTATTTAGGACAGTTGATGACTTTATAGTTGTAAAAATTTACTGTTTGGGAGTTCATGACACCCTATGAGTAATTGGAATGTCTATTGTTTAGTTAAATATAACATTTTTTTTCATTATTACAGTTCCAGGGTCACTTAAAATAATTAAATTTTTTTAACATCGGTATATCTGTTTTTAAAGTTCATTTTAGGTTGTAAATATCTTTACCAACAATATTTTTCCAATCACAAAAATATTGTAAAATGATTTATTGATAAATGTTATTATGATAGAAAAGGTATTTATTTTACAATTTTAATAACAAAAACAAATAATATTCTTGTTGATAAAAGAATTTGGAAAAGGATTCATATGAAAAATATATCCATTGGTAAAAATGATAAAAATATATAATAATGGGTTTTAAATTAAATTAAATTAAAAATTATACATTTTGGTTGCTACTAAAAAATCATATTAAATTTATTAATTTATCATATATAATACAAAAATTGTAATTAACCAAATGAAGATGTTTTTCTCACATATTCAAATATATAAAACCAATAATTATATCAAAAATGAATGTTAATATATAATTAAACAACTCATAATTTATGTCAATTAATACTTAAAATAGCATAAAAACAAAAAACTCAAAATTCATCTATGCTTCCATGTTGTCGCACACCCAGCACCCCCAAATGAAAAAAGTGAATTTCATTTCTTGACTGCACTACTCAAACACCAGTCATTGTCGAAAAATAGTTACATATTCCAATGATCATTCAATGACCCATGTAGAGAATTAGAATAAAAAATCCAATTCAACTCTACTACCAATGAGGTACCTCATGTCACTATTATGACACACCCTTTAGTTTCAAGATATACACCAAACACAACTAAAGATAATACACCCATATCAGTGAACAATATCTAGATGAAATGTTGAAAAATTGAAATTAAAAAAATTAACTTCATAGAATATCCTTTCTTCAGTCATTATCTGTGTTGATATATCAACCAATCAAGTCACCTCTAGTTCCAGTGAGAAATATCTTGTTTATGTTATGCCTCACCGATTATCTCAAAGATCTATACTACACACAACTAAATGGAATACCCAAAAATTAATGCCAAATATATAAATGAATTAACACCAAAATAGAAATAAATATAATATTGAAAAATGATCACTATATAGTCGTCATTTCTCAATCCTGATATATATTGAAATCATGAAAAATCAAGCCACCTCCAATACCATAGAGGAATATCATATCAATGTTATGCCACACCCTTTAGCTCAAATATCAACACCATATGCATTGAATGTGAATACAAAAAAAAATCTTTGAAAAATATTAGCCTAAATTTAATCATAAATGGAAATAAATTAAATTTTAAAAAATGATGTTCATGTGGATGATATGAAAATCATGTAAAAATATAAAACATTTTTTAATTATAAATTGAATGCGTTTTTCAAACTGGTGGTTACAAAGTTTGGGAATGAAAATTTAATTTTGTAATTAATCTATTCAATATTTACAGTCATCATTTTATTCATGTGATTCTCTATATTTAGAAGATTTATCCATCCATTTCATCTTGTGGTTGTTGAGGAGACATATATTAAAACATTATCATTTTCTAGAATATTTCATTAATGAATTGTAGTAAATCTCTCATTAATAAATATTTTGTTTTATATATTGAATATAGAAATGAATTAATTTTTTAATATATTGATATGACATAGACATGAATTTGAATAATTTTATATCAATAAAATACACATTTCTCATAAAATATAATTGGTTTTAAATAAAATCCTAAATTTTAACAACCATGCATACCATTTACAGGCTAGTTAATTTAGTAAAATTGAATCTATAAAAGCTAAAAACATAATATTACACCCCATATATAAAACAATCAATAACATAGTAGTTTAATGACACTCAAAGGGCACATAAAATTGATATTACCTCACAAATTAAGATGTTTTTAAAAACCATGAGGAGATTGTTACAAACATTATTATCTTTAAAAACATCATCCTCAGATGATATTTCTCCTATAGTTTTACCAATCCTATGAGAATGCATTTATATTGAAAATAAATAAATGCCTAGAAAGGTAAAAAAATTCAAATTCATTATCCATATATTATAACTACAATGAAATAACATTGAATTGTGTAGAAATAAAGAGAACATTTAATATGCTTAATGACTCATATAAAGTGAAAAAAAATATTGCATACCATATGCACCAAATATAGGTGCATAATCAATATTCAAGGAATGATAAATTTTGATGTTCAAAAAATCCGGGAGATTACGCATAACAATCAAAATAAGAAAGGTAGATATTATTTAAAACCAAGATCCCAAAGCATATAATCCAAAAAAAATTATAAGATCTAAAAAATATAATAAAACTAATTTACTTATATTGAATAACATTACTCAATAAAGTATATAAAATAATATAGTTCCATAAATTTTACATTCTAAAATATGTTTACCCCACATGCACATAAATTTTTCAATGGATATTATAAAAAATCATGCATTACAGCATAATAAAACATTATAGTTTTATGTTCGAATATTGTATCTTTTTATTAAAATGACCATTGAAGACATAATTTATCGTTGTATTCAAATTGAAATTATATATTTATATGTTATTTAAATTTCATACTAGAACTATAAACTACACATAACAAAGACCACTAAATCAAACTTATAGTAACATTTTTAATGAATTTTATACAAAATCATGGAAATTGAATGCATGTTGGAACTGAATATAAATTCAATTTGATTTAATCTACATTTTATCGGAAATTAAATAATTATATATTTATTTGATAACATAATCATAGAATCATGTTTGATATCTTCATTCTCAAAACTATGGAGTAAATTTCTCCCTAATAAATATATAAACCAATCAGTTTGCAATACTCAAAAAAATGTGGTAGAGAAAAAAATATATATATGAATATGAATAAATAACCCCTATATTTATTGAAAAATAAATTTAATAATTTTAGTAATATTTAAATAATACTTTTAACACATATAATGTTTAACATTAATATGAAAAGAACAAATTTCTAGGAAGTGAAGTGTAAATTTTCGTGTAGAATTAAAGGATTATTCCTTTATTTTATATAGATACAATAACTATTGAAGTCTAAAGATATGTTTAAGAATATATTTTATTTCTATAGATAAAACATAAGGATGTCTATGTTATATTGAATATATTTATAATAATACATTAAATATTCCATCTTTAGAGCGATTTTAATTTCATATTCATTGCACTGGAAAAAATTAGCATTTAATTGTGTTTCACTATTATATTCAATTTAAAAATACAAATAAATAAAATATAGAAAATATAAAATAAATTGAATAAAAAATTAACAAAAAACAACCATATATTATACAAGATCAACACGTGATTTCTAACCAATTACATACCTTATTAGTTCCGTTAATTTCATCAAAAGAACACTCCCTTAGTTATTGATTATATTTACAACTACCTCTATTCCAGAGAAGAATAATCCATCCCAAAATCAAATCCATTATCATTTTTCTATGAATTGATGGATTAAAAATCATGAGATTTAGATACCAGAAGATATAACCCACATAATGTCATGCATTCCAACTAAGAGAAAAACTAGAAACATTGAAATTGAACCTAGAATAAAATCAAACCATGAAAATATTAAATACATTAATAATCTAATAGTCTATCTGAATCACCACTATGAAAAAAAAATTAGAAAAAAATTGAACCAAAATCAAACCCAGGTTCTATCACATCCCTCATCTAAATGAATTGTGAAAAATAGAATAATAGAAACCCTAAAGTGGGAACTGACATGACCACCCTTCACTTCTAGGGAGAATTAGCTTGAAAACGATTTTTGTACTCTTCAGATCAATGTGGGTATACCAAATCAATTATTATGTTGGAGGACTACCTTTAAGACATAGGAGGTCCACCAAAGGAGACAACTTAATCTAGCCTTAACGATAACTGAGTTTGAGATAATGTCGCTAAAACCAAAAAAACATGAAAATATAAACCTGTTTGGGCCTAAATTGACATACCACATGTAAGAACATAGAATGGGAAGATAAAATCCATTCAGGGGTTAATTCAAAAAAATATGGTAGAATAAGAACTGAAACACAAAGTTAAACATAAATTGTAAGAGAATCATTGTATGAGACCGAACTCACACAACATCATGAGAAAGAGGTAGAACATGTCACCAAACATAAGAAAAGAGAGAAATTAGTATGTGGTGGGATGTAAAGTGAGATATGGGGTGATGAAATGTATTTGGGTTGATAAGAGGTGAGTCCGAAACAAGGTAGGGTGGGATTTCAGGGGGGTGGTGATAAGTGATGCAAAACTGAGACATGGGACAGTGATAGCCACAAGGAATAGTAAAAAATTAGGTTTTGTGGAATTATTTTTTTAGAAAAAAGTTTTTAAATGTTTTTTAGATAATTAATATTTAAAAATACATAAACAGTTATTATTTTGGGAAAATAAAATAAAATATATTGTAAAATATATTCACATTTAATACTTTGAGAAAATTGAGAATTATAATCAATAAAAAGATGTTTTTTATAAATTCATATAATAAAATTTATATTGGTAATAAAAATTATATATATATTTATATATATATATGTATATTTTATTTTAATTTTATATTGATAACATCTATTTTTTTAATCAAATAGATTATTGTAGCATTTTTTTGGCGCCAATAATGTTTTCGGTAATAACATTATTAATAGAATATTCATGTTGTAGTAATAAAAATTGATTGTATTGTCATGAAAATGTAATATATTCAACTATTATTAAATGATATGATGGTATTGAATTATCAATATCAACATATATTTCTATTGTTTAAAACACATTTTTGTATTAAAAATTAATACCAATAAAACATAATATCTTTTGTAATTTCACATTTCTAAAAAATAGATATATTATCAGTAAATATGTTTTTGTTAGTGTAATAATTTTTTAGTGTTCTATCAGGTGAAACAATGATTTTTAAAAAGAATGACTGGGGACCATAGTTAGTGGAATTTTTGTCAAACTGTGTGACAAACCATTAGAGAGGGATGTTGGTGGTGACAGTGTAGTTTCACATTATTTTTCAATAGTTTTTGAAACCATGTGACACCCTAGAGTAACTATATTGATTGAATTTTGGTGAGATATTAGACTCACATAAATGGTTTGTGGTTAGAAAAAATTGTGTGGCCAAACCATGGGTCATGTTCTTCTCCTATGAAAAGTGGTGTTTTACTTTTTTTCTTGATTATATTATACCGTTTTCCCCATTTTTCTCCACCCATCATGTAGAACCCTATTATCATTGTGTGCAATATACATCCCTTCAATTTTAGTGCATTATCCTTGTATTCATGCTGATTTTACTTGAGCTATGTCCAAATACATTGGGGTTTATCATTTGTTCCCCATTCATCTTGCATAATTCTCCATTTTTATGGCGGGGTGTAACCGTAGAGGTGGATCTAACTGATTATGGTTTATGTGATAGTGGGTTTGTTTTATTTTCTTATTTAATTGGTGTTTGAGGAATTGGTTCACCTATTCAGGGTGGTTTTTTCTATAGAAAATGAGAGTTCGGGTGAATCTAAGGCAGTTGTTTCTACTTAAGGCCATTTTCCATGTCCTACAATTAAATTTATAATCAACATTATCTGTAATTTTTCTGATTTCATTTTCTTATTTATTTGTTATGTTCATAACATATTTCTTAGGCTTTACTAACATATTTTGTAATTTTTTTTTAATATGGGATTTCCAAAGTGGTTGTCTTGTTTGAGGAAATTTTTTTTCTAAAGTGGAATAATTTTGTTTCCTAATTCATTTTTCTAAATTAGGTTCAAATACGTTTTGCCTTATGTAAATTTGTTTTATGAAATTTTAATTTTGTTTGTAAAATTTTCTTATATGATGGATTAGATTTATATGGAATATGTAATGATTATTTTGGAATAGATCACAACATGGGTAAATATGGGTGTGTGTAAGTGATTGTTTGAGGGACCATGTGATCTATCAGAGGGAAGATTTTTTGATAATCCATTTTCATTTACAAGGGGGCGTGATAGAATTTGTGTACGAATATCTCTATATATTCTATTATTATTGGTTTATGGACCATGTGATCACTTGGAGTTTGTCCCTCTGAGTTCTATGAGAGCTTCCTTTATTTCATATATTGCTAGAATATCAATGTACAAAAACTCACGATAGGATAAATGGATATATACCAAGGTTCACATTACCCATGTTGGGGTTTTCATATTATTTATAGATTTTATTGGTTTTACTTTTATGTGATGATATATATTATTCCAATTTAATTTTATATGGTTATTTTAGGATGCCTGTATTCTTTTCCATTCCTGTTGGAAATTTGGAGCATGTAAATCCTAATGTCATTATTTATTTATTTGACTTATATTGATAAATTAATGAGAGACATTGTATTATCTGTAATGTTAATACATTGGGATTTAAAATGGTTATTTGGAATTAGTATGTCTTTAATGATTAATTTTGAAATGGGTATAGAAAATAGTCTTTTGGATTTCATGTAAGCAATAGTTAACTAGATTCATAGTTGTATCATATTCTGCAATGTTCCACTTACCCTATATGGGCATTTAGGAATGTGTAGATTTTATTTTAAAACACATAGGTAATGAAATGGACCCCTCTTCTAGGGTGGTTCTTCTTGATTATTTTTGCCCAACATTTTTTGTGAGGAAACATGTTCTCATAGGTATTTGATCACGTGGAGTCATTTTTATTATTTTTTACCCATTTCAATCTATGAATGTGCCTTTTTTTGGTCCTTTTCATCATTATTTTTTGTTTTGAGATTTTTAAATTAGATATTATTCATACATCATATTATAATAAGATTTGAATATGATGGGTATAATTTACATTTCTATCTACTTAGTCTATAATGTGGACATTTGGTTTTTTATATTGTTTTATTTACTCTGATGATATAGGTATGACCTTAATTTTTTATGGATGGGCCATGTCTGTTTACCTACGGTGAAATTATACCCATGTGATAGTTGGTGATTTCCAATGCTTATCATCAGACCGTGTCAACTGGGAAAGCGCATTTGGCTATGTAGCAAGTGGTCTTAGGTGACTGTTCAGGTCGACCCGGTTTGGTATATTATAATAATCATGGAAATGTTTTAAAGAATATTAATATACAAGAATGGTTAGGACAATGGGAGTATCCTTTATTATGGTAAACATTAAAACAAATATTTCATTCACACAATTATTAAATAATCTAAAAGTACCTCTTTCTAAAAATAATAATGATATTCATTCTAAAACAATGATTGGATTTAAAAATATTGTTAAAAATAATTTTAAATATTCATTTATCATAGAAAACAACTATCTTGAAATTTTTTTAAATATCCATATATATGGGAATGAAAGGAAAACATGGAAATAACTAAAATAACTATAGGAGAAGAAAAAATGTGTGATTAAAAGAATAAGGATACTATAATTTTCATTAATGGATATGTAACATATAAAATCAATAAATAAAATGAGATTGCAACATATAACCTTACATCATGTATCATCATTATTTGTAGGTGTTCATTCATCCTCGTCGTTGGGTATCCTCTTTGAGAAGTGCCTTAAGGTTTCTTGGATGGGTCTTTTGATTAGACCATCACCTCATTGTCTAGGATAAGAATAGTGGGCCACTATTTTTAGATATTGGAAATGCTAAAGGGCTCAATGTTATGGAGAATATAAGAGAAGTGGTACTCTTTTATAATTTAGGGGAGTGACACATTTTTAATTATTAGGAATATTAAAATATAATAAATCAAATATAATGGGAAAGTGGCCCCACATTTCTCTCAAGATAAAAAATTGGTTGTTATCAGATCAAAATACATTCATACAATAATATGTAGACATTTTTTATAGGCCATTTTAAAACTCTCTTTATTGAAACATCTTGTTCGCCTATTTTACATTTACCGTAGAAATTAATATATCCTCAATTACTATTCATAATGACCAAAAAAAATGTGAAATCACTAAATGAGTTGGAAATAATGACTCTAGATATAAATATTATTTTATCAGATTTATAACCAATAATATTATGATAATCAATTCGAAATACGCTGGTAAAACATAACAAAAGTAAATTTAACAATAATGTATTTTAAGCATACAAATGAATCTTCTAAATTGCAGCCTAGTAATAAAACTTAATTTAATTTTAAATTTATTTATGGAATATAGAAATTAAATATCTCATTAATAATAATAATAATCAATTGTTATCAATTAAATTTATTATGATAAATAAACATAGGGTAATTTTTTAGAAAACAATACTTGTCTAAATTATGAAAGTTTTTTTTTATTTTTAACAAATTTATAACTAATTAATTTAAATTATTTAAGTTCAAAAACTATTTCTTCATAATTTAGTTTTTTCATATTAATACCCACAAATACAATATCTATGTGAAAATGGTGATATTTCATAAATATATTTCAATAGTATACAACGTTCCAATTAAACTAACTGTCTCTTTTTATGAAACTTATTGAAGACATGAAACATATTTAAAGGGAAGTATATTATAAAATCATGGTGTGTTTCCTCTATATATATATATATATTAAAAATACCTAAAATGAAATCCATGATAATTTTTTCCATTTATATTTTCTTACTAACAATGTTTTTATGATCTCATTATACTTTTAGTGTTCTTCCCTAACATGTTGAATAACCATGATTCATGATGCTTACTATGCATATACCATAAAATATTTTCTTATAATTAATTATATTTGATATCTTTATTCATATTTTTTCATCCATAATTTATTGATACTGATGATATATTCTCTTCATCCACTAGTTGTTGAGTCATTAAGGATTTCTTATGACATTTCTATTCCTTCATGATTGGGGAGATTATTGAGTCAATAAGGTTTCCTTATGAATTTTCCATTCCTTCTTGTTTTGAAAATCACAAACACCTTATCTTAAAGAAAATTTTATTTTACCTTATGTGTTACTTTCATAAGGAAAATTTCCTTCCCCAAGGAAATTTATCATTACCATTTTTTTCATTCTTCATTTTTTTATAAGTATAAAATTCGGTTTTGTATCCAAAACCTCGGAATCATATAATACATAGATATAGAGCATTATCTTTTCAGGATCTGAATTCAGGTTCCAAATTCTCTAAATGCAGACTCCGAACTCATATGAGTTCTGACTCTGAATTCCATGAATTCAGACACTGAACTCTTATGAGTTTTGACTCTGAGTTCTCTGAATTATGACTCCGAACTCTTCTGAGTTATGACTCCGAAATCACGGAATTCAGACTCGGAACTCTTATGAGTTCTAACTTTGAACTCTCTGAATTCGGACTCCGAACTCTTCTGAGTTCAGACTCCAAATTCTTATGAATTCAAAATCCGAACCTTCTTAGTTGAGGTTCTGAATTCTTGTAAATTCATATTCCGAATTTTCTTAAAATTCAGACTCTGGAATTATATTGAATTCGGGTTCTAAATTCCTTGGAAAAAAGAATCCTAATATACATGTATTATAGACTCTGAATAGTTTTTTTGGTTAGACTCTAAACATTCATTTTTTCTTACACTCTGATTGATGAATTTTCTTATGTAACCCTATTTTTTCTTACCCATGCTTTGGTTATAAAACGATGTCGTGCATTAAATTACTAAATAATCGTTGTTTGATTGACACATGAACTGGTCCCTCTAAAATTCACGGAAAAAATGACTGTTGGAGGAGGGATCTGACCGTTGATGTCGTGCCTATAAATAGGAGCTCATTTGAACAAGCTCAAAATTCACTTGACTTTAGGCAGAACAAGCTTACATGTAGTTGATGTGATTTATAGAGAGATATAGTCTCTTATAAACTCTTTAGCTTCGTGAAGAATGTTTGAACGGCTTGTTCAAACAATGCTTTGTGCAGAATCTCTTTGTGCAGAGGTGTGATTTCCTTAATATCAGAGACATCGGGTTGTGAAGTCAGAGGTTCCGATTTCCTTACAAATCAAGGGCTTGTGGGGATAAGAAGATAGATACTGATATTTTGATTGAGGGATTACCTGGGTTTGGGTAAGACAAACTTTATGGAAAGTATAAATCAAGGGACCTTTATCCAAGTTTGTTGGATACCCTTCAATTTGATTCAAAATATTTACTACATGTTACTTGTAGTGTTTCTATTTTTTTCCATTGTAATTTTGGTTGTTAAGGAATGTATAACAATATTATACTTCCTTAGACTTGTACACTGATTAAAAACGATTCTATTTTCTTTAAGGTAGAATCTTTTTTGTTGTAAACTTTCATTTAGTTTCATTTTCAAAATCACTTTTCCTAAATCAATCTAGTTATTAGAACATATATATGTTGTGAATTTTGTTTATACAAAATTTCCTTACAAAATTTTTGAAGTATACAATTCACCCCCCCCCCCACTTTTATTTTCAGTATCTACACCATAGTTTGATAGTAAAATCAATATCATATCTATCATACTGTTGATCCAACAATTGGTATCAGTGGGTGTGACCTTGTACCCTGAACCAATCCAAATATTGGCTTCAGAGTTTTGGTTAAATCTAAATTAATCTCATAATTAGATTCAAAAGATAAATATTCTACTTCACCTTTTCAGAATCAGATTTTCGAACTCATAAAGTTCAGATTCATATTTTCTTTAAAGATACTCTAGTTATATTTTAATTTTTAAGATAATATCTTTTTTTTACAAACTTTTATTATTAGCAAGTTTTTATAGAAGCATTTTCCTTAAGATAGAAGGTTTAAATTTTGGTTCTGTAGATAATATAAAACATACCAGACCTCTTATTTATGATGGAAATGATTATGAGTACTGCAGAGATAGGATAAAGACTTTCTTTATTAACACTAGAGTTGATAACTACCTAATACTGACATGATACTATAAAATTATTGATAAGGAATTGAGAACTTTTACGAATCCAGGGAAATCAGAATATCAAGAAAATATCAGAGTCCAAAATACATTTCTATGTTCCATGGGTAGGAACATCTATAGTCAAATATCATCATGTGAAGCTGCAAACAGTATATTGAAGAAACATTAAGTTAAACATTTTGGTACTTCTAATGTTATAGAGACAAGAAGAGGTATATTGAGAGCTGAATACCATGGCTTTTACATTCCTAATAGAGAACCTATAAACAATGTTCAACAAAGGTTTATGACTTTTTTAATAGATTATAGTCTATGGGAGAAAATGGTTTGGATGATGAGGTACTTTTAGAGAAGATCATAGACATTATTCCAAATGAGTGGGAGTCCAGGAGGATAGCAATTGAAGAGAACAGAAAAGTCACCCATATTTCCTCAGATGAGCTGTTTGGAACACTTCTTCAGTATTAGACTAGAATGAAGAGAGATTTTGATAATGTTAAAAAGAATAATGGGAATGGAGGAGTTTCTTTTAAAACTACTTTAAAACATATGAATGTCAAGACTCCAGAAAGTGTAATGAGATCAAAGTCAAAGAAAGTTACTATTTAGTCAAAATTTAGTGATATAGAAAAGTCTGAGAATGAATTAGCTAATCTAGCTCAAATAATGAAAATGATAGTAGCTTAGAATAATTATCAAATTAAGTTTAAGAAGAGAGACTACAAAGATAAGAATGACGGGGAATTTTCTTGTTATGAATTTATAACAATAGGTCATATCAAACCTGATATCCCTCTATTGAAAAGGAAGGAAATGAAGGAAAGGAATTCACAATGAAATAGGAAGAAGTTCTATCATTCAAAGCATAGGAGAAGTATTAAGGAAAATGATACATGGAGTTCTATCTTTTTAGAAACTTCGAGAAGTGAATATTTTCAAAATGAATCATTAGCACAGAAAAATATAGGATTCATTGCTACTACTTCATTCCCAAATACATGTCTTATGGCCAAGGTATGCTCTACCAAAGATTTAACAAATTTATCTCTTGAAAAGAATTACTATTCTGAAGATATTACTTCTAATGAAGATACTTCATATTCAGATATTAAAGAAATACCTTCTTATGAAAAAGTATGTAGGTTTTCCAAGATGTTAGAAGAAAAAAATTATAAAATTTCTATGAAATTAGATAGCGTAAATACTAGAGAAGAAGTTCTTACAAAAGATATTTCAGACCTCTCTAGAGATCTTGAAGATGAGGATGAGCTTCTAGAAAGACTTTCTACAGACCGTATGGAAGTAAATTCACAAAATGAAAAACATTCTAAATATCTTAAAAATTATATTATAATAATAAATGTTTTTGAAGAAAAATATAACTCTACCGAAATAATTTCTGACGCTAGGAATTTATTCATAAGACTAAAATACAAAATATATTCCATTAAGAAACTTCTTTAAAACATTACTTCTGGTAAAGAAAACATTAACAATATTTATTCTCAAATCAAACCACAAGGAAATACTACTGGATTAAGTTATACTCACAGAAAACCTATTTTCAAAAACAACTATTCTATTCCATTCAGAGCCCCTTTTTGTACAAAATGTCAAAGTTGTGGGCATTGGCATAAAAATTGTTTTGGAATAATGTTTAATTTCATGGGTTTCATAAAGATTATTTATCTAAACAAATGTGGATAACCAAAATTTTACTGTCTAACAATTCGAGATCAAAGAATGCTTGGATTCCAAAAGTCTAACATTCCTATTTTCAGAAAAATAATGAAAGTACCATCAGTAATACTTGGTACATGGATAGTGGATGTTCACGACATATGACTGGTAACAAAAACAACTTTGAAAATATTATCAAGACGACTGGAGGAAAAATAACTTTTGAAGATAATGATAAGGGAGAAATTATTGGTATAGGTAACATCGTTCTGATTGGAAAAACATTGATTTTAGATGTTTTAATTGTTAAAGGTCTTAAGAACAACCTTATTATAATACTTCAATTATGTGATGAATGTTTTACCTTGTGAATTTTAGTAATGAAATGTTCTTAGTACACAATTCCAAGAAAGAGTTTAATATTTCTTCCAAAAGGCAAGATAATTTTTACACACTATGCATAGAAGACCTTAGGAACCAAGACGTACCTTGCCTTAGTGCAATGGATGATCATTCTTTGTTGTGGCATAGAAGGTTAGGTCATTTTGACCTTAGGAACCTATGGAAACTCTCTAAGAAAAGACTATTTAAGGATCTACCAGAGATCAGATATTATTCTTCAAAAGTTTGTGATCCTTGTAATTAATGAAAGAAACATAAATTAAGTATTAAATTAGTTGGTGGAGTCTCAACCACTAATGCATTACAATTAGTTCATACAAATCTTTTTGTCCCAACACAAACTGGAAGCATTGGAAGAAAATATTATCTATTTGTCTTAGTGGATGATTACACTAGATTTATGTGGGTCTATTTTATTTCAAAGAAATATAAATCTTTTTCTTATTTCAAATGATTAAGATACCATGTTAAAAATGAGAAATCCCTTCCTTTGATTACTATTCATAGTGATCATTGAGGAGAATTCCAAAATTATGATTTTGAATGTTTTTGTAGTAGAAACATAATTACTCATTACTTCTCAGCACCTAGAACACCTCAAAAAAATGGTGTTGTTGAATAAAGAAATATAATTCTTCAAGATATGACAAGAACTATGTTGAGTTAATATTCTATATCCAATCATTTTTGGGATGAAGTTGTAAGTACTTCTTGTAATACTATAAATCGTGTTTTGATTAGACCTTTTCTTAATAAAACTCTATATGAGTTATGGAATGGTTGAAAACCTAGACTTTCCTAATTCATGGTTTTTGGTTTCAAGGTAGTCATTTTTAATACTAATAATAACTTACAAAAATTCACACCAAATCCCAATGAAGTATTTTTCTTAGGCTACTCCAAAATTTCTATGGATTATTGAGTTTTCAATAAAAACACTTTCACTATTGAAGAGACAGTACATGTAAAAATTGATGAAACTGAACCCTTGGGTTTTAAAAACCCCAACCTACATCTTCAGATGTGTTTTCAAAAAATGATTTTCAATCTTTGTTAGAAGATACTTATGATAAGAAAAATTTCCGAGAAGAAGTTTCTAAAGCATTTACCCCAAAAGACATTCTACCTTATGTTGTTGAATAGGTTTTACAAAACCCAAATTAGTTGTTTCTAAAGAACAATACAAGTCATAGTATCATTCTTGATGTAAATAAACCCGTAAGGACTATAAGTTCCTTAAGAAATGAAGTATAACATCTCACATTCCTTTCCCAATTAGAAAACAAATAACGGATGAACCTTTAGGTGATGATGATTTGATAAAAGATATGAAAGATGAACTAAATAAATTCGAAAGGAATAAAGTTTGGACCTTTGTTAAAATACCTAAGGAAACTTCTGTTATTGGAGTTAAATGCGTCTTCAGAAATAAGTGTGATGAAAATAAAATCATAGTAATAAATAAATATAGATTGGTTTCTAAAGGCTATAATCAACAATAAGGAATAGAATATGAAGAAACCTATGCTCTAGTATCTAGACTTTAATCTATTCGTATTTTACTTGTCTTTTCAAAATTCTTCAACTTCAAGCTTTTTTCAAATGGATGTGAAATGTTCTTTTTTTAATGGTTTTGGAAAATAGGAATTTTTTGTTGAACAACCTCTGAGTTTTGAAGATACAAAACATCCTGAACATGTTTCTAATCTAAAAAAGCTTTATATGGACTTAAATGATCCCCTCGAGCATGGTATGATAGGCTTATAGGATTTTTGCTTGAAAATAATTACGTTAAGGGAAATGAAGATCCAACCGTTTTTATAATGAAAGATAAGAAAAATGTTTTGATTGTTAAAATTTATGTTGATGACATTATATTTGGTTCAACTCAGCAATTTTAACTAATTCCTCTGTGAATCTAATGAAATTTGAGTTTGAAATGAGTATTATGGGTGAGTTAACCTTTTTCCATGGTTTCCAAATTTCTCAGAAACCATAAGGAATCCATATATCCCAACATAAGTATAATAAATATCTCCTCCAAAAAAATTTATATGACAATACTAAAAGTATTAGTACTCCCATCAGTACATCAAACACAGTTGTTCTTGATAATTTTGGGAAACTATTAGATCAAACATCCTTTAGAGGTATGATAGGAAGTTTACATTACTTGAAAACTAGTCTCCCGAAATTAATGTATTAATTATGATTATGTGCAAGATATCAATCTAATCCTATGGAATCTCATTTAAAGGTAGTGAAAAGAATTTTTTGTTACTTAAACAGAACCATGGATTTAAGATACTTTTATACTTCTGGAAATTATTTTATTTTAATGAGTTTTTCGGATGTTGAATTTGGTGGATGTAGAATTGATATAAAGTGTAAACACAGAACATGTCATTTATTAAGAGATTCATTAGTTTCTTGGTCATGTAACTAGAAAAAATTAGTAGCACTTTCCACTGCTGAAACTGAATATGTAGTAGATGGAAGTTGTTGTGCTCAAGTGTTGTGGACGCAACACACACTCACAGACTATGGTATGAGTTTTAACAAAACATAAATTTTGTGTGATAATACTAGTTCCATTTCCCTATGAATAAACCATGCACATCACTCTCATGCAAAACACATAGATATTAGGCATCACTATCTTAGGGATTACACACAAAAAGGGGATATCATTCTTCAATTTATTAGAACACAAGATCAACTTGATGATATTGTCACAAAATATTTACCCTAAAATAGATTTGAATACATTAAACAAATTTTAGTAATTATACCCATAAGGTAATATTAATTGTTAAATTTCTGTTGAATCATATATCCTTACTGTAATAAACTCCTTTTCATAGAGGCAGTACATTTTCTTGTTAGTTAAATTAAATTTTTTTGTAGTCTAATTTTTTTCGTAATGGAATGCTTTTGTAGTCTAAAACTTTTTCTTAGTCTAATTTTTTTTCATAATAGAAGTTATTTGTGGTCTAAATTTTTTTGTAGTTTAATATTTTTTTCTAATGAAAATTTTCGTAGTCATTTTTTTTAATTTTTTTGTAATAATTGTTTTTGTAGTCTCAAAATTATAATATTGATGATTTTCGTACTCAAAATTATCGTAATGAAAATTTTTGTACTCAAAATTTTTTTAATGAATATTTTCATACTCAAAATTTTAGTAATTAATATTTTCATACTCAAACTTTTCATAATGAATATTTTCGTACTCAAAATTTTCTTCATGAAGATTTTCGTACTAAAGATATTCATTATGAAGATTTTCATTTTCAAAATTTTCCATAATCATATTTTTTCAGAATCTAAAGTTCTTCAAGAAATTTTTTCCTCAATATGAATAATCTTCCTAGATATCAGAAAGATATGTTTCCTTTCCGGAATTTTCATAATCAACCTTTATTTTCAGGTATTTTCTTTTGTTATTAAATTTTCCGGATTCTTTTTTACTTAAATCCGAATGTTTTTAATAAAAACCTCAAAAAATTAGATTCTAACATGTTATTCGTGGAGGTATCATATAAATCGTCAGATCAGATCAGATGTATTTACAGCCATTGGATTGAGTTTGGAAGTTGAATCTTCAAATCAAACACCTATATAAAGGACCCACTAATGGTTTTTCCACATCGATTCTCAAGCTCTCATGTGCTAATGTCCTGCCCTTATATATAATCTCATTCCAAATTTTCAAGGGTTTCTCAATTCCGAATGTCTGTAGGAGAATCCTATCAGAAAGATATTTCTACTATCAAGAGAATCTCTGAGTAGAAGGTTTATTGATAAAGGATGGTGCATTCGAAGTTCTTCAACAAGTATGATTTGATTATCTCGAAAAACATTAAGGTGAATGGATGAGAGAGTGTTTGCATATCAATGCCAGGGGCTCAAGATTTTCTGTATCCGTATCTGATAGTTGAGTTTCATGAATCTTTCTGTTTCTTTAAGGAAGATGGAAGTGAGACGTTTTTTTTTTCAAGAGATATAGAAAGACTTATGCTTTTTCATATACAAAGGTGGATACTTTGGTTGGTATTCCATACGAAGGGGAAGCTGAGTTCTGTTCTCATAAGTTTCCAAATGTCAAAGGAATATTTGTTAAGGTGAAATCTATGGAGTGTATCGGTCTTACAGATATCAAGACTCCAAAGATATATCATCTCACTACAAATTATCAGATTCTCAAATTATTTGGTAAAGGATTTATAATTCTGAGAAAAGGTGACAAGGAAACCTTGAAGAAAAGTGATATGTATATTTTGGATTTTCTGGTGAACCTGAGGAAGATCAATTTGGTTAAGCATATTCTCATTATGATTGAGAATAATAAGAATGGAAACTTAACGACTCAGATAATCATGTATCCAGCCATTCTTTCCTAGTTAATTGTTCGGTGCTTAGAATCCTTTAAAATTCCTTGTAGTTTTAAGAGAAGGAATTGCAATGTCATTCTAGTCGGTGATGATACTTTGAAGAGGATGAAAATTGGTTTTTCTACAGATTCAAGAGAATTTTATAACCTACCAGAAGAAGAAGCAGAAGTTGAACTAAAGAAACAAGAAGTGGTTGAACCATCAAAGAGAGTTGGAAAAAAGAGGAAATTGAAGGAAGGAGAAGAGGAAGAAAATATACCAAAAGTTAAGGTAGCCCAATCCGCACATCCAAAACCTAAGAAGCAAAAAAGCCTATCTGGATGAGGTAGTATCTATGTGGAGGGAAGACAAGGAAAACATGAAAGAAGGGGATCCTAGTTTTCATTTGGATCCGGCTGAGGAAAAAAACATTATGAGAGAAGACTGCTGCTGAGCTTGAGAAGCAAGCAAAAGAAAAGAAGAAAAAAAGAAGTTGTCTAAAATAGAGATTATGTAATCCCTTCTGAGGGATACTAAAAAAGCTTCCGAAAAAATTCCAGTACCAGAATCCTTCCTAGTAAAAGCTTTACTTGAAACTCCAGTGATGAATTTTGTCACTCTAAAAAAATTCAAAGTAGTCAAAGAAGTGGAAGGATTTGAAGAAGCTAAAAGCAGTGGTGATACTAAAGATTTGATTAGGAAAGTGGAATCATTTCATGTGAAAGAGAGTCCATCCGAAAAACTCTCAATCTGAACTTCTGAAGCAGAATCCTCAAAGCTAGATACACCTATGAAAGAGGAAAAAGGAGAAGATGAGAAGGCTGAACAATAAGTGAACAAGCTATCTGAGGAAGAAAGTTTCAATCATCATTTCAAAAATCTATAGGATGCTGAGGTAAGAGATGAAAAATAATACTTAGATGAAGATAAAATTGTTCAGCTGTTTGAGAGTGAACATGAATCTCCGGATGAGGGAGCCATTCCGATAACTGATAAGGGTAAACATGTGGTTGTTGATACACCCACTAAAGTTGTTATAAGGAATAAGGAAGCTGGTGGATCTTCAAAGAGGAAACTTTTTGATCTTGAGAAAGAGCCCTCACCTAGAAAAGTTTCAGATTCGGAATCATCATCCCTTGGACATGATTTAGTTATTCAGTTATTATCGAAGCTTGTTGGGACCATTCCGATTTTTCCAAGAATAGATTTAGATGCTATATTATTCAACACACACTAAATCAGAAATGGGATTCAGTATCCTTGGTGATGGATAAATGTGTAAATCTTGAGGATGATTTCAAGAATTTATTCATTAAATACGATCCCATAAAAGTTTCTGTAAGAAAATGGTTAGTTGGTCAATGAAAATAGTTTAAGACATGAGAGAACATGATGAGTTCCTAGATAGAGTCAAGGAGGATTTTAACAATGAAGATGGTAAGATCAAGGATTTCATGAGTTTCATTGAGAAAAAGATAACTCTTGAGCAGAATAATCTGATGCAAGAAGTAAAAGATCTAAATGGAAAGCTATACTCAGTTTCCCAAAGTTGGAAGAGAGAAATAGATATTTAGATGGAGATAGAAGAAAATCTTGTCAAGCAGGATGATGTCCTGAAGGATCAGGCCAAGATTCTTAAGTCACATGGAGATAGAATCAAAGCCTTAGAGAAGAAAGCATATGATCAAGATTAGATTCTAATGTTAGGTGAGGAAGATCACAAGGTGCTCAAAAAGTTAAAAACCATTGTGAAAAGGTTGATTCCTATGTAGAAGGAAGGATGATAGATTCAATTTGATCCTTTGTGATATTTTCTTTCCTTATATAAATTTTTCCTATCATAATGAAATGTTTGGTTGATTATTTTTTTTCTATGTTTAGTACTAATATTTCTGGTATCATAGTATCTTTTCCATTCCCTCAATTTCTTTTTGAAAATCACAAAGCGGTAGAAATGAAAAAGAATTTTAAGAAAAGAAGAAATATCCCTAAGTAAGGGGGAGTTTATCTGGGGGGGTTCATTATGAAGATTTCTATATTCAAGATAATGAATAATCCCATTCCAGAAATCTAGAATACGATAATTTGTGTTCCAAAGCATAAGGGGGAATTAGTCGTATTCATCATGGCTCATGTGTTAAGGGAGATAAGTTTTATTCAGAAAGTCTAGAAAATTTTTTCTAAGTCTTTATATTATTTTTCTTAAGGATGTTTAAGCTTTCCAAAAAGGGGGAGATTGTTGAGTCAATAAGGTTTCCATATTACTTTTCTATTCCTTCATGATTGAGGATATTGTTGAGTCAATAAATTTTCCATATTAGTTTTCCATTCCTTCTTTTTTTTTTGAAAATCACAAACCCCTTATCCTAATGAAAATTTCATTTTACCCTATGTGTTACTTACACAAGGAAAATTTCCTTCCCCATGGAAATTTATCATTACCATGTTTTTCATTGTTCATTTTCTCTAAGTATAGAATTCGGTTTCATATCCAAAACCTCAGAATCATATAATATTTATATATAGAGAATTCTATTTTCAGGATCCTAATTCAGGTTCTGATTTCTCAGAATTTAGACTCCGAACTCTTATGAATTTAGACTAAGAGTTTTCTGAGTTCAGACTCCGAACTCTTATGAGTTCTGACTCCGAACACTCTAAATCCAGACTCTGAATTCATATGAGTACTGAATCCAAACTCTCTGAATTAAGACTCCAAACTCTTATGAATTCATACTATAAATTCTAATGAATTCGGAATTTGAACCTTCTTAGTTCAGGTTCCGAATTCTTGTAAATTCAGATTCTGAATTTCCTTAAAATTATGAATCCAGAATTCTATATAATTCAGGTTCCGAATTCCATGGAAAAAAGAATCCGAATATACATGTATTATAGACTCCGAATAGTATTTTTGGTTAGACTCTGAACTTTCATTTTTTCTTACACTTCGAAAGATGAATTTTCTTATGTAACCATATTTTTTCATATACATGGTTTTTTTTATAAAATGATGTCATACATTCAGTAACTAAATAACCCTTGTTTGAGTGACACGTGTACAGGTCCATCTAAAATTTGAAGAAAAATATGACTGTTGGTGTAACACCCTGATATTTTATGAGAAGTATATTTTTTTATGACTTATGTTATATGCAACATCAAAGGAATATTTCACTGCACACAACACTATCTTGGCTTGAGTTACACGTAATCACGACCTTCCTCAATAGTGTGTGCAGTACGCAATACAGAGTTTCACTAAACAACGATATATTATTATAATATTATAAACTAGCTGTTATGAATAGTATTAACTGAATATTAAATTTTATAACATTATTATTAATCTTACATATTTTCTAAAACATGGTATGTGAACAAAATAAATTTTTTAGGTAAAATAAGTATTTTTTAAAAAATGCCGTTTTGCAGCCTTTTGATGGAACACCCACCTTAAATATAGTTTTTGAAATGTTTATAAGTTCAATTTGAAAAAATAAAATTATTTTTTGGAATCAGGATATAAAAATTTACTTTGGATAAGTTTTTCATATTATTCTGAAAACTTTCTTATTTTAATGAATAGTAAAAACACGCTATATTTTAATTAAAAACAACTTTTTTCATCGCAATATCTTATATGGTTAAATTATAATATTGAATGGTTTTAAATTATAAATATAATATATTTTTACCATTTAATATAATTTATGTCATTATCATTAATTTTACATTGAATTCATAGGTAAAAACATTTCAATCTTTGGCAATGTTTTATCATTTAAAATTCGTTTGCTTAACAATGGGATTAATTTTAAATTAATTACTGCAACTTCTGTGTTTTGAATTTTGAAAGAGGGATTCCATATTTGGATTCATTGGGTCCAAATTATTTTAGTAGGTTACTTTTATTTTCTTGATATTATGAATTGTAACTACGGTAATTTTTATTTACTACAGTTAAAGGTAAATCTAGTAATTAAGGGTAAAAATAAGATTATAAAATTATCCTAACACTTTCCAAAATACCATTGGATGAATAAAAGTCAACCAATATCACCTAGGGGTCATACGATATTCATTTCATGGACTTTTGACCATGAAATAATATAATTATTTTTAAAACAAAAGAAAGGGACAACATGTCACTCTCTAAAATCTTATATGTGTAATAATTTTAATTTAGTGACAAAAATCATAAAACTTATGATATAAATAGTCCCTATAAATATAATAAATTTATCTAAATCGTATGATTTTTTTATAATTTTTAGGTATTAAATAATTATCATTAATTATAACATAATAGTGATGTTCAAATTATTTTATTGATTGAAATATCAAATAAATGATTTTAAACTGTTAAAATAAATATTATATGAACTATTTAATGTGCTCCACTAATTTTATAAATAAATATGACATTTATGAATTTATTAAATCTTTTAGTTTGAATATATCTTCTGTGTATATTTTATTTAAATTAAAATAAATGAATACTGTCAAAATTGACACTATTGTTATTTTATAAAAATTACATATTATAAAATCGTTTAAAAATCACAAAAATATTTAAAATTATATATTAAAATTTATTTGGTATAATATGTAATAATGTATACAATTATGGAAAATTCACAACATAGAAGTAATTATTTATAATGATTTCAAATTTATAATATAATTACCACAAATAAAATTAAATAGATTATATAAGGATAAATCATGTTCATAAAGGTAAAAATAAACTCCCAACTTGCCTAAATTTTATTGGTTAATGAGATTACAACCCTATCTCATATATGATTTGGATTTGAGTAATTTTTAGAGGTTTTTAAGTGGGGTTGGAATTTATTATAAATTAATATTTCTTATAATTCTAAAGGTGCCCCTCTCCTCCCTTATAAAACGACTCCTCCTCCCTCTCGTCCTCACACCACATTAAACCTTCATGATCGGCCAAACCCTACCAATTTATCTTATACACTTCCCTAGAAACATCCTAGAGGTCCTGGTCTACATATAGGACCAATCTTAGTTCCCTAAGAGTAGGTTTCAAAGAGGCGTGCTGAAGAAGAGGTAATACCTGTTACCGATTATTTTAAATTTATTTCTTCTTCTACATCTTCTTATTTAGTTGTTATATTATGAATTAATAACATCGGTATCACTCATATACTGATATGTTGTTATAAATATGAAACAACTCTATTTCAACTTCTATCCATCCTACGGAAAATGAAATCACCACGTGTGTGTACGTACGGAATATCGTCTCCACGCCGTGGTGTAATCTGTTTTCCACCACCACCTTACTTTGATGGATATAATTGTGTAAAGAATAAGTACATATGGTTATTTTAAAGTTATATTGATTCTGAAAAATTATACACACACTTGAATACAATTCTGTGATCATGGGAACGATATCATCGCTCATGCGTACGTACGGCCTACCATCTCCATGATGTGAAGCGACTCATTCTACATTATCTTCATTGAATAATGATTTAATAAATGCATTGAATGAGTAAATATGATATATATTACACTAATACCATTCTGTAAATGAGGTATCTATAACCTAAAAAGAAGAATAAGAACTCATTCGAGAAAACACGCATAAGAACATAAAGCAATAAACACCCGAATAACAAGTAGCAATGAAATATTACAAATAAAAAGCTAAGAATATGACCATATATGATATCATAACAATGAGTATTATTCTGGAATAAGTAAATGAAATTATTTAAATCATTATACAGGAGTTTTGGACACGTATACAACATATCAGACCTAAGGTAAGGGAAAATCTCGCAATCTCATTTTTATCCGAGGTTGTTTATACTTCAGAATTTACTGGGGCATATTTATCATCCACATCCATGTTTCCAAAATATGTAATATTATTTCCATCCACCTAAAATTGTTTAAATATAATTATACCCATTGGTGAGTTTTTAGTAAAAGATATGAACGGAATATTTTGTCATTTTTAGTATGATGTACTTTTTGACTTTTCCTGCCAAAGTATGAGAAGAATGTTTTTTAGCATATACGGCCTGAATGGACTTTTAGAACATTCTTTCCATGAAGCTTACTTTACAATTTTTCATGTTTATTTTTAATCAACTTCTTTTAGTTTAAAATTATATTACAATTTAAGAAATGAAATTTTTTTTTGAAGTAGAAAGGATACATTCCTCAAAAATGGAGTTCAAGCGTTTTATCAAAATTATTTTACATCTTAGATAATATAAGGTTTTGTTTCTATCCCTATTTTTACATTGATTTTATTATGTTATTATGGAATTAATTTTATGATGTCCTTTTATCTTATATAGATTATGTTATGATGGAATGATGTTTAAGGATCCCATTTTTATTACATGGGTTATGCTATGATATATGATTTATGATTTTGTGGCACACATAGGAATGGTTTCACTATGATATGGGTGGGACATATATCTCCCTCCAATGCATTGGGTAATAATTTATATCTCATGAGATAGACATGGCTGGAATGGCAAGTTAATCCAGTTCAGTGATACATGACTGGAACAAAGAGTGAACTCGGTTTAGTAATGGACTTTGTCCACTATGGTAGTCTTGGCAATGAGTCTTGACTAATTTGAAATGATTTTATCTGATTATGTGTGTATGCCACAAAGTATCATGTTTTAAGTTATGATTATTTGGGATTACATTTCACCACTATGATTTATCCCATGTTATGATATTATGATCTCTTTTGCAGGTTAAGATATTCAAGAAGTTATGTTCTTATGAATATGATTTGATTGATATTTCTTTTGAATACCCTTACTGAGCATTTGAGCTCACCCTTTTTTATGTTTTCTTTTCCCCAGGTCTGGATGAAGGGTATTAAGTAGAATATTCCAAAAAGTGACTCTAGATATGATGAAATAAATGGGAGACAATGTCGATGATTTATGAACCAGTTGTTTATGTTTCCCAGTTTCTAAAGACACTATACCTATACAGTCCTTTCATGGTTTTGTTATATGTTTTAATAAGTATACTTCAATTTTGAAGTAATAAAAATGTATGTAGAGTATGTGTCAATATAGTTGGTATCAGAGGAAAGGAATAGTCAACCTTTGGAAACTAGGATATGAAAACCTTAGTAAGAACCCTAAGGATATGTCTAAGAATAGAACACAATCTTAGTAATGGCCATTAATAACCTATGACAAGAACTTAAGTGTAAAATTTTATTCTTGATTATGTGGTTTTACTATTATGATTAGTGTTTATCACACTATGCTTATTGGTTTTCGTCAATTGTTGGAATCCGAATGAACCATGTTAATGATGAATGTTATGGGAAATGCAATGATTGTCTCCCTGAGAAACCAAACGTTATTGGAGTTGGAATGAAAAATCTTGTATCCATGCTCACAAAACATTCTCAAGCTATAAATCATGTAGGACATCTAAACGAGAAAAAGAAGGAGCAAAATTCTGTTGAATCCTTCATGAGGAAGCATCCACCTTCATTCAGTGGGTCTTCTGATTCATTAGTGGATGAACAATGGATTAGTACCACTGAAAAGATATGTTCAGCTCTACAATGTTCTGAACATGATAAAGTCATCTTAGCAGTATATCGTCTGGAAGTTGAAGCTAATCATTGGTGGAATCTTATTAAGAATACAAGGAAAAGGGATGAAATTGAGTCCATGGAATGGGAAAAGTTCAAGAACATATTTTTTAATAAGTACTTCCCTCGTATTCTTCGAATAAAGTTAGAGAAGGAGTTTCTTGAACTGAAGAAAAAGGATGATGAATCTGTTGGTACCTACGACGAAAATTTTACAAGACTTACAAGGTATGCTTCTAGAATTATTATCCAACCTGAGAGTAAAATCGATCTATTCTTTAGTGTATTAAAACCAAGTCTTCAAAGGGCGTTATCCATAAGGGACTTCAATAGCTACAAGGAAATTTTCTGATGTTCTCTCATGGTTGAGATGGAGATTGGAGTAACCCATCAATCATAAAGGTTTGATAAGAAGAGGAAAATGGAATTCAAAGGAAAATCTAAAGACCACACTGAAAAGAAGATTAATTTTCGTTTATGCTCAATTTGTGGAAAGAAACGTGGAGGGAATTTTCTTAAAGGGACAAGAAAATGTTTTATGTGTGGAAAAGAAGGTCATCAGGAAATTGAATGTCGAAATAATGGGAAGAAGATGTCTAATGATGAAAACAAAGAAAGGGATACACAGAATGCACCTCCCACACTTCAATGTTTCAAGTGAAAGGAGATGGGGAATTATGCCAATCAATTCCCTAATACAAGGGTTGTTGATGTTGATTGACGTCAACAAACTCGTAAGGCCAAAGACAAAGGAATGTCACATTCAATTACTATCGGCGATGTGGAGTACGATAACGATGTGGTGAAAGGTACACTTACCATCCACTCTAAAGTAGAAAATGTTTTATTTGATTCTGGATCCACCCACTCTTTTATTTCTGAAGAATTTTCTAAGGGTATCACCGTACTACCTCAACAATTAGATGTTGTGTTAGCTGTGAAAACATTTAATTGCACAACAGTCGCATCAAAAGTTTACAATTCTTCTCCGATTGAAGTTTTTGGGAAAGTGCTTCCTACAAATCATTTGATCCTTCCTGTAGTGGAATTTGATGTGATTCTCAGTAAGGATTGGATTTCTTTATACGGAGCTCGTATCAATTTCTAAAGAAGGGAAATCACATTTAATATTTTAGATCAATCTGCTATCACTTATTGATGAAATTATGAATATAACCTTCTAGTGGAAATTTCCTCCATCTTATGGGTCTTGATTCTAATAAATGAAGTTTATTTATCTCAAATGGTTGGAGAGAAACTCAAGATTAAGAATACACCCATTGTACGAGTGGTTGATGATGTCTTTCTGGAGTAATTACCAGGTCTTCCACCAAATCGTGAAGTTGAGTTTTCAATAGAACTCATATCGGGTGCTATTACCATTTCAAAGAAGCCTTATAGAATGGACCCAATTGAGTAATAGGAATTGAATAATCTACTCCAAGAGAATCTTGATAAAGGATTCATACGCCCTAGTGCATCACCTTGGAGAGGACCTGTTCTATTGGTTAAGAAGAGAGATTGATCAATGAGACTCTGCATTGATTATCGAGAACTTAACAAGATCACTATCAAGAACAAATATCCTCTCCCATGCATTGATGAATTATTTGAACAACTACATGGAGCTCAATACTTTTCCAAGATTGATCTTCATTAAGGGTATCATCAATTGAGGGTCAAAAAAGTGGATATACCAAATACCGCTTTCCATACAAGTTATGGACACTATGAATTTATAGTGATTCCATTTGGTCTTACTAATTCCCCTGTTATCTTCATGGATCTAATGAATAGAGTCTTTAGAGACTATATTGATCAGTTTGTGGTAGTCTTTATAGACGATATTCTTGTCTATTCAAAGAGAAAGGGAGAACATGTAGATCACTTGAGAATCGTATTAAAGAACCTAAGAAAGGATAATATTTATTCCAAATTTACCAAGTGTAAATTTTGGCTTCAAAAAGTTTTACTTTTGGGTCACATAATCTCAAAAGAGGGGAAATTTGTGGATCCAGCAAAGACAGAGGTTATTGAAAGATGGTCCAGACCAACAACAGTGACTGAGATCAGAAGTTTTCTTGGTTTGTCTAGATATTATCGTTTTTTTGTTTAATATTTTTCATGATAATCTAATCCACTCACCAGGTTGACTCGAAAAGGAGTTAAGTTCATATGGACAGAGGAGTGTGAAGAGAATTTCAAGAAGTTGAAAAGAAGGTTATCCAGTGCACCTGTGCTCACGCTACCTTGTAGTGGAGAATGGTTTGTGATCTACAGTGATGAATCCAAGAAGGTATTCGGGTGTCTTCTCATGAAAAATGATATAGTGATAGCTTATGCCTCAAGATAGTTGAAAATCCATGAGCAAAATTACCCAACTCATGATTTGGAGTTAGCTACTGTAATATTTGCATTAATGATTTGGAGGAATTATCTTTATGGTGAAAGGTGTGATATTTATACTAATCTTAAAAGTTTAAAGTATATTTTCACACAAAGGGAGCTGAATATGTGACTAAGAAGATGTTTGGAGCTGATTAAGGATTACGACTGCTCAATTCATTACCACCCTAGGAAAGCAAAGAAGGTGGTAGATGAATTAAGTCGACAAGACCATGCTTGCTTATCTATGATGAGGATCTCAAAAGATCCAATATTTTTGGATTTACAAAGGATAGATCTTAGTGTTATAATGGAAGGGGAAAAATCTTATCTTTCTCAAATGAATGTTCAACCATCTATGCATGTGAAGATTAAAGAAGCCCAAAAAAAATATGTAGAGTTACAAAAGAAGGTGAGAAATGTTCATGAATTCAACCTTGATTGTGATGAGATAATAAGGTTCAAGAATCGGGTTTATGTTCCTCCCATCCCAGAATTAAAGATGGACCTACTGGATGAGGCTCTTAGTTCTTCATTCTCTATTCATCCTAGAAGCATGAAGATGTATAGAGACATAAAAGAGTATTTCTGGTGGGATGGCATGAAAAGAGATGTTGCTGAATTTGTCTCTCGATTCTTGGTTAGTCAGGAAGTTAAAGCTGAGAGATAGAATTTTAAGGGGGTGTTACAACCATTACCTATACCCGAATGAAAATGGGAAAAAATCATTATGGAATTTGTCCTTGGACTTCCTAAAACATCCAATGGAAATAATTCTATATGTGTTATATTTGATCATCTTACGAAGTTGGCACACTTCATTGCAATTAGAGAAGATTTATCTCTGGATCATCTTGCCAGGATATATGTAAAGTAAGTGGTAATATTGCATGGAGTACCACATTCCATTATATCTGATTGGGATCCGAGGTTTACCTTGATGTTCTGGCGAAGTCTTCAGCATACTCTAGATACAGAGATGAGTTTTAGCACTTCTTATCAACCTCAGACAGACGGTCAGTCTGAGAGAACAATTCAAAATCTAGAAGACATATTGAGAGCTTGCTCTATGGATTTAAAAGGTGGTTGGGATCAACACCTACCTTTGGTGGAATTTTCTTATAATAATAGCTTTCACACCAGTATTCAAATGGCTCCTTATAAATCTCTCTATGGAAAGAAATGTCGAACTACAACTTGTTGGGATGAATTTTGCGGAAAAAGATATTAGGACCTGATCATGTTGATGAGATGGAAGAAAAGGTCTGATCTATTCAACAACACATAAGAGTATCTCAGAGTCGACAAAATATTTATGCCGATAACCGAAGAAAAGACCTAGAGTTTGAAGTGGGTGATAAAGTGTTCTTACAAATATCTCCTTGGAAGAGAGTAATGAGATTTGGAAGGAAGGGAAAGATGAGCCCTAGGTATATCGGTCCTTTTGAAAAACTAGATTGTGTTGGAAAGGTAGCTTTCCGATTGACGCTTCCACTAAATATATCTCTAGTTCATGATGTGTTCCATGTATCTCTCCTGAGAAAGAACATACCTAATCCTTCACATGTACTAAGCTCAAAAGTTATACAGAAGGAGCAAGATCATTCTTATGATGAACAACCAATAGAGATTCTGGATCGTAGTGAAAAAGATCTACGGAACAAGACCACTCTCTTGGTGAATGTATTATGGAGGAACCACCAATTAGAAGAAGGTACATGGGAGCTTGAGGATATGATGAGGGAGTGGTATCCTCATTTGTTTGTTACGAAGTGACGAATTTCGAGGGCAAAATTTATTTTAAGGGGGGTAGAATGTTACACCCAGATATTTTATGAGAAGTATATTTTTTATGTCTTATTTTATACGCAACATCAAAGGAATCTTTCACTGCACACAACACTAGCTTGGCTTGTGTTACATACAATCACAACCTTCCTCAATAGCATGTGTAGTACGCAATACTGAGTTTCACTAAACACCGATATATTATTATAGTATTATAAACTAGCATTTATGAATAGTATTAACTAAATTTTGAATTTTATAACATTATTATTCATCTTACATATTTTCTAAAACATGGCATGTGAACAAAATAAATTTTTCGAGTAAAATAAGTATTTTTCAAAAAATGTAGTATTGTCACCTTTTGATGGAACACCCACATTAAATATAGTTTTTGACATGTTTACAAGTTGAATTTGATAAAATAAAGTTCTTCTTTTGAATAAGGATATAAAAATTTACTTTCTATAAATTTTTCATATTATTCTGATAACTTTCATATTTTAATGAATAGTTAAAACACCCTATATTTTAATTAAAAACAACTTTTTTCATTGCAATAATTAATATGGTTAAATTATAATATTTAATGATTTGAAATTATAAATAGAATATATTTTTACCAATTAATATAATTTATGTCATTAGCATTAATTTTACATTGAATTCATAGGTAAAAATATTTCAATCTTTCGCAATGTTTTAACTTTTAAAACCCGTTTTCTTAACAACTGGATTAATTTTAAATTAATTTCTATAACTTCTGTGTTTTGAATTTGGAAAAATTGATTCCATATTTGGATTCAGTGGGTCCAAATTATGTTAATAGGTTACTTTTATTTTTTTGATCTTATGAATAGTAACTATGATAATTTTTATTTACTATAGTTAAAGGTAAATCTGGTAATTAAGGGTAAAAATAAGATTATAAAATTACCCTAACACATGACAAAATCCTATTGGATGAATAAATGTCGACCAATATCACCTAAGGGTCGGACTAGATTCATTTCATGTACTTTTTACTCTGCTATAATATATTTATTATTAAAACAAATGAAAGTGACAACATGTCACACTCTAAAATATTGTAAGTGTAATGATTTTAATTTAGTGATAAACATCATAAAACTTCATATATAAATATTCCCCAGAAATCTAATAAAATTATCTACATCATATAAATTTATTTATAATTTTTAGGGATTAAATAATTATCATTAATTATAACACAATAGTGATGATGAAATTATTTTATTTATTGAAATATCAAATAAATGATTTTAAAACTATTAAAATAAATATTATATGAACTATTTAATGTGATCCACTAATTTTATAGATAAATATAAAATGTAATTAATCTATTAAATATTTTAGTTCGGACATATATTATGTGTATATTTTATTTATATTCAAATAAATAAATAGTGTCAAAATTGACACTATTGTTATTTTATAAAAATTACATATTATAAAATCGTTTAAAAATCACAAAAATATTTAAAAATTATAAATTAAAATTTATATGGTGTAAAATTTAATAATGTATACAATTATGGTAAATTCACAACATATAAGTAATTATTTATAATGATTTAAAATTTATAATATTATTATTACAAATAAAATTAAATATATTATATAAGGATAAATCATGTTGATAATGTTTAAAATAAATTCCCAAATTGTCTAAATTTTATTTTTTGATGCGATTACAACCCTATCTCATATAAGATTCATATTTGAGTCATTTTGGTGGTTTTTAAGGGGGTTTGGAATTTATTATAAATTAATATTTCTTATAACTCCAAAGGTGTCCCTCTCCTCCCTTATAAAAGGGCACCTCCTCCCTCTCATCATCACACCACTTTGACCCTTCATGCTCTTCCAACCCATGAAAATTTCTCTTATCCACTTCCCTAGAAACATACTAGAGGTCCTGGTCTAGAGAAAAGACCAATCATAGTTCCCTTTGAGGAGGTTTCAAAGAGGCGCGTTGAAAAAGAGGTAATACCTGTTACCGATTCTTTTAAATTTATTTCTTCTTCTTCATATTCTTCATTAGTTGTTTCATTATAAAGTAATAAAATCAGTATAACTCATATAATGATATGATATTATAAATATGAAACAACTCTATTTCACCTTTTATCCATCCTACGTAAAACAAAATCACCACGCTTGCGTACGTACGGAATACCGTCTCCACGTCGTGGTGTAATCTGTTTTACACCACTACCTTACATTGATCGATATAATTGTGTAAATAATAACTATATATGATAATTGTAAAGTGATATTGATTCTTAAATATTATACATACACTTCAATACAATTCCGTGATCATGGGAATGATATCATCGCTCGTGCGTACGTACGGCCTACCGTCTCTATGATGTGATGCGACTCGTTCTACGTGATATTCATTGAATAATGATTATATAAATGAATTGAATTAGTAAATATGTTATATATTACACTAACCCCATTCTTTAAATGAGGTATCTATAACATAAAAATAATTATAAGAATTTATTCGACAAAACACGCATAAAAACATAGAGCAATAAACACTCGAATAACAAGTAGCAATGAAATATTACAAATAAAAAGCTAAGAATATGACCATATATGATATCATAACAATGAGTATGATTATTTAATAAGTCAATGGCATTATTTAAATAATTATACATGAGGTTCGGACACGTACACATCATATCAGACCTAAGGTAAGGGAAAATATCACAATCTCATTTTTATCCGAGAATGTTTATACTTCAGAATTTACTGGGGCATATTTATCATCCACATCCATGTTTCCTAAATATGTAATATTATTTCCATCCACCTAAAATTGTTTAAATCCAATTTTACCCATTGGTGAGTTTTTAGTAAAACATATTAAAGGAATCTTTTTTCGTTTTTAGTACGAGGTACTTTTTGAATTTTCCTGCCAAAGTATGAGAAGAATTTTTTTTTAACTTATACAGCCTGAATGGACTTATAGAACATTATTTCCATGAAGCTTACTTTAAAATTTTTCAGGTTTATTTTTAATCAACTTCTTTTAGTTTAAAATTATATTACATTTTTAGAAAGGAAAATTGTTTTTGAAGTTGAAAGGATACTTTCCTCAAGAATGGAGTTCAACCGTTTTATCAAAATTATTTTCCATTTAAGATAATATTGGGTTTTGTTTCTATACCTATTTTTAAATTGATTTGATTATGTTATTATGAAATTAATTTTATGATTTCCTTTTATCTTATATGGATTATGTTATGATGGAATGATGTTTAAGAATCCCATTTATATTACTTGGGTTATGCCATGATATATGATTTATGATTTTGTGGCACACATAAGAATGGTTTCATTATGATATGGGTGGGACCTATATCTCCCTCCAATGCATTGTTTGAATATTTATATCTCATGAGATAGACCTGGCTGTAATGCCAAGTTAATCTAGTTCAGTGATACAAGACTGGAATGAGGAGTGAACTCGGTTCAGTAATGGACTTTGTCCCCTATGATAGTCTTCGCAATGAGTCTTGACTAATATGAAATGATTTTCTATGATTATGTGTGTATTACATAAAGTATCATGTTTTATGTTATGATTATTTGGGATTACATTTCACCACTATGATTTATCCCATGTTATGATATTAGGATCTATTTTTGCAGGTTAAGATATTCAAAATGTTATGTTCTTATGAACATGATATGATTGATATTTCTTTAGTTTAACCCTACTGAGAATTTGAACTCACCCTTTTTTATGTGTTCTTTTCCCCAGGTCCGGATGAAGGGTATTAAGTAGAATATGCCAAAAGTGACTCTAGATATGATGAAATAAATGGGAGACAACGTAGATGATTTATGAACCAGTTTTTTTATGTTTCCCAGTTTCTAAAGACACTATAGCTATACGGTTCTTTCATGGTTTTGTTATATGTTGTAATAAGTATGCTTCAATACTGAAGTAATAACAATGTATGTAGAGTATGGGTCATTATAGTTGGTATTAGAGGAATGGTATAGTCAATCTTTGGAAACTAGGATGTGAAAGCCTTAGTAAGAACCCTAAGGATATGTCTAAGAATAGTACAAAATCTTAGTAATGGACATGAATAACCTATGATAATACCATAAGTGTAAAATTTTATTCTTGATTAAGTGGTTTTACTATTATGATTAGTGTTTCTCACACAATGCTTATTGGTTTTAGTCAATGGATGGAACCTGAAGGAACCATGTTAATGCTGAATGTTACGGGAAATGCAATGATTGTCCCCCTGAGCAACCAAATGTTATTGGAGCTGGAATGAAAAATCTTGTAGCCATGCTCACACAACTTTCTCAAGCAATGAAACATGTAGGACTTCCAAAAGAGCAAATGAAGGAGAAAAATTCTTTTGAATCCTTCATGAGGCAGTGCCCACCTTCATTCGACAGGTCTTCTGATCCATTAGTGGATGAATAATGGATTAGTACCACTAAAAAGATATTTTTAGTTCTACAATGTTCTGAACATGATAAAGTCATCTTAGCAGAATATCATTTGGAATTTGAAGCTGATCAATGGTGGAATCTTATTAAGAATATGAGGCAAAGGGATGAAATTGAGTCCATGGAATGGGACAAGTTGATGAACTTATTTTTCAATAAGTACTTCCCTCATATTATTCGAACAAAGATGGAGAAGGAGTTTATTGAACTAAAGCAAAAGGATTATGAATCTGTTAGTACCTACGAAGAACATTTTACAAGACTTGCAAAATATGCTTCTAGAATTATTATCCAACCTGAGAGTAAAATAGATCGATTATTTAGTGGCTTAAAACCAAGTATTCAATGGGTGTTAGCCATAAGGAACTTAAATAGCTACGAGGAAATTGTCTGGTGTTCTCTCAAGGTTTAGACGGAGATTGGAGTAACCTATCAATCATATGGGTTTGATAAGAAGTGCAAAATGGAATTCAAAGGAATATCTAAAGACCACACTGAAAAGAAGATGAGTTTTCATTTATGCTCAAATTGTGGAAAGAAACATGGAGGGAAATGTCTTAAAAGGACAAGAAAATTTCTTAAGTGTGGAAAAGAAGGTCATCGGGCAATTGAATGTCGAAATAATGGGAAAAAGATGTCTAATGATTAAAAAAAAGAAAGGGATACACAAAATGTGCCTCCAACACTTCAATGTTTCAAGTTCCAGGAGATGGGGCATTATTCCAATCAATTCCCTAATCCATGGGTTGTTGATGATGATCGACGTCAACAAACTCTTAATTCCCAAGACAATGGAAAGTCACATGCAATTACTATCAGCGATGCGGAGTACGATAACGAAGTGGTGAAAGGTACACTTACCATCCACTCTAAAGTAGAAAATGTTTTATTTGATTCTAGATCCACCCACTATTTTATTTATGATTAATTTTCTTATGTTATCACCATACTACCTCAATAATTAGATGTTGAGTTAGCTATGACAACTCCTAATGGAACAACAGTCGCATCAAAAGTTTACAATTCTTCTCCGATTGAATTTTATGGGAAACTACTTCCTGAAAATCTTGTGATCCTTACTATAGTGGAAGTTGATGTGATTCTTGGCATGGATTGGCTTTCTTTATACAGATCTCATATCAATTTCCAATGAAGGGAAATCACTTTTAATATTCCCGATCAATCTACTATCATCTAGCGATGCAAGGATGAATATTAACTTCTAGTGGAAATTTCATCCATCTTATGGGTCTTGATTCTAATAAATAAAGGTTATTTATCTCAAATGGTTGGATAGAAAATCATGATTAAGAATACACCCATTTTACGGTTGTTTGATGATGTCTTTCTAGAGGAATTTTTAGGTCTTCCACCAACTCGTGAAGTTGAGTTTTTAATAGAACTCATACCGGGTGTTATGACAATTTTAAATAAATCTTATAGAATGGCCACAATTGAGTTGAAGGAATTGAAGAAGCTAGTCCAAGAGAATCTTGATAAAGGTTTCATACGCCCTAGTGTGTCACCTTGGAGAGCACCTGCTCTATTTGTTAAGAAGAAAGATTGATCAATGATACTCTGAATTGATTATCGAGAACTTAACAAGATCACTATCAAGAACAAATATCCTCTCCCATGCATTGATGACTTATTTGACCAACTATGTAGAGATCAATACTTTTCCAAGATTTATCTTCATTCAGGGTATCATATATTAAGGGTCAAAAAAGAGGATATAGCAAAGATGGATTTCCGTAAAAGTTATGGACACTATGAATTTTTAGTGATGCCATTTGGTCTTACAAATTCCCCTGTTATATTCATGGATCTAATGAATATAGTCTTTAGAGAATATATTTATTAGTTTATGGTATTCTTTATAGACGATATTCTTGTCTATTCAAAGAGAAAGGAAGAACACGAAGATCACTTGAGAATTGTATTAAACACCCTAAGAAAGGAGAAACTTTATTACAAATTTACCAACTGTAAATTTTGGATTCAAAAAGATTCATATTTGGGTCTCATAATCTCATAGTAGTGGATATATTTGGGTCCATCAAAGACAGAGGTTATCGAAAGATGGTCCAGACCATCAACAGTAACTAAGATGTGATGATTTCCTGGTTTTTTTGGATATTATCGATGTATTGTTAAAGATTTTTCATGATTATCTAATCCACTCACCAGGTTGACTGGAAAAGGAGTTATGTTCCTGTGGACAGTGGAGTGTGAACATAATTTCAAGGAGTGTAAAAGAAGGTTATCCAGTGCACATGTGCTCACACTACCTTGTAGTGGAGAAAGGATTGTGATCTACAGTGTTGCATCCAAGAAGGTATTGGGGTGTGTTCTCATGAAAAACAATATGGTGATAGCTTATGCCTCACGACAATTGAAAATCCATGAGAAAAATTACCCAACACATGATTTGGAGTTAGCTACTATAATCTTTGCATTAAAGATTTGGAGGCATTATCTATAGGGGGAAAGGTGTAATATTTATACTGATCATAAAAGTTTAATGTATATTTTCACACAAAAGGAGATGTATATGCGCCAAGGAAAATGGTTGGAGCTAATTAAGGATTACAACTTCTCAATTCATTACCACCCTGGGAAAGCAAACAAGGTGGCAGATGCATTAAGTCAACAAGACCATGCTAGCTTATCAATGATGAGGATCTCAAAAGATCCAATATTTATGGATTTACAAAGGATGGATCATAGAATTATAATGGAAGGGGAAAAATCTTATCTTTCTCAAATGAATGTACAACTATATATGCATGTGAAGTTTAAAGAGGCACAAAAAGAAGATGTAGAGTTACAAAAGAAGGTGAGAAATGTTCATGAATTCAACCTTGATTGTGATGGGATAATAAGGATCAAGAATCGGGTTTGGGTTCCTCCCATCCCAGAATTAAAGAAGGAGCTACTGAATGAGGCTCTTAGTTCTTCATTCTCTATTCATCCTGGAAGCACAAAGATGTATTGGGACCTGAAAGAGTATTTCTGGTGGGATGGAATGAAAAGAGATATTGTTGAATATGTCTCTCGATGATTTTTCTGTCAGCAAGTTAATGCTGAGAGATATAATTCTAAGGGGATGTTACAATCATTACCCATACCCGAATGGAAATGGGAAAACATCACTTTGGATTTTGTCACTGGACTTCCTAAAACATCCAAAGCCAATAATTCTATCTGGGTTATATTTGGTCGTCTTATGAAGTCGGCACACTTCATTGCTATTAGAGAAGATTTATCTCTGGATCAGCTTACCAGGATATATGTAAAGGAAGTGGTAAGATTTCATAGAGTACCACTTTCCATTATATCTGATCGGGATACGAGGTTTACCTCGATGTTCTGGCAAAGTCTTCAGCATACTCTAGATACAGAGTTGAGTTTCAGCACTGCTTATCATCCTCAGAAAAACGGTCAGTCTGAGAAAACAATTCAAACTCTAGAAGACATGTTGAGAGCTTGCTCTATGGATTTCAAAGGTGTTTGGGATCAACACCTACATTTGGTGGAATTTTCTTATAGTAATATCTTTCACTCCAGTATTCAAATGGCTCCTTATGAAGCTCTCTATGGAAATAAATTCTGAACTCCAACTTGATAGGATGAGGTTGGGGAAAGAAAGATATTAGGACCTGATCTTGTTGATGAGATGGCAGAAAAGGTCCGATCTATTCAACAACACATAAGAGCAGCTCAGAGTCGAAAAAAAAGTTATGCTGATAACCGAAGAAAAGACTTAGAGTTTGAAGTGGGTGATAAATTGTTCTTATGAATATCTCCTTGGAAAAGTGTAATGAGATTTGGAGGAAGGGAAAGCTGAGCCCTAGGTATATCGGTCCATTCAAAATACTGGATCGTGTTGGAAAGGTATTTTACCGATTGGCACTTCCACTGAATCTATCTCAAGTACACGATGTGTTCCATGTATATCTCTTGAGAAGGTACATACCTGATCCTTCACATGTATTAAGCTCAGAAGTTGTACCGCAAGAGAAAGATCATTCTTATAATGAATAGACAATAGAGATTCTGGATCGTAGCGATAAATTTCTATGGAACAAGACCACTCGCTTGGTGAAAGTTTTATCGAGGAACGACCAATTAGAAGAAGGTACATGGGAGCTTGAGGATATGATGAGGGAGAGGTATCCTCATCGGTTTTTTACGATGTGACGAATTTCGAGGGTGAAATTAATTTTAAGGGGGGTTGAATGTAACACCCTGATATTTTATGAGAATTATATTTTTTTTACGTCTTATGTTATATGCAACATCAAAAGAAATCTTTAACTGCACACAACACTGTCTTGGCTTGCGTTACACGCAATCGCGACCTTCCTCGATAGCGTGTGTAGTACGCAATACCGAGTTTCAATAAACAACGATATATTATTACAATATTATAAACTATCCTTTATGAATAGTATTAATTGAATATTGAATTTTATAACATTATTATTCATCTTACATATTTTCTAAAACATGGTATGTGAACAAAATAATTTTTTCAGGTAAAATTATTATTTTTAAAAAAATGCAGTTTTGCCGCCTTTTGATGGAACACCCACATTAAATATATTTTTTTACATGTTTATAAGTTAAATTTTACAAAATAAAATTCTTATTTGGAATTATAATATAAAAATTTACTTTGGATAAATTTTACATATTATTCTGATAACTTTCATATTTTAATGAATAGTAAAAACACTCTATATTTAAATTAAAAACAACATTTTTCATTGTAATAGTTTATATGGTTAAATTATAATATTGAATTATTTGAAATTATAAATAGAATATATTTTTATCATTTAATATAATGTATGTCATTAGCATTAATTTTACATTGAATTCATAGGTAAAAACATTTCAATCTTTGGCAATGTTTTAACTTTTAAAACATGTTTGTTTAACAATGGGATTAATTTTAAATTAATTACTGAAAATTATGTGTTTTGAATTTTTAAAAATGGATTCCATATTTGGATTCAGTAGGTCCAAATTATTTTCATAGGTTACTTTGATTTTTTTGATCTTATGAATAGTAACTGCAGTAATTTTTATTTACTACAGTTAAAGGTAAATCTGGTAATTAGGGTAAAAATAAGATTATAAAATTTCCCTAACACTTGCCAAAATCCTATTGTATGAATAAATGTCAACCCATATCACCTAAGGGTCGGACTAGATTTATTTCATGGACTTTTTACCCTGATATAATATATTTATTATTAAAACAAAAGAAAGTGACAACATGTCACTCTCTAAAATATATAAGTGTAAGGATTTTAATTTAGTGATAAACATCATGAAACGTCAGATATAAATAGTCCCCAAAAATCTAATAAAATTATCTACATCATATGAATTTATTTATAATTTTTAGGGATTAAATAATTATCATTAATTATAACACAATAGTGATGTTAAAATTATTTTATTTATTGAACTATCATAAAAATTATTTTAAAACTATTAAAATAAATATTATATGAACTATTTAATGTGATACACTAATTTTATAGATAAATATGACATGTTATGAATCTATTAAATCTTTTATTTCGGACATATCTTCTCTGTATATTTTATTTAAATTCAAATAAATGAATAGTGTCAAAATTGACACTATTGTTATTTTATAAAGATTACATATTATAAAATCGTTTAAAAATCACAAAAATATTTAAAAATTATAAATTAAAATTTATATGGTGGAAAATTTAATAAATTATAAAATTATGGACAATTAATAATATATAAGTAATAATTTATAATTATTTAAAAATTTATAATATTATTAACACAAATAAAATTAAATAGATTATATAAGGATAAATCATGTTTATAATGTTTAAAATAAATTCCCAACTTGTCTAAATTTTATTGGTTGATGTGATTACAACCCTATCTCATCTATGCTTAGGATTTGAGTCATTTTTGGATGTTTTTATGTGGGGTTGGAATTTATTATAAATTAATATCTCTTATAATTCCAAAGGCTCCCCTCTCCTCCCTTATAAAAGGGAACCTCCTCCCTCTCATCCTCACATGACATTAACCCTTCAAACTTGGCCAAACCCTGCCAATTTCTCTTTTACACTTCCCTAGAAACATCCTAGAGGTCCTGGTCTAATTCAAAGACCAATATTAGTTCCCTAAGAGGAGGTTTCAAAGAGGCGTGTTGAAGAAGAGGTAATACCCTTTACCGATTCTTTTAAATTTATTTATTCTTATAATTCTTCTTATTTAGTTGTTTAATTATGAATTAATAACATTAGTATCACTCATATACTGATATGTAATTATAAATATAAAATAAATCTATTTCACCTTCTATCCATCCTACGGAAAATGAAATCACCGCGCGTGCGTACGTACGAAATACCGTCTCCACGCCGTGGTGTAATCTGTTTTCCACCACCACAATACTTTGATGGATATAATTGTGTAAATAATAACTATATATAATTATTGTAAATTTATATTGATTCTTAAATATTATACATACACTTCAATACAATTCCGCGATCTTGGGAACAATATCATCGCTCGTGCGTACGTACGGCCTACCGTCTCTACGATGTGATGTGACTCGTTCTACATGATCTTAATTGAATAATGATTATATAAATGAATTGGATGAGTAAATATGATATATATTACACTAATACCATTATGGAAATGAGTTATCTATAACCTAAAAACAAGAATAATAATTTATTCGACAAAACACTCATAAGAACATAAAGCAATAAACACCCGAATAACAAGTAGCAATGAAATATTACAAATAAGAAGCTAAGAATATGACTATATATGATATAATAACAATGAGTATGATTCCAGAATAATTAAATGACATTATTTAAATCATTATACAGGTGGTTCAGACATATACATAGCATATTGGACCTAAGGTAAGGGAAAATATCACAATCTCATTTTTATCCGAGATTGATTATACTTCAGAATTTAATGGGGAATATTTATCATCCACATCCATGTTTCCTAAATATGTAATATTATTTCCATCCACCTAAAACTTTTTATTTTTAATTTTACCCATTAGTGAGTTTTTAGTAAAAGATATGAAAGTAATCTTTTGTCGTTTTTATTACGAGGTGCTTTTTGACTTTTCCGGCCAAATTACGAGAAGAATTTTTTTTAACTTATATGGCCTGAATGGAATTTTAGAACATTATTTCCATGAAGCTTACTTTACATTTTTTCAAGATTATTTTTAATAAACTTGTTATAGTTTAAAATTATTTGACATTTTAAGAAAGGGAAATTTTTTTGAAGTAGAAAGTATATTTTCCTCAAGAATGGAGTTCAAGCGTTTTATCAAAATTATTTTCCATATAAGATAATATAGGGTTATGTTTCTATCCATATTTTTACATTGATTTGATTATTTTATGATGGAGTTAATTGTATGATGTCCTTTTATCTAATATGTATTATGTTATGATGTCATGATGTTTAAGAATCCCATTTTTATTACATGGGTTATGCTATGATATATGATTTATGATTTTGTGGAACACATAAGAATGGTTTCATTATGAGATGGGTGGGACCTATATAACCCTCCAATAAATTGGGTAAAGATTTATATCTCATGAGATAGACATGGCTGGAATGTAATGTTAATATGGTTCAGTGATACAGGACTGGAACGAGGAGTGAACTCGGTTCAGTCATGGGATTTGTCCGCTTTGATAGTATTGGCAATGAGTATTGACTAATATGAAATGATTCTCTATGATTATGTGTGTATGACACAAAGTATCATGTTTTATGTTATGATTATTTTGGATTAAATTTCACCACTATAAATTATCCCATGTTATGATATTATGATCTCTTTTGTAGGTTAAGATATTCAAAATGTTATGTTTTTATGAATATGATATGATTGATATTTCTTTTTTTTACCCTTAATTTTCCTTTTAGCTCACCCATTTGTATGTTTTCTATTCCCTAGGTCTGGATGAAGGGTATTAAGTAGAATATGTAAAAAGGGACACTAGATTTGATGAAATAAATGGGAGACATCTTAGATGATTTATAAACCAGTTGTTTATGTTTCCCAGTTTCTAAAGACACTATACCTATACGGTCCTTTCATGGTTTTTTTATTTGTTTTAATAAGTATGCTTGAATTTTGATGTAATAAATATTTATGTTGAGTATGTGTCATTATACTTAGAGGAGGAAGCCGACTGTTAAAGCCATGCCTATAAATAGGAGCTCATTTGAACAAGCTCAAAATAAACTTCACATTTGGAAAAACTATATTACATGTTGTTGAAGTGATTTATAGAGAGAGAGAGGCTCTTATAAACTTTCAGGATTCGTGAATAATGTTTTAATGGCATGTTCAAACTTTGCTTCATGCAGAATCACTTTGTTCATATGTGTGACTTCATTAAAATCAGAGACTTCGGGTTGTGAAGTCGGAGGTGCTGATTTCCTTACAAATCGAGGTCTTGAGGGGATAGCAAGACAGATACATATCTTCAGATTGAGGGCTTACCTAGGTTTCGGTAAGATAGAATTTCTTGAAATTATTTATCAAGGGACCTTTATCCAATGTTGTTGGATACCCTTCTCTTTGGGTCAAAAGATTTACAACATGTTACTTGTAGTGTTTCAATTTTTTTCTGTTGTAATTTTTTTGTTGAGGAATGTATTACTATATTATACATCCTTAGACTTATACTCTGATTAAATAGGATTCTATATGATTTAAAGTAGAATCTTTTGTGTCATAAGCTTTTGTTAAGTTTCATTTCTGGAATCACTTTTCCAGAATCATGCAAGTTATCAGAACATAGAAGTGTTGTTATTTTTTTTTACAAAATTTCCTTAATAAATTTTTAAAGTATACAATTCACCCACCTCACGAATTTTGAGTATCTACACCATAGTTTTATACTACAATCAGTATCATATCTATAATACTATTGATCCAACACTAGCACCTTCTTCATCTTTATTTTCGTTGGGATACATATCTGTTTTCTAATTAATATTATTCCATGATGGTCAAGGTTGAATTTAATAGCATTCATTACATTATTTTTCAGTTACAAATCTTTCTTTTTCACATATTCAATCTCCACGTGGATTATTTTTCAGACATTAATTTCATCAATATAGGATTTATCCCCATCATTCATGATTTTAGTTTCCATACTCTGTAAATCCATATGTTTGGAATCTCTTCAAAGCTTTATCAAGGGAAATATTGCATTGACCTTGAAACATAGATCATCAGAGGCCTTATTATCCTTTATATGGTGGTAATATGTTGTGTTTTAATAATCTTTAATTGACTCCATCCCACTTTTTTGGTGCATATTTACTCTTTCATGGTGAATAAATATTTTAATCATTTATGAATATCAATTATATAAATATAAATATATATCAAAACATTCAAAATAAAGACAATATATATATGTTTAATGAATGAATTATCCCTTCCAACTATAAATAATAATTTTGTTAATTTTTTTCATGAATATTCAATTGGAATGGTGTATAATATATTATCATATACTTATGAATGGGAACACATAGAAGTTCCATTACTGATAATTTTTGTTTTCATAAAACCATATCTAATATATTGTAGCATAATAAAAGGTTCACTAACCAACCCTATCTTCTAAACATTCAAATTTTCTTCAAATTAATTTATTTAAAAAAATCATTCCACCCTTCCACATCAACATGGTTAGTGTATTTGATATTCTTGAGAAATATATCAGAAAAAATCATTATTATCTATCCAATCCATAAAACTTATGAATATATGTCACTATTATTAGTATAGGAAATTGATTTATAAACACCATCTTTAATGATCCATCTCTATACCATCAATGGTTATAACATGGAACATGAAGGATTATTTATGTATCCAAAATTCTCAATATTATAATTTTCCAAATAGCTTCAACTTATTAAATGTTTTTAAAACAGTCCTCAGATGATCTATGGTATATTTCTATCTTTTGAAATATATAAGAATATCATCTACAATGGTTACCAAAAAATAATCAATATGATATTTAAATACTATACTAATAATATCCATGAAGATACAGGGAATTATTAACTCTAAATGGAATCACTAATTATTCCTTGTGTCCATAAATCATAAAGAATATTGTCTTAGTAATATAAATATTTTAACTCGTAATTGATGATATCTATATCAAAGAATAATCTTTGAAATGTATTAAACTCTATGTAGTGAATAATACAAATCATAAATATAGTTTATATGATTATTTTCATTAATATTTTTCTTGTTATGTTATTGACAATACATGAAAAGTTACATTAACATATATTTATTACTAATAAAAGAATAAGTTATCCCAATAGTGACATGATATAGAATATGAATACCTTATCCAGATTCTCTGGAATTTTATTCCTCAATTAAATAATGGCCATCCTATAATGAGTTAATAAAATATTTTTAACACATGTATGTCTAATATAGAAACCCCAAAATCACTACTAATTGAATTAATAGGATTATTCTAACTAAATATGAATCATTTTACCTGATTTTATTTTTGATTACATGGGTTAAATGTCAAATATAATATAAAACCATCAAAATATTAGGAAACAATTATTGATAAATATATAATCAACACTAAGATCCTAATCCTTTCCTTCAAATAATTTTTTTGTTAGTTTTAAAAGATATTTTATAGATAAGTGGTACCCTAACATTCAAATTCAGGTAAAACAACATACATTTCATGATTTGAAATCAAAAAAATAATCAACAAAACAAACCAAAATTGAAATTGAAATAACTCCTTGCATCAGTCATGCCACTGAAAAAATTACTCGGGACATGAATTATCGAGAAGAACCCCACATTCAGCCACATCATCATCACCCCTTCACCTGACATCATTACTGAGAACCCATCAGCCTTCACCTTCGCAGCTTCAACTACAATCATATAAAATACCATCATTGTTTCCATCCTCATTCCATAATGTTGCCATCACCCCTATGAGAAATCCACCACCATCAATGCATCATAATTATCTTCCAAATAACCAGTGGTTTTTTGGATGAAGCATCGCTAAATCCATGGAACCAGAGATATGAAAACATCATTGATATTGTTAAAGAATCCCAAAATGATGCTAAAAAACTAGATAAGGTAACATCTATGCAATCGATGGACTCTAAACAAAAAATCACAAAATCATCTTAGTACAAATTCTCTAGATAAGAATGGGAGAGGTGGAGAGGAACATGAATCTAGAACATGGATTTGAATAGGGAAGGCCTCCAGAAGATAACTTTAGTGATGAGTTATAAAACTAGAATCCATCAAAGCATTGGAAAACTGACTCAGGTCGTGCCAGGAAACCCGTCGACTGTCGAACCCCCAAAACCCAAAATCCTAATTTTATTTCTATCTAGATATGAATTATAGAGGGGTATAAAGAGAATGAGGAAAATGTAGGGTTTTGAGTGTTAAGGAATACAAAAAAAATCATCCTCTGTAGGGACAAAAAACGGTTCCCTAAAAAATGTCACCAAGATAAAGCCATCACCATTGATGGATGTCGTCATTATCAACAGTGAAAAATAGAAGGTTCATTACCTAGGTGGTCAATAACAATCATCTATTCTAAAACACTGAACCCTTTAAACGAATCAATGAAATCAAAGAAGAAAAAAGGGAAATGGAGGTCAGGACTCAGGGAGATTCACAAGAAAGGGGAATTGGAGAATGAGACTATGGGGGCCACTCCAATTTTGGGAGTAATCAGCGGATATAGTTATTATTCTATCGATAGGAAGGGTATCCTTTGGTGGGGGTCTTCCATTATTGGCAGCTAACATATAGGATGTAAAATAGTCAGAGGTGAAAGTTATCAAGAGTTGGAAAGAAAACCCCATAAATCATTTTTTACACGATTACTTTAAATTGGGATTCAATCCCATGATGTGTAACAGAGTGTATATGTATCCTCTGACGTTAATCTGGGGAGAGTAGTAGATATTAAGTCCCCCATTCTCTCATAGACGTAGTTAAATTTTTTTGAACCACATAAATTCCTCATTTTCATCCGTTTGAATTACTTATTTGTGCTTATTTCTTCCTCATGATCCTCTACTACCCCAACAAAGTTGTATCAAAAGGTTCGGGAGTGAAATTATGTCGCGTTAGTGAAATTTTATGGCAACTGAAAAATTTAAGTTACTTAGAAAAATTATTCAAGTATGATCTGTAAAGAGTACGAATAGATGATTCCAACTGTGCAAGTGGCATCAAAAAACATTGGTAAAATGACGGAGATAATCCCAGTCAATGTTTGTACAAACTGCAGGTGCAACAGATCCCTCGTGTCAGAGAAGATGAAACTATTCATGTCGGTTGTGACATTCGAATGATTTTTTCAGCGACATTCCCACCATTACTCTAGAACAACACGTTAGCGCTATGTCAGCGTTCAATTTATATTTTTGAAATTGTTTTGGCCATGACATAGCCAATTAGAGCACTTTTCAGCAATTTAAGAGTCAATTTCAGGAATTTCAACAATTTCAAACACATCAATATGGTTTGATTTTCTATATTCTCAATCTAGAAAGGGAAAAAACACCTATAATATTATAAAACTCATTGTGTTGAATTATTCCATCTAGAATCCGAAAATAGAGGACGTTTTGTATATTAATGATTTGTGGAAGCCTATAGTGGAAACCTCTAAGTCCATTGCAACACAAGAGGATGAAAATTCAACTCGAGGTAAACCCAGTGAGAAGACGTTATCCAGTACCCCTCCAATGGATGCAGATTGGGTCATACTCAATAGAAGTGTTCTGCCTAAATTAGACAGTGGATCAGAAAGAGCATCTACCAAAATTTTTCCAATGAACACGATGCCTCTGTTATATAGGAAAAATGGAAAATATTTATTCGAGGAAAACTATGGAAAACAAATAAAACCTTATTTTTTGTCTTTCCAACATGAAATACAATGATAGGACAAATTTATCAGAGCCATGAGTGAGTTCTACAGTACTGTTGATCAACTGAATTCTATGAAAATGATGATTGATGATGAGTTGCAGGCACAATTGATGTTTATTTCTTTACCGATGACATGGGACACATTAGTTAGGTCAGTATGAAATATTACTCAAGATTGAACTCTCACCATGGACATGGTGAAAGAAAGAATGTTGAATTAAGAGTTTAGAAGAAAATAAATGTGGAATACACCTGAATCAGAGGCTTTTTCAATGAAATATAAGGGAATAAGAAATATAATGGATGAAGTAGTGGAAGATAACCTCGTCACCAAAGTCTTCAAAGTAGAAAGTGAATAAAATCTCTTCCATGATATGACATGATGTTCCACAAATGTTACAAGCCTATACACATCATATGGGAGCTTAGAAGGTTGAAGGTAGTGCTGTGGAATCAGGATGGTATGACCTAAAATAATGATGATGAATTTTTCAGTGAAGAGGTGGTCATTGTTTTTGAAGACAATCAGGTCAGTGTTGAATGACAATATTTGAAATGTGTGATCAATTTTGGTGCCTCTAACCATGTCACCCCCAAAAGTGACTTCTTCTCATGTTATTGTTCAAGGAGTTTTGGACATGTGACGATGGGAAATAATGGAGCATCAAAAATTACTAGTATTGGAAATCTTTTTCTAGAAACTAATGTTGGATACAAGAGATTATATATGGATGTGAGATATGTTCTTGATATTAACCAAATTATGATATCCACTGGAATGTTTTAAGATGATGGATATGCTAGTTCATTCAGTGACTGGGAATGGAATCTTACCAAAGGTAACAAGGTAATTTTTAATGGAATGAAAGTTACCTCTCTTGATTTCACATATACAAGATCGTGTGGAGGAGAAGTAAATTTAGAAAGATAAGATGTTGTTATAGATGTTTAGAACATGCAGTTGGGTCACATTGGCGAGAGAGGAATCAAAATGATCTCTTTGAAATATCTATTTCTAGCAATAAAAGGTACACATTTGGATAATTGTATTGATTGTATCAGGGGAAAACAACATAGATTATCATTCCATAGTTATATATTGTCTATAAAAGAAAATGCTATATATTTGATTCACACTAATTTTTTCATTATGATCACTATGAGGATATTAGGTGCTATTTTTTTCCCCATAGTGGATCATTACAAAAATTTCTCGGCTATTGCTTTGAAAACTAAAAGATCATGTGTATTATTTTTCAAGTATTTTCATGTAAAGGTGGAAAGATAAACATACAGGCCATTAAAGTGTGTGTGAGAAAAAAGTGGAGGATAATATCATGGTCCATTGAGTTGTAATATAAGAGTTTCAAAATTAGGATTTAAGAATTAGTATCAAATTCACCTCTGTTAAATGGTCTTCTTGAGAGGATGGGTATAATAATTTGTGAGGGAGAAATATCAATTCTATCAAATGAAAAGTTGAAAAACTCATTTTGGGAAGAGGCAATAATGATAATAGTTGATCTTATCAACCATTCTCTATAAGTTCAACAAGAACAGTGATGTTCCAAAATGTTTTTTGATGCGTAATGATGTTTCATATAAAAACTTAAGAGTATTTGGATGCAGGGAATTTAGAGCAGGAGAAACTGGACCAAAATGTAAAGAGATGTGTCTTTTTTGATATAGTCATGAATATTTTGCAAACCGAATATGGGATCTTATCAGTATGATGATCATCAAAATCAGAAATATGGTGTTTCATGAGGATCAGACTATTACGGATTTTGGGATGCTAGAAAGTGCAGAGAAGTCTTATCCAGAAGAAATTCCAGCCAGTATGGAACCACTCTCACAACCATCAATTCCATCTTGCATGAGAGAGAGACTTGACACTAATGATAAATCACTACTAGGTAATATGTCTCTATATAATGTTATATGATATTCCATAATAAATTCCCCTTGAATAATAGTTGAGGAGATCCTCTAGAGAATTAAAACAAAGTTGAAGAAACTCACCAAATGAGCTTGTGATGATCACTTATGGGAGAGATGCATAAAATTATGATGATGCAATCAGGAGTCACAAGATGATGGAATGAAGGAAGGATGTGAAATAGGAGATGAGATCCTTACACAAGAATAGTACATTTTATTTGTCAGAATTTCCATAATGAAAGAAATCACTCAAGAACAAGTTTTGAAAATATTTAATGGAGAAGATTGCAGCTCTCCTCCAATGGCCCAAAGACCTTCATTTTTTTATTGATTTTGATAATCCACCTTTCAAGGGGTGAGGTGGAACCCTTATAAGGCTCGTAGGTGTAGGAATTACACAGACCATAGGCCTTAGAGGCATTCATTTCTCATAGGCTTCAAACATTACATACAACCCAGACTAACTACTTAGAACTACTTGAATGAGTTTTTTAAAATGAAGGACTTGGAATACGCTATCCAGAATCATGGTATGATGATTTCTCATGACATGAAGAATGATATGATTTGGATATCTCAAAAGCAGTCTACTGAGAAGGTTCTTGAAAGAATCCACATGGTCCTGAAAAAACTAATTTGCACTCCACTTTCACGTCATTTCAGGATAAAAACAAATTTGAGTCCATAAACTAAAGAGGAGAAAGCATATGTGGAAACTTTTCCATATAAGGTAGTAGTTGGTTGTCTTATTTATTCCATTTTGTACACCAGACTAGATATTTCTCAAACTATTGGTGTTGTGAGAAGGTTCATATCAGACATAGGATTAGAGCCAAAACATATATCAAATGGATATCCAGGTATCTCTAAGTTACATCTAGTCATTTTTTATGTCTTGGAAGTGATAAACCCTTTTTATAAGGATACACAGATGCAGATATGGCTGGAGATGTGGGCATGAATAAATCAATATTTTGATACATGATATCATTTGCAGGGGGCGCTGTCTCATGGAAATCATGACTTCAGAAATGTGTTGCCTTATCCACCATAGAAGTAGTGTATATTGTGGTCACTGAAGGTAGTAAGGAGATTGTGTGGATGATGAAGTTTTTATTGGAGTTGGGGTAGATTTATGAGAATTATATTCTCTACTGTGATAGTCAGACTAATACTCATCACAACAAGAATCCTACAATTCATTACATGTCCAAACACATCGATGTGTGATATTAATGGATCTGAAATGTGTTGATGAAAATATTATTAAATTTTGTGAAAATACACAAAAATAATAATGGGGAAGTCACGATGATGAAGGTTCTACTGAAAGAGATGTTGGAAACCTAAATGGAGATTTCATGTCTAACTTTTAACCCAAAACGGTCACTATGGAGAGATTATTTGGGGCCACTCCCATTTTGGGAATAATCCATGAATGGGGTAATTATTATGTCGATAGGAAGGGTCTCCTTTGGGGGTGGTCTTCCTTGGTTGGAAGCCAAAAGAGAAGACACACAATAGTTTGAGGTGGATGTTTTCTTAGATTAGAAAACAAACCCATGAAATAATTGTCTCCACTGCTTCTTTAAAATCGGATTCGATCCCATCTATTGTAACAGAGTTCTTTTGTATCATACAGCGTTCATCCAAGTAGCGTAATAGAAACAAATCCCCACTTTCTCCAATAGACTTAAGAAACAATTGTTGAACCATGTAAATTTATCTTGTTCTTCCGTTTTATTTCCTCACTTTTTGTTTATTTCTTCGTCACCAACCTTTGTTTTCACAATAGAGGAAAATGGGAAAGGAGTTGAGGGGGATGAGTGGGGAAGATGCTGAAGAGCGGCACAAAAACCCCCCACCTCCATATCGTAGCCGAAAATAACCATAGGATGAAGGGGAGAGTGACAAACGCCACTCAAAAAAACATATTGGTTCAAATAAATCGTTAAAATTAATAAATATATAATAAAAAATATTACCATAAATCATTAATATTTATTATCTCTGGAAGATAACTAATTAGTATCAGTTAATAATGAAATGAGTTGTTTTATAAAAAATAAGTTGTTTTCATTATATTTTTATTTTCTTTTTAAATATAAATCTATAAATATTATTATTTAACTTTGATAAAATAAAATAAAATTTCAACTTCCTCATATACATGTTAAAATTGTAGTTTTTTATTGTTTTTTTTTAAAGTATTATTTTTAGTCAGAAAATACAATTTTTGAAAACATTATAATTATTATAATTTTATCATCATGTGAGAATATATTGTAATATTAAAAAACATTTTTAGTAAAATATATAGAATATCATTATTAATTTATATATATTATTTGTGTTTATAAGACTTATAAAAAAATTAGATGTAAATTAAAATATTACATTATTAAAAAATTGAGTATTATCTTTTAATCATGTAATTTTTAGGTGAGATTTGTTATTGGATTTCCATAAATTTCACATATATTTTATTCATTTATAAAAAATATATTTATTTCATTTAAATCATTAAAAAATATAATATTTTTACACATAATTCTTAACCATAATAACATGTTTTGTTTAAAAATGATATTTTTGTGATTATATAAATTAATTTTAAAATTTTCATTCATAAAATTCAATTTTTTTACAGGAAAAAATGATTTCTAAATTTTAAATAAGAATTTTAAAAATATGTAATATGGTCAATTTAATTTTAGTCACTAAAATTAGTTCATATGTTCACAAAATAGTTACCCCAGAAAAAAATTAAAAATCTCAAATGGCTTTTACTGTGGTGAAAATGTTGAAACAAGTTAAAAATATTTTTTCAAATGATATTTTAATGTGAGTTTCAACCCAGATAGAAATTAGACTCTAAATGTTTCCATTTTCTCAAATATCCTTGAATAGTTGCTCTACATTATTGAAAAAGTAAGGGTTATATAGAAAAATTCACTTCTATTCACTTTTAAAAGTAAGAAAATTCCACTATATTAAGACTGAACAGATATAAAAATTCTCCAATAACCTATTCCACATCAAACTTCGAAGCCCTCTATTCATCCTTATGAATACTAACTTCACTATTAGTAATCATAAGGACTTGATTTCAAATGATAAGTCTTATGAAAAATTCAATTTTTTGGAATTAGTATCCACTACTTCTTCGAGTTTCATTATTAATTCTTACTATACAAATATTTTCTATTCGTATTAAGGAAATAAAATAATTGAAAATATTATACATAAATTTCATTATATTAAATGGAATAAATATTAATTCCCTTATATCCACTATGAAAATGGGATAACATCGATCTTTCTTATGTGCACACTACCTCCTCCATGAAGCAATGATCTTTGTTTCTCATTATTGTAACTAAATTCTAGAATAAATGATAGATTCGATAAGTTAATATACTCTATATGTCAAAAATACAACTCTAAAATGGTCATATTTACTATACCATCATTACATCCATTCGTTGATGAATGTGACTGATAATCAAGCATATGACATACTACCTCCTATACAAAAAATTAATTTCATTTATTATCACCCCCATCATTGATGGTTATAATAATAGATTTGATAAAAATATATAATAAATATTACATTCCGGACTCATATACTTTGATAATCTCAAATCATGTTTTGATAATCCCATATCATGTTATAATCATGTTTTCATTATATGTTAATTATGTTTCAATAATGTTTCTTATTTCTATAAAGTAATATTCATATACTCTCAATCTTACTCATTGATTGGTTAAGCTTATAGTTCAGAATTTATCTATGTACAAGGTCATCGTTACAAGGTCACCGTTACAAGGTCACTGTTACAAGGTCACTGGTAGAAGGTCCCCGTTACAGGGTCACCGCTACAAGGTCACTGTTACAATGTCTTTGATACAAGGTCACTGATACAAACCTACTGCTGATGGTTACCGTTGAATTTTACCAATGAAAGGTTACGGTTGGAAGTTTGGAAGATGATGATGTACACCTGTTGATTGATGTCTACTGATGAAAAGGCTGCCATTACAAGTCTACCATACTCTTCTACTGCATACTTTTTTGAATTCGAATTATTATTTTAACGGTCATATTTTGATATCTTTAATTCTTCTAACTTAATTAATTCTTATTATAGACATATCAGGTGACCATATCATGACAGTACGAGGTACGAGAACTATGGCACATGATGTACATACTCTTATTGTCAGACCTGAAATATAAAAGGAAAAGACTGAGGAAAATGAAGATATAAATAGAGGCACAGAGAAAAACAAAAAGAGAGAGTGAGTTACCAAGTAAAATGCATAAGGAATAAACTACTGAAGAACAAGAGAAAACCATTCGAGCACCTTAAATAAGAACCCCAAGAACGTCAAGAAGATCATTTTGGAAAAACCACTTGAGGCTGTTTTCTGTGTCTTATAAACATTAAATCAACTAAATAAGAAGAAAATTCAATTCTGAAAGCTAGTACCTGGAGTAGCGAGACCCTTTTTTGGAGACAAATTCCAAATATAGACTCAAACATCAAATTCCTCACATCAAGGATTCATGAGCCGAACTGCAAACACATAGAGCCTACTAAACTCTATCTCATCCTAATTGCACAATTCTTTCTTTCATTATTACATTTCTGAGAAGTGTGTGTCTCTCTGTCTCACACACTATATCCTATGATTAAACCATAGGATACTTAATATCCTCACATAAATCATCATCTACATTTGTTTCCCACGTATAACTATGGGAGAGATCGTGTTTGGTCTATATATTTTGTAATTCCCACGAAGAACAGTGGTAGAGGGTGTGAACCCCAAATAGTTTGTGAAACTGTTGTAAAGCCCAATATAGGTTGTGTATCAAGTTTATTGATAGTATAAACTTCATGGGGGTAGATGATCACCAAGTGGAGAGGACTAAGTATCGTCTTGAGACTGAACCTCTTGTTTTACTTCACTATGCACTATATTTTTATTATAGTAGGTTTTATCTCTTTTCCGCTACTTACATTAGCTAAAACATAAAATTGTTCTTACATTCACTCTAATAGTTAGGTTTGGTTAGTGTGTATATGTTCTTAATTTAATAAACCTATTTCCAAAATCTAATTAGTGTTTACCTTGATTAGATTGAGGACTAATCATCCTTAGAGAAACTTGTTGAGCAATTAAACACTTATATCTCTACTACCTTAAATGAAAGGGCTGTTCTAAATTGGGGGATTTTAATCATAATGTTATTAAAAGAAATTTTAATTGGAAATAAATTCTCCCAACCTCTTGATTATCTACTCTGAAATAAATTACATGATTATGATTTATAATAATCTATACAATCATATACTAAATACATTCCCTTACACATTTAAACATTATAATACAGTACTCTTTGTGTTTGTTGCCTCATATGTGAACCATATTATAATGTTTATATCGTGATTGATTAATGATTGTTATATAGTAATAATAACATGAAATAATAATTATTTCAATATGAATTAATTAATATGTATGGTTTTTTTCATTATTTAATTTTTTATTAATATGTCATTGATTTTTCAAACTTCTATTAGTGAAAATAAGTATAACTAAGTAATATATTTATTATAAAATATTTTAAATAGTTATTAAAAAATGTAATACATTTCAATAATTTCCATTATTATATAATTAACTGTGATATGTTTATTATACATGATGTCAAGGAAAGGATGAGTTATCAAAATGTCAAGTTAATGTTTTTTCATAAAAAAACTCTATTTTAGGAATGTTTGTACTATAAAACTAATTTATTTTTTGTGGTGTATATTATTGGTTCTGAACACATCTATATTTTCTTTAGTGGATGTGATATTAAATATTTTTTAAATGATATATTTGTTGAAACCTTTAGAGAGGGTATATAATGTGAAAATTATAGTAAATTTATTAAGATCTGGAAAATGTGATTACCTTGGAATATAACCCATTCCACATTGATGACATTTTTCTTCTAAATAACAAATTAGATTAACCTTATTTATATATGAATTTATAAGGATTGAATCCATCTATAAGTTATCGAAATTTTTACCTTTTACCTCTAAACAAAACCAATTTATTTTCATGTTCAAGAATAGAGAATCCATTTTCATGTTTTTATCATGTTGATCATTCAACCATTATTCTTAAAAGAAATACCTATTCCATTTCTTATATGAGAGGGAGGGATAAAATCAAGAGTCTAGAGAGAATTTCATTATGCATAATTATTCTCAATTTTTATACCAATATACACAATATATATAACCATCTATTTATAGGTCTAAGCTTTATATAAAAAAATATTTAATTGCATATCCTCCATTATAATTATATTAAGTTCTCAATAGAACCCATTCCAAATATAAATAGTAGTAATATTTTATTGTGGCATGAACCAGTGTGTGAAATGATAAATAATATTTAACAGTTTGTAAACAAATATTTGTCAATGGATTTTTTCGTTATCTGTTCATTCCCCTCATCATTTATTGAATACATAAATAAATATGTAATTTAAAAGTTTCATTAATCAATAAAAAATTAACTAATAAAACATGAATAAAATTATTCATATGACATGAGAAAAATATTTCATTTATTATGATAAAATTATATTTTAATTTGATCAATGGAAACACATAGTGTGTGACCAACTAGTATTCTTTATCATTAATGTTATGGAATCTTGGATAAGGTCCATGATTATAATAAAGAAATGGGTCAATTCCCCCACTAGAAAGACCACAATATTTCATTATAGATAACAAAAAGTGAACGCTCATAATGTAATATAATCCCTTTTCCAAAATATCTCATTAAGATGATATCACCTCCATGTCACCAAACTATATGTAAGATATGTCTTTCCTTGATAAGAAAAAAATGCCAAAAACATTTAGTCTTATAGACCTCTTAGGATAAACATGTTTCTTTTGAGTTAAGGATATATACATGGTGTCTGCCACATTGTTTTTATGAAATTACTACTCCACGTAACTTCTCCTCTCTGAGAAAAATATATCCATAGATGATATATTAAATGTACCTACTATTTCTACCAATGTAAAAATTTTATTGTTGTGATATCCACTGTTGTAGTATTATCATAATAGTTTGTGATAAGATGCTTTCTTATGGGTACCACGTTACAATAATGTATGTATTTTCATCTTCATATAACTACTTTAGCTACCTTAGAGACTGCAATATACTTTTAATATTCTATTGAATCTGTAGCCACAACCTTCTTTGATTTTTTCTATTTCAAAACACCTCTACCAAAAGTGAATATGCATCTCACTTGTCATATCTTACCACCTTGATCAATTTGAAAACTAGTTTCATGATATTCCCATATTACTAATTCCTCATCTCCTTCATATTCTTGGAAAATATCCTTAGTATGCATTATGTTCTATAGGACAATAATTATTTCAGTCCAACAGCTATTACCCTTGTCTACTTTGTATCTTCCTAGAAAATTTAATGTGTAAAATAAATATAACCAAGAACATAGAGTAGAATACATAATTGAACAAATATCTGATAAAAATGAAATCCATTAATTTCATTGTATTTCACCATTTTATTGAGGGATTATTTTAATGAATGGTGAATTTCATGTGACACTAGAAAAAATACCCTCTAGGATATCTGTAAACTAAACCTCTTCATTGTATTTAAAATATATTTAATTTTACGTAGACTGAGAAACATCTTAGATATATAAATAATATTTTATCGATATATAAAGAACCTATTGGTTATATAAGATTAATATTTGATTTTTAAAAATTAATAAATCATAAAAACATAAAATTAATAAAAAAACTACAACCCCAAGAAAATATTTAAAGACAAAAGTATCACATTCGTTCTTAATGAATCTAAATTCCATTATATATTCTTCAAAGAAAATGTTCCATGGACTAGATTTATTTAGAATCAATTAATTTATTTTTTGTAATTTGTATATATTATTGGAATCATATTCAGTCAAAACTACTATGGTTTATGTCTATTAGACATGTAACTAAAGGTTCCTGCTATGAAATATTATTTCAATTTCCATTTTCCATGTATCATACACATAGAATTTTTTGATTTCGAATAGAATTCAGATTAAATTTAGAATTAAAATATGTGAAAATTTTTATAATTGTCAATAACATGATGATAGTTAAACCTTTTCTCATATAGTATTTCCTTATATGTATTGAACTATTCTTCTATGTCTAGTTTCTTCATGAATTCCCATTTACAACTAGGAGGATTTACATCCACTGGATGATCTACCACATCCTAGACATGTTTCTGGTACATATAATGAATTTTAGAATTCCTTTCTTCTTTAAACATATTAATATCTATACCAATTATTATTTCCCTATAGGTTTGAGTATTATTATTATAAAATAATAATGATTCACCATCCATTGGGATAAGAAAACCATACTATTCAAGTTCTATAACCTCACTTTTTAATCTGACCGAGTACATGTGTCATTTGAACATATTCTTCATCCATAGGGGTATTTTTTATTCTATTTCTATATATACTCAAATTTATCCTGATCCAGGACTTCATCGATGTCTTTCTCAATCCCAATATCTCTTTTATTGGTGTACTCCATCACAATGAATATGGAGTATCTTTCCAATAAAAATTTTTTCCGAGGGGATAGATTGGAATAATATCCTTGTTTATTTAAGGTATCATGTTCCCCATGGGTTGGGTTTGATATCTAAGCAGGCCTTGACAAAGACTTTTATTCCCCACACATGTAAATATGATTACATGGGTTTCCATTCACTCTTTAATTTATATAAAATTCCAATTAATGATTTAGTTTGTATTTCTTTAAATATTTGTAATTTAATTTTTAATTGGTATCCCCAAATGGATAATGGATGATTAAAATGACACATCCTTGATTACACTATGTGAATTAGGGTCTGGTTCCTCCATTCACATACACCATTCCTTTTTGGTGTATAAGGAGGATTGGGTTGAGATAGGGTACTAAACACTGATAAATAATAAATTATGTCTTCATTGAGATTTTCTCCACCACGGTTTGTGAGGAGATTATTAATTTTATTACAATGCCAGTTTTATTATTCATTCACGTATTCCATTTGTTTAAAAAATAAATCGGTCATATAAATCATTATATAGACATATCCATAACTACTAAAATCAATACATATTTTTATGATCTATTTTCACACTTTCCTTACTGTATATGGAAAAGAACACACACATTGGTAAAAACTAATTCAACTATCTATTTTTTCCATTTCAAGTTTTCTACTAAATTGGGTTTGAATCATATTAGTTTTTAATGCGTGTGACATATAACATAAATATATTTATCAAAAAATTACTGTCCATCTTGGTATAATTTAATCAATGATATTTAATTTTCATGACTAAGCTGGTGATGCCATAGTTGTGTGTCATATCAGTCATGTGAACTAGTTTCATAATTGATTTACATTACATGCTTTGTGAAATACAACACAGAATTCCCATTATTTTACTGTTCCTTACAATAACAAATGACGTCTTTTTAAAATAAATAACATTTATTTCTGAACTTGAAAATAAATCCATACAAATAATGTTTGGATGCATTAATAATGTTATCAGAGTTTTAGGGTGCATAATAAAAACCATTAAAAATCAAGATCATATTAGTTAAAATGATGAGGTGATTTTCACTTATATCTACAAAAATAGTTTTATATCTATTGGTTTTTTTAGATCTTACTTCTCTCGGTTAATCATTTAAAGCCACTTTTTTATTATATTTTAATATATATGTGAGCACCAAAATCAATATATAATAACCAATTTATATAAATAGATAAATTGAACATGATAAATAAACACACCTAATTTTCCCCTTTTTTATTATTATGGTTTCATTTTATCTTCCAATGGACCTTCTACCCACATTGTAAACAAAAAACATCATGCACCCAAGATTTCACCTTGATCATCCACTTTTTGGATGGTTCTATGGAAGTGACATTTGGATTATAGAAATTTATTTGACCATTTTGTTTATTCACCAATAGAAAATAAGGATTTTCCCTATCAAATCCTTATCCACTTGGAAAATAAGTGTAAGAAGATGTGGGAGAGGCTTCTCAATGTTGTTCATATTAATATCAACAAAAACTCTAGAGAATATATGAAGGGGTGATGAAATTATTAGATTGGTACATGTTCCTTTAGTTATTTTAATGCTTAGATATGTTATATTCTTAGTTTATAAAATCATAATGACTATATTAGGTATTGTTGGGGAAATCATTCATATATTTCCCTTAAAAAGTACCTAAGAGACCTCAAACTGTTCTTGTATATCTTTCTCAATGTATAGAGCCTGGATATACTCAGGTGTAATATAAGAATCCATTTTCATCTGAGACTTCATGGGTTCACTATATATAGATGATAAAATAAAACATTGAACATAGGATATTCCACCCAAATATTTTATATAGATGGTGAACACATTATCACTCTCCTTTTTATTAGGAAGATTAGGAAGTGAGGATTCTATAATATAAGAAAAATGATTATGTTAAATCACAACCCAATTGTATCTATACATTTCGTAGAGGTTAGTTCATGTTAATAGATTTTATTCCTCCAATATAGATCAATGAAGAGTGTGGATGATTATTTTTACATTTTATACAACTATAAAATAGAATATTATTATTAATTTTATTTATTATAAATTATGGGATAAATAATAATAATGAACTATATTATGTCTCCTTTTATTTTTTCAAGTTTCAATAGCTCTCACAATTAATTTTGGAATGTATAGCTTCCTTGAAATTATATTTTCAAGGATCCATATTATAAATAAAATGACCCCAACATGGGTTATTCATGTTACATTAACGTATTTATATATGCATCTATTTTTCAACTATGAGCGTGTACTTCCATGAACCATTAAATATATTCTGAAATCCTGAAATCTTGATTTATATGCCCACAACACAATCCTTAAAATTAGAAAAATGATACCAAATGAAATTCCCCTATATATAAAATGGTTAATTCAACCCAAAAAAATTATAAAAACTCCACTTATAAGAGTATGTGTCGCAATAAGGGTCATTTATGTACTTAGTTCCATTGGATTTACTCTTTATCATGTTATGTAATGATAAGTGTAGAATAATATATATTTATAATCATTTAATTTATTGGAAACATATATTATTTTATTTTACTTATAAAATTTGTTGTTAATTTTAAGTTGTTGTTACTTAATTAATTATCTTTTTTGGATAAAGAAATAAATCATAGTAGGTATAATTAAGTCATGTATTTCTACCTTAATTCATTTTTATGTGATTGTGGTATTTCATCCATAAAATATTTAATGCATATTATAGAAATAATTAATTAATTAATGAACCATTCATGTGATTATCTAATGGATGATTTTTTGATAGGAAAATAAATCAACCAATGACCTAGGGGAAATAACTGTTTTTTAATATATTAGCATGAGTTCTATAATTCTTCTTGTCCACCTATGTATCACATGGGTTGACATCATTATATCTTTTCCATTATCCACCATCATTCTCCATGGGAAACTCCATTACTTACAAGTATTTATATCTCTCATGAAAGTGAGATAAACCAATGGTTTGGTTAATGAAGATTACATAAATAAACTAGGACACACAGGTCCCACATAATAATCAAGGGAGTGATGAAAAAAATGATACTAACTTAATTTAAAAATTAATATTGAATAAATACACAATAAATTAGATTAAATAATGATAACTCAAACACTAGTTTTTGTCAATCTCATGATCAGTTAGAAACACACATCAATTACTCATTTAAACTAATTAACTAGAATTTATTTAAATTCATTATTATTGGGATCCAACAAGTATAAATTACTATGATTAATTATATTATTTTTTAAATAATTAAACTGGACTTATTTAATCCAATAAACCCAAATATATCATCTTCTATGATTTTAAATTAAATAAATATTTTTATTTTAATTAAAACTCAATAAAATATTACCCATATTTTTTCTTTGTTCTATCCTGGTGATTACTTTTCCAAACTAATTAGCATGGTTTAATTAAATACAATTCACCCATATGACATATTGTGTGCAAATAATGGATTATAATTTTTTTGTAATTGATATAAAATTATTGAACCATAGAATACCTGAAATTATATATCCTATAAAATTTAATATGTATATTCATTAGTATATAATAACTATACATGATTATGACTAATGAATATTACACATGATTAATTAAACATTTAGTATAACATAAAAAATAATGACTGAAATGAACTGTCAACTTGACGACCCATATGATCTGAGTCAAAAAATTAATTGACTGATTCTATAATTTTAATATTTACACATTAATAGGTAAAGTAAAAGGCATGTCAAATACAACTAAATGATGTGTAGATATGTTTCCTGAATATCCACAGTGGATTCTCATGACCTCCTCATGTAATTCTCAAGAACATTTATGAAGTACAATTTGTGAATAGAGGATACACACCATGTACATCTAGTTATAAAATTTTCAGTTTGTACTCATCGTGTTTTAAATATAGATGGTGAATTAATTTAAAAATTGTATAACTCATTGTTTTACATCTTGAAAATACGTTGATTACACAACATGTACTCAAACTACAAAATGATTAATCAGGGTGAGCCATGTGACACCCTGTATGGTGTACACATAATACATTAATTGACTATCGAATCCACATTTTACAAGATGTTGTACAATTCAACTGGGTGTCCTGGTTCAATGAGTAGTGGTATAAAAGATTTCAAAAAAATGTACATGTCATGTAATCTTTTGTTATTCAGTTGATATCCTTAGAACATCCACAAGGGATCATCATATGAAAACCTCATTAATAATTCACAGATCTTGGTAATCTTTTCAATAAAGATATAATTACAAAAAGATATGATGGTGATATACCAAAAATTAAATAAAACATGAAATGAATATTAAATGTAAATGTGTAACAATAAATAATAAAATAAATCATAATAAATCTGAAGATGACCCCTATAATAAAACACATATGTTTTGGACTTATCCCAATATCCCTTGGAGGAAATAATATTAAAATTTATTTTAATAATGTGTGTCCTGAAACCCCAGGAGAGGATATTTTATGTTAAATTTAAAATTTAATTATTTGTATATTGATGAAATGAATCCCTTGTTTCATGATCCATTATTATTTGATGATGTTTTTCTTCTGAACACCCAATTATAATACCATTGTTACATTGTGAGGGTCCAAGGATATAATCCCACTAGATGTAATCTACATGTTCTCTTTTGATCTCTATGCAATGTAGACTGGATTTCGGGTTCTAGTTTTCAAAATCAATTGTATTTTATTATTCGTGTTGATCAATCATCATTTAGTCCTAAAGGAATATCTATTAGGCTTCTTTTTCATGATTGGGAGAGAAGAGGAGATAAAATGGATTTTTTTGGGTGTAATGATTCTCAATTTTTAAACTAATTTACGAAAGAGGCATAACATTATATTTATAGATCTACGATTTAAGTTAAGAAATATTATATAATTTAATTTTGTACAATACAGTAATATTATATTCTAAATATAACCCAAGCCACGTATTAAAAAAATTATTAATATTTTTATTTTATAAGATCCCACAAATGAAATGTTATATAATATTTATTGTCTTTTAAACAAATATTTATCAAATACATTCTTCCTACTCGGTATTTGTTGATTACACCGAAAAATATTTAATTTAAATATTTTATTCAACAATAAATACACATGATAAAATAAATATGAATAAAAATATTCCTCAAATATTAGAATAGTATTTAATCATTTAATTTCATAAAATAATTCTAACGAGATCAATAGATACACATCATGTGTGACCTTCATGGATTTGTTTTCTCATTGGCATTGGGTGGACTTTCTTGAAGTTTTACATTACTATCTATCAATTTTTTAGGGACACAATGATAAAGAATATAATTTCACAATGATTAAAACTACAAATTGTTTCTCATTTATCATTACAATCCTTTTTCTACAATATCTCATCAAGTATGATGTATATTTGTGTCACCAACCAATATCACCAATATGCCTTTCTACGATTATCTAAAATAAATGCATGATTACACAATATCAATGGAATTAAATGTGATGGTTCTATTCAAGTCAAATTATAAAAATATATAATTCCATAAATATATAAGAGAAAAATCCTTCCTTGACTTACTATTTAATAATAATTCATTCATGATGCACCCAACATATCATAATTTTTACTAACATATAGATACATTGATTTCATTATTAAATGTTACTATACTAGTCATGAAATACATCTAATATAATAAAAATGGCTAATAAATATTACCCATGCACATAGATAGTAATATACAATGGCACAAAGATATGTTGATGTTTTACCGGATGGACTATTCTCGTAGTCTCTAATCTTGGATATTACCATGTTCTAACATCATTAGAAGAAGCATCAACTTCTAATGAGTACTTTCACATGACAGTAATGTTTTATTTGTCCTATCATAGAAAATTATCTAAATAGTGTTGAGATGATATGTGAGTATGATATACTCTATAATACGAAATGTAGGATTGAAATACTAGAGATATTGTATGTAGTATCTAGTGATATAAAAAATACAAGAGGGGGTGAATTGTATTATTTTAAAAAATTCATTTGGAGCTTTTAATGATGGTTATCATTAATAAGGTTAAACAAGGTAATTCACCAAACCTCTAAGTCTACACACTTTCTTGAATCTGGAAATATGATATCGAGAAAGTGAATCTGGAAATATGGTTCCGAAAAATGAATCATAATGAAAGTTTACAAAGATAAAGAATCTATCATAAAGTGTATAGTATCTTACTAAATCAGTGTACAATTATAAGGAAGTATAAGATAGTTATACATTCCTCTACAATACAAATACAACAGAAAACATGTCACAAAACAAGTAACAAGTACTAAATCTTTTAAAAAAAGAGAAGGGTATTCAACAACTTTGGCTAAAGGTACCTTCATTTATACTTTCAAGAAATTATGTCTTACCCACACCATGTTAATCCCTCGATACGAAGATCGTAGTCTGTCTTGCTATCCCCACAAGCCCTCAACATTAATGTAGTCAGGACCTATGTCTTCCTATCCCCATAAGCACTCAACTTCAAGGTAGTCAGCACCTCTGTATTCCTATCCCTAGAAGCCCTCGATTATACACAGATACAATCGGAGTCACACAAAGCAATTCTGCACGAACCAAAGTTTGAACATGCCGCTCAAACATTCTGCAAGATGCGTGAGAGTTTAGAAGACCCTCTATATCTAGAAATCACTTCAACATCATGTGAGTAAGTTCAGCCAAAAATTGTTTTTCAAAAAATCCTGAGCTCATTCAAATGAACTTCTTTTTATAGGCATAGCTTCAACAGTCAGCTCCCTCAACCAACGGAAATATTTTTCCTTGAATTTCAGAGGGATCTGTACATGTGTCACTCAATCAACAGTTAGTGAGTAACTAAAATCATGATATAGTTTTATATCAAAACAAGTGTAAGAAAAAATATGGTTACATAACTAAAATCCAATATATATAATGTCAGAAAATTTGAAAGTTTAGACTCTAACCAAAATTGAATTCAGAGTCTATAATAGAAGGATATTCGGATTCTGTTTTCTCAGAATTTGGAACTTGAACTCTATAGAATTATGGAGTCTGAATTTAAAGGAAATTCAGAATCTGGATTCACAAGAATTCGAAACCAGAATGTAAAATGTTCATAATCAGAGTTCATGAGAATTCAGAGTTAGAACTCATTAGAGTTCGGAGTCTGTGTTCAGAGAACTTGGAGACAGAACTTGGAAAAGTTCGTAACTAGAATTCATATTCAGAATTTTGAGTCAGAACTTCAGAAGAGTTCGAAACAAGAATTCATATTCATAATTCGCAGTCAGAACATTGAAATGTTCGTAACAAGAATTTTTATTCAGAATTTGGAGTCAGAACTTCATAAGAGTTCGTAATCATAATTCATAATCTGAATTCAGAGTCAGAACATAGAAGAGTTTGTATCCTAAATTCGTAATCAGAATTCTGAGAATTCGGTTTCTAAAACAGAATGCTTCATATCAAGGTATTTATAGGATTCATAGTTTTTGGTTTCAAACCGAGTTTTACACTTAGAAAAATAATGATATGAACAATGAAAACACGGTAAGGATAAATTCCCTTAGGGAAGTAAAATTTTCCTTATAGAAGTAAAACACATGGTAAAATGATATTTTCCTTAAGATAAGGTGTTTGTGATTTTCAAAACAAGAAGAAATGGTAATGTCATAAGGAAACCATATTGACTTAACAATATCCCCCAAGTATAGAGGAATGGAAAATTAATAAGAAAAACATTATTGACTCAACAATCACCCCCTTTTTGGAATTCACAAACATCCTTACAAAAAAGAATATAAATTAATAGAAAAAATTCGTAGACATTCAAATAAAACTAATCTCCCTTTTTACAATGGAAATGATGAATATGAAAAACTCCCCCTTAGTCTTTGGAACAATAAGTATCATATTCTAGATTGTAGGAATGGGATTTTTCAATATCTTTTTTATGGAAATATTTGTATGAAAACTCCCCCTTAGATAAACTCCCCCTTACTTATTGATATTTCTTCATTACATAGCATTATTTTTTCCTTTCTCCCCATTTTTAAATTTCATGAATAATTTGAGTGAATGGAAAAGAAATTGTAGTACCTAAATTATTATTATAAATAATGCAAACAGAAATGAGCAACCCATGATTTCATTAAGATTGGAAGAATTTGTACAAGTAATGAAAATACATCAAAAGATCAGATTTATTTTCCTTCCTCTTCTATGGGTATCAATTTCTTGAAAATGGTTTTTAGCTTCTTTAACTCCTTGGGATATTACTCTGATTTCTTCTATAAGGCTTTGATCCTATCATCCTAAGCCTTCAGAGCCTCTGCTTGAAACTTCAACAAGTCATCTTATTTTACTAGCTTTTCTTCTATCTTGATCCGGAGACCCCATTCCCTCTTCCAGCTTTAGGGAACATAGTAAAACTTCCCATTCAGATCCTTGACCTCCTAAATCCGAGTATTCTGTTCAAGACTTAGCTTTTCCTCAAATCTATTTATGAGATCCTTGATTTTACTGTCTTGAGTATCAAAATTTTCGAAAACATCGTCTTGAAACTCATCAAGCTCTCTGAAATATTCAACTATATTCTTTGACCAGCTGGCTACTTTCTTAAAGGAATTTCTGTGGGCATCATAGTTGATAAAGATGTTCTTGTAATCAGCCTCATTATTTAAACACCTATCCATAACCATAGATAAATAATCCGATTTTTTATTCAAGCTATGTTGTTGCATCTGACATCTGGAGTTAATGGTTGGAAATATCAGAATGGTGTCAACAAGCTTTTTCAGACATTGAATAACAAAATCATTTTCCAAATCCGATGATTCTGAATCTGACACTTTTTCAAGGTAATGGTTCTTCCCATAGCTCAACAAACTTCCTCTTAGAAGATGCACTAGCTTCTTTCTTCCTTACAATTTCTTTCATTGGGGTATCAACAACCACTTGATTTCCCTTATTGGATCTCGGAACAGCTTCTTCATCTGGAGATTCAAGCCCACTTTCAGACAACTGAACAATTATATCTTCATAATTTTTTTCTTTCTCGGCTCATGCCTCAATATCATCAGGATTAATGAATTCATGATTATTACTCTCTTCCTCAGATAATTTTTTCACTTCCTCTTCAGCTTTTTCATCAACTCAAGGGGTAGCGAGCCCGGAAGATCTGACTTGAGAAGTCCGGATTGAGAATTTCTCAAAAGGGGTTTCCTTTTCATGATAATATTCAACTTTATTTATAAGGTCATCAGTGCCAAAACTACTTTAAACCTCTTCTTATCCTTTTTCTTTAACTATATTTTCTTCAATAACCTTCTCTTGGGATTTTTCCAGAGTCATAAACTTTTTCCCCAAAAGTCTCAGGAAAGGGTTCAACCAAGAATGATTTTTGTACAATAATTTGTTCGAATGCAGTTTCAGTATCCCTTTGAAGGGATTAAACAATCTCAGCCTCTGACATCTTCTTCTTCTACTTCTTCTCTTTGGCTTGCTTCTCAAGCTCTTCAGTAGTATCCTCTTTTAATGCCTTGTCCTCAGCATCATCTAGACCAAATTGTGGCTCTCCTTCCTTCTGATTCTTTTTGTCTTCTCTCCATTTGTCTACCACCTCATCTGGAAAGGCATTCTGCTTCATGTGATTTGGAGTTTCGGGTTGAGATTCTTTGTCCTTAGAAATTTTTTCTCATTCTTCCACTTCCTTCAGCTTCCTCTTCTTTCCTCCTTTCATTGATGGTGTAGGAACCTCTTGTTCCCGCGGAATAACTTCAACCTCTTCATCTGGTAATTCATATAATTCTCCTATCTTCTTAGCGAAACATACTTTCATCCTCTTGAGAGTATCATCACTGATTAGAATTACTTTTCAATTCCTCGTCTTGGAACTACAATGGATTTTGAAGGACTCAAGATATCTAACAATCAACTTGGAGAGTAGGGTATGATACATGATTATCTATGCTATCAAATTACCATTCTTAATATTCTATATTGTAATGATAATATGATTCATCAGATTGATCTTAAATAGATTTACCAAAAAAACCAAGATATACATATCACTTTTCTTGAGCATGTCGTTGACACCCTTTCTCGGTACGATAAAACCCTAAACCCATAACTCAAGGATCTGATTGTTGGTATAGAAGTGAGCAATCTTCGCGGTATTTACATTTGTATATCCAAGACACTCCATAGACTTCATCTTAATAAACTTCCTTGAATATCAGACATATTGTGGGAACAGAACTCGACTTCCCCTTCATATGACAGCCCCACCAAGCTAGCAGCCTTGGTGTATGAAAGGGCATAGGTTTTTCCATAACTCTTGAAAGAAAAATTATCCCTCCCTTCTTCCTTAAAGAAACTTACTGACTCATATAACTCTTTAAGAAGATCCAGATATACCAAGTCTTGAGCTCCATGATTTGATATACAAAGGCTTTCCCATCCATTCAGTATGATGTTTTTAGAGATAATGGAGTCTTACTTGTTGAAGAAATTTGGATGAACCATCCTTTCACTGTATACATGCCATTCCACAATCGACTTGACAGAAGACATATCTTTCTAAGAGTATTCTTCTACAGACATTCAGACTTGAGGAAACTATGAGAAGTTTGGAATGGTCTTTTGTAGGAGGGTAGAGCTTCGACAAACAAAATCATGGAAACTGATGTGGGATAACCCTATAGGGGTCCTTTATATAGGGGTTGATGAGACGTTTGAACTTCCCTACTCGATCTAATGGATGAAAATCCTTCCGAATAGATCTGACAGTTGAAATGATATCTATAAGGAAAATTTGGCAGGATCAGATCTTTTCAGGTTTTTAAAGGAAAACATTCGGATTTAAGGAAACTAGATTCTGAAAAATATTAAACCACAAAAGAAAATACCAGCATGTAATAGGTGATTGCGAAAACTCAAGAAAGAGTCAAACCTTTCAGATTTATAGGTAGATTATTCGTAATTGGTAATATTAATCTTGAAGAACATTTGAAAAAAAACTACAAAAACCTCCATTATTCAAATTTCCATTATGACAATTTTAATTGTGAAAAATTTCCTTATGAAAATTTCAAGTATGAAAAACTTCTTTAAGGTAATTTTAAGTACGATAATTTTAATTAAGAAAATTTCAAGAACAAAATTCCTCATTACAAAAAATATAAGGTACAAGAATCTTTATTACGAAAATTTTATGTATGATAACCTTCATTACGAAAATTTCAATTACGAGAATCTTCATTATGAAAGTTTTATGCATGAGAATCTTCATTACGAAAATTTAAAATATGAGAATCATCATTAAGAATATTTCAAGTATGAGAATTTTTATTACGAAAATTTAAAAAACATCATTTCAAAAATCATTGAAAAACATCATTATGAAAATCATGCAGAACTTCATTATGAAAAACATAAAAAAAACTTCATTATGAAAAACATGAAAAACTTCATTATGAAAACCATGGAAAACATCATAACATAAAACATGAAAAACTTCATTATGAAAAAAATGAAAAACTTCATTACGAAAAACATGAAAAAATTCATTACAAAAAAACATGAAAAACTTCATTATGAAAAACATGAAAAACATAATTATGAAAAACATGAAAACATCATTATGAAAAACATGAAAAAATTCATTATGAAAAACATGTAAAACATCATTATGAAAAACATAACAAACATAAAAGAAAATGTAATCCCCCTATGAGAAGGAGTTAGTTACTATAAGGAGATTGGTTTCAACAGAAAGTTAACAAGGAAAATTACCTTATGGTTATCATTCCAAACTTCAGTTTAATTTACTCAAACCTATCGGAGGATAAAAATTTTCTGAAAATATCAGCAAGTTGATCTTGCATTCGAATAAATTTAATAATGATATCTCTTTATGTGTGTGATCCATAAGAAAGAGATTCCTAGTATCTATGAGTTTTTCATGAGAGTGATTTGTTGGGTTTTTATTAAGGTTAATGACAATAGTGTTATCACAAAAAATTTGTGTATTCGTAAAACTCATACCATAGTCTATGAGTGGGTGCTTGCATAAGTTTCTAAGGTTATAGTGTCGTAAAATTTTCTGTCATAACCAAGAATGATTCTCCATTGCACGAAGGCAAGGTAGATCTTTGATCCTAAGGTCTTTTAAGTTTAGTGTGTATACATTCTCTTTCCTATGGGCAGAAAGAATAAAATCTTCCTTATAATTGTTTACTAAGCACTTTTCATTACTAAAATTCAAAAGGTATCCTTCATCACATAACTGACTTATGCTAATGAGGTTTTTCATAAGACCCTTGACAAACAAAACATTTGAAATCAAAGTTTTCTCAAGAAAATTGATGTTACCTATACCAATAATTTATCCCTGAGAATTATCTCCGAAAGCTACTTTTCCTCCTTTCATCTTGATAATATTTTCAAAATAGTTTTTGTTACCAGTCATATGTCGGGAACATTTACTATCCAAGTACCATGTATTTCTGTTGGTACCTTCAATATTTTCCTGAAAATAAAATTGTTAGACTTTCGGAATCCAGACATTCATGGATCCGGAATTCTCAGAAAGAAAAATTTTAGGCACCCACATAATTTTAGAAAAATATGATTTATGAAATCATAAAGACTGGGTTTTGTTTAAGGAACAATTCTTTTCCCAGTGTCCACCACACTGCCACTTAGTGCTGAAATGAGAACTTTTTGGAAAAAAATATTTGTGGCTAAAAATAGGTTTAGAACTAGTATAACCAAAACCAGAACTATTCCTTAATGTTCGGATTTGAGAATACATTTTATCAAAATTTTCCTTACCTAAGGTAATGTTTGACAAACACTTCCTCAAGAAAAAAATTTCAGATTTCAGTTTGATAACCATGTTCTTGTCTTCTAAAACATTTAATTTCAAACTAGATTTTGGCTCAAAAACATTTTTCTTTGAAATTAAGTTTTCTATATCTTTTGAAGGTTAATTCTTCTCAGAATTTACTTCCTTAATATTTTTTGAAATATTTTCAAAATCAACATTTTTCTTATCAAATTATTTAAAAAGATCTGATATTTCATTAGTAAGAATAGTATTCCTAAATTTTTCTTTATCATGTTTTTTCATGAGTTTTGAATTCTCAATCTGAAGGAGTTTGGAAAACATAGATACTTATTCATTGGAATGTAATGTATTATCTTCATCAGAAGAAGATTCTTCATCTGAGGAGTTATAATATTTACTATCATTAGCATTCAAAGATATATTGGTCATAGATTCAGCATTGTGTACCTTAGACATTAAACAATGATTTTAAATATGTAGTCTGGCTATTAGACCAAGATTATTCTGTCCATAAGAGTCATAATATGTAGATTCACCACCACTGGAACTCCAGGTATCATTAGCTTTCATGACTTTCTTATAATTATCCCTGTAATAATACTTTTCTGTTTCACATAGAATGATTTTCCTTTATTACGTTTCTTTTGAGCATGGGGAAATCATGCCTTATATGTCCATCTCTCTTGAATTCATAACATGTAACTTCTAAATCATTCTTATATTTCCTTTCTTTCTTCATGTATCTGGATTGAGAGTTCTTCTATCCAGCTATACTATTCATCCTTCGAGCATGATTTCCTAACTAATTTTATGAAGATTCACTTCCACTATATTCGGATTGGATAACAACCTTCTTAGACTTGGATCTAGTAACTCTCTCAGGAGTCTTAGCTTTCATATTATTTGATGTTGTAGTAAAATCACAAATACCATTACAATTATTCTTCTATACATTATCATCATATCTCTTAATTATAGTCTCATGTTGTAGGGGATTTCCAAAGAGATCATCTATGGAAACCAGAGTAACCTTTCTGTTCTCATCCATAGTTGTCCTCTTGGATTCCCACTCATTAGGCATGATGTCTATGATCATATCAACCAGAGCTTCATCATCTAATCCTTTTTCACCCATGGATTGTAAAATATTCATGATAGTCATGAATCAATATTTCACATTACATATGGGTTCTCCATAATGAAAGTTAATGCCATGGTATCCAGCTCTGATCATGACTCTTCTAGTTTCAATAACATTGGAAGTACCAAAATGTGTAACTTCAAGTTTCATCCAAATACTGTTTACTGCTTCACAAGAAGATATATGGATGTATATATTTCTAGTCATTGAACAATGTAAAGAATTTTCTACCTTATAATTCAGTTAATATTCATTCTATTATTTATTTGGGAACGTAGTAACTTCCTTGTCAAGGATTTTATATCCTCCAGTAAGAACAACAAAATCATCAACACTAGTATTGATAATGGAAGTCTTCATTCGATCTCTCCAATAATCATAATCATTTCCATCAAAAATAGGTGGTCTAGTTGGAATGAGATTGTCTATAGAACCAACATTGATTCCTGCCATATTATAGAAATATCATTCCGCAAAAACCTCTTAATAGAAAATTTCTTTAAACAAGAAATATATTCCTTAGCAAGGATATTAAAACTAGATCATCTCAAAGAAAAATATGAATCTGAACATAATGAGTATGAAAAATATGATTCTGAAAAATATGATTTTAGAAAAATAGAAGAAGAAGATGAATTCTCTTCTAAATATAATCATGAGATTAATTCAGATTAAACCAAAATTATGAAGCCAATTGTTATATTGGTTCCGTTATCAAGGTCCCCTCCTTTGATACCAATTGTTGAGATGGTATGTGAGTATGATATACTCTATAATACCAAATGTAGGAATGAAATAACTGAGATATTGTATGTATTATCTAGTGATACACAATATACAAGAGGGGGGTGAATTTTATTCTATTAAAAAATTCATGTGAAACTTTTAAAGATGGTTATGTTAAACAAGTTTAAACAAGGTAATTCACAAAACCTCTAAGTCCACACAGTTTCTTGAATCAGGAAATATGATTCCAAGAAATTGAATCCAGAAAGGTTGTTCCGGAAAATGAAACTTAATGAATGTTTACAAATATAAAGATTCGATCTTAATGTTTATAAAATCTAACTAAATAAAAGTACTAGTATAAGGAAGTATAAGACAGTTATACTTTCCTCAACTACACAAATGAAGTGGAAAACCTGAAACAAATCAAGTAACAAGTAGTAAATCTTTTAACCCAAAGAGACGGGTATCCAACAACCTTGGATAATGTTCCATTGATTTATACTTTCAAGAAATTCTATTATACACACACTAGGGTAAGACCTCAATATGACGATCAGATTCTGTATTGATATTCCCGCAATCCCTCAACATTAAGATAGTCGGCACCTGTTTCTTCCAATCCTCGAAATCCCTAAACTTCAAGGTAGTCGGTACCTTTGTCTTCCTATCCCCGAAAGCCATCGATTTTACACAACAATAATCGGAGTCGCACAAATCAATTCTGCATGAAGCTAAGTTTTAACAAGCCATTCAAACTTTCTGGATGAAGTGTGAGAGTTTATAAGAGCCTCTCTCTAGAAATCACTTCAACATCATGTGAGGAAGTTCAGCCAAAATGTGTTTTTCAAAATGTATAGAGCTCGTTCAAATGAGATCTTATTTATAGGAAAAGCTTCAACGGTCGGCTCCCTCCTCCAATGGTCATATTTTTCCTTGAATTTCAGAGTGATATATACATGTGTCACTCAAACAATGGTTACATAACAAAAATACATTATTCGGAATGTAATAAAATATGAAAGTTTGAAGTCTAACCAAAATTGAATTCGGAGACTATAATACAAGGATATTCAGATTATGTTTTCTACGAATTCAGAACCTAAACTCTATAGAATCCTGGAGTCTGAATTTCAAGGAAATTTGGAATCTGGATTCACAAGAATTCAGATCCAGAACTAAAAATGTTCGGAGTCAGCGTTCATGAGAATTCAGAGTCAGAACTCATAATAATTTGGAGTCTATATTCAGAGAAATCGTAGTCATAACATGGAAATGTTCATAACTAGAATTCTTATTCATAATTCGGAGTCATAACATCATAAGAGTTTGTAACCAGAATTTGTATTCAGAAATTGGAGTCACAACTTGGAAAAGTTTGTGACCAAAATTTGTATTCAGAATTTAGTGTCATAACTTCAGAAGAGTTTGTAATTAGAATTCGTAATCAGGGTTTGGAGTTAGAACTTATAAGAGTTCATAACATGAATTCTTAATCATAATTCTGAAAATTTGGATCCTAAAACAAAATCCTTCAAATCTAGATATTTATTGGATTCCGAGGTTTTGGTTTCAAACCAAATTTTACACATAAAAAAATTATGATATGAATAATGAAAACATGGTAACGATAAATTTATATGGGGAAGGAATTTTTTTGCATATGTAAATCATAGGGTGAAATGAAATTTTACTTGATATAAGGTTTTTGTGATTTTCAAAACAAGAAAAAATGGTAAAGTCTTAAGAAAACCTTATTGACTTACCAATCTCCCCCAAGTATGAAGGAATGGAAAATTAATAAGGAAAACATTATTGAATCAAAAAATAAAAGACTATATTTTAGAATATCATCATAGAACATCATGTTTCCTATCATAGTGAAGAGCTACATTCACCTTATCAATTGGAAGAATACTCTAAGGAATTGTTACATTAATTAAATGAAGAACAATGATGGATATAAAATAAAATATATTATAAATATTCATATAATTGAATATAAATATAATAAAATTACCAATTGTTCATTGTTGGAATCATACTCTACAATTCACCTAATTGAGATGTAAAATTATGAAATTACCTTTATTCAACAAAATTTGTGTTCTCTTTTACTCTCTCTCTCTCAAGATGTTTTGAGTAGAATTATCTTTTAAATTTTTTGGTTTTATTTTCAATATTATCAAATCCATGAGACATGTTTAACATTATGAAATATAATTTATTTAATATGGTTTATTCCATATCATATTTCTTTAAATTATAATGAATTTATCTCATTTCATGATACATGAATTTAACTTTCATGGAAATCATCTTATTTTTAGGTACCAATATCATAAGTGCTTTTTAAAAACACAATTATTATTCATTGAGTTATGATAACTAGTCATAAAATTATTACATATAAGTTTTTTTCATTATTCCCACTTATTGTATTATGAATAAAATTATCTTTTTTTCGAGGGATTTAAAATTTCACCACATAACTCCCTTTTACATTTCCCTGTCATCATGGAAGGATTCATAAGTTCGGTATTTGATTAACAAAAATTTAATTTCCTTGAAATAAATTTTATTCTTGATTTAAATTCAACTATGTTTTATAGATACATATATTTCCCATTTCAGAAGATATTTCCTCCATTCTATCTTTTAACACCCCAAACTTCTACGGTACACTTCTCTTTGAATAATATGATAGCGTGTGTTGTACGCAACATCGAGTTCTAACACACCACAACTAATCAAACTCGCCATTATGAATAGTAATACCTGATTTTTGAAATTATATATATTTTATATTTTAAAATGGACTTCATTTTTGGATTTGTAATATCGAAATTATCCTAAGATGAATTATTGGTATTTTTCTGAGAACATCCAATTTTTATGAATAGTGAAAAAATACTTAAAAACAACTTTTTTAATAAAAATAATTTATAGTGATAAATTATACTATTGAGTGGTTTTAAATTATAATTAGAATATATTTTTACCATTTTATCCAATGGTGTTCATTATAATTAATTTCACATTGAAATTGGACATAAACAATTGTCAATCTTTTGATACATATTGTTACTTAAAAACAGGGTTTTTGTTTTAACAACAGGAATTAATTTTAAATTAATTTCTGCCACTTCTGTGTTTATAATTAGGAAAAATGGATTCCATATTTGGAATAAGGATGTTCATATTGTTTAAATAGGTAACTTTTATTTTTAGACATTTTGAATAATTACTTCAGTAAATATTTTATTTTCCATGGTTAAGCGTAAATCCGGTAAATAAGGGTTAAAAAATAATATTATAATAATACTAAATTACCCCAAAACGTGTCTTAACCTTATTAGTGGATACATGTCCAGCCATGGCCATCTTTGGGACGATTTTGGGACCCCATGGAGCCACTTGTAGGTGATAGGGACACTATTCTAATTAAGTTGAAATAAATACAAAAATGACATAAGCATATATCTTTTAGAAAAACAATTTTCACATAGGGTTATATATGTTTTCCTTTAGACTATAAATATTAATTAGAAAGATAAACATCCTTCATACATAATTATATTTTATTTATAATTTTTAGACATTAAATAATTTAATTTATTTATGACACAATGATGATGCAGTAATTACCATAATAGTGAAAAATTAAAATAATTGATATTATAAATACCCAAATAAAAATAATTTGAGAATTTTTATGAATTAAAATAATTTTATAGGTGAATATGACATGTTAGGATTGAATTAACTAACGTTTTTTTAATTAATAATTCTGTTATGATTTTCAAAAAAATCAATTATTGAATAGTATCAAAATTGACATAAAAGAGGTTTTAAAACAAATATTATATTATTAATTGACATTAAATTCCTAAAAATCTAAGGATCGGTTTAGAGACGAATATAACTATAGGTGTATCATTAATGGACAACTTGGGGGGTCTCTTGGATGTATATAGTAAGTTTATTAACTATATAATATAAATATACAAAGTGACATGGTAAGTGTCAAACTAATTAACTAAGAGTTAAAAATAAAAGATAAGGTTAATATAATGAACCAAACCTGTCAAAATTCTATTGGTTGAGTTTTTTTCGACCCATACCCACCTTAACCTTTAAATAATACACTTTTGAGCCATTATAAACCGAATATGAATTTACTATAAAATAATATTTCTAGCTTTTCCAAAGGTGCCCCTCACCCCTCTTATAAAAGGGGACTCTCCCTTCTCATTAATTCACACCATCAAAGCCTTTTGGTTCGGCCAAACCCGTCCCAAATACTCTCTTAAATTCCCTCACTAAAACCTAGAGGCCTTAGTTTGATCAGAAAGCCAACCTAAGGAGCCCTTTTCATCAAATCAAAAGGGAGAACCCGAAAAAGAGGTAATGTTTTCACCACCCTTTTTCAAATTCATTTCTTCTTCAACTTCTTCTTTCATTGTTATTACCATTATAAAATAATGAATCCAGTATCTCATATATAATGTAATATTATTATAAATATGGTACAATCATATTCATTATTCTATCCATCCTTTGAATGATATGTCACCATACGTGCGTACGTACGGCTTACCGTCTCCACGTCGTGGTGTAATTGTTATTATTCAATATATTATTATTTGTATGGGTATAATAATGATTTATAATTCATTTAAATAATAAATATAACATGATAATGATTCTGTATATATTATATACCATCAAATTATATATTATTTTAATATTAAAAGAATGATATTGTCGCTCGTGCGTACGTACAGACTACCGTCTCCACGAACGCGATGAGATTCATTCTCCATCGTATCCATTCAAGTATAATTATCATTTAATGATTTAAAAATAATGATTAAGGACCTGATATCATTATGGATATGAATAAGATACAACCTATCCATGAAAAACATGGCTTATGTAACAAAACATATAAAATAAAACGAGTAAGTTAAGACCCGAAACAACGATAATACTATGATATTATTAACAAATCAATGTTAAAAGATCATATATGATATCATATTAATGTATATAATTATTGTATAATTTAATAACAATTATTTCACCATTATACATGAGTTTAACCTACCCCCAACCAAGGAAAAGTACAAGGTAATGGTTTCATTCACAATCTCTTCATTATCCGAGGTTGTTTATACGTAATAATCTACTAGGATTACTTTATCATCCACATCCATGTTTCTTAAAAATGTATTTCAAAACATTTTTTACTATTTACTAGAATATGTATTAAAGTCATTTATACCCTTTTTGACTTTTATATGTAGTTTATAAAGGAATCTTTTTTTCGTTTTCCAAACAAGGTCCTTTTTAACCTTTTCGACAGAATTAAGGTAAGAATGTTTTTTTAACTTACACGGCGGGTGCGGCTATTTTCCGCCATTTTAAAATCGTTGAAGCTTCCCTTACAAGATTATAAGAATATTTTCAAAGAAAATGTTTTATTTTATAAATATATTACTTTTAAATTATTTCTAAATAGAAAGAGATATTTATCTAAAAAGAGTTTTGATTTCATCTATGTCAACATCCTTTGATGGATTTTTCACTTATTTGAAGTTGATTTATTATGATACAAAACTTATATATTGTATTGAAGGTTTTGTGATATGTTTGACAGTGGATCTGTTATTTTTATACCATTCATGGTTTATGGATGTAGTATTTATAGTTCGTATGCTAGTTTTAATACAAATGTTTACGTTATGTTTAATCCTTTTCATATGGGAATTCATTGGACTTAATATGTGACCGGTGGAGACCGCTATAGCTCCTCGATGCATCGGTAGGTCTCATGAGACCAACTAGTGTCTTGGCACAAGGCCTTGGCAAAATCTTATTTGTAGTCTTGGCACGAGGCCTTGCCTATGTGGTTATGATATTATGGAATTATGCATTCCATCATTATGAAAGTGGTTATTGATATTGCATGTGATTATTAGATTAGTAGAATATCCATGTGAATAAGTAAATGGAATTATTTCATTTTATTTTTTCCATACTATGTTGAAGTTCAAGCTTAAAAGGCTTTTGTTTTAGATCTACATTTCCTCAAATGTTAATCCTTATTTATGAAATTTATGCTATATTGTTATCCTTACTGGGCATTTGGGCTCACCCCTTTTCTATGTTTTATTTTTCCTAGGATGTGAAGAAGTAATTTATGAATGACCTGCAGGGATAGTATGTGGGGATATGAGTGTGGACTATGAAGAAAATATATTTTTGTAGTTTTCATTTTTATGATGTAATGTAAAACGTTATGAATATATCTAATGTTTCCAAGGCTACTAAAATAATCGGTCTTTCGAGACTTGATCTTTCTCATGATCATGCCAATGTAATGTAATAATGCACCGAATCTGGGTAACTGGGGTCAGGGCATTACAGTTGGTATCAGAGGAAGTTTAGTACAAACCATGGAAGCTAGATTTAGATAAACTCTGATTAGAGCATGTAGACCTAAGAAGAACTTTGAGGATTAGTATAGAATAACTTCCTAGAATTTTGGTATTATAAAGAATATTTGAGTTTTCCGAGAAATACATCCATGTCTGGATATGAGCAGGTAGAGGCGGCTCTGGTATAGATGTACCTAGGGGTAAAACCCGAAAACACCGCTTTGAGCTAGACTCGAACGGGAACTGGTGAACGACAACGGGCCTTGCTGCACTCTTGGTTACGACACTCCCGTGGGATATGCTTAGGATAAATCTCATTTTCTTTACAAATAATTATGAAAGGTTTATTATTATATAATTCTTCAAAGAAAACATTTTATTGATTATGGATTATATCCATAAATAGTTCAATTTATGTTAAGTGTTTTATAAGTATGGAATTATGTATTTTAATTCATAAACTGATCTAGTTTATGACATTGTTTGAAATGAAACTTAGTGGAAGAAATGGAAACTGTATCAATGCACGCACTCCATGTAGGGATTTCCCTCCTACTCAAAATAATTATAGTGGAGCTGGTGATGAAACTGGTGCTGATCAGCTAATCACCATACTGGGACAACTCACTCAGGTTATGAATAATAACCTTAACCGTATGAAGCACCCTGATCTGCAGCATGTAGGATTGATGTTAGATCGATTCATGAGGAAACAACCAACAATGGTCAGTGGGAGTACATATCCCTTAGTAGCTGAGCAATGGATAAATTCCCTAGAGAAAATATTTCAGGCTTTGGGGAGTATTTAAAGGGAAAAAGTTATCATGGAAGTTTATCGCCTCACTGGAGATGTTGATCAATGGTGGTCATTGATTCAAAACATGAAGGAAGATGATTAAGTATCAAATATGGAATGGAGGGAGTTCAAATATCTGTTTTTAGAAAAATACTTTCCTCATGACCATCGAGAAGATATGGAAATGCAATTTCTGAGTCTGAGACAAAAGGAGGATGAGAATGTCGTAAAGTATGAGGCTAACATTACAAGGTTAGAAAGGTATGTTGGAGATTATATACATAACCCAAGAAGTAATATTGATCATTTAATTGATGGGTTAAAACCATTTCTCCGTCGAGCATTAGTCTCACAATCCTTTTCATCGTACGAAGACATTGTCTCATGTGCTATGAAGACTGAAAAGAAATTCTCGAAGTCTTATGACATTAAAGAAAAGAAAGGGAAGAAGAGATCTACTGATCAATATGGGAATGGAAATAAGGGGAATAAGGGAATGGTTGAATTTCCATCCTGTGGTAAATGTGGGAAGAAACACCCCAGTACTTTCTTAAAGGGAATCGGTGCCTGTTATAAGTGTGGTGAAAAAGGCCACCAAACTCGTGATTGCAAAGGGAAGAAGGAAGCTACCAATGTTTAGTGATACAATTGCAGGGAGATGGGACATTATGAAAATGAATGTCCTAATGGTCAGGGTAACTTACCTCAGAAAAGGCCAAGGGATAAAGGCCAATCTTATGCTATCACTGCTGTTGAGGTAGAAGCTCTGAAAGACTTGGTGGTAGGTAATTTAATGGTTTCCTCATGTTTAGCAAATGCATTATTTGATTCTGGATCATCACATTGTTTCATATCTTCTTAGTTTGCTAAGAAAATTAGATATGTTTAATTTTAATTAACAAGGGAGTTTCCCATTAAAACTCTAAGGGAAGTATCATTGCAACAAAGTTTTGTGAATCAGTCCCCATTACAGCACATAAATGTTCTTTATCTACTGATATCATCATTATACCAATGATTGAGTTTGATATAATCATCGGTATGGATTGGCTTTCAGATTATGATGTGAAATTTTATTATAAGAAGAAGGAGGTTACAATTTTTTATGATGATGATAAGGAACACCTTATCATTAGAGCATAATCGTCACCACCTAATTCTTTTCAAGATCCACCCCCAGTAGCTCAACTAAATTCAATTATTGGGGAGGAAGAGAATGAAATGACTTTGGGTGAGGAAAGGAATGTTCAAATAGAGGATGTACCTGTTGTGAAAGAATATGTAGATGTATTTCTGGAAGATTTACCTGGACAATCTCCAGAATGAGAAGTTGAGTTTTCCATTGATTTAATTCCGGGATCAAGGCCTATATCGAAGACCTCTTATAGAATGTCCACTGTGGAATTAGTATAACTAAAGAAACAACTAGAGGAATTGAGTAATAAAGGATTTATTTTCCCTAGTGTTTCTCCAGGGGTATCCCTTGTTCTTTTTGTTAAAAATAAAGATGTATCTATGAGGTTATGTATCGACTACAGGGAGATCAATGCTATAACAATAAAGAACAAGTATCCCCTACCTCGCGTTATTGATTTATTTGACCAACTGCATGGAGCTAAATAATTTTCAAAGATTGACCTTCGATCTGGATACCATCAGTTGTTTGTAAAGAAGGAAGACATTCTGAAGACATCATTTCGAACCAGGTACGGGAATTACGAGTATACAGTAATGCCTTTTGGATTGACTAATGCACCCTCTGTATTCATGGATCTGATGAAGAGAGTTTTCAAGGAATATCTCAATGAATTTGTGGTGGTATTTATTGATGATATCTTGGTATACTCCAAAATCTACGAAGATCATGAAAATCACTTGCGCATTATCCTGAAGACTCTGAGAAGAAATGAATTATATGGGAAGTTTAGCAAGTGTGAATTCTGGATTTAGGAGATTTCTTTTCTTGGACATATTGTCTCTAAAGATAGAATCTCTGTTGATCCTTCTAAGACAAAGGCAATCTAAGAATGGTCAGCACCTATGAGTATAACTGAGGTACGCAATTTTATTGGTTTAGTAGGTTATTATCGACGTTTCGTCCAGAATTTTGCCCGGTTGGCTAACCCATTAACAAAGCTCACACGTAAAAAGCTTAAATTTGTTTGGACAAAAGAGTGTGAATAATGTTTCGAATAACTAAAGAGAAGATTAGTCAATGCTTTTATATTGACTCTACCATTGGGGAATGATGGGTTCATTATTTATAGCGATGCATCGAATAAAGGACTTGGTTGTGTCCTTATGCAGAATGATAGGGTTATTTCCTATGCATCACGACAGTTAAAAATTCATGAACAAAACAAGGTGGTAGATGCTTTGAGTAGAAAAGACCATGGAGTTTTGAACAATATGAGAATTGAAAGGGACCCAATTTTCATGGATCTAGTGAATATAGACATGGGAATAAGCAGGGAAGGTGAAACATCAATGCTTTTTCAAATGGTTTCCAAACCATCTTTACTAGAAAGGATTAAGAGTTCTCAGACTGATGATGAAGAATTCCAAAAGAATATTAAAGCTGTGAATGATGGGAGATTGAGAGACTTTGTGTATGAAGAAGGAATTTTGAAATTCGGGAAGAGACTTTGTGTTCCCGATATACCTGATCTAAAAACGGAATTGTTGGATGATGCTCATAGTTCCAATTTCTCTATACACCCTGGGAGCACAAAAATGTATATCGATTTGAAGGAACATTTTTGGTGGGACAACATGGAGAGGGAGATTGCTGATTTTGTGTCAAGATGTATGGTTTGTCAACAAGTGAAAGCTAGAAGGAAACATCCTGGAGGATTCATGCAACCTCTTCCCATACCGGAGTGGAAATGGGACAATATTACGATGGACTTTTTCATGGGGATACTAAAGACTCCTAGAAGGAACGATGCAATATGGGTTATTGTTGATCGTCTTACAAAGTCAGCACATTTTCATGCTATAAGAGAAGATCTACCACAGGAACGTCTAGAAAGACTATATATTAATGAAGTTGTGAGACTTCATGGAGTACCCCTATCGATTGTTTCTAATCGTGATCCCCGTTTTACTTCAAGATTCTGGAAAAGTCTTCAGAATGCCTTGGATACTGAACTTCATTTGAGCACTGCCTACCACCCTCAAACAGATGGACAATCAGAATGGACTTTTCAAAACATAGAAGACATGTTGAGATCTTTCTCACTTGACTTTCAGGGTATGTGGGATCAATATTTACCTTTGGTAGAATTTTCCTATAACAATAGCTTCCATTCGAGTATTCAGATGGCACCATATGAAGCGTTATATGGAAAGAGATGTCGCACACCAACCTGTTGGGATGATGTTGGTGAAATAAAACTTTTAGGTCCCGAACTGGTAGAGGAAATAATGGAAAAGGTGAAGGTAATCCAAAATCACATCAAATCAGCTCAAAGTAGGTAGAAGAGCTATGCCGATAATCGAAGGAAGGATTTGGAATTTCAAGTCGGTCACCGTGTTTTCTTGAAGGTATATCCATGGAAAGGAGTCATACGTATTGGTAAAAAAGGTAAATTGAGTCCCAGTTACATCGGACCTTTTGAAATTCTAGAACGAATTGGGGTTGTATCTTACCGATTGGCAATGCCGTCAAGTCTCTCAAAAGTTCACGATGTGTTCCACGTATCTCTGTTGAGGAAATACATGCCTGAACCAATGCATGTACTCACCTATGATGAATTAGAACTGGAACATGATCTATCTTATTGCGAAGAGCCAGTCAAGATTCTTAATACGAGAGAACAAGTGTTGAGAAACCGGATGACGCGTCTGGTAAATGTTTTATGGAGAAACCATAAGATGGAAGAGGCAACGTGGGAACCCGAGGAACTTATGATGAAGAACCACCCGAGTCTTTTCATGCGGTAGTATTATAAAAATTTCTAGGATGAAATTATTTGAAGGAGGGGAAAATGTAACACCCCAAACTTCTACGGTACGCTTCACTTTGAATAATGTGATAGCTTGTGTTGTACACAACATCGAGTTCTAACACACCAAAACTAACCAAACTAGCCGTTATGAATAGTAATACCTAATTTTTGAAATTATATATATTTTATATTTCAAAATGTACTTCATTTTTGGATTCAGAATATCGAAAGTATCCTAAGTTTAATTTTTGGTATTTTTCTACGAACTTCCAATTTTTATGAATAGTTAAAAATAATTAAAAACAACTTTTTTAATAAAAATAATCTATAGTGATAAATTATACTATTGAGTGGTTTTAAAGTATAATTGGAATATATTTTTACCATTTCATCCAATGGTGTTCATTATAATTAATTTCACTTTTAAATTGGACATAAACAATTGTCAATCTTTTGATATATATTGTTACTTAAAAACACGCTTTTTGTTTTAACAACGGGAATTAATTTGAAATTAATTTCTCCCACTTCTGTGTTTTGAATTTGGAAAAATGGATTCCATATTTGGAATCAGGATGTTCATATTGTGTAAATAGGTAACTTTTATTTTTAGACATTTTGAATAATTACTTCAGTACATATTTTGTTTACTGTGGATAAGCGTAAATCTGGTAAATAAGGGTCAAAAAATAATATTATAATAATACTAAATTACCCTAAAACGTGTCCAAACCTTATTTGTGGAAACAGTTCCGACCATGGGCATCTTTGGGACTTTTTTGGGACCCCATGGAGCCACATGTAGGTGATAGGGACACTTTATTCTAATTGAGTTAAAATAAATACAAAAATGACATAAGCATATATCTTTTAGAAAAACAATTTTTACATAGGGTTATATATGTTTGATTTTCTACTATAAATATTCAGTAGAAAGATAAAAATATTTCCTACATAATTATATTTTATTTATAATTTTTAGAAATTAATTATTTTAATTTATGTATGACACAATGATGATGCAGTAATTACCATAATAGTGAACAATTAAAATAATTTATATTATAAATACCCAAATAAATATAATTTGAGACTTTTTATGAATTAAAATAATTTTATAAGTTAATATGACATGTTAGGATTGACTTAATTAACTATTTTTGAATTAATAATTCTGTTATGATTTTCACAAAAATCAATTATTGAGTAGTGTCAAAATTGACATAAAAGAGTTTTTAAAATAAATATTATATTATTAATTGATATTAAATTCCTAAAAATCTATGATTCGGAAAACAGACTTATATCATGATATTTTTATCATTAATGGACCACTTGGGGGCCTCTTGGATGTATATAGTAAGTTTATTAACTATATAATATAAAAATACAAAGTGACATGGTAAGTGTCAAACTAATTAACTATGAATTAAAACTAAAATATATGGTTAATATAATGACACAAACCTATCTAAATTCTATTTGTTGAGTGGTTTTCGACCCATACCCACCTTAAAATTTAAATAATACACTTTGGAGCCATTATAAACCAAATATTAATTTATTATAAAATAATATTTCTATCTTTTCCAAAGGTGCCCCTCACCCCTCTTAAAAAAGGGCACTCGCCCTTCTCATTAATTCACACCATCAAAGCCTTTTGGTTCGACCAAACCCTACCCAAATACTCTCTAAACTTCCCTCACTACAACGTAGAGGCCTTAGTTTGATCGGAAAGCCAACCTAAGGATCCCTTTTGTTCAAATCAAAAGGAAGAACCCGAAGAAGAGGTAATGTTTTCACAACCCTTTTTGAAATTCATTTCTTCTTCAACTTCTTCTTTCTTTGATATTCCCATTATAAAATAATGATTCCAGTATCTCCTATATACTGTAATATTATTATAAATATGGTTCAACCATATTCAGTATTCTATCCATCCTTTGAATGACATGTCACCATACGTGCGTACGTATGACTTACTGTCTCCACGTCGTGGTGTAATTGTTATTATTCAATATATTATTATTTGGATGGGTATAATAATGATTTATAATTCATGTAAATAATAAATATAACATGATAATGATTCTGTATATATGATATACCATCCAATTATATATTATTTTAATATCAAAAGAATGATATTGTCGCTCGTGCGTACGTACGGACTACCGTCTCTACGAACGCGATGAGATTCATTCTCCATCGTATCTATTCAAGTATAATTATTATTTTATGATTTAAAAATAATGCTTAAGGAGTTGATATCATTTTTTGTATGAATAAGATACAACCTATTAATGACAAACATGGCTTACGTAACAAAACATATAAAAGAAAACGAGTAAGTTAACACCCGAAACAACGATAATACTAAGATATTATTAATAAATCAATGTTAAAAGATCATAGATGATATCATATTAATGTATATAATTCTTGTATAATTTAATAAAAATTATTTCACCATTATACAGGAGGTTAAACTACCCCCAACCAAGGAAATTTACATGTTAAGGGTTTATTTTGCAATCTCTTCATTATCCGAGGTTGTTTATACGTAATAATCTACTGGGATTTCTTTATCATCCACATCCATGTTTCTTAAAAATGTATTTAATTTTTTTTTAATATTTAATAGAATATGGGTTAAAGTCATTTATACCCTTGTTGACTTTTATAAGTGGTTTATAAATGAATCTTTCCATATTTTTCCAAACAAGGTCCTTTTTAACCTTTTCGACAGAATTAAGGTAAGAATGTTTTTTTTAACTTATACGGTGGGTGCGGCTATTTTCTGCCATTATAAAATTGTCGAAGCTTACCTTACAAGATTATAAGAATATTTTCGAGGAAAATGTTTTATTTTATAAATATATGACTCTTAAATTATTTCAAAATAGAATGATATATTTCTCTAAAAAGAGTTTTGATTTCATCTATGTCAAAATACTTTGATGGATTTTACGCTTATTTGAAGTTGATTTATTATGATACAAAACTTCTATATTGTATTGAAAGTTTTGTGATATGTTTGACTGTGGATGTGTTATTTTTATACCATTCATGGTTTATAGATGAAGTATTTACATTTCATATTCTAGTTTTAATACGAATGTTTAATTTATGTTTAAACCTTTTCATATGGGAATGCATTGGACTTAATATGTGACGGGTGGAGCCCGCTATAGCTCCTCAATGCATCGGTAGGTCTCATGAGACAAACTAGTGTCTTGGAACAAGGCCTTGAAAAAATCTTATTTGTAGTCTTGGCACGAGGCATTGGCTATGTGGTTATGATAGTCTGGATTATGCATTCCATCGTTATGAAAGTGGTAATTGATATTGCATGTGATTATATGATTAGTAGAATTTCCATGTGAATAAGTAAATGTAATTATTTCATTTTAATGTTGCCATACTATATTGAAGTTCAAGTTTAAAAGCCTTTTGTTTTATTTGTACATTTCCTTAAATGTTTATTCTTATTTATGAATGTTTTTGATATATTGTTATCTTTACTAGGCATTTGAGCTCACCCCTTTTCTATGTTTTATTTTTCCCAGGATGTGAAGAAGTAATTTATGAATGACCTAAGGGATAGTATTTCGGGATATGAGTGTGGAATATGAAGAAAATATATTGTTGTAGTTTTCATTTTTATGATGTAATGTAAAACTTTATGAATATATCTAGTGTTTCCAAGGCTACTAAACTAATCGGTCATTCGAGACTTGATCTTTCTTGTGATCATGCCAATGTTATGTAATAATGCACCGACTCTGGGTAACTGGGGTTGGGGCGTTACATATCTCATTGAAATGATGTTATGAAATCAATTTTTTTTAAATTTTTGTTTCTCATAACATTTTTATGTTAAAAAATTTATCATCCCCTTCAAAGATTATTTTACTAAATTTCCATGTTTATTATTAACAAAAATGTTTTCATTTAATTTTTTGAAACCCATATATGTGTCCACTAATGAGACAAACATATTTCTCATCTCCACTATTAAAATATATCTTTCACTTAATCATTCATAATTGTATATAATAAAAGCATTCAGATATATTAAAAGTATATTTCATTGTCACTATTAGGGCATGTTGATAGCACATTCAACCCACTATGACATGTACATTGGGTCCCAACCCACTACAAACCTCCAATTTACCAAAAAACATGTGGTTACCTCCCTGGGCCCACACACTTTGTCATACTAGCCATTATTTTATTGGCAATACAAACATGAAAACTGATTTTATTTCAAGGGTATATTGTGATCAACACCACTCGCCTAGTGAAGCATCCTAATAGGTCACACAAATTGGACCCTAATCAATGCCAATCACTCATAACAATTGAGTTATAATCAGGTAGCCTCATGAAAACGAATAAAAATCTTGTTGAAATGAGTCATATGATTTATCCCATTATCCCTTTATCATTATTGGGTATTATATTCACCCACACCCCCAAATATAGAACACAACATCCCTTTTGTGTACCATTCATTTCAACATAGTATATATCACACAAAAACTAACTATTTTACTCTTATGATACCAATGGAACAAATGGGTCCATCTAATAGCATAGGAAGTGTGCCTTAACATGACATTTAGTCTTGGCCCGCCAGGAACGTCCAGTTTCTTTGAAGACATATAGTCCCCTCCTTGGGGCCACCAACATGATAGAATGGGTCCTCGAACTAATGAATATCTTTCATAGGCAAACACATGATCATTAAAATTTTAATTTTCCTCTCTCACACACCTTGAGAAACTCCCAAAGAGGTCACCCATCTTAACAACTACTCGAGACCAATAACACATAACTATGGGGTTCTAAATGTATAGTCTCACAAAAACAATTCCTCAACTTATTAACATGTTCCATTCCATTATCCTCATAACACATTAAAATAATGGGGTGTTACATCCATCATTTCAAAATTAAATGTCGAGTGTTCCACTCCATGGGATTTTAGATACCCTTTGAGTCTTTGTAAAGCTCTATAATTTATTATCATTTTAAAAAATATATTTTAATGTGCTTTCACATGTGGTTTTTGAATCCATTATATCTTCTCTATGTATACACTACAGAAAATTCATTTTAAAAGTAAATATTTTACAAAATTAGTGTTTTTCCCTCTTTATAAATTAATTTGAATGTAACGTGATATTTTTCTTTTATAAAAATGATTAAAAGGATTATTGAATACATTAATATTTTCAATTCGAATGTCTCTCGATGGTTTATCTATCATGAATAGAATCTTTGATCACCCACTATAGGTTACTGTGATATTATTCCATTTTGTAAAATGATATTTTTCATATCATATGGTTTCTTAAGATCTAGTTTTGTGATGATTTCTTTATGGTTTATGAAACAAATTCATATTTCTATGGTTATATTATAATATAACGAATGATTGATTTTATGTGGAACTCATATATATCTATGATAAATGGTGTGATCATATATACTTAATCAATAAATTGGTTACAATTTTATATAACCTGATATAATGAAAAGTTTCATGAATGATATTTAGAAATCATTGTTCACAAGTGAATTTCTTTGAATGAGATGTGATATGTTTTTACAACATTGTTTTGGATGAGATGTGAGATGTGATATGTTGACTTATATTATAACCCCCCGATATTCCAGAATATGCTTCTCTTTAAAAACAAAATATTGCAATGTACCCAACTTCGAGTGCTAACACACCATGACCAATCAAACATGCCATTATGAATAGTAATACTCATTTTTTGAAATTTTATAAATTTTATTTTTCAAAATTGAATTCATTTTTGTATCTGGAATATCAAAAATAGCTTAGGGTGAATATTTTGTATTTTTCTGAAAACATTCCATTTTTTATGAATAGTAAAAAAACTACGTTATTGTTTAAAACTGAAATTTTATTTTAATAATTAGTAATTTTATTTAAATCTATCTTAGGTAAAAATAGATACATAATACTTATTTATGTTTAATTTAATTCATTTGATATATTTTTTAATTATGTTATATATATATATATATTGAAAATTTTACATCATTTTCCCCACCTTCTAGGCACATTTGAAAATTTTCATAAAACGTAATTTTACCACTTATTTGAATTTTATTTCAAAAATACATGTTATATTTGTTTAAATCAGTAAGTAAATTTTTGTTCAATATGATGAAACAAATTTTTGGGCAATAGTAACATTTGACTTGTATTTACCATATTTAAATGTAAAAAGGATAGTTAAAGGTACAAAATGATATTATAATTATCCTAAAACATGTTCTAATTCTATTGGATAAGTTTATTTCGTCCAAAATCATCATTATAAATAAAATATGATCATTTTGGTCAACATGGATTAGATTAGGACATTATTATTAATTTATTTAAAGAAGAGTTAAAAATGATAAATTCAATGTTTAATAATAAAATGATTTTTAATATAGGTTTATACAAAAGATAAATTCAACTATAAAAATATATTATAATTATAAAAGTATTTCCTACCTAATGGTTATTTATTTATAATTTTTAGACCTTACATTTTTAAATTTATTTATGACACAATGATGATGTAGTAATTTCCTTATTGTTTAATGCATAAAATAATTCATAATATAAATATTAATTTAATTGTAAATTGAGTCTTTTTATGTATTCGACAAATTTTATAGGTTAATATAAATTGTTAGGGAAGATTAAATAAATTTTTTATAAGTGATATAGTTGTTATGACTTTAAAAAAATACTAAATGTTGTCAAAATTAAAAAAAAAATTGCGTTTTAAAACAAATACTCTATAATTAATTGATATAATATTACTAAAAATCAGAGGTCCATCAAAAGGACGTATATAATAGTATATATTTAATTAATGAACCACTTGGGGTTTTTTGGAATTTTATATAATGTTTATTAACCATTTAATATAAACAAACAAGACGACATTTTAAAAGTTAAACTATTTAACTAAGAGTTAAATATAAATGATAAGGTTTATATGGTGACCTAAACCTGTATAAAACCTATTGGTTGAGAGGTTTTTGTCCAATATACATTTTATCCTCGAAATAAATCTACTTGGAGACATTATAAACCGAATATTATTGTATAATAATATAATATTTCAAGCATTCCCAAAAGTTACTCTCACCTCTCTTAAAAAAGGGTATTTCTCCATCTCCAAATATCACACATCCGAAGCATATTTGTCTCGGCCAACCCCAAATCAAATATACTCCCAACTACCATCAGATCGACCTAGAGGCCTTACATTGATCAGAAGGTCAACCTACAGAGCTCTTTTGATCAACTCAAAAGGAAACACCAGAAGAAGCTGTAATATTTTCACCATCTCTTTCAATGATCTTTTCTTCTTCTACTTCGTCGTTCTTTGTTGTTTACATTCCAAAATAATAACTCCATTACTTTATACATACTTTGATTTTATATTAAATATCATACATATATATTTATTATTCTATAAATCCTATGAATGAAAAGTCACAATACACGTGTACGTACGACATACAATCTCCACGTCGTAGTGTAGTTTCTATTTGAACACATCATCATTTGGAAGGGTATAATAATGAGTATAACTTATGTAAATAATGAATATATCATTTTAATGATTCATTATATATTATATACCAACCAATTGCATAATATTTCAAAATCAATAGAATTATATTGTTTCTCGTTCTTACATATGGATTACTGTTTCCCTGAACGCGATGATATTTATTCTCCATCATAATAATTCAAGAATAACTTTCTTTTCATGATTAAAAATAATTTATTTAAAATTAATATCATTATGAATATGAATCAAATATATTATATCCAAAAAAAGAATGACTTACATAAAAAACATATAAAGGAAAATGAATTTGTTGACACCCAAAACAATAAAACTACTAATATATTATTATCATAGAAGAATTAGAAGATCATATATGATATCATTTTTCTGAATATTGTTCTTTTATTATTTAATAACAAGGATTTAACTTTTATATTGGTGGTTAATGTATCCATGACCAAAAAATGTACAATGTAATAGTTAATTCTATAATATTTTCATCATCTGAGGTTGATTATACGATAATATCTATTGGGACCTCTTTATCATCCACATCTAGGTTTCATAAAAATGTATTTCAATTTTTTTTATACTTTTTAAACGATGGGTTAAATTAATTTATACCCTTGTTTTACTTTTTAAAAAAAATTTATAAAGGAATCCTTCTATCATTTTCCAAACAAGGTCGTTTATAACCTTTTCGACAAAATTGAGGAAAGATAGTTTTTATCTTATACGGTGGGTGGAGCGATTTTCCACCATTATAACACCTTAGAAGATTCCATTGGAATATTATACAAATATTTTCAGAATAACTATTTTCTTTTATAATTGTGTTAATTTTAAATGATTTCAAAATATAAAGAGATATTTCTCTCAAATAGGATTGATTTCATCTATTTCAACATCATTTGATGGATTTTACACTTGTTTAATGTAGATTTATTTTGATGCAATATTCCATATTGTATTGAATGTTTTGTGATATGTTTGGATGTGGATGTGTTTTTTATACTACTCATGGTTTATGGTAAAATTATTAACATTTTGAATGCTAGTTTTAATAACAATGTTTATATTATGTTTCAATATTTTCTTATAAGGAATGCATTGGACATAATAAGTGATAGGTGGAGCCCTCTATAGCTCTTTTATGCATCAGTAGGTCTAATGTTAAAAACAAGTGTCTTGGTACAAGGCAATGAAAAAAATCTTATTTTTAGTCTTGGGACAAGGACTTGACTTTGTGGTTATGATGTTTGTAATTATGTATTCCATCATTATGAAATTTTATTTTGATATTACATGTGATTATTAGACTAGTATTATATCCATGTGAATTAGTAAATGGAATTATTTGATTTATCTTTTACATATTATGTTGAAGTTTATGTTTAAAAATATTGTGTTTTAGTATTATACATTTCCTTAAAAGTTGATTCTTATTTATAAACGTTTCTAATATATTGTTATCTTTACTGAGTACCTGATCTCACCCCTTTCTATATATTATTGTTCCCAGGTTGTGATGAAGTATATTTGGACTAAACTGCAGGGATATTCTATGGGAGGTATATGTCTTCAATGGAGACACACCCATTTTGTTTTTTATATAATAATGTAATGTAAAACACATGTTTGTGTCTGGTACTTCAAAGGATACTAAACTAATCGGTCTTTAGGGATTTCAACTTTTGTGGTCATGCCGATGTTATGTAGTAATGCACTAAATCTAGTTAACATGGGTCAGGGCGTTATAGTTCGTATTAAAAGAAGTTTACTACAAACCTACCAAGATAGATTTTGAAAAACTTTGATTAGTGAACATTACCCTAAGATAGACTTTGAGGGTTAGAATAGAAGAACTTCCTAGAATTATGGTAATGAAAATATTTTGTGTATTTTCCATGAAATACATCCCTGGCTGGATACAAGAAGGTAGAGGCAGCTCTGACACATATGTTTCTAAGAGTGAAAACCTCAACAAGGAGTTTCGGGCTTGACCTAGGAATCCTGGTACACTACAACAGGCCTTGTTGCACTCTTGGTAAAGACACTCATAGTTATATTCGTTGGATAATTTAAATTTTCACTACAAACCATTATGAAGGACATATGAGTATATATTTCCTAATTTTTTTTAAGGATTATGGATTATATGCCTCAACAACTCAATTTTTGTTAGGTATTTTACTCGTTTGGAATTATTTATTGTGATTCATAAACTAATTTAGTGTATTCCATTGTAATGAAATGGTGCCAAGTTTAATGAATGGAAACAATATCAATTCACTTAATCCATCTTTGGATTTCCCTCCTACATAAGGTAATTATAGTGGAGATGGTGATGCAACTAGTGTTGAACAACTTATATCAATACTAAGACAACTAACTCAGGTTATATATAATAACCCTACTCATATGGAGCAACCTGATCCAAAATATAGAGGCTCAATGTTATAACGTTTCATGAGGAAACATACAAAAATATTAAATGGTAATACAAATCAATTTGTAGTTGAGAAATGGGTATGTTCCTTAGAGAAAAAATATTTCAAGCTTTGGGGAGTATCGAAAGGGGAAAAATTGTAATGGTAGTTTATCGCCTCATGGGAGATACAGATCAATGGTATACAGGAATTTAAAACAAAAAGGAGTATGAATAAGTATAAAATATTAAATGGAGGTAGTTTAAAGTGCTTTTCAAAGAAAAATACATTCAACGTGACCTTCTAGTGGATATGGAAAAACAATTTCTAAGTCTGAGGAAAAAGGAGGATGAGAATATCGCAAAGTTTGAGGCTAACTTTAGAAGGATATAAAGGCCTGCATCATATTATATATGTAACAAATGGGGTAATATTGATAGATTCTTTGATGGGTTAAAACCATTTCTCTATCAAGCATTAGTCTCATAATCCTTCTCATCGTATGAAGATATTGTATCTTGTGCTATCATGATAGAAAAATAAATCTCTAAGTATTATGAATTTAAGGCATATCAAGAGAATAAGAGATCTTCTGAACACTCTATAAATAGAAATAATGGGAAAAAGGGAAATGATGAATTTTTATCCTGTGGTAGATATGGGAAGTAACACCCTTGTAATTTTCTGAAGGGATTGCGAGTCTGTTACATTTGTGGTGAAAAAGGAAACCATGATCATTATTATAATGGAATGAAAGAGGCACTCAATGTTGAATTATACAATTGTAGAGAAATGAGGCATTATGAAAATTAATGTCCTGTGCTCTAAGGAAACATTCCTAATAAAAGGACAAGGGGGAAAGGCCAAGATTATGCGATCACTACTGCTTAGATTGAATCTTTGAATGACGTGGTGGCAGGTAGTTTAATGGTTTACTCATGTTTATCCAATGATTTATTTTATTTTGGGTCGTTGAATCGTTTTATATAATCCCCATTTTCTCATAAAATTAGATATTTTCAATTTGATTTAACAAGGGATTTGTCAGTCAAAACTCTTAAGGGATGTATCATTGCAAAAAATCATTTAGAATCTGCCACCATTAGGGGATATTAATGTTCTTTATCTACTGATCTAATCATCATAACCCTGATTGAAATTTATATAATCCTTGGTATAAATTGGATTTCAAACCATGATGAAAAAATCTATTATAAAAAGGAGGATATAATTTTTGATGATGATAATGAGTACGTTATCTTTAGAGAAGAAACATTACCACCCAATTCTTATCTATATCCACCCCCAACTACTCTACTAAATTCAATTATTTGGGAGAAAAAAAGTGAAATAACTATGGGTGAGGAAAGTAATGTTCAAATAGAAGATATACCTATTGTGAAAGAATATGTTGATGTGTTTCTAGAGGATTTATCTAGACATCCTCCCGAACAAGAAATTGAGTTTTCAATTGATTTAATTCCTAGTTCAAGGCCCATATAGAAGACCCGTTATAGAATTCACACTATGGAATTAGTGGAACTAAAGAAATAACTAGAGGAATTGAGTAATAGGTGATTTATTGGCCCTAGTGTTTCTCATTGGGGTCCCCTATTCATTTAGTTAAGATGAATGGCGGAACTATGAGGTTGGGTATTTACTATAGGGATATCAATGTTATAATAACAAAGAACAAGTATCCCCTACCTCTCATTGATAATTTATTAGATCAACTTCCTAATTATCAATATTTATCAATGATTAAAAATCGATATGAATATCAATAGTTGAGTTTGCTGACGGAAGACATTATGGAGAAATCCTTTTTTTCCAGGTATGGGCATTACATGTTTAAAGTAATGCCTTTTAGAATGGATAATGGACTCTATGTCTTTATTTATCTATTGAATAGAGTTTTCAAGGAATATCATGTGACTTTGTAGTGGTATTTATTAATGATAACATTATATACTCCAAAAGCTATGAAGATCATGAAAATAACCTGTATACTGTTCTAAAGACTCTTACAAAAATGAATTATATGGGATGTTTTGCATGTGTGAATTCTGGTATCATGAGATTTCTTTTCATGGACATATTGTCTCTATAGATGGAATCTCTATTGGTTCTTCAAAGATATAAGCAATATAAGAATGGCCAGCACTGACAAGTGCTGCTGTGGTATGTAGTTTTATTGGTTTAGAAGGTTATAATTGGTGTTTTATCCATGTGTTTTCCAGATTGGCCAATCGATTAACTGTTCTCACATGTAAAATGGTTAAATTTGTTTGTACAAAAGAGTGTGAAGAATTTTTCTGGATAACTGAAGAGAAGATTGGTCAATACTCTTATCTTGACTCTGCTAATGGGTAATGATGGGTTTGTTATTTATAGTGATGTCTCAAAGAAAATACATGTTTGTGTCCTTACGTAGAATGATAGATTTGTTGCTTATGCATCACGACCACTAAAATTTAATGAGAAAAACAATCCCACTCCTGATCTTGAGTTAGAAACTATAATCATTGCTTTCATGATATGGAGACACTATATCTATGTTGAAAAATATTAGATATATACTGTTCACAAGAGTTGAGGTATTTCTTACCACAAAAAATACTCAACATGAGGCAATTATAATGGCTTGAATCACTCAAAGATTGTGATTCTGCTATAAAATACCACCCAGAGAAGGTAAATAAGGTGGAAGATGCTTTGACCGGAAAGGATCGTGGAGTTTTGAACAAGATGTGAGTTGAAAGGGATCACATGCTCATGGATCTAGTAAATATATATATGGGAATAATCATGGATGGTGAAACATAAATACATTTTAAAATGGTTTCCAAACCATCTTTACTAGAAAGGATAAAAATTTCTAAGAATGATGATGAGGAGTTTCAAGAGAAAATTTATGTTGTGAATGATGGGAGATTGATTGATTGTGTATATAAAGATGGAATTTTGAAATTTGGGAAGGGACTTTGTGTTCCTGACATACTTGATCTAAAAAGGGGAATGTTGGATAATTATCATAGTTCCAATTTCTCTATACACCCTGGTAGCACTAAGATGCAAAGAAATTTTAAAGAACATTTTTTGTGGGACAACATGAAGAGGAATATTTCTGATTATGTGTCTAGATGAATGGTTTGTCAATATGTGATGGATGGAAGACAACGCCATAGAGGATTCATGCATCCTCTTCCCATACCGGAGTGTAAATGGGATGATATTATGATGGAATTTTTCATGGGGCTACCAAAGACTCCTAGGAGGAATGGTGCAATATGGGTCATTGATGATTGTCTTACCATGTCAGTAAATTTTCTTTCTATAATACATGTTTAACCACTTGAATTTTTAGAAAGACTATATATTAATTAAATTCTAATACTTTATGGAGTTCCCCAATCGATTTTTTTATCGTGATCCTTGTTTTACATCAAGATTCTAGAAAAGTCATCAAAAGGCCTTGGATACTGAGCTTCATTTGAGCACTGTCTACCACCCTCAATCTAAAGAAAAATCAGAATGGACTATTCAAACCTTAAAAGACAAGATGAGATTGTTCTCACATGACTTTCAAGTTATGTGGGATCAATATTTACCTATGGTAGAATTTTCTTATAAAAAAAAGCATCTATTCAAGTATTAATATTACACCATATGAACCATTATATAGAAAGAGATGTCACACACCAAATTGTTGGGATGATATTGGTGAATGATAACTCATATGCCAGGAACTTGTTGAAGAAACTGTGGAAAATGTGAAGGTTATCCCAAACCACATCAAAGCAGCTCAAAATAAGAAAATAATATATGCTGGTAACCAGAAGAAGGATTTTGAATTTCATGCAGGAGATCATGTTTTTTTGAAGGTATCTACATGGGAGGGTATTTTACGATTCGGTAAGAAGGGTAAATTGAGTCCCTGGTACATCAGACCTTTCAAAATTCAAGAATTAATTGGATTTTTAGCTTACTGTTTAGAAATGCCTCCATGTCTCTCAACGGTTCATGATGTGTTCCATGTATCATTTTTGAGAAAATACAAGCCTGGCCCAACGCTTGTACTCACCCATGATGAAATAGAACTACAACCTGACCAGTCTTATTGCAAAGAGCCTATCAGAATTCTTGATACCAAAGAACAAGTGCGGAGAAACTGTATGACTCGTCTAGTGAAAGTTCTATGGAGAAACGACAAGATGGAAGAAGCAACGTTGGAACCAGAGAAGCATATGATGAAGAACCACCCAAATCATTTTATGTCGTAATATCTTAGAATTCTCAAGGATGAAATTATTTGATGGAGCGAAGAATGTAACACCCTAGGCTTCCATGGTACACATCACTTTGAATAATACAATAGCATGCATTGTACGCAACATTGAGTTTTAACACACCACGGCCAACCAAACTAGCCGTTATGAATAGTAAAACCCACCTTTTGAAATTTTATATTTTTTTAAAAAATCAAACATCATTTTTGTATTCGGAATATCAAAATTAGCTTAGTGTGTTTTTTTTATTTTTCTAAAAACTTTCATTTTTCGATGAATAGTGAAGAACACACCGTTACTGTTAAAAACTGACATTTTATTTAATTAATTAGTTTTTTAATTTAAAGATATTTTAGGAAAAAATGGATACATAATACCTATATATGTTCAATTTAATTAATTGGATTCATTTTAATAATAATATTAGATATAGACAAATTTTATTTACCTTTTTACCGTCTTTTACAAACCTTTTAGGCGCCTTTTCAAATTTGCATAAAAAGAAAATTTACTGTTTTTGTGAATTGAATTTCAAAAATCCAAGAGACATAGTTAATATCAGTATGTAAAATGTGTTACAATAAGATGATAATAATTTTTGGTAAATTGTAACTTTTTACATTTATTTACTACAAATAAAATTAAATATGGTAATTAAATGTAAAAAATTATATTATAATTACTCTTACTCAAGTACTAATTTTATTAGATAAGTTTATTTCAACCAAAATCAACCGTTGGAATAAAAGATTTTCCTTTTTTTCAACAGATATTATATTAGGATATTTATTATTATTTTATTTAAAGAAGAGTTAAAAGTGTTAAATTTAATGATTAATTACTAAAACATTTTTAATATATGGATATACATATTATAAATTCATATATAAATATTCATTAGAAATATTAATGTATTTCCCACATAATTTTATTTTATTTATAATTTTTAGACATTATATAATTATGTTTATTTATGACACAATGGTGATGCAGTAATTACCTTATTATTAAATGATTAATGTAATAAATATTTTAAATATTAATATAATTGTAAATAGAGACTTTTGATATATTTCACTATTTTTATAGTTTAATATGAAAAATTGGGATTTATTAAATAAATTTTTTTCTTTGAGAAAAATTGTCTATGAATATCAGAAAAACAAAATACTAAATACTGTCAAAATTGACATATATGAGTTTTTAAATCAAATACTATATTATTAATTTATATAATATTTCTAAAAATATAAGGTTAAGCCAAAGAAAATATATAATAATATATATGTCATTAATTAAACTCTTGGGTTTCTCATTGAATATTATATTATGTTTATTAACCCTTTATATATAAAAACATGAAGTCATTGTAATAGCTAAACTATTTAACTACGGGTTAATTCTAAATGATAAAGTTAATATGGTGACTGAAACCTATCTAAAACTTTTTGGTTGATAGGTTTTCAACCCATCCCCACCTTATCCTAGAAATAAATCCAATTTTAGCAATTATTAAATGAATATGATTGTATAATAAAATAATATTTCTATCATTTCCAAAAGTGACCCTCACCTCTCTCATAAAAGGGTACTTCTCATTTTCTCAAAATCACACCTCCAAATACATTTCTCTCGGAAACACCTTGCTCAAATATTCTCCCAACTATACGCAATTAAACCTACAAGCCTTACTTTGATCAGAAATCCATCTCATGGAGTCCTTTTGATCTACTCAACAGGAAACACCCGAAAAAGAGGTAATAATTTTACCACCTCTTTCAAATTTATTTTCTTCTTCCACTTCCTCTTTCTTTTTCGTTTCCATACCAAAAAAATGACTCAAGTACCATATACACACTATGAATTTATTATAACAATTTTACAACCAAATTAATTATTCTATCCATCCTATGAATGACATGTCACCAAACATGCGTACGTATGGCTTACCGTCTCCACTTCGTGGTGTAGTTTGTTATTCAAACACTTCATTATTTTAATGGGTATAATAATGTGTATAGATAATGTAAATAATGAATATAACATGTTAATTATTCGTTATATATGATATACCATCCAATTACATATTATTTCACCTCTTATAGACTGATATTGTCACTCGAGCGTACGTACGGGTTACCGTCTCCATGAATGCGATAACTATAATTCCCCATCATATTAATTAAAGAATAAATTTAAAATTATTTTTATTAATAATTTTTATGAACTCAATATCATCCTGGATATGAATAAAATACATTCTATCCATAACGAAAATGACTTTCGTAAGAAATCATATAAATTAAAACGAATCAGTTAACACCTGAAACAACGATACTATTAATATATTATTAACAATGAAATATTAAAAGATCATATATGATATCATATTTATGTATATGGTTTTTTATAATTTAATAACATTTATTAAACTATTATACATGATTTTAACATACCCTCGACCAAGGAAAAATACAAGGTAAGGGTTAATTTAACATTCACATCATAATCCAAGGTTCTTTATACGTGAGTATCTACAAGGACCACTTTATCATCACCATCTGTATTTCTTAAAAATATATTTCAAAAATTTTTTAATATTTCCTAGAATATGGGTTAAATTCATTTATACCCTTGTTTTTATTTTAATAAAATTTTGATATAGGAATCTCTTTGTCGTTTTCAAAATAATGTCCTTTACAACCTTTTCGACAAAATTAGGGAAAGAATGTTTTGTAACTTACACAGTGGGTGCGGTTATTTTCCTTCAATATAACACCATAAAAGATTCCATTACAAGACTATAAGAATATTTTCATAATAATTTTTTTATTTTATAATTAGGATACTTTTAAATGATTTCAAAATATAAAGACATATTTCCCTCAAATAGCTATGATTTCATCTATCTGAACATCAATTGATGGATTTTACACTTGTTTTAAGTTGTTATATTATGATACAATCTTCCATATTGTATTTAAGGTTTTGGGATATGTTTGACTATGGAAATGTTATTGTTATAAAATTAATGGTTTATGGTTAAAGTATTAACATTTTATATGCATGTTTAAATACGAATGTTTATGTTAGGTTTCAACCTTTTCATATGATAAATTCATTGGACCTAGTAAGTGACGGGTGGAGCCCACTTTTGCTCCTCGATGGGTCGGTAGGTCTTTGGAGAAAAAATAGTGTCTTGGCACATGGCCTTAACAAAATATTATTTCTATTATTGGTATGAGGCTATGTGGTTATGAAGTCATGAATTTTTTATTCCATCTGTAAAGACCCGAAAATTTCAAGGAAATTTTTTTGTTAATTTTATTTGGAATTTTACAAGAGCGCAGCTTCAGACGGCACCTGATTCCGAGGCCCGGTGTGCCCGGAATCAATTTCCGAAGTTTGGCTCGGGTACGTTTAGTGAACGGACGAGCGGGTTTTTCTATCTTTTGAACCGGTGCCCGGAATCGAATTCTGAGGGCACCGATGAAATCGCAGCGCCGGTATTTGCTTAGAAATGCCTCTTCCGGAGTTACGTTTGCTCAACCGTGGTTTTTAAAATTTTGGGCTTTAAGTCGGAAATAAAATAAAGGTTGTGCGACAACTTTATTTTATTTCACTTAAGCCGCTTGGAAGTCACTTGAAAGCCACTTGAACTGAGTTAAAGCGGATAGGGTGCTATCCGGAAATACCCTACCGCTTGGTAGGATATTTGTGAGGTGGGGCCCGCACGATCTCCGCCGTTTCTTTCGCTAAGTAACGCACCCGCGAAAACCCGTCAAAGTAACTGAAAAGTCAACCGACGCGTTTTCTTTAATTCTTAACAGACCATTTAATTGGGCGGATTATTTCGTGAATTAAATGGGCTGTTTCATTCGTTGAATTAATTCAACGATTTTAATGGGTCGTTACTTACGCGTTTGCGTTTGTTGGCAAAATAATAAAATAGACCAACGTGTCTATTTTGGAGGATTACTCTTTATTCTCTGAGCCTCCACCCTCCCCGCGAAGAACGCGAAGAACGCGAAGAACGCCGGAACCAAAATTCGACGACGCACACCGTGATCTGCGACGTCGACGAGCTCTACCCGCGACGTTTTTCGGCGACGCCTCTTCTTCCGCGGCCGATCCTCGTTCGGCAACTATGGTGAGAAACGGATCGTTTATTTCTCCCTTTTTAATTTCAATGACAACGGATTTAATTAATTAAATCTGTTTGCTCTAGATCCGGAGATCGTCGGCGCGACGTTTTTCCCGCGGTGCGACGAACATCTCTTCCGCGACGACGCGACGATCCCCTCCTTCCGCGACGAGCGATTCCGCGACGACCTCACGTCCGATGGCGACATCGAGGTGGGGATTTATTTTCTTGATGATTCATTCCCGTTGTTTATGAATAACGCGGAGGGTGCGGGTCAAACGAACAAGACCCGGCAACCCTCCGCCGATCTTTTTCTTGCGCGGATTTGGCGAACGACGACGAACCGTGCGGCAAGGGCGATCCGTTGATTCCGCAGTGAAGATCGGCCCCCGGGAGGAGCAACGGTGCAGACGGGAGAGGAATCGGGCCACCGGAGCAACTCCGGCGGCCCGCGGAAGGCAGCGGCGGCGCCGGCGACCGGAGGCGGCGGCGGCGAACCGCCGGACAGCGTCCGCGGTCCGGCCACCCAAAACGCGGCCCGCGCGGGCCGCGTTCCACCTAAGCCGCGGGTCAAACCCGCGGCAGCCTCTTCGGCCGCTCGGCCGAAGCCGAGCCGGCCGGTCCGGTCGGCCGGGCCGCGCCCAGGCCGGACCGGACCCGGCCTAGCCGGGTCGGGCCGGGTCGGGTCGACCCGGTTCGGCCGACCCCCAGGGGGGGTTCGGGCCGGGTCGCCCCGGGCCCAGAACCCCCATTTTCGGGCCCTCTTCGGTCTTTTGCCCATATCTTGGGCCTGGGACCTCCGATTGACGAACCGTCAGCGGCTACGCGATCCTTGGATCGATACGGTCGTTTCGGTATATTACACTCAAGGTTTAGGAAGACTTTGGGTTCGGCCGGGTTGGTTCGTACACGAAACCAACCGGGCCCTCGGAGCGGAAACGCTCATAACTTGAGCTACGGACGTCCGATCGACGTACCGTCAGCTGTGGTAGTTTCCTCTAAGTGAGACGAAACATTTGGCATACTCCGCCCGAGGAACGGACACAGGCAGAGTACGGTCGGTTTGGTTTTGCCCTAAAAACCAACCGGGCCCCTGGGACGAAAATGCCAATAACTCTCAGACCGGGCGTCTGATTGACGCGCCGTCTATTGCGTTGAGATCCTGTTGACGATACGGAACTTTTGGATACATCAACTTCGGACTACATGTCAGTTGATGTATCAGCCTCTCGGCTCGTGGAGCGGACCCTCCTAAACGAGCTCGCTGTGTGCGGGAACCCTAGTGTTGGCTGTGACTTCGATGACAGAGCAGAGATCCTCCGTGGACTGCGACGACGACAGAGCAGAGATCCTCCGTGGACTGCGACGACGACAGAGCAGAGATCCTTCGTGGACTGCGGCGACGACTGTGCAGAGATCCTCAGTGGACTGCGTCGACTACTGCACTCAGCGATCCCATGTGGATCAGTGCTACAGGTCCTGTGTGGGCCCGATCCTGTGTGGGTCCTTACTACCGGTTCTGTGTGAGCCACTGCCTACAGGTTCTGTGTGAGCCGATCCTGTGTGGGTCTTTTGCGGGGGTTAGTACCTATCGATCCTTCGTGGGTCCGACGACTTAGATGGATCGGTGATCATCTTTGACGTCATCTGAAAAAGTATACCTGGTTGAGCTGAATCTTATGTTACTCTCCTTTGTGGATTGTGTTAAACTATCCTATGTGGATTTACTATTTACTATTTACTCTCCTTTATGGATTTGAGTCTTGCTTTCCTGTGTGGATTGAGTTGTTCTTGAGCTCATGAGCAGAGCTAGAATTGGGGACATAGGTATATGTATGGGCATATACCTAAGTCGAGTCAGTTGTTTCTTCGTGGTTGCCCCTTTCTTTTGTGCTATATCCTTTGTGGATTTCGGGAGACCTTTGGGGGTCTCGGGGTCCTTACTGAGTACTTTATACTCACCCCTGCACGGGCTATGCCCGCACCTTGTTGTGTTGGATGCAGACGACGGACATCGCTGATCTCGGTTGGGGCGTGGAGCAGGACGGTACCTGGAGGCGGACCACTGGGCGGGACGTGCTCGGAGCGGACGTGGGACCCGAGGGGCCTGGAGGCTATCTGTACCCACCCTTCAGGTGGGATTGCCAGTGGACGACACGAGGCCGCCATCTTTTCTTCAGTTGCTGTTCTTTTCCTTTCAGTTGGGCTTGTATTCCGGCCCCCTTTACTTTTCTGCACTTTGTAGTTACTTTCCACCTGCTGACTCTGTGGTGGTTGTTACTTATAAAGGCAATGCCTTCCCTGTTTACCGGGATTTTACGCCTTGGTGCTAGTCGCCAGCCCCTGGCCTATTGAAGGAGGGCTTGGGGTAGTCACGGCACGGGCCCCGAGGTCGGGTCGTGACAAATTGGTATCAGAGGTGGTCGGTTCTACCGCAGACTCTGATAGTCTTTTCTTTCTATATGAAGCAATAGTGTTTAGTGTATTGAGTGTGGTTATCAGTTCAGGGATCCCAGTGTTGGTGCGGCGGCCGACGTATCCGTACACCAGGACCCTAACTCCTGATTTCCGACTTAATGCATGAAAACATTGATTGCGTGTGTGTTTCAAGTTTTCTTTATGATTACTTGTGTCATCTCACCGGGTATACTGATCTGCTTCATGAAAGTCTCAAGTTTTCCTTGTGATTACTTGTGCCAGATCACCAGGTATACTGTTCTTACTGTGGTGCTCTTGTTCTGCTTTTCAGGATGGCCCCACGACGACAGCCAGCTAGGGTTCCGAGTGTAGGGCGCGACGGCAGCCCACCGAGCGACGAGGCCTCGGTGCAGGGCCCTTTGCCAGCAGTGGCACCAGCGGTAGCTTTACCCGCCGAGCCACCGATGCTACCAGTACCAGATGCTGACAATGCACGTCGCCTCAGGGCACTGCATGAGTTTCAGAGCCAGCGACCGCCCAGGTTTCGCGGTGAGGCGGACCCCCAGGCCGCCGAGGACTGGCTAGAGGCGGTGGTACGGATCTTTAGGCTAGTGAGGACACCAGCGGATCTCATGGTGATTCTCGCGGCGAGCCTCCTGCAGGCGGCGGCATGACGATGGTGGAGCTTGATGCTCCAGGTTCACGATGAGGTATCCTTGCTCTGGACGGACTTCGAGAGCCTCTTCCGCTCTGAGTTCGTCCCGGCCACCCTCCGAGCGGTGCGCATCCAGGAGCATCTCCAGCTGCGCCAGGGCAGCATGACGGTCGCTCAGTATGCGGCGAGGTTCACTGACCTATCTCGCTACTCGACCGACATGGTACGGGACCCCTTATTACGGGCCCGGACCTTCGAGCAGGGCTTGCGGCAGGAGATTCGGGCGTCGCTGATCTCCCTCAGCATTCCGACCCAGGCGAGAGTGCTGGAGCGAGCCCTCCTGATCGAGAGCTTCCTGGCAGAGCCTTCTTCAGCGGCGAGACCTAGCGCCGGGCGGCAGGTAGCTGAGTCTTCAGTAGCAGGTAGCCGACGGATGACCCAGGGTTCCAGGCGGACCAGACCTTCCAGTAGGCGACCTCGGGACACTGGCTCAGCAGTGCAGGGCACCCAGCGGAGTGCCAGCCTTCCGAGAGGCAGGTTGTGCTACTCATGCGGCGGGCAGGGTCACATGGCTCGTGACTGCCCGACTCGTCGATCAGAGGAGCAGCAGACGGTGGAGGGGCCACCCAGGAAGAGGCAGAGGGTCGACTGTGGCGGTCCGCAGGGAGGAGGCGGACGAGGCAGAGGAGCTGGCCGAGCAGCGGGTGGTGGGCGACGCTTCCAGGCTCTACCCCCACCACCACCAGGAGGGCCACCTCGACCACAGGGAGCTGGCGGGCAGGACAGGCCCAGCTCCAGGCAGTGGAGGCCTACGACCCCGACATGTCAGAGATGATTCGAGGTACGATTTGTGTCTATTCCACCCTTGCTGCAGTACTTATAGACACAGGAGCGAGTCACTCTTTCATAGCCTCTGCCCTTGTTCGGAGCTCGGAGATTCCGACTGAGCTGTTGGCTCGATCCTTACGGCTAGAGACTCCTACGGGAGAAGACTCGACGATTACACACTGGTGCCGGCAGTGTGAGCTTACTCTAGGAGGCGAGAGCTTCGGCTGGGGTCTCCTTGTAGCGGCGTCGAGGCCTTACGACGTCATCTTGGGCATGGATTGGCTATCCACGGTTCATGCCCAGATCGACTGTTTTAGGCGCAAGGTGCGATGTGTTCGCACCGACGGGAGCAGGTTTACCTTCACCGGCGAGAAGGGAACCTTTGCAGCAGAGGATGGACTTCCGCGGAGGAGAGTGCAGCCCATCTCTCATCAGTTGGCTAGCCTCATCCTAGGAGCAGTGGACGTGCGGAGTCCAGTTTTTCCTGCAGTGGTGGACCAGTACGTGGACGTCTTTCCCGACGACGTTCCAGGGCTACCTCCTCGTAGAGAGGTAGACTTTTACATCGACTTGTACCCCGGGACAGCCCCGATATCTACTCCAGCATATCAGATGGCCCCCGCCGAGCTTCGAGAGCTGCGGGTACAGTTGGAGGACTTGCAGAGCAAGGGGTTTATCCGACCCAGTGTTTCACCCTGGGCTTCCCCGATATTGTTCGCCAAGAAGGCGGACGGGAGCTTGCGACTGTGTGTCGACTATCGTCGCCTGAACCAGGTGACAGTGAGGAACAAGTATCCGCTGCCACGGATTGATGACCTCTGCGATCAGCTCAAGGGAGCGCGGTGGTTCTCGAAGATAGACCTCTGGTCAGGCTATCATCAGCTCAGAGTTCGAGACGAGGACGTGCAGAAGACGGCCTTCAGGTGTCGGTATGGCCATTATGAGTTCTTGGTTATGTCGTTCGGAGTAACCAATGATCCAGCAGTGTTCATGAGCCTCATGAACAGGATCTTCCAGCCATACCTCGACCGATTTGTCGTGGTCTTCATTGACGACATTTTGGTATACTCGACGACTGAGGAGGAGCATGCCTACCACCTGCGAGTTGTGCTAGACACACTCTGAGAGAACCAGCTTTATGGAAAGCTCTCAAAGTGCCAGTTCTGGTTACGTGAGGTCCACTTCTTGGGGCACGTCATCTCTGAGGCGGGAGTTGCAGTGGATCCCGCGAAGATCGAGGCAATGCTAGCTTGGGAGCCACCCAAGAGCGTGACGGAGGTGCGGAGCTTCTTGGGCCTAGCCGGATACTATCGGAGATTTGTGCCAGACTTCTCCAGAGTTGCGGCACCACTCTCAGCCTTGAAAAAGAAGGGGAAACCCTTTGTGTGGTCAGACAGATGTCAGCAGAGCTTCCAGGAGCTGAGATGGAGATTGACCAGCGCACCTATCTTGAGGTTGCCTGAGGAGGGAGTTGGATACGTAGTTTACTGCGACACATCAGGGACTGGACTCGGGTGTGTCCTGATGCAGGAGCGGGCTGTGATCGCCTACGGATCACGTCAGTTGAGGCCGCATGAGCAGAACTATGCCACTCATGACCTGGAGTTAGCAGCAGTGGTCTTCGCTCTGAAGACTTGGCGGCACTATCTGATGGGTGAGCGCTTCACATTCTTTTTTGACCACCAGAGTCTCAGGTATATCTTCTCTCAGAAGGACCTGAACCTGAGATAGCGGAGATGGCTTGAGTTCTTCCAGAACTATGACTTTGAGATAGTCTATACTCCTGGGAAGGGGAACGTGGTAGCCGATGCCCTCAGCAGGAGGACGGGCATTCAGCTACTTGAGGAGGCGACAGAGCAGCTAGCCTCCTTACAGATATCCTTCGTGGATAGAGACGGAGCAGCCTTTCTTCAGTCTCTCACAGTCTCTCCTCCACTTCTACAGCAGGTCAGAGAGGCTCAGCGTGGGGACGCTGACTATGAGACCCGGCGTGCACTATTATCCTCAGGTCAGGCGCCTGATGGCTTCTCTCTTGGAGCAGAGCACGACATCCTTTTCAGAGGACGTACCTTCGTACCAGTCGCTTTACGAGAGGAGGTGCTGAGAGAGTTTCACACTTCTCCCTTGGCGGTGCATCCCGGAGTGGCGAAGATGTACCAGGATCTCAGACGACAGCACTGGTGGCCGGGCATGAAGAAAGCTGTGGCAGAGTTCGTTTCACGGTGCCTCACCTGCCAGCAGGTGAAGGCGGAGCATCAGGTACCAGCAGGCTTGGTACAGCCCTTGGAGGTCCCGGAGTGGAAGTGGGACGACATATCTATGGACTTCGTGACTGGACTTCCACGTACTTCCAGAGGTCACGACTCCATTTGGGTGATTGTCGACCGACTCACCAAGTCGGCACACTTCTTACCCATCAGAGAGCAGGGCTCAGTGGAGAGCTTGGGACGTCTTTACATCCAGGAGATCGTACGGCTTCACGGTGTGCCATCGTCTATCGTCTCCGATCGAGATGCTCGTTTCACTTCCCGGCTTTGGAAGGGGTTGCAGGAGGCGTTCGGGACGCGGCTCCATCTGAGCACAGCCTTCCACCCTCAGACGGATGGTCAGACGGAGAGGACCATACATACACTCGAGGACATGCTCCGTGCATGTGTTCTCGACTTTGGTCGCAGCTGGGAGGACCACCTACCCTTTGTGGAGTTCGCGTACAACAACAGCTACCACTCCACCATCGGTATGGCGCCATACGAGGCGTTGTACGGCAGACCCTGCAGATCACCGTTGTGCTGGACAGACCCTGGGGAGTCAGCACTCGTGGGACCAGAGATGGTCCAAGCCACGACAGAGAAGGTCCATATCATCCAGGAGAGGATGAGGACAGCTCAGAGCCGGCAGAAGTCATATGCTGACAGGAGGTGGAGGCCACTAGAGTTCGAGGATGGCGACCATGTCTTTTTGCGTGTCTCACCTCGACGTGGTTTACGGAGATTTGGCCGAGGCGGCAAGTTGTCTCCATGCTTCATCGGGCCTTTCCAGGTCCTCAGCAGGATAGGAGAGGTGGCTTATCGCCTGGCTCTACCACCTCAGTTGCACCGGGTGCACGACGTCTTCCACGTATCTCAGCTGAGGAGATACGTGCACGACCCGACGCACATCATCGACTTTGGGGAGCTGGACGTGGACGATGGGGCGACTTTTGCGGAGGTCCCAGTGGAGATCGAGGATCGACAGGAGCGGGTCCTACGTGGGCGGTCGATTCCTCTTGTGCGCGTCAGATGGCAGCACGGGAACCTCTAGGAGAGCACTTGGGAGCGGGAGGCTCAGATGCGTGCTCAGTACCCCCATTTGTTCCCCTAGTTTTTGATGTATCTTTACGGGGACGTAAAGCCCTGAGGTGGGAGTAATGTAAAGACCCGCAAATTTCAAGGAAATTTTTTTCTTAATTTTCTTTGGAATTTTACAAGAGCGCAGCTTTAGACGGCAGCTGATTCCGAGGCCCGGTGTGCCCGGAATCAATTTCCGAAGTTTGGCTCGGGTACGTTTAGTGAACGGACGAGCGGGTTTTTCTATCTTTTGAACCGGTGCCCGGAATCGAATTCTGAGGGCACCGATGAAATCGCAGCGCCGGTATTTGCTTAGAAATGCCTCTTCCGGAGTTGCGTTTGCTCAACCGTGGTTTTTAAAATTTTGGGCTTTAAGTCGGAAATAAAATAAAGGTTGTGCGACAACTTTATTTTATTTCACTTAAGCCGCTTGGAAGTCACTTGAAAGCCACTTGAACTGAGTTAAAGCGGATAGGGTGCTATCCGGAAATACCCTACCCCTTGGTAGCATATTTGTGAGGTGGGGCCCGCACGAGCTCCGCCGTTTCTTTCGCTAAGTAACGCACCCGCGAAAACCCGTCAAAGTAACTGAAAAGTCAACCGACGCGTTTTCGTTAATTCTTAACAGACCATTTAATTGGGCGGTTTATTTCGTGAATTAAATTGGCTGTTTCATTCTTTGAATTAATTCAACGATTTTAATGGGTCGTTACTTACGCGTTTGCGTTTGTTGGCAAAATAATAAAATAGACCAACGTGTCTATTTTGGAGGATTACTCTTTATTCTCTGAGCCTCCACCCTCCCCGCGAAGAACGCGAAGAACGCGAAGAACGCGAAGAACGCGAAGAACGCCGGAACCAAAATTCGACGACGCACACCGTGATCTGCGACGTCGACGAGCTCTACCCGCGACGTTCTTCGGTGACGCCTCTTCTTCTGCGGCCGATCCTCGTTCCGCAACTATGGTGAGAAACGGATCGTTTATTTCTCCCTTTTTAATTTCAATGACAACGGATTTAATTAATTAAATCCGTTTGCTCTAGATCCGGAGATCGTCGGCGCGACGTTTTTCTCGCGGTGCGACGAACGTCTCTTCCGCGACGACGTGACGATCCCCTCCTTCCGCGACGAGCGATTCCGCGACGACCTCACGTCCGATGGCAACATCGAGGTAGGGATTTATTTTCTTGATGATTCATTCCCGTTGTTTATGACTAACGCGGAGAGTGCGGGTCTAACGAACAAGACTCGGCAACCCTCCGCCGATCTTTTTCTTGCGCGGATTTGGCGGACGACGACGAACCGTGCAGAAAGAGCGATCCGTTGATTCCGCAGTGAAGATCGGCCCCCGGGAGGAGCAACGGCGCAGACGGGAGAGGAATCGGGCCACCGGAGCAACTCCGGCGGCCCGCGGAAGGCGGCGGCGGCGCCGGCGACCGGAGGCGGCGGCGCCCGGCGCGCGGCCGGAGGATCCGCCGCGGCTCGGCCGCGGCGGTGGCGAACCGCCGGACCGCGTCCGCGGTCCGGCCACCCAACACGCGGCCCGCGCGGGCCGCGTTCCACCGAAGCCGCGGGTCAAACCCACGGCAGTCTCTTCGGCCGCTCGGCCGAAGCCGAGCCGGCCGGTCTGGTCGGCCGGGCCGCGCCCAGGCCGGACCGGACCCGGCCTAGCCAGGTCGGGCCGGGTCGGGTCGACCCGGTTCGGCCGACCCCCAGGGGGGGTTCGGGCCGGGTCGCCCCGGGCCCAGAACACCCATTTTCGGGCCCTCTTCGGTCTTTTGCCCATATCTTGGGCCTGGGACCTCCGATTGACGAACCGTCAGCGGCTACGCGATCCTTGGATCGATACGGTCGTTTAGGTATATTACACTCAAGGTTTTGGAAGACTTTGGGTTCGGCCGGGTTGGTTCGTACACGAAACCAACCGGGCCCTCGGAGCAGAAACGCTCATAACTTGAGCTACGGACGTCCGATCGACGTACCGTCAGCTGTGGTAGTTTCCTCTAAGTGAGACGGAACTTTTGGCATACTCCGCCCGAGGAACGAACACAGGCAGAGTACGGTCGGGTTGGTTTTGCCCTAAAAACCAACCGGGCCCCTGGGACGAAAATGCCAATAACTCTCAGACCGGGCGTCCGATTGACGCGCCGTCTGTTGCGTTGAGATCCTGTTGTCGATACGGAACTTTTGGATACATCAACTTTGGACTACGTGTCAGTTGATGTATCAGCCTCTCGGCTCGTGGAGCGGACCCTCCTAAACGAGCTCGCTGTGTGCGGGAACCCTAGTGCTGGCTGTGACTTCGACGACAGAGCAGAGATCCTCCGTGGACTGCGACGACGACAGAGCAGAGATCCTCCGTGGACTGCGACGACGACAGAGCAGAGATCCTTCGTGGACTGCGGCGACGACTGTGCGGAGATCCTCAGTGGACTGCGTCGACTACTGCACTCAGCGATCCCATGTGGATCAGTGCTACAGGTCCTGTGTGGGCCCGATCCTGTGTGGGTCCTTACTACCGGTTCTGTGTGAGCCACTGCCTACAGGTTCTGTGTGAGCCGATCCTGTGTGGGTCTTTTGCGGGGGTTAGTACCTATCGATCCTTCGTGGGTCCGACGACTAAGATGGATCGGTGATCATCTTTGACGTCATCTGAAAAAGTATACCTGGTTGAGCTGAATCTTATGTTACTCTTCTTTGTGGATTGTGTTAAACTATCCTATGTGGATTTACTATTTACTATTTACTCTCCTTTATGGATTTGAGTCTTGCTTTCCTGTGTGGATTGAGTTGTTCTTGAGCTCGTGAGCAGAGCTAGAATTGGGGACATAGGTATACGTATGGGAATATACCTAAGTTGAGTCAGTTGTTTCTTCGTGGTTGCCCCTTTCTTTTGTGATATATCCTTTGTGGATTTTGGGAGACCTTCGGGGGTCTCGGGGTCCTTACTGAGTACTTTATACTCACCCCTGCACGGGCTATGCCCGCACCTTGTTGTGTTGGATGCAGATGACAGACAACGCTGATCTCGGTTGGGGCGTGGAGCAGGACGGTACCTGGAGGCGGACCACTGGGCGGGACGTGCTCGGAGCGGATGTGGGACCCGAGGAGCCTGGAGGCTATCTGTACCCACCCTTCAGGTGGGATTGCCAGTGGACGACACGAGGCCGCCGTCTTTTCTTCAGTTGCTGTTCTTTTCCTTTTAGTTGGGCTTGTATTCTGGCCCCCTTTACTTTTCTGCACATTGTAGTTACTTTCCGCTTGCTGACTCTGTGGTGGTTGTTACTTATAAAGGCAATGCCTTCCCTGTTTACCGGGATTTTACGCCTTGGTGCTAGTCGCCAGCCCCTGGCCTATGGAAGGCGGGCTTGGAGTAGTCACGGCACGGGCCCCGAGGTCGGGTCGTGACGCCATCATTATGAAATTGGCTATTGATATTACATGTGATTAGTCAACTAGTAGAATATCCATGTGAATAAGTAAATGAAATTATTTGATTTATCATTTCCTTATTATGCTTAAGATTAATTTTAAAATGATTTTGTTTAAGTCTTATACATTTCCTTAAATTTTTATTCTTATTTATGAATGTTTTCGCTATATTTTTATCCTTAATGAGCACCTGAGATCTCCCATTTATATGTTTTATTTTTCCAAGGACGTGAAGTATCATATTATGACTGATGTTTAGGGACAGTCTAAGGGATATTAATTTGTCCAAATGAGACACAATTTTGATGTATTTTTCATTTCATAATGTGTTGTAAGACTTGTGTTTTTATTTTGTAATTCCAATCCAACTAAAATAATCATTCCTTTGAGATTTGATCCCTTGTGATCAATCCATTGTTATGTAATAATGCACCGACTAAGGGTAAATGGGGATAGGGCATTACATAGCTGCTATGGAAAAACAGTTTTATGTAGTTGTAGTCTATATGACTTACTCTATGAAATTTGGATCATGTAAAGTCCCAAAGCCTATAGGCCTTGTATGTGTACCCATTTAACCCATAAAAGGGGTATTTTTAAAACATGATTAAAAAATTTGAAGGCCTTCAGGACAATCATAGATACGGAATTATTTATTCACAATTTTATTGCGTGAATGGGATTTCATGATATATTTTCAAAATTTTTTGTGTTAACATGATGTAAGATTACTTATTTAGTAGATTTTATATGCCTATATGTCTGTCAAATTTGAAATATGACATAGTTTTTTTCATATTTTTATGACTGTGATAGAGTCTCATGGACGATTTTTATAGACTCGTGTTTCCATTCCCATTTGATTAATGTCTTATGATATTCCATTAATTTTATAAGAAGTTAAGATATATGTTTTATTTTGTATAAATGTTTTGATTATTCCAATATGATCATTTATTCGCACATAATATATTTGATTATTAATGATTGTGTTTACCATTACATAGCATCTAAGTTAACCTCATTCTTATGTTTCATTCCAACTGTTTCAATGTTTTGAAAAATATGTAATATCGAGAATTTTTTTATATGGATAATTTGTGGGAAATGTTGATGACTCGTTACATATTATGGAGATTCTCTAATTTTGAAAAAAAATAATTACAAAAGGTGGTGTATTTTATTAGGTAATTGTTTTTCCTAATTATATTAAAATCAAAACATAAATGTAATTGGGAATGTATTATTATAGAATGTATTTTTCATTCATGTAACAACCAAATGGTTTGGTTTGGGCTATCACAATTTGAGATAAATACCCCTAAGGAAAAGGTAGCGTGATACATCAAATGGAATTAATTTCCATTTGAAATTAAAAATTATAATTTCATTTATAGACACCCAAATGTTAATTCATTATATCATATATAACTTAACATAATTAGTCATTGATATGGTATCTATATATATAATGGAATTATATTGAAAGAATCACATCATATCCAACTATAGAGAGAATGTTAGGATTTATAAGAATCACATTCCCACAAACTTCTTTCTGAGATAAGTTTTATATTTTAAGGTCAATCTGCGTACTAATAATTTCTTTATGATAGTTAAATTTCAAATCATTTAGTTCATTATGTGACACCCTTATAAAATTATTTAGGTAAAAACAAGTCAATTGAACCATAATCAAATAGGATATTTGTAGTTATAGACAAGGTGATAAGTCTATCTTTATGAACATTATTCTAGTTGCACACATTAATAAGTTAGACTGAAAAATAATTCTCCTTATCCTCTTTATTATGAGGTCTTTAAAATATAATCTCAACATTATCCGTTGGATTGATGAACTAATATTAATAATGTCCATATTCATTATAATTATTTCATTAGAGTGAGGTTCATTTAGTTGATCTTTCTTCTCATCGTTCATCTATTTTCTCAAATCCATTTGACATTCACATATTAAATTTCATTCTATCACACACTTTAAGAATTTATCATCTCTATTAATGAAATATCCTCTATTCCATTTCCACATATTCAGTATGATGGTGGACTAATTTTCTTTCCTCCATGGGTTTTATTATTAATAATCCCTTAAATATCCAATTTTCATATTATCCCAAAAACCATGAGAATAATGTGAGTTTTCACTCTAAGTTTATTCCTTGATATCATATCATATGATTTATTTATATATATATATGAAATTATACTATATATAAATATTTTTAGTGACATTGTTTTAAGAGAATATATAATAAACCTTGTTTGTTTAGGGAAATAATAAAATAAGAAGTGTAACAGGAATTCTCTAATTATTTTAGTGAAAATAATATTAGGAAAGTGCATTTTAAAATATTTCTCTAAAAAATGTCCTAGTTTTTTTGGTCAATTTTATCCTCACTCCATTCATTATTGATAATAATCCACCATGGGTCAGATTTACCTTCCAAATTATATGCTGGTGGAACAACCTTATCTTGGACCATATACTAGAGAATGGAAAACAGTTTTCTTTAGTATTGAATTATTAATCATCAATAAGTGGTTTTAAAGACATACTAATGGGGGGTTTAAATTTTCACATAATGGACTTGATAGAAAGTTGACCATTCCTCTATTGTTATGGGCACACACCATGGTTCATTTTATTATTCAAATATTGATAAGGTTGGTAAAGAATTATAATGAGGTTTTCTAGTCTAGATCAAATCCCATTTGTATTACCCATTTTAAAATCAATAAATTTCCCATTGAACGCAATGCTAACTCAGTTTCTCATTTTTTTCATTCATTTATTAAGATAAAAAAATCCTAGTGTGAGTGTAAATCATTAATAATTAGTGTGAGGAAATATATGGTAATGAAGATTATTCATAAGTGGTCTTAAATTAAGAGACCATATATTCAACACATTCTGTTCTAGGTTTTAATATATTATATATTTAATTCCATCATATTTATTAGTAAGTAGAATTTGAACATTCAAAATAATATACCTTAGGAGTCTCAAACCAGATTGGTAGTTAATCCTCTTAATCATTCACCAAGTGGAAATTGAGATAATACACAATACACCCCATTTAGAATTACGAGTCATAGATATTTATTTGATATATCCTATTTTAATTTGATTTTATAAATATAGGGATTCCATTTCTAGAAAAATAACAAAATATCCACATTAAATAAAACTATGTTTTTAACATATAAGTAGAATAATCTTTATGATTCTAAATAAGTTTTTCACATTCTATCCTGCAAAATAATAATCCTTACATTGATTCCAACTGAGGTGACTCTTGTATCACTTTTATAAATATTACATATTTTTATATGAATATAAAATAAATATTATAGCAATAACAACTGAATAACTATAAAGTCATAGAGTCTTTAGATACTAAACACAAAGCCAATTTATTTAAAAAATTTCATTGATATCTCAATGAAATAGTTTTCTAAAATGGTACCCTTATATACTATTCATACATAATATATTTCTTTATATCATTAGGAAAAGAAAAAAATATGAAAGGGTGTGATAAAATTCCCAATAAGGGTAAATATGGGAGATAAAAATAAAACATCATAAATGTTCATAATATAACCATAGTTGTGCATGAAAATGTTTATAAATTATTAAATCCACACTCAATAGGTAATAAATAATTAATCACGAGTAACTGTATAATTCATTTTCATAACAACATATATCATTCCTATGATTATAGAATCATAAATTATAAATCAGAATCCTTGATAACATATCAGAATAAAAAGAAATTAGTTTATGGGACACATGTATGTATATAAAATATTTTTCTTATTAAACTATAACATCGATGACTAATGGATTTGAGAAATTACTATAAAGGATTACATTCACTCCCCTCTCCCATAAACATAGTGTATAATATCCCTTAATGTATTTGGATTAATACTCATTCCCATTCACATTATCATATCAAATATCATATATTACATAATCCATTAGAGGGAAATAAAATATCAATATCATATCACACATGATGAAAACCAGACATATGTGTTCTATGATTACTTGAATGAAATATTCATAAAGATAAATTCACATATAATTGAATGAATATTTATTGGAGGATAATATGTTATCACAAATATAATTTAAGTAATGTCAATGGATATTAACATAGATGAAAAACAAAAATATATTTTTTTGGGACTTATCATTTTAAATGCAAGAAGTAGTATACCTTTTATTTCATAAATCAGTAATAATTATTTATATGTGTAAAGAAATTAAAAAATTGAATTTAATATTCATAAATTTTATATATATTAATAGTAAAATCAATTTTCTAATGAAAAATTTTATAATGAATACTTTATTCAAAATTAATAATATATAAATAACTAAATAAATTCACTCTTTTTTGTAATTAAAAATAAATTCGTGGAAAAAATATTTTTCAACTATGGGCGCATGGAAAATATCCTCCATAGAATTAATATAATCATTGGGTAATATTATTATAAAACTAAAAAGAATATTTTTGGTTGTTTTCAGTTATGACCATTGCATCTAGAAATTTATTTACCAAGGGAAATGAAATTGAGAGAGAACATGTAAAACCTTAATAATAACTAGAGGAAATGAAATGGTTTTTCGTTTCAGATATAAATTTCACAAAATATTTCCCAAAATTGAAACACATTAATCAAAATATTGATTTAAAAATGAAAATATAAACAAATGATTACCTTATCCCCTCAACTCTCCAGAATGGTATTTAACCCAGTTGAGTGTTTGAATATTATCATCAAATATCCACAAGAAATGTAGTATATGAATAATGTTTTGGGATAAATGGTCCAAACAAAGAGGTATTGGACTCTAGGAGAATAGAAATTGGAATAATATTAATAAGATATTGAATTTCAGGGTGTTTTTAAAGAGGTAATGGAATTCACCTTTTATAAATGCGGTGATGGGTAATTTTTTAATAATATAAAAAGAGAACTCAAAATTCAATGAAAAAATGGATCAAATGAATTAGAAATAATATATTGGAGTGCTTTGTAGATTTATAAAAAACATTACGACACACTTGTAGAAATGTTTTGAGTAATTTTTATCTTTTCTAATATATTTTACTATTTATAAGAATTAATATTTAACCTAGTAAATGTTTTAACCATTGGTAAATTATTTTTGTTACTAAAAATATAATTATCATTATCATATTTTCAGGATAATATAATTTCAAATTTGAATTTTTTCATAATATTATATTTCAAATATTGATAAAAATTTATTATAACATAATAACATTTTTTCACATAAAATCGGTTTTAGATAAATAAAATTTTAGGATCTAAAATGTAAAATATTTGTTAATAAGTTATTAATAATATAATAAATGTATAATTTTACTTATGAAATAAATATTTCTTAAGTATACACCCTTATTATTTCATAAAATAAAACTATTTATGGAAATGATATTTTAACTATTCAACTAAAAATCAATCTTTTTAGAAAAAAACTCAAATATCCATCCCTATATAATAATGTTTCACATAATTGAAAAAACTAGTTTATTTTTTTCAAATTCAAATTCTAAATATTTAGAAATTTATTTTTTATATAATAATTATAAAATAAAATAAATTCAGTGTTATTAAAATATTTTTTATCCATAAATATTTACATTTGTATATGTTATTATTAATAATTTTATTTTAATAAATTTCTTTCATTTAATACTAGAGTAATATAGTTTAATTTATCATAATAAAGTGTTATATTCTATTTTTTTGTGTTTTTTTGCTTCATAATCTTACAAATGCATCAAATATATTAAAGAGGAATATGTACTGAAGATGCAATATGGTTTATTAACACATGTACGTCTCATTAACAATTTTTTTCAAATAGAATATGTTTCGATTTGTGATATTTTATCCATATTCTATTTGGTATTGTTTTATAAATATATGTTAATTTACCTTTATTATATTTTCATAATAACATTACAAAGTTCTTATCGATTATGATCTTCAATTGATATGTTTTATATTTAACCTTAGAGAGTATTTGAGCTCAACCTTTCTTATGTTCAATTCCCAATGTAATGGTGAAGAGTATTACGTATGATGTGTCTATATAGGGTTCCATGTGTGAACACTATTTATGGGAAATGTTGAAGGATATTTTTATTTTATGTTATTTAGGTATCTAATCTCCTATTACAAAAAAACTAAAGGTTTTGGTATGTGATTTATTATAAGATATAATAAATATTTTTTTAATATAAAATAATATGCATCTATCTTACAGTTGGTTCATCTCAGTCAGTATCAAAGATATATTTATTGAATTTATGGTATTAGGTTATTAAAAAATGATTTTTAAACTAAATGAAAACAATACAGAATCTGATGTGCATATTATCTATTATACTGAAAAAATTATATGATGAACCCATAGTATCATATGTTGAGCCTTTTATGATAATGGTTGAAATAATATTTTCATAATTTAAAAAACATTAAAAATAAATTTTATTATCATATGAACTTTTTTCTCATTTATTGGTATTTAATAATAATTTTAACCATTTTTGTATTGTTCAATGATTACAACTAGAATAAAATGAAAAAATTTATGATATTTTCAATTACTAAACATAAAATGTTTAATTGTTTATTTTTTACAATAAGAATAATATTTATAATGGATTCCATAAGAAATTTTTTACAACCAAGGGGATTGGATATTTTTTTATTTGTGAAAATTACTTGTTTTTTAATATTTTATCTCACATCTACCACTCATCGTGGATTCAGTTTTGTTGTAATGTTCTCCCTAAAAATAATTTTTTTCACCATTTTGTTTAATTTTATATGACTTCGTATATGTATGGGCTCACTATATATATATATATATATGTATATCCCATAACAGTTTTTGAGATAGATAAATCATATTTCATATCTTGAATTAACTTATTATCATTTATTGGTGCAATAATATCTATGAACTACCTATTGAAATTACTTCCTTGGTATGGGTCTTGTTAACCAATTTGGATAGGTATTTTACAGAAAATGATTTGTGAGAAACTCAATATGGAATATATCATAATTTTATTATAAATCTATAAATCTATTTTAAGATTAATTACCTCGAAATATCCAATATAATGAGGTTGACTTTTCTAAATAACTCATTTCAGATGTTATGCAAATATAAAAGACTCCTTATAAAATTTTCTTCGTCAAATTTAAATAAAAGAAAATTATTATCAAATATAGTTTGTAAAAGGGATTTATACACCCAAAATATTCACCATGGGATGAATTAGTCTTATTTATTAGGAATAGAGATAAGTAAATTAATATCTAAAATGATTATCATGAACATGAATATATAATGATCAAGAACTAATATTATCATCCTTGTATTTATAAAAAAATTAATCTATATCATGGGGATCATTACTTCTCAAACACTAACAATTAATTTATATTTCATTAAATTTGTTTTAAAATGGATTATATACCTAATACAACCATCCACAAAAGAAATGGACATTATGAGATCCTAGTAATGTTGTTTGGACGTACAAATTCTTGAAATATATTCATAGATATTATGAATAGAATCTTTAGATGATACCTTAATCAATTTTTTATTTTCATTATAAATATAATTATTGAATATTCAATGATTATGTTAGATCATGAAGATCATTTTATGACAACATTAAAGGTGTTAATTAATTATTATTTGGAGTCTTAATTTATTAAATAATAATTTCTTCTATATAATGTATCCTTGATTGGGACATGTAATCACAATAAAGTGTATATCTATAGATCATTCAATTAATTATGTGATAAGATAATTTACATGAATGACCACTATAATAGTGATCAATATTTGTTTTATTACATATATATTAGCAACACTTTTTTAGAAATTTCATAGGTATTTGTAATCCACTATGGTAACCCAGAAGGGAGCAAAGTTCCTCTAAATATCTCTGTGGGAAAATTGTTTCATGTAAAAAGATAAGTCTATCTACGAATCATTTACTAAAAAATGATACTGTGTAAAAGGGTTGTGATATACATTGATGCATAAAATAAAGGATAGAGATGTGATATCATGAAAAATTACATGGTGTTGTCTGATTATTCACATCAATTAGAGGTCCATGAGAAAAATTACTCGATTCATAATCTAAAATTTGTAGGGGTAATATTTGAATTAATGATATGGAATGATTGTATCTGTATTTAAAATAGTGATATATACATTTATAATAATATTTTAATTTCTGTATTAATCAATAATAATTTGAACATTCTCCAAATTATATGGATGTTGTTCATCATGGACTATTTATTCTTAATACATTACTAACCAAGGAAGGTGAAAAAATTGGTTGTCACATTGATTATGTAAGATCGTGTTACCTTATAAATGATGTGGATTTAAATTGAAATAAAACTGAAGGATTTGATAAATATAGGCATCTAAATCACATTGTAAGGGGGGAGATGTGATCATTACAAAGTGTATAGTGACCCTGTATTTATATACATGTATGGTACATCATTTTAGATTAATATTCAATAATTTACAAAAACACGTGACTAAGGACCATATATATTCACTTCTTTGGGAGACTATATACACAATATTCTTAATTCATGAAGGAAATTCAACATTTCTAATAAAGATCTTTTCCTTTAGTACTCTACAAAAACATTCCTAAAAAAATATTCTTCATAACCTTTGGAAGGGGATCATATGTAATGAGTGGGATATATACTCGATAAAGGTAAACAAGAGAAATAAATAATCATTACATGATCATGATATTTGGATACAATACCCTATAAATAATATATAATAATCATGTGTCATGGAATTATTTTTGGTAGTTCATAAGACATGAATCATAATAGAATAAAATAACATGATGCAAGAGAAAATAAAATTGTAAAAAGACAAAACATTGTGTTATATTAATAATAATCGAAACAATTATGCCATGTATAACCATCAAGAAAATCATAACTAGTTAGGCTTGGGCTATCCTCCTGGGTACCTTTTACAGGCTAGGGATAACCACCAGTGCACCATACTTTTTTGGCATTGACTACCAACTTTTGTTCCCTCCTTTTGAAGCATGGTATAACCATCCATGTACCCTATGGGCACAAAAAACATTTACTACTAACCAATTCATTAAAGAGAGATATGGGACCCACCCGCCACATAATGAAGATCATAAATATATGAGATATTATATCATAAATGATTCATCATATATTAAACATTGAATTGAAATGGGATTCATAAAAATTTCAGCATATCATAACCTATGGAAATGTTTTAGTTTTCAAAATCAATTAATCATTTCCTCATTCAATGACTTGTAGTTGTTGAAGCAAATTTCATACAAAATTAATTATGGTGTAACCTATGGAATAAAAATGTTATTCACGAATATTTTTTAATAAAAAACTATTTTACAAAGAATAATAATTTTATACTTGGTTCATATCCCCATAAAATCGTCCATTTCATAATGTTATTCATCATATATAAAAATTATTTTAATAATAAATCACTTCGAACCATTCAAGATGAAGATAATATTCCATAGAAAAAAATCTTTAACACATATAGTTTATCAAACATTTTGGAATTTATTTTCCTTAAAAGTAAAAAATTGAAACATATTATATATTATTCTAAAATAATATAGAACATTTCGTGAGAAAATATCCATTCCAATTTTATGGTGCTTTGTAAAACCAAAAACATTTTGATAACATATTTAGAAAACGTTGTATTGTAAGAAAAAGGGGTTTTGACATAAAAGATCATTTATTTCAAAAAAAACACTTTTTAACTCTTACGTACATAAAGTGAATAAAATAAAGGGAACATAATTACTCTAATGTCATAAACATATGAGAATAAAATTAACTAGTCTATTGTGATATTAATTATAAGAGTTTATCATCGAAAATTTGATCATAAATTATCCCAAAAAATGATATGATTGTAATATAAAATTTTTACAATTATGGTAACTTTTAAATCTAACCCCCATCTTGAATAATAATTAAATGAATCTAAAGATTTAATAAGGATGAATAAGATATAGATATTTTATGAAAATGGTTATGTATATAGACCTAATACAGTAATTCTTGTGTATAGCATAATCATATGCCTCAATGAAGGAAAATTGAGACAACATTCCCTTACAAATTACTGACTTTTGAACTATAAACCCATAACAGTGAAACAATAAAAATGATATGTAAGTAAAAATAATTGTAACCCTGAAAAATATAAAATTAATTCATGGGAAATATAAGGACCACAAAAAATAAACATGAATTGAATATGGAATTTTTCTCACTGCAAGTTCAAATGAGACCGAAATCTATTTACCTGTTATTAATCCTTCGAATCATAATCCCTAGTAAATAAGGAAATCATAAAAATATTAATATCATGAAAATTAGTATATAAATGATATAACATTTCAATTAGGTGTTATATATATCGCAGAAAATAAAAGTGGTAAATTTCTATATATCATCCATAATTAAAAGAGACTATAAATCCATTACATTATGTATCAAGTTCCTTCGTATAAGTTAAAAATTCATGTATAATAAATATATGTTTATTAGAAATATATTAAATAACTATAATTATATATATCATACAATATATTATTTATTTATGACCTTTTATTATCTTTTTATTATCAATTATTTTTTTAAATCATGTTTTCGATAATAAATGATATTTTCAGACATGTTTTGATATGATATTTTTTCCCTTATATTTTTATCATGGTTCCATAATCACTAGAGTGTGTACCATAAAATAAATACCACATATATTCATTAAATGTGTATTTTTTTGTAATCTATACAATATATATTTATAAAAATAATTACATCGATCATGGAGATGATAGGTCCAACGTACACAAGAACATTGTTTCTATTTTCTCAACATCTTGAAATAAATAAATATAAATTGTATATTATCATTAATGGATAATTATTAGGTTTTATAAATCATATAATATAATTAAACACATCATTATTACCCTAAATGTAAATCATGGTGGAATTGCATTGCTTCGTTAGGCGGTAGTCTGCCATACACACAAATGGTGTTATCATATTCCCATAGAATGAATAAAATGGAATGTGTTATATAATTATTCAATAAGAATTATAATATAATAAATATCATATATATATATATATATAATAAAAACACCATTATTTCCATCTGTGAGATGTGGTAATAAAAAATGACTGAAATCAGTTCTCATAGTCATAGTTAGTCGTACTCATGAACGATGATTTCTTAACCCATTTGTTATAAGTGGAGATATTTTTACTGCATTATCTTCTCATAGATACAAATTAGTGTATAGTATATAATAATATAATTTTTTCATAATTTCATTATAACAATTTTATAAGGTGCAGGAATAAATAAAATTAAAATTTTCATAAATAAATGATACCACTTCTTCGGTTATCCTCCTAACGATTACAAACAAAACCTAACTACTTTGACTTTATATCCAAAATACTAATTCAAGGATGATATGAATAATTATTTGAATATATTTGAGAATTTATTGACTGATTTAAATGGTTTTAAATGTTTGAATTTGATCGGAGAAGGGGTGTCCTTTTATAAGTGAAGAGAGTGACACACTGGGAATTTTTTTAAAAAAGTATTTCACCCATATTTGTTCTTGTCAAAATACCCCAATAATATACCATTATCATGAATATTATATATATGGTATAAATATACATATAATGTATTTTTAGAAAAAAATTTATATGTTATTTTTAACACATATAAATTTATTTAACCAAACCCCGAGTAAACCCATTTTTAGAATAACCGTGGTAAATAATGTTTTCATATTTTTTAACATTTATATTGGTAAAAAAATAATATCACCATGTTACAAAATATAAATTATTCTAATTAAAAATATTGAATAATTTTTATAATTTAAATTTACATATGTGAAATAAAATTGTTTAAAATTAATCTCAGAGTCGTGATGAGAATAGTGGTTTTTTAAAGGAAATGTTCAAAAGATTATATGTTTTTATTTTGAAATTCAACAAATAACTGATTACCATTAAATAAAAATAATTAATTAATGTATAAAGGAAATAATTTTTATTTTAAATAATTATAATTTAATTTTATTATATATATTAATTTTAAAAAAATGTATTTTTTGTTTAAATGTCAATAATTTTCCCTAGTCATAAATAATTAAATATTTTTGAAAACTCAAAAAAGAAAATCTATGTATATTTTGACTTGATTATTTAATATATGATTTTGATTTTATCAAATTAAATTTAAAAAAAATTTCATTTTTTCAACTTTTCCAAAAATTAAATAAAATGATTTTTATTTAGAAATGGTATTTTCTAAAAATATAAATTCATTAAAAAATTAAGTACTTTTTATAAATATTTTTACATTATATAAAACCCTTATGAATAATATTTTAAAAGAATTTATTACTTTTCGTATCTCCAAGATTAATTTCTAGGTTACAACAGCCATATTTAAATAACTATTTTAATAATATGACAAGGTTTCGTTAAAACTAAGTGTTGTGTGTAACATAATATACCCCGGTGCAGTTTGTAGTGAATGATTAAATTGATGTTGCACGTAATCAATGATAGCAACGAAATTTATTTTATATTTATAAAAAATAAAATAATCTTTTGGTGTTACATTCAACCCACATAAAAATAATTTTCCCTCATTATTAATCTCTCTGATAAAAAATAAATTAGGACACTTCTGCCTCTTCATATACTCATTGTCCCAGGTTTTTTCCTCAAACATGTTCTTTCTCCACAAAACTCATAAATTATGAGTGGTATTATTTCATATAAATTTCTCTATACGATACATAATCTTCACAAATTGTTCCTCATAAGAAATATCTTTCTCCAATGATATGACTTCGGTGTTCAGTATATGTAATAGTTCATTTATGTACACCCTTATGAGAGATACATGTAATGAATCATGGACTTGGAATAAGTTTTGTTAATGAAATAATCTACATGATACCATCTTGATATGATTTGTAACATCAATTTTACCTATATACCAAGGGATCAATTTTATATTTTTTTTCATAGATAAATTTATAGAATGACCATCTCAACCCTATTAAATTCTAGATCATGTCAATGATTATCAACATATATTTTTGCATTTTCTTTCTCTCATTACATGTTTTTGAAAGGATTTTTCTTATATTCCATCTCATTATCATGATTTGGTCCTAATTTATTTTGTTCTAATTCTACATTCCTTTACATTATAGTTATAAAATCTAATCTATAAATCCTTTCATATGGATCTATCTAAATGTTTGAATGAATAATTTTTTTGTAGGAAAACTAAAGTAGAATAATATGCTTATCCCAAACACCTTTGTAATCCTTAGGTAATGATTTTATAATATCCTTAATATTTTTAATCAATATATTAGAATAAACATCTATCCTAGCATGTCACATAGTTTTAAAACTCAAATTTATATCAAGATCATTCTTAGGAATTTTACAAAACATCAAGGTAAAAATTATGTCATGATTAGATACAATAGAATGTGGTACCCCATGAAACCCTTCCACTTATTTAACATAAATTCTGTCATCAGGATCGAGAGGTATATTTAATATAATTTTATTTTGAAATTTTAATGTGATTAACTACATCCAGTAACTACGTTAACAACCAATATAAGATAAACCTTAAAGGAAACTAGTACCTTTAATTGTATGTTTAAATTGTGTGAATTCATTCCTATATAAATAAATTTACCTAATATATACAAAAAAATTAGTATCTTGTATTTATAGAAATGTATCTTAAGATATCCTCAATCTTGATAATGTTCTATCACATAAAACATCGAAAGGGGTGTAGGTGAATTTGAAATAATGAACATGCTAACTCATACCCCTTGATAGTATCCATAACACTTAAGATAATATTATCTGGAGAAATATATTCATCCAAAATATAATTCACCAATTATTCCTCAAATATGATCTTATCTTATACAAAAACATTTCTGTTGTAATATTTGGTTAAACCTTGAAATGATAGAATGTAAAATGTGATTTCATTATTCTATATTCCATTTAGAGGTATATAGTAAATGGTCAAAACTAAAGGGTGAAAAATAATACATTCATAGGGATTATTCATATGAAATCAATAATTAATTTTCCGACATGGTAGTTGAGGATATGTATGACCTAATTATAATGATTCACTGAATCCTTAGTTATTCCTTAAACATTCCCTTACACCTATGTATTCAAGTGTTTTTCTGGCCTATCATTAACCTGATATACTGGAATGGGGAATTCATTTGAAAAGTTCCCAATTTCCTTGAACATGAAACACTAAAGTATAGGTGGTGAATTAGTTGGGATTCTTATCACCTTTATTGCATTATCCGACTAATTAATCTAATTCTGAAATTATCAGGATTTATGATATACATTTCTAAATTTTTTACCACCAAATGATTTTATTTAAAAAAAATTGACTTGATTATTCTAATAACATTTATGGAATACAGATGGCTATAATTTCATCCCTGCAGTTCAGATTTCATGAGACAAAATTTTATTTTTTTATTAAAGCCATCAGAATGGTTAGAATATTATATTTCAATTTCTACCTTCAGTCCACATCGAATAACATATTCATAGCTACAGAAGTCCCATATATCCATGTCCATTATAGTAATTTTTTATTTTCCACCAAATAATCAATCAATATTTCTTTCAAGGATTATTATTAAAGAAGAATCGTAAATTTTAAGTCTTGTAAAAAATAAATTCATAATTACAAATAGATTCAAATTATTTTTAATATATTCAAGAAATTACATATCCATAATTGATCATATAAATAATATAATGATAAATATACCCTTAAAATATTCCAATTACATATATTCAATTTCTCATTGTTTTTTCATATTCTTACTAAATTTCCTACACAGATTTGATTCAAATTCCAAATGATAAAAAATCAAAATTAATTTGTCTTTCTATAAATAGTAAAGAAAGAAAAATATATACTATTTGATACATACAAATTTCTCTAAAACTATTGGATAATTAGAACCACTAAAATTTGGTGGTTATTTCTTCAAGAAGGACTCAACGGAACATTTTTTACTCCTTGGATCATTTTTAAGTTTAACATGATTCTTATATTGAGAATTTGATTTGAGAAAATCAATAATAATATGTATTACAGCTCCCCTAATGATTGGTTTTTTCATGAGGACACTCATTAAATTTTTAGTTTCATTTGGCACTACAAATATTCCTTTAGGTTCTAACTATTGACTAAAACATGAAATTTGAGTCTATATAATTCTTATCATAGTGTAAAACCACATAATCTTGAAAAATAAACTATTGTATTTCTAAACCATGACACATACTATTTAATATATAAAACCCTAGGTTTCTCCAAGTTCGTTCATAGTCTCCACCTATTGAAATGATTCATGATTTTCCATAAAGATTTTTTGAATTATTAATGAATGACCCCTACTATTGTAAAACCAGGTGTGAATAAAATAATGTTTTCATGCAATAGGTGATGATCCAGTCTAGATAAATGTTCCATTTTTTTCAAACATATGGCTCTTTCCAGTCAACATATCCACCATTATTAACCATAAATGCATGTAATTTCATACAATCTAGTCATTGTATACTTCACCAAGATTCATAGAAATATTATAATTTTACTCATCATTATTTTTAACCTTGTATAAATCCATATGTATATCCTTAGATATATCCTTAGGGATCTCACTAATATTTTTTTCATCCTAGTTCTTAATGGTTAACAAACCGACTTCTATGATACCAAATATAGTTACCTAGTATTTTCATTCCTTGTTATTATATTACTTATATGTATATACAATACATTACAAGAAGACACACCTAAGGTCCAAAACAGTTTAGTGTATTTGTAATATAGGTACACAATCTTCAAACTTCATGAAATATCTTCAATTCCTCCTATAATGATTATCACCTTTAGTAATATTAAAAACATAACATAAATAAATCCTATATTCAATATATAAGGATGTCAAACATAATAAAAGGAGATCACATATTATCAATAAGGGTAAAAAGGGAGATATGTAAGAAAAACAAGAGAACCATGGTATGAGAACATGAGTATACATTTTTGAAACAATACATTTCTTATCAAAGATCATAATCATGAGGCATGGAATAATTATTGATAGTTCATAATACATGAATCATAATGGAATCAATAAAAACGACCCATATGAGCATAATATATTTATATGACATTAAATTAAGAAATATATATAATGATAGAAAATATTATGTCATGTCAACCCACCAATACATTCATAACATGTCAGTCTTGGGCTAACCTATCTTATTCTTGCATCATACTTGGGTAAAAACCCACATACCCTTTTTTAGTCTTGTGAAAACCATTCATGTACTATATATTTTGATAATTGACTAACCACCAACTTACCCACTGAGGTCATAAAATAGTAATGATTACAAAATGCATTGGTGGGAGATTTAAGTCCCACTAATCAAATAATGAAAATGAAAAAAATAATTTTCATATGATCATAAAACATTCATCAAAACATAACACATGAAATGGAATGGAATTAATAAATAATAAATTCTACCAAAACCTATGGAAAGGATACCATTTTCATAATCCTTTCATCATTTCAATGCTAATTGGTAGAGAAGTGGGTTTCATATAGATATTTTACTTTTATACCCTATGGAATAGAAATTGGCTTTCTAAAGATATTTCTATAATAAGCCATTTAAAAAATAATATGAATGACATCCTTGGTTTATATACCTAGAAAACCATGAATAATTTCAATTTATTTGAACAATTATAGAATACAATTTTTAATGATAAATCATTTTGTATGTTTCTTAAGGAATATAAATTTTATTTGAAACCCAGTTGTTGGAACTAAAAATAAATATAACAATTTGTAAATATTTTTATTTTAAAACAAACAAAGATACATATAATGGTTATTTTAAAACAATACAAACTATTTCTTGAGTAAAATATAATTTCCACTTTAATTTTTTTTTTGAAACATATAACATGTTGTATTTTTTTAAACCTAATTATAGGTGAAAGTGGGTTTTTAATCCGAAAGATAAATTTTTCAATTAAACATTTGTTTGAAACCATGAGTACATAAATAGAGAATATTTAAGATATAACATGTGTTTAAATGACATAATTTGAGTAAGAATAAATTCCTGAGTTTTTTGAGAGATTTAACATAATATTACATCTTCAGAAACAAAATCCTATAAATTACTGATAAATGATGAGATTGTAACATAAAATATTTACCACTTTGGTAACATTGAAACATAATCCCCATAATGTAATATCATTAAATTAATCATAAAATATCATGAGGATAAATAAATTCTTGAAATTACCTATTAATTGTTTTGTATATACACATCGTACTGGAATATAGCTCTGTAACATAATCATATTCCTCAAAGATTAAAAAATGATTAAAAATCCCTTACCAAGTTAGTTAATTTTTAACTTAAAACACCATGATAGAAATATCCTAAAACGTATATATAAATAAAAATAATCCTAATTATAATAACCTAAAAAAATTCATTAATAGTATATAGACCACATAAAAAAACATGTTGTGAATTTGGAATTTTTCTCACAAAAACTAAATCTACAACTAAAATCCCTTCCCACCTTAGTAATATTTTAAATCATAATTCCCAAAAAATATTAAAATATTAATAAAAACTAAATAAAATTACAAAGTTATATTCAAGATATAAAATTTAAAAAGGAATGTATATAAACCCCACAGAACAACGAGGCAGTTATTTTTCATATGTCTCCCATAAATAAAAGAGAAACTAGAAATACCATAACATAAGACTTGACATCCTTCATAGAGATTAAAAAATAGTTTATAATTAATATAAAATTTTCATAAATATGTTACATAACCACACATATTTATATCATAAAACATATGACATACCAATTACCTTTTATTACCTTTTTAAAAAAATCATTGTTAAAATAACATTTCTGTTAATAACCTCATTGTAGTTCATATATGTTTTGATTTTTTAATTTTTACCTTATTAAATTGATCGTGGTTCCATAATCTCAAAATTTTTGACTATGATATAAATTTCATATATATTCAGTAAATATTTATTTGCTGTAATCTAAAAATGATAGTGATAGAAAATTAAATACACCCTTCATGGAGATGGTAGGTTGTATGTAAGCTTCAACGTTGTTTCCATTTTATAAAAAATTAAATAAAACATAGGTAACTGATATATTATTATTACATAAACGTTTATATGTAATATATATAACATCTATTACCTTCAATGTAAAATGTGAATGAATAACATCACTTTAGAAGGCGGTATACCATTGTACAAATGAGCGACATTAACATATACCTAGAAAATGGAAATCCTGAAGGTATGTGTGATATAATATTTATAGAAGAAAATAATTATCATATATATCTTATATAACATTACATTATTTATTATTTTAATCTTTGAGATGGGTTAATTGAAAAATAATTGATATCGGTTCGCAAGGTGGTCGCCCACCCTGTGCACAAACAATGATTATATAGCCCATTTGATGGAATTGAATATTGTAGTAGATCATTACCATAACATAAAGACATCTCAGTATATTTAATTAAATGATGTTATTATATCAACAAATTATATTAATAATTAGACATTTTGGAGGAATAAATAACTCTCAGATTCTTGTCGATAAATGTTACCACATCTCTTGGTATCCTCCATAGGTTAGCTTCAAATATCCTACAATGTTTGATTTCATTAAAAAGTATTTTCTATAGATATATATATATATATATATATATATATGGATTTGTGTAGTTATTTGGTATTTCCTTGTCTGATCCACGAAACTATAATGGTTTTAATAGGAGAGGAGAAGTGGTGACCGTTTATAAGTGAGGTGAGTGGCACACAATAATTCTTTTGAAAAATGAATTTCAGTGACATTTGTTCAATGCCACAAGGTTCTATTAATTGACCATTCCTGAGAATATATTTGATACAATTGGAATATGGTCATAAAATGGTATTTTATAATGTTTGGACTATTTTTATGAATAATATTTTTAGTCTACCCCCACCCCCAGGGTAAACAATTTTAACCTTAATCTGGTTAAATAATATTTATAGTTTTTACTATATTTTTTCCAAAATTATATTTTACCTGTTTTATAATATAAATAACTACAATTAAAAATATATTTCCCATTTTTTTAATTTATATTCACATAAGTGGAAACAATTCAATTAAAATTAATCCCACATATATAATGAAAATGATGGGTTTTAAAGAGATAATATTCAAAGGTTTAGAATGTTTTATATTGTATTTAAATATTAAATTTATTCAAATGCCTTAAATAAAATTAATGAATATATAATATAAATAAATTTTCTTTAAAATAAATTTTAAAAATAATTATACTTTATATATAAATTAAAAAAGGAAACATTTAATTTTAATTCTTTATTTTTATTATTACTCAAAAAATTAATCTTTTCATAAAAAACACATAAGAAAATCCATAAGGTAATTTTTACCGTATGATTTAAAAAATTAATTTTATTATAACAACTATTTTTGTAAAATCAAGAAAAAATAATTTTATCAATGATCAAAAAAATAAATAAAATGCAATTTTTGACGGAATATTTTTTTTGACACATATATAGACTACCACAAATTGGAAAAGTTTTTATCAATATGTTTTATTTATATAAATACATTATAATTAAAAATTAAAATTTATTTATTAATATTTATATTTATATGGTTAAAATATTAGGATATAAATATCATGGTTCCATAACTATATTAATAATATATCATTGTTTTCTAAAAACACATGTTTTGTATAATAAAAGATAACCAAGTATTGGTTATATAAAATAAAAAACATGGTGTTGAGTGTAATTAATTCTATATACTAAATTCAATTTATCCAAAAATAATAATTCATAATGCCTTGATCTGTTACAGTTTGAATAATCTAAAATCCATTTATATGATGATTAAGGAGGTAGAATAAGGGAATATGGAAAAATAGAAGAATGTAATGAATAATTCTGAATTTAACCTTTATATTGATGGAAATATAATTTTAAGAAACTAATATGTATTAGATTAATAATATAATTTAATTCATAGCAATTAGAGTATGAACATATGGGAATGATGTATCCATTACCCATACTTTTTTTGAAATAGGTTAACATAACTACGTATTTTATAATAGGTCATTAAAATAGAAAAAATGTTAATGATACCATTTGGAATCTAGTTGGGATTCATATGGATTTGGAACAACTATTTGAGAAGATATAAAACTAGATCTGCATTCAATGATATACATGAATAAATTGGTAAGGCTCCTTGAAGTACTACTCTGAATTTTCACTAATTATGATTTGATGTTTTCCTTGATTTTATGTAGGAGTTTCCAACAACTATTAGAAATAAAGTTAGACATCAATAGTACATATCAACCTAAGACTGACTGACAATTAAGTAGGACTATTAAACCCTTAATGATATGTTGAGATCCAAACTTACGGATTTTAAAGGATATTTTGATCATTGAATACCCTTGTTATTATATAATAATATATTCTATTATAGAATTCAAATAGAATTGTAAAATAATCTATATAGGAAGATGTGAAGAACTCTAATGTGATAGGTTGAGGTTGGTAGCATAATATTACAAGACTGCAGCATTTTAAAGATTTTTTAGACAAGGTTAAAATTATTTATTGAACCATTTAAACATCCAAAAGTCTATAAAATAGATTTACTGACAGTTATGGGTGAGATTTGGGAGTTTTATGTATAAGATATTATATTCCATTGAATATCGTCATAGAATAGTGTAATGAAATTTTTCCAGAAGGGAAATTTGAACCCCGTATACATTTCTCCCTTAAAAATCATTAATCCTTTTGGGATGGTTACTTATTACCTTACAGTTCCACTATTCATCATCAGAGTCCATGATGTTTTCTATGAATCACTTTTAGTGAAAAGTATACTAGACCCTTCAAATGTTCTAAAAACACTTATAGCACAAGTTGAACATGATAATTGATACATGGATTACAAGAACAAATATTGGATCATATAGATAAATTAATATGAAATAAGGCCATTATCTTAGATTATTCTCTAATGGAATCATATTCATAAGAATGTGATGTGGAAACCTGATGATGTAATTAGATAAAATTACCCACCTCAATTTTCATCTCCATAATGAAATTTTTATGGTAAAGTTTATTTTTTCGATGTATAATGTAATACACTATATTTTTACGCTAATGTTTTGAGTAACATACTTCAAAAGTTACATTGAACAAAAAATTCTATGATTTATTTCATTATTCTAAAATTTCACAAAACACAACGAGCATTAATACATTATGAGAATTTAATATAAAACATTATTATAAAAATAATAAGAAATATAATACCACAATTAAATATAAATACCACAAGAACGAAATATTTAACATCAAGTGTTTCCTTAAATAATATACTATGAATTATAAATATATAAATAAGTTAAAACATTAGAAATATTTTAGGAATTTTTAGATAGAAATAAATTAACTGGATGAATGAATTTATGTGACACAAGTAAGAATGTATTTAATAATATAACATGATTGTCATATATATCTTCATTAGATATGTTTTTATTTGATATATGGTCATTTGATATATGGTCATTTGAAATGTGGTCATTATGTTAACATTTATCTAATACGTATATTGTATATTTTGTAGTTACAAGTAAATTGTGTGTTATATATTGAATATTTTACATTTATTTTTCTTAAAATAGATAAATAAAATATTCATTAATTTGTAAATAATATAATACATTAATGATTTTTTTGTACACAATGTATTTTGAATTACATATATTGTTTTTAAATAACCATATTTATAGAATAAATTGAAAATTTTCACATATTTTTTTTAAAATATGTAAATAAAATCCATAAAATTATTATAGTGTTATAATGAATAGAAATTTCTTGATTCATGGTCATATTGAAAGATATTAATTATGATCATTGTATTAATATATTAAAATTTTTTTATTTAGAATATAATTTCTCATATTATGATTATATATTTTATTAGATGTTTTTGTTTAAATATTCATACAAATGAAATAGCATCCATATAATGATTATTACTTATTATGGATTAAGAATAATGACATGATTGTGGTTGAAATATAGTCTTTTCCATGTTATTTATGTATGAGTTTTCTGGTTATTATTTAATATGACATTATATAAATTTTATATATTTATCATAATAAAATAGATTTTTTTAAATAAATCCAATAAAATTATTAATGAGGTATATTTCATTTTCTAGTATTAAATAAGTTAACCAGGAGAAAGGGTGTGAAAAATATATTTGAAAAAATGAGGTCAAAGTGTGAAAATAAGTGATATGTTATTAAAAAATAAAAATTAATTATCTATAATTTTATTTAGTAGGGTTATATAGGCCTCCCCTCACTACCTTTACAGTATTGATCCAATTTTTATGAGAAATTACATTCCTTACTAATTAAGGAAGAGGTATTTTCATAAATTCCACTCAAACCCATCATTAATGAGACACCTTCTAAAAAAACATTATCATGAACCTTATCCATAATTTATAATTGAGTCCATACATATATTATATCTCTAAAAATAATATGCCACATTTGGGTACCTTTGTTCAGAATTAGGTTTATTAAATCTCTCTTTTAAAAGTATCTCTATACGTAATAATTCAAGTTTTCAACATAAGTCTCATATTATCCTTAATAAATATTATGTATCTTATTCATACACCCATTATTAAATATACTATATAAATTTAATTTTTTCTAAAACATTAATCTCTGTTAAAAGTGGTGCTATTAATATAAAATTGCATTTTCTTATTGATTCATTCACTTTATGTGTTATTTTTTTGTTTGGTTTTATTACCTACATGAATGATTTTATAACAGTTAAATCAGGGATGAAAAATAAAACATAAATAATAGTCATATATTGAAATATTGTTATATTTAGGATATATTAATAATTCATTAATATCAATATTTCATTGTATAGTCATGAATAAATTTCAATCTTATGTTAATTCAATTAGCACAAAAAGGAATATCATTAAGCGTTCCTTATGAATCTTCACCATATATTTTAGGAAAAGTCCATGTTATTCAAAAAATATAGTATCAAAATAAAAAAATAATCGTTAATATTCTGTATATTATTAACTCGTGTTTTAGTTACCTGAATTAGAACCTCCAAACTAAACTATTCATTGAAAATAAACAATTGACACATAAATATAATTTTTAGCAATAAACATTTAATATGTGGGTAATATGGAATTCCACATTAATGGTAATAAATAAAATAAATATTAATAAGATTATTATAAATACAAATAATTATCCTAATTTTTTATAATTTAGGTTAGAGAGTTTATAACCATGGGAAACAGTATGGTAATGGTTTTGTTTATAATTTGACCTTAAAATAGATATTTCATATGACTAAATTTATATTATGGTGAAATTTTATTTTATTATCTCTAAAACCAATATAGTTATTTATCCTTTTGTCATTTAATTTTTTTTATTTTTTCTTACCATTTCCATTCACTATTGTTCACAATTCAGCTAAAATGATGATTTTCAGTTCAAATAACAATATCTCTTCTTTTTTTATTAAGGAATATTTTTCATCCATGTTTGTTTCTTTCATATTAATTTTGTGACGATTGTAACCATGCATCTATAATTAATTAAGACCATTTTTTAGAAACATTGACATTGTTTTTTACAGTTTTAATGGAATATTTTTGACATTATACAAAATATTTCTTTCTCCTACCATTTTATTTGGATTTCTTCATGAATTGTCCATTCAATATACTCGTTATTAAAGAATGTAATTTTTTTTGTTGAAACAATTTTTTAAAACCATTGAATTATATATTTTATCACAATAAAATAAAAAATTAAGGGTTATTTCTTCTTATTTTTTAATAAAATATCTAATTCTATGATAAAGTGTTTTCATGTCTATAAATATTCGTTAATGAATCTTATGATTCACCATGTATACGTTAAAATACAATCATACACTTTATTTTGATGGATGAATAATTTTTTTCCTATTTATTATTCTTATATTACCCATCTCAATTTCAAAGTTCACTTCTGATATGATGGAATTAAAAAAGTTTTTACATATAGGTGGCACAGATATATATGGTTTTTAATAATGTGATAGGTTCCCCCAGGATTATATAGCAATTTAATGTAATGTGTAAAAAATTAAATAACATGTGATGACATGGAAGGGACTGAGTAGTGATCCCAATCAACTTTGTTTATGGGAATGTAGTGTGAACCCAATCCACTATATTAGAGCCTCTATCTACTATGTGATAATGGTCTCGATAGTGAGCCTAGATAAAGGAAACAGTTTTTAATACTTTTTCATATGAAGAATTATTATGATTAATTTCAATGTTTTTCCATATTAATGTTTTTGCTTCCAGGAATGTTGATTATTTATTTATGTTACCAGGCACGTATGAATCATTTTTTATGTCATTCCAACATCTATATGTTATGATTCACGACTTATGAATCTTTTTTATTAGATATTTTTTCCTTATGGTATATTAATGCACCTTGATCATTTTATCATACGTACATGTTTATCTCATACTAACTTATGATCTTACATTGATACCATTTATATGTTTACCTTTATTGGGTGTCTACGATAACCCATTATACTATTTCCATTCCCTAGATAAAAATGATGAGTATTGTGTATGCTATGTATAATGAGGTATCATGTATGAATTTTATTTATGGTAAATATCGACAAATGTTAAAAAAGGTATTTATATATCTAAGTTCTTAAATTAACTATACTGATTTGTTATGTGGTGAGATTTATTGGGATATGTGATGAATTTCCTGAAAATGATTTAATGTGTACGTTTGTTATAGTTGGGATTTCATAGCATATAGTGATGTTTTTTGTATTATCGTGATCCATGTTAGATAGGTAATGTCATCCTAAAAAATAACTACATGATTGAGTTGGAACATCTCTGAGAAGATAGGTAAGAGTGAATGTAAAATTTTAGGACTTTTTATTTATTTGATATTGGTGATTTATATAGGGTTGATAATATATTTCCATATTTTATTATTATATATGACATATTTAATCCTGGTTCATATTTGGAGTTTGTTAATATTATCAATAGCTTTGTTTTAAGAGGATGTTGTGGGAAATTGAGGAAGTTACAGTAGTCATGGTGAAAAATAGAGTTAATTTAATTATCCTTCCAATGTCAAACTAATTTCCATGTGCAGTTTATGTTTTTATTTGCTGGTATAACACATATACACTTTTGTATACATATTTCACATGTATACTTGTTTATTTATATGGGTTATCCTACAATTTATTCCCACTTTCTTATCGCTTTATTGATTTTTATGTTGTATTACATGTTAGCCCGAATGAGATTGGAGATGTTGTTTGGGTCGATCAAGTAGAGTTCAGAAAAAAATTTAGAGTATCAATAAATTTTATTACATGTTATTTTATGTTGATTGTATGAAATGAAATTTTAATGACATTTTTGGGAAATATTTATTGAATGAAATATCATTGAATATTAGTGGTGGATTCATTTTATAATTTTAAAAGTTTATAAGAGAAAGTTCCCTCCTTTGTGCATGTTTTAGTAATTTTGTTTATGTATCCAAACTATGTCTTATTAGATGGGGGATTTGATCATCCCTCTTGCCTTCAAATCTATACCAATAGTCATTCCTAGTCATGGTTGTTCATGGCATGAATACCCATCATGGAAATAATAATGGGACACAGTAGCCTATCATCTTACAAATTGGTCTATGTGGTTTGATTTACTCAATGATAGTAAATACAAACTCACAAAATATTTTGAACATTTCTTAGAACCAATTCATTCATATTATTTTACACTAACAATATTCTAATTTTCATAGTCACAATTTATAATGGGATAACACATTTACTCCCATATGTTGGATGACTAATCCCATTGAAATGTAATTTTCTCATTTACATTATTTTCACTGAAAAGAGGGTGTGATTTATTAAGAATTGATATTTACAATGATTTTTTGAATAACCCTATAAGTTACATGATGTATGAAAATATATGGGATTATATTGGGATTAGAAATGAATTTTTATTCAATGATCTTTTCTACAATCTCCAAAATGGACATATAGTTTTGATTCCAACACTGAAGAGAGGTTGATGGAAATTATAAAAAATAATTGGTTAAAACATTAAAAATATACACATGTTAGATTTTGGAAATGAGTTTTTAACTCCCAGACAATTATTTTTTTTATTGATGGAAGGTATTCGGGGTGGTTAAGTTAAATTCCACATCTTATCTACTCCTGATCATTCTTCTTAAAAATAGAATCAATGTAAATGAGATTTGGAGAAAAATATAAAATAATGGGTACCATGGAATGATGATATTTTTCAATTCAAATTAATTAATTAAATTTTTAGAACCCCTGAAATAATAATTTTTTTGAGAACCATTTTCTAAAGGGGTGATTAATATTTTTTAATTGAGGGTTAAGAAGGGGTTTTAATATTGTTTTTGATTGAGGGTAACTTCAAATAAATAGACATGAAGAGTGTAATGATCTTAAATTTATCATTTAATTATATAGAGAATACTACTAATTTATTTTCCTCCCTTAAAAATCATGGAAATTTTAAAATTATGTGCTTTTAAAAAGAATCCTTTGTTTGATTGCATATGCAGCCTGCAAAAAAGAGCATAAACAAACAGGATAATTTAAATATGGCTATTATAACCTAGTCATTAAATTCGATAGTATGGATAGGATTAACTAATATATGAAATATCTATAAATTTCCCACAAAATATAAATGTATTTATAATTCCTAGTATAAAAGCATTCAATTCTAATTATATACAATTTTTAGAAAGAATATAATTTCATCAAAAATTATTTTTGTTTAATGTTGAGAAAAAATTATAATTAATTTTTTAAAATTTTTTGAAAATTTATTTTAAGTAATTAAATTCATTTTTTAAATAATCATACAAAAATATAAATAGTTTGAAATGTCGGATTTTTTTGAGGAGATTTATTTTTTATGTAAATTGTGAAAAGTTCTAGATTTTCAAATAATGTCATGTCATTACATTAAATCATGTAATTTAAAATTTCAATTATATTTTTAATTTTTTATTATGTTTACATATAAACAAGTTGATCTACAAAATATATTTTAAAAAAATCTCAGGATTTTGTATAAGTATACTTTCATACTTAAAAACATGGTATACTTCAAACCATTTTTAAGTGTGTAAACTTTATATATTTTAATTAACTAAAATAACCCACAGTGAAAAATTATTTAAATTAAATTTAAATATTATTTATATATATGTATGAATTTAAATTATTATAATGATAATTACTACTCGTAGATATAATGTAAGATCATGTATTTCTTTAAAAATACATTTCCTGATAATTCTATTTTCTACACGTCTTATAGCCTTATTTTTAAATTACATTACGAATCATGTAATTATAAATTTATAAAACATATTTTATATTTATAATAAAAATAAATAATAGTTTATAACATGGTTAAATTTTTTTTGTGGTCATATTGATTTGTAAAATTAGAAAAAAGTTATTTCCACCATTAAGGTTGCAATGGAGTTTTTTGTGTTACATCTATTTGTGTTAAAATTTGTATTCCACGCAAAATGTATTTTAATTTTATTTTTATTTTATTTTTATAATTAGTATAAAATTAGTATCTAATAATAGTTATTATATTTTTTAGTTATAAAAGGAAAATAACCTAGGTAATTCCAATTTATTATTGTAAAAATTAAAATTGTAATTGTTATTAACCATATATCTAAATGAAATAAAAAGTTCAATACATTTTTATTTTTAATTTTATAGTTTTTTATGAAACGTTTTTCCATAAAATACATTATTTAATAAGATTTTTGGAAATTTTATTCAGTTTAACTCCCCATTATTAAATAGTTTTAGATATTTACCAAAATTTAACTTCATCTAAATTGTAAAAGGTATCATCCAATCCTCTTTCCATCAAACATAATAAGTCACTTGGTTTATGAAATAACAGAATAAATACCTTATATAATTATAATTATTTTTCATATATTTATTTTCTAATTTAAAATCCCTCCTATGAATGATTTTTGTGCAATCATATAGAGGTGGTTTTAGAAGATGTATCGTTCTTAACGAGGCCTTTTATTTTTCCCCCTTAAACCCTGATAAAATATTTTTAAACCATGTTGATATAATATAATTAGAATATCTATTATCCAAATATTTCTTACATTATTGGAATAACTTATATTCATATCTCTTCTATCACATTGGAAACGAAATCATTTTTCATGTGTACGGTGAACTACTGCCTACTTAACTGATGTAATTCTTTTTCATTCATAGAATTTCATAGTTATTTTTTGTGATTAATTTAATGTATATATAATATATTCATAAAATATTTATCCTTATATAATGTAAATATAACATATATTTTCATACCATTACATTAATCAAAATATGATAATGTATTTCTTGCATACATGGCGATATCCACCTCTACAAATTAATGTGATTTACATTTTGTTACTCCATCACATGGATTGTATAAATATGTTTACAAATATAAGTAATTTTATATTTAATATAAAATTATAAATCATGATAGATGACATAACACATGCCATCTTTCAAATATGATCATTATAAAATGGAAATGTTACTCATGTGTATGTATGACCTATTGCCTCTGTGATTGAATGATAACTCATTTTTCCTATCCATATTTACTAGTTGGTTTTATAAATATTTTTTACTCATTAAGATGATAATTATTTAAGAATTATTATTCAATAAATTATTAAATTATAATCCATTTTACCTAAGTATTCTTACCATAGTGACTTTGGAAACTTGAATTGAATATCGTCATAAATTCTATTATGAGCCAAAATGATTATGTAATTGAATATAAAATGATAATAAATAAGCGTAAAAATGAATAATTTACATGAGAATTGTATATAAATAAGTAAATAATAAACATAACCTTATTATTTAGTAATATAAATAATGTACAATATAAATTAAACTCATTTTAAGATCTCTCTCTAAACAAAACTTTTCTTCGGGTAATGGCCAATCTCTCTAACACACTTTTTATATATCTCTATAAAGTTATGAAATGATTATACATTTTCTATATATGTATCTCAGATATATACCTATATTATTATACCTTAATTTTATGGGGTAATACATTCTCTATGTTTATATATCAAATAAAATAATTAATAAATCATCATTTGATTATGATATGTGTCAAGATTATGCAGCACATTTTCCTTCCATGTAAATTTTGTTTGATTATACAATAGGGTTGATTTTATATTTTTGGAAAAAAAATAATAATCAATTCATAATGGGTTCATTAAGATAATTTCCAGTTCATTTGGTAATTTTTCAGTCTTATGAGATGGTATGCATGTGGTTAAGGACTAAGCCTAATCCATTATGGGACTTATCGACCATATGATATTACATTGTAATTTTGTATAATTTTATTTGTTTCTTGAATATTTACAATTTTTCCTTGTTATTATGATATAATGTTACTTATTTTATTCCCTCATGTGATTTCTAATGATCTATCACTTTTATGATATCATGTTATACCTTTGAATGACACGTTTTGTTTTGTAATTATTTTTATTTCCTTGCTATCCTATTTGGAACAAAAATTTCAATTATGGTTTCCCTAAGTTATCCTATTATTTTTTATGAGATGAAATGGATTTAATATCACATTACGTTGAATAAAATAAGGATTTTATTTTTAGTTTCATTTTTTGGTATTATAAACCTAGTCTTCTAAAGACACATAGAATGCTGATCTTTTCATTGTTATTAGGTGACATCCTTGTCAAATATCATGTAATAATATGTAAAAAAGTTAGTTACCACTATAGTTAGTCTCATAGTAGGTTCAAGTAATTTTTTAGATATTAGTAATAGAATAAATTATTGATAACATTATATATTTGTCAATTTATAGGAAAATATAACAGAATTTTAGTGGAGTTTGTAGAAATTTAATTCCTTGTGATTACATTACTCTCTAGATACTACAAGTGGATAATAATCTAGAATAGTTGTTATTATGTGTAATGACACTAAAAATGGTATATTTTTAATTCAATCAATCTTTACACAGTGTAAGATAATATTCCTTTCTGTCCACTTGGTTTGCATCACCTTGGTAATATGTTTGGAAAATTCAGAAACACATTAAGAACCATTATGACAGACTTTAATAAATTGTCACTTTTTAAAAACGACTATTAAACATTGAAATTAAGAACCTATATCGAAAACTAGAGACTCATAATTTAAAATATAATTATAATTTATAGGTTATTACTTAAAATTATATTGGTTTCCCTTTTGAATGATAATGTATTCTCATCATTTTTATTATTTCATTTAATTAATGGCTGGAGAAATGAGAAATTCTGACAACAACCAACCAGATAAGAAATGTGGTTTATTCTATAATGATATGCTTAACCTTATGATATCAATGTGTGAAAAATTATTTTTAATAATGGATCAAATATCCCATCTTATAAATAATAACATAAATCATATAGAAAATCCCCCTCCTACTAAGAGAGTTTCAATAAAGTCTTTTATTTTACAATGGCTTCCCAAAATATGTTGATATTAGGACCCATTCTCTAGGAGCAATGGATTAAATACATTTAGAATATATTCTTTTTACTCCAAATCACAATGAAACATAAGGTTTTATTGGGTGTTTAAAAAAATGAGGGAGAATATGATCATTGGTGGACACTGATCAGTATCATAAATTCCAAAGAGGGTATTTATTTTGGGGATTGGTAAGACTTAAATAAAATATTTTTCAATAAAACATTTCCCCAAACACTATTTATTGAGCTCGTTACATAATTTTTTAGGCTTATGTAATATTAAGGTGTTTATATCAAGGAATATGAGGTAAAAATTAAAGGGCTTTCATCATATACCTTTATCTTTAGCATCATCATCAAAAGTAGTGTGGATCTTCTATTTAGTGTATTAAGTAAATTTTTATAAAAAGTCATGGTGATTCAATATTTTGAGAGTTATAAAGATATTTTTTAATATCCCTTCAATGATGTAATGTATATTGGTTTATCTTAGTTTACTCATGTGACTAGAAAAAAACAAAAAATGAATTTTAATTTGGGAGTATCAAAAAAATATCATGGGGGAATGGAATCCCAATATCCTGTGTGAAAATGATGTGGGAATAATAACCATGTAAACTGTCTCATAAGAAACATATTATGATTGAAATTCTAAAAATAATGGAATCAAGATAATAAATTCTTAGGTGAAATGACAAAAAACTCATTAATATAGAAGAAAAAAACAATGTTTAGATCAGAACACCATCTACATTGTATTGTTTCATCTAAAAATAACAATGAAATTATAAAAGACAATCCCCTAACTATAGGGTTATCAAATACTATCAAACATGAAAACATAAAAGGATTATCATGATCAGAAGGGAATTCTTTAACAGCACTACAGAGGTGGATTCTGAGAATGCAATGCTAACAGGTATACTTGTTAATAAATCAAGAATAGTGATTTTAATTTTTGATTTTTTTTCTAAAAACGAATATATATATATATATATTGTATAACTATTTATACACAGCCTCAACACATGGGGGTTGAGCTACCTATGAGAAAAAATACTGGAGAAATTTTTGCATCCCAATTATATATCTCCACTCCAATTAATTTTTTATTGACTGAATCATTCATAAAATATCATCATAATTCATTTAGATGAGTTTGATGCTATTAAAGAATTGATTAGTTTTCCTTATATAAATATAACATAAACTATCAATAGATGGAGATCACCCTTCAAATCCAAAGTAATCCTTTGTTATTGTAAAACTATAAGAGTGAGGACTAATATTCTTTGGAATATTCAATTCAAAAAAGTATATTATTTCCTTATGAGTAGGGTAATCTTGAAAAAATTGTTGAAAAAATAGAGAGAATCATGCTTGAAGAGATATCGATTTTGAGAGATTATATTGACATATTCCATGTATAATTTTATAGAATTACACAATTGAGAGAGGAAGAGCTCTCATTTGAAATTTTACCCATATCAAGGCCCATATCAAATAATCCTCATGGAATTTCTCATATTGTTTGGTAGGAGATGAAGATATGTTAAAAGAGAAACAATAAAAGGTTTATATAGATTTCAGTACTTCATTTTGAGGTATATCGATCATCCTTGACAATACTAAGGATGGGTGAATGAAAATCTTCAATGATTATCAGGAACTCAAAAATAACATGGTAAAGAACAAGTATCCCATAACATTGAAAGCATACATCATCATTCATCTATGTGGGGAACTGCATTTCTCTGAGGTAAAATTTTAGCTGTGATATAATTTATTAATGATAAAAAATGATGATATTCCAAAAATTCATGTTTGTATAAGGTGTAGATAGTATAAGTTCATGCATACACCTTTCGGACTCAATAATGGTCCAGAAATTTTTGTCGACATAATAAATTGAGTCTTTATAAATTTCATTAATAAAATTTTCTTTTTATTTATTAATGATATTATTATATACTCCAATGGAAATAATGATTTTGAGAAACATTTGAATATTTTGACGAAGAATTTTCAAAATGAAAATAAATATTTAATATTAAATTGAATGTGGTTTATGAATAAAGGAAGTATCATTTAGGGGGAATATTATAAAAATAATAGGGACATATTTAGACACATCTAAGATAAAGGTAATTGAATAGTGGACCATGCCAACATTAGTATAATAGATCTGTATTTTCATTGGGACAACTGTATATTACCAATGATTTTAAAAACAATTATTGTGATTGTCAAAATTATTAACCAAACTAATTTAGAATGGGGTAAAGTGTGTTTTAAAAATTCAATGCGAATTGTGTTTTATGGATTTTTTAAATACACTAATCACTGCAAAAATCATCACATTTACGTTATGTGGGAACATTTCATGTTATATAGAAGTGGTTAAATGAAATACTTGGGATATACACATATGAAAAATAATAAATTTGTAGCAGAAATTCAACTTAGTTGAATATTCACCAACAAAAAAGACAAAGAAAGATCTTTAGTTCAATTCGATGATATTTATATTTAAAATATTGTGATATTATCTCTATGAAATGATTGTTGAATTATATATGGATCATAATAGGATAAAATATATATTAACATAGAATGTGATTAATATTATGCAATGAATTTTGTTAAATATGATCAAGGAATATGACTAATCAATCCATTACTATCATGGGAATGTATACCAAGTGGATGAGACTGTATGTAAAAAGGATCAGAGAACCTTATCACAGTTAATAATTGGGAAGGATCAAATATTCATAGACTATTAAATGATGGAAATGGGAATCATGAATGAAGGAATATCATAATATCTTTGTAAAATGATTCTCAACCATCCCTTTTAGAAAAGATAAAGGATTATAACAGATATGGTGTTGAAATTTAGAAGAATGATGTAGCTATATTAAAATTGAAGTAGTTAGATTTTTAAATTGGTGACGGAGTTGAATGATTTGGGTTACTACTATATGAAATATATATTATTAGGATAAATAAATTTTGTTTTTATAATTTAGATAGAATGACTTTCTCCACACACTAAGGGAGATCAAAGGCATATTGAGATCTCTAATAGTACTATTTGTGGGGATATATGAAGAATGATATCATAGAATATACATGAAGGTGTATGGATTTTTATAATGTTAAGTATTAAATGAAAAAATTCAAAGGGTATGACAAAACCATTACCCATGCCAATATGGAATCAGGAAAACAGAAATATGGAATTTTCCCCCTTTAAACCAAATTCATCCATAAGAAGTAACAACATATGGGTTGTGGTGGGTCATTTTATAGATTCTATTCACTTCATTGCAATTTGAGAGTAATTATCGCTCGATCATCTTTAAATGGTATAAAAAATAGAGGTGTCGAGACCATATGTGACACTAGTATCGATTACATTTGTACAAGATTTGAGATTTACCTCTATGTTTTGGAAGAGCCCCCATCATGCTCTAAAAAATGAGTTATAAATCTATATGGATTATCACCTCCATAATAATCGCTAATATAAGAATATTATATTGACAATGTAGGACATGTTCAGAGTATTCCCAAAGTACCTAAAATGACGATGGGATCAATATCATTCTAATATTGAGTTCTTGGTAAAAAATAGTTTCCACATAATCGTCAAAATAGATCCTTATGAATACCTATAAGGGAATAGACATATAACACCTATATATTGGGATGATATTAGTGGAATTAATATATTGGGAACTGAAATGGTTAAGAAATTGGAAGAAATGTTTCCGACCATTCAATAATACTTCTGGACTATTCAGAGTCGATAAAAAATGATAAAGATCATCGACAAGACAAAGAGTAGAAGGTAAAGATAATGTGTTTCCATAAATTTCTCCGAGGAATATAGCCATGATAAATGATATTTTGGTAAATCTAAACCCCATATATGTCAACCACTTTGGTAATCATGATCGCATCAGAGATGTGGCCTAATGGATAACTCTCACACAAAACCATTCTCAATTATACATATATCTTTTATATCCCTACTAAGGAGGAACATATCATATTACTCACATGAAAAAATAAAAAAAATTATATATATAAAATAATCTCTCAAATATAGAGAATTTTGTGAGATCATGGACCATAGAGATTATTTTCTACACAATAAGACAACTCACCAAGTAAAATTACTTTAGTGAAACCACAAATACAATGATGAAATGTACAAACTATAGGAATCCATGAATCCTCAGTACCCTCACTTATTTTAAACTTATAATTAAATATAATATTTTGAGGGATAAATTATGTAATGGGGAAATAATGTTACACCATGAGTATTTACAATTTTATCTATTTTTTATAGCAGTTGTGACATGGTACACCAATCCCAAATGAACCGTGATTATTTATAAATGGGGATTATAAATAATAATTTAAATTAGAATCGATGAAAAAAATTATCTAATTTATTAAATATATATAAATTTATTTAATTATTATACATTTATCAATAAATATTTATCAAATAATAACTCAATATTTATAAAATCTATTTTCCAAAATAATTATTCTACTCTCAATTGGTTTTTATTTATTTATGAAACCTTATTATAAATAAATAATATAATTATTATATAATTAATTTTATAGATCAAAATTTTTTTTGGAATAATCATATAAAAATTAATAAATGTTGAAATTTATGGATTTTTCTGAATTTATTGATTTTCATGTGAATAATGAAAATTTTCATTTTTCAAAATACTTTCATTTCATTTAAATAGTTAATTTAATTTAAAATACTAGTTATATTTCGGATTTGGTATTAATGTTATATTAAAATTAATTTATCTTATTTATTTCATCCTAATCATCAATTTCAAGGATTATCATATACCTTTAACTTCATGGTTTAAAATGTGATTTTCTACCAACTGATTTTTAAGTGCATACAATATATAATTTTTTAATTTAAATAACCCATAGTATGGAATTATTTATATTAAATTTATATTTATTATATATATATATTGATTTCAATTAATATAATCATTACTATTAGTAATATAGTTAATATAAGATAATATGTTGCTTGATAAATGCATTTCATGAAAATACAATTTTTGACATGTTCATGAATATTATTTTTACATTAAATTATGCCAATTAAATTAAATTATTTTCGTAAATGTATTATATATTTTTAATAATTATATATAATATTAATTAAAACATTTATCTTAATTATTTTTTAAAATTAATAATATAAGTATTATATAGTTGTTACCATAAATAAGGTAAAAAAGCATTTTTAAGAGTTACAAGTGATTTTGTTATTATTAATTATCAAAAAATATAACATTTTTATCTAATAAATTTTATCTCAATTTTATAATTGTTGTCTGTAAATTATTTAAAACGCTTCAATTTATTTTTTGTCTGAAAAGATAAATTACCTAGGTAAAAACTCTTTACCACGGTGAAAATTAAAATGGTAAAATTGAACATCCCATGAGGTAAAGGGAATAACATGTTTTTTTAGTGGTGTATGTGTGGACACATTATATATTCCTTCCAATGAATCATTTATCAATTTTTGAGGAACTTTTATTGAGAATGACATCCCATTATGGAATAGTTTTAGGTATTTTCAAAACTATCCCTCAATATCACATAAAAGGGGAACCGGATAACCTATTTCTATCAAGCATAAAAGTAAATTTTTTTAAAATAAATACCAAAATATATTTATTATTTCCCTTAAAACATCATAGAGTCCTTTTTTATTTTAAAACTCGCTTTAGAATTGTTTTTTTCAAACATTAAGGATTTTTCTGATGATAGGTATCATTATTAACCATGCATTTTGTTGTATTTCTTCTACCATACCCATAAAATGGTATTCATCCATGATGATATAATATCATTATAATATACCATATACATTGATGTTATTATAATAATAATATAACCTACTACCACCTCGCCTTCCAACAAATGGTGAAAGTAATAATTATTTTTATGTAAGGTGGACTACCGCCTCACAAATATATGAAACTCGATTTATATGATCACCTATCATATATGGTTATAATTATTTAATTAATATATATATATATGATATAAATGAAATATTAATCATTTATAAAATTAATATAGCATATATATTTTCCCTTTTTATTCATTGAATTATGGTAACTCCATTTGTATATAGGTGTGGAATACAACTTCCACAAAGCGATGTTGATCATTTTTTTCAGTTATTATTATGTTTATAGCACATTATTGATTTCATATTTTTAGAACACATGATCAAGAACATTATATTATGATTTCACCTATATATCTCTCTAGTGAATTAGGTAAATAGTTAGTCTCATGAGGAATTATGTATGGTTTTAGGGAGTATTTTGTGACATTGTACACCATGTGATATTATCATGAATGTTATCCTTGACATGAGTTTATGCAATGTAAACTATTTCTACAAAATTTCCAATGTTACCATGATGTTATGAAACCATGTTCCTTATGTTAATATCCAATTATATTAATAATGACTGATCCCTTTTATAATATCATGTTATACCTTTGTCTTAAAAGTTTTATTTATTAATCATTTTTCCATTATAGTAATTTTTAAATGACACCATTCTTTTAGTTTTAATAAGGTTTTCCTTTGTAGGTTTTGAAGCTTAAATGGATTTGGGATATCATTATGCATAATAAATAAATGATAACATGTTTTTTTCAACTCAATGTATTATGAACTTAGTCTCCCAATGAAACTAAAACTTGTGATCTTTGTGTTGTAATTAACGGATGTCGATGTTAAAAACTATACAATGAAATTTTTAAAAGGTTGAGATCACTATATTTAATGTTACACTATTAACATTAATTATTTTCATCCCCATATTTGGAAAATTCTTTTTTGATATGAGATGATCATGTCTCTCGGTTCCAGTATCTTCCATACAATGTCTGTAGAAGTGTTATTGTAAAAGAAGGTTTTCTACACATACATGGGTGCTCATGATCACTCCAATTAGTCATTTCATTATCCAGTTGGAATGTTACCCAATGACACATGTTATTTAATGTTATCTAACCTACAAATAAGTATAAATATAATGAATAATGTCATTAATTAAAGAACAAAAATTTGGTATTGAATAATAAAATAATCCATCCAATATTTTGAATGGTACCATAAATATTATTGATTTCATGAATTTGGTAGGAAGCCCTTGTTATATCAAGGTTAATATATTCTTCTCAGTTTTACACTGTAATTCCCCATCATTCTTCTCATATGTGTGAAAATATCTTTTAATTTTTTTCAATGCACAATTTAGATGATTGAATACAATAGAATTATTTAAACTTATAAAATTTTTAAATCATTAATGATATATTTATATAGTCCGTTATCTAATGTTTTATTAAATTTGGAATTTTTAAAGGAAAGAAAAATTAAGGGATAGATTAGTTAAATCCTCCATGATAACTCTGTCACCTTTTTTTAATAATTACATGAATATTTTGTGGATTGTAATGAAAATTTTTTAGGAGGAGGATATACCATTACACTATCAACATTGGGTAGAAATATGTACTAACTACATTAATGTTTAAAGGATAAATTATTTCTTTTTTATTTAGTTTTTTATATCAATTTGGGATGATAATGGTTCTAAATAATGAATACTTATCTTACAAATGGTGTCTTCCAATTATCCCACATGAGTCTGTAGGAATTCAATTAGAGATTTTTTGGTTTCTTAAAACTAAAATTCATGGGATTCAATTTTATTCATAATTTCCTTCAGTATGGATTCATATTTTTTGAGGAATAAGAGGAATATTATAATTTTGTAGAGGAAGAGAAGGTTTATACATTAGACATAGTAACACCATTTATATTTGGGATAGCCTAAATTGCCTTATAATTTGTATTGTGATTGTTTTTTAAACCCTATATTTTTTTTATATCTAAAATTTATTTCATTGATGATATTGAATACAGGAATGATTGTCCAAAAAATATCACAATGCATTACATGGGTGGATGTTGAAATTGGATGAATTGATCAATGAAATTAGTATTTTCGAAAAAAGTACCATAGTGAAAATAAATATGTAAATATTTAAGAATTACATTATTATTGACTTGGTTTAATAGATATTATGTTCCTTTAATCATGTTTAGTATTAACCATTTCCTCATGGGAAAAGGGTTATCTCCTATACTCATTGAATGGGTTCTATCAATCGTGTCCCATGTTATTCATTATCATTATCTATGTTAGTAATTATTTCATGAGTGAAATTAGGTTTTTTTTAAATAGTTCATGAACAACGTTAAAATACTTCATTCCCTAACGCATGCGTATAAGTCCCATATAAGATTACTAGATCAATAGATGGTCAATTATTTGTTAGTGAGGGAAACAGGTCCATATCTATTTATAACTATCTTAGTATCCATGGAGGGTCACTCCATTAGAGGTCAAAATTTTATATATTTATTTTAAAATGGATATAGATTGGAAGGTTGTTAACAAATATAAAGAAATGGTTGTTTTAGTTAAATAAAATATCCAATTATGGACAGAAGCTAGAATAACAAATAATGGGAATCACTATCCCGCATGAAAGGGGAATAACTAATTTTAATGATGTCCATAGACATACCATGGGGTTCCATAATGAAGAAAACAATGCAAAATAGTTTGATATAGGTTTTAGGGTCCTTGTTAATAAGACCATACAATTTTGTGAGGATGTATATTTATATTCCCAGACATGATAATTTTATCACTGAGAGGGGGAGGGATGAATCATTGTTGCCTTTTCATTTATGTATCCTTGAAAATAAAACAACATTTGCCTCATGTTAATGATTTCATTCACTACTAAAAAAATTCAAACATGCATCCATATGAACACAAGTATTTACACGGTTCACCATTAAATTATAATATCTAGGGCCATGTCGTTATCAAGAAATAATCCAATACCACACAATCCATTATAAAACAATCTTTTTGTGTGGAATACAATGAGTTGGATATTCTCTTTTACTCTTATAGTACCATGAAAACAATCGAGCAGTGTAAGTGTACCATTTATAAAAAATGGTATAATATAATGCTTCTGTTACAACACTTGTTACATTTTATTCCTTTTCAACTTTCAAAAATTTATTCCATTCAATGAAATTCATCAATTTATTACCTAGAAAATAGTAATAACATTATGTAAATTGATATATAATTCAATCTGATTTCCCAGTATGATTCTCCCAATAAAATTTTGTAATGTCCCTAACTCAGGAGACACTAATCTTGTGCCATGAGCTAGGTCACTTCATTACAACATGTGTTTCTCCCTATACACCATATGTTGTCAGCTTAGCAGGGATTGTCAAATTTGTAACATCGAGAGACTATACCCTCAATATAAGAGTAATAAATAGCAGATAATAACTTAAATAAATGAAAAAGAGTACAATAAATAACATGAATAATTAACTAATTCCCAAAATAGGGTAACAACCATATGTAACAGTAAATATTTCATGCCATCATAAATTGTTAAGTGAAGAAAACCAAAAAAGAATGAAAATAATAGGATCCCCAAAGTGGTATAGACCCTAAGTATTGAACCTCACCCAACATGTCACATGTCCATCTCAAGTCCCTAGAATAGGGCCCCTTGTCTTTTTCTGACTTTCAAGAATCAAATCATCTCAGGTGCCAAATGGTGGCCTAAGTAGGGTGTGAGTATAACTCAGTAGGCCACCACCAACAATGTCTTTAAAATATCAAGAAAAGGAAGATAGTGCATGAAAAGTGATAAATGATGATATGTAAGGATAGACAGTACATTAGAAAATTCTAGACTATGTTCATTTAATTTATACTACTCTGGAATTTGGGTTCACAATTTAAGAGTTTCATGACGTAATATACTATTTTTATGTGTTCAATGGATTAAGCACATTAAATATTTCCATTCATGTCGGAATAAAATCAATTCCTATCTCAATAGTAATCACATTATGGAAACCTATAATCCTTATCTCGAACCTCAGTCCTAGTGGAATTAAAATATTAGTGGAATGAAACTATCTCCCCTTCCCTAACCCATGATTTTAGGGGAAAAACTAGAGCCTTGGTCCAACTCAACCATTGGGTGTAGAACCTCAAGTCGATACCCAACTCAAGCGATACATGTGCACATTTTTATTTTTCATTCACCACAATTAACCATATCACAAAAAACATATCCAATATCATTCACAACATCACAATAATATCATTAAATTGGAAATTGACATTATTGTCTCAATCCATTAACACATTCATCATCTGTATTACATAACCAATTTATCCCCATTCCATTTTCAATGCCTATATTAGTATGAAAATTCTGGTATAAATCCAATCCTCTAGCATTTCCCATTACCAAATTTAATCCCTTTTCTAAAGACTACCAAACAACCACTTAGGTCATTACCTAACCTAGGTGTAATACTAAACTAGTATTTCACATCCTTCAAGAATATTTAAATTTCCACTGTAGGCCCTATGTTCTCATGCAATGACATTAAACTTATATAGGTAACTCTATGTCCAGAATATGTCAGCAGACCCAACCAGTGGCCCTACTTTGGTCAAATCATCCTACATGCATCCCCTGGGGATCAAGAGGGTTTCAATTAACCATTTAGAGACCCACTACACAACCTAATGTCAAAACATCCATTAACTCATCAAAATATATCAAGAATAAAAACCCTACATACACAAATCTACACACAGCCCAAGGGATATAACATATAGACCACCTTCCTTTAATATGTTGGCAATCACTCTCAACTGAAGTCTCAGATCTTGATTCAACAAACCCTAGAATATTTAACCTATATATCACTAAAATAAAAGGTTTTAAGAAGTTTTTGATGTATATGGGGAATAAATAGAGACCCAAAACCCAAAAAATTCTTGATTGATATTATCCTTACCCAGATCCTCAATCCACAACTGACGGAACTCGAAACAGCTCTAAGAAGAGGATGATTGGTCCTTGGAAGCTCTTGGATATTTTGGGGCATCACTAGTGGTAGAGGATATTGAAGGAAGGAAAATCCCAACATCCCCTTATTTACCCTGTAAAGGAAATTTTAGGAAATTTTTAGTAGATTCTAGGCCACACGGTTTACCCGCACGCACTCTCTCTCACATAGTTTGCTAGACCATGCGGAATCAACATGAATTTCCATGGCATGCATCATATTCCCTTGCACGGTTTTCCAAACTATGTAGAAACCATGTAGACTACCCAGAACACCCCCTTTCCACCCTTTTTTGGTCACCAAAACCCTAAAACACTCTTGGTACTTCTAAACGACTTGGGAAATAATTTAATTAAACAAAAAGTGGACTAAAACATAAACATAAATAGAAAAATACATTATGAAGAAATATTCAGTCTTACAACCTTCCCACCATATAATGGCTCATCCTCCAGCCTCTCTTCAAAGCATCATTGACCTCCCAAAGGAAAAATATCAGGACATTGGGGTCGCATATCAGATTCTCATTACCATGTTTCTTCATGAACATTTCCATGATTCCATAGAACATGAACAAAGGTCACAAAATTTCCTCGCAAAACTTTCTCACTATGATCCACAACATGAACCGTGTCGTCCTCAAAGGCCGCATCAACCTCAATCTCCACATTCTTGGAATTTATTACATGGGATGGATCAGGGTGATACTATTGGAGTTGTGAAATATGAAAAACATTGTGCATCCCACTATACCACTATGGAGGAGCACATTAGTATTTGAACAGCCCAATTCATTCCACAATCTCAATTGGCCCAACATATATAGGCACAAACATTCCCTATATCAGAATTTGATGGTGACCCAACCGTTGCGAAACCGAAAGAAACACACAATCACCCACCATGAAATCAAGAGGTTTAAAATGTCGATCTTCAAAATACTTCTGCCTACTCCGTGCTATTTCCATATTATTTTGAATAAAACGAACCTTCTATAATGTATACTGCACAAGACATGACCCTAACAACTCAGACACTTCAGCCTCAATCCAACCCAACAGAGATCTACATGGTCTCCAATAAAGTGCCTCAATAGGTGCCATCAGAACTGTACCCTAAATAATATTGTTCTAAGAAAACATAATAGGTGAACAGTTATTTTCCCACGAACCACATAAATATAGTAAATATTCCCTCAGCATGTCTTATAATACTTGAATTGTAGACTTTGTTTTCCCATCTTTCTGTGGGTGGTAAGTTGTACTCAAAAACACATGTGTACCAAGTGACTTTGTTAGTCCCTTCCAAAAGGGAGTGGAGAATCATGGATCCTAATATAAAAATATGATTCATGAAACATCATGTATCTATATAATTTGACAAATATACAACTCACCCAACTGGTCAACTGTATTGGTCCCCTCAATTGGCACGAAATATGTTACATCAGTAAGCTGATCTACCACCACCCAAATTTCATCATTCTTTTGAGGCGTCCTTGGAAGACCCGCCCCGATGTACATCGTGAATTCCTTCCACTACCACTATTGAATAGGTAGTGACTACGACAACCCACCAGGACAATGATGTTCATCTTTCAACTACTGATCGGTAAGGAATCGTTCCACAAACCATGAAACTTTTGTTTTCATTTAGGCCACCAAAATTGCCTTAGAATATTATGATACATCTTAGTCAAACCTGGATGCACTTCCCACTTCAATGTGTGGAACTTAATCATAAACTCTTCTCATACACCTTTCGGCACCACAACATGACCATGAACATAAGCAACTCAATCGGTACCTAATGTCCAACAAGAAGATGAACCCCCACATTTAAGTATTTTTATCATATCCAAACACTATGGATCCACGAAATGAAACTCTTTAACTCTACTTAGAAATTTATATTCAACTTGTATAGATGAAAGGATCATCAATCTATGCACATCCTATACATCCTAATGAATCTCTAAAAACAAGGACATCATCACCCACTCTGAAATAGTTTCCAGAAATAAATGATTCTATGTCTTCCAACATAGAGCATCGATGACCATATTCCACTTCCCGGGTGTGTACACCCATTCAAAATCAAATGAATGCATACAATCTACCCACCATCACTGTTTAAGATTCATTTACCACTGAGATAAGATGTATTTGAGACTTTTTTGGTCTATGAAAACTAGGAAAGGTTCTCCCAACAAGTTCTTCCTCCAACACTTCAAGGCATAAACCACAATAGATATGTAGATGTCATGAGTATGATAACTCCTTTCATGTGGTCTCAACTTCCCCAAACCCTAAGTTACAAACCGATCATCATGCATCAAAAATACCCCAATTCCAACACCAAACGCATCAAAGAACAATGTGTACATCATACCTAGTTCATGTAAGGTCAAAATCAGTGCTACAGTCAGCTGCTTCTTCTACCATTGGAAATCATTCTCACAAGCCTCTGACCAATCATACATAACCCCCTTCTTGGTTATGTATGTGAGCAGAACTTCCAAACGAGAGAAATCTATAATAAACCATTGGTAATAACCAGCGAAACCCAGAAAATACTAAATAAAATTGATTATATTGGGATGCTATCTGGGAACCACCACCTGGAACTTTTTCTAGATCCACAGACACACCTGACTTAGAAATGATGTGTCCAAGAATGGGAGCCTCCTCAATACAAAACAGACATTTTGATAGTTCGGAATAAAGAATAATTTCTCTTAATGTACTCAAGAATATGTAGTGATGTTTTCCATAATCTCCATGTGTTCTAGAGTACACCAAGATTTCATCAATGAAGACCACTACAAAATGATCCAGATATAGTTGAAATATCAGGTTCATCATTTCCTTCAACAAAGATGGAGAATTTGTCAAAACAAATGACATTACATGAAACTAAAATGGCCTGTACCTACTTTGGTACATTTTCTAGGGTATGTCAGAAGGCCTCAACCCAAAATATTGGTATCTCGATCTCAACTAGATTTTAGAAAAAAATGAGTCCACTATAAGCCAATCAAATAGGTCATCGTTTCTAGGAACAGGGTAACAGTTTTTAATTTTCATTTGGTTTAGCTTCTTATAATCAACACATAGCCTCAGTGATCCATCAGTCTTCTTAGAAGAACAAAACAACAGATCCCCTAGGTGATGTACTATGATGTATAAACCCCTAACACCCATATTCCCCTAACTAAACCTTCAGTCCTTGTATCTCAGCAATGGTATATTTGATAAGGTGGAATGAAAATTTCCTCCGCTCCTGGAAACAATTTGATCATGAACTCAGTGTCTCTCTCAAGTGGTAATCCCAAGAAGTCCTCAAGAAACACAACCTAAAACTAGTCCATGACAAAATGGATGAATGGATATAATTTATCCACGTCATCTAACCTAAGGCATACCACTTGGGTTGTGTGTTCTCCCAAATACTTGGGTAGTGGATGTGAATGGCCCGCTCAGGTATCCCACTCACCATGAAGGACATAAGTGATCCTATAGTGAGACGAGAATGTTAACTGACATCAGTAATAGAAGATAGGGGCTTGATATAACACCAACCAATCCATCAACAAGATTAGGTCAAAACAATAAATCTCTAGGACAAATAGATCCCACATAAAACGATATTCACCAACCTCTAGAGCACATCCCTTACACTAATTGATGTCCCCAACTTGAAACCCATATAGAGTATCTAGTGACATTACACCACATGCAGTTTATATAGTTATGCACAAAATAACTACGAACTGAGTAGATATAATGGATTCTGTTTCACTTGTATCACATAATTCACTAGATAGCGTGGAAGCTACTTGAATCATACCTAAAACTACAGATGGTCATGCCTCCCCACCCTCAAGTGTAGCCTAAAATTCATGTATATGACCTTAACATTTACCATATGCTCTATCTAGAGTTCCCTTCATTGCACTTCTTTGTTTGTATGGGTGAACTCACCCAAGAGATCCACGTCCAATGCCTCTTCCAGAACAGCTCATGGAGCTCAAACTATATAATTGATAAGGGGTAACCAAACCCCTTCTAACAGTCGACGTCTGCCTCTAACCTCCATCATTCCCTGAATTTTATGGGTTCATGTAGAACCTCTGCACATGGGATAACTTGTTGGATGCTTAGGACTCAAATGTTGGGATGAGAAACTCGTCACGCTATTCCCTCATCCTACTACACTGATAACCAAAGACCTGGTTACCACATTCAGAAGTTGGCCCCCTCTTATAACCTCTCTGTGCACTTCCACCCTACTAAAAGGTTCCATGTTGCTGATTCTGACTATCAGAATGCACACCACTTACTCGGAAAGCTAGCACCACATGTTCACTACCTGAAGCTCCCTTCAGTTTCCCTTATGAGTTAAGGACTTGATCCACCACCTCATCAAACCTTTTTAAAAGAATGATACTCACCTAAGATGTGATATCATGTTATAGCTCATCCATGAAGTAGTTCACCATTGATTCCTCATATCTCATCATCCCCTGATTCAACCTGAAAAAATCTACATCCTTATCCTACCTCATGGTTTTTTTGAAGATTTCAATGAAATTCTCTTGAAAATACATCCACATCATTCCTCCAGCCTGCTCAGTCTAAACCATAATCTCCCACCAAAATTTATCTTGACCCCTCTGTATATTTCATGCTAACATGAGTCACCTCATGAAAGGAGTCTCTAGATGGTCAGGAATTTTTTGAATGGACCCTATCCATAACTTTTCTTCCTTTTGGACCACCCTCTCTGGTAAAGGTCAGAGGGTGCTGCAGTTTAAACTCCCTGATCATCTCAAGCATGTGTGGCCCCACCTTCCCAGGTTCATGTTCCATAATCTAAATAAAACAAGTTATGTTTTCACAGAACTTCTCTAACATATTATCTTGGATCACCAAGTTCACCTTCTCCACTACTGGAGGAGCATTCTCAGAAATGTCCTCCTTTCACCCAACTGCCACACATCTTTGAGGTGACATTTCTCTACAATGACAAAAATGAACATTCAAATGAAATTATGGAAATATTGAAATGGAAAAGGACATGTAGGTAGACACCTAACTTATCATAACCAAACCAGTTCGTATAAACTATCCTAATCAATCCCACGCACAACTGAATCACTACCCTGGTCAGTCTCTCCTATGTACTTCTCTAACACATTATCTAATTCATATAGTTAAAATCATTATCTTTTATTCCCATTTAAAACCATTTAAATATCCCAATTTACTCTTACAATACGTTAATCCAATTTTTTATCTTTGTAAAGCACCATTTTTAATTACTACTTACCCTTTTTATCCATTCACATTATCCCATTTGGGAAAATTTTATTACATTTAATAAAACTTATGCATCCTCATAATTATATCCCACACACCCATCTCATGTGTGTGTGTCTATAATAATGCATGTCACGTACCTACGTAGGTTCCTAGAATGCTGCATGATAGTACAACCTTGTTCCCTTCTAGACATGAGATAAATATCTCAAAACCATAAAACCACACAACTTGTGATCACCCAATGGTGAAATATCATCAAATATAATAACACACAATAAGAACAACAATCCCCTCCCAAGGTGACTTGTTTTCCCCCTATACATGAGTTTGATACTACCATGAAGGAGCTCATTAGCAAGGACTGACACTTTCCTAACCACATATCTAACTTCCCAAAATAGAAATAAGGAGAAAAGAAGTCCTTTTATCCCATTTTGTAACATCCCTGACCTGGGAGCCACAAATCTGGTCCCCCAAGAAGAGTCACTACATGACCTCAAACACACCTCCCCATTTGCATGAGGTTTCTATCTAACAGCAACGGTCTAATATGTAATGTGGGGAGACGATACCCACAATATTAGAGTATTCTATAGAAGAAAATAACATTAATAATCCAAATAAAGGAAAAATCAATAACATGAATAATTATCCAATTCCCAAAACTTGGTACAACCATATACAACACTAAATATGTCATTCCATGCTATAGTGTAAAGTGTAAAAACCCAAAAAGTATGAAAATAGAAGGATCCCCATAAATGGTTCAAAACCCATGCCTGGAACCTCACCCAACATGTCCCATGTCTATCTCATCTCTCTAGCATAGGTCCATTTCCCTTTCCCTGACCTACAAGCATGAAATCATCTCAGGTACCCAACATCGACCAGAGAAGGGTGTGAGCATAACTTTTCATGTCACCCCGTATAATTTCTACAAAATATCCAGCAAATACAGATTTTTCATGAATGTGATAATTGAATACAAATAAGGATAAACAATTCATCGGGGTATTAAAAAATATATTCATTCTATTTATACTACCATTGAATCCAAGTTCACTACATACAAATTTAATGATTTAATATACCCTTTTCACACTGTTCAATGGATAATTCACATTCAATATTTCCAAGAATATATGAATAAAGTCAAGTCCTATCTCACAAGGCATAAAATTATAACAACCTATAATCCCCACATCGAAGCCACAGTATGGGTGGAATGCCACTATAAGGGGAAGATAACTTTATCCCCTTTACAAACCCTTGCATGTAAAGGAGGAGCTAGAACCTCAATCCAACTCTACCTGTGGGCATATAACATCGAGTCGACATTCCACTCAACCATTCCATGTGAACATTAATATTTATCATTCACCATAGTTATACATATCAAAAAAAACATAGCCAATATCTTTCATAACATCACAACAATATCATTAAATTGGAAATTGAGAATATGGCCTCAATCAACTAACACATTAATCATTTATATTACTTAACCCTATTAACCCCATTCCATTTCATATGCCTATCTCACTAATCATATTAAAGTATAATGCTAAATCCCCTAAATTTTCCCATTAAATTATTTAATCCCTTTTTAACGAAAACCAGACAAAAACTTATGTTCTCGTGCAACGACCATACACTTACTTAGCTAACTCTATGTCTGGGAAATATTGGAACAACCCTTGGGAGTCCCTAATTTGGTCCTGTAATCCTACTTGCTTACCATGGGGATCAATAAAATTAAATAAACCATTTAATTACCCACCGCACCACCACAATTCAAAATCACCATTAACTCATAAAAAGAGGGCAGGAATAAAAATCATACACACATAAATATACACAAAAACCATTGGGTATAACGTGTAGACCAATTAACTTGAATCTGTTTGAATATAAACTCTCAACCGAGGCGAAAGATCTTGATTCATACAATCCTTGATGAATTACCCAAAACCTCACCGAAAAATAATTCTTTAAGAGATTCATATGGATATGGTGATGAAATAAATACCCTAATCTATAAAATAAAAGACAGATGGAGATTATCCTTACCCAGATATTCAATCAGCAACTGACGGCACTCCAAATGGAACTAAGATGAAGGATATTGGTCCTCAGATTATCTTGTAGTTGTTGGGGCGTCACTAGTGCTGGGGGAGGAATAAGGGAGTAAAATACTTGAGTGCCACTTATTTCCCCCATTATGGCATTTTTGTAAATTTTTAGAAGTTTCCAATATTCATGGTTTACCCACATAGTTTTCCAAACCATGTACAAACAGTGAAAGGCTAATTCCCTCATGAACCCTCTCTCACGTGATTTTATAGACCATGAATAAACCATGTGGATTTCCACTACCCTCATGGTCTCCCCTCACATGATTTTCTAAACTATGTGCAAAGAGTGAAGACTACCTAGAAAACAAAATATTTTGTGTCACAAACCCCTGAAACTCCCCTTTCCTTCTTAAGAACTTGGGAAAACATTTATTTAACCAAAAAAGGGATTAAATCTTAATCATAAACAAGAACATAAATTTTAGGAAAATTTGGGATCTTGCAGATTCACCGAGTCCAATTATTCAAATTTGACTTCCCAATATGACAAATGTGACTCTGTCAGAATATGTTTGAGTCATTTCAGAATTCATTCTTCATCCGTATTAAAATATTAATACAGAAATCTTGATATGATTATCCTTCCTAATATGATGACCAAATGAATACAATGACAAGATGAATATGATAAACCAGTGTACATGATGATCATTTAATATGATAATTACCTGAATACAAGACAATCTTGGGTCTTATCATTTTACTTCAATCCTTCGAAACATCTTCGACAAAGCTCGATATGGAAAACTAATTGTCTCCCTTGAAATGTGAAGCTACTCTCTCTTCCTCACTAAATAATAATTCAGTACCAAAAAGTAGACATTACATTTCCCCTTATAGAGGTGACCCAGAAGTTATTTTTGGGAGAATCTAAAATTATTTCCAATTGAAAAAAATTACAACAATTTGCATCACTCAATGAATATCGGTATCATATATAACATCATCAATGCTTCTTGATTCTTCTCAAATCTTCTTCATGACTTCTGTTGTACATGAGTCTTTATTTTCAAGCTGCTTTCTGATTCAAATTTTCAATTCCAATTATCTAAATATTATTTCATTAATATGATTCTATGTTCCAATTAAATGTAAATGAATTATGAAATTGTCAACATTTATCTATTTCTCGAACACAATTCTGATTATTCATTACGATGTGTTATACCAATTGCATAATCAAATCATCTTATTAGAAATTCATTCTCCCCCTGATAAAACATCCATCTATTTTATTTATCACTTTTCCTGATCCTTAGGAATAATGTGAGTCAATTATATTTACTTCTTTTTTTCTTTTGAAAGAAGTGTATGGATCAATTATGATATAATGAAACTTGAATCCATTGAAAAAATATATTTGAACAAAAACTAGAGTTCATATTTCTCTTATGAATATGATACCACTGACTTCTCCCAATCTAACCATTTATTTATATGGTTAATATGATGAAATTATGAATATGATGGACCTATTTTAGCATATTTGTCTTTAGAAATTCCATTCAGTCACACATATGTGCGTGTTTCATGACTAATCCCTGGATTCGAATACATTTAGGACTGGCTTCAAAATCATCTATCTTTCAATGAAATTAATAGAAACATTCCAAAACTCCAAAAACTGACATTCATTATAATATAGAATGAATAAAATTCTCAATAGTTCAACCAACATGAATATAATAGACATGATTAGTATCGGGATGAATATGATCTTCAATATCTATTCTCTATCCATCAAAATCAAATAATTCTAAATATTATTAGAATCATCTCTTTAAATCCCACTTTATTTCAGAAATATTACATCAAATGTTTTCAAAATACATGTGATTTATAAAAACTCAATGATCATCAAATAAAAATCCCACGAAAAATTTCGAGGATGGATTCTTGAGAGAGACTCGTGGGGTGATTCAAAGGAGATTTCGGCAAAACCTAGCTCTCGTTGATTTTGTCTAAGCACGAAGATGGATGGATTTTATCCTCAATGGGAGATCGCTCCTCAGGGAAACCCGTCACCTCAGGATGCTGAAACACTGGATGAAAATCCACGCAAACAGGAAATACCTAATTGAAAATATGTTGTCTCCTTCTGAAACACACTCAAAGGCCAGGATCTTAATTTCGGGAAGGAAAACAAGACTCCTCTATTCAAAAAGCTTGATGACATTGGCTTCTTTGTCGAGGATGACCTGGATGCATTGCGAAAAAGATACCAGATATGAAAATTCTCGGTTCTTGGTGGTGCCTCCTACAATAAATGTGATCATCCCTAGTCTTTAACTAAACTCAAATATAGGATTTCCCACTGTAGGGGATTGCAGAAATGGAAGATGTTGTCTATCTGTAAGGGCTATTATCACGTCCTTCTCTACTCTCAAGATGAGCTCGAATAGGTATGAAGATCTCGAAACCTTCAACTTAGGCCTGGTTTACTTAGAATCTCTGATTGAGATGTCACGTTTAATAAACACATGCACAGGAACTCAATTTCACAGATTTGGGTTAGACTCCATGATCTTAATTGGTTTTTTTGGCATCCCAAAATATTAGATGATGTTGTCTCATGCATTGGTGTTCCTATAAAAATTGATCAAAGGAATTTGAATGTGGAATTAGGCATGTTTTCGAGAGTCATGGTTGAAGTAATCCAAGACTCAAAACTCCCTAATGTTATCAATTTTGTTGCACCTAATTACAAAACTGAAATTATGATTAAATATGAAAAAAACCCCATTTTGAGATGTTTGTAAAATCATAGGACATAACCTCTGTAATTATAGAGTCATTAGGAAACAAGTGGATCCCCCATTTTTAAATGAATTGAAGGAGTTCAGATACAATAAAAAATTTAAATCAAAATCATACATTCCCGATACCTCTAGGAAAACACAGGATGTATGGGTTAAAAAAGCCCATACCTTTTCACCATTAGAAGGTAGATCTTTGTGTGACATTATGGATGAGGAGGAATCCCTCCTCATTGATTCTATCATGGCTAGTGAAATTAAAGAGTTGTTCATCGTGTTATTTCATGCTCATGATTCTAATGACACTAATTTCAATAAGGACACTCCATCATCTGATCAACCCTTGAATTCTAATGAAACATTTTCTTGTAAAACAGTCATAAAAAATGTTACATGGAGGAATAAGGAGGTTTCTGTCAGCCCAGTCGATGAAAACAAGGGTATTTCCTCTCTTAGGGAAGTGATATTGGTATGAATAAGTGATCTGGTTGAAGATACTCTTATCAATCATGAAAATGGCCTGGTAAGCTCACTGAAACATCAAAATGTGACTGATGCAATTTCTCAAGCTGCATGTCCTTCTGATGTTAACACCTTCGTTTCAAATCAAGGTAACAGTCTAAAAAATGCTGAAATAGGTACTCCTAATCATCCTTCCTCTAATTGTATTACATCTAATTGCACATATACTGCTATTTCCATGCAGGCTCATTTTGATAAATCTGCTACTACTTCAATTGATAAAATGAGTATTTTTTCCTTACAAAATACTCCTACTTTAAATCATGACTCTCTGACTGTTTCCTTGGAAACTGTCACTGTGAAATATGATACTCTTGCAGCTAAAAAATCTTTTCTTTCTGATTTAGATAATAGTACAATTTTACTACAAGATCCTGCTTCTGAAAAATCTACCAATCCTGTTTTAGATAATATCTCTGGTTCAAATCTAAAAGTGCCTTCTGGTTCTTTGGTTATCTTACATAAAACACCCTTCAAACTGAATGGTATACCCTTGTCAGCCTCTGACATCTCGGATCCTACTGTCTCTAACCATGAAGCAGCTTTGGAAGCTTCACCTGACTTGGTTTTAGAATATAATTCTGACCTGACATTAACAGATATCCCAAACAAGGCTGACACTCTAGTTGTTCGCATAGAGGGTAGTCTTTTACCAACCCCATCTCCTATTATTTCTCCCAACCCTGTATAGAAGACAAACTCCAAAGTGAGCAAGGATTATTCTACTTTCTCCAATGTTAATTTTCTTGTCAAAAAACCTAAACCAAACTTCTCTTAGGATGTCAGATGATCAGAGAGGAAGAAATGATCTGGAAAATAAAAAAGGGTGTTCTAACCCAAAACACAATTAAAATGAATCTACTCTCTTGGAATTGTCAATGTATTGAAAACTCGGACACTTTAACTGTCCTTAAAAGGTTTTTGTCAATACACAAACCTAAATTTTTTGCTATTTCATAGCCTAAAGTCAACATCACCTCTAAACATTAGAAAATATGCTCTCTTAATTACAACTTTCTCGGATCTTGTAAAGATGTCCTCTTGGTTTATTCTATGTGGATTTTTTACCACTCTTCTTTACAAAACATTAATGTTATCTAATTTTTTGATCAATAGTTTACTTGTGACTTCTATTAGGAATGAAAACCTATTTTTTTCAGGATGATATACGGAAAAAATAGATACCAAGAAAGAAGATCCCTCTGGAAGGACCTCACTATTTTGGCTAACAACATTTATGACCCTTGGGTTGTAATGGGAGACTCTAACGCCATTCTCAACTCCAGTGAGAAAATGGGTCCCTATCACTTATACATATCTTCAAGAGTTTTTAGGACATCTATGGAAGATAAAAACCTTGTGTAAATCAACCTAACAAGTACTAAATAAACCCAGTATAGAAGGCATCACAATAAAGTAGTATCCAGTAAACTGGATATAGCCTTTATGAATATACAGACTTTGGATAAATGGGATAATGTCTCTAGCATCACCCTCCCTATATTAAAATCTGATCACCATCCTATTTTGATCAATATTCATTCTAAAAACTGTAATCCTATCATACCTTTTAGATTCAACAACGCTTGGTCCACGGACACAGATTGTGTTACATCGATCAGAACTTTTTGGGATAATATGAACCATCAACATGATACTTTTTCATGTATCCTCAAACATAAAACTTTAAATAAATCCCTCAAGGGCTGGGGTAGATCTAAATGTAAGAAAATTGATGATGACATTTCTCCTCTTGAAGAGGAACTGGTTCAATTGCAAATACAGAAAACTAATTATGATTTTACTTTTAATCCCCAAACGGAAATAAACATTTTAGGGAAACTCAACTCATTACTCACTTTCAAAGACAAAATGAGTAAATAAATATTTAACGCTAAATGGTTGTCTAATGGTGACATAAACACTAAATTCTATAACTTTCATCAACGGGTTAATAAATATTCTCGACCTCTTGCTAAACTCTTTCATGATGATCAACTTCTTGACTCAGAAAAATCTATTTCCAACCATGTTGTTTCTTATTTCAATAACATTTTTAATGGCCCGAATGTAAATATTGGTCTTAGGCCTGATATTATCCTTCTTTTGACAGATGATAGTTACAATTCATCCCTCTTAAACATCCCTCTGGATCATGAAATTAGAGACACTACTTTCACTATAAAACTTGATAGTGCCCCTCGCCCAGATGGTTTTAAAAATGGATTCATTCAACGGAATTGGGATGTCATTCACTTGGATGTTTTCAAGCTTGTGAGGTCCTACTTCACCAATGGTTTTCTCCCTCATGGTCGAAAATCTCAATTTCTCACTTTAATTCCCAAAATTGACAAGGCCTCTAAGATTCACCAATTTTGACCAATTTCCCTAATAGACACTCTTTACAAAATTATTACCAAAATAATTTCTAATAGACTTCCCCAATTTGCAACAAAATTTTCTATTGGAATCAATTTGGTTTTATTAAAGGCAGGTCTATTCAAGACTGCATTTTCCTTGCCTCTGAATGCAGAAACAGTTTAAACAAAATCACGAGGAGAGGAAATGTCACCAACAAACTTGATATTAGAAAAGCTTTTGATACCCTAGATTGGAGTTTCATTTTTAAAGTCTTAAATTTTTTTTGGCTTCAAGGATACCTTTGTAATGAAGATAAAATCCTTGTTTAAATATGATTCAATCTCCATTTTTTTAATGGCTCCCACAAAGGCTACTTCAAATGCACATAAGGTGTTAGACAAGGAGTCCCTCTCTCGGCCATCCTCTTTGTTATCTGTGAGGATTACCTCAGCAGACTCATCACTCAACTTATCAATCAAAATAGACTTAATCCCATCCAGGATGCCAGAAATCTTAAGGTCCCTACCCACCTGTTATATGCTGATGGCATCATCTTGTTTTTCAAAGGTGACCAAAAGAATATTCAATTGCTCAAAAACACTCTTTCTTATTATGAGGAGGTTTCGGGGCAAACTATTTCTCCAAAAAATCACATATTTTCTTTTTAAACAATTCTTCCCCACAAAGGAAAGCTATTATCACTACTGATCTTGGTGTCGAAGAAGGTCTCTTCACCTTCACCTACCCGGGAGTTCATATCTTTTGTTGAAGACCTAAATCCTACTATTTCACCAACATCGTTGATGAAATTACAAGTCAACTCTTCTCTTAGAAAGGAAAACCCCTTTCCATGGATAGTAGAATATGTCTCGTCAAATCACCTGTTATCTCTAAGATGGTCTACTCTCTCATGATCTATAACTGTCCGATATGAACCATTAAAACAGTCATTACCAACATTAAGAACTTCATTTGGACGGGAAATATTTTTGAAAAAAAACTTGTCACCATCCCATAGAAGACCTATTGTAAACCTTTATATAAGGGATATTTTGGTATTAAAAACATAAAATTTTTCAATGATTCCCTTCAGGCTAGAATTACTTGGAGATTAATCAATTATATCTCTAATGCTCTTGACTTCCTCAATCACAGATTTCTCAACAAACTTAAGAATGGAAACCTTAATTGTATTAATTCCTCTATCTGGCCATCCCATAGACATTCATTTCATAACATTATGAAAAACTCTAGATGGATGGTTAGAGTCGGATCTGATATAAATTTTTTCTTGATAATTAGAATGTCACCCCTTTAATCTCCATTTTTTCCACCTAACACTCCACCTGATAACACTTGTCACACCATAACGGAAATTCTTTACACTCACATGAATGATCTCCCAGACAATATTTCTCAAATCATTGATAAATATCCGTATAATAACTCTGATGACTTTCTTGTCTGGGAGCCGGCTCCTAATAGAATTCTTGACTCCAAAAACGACTACAAGAAAAAATTTCATAACAATAAATCCAACTTCCAATGGTTGATTAATTTTAACAAGGATTCGATCAAACCTACAAGACTCTCTCTTATTTGGCATATTTCACACAACATATTTCCCACTGAGGTCTGCCTCTAATATTTTGGTATTCAACATTGTTCTAGGTGTCATATATGTAACCCAAATAGAGAGGATACAAACCATCTTTTTCTATCATGTGCTATAGCCTATGCTTTATGATACTATATTTTTGACATCTTTCACTGCAGATGGTTTATACCTGACTCGATATGATATAATTTAAAGAAATGTGTTGGTCATGAAGCTTCTCAAAAAATCAAAAACATCATCCTCTCTGTCGTTGATGAGCTCCTACATGTGATCTGGTATGATAGAAATGTTATCATTCTTAATAAATTCTCATTAAATCTCAATGCGGGGAAATCTTAGAATCTCATTGTAGTCCGAGAGGCTACTTCGATCCAAAAATCCCACTGCAGTAACTATGTTGAAGATTGGGAGATACTGCAAAAAATCTGAGTTGATGGCATCTATCAACAACCCAAAAGTACCTTTGACGTATTTTGGTAGGCTCCCATGCCAGGATGGATCTAAGTAAACGTGGATAATGCCTTAAAGTGAAATCTTGGACCTGCCGCCTGCGGGGCGATTTTCAGAGATTCTTCTAGCCAGTTCCATGGTGGTTTAATTGGCATATTTGGTATAGCTTCATAGTTGGAAGCTGAAATGATGGCTGTCATCCATGCTGTCAATTTTTTCCTTCAAAAAGGATGGAGAAATCTCTGGATCGAAAGTGACTCAACAACCATTGTCCAAGCAATTTGGAATGGGGTCATTCACCTGGCTTGGCTTCTCACCGCCCTTTGGATGAAGTGTCTGAACTCGCTCCTGAAGATTGATTATATTACCACTCATTCCTTTCGGGAAGCGAACATTGTTGCTGATTCGCTTTCAAACAAGGGCGTTCACCAGGATATTCTTTGGTTAGACGACCTTCCTCCTAATCTTTTTCAGATTTTTGATAAAGAATGTAAAAAACTCCCTACTTTTCACCTCATCTATCACTTTTGTTTTTTATTTTTAATAAATTGATCTTTGTTCTTTGACCAAGGCATCACCCTCTTTTAAAATAATCCCATTACAATAATAGGCATAAAGACTCTATTTTACTCCCATACAATCATAGAATTCAAACCGAATTCAGTGGGAATCCAATGAACATTTACTTCCAGAAAAATTTTTCCTCAATACAATAGAACTCTTTATGAATTGTGGTTTATATTACTTGAATATTCTTTTCAGTATCATTTATATACAAATGGTGGGGATTTCCTTTTTTCTCAAATTTCCTTTCATATTTCTATAGCATTCTTGATTATAGAAGGCAATAAATAAATATGATCATATTCTTCATCATCTTGGTCCTAACAATCTTCCCATATAGATTTTTTTGGCAAACAAAGTTTCATAAATCATTGAAATTTATATTCTCATGTTATGGATTACCTATCTAAAGTTCTAAGGCAATATGAGCTAACACATTATAGGACACAAAAATTATTGATAGAAAAACCATGATGTCAAAAATAATTTATTATTAATAGATCCTCAGTAATTATTTTCATCATCCTTTCATCATCATTCCTTGAATGAATTTTTTTTTCAAAAAACTACTCCAAAAATAGATATAATATTTTATACACTCATAATTAATAATTCATATATTACCACTAGTCACTCTATTTTCATTTATTAAAATTGATAGATTTATGAAACCATTGATATCAACCCCTTGACAACAGTATCCAAATATTATAAGAGAGAGGGGATATAAAAAATTCCTCACCCTTTATGAGAGAGAGGTTAGATTCCCATGGTCAACCTCAATTTACAAATTATATTCTTCCCTAATTGTTTCGTGAAAATTTCTACAACATGTTCATTTGTTGGAACATAATCCCTATTCAATTCATCATTCTCTACATGTTCTTCGATAAAATGATATTTGATATCAATATGTTTTGAAGAAGATTATTAAACTAGATTCTTGTTGATAATTATTGTACATTGATTATCCCAAACAAAATGAAACGGTAACCTCACCTCAATAAGTAAATATTTTAACTATGTTATCATCCATACATGTTGAGTAAATTTTTGTGTGGTAGCCACATACTAAGATTCTGCCATACTAAGAGTTGGTATTTTGTTCTATTATTTCCATCTAACACAATTCATTCCTATAATGGATACTCCACCATATGTGGATCATCTATCTTCAAAATTTATTACCCAATCAGAATCTAAATACCTAAAAAAATCAATACATTATATACTGTAATAAATGATTACAAAATTAATGGTTCCTTTGATGTATCTAATAATTCAATTTCATTAATGTAAATGTCATTTAATTGTAGAACTATAAATAATATCACATATAGTAAGAAAATAATTAATGTTGGGTCATGGGGAAGTCAAATTCAATGAACATCTAATGAACATGAAGAATTCATTCGGACCAAATTGATTTCCTTCTACATCATTGGACAACTTTGTTCGCACTAAAATCAATGTGGAAACATGGTTTGAGTTTTCCATGTAGAGCTTCTATAGATGTTCCTAGTAATACATTTCTTGGGAAATAAATATATGTTTTTTCTTTTGAAAAATTTGTAACCCAAAAAAGTATTTCATTTCCCTCCATATGGTAAATTCAATCACAAGTATCTTCTCTTGAGAAAATATTTCACATCATATATTATCATTACCAAGAAATATAATATCATCAACATAAATAATTATGATGATTGAATACTCCTAAATTTATCGGATATAAAGATTTATATCAAATATTCCTTACATGAAACCCATCTTCCTTAAGAAGCATTCATCTTGGAATACCATGTTCTCAGAGATTTTTACCCCATTCAATGCCTCATTCAATATGGACCCATAACATTAATCATTCCCAACAAAAAATCATCATGGTTGTTCAATTTAATCTCTATCATCAAGATCACATTCTATAAAACAAATTTAACATCAATTTGAAATATTTTGTTACTTCATTGCCCATAAATAGTATGAAATTTTCTATTTTTTATAAGAACTCCATCAGATAAATGGATTCATTGAAAAAAAATCCATCAATTTGTGAATACACTTTTCTCAATAATCATGCATTTTTTCTTATCACTTCAACATATAAATTCATCTTGTCCTAGAAAACCAACTTAGTTCCAATAATGTATTTTTATTAGATTGGGAATGAGTTCACATATGTTATTATTTTAAATCAAATATACCTCTTCATTATTTGATGGAACCATTCTATATAAAAATATTATTTAATTACATCATTCAGATGCACATCGGAATACAAATATGTATGTGTAATATCATTTTTAGTTCATCTTGTTCGAAACTTCATATGTTGATCCCCAATAATATTCTAAGATTCCACATGATTCCTCATCATAGGATGATATTTTGAAGTATCATCCCCATGAATATAAATAGTTGAGTCTGATTTTCCTCTTTTAATATGATTTCAATTGTTCATATCCTTATCAAAATTACTATCATAACAATACTGCTCAATATCATTATCAGCCAAAATGTGTTTGTCTTCCACATATATTTCAATGAATTTCCCATAAATTGAATAAAACATTCTTCTTGTTTCTTTTTCGATAAATCTATACCCTCTTCCTTCTATAGCATATCCATTAAATATTCCATCATCACTATTTTTAACAAATATTCCATAGTTTCCACCTTTCTTTAGTATAATACATGGAATACCTAAAACTCTTTTGTGTTTCAAATATGGATTTCTTCCATTAAACAATTATTATAGTTTAATATTTGAATTATGTTTTTAGAAACAATGGTTTTGAATAAAAATTGAAGTGATCATGGATTTCCTCTTGTATTAATAAAAAATTCCATGATCAGGTAAAATAGTTCTTCCCATTTCAGAAAATATTTAATTATTTATTTCTGAAACCCCATTTTGTTAAGGAGTGATGAGGAAATATACTCATTCTAAATTCCATGATTCTTAAGAAATCATTAAAAATCATCACTTCTGTATTCACCATCATTTTATGTTCTCAACATCTTCAATAATACTCACTTTTCTTTTCAAATTTTCTCCTTAAACATTTAAAATATTTAAAAGCCAATGATTTATGATTCATATACATAAAACAAGTAATTAGTGTAAAACCAAAAATGAATGTAATGAAGTACTCATATCCATTTAATTATTGTTTCCTCATTGGTCCATAGATATCAGAATGAATCATCTCCAGGGGTTGATTTGAACAAATATCTACATTTTTATGTACTGATTTTGTATTATCACTTTTATGGAAAATATTGCAACATCCATCTCTTGTTCTGGAAATATTTAGGAATGTCTCGGGCATTATCTCTCTTTAAAAATTTTGTCATGTTTGTTTGAAACATGTTCCCCAATTATTTATGTCACAATTGATTATCTTCCACCATACACAAGTAACCAGAGTATTTTATTTCACCAACTTGAAACATATTCCATTTTGTACATTGGCCTCTTGTAACTATCCTTCCATCTTTTAAACATTTCCCAAAAAATGAAATAATTTCTAAAAATAACTTTTTTATCCTAACCAAAAAGTTGTGAAAATAAAGAAAATTATGTTTTAATCCATCATCATTTATAGATTTCATGGATTTTAACTTTTCATTTCCAATGATGGATGATCCAAAAACATTAACGTTTATAGATTCATAATTTACATATTCCATTCTTACTTCATTAAACTATTTCACATACTGAAGCAATATAAAATAAAATTTCATATGAGTAGCGCACCAACTATAAATAATAAAAGATCATTCTCCTTTTGAATTATTCAGAGCAATTTAAAAAACAAGCAGTTTTTTTATTCATTTTTGTTCTTCAATTTGGATTTTGAAAATTGTTGACATTTTTTGTGTGAAAAAAAATGCGTGATAACTTTTTTCAATATATATAGGATCTTCACATATTTGACAAATATTTTCTAATGGTTGGAACCTATATTCATTACATACTCTTACCTTCCCATTTTTCTCTAAAATAGACTTATTTTACTACTTTCATTTAAGAGATTGATTCCCCATAAAATAATTCATTTCATAGCCTATGGAGTAATAGATATGTTTTTGGATGAACAAAAATAGTTTTTTCATATGTCAGAATCCACCACAAATACCATCAGTAGATATATAAAGATAATTTTCCATAGAAACATTCATAATGATAGAAATTGTTAATACGTTTCCCTATAACCTTCTTGTCTTTCATATCTAAGCCACTAACATTTATGTTATCAATTAGAATCATCCATTTTATTTCATCTTTATCAGAATAAGAATTATTAGAAATATTTTTTTATTTAGAATATTTTGGAACTTCTGAATTCCCAACATTTTTAGTCTTGGCCGCATACATAACATTCCCATATTTCTTATTTTCAGAAACAACTCCATATTTCTTCCCAATTATTGAATGTAAACTTTTTTTTATCAATCTCAGGTTCCTCCTTTAAATTACCCTCACTAGGTTTATAGATATATTAATCAAACATGTATTTCAGTATTCTTCATTAGAAAGATTTTGTTGGAAACATTATTCTCTTCCCTTTTCTTTCACCTTCACCTCTTTATGGTCATTACAATTATTTTCTTCTCAAAGTTATTTATTCCAATCATCAAATTTTCTCACCACTATATCCTTCAAATTTGGAATACAGTACTGATTTTTTGTAGAGTAAAATTCATCTTCAATCATAATAATTTTCTTTTCATGCCTTCAAATAATTCTTAATTAATATCTCCATTCTTCATTCAAATAAAATTTATGTTGAGATTCTTCGTCTCCATAACTAATACTTCTAAACTAATCATTATTCACAATTGTAATAAATTTATTCTCAATAACATCTCTTTATATTTTTTGGATTCATCAAAGTTACCATATTATTTTTAATATTTAGATAAGAAACATCCTCTTTTTTATTTTATGATTTTTCTATCTTTCCCTATGGAATTATATTTTCCATAATCTCATTGTTTCTCTGACAATATTCTTACCTGCTTTTCATCTTCATCATTATCAAATTCTTTCTCTATTTATGGAAATATAGCTACAAAATTTTCAATAAATCAACCTTTAATAAAATTAAAGGGGCATTTCCCTTTTCATTTCCCTAAACATCTATTCATATTTTTAAAAAATACGGAAAAATATAATAAATTTTTTTACATACCTCATTTTCAGAATCAAATTCAACACCTTCATCTTCAAAAATAATCTTCTTTTACTTTTATTTTTTAGAAAGCCGTAATGAAATTTCTTGACCAATTCCTATTTTTTTAATTTTATAACATTTTTTCTCCGCAATTCATAAGTAATGAACATCATATATAAATCATCTAGGGAAAATGTTTCAGGATCTCTATCTTCTAGTTAAAAAAACGTTTCCATCATACATGTTAGGAAAGATTGTCAAAATGTGTCCTACAATTGTAGAATTATATAACATTTACCCAATACATCTAATAGTGATGACAAAATCATTTACCCTAGAAAAGAAACACCTGATTTATTTTTATTCAACCATTTTCAAGTATTCATACATCAATATCTAGATTTTTAATTTTTTTCCATCTTTACTTTGGAATATACATCATATATGTTTCTCAATTAATAGCATGTACATTTTTTGTGGAATCTCTTTTCACCCTTACGAATTCATGTTAGAAAAGTGATGATAATAAATCATTTTGGATCGTGCATATTTCTCAATATTATTCTTTTCAACATATGTAATAAAAAATTTATTATCTATAAGAGGAAACCCATATATTTCATCTTGAAGAAGATAATATCCAATATAAATAAGATAATTAAAATTTATATCCTTCTAGATATGATAATTCTTTCCACTTTAAATTAGAATACCTTTATTTTTCCCCCAATTCAAATACTTCATGACATTCTCTTGAAAATTGTATCAAATCATAATTCAGTAGAAGCTTTCACTCAGATACATGTTGAATGTTCCCAGTCTATATAATTGTACAACTATGAGTGGGATGGGTGAATATGTCATGTTTTTTCTTTTATGATTCCTTGAAATTGAAACAACCTTTGCATATTTTTAATGATATTATTTCCTTCTAAAAACAATTCAAACACGCATCCATAAGAACGCAAGTATTTATAAGGTTCACTATTCAATAAGAGTAGTTACATCCTTGTAATGGTTTCTATATAATCCACCACCACACAATCCACTAGAAAAAAATCCTTTTAAATCAAATAAAATGAGGAGGATATTCCCTTTCACTCTTATAGAATAGTGAAAAGAATCAAATAGTGTGTTTACACCTTCAATCACAATTGGGGTAATAAAATATTATTTATTCACACATTTAACCTATACTTCCCTTTAGAATTACAAAAATTCATGCCCTTCAAATAAATTCAAAAATTTATTACCAAAATGATGGTAAAAAAATCATAAACATTGATATAGAATTAAATATGATTGACTAGTCTAATTCTTCCAATATGATTCTGTAACACTGTATCCCCAGTTACCTAGAGTCGGTGCATTATTACATATCATTGGAATGATAGAATGAATCATGTTATGAATGGTCGATATGTTTAGTAGCCTTCGAAGTAATAGACACATATATATGCTTTACATTACTTCCTCAAATAAAAAAACAACATTGTTTCCCCGTTGAACACTCTTATATCACATATACTATTCTTGTAGGATAATTGCTATATACTTAATTGCGTCTAGGAAAAATAAATCCTAAGAATGGGGTGAGCTCAGATGCTCAGTACGGATAAAAATATAGCAGAAATTAAAATAAATAAGCATACACATTTATTTCAATGTATATGAATAAAACAAAATACTTTTTCACTTAAACATTTGAATAATATGGAGAAGATAAATCAAATAATTCCATTTACTTATTCATGTGGATATTCTAATAGTTGAATAATCACATGTAACATCAATAGCCAGTTTGAAAATGATGGAAGGCATAATGACAGACATCATAACCACATAGTCAAGGATTCATGAAAATACTACAAATATGATTTTTTCAAGGCCTTGTGCCAATATAGTATTTTTTCACGTGATACCAACTGATGCATCAACGGGCAATAGCATGCTCCACCTTTCACGTAACATGTCCAATGCATTCCTCATATGAAATGGTTGAAAGATAACATAATCATTCCTATGAAAACAAGCATATGAAATGTCAATACATTATATATAAACCATTAATGGTATAATAATAAAACATTAACATTCAAAAATTTCACAAAAATTAAATACAATAAGGAAGATTGTATCATAAAAAATAAGCTTTGAACAAGTGTATAATCCATCAAAGGATGTGACATAGATAAAATCAAAACTATTTGACAGAGATATCTCGTTGTATTTTAAAATTATTTAAATGTAACATTATTATAAAAAACATTTATTTAGAAAAATTTATATAATCTTTTAAGGGAAGATTCAAATGTGTTATAATAGTGGAAAATAACCTCACTCACCATATAACTTGAAAAATAATTTATCCTTAATTCATCTAAAAGGTCATAAAGTACCTTGTTTGGAAGACGTCTAAAAGATTCATTTATAAAAATTCTATAAAAAAATTCAAACAAGGGTATTAATGACTTTAAACCATAGTCTCTGAATGAGTAAAAGTGGTTTGAAATACCTTTTTAAGAAACACATATGTGGGTGATAAAGAGGTCCCAGTATATACTCACCTATAAACAACCTCGGATAACTTAGAGATTTTAAAATTAACACTTACCTTATACTTTTCTTTGATAGAGGGTATGTTAACCTCCTATATAATTTTGAAATAATTTTTATTAAATTATATAAGAACCATATAAATATATATGATATCATATATGATATGTTAATATTTTTTTTGTAAATGATATTTTAGTAGTATCTTCATTTTGGGAGTTAACTAATTTGTTTTCCTTTATATGAATTGTTACATATGCCATGTTTTTTATGGATAGGATTTACATGATTAATATCTATAATGATATTATGTTCTTAAAAATTATTTTTTATCATGAAATGAAAATTATTCTTTAATGGTTATGAAGGAGAATTAATCTCATCATGTTCGTGGATACAGTAATTCGTACGTACGCATGAGTGACAATATAATTATATTGATGGTGAAATATTATGTAATTAGATGGTATTTCATATATATATAGAATAATTTACATTTAATTTTTGTTATTTAAATCATTTATACTCATTATTATATGCATACAACTAATGAAGAGTTGAATAACAAATAATACCATGACATGGAGACGGTATGACAAACATATGCACATATGGTGACTTTTCAATAATAGGATTTATAGAATAATACATATGGTTGTACGATATTTATAATAACAGAAAATATTGTATAAGGTATTGGAGTTATTATTTTGGTATGGAAAAAATAAAGAGGAATGGGAAGAAGAAAAGAACTTTGAAAGAGGTGGTGAAATTGTTACCTCTTCATCGAGATATTCATTTTTATTTAAAAAAAGGGATCCTTAGTTTGGATTATGATAAAATTAAGGCCACTAGGTTAATTGTGAGTAGTTTATTAGATATTTTAGTAGGGGTTTTAAGAGACATATGGTTTTGGAGTTTTGATTTTGAGATAAGGGGAAGTAACTTTTTATAAGATAGGTGAGGGTCACATTAGGGAATGCTTGAAACATTATTTTATAATACAATAATTTTTGGTTTATAATATATTGAAAATGATTTATTTCGAGGATAAGGTGTCTATGGGTCGAACAAATCTAAAAATTAGGTTTTATACAGGTTTAGGTCACCATATTAACCTTATCTTTTTGATTTAACAGAGAGTTAAATATTTTAACTTTTACAATGGCTTCATGTACATTTATATTACATAGTTAATAAACATACAATAAAATAAAAAGAGATCCCCATGTGGTTCATTAATGACATATATATTATTATATAAGAATTTTGGCCGAATGTTATATTTTTAAGAATATTATATCAATTAATAATATATTATTTTTTTAAAAACTTATTTATATCAATTTTGACACTCTTTAGTATTTGGTTTTTGTGAAAGTAATAACAATATTATCACTTAAAAAAATTAATCAACTCTTATATGTCATATTCACCTATAACATTCATTGAATAAAAAAATAGTCTTAATTTTCAATGATATTGATATTTATAATATCAATTATTTTAATATTTCAATAACAAGGTAATTATTACATCATCATTATGTCATAAATAAATTTAATTACTTAATGTCTAAAAATTATAAATAAAATACATTTATGTATGAAAAATTTATAGAACTATAATGAATATTTATAGTCAAATTTATCTTCTGTATAGCCCTATATTAAAAATGATGTTATTATTAAACATTGAAATTTAATCTTCTTTAAATAATATAATAATAAATGTCATAATCTAATCCATGTGGGAAAAAAGGATCATATTTTATTCCTAAGGATGATTTTAGTCGAAAAAATTTATCCAATTGAATTAAGACAAGTGTTAGGGTAATTATAATATCATTTTTACCATTAATTGCCTTATTTACTTTTAACCGTCTTCAATAAAATTCAAAAGTTACTATTACCAAAAAATTATTTTCATGCTATTGAACCAAATTTTACTTACTGATGTCAACCTTGTTTCATGAATTTTTGAAATTCAATTTACATATGTGGTTAAATTTCGTTTTATGCAAATTTGAAAATGCACCCAGAAGGTTGGTAAAAGGCGGTTAAAGGATCAATAAAATTTTATATATCTAATATTATTTTAAAATGACTCCAATGAATTAAATTTGACATATATAGGTCTTATGTATCAATTTTTACCCAAAAAATTTAATTAAAATAAATTCTTAATTAAATAAAATGAATGTATTAAACAATAACACAGTTTTTTCACAATTTTTCCAAAATTGAAAGTTTTACGAAAAATAAAAAAAATTACCCAAAGTTAATTGGATATTCTGAATCCAAAAATGATGACCACTTTGATAAATAAAATTTGAAAAATTTGAAAAGGTGTGTATTACTATTCATAATGGCTAGTTTTATTAGTCATGGTGTGCTGGAACACAATGTTGTGTACAACGCATGCTATTATAATATTCAAAGAGAAGTGTATCATGGATGCATGGGGTGTTACATTTTATCCATCTATCAAATAATTTCGTCCTTGAAATTTCTATAATATTATAGTATAAAATGATTTGGGTGGTTATTAATCGTAAGTTCCTAGGGTTCCCACATTGTCTCTTCTATCTTATAGTAACTCTGTAGAACTTTTTCTAGATTATTCGCCCAGTTTCACAACACTTGTCCTTTAGTATCATGATTCTTGACAGGGTTTTCTCAATAAAACATATCGGGTTCCAGTTCTATTTCCTCATAGGTGAGTAAATGTGTTGGGTTAGGTATGTAATTTCTCAATAGTGATACGTTGAACAAATCATGAACATTTGAGAGACTTGGATTAATTACCAAATAGTAAGCTACAAATAAAATTCATTCTAGAATTTTGAAATGTCTGATATACCAGGGTCTTAATTTACCCTTCTTACCGAAACAAATAACACCCTTCTATGGAGATATCTTCATGAAAACAAGATCATTTACTTAAAATTCTAAATCCTTTCTTCAGTTATTGGCATTTCTCTTCTGCCTACATTAAGATACTTTGATGTGGGTTTGTTAAATCATCACCTTTTCTATTGTTTCCCCAATAGGTTCTAGGACTAAGAATTTTCTTTCACCAACATCATCCCAAAAATTTGGTGTGCGACATCTCTTTCCATATAATGCATCATATGGGTCCATATAAATACTTGAATGGAAGCTATTATTATTGTTAAATTTATCCAGTGGTAAATATTTATCCCATATACCTTGAATGTCATGTGAGTAAGATATCAACATGACTTTTAATATTGGAATAGTTTGTTCTAATTGTCCATCAGTTTCTGGGTGGAAGGAATTACCCAAACGATGTTCATGATCCAGGGATTTCTGAAGACATTTCCAGAATCATGATGTAAAACGGGGATCACAATCAGAAACAATCGATATAGGTACACCATGATGTCTGGAAACTTCATTAATATATAGTCTATCTAAATGTTCAAGTTGTAAATCTTCTCTTATTGCATGAAACTTTTCATACTATGCCAGACGATCAAAAATAACCCATATTGAATCATTCCTACTTGGGGTCTTTGGTCGCCCCATAACAAATTCCATCATAATATCATCCCATTTACACTTAGGTATGAGAAGATGTTGCATGGCTCCTCTGGGATATTATGTTCCAGCATTCACTTGTTGAAAAACCATACATCTTGAAACATAATCCGTAATCTCCCTCTTCATGTATTCCGACCAAAAATGTTCATTAAAATCTCTATAAATCATAGTGTTACTAGGGTGTATAAAGAAATGAGAGGTATGAGCATCATCCAACAATTTCATTTATAGATCAGGTATGTCTTGAACACAAAGTCTCTTCCCAAATTTAAAAATTCCATCTTCGTATACAAATTCAATCAATCTCCCCTAATTCCCAGCTTTAATTTTCTTTTGAAACACATTATCATCAGTTTGAGAACTTCATTTCTGTTATAATAAAGTTGTATTTGCAAAAATTTGAAAAAGTATTGATGTTTCACCTTCCACGATTATTCTCATATCCATCTTTACTAGATCCATAAACATATGATCCATTTCAACTCACATTTTTTCAAAACACCATGATCCTTTATACTCAAATCATCAACCACCATATTTACCTTCCCCAGCTAGTATTGTGTAGTGAAATCAAAATCTTTTAGTAGTCCAAGCCATCGTCTTTGCCACATGTTTCATTCCTTCTATGAAAAAAATATAATTCAAACTATTCTGATCAGTATATATCTCACATTTTTCACCATATTGATAGTGTCTTCATATATTCAAAGAAAAGATTACAGCTGCTAACTCAAAAGAATGAGTAAGACTGTTTTTTTCATGAATTTTTATCCGATATAATGCATAGGCAACAAACCTATCATTCTACATAAGGACACAACAAAGTCCTTTTATTGAGGCATCACTTTAAATAAAAAACCCATCATTCCCCGATGGTAGAGTCAAGATATGATTATTGACTAATCTTCTCTTCATTACTTTAAAACATTATTAACACTATTTTTTCCAAAAAAATTTAACTCCTTTACCAGTGACCTTGGATAATAGGTTATCCAATTGGGAAAAATCTTGGACAAAATGCTGATAAAAACCTGTTAAACCAATAAAACTACATACCTAAATTATACTCCTCAATGCTGGTCATTCATTTATTGCTCTTGTCATTGACGGATCAAAAGAGATTCCATCCATAGAGAATACATGTCCATGAAAAGAAATCTCCTAAATCAAGAATTCGCACTTGCTAAACTTCCCATATAATTCATTTCATCTAAGAGTCCTTTGAATAGTGAACAAGTGATTTTCATGATCTTCATAGATTTTGGAGTAAACCAATATATAATCAATAAATACCACTAAAAATTCATCAAGATATTCCTTGAGAATTCTATTCATTAGATCCATGAAACATAGAGGGTGCATTAGTCATTCCAAAATGCATTATTGTAAACTCATAATACACATACCAGGTACGAAAAGTTTTCATCGGAATGTCTTCCTTCTTTAGACACAACTGATAATATCCAAAACAAAGGAAAATCTTTGAAAAATATTGATCTCCATGAATTCGATTGAATAAACCATAAATTCTAGTTAGGGGATTCTTGTTTTTATTGTTATAGCACTGATCTCTCAGTAGTTAATGCATAACCACCTAGATAAATCTTTCTTCTAAAAAAATAAGGGCTCCCCATAGAGAAAAAGTAGGTTGAATTAATCCTTTATTACTCAATTCATCAAGTTGTTTATTTAGTTACACTAAATCCACAGTGTAAATTCTATAAGGGGTTTTTGATATGGGCCTTCAACCAGGAATTAAATCAATCGAAAACTCTATTTATCATTCTGGAGGATACCCAGGTAATTCCTCTAGAAACAAATTAACATATTATTGTACAATATTAAATCCTCTTTTTGAACATTTCATTCCCCAACCATAGTTATTTGAATCTCTTCCTCTATAATAATTGAATTTAGTAGAGCTATTGGGGGTGGATCAAAATAAGAATCAGATGGTGACATTTCTACGCAAAAGATAAGGTGTTCCTTACCATAATCGAAAATTGTAACCTCCTTCTTCATACATTAACTTTTTCACATCATTTTTCGAAAGACAATCCATACTAAATATTATATCAAATTAAATCATGGGTATGATGTTGTGATCAGTAGATAAATCATGTTTATATGCCTTAATGGGAATATATTTACAAAACATTATTTCAATGATAATTTCCTAAGGAGTTTTGACTAAAAACACCCTGGTTAAATAAAATTAGAAATATCTAATTTCATTAGCAAACATGGAAGATATGAAACAATGTAATGATCTATAATCAAATAAAGCATTGACTAAACATGAGAACCCCATTAAATTTCCTGTCATTATGTCATTCGGAGCAACAACCTCAACATTAGTGATCACATAAGCTTGGTCTTTCTCCCTTGGAAATTTCTGAGTTATGTATCCTTGGTGCTTAGGAAATTAATTTTCATTATTCCCCACTTCCCTACAATCATACCATTCATCATTGACATCCTCTTTCAATCATATGCAATCCCGATATTGGTGACCTTTTTCACCGCACTTATAATAGACTCACATTCCCTTTAGGTAAGTACCAGGGTCTTTCTTCCATCTTTTACTGCTTGATGTAAATTCAAAATTTCCCTTATTCCCCTTATTTCCATTTCCATATTGTTCAATAGATCATTTTTCTTCTACTTTTCATTAAATTCATAATACATAGAAAATTCATTTTCTGTCTTGATAGCACATGAGGAAAAATATTCATATGATGAGAAGGATTGTGAGACTAATGGTCAATGTAGAAATTGTTTTAAACCATAAAATAATCATTAAATAATACTCCTTGGGTAACATATATAATTTTCTTCCTGCCTTTATAATCTTGTAATGTTAGCCTCATACATTGTGATATTCTCATCTTCTTTTTACTTAGACTCAGAAATTGTCTTTTCATATCTGCTCAATTGATACGAGGTAAGTATTTTTATAGGAATAGATATTTATACTCCCTCTATTCCATATTTCATAATTCTTTATACTCCCTTGTGTTTTCAAATAATGACCACCATTTTTCTTCTTCTCCCATGAGGGGATAAACATCCATGACAACTTTATTCCTTTTTCCACTCCCCAAAGAATAAAATATTTCCTCTAAGTAACTTATCCATTTCGCCGCAAAAAATGTATTTGTAGTCCCATTGAATGATGGTGTTATTTCCCTCCCAATGAGGTCAAACATTGATCCTCTGCATTGTGGATCAGGGTTCTTTATACTGGTATGTTTATTATTCATAACCTGCGTGAGTTTTCTCAATATGGTGATAAGCTGATCCGCACCAGTTAAATCAGTACCTCCAATATAATTATATTTAGTTGGAGGTAAATTCCTACATAGATTATTCCCATTGATATGGTTACCATTTCTTCCACTTGGTTCCATTTTTAAACAATGGAATAAACTATATTAGTATATGAATCACTGTACATAATTCCAAAAATTTAAAACACTTAACATAATTTGAATATATTATGGATAAAATCCATAATAATAAAAATATTTTCAGTGAGTAGAGATATACTTATAAATAATTCATAATGGTTTGTAAATAAAATGTGAATTATACTAAGCATATCTGATGGAAGTTTCTTAACCAATAGTGTAGAGACCCGAAGCTTAACATACATAGACATTACATTACTTTTGCGGAATACTTAGTACAAAACAAAAAACACACACACAAGGACCGTAATAGTTTAGTGTCTTTGGAAACTCAGAACATAATCTTCTAATCGTGGTGAAAGATCTTCAACATCTCCTATAAAGATCTTATTTTTTTAAACCTAAATCCTTTCTTTATATCCTAGGGAAAAGAAAACATAAAAGGGTGAGCTCAAATGCTCAGTAAGGGTAAACAAAAGAAATATCAATCATGTCATATTCATAAGAACATATCTTTTAGAAATCTTAACCTGCAAAAGAGATCATACTTTCATAACATGGGATAAATTATAGTAGTGAAATGTAAACCCAATAATCATAACTTAAAACATGAAAATTTATGGCATACACACATAATAATAGAGAATCATTTCTTATTAGTCAAGACTCATTGCCAAGACTATCTTAGTGGAAAAAGTACCTTTCTGAACTGAGTTCACTCCTCATTTCAGTCCTGTTTCACTGAACCGGTATAACCTACCGTTCCAGCCATGTCTATCTCATGAGATATAAAATCTTTACCCAATTATTTTGAAGGAGATATAGGTCCCACCCATATCATAATGATACCATTCTTATGTGTGCCACAAAATCATAAATCATACATCATTGCATAACCCATGTCATAAAAATGGGAATCTTAAACATCGTGACATCATAAAACAACTCATATAAGATAAAAGAATTCATAAAAATAATTCCATCACAACATAATCAAATAAATGTAATAATAAGGATAGAAAAATAACCCTTTATTATCTTATATGGAAAATAATTTTGATAAAGCACTTGAACTCCATTCTTGAGGAAAATATCATTTCTACTTCAGAAACATTTTCCTTTCTTAACATGTCATACAATTTTAAACTAAAAGAAGTTTATTAAAAATAAACTTGAAAACTGGTACATTATGATTCTTGGAAATAATTTTTTAAAAAATCCATTCATGTCGTATAAGTTAAAAAAACATCTTTCCTGTACTTTTGTCGGAAAAGTCAAAAAATACCTCTTACGAAAAACGACAAAAGATTCCTTTCATATATTTTACTAAAAACTAACCTAAGGGTAAAAGTGGACATAAAATATTGTAGGTGGATGGAAATAATATTACATCTTGAGGAAACATGTATGTGGATGATAAAATACACCCTAGTAAATTCCAAATTATAAACAATCTCAGATAAAAATGAGATTGTGATATTTCCCTTACCTTAGGTCCGATTTGCTTCGTAAGTGTCCGAACCTCCTTTATAATTATTTAAATAATGTCATTGAAATATTCCAGAATCATATTCATTGTTATGATATCATATATGGTTCACTTATGACTTTATATTACCCGTTCTTTTGTAAATCCCATGTTAAAGCAACGTTTTGGGTAAAATTATCTTATTTATCGTACATGTTTGGACTTGTTGTTATTGATGTTATTATTACTTATATCATGATTTAATTACTTAAAAAATGTAAATATTGATTTATATATCATATATATTCATTATATATCCAGAATATACAAGCATTTATAATAGTACATAACATATGGAGGTAAGAAATGAAGCGCATCGTTCATGGAGACGGTAAGCCGTACGTACGCATGAACGCTACTTTCATTTCCATTTATTATTTTAATGGAATTAAAACATAATGATAAATAGGTATATTATAATTACAGTATAATATCATATATAATATTATTAACCACATCCTTTATACGTCCCACATAAGGTATTAACGAATCACATCACTTTGAGGGGGCGGTAGTCCGCACTTCCTCAAATGATATTATCATATTTACCGACTATGGAAAACATAAAGGCTTGATATAATTGGGAAGTAAAGAAGAATAAGGAAATAATAAACATAATATATATTATATATAAATACAGTGCCATCATAATGGCCACCATGAGAGGCAGTAGGAGAAAATCGAACAATCATCGTTTCGTGAGGCGTTAGTTTGCCATCACAGAAACATTATGTTCTTCATCCATTAGATGGAGGTGTGTGTAAGTTTAGAACGAATACTTCTCAGAACAACATCCTAGTATATTTATGATATTTTTTTTGTTATAAAAGAATGTATTAAAAAGAGTTTAGGGGTTGGAGAAGTAGAATAAAAGAAAAAAACTTAAGAGAAACCGTTACCTTTAATTTTGGTAACTTCCTTTGGTTTGAACCAAAAGGACTTCTTGGAGAGTCTTCTGCATAATTTAAGGTTTCAAGGGGGAGGAGAGGGATTTAGGGAGCTCAGTTGGGCAGAGTTTGGACGAGCCAAAAGGCTTGAGAGGTGTGAGGAATTGCATAGAAGTGGTCTCCTTTTATAAGGGAGAGGAGGGGCTCTTTAGGAAAGTGTGAAAACATTATTTTATTATAAACTTATCTTCAATTTCAAGAGGTCCAAAAAACATTAATGTAGAATATAAGATGACTCATATTCGAAATAAAATCATCCAATAGTAATTGTTCGGGTTTTGGATGATATTTTAATCATTTTAATCTTATTTATTTAAATCATTTATTAATGAGGTAAATACTGCCTCATTAATGTGTCATAAAGAATTTAATTTATATAATGTATAAAAATTATAAGAAAAATACCGAAATGTAGGAAATATTTTTAGCTTTCCAATGAATATTTATAGTCCAAAATATAAATTATATATCCCCTTATAAAAATTAATTACTAAACGATATTTGTTAATTCCAATTTTGTATTTACATTAAATTAATTAATCTAATGTGTCATTGTCTTTCATAAGTGGCTCCATGGGGTCCCGAAATCGACCCAAGGATTCCCATGGTCGGAAAATACTCATCTAATAATGTTAGGACAAGTTTCAATGTAATTTTGAATTATTATAATATTCTTTTAACCTTGAATTACCCTATTTACCTTTAACCATAGTAAAAAAAAATTATCGTAGTTACTATTCATAATATCAAAAAAAATAAAAGTAACCTATTAACATAATTTGGACCCACTGATTCCAAATATGGAATCCATTTTTCAAAAATCAAAACACAGATGTTTCAGTAATTAATTTAAAATTAATCCTATTGTTAAGCAAACAAGTTTTAAAAGTTAAAACATTGCCAAAGATTGAATTTATTTAATCTACGAATTCAATGTAAAATCAAGGATAATTACATACATTATATTAAATGGTAAAAATATATTCTATTTATACTTTGAAACCATTCAGTATTATTATTTAACCACATAATTTATTACGATGAAAAAAGTTGTTTTTAATTAAAATATAGCGTGTTTTTACTATTCATTGAAATATGAAAGTTATCAGAATAATATGAAAAATTTATCCAAAGTAAATTTTTGTATCTTTATTCTAAATAAGAATTTTATTTTGTCAAATTGAACTTATAAAAATGTCAAAAACTAGATTTAATGTGGGTGCGCCATCAAAAGGCGGTAAAACTGCATTTTTAAAAAAATACTTTTTTTACCCAAAAAATTTCTTTTGTTCTTATACCATGTTCTAGAAAATGTGTAAGATGAATAATAATGTTATAATATTCAAAATTTAGTTAATACTATTCATAACGGCTAGTTCATAATAATATTATAATAATATATCTTTGTTTAGTAAAACCTGATATTGCGTACAACACACGCTATCGAGGAAGGTCGCGATGGCGTGTAATGCAAGCCAAGTCAAGGTTGTGTGCTGTGCAAGAATCCTTCGTTGTTTCATATAACATAATCCAACCATATTTCATTTATACATTATATATATATATATATACTCAATGTTGCGTAGAATAACTATTATCAAAATTGTGTATAACACGATCCAAGAATAGTGTTGCATATACTGCAAGCTAATACGGTATTGCGTATAGCACAAGGTAATCTTGGTGTAGCATAAAACACAAGACATTAATGAAATTAAAAGAATATTTTTCATAAAATCTCGGGGTGTTACATTCTACCCCCCTTAAAATGAATTTCGCCCTCGAAATTCATCGGGGTTATAAATGGTTTACTACTCGAAAGTTTGTTTAATAGAAACCCACATCGTAAAAAGGAATAATAAAAAATGGCTTTAAAAACTAAAGTATGAAATGTAACGGTTACCCAAATTAACTCATCACTGGGTTTCCACGTAGGATAACATAGATGAAAATATGGATATGGAAGAAAAATATAACCATCAAGTTCTGATCGAGATTGGTAGAGAACATGGCTATGAAAAAGCCAACAATAACAAAGCTATTGATTTGTGATGATCTAAAGTACCATCTGATTCATCGGATATAAGGGAACTAAGAAAACATTTTTGGTTTTCAAGATCATTTCCCTAAAGGTAATGAAATTGGAATTAGAAGAAATACTTTCGTGATTTTTGTATAGTCTCACCGTTAGTCGTTCTTTGGACAATTTCCACTTCATCTCTTAAAGAAATGAAGTTGAATTTGTCATTCGTGATGTGTTAGAAGATCATGTGATAGAATGAGGGGTCATTCCATCTGATTCAAACAAAAGGTTAGAAAAGTTATCAAAAAAAATACGTAAGTCCATCTATAGTGAGATTAATCATATATGGTTCCTAAAATGGACTTATACTTCTTATATTATACTGCTTAATATAATAAAAATAGTTTCTACTAAACAGGGACTTCCTGTAGGCCAGTGGTAGGCGATAAAGTCCAGTCGCACTTCGGTTGTGGGTTCGATTCCCACAGCCTTGTCCGACACGATGGGTTGTTTCCCATCCTGCAGGTTGTCCTTTTTCTAAAGCTATATTACTATAACATCCCATCAACAATATCAAAAAAATGTTTTATCCATAAACAATACTAACTTATGTCCAATATAATCCATTCCAATCTTTAGGCTTATCTAAAATACTTCGGTCCAAGCTCATAGTTTAAAGAAAATGATCACGTGAATGCCATCATTTATCCCCCATATATCATAAGATATATCTTGTTGGTCAAATTACAAACATGTGAATACCTTAATCACGTATTCTCTTGAATAATGAATACCCATTGAACCTTAGTGAAAACATGAATGCAGTTAAAAGTAAACACTTTCCACATACCAAAATCCATAAAATTCTATATACTCAAACCATGATATCACTTAGTCCTTATATCAATCATGAGCTCATGAATACTTTCAAACATATTAGATTCTCTTTATCCCTTCATTATATGCATATCATTTTCTTTCCAAAAATATTTCAATCACTTTTCATGGTTACCGATGCCATAAAATTATTGAAAACCACAATAGACCAATACATAAATATTCCAATATTCCAGGATACTATATACAACATTATTCTGGAATCCCATTACATAAACACTTAATCATTCCACCACATCGTTGTCATATTCAACATCACCAATAGTGATCACATGTGACTTCCCTTTGTCCTTTGCCTTAAGTGGTTTCTCATGCGGATCTTCACTAACCCTTGGATTAGGGCATTTATTAGCCTAATGCCCCATTTCCTTGCACTTGAAGCATTGAAGTGTAGTAGGTTCATTCTGTGTATCCCTTCCTTCGTTTTCATCATTAGACATCTTCTTCCCATCGTTGCCACATTCAAATGCCCGATGACCTTCCTTTCCACATTTTAAACATTTACTTGTTCCTTTAAGACAATCTCTACCATGCTTCTTTCCACACTTTGAGCATAAGGAAACATTCATCTTATTTTCACAATTATTCTGAGATTTCTCCTTGAACTCTATCTTTCGTTTCTTGTCAAAACTATGAGATAGATAAGTAACACCAACTTCCATTTCTACCTTGATAGCACAATACACAATTTCTTCATAGCTACTGAAGTCTCTTATAGCTAATGCCCTTTCGAAGATTTGGTTTTAAGCCACTAAATAATCAATAAACTTTACATTCAGGATGGATGATAAATCCAGATGCATACCTTGCAAGCCTTGTAAAATTCTCTTCGTATATACCAACATATTCATCATCCTTTTGCTTTAGTTCAAGAAACTCCTTCTCCATATTTGTTCGAAGAATTCGAGGGAAGTACTTATTGAAAAATAAGTTCGTGAACTCATCCCATTCCATGGACTCAATTTCATCTCTTGGCCTCGTATTCTTGATAATATTCCACCATTGATCAGCTTCACCTTCCAAATGATATACTGCTAAGATGACTTTATCATGTTCAGAACATTGAAGAACTGAAAATATCTTTTCAGTGGTACTGATCCATTGTTCAGCAACAAGTGGATCAGAAGACCCACTGAAAGAAGTTGGACGTTGCCTCATGAAGGACTCAATAGAATATTGTTCCATTCTCTGATCATTTAGAAGTCCAAAATGATTCATATCTTGTGTAAGTATAGTAATAAGATTTTGCACTCCATCTCCCATAACATTTGTTTGTTCAGGAGGACAATCATTGCATTGTCTATTACATTGATCAACACGGTTCCTTCGAGTTCCAGCCATCGTCTAAAACCCAAAAATAATAGTGTGAGAGGAAAAAATCACACTAGGGAAAACAATATAATATAGGGGGAGTAACTTCAATATCTAACATCTTGGGTTACCGTAATTCTAGTACTATAACCTATACTTATACTTAACCTTAGGGACATCCCTAGACATACCTTAGAAATATCTCTAGGGATCTCACTAACATTTTCGCATCCTAGTTTCCAAAGGCTGACTAAACCTTTCCTCTAATACCAACTGTAGAGACCCTAAGCATAACGTACATATAAATTACATTACTTTTGAGGAAAACTTAGTATATAACAAAAAACACACACACAAGGACTGTAATAGTTTAGTGTCTTTGGAAACTCGGAATATAATCTTTTAATCCTGGTGATAGATCTTCAACATCTCCCATAAAGATCTTCTTTTTTTAAACCTAAATCCTTTCTTTATATGCTGGGGAAAAGAAAACATAAAAGGGTGAGCTCAAATGCTCAGTAAGGGTAAAAAAAGAAATATCAATCACGTCATATTCATAAGAACATATCTTTAGGAAATCTTAACCTGCAAAAGAGATCATAAGTTTATAACATTGGATAAATTATAGTAGTGAAATGTAATCCCAATAATCATAACTTAAAACATGAAACTTTGTGGCATACACACATAATCATATATAATCATTTCTTATTAGTCAAGACTCATTTCCAAGACTATCTTAGTGGACAAAGTCCCTTTCTAAACCGAGTTCACTCCTCGTTTCAGTCCTATTTCACTGAACTGGTATAACCTACCATTCCAGCCATGTCTATCTCATGAGATATAAAATCTTTACCCAATGAATTGGAGGGAGATATAGGTCCCACCCATCTCATAATGATACCATTCTTATGTGTGCCACAAAATCATAAATCATACATCATTGTATAACCCATGTAATAAAAATGGGAATCTTAAACATCGTGACATCATAAAACAACTCATATAAGATAAAGGAATTCATAAAAATAATTCCATCACAACATAATAAAATCAATGTAATAATAGGTATGGAAACAGAACCCTTTATTATCTTAGATGGAAAATAATTTTGATAAAACACTTGAACTCCATTCTTGAGGAAAAAATCCTTTCTACTTCAAAAACATTTTCCATTCTTAACACATCATACAATTTTAAACTAAAAGAATTTGATAAAAAATAAACTTGAAAACTTGTAAAGTAAGCTTCTTGGAAATAATTTTTTTAAAATCCATTCATGTCGTATAAGTTAAAAAAACATTCTTCCCGTACTTTTGTCGGAAAAGTCAAAAAATACCTCATACGAAAAACGACAAAATATTTCATTCATATCTTTTACTAAAAACTCACCGAAGGGTAAAATTGGACTTAAACAATTGTAGGTGGATGGAAATAATATTACATATTGAGGAAACATGGATGTCGATGATAAAATACACCCCAGTAAATTCCAAATTATAAACAATCTCAGATAAAAATGAGATTGTGATATTTCCCTTACCTTAGGTCCGATTTGCTTCGTAAGTGTCTGATTCTCCTGTATAATGATTTAAATAATGTCATTGAATTATTCCAGAATCATACTAATTGTTATGATATCATATATGGTTCACGTATGACTTTATATTACCCGTTCTTTTGTAAATCCCATGTTAACGCAACGTTTTGGGTAAAATTATCTTATTTATCGTACATGTTTGGACTTATTGTTCTTGATGTCATTATTACTTATATCACAATTTAATTACTTCCAAAATGTAAATATTGATTTATATATCATATATATTTATTATATATCCAGCATATACAAGCATTTATAATAGTACATAACATGTGGAGGTAAGAAATGAAGCGCACTGTTCATAGAGACGGTAAGCCGTACGTACACATGAACGCTACTTTCATTTCTATTTTTTATTTTAATGGAATTAAAACATAATTATAAATAGGTATATTATAATTACAGTATAATATAATATATAATACTATTAACTTCATCCTTTATACATCCCACATAAGGTATTAACGAATCACATCACTTTGAGGGGGCGGTAGTCCGCACTTCCTCAAATGAGATTATCATATTTACTGACTATGGAAACCATAATGTATTGATATAATTGGGAAGTAAAGAAGCATAAGGAAATAATAAACATAATATATATTATATATAAATACAGTTCCATCATAATGGCCACCATGAGAGGCGGTAGAAGAAAATCGAACAATCATCGTTTCGTGAGGCGTTAGTTTTCCATCACAGAAGCATTATGTTCTTCATCCATTAGATGGAGGTGTGTGTAAGTTTAGTTCCAATACTTCTCATAACAACATACTAGTATATTTATGATATTTGTTTTGTTACAAAATAAAGGATTAAAAAGAGTTTAGGGGTTGGATAAGTAGAATAAAATAAACCAACTTAAGAGAAACTGTTACCTTTAATTTTGGTAACTTCCTTTGGTTTGAACCAAAAAGACTTCTTGGAGAGTCTTCTGCCTAATTAAAGGTTTCATGGGGGTGTAGAGGGATGTAGTGAGCTTATATGGGCAGAGATTGGAGAAGAAAAAAGGCTTGAGAGGTGTGATGAATTGAATAGAAGTGGTCTCCTTTTATAAGGGAGAGGAGGGGCTCTTTAGGAAAGTGTGAAACAATTATTTTATTATAAACTTATCTTCGGTTTCAAGAGGTCCCAAACAAATTAATGTCGAAGTTAGGATGACTCATATTCGAAATAAAATCATCCAACAGGAATTGGATAGGTTTTGGATGATATTTTAATCATTTGAATCTTATTTATTTAAATCATTTATTAATGAGGTAAGTAATGCATCATTATTGTGTCATAAATAATTTAATTTATATGATGTATAAAAATTAAAAAAAAAATACCAACATGTAGAAAATCTTCTTATCTTTCAAATGAATATTTATAGTCCAAAATATAGTTTATATAGCCCCTTATAAAAATTAATTACTAAACGATATTTGTTAATTACAATTTTGTCTTTACATTAAATTAATTAATCTAATGTGTCACTGTCTTTCATAAGTGGCTCCATGGGGTCCGAAAATCGACCCAAGGATGCCCATGGTCGTCCAATACTCATCCAATAAGGTTAGGCCAAGTGTCAAGGTAATTTTGAATTATTATAATATTCCTTTAACCTTGAATTACAATATTTACCTTTAACCGTAGTAAATAACAATTACCGTAGTTACTATTCATAATATCAAAAAAAAATAAAAGTAACCTATTAACATAATTTGGACTCACTGATTCCAAATATGGAATCTATTTTTCAAAATTCAAAACACAGAAGTTGCAGTAATTAATTTAAAATTAATCCCGTTGTTAAGCAAACAGGTTTTAAAAGTTAAAACATTGTCAAAGATTGAATTTATTTAACCTACGAATTCAATGTAAAATCAAGGATAATGACATAAATTATATTAAATGGTAAAAATATATTCTATTTATACTTTTAAACCATTCAATATTATTATTTAACCACATAATTTATTACGATGAAAAAAGTTGTTTTTAATTAAAATATAGTGTGTTTTTACTATTCATTAAAATATGAAAGTTATCATAATAATATGAAAAATTTATCCCAAGTAAATTTTTGTATCTTGATTCTAAAGAAGAATTTTATTTTTTCAAATTGAACTTATAAAAATGTCAAAAACTATATTTAATGTGGGTGCGCCATCAAAAGGCGGTAAAACTGCATTTTTTGAAAAATACTTATTTTACCTGAAAACTTTCTTTTGTTCTTATACCATGTTCTAGAAAATGTGTAGGATGAATAATAATGTTATATGAATCGAAATTTAGTTAATAATATTCATAATGGTTAGTTCATAATAATATTATAATAATATATCGTTGTTTAGTAAAACCCGGTATTGCGTACAACACATGCTATCGAGGAAGGTCGTGATTGCGTGTAATGCAAGCCAAGTCAGGGTTGCGTGCTGTGCAAGAATCATTTGTTGTTTTGTATAACATAATCCAAGAATATTTCATTTATACATTGAATATATATATATATACTCAATGTTGTGTAGAATAACTATTATCAAAATTGTGTGTAACACGATCCAAGAATAGTGTTGCGTATACTGCAAGCTAATATGGTGTTGCATATAGCGCAAGGTAATATTGGTGTTGCATACAACACAAGACATTAATGAAATTAAAAGAATATTTTTCATAAATTCTCGGGGTGTTACAAATAGTGCAACGGGGCCCATTATTGTGTACCAAGATACCCTGGGTCAAAATCGAATTTCCTTGTCAGAGTTTTCACTCCTATTACATCTATGGAAGAGCCACCTCTACCTACTAATATCCAGATAGGGATGTGTTTCTTGGAAAACTCACAAAATCATTACATTACCAAAATTCTAGGAAGTTCTTCTATAATAGTCCTCAATGTCGATCTTAGTGTAATGTTTTCTAATCAGAGTATTTATAAATCTTGCTTCCAAGGGTTGTACTAAACTTCCTCTATTACAAACTATAAAGCCCAAAACCTAGTTACCCATATTTTGTACATTATTACATAACTATGGAATGATGTAAGGAATCATTTCATGAATGACCGATCAGTTTAGTAGCCTTGGATGTACTAGACACATACATATGTTTTACATTACATCCTGAAATAAAAAAACATTATGTCCCCTTTGAACACTCTTATATCACTTAGCCTATTCCTTTAGGGTAATTATAATATACTTCTTCTCATATTGGGAAAAATAAAACATAGGAAAGGGGTGAGCTCAGATGCTCAGTAAGGATAACCATATAGCATAAACTATCATAAATAAGCCCAAAAATTTAAGGAAATGTATAAGAACAAAATAAAATAATTTTAAACATAAACATCATCATAATATGGAAAATATTAATCAAATAATTCCATTTACATATTCACATAGATATTCTACTAGTCGAATAATCACATGTAATATCAATATCCATTTTCATAATAATGGAATGCATAATGGTGAACATCATAACCACATAGTCAAGGCCTCGTGCCAAGAATACAAATAGAATTTTGTCAACACCTGGGGCCATGACACAAGTTTGTCTTATAAGACCTACCGATGTATCGAGGAGGTATATCAGGCTCCACCCATCAAATACTATGTCCAATGCATTCATCATATAAAAAGGATGAACCATAACATAAACATTATTATTAAAACTAACATATAAAATATCAATACATTATCCATAAACCATTAATGGTATAAAAATAACACATCCCCATTAAATCATATCACAAAAAATTCAATAAAATATGGAAGATCTTGTCATAATAAATCAACTTCAAACAAGTGTAGAATCCGTCAAAGGAAGTTAAAATAGATGAAATAAAAACTATTTGAGAGAAATATATCTTAGTATTTTGAAATAATTTAAAAGCCACATAATTATAAAATAAAACATTTATTTTGAAAATATTCTTTTAAGATTTAATGGGAAGCTTAAGAGGAGTTGTAACGGTGGAAAATAGCCTCACTCTCCATATAAGATAAAAAACATTCTTTCCATAATTCTTAAAACATTTCTTAAAGTACGTCATTTGGAAAATAATGGAAATATTACTTCATAAAAATTACATAAAAAATAATACAAAGGTATAAATAACATTAACCCATAGTCTAGAAAACATTAAAAATGTTTTGAAGTACATTTTTATGAAACACTGATGTGGTTTATAAAGAGGTTCCAGTAGATTCTCATGTATTAGATAATGATGAGATTGTATAAATAACCCTTACCTTGTAATTTTTTTTGATCAAGGTTGCGTTAAACTCGTATATAATGGTTAAATCATTTTTATTAAATAAAAAAATAACCACATACATAAATATGATATCATATATGATCTTGTAATAATTTATTGTTAATGATATTTTAGTAGTATCAACGTTTTAGGTGTTAACAGATTTGTTTTTCTTTATATGCATTGTTACGTAAGCCATGTTTGTTATGGATATGAAGTATTTTATTCATATATATATTTATATTAAGTACATAAAATTATTTTTAATCATAAAATGAAAAATATTTTAGAATGTTAATGATGGTATCTGAATCTCATCGCGTTCATTGAGACGGTAATTCGTACGTACGCACGAGCAACAATATCATTCTATTGATGGGTAAATCATATGTAATTGGATGTTATATCATATATATGGAATAATTAACATGTTATATTTTTTATTTACATCATTTATAATCATTATTTTACCCAACCAAATAATGATGTGTTGAATAACAAACTACACCACAACGTGGAAACAGTAAGTCGTATGTACGCATGCATGGTGACTTTCCATTCATTGAATAGATAGAATAATAAATATGGATGTACCATATTAATAATAAAAACACAGTATGTATAATGTACATTAGTTATAATTTTGGTATGGAAACAACAAATAAATAGGATGTCGAAGATGAAAAGAACTTTGAAAGAGAGGTGAAATTATTACCTCTTCATCGGGTGATTCCTTTGGATTTGATATAAAGGGATCCATAGGTTGGATTATGATCAAGGTAAGGAATCTGGGATGATGTTAGGGTAGTTGGGAGGATATTTGATCTGGGTTTTTCTGATCCAAATAGCTTTGGATGCGTGATTTTTAGGGAAGGGGAAGTACCATTTTATAAGAGATGTGAGCGTCACTTTAGGAATATCTTGAAATATTATTTTATTATAAAATCTTATTTTGTTTATAATGGCTCCAAAAAAAATTATTTCAAGGATAAGGTGGGGATCGGTCCCAAAGAATTCTACCAATAGGTCTTATACTGGTTTAGGTCACCATATTAAACTTATCTTTTAGATTTAACTATAAGTTAAATTGTTTAACTTTTACAATGTATTCTTGTATTTTTATATTACATGGTTAATAAACATACCAAAAATTGCTAAGAGAACCCCAAGTGGTTAATTAATGATATATATATTATTATATATGTCTTTTGGTGGAACATTATATTTTTTGGAATATTATATCAATTCATGATATAGTGTTTTTTAAAAAAACACATTATATTAAATTTTGACACTATTTAGTATGTGGTTTTTTTAAAAAATCATAACAACTTTATCACATCAAAAAAATTCATTTTATCAACCATAACATGTCATATTATCCTATAAAATTTGGGGAATATGTCAAAAGTCTCAATTTTCAATTATATTAATATTGATAATATCAAATATTATAATCATTCAATAATAAGGTAATAATTGCATCATCATTGTGTCATAAATAAATTTAATTATTTAATGTATAAAAATTATAAATAAAATACCAAAATGAAGGAAATATTTTTATTTTTCTAATTGAAGTTTTTATTTGAATTTATCTTATGTATAACCCTATATCAAAAATGTTTTAATTATTAAATATTGAATATAACTCTTTTAACTCTTCTTTAAATAAAATAATAATAAATGTCAAAATCTTATCCAAGTGGACAAAAAGGATAATATTTTATTCTTAAGGTTGAATTTGGTCAAAAAAAACTTATTCAATAGAATTAGTACGTGTTTTAGGGTAATTATAATATCATTTATACCATTAATTAACCTATTTACTAATAACTGTGGTAAATAAAATTTAAATGTTACTATCACAAAAAATTATTTTCATCTTATTGAACCACATTTTACATACTGATGCCAAATGTGTCTCTAAGATATTTTGAAATTCAATTCACATAAGCATGAATATTAAGTATTATGCAAATTTGAAAATGCTAATATAATTTTTGTAAATGACGGTAAAAGGTTTAATAAAATTATATATATATCTTATTGTTATAAAATGACTTCAATGAATTACATTGAACATATATAGGTATTATGTATCTATTTTTACATAAAATAAATTTAAATAAAATAAATAATTATTTAAAAAAATTAGGTTTTAAACAATAACACGGTGTTTTTCACTATTCATCAAAAATTGAAAGTTTTCAGAAAAATACCAAAAAAACACCATAAACTAATTTTGTTATTATGAATCAAAAAATGTTGTACATTTTGAAAAAAAAATTAAAATTACAAAAAGTGGGTATTACTATTCATAACTGCTAGTTTGATTGGTCGTGGTGGGCTGGAACATGAAGTGGCGTACAATGAAAGCTATTGTATTATTCAAAGAGAAGCGTATCATGGAAGTTTGGGGTGTTATAGATTCACTCATTATTATTCTTAGAATTTTATTTCACAATAAGAAAAATGTTTTTCTATCAGAATATGATTGATTAATATCTAAATTCCTTATTCTTTAGTTCGGAAATCCCAATTCAGAAATCCTGATCCAATTAACCAGAATGATACGATGACCTCCCAGATATGATGATAAGAAAAATATGAAAGACAATTGAATATGATGATCATTTAATAGGCTTATTAGATTAATATGACGCAATTATGGCTCTTCTCTTTTTACATGAATCCATTAAATCTTCTTCAACACAGATAAATATGGAAAAAATATTATCTCCCTAGAAATTTGGAGCATCTACCTCTTCCTATATAAATATTACATAAGTCAAAAAAAGTATACAATAAATTATAATTTTATAGGTGACCTAGAAGTGGTTTTAGAGGGAATATAAAATGGTTTCCTACTTAAAGTACTTCTTATTATTCATTTTTTAGTGTCTACATTTTATGGGTTTAAGGGGAACCAATATGTATCATGTAAGATTTGTGACATTACATGACCAAATGGTCATAGAGGAATTCCACTAGATTATAAACACTTGAAACTACCCCTCCCCAGCATTTACATCATGATGTCATCTCTCCACCATCTCATGGATGATTAGATAGTCTTCTCATGCATGTAATATCTGGTCCGGATGGAAATTTCCATACTATCTAATTCTTCCAAATCTATTTGTTCTACACCTAGGAATGCACCTTCTATGAATCATAATCTAGATAATATTCCTTATAGAGTCTACAAGGTACATTTAAACCCAATTTTCTTGTTCCCTTAAGTCCTTAAGGTGTCCCCTAATCCTTTCTGGACCGAAGGCCTTAGGTTGCTAGATGGCCTTGAGGGACCCAATGAAAAAGTAGTGGCCCGAGATCCCAAACAGATGAATATTTTTTTCTATTACAGTACAAAACAATACCTACTACAATGTCTTCTATATTACAATTATAGTACCTGGAAATATGTCTCCACCTAGATTTGATCTTGTGTCTCTTGGATGCAATTGATGAGTCCTCACTAACTGGGCTAAGTCTCTTGTGCCTCAACCAAATTACCTAAATTATGGTTAATTTATGACTTCATTAATGTTTCTTGATTCTTCTAAAATATTATTCAAGTCATTGGTTCTCCTTTACAATTTCTTTTCAAAAACCAATCTGATTCTGATTTCCCGTTCTAATTAGCACAATAGGATTTCTTTAATATGATGCTTTATAAAAATTGAATTAAAATGCACAAATAAATATAAATATTTCATATTTTTCCAAAGTTCATTTTGATTCTTTATTATGATGCTCTATACCATTTGAATAATCAAAAAATCCTCTTCAAAATTGATTCTCCCCCTCAACATCAATTCCAGTTATCTTCTTTAGCTCTTATTTTGTATCACATGAATGATGTGATTCAATCGTATCTACTTATTCTTCCCTCTAGAAAGATAAATCGATATAAATATTGATAAGATGGCTCTGGAATCAATTTCAATGCCAAACATTTGAAAATAAATTAGAGTACATATTTATCTTAAAAATATGATACAATTGACTAGTCTTGTACAAACCATTTCTACCTCTTGTGAATGTAAAGAAATACTGAAAATGATGGACCAGTTTTAGAATTTCGATTTCAGAAACATCCTTCAATCCCATACATCTGATTCCAGAATGAATTCGTTCATGAAATTGAATAAATGGAGGTCCATCTTCAGCATCGTGTAACATTCAATTGAATGTTCAAAAAATTCCCATAACTCTAATAAATAACATTCATTATAACTAATCCTAAATATGATTTTCCAAAATTCAACTGACCTGAATGTGATTGACATTATTATGATCATCATGATTATGAATAGGATGAATATAATCTTCATCATCCTTTCACTGTCAATACAGATTGGATAAATATAAATAATATTAGTAGCATCTCCTTCACTCCCCCATTCTTTTATCAACAAAGATTCACATGTTTTCTAAATACATATGATTTATGATAACCCCATGATCATAAAATCACTATCACATTTTTATCATAGCCATTCAGTGTCTAATTTCCCACCAACATGATCACTCCATTAATATGAAATTTAGTGCGAATGTGATGACTATTCACTTACAACAAGATTTTTCATTAATATGCTCAACTTATTTACAAAATATAGACCTGATTCATTGATTATGATGTTCAGTTTGATTTCAATTCCACGTGAGTTGATTTTCCTATATTTATAAACATCCATTGTTCTCTATAAAACATTTTTGAATACAAAATAAAATAATTCAATGCAATCTCATTCATCATAAGTTTTATCCTAACAATATATTATTCTAATCATATCTCAATGTTATATACTTCCTTAGGGTATTGGATGTATGTAGGGTAGTGCTCTTAAATAGGGGTGGTCAATTAAATTAAGGTATATATATTTGCATAAATATTAGTATTTTTGTGATTTATTTTATGCATATAATGAATTAATACCTATATAGGTTCCATAATTGGATCCCTATGGATGTTTTATAGATCTACCATAGAAGATTAATGGTGTCTATGAAGATGTTTTAATCAAATTTTTTAGAATATTTCAGGTCAATTTTCCATTCATGGTCAGGTCATGAAAAATATGTTTTTAGTTAGTTAGATGCTTTTTATAATTCAAAAAATGGTTAAATGATGATAAAGAAACTAAAAATTAAATATGATAGACAAGATATATGATTAAATATTCCAGTGATAGAAAATTACATGTTTTGAGAAATAATAACAAGAATAATAAGAATAATAATTATTAATATTATTACTATATAGTAGAGGGAAGTTATAGGGGAAGATATAAATAGAAAATGGGTAGTGTTGAATTTAAAAATAAATTTACAAGGGAAATTTTGATCAAAACACCTCGATAGTGGCACATAAATTTTATCGTGTTCTCGAGCACATCAAATAATTTAATAATTTAAATAGAATTTATATAGAATGGTAGGATCCCAAGGACATATCCTCATGATCTATTACATTATTAAATTAAATCTATTTAAAATATTCAAAATCTAAAACAAGCTATGGATGTTGGGGGGTTTATTTAATAAAACGTTTTAAAAATAAGCGATAAAATAATGAACAATTTGGTGAAATCCTTATCAACCCATTTATGTGTTCTTTTATGTAAACCCACCATCCCCTTTAGTGATTTGGGATATATGATAATTCATTTATTTATACCACCTAGAACAATAATGGTTTATGATTTCCTACTACATTGATATCTGTCTTTTTATTAATAAAAATATTTTAATAACCAATGAATGATCAAAATCAATGAAAGTTTATCGATGTGAGATATGAAGTCATCAAGGAATAAAATAAAACACATGATGTGATGAAAATATTTTGATATTTATTAATTATTAACATATAAAATAAACATGGATAATTAATATTGTTACCATCTAGATATTATAATCTGAGACACTCAAAATGAAAAATCATCAAATGGAAGGGTGAGGGACACTTGAAAAAATTTATCACACAATCAAGGTTATGTATATATACATATGAATTTTAGCTCCCTTAATTATAACAATTTAAAAAATAAATAAAAATAGAAACATGTGAAAAAAACATATAATTAAATATTTAAAAAAATGAAATTAAATTACATTTAAAATAATTAAACCAAACATCTCAAATATTCATCACAACATACACACATAAGTAGAACACTGTGGGGAAAATATTAAATTTTTTAGTATATATATAGAAAAAATCCCTGACCTTCTCCCAAGAAATTCCAACCATGAAATTATGGAATGATATGCATTAAATGAAATTTTTTAAACATTAGCACCAATAATATTGATCGTATATGTTGAGGAAGTGAGTTTTATTCTTAGGCTGATCTCAAATTCATTAATCATATAAAAATCTAAATTCTTAGTTCAATTAATAGTAATTATTATACAAGATTTTTTTATTTGACTTATATTTCAATTTTCATTGAATATTTCCTATCATATCCTCTTATCCCAATTTAATTATTAAAATTTGTACAGTTGTCAAATCTATATCACCTATATTTTATATTAATTATGGGCCCCCAATAGGCCTCATGTGGTTGGATCAATCCTTTGGTTCAATTTAATTAACTACATCCTCAAATCACATGAATCCTATAAAAAATCAATTTCACCTATTGGATCATTTTAGGTTATTTTATTTTAGAAACACAATACTAAAATAAATCTGTTCACTTATGTGAGAATATAAAATTTTATGATTTTGTAGAAAAAAATATTAAAATGAAAAATTATATAGTTTAATGGTTACAAATTTGAAGGGATTTTTACAAAAATGTATGAATAAATATACCACATCTATAAGGAAATAGTATTGTTTTAACTCAACACATGATGTTGGAATGGGAGATATATAATGATGCAGGATTAGCCTTTATAGTCTAATTTAAGTAACCTAAACATACATGAAATGATAAATTAAAATAATATTAACTATGTGGTATCACAACCTTGGTTGTAAACTAAAATAACTAAAGGTTTTTCTTGTGTTAGAATTGGAATAAATGATTATAAAGTAAAATTAAAATAATTAAAATTATTTTAATTAATTCAAATTTAAATTAATGTTATATCATAGGATTTTGAGTTCATATTATTTTTTTAGATATGGTGGGTTGTAATTAATGCCACGGTAGTTCAGGTGGTAATGGTGCATTTGTGTTTTCCCTTCGACCATAGATGAATCAATCTAATTAAAGATGATTCTTGGAGAATATTTCTATGTGAGTTTTAGTATCAATAATTATAAAAAATATTGGCACTCACTCCAATTAAGATATAGTGTGGTGTCTGGAGAATCATGGCATTTCATTCAAATTAATCAATTTGAGTAAGGTACATTGTATTTTATTAGAGTTCAGAATGTTCATGGGATATTCTCTTCAGTGGTGGATGTTTTTACTAATAATGGTAAGGAATTAAAGTTATCAGGGGATAAATTAAAATAAAATCTCATAATATTATTGTTTCTTATTTTGTGAAGGAAATATGGGAGTAACTGATTATCACACTTTGAAAAGAAATATTTGGGTACATTTCATTTATTATGCTAAGGAAAATTTTCTAAACATAGAGTTAAGATGATGAAATTTGTATAAGAAGTTCATCAGTATATTTAGTTCTACATGACATGAATTTAATTTTCAATGAACCATTAGGGTTTATAAAAGTATTATTTGGTGGAGAATATGTTTTTTAGAGAGACTCATCTGAAGATATAATTCATTAAAAATTTACCGTAGACTACAAATATTGATATCATTTTTTTCTCGGTAGTCTGGGTTTTAGAAAATGTGGAGTCATTCTAAAAGTTATTCTTCTTTTTTCGCAGGAACCATAAATTATTAGGAAACAAATTTGAGTTCTATTGTGGTATTAATTTCTTATAGAATTAATTTCCCTTAGTAGTTTTAATATCCAACAATTAGTACTGGTATGTGGGGGATATGTACATAATTTTAGATAACCATTTATAAATAATTTCCCTCAAAGCCTTATTGAGAGTAATATATTCCTTGATACTTTATACCATAGATATTATTTGGATCTAGAAAAGGATATCCTTATGATTTTAAAGATCATATGTTTCAAAAGGTTGTTTATTGTCACAAAGGTGGATTCTATCAAGTTTAGTGAGTTAGAAGAGTATGGTGTGGATACTCTCATTTTATAAAGGTTCCAACACTATGATTACAAGAAAATTTTCTACATAGCATATATTTATCATATACTATGTCATGTTATTAATTTAATTTAGAATCATTGTGCCCCATAATTACACAAAACATATTCTGGGATTTGAGACTTCATGTTTATGAGATTCTAATAACCATGTTGGTGACTACATTACACAGAGTTTAGTCTAGATTATTTTAGGTGTTTTTAAGAATTTGAGATAATTATGTGATATCATTAATTCTTAGGGGTGTTTAGTATATTTAGGCTATATCCTTACAATTCCATTCATAGAACGGTTTGGTTTAATTTTGTTTTTTTCATCATATATTATTTTCATATGAGTGTTGTTTCATTTGATGTGGATGGTTAGTGTGATGTAGTGAAATATTCAAATGGATTGTATATTATTATAGAGTAATTCATAATAGGTAAATAAATTGAGAATTATTTCATTTTATATTCATCTAGTACCGTTCCCAAGAGTCTAATTTTATCATAAAAGGGTGTTGACACTTACCTATTGATAAACCAATGAATTTAGTGTAAATCTGTAACACATTATATCTCTTTATTTTGTGTTCAAATGCTTTTGTTTTCTTTCACCAAAAAAGGAGCCCATGTTCAATTTATTATTCAAATGTGATATTTATTTTTTCATATTAGAGATTATTAAGTGAGTTCATTGGTGTGACATTTCCATGTTCAATGATTGATACCATTCTACAGATTTGGTTCCGAGGGGAGGGCTGTAATAACATTGAATAGAAAAAATGATACAACCTCTTGGCTACAGGATGCTTGTGTATCTAGGAGGAATGAAAAAACACAACTGAAGGGTCTTTCCATCTCAAAGATGGTTCTAATTTCTAGGATATGGTTACTTAAATTAGTCTAAGGAGGACTTTTGAATTCTATGTTGGATTCTCCATCCATATGACACATTTTGAAAGGTAGGAATGTTACTTGAGGTGGTAAAAAGTAATTGTCCCAAGGCTAGTGGATTTTTTAGGAGCCTCCAAAACATGGATTTCATATTGATGTAGATGTTTCCTATCTCAAGGGTTCTAATAGGGGTAGGACTTGATATGATTAATGATTACTTATTATTGTACCAACATTAGTACATGGTACTCTCTTCAAGAAGAGGTGTAGGAATTGTTCAATTTACAAAAAATCTTATTTGTTGAAATCAATGATCTAAATGACATAGAAACGGATTCTATGGTTATAGGTAGCGCCTTAAATGTCCTTTACACAAGCCTATTGTCTATAAAATATTAGATCGTTAAATGCAGGTATATCAATAACAACCACATAAGACTAATCCAATTATAGTCAATGGAAAACAGGGTGGGTAATTCTCTAAGAACACGATCCTCTATTGATGATAATTTTTTTCCTTCTCTAGTTTTGACTCACTTACTCCATAACGCGTATGTATCATAAATGGTGATTCTGTCAGCCTTCATTATTTTAGACCTCCCATTTTTTCCATCCTCCTAGAGTTCATAGCCCTTTCCTTGATTTGTTTAATTTTTTCAATGTTATTATTAATAAAAATAAATTTTTTATGTGTGGTGATATTATTTGTGTGAAAAAATACCTATGTATAAGTTGTACACATGGTAGGTACATTTAATTTGAAATTTAATGACATATTAAATTATATTAGTTGATTTTTCAATTATGTATGAATTTTTTTCGTTAGTATATTTCCAAATAATGTAGAAATTCAAATATTCCATTTTCCTAAAAGATATTATTGAAGGTTTTTGTCTAATATATCTCATATTATGGCCCCTTCATCATCAATAACTACAAAGTACTAGTAATATTTACTAATTTATATGTCTCAATATTTTTATTGCATATATAAATGGTAAGATGATTAGTTTTCTTGTTCTATTACTATGTAAAGAAGGAGTTATGTTAGGTATATCAAGGATTCTTATTTTTTTTATCTTGGTTAGTTTCTTTGTTTTTAAAGAGTATTGATTTCCTATGGGACCTCACTATTAGGTCCCCAAGAATTTTACTACACCACACTCGATTATAATCTTGTTTTTAGTATTTTTGGGATATAATTGTTCCATTAAAGTATTAGTGAGTTATTATTGGTCATCAAAGATTATAATATTTCACTATATATCTACTCTAAGTATGATTGAATTTTTGATCAGTGGTGGTATATAGAGAACTTCATGGATAATGAATTTTATATATACTAACCTATATGGACCAGATTTTTTTTCCAAATTTGATGTGTATAATGTTACATTGTGATGTTTCTCTTGAGTATGAATATGCATATAGGATGATGGGTGTAGAGACCCAAAGCTTGACGTACATATACATTACATTACTTTTTCATAATACTTAATACATGAAAAAACAGACTCCCAAAGACTGTAATAGTTTAGTGTCTTTGGAAACATGGAACATAATATTCTAATAAAGGTGAAAGATCTTCAAAATATCCCATAAAGATCTTCCCCTTTGATTTTCTTAACTAAAACCTTTCTTTATATCCTAGGGAAAAGAAAACATAAAAAAGTGTGAGCTCAAATTCTCAGTAACGGTAAACATGGAGAACTTAAAAATAATCCATTAATATTTGAACGTAAGAACATGAAAATAAAACATCAAAATCATGAGTAATGACATAAATCTAGGCAATGCAGAAGGTATAGATCATAAAGGAACATTAACCAAGATAAAATAGCATTGGAATAAAACATGTAATTGTGTAAACCATTAATCACATGTTATGATTTCTATAGTATCCAAGGCATTGCAGCCAAGACCATCATAGTGGACAAAGTCCATTACTGAACCGGATTTACTTGCCGTTCCAGCCCTGTATTACTGAACCAAAATCACTTTCCATTCCAGACATGTCTATCTCATGAGATATAAATCTTTACACAATGCATTTGAGGTAGATATAGGTCCCACTCATCTCATAATGAAATCATTATTTTTTGTTCCACAATATAAACATAAATCCTTTATCATAACACAACAAATAATATGGGTTTCAAAAACACCACCCCATCATAACATAATCTATATAAAATAAATTGATATCATTTCATCATAAGAAAAATGAAACCAGGTAAATAATGGAGACATTATACATGAAATATAAACATATTAAATAATGTCATCTTAGATGGAAATTGGTTTTGATAAAACACTTGAAATGAATTCTTGAAGAAAATATCCTTTCTTCTTCAAAATTATTTTATTTTCACAAAATACCAAGCAATTTTAAAAGAAAATGATTTTTTGAAAATAATCATGAAATCTTTTAGAGTAACTATCATGAAAATAATGCATTATGAAACCGTAAACATTCGTTCATGCCATATACGTTAAAAAAACATTCTCCTTGTACATTTAACGGAAAAGTAAAAAAGTACCACATATGGTAACAAAAGAATGATTCCTCACATAACCCAAAGTAAAAGTCAAAGAGGGGTAAACATGAATTTAAATATATATGGAAGAATATTAAACACTTTATTTAAAACATTTTATGGGCATGGATGAAAAATATAACCCCAGTAAAAACTTACATATAACCAATCTCGGATAAAAATGAGATTTTCAAAATTATCCCTTACCATTTATAATAGGTGTAAAATTACTTTCATATGTAAATATCATATACTTCATAATAAAAAACATAAAACACTCATGGTAAGCTTAAACACCATACAAAAGAAATATTTGCTGATTAAGGCATATGTCTCACAAAAATAAAAGTGAGATGAAATAATGCCTTACCTTAGGTCTAATTTCTTATGTACGTGTCTGAAACATCGGTATAGTGGGTTTAAACATATTATTAACTTGTAAAAGAACCAAAATAATATTTATGACATCATATATGATTCACTTAGGACTTTATATTACCTGTTATTTTGTCAATTCCATGTTAAAGCAGTGTTTTGGGTAAAATCATTTCATTTATCGGACGTGTTTCGACTTGTTCTTAATATTATTACTTATATAGTGATTTACATAATTCTATAATTTAAAATATGATTTATATATAATATATATTCAGCATATAAATATATATGATAGATCGATAAATGGTATTAAATACACCATTCATGGAGACGGTAGGTCGTACGTACGCATGAACACTGTTTTCATTTTCTTATTGAATTGAATGGAATTAAGTAAATGAAACATATATGTACATAAATACAGTAAAATTATTATGTAATATATTTCATGATTATTTATTATATATACTTTATAATCATTCTTGAATGGTTAGTCATGGAAAACGAATCTCATCACGTTCGTGGATATGGTAGTTCGTACGTACGCACGAGCGACAATATCATTATCCTGATATCGAAATCGTATATAATTGGATGGTATATAAAATATACAGAATCATAATAATTTTATATTTATTATTTATATCATTTATACTCATTATGATACCATCCAAATGATGAAATGTTTGAATAACAAACTTCACCACGACGTGGAGACATTAAGTCGTTCGTACGCACGTGTTGTGACTTTTTCATTCATAGGATGGGTAAAAAAACTAACATAGTTGTAAATTTTTTATAATGACATGATTTTATATATAAGATACAGGAGTTATTATTTTATAATGGAGACAACAAATAACATGGAAGTGGAAGAAGAAAGGAACTTGAAATAGGTGGTGAGATATTTACCTTTTCTTGAGGTTCTTCCATTTGATTTGATCAAAAGGGCTCCTTAGGTTTGCTTTATGACTAAATAAAGGCCTCTAGGATGAAGATAGGACAGTTTTGAGGGTATTTGGGCAGGGGTTGTCCGAGCCAAATGGATTTGGAGATGTGAATTATAGATAAGGGGGAGTTCCCTTTTATAAGAGGGGTGAGGGGCACCTTAGAAAAAACATAAAATATTATTTAATAAAAAATTCATATTCGGTTTATAATAGATACAAAGTGACTTATTTTGAGTCTAGGGTGGGGATCGGTATAAATAATCTCTACCAATTTGTTTTATTCAAGTTTAGGTTTCCATTTTAATCTTATAATTTAGATTTAACTCTAAGTTAAATAATTTAACTTTTACAATGTCTTCTTGTATTCTTACACTATATGGTTAATAAACATACTATAAATTACCAATGGAATATAAATTGGTTCAATAATATCATATATATTATTATATACGTCATTTGGATGATCCTTATATTTTTAGGACCATTATATCAATTAATAATATAATATTTGTTTTAAAAACACTTTTATGTCAATTTTGACACTATTTGATATTTTGTTTTTTCTAAATTCATAACAGCATTATTAATTCTAAAAAAATTAGTCTATACAACCTTAATATGTTATATAAACTTAAAAATTAATTTAATTCATAGAAAATATCAAATTACATTTATATGGGTATTTATAATATCAATTATGTTAATATTTCATTAATAAGGTAATTACTGCATCATCATTGTGTTATAAATAAATTAACTTATTTAATGTATAAAAAATATAAATAAAATACCATTTTGTAGGAAATATTTTTATATTTCTAATTTATATATATAGTTGAATTTATCTTATGTATAACCGTATATTAAAAATGTTTTAGTTATTAAACATTGATTTTAACTGTTTTAACTCGTTTTAAAATAAAATGATAATAAATGTCCTAATCTAATCTAGGTGGACCTAAAGAGTAATATTTTATTCCTAAGGTTGTTTTTTGTCGAATTACACTTATCAAATAGAATTAGGGTATGTTTTAGGGTAATAATAGTATCTTTTTTTCCATTAATTACCCTATTTACTTTTAACCACGGTAAATAAAAGTTAAAAAGTTACTATTCACCAAAAATTATCTTCATCTTATTGAACTACATTTTACTTACTGATATCAACCATGGATCTGGGATTTTTGAAATTCAACTCAGAGAAGAGGTAAAATTATGTTTTATGTAAATTTGCAAATGCTCGGGAGGTGGGTAAAATACGGTAAAAATATCAATAAAATTTATATATATCTAAAATAATTATAAAATTACTCCAATGAATTACATTGAACTTATATAGGTATTATGAATATATTTTAACCTAAAATAAATTTAAATAAAATAAATTATTATTTAAATAAAAATTCATTTTTAACCAATAACTCAATGTTTTCACTATTCATCAAAAATTGAAGGTTTTTAGAAAAATTCCAAAAATTCACCCTAGGCTAATTTCGATATTCCAAATCCAAAAATGAAGTCCATTTTGAATGATAAAATTTATAAAATTTTAAAATGTGGGTATTACTATTCATAATAGCAAGTTTATATAACATTTTAATAACATATTGTTGTTTACTGAAACTCGGTATTACGTACAACACAAACTATTGAGGAAGGTTGATCTTGTGTGTAACATAAGCCAAGAATAGTGTTACATATACTATAATCTAATACAGTGCTGCATATAGTGAATAATAATCTCGGTGTAGCGTAAAACACAATACATCAATGAAATTAAAAAAATATTTCTTATAAAATCTCAGGGTGTTACATTCTACCCCCCTTAAAATGAATTTAGCCCTCGAAATTCGTCGGGTTAATAAAAGGTTTACTATAGGAAAGTTTCATTCATATAAACCTGCATCGTGAAATGGAATACTAAAACATAATTTTAAAAACTAATGTATGAAAAGTAATAGATATCCAGATTAACTCATCACTGGGTTTTCACATAGAAGAACATAGGTGAAAATATGGATATGGAAGAGAAATATAACCATCATGATCTGATGGAGAGTGTTAGAGAACATGGATATGAACAATCCAACAATCACAAAGCAATAACTTTGTGTTGATCTAACGTACCATCTAGGAAAACATTTTTGGTTTTCAATATCATTGCCCTATAGTTGAAAAAAATGGAATTAGAAGAAATACTTAATTGATTTAGGTATAATATCATCATTCGTCATTACTTGAACAATTTACACTTCATCTATTAATGAAATTAAGGTGAATTTGTCATTTGTTAAGTGATAGTAGATCATGCGATAAAATGATAGGTCATTCCATCTATCTCAAACAAAAGGTTAGTATAAGTTATTAAATATACATAAGTCCATCTATGGGGAGGTTAATTGTATATGATTCCAAAAATTGAAATAGACTCCAACTATCATACCCCTTAATGAAATAAAACTAATTTCTACTAACCACGGACTTCCTGTAAGCTAGTGGTAGGTGATAAATTCATTTCACACTTTGGTTCTGGGTTCGATTCCCGCACCCTTGTCTGATGGGACGGGTTGTCGCCCATCTTGTGGGTTGTCCTTTTTCTAAAACTATACTATTACAACATTACATAAATAATATCAAAAATATCAAGCCTTAAACAATACTATCTGATGTTCAAAATAATGTATTACAACCTTTAGGCTTATTGGAAATACTTCTGTCCAATTACTATAAATTTCATCTACCGATCATGTGAATTCCTTCATTTTCCCCCCATACATCACAAGAAATATCTTTTTTCGGTCACATTCAAAACATATGAATACCTAAATCATGCATTCTCTTTAAAAAATGAATAACCATTAAACTTTAGAGAAAACGTAAATTCTATCAAAAGTTAACCCTTTCCACATACACAAATTCCAAAAAATTATATATACTAAAAACCATGATATCACTTTGTCCTTATATCAGTCACGAGATCATTAATACTATCAAACATATTATTTTCTCCTTATACCTTCATTATGCACACATCATTTTCTATCCAAAAATATCTGAATAACCTTTAATGGTTACCGGTACCATTCAACGTATACTTCCAAATACTCAAGGAAAAACAATAGTGTAACAATCCTTAGATGTTTCTTTATTCCATAGTACCATTAAATTACCTATACAACATTACTCTTGGTAAAAATAAAATTATTCCACTACCTTCTTAAACGATATACCAAGATTCATAATTTTATTCCTCAACACTTCTTTCATATCATATATCATTTGTAGTCTCCTCATCATCATCAACATAAATACTACCCATACGACCATTCTGATTCTCTTCATGAGACTTTCCATTAGGGAATCAGTTTTCATAAGTCATGTACATTCCACATTTAAAACATTTAACTATTGTTGACGTCTTAACAATACCATTATCTTTTTCCATAGTGTAAACTGAACCCTTTCCTATGCAATTATTGGCTTCATGTCCTTATTTTCCACACCAAAAGCATCTTTCAATTCCTTTGAAATAATCACCTTTATGCCTCTTCCCACATGATATACATGAGGAAAATTGAACTTTCTTTCCTCTATGATCATCATTAAACTCCTTCGTTCTCTTCTTAACTGAGTTAGGAATCTTACCAAAGTTGAGATTATTGATTATATTAATAGATTTATGATTATGCGTGATAATGATGTTTTGCCTTCCAAATACCATTTCATTTGGTTGATCATGAAGAATATCATTCCATTGTCTATCATATTATCCATTAACCTAAATCTTTCGTTTTCCATCCATTTTTTGAAACCCAACAAGAATAGTGTGAGAGGAAAAAATCATGCTAGGAAAACAACATAATCAAGGGGAGTACTTTCAATACCTAACATCGTAGGTTTAATTCAAGGTTATTCATGATCATTATCATAATTCTAGGACTGTAACCTATACTTATACTTAACCTTATAAACAACCTTACACATACCTTAGAAATATCTCTAGGGATCTCACTAAAGTTTTTGGATCCTAGTTTCCAAAGGATAACTAAACCTTTGCTCTAATACCATCTATAGAGACCCAAATCATGATGTACCTAGACATTACATTAATTCTGTGGAATACTTAATACATGAGAAAAATAGACGCCCAAAGACTGTATTTGTTTAGTGTCTTTGGAAACTCAGAACATAATCTTCTAATCATGGAAAAATAATTTCAACATCTCCCATAAAGATCTTCCCATTTGGTTTTCTTACCTAAAACCATTAATTATATCCTGGGGAAAATAAAACGTTAAAAAATGTTTTCTAAAATTCTTAGTAAGGGTAAACATGGAGAACTTAAAAGCAATCCATAAACATTTGAACGTAAGAACATGAGCATAAAAGATCAAAATCATGAGTAATGACATAAATCTAGGAAGTGCAGAAGGCATAGATCATAAAGGAACATTAACCATGATAAAATAGGAAGGGAATAAATCATGTAATTTTGGAAACCATTAATCACATTTTATGATTTCCATAGTATCCAAGGCATTGCGGCCAAGACCATCATATTGGAAAAAGTCCATTACAGAACTGAGTTTATATACCGTTCCAGCCCTGTATTAGTGAACCGAATTCATTTTTCGTTCTATCCATGTCTATCTCATGAGATACAAATAATTACCCAATTCATTGGAGGGAGATATAGGTCCCACCCATCTCATAATGAAATCATTATTTTGTATTCCACAATATAAACATAAATCATTCATCATAACCCAAAGAATAATATGGGTTTCATAAACACCAGCCCATCATAACATAATCCATATAAAATTAATGGATTTTATTTCATCATAAGAAAAAATGAAACCACATAAATAATAGAAACATTATAATTGAAATATAAACATATTAAATAATTTCATCTCAGATGGAAAATGGTTTTGATAAAACACTTGAAATGAATTCTGGAGGAAAATATCTTTTCTTCTTAAAAATCATTTTATTTTCACAAAATGCCATGCAGTTTTAAAAAGAAAAGGATTTGTTGAAAATAATCATGAAATCTTGTATAGTATTCTTCATGAAAATAAGGCATTATGAAAACGAAAAAATCCATTTATGTCGTATATGTTAAAAAAACATTCTCATTGTACTTTTAACAGAAATGTCAAAACATACCATGTATGGTAAACAAAATAAAGATTCCTCCCATAACACAAATTAAAAGTCAAATAGGGGTAAAAATGACTTTAAACATACACGGATTAATATTAAAAACTTTATGTAAAACATTTTATGGACTTGGATGAAAAATAAAACCCCATTAAATACTTACGTATAAGAAATCTCGGATAGAAATGAGATTTAAAAAATTATCCATTACCATTTATAATTGGTGTAAAATTACATGAATTTATAAATATCATATGCTTAATATTAAAAATAATAAGACACTCATGGGAAGCTTGAACACCATACAAAATAAATAGTTTGTGATTAAGGCATATGTCTCACAGAAATAAAAGTGAGACAAAATAATCCCTTACCTTAGGTCCAATTTCTTCCGTACATGTTCGAAACTCTTGTATAGTCAGTTTAAACATATTATTAACTTATAAAAGAACCATAATAATATTTATGATATCATATATGATTCACACATGACTCTATATTACCCATTCTTTTGTCAATTTCATGTCTAAGTAGTGTTTTGGGTAAAATCGTTTCATTTATCGTACGTGTTTCGACATTTTGTTCTTGATATTTTTACTTCTCACCTGATTTACAATATTACAAAATGTAAAATTCGATTTATATATAATATATATTCAGCATATAAATATATATGGTAGATCGATAAATGTAATGAAATGCACTGTTCATGGACACCGTAGGCCGTATGTACACATGAACGTTGTTTTCGTTTCCTTATTGAATTGAATGGAATTAAGTAAATGAAACATATATTTATATAAATAAAGTATAATTATTATTTAATATATTTCGTGATTATTTATTATACATACTTTATAAACACACATTTTTTGTTAATCATGTAAAATGAATCGCATCGCGTTCGTTGAGTCGGTAGACCGTACATACACCCGAGCGACAATATCATTATTTTGATATTAAAATTGTATATAATTGGATGTTAAATCATATATAAAGAATAATAATAATGTTATATTTATTATTTATATCATTTATACTCATTATCATACCCAACAAAATGATGAAATGTTTGAATAACAAACTACACCACGACGTGGAGACGGTAAGTCGTACGTACGCAAGTGTCATGACTTTTTCATTCATAGGATGGGTAAAATAACTAATATGGTTGTAAAATTTTAATAATAACATCAACATATATAAAAGATACTGGATTTATTATTTTATAATGGAAACAACAAATAATGAGGAAGTAGAAGAATAAAGGAACTTGAAATAGTTGGTGAGATATTTACCTCTTCTTCGGGTTCTTCCATTTGATTTGATCAAAAGGGCTCTGTTGGTTGGCTTTCAGACAAAATGAAGGCATATAGGATTAATGGAGGAAAGTTGAGAGGGTATTTGGGCAGGTTTTGGTCGAGCCAAATGTCTTTGGTGTTGTTAATTATATATAAGGGGGTGTGCATTTTTATAAGAGGGGTGTGGGGCACCTTAGAAAAAACATAAAATATTATTTTATAATAAATTTATATTCAGGTTATAATGGCTCAAAAGTTACTTATTTAGATTATAGGGTGGGTATGGGTATAAATCCTCTCAACCAATAGGTTTTATACAAATTTAGGTTAACATTTCAACCTTATCATTTAGATTTAACTCTAAGTTTAATAATTTAACTTTTACAATTTATTCTTGTATTCTTACACTATATAGTTAATAAACATTATATAAAATGCCAATTGAATCCCAATTGGTTCATTAATGTCATATATATTATTATATAAGGCTTCTTTACGAACGTTATATTTTTAGGGCCATTATATCAATTAATAATATCATATATTGTTTTTAAAACACTTTTATGTCAAATTTTACACTATTTGGTATTTAGTTTTTCCAAAATTTATAACAGCATTATTACTTCAAAAAAAATTCATCTAACCAACCCTAATATTTCATATTATCCTATATAATTAGTTTAACTAATAAAAAGTCTCAAATTACATTTATTTTGGTATTTATAATATCACTTATGTTAATATTTCATTAATAAGGTAATTAGTGAATCATCAATGTGTCATTAATAAATTAACTTATTTAATGTATAAAAAATATAAATAAAATACCATTATGTAGGAAATATTTTTATCTTTCAAATTAATATTTATAGTTGAATTTATCTTATGAATACCCTATATTAAAAATGTTTTAGTTATTAAACATTGATTTTAACTATTTTAACTCTTCTTAAAATAAAATAATAATAAATGTCCTAATCGAATACAAGTGGACCTAATGGGTAATATTTTATTCCTAAGGTTTTTTTTGGTCGAAATAAACTTATCTAATAGAATTAGAACATGTGTTAGGGTAAAAATAATATGATTTTTACCATTAATTACCCTATTTACTTTTAACCATCATAAATTAAAGTTAAAAGTTATTATTCACCATAAATTATTTTCATCTCATTAAACCAGATTTTACTTACTGATATCAACCGTGTCTCTTGGATTTATAAAATTAAACTCATAGATGCACTAAATTTATGTTTTATTTAAATTTGAAAATGCTCCTAGGAGGTGGGAAAAAGACGGTAAAAAGTTTAATAAAATTTTTATATTTCTAAAATTATTATAAAATGACTCCGATGAATTAAATTGAACTTATATAGGTATTATGTATCTATTTTGACCTAAAATTAATTTAAATAAAATAAATTATTATTTAAACTGAATTTTGGTTTTAACCAATAACTCAGTGTTTTCACTATTCATCAAAAATTGAAAGTTTTCAGAAAAATACCAAAAATTTACCCTAGGATAAATTCGATATTCTGAATAGAAAAATGAAGTCCATTTTGAAAGATAAAATATATAAAATTTCAAAAAGTGGGTATTACTATTTATGACAACTAGTTTATATAATATTTTAATAATATATAGATGTTTAGTAAAACTCAGTATTACATATAGTGCAAGCTATCAAGGAAGGTTGCTCTTGCGTGTATCTCAAGCCAAGAATAGTGGTGTGTATACTACAAGCTAATACAGTGTTGCGTATAGTGCAAGATAATCTTGGTGTAACATACAACAATGACATCAAAGAAATTAAAAATAATATTTCTCATAAAACATCGATGTGTTACAATGGGATAGATTTTAGAATTTTATATCATGGTGGAAGAATACATTCACAAATTCTTTATATATTGTACGTTAGAAGATTCATCCTGATTATAATAGGTGTGATTTTCATAACTAGGGGTTTCTTAATTTGGGGAGTAGATATTATTTGACATATAAGGATTATTTTTTGGGTTTTTGAAAGGATTCTCCTCAATTTATATAGTCATAATAAAATCTATTTTTTAATTTATATATGTTATTTCTATTTTTTTGGTGTATTACTGATCATCTATAGCAATATTACCTAGAATTTTAAATTTCTCTTAATTATTGAGAATTATGTTTTATTTTTTGGGGATAAAGTGGTAAATTTAATATTTCATGGTTCAATGTATAGTCTGTAAGTGAATGATAATAATAGATTTTGTTCTAATTATTTATTACAATGATTATATATTCCCTAGAATAGGTGAGAAGACTAAAAAATTAAATTCAATACAAATTCTACACAACCATTGGGTTGAAATGAATCTTCCATGGATGTTATGGAATGATTGCAGAAGTTGTCTCATTTATTAGATATTTGAGATTTGAGTGTGTTTGAACCTTTGGAATGGATATATTTATATGAGGGTTTATAGATTAATCGGATTCAAAAACAACTCATATTAAATTAAATTCCTATTTTTACCTTGAAAATATTGAATAATCTCCATCATAATTTTGGATCTCAATTGGGTTATATAACCCTTTTTTATCATTAAACATATATTTCTAAGGAGTGGAAAAATAAATTTCAATAGGACATGTTTTTTGCATGTGTTCTGGATTTTCTTGGTTTGTGGGTGAAGCATTTTCGTTTGGTTGAATTTTTTATAATAATATCAATCGCCCATCCATTAGGGGTTTTATTTTTTATCCATTTAATCATAATAGTAATTAGTGTTGGTTAAAAAGGTGTCCCATCATCCTCCTTGATGGTGGGGGAATAACCCATGATTATATAAGAAATGTGACAGGCTCTCATTATTCTCATCATTATTATCTCTTCCTTATATTCCAATGATTTCCACAAAACATTGGGTTTTGATATTTTTCTTTTTTTTTATTTGACAATATTTCCATGGAATTTTAAACTATAAAATTATTTTAACAACCTATTAAATTATTCCCTCCTTTTCCCCATCATTTATTAGTAGTTGTGTAGATGAGGAATATTTTCCTTCAGAATGGTTATGCTCCAATTGTTCACTAAATTCCAATTAAATTAAATTAATGAGGTAGAATAATTTTATTCACAAATATGGAGGTTCATATATAATAACTATATAGATGAATTTTATAATCCAACCTTCTCATTTTTTGAATGACGTGGTTCTAGGCAGTTTTCGTATTTTAATTACTAGATTTCTTCATTATAATCATTTTATTATTATAAGGAAGTGCACAATCCAAGGACCCCAGATTGAATATTATTACTAGAGGTTAATGAAAATATGAATCGTATCAGCTAATCTATTTAGCATGAGTGAACAAACCATATAGGTTCTTTTCCATACAATTCTTTCACAAATGATGAGGACTACATATATGGAATTAATGCTTTCAAATCCGGCACTAAATTCCATTAACAATATTTTTTTACATATTTATGGAATAATTTAAAATTATTTACTTCCTAATCAAGAGAAAATTCAAAAAAATGAATTATTACGGAGATAAGGATTCATGAAGAAATATCTAGTAATATTTTTCAATCATGTACCACTTGTCATGAGACATCATTTAATTGGACCATGGAGAATCATGTTGTGTTAATGAGATTTTTGTAACTAGTTTTTGTAATTCCATGTGAATAAAAAATTATTTCTTATACTTTAATAGGGGAGTGTTTAAATTCTTATAAAAACATGGTTTCTGAGCTCAATAACTTCATGTAATAAAGAAAAAATGCCTCTTACATAAGGTATTAATATGATTATACACATTTTTTATAACTAGGTTTCAGTTGTTATAAATTGGAAACCAATGATGTTAATGAAATATACAAGAGTTGATCATGCTATAAGTTCTCTAATAAAATCAATTACCTAACTAAGAGTATTTTACTATACTAATATCAATTAGATTTTGAATTTTTAATAACTCACTACTACATGTATTGGTCCTTGGTCAGGTAGACCAAGAATTTTGGCCTAGTGATGCATTACAAAAGTGAAAATATATGAATAATAAAAATAATAATAATATCAAGTGTAATAGGGTTATATTATTTGTTTGGCGTTTGTACCCGGTCAATTTATTATAACATTGATGACATCTTGGACATTTCTAATGATCTAGGAGATTGGGACTCTAACATAAGTTAAATTTTTATATAGTCTTAATATTATTTGTAGTGTTCTCATGATAAAAATTAATTTAAGGAGGTATTGTAAATCTAATTAAAATTTATATAACATAATTATTAAAAAAAGGATTATCAGGGACTCTTATATTAGATTTAGTGTAGTGCATGGTAGTGAAAATTTAGGTGGTTCATGAGTGGATGAAATATTGTCAAGACAATCAAAATTTTAATATTCCCCATAAGAGGCAACTGATAGATTTTGGGTTTAAAAACTTGAAAATGTCCCACAAGAATAGTATGAAATCTAAAAGTGGGGTGAATAATGGAATTCACTTCCTACAAGATTAATCCTAAAAAATAGTCTAATATAAATGTAAATAAATTGAAAATTTTTATGATGCACATATGGTTAAAATCCAAAAACAAATTTGGTTTATTATATTTTACATTGTTATATACAAAATGAGAAGATATATCATTAGTATTATCTAGAATATATTATTATAAAATGATCCTCTTGTTTTAACTGGTTGTACACAATGATCTTGGATTATCCTTGAACTCATAATACAAAATGTGTCACAAAAATTTTGTAATTAGTTCTAATGGGAATATCTAAAATATAATTTGATCATAGAAGAAAATATAGAATTTACTTATTGTATAATCCAAATAATATTTTCTTTTGTTTTTTAATCATTATCTTCTTATATTTCTCTAATTATTTTTCTTCCTATTTTTCTCAATATGTTGTGCATACCCATTGCATGCACAATATCTTTCTCCTTCAACACCTCTACATCCAATTTCTCTTATTCTTTCTATATTATATTTTATTCAAAAAAACAACATATATATTATTCTATTAAAATATGAATTTATAATTAAATTTCAAATTAGTAACATCCTATTCAACAACTCTCACTTCATATTGGGTTTTTAGAGCAATATGATCTTTTAACCATCATTCGATTTGACTAAATGGATTATAAGATAAATTTGAAGTATCGATTGAATAACTAAGTGGGACGCATTGAAAAAACATGATTTATTGAAATTATCCCTAAATTTTCAATTTTTTAATATTTTTTGGGTTATCCACTTCGAACTACTCTGAAACTATTTTAAAAACCCTAGTAAAGAAAGACATGTATAAATTATGTTTTAGTTTGATCACTAGATAACTACAGCGTGTGTTAAAAAATAATTCCCATTCATTATTTTTGAAAGATATTTTTCATTACCTCTTTGGAAGATACCATAATATTTTTCCCCATTTCAATCTCTATATGGGAACCACTCTTCCAGACATTCCTTTTAACATTCATCAGTGAAAACGTCATGACATTTCCTCTTTACAGAAAACAATCACAACTATATTATCATGGAGTAGTGGATTTAATTTTTGTCCCCAAACACACACAACAATATTATCCATGTTTTCTCTCGTATTTTCTCTTCAACATGAATTTTTAATCTTTTAACGATAATGAAATTTTGGGCATTGCGAGATAACCCTGTTTTGTAGAAGAAATTTTCGAAACAGGAATTCAATAAAAATACCCATTTCTAAGATGAAACCCTTTTTATTCTCTAATATGATGAGTTATGTACATCACCATGAAATATCATGGATATATTCTATATAATATGAAAAGAAAAAAATTATAATTTATTAGTTAGGAAATCTATTCTTCTTTCAAGGCCATCCTTATACATGTATTGGATATAAACATAGGGTATTAATGCCATAATCTCTTCAGTCAGCTCTAAAATAACCATTAATATTCTTCTATTCATATCCAATATATATATTACATTAGAAAGAACATCAAATCACTCAAAACTATATAAATCAACTGATATTGAAAGCAAGTCATGTATATGGGATGTATTGATAACAAAATCCAAAACCAATGTAATTAACTCATATCCAATTTATCTTCAATGGAAAAAAGACCCCCTATAATAATAATATATTCATAGGGTTTCATTACCATCTCAGAAACATATTATACTTAATATTCACCGAAAACTTATTCTCAATAACCAATTCATTTATATTTTTTTAGTTTCCATTAAATTCAACAAACCAAATAATCGACCATGTTGTTTTTAACCATTAGAACAAATATAACACATTCAACAATGTAAATAATCATCATTAAACATTTATATGCCAACATCAGGGAAAACAATGTCATAAAATAAGATCTATAAATAAAAATTCTATTGTATTCCATTAGGGTAAATAATATCCACATCTCTAAAAATTTATTTCACAACATCCAGAATAAAAATAGATCAAAACACTATCATTAAATGCTCCAAACACGAAATTCTTACTCCCATAGTAAAAAATTATTATTATATTTTACAAAATCCCCAGAACACTACCCCAACATAAACAAATTCTAAATTAATATTGATCACCTTCTAAAAAAACATCTTAAATATATAATTCACTTTAGGTGTAACACCCCAGTATTTTTTTTTAATTTTAAATACATTCAGTTTTAAAAAATTTATAATTTAAAATAATAGGGTTTTAATTAATAATATTTATTTATAAAATTTTATCTTTCAAAGTAAAAATAAAAATAAATAATATTTTACAGTATTATTTTGTGTGAAATAATTATTTAATATGAATAAGTGTATTTTATTTATAAAAAAATCATTTTATCAATACATTATTGTATATATATTGACTGTTATAATTATTTTGATAAATACGAAATTTTTTAATGAATATATTCACTATTAATATGACTCCGAAAGATTTTATATAGTGTTCTTATAAAATAATTTCAATTCACTAGATATCTTATATGCACACAACTCTGACTCATTGGGAACCAATACATTGTTATATCCTAACCAATAAAGATAATTTTTTTTTCTACTGTGATTTGAATTTCAAAAAACATAAATACATAGTTTCATTTAGTATGCTAGTTAGAGTCTGATAAAATAAATTTAATTTTTGGGGAATGGTAACTTACCCTTATAAATAGAAATGTTACCCTTATGAATAGTAACCTTACACATTAATGTATAAATAAAATTTAGAATTCTTAGAAATGAAAGTGAATATTTAAGTAGTTATTAATTAAGTGTTGGTATTTTTGTAAGAAATAAATATTTAATTACAATTATATAATTAATAATTTTATTTAAAATAAAATTCATTTTCATAAACATTATTCCAAAATAAATATTTTTATGTCCTTGATTTTATGCTTATATAATGAGGCCTTATTTGATTTTTAGGATACTATAAAATCAGTTAAAAGTTTAAAATCTGTATTTTTTGAGTAAATAATGATTTTAATTAAAAGCTAAATTTCCCTTATATATAATGTTTTTCATAAAATGAGATTCTGTTTTGGATTCTACACATCAAGAAATTGTTAGGGTGAATTTTTTTTTTCTAAAATAATTAATTTTTTGTTCCGTAGTAAAAATGTACAGTAATTTAATGTATAAAACATTATAAAATAAAAGAATTATTACTTTAATAATGGCTGATGTAAGAATCCATTAGTTTGAAATTAAAGTCAATTATTAATATTTTTGGACATAAAAATTAGTACTATTTCTTTTCTTGAAAAAAATAATAAAATAATGAATAAAATATTGAGAAATCATTCATCTCCTACACTGTAAAAACAACACCCACTACCTCTTATCATCATTCATATAAACGCGGAATATGCTCAATGTTCTGCCTAAATAATATTCCCTAGTCCCTCCATCATTTCCAAGACCTTCTAGTCTCACCAAAATTTCAAAACCAAAGGCCAAAAGAAGGTTCTCAAGGTGGAGTACTCCAGAGGTAAACATATCTTCTTTTTTCAATCAATTTATTTTACAAGTTACATTATATTGTTTCTCTCTCATCTCAGACCCTCATTCAGATGAAATTATAATTACATTTCCTTAAATTTAATGAAATGATATTATTAAAAATGTATTATTTCATCATTGTCTCTCTTTCCTGCTCCTCTTATCTTAAGAATGAAAACACTGACCGAGATGTTTTAATTTTTCACACTCAAGGACGATGAGTTTACCTTTTCTATTACCATCATTAAAAATATTAATGAAACCAATTTTATGGTTTTATTAAATAATAATATATTTAATAAAAGATATTTAATTCTCTGCAATCTATTTTTATACATTATATTAAATTATAACACCAAATGAGATTTTGGTGATAAAAAACTACAAAATTAATCCAAGCATTTATCATTGAATTTTATTTTAATAATTCGTCCTCTACCAAATTACAAAATGAATTATAAAATAAATTAACCTTCTATATGATCAATAATAAATCATAACCTCATTTCTATATTTCAAATTCAATTTTACATGAACTCAAAAACCCATATACAAACAAAACAATCCCGAAAATTAAGAAAATATTCACTCTCAAATGAAGAAATTGATCTCTTAACCCATCTAAAAGGTCATCAATGAAGCTAATAAATATATTCCAAAAAAAATTCAATTTAGATATGGTTTTGGGATTATGAAATAATGAATAAAATTATTTTTTATTCAGAACATTAAGATAATGTGTAGAATACATTCATACATAAGGTAAGGGTTTCCTCATCACACTTCCATTTTTGTGATATATTCCATATTAACTACTATTAGCTGGGTATGGTGTATGTATAATACCCATTGATGTATAATATTGTGAATATATTTAATTTCATGGCATTCAATCTATCATTTTATGATTATTAATTTTGGGTCAAATGATTTGACTGATTGCAAAGTGTAATGATTTTCTCCCCAGACCTCCACTTTCATTCAGGTTACTCATATTCTCTACTTATCTCAATTAAATTATTTTGATTTATATTTTAATACTCATAATGTTATATTTTAATATTCTAAATATGTATATCAATCATAGTCTATATTTATTTTATGGGAAGTAACATTTTTTAAAAGAATCATTCAAAAACATTCTTCATAGAATTCAACCCTGATTGAAGTTAACTTCTTGAATTCTTACATGTATTGAAGGGATCACTAGAATCTTTTTTAAGACATAATTATTTTTCTAAAATCAGATATTTTATCACTAAAAACTATTTTGGTTCATTTCTTGTTTTATGAACACAAACATTCCATTCCTTATTAAAATCTATTTAATATTTTTCTTAAGCCACACTAAAAATTTTTCCTTCTAAAGCTTCATTAAAAAATCATTTTGCAAGATTTCAAATTTGTGGGAAATATTTTATTCCTCAAATATAATTTAAATTTACTTCATTTTTATTTTCTAGGATATACTTTTTTACAAAAAAGATTTCATGACAAATAAAAATTATTTTCCATAAGAACTATTCCTTCAAAAGTAAAAAGTATTTTTCTCATATCACTTTAAATTTTATGTGATATATGCCTTATTGACCACTTATTATGTGAATGTGTTTTATTTTCTTCCCTTTTTCATATAATATCTAGAGTATCCTAAGTATAATGATATTCTAAGGGATTATGATTTTAGTTTTTCAAGGTGGTATGGTACACTCTAGAATGATTAAGGATTATTTCCTCAAGAAATTCTCAATGATATCATTTGAATGTATCTTCATTTATGTCAACATTCTTGTTGAATATTGTACTTCATTGAGTTTTATATCTTATGATTTAATCTAAATTATGTTGTTGATGGGTTTTTGATTAGTTTGACAATTTAAGTGATATCTTTATACAATTCCCCACATTATTCAGAAAGGATATTGTTTTAGATTAATGATTACAGAAATTTATTTACATTTCATATATTAGTATCCATATGAATGTATAAATTTATTATGTTCCAACCATTATTATGAGTAATGAATTGGACATATTATTTTATTGGTGGGGCCTATGATAGCCCCTTTATGTAGTGTTATGTCCCAGGAGACTAAATAGAATCCTGGCATGAGGTCTTGATTTTATGGTTATTTATGGTCATTAAATGATGCCTTGACGGTATGGTTATGATTCCTGACATTGTACACGACCTAATTATGAAACTATTTGTTTATTGTTCATGTTGTTATTTTACAAGTATAACAACCATGATTATGTTGTTGTTTTTTTGCATTGTATATTCATCTTTTATTCTTTCCATATTGCGTTCATGTTTATTTTTAATGTAAAGTGTACTTTTATTTATTAACCAGGACCATTGTTTGTGATTAAGATATCTTCTGATGTATTTCTTACCCTTACTAAGAATCTGGACTCACCCCTTTCTTTTGTTTCTTTTCCACAGGTTATGAAGAAGAAATAATTTTATAATATTTTAATGATGAAATTTATTTTATTTTATATTGTATCATATTATATTTTCTTTTCACAATGTATTATGGGTATCATGAATATAATATGGTCTTCCAATATTACTAAACTGTTCAAACCTCGGGGATTTTGTTACTTATATTCATGCCAATTTAATAATACAATACACTGACTATGGGCTACTGGGTTCGGGGAAATATATTGGGTATCAGAGGAAGTTTAGCTAAAAAATTCAAAACTAGTTTTAGAAAATGTTGAGCAGTAAACAAAACCCTAAGATATACATTGAGGATAAGCATACAGGGAAATCCTAGAATGTTGGTCTTTTTTATATTATGTTGATATTACTAGAAAATAAATCCTTGTATTGATATATAAGTGGACGTGGTTCTCGAATATATGTGTGTAGGAGTAACAACAACGAGAAGTGGTTTTGGGCTTAACCCACAGTAACATGGTATGTAAAATAGTTCTTGTTGTGCTACGGGTTTGAAACTCCATGGGGGATATGCTTTGGATAATTTAATTTTTTCTTACATGACATTATGATAGATTAATGCTTCCAATGTTACCAATGTATATGGTTCTAGGATTTATGATGCATAAATTTATTATATGTGCTCTACCATGTCCATAGTTATAAATGCTTCCTAATTTTATGAGATAGTATATTATATGAAATTGATTAGAAATGGTGTGTAGTAGATGAGATGATAAATTCACCAATGCACGTGATGAAAATAGTAAGAAGGATCATATCTCTAAAGGTCTTTAACCATTATTTAAATGGAAGATAGTCTCACATATATCCTCACCATACAAGGAAGTGGTATCATGTGTTAATAATGTATGTAAATAATTCACTAATTGTTATGGATTTGAAGGGAATAAAAGGAAGAATATGACAGTAATGAAAAAATGGATAATGGGAAGATGGGAAAGTTGTGTTTTCCAAAATGTGATAACTGTGGAAATAATCTCCCTAGTAAATTCTTGAAGGTAATGGGAGTTTGTTATAAATTCGGTGATAATGGAAACTGAGATCATGATGGAATGGTTAAGAAAAAGGTTTAAAATGTTCCATGATTCAACTGTAAGGAGATGGGAAACTATAAAAATCAATGTCCCAAGAATCGTAGGAATGTACACCAAAGAATGTTACTGGATAATGATCAGGTAATGAAGATTCCGTAGATAAATTAAAATGATTAATATGCCTAGTCAAGAATCATATCCTTTCAATATTTTGTGATCAATGTGCTGGTTATAAGAATTATGAAATATTTGAGGACTATACTACAGTAATTTTTCATTAAATATTTTAATTGATAAGGTGAATGGTACCAAGAAAAGATATTCAGTGGAAAGTTAAATTTTTTGTAAGACATAAGATTGATAGAAATAGAACCCTAAATATATTCTTTATGTTGAGATAATGAATATTAAATGATTAATATGGATATGTACTAACTACCTTGGAAATGATTATAGACAATTTGAAAACTGGTATAAGGTATCATGGAAAGAGTTTACAACACTTTTGGATTTATGTAATAAAACAAATTATCTATATCTTAATTTATGAATATGGAAGAATATATGTTTCCAATAAGGTTTTATAGTAATAAATGTTATTACCATATTTCAATAGGATACATGATGAAGTTATTCACATGTTTGGAATGTTAAAATTCAGAGCTACTGCATGTTAATGAAGGTCTAAAGACATGTTCGTCTTGGAATTTCATAGAACTTATTTCTAAAATGATTAATAATTATGGAAATTTTAACCATTTATGAATGGTTTAAGTAGATAATTTCACAGGATTATAAAGTTTGTTGTATTACATCACCGCATGGAAAAACATTCTCTAAGTGATGAAGTATATATAGTTCAAGGTGCAATAAATGGATATGTTTGTGTATATTTGTACTCTTAATTTGTTGAATAATTGCTCAACTCATGGAATATGGTAAAAATTTGGTGTCCAATTATCCAAAAAATTTATGATACCAATGATTTTATTTATAATTATAGTTTATGTTTTTGTGATAATTATCTTTCATCTAAACATTTTATGAATAACATTCAATCAGAACATGATGGTTATATTATTCAACCATGTCCATATTTTCACATCATACTAATGTTATCATATTTTAATGCCTATATTTGTTTTAAATTATGAAGTCCACTTTCCCCCTTGATGAGAGAATATTTTTTAACCCTGTTTTGATCTGGGTTTCCTACAAGAGATTTTTCAAGTATCATAATTTAACGATTGAATTTAAATTCAGAATTGTGAGGATGCAATTTTGTTGAGAGCTGAATAATGTACCTCCTCAGTAATTAGTCTTACAATTCTAAATAGATCATTTTATAAAAATTAATAATTCGAAATTATGTTTTTTAATTAATAATAATTATATTTCAAATTTATAGAATTAATATTAATTTTAAAAACAAATACTATTATTCAATATTATTGTTTTAAAATATTATTTTAATATGAATATTGTTATATTTTTATTACAAAATTAATTTTTATAAATGGATAATAATATATATTTTGACTATTAATTATTTTGATAAATAAAAAATTATGATATAAATATATTCACTATTAAATGAAACCCCATGATTTTATAGAATTTTCTTCTTAATTAATTTCAATTCATTAGAGAAATTATATGTACACAACACCGAGCCACTATGACAAAACTCTTTGTTATAACCAATCTGATGAAAATAATTTTACTGCATCTATGATTTTAATTTCACAAAAGAAAGACATACACGATTGCATTCTGTATGTTACTTATAGTTTGATAGGGTTAACTTAATTTTTTGTTAATAGTAACTTACCCTTATGAATAGTAATGTTTCCATTATTAATAGTAATATACCCTAATGAATAGTAATATGAAAATTATGAATAAAAACCACACACATAAAAGTATAAGGAAAATTATGGCACCTTATCAATGAATGTAAATATTTTAAATGTTTATAATAAGTGTTGGTATTTATGTGAGCAATAAATTTTTAATTACAATTTTATAATTAATACATAAATTTAAAATAAATTTAATTTTCAAAAAATTATTTCCTAAATCAGTATTTTTTTCTAATGATTTTATCATAAATTAATGAGACCATAGATAATTTTTCGGGTGTTATAAAATCAGATATAATTTTGGAATCAGTATTTTTTGAGTAAATAATTGTTTTTATAAAAATTTAAATTTCTCATATTTAGAATATATTTTTTTCACAAAATTCCATTCATTTTTTGATTCTACCTATAAATAATGGATATGGTAAATATTTGGGATTTTTCTGAAATAGATGATTTTTTGGGAATAGTAAAATATGATAATTTACTCTGTAATAAATTATAATTTAAATACATTATTCCTTGAATCATGGACAATAAATGAAAAACATAGTTAGAAATCATATAAAATTATTACTATTTATGGTCACAATTATATATACAATTTATTTTTTGGAGAAAAATAACAAAATAATGAATAAAATATTGACAAATCACACCTCTCCTCCATAATAAAAACTACCCCTCACTCCCTCTTATCGTCACTTCTCTATGCCTTGAAGATCCTAAATTTACTACCCAAATACTCATCCCTAGTACCTTCCACAATTCAAAGACCATATTGTCTCTCAAAAATTCCAAAGACAAAGGCCTTAAAGAGGTTCTCAAGAAGATGTACTCAAAAGTTAAATCTATATTCATTTTTCGTTCAATTTATTTTACATGTTCTATTCTATTTCTTCTCTCTGATCTAATCCACCCATTAACATTCTAAGATATTTAATGTACCTAAAATTTACTAGAATGATATTATGCTAATGTAATATTTCATCATCATCTCTCTTTCCCCTTCCACTTATACTAAAATTGAAAACACTATCTAAGATGTGTTAATTTATCACAATCAAGGATGAAATATTTTGAATTTCTATTACCATATTTAATTCTTGTAATAAAGCCATATATATGGTTGAAAACTATCATAATATATGTAATATATAATTTTAGTGTTTTTTGTATCTATTTTTACACAAGTTATTAATTATAATACAAAATGACATTGTAGTGATTAAAAAACCACCAAATTAATCCAAGTGTTTATCATTAAACTTTTATCTAATGATTAATCCACTCTAAAAATAACAATAGTATTTATAGAATAATTTCACATTATGGATGATAATTAATAAATTCTCATGTCAATTTTGGATTTCAATTTCCATTTTAATAAACTCACATACTCTTATACAAGCAAAATAAATCATAAAAACTAAGAAAACATGTATTCCCAAATGATGAAATTAAATCTCATAACCCATATAAAAGGACACAAATGAACATAATAAAGATATAATAAAAAATTATATTTATATAAGTCTATAGGAATATAAATTAATTAATCTAATTTGATTATTCTGGACATTAAGATCAAGTACAGAATACATTCAGGCATAAGGTAAGGCTTTCCACATATTACATCCATTTATTTGAGATATTTTTTATTCAATGTTATTAGTTGAGTATGGCTTATGTATAATGAGCATTGACGTATCATATCATGAATATATTTATTTTCATGGTATTCAAGGTATCATTTTAGTATAATTAATTTTTGATCATATGATTTTATTGATTACACAGTGGTTAAGATTTTCTACCCGGACCTCCATTTTCACTCGGGTTACTCTCATTTTCTACTTAACTCAATGAAATTATTATTTATTATTATGTATTACTCATAAATTTCAATTATATTATTATATATATCTGTATCAATAGTAATACTTCATTATTTTATGGGTATTTACATGTTTTAAAATAATCTTTCAAAAATGATCTTCTAAAATATAAGCCCTATAAATCGGAACTTCTCAAATTCTTAAGGGAACTATATAATATATTGTATGTCTCAATTATTTTTATAAAATAATACATTTTATCATTAAACCCCATATTGGGTAATTTATTTTTTTATGAAAGAAAACTTTCCTTTCGGCGTTAAAATATCTTTAATATTTTCTTTAAACCTAACTAAAATGTTTTTTATGGATTCTTTATAAACACTTTTTACAAGATTTAATTTTGGTGGGAAAACATTTATGTCTCAAATATTATTTCAATGTTCTTCTCTCTACTTATATGGTTTATACATATTTAAAAATCTGATTTCATGATAAATACAAATTATTTTATAAACAAAATCTTTTTTCTAATGTATTAAAAGGATTTTTCTCATCTTACTTTATCTTTAATGAGATATATTCCTTGTTCACCACATATTCATTTCATGTTGTTTATTTAATAAAATGGGTATATCACATCTAGATTATCCTTATTATCATAATATTCTAAGGTATTATTATTTTAATCTTTCAAGGTTCTATGGGACACTTTGGAATGATTATGGATTATTTTATCAAGAAATATTTTCATAGTATCATTTAAAAGTATCATCATTTATGAAAATATACTTGTTTAATCTTGTACTAAATTTTGGTGTATCATTTTTCATATCATATAAAATATGTTGTTGAAGGGTTTTTGATTAGTTTGAAAATTATTTTTTATCTTCATAGCATTCACCACATTACTCTGAATGGTTAGTGTTTATGTTTAATGATTGGGAAATGTTATTTACATTACATATGTTATTTTTTATATGAAATTATATATTGATTATGTTCACCCCATTAATATGAGTAATTCATTTGAATTAGTATGTGTAAGTTGGGGCATGTGATAGCCCCTAAATTCTCTTGTAGTTCCCATGAAACAAACTATAGATTTGGCACGAGGCCTTGACATTATAGTTATTTATGGTCTTAGAAAGTGGCCTTTACTGTATGGTTATGATGTCCAACATTATTCATTGACTCCTTATGTTGATAGTAATTGATATTTCATTTGGTTATTGAATACCCATGATAATGTTTTATTTTGAAATTGTTAATTCACTTTTTATTCCTTCTATATTGTGTTTAAGTTTATTTTTAATATAATGTGTACTTTTTTATTTTCCATGACTAATGATTATGTTTATGATATCTTCAGCTATATTTATTACCCTTACTGAGAATCAGAGCTCACCACATTCTTAGTTTTCATTTCCCTAGGTTATGAAGGAGAAATAATTGTTAAAGCTTCTCATAATGTATTTTATTTTATTTTATATTTTATCATGTTATATTTTCTTCTCCAAATGTATTATGGGTATTATGAATGTAATCTGGATTTCCATGACTATTAAACTATTCGGTCCATTGATATTTGATTCCTTTTAATCATGAAAATGTAATAAAATAATGCACTAGCTCTATGCTACTTGGTCCAGGGTGTTACATTAATAAAATAAATATTATTTTCATTTTAATCTTCAAATACCCCTTTGACAAAAAATACTAATAGAAGTGATAGAGTTACTATACATTACACCCTATTAGATTTAGGTTAAAATCCCTTAATCTATATCATTTTCTAAAATTAATCCTTTACTAATGATTTATTGAAGACAATTTTTTCCAGCTTAGAAATACTCATTCTTAAGAACTCATTGATTCACCAACTATTTTTTTAATGTTGTACACGATATAAATATTATTTGATCATGCATTTTCATCTACATTGATATATAATTTTATTATTTTTTTATTCTCACATCTCATACACATTGATAAATTCACATTCAGTATGATAAATTTCTATTTTATCTTCATCTACATCAATTATGATTTTTCTTTTTTAATTAAAGTGTATTCCAACATGACTATACAATAGGTCACCCAATTATTTTCATTTTCTCCCATTTCATGTAATTTTCTGTAAGAAATAAAACTTTACAAGATTAGGATCATTTATCATTAAACATTCCATTTCGATCCATATTTTCATATATTATAATGGTAATGTCTTCCATTACTATTATATTTCAATCCATGATTGATTATCTGTTTAGTTTATCAATGTAGCCTCTTTACATCCACATGATTTGATTCATTTTGTGCACATTGAAATAGAGAACAATTTCCAATATCATTCACTAAATACAATCATGATGTCATGAAGTTATGTAGAAAACAAATTAGTTATATATACACTCTTGAATAAATTTATATTGAATGTTAATCTTTTATTATCTTACTTCCAACTGAAACATAGGAAACGACATTCATTAAACATTCATTCCAAAATATCACCGTTTTTTATTATCCTTAAATAACAATTAAAATAATGACATGATCTTTAAATAATATTTTTCCAAACTAAGATTACATATTTTATCTGTCCATGGACATATTTTAATTATTCTTCATCTCTAAATTAAACTCCTCATAAGAACATCCTTCATTTACAACCAATATTTTATAACATTAAATAAAAATAATAACTAAATATAACTCTTTATTACTATTAATTTTGTTGTTGTTGGAAAATACTCCCATCCTAAATTCCAAAAATAATTAAAATTACGTTTATACAATGGAATAAAATGTTTTTAGGATTTTTTTAATCCATATGTTTCTGTTGTTAAAAAAAAATATTTGTAATCTTTATTAAGGAAACATCTATTTTTCATCCAATATACACATCCACTTTTCATTATCCATTTAGGAATGCGTACTTGATATACATTTCAAAAAACATTGTATCATATTATTCTGGTGATAGAAACAAAAATTCAAATGGTTTCAATCCTAAAAACTAGTGTAATAGTATTATCAAAATCAATTCTTTCCCCTTATTATATCCCTTGGAATGTATCTATTTTTATATTTCTTATAGCCTATATTTTTACATTAATCATGTTACAAAATTTGAAATTTATTTTGACAACATTATTTTAAACTATATTGGGTATCAACTCCGATATATGAAACATCACAATGTTATTTAAATACTCATTAATCACATTGATCCACTCTTGAATCACTAAATTTTCATTCACATATCTTAGAATCATCTTAGAAAATAATAAAATTTCTTTAACAATACACAATTTTATCCTAAATTTAATGAGATTTCATTGATTAGTAATGATATTTTTTATCTCCTCTGAAATTCTCAGTCATGGATGATATGAAATAGTTATTTCTTCACCACTAGTAACAAGTGAACCATCATATTCATCCATCTTTATTTTGAATTACCATTATTATTTGCAGCATTATAAAAATTTTAAACAAATTATGCTTCATTATATTCACATAACTAATATTAATCATGATGTGTGACATAATTATTTTACTGGTACATCACCCTCACATGAAACCAAAAATTTTAGAGTGAGAACCTTGTATTAGATATCATGTATGACATGAGACACCAAGCGTGTAAGGTAATATAATATTTGGATAAATTAAAAATATAATTACTATTAAAAATATATTCTATATATTTTAATGAATGCAACATTGATTTATCATGTGTTACATGAAATATATACCTTCTTTGAAATATTGTGTTACACACAATATCGACCTTCCTCGGTATCTTATGTTACACTCAAGAGTGACCTTCCATGATATCATGTGTTATACACAAGACCGAGTTTCACCATACTATGATATATTTATAAATTAATGTTATATTTTATAATATGATATAACATAATAGATTGGATAGAATAAATGAATAATATTAAATAAATTATGAAACATTATGGTTTATATAAATATAAAATTAATTCTCTATTTTCCAATTAGTTACAAATAAAAATAAGTACCAGTTGGATATAAGAATAAGTATTATTAAATTTATGCTTCCAAAGGATTATTGTATTAATAAAAACAATTAATTAATATTAGTGGATTATTTTAATGAAATATATTTTTTATATATTCAATAATGTTTTTTAGTCATCCTATATTTTTGATAGACATTTGATAAGAGAACACCTTATTTATAGTTTAAAACTATATTTTTATAAAGGAAATTTTACCACCTTTTAATGGAAACCCCATTTTGAATCTAAATTTTGACACTTTAATTTATTTAATATGTCCAAAAAATCATATTTTAAATATAAACGTAATATTTATGTTTGGGTGAATTTTTTATAATGTATTGAAACATATTATTTTTTAATTGATATTTAAAAATATTGAATTGTAGTTTAAAATTGCATTTTCATTTAATTTTGTTTAATATTTAATTGTAATTTTCTATTGTTTTAATGTTTAATTAGATAATATTTTCATCAATTAAACAAATTTTTGTAATTTTAATAAAATTCAGTTTGAAATATTTTATAAAAATAGAGAATGTTTTTGAATTTTTTTCATTACGTAATTGAATTATCATCCCACCTGCGGGATGAATTTTAAATAAATTTCATTGATTTATAGGATTGGAAATTGTAAAAATGGATTCCATTTTTTGTGTCAAAATTATTTATAATGTCTAATATGACCATATTTATTTTTAACCAAAATGATTAGTGAGATTAATTAAAATTAATTAAAATTAATAATCTAAAATTAAGCCTAAAAATGAATAAATGATTATCTTTGGGGCACAAATAGCCTATAAACTTGTCCAAAAACCATTAGATGTACTTATTCTGTCCATGAACCTTCCATTATTTATTTTGGTTGGTTTTTATTACATTTTGTAGGTAATAACTTGTGTACACCTAAATGGTTTCCAATAATTCAAAGTGAGTCTTTTCCTTCCCTATAAACGGCCACCACCTATCCTCATTCCTCACACCTCTCAAAACACATAGATTAACCCCATTTATTCCCATATTTTTTCCAAAATATCCCACATAGGCCTTTAATACTTCATTTAGGAATAAATTACTCTATGTATTCCTTTTTGTACAAATGAAATGTTGTCAGCTGATTAAGAGGTATCGTCTTCTCACAAGCATTTTAATTTTATGCCCATTATCTACTACATAAAATATAATAATTTCATTTTTTAATATAAAAACAATGTAATAAATTTTAATAGAGAGTTTTTATGCTATTAATTAGACCTAAACATACATATAATTCCAATTAATGGGTAATAAAGATATTATTTCTGTGTATGGAGAAAGTATACCTCACAAAATGAGGATTGTTAATTTTTCCTTTTACCACCCCTCATGGTGGAAATTGTGATTGAAAATATATTTATTAATGATATATATGATATGTATTATTTTTTATACATATTTTCTAATTTTATTACACATAACATTAATACTTTCCAATTTACATTAATATGATGACATCGTTTTAGGAAGTGTGTACTACCGCCCCCGCAAAGCGATGTGATTCGTTCACAGTATACATGGAACATATAAAGGATAGTTTAAAACACTATTACATTGTCAGAGAACCTGTTCTATTATAAAATCCATGCTTTATTAAAAAAATTTAAATAATGTTTGAAAAATTATTTGATGAAGTTGTTCTTACATTATTTTATTTTAATAACGATTTCAATGTAATATTTTTTTCTCTTTATAAACAAGGAATTTATCTTACCCTTAATAATGAAAATGGAATAGTGTTTTTACATTGTATGACAAGAACAAATTTTCATACAATCATTTATATAAAGCTTCCTTTTTCAGGACAAATGGTTACTTTTTATACAAAATGATTCTAAAATATATTTTTATAGAAAAGGTATTTTAGAATGGTTTTCAATAGATAATGATATTTTCCTTAATGTCATTTTTAATAGATATTTTTATAATATTTCCATCCATCACCAAAAAAACTCTTTATTTAACTTTACTTAGTATATGTTGTATTGATAATAATATTATCCTTTTATTAAATAGAGGACAGTATTTATATTAACATCCTTGATTCATTTTTGAAATCCACATTAAATATTTAGTCTCTTATTATCGTTGAATTTTCCCAAATTATTCATACCATTTATCTTGGGTATTATTATTTCTTAAAATATATACCATTTTACATATGGGGTCTAATTTGACAGTTATTTGACTATTTTATAGAAAATTATTATTTTTTTATTTTTTATTCACTATAGTTATTTGATAAGGAATGTTATTTATTTTTATTATTCATTTTGAGGAATATTTGAGACTGGTATGACACGGGTGGGGCGTGATTATTGATAAATCCTCAATGCATCATTTGTCTCATGGGATGAGTTATTTGTATAGCCATCATATATGTGGTTTAAACATATATGTTGTAAACCAAGTTGTGAAAGGTATTTATTTTGATGGTACCATGTACATGTGAAACCTGACATCAAATAATCATGTAATTCCCTCATATTCGTTTCTGTTAATATTGATCAATGCGAGTTTGTGTCGGCATATCGGTAGAATAATTTCATTTATAGTTTTTAAAAAAAATTGTTTTAGCTTTTTACCATGACATATTTATTTTCGCATCACTAGTTATTTGAATGGTATGTGTTTTAGGTTATTAACATTCCATATTGTTTACATACAACCATTCAGTTTATTGATTTGATGGCATGCATGTTCAGTTATCTACCTTGCCATATTGACTATTCCCATTGATTCATTATGGCTTCCACTATGTTTTTCCCTTACTGAACATTTTATCTCACTATTTCAATGTTTCTTTCCCCATGCATCCAGAAATACTACTATGTAGAATATGTAGAGTTTTGTTAGTTGGATTATATTTATTCTTGAGGTTAATTATTTAGACAGATGAAAAAAAATTATGTTTTAATTATTTTATTCTATTTTAATAAAATTATCCTATATTTATATAGTTTACCAAGACTACTAAACTATCATTTCATCATGATTTGATTACTGGTAATCATGCCAAGATAATTTATATCTGAAGCGGGTTTCTAGATTTCTAGGGTCGGGTCGCTATAGTAGGTATCAGGGAATAATAAATAGAAAACCATAGAAGTAGAGTAATAAAAACATAGGATTGAAAATGTAATGCCCCGACTCGAGAAGCCTAGAGTTGGTGCATTATTATGTGTCATTGGCATCATCACAAAAGATCAAGTCACAAATGACCGAATAGTTTTGTATCCTTGGAAGTACTAGATTCATTCATAAGGTTTACACTACATCATAAAATGGAAAACTACAACAACATTGTTTCCATAGACAACACTAAGATCCCATAGACTATCCCTACAGGTCAGTCATAATATAATTCTTCACATCCTGGGAAAAATAAAACATAGAAAGGGGTGAGCTCAAATGCTCAGTAAGGATAACAATAAAGTGGAAAGTTTCATAAATAAGCCTAAACATTTAAGGCAATGTATTAGACTAAAATAAAAGCTTTTTAAACATGAACTTCAGCATAATATTGCAAAGATAAAATCAAATAATTCCGTAAAAATATTAACATGGATATTCAACTAGTTAAATAATCACATGAAATATCAATATCCACTTTCAGAATGATGGAATGCATAATTCTAGACTTCATAACGACATAGTCAAGGCCTTTTCTAAGACTATAAATAAGATTTTGTCAAGGCCTTGTGCCATGACACTAGTTTTTCTCATGAGACCTAACGATTCATCGACGAGCTATAGTGGGCTCCACCCATAAAATACTAATTCCAATGCATCCTTATATAAAATGTTTGAAACATAACATAAACATTATAATTAAAACTAGCATACAAAATGTCAATACTTTATCCACAAACCAGGAATGGTATAAAAATAGAACATCCACAATCAAACATAATCATTCAATACAATATAGAAGATTTTATTGTAACAGATTAGCCTCAATCGAGAATAATGAAGGATATAGACATAGATAAAAATAATCATCAAAACTATTTGAGAGAAACAACCCCCTTTTGGTTTAAAACATTTAAAAGTCACACTATTTGTCACAAAGCCGTTTAAAAATAGATTTTTGAATCAAATTTTCCCATATCACTTTGAACCTTTTAAAAGGAATTTTAATTTTAAAATATTAATTTTCACATAAATAAAAACTTAAAACCATTTTTAAATCTTTGAAATTAATGAGAAACATTTAGAAGAATATATTTTTAAAACATTTAAAATGGTATTTTTGTTAGAGTTACTATCAAAATGAGAGACGCTTGATTACAAAAAATTGAGGTAATAAAAAAATTATAATACCACGGGAATAAATAATTTCATTTAATACTATGTCATAGGATAGTATATACACCATGTAAAATTGAAATGGTGCATAACAACAAAGAAGTCTCAAAGGAATGTAAATTCAGATGAAATCGTTTATAAAGAAAACATCCTTAGGTAAAGGATAACTCAATGACATTATTATGTGTGAAATATATAAATACACTAAATATGATTTTATAGTAAGTTTAAATCAATCAGATGACATTCACTCATATTCCTGTAAAAACAACACCAATGACTTAGATGTTTAACTCAATAAATGGAAATTGAGTTAAGATCAAGATTATATCAATGACATGAGAAATTAGAAATGGAGTGATTATGTGTATAAAAAATTATATCCACAGAAAGGGGAGAGGAAATTACAACATAAATAATAAATATCGATTCAACAAATAATCTTGCAGTAAAATAATCAATTATGTATGCGTAAATCCCACTAAGTGGTTATGGAAATTTGAAATTCCCTTACCGATTTGGTATCTTATGAAACAAACAACCCCTGAAATAAGGATCACACAATGAAGATTTAAATACTCGTAAATTAATGTATATTACACCAATAATACAATCATGGATAGTACATACACTACACAAAAGGAAATAATGGCAAATATAGCATGAATATCATGGGAATAAAAAGTGAGATGAAAAACCCTTACTTCGTTGTAATCAATTGAGTAGTATGACCAAAATTTCAAATCCACCAAATGAATCGCAAAATACCATGAATATAAATGAATCATGATAATATACATCAAATGGCATTACACAATACACCACATGCAATAAATAAGTGGCAAATAATGAAAAACTCACGGAATTAAATGTGAGATAAGAAACCCCTTAACTTGTACATTTCCTTTGTCGAGGGTATGTTAATCTACTGAATAATGGTGAAATAATTTTTATAAAATTATACAATAACCATATACATAAATATGATATCATATATTATCTTCTAATATTGATATTTTAGTATTATCATCATTTTGGATGTTAACTGATTCATTCTCCTTTATATGATTGGTTACGTAAGCCATGTTTGTTATGGATGGGATATATCTTATTAATATTATGAAAAAAATTAAGTCTTTATGATTTTTTTTAATCATAAAATGAAAATTATTCTTGAATGGATAGGATGGGGAATGAATCTCATCGCATTTGTGGATACGGTAATCCGTACGTATGCACGAGCGACAATAACATTCATTTGATAATAAAATCATATATAATTGCATGGTATATCATATATAAAGAATCATTAACATGTTATATTTATTATTTAGACCAATTATAAATCATTATTATACCTATCCAAATAAAAAGTATTGAATAACAGCTACACCACGACGTGGAGACAGTAAGCCGTAAGTACACACATATTGTGACATGTCATTCAAAGGATGGATATAATAATGAATATGGATGTTACATATATATAATAACATCATAGTATATAAAAGATACTCGAGTTGTTATTTTAGAATGGATACAATAAAGAAATAGGAAGTGGAAGAAGAAAGGAACATGAAAGAGGTGATGAAATATTTACCTCTTCTCCAGGTTCTTTCTTTTTATTTGATCAAACAGGCTCTGTTGGTTTGCTTTATGACTAAATTAAGGCCTCTTGGATGATAAGAGGAGAGTTGGGAGGATATTTTGGGCAGGGTTTGGTCGTGCCTAATTTATCTGAATGTGTGAATTATATAGAAGGGGTGGTTCCCTTTTACAAGAGGTGTGAGGGGCATCTTAGGAAATGCTAGAAATATTATTTTATAATAAAATTATATTCGATTTCTAATGGCTCAAAAATAAATTATTTAAATTATAAGGTGGGGATGGATATAAAACCACTCAAAAAATATGTTTTAGATAGGTTTGGGTCACTATATTAACTTTATCATTTATATTTAACTCTTAGTTGAATAGTTTGACATTTACCATGTCACTTTCTATTTTTATATTATATGTTTAATAAAAATACAATGAAATTCCAAGAGAACCCCATGTGGTTAATTAAAGATACACCTATCATAATATTAAGTCTTTTGGCCGAACTGTAGATTTTTACGAATAGAATATCAATTAATAATATAAAATTTGTTTTTAAAATTCTTTTATGCCTATTTTGTCACTATTTGGTATTTTTATTTTTCTAAATTCATAATAGTATTATTACTTCAACCCAACTTCATATAAAAAACCCGAACATGTAATATTACCCTAGAAAATTAGTGGTATTCATATAAATTCTCAAATTACATTTATTTGGATATTTATAATATCAATGGTTTTAATATTTTATTAATTAGGTAATTACTACATCATAATTGTGTCATATAAAATTTTAATAATTTAATGTCTATAAATTATAAATAAAATTCCATTATTTACTAAATCTTTTTATCTTTCTAATGAATATTTATAGTCGAATTTATTTTACTTTTAACCCTATATTAAAAATGGAGTAGTTATTAAATATATAATTTAACACTTTTAACTCTTATTTGAATTAAATAATAATAAATGTCCTAATATAATCCAAGTGGGCCTAAAGGATCATATATTGTTGCTAAGATTCTTTTTGGTTGAATTACACTTATCCAGTAGAATTAGTACATGTGTTAGGGTAATAATAATAACACTTTTACCCTTAACTACCCTATTTATTTTTAACTGTGGTAAATAAAAGTAAAATATTACTATTCACTAAAAATTATTTTCATCATATTGAACCATATTTTACTTACTGATATCAACAGTGTCTACCATATTTTTAAATTTCAACTCATAGAAGTGGTAAAATTATGTTTTATGTAAATTTGAAAATGCTCCTAAGAGGTGGATAAAAGATGGTAAAAAAGTTCAATAAAATTTTATAAATATAATTTTGTTATAAAATGACTCCAATGAATTATATTGAATTTATATAGGTATTACATATATTTTGACTAAAAAGTCGGTTTTAAACTATAACACAGTGTTTTTCACTATTAATCCAAAATTAAATGTTTTCAGAAAAATAAAAAATATATACCCAAAGCTAATTTTGATACTCCAGATTCAAAAATGAAATCTATTTTACTAAATTAAAAACATAGAAGTTCCCTTAATTAATTTAAAATTAATTCCTGTTGTCAAAACCGAACAATGGGTTTTATTAAAAATAAAAAAATATCAAAAGATTGACATGTGTTTATGTCAAATTTTAATGTGAAATTACTTATAAACACCTATATTGTACTAAATGATAAAAATATTATCTAATGATACTTCCAAACCATTAAAATGCATAATTTAACACTATAAATAATTTTGATTTAAAAGGTTGTTTTCAACTAAAATTTAGTATCTTCAGTGTTCATCAAAATATAAAAACTATTAGAAAATTACCAAAAATTTATCCAAAAGGAATTTTTATGTCTTGATTCTAAGGAAGAATTTAATTTAATTAAATTGAATATATAAAAGTTTCCAGTATTGTTTTTAAAAATGGGATTCCATTAAAATGGGGTAAAATTAATTTTTTTTGAAAAATAGTACTTTTGTCAGAAAAAAATGAATTTTTTATTGTTTTATGTCTATCAAACAGATAATATGGATTCTAATATTATATTGAGTATATAAAATTCAAAATTCAGTAAATATTATTCATAACTTCTTTTGAACAGCTAGTTTGGTAAGTCATGGTGCGGTCGAACTCGTTGTTGCCTGTAGTGTAAGCTATTGTATTAAAGGAAATAACTTACTATGAAATATTGGGGTGTTACATTCTTCCCCCCTTTTGGAAATTGCGTACTCACAATTTTAAAATTGGGCATGGGAACTTCATTAAAAGTATCACATCAGAAAAAGAGTCAATATAACGATCTCCTTAAAAGAACGAAAGACAAGTACAAAGTTCACCCGAGATAACCCATAACCAACACAAGGATTCCAATTTGGAAAAAAAGGATATGGAAGATAAAATAAGTGTCAAGTTATAGTGGAGAGTGATATAAAACATTATTAGGAGAAAGTTAACAATATGAAAACCACAAACTTGTGATGAGATAAACGTTTGTTAGTTTCCTAGAAGCAAAAGCAAAGAGTTAATGTTTTTTGGTTTAAGTTCAATTTCATAAATTTGAGGAATTTAATTGTGAGATATACTACGAACATAAAGAGATATACTTACTTTTTAAGTAGAGTTTCATCCTTTAATAATTTTCTACCACTAACTCATCTTTGTTTTCAAACGATGAGTATTCAAGATGACTTGGTCACACGTGGAGCTCTAGAATCAACTTTTAGAGAATCACATAATCCAAAAAAGTATAAACTATATATATTTACCTTGCCTTTAGAGATTAACCAAAACCAAAATGGTTAGTAGAAGATCAGATGATCAACAAAAAGGATAATCCTTTAGAGAAATAAATACTTATCTTAATTTCTAAAGTTACACCAACAATACCAGAAGTTCAATAAATACCATTAAATAACCAATTGTCCTTAAAATCCATCAATATAATCTAAACTAATATTGCAACCCAAAACATAGATGAATTTGATTACACATTATCCCATGTTAAATTTTATTTCCAAATAACATTGACTACTCTTAAAGTCACATACTTAAAATTAATTAACCTAATAACATATTCTCTATGATAGGTTAATCATTTCCATAAATAACCCAAATATATATAAATCCACAATAAAAACATAGATAAAAATACACCATTAATCCTCAAATGAAATCCAATAGTATTCTATTTTCCTTAGGCATATAGTATTCCCAATAGAGGAAATGTATTCCAAAATATAATTTCTCACTTAATCCACAAATCATTTTCCTATACTATAAATATCCATTTGATAAGACATAAGATCCCAAATAAACTTATTATTGATCAATTATATCATTTAACTAAAAATAATTAGTCACACTAACTAGGCACTTCACTTAGTCTAGTGGTAGGCGATAAATCCCAACTGCACTACAGTTGTGGTTTCGATTCCGGCAGCTTTGTCTTATGCAACGGGTTGTCACACGGTCTGTGTATTGTCCTTTTTCAAAACAAAAACGATTTTTTATAACATTCCCAAAATGAGATAAATTATTCTAAATAACTATAACATAATTTCACCACAAATTTTATCTCATACCTTGCATTTTCATCCAAAAATTTAATAACATGAAATTGACTCAAATTCAAGGATCATATAATCCTAAATGGTTATTTATAACTATATCAACAATAGAAAACACAATTCATCCAAAAATAGAATTTTCACATAATAAACTGCAGGGTTACACATAAGAGAAAAGACTTCCAATGTAATCCCATCATCAAAGAGCACTAATACTTTTAAAATTTGACCATCCATTTATTTCCCCATATGTTCTTCCTTGACAATGGGGGTATCCTATAGAAAAGGGAATTCACTCGTGTAATGCCCAGGTCCCCTACATTTATGGAAAATGACTGTAAATAGATTCTTGGGATCATTTTTATTTTCTTCTATAGTACTCTTCATTTTTCCTCAGAAATTCTTTATTTATGTCCTTCATTCCCACACATAAATCATTTCTGTGTTCTATTAAAACACTTACCTATGTGTCTCCTTCCACGTTTCCTGCATGATGGAAATTGAGCTTTCATTTCTCCATGGTCTCCACTGTTGGAGCTCTTATCATTCACTGCCTTTCTCTTCTTTATTGTGTCCAGGATTTGGTTAATAGAAATGTTCTTGATCATATTTTTGGAAAACTGATTCGGCATGAACACGATATCTTTTACACCTATCAACATTCCATTCTGTTGCTCATTTCCACCGTTGTGCCGAACTTGTACATCATGTACAATGTTACTATGAATTCCTTGTAATCCAGTATTGACTAACACAATAAATCATAGTGTGAGTCATAAAATCATTTAAAGTATATCAAACCACCTTATTTTCAATCTAAAACTCCTTATGATTAATGATTGTTATTTATTCTCATCATATATTAAAATCCTTCAAATTGGTTTGTAAAGAAAATGTAAATTATCTTAAGAATATCCCCAAGGAGTTTCATAACTAAGATGGCAACAAGGCATGTTGTCATGTACCATGATCTACCAGGTCAAGCCCGAAACACTTTGTCAGAGATTTCAATCCTAGGTACATCTGTGCTAGAGCCCCCTCTACCTGCTCGTATCCAGACATGGATGTATTTTTTTAAAAACCCACATAATCTCTAAAATTCGAAAAAAAATTTAAGTTCTTCTACACTAATCCTCAAAGTCTATCATAGGGCAATGCTCTATAATCAGAGATTATCTATATCTATATTCCATGTTTTATAGTAAACTTCCTCTGATACCAACTGTAACACCCCAACCCTAGAAGCCCATAGTCGGTGCATTATTATGTATCATTTCCATGATCTCAAAAGGTCAACCATCGAAAGATTGATTAGTTTAGTAGCCTAATAAGTACTAGATAAATTCATAAGGTTTACATTACATCATAAAATGGAGAACTACAACAACATTGTTTGCATATACAACACTGAGATCCCATAGACTATCCATGCAGGTCCGTCATAATATAATTATTCGCATCCTGGTAAAAATAAAACATAGAAAGGGGTGACCATAGATTATTAGTAAGGATAACCATAAATCTAAAACATTCATAAATAAGTATAAACATTTAAGGAAATGTATAAGACTAAAACAAAAGACTTTGAAATTTTAACTTCTTCATAATCTGGAAAAGATAAAATCAAATAATGTAATTTACATATTCACATAGATATTCTACTAGTCGAATAATCACATGCAATATCAATAGCCACTTTCATAATGATGGAATTCATAATTCTAGACTTCATAACCACATAGTCAACGACTTATATGAGGACTAGAAATAATATTTTGTCAAGTGCTTCTATCAAGACAGTAGTTTGTCTCATGAGACCTACCGATGAATCATGTAGCTATTGTGGGATCCACCCATCACTTACTAATTCCAATGCATTCCTCATATGAAATGTTCGAAACATAACATAAACATTCGTATTAAAACTAGCATTCAAAATTTCAATACATTATCCACAAACCATGACTGGTATATAAATTGCACATCTGCAGTCAAACAAAAATCATTCAATACAATATAGAATATTTTTAGTGTAATAAATTAACCTCAACCGATAATAATGAAGTATATTGACATAGATTAATATAATCATCAAAACTATTTGAGAGAAATATCCTCCTTTTTCTTGAAAACATTTAAAAGACGCACTATTTTTCTTGAAGTCGTTCAAAAATAGATTTTTGAATCAAAATTTCCCATAAAACATTGAAACTCTTAAAATTAAAATTAATTTTAAAACATTAATGTCCATTTAAAAATCAATTAAAACCATTTTCAAAACATGGACACTAATGAGAATGATTTAGAAGAATAAATTTTTAAAACATTTAAAATGGTATTATAGTTAGATTTGATATCCAAATGAGAGATTGTTGAATACAAACAATTGAGGTAATAAAAACATTATAATACTATGATAATAAAGGATTTAATTATATACTTTGTCAAAGGGAAGTATATACTCAATATAAAAGTGAATTTGTGCATAACAACGAACAAGTCCCAAAGGAATGTAAATTGAGATGAAATCCATTATAAAGATAGTATCCTTAGGTAAAGTATTAATCAATGACATAATTATGTTTGAAAATATAAATACACTCAATATTATTGGATATTCAGTGTAAATAAACAATAGTACATTCAAACATATTCTTGTAAAAACAACACCAATGACTTGGATGTTTAACTCAATGAATGGAAATTGAGTTTAGATCATGTTTATATCAATGACATAAGAAATTATCAATGGAGTTATAATGTGTATCAAAATTATATCCACAAAAAAGAGAGTGGAAATTACTACATAAATAATAAATTGTGATTCCACAAATAATTTTTGTGTAAAATAATAAATGAATTCTACATAAAGCCCACCGAGTGGAAATTGAAATTTGAAATTCCCTTACCAATTCGGTAACATATGAAACATACTACCCATGAAAGAACGATCATACAATGAAGATGTAAATACTCATAAATTAAATTATATTACACCAAAAAAACAATATTGGATAGTACATATGCCACACAAAAAGAAACAGTGTCCAATATAGCATGAATCTCACGGGAATAAAAAGTGAGATGAAAACCCCTTACTTTATTGTAATCAATCGAGTTGTATGACCAAATGTTAATATCCACCAAATGAATCACATAATACCATGAATATAAAGAGAATAATGATAATATATATCAAAGGGCAGTACAAAATACACCACATGCTATAAATAAGTGGAGAATAATGGAAATCTCATTGAATTAAATGTGAGATAAGATTCCCCTTACCTTATACTTTTCCTTGGTCAAGGGTACATTAATCTACTGTATAATGAAAAATCATTGTTATTAAATTATAAAATAACCAAATACATTAATATGATATCATATATGATCTTCTAATATTGATATTTTAATATTATCGTTGTTTTGGGTGGTAATTGATTCGTTCTTCTTTATATGATAGGTTACATAAGCCAAGTTTTTTATGGATGGGATGTATAAAATTAATATCCAGAATGAAATGAAGTCTTTAAAAAGTTATTTTTAATCATCAAATTGAAATTATTATTCAATGGATACGATGTGTAATGAATATCATCGCGTTCGGGGAGACGGTAATCCGTAGGTACGCTTGAGTGACAATATCATTATTTTGATATTAAAATCATATATAATTGGAATGTATATCATATATACAGAATCACTATCATGTTATATTTATTATTTACAACAATTAAACATCATTATTATACCCATCCAAAAAATAATGTATTGAATAACAACTACACCAGGACATGGAGATGGTAAGACGTACATACGCATGTATGGTGACATGTCATTCAAAGGATGGATAGAATAATGAATATGGTTGTAACATATTTATCATAACATAAAATTATATATAATATACTAGATTTATTATTTTATAATGGACACAACAATTAAATAGGATGTGGAAGAAGAAAGAAACTTGAAAGCGGTGATGAAATATTTACCTCTTCTTCAGGTTCTTCCTATTGATTTGATCAAAAGGGCTCCATAGGTTGCCTTTATGACTACATTATGGCCTCTAAGATGATGGGAGAGGATTAGGGAGGATATTTGGGTAGGTTTTGTCTGGGACTAATGGCTTCGAAGGTATTAATTATAGAGAATGTGGAGTTCCCTTTTTTAAGAGGGGTGAGGGGCAGCTTATGAAAAGCTAGAAATATTATTTTATTATAAAATAATATTCTGTTTTTAATGGCTCAAAAATGAATTATTTAAAGGATAAGGTGGGTATGGGTCTGAAAACACTCAACCAATAGGTTTTAGATAGGTTTGGGTAACTATATTAGCTTTATCTTTTAGATTTAACTCTTAGTTAAGTAGTTTTACATTTACCTTGTCTCTTAGTATTTTTATATTATATGGTTCATAAACATACAATGAACTTCCAAACGAACCCCAAGTGGTTTATTAATGATAAAACTATAATTATATAAGTCTTTTGTCTAAGAGTTAGATATTTAGTAATAGAATATAAATTAATAATATAATATTTGTTTTAAAAACTCTCTTATGTCTCTTTTGACACTATTTGGTATTTTTATTTTGCTAAATTCATAACAGAATTATTACTTCAAAAAAAAATCATCTAACCAATCCTAAAATTTAATAGTATCCTTGAAAATAATTTTAATTCTTAAAAACTCTCAAATTACATGTATTTGGATATTTATAATATAATTTATATTAATATTTCATAAATTAGGTAATTACTGCATCATCATTGTGTCATAAATAAATTTTATTATTTAATGTATAAAAATTATAAATAAAATTCCACTATGTAGTAAATCTTTTTATATTTCTAATGAATATTTATATTTGAATTTATCTTATCTATAACACTATATTAAAAAAAAATTAGTTATTAAACATCGAATTTAACACTTTTAACTATTCTTTGAATTAAATAAAAATAAATGTCCTAATCTAATCCAAGTGGACCTAAAGGATCATATTTTATTACTATGGTTGTTTCGGTCGAATTACACTTATCCCATAGAAATAGGACATGTGTTAGGGTAATAATAATATCATTTTTACCCTTAATTACACTATTTACTTTTAACTATGGTAAATAAAAGTAAAAAGTTACTATTCACCATAAATTATTTTCATCTTATTGAACCACATTTTATTTACTTATATCAACCATGTCTGTTACATTTTTGAAATTCAAATTACAGAAGCGGTAAAATTATGTTTTATGTAAATTTCAAAATGCTCTTAGGAGGTGGGTAAAAGATGGTAAAAAGTTCAATAAACTTTTATACATCTAATTTTATTATAAAATGACTCCAATGAATTATATATTATTTATATAGAAATAATATATCAATTTTGACTAAAAATTCGGTTTTAAACTGTAACGTAGTGTTTTTCATTATTCATAATAAATTGATTTTTTTTGAAAAATTACAAATATTTACCCTAATTTAATTTTCATATTCTGAATTCAAAAATGAATTCTAATTTACCAAATTCAAAACATAGAAGTTGCATTAATTAATTAAAATTAATTACTATTGTCAAAACAAAAAAGCTGGTTTTTTAAAAAGTAAAAGCTATCAAATGATTGAAATGTTTTTATGTCAAATTTTAATGTGAAATTAATTATAATAACCTAAATTGTATTAAATGACAAAATTATAATCTAATTATACTTTCATTCCATTCAAATACATAATTTAACACTATAAATTATTTTTATTAAAAAGGTATTTTTCAACTAAAATTTAGTATTTTTCAGTATTCATCAAAATATAAATGTTATTAGAAAAGTACGAAAAATTTATCCAAAAAACCTTTTTATGTTTTTATTCTAAATAAGAATTTAATTTCATTAAATTGAATATATAAAACTACCAAATATTGGTTTTAAAAAGGTTTTCCAGTAAAAGGTGATAAAATTGAAGTTTTTTCGAAAAATATTTCTTTTTTTTTGAAGAAATGAATTTTTTATTATATTATGTCTAAGAAACTCATAATATGGACTCTAGAATTATATGGAGTATATAAAATACAAAATTCAGTTAATACTTTTCATGACTTCTTTTGAATGGCTAGTTTTGTAAGTTGTGGTGGGCTCGAACTCGGTGTTGTATGTAGCGCAAGATATTAAATTAAAGAAAATAATATACTATGAAATATTATGTTGTTACATTCTTCCCCCATTTTCGAAATTTCATCCTCACAATTTTAAAATTAGGTTTGGGTACTTAATTGAAGGTCCCACATCTAAAAAAGAGTCAATATAACTATCTCTTTAAAACAAAGAAAGAGAAGTACAAAGGTCACCCGAGATAACCCCCTCTAGGATTCCATGTTGGAAAAAAATGATATGGAAGATATAATAAGTGTTAAGTTCTAGTCGAGAGCGATATAAAACATGATTAAGAGAAAGTTTACAATAATAAAAACACAAACTTGTTATGAGATAAACGTTCATTAGTTTCCAAGTAGCAAAATTAAACAGATAATGTTTTTTGTTTTAAGTTCCATTTCATAAAGTTGAGGAATTTATTTATGAGATTGAATAAGAACATAATGATATATACTTAATTTTTAAGTAGAGTTTCATCCTTTAATAAATTTATACCACTAACACGTCTTTTTTTCAAACGATGAGTACTCAAGATGACTTGGTCATACCTGAAGCATTAGAATCATCTTCTAGAGAATCACATAATCCACAAAAAATAAACTATATATATTTACCTTGAATTTAGATATTAACCAAAACCAAAATGGTTAGTACAAGATCAGATAATCCCCAAAAAGGATAATCCTTTAGAGAAACAAATACTTATCTTATTTTCTAAAATTAAACCAACAATACCAGAAGAGAAATAAATACCATTCAATAATCGATTGTACATAAAATCCATCAATACAATCCAAACTAACATTGAAACCCAAAATATAGAAGAATTTGATTATGCATTATTCCATGTTAAATTGTATATCCAAATAACATCGACTACTCTTAAAGTCACATTCTTAAAATTAATTAACCTAATAACATATTCTCAATGATAGGTCAATCATTTCCATAAATAACCCAAATCTTTATAAATCCAAAATAAAAACATACATAAAAATCCAGCATTACTACTCAAATAAAATCCCAATGTATTCCATTTTATTTAGGCATATAGTTTTCCCAATAGAGCAAATGTCCTCCAAAATAAAAAAATTTACTTAATCCCCAAATAATTTTCCTATACTAAGGATATTTATTTTACAATACATAAGATCCCAAATCAATTTATTATTGATCTATAAAATCATTTAACTAAAAATAATTTATCACACTAACCAGGGACTTCACGTAGTCCAGTGGTAGGCGATAAATCCCAATCGTAGTATAGTTGTGGGTTCGATTCCTACAGCTTTGTCTGATGTGATGGTTTGTCACACAGTCTGGGTGTTTTCCTTAAAACAAACTATATTTTGTAATGATCCCAAAATGAGATAAATTTCTCAAAATAACTATAACATAAGTTCAACAAAAATGTTATCTCATACCTCGCATTTTCATCCCAAAATTTAATAACATGGAATTGCCTCAAATTCAAGGAACATATAATCCTAAATGGTTATTTATAACTATATAAACAATAGAAAACACAATTCTTACTGAAATTACATTTTCACATAATAAACTACAAGGTTACACATAAGAGAAAATTCTTCCAAAGTAATATCATCATCAAAGAGCACTAATACTTTTAAACATTTGACTATCCATTTATTTCCACATAGGTTATTCCTTGGACAATGGGTTATCCTATAGAATAGGTCATTCACTCTACTAATTCCCAGGTCCCCTACATTTAAGGAAAATGACTGTAAATGGATTCTTGTGATCATTTTTATTTTCTTCTATAGTACTCATTATTTTTCATCAGCATTTCTTTACTTTATGTCCTTCTTTACCACACATAAAGCATTTCATAGTTCCATTAAGACACTTCCCTAGGTGTCACCTTCCACATTTCCTACATGATGAAAATTGATCTTTCTTTTCTCCATGGTCACCATTGCTGGATCTCTTATCATTCATCTCCTTTCTCTTCATTGTTGAGTCCGGTAGTTGGTTAATATATATTTTATTGATCATATTTTTTGAAAACTGATTCGGCATGATCACGATATCTTTTACACTTATCAAAATTCCATTTCATTTCTCATTTTTTCCACCGTTCCAACCTTGTACATCATGTTCAATGTTACTATGACTTCCATGGAATCCAGCCATTGACTAACATAAGAAACCATAGTGTGAGTCATAAATTAATTTAGAGAATATCATAACACCTTATTTTCTATCTAAAACACCATAGGATTAACAATAGTTATTTATTATAATCATATATTAAAATCCTTCAAAACAGTTGTAAATAAAATGTGAATTACTCTAAGTATATCCCCCAGGAGTGTCGTAACTAAGAGAGAAACAAGGCCCGTTGTTGTGTACCAAGATACCTTAGGTCAAGCCCAAAACTCCTTGTTGGAGATTTCACTCTTAGGTATATCTGTGCCAGAGCCGCCTCTACCTGCTCATATCCAGATAGGGATGTATTGTTTAGAGAACCCAAATAATATCTACAATACCAAAATTCTAGGAAGTTATTCTATACTAATCCTCAATTTCTATCTTAGGGTAATGTTCTCTAATTAGTGTTTATCTAAGTCTAGATTCCATGGTTTGTACTAAACTTTATCTGATACCAACTGTAACGCCCCAACCCCAGAAACCTAGAGTCGGTTCATTATTACATATCATTGGAATGATAACAAAAGATCATGTCTCAAAATACCGATTAGTTTAGTATCCATGGAAGTACTAGATATATTCATAAGATTTACATTACATCATAAAATGGAAAACTACAAAAAAATTATTTCCATAGAAAACACTGACATCCCATAGACTATCCCTGCAGTACATCATAAATACTTCTTCGCATCCTGGGAAAAATAAAACATAGAAAGGGTTGATCTCAGATGCTCAGAAAGGATAACAATAAAGTGGAGACTTTCATAAATAAGAATGAACATTTAAGGCAATGTATAAGATAAAAATAAAAGCCTTTTAAACTTGACCTTCAGCAAATATGTTAAAGATAAAATCAAATAATCCCATTTACATATTCAAATAGATACTCTACTAGTCAAATAATCACATGCAATATCAATTTCCACTTTCATAATGATGGAATGCATAATTCCAGATATCATAACCACATAGTCAAGGCCTTGTGCCAATACTACAAATAAGATTATGTCAAGGGCTTGTGCCAAGACACTAGCTTGAATCATGAGACCTACTGATTCATCAAGTAGCTATAGCGAGCTCCACTCATCACTTATTAAGTTCAATGAATCCCTCATATGAAAAGTTGGAAACATAACATAAGCATTTGTATTAACACTAGCATAAAAAAAATGTCACTACTTTATCGTGAAACCCTGAATGTTATAAAAATAACACATCCACAGTCAAACATAACTCATTCAAATCAATTTGGAAGATTTAATTGTAACAGATTATCCTCAATCAAGAATAATGAAGGATATCGATATAGATGAAAATAATCATCAATACTATTTGAGAGACATATCCCCCTTTTTTCTTGAAAACATTTAAAAGTCACACTATTTGTCAAGAAGTCATTTAAAGAAAGATTTTTGAATCAAAGTGTCCCATTCCACATTGAAACTTTTAAAAGGAATTTTAATTTTAAAATATTAATTTCTATATTAAAAACATAAATCCCTTTTTAAAACATGGATATTAATAATAAATATTTAGAAGAATAAATTTTTGAAACATTTAAAATGTTATTTTAGTTAGAGTTAGTATAAAAATGAGATATGCTTGAATACAAACAATTGTGGTTATCAAAAATTTATAATACCATGAGAATAATGGATTTCATTATATACTATTTCAATGAAAAATATATACACTATATTAAAGTGAATTTGTGCATAACAACAAAGAAGTATTAAAGGATTAAAAATTGAGATGAAATCCCTTATAAAGATAACATCTTTTGGTAAAGGATAAATCAATGACAAAATTATGTGTGAAAAATATAAATGTATTCAATATTATTGGATATTCAGTGTAAATAAATCAGAGTACAGTCACACATATTCTTGTGAAAAAAACACCAATGACTTTGATATTTAACTCAATGAATGGAAATTGAGTTTAGATCATGTTTATATCAATGACTTGAGAAATTATCAATGGAGTGATTATGTGTATCAAAAGTATATCCAAACAAATTGGAGTGTAAATTAATACATAAATAATAAATTGTGTTTCCACACATAATCTTGGTTTAAAATAGTCAATGATGTATGCGTAAAGCCCACTGAGTAGAAATTGAGATTTGAAATTCTCTTTTCGATTTGGTAACTTATGAAACATAAAATCTATGAAAGAAGGATCAAACAATGAAGATGTAAATACTCATGAATTAAATTATATTACAATGAGAATAAAATCATGGATAGTACATAGGCCACAGAAAAGGAAATAGTGGCCAATATAGCATGAATCTAACGGGAATAAAAAGTGAGATAAAACCCCCTACTTCTTTGTAATCAATCGATTCATATGAAAAAAATTATAAAACCACAAAATGAATCACATAATACGATGAATATAAATGGAATCCTGATAATATATATCAAAGGATAGTACACAATACACCACATGAAATAAATAAGTGGCGAACAATTGAAATCTCATGGAATTAAATTTGAGATAAGAAACCCCTTACCTTGTACTTTTCCTTGGTCAAGATCACATTAATATCCTTTATAATGGTGAAATCATTGGTATTAAATTATTCAATAACCATATACATTAAAATAATATCATATATGATCTTCTAATATTGATATTTTAGTATTATCATCATTTTAGGTGTTAATTGATATGTTCTCCTTTATATTATTGGTTACGTAAGCCATGTTTCTTAATTATGGAATGTATCTTATTAATATTAAGAAGGATATTATGTTTTTAAAAATTATTTCTAATCATCTAATGAAAATTATTCTTGAATGGATATGCTGGGGAATGAATCTTATTGTGTTCGTGGAGACGGTAATGCGTACATAATCATGAGTGATAATATCATTCTTTTGATGTTAAAATCATATATAATTGGATGGTATATCATATATAAAAAATCATTATCATGTTATAGTTATTTTTTACACAAATTATACATCATTATTATACCCATCCAAATAATAACGTATTGAATAACAACTACACCACAACGTGGAGACGATAATCCGTACGTACGCACATATAGTGACATGTCATTCAAGGGATGGATAAAATAATGAATATGGTTGTACCATATTAATAAAAACATAATAGTATATAGAAGATACCGGTTTTATTATTTTATAATGTAAACAACAAAGATAGAGGAAGTGGAAGAAGAAAGGATCTTGAAAGAGGTGATGAAATATTTACCTGTTCTTCGGGTTCCTCCATTTGATTTGATCAAAATGGATCTATAGGTTGGATTTCTGACTAATTTAAGGCCTCTAGGATGAAGGGAGGAGAGTTGGGAGGATATGTGGGACGTATTTGGACAATCATAACGGATTTTACAGTATGAATTAGATAGAAGGGGTAGTTCCCTTTTATAAGAATGGTGTGGGGCACCGTAGGAAAAGCTAGAAATATTATTTTATAATAAAATATTTTTCAGTTTCTAATGGCCCAAAAATTAATTATTTAAAGGATAAGGTGGGGATGGGTCAAAAATAAGTCAACCAATAGGTTATAGATTGTTTTGGGTCACAATATTAACTTTATCTTTTAGATTTAACTCTAAGTTAAATAGTTTGACATTTACCATGTCTCTTTGTAATTTTATATTATATGGTTAATAAGTTTAATATAAACTTCCAACCAAACCCCAAGTGGTTCATTAATGATACACCTATCATTTTGAAAGTCATTTGGCCAAAACATGGAATACTAGGAAATGAATATCAATTAATAATATAATTTTTTTAAAAACTTTTTTATGTCTATTTTGACACTATTTGGTATTTTGTTTTTTCTAAATTCATAACAGCATTATTAATTTGAACAATATTCATAAACCTGACCCTAACATGTCTTATTAAACTATAAAATTAGTGGAATTCCTGAAAAGTCTCAAATTACATTTATTTGGATATTTATAATATAAATTATTTCAATATTTCATTAATTATGTAATCACTGCATCATCATTGTGTCATATATAAATTTAATTATTTAATGTCGAAAAATTATAAATAAAAAACCATTATGTAGAAAATATGTTTATATTTCTATTGAATATTTATATTCTTATTTATATTATATGTTACCCTATATTAAAAATGGTTTAGTAATTAAACATTGAATTTATCACCTTTAACTCTTCATTGAATTAAATAATAAAAAATGTCCTAATCTAATCCATGTGGACCTAAAGAATTATATTTTATTCCTGAGGTTTATTTGGGTCCAATTACACTTATGCAATAGAATTAAGACATGTGTCAGGGTAATAAAAATATCATTTTTACCCTTAATTACCATATTTACTTTTAACCGTGGTAAATAAAAGTAAAAAGTAACTATTCACCACAAATTATTTTCATCTTATTAAACCACATTTTACATAGTGATATCAACCCTATCTCTCAGATTTTTGATATTCAACTCATAGAAGCGGTAAAATTATGTTTAATGTTAATTTTCAAATGCTTATAGGAGGTGGGTAAAACACAGCAAAAAGTTCAATAAAACATTATACAACTAATTTTATTATAAAATGACTCCAATGAATTATATTAAACTTATATAGGTATTATATATCTAGTTGGACTAAAAGGATAGTTTTAAACTATAATGTAGTGTTTCTCTCTATTCATCAAAAATTGAATGTTTTATGAAAAATACAAAAATTTACCCGAAGCTTATTTTGATATTCCGAATTAAAAAATGATTTCAATTTTACCAAATTCATAACATAGATGTAGCATTAATTAATTTAAAATTAATTCCCATTGTCAAAACTGAAAAACAGGTTTTTTAAAAAGTAAAAACTATCCAAAAATTGACTTGTGTTTATGTCAAATTTTAAGGTGAGATTACTTATAATCACCTACATTTTATTAAATGATAAAAATATAACCTAATTATACTTAAAACCCATTCAAATACATAATTTAACACTATAAAATATTTTTATTGAAAAAGTTGTTTCAACTAAAATTTAGTATTTTTCAGTATTCAACAAAATATAAAAGTTATTAAAAAAGTACCAAAAAATTATCCAAAATAAATTTTTATGTCTTGATTCTAAAGAAGAATTTATGTTCATTAAATTTAATATATAAAAGTGTCAAATTTAGGTTTTAAAAGGGTTTTCCATTAAAAGGTGGTAAAAATTCATTTTTTTGAAAAATACTTCTTTTATATGAACAAAATGAATTTGTTCTTATATTATGTCTAAGAATCACATAATATGGATTCTAAAATTATATGGAGTATATATAATTCAAAATTCCATTAATAATATTCATAATTTCATTAGAACGGCTAGTTTGGTAAGTCGTGGTGCAATCAAACTCGGCGTTGCGTGTAGAGAAAGTTATTAAATTGAAGAAAATAACATACTATGAAATATTGGGGTGTTATAGAAAACATAACCTCAGGTTGAAATTTAGGATAAGTATTGAAGAACCACATATCATTTTGGTAAATTGATTATTTTTTTTGGTCTTTTTAGCAATAGATCCATGTATAGATAGTAGAATTATACATGGTTTGGGAATATATGTACCTTGTTTTAACACCTCTGTCAATGTGTTCTGAGCCTGACTCTAGCTAAACTATTACACAACAACGGGCCTTCCTGAATACATATTTTTGTACTCCATAAAGGTAGGATTTGGATAATTAAAATTTTATTTACAATCCATTAAAATGGATTTGAATAAATAATGATAATATACAAACTTGGTTAAAAATAATGTGTTTTATATTTATGAAAAGTTGTGATGATTTTGAAATCCTATGAAATATATTGTGGATTAACCCGAGACTAAAGACCAATGTGAAAAAAATGGATACGGTATTTACTTATTGTCTTTGTATTGAAAACAATAGTTAAAATTATATTTAGTGATTAGCCTTATTTGAAGTTTTTACAACATATTTATTTCTGAAATTATATTAATTTGGTTCTAAAAAATGACTTCATGTATGTCGAGTAACAACCATCCAAATCTGGAAATGCCTTGGGTCTTGAAACCATGCCCAAAGGACGATAAGGGTTTCATTCCAACCACTAACCTACTCAATTTCGTAGTTAATTATTTATTTTTTTGGTTAATCACTTTGGTGGATAAATGTTAATGATGAGACATTAGTATCACTTTTGAGAATGAGATATTAATCTATTAACCATATTGGTTTTTGAAAATATTTAACGATAAATATTTAGATGTTTTAGTTTTTTATTGGCATTACGATCCATTAAAAAAATATTTTAGTGATTCAGGATTAAAGGATAATGATTATTAGCAATTGATTTCAATGAGTAAAAGGATGAATTATAATTTTATAAAATAAAAACAAAAAGATAGGATTGTTCATATAAAATTGAAACCTACCAAGTAATAATATTTTCTTATATTCATAGGTAGTAAAATAACTAAACAACAATATAAAAATTAATTTGAAATAAAAAATTTTCTTAATACCATAATTTATTTTGAAATGATATTCTTCACAATCATCAAATATTTACGGTGATGTGTCCCTCACCTTTCTATTGATCATTCACTTATTTTTTATTGATGGCCTCATTCACTCGCTATAAATATTTCCTCTTTTCTTTCATGTATTTATTTGTACATTACCCTATTTTTATCCAACATATATACATAGTTACAAGGTATTCCATGTGAGATTTTTAACTTTCCATTCCCTTTTTTCAATAGTATGACTTACAAACCCTTCTTGTGATGTGGTATTTCAATCACATGATGTATCAAGAAATATAGCACCATCATCTAGTTTAAATTGTGAGGAAAAACTTTAAAAAAGTTGCGGTGAAAGTGATTCCCTAAAAATATAAATTAATAACCTTGTATTTGATAACTTTTATGACATGCGGTACAAAGTGAGTAAGGTAATATAATATCCAAATACATTATATTATATTTACTATTTAAAATGTGTTCTATATATTCAGTGCACACAACACCGAGTTAGAATGTGTAACATGCAAGATCTACCTTCCTCAATATCTTGTGTAACATGAAAGATTGAACATCCTCGATATCCCACCATACATGGATGATTTTCCTTCAATTATATCGGGCATTATATACAAGACAAAGTTTCACCAAACAATGATATATTATTAACATATTATTATTTCATTTAATATGATATATCCTAGAATATATGTTAGTAGTTATGTGTAGAATTAAATAAATTATTAAAATTTATGGTTTGTATAAATATAAAATCAATTTATTGGTTTCTTATTAATTACAAATGAAAATAATACCCAATGATATATAAAAACAATTATTATTATATTCATTCTTCCAAAATTGTTTTGTCATAATAAAAAAAATTAAATATAATTAGTGAATTATTTTAATGAAATATAAATGTTATAAATTCATTAAAATATTTTTTAAATTCATCCATTTTGTTTTATCGACATAATTTATGAACATGCAATATTTTACACAAATAAACCTATGGTTTTATAAAGGCAATTTTACCATCTTTTAATAGATAACCCAATTAAATTAATAATTTTGACACTTTAATTGATTTTATATGTCAATATAAACACTATATTTGAAATATAAACATATTATTTAACTTATGGTGAATTTTCAATATTTTTTAGAAACATTTCATTTTTAATGAATAGTTAAAAATACCGAATTTCAGTTCAAAATAGATTTTTCATAAAATTTCTTTATAAGGATAAATTATAATTTCTATAAAATTTAATTTTTAATTATAGAATATTTTTATAAATTAATAAAATATATTTCATAGGAATCACTTTCACTTTGAAATTTTTTATGAAAACATAGAAAACATTCGGATGTTTTTACTTTAAAAACATGCATTGTCGTCCAACCCATGGGATGAATTTTAAATCATTTTCTAACAGTTCTATGATTTTAATTTGTAAAAATATATTATATATTTGGTGTCACAATAAGTTATAATTTCTAATATGGAAAATATTGTTTTTGACCAAAAATATTAGTTAAAGTAATTAAAAATAATTACAATAATAATGAAAGATTATGCTTATTAATGGAATAAAACATTATCTTATGGTACCAAATGACATAGAAACATTTATAACACCCATATTATGTTAATAATTATTAAATTAACCTTTCATTATTTATTTTTTTGGTTTGGTATTCCTTTTCTTAAATAAGAACAAGTCAACACCTAACTTGTTTCCAAAAATTCCAAGTACGTCCTTTTCCTTCCCTATAAAAGGACACCACTGATCCCCATTACTCAAATCTGTTAAACCACCTAGGTTTGGCCAAGATATAACCATATATTTTACCAAAATCCCTCTCCATTAATGTTAAGCCTCCCATTTTAATGGAATCCTTTTGGAACAAACTAAAAGTTGTTACCCGATTAAGAGGTAATGTCTTCTCTCAGGGTTTTTTATTTTATTCCAATTCTCTAGTCTATAAAGTATATTTAATTAATTCATATATAAAAACACCAATATAATAAAAAAAATATGATGTTTTTAATGATTATGTTTTGACCCTTACTTATAAAAACGTTCGTCTATTGGGAAATGAACATACAGTGTCTATGTACACCGAACTACTGCCTCAGGAAACAATGATTGCCAATTTTATCCTATACAACCAATCTTGGTAGAAAATATGATGATAAATATGTTTATATATTATATATATTATATATATTATATTTAATATTTACTTATATTTATTTAGTAATTTTTTTACACATACCATTAATAATATACATTTTACATTAAATGGATAACATCGTTTGAGGAATTGTGGACTATTGCCCTGTCAAAGAAATATGATATGTTAAAACTATACACAGAACGTATAAAGTATGGTTTAAATAATATATATGGGACATAAAAAGATTCAATATAATATTCATGAAATCATTACGATTCTAAAAATTTATTATATATATATATATATCATTTTTAATATTAGCCTTTCACAAAGTTAAAATGTGTCAACGATATTCGTGGACCTGTGGACTATCGTCATCTCGAAATGATGTGATTCCATTTTCAACACTAGAATTATATATATAAGTATATATGGTTAGATAATATATTATTTTTTATAAAATTATTATTCTATAAAGATATAGTATTACATACAATCTTTTCAAATCAATCATTGAAAAATAAGAACATTACTCATGTGTATGTAAGACCTACCATCTCAACGATTGTAACGATTATTCATTTATCATAACAATATATAATTATTTTTTAAAATTATAATTAATATTTTAATATGATAATTATTTATATTGTATTATTTTGATGATGTTTTTAAGGACCCCTTTGACCATATTTGACATACCAATGTTTTTTTGACAAATAAATTCCATTGGGTTAAAACACCTGATGTATATATAAATGATTAAGTAATATTATAAAAAAAATGTAATAAGAGAAGTTAAATTAATTATAAACTTGAAAAAGTTTCCCAATAATGTAAATTATTAAAAAAATATTCACGAATACAAATAAACATGAGAAATGTCTGAATCATGGTAAGGGGTTTCCTCTTAATTTTCATTCAATTGAGACTTTTTTCTTATTATAAATCTAGTTACTTTTATTTGGTTTATATACTACCCTTTTATGAGATATATCATCAATATCATTACTCTCATGATATTATAACATTCCTTTTGATTTATTCCTTTACAAGTATTCTAATTTAAATGGTTTCAAAATGTTATGAGACACTTTGGAATGTATAAACATAATCATCCTGTATAATAACATTAATTATATTTAAATAGTTTATAAAATTGAAGAAATTATATGACCATTTTTAAATAAATCCTATCATTTCCACTCCTCTAGTTATTCAAGAACATTTTAATGTATTAGTAACATTTTACCACTCTTTGGTTTTAAAAATGTTTTGAAATGTCTTCCAAAAACATGACTGTGTATCCCTCATAAATTGGAGAACCTTATTTCTTATAAGAAACTTGTTTTATTAAAAAAAATTAAAAAATGAATTTATAATTATTTGGTAAATAAAATTATACCATTTTTTGATTATCTCAAATTTTTTCAAAGGAATATTCTTGTATCTTTCTGAACAAGGAATTTTTCTAACAATTAACCATGAAAAAGGAATTTGGTTTTTACCTCATACAACTTGTAATTATTAATGTGCCACAATTTATTTGAATCTTCCATTACATTTCCAAGATGTATGTTTTTAAATACAATTTAATCCAAATTTATTTTCTATGAAAGTTTTATTCAAAAGGTATTTCAAAAAAATTGATATTTTCCTCGTGAATGTTTTTGAAATATCATTTTATAATATTTCCATTAATCAAAGATGGAATCATTGAATCTTACTCTAGTTGGGGTATGTTGTATTGATAGCATTATTATCCTTCATCTGGATGGTTTTGGAATGATTTTTTCTAGGATAGTATTTATATTCACAACTTTGATTCATTTCTGAAATACCCTTTAAATATGAAATTTATTATGATCATTTATTTTCCATTAATTATATATATCATTTTTCATAGATATTACTATTGCCTAAAATATAAACCATTAACATACAATTTCTATTTTGATAGTTATATTATTATTTGCAGAAATAATGATAATTTATTATTCTTTATTCAATATGGTGATTTGATAAGGCGCGTCATTCATTCAGATTACTCAATATAAGGATTATTTTGGACTATTATGACATGGGTGGGGCCAAGTTATTGATTACACCTCGATGGATCTGTAATCTCATTGGGTGAGTCATTTTTTTCCCCTTAGATGATTTATACCATTTATATTGTTAATCTCTTGGTGAAAGGTCTTGACTGTAATGGTACCATGTATATAAGAAAAATGGTGTCTAATATAAATTAATTTTCCTTATATTAGTTTTAATTATTATTTATCCCGGATATTTTTTGTCATCATATCTATGGATACATTTTTTTAAGTTATTTAGAAGAAATGTTTTTACGATTAATACCTTTACATATTTATTTTTCCTTATTAGTAATTTTTATGGTATTTGTGTCTAGTTATTACCTTTCTATATTGTTTACACTCAACCATTCAACCAATAGATTAAATGGAATGTGTGTTCCGAAATTTATATTTCCATATTGACTAATTTCATTGACTCATTATTTTTTATGCAATATTTTTTCCTTATTAAGAATTTGAGCTCACCATTATTATTTTTATTTCCCAAGGAATCCATATAGTGCTCTATGAATGATATGTATGGATTTACTAGATGTATTTGATTTATTATCGAACATAATTTTTTTGAAATATGAAAACCAATTATTTTGTAATTAGTGTATTCATTTGTAATAAAAGTTGCATGTATTTATCTTGTTTTCCAAGACTACTAAACTTACATTTCCTCAATATTTGATTCCTTGTAATCTTTACAATGTAATTGGTAACTGACATAGAGTCACGTATAACTGGGAAGTCACTATATTTAACATTAATTATATATAATATATTATTCCATTCATTGTTAAAGCAACAATATACTCTTGTACATGGATGATCACTAGAGAAGATACCTTCAATTCATATTCTTTTAATACAAATTTAAAATTAAATATTCATATTAATTATACAAGGACTACCAAATACTATAATGTATTTTAAGAATTTGTTTTTAAAAAGTATATGTCAAATGGAAACATATATAAATTAAGTGCATAAAAACAAAAATTATGAATCTGAAACATTGTGCTAATAAATTTACACCAATGAAATCCATAAGTTTTATTCTATGCTAACATAGAGTATAAAATTTTGTTAAATATCTTATATTTTACTAATTGGAAACACCATTTTTGTGGTCTGTGTTGTAATGAACTCATGATTATTACCATTAATTTCATGATATGCTTTAATTTTTTTTCATTCTTATTCAGTACTATTGTCCATCTATATCTTATTTAAGAAGAAAACAAACTCCTTGGCTGAACATATTTTAAAAACATAAACATATTACATGTCTTAATATTATGCTTCTTAAAAATTATTCGTGTAAAATTTTTGATTACAGCAAAAAAATACATTAAATACTTTTCCTTATTAATTGAATAGTTCTTCATTGATGATGATCGATTTTTTGTATTAAATATTAATGAATATGTATGTAGAGAATTGGTAAATGGGGTGTTGAGTTATCAATTTAGACCTGACCCATAGATATTAGATTTTATAATGATTGATATAGTTCTCTACTAATCATAATTCAATCATATGATAGGATTTTTAGAGAATATTTATCTATGTTTTGGAATGAATCTATGATATATTCATTGAAATAATTCTCATGTTTAAGTTTAAATCTCATTAGTAATTACATTTGAGATACATAAGAATAAAATGATTCATTTTCTATTGTTAATGAAAAAAACCATTGCATTAATGGTGGTGATAACATGACAATATGGTTGAATTATTCATCATGATTAGGATCTATTTTTATTTATTCTGATAAATATTTGAATGTATATTATTTGATAAAAAATATTCACAAATATATTTTGGTCACACCCTAATGATGCTGATGGAGGAATGTGTAAATCTTATATGTGGAGTTCACACCATGGAGTTAATGTAACATAATGAAGGATCAACACTGACAGTGTAATGACCCAAACCCAGTTAGACCGATTACACTATTTGGGGTCATTGAAGGATTTATGATGAGTTGACTATATTTTTAATATCATCCATAGTGAATTCATTTCTCCAATGGGTTTTGAATCAATTGGACCCTTTACATGAACTAATACATCATTACATAGGTTTTTTTAATATAAAAAATAATACATCTAGGTTGGAGAAATCACACCACTAGAAACCTAGTGACAAAATTTTAATGATTTACTTCTACTAAAGATATGTCATGTGCTGCTTTATGATACTTGTTCCACAAAACTATGAATCATGCAATATAATATTGTTGAATTATTTGTTCTATAATAAATTTATTATGCAGTGCTAATATTTCATGGTCATGTATCAAAGATAAAAAAATATATTATGAAATATTGTGAGGTAATTTGGATTCAGTTTTCCATGTCATCCTAATAGGAGGGTTAGACCAGAGTTAAAAAAATCAATCATTAATTAATATTATATCAATAAATATATGGTGTCCCTCATAGATAAATGATATATAATGAAAATTTGGAATTATACGATAATTTATTATTATTCCATGAATTATTTTTCATCCTATTTAGGAGAATAAAAATGGTTCACACCATGTTGAAATCCTATGGGCATATAAGGTTCTAGAAGCGAATATCATTCATTTTGATGATGATTCTTGTTTATATTATAATTGTATTTCAATAAAATAACATTTCTCATTTCCATGTTCCTTCAATAATAAACTATAACATTGGGTGTGGAGTTTTAGAAACTTAATAATAATGATTGTCTACATGATAATAATGGTTATTGAAACATATAAAAACACTTGTTTCCTTGTGTATTTCTTCTTTATCAATTTCTATTAACCTCATTGTCAATATCGAGATCTATTATCACTAATTATTGATGGGATTCATGTATAATATGAGTTTTTTCATTCAAAAACCAGTAATTTATCCCCCCCCCCCAAGTGGTTTTATACCCTCTTCAAATCTCGTCAACTATAATTTGATAATCATTCCTTGAAAACATTCTTTTGTGTTTTGATCATCTAAAACCAATCAGTTGGTCTTAGATAAATCTTGAGATGGTTATTAGAATTTTTCATATATATATCTAAGTATTATTTCTATTTTTTTCTTCGATCGATGAAATCAACAGAGATAATGAATAAAAAAATAATAATAGAGTCACTAGGTTTAATGCTAAGGGATTCAATATAGAGAGTGGGAAAATAGTTCTTTCTCATCTATCACTTTTCCATGATTAACAAACTCTTAACATGATTTCTATTCATCTTACAAATGTTGTAATTTACTAGAAATTATTGTATAATAAGATATCAAATTAAAAAGGAGATTTTATAAAATGTTACATTCATCTCTCTCAATGAAATATTTTACATGAGTCATTGAAATGAATATAATGGAATCTAGAGGAACCTCCACTGTAATGTCTTGACCTGAATGACCTCTAAGACATATCCCAACCTATAGGTTATATGGCATTAATAATGCCTCACCTTACACTATAGGGTTCCTAATATTAGTGATTATCCATGGGGTTTATATAAGGGATTTTATACATGTATATTAGACAATAAAAACATTATAATAAATAAAGAAACAAAAGCTGACAACAAAATTAGTAATAAATAAATGACAGATAATAATAATATATATATATAATGAAAAATAAAATATTTCAAATGAAAATATAAAAAATACTCTTACATTTCCTAATGATGATAGATTACTAAATCAAATGAAATACAATGGTTTGCAAGATATATTTCAATAAAAACAATGAAATGGTTGTAAAGCCCCTATAGTGATCTCCATGAGCATCTCTAGCACTATCATGGTCCTTTTATCCTATCTCCCATGTACTATAAAATCATCATGAGAACAAATACGTGTTTCTAAAAACATATGGTTTACTTGGGTACCCAAGTGTAATTGAAGATCGAGCAAGGTGTGAGACATAATCTTCATAGGCTGACTTGAAATCTATCAATGGCAGTATATTTCATGCAATATTAAATAATAACCAGTGAGCCATAAAAATTATGATGTAGTATAAATAAATAAATATACACATTATACTAAGTCCCAGTATCAGATCTGTCCAATCTACCTGCTTTGGCCTCAGTCGGTGTGTTTGAACTGATAGATCCTTAAATGGTAAAGTGAGGAAGGTAATGTGTCGTCGAATGGACATTCATATGTATTGCGATTGGGATTGGAGGAAACATCCATAAATTTTGAAAACTAACTAAATAATCCTCATTTGAAATAATTTATTTAATATTAAAAATAAATTTAATCTTCCCATTATAAAATTTGTCGAGCCACCGTGATCCCATCCATGGACATATTGAGATAATTTCCATGTATCACTTAAAGGGGTCAGTAAAAATATAATGCCATGAAGTCTATCTTACGTGACCGATGGATTGAGTCCCATGTATCACCTCAAGAATAGAGTGTCAATGTCATGAATAATAAACCTCTAATTCCATGCTTAGTATCACAAATTGGGTCCCAAGTCACTCTTTTGACATCTTACAACAAATAGTGTCATAGAGACTATCCAAGGGGCCTCCCCTATGGAACTAGTGTCACATATCTAGATGTAAAAGTAGCTAATGCATGACAAGAGAATAATAGTAATTTCTAATGTGTCATTGATGTTTTTATAGAAAAAATATATAGAATGAGAGTCCATTCAAGGGGTCCTTATGCTAGAACCCATTGTATCCCTTCAGTACTATCATAAAAGAGATTAACAAGAAAAACCTTCATAAATATATAAAATTTTGAAAAGTGGTGAACTCTATTTTATCACTTCATTAAATGAAATGTACTATGCATTCCATTAATATGACAATAAAAAAAGTCATTGGTAAACTTATATTTCATAAATCAAATCAAGGTGAATGAGACTAATTACCACTTTGTAATTTTAGAAGACAGTGCACCTCAATAGGGGGTTTTTATTATAAAATATGACATTGTTTATAAAATAAATCATTTAATCATATTTATGCATAAAATTCAAGATTCTTAACTCAATTATCATTGATTAATTATTTTATAAAAAACTACCCAACATTTAAATTCAATTTATAATGGACCTACATGGATCTTAGTAGGGGAAATAATTAATTGAGCAAATGACTATAAGGGAAAAACCCATTCCATATCCTCATCTGAATGTTTATAGGGTGTTATGATATTTAAAATTTAAATTATAATGGGATGATATATACTGATCCACTGAAGCCATGTTCATATTTAGGGTTAAGATCTCCAATTCTCTAAATAACGATCGTAGGGTGTGTATCATGTTCTATTGATTAATTTGTTATGAAGAACTAATTTATATGGTGATGCGCGAAAATAGTTAGTTAAAAACTCAAAAATACTATTCAAAAATTTAAGGAAAAATAAATAGTCCACCTACCTTTTACTTAGGACGTTTCACTCATCAAATATCAAGGTTTGATTCAGTTTGATTGGGAAAAAGTATAAGAAACAAACAACTGCCCAGAAAAGAGGGAAAATTAGCTTTCTACATGATAACTCGATTGAGAGGGTACTAAATGAATATATATTAAAAGTGAATCAATATCTTATAGATATAGATGTATATAGACTAAATTCTCTCAAATCAGATGATGGGTGGAAGAGATACTAGAAATCATGAGTTATGATTTAGAGGGTCCCACAATGAACACAGATGTGGAGGAACCCATAAGCAGAAAAACAAAGTAATAAGAAAGGGGGGAAACAAAAATCCATAAAAATGGTAATTTTACCCCTAAAACCAGCATGCATGGTTTGGTTAAACCATGTAACAACCATGCAGATCTCATTGTATATGAAACACCCCTCACATGGTTTTGTTGGATGGTTTCCCAAATTGTCCACCCACAATTTTATGAGTAGTGATAGGTTAATGCCTAAGTGGTAATACCCATGTGGGATTGGATCATGGTTTGTGTAAACCATGTTCATCATATGAGGGACACTTTTAATCCTATGAAATAGGTTGTGTAGTTTGGTTCTTGGGGACGTATGGTTTTAGAAAAACCATGCACCCTATGAAGAATATCTAAACCATTCATTTTTGGGGCCCAATGCTCTCAATACCAAACGAGACTCCTCAAAAACCTCTCAATAATTTTCTTAGGTCTATAATAAACACATTGAAGAGTTTAATCTCTTGAAATTACATTATGAGGCTCAGTTCAATAAATGGACCATGTAGTAAGCACCAAAATTCAAATTACCTTAGAATTTCAACATGGATAAAAAACACGGGTAGTTACAACCTCCCCACCATAGAATATCTCATCATAGATATTTCTTCTAGAACTACAAAAACATCACCCTACCTATAAGGGATGGGATGTATTGTTCAAATAGTCACATTGTTTCACCTAATTCTCAACACCCTTATGATCATTACATAATAAAATGACCCTTAAGCTATAAATTCCCAATCCAATGCTTATTTTTTGAATGAATCACTCGATCAGGGCTTACCTAATCACATTTAACTATTGGAACATTCACATCTTAATTCCATTAATATAATTTCTAAAGATTCTCCCCACCTTAGGCATTAATATATAAATGTTTCATTTCCGATCCATGCTACCATCTCCATTTTAATTACCTACAAAGAATGCCCCTAAGTTGTCTAATGACTCTCCTATGTGATATTTATACAAGAATAATCAGATTACCTTTAAAGACTATAATAATGTCCTCACATTAATGAAATGGTTGAATCAATATTGTCCTAACCAAAACTGTTCGTGCATGATTTCCATGAAAGACACTACCAAACCTTACACCAAACCATCCTTAAATTGGGGACGTGCATAAAATGGATCCCATCGAACCTATATGTCAAACATGAAATAAAATATGTCAAACTACATTCAGCTAACCATTCTCATATGGCTAGCTTAAATAGCCATCTTATAACAAACTGAACCATGTCTCCTTTTTACAAGGCATCCCACATTTACAATTATCAAATTCACCAACACCAATATTTTTCTTCTAGTGACATTCCTATATAAAATCATTACATGGGGATTTAAACCATTATTTTTTGTCAGAAAAAGGTTTAACCCAAATCCATCACACTGGAATCATCACCCATACAACAACACCTTCAATCCCAACATGAAGACAAGGAAAACCTCATTTTCAATGAAATGGAGTAAAAGGAACAACCCAATGTAGTCTATACTAAATTTTTCAAGTGATACACAAGTATAGAGCTAGAAAATAGGAATCATATCACTGACTGAGACCATAGAGTCATCCTCATGGCAGTCAAGTTAGTGGAGAACAGTTGGTGTCCAAGAGTCCAACCAAGGTGTTCTTACATTATATCCCAAGTATCACTCAGAACTAATCAAGCCTCAAGTAAAACCACACTACCATCATGAAACACATATAGAGATTTATTATTTATTCTAACTACATATAACACATTAGTGTAGTGTAGACCTACATTCATATAGTGCATCATAGATAATGTCAAGATAGGGGGCATGCTCATATCATTCAGAAGTGTTCACTCTTAGTATTTTAAATGTTCCCAGTAGACCAAAAAATGAATATGAACAGTAAAAAAATACTAGTTACCTTCTTCAATGAATCTCTACATCACCTATATATGTATCACCATTAATAGATCAGATGAATTTACTACCTCAGGCATCTCATGATTTGAAACCTAAACCACTAAAGTCTTTCTGAGAACAATGGTGATTATCTAGAATTTCTTACATTTCCAACTATATTGACATCATTATGTGAAGTATGTATTGATATGTTTTGTAAATTTCAACCCCCATAGTAGTTGAAATATGATCCTCCATTTCCAAATAGTCTCTATTGGTTGTGTTCCATCAACATGGAAGGATACATAGTCACCGGAACTAACATGATGCTCCCCACATTAGAAGTGTCCTAGAAATGAAAATAAGATTGAGAGATCGTCAATTCACAACTGTATATATCAAATTTACCTTAGACACAAATTTTCGGTCTCTAGAGTCCATGCTCACGTACATCATAAAATTTTGAATAAAAACCACAACCAACATGACTGGCAGGTGAGAGCACCTGACCCACTTGCTAGTCTTCCCAATAATTAGGTTGAACCTATTAAATTAACTCATATGTTACACTACTATGGATACGACTCATGAACATACTAAATAGATCAAATATCTATGATTACACCAATCATAACTAGTATATTATAAAATTTAAGAACTCGATGGGAACTGAGTAAATCAACACATACTATCCTAAGGTTTCAAAAGAAATATGACAATCCCTTGATATTATCTATATAATGTCCACCGTATGAAATCAAGTATTAGATTACCAACACTGGGAACTATATCCATGTCACATTTTCATATATGACTATAAAATAGTATTATGACCTCAAGAGTCACCTAAGAAAAACAAACATGGTCACAATACCTACGAAGTGGTTGCCCATGCCCTATGAATTTCTAACATGCTAAAACATAGCCTTAATTGATTCTCATGAAACTAACAACGCCACAAAAAACATAAAATCTCATATAAACAATAGTTTCAATTGGACATTAAGATTACTAATTGGGACATCAACACACACAAAACCCCCCCACTCAATAGAAATATGATGACATTTAATAAGTATTTTAATCTCTAAGGTTGATACCTACCTTGGGCTATCCAATTATGAAATAATAAGCATTTAACCTATCTATAGGTCACACGAAATATAAGGCCACTATGCCCAAGAACTCTCCATTTATGACATTTATAAAAAGATAAATGTCTATAGAAAATTCTCATGTTTCCTTTCTGATGAAACTACAAGAAACATTAAAACTACCCTTACATGATGGTTTAAATGAAGGAAACCACTTTAAGATCCATTTTATGTAATTATATTTATATAAATCTGACCTTCAAAAGTTTAAAATATTCCAAAAGAAACAAAAAAGCATACAAATATTATTATCAAAATACCATTCTAAACACTAACCATTTTATTGAAATCCCTTCATTATTATGAGTATTATCATATAAATTCCATTTAGGTTGAAAATTATAAGGTGAATTAGGAGGGTTCCATTAATTCAACTTCGGTTCAACAAAAAGCAAAAAAATATTATTTCCTTGATTTTTTAATTTTTCAAAATGCCCATAGTGGGTTAAATCATTAGAAATATGCCCAAACTAGCCTACTTAGGTCAAGATGTGCATTTAGGTAAACTAGCATATTAAATTAATAAAACATTTAAAAAACATTTACGTTGGTAAAAATTAAAAAATATACCAATGTCACATGTATAATGTTTCAGTTATATGAGTGGCCACATACCTATCTATAAACTGGACAAAAACTTTTTAGTTTCGAATTTGGCACCAATTAACCTAAATCAATTGATTTAAAAATATGATCATTATATGATTTTACATTTTAACAAAGGAATATCTACATATATAAAGAACCAATATGGTTTGGGCATAAAGGTTACCCTTCACCAATTATAAGGCATCCATACTCCTTACAACTGAATACTACCTCTTGTTTAACTGAAACCAGTTATCTTATAACATTCAAAATCATGCATCCTTTTAATTTTAACAATGCTCTTTAAAGACATGTAATGCTTAATGATTGATTGAGTACAGAGGTAACATTTACCCAATAAAAAGTCACTGGTACACCTTAAAATGTAAAAATTGCTCTTGTTTACCCATAACACATATATTATTTCCCACGAAATCATTTATATATAAAAGCATAACTAGAATAATATCATATGAAAAAACGAAACAGAATCATGATGAGTAAATAAAAAACATGTAATATAGTTAAATAAGAATATCATATAGGAAACAATAATAAAAATTACATAACTGTTACAAACTAAGAATTGACTAATTATTAATTAATTAAATAATAATACCATCTCATAGGTTATCCCACATAGAGGATTGGGTACAAATTATAGTATTTGATTTGTTTTCTATGCTCCCTTTTTAGGGTTGTTTCCCCCAGTGGTGTGATTTATGTCGACAGCTGGATTCTATTAAGGATTAGTTAACAGATGGATATGATGTTTCCAACAATTGTATCTTCATGTTATTTGATGTTCCATGTGCATGAATGTTATGGTTGTGTGTCTAAATGTTTATAGTTTTGTTTCTCTAATCCCAAGTTAGATCTTGTTTGATTTTTTTTCGGAAGTTTTTTGTCCTATGATATGCCTGTAATGGTGGATCGCCTCGGGAGTGTAATTTTTTTTCTTTGTTATAGGTTGGTTCTCAATTAACAATAATGTCATTATATATTAAAAAAAAAAAAAAATTGGTGGAATAAGAAGTGTAAAGTACACCATTCACACAATGTGAAATAAAAATCAATTGTAATAGAAAATAGTAGTAATAAGAGTCCCATCGTAGGCCACCTGGTTTTTCCCCATTAATGGGGTGATCAGTACAATACACAACTATTTATGAAGAGCCAACACATTCCTAATCACATTTAAACCAATTTCCAAAATAGTAATATAAATGGAACAAAACCATTGATACAACATTGTAGTGTCTCAACCTGACCAAACACTAAGATAGTAACCGAATCGGTTGGTCACCTGGCCTCACATGTGCCACCCCCTACATTAGAATAAGTGTACTACCAGTGAGGGTATATATAGGTTATAGTGGGGATAATATACGCACATATCAAAGTATCATATATTTATATGAAACAAAGAAATAACAACCAATAGTGGAATTAGTAATGAATGAATGACCGAGAAGTATGAGATTAATATAATCTGAATAATAAAATATAGACAACACTAACATACAATCTATTTACACCTATCTAGATGATATAACATAACAAAAATAGAATACATTTTAGAGGTTGGAAGCTCCATTAAATTACCATACAAATTAAAAGGCATCCAATCCCCAATGACGATCTCCATGAGCATCTCGATCTCCAGCTTGGTCATCGTCTCTTAACACTTAGGTACTATCAAATCAACACCACTATAAATCCATGGTCATGTGGAAAAAATATCTACTAAATTACCTTATTGGAGTAGAATCCCGATTAGGTTTTGATATTAAATCATAGTTGGCCGACACCCATAGTGTATAGGTTATTCTATTTTGTGTGATATAAAATAATAATTTGGTGTCCATAACAATTTATATGTGAAAAAAATAATTAAATAAACACATTATACTGGGGGACACTAGGTTTCCCATCCAATCCCCCCATATTCAGCATAAGATGGTGTGTCTAAATTGAGATATCATAAAATGGTAAATTGAGGTTGAAAAACTACCATAGAATGGATTTCCCGAGGCTTGGGATTGTTCTTGTTGAACACTAGCTGATTTTTTCTAAACTAAATCATGAATTTATATTTGAAAACGTTAATTTAGATTTGAGAATTAATTTAATATTCCTATTATAATATTTTTTGAGACAACATGATCCCATTCATGGAAGAGTGGATATTCTAGTTGAGTATTATTCGAAGGGCTTAGTAAAATTATAATTCTCTAATGTATATCCATGGAGACCCAAGTATGATGTCCCATGTCCTATCTGGGAAATGTGCATTAAATTTACCCATAATAGACCTCAGATTTCATAACTAGTATCACATGTAGTGGCTAGAGTCTCACACATGACATGGTACAACCAATCGTTTGATTGAGACTGCCGATGAGGTATCCCCTTGGGAAATGATGTCACTTATCTAGAGGTAAATATTGCTAACGAATGATGATCTTGTCTTAGGAAAAGGTGAGGTTTCCCATTTGTGTTTTCAGGAAATTATCAATTCTAATTGATGGCACAGGAGTCCTTCCAAGGGTTCCTTGAGTCCTAACCCCTTGGATCAATCTGAAAATATGGTGAAACAGATGAATAAGAATCACATGCATTGATACATACATTTATCAAATGAGGATAACCTTGTTTTATAACATCAATAAATGAAATTTACTAAGAATTGAATTACTATAACAATATCAAAAGTAATAGGTAAAATCCCATGTTGTAAATCTAAGTAAGATATAAAAAACTAATTTCCACTTTGTAATTTTAGAAGATAGAACACCTCAATAGAAGTGTTTTATTATAAACTAAAACATTTTTTATAAAAAAAATTAATTTAATCATATCGATGGACTAAATTCAAGTATCATTACGCAATTCTTATAAATGAAGCATTTTAGAAAAAACTACCCAACATGGAAATTAAATTTATTAAGGAAAATATAGCACATAGTCGGTTCCACTATTAATTCAAAAAAAACCATAAAATGAAAAACACAGTTTTATATTCCAATAAAAATGGTTATGGTGAATTATAGCTTTTATAAAATTTAATTATAAGGGTAAAATATATACATGATCACCAAAGGGGTGTTCATGATCAGGGTCAACATCCTTAAATCTTTAAACTATTATAAGTGGGAGTGTATCTAGGCATGTTGATCAATTTGATACAAACAAATAAATAATAAGGATATTCTTGGAAAACGTTTTCATGAAGCTTAGTATCATAATTTATAAATGATATAAAATTAGAGGAAATCCATATACCACCTAACCCATTCTTAGGATGTTCTACTCATCAAAAATAAAGGTCAGGTTTGGTTCAGTTTGGATGAAATCTATGAAACAGACATTGTCCTAAGAAATAGTGTAAATGTGCATTTTCCATGATAAATTGATTAAGAGTATATTAATTTAATAAATATTCACATCGAATAGAGAGTTTATCAATATAAATCTATAGATACAAACAACGACCAAATCAGATGACGGATAAAGGGTATACATGAAATCCTAGTTTAGGATTTGGAGAGATCCATGGATTTAAAGAAGGAGGTGTAACATGATGGAGGAAGAATAAAGAATGAATAAATGGGGAAATAAAACTCATTATTGAAAAATGGTCATTTACCCCTAAAAAATGGGATCCATGATTTGGTCACATGATTTGGATTAACCATGTACCTACTATGCACCTTCCATGGTAAAGGAAAGCCACCTCACATTGTTGTGTTGCACATTTTTCCTCACCCTTCTCCAATGGTTTGATGAATAATGTCATGTTAATTACTATAGAGAACTAACTAGGCCTGTTAGGAATAAGGTTCTGGTAATTCATGCATTACCCGAGTGGGGAACTTCAACTCCTCTGAAATAGACAACAATGATTGTTTTAGGGGGGCACATGGTATTAGATAAAACTTGAACCCTATTTTGACCACCCAAACAATTTATTTTCTGGGCCCAGGACTCTTGAAACTCAACATGACTACCAAAAAACCCAATTTGGACCTATACCAAATTCGTAAAAAATAGTTTGAAGTGTTCATACTCTTGGAATGGTGTTTCAAAGATCACATGAAGGAATGATCAGTCCAGTAAACACCAAATTAGTAATTACATTGGAATTTGACGTTGGATCAAAAACACATGTCATTACACCCTTGATACCCTGAAGTATATGTCCAGGTGAAATAGTGATAATCAAAAACCATCTGGGATTAGTTAAATTATATCCAAAATTGGATAATATGAATTGGTGGATGAATTCGTCATTTGAGTAAACATAATTGTAAAAAAAATTAAACAGCAGTGTTCTTGTTCATTACCATAGCACTAATCGTATTATAGAAAATACTTACATGAGTCTGAAGTATGGGATTTTTTTGTATCTATCATAATGAGAAAGTAAATCAAATGGTAGATCATTCATCCAGGGGATTTCATGATTGAGCCCTATATTTTTGAGTCCATCTTCTACCTTGTTCACTTCACGATATGTTTGATTGACAATTTATATACCATCCATGAGATAATGCAAACATTTTAAACAACGTGATGTGGAATACCGTTCAAGGTGTACTACACCAATCAAAATAACTTTCACAATGGATGTCGAATCAGTTTTGATCCATAGATTATTCCTGTCAAGATGCATTAAAAAAGTTATCATAGGATTCACACTCATCATTTCTTCTTCTAGAGTGGAGGAGACTTCACACCTCCCATAGAAGCACCCCAGAGTCTTCCCATAGTGGTTACTTTTCATATCACCACAACCCAATGGTCTTGGGTTTCCTTTTGAATCACTATCAATATTAACATTAATTCATCCTCGAGTAGAGCATTCCAAAAAACATCAAAAGTGCGTTGAGGCTGGAGAGGAAGTCCCTTCACCCGCAAGCCACTGGAGAATCCCAAAGACTCTAACAGTGTTATTGTAATGATCCTTCGGAATCAAGGCCGCTTCCCAATTGGAAATTAGGATTCTCAAATTATAATCATTCAAAATAAAAGATTAGTTGTTATGAATATGATCATTTCTATCATACCAGGTCATATGAACTAGATTAGCAATACAAATTATAAATAGATTCTTGATTTTCATTGAGCCTATCATATCCACAAAACATTGTAGTCGAGAGTTTATATAGTCATAAAGAATCCATCTACACTCAAAAAGTCAAAGACATAAATATGAAGGTCTGTGGTCATAGAAAAAGGAAGAAATTGGTGATTAAAAAATTCTCTATGTTGGTAACAAAACCCACATTTAGAGAAAAGATGAATCCCAAAAGTTTGAATTCAAGTGTTAATTGTGACCCTTTTATACGTAATAGGTTAAAAAGAATGAATCTTGTGGGATTTAACTATAATAAATTAATGTTTTTAAGGCCACCCAGATTTTTATCAAAATTACAAAGAAGATGGTAATAAATGTTATTTTAGTTAAGCATGCCATTATGAAGAGGTTACCAAATTAATAAATCATTAGTGGTGGCAATGGGATAGTTCTCAATGGATAACAAACCATTTTATGGTAAATTGGATCTTTGAAAGATTAACAGATCATTGATTGTAATATTTCTGTGTTCAAGAGGTTTAGTGGGGGAAATCATAGATATGATAGAAGCACCAGTCAAATTTTCAAGCATGAAGTTCAAGGTAGAGTCTTTTATCACCATCCATCTAGAGTTAGACATGACGATGGAAAAAATATTTCCTTATCAAAGGCTATATAGATGAACACATATAATGTATGTTTCTTTTTTTAATTAAGCAGGTTGTTATATTTTTGGAAAGAGAGGGAGGATGATTTTTTAGAAGAATACTCCAAGTTTATCTAGGTTGTGTGGAATCATTGAAATGTTTTATTTTATTTATATCGGTACCAAACTTTTTAATGGGCTTTCAATAGGTAGACTAGGGAACAACCACTAGTTTCTTTTTAATAGTTCTTACACTCCACACAAAGAGTTTAATGGATGTTTTACTTTTATTTCATACACTAGTAGGACATAATTAATCGATCAGGGAATAAACCATTTTTGAAACAATAATGGACTTAAATAAATAGTTCCTTCTATCCAGGGATATGGATTTACCTTTACACATTGAGAGTTAGTGGAGAATATTATCAACAATATTAGAAAAGTAACTAGATTTGGGTTTTCCCGGAAAAATTGGAACACTAAGATAGGTGAAGGGGAATTTCCCTTCCTTAATTCTTAAAAAATTGATGATATTTTATTTTATGTTAGAATGTAATCTAATCCCAACAAAGATATAGTTTTTTATCAAAATTATTTTTTTTCTTGAAACATTCTTATAATGCACGAGGGAACCATTAAAATTATTGATATTTCACTTTTCAGTTTGTAAAAAATGATGATGTAATCAATATATAAGTGATGTGTTGGGGTATTTAAATTCTTTGAAGCATGAATTAGTTATGGTTTTTTTGATCCACAATATTAGTGAGTAATTTCTTAAGTATTTCTCTTCAATCAAGAAAAGAATTACGGGGAGGGGTTCACCCTGTATGACCCATTTTGTTCAAAAAAATAAACCTTAGGAGATCCTTTAACAAGTATTGAGATGAAGGCCAAATTGAATTTTTTTAAATTATAATGTTGAAAGATTCATTTAATCAAATTCTCCATAAAAAATTGAAAATAAAACTATGATAAATGGTATCAAAATCATTCTGAATATCAAGTTTGATGGTGAAATTTCCACCTATACTATATTTATTCAAACATTTAGTGAATTATGAGTCCTCGAAAATATAATATTGGATAGATCTTCTATTAAAAAATATATTGGTTCCAAGATAAAATTTTATTGATTAAATAAGAAAGACAATTTTCATGAAGTTTGTTAATGATCTTATAAAGAGAATTGATAAAGACAATGGGTCTGAAGAGGTCCATCCTTAAAAGAAAAAAGATAAATATTGAATGTGGCTACATTAAAAGAATGGAAATTATAAAATAATTATGATTTAATGAAATACCATGATGAAAAACCCGAGATCAAATATGATTCCATGGATTATCAATAATTCAAATCATTATTCTCTAAAGACATGAAGTTATGAAAAGATAAATATAGGGGAAATTTACCATTTAATTTCAGTAATTATGGATTTACTATCAACATTTCAATAATAATCCCTATGAAACAAGAATTATAGAGAAGGGATGACCAACACAAAATATCATATAGAAATTAGAGGATGTATATAGATAACAATTGATAAACATTCATTAAATGATAAGGAAAATACAATAAAATAAAGAATAAAAATATTATCTTAGAATATAATTCCACAAATGTAGATGGGGTATATGATAGATAATATGATAATTATTTGGAAAAATTTAGAATAAAAATTATTTAAAAATTTAAATTATCCAAAGGTTTCCATTATTGGAAACTAATTGGAAGGTTGTAGTGAATAAGAAACCAGTGATGAGGACACCAAAGTCACTTCAACATAGAGTATATCTTATGATGAGATCGAAAGATATTAGAAGACACAAAAATATAAATATGTCATTAAATATGGATATTTATTCATTGATTAAATACCATGATGTTTCAAAATCTAAATATAGTGCGGTAATAGAGATTGATTACAAATAACAGATATAACATCATAATAAAATTATTGATGGATGATATCAAATTAATGAGACCACTACTACCATTATTATTTCTATGAATAAGGTGGTTAAATATCTTGATACAAAGTTGGTGGAGGAAGAAAAATTATTAAAGAAATACCAATATGTGGAGTTCATAAATTTATTTAATGATGTTGGAGAAAAAAAGTAAATATGAGATAAATATTCAAATGGAATTAAGAAGTTTTTTTATTATAATATTTTTCCAATAACATTTATTTTGGAAACTCGTTATTCTACTTCTAGTGGTGGAAGAAGTGAAAATAGAAATAGAAATTTCATTTTTACACCAAAAAAGGAAGATACACACATATCAATATATTATAATTATTTTGGAAATTGAAAAGGGGAAATGTTTTGGAAAGAGAAGAACACTGAGGAAAACCATAAGTTAATGGTCAAAGTAAAAAAATAACCCCTAATAATGAGGAGATCAAAATGAATTGTGGAATATCAAATCAAATGGAAATCCAAATAGTGTATTTGGATAAATTAATTTTATATATGATCATATATTACATTGAAGAAAAAGTTTATCACACTATAGTATATAAAAAATTATTTTATTTTATAATAAATCACTCCATTAATAAATTACTATTGTTGAATAAAAATAGAATAAATCTAAAATTCCAAAATTCAATCCATGAAAACGACCAAAAAAGATTGAAAAGTTGAAAATTCGGTTTACTCTCATCGGCATACATTTTTTTGGTTTGATTGACATATAAAAAGTACAAATAAGTTTTTTATTGTGCTAAATAATAAAATTAATCAAAAAAAATTAAATCTTATAATAATATAAATAATCAAAATCATTCAATGGGGGTCTTTTAATTTTATATATTTGTAAAATTTTTGGATTAGTAGATAATAGATACTTGTTTGTCCTCAAAAATGGCCATTAATAAAAATTTATTCTAATAAATCTAGTGGTATTTTGGTGGAGTTTTAAATTTAATAATTGATGGATTTTTCCATGATGAAGGCATTCGATATACAAATATTGGTAGAAATGATCACAATTATAATCACGTTATCAATGGGTTGAAGAAAAATAATCACATTATTTCTAAAAATTAATAAAATGAGGATGAGGTTAGGTTTCCACATATTGATTTATTTATAAATAATTTTAATGATGGAAAGTTTTTTATGAAGGGATAGTGAATAAATAGAAAACTATTTGAGATTTTTAATTTTCATAATTTCTATTTCATGAGAATATTGGATGAGAACCGGATTGGGAATAGAATCATAGTCATTTGGTCCATAATAAGATGGTTAATAATTTCATTAAATATCATAATTAATCTAATAAACATCAATGTGAAAGAATCAATACATGTTTTACATTCTTTAAGGTAATGATGGTGAATAATAATCAAAAGCTAGTAGAAATTAAAAAAATGATACAACTTGAATTACTATACGCAGATATATATAAATCCATGATATTTTATTTTACCAATAGATACAAATATTTCAGGAATTTCATTAACGATTTTACTTTCACTCATTAATTATATTCTATGTTGGGTAAATCAACATATATTCAAAATATTATGAAATTCAATATTATTTCCAACAATTTTACAGGGTATTCCATAAAAATATTAGGATTTGATAACTAATAAAAAAAATTAAATTAAGTGTTTGAGTAATATCATGTGAATCATAGAATAAAATATAAATATATCCCTCATACCGAAAATAATAAATATAGTTTATTACTAGACTAATTTGATCTTGATAGACAAGGAGTGAATAATGTTATTAAACAAAGAACCATTAAAATGTATTTAAATATAATGCAGAACCATGGTTGTCTATATTCAGAATAACTGCCCACTATAACATAAATTTATCAACACAACATATGAGTTATAGTTAGAAAATAATTAATTATTGAATATTTTAATGGTCTTTGTAAATATATACTATATTAATATGAAAGGAAGTCATTTTGGAAAGCTCAATAATAGATTAAAAGATGTTATATTTAATTGGTATACAACCATTGGAAGATGTTATCATCAATGTAAAAAATTATGAATATGATTATAATTAAAATTGATGTAGTTGAAGAATCCAAAAACCTCACAGTAATAAATACCTATTGTTGGTCAAAAATAAAGGACATATTAAAATTATATTGGGGGATAATATTACAAATGAATAAGAATTTTTGTATAATTATCAAATTGATTGTGAAAATTATAACATATATGAAGTATAATGTAAAGGGGTTTATAAGTTCCGAAGACTTATAAAATACATTAATCCTAAAAATATTCTTATATATATTGGTTATGGGTATTAATATGAAGAATATAAATAAATTATAATCATTCCAACTTTATCTTATAGGTTGATGAAAATCGTACGATGGAATCCATACAATATGATTACTATGATTGAGTTATGTAAGAATATCTGAACCAAATTAAGAAGAATGAAACATGGGAATTGGTGTCACGTCCTCAAAACAGAACAATGATTGGGAAAGTTAGTTTCCCTAAATAATATCAATGAGAAAGGTCTGTTATCATATATAAATTATCATCTTGTGTACAGTTGATACTATGAAATTGTTGGTTTTTTTGATGAGTTGTTTTCAACAATAAAAATCTATGAAAGAATTTAAATTTTTATTTCAATTTGATCTAAATGTAATAACAAATTTCCATAAATATATTTGAAATAAGAATTTCTTAATGGTGAACATAAGGAATAATTTATAAAAGAACAACTATACTGGGTTTTCTTTGATGAAGATGGTTCTTGATTTGGGAATGTGAATAATGGGTAATATATAAATCCAAAAATAATAATTAATATTGTATTAAAAGTAATAAAACAGCTTAAAAAATAGTAATTTCAATTATAAAAATTTATATTAAAATATATATATATATATTATGGGATAACAAAAAAAATCACTCTTTTTTGATTTCATATGTCAATGAAATAATATTTCTTGGAAATAAACAAGGAACATGTGATGAACTTTTTCTAAATATTTGAACATTATGAGAAGTATTGGTAGGATGTTATGGGTTAGAACAAGTGAACAATCCAAGTATAAATTTATTACAACCTAAGATATGGGATGAAAATATTTTTCAATATTTTGATTCGAATTTTTTATATTATATTTTTATTTCAAGAATACCTTCTTAATCATTAACCATTTCATATTATTATAAATTTTAAACAAGTGGTAATGGATCCTAGTAATAGTACACCAAGGATAATCCATATCTGAATAAGGAAGATTAAACCATGTAAAACCCCATCTTTTCAAGAAAGTCATTTCATTCAAAATATCTTATCATCACATTATCATCATTGAGATCTATTCACCCCAATTAGTGACATGAGCCACGTAGTTTGAAAGGTATTGTTTGTAGAAACCACTGATCCCCCTCCCTAGGGTTATATAATCTCTTATAGGCCTATCAATTTTCCAACATAAATTTTAATTATTGATCACTAATGGGTGAGATGATTGAATATCCACATTCTTAATTGAATAATTATAAATATTCCCCTTTTCTCATATACCCCACTTTTAATTCCTTTCCCTCTTTATCTCAAAAACATCATGGATATTCATTCCTACGGTAATATTTTTCATATTATTTTGACCAATGTTTCTATAACACCCTACCCCCAGAAATAATGATATAATTTTAAATTATTACATTATTACTAGAAAAAAGAGATTGTTCCTTGATGGATCGATTAGTTTGGAAATAATCAGAGACTCGATATATTTAATATCTCTGTATTACATAGGAAAAACTACATAACTTGAATAACATTTTTGCAACATTGAAAATCATCCAAAGTTTTCTTATTCAAATCCTCAAGAACGAATAAAAAATAAAGGGTGAGCTCAAATTGTAAGTAATGATTATGTACATTTAATTCTATCATGAGTAAATAAGCCATAATCAATATGATGGAGTGTATAACAAAAAAACATTCAACTAAATTAACAACATGATATTAATGAACATCCATGTGTAATTTCAAGATATAAATCCCATTCAGAATAAGAACTATATTATTTATAATTTAAATTATTAAATTATTGTATTTGTGAACCTTCCATAGAGGCCCCTCAAAGAAGATATAAAAAATATTACCATCAATGACTTGTAATCAAGACACCATGCATACAAAATTTGAAGGTGTAAACGAATATAAACCTGTCATATGGACACATGTTTTTTCACTTGTGAAATGTCGATACATCATAGAGAAATCTTTAACTACATTTCCCATCACTTTTATGTCTTAGAAAATCCACATATTTTTAATGATCTATAAAATTTATTCAAAAAATTCCTTATAATTCAATAATTTTCTATATTTAATTGATAATATGAACCATCAGTATGTTCTTAGTAAATAAAATAAATTTCTTGAAAGGATTCCTTCAATTGATACCATATAATGAAATGGTAAATGATAAATACAACATCATAGTAGTGGAAATTCTATGTGACATTTAAAATATGGTCATGGGGGAGATAATATTATACTAGTGAATATTGGAGAGTGATATAGAACATGATAATAATAAATTAAATGATAAAAAATATGGCATAATCCATAAATCAATAAATCATTGTATATGTCCTCATATTCATTTGATGTGAATGATTGAAATAAAGAACAGAAATCACAAATCAAGAAGAAAATGGTATTTAAATTTTTAAAAGTTATTTCCTTAAAGAATTTGTATCATTGTAGTAAGAGTGATGTTATAAATCACATCCAAAATTCATTTCATTTCATAAGGAAAATTATACAATTTTCATTCAGTATCATAAAAAATTTAAAATTCCCAAAATATTATTAAAATTGTTTTCTTCACAAATAACCATGGAAAATTGTAAAGGAATAATCTATGAAATGAAGGGTTATGAGGGTCGGAAATTTCATTCCATTTGTGGGAATTAAAATAAATATTTTTTCACACATTTGATGAAAAATACAAACATACATTGTTTGGGAAAATGAAAATAATATTCTATTTAATAAATTATATATTATTAAAAATTAATAAAAATAAATTTAATGATTAATTTTAGAATTGTAAAAATATTATTGGAATCATTTTAAAAAATATATAAAAATGAATGAAACATATTTCTAGGATAATAGATAAATGGAATTTTTTTATTAGAAACATTCATTCATGATTTTGAATACATATTGTAAGGAAAATGACATGAAAAAATAAATAAACTATAAATACATTGATTAGAATAAATGATACAGGGTTTAACAAATTAGGATAATATAATTTCAATTAATTTAAATTATAGAATAAAAAATCCAAATTAAAATTTTATTAAATCATAATGATCTTTTGGTTTAAATAACATCTAATTCAAAACTCCACAATAAAGTAAAATTGAATTGTAATTTCAAAAAACATGAATAAAATAGAATTCGTTATAAAATATGTCTTATGAAAACAAAATGGGAAGACAATAATTCAATGTCAAAGAATCATCATAATAAAAAATATTAGTTTCCCAAAAAGGAATGAAGTATGAAGCATAGATACAGATGAAGATCATGAGTCTCATGACTCTTTTGAACTTCAATAATATTATTAATTGCATAAATGAATGAAAATTATTTAGAGGTATTATGTTGTTCAAGTGACTTTTCACTAATCATATAAATCCACTCAAACAAGTCCTTGTGATCATTATAATCCCCTCATACGAGTCTTTTTGATCACATGACATGTAAATTAGATAATTCATGAAAAACATTAATGAATTCATGAGATAAAAAGTTCTAAATGATAGAATATTTTTTATATGTGAATTATGTTAATATTTATATGATGGGAGAACATGATACGCATGATTGGTTCATGGTTCTTGTGAAAGTTGTTTGATATGTTGTTGGAGTTATGAGAAATCCTTCTGGAATCCTACATTTATCACATGATGGGTCTCATACATATTTTCATAATCTCTTGAATGGCCTTATACATGATTTTTGGATCTCACTAAGTCCTATATAAATATTGACCTGACCTCAGGAATACCCTCAAACAAGACATTAGGATCATGTGATGTCCTTTAGACATGACTATCTTGAAAATCGAGTGATTAACCCTTTTAAGTATCATCAATAACAACCTCATAATAAAGTCACATGAAATAATTGCATGGTGGGAAACAAATCTAGTAATGACAGAGTGATCTTGAAGTCACTATTTATAATGTATAAAATGGACAATAAAATTTATGACATTAATCTTTCCCATGTGAATAACATGATACTTTATCATCTTATACAAATGTTCCCTCCACCAACTCAAGTTAGAATATAAGACTTAATCTTCATAAAATGTGACATAAATATTTGGTTTTTATGCCGTTAAAATCCCCAATGAAATAAAATGAAAACACATTTGGATAAAAGATAATAGTTTCTAGAGTATAGGAATATACAATCCCTATATTCTTCCATCAGTCAAGTAAGTTCATGGATTGTGTAGTATGTTTATGTTCATCACGTGATCAGTTAATTGATCATGCGAATGAATTGTGAAATGGTTCTCAATAATGGGAATCAATATTTTGGTGTTGGAATGATCCCATGATATAATAGTAAAAAAATTGCAGAATAACATTGAGGAATTAACATGACAGGGGATGGAAATGATGAATGATCCATTCGATGGAATATACACAGATTTTTATTTAGAGGGTTTTGTGAATCATGTGATATATTAATTGATCATGATATCACCATTATAAAGGAACAATTTATAATGAAATGACATTTAGAAATTTTTTCCAGATTATGTTACTCCCTTAGGACATGTTATTTATATAACGTGATGACCTATCCACATGTCATATTGGTTAATGTGAATCCCCCTAAAGTTTCCTCATGATCAATTAATATCCCTCGGAAATTAGATGGAGTTCATGTGATGCCCCAATGGAATGTTGGGAAAATGAAACAATGACCATAAGGAATGCATCCTAGATCATTTGATGACAACCGAACATGTCAGACAGATCATGTGAATCCCTTCACGCATGATAGTGTGATCACACCTGACATATTCAGATATGTTAGTCTTCTCATAAGAAAATCCTCATACATGTTGAGTAGAAATCCTCACACATTTCAGACATGTCATATTGAAATACAAAGACATGTATGGTATACACACTTCGAGAATTCATCCTCGTCAAACTGAAATCCTATGCTTTTTTAGAAAGACACCCTCAATAATGAAAGCTTTGTTAGAGAAAAATCCTCCAACTTGTCATACAGAAACCCTTAATCATGTAATACTTATAATATCAAATCCATTTTCATTTCAAGAAGATACCATTGGTCATGTAATCCATGTATATATTGTATACATTTTTATATACAATCATGTCATGAGAACCCTCAATAATGTGTTTTTGGGTGATAATACCCAGTTTATATTGGCAGTTTTTGTAACATATTGGGGTTACTCAATTCAAGAAACCATATTAATGAAATTTTCTTGAAAGGTCTTATGTTCCTTTTAAATACATTTTTATACCTATTATTATCATCATATCTCTTCCTATATCAGAGGATAAATAATAAATATGTTATCCTTTTTCAATTAGATGAAATGGGATAGATATCTGACATGGGAATCAACTTCGGTGTAATTACCTCATCGTTACATTTACACTAGCTCATAATAACCACATACTATGGATATTCCATCCATATTCATCTATAGTAGGATATAGAACATAATTGAGCTATGAGGGCCTTGATTCCTATTATAATGGGGATACATAAGATTCGTTCCTAAAGCCTGAGATGGATGTTAAATGTGAATTCCATGCCTTCCTTTGTCTGGAAATACCCCACTCAAAGATTCTAATCATATTCTATTAGGGATACTTCATTGTTTTTTCCCAAATGTATAATAAGTGCATTGGATTCCTTATTATATATTGTCTATCACATAGAGGATGATCCCCATAATATAAGATTTATAATAATTGTTTCTATAACATAATAAATATCCCTTAATATTTGTAACCTCATTATGTAAGACCTGGTAAAATATCAAGAAGCCTTAGTGTGTAAATCACTATAAAAATCCAGTACTTTATACCTCGTGGCATGTTTGATATTCAGTTATATTGTGTTTCTTACCTTGATAATGACTCATGTGGTATTATATATTTGGGTTGATCATATAAAAAATATGATATAAATTCCCTCAAAACATTTTAGGTTGTCATGGTATATCCATCTGAACTATGACCACTCTAATTCCTATTATATTAATGATATGACGTACCCCCTTCATAATGCACATGATGCATTCCCTATGATTAAATTCCCCTATATAATTCCATTCCTCATAGAGTTAAACTACATGGTATGGTCCAAAATGAACTATGTGGGTTTTGAATTATATAGTAATGGGATATGTTGAAGACCTCACAGAGGATCAATCCCTATCCCAAAACACCAATAGCCTTCCTAGATATTAGTAAACTCGAGAGATCTAGGTTAAATGGATGTAAAGATCAATAAGTACCTAAATATTAAAAAATAATGGGAAACATATGGAGAACAACTGAATAATATAAATGGTAACATTAATAGAACACTATCTTCCTTCTATAGGGAGTAAATACCAAATCATCTTTTTAGGGTAACTAGTCCTCTATTGTATATTTTTATAGATTCAAAACAAATATCTTAAATTGAAAAGGGGTCTTGGAGTAGTGATTAATTCCCCCCCCCCTCTCCCAATAGTGTGTGACAAGCCCGATATCACATCGTCTTTACCAATGTATATTATTATATTTCATTATATTAAATCCAAATATTATTATTTTTATTAATATATTAGTGTCATAAATCTTAACTGATGAGGGTTCCATTCATTGTTTCTGTGAGACTTAAAAATTGTTAACATGAGGATAATATCATTAGAACACCATGTCCCCTTAGTAATTTTTTTAGAAACAAAAATGGTGAAACTAACATGAATCAAAAATAATGGATAGGATGGGTTGTCCACACTAAGATCCAATTTATTTCGAATCTCCTGTATAAAAATGGTGAAATTGACATATAATTGTATAAATATTAAATTTATTGTTTTTCCCATTGATTATAAATTCTTCATATTCCATATAAGAAAATTGAAATTGAAAATGAAAACATGGATTCACCATGTATATCTCTATAATAATGTGTCATACAAAAAAAGTTATACTAATTAGAGACCTTTTTATTTTTTTTCCTTGTTACTACAGATAACATACTCAAACAAATCACCATAATTTGAATTCATGCATCATCAAAAGACCATACTAAAACCTTACCTATAACAGAAACATTTCTATATCATAAAAATACATCACCTAACTGAAACATTAAGATTTTGGTTAAAAATATGTTGTTCAGGGAATATCACATATATGGTACGATCGTGGCCCTAAAATCTTCATGAGATATTTGTAAACATAAAATATCGTCAACCCATCGCTTTTAGTGAAGGCTCTGGTGAAACTGGTTTAACTTATCACCAATTTTATCTACTTTGGGATCCTATACATGGATCATAAAAATCAACAACCTCCTTACCTTAAGATGATTAATAAAGGTCATTAATTTTCAAATTGAATGTTTTTATTAATTGTTCTCTAATAAATTCGATTTATTTGATATCTTTGATTGTACGTGACACCAACATTTAACAATTTGTTTTAAATTATTAATAACAATATTTAAATGTGGCCTCTATAACATAGTTATGAAACATAGTATTATGAAAGGTAATAAATTATATCTAAATATTAATTATAATTTTTCTATATAATGATATAATATTGATTAAATTTACTATGTTTATAAAACAATTTATATGTTTCAAAAATACTATTTTCCCAAATAAATTATTTTTTATGAAGATTAATAAAATAATTTTTTGATGTTTTTTGAATGTTAATTTTATAAAATAAAATTTAATTTTGAAATCTTAATGATAAATTTAGGTTAGGTTAAATTTTGGAGATTTTTTAAAAAAGAGTAATTTTTCTGTGAGTAATGAATAATAATGTGTTTTATTGAAATATTACTCTTCAATTAATGATTTTATATGGTTATTTTTTATATCAAAATTTGTTTAAAAGTTATATAATCTCTATTATATATCAATAAATCGAATTTATCTCATTCAAAACATTTTCAAATATATTGTTTATATGAAAATTATTTAATATATTATAAATTTTCTCATTGTAAAACCACTATATCATCCAGTGTGTGGGTTTAATTTTAAATTAAAAATTTACAATTATAATAATCATTTTTTTCAAAATGGATTCCATGTTTTTAATAATAATAATAATTTATATTATCAAATTAGGTCAAATTATTTTTTTACTAAATAAAGTACAAAAACAGTAAAACTTATTTACTTCAATCTAGTTAAAATGGGTTTAGCATGAGTAAAAAAATAATTATATGGAAACAAATGACACAATAAATTTTTAGAACCCATTTTATAACCACATGTAAACCTTATCATGTCTAGGGTTCATGAAATATCCATTTTGGAGCCATGTTTTATGATAAAAATGTTGTACACATTTTTCTTTTGGAAACATACAAGTGTGCCACTCAGTGTACTTATAAAAGGCCATCGCATTTCATCTCCTCTTCAAACATCAAAAATATTTTTTTTCCAAGTCATGCCCAAATAATGTTTTTAATAACCTTTTCTCATCCTAGAATACTTAGTTTTCATAAATCAATCATATAATCAATTTTTATGAACACCAAAAAAATCCTCAAGAAGGGTTAACACCCATATTCAGGTGGTTTATTTTATTTCTTCCTCAATGTTATTCATTTAGTATAAAACACTATTGATATAATAAAATCGGTATTTACTTTATTTTTATATGTTTTTATGAAATTTTAATGACCAAATATTTTCTCTTATTCTATCAAATGGGATATTAAATCATCATTCATGTGTTTGATGAACTACAGCCTTGCGAACCAATGTTATTAGTTTTCTATCACCACCTATCATAGATGGATATATTTGTGGATTAAATTTTTAAATATTATTTTTATGATATTTTTATACTTTTTGAATTATTATATCATATATACCATCATACATAACATTTTGTGGGATCATGATAATGTCGCTTGTGTGTACAGAGGACTACTGCCTCACAAAGTGATGTGATTAATTCATGAATTTTATCGAAGGTAATAAGGCTAGGTTTAATGAAAATATAGGATATATGACATAAAAATTATTCCGTATTGGTAATATATTTTTTAATTTTTTTTCAATCCTTTGAGAAAATTGAATCAATTATCATGAATACTTACTAAATTCTGTCTCCATGAATGGTGTATTTCATATTCATTCCTAAATATTATGGATTACCATGAAAAATTATACAATTAATATATATTATATTTATATAAGTATTAAAATTACATATATGATGATTTAAATATCAATTTATAGGAAAAAAATAAAGAAAATCAAAACATAAAAGAAAAACAATGTAGTAATTTTCGGAAACATTACATTAAAATTGAATTGTTATCAAAGATGTAATAAATGATCATTAAGAAATAATATATCGAATAATATTTATATTTATGGTTTTTTAATAGATATATAATAAACTTAAATTTTTTATAAAGGATTTTTTACCATATGCAATGGAATTTGGTAGATAATGTTTGGGATTCCAACCTCACTTTTTTACTTCAAGGAGAAACACACCATATCCACTACCTTATTATTTTTTGTGGTGTATATGCTAGACATGAATTAATATTATTATGATTCACTAAATAATTATTTTTATTTAAATATCAATTTTATAATATCTCTTTCATTAGTTTTACAGTTCAAAAGATTCCATAGTGGTAAGGTATTTTTGTCTCAGTTTTCTTCCCTTAAGACATATGTTATGTTAAACACCTATCCTTAATTATGATGTGTATATAATTAGATTTTGAAATTTAAAATCATTAATATATTTATTCTCTTTATTTTTTAGGTTTCAATTATCTTTATTCTATCTTGGAGCTAATAATTCTATGTTACCAAAGTGGTAGATATTTTATGTTACAATCTCATAGTTTATCATCATTGTTTATGCTTATGTTTCCATTAATGAAATCTTATGATTTTTTTGGAAGAAACTCAAGAATTTTCTTAACATTAATTTATATCGGGAGAATACATTAGATTCATTCATTTCCTATTTTAATGTACTCAATAGATCAATGAAATAATTTTAATAAAAATCATCATTATATGTCTCTTCGATTAAATATTAATTTTTTTTCAAAACCATGTTTTCTAAAAAAATTATAAAATTAGTACTAACATTCTGATAATAATTTATTAATGTAATATTTACCTATGTTTGTCTTCCTTATAATTAATTTTTAAACAAATCCTTGGGTAACTCTCCTAAAAATTCTTATTTGGTTTTTACAAAAAAATTATAAGGAATATTCGTTATAACATGTATGGAATGAGGTGTATTTTATGTAGTCATGAAATATAATTTCAACAAAGATTAAATTATTATATTCCAATATTTGATTCAAAAAATGTGATTTTGAAAATATTTTATATTTAAAAAGAACATCGATGTAGAAAGCTTATTTTACTCAAAAAATGTGTTTAGTGTTCTATAAAAATCATTTTCTATCAAATATGTCATCTATTGATGTCACTTATTCCTAAATAAAAATATACTACAAATATTATATACTCATTAATTATCTAAATGGTTTGTGTTTATGATGTAATTATGTTTATGATAATTGTATCTTTTCAATAGGTTATGATATGATGAATGTTTTCTGATCTTGTGGAAAACATATCTATGATTGTAATTATTAGATGGGTGTTATGTGTATCAACATCAAATTCAATGGTTAGTGATTTATATCTCATGATATAAATAGGAATGGAAATGGAGGATAACTAGGTTCGGTAAGACACTTTATCTGCTATGATGGTCTTGAATGTGAACTATGAAAACTATGATGTTTTGGTGAGTGAACCATATCCACTATGAGAGCCTTGGAAATGATACTTTACTATCATGGAAATAATTTTCAATGGATACATGTAATCCAAAATTACATGTCTTATGAAAATTATATGATCCCATGGCCCATGTTATTTGATTTTCATATGCTACATATCTTATGAGCATACCATCTTAATAACATTACTCAATAACGTGACTTTTAATATGTCGGATATTATTTTCAAATTTTATTATCATGTTATCATACCCTTATACTCATGTTATACTTATGTATATCCCTTGTTTACCCATAATAAGAATCTATGATAACCATTTCTTATGTTTCCTTTCCCCAGGATATGTATAAATATTTTATTTATGATCTATAAATAAATTTTGATCGTAATGAATAACATAGTAGGAGATTATTTAGTTCACAAATTAACTAGTTGTTTATGATTCCACTTTTCGAAAGGTATTATACATTTACTATCCTCATAAATGTGTTTATCTAATGTAATTAATCGTCATCTAAAAAGATGTAATATCTATGTATGAGAAACATGGTACATTGTCATTGTTATCAATTGATTGTTTTTTAAAAACCTCAGAAACACGGATGAGAAAACAATAGTGAGATCCCTCATGATATTTATAAGTAAAAATAAAATAGATGATTCTGAGTATATGAACATGTCATGGAAATTTTTTAAAGTTTTGAGTGATTGGATTTCGGGAAATTGATTCCTTTTCTAGATACAGCAAGTGGAGGTGTATTTTTTGAACCCCTAGTTGGTGAGTAGTGGATTAGTACCACTGATTTGATATTTTCTACTCTCTAGTTCTCAGAACAAGAAAAAAATCATTTTGGTTATCTAAACTTTTGATGTTGGAGAATATCAATGGTGGACTCCCATCCAATATCCAAAGGATCAGGATTCAATTCACTCTTTGGATTAGGAATATTTTAAGAAATTTTTTACACATGTAAATTTCTTATATTATTTTTTTGAATATAGAGAAAGATTTCGTTGATCTGAAGTAGAAGGAATGAAAATTTTGGGGAACTAATGATTGAAATTTTACAAGACTTTGGATGTACAATTTTTTTATTATCATACAAACTGAATGTAGGTTTATCGTTTCGTCAGTGGCATAAAACCAAGAGTCCAAATGAAATTATCCATTATATACATTAGTAAGTATGGATAGATTTTTCAATGAAATATCAATGGGTAATGTAGACTGTAGTTACATATCAGTCTCATGGTTCTGATAAAATTAGAAAATATAATTCAATAGAAAATCAAAAAACCATGTGGGGAATACGATGATAATTCCTTTATACTCAATGAGTTGGAAAAAACATGGAGGAAGTTTTATTAAGGGGTTTAATATTTTTGTGTGTGTGAAAGGGAGGTTTATTGGGAAATAAAATTATAATGTTATGTTAAGAAGTTATGAAATGATAAAAATAGATAGAAATCACCAATGACTGCACCACCCAGACTCTAATTTTTCAAATGTATCTAGTAAGGGCATATTTTCTCACAATTCCCAAATATGATTGTTAATGATGATAATCGACATTAACATCATTTTCATCATTTATTTATATTTTATAAATAAGTAGGAGAACATGAAATATCTGGGCCAAACCAGCCCAAAAATAATCCTGAGGGGGTCTATAGTATTGCAGTCTGAGGGCATTACCTCTAATAAGATCAGCCCCATCAAGCATATGACAATCCACATTTGAGAAATAAGAGACACCATTGCTAAATCCGATTAAGGATGAAAAATATTCCGCAACTTTGTTTCCCTCATGCCATGTATGGATGACTTTGATACTTCTATTTACCATACCTCTGCATTTTCCGGTGACAAATGATATTGACCATGGAATAGGGACCTTTTCACCAATGGACTTCTGCAAAATCATGGAGTCAATTTCCACCCTTGAGAGGAAAATATTGGCCTGGGGACAGAGCGATAATCCAGTGAACAACACCTTGGCCTCTTTCTAGAGAGAGGAACCACTGCCAAGGTGAGCAGTGAACACCAGAATCACAACACCTCCTAAGTCCCTGACAACACCACCACCTCTAATGATCCCCAATCTGCATGAACCATATGTGTTGAGCTTCAATCCCACAGAGGGTAGAATCCATCGAACCCATGAAGATCTTAGACTATTGGAGATCAGGCAATCCACAGGATTAGGAGGGAGAAGCCAGCGAATAGAAGGAGCATCGCGATAGTTGATGGATAACCTAACCATGTCCATCAGCAAGCTCCATGTTCTAGCAATGATGGACCTACATGTCGATTGAATCCCCTCAAACTATGACTTATTCCTCAGCTTATGGAGGCAACAAAAACATGTGTGAATAACGACCACCTGAGCCACCTTCTCTGGACCAGTATCACTAGAACAGTGAAACCATCTCTCTAGGAAGGGAGATAAATCCATGCTGCTAATAGAAACCCTAGAAAACTCACTAAAATCCCTCCATCCCACTATAAAACTATTCATATATACTTTGACTATATATCTACACATTCTTTAATATCTGAAGAATATTCTAGGGATATAAAGATTCTACATAATTTATTAGTTAAATAATGTTTAGTGAAACTACATAATGGTACTGTGATAACATCGCCATTCAATGATGCTTCTTCAGTTGAATTTTTTGATAATATAAATCCCAAAAATCATTACATTCTTCCTTTTTTGAATTTTAAGTTCTTTTAGTCATGGATTAGAATTATCTGTATAAATGAAAGATGAATTTCCATGTAATGGAATTCACATTCTATATCCCAAACAAAACAATGATGTATATATTAGTGTTATGAAAAGTTTGAACGTTTGATGGAAATCATGTATATTTAATGTGGTTTGATTCCTATAAAATAGGTGTGTTTTTCTTATATGGTTGGGGAGAAATAGAACATCAATGATACACCTGATGGTCATGATTTTATTTGATATATATTAGGAACAGTTTCATATCCTCCCACTAAACGTTTTTTATTGATTTCTCAATATAACTTTAACCTATATCCTCAACAATTTTAAATAATTCCCATAGAATAGAATTAATTGAGTTATTGAAAATTAAAAATCAACCCTTAGAGAACCTTGAAAATGTAATCTTCTGGATAAGTGTGTCACATTGGGGTGAACGTATTCTCTGTTTAAAAAATAAAGATGGATCATTGTGACTTTTCATTTATTATTATGAATTAAATTAGTTCACAATCATGAAAATGTACCCTCTACCCCGTATTGTTTCCCTGTTTTGTCAACTATTTGTAGGTCCAAAATTTTCCATGATTGTTGTATTGGATATCATCATCTAAAGTAAACAAGGATGATAAACTGAGGATATAATTTTTACAAGGTATGGAAACTATGGTTAAATAGTGAATCCATCTGGTATTACTAATCCCCACTACTGGAAACATGATCTTTCCCAACACTTCTATACCAACGGTTTGTAAAAACCGTTGGTATAGCTACCATTTCCCAACGGTTCACCAAAACCGTTGGGAAAGGGTGTGTTTTTGAGGCCCTTTCCCAACGGTTTTGGTGAACCGTTGGGAAAGGTCACTCTTTCCCAACGGTTCTCAAGAACCGTTGGGAAAAAGCACCAAAAAAATCCAGCATTCGACCAACAAAAATACACCCAACCAGAACCTATCCCAACGGTTTTGAAAACCGTTGGGATAGGTTCTTTAATTGTTTTCTAGATCTACTAACCGAGAACATTATATAAATCAAAATTTTAAATAATTATGATAATACATATATATATTTATGAAATTATATTTACAAAAGTGATGTTAGCTTAGTGGTTAAGTCGTTCGATTATAAACGAGGTGTCCTGGGATCAAATCCCAGCGGATGTTTTATTTTTGGAATTTATATTCCAACGGTTCCATTACCGTTGGTATAGATTTCATATTACCTATACCAACGGTTTCCAAAACCGTTGGTATAGACCTATCCCAAAGGCTTACTTGGCTACGGTTCTCCAAACTGTTGGTATAGACTCTACCAACGGTTTGGAGGCCTATACCAACGGTTCCAAACCATTGGAAAGGGTTAGTTTTCCAGTAGTTCCCCCCACTTTTTTCATTAATATAATGAATGTAGTCATTAAATATTTCAATGAACATGTTTTGGTTGTCTTTTTGGACGATGATAGTTTTTACTCTAATATCAATAAAAAAAATGAAGATCACTTGATAAATATAGTAATTTTTTTATTGAAGGATAAACTATATTTAAAATCCAAAATGTGTGAATTTCAATTGAAAAGGTTTCATTATTGGTCAAATAATCTCAACATTATTTATATTTATAGTTCAATCTATGATGGAGGATATTGAGTATTGGCCCAGAACGACCATGATGAATATGATTTTTTGTTTTCTTAGAATATCTGGGTAGTATCAATATTTTTTGGATAATTTCCCATGACTATATAATACACTAAAAAAGTAAACATGAAATTGAACCTTGTTCATCACAATAGAATAATGCGAGGAAGTTTTTAATGAACCAAAGAAGGGATTAGTTAATGAAACTATGATTACACAACCCTATAGTGGAGACGGATTTGTAATCATTATAGATGTATCCATGAAGGGATTGATATGCGTTCTAATCTTGAATGAAATTATTATACCTTATTCCACAAGATAATTAATGTTTCATTAGAAAAATTTTCTAACTCATGATTTGGAGTTATCTAGGGTTATTTTCATTAAATATATGGAGGAATCATCATTATAGAGAAAATAGTGATACAAATATCAACAAAAAAATTAATGTATATATTCACAGAGAACAAGTTTAATTTTCAATAGGGGAGATAGATTAAGTCATTTAAAGGTTACAAATACTCAATACATTACTCCCATGGTAAATCAATCATGGAGGCCAATTATATGAGTTAAAATGATCATTATAGATTATCCATGATGGGGTTCCAAATGATCCAATCTATCATGATTTGTAAATGATGGATCTGGAAACCCTAAAGGGGAGAAATATTACCTTTCTCAAATGAATTTAAAACAATTAATCTAAGTGGATATTATATAGGTGAAGAATGTAGATATAGAGCTGGAAATAAATTTTAGAGACATTCCATTGTTCAAACTTGATCATAATATAATAATAATGTTCAAGAACCTAGAATTTGTTCCATACATTGTATATTTAATGGAGGATTTTTTATTAGAATATCAAATTTATTCATCTTCTATTTATCCTTGAATTATGAATATGTATAGAGATTTGAAAGAGTGTTTCTAGAGGGATGTCATGAAGAGTGATATCATAATGTTTATATCTCAGATCATGGCATGTCAACAAGTTTAGAATATGAGAAAATATTATAAGAGGATGATACATCCATTACCCATCCCAAAATTGGATTATGAAAACATCACCATGGGTTTTGTCATGGGATTCCAAAAATATGTAAAGGGAATGATTATATAAGGATTGTAGTTTATCACTTTAAAAAGTAATAACACTTCATCACCCTCATAGAATACCTATATATTGATAATATTTCTAGAATATAAATTAATGAAATGATAAGTTTTCTTTTATTAACACATTAAATTGTGTCTAGTTGGGATCTACTGTTGGCTCGGTTTGATTTGTGGCGTAACCTCCTTCCAGTGACCGACGTTCGGGTGGCCGATCTTGTGGTGATGTTTCTTGGATCATTAATTTTTTTTGGTTTCATATGCATTATTTGTTGATTCTCCTAAAACCAATTTGGGTATCTTAATGGGTTTGGATGTGCTGGTTTAGTTTGTGCGATAGTGTTTGCTGAATCTGTGGTTTAGTTTTGATTTTCTAGTTCTTAGGCTTCTGTGAGCATAGTTATTCACCATGATGTTTTCTTTCCTTCCTTGTATTTCAACATTTTTTTATGATAACCAGAACTTCATTTGGTCTATGTTTTATTTCGCATGACTCTGTTTGGATGGAAGGCCATTAGTGATGGTTTTTTTAAATTTTATTTGATTAAGGAGTTAGTGGTTCGTTGTTCAAGGGATTATTCAACCATTCCCATAAAAAGACATGTTATAGATGAGGTTTAGGTAAATAGGCTTCAATGAATCTTAGAATCTAGGAATCATATTTTTGGGAGTGTGTGGCTATGGACATTGGTACTATGCTTGTTCTCTTTGGCATGGGACTACCAGTCATGCTGCAATAAAATGATGGAAGTGGGACTTAATGTAATTATTGCTGGGAGGATCATATCTCTTGTTGTAATGGTTTTCCTTTATCATGATTTTTGGTCTGATGAGGTATATTATTTCCATTAATGTCTTGATTTCATACTGTCGTGAAGTCATGTATGGTTTCTCACTTTTTCATCAAAAGTGATTGAATAACAAAATTTTAATTTTCAGTCTGTCTAGTTGGGATCTAAGGTTTTCATCGACGTTCTGGTGAAGTATTCAGCAGAATCAAGATACATAGTTTTAATTCAACAATGGGTATCATCCTCAAACTGATGATTTTTATAAGGGAAAAATTAAAACAATAATGTATATTCTAAGATATTATTCTAGGTATTTAAACGTTGATTATGATTACCACCTTCAAAAAGTTGTGTTTTTATACAGCAATATCTTTCATACGATCATTTAGATGGATTTTTATTAACCTCTATATATAAAGAAGTTTAAATCTTTGATGTTCTAATAGTATGTTTGATAATGAATGATATTGGGACCATAGATAGTTAATGACATGCTATAGAAGGTCGGATCCACTAAAAACACAACAAGGCAGATCAGAGTAAGAAAAAATGTTATGCTAATAATTTTAGGCTTATTCTATTATTTTAAATTTACAACATATTGTTTATAAGAATTTATCCATGGATAAAGTAAATGGGATTTTGAAAGAGGGAAAACTAATAACTTGTTATATAATTCCCATTTCAATTTTTTGGTCGTATTAGGAATGTTTCCTTTTATATTGTGCTTATACGTAACCTCTCCCAAGTAAATGATTCAATCCAAATATCAATAGTTAGGATATAAATACATGATCCTTGACATGTACTGAAATAAGAGGTCATACTACAATTGTACGAACTACGATTTTTCCAATAACTGATGTATATTCTGTAAGACATAGAGAACATTCTCGGAAGTAATCCCACTCAACTGGTAATAGTTTTGCGGAAAAGCCACCAGTTTGAGCAAGCTATCTGAGAACCATTGAAAATAATTAGGATATAGTATCCTCATTTTTTTAATAAAGTAAAGGTTTGTGTGGGATAAATTATTTTTATGCAGGGGTTAATTTTAAACAATGAGTTTTTTTGAAATATTATTTTTGAATAAATTAAATTTCATCGATAGCTTGTGTTTCATGCTACACTAAATTTTGACAAACCATTATATATTATTAATGTTATTATATAAATTTTATTGTTATAACATAGTAAAAATACTATGAGATATGAATTTGAACTAATTATTTTGATATATTATTCATAATGTTTATATAAAAAGAAAACATATTGATAAAAATAGTTCTTAATTTTTAGAAAATGCATTATATGTTTTGAAGTTTTTATTTTCTCAAAATATGTTTTTTAATTTTTTTTTGTAAAATAATAAATATAAGTTAATGAAAAATGTAGAAAATATATTATATAAAAGAAAATTCAGTTTTTAAATAGGCATGTAAAAATTTTATAGGGGTGAATTTTTCATATTTTTATGAAATGATTAATTTTTTAGTGAATAGGGGAAAATAATAGTTTTTATTGAAAACATAATTTTCAATGAAATAATAAAAAAGATTTATTTTTTAAAAAAAGGGTTAAGATGTAAAATTACCTTAATTATATATCAATTAGGGCAATTTTGGTCATTTTAAAAAATTTCATGTGAAATTTTGACGATAAATATTTTTAAACCATTGCATATTTCCTCTATGAAAACCCCTTTATCATCATGTTTGTAGTATTAGTATTAAATTAACATTTATCTACTTATATTAATAAAATTACAAAATATTGATTATATGTTTTTATCATTATAATTTATATTTTATAATTTTTTCATCTTATTTCTCAACCATTACAAATACTAAAAATAGTAACAATTATTTTTTACAGTTAAGGTAAAATGGGTTATAAACAAGTTTATCTAAACAGATAATGAATAAAAATGATCTATAACATTTCTAATAAATATTTTTTGTCTATATATCAACACTATAATTTCCAAAGATCTAGAATAGACCATTTCACTTCTTTTATCAAGTGGGAAGTTTTGGCTGATATTCTTCTTTTCAATGAATAAATGTCTAACACTAACCTCACTTATAAAATCACACCATATCTCATATTCTCATATCACTAAGAAAACAAATTATTTTTAAAAATATCTGACCATATCAATTCCCTAAATCCCTCATCAAATACTATAATCCTTATTTTGTTCATAAATCCGTCCTAAGTATCCTTTTTGTGAAAACTAAAGTAATTTATCTAAAGAATATGAATCACCCCTAACCGAACATTTCAATTTATTTCAATGTCAACCTATGTAAATTATTATTCAAACATTTGAATATAATAAAATCAGTATATTCCAAATATTTATTGTTTTTTAGGATGAATTCATGAACTAAAACTATATCATCTTCCATCAAATGGGTAATGAATTCATCATTCATGTAAATGGTGAACTACCACCTCATAAACAAATATTATTCATTTTTAATGACCACATATCAGTATTGGAAAAATGACGGAAAAAATATGTATATGTAACATTTATAATATTATTATTCTTATGGAACTAGTATATCATGTATATTTTCATATTATCCATTCTGTTGGAATACGATGACTTCCCTCATATATTTGGAAAACAACCATCAAGTGAAGTGATGTGATTCATTCTTGATTAACATGGAAGGTAACAAGTATGTGTTTTATGAAAAAAATTTATATATATTACATAAAATTGAATCTATAATTCCAATATATTTTTTATCATTCATTTTTTAAATTCCTTTAGGAAATAGAATCAATATTTATTCATACGTACTACCAATCTTCTCTGTAAAAGGTGTATTTCATTTTATATCAATAAATCTTATGGATAACATTAATACATATTTATGAAAAATATATATTACTTGTATATAATGGTGAAAATTATTATGATGATGGAACCATGATCAATGAAAGAGTTAAAAAATGAAAAATCAAATAATATAAAAAATTAAAGCTATAATTGCATGAAACATGACTTTAACATGTAATTTTTAATAACTGGTAATAAAAATTAAAAAAAATTAATATATGGTCTTATATATGTGTTTTTGGTTATATAATATATGTATAATAAATATATTTTTTTTATAAATGAGTTTTGAATGGGTAAGACAGTCAAGAATTAAGGTAATGGATTTTCATCTCCCTTTTTACATCTCTAAGACAAATTCCATATTCCCAACCTATTTTTTCATATATTTTATATACCACACATAAATATATTTTATGATTAATAACATAAAAATTCTTTGAATTTATAAATCTATTTTATAATCTCTCTTCCATTGGGTTTACGGTTCGATATAGTTGAAATTGGTAATTATTTTTTTTAATTTTCCTTAAGACATATCTTATGTTATGAACTCATCTTATTTTATGAGATTTATATATTTCCCAAATTACATATAATATAATAATATTATTTATTATAATAAAAATTCATATACCATTTAATTTTTATCCATCATTTGACTTTTAATTTAAATTTTCTAAAGTGGTAAATATTTTCTGTTATAATCTTGTCATTTATCAGGGTTATTAATTAATATGTTTCTGTTGATGAATTATTATAATCTATTCCACAATCATCTCATCAATTTTTTTTATCCTATGTTTATAATGAGAATATATGTTTTCTCATAATTTTTCTCAAATTATGTACTCAGTTTCCCAAAAGATATTTATAAGAAAAATTGTCTCCTTTCTCTTTTAGTGAAACTGTATTTTTATTCTAGAAAATTATTTTATAAATGATATAAAAAAATTACTTTTTACATTATCAACATTATTTAGTGATTAAAATTTTACCCATTATTGAATTATTTAATAAAAAGTTTTAGTTGAAACTTCAGGTTGTTTTACAAACAATGACTCTTTAGATTTTACCAAAACAATATTAGGAATGTTCTTTAGAATTTGTAGTGGTTGAAAATAATTATCTTTCATAGTAATAAATAATTGTTTTTTTAATTAATTTATAATTTTACAATATAATTCAAGATAACAACTATATTCAAAGAAAATTATGTTTTACCGCAGTTCTTTTTAAATTGAAAAAGATATTTTCCTCAAGTAACATTTTAAAGGGTATTTCAAATTAATTTTCTATCTATGATGAAATTATTTAATGCTAACATTAATTTACTGAAGATTTTATCCAATGATACCATTACAATTCTATATTTGAGTAATTTATGTTTTTCATTGAATGATACTTCTGAAACCTATCACATTTTTACATCTTATGATATGATGAAGTGGTTATTAAACCCATTTAATTCAGAAGTTATGACATGATGAATGTTTTAGGAAACTATAAAACACTTACATATTATTTTAATTACATGATATGTGGGACCTATTTCTCCTTCTAATTCATTATGTAAAAAATTATATTTTATGAGATAGAAAGGAATGTAATGGATAGTGAACCTGGTTCATTAAGGGACTTTATCTACTATGATATACTAGGGAGTGAACCTCGAATACTATGATGGTTTTTGGAGTGGACCCATTAAAATATGATAGCCTTGTATGATAGGATTGATTAATATGTAAATTATATTTCATACATATGTTTATACAAATATTTCATATATTATTCCAATGTTATGAGGTCAAGGATCATTTGAATTGATTTTCTTTTGATTCATGTCTTATGAACTCATTATCGTTATGCCATGAGTAATTATTATTATCATTGATTTGTGGGTTATGATTTTCAAATTCTAGAATAATGTTACCATATATTCCGACCTATTTTTACCTTCTATTATTTTGAAATATTCCTACATATATTTCCAAATCCAAGTGCTAGAATAGTGTGCAACTCGGATGATTAGTGTACTCAGAATTAATTTTATAAAATATTAAATATATTTTATGTTATGGACAGGGTGTAATTAAATAAATTGAATAATTATTTAATCAAAACATGGATAATAAAAATTTGACCATTGTTGAGTCTAGAATGTGGTTATTAACATATGCATGACCTAAAATAATTCGACTCCTGGTCATCAGATATCTCTCCCATTAGCGGTATGTTTAAGGGGTTAATTAACTGATTAATTAATGCATTGATGCATTCATTTTACCAAATTGTTTTACTAAATATACTTCATTTTGGTTAATTTCCCATTGTTAGCCTTATAATATTGTGATCTTATGAGATATTATCCTTCATCCATCAATTGGAAAATCACCTCTAAAGTCGATGAAAATTTGTGTTAGAGATGATCATGACACTGTAAATTCAATGAACTCCTTAGATCATTGGAAAACACGTTTTTTGACGAATAATGATCCAATATTCATGTAGCCATTATCATGGTTTATTCACCTTATGATTAAATTGATTGAGCGGATCAATCCGTTTCTTGATTTTGCGCCAATTATGGCATTTGTATACTCACACGTAATAATTTAATAGTTTATTTCAATGTTTTATATATATATAATCCCTAATATTGATCATTATCTTCGAAAATGTGGGTAAATATGGTTAAACATATATTCTTCTTTTCTCTAACAATTTCATCATGTTCTTCACCAGTAGGTCCTCGTGATCCCACTAAAATATTTTTGGGAGCAACTTAGCCTAACCAGACCCCAGAATCATAACAAATTAATGAATGTAGCATGGATAAATTAAACAAGACCAGAAGTTATATAATTGAAACTTATTGATGAATTTTTTTTATGATTGAAGATTGAATTTATGGAGACGGTATAAAAAGAAACACGTGACACATAAAAAACAATTTGGACAACCGAATCAGATTTCAGGTTTATATAAAGATGGAAATGATGAAAGTGGTGTACATATGTAAATTTGGGGCAGAAACAAAGAAATATTCACAGTCAATATTCTTGAATCGAGGCCCATTTAGTAGATCTAAGAAGATATAAAAACCCCAACTATACATCATGGATCATGAAGAACACATGGAAAGTAGATCCCTAGCTACTATGGATAGTGTTTTAGATAAAAATATTGATGGAACAACTTGTATCCCTATTACACATTGTATACATCATATTCAGGTAGAAATTCCTTATACTAGATCACAAGGGTAGGTCTTTGCATGGTGGTATATGGCTAGGCACATTTTTGTTCACTAAAGTACATATAAATGGGGTAAGGTACACATACTTGTCTAGAAAGACATAACCTAGTCCCAAGTAGATTGAAAAATTTGGTTTTTCTACCATCACAACATGTACATCTAAAATGAATTGGGAGTTGAGTCATGTAAAGTGGAAAAACTAGGCGTAGGAGTGGGACCACACACCATATGGTTACCCTCACAAACTGCATTATACTTGGTACCTTTTGAGGAAACAACAATATTACATATCCCCATCATTTTAACTCATATTTATTCATTTGAGTAGAATATTATGATTATATTTTATGTATAACATGATTGTTCCCTCCACTTTTCATTTGATACATGATGTTGAATATTATGGGTAAGACACTTGGTTAGGTGATGATCGATGATGGAAGTGTTCACACATGATAACCATAGACTCCTGGATCAAACACTGCACCTTGGATGATAATGGATCCTTGATGACACTTAGAGTGGAACCCTACTGCCATGATAGGCATGAATCCTCTATTAACATCAAGAGTGAACCATCCAGCTATTATGGGAATGGTTCATCTTCTAACTACTTGAGTTGAGCCATCTAGTTGGGCTGAGAATTGGTCATCTACCAACTTCTAGAGGGAAAACCTCCTACTAGGCTGGGCATGGGTCCCATAATAACTCTTATAGTGGAAGCATCCTATTATAATTGGGCATGGGTCATATACACACATTTTGAGTGGAACCCTGTAGTTGAGTGGGCCATAGTTCTGTGATGAATACAGTGGAACTGTTAGTACGGGTCATGCATCCTATGCATTAAACTGAGTAGAACCCTCCAATTGAGAATGTCCTAGGACCTCGATGGATTCTTGAGTGGATTCATCCAGTCAAGATGGGAATGGTTCGTTGATGAAATCTTGGGTGCAACCCCCCGTAGGGCTAGCATGGGTCCCATACCATTGGAGTGGAACCAAACAACTAGGAATGGAATGGGTCCTCCATCGATTATCAGATTAGAACCATACTATTTTACTGGGACAAAGACCTCTACCATGAGATTATGGCTCCCCGACTATGTGGCATAGTTATGAGGAGTGGTATTACTTTTAATAATATATTTTATACAATGTTTGAGATGTTAGGCATCAGTGATAGACATTTATAAATTTTGGTGACTCTTCTTCTTGTGTTGAGCTATAAAATAGAGATCCCCTTTATCTCTCTTTTTTTACTAAGAATATATATACCTAGGTATTTGGTTACTTCTTTCCATGGGATATTAATATATGCGGGGTATTCCATATTCTTTTGGTGCTTATTTTCTCATGGTTGAAAGAGTATACTCTCCAACTATTTTTGGAAAAGACTCAACATATAGGTTATCAACACAAAGTTTTGTTCACCTTATGTTTTTATTAGGTTAATCTTTCATGGTTTGGCCTATTCTTTCCTATTTCATTGTATCTTGCATACAGTCTATTATGTATAATATTTCTATTCCTATTGTATCTCTAACTTCTCCTACATAATCTTTTAAAGAATCCAACTGGATTTGGATATACTCACCCTTGCATGGGATTTCCCACGTGTGTCAAGTCTTGTGAATACAATAGCATAGATATTAGTTACATTATATGAGGTTAGGAATACCTCGTACTTTGGAAAACATATGATAGTTATATCTTGTAGATCATGAGATGGTCTCTCACAATATTTTACTTTTCTATTTTTTGTATGGTTCATATTTATATTTGGTAATGTATTTTTCCCATTTATTTTTTAGTTTCCACAATCGTGCTTTTTTAAAATCAATTGGTTTTACCTGAATTGTCATATCCCTAGTTTTATTCATCTCTTTCACTTTTTCCTGTACACGTAGTTATTTATGGTTATTTGTTTTCATACAAGTACTTAATAAAAGTATTCTTGTTTTCACTTATGCCTTCGTCACTAGTATACATTCACTGGCCTGTGGAGGTGAGCAAGAGGTAGTTGCAGCTCAAGCCCAACTAGGGTTTGGTAATGATATATTTTTATAAAATGGGGTTTGATCATTTTAATAATTCTTCGAGTACTCCCTTTATGAGTATTTGGATGGGATTTTCTCAAATGTGTCAAATTTTCTGAAGGGTGGATCTCAGACCACGGAATATGGTGATGTTGTGGGTGGCTGATGCTACTATTCATTAGGACCTTGACTTCCTTCTTATCAATTCGGAATACTAAGACATTATTTTTATGTCTCAATGATACATTCATCATATTTGATTGATTCATTGAAATTCTTTATTGAGTCAACTACACATTTTTTGTATGTATATATATATAAATCATAAATTATTATAATTGTACATATTAATTAAAATTTATGGATTCCTCCATGAAGATAACCATCTTGGATACCAGTACATGATTTTGACAATGATCTTATGAGCGACAAGGCCTCAGATCATGGTCAATCATGATATATTTCACCTCCATGTCTCTATGCAGAATCACCTCCACCTGTTTAGAAGTAGATATTCTGAGTATAGTGGGATTATGATGTGTGTAGGCATAGTGTGCTACCAAATTTCTGGCACCAAAGGCAGGTGAGGTTACACTATGAGTAAAATCCTCAATGATCAGTAGATCTTCATGAGTCTATGGTCAGTATCGTCAATATTATTTGGACCCTTACAGGTTTGGTGGTTTCCCTAGTAGCTAATCTTTTTCTGGGAGTAGTTTGGTAGTAGTAGTGTCTTGTTATGAAAAATCACTATGAGTAAACAATCTTGTGGTCCAATGTATGATTTTTATTTCATGAGGAGTAATACCCCTCCTATCAAAGATTAGTTTGGATTCAAGAGATTATGGAACTACAATAGGGAGGGATGAAAGTGGATGACTATGTATATTTTTTGTATACATTACCTGTAACTCCCATGACATTATCTTGGATGTATACTTCTGAGCACAGATGATTGAGAAGGGGCTCTCTAGAGAGATTTGAGCCAGTCTAGTGCCGATGTAAATCCCCACCAATGCAGGGTTTTGGATAAGGAAATTGTGGTAGATATCATTCTATCAAACAGATTATAGATAGCAGATATAGTAGTGGGAATCACCATGTTGAGTCATCTGTAGTATCTAGCAGGACCAAGGTAGTAGGACCTCAGTGTATGGGATCTTTATTCAACAATACGTAGGTGTGTGGTTCTGTGGTATTGGTACATCGAATAATACTAGGGAATACCAAATAGGTTTAGTTACATTATTTATATGGTCAATGTCATATATCATGAGACATACCAACTATAAATTTTGGGGAGAATATGGAAGTAGATGAAAGACCTCTAGGATAGAGGAAGCACCATGATCAGGGTGGTCCTGAGGGAGGTAGAGCTAGAAGTGGATTAGGAGATCTATGAGAGGTGTAAAGAGAAATAGTATCCTCCCACTATCTCCCATAGGTGTCCAATGTAAGGATCAAGGTGTTGGTGGTATGGTCTATGGAGAACATCATCCATTGAATAATTATTACCCCATAACACAGTAGATGATTATAGGTTTGATATTTTTTCTTTATACTATTTTATAGTTTTAGTAAAAATTATTTTTGGTCATTGCATAATTTATATACTTTTAATTATAGAGTTGGAGCTCCCAGTTGATATAATGACCCATAATTTACATACATGGTTATTACTTCAAAATTGAAGCATAATTATTACAACATATAACAAAACCATGATAGAACAGTATTGGTATACTGTCTTTAGAAACTGGGAAACATAAACAACTTGTTCATAAATCATCTACATTGTCTCTCGTTTATTTCATAATATCTAGAGTCTCTTTTTGGCATATCCTACTTAATACCCTTCTTACTGACCTGGGGAAAAGAAAGCATACAAAAGGGTGACCTCAAATTCTCATTAAGGGTAAACAAAGGAAATATCAATAATATCATATTCATAAGAACATAACATTTTGAATATCTTAACCTGCACAAGAGATCATAATATCATAACATTGGATTAATCATAGTGGTGAAATGTAATCCCTATAATCATAACATAAAACATGAATCTTTGTGGCATACACACATAATCATAGAAAATCATTTCATTTTAGTCAAGAATCATTTCCAAGACCATCAAAGTTGACAAAGTCCATTACTGAACCGAGTTCACTCCTCGTTCCAGTCCTGTATCACTGAACTAGATTAACTTGTCATTCCAGCCCTGTCTATCCCATGAGATATAAATCTTTACCCAATTCATTGGAGGGAGATATAGGTCCCACCCATCTCATTATTAAACCATTCTTATGTGTTCCAAAAAAATAATAAATCATACATCATAGCATAACCCATGTAATAAAAATGGTACTCTTAAACATCATGACATCATAAAACAATTCATATAAGATTAAGGACTTCATAAAAATAATTCCATAAAAACATAATCAAATCAATGTAACAATATGGATATAAACAGAACCCTATATTTTCTTATATGGGAAATAATTTTGATAAAAGACTTGAAATCCATTCTTGAGAAAAATATCCTTTCTACTTCAAAAACATTTTTCCTTTCTTAACATGTCATAAAATTTTAAACTAAAAGAATTTGATTAAAAATAAACTTGAAAACATGTAAAGTAAGCTTTATTGAAATAATTTTCTATGAAATCAGAATAATCCATTCACGCCGTTTAAGTTAAAAAACATTCTTCTCGTACTTTGGCCGGAAAAGTCAAAAAGTACCTTGTACGAAAAATGACAGAAGATTCCTTTCATATCTTTTACTAAAACTCATCAATAGGTAATATTGGATTTAAATAATTTTAGGAGGATATAAATAACAATACATATTGAGGAAACATGTATGTGGATGATAAATATCCCCCAGTAAATTCTGAAGAATAAATAATCTCGGATAAAAATGAGATTGTGACATTTTCCCTTACCTTAGGTCTGATATGCTTTGTACGTATCTGAACCTTCTGTATAATGATTTAAATAATGTCATTGACTTATTATAAAATAATATTCATTGTTATTTTATCATATATTATCATATTCTTATATTTTTATTAGTAATATTTCATTGTTACTTGTTTTTCAGGTGTTCATTGCTTTATGTTCTTATGCATGTTTTATCGAATAAATTCTTATTCCTCTTCTTAGGTTATATATACCTCATTTAAAGACTTTTATTAATGTAATATATATCGTATTTAATCATTAAATTCATTTATATAATCATTATTCAATGAATATCATGTAGAACGAGTCGCATCACATCGTGGAGACGGTAGGTCGTACGTACGCACAAGTGATGATATCGTTCCCATGATCATGGAATTTTATTGAAGTGTATGTATACTATTTCAGAATCAATATAATTTTAAAATAATCATATATAGTTATTCTTTACACCATTATACCCATCCAAGTAAGGTGGTGGTGCAAAACAGATTACACCACGGTGTGGAGACGGTCTTTCGTACGTACACACATGCGGTGATTTCATTTTCTATAGGATGGATAGAAGGTGAAATATTGTTGTTTCATATTTATAATAACAAATAATTATATGAGGGATAATTATGTTATTACTTCATAATGAAACAACTAAATAAGAAGAAGTAGAAGAAGAAATAAATTTGAAATAATCGGTAACGGATATTACCTCTTCTTCGACACGCCTCTTTGAAACCTCCTCTTAGGGCACTAATATTGGTCAATGAAGAAGACCAGGACCTCTAGGATGTTTCTAGGGTAGTTTAGAAGATAAATTGGTAGGGTTTGGATGATCTTGAAGGCTAAAAGTGGTTTGAGGAGGAGAGGGATGATGTGCCCTTTTATAAGGGAGGAGAGGGGCACCTTTGGAATTATAGGAAATATTAATTTATAATAAATTTCAACCCCACATAAAAACCACCAAAAATGACTCTAATAAGAATATTAGATGATATAGGGTTGTAATCTCATCAACCAATAAAATTTCAACAAGTTGGGAATTTTTTGTATACATTATCAACATGATTTATCCTTATATAATCTATTTAATTTTATTTGTGGTAATAATATTCTAAATTTTAAATCATTATAAATAATTACATATATGTTGTGAATTTCCCATTATTGTATACTTTATTACATTTTAGACCATATAAATTTTAATTTATAATTTTGAAAATATTTTTGTTATTTTTAAACGATTTTATAATATGTAATTTTTATAAAATAACAATAGTGTCAATTTTGAAACTATTCATTTATTTGAATTTAAATAAAATATACAAAGAAGACAAGTTCTAAATAAAAGAATTAATAGATTCATAAAATATCATATTTATCTATAAAATTATTGGATCACGTTAAATAGTTCATATAATATTTATTTTAATACTTTTAAAATCATTTATTTGATAATTCAATCAATAAAACAATTTGAACATCACAATTGTGTCATAATTAATGATAAATATTTAATCTCTAAAAATTATAAATAAATTCACATGATGCATCTAATTGTATTATATTTCTGGAGAATATTCATGTTTGAAGTTTCATGAAGTTTATCACTCAATTAAAATTATTATACTAATAAGATTTAAGAGCGTGACATGTTGTCACTTTCTTTGGTTTTAATAATAATTAAATTATTTTAATGGTCCAAAGTCCATAAAATGAATTTATTCAGAACCTTAGGTTATAAGGGTCGACTTTTGGTCATCCAATAGAATTTTGGCAGGTGTTAGGGTAATTGTATGATCTTATTTTTACATTTAATTACCCGATTTACCATTAACTGTAGTAAATAAAAATTATCGTAGTTACTATTAATAATATCAAAAAAATAAAAGAAACCTATAAACATAATTTGGACCCACTTAATCCAAATATGGAATCCATTTTTCAAAATTCACAACATAGAATCTGCAGTAATTAATTTAAAATTAATCCTGTTGTTAAGCAAAAAGGTTTTAAAAGTTAAGACATTGCCAAAGATTGAAATGTTCTTACCTATGAATTCAATGTAAAATTAATGCTAATGACATAAATTATATTAAATGGTAAAAATATATTCTATTTATAATTTAAAACCATTCAATATTATAATTTAACCATATAAAGTATTGCGATGAAAAAAATTGTTTTTAATTAAAATATTGCATGTTTTTACTATTCATTAAAATATAAAAGTTATCAGAATAATATGAAAAATTTATCCAATGTAAATTTTTATATCCTTATTCCAAAGAAAGATTTTATTTTTCTAAATTGATCTTATAAACATTTCAAAAACTATTTTTAAAGTGGGTGCGCCATCAAAAGGCGTCAAAACTACATTTTTTGAAAAATACTTATTTTACCCAAAAAAATTATTTTATTCAAATAACATGTTTTAGAAAATATGTAAGATGAATAATAATGTTATAAAATTAAAAATTCAGTTAATACAATTCATAACGGCTAGTTTATAATAGTACAATAATATATCATTGTTTAGTGAAACTCAGTATTGCGTACTACACACGCTATCGAGGAAGGTCGTGATTGCGTGTAACGCAAGCCAAGCTAGTGTTTTGTGAAGTGAAAGATTACTTTTATGTAGCGTATAACATAAGACATAAAAAAAATATACTTCTCATAAAATATTATGGTGTTACATTCTACCCCCCTTAAAATGAATTTCGCCCTCGAACTTTGTCACTTCGTAACAAACAAAAGAGGATACCTCTCCCTCATCATATCCTCAAGCTCCCATGTAGCTTCTTTTAATTGGTGGTTCCTCCATAAAACTTTCACCAAGCGAGTGGTCTTCTTCTATAGATCTTTTTTGCTACGATCTAGAATCTCTATTGGATGTTCTTCATAAGAAAGATCTTGATCCAGTGGTATAACTTCTGAGCTTAGTACCTGTGAAGGATCAGCTATGTACTTTCTTAGGAGAGATAAATGGAACACATGGTGAACTTGAGAGAGATTCGGTGGAAGCTCCAATCGGTAAACTACCTTCCCAACAAGATCCAATATTTCGAAAGGACCGATATACCTAGGGCTCAGCTTTCCCTTCTTTACAAATCTCATTACTCTCTTCCAAGGAGGTATTCGTAAGAACACGTTATCACCCACTTCAAACTCTATGTCTTATCTTCGGTTATCAGCATAACTTTTTGCCGACTCAGAGATTCTCTTATTTGTTGTTGAATAGATCGGACCTTTTCTTCCATCTCATCAACAAGATCAGGTCCTAATAGCTTTCTTTCCCCAACTTCATCCCAGCAAGTTGGAGTTTAGCATTTCTTTCCATATAGAGCTTCATAAGGAGCCATTTGAATACTGGATTGAAAGCTATTATTAAAAGAAAATTCCACCGAAGGTAGGTGTTGATCCCAACCACCTTTGAAATCCATAGAGAAAGATCTCAACATGTCTTCTAGAGTTTGAATTGTTCTCTCAGACTGAATGTTTGTCTGAGAATGATAAGTTGTGCTGAGACTCAACTCTGTATCTAAAGTATGCTGAAGACTTCTCCAGAACATCGAGGTAAACCTCGGATCCCGATCAGATATAATGGAATGTGGTACTTCATGAAATCTAACCACTTCATTCACATATATCCTACCAAGATGATCCAGAGAGAAATCTTCTCTAATAGCAATTAAGTGTTCCGACTTCGTAAGACGATCAACTATGACCCAGATAGCATTATTGCCTTTGGATGTTTTAGGAAGTCCAGTGACAAAGTCCATAGTGATGTTTTCCCATTTCAATTCTGGTATGGGTAATGGTTGTAACATCCCTTTAGACTTATATCTCTCAGTTTTAACTTGCTGACAAACCAAGCATCGAGAGACATATTCAGCAACATCTCTTTTCATGCCATCCCAACAGAAGTACTCTGTCAGGTCCCCATACATCTTCGTGCTTCCAGGATGAATAGAGAATGAAGAACTATGAGCCTCATCCAGTAGCTCCTTCTTTAATTCTAGGATGGGAGGAACACAAACCCGATTCCTGAACCTTATTATCCCATCACAATTAAGGTTGAATTCAAGAACATTTCTCACCTTCTTTTGTATCCCTACGTCTTCTTTTTGTGCCTCTTTAATCTTCACATTCATAGATGGTTGAACATTCATTTGGAAAAGATAAGATTTTTCCCCTTCCATTATAATTCCAAGATCCATCCTTTTTAAATCCATAAATATTGGATCTTTTGAGATCCTCATCATGGATAAGCTAGCATGGTCTTGTTGACTTAATGCATCTCCCACCTTTTTTTCTTTACCAGGGTGGTAATGAATTCAGTAGTCGTAATCCTTAATCATCTCCAACCATCTTATTTGGCTCATATTTAGTTCCTTTTGTGTGAAATTATACTTTAAACATTGATGATCAGTATAAATATCACACCTTTCACCATAAGATAATGCCTCCAAATCTTTAATTCAAAGATTACCGCAACTAACTCCAAATCATGAGTTGGGTAATTTTGCTCATGGATTTTCAACTCTCGTGAGGCATAATCTATCACCATATCCTTTTCCGTGAGAACACACCCCAATCCATTCTTGAATGCATCACTGTAGATCACAAACCTTTCTCCACTACAAGGCAGTGTGAGTGCAGGTGCACTGGATAACCTTCGTTTTAACTCCTTGAAATTTTCTTCACACTCCTCTATCCAGACGAACATAACTCCTTTTCGATTCAACCTGGTGAGTGGATTAGATAACCTTGAAAAATCGTTCACAAAACTTCGATAATATCCATCCAAACCAAGAAAACATTGAATCTCAGTTACTGTTGTTGGTCTCGACCGTCTTTCGATGACCTCTATTTTTGCTGGATCCACAGATATCCCTTCTTTTGAGATTATGTGACCCAAAAATGAAACTTTTTTAAGCCAAAATTCATACTTGGTAAATTTGGCATAAAGATTATCCTTTCTTAGGGTATTTAATACAATTCTCAAGTCATCTTTATGTTCTTCCTTGCTCTTTTAATAGACAAGAATATCGTCTATAAAGACTACCACAAACTTATCAAGATAGTCTCTAAAGACTATATTCATCAAATCCACGAAGATAGCTTTGGCATTAGTAAGACCAAATGGAATCACTATAAATTCATAGTGTATATACCTTGTACAGAAATCCGTCTTTGGTATATCCTTTTTTTTACCCTTAATTGATGATACCGTGAACGAAGATCAATCTTGGAAAAGTATTGAGCTCCACGTAGTTGGTCAAATAAGTCATCAATGCACGGGAGAGGATATTTGTTCTTGATAGTGATCTTGTTAAGTTCTCGATAATCAATGTAGAGTCTCATTGATCCATATTTCTTCTTAAAAAATAGAACAGGTGCTCCCCAAGGTGACGCACTAGGGCATATGAATAATTTATCAAGACTCTCTTAGAATTGCTTCTTCAATTCCTACAACTCAATTGGGGCCATTCTATAAGGTGCCTTTCAAATGGGCATAGCACCCGGTATGAGTTTTATTGAAAACTCAACTTCACAATTTTGTGGAAGACCTAACAATTCCTTCGGAAATACATCATAAAACTCTAGTAAAATGGGTGTATTCTTAATCATGAGTTTCTCTCCAACCATTTGAGATAAATAACCAGCATTTATTGGAATCAAGACCCATAAGATGGAAGAAATTTCAAATGGAAGGTTATATTCATCCTTGCATTGATAGATGATAGTTGATTGATCGGGAATATTAAATGTGATTTCCTTTCTTTGTCAATTGATATGAGCTCCATATAAAGAAATCCAATCCATGCCAAAAATCACATAAAATTCAACTATAGGAAGGATCACAAGATTTGCAGGAAGCACTTTCCCACAAACTTTAATCGGAGAAGAATTGTAAACTTTTGATGCAACTGTTATTCCATTAGGGGTTGTCACAGATAACTCAACATCTAATTGTTGAGGTAGTACGGTGATACCCTTTGAAAATTCTTTAGAAATAAAAGAGTGGGTTGATCCAGAATCAGATAAAACATTTGCTACTTTAGAGTGGATGGTAAGTGTACCTTTCACCACTTTGTTATCATACTCCACATCGTCGATAGTAATTACATGTGACTTTCCTTTGTCTTTGGCCTTAAGAGTTTGTTGACGTCGATCATCATCAACAACCCTTGGATTAGGGTATTGATTGGCATAATTCACCATCTCTTAGCACTTGAAACATTTAAGTGTTGGAGGTGCATTTTGTGTATCCCTTTCTTTGTTCGCATCATTAGACATATTCTTCCCATTATTTTGAAATTCAATTGCCCGATGACCTTCTTTTCCACACTTAAAACATTTTATTTTCCCTTTAAGACAATTCCCTCCATGTTTCATACCACAAATTGAGCATAAAGGAAAAATCATCTTATTTTCAGTGTGGTCTTTAGATTTTCCTTTGAATTCCATTTTACTCTTCTTATCAAACCTATATTATTGATGGGTTACTCCAATATTCATCTCAACCTTGAGAGCACATCGAACAATATCCTCATAGCTATTGAAGTCCCTTATGGATAACGCCCTTCAAAGACTTGGTTTTAAACCACTAAAGAATCGATTGATCTTACTCTCAGGTTGGATAATAATTCAGGAAGCTTACCTTGAAAGTCTTGTAAAATTATCTTCGTAGGTACCAACAGATTCATCATCCTTTTTCTTCAGTTCAAGAAACTCCTTCTCTATATTTTTTCAAAGAATACGAGGGAAGAACTTATTGAAAAATAAGTTCTTGAACTTGTCTCATTCCATGGACTCAATTTCATCTCTTTGCCTCGTATTCTTGATAAGATTCCACCATTGATCAGCATCACCTTCCAAACGATACACTGCTAAGATGACTTTATCATGCTCAAAACATTGAAGGACTGAAAATACCTTTTTAGTGGTACTAATCCATTGTTCATCCACTAATGGATCAGAAGACCCACTGAATGATGGTGGACGTTGCCTCATGAAGGATTCAATAGAATGTTGCTAATTTTCTCGAATGGAAGTCCTGTATGATTCATAGCTTGAGAAAGTTGTGTCAGCATGGATACAATATTTTTCATTCCATATTCCATAACGTTTGGCTGATAAGGGGGACAATCATTTCATTTCCCGTCACATTCATCATTAACACGGTTCCTTCGGGTTCCAGCCATTGACTAAAACCAATAAGCATAGAGTGAGAAACACTAATCATAATAGGAAAACCACATAATCAAGAATAAAATTTTACCCTTAATTTCTTATATTAGGTTATTCATGGACATTTCTAAAATAATAATATTATGTTCTATGCTTAGACATATCCTTAGGGTTCTTCATAAGGCTTTCACATCCTATTTTACAAAGGTTGAATATACCTTTCCTCTGATACCAACTATAACGACCCATACATTACATACATGGTTATTACTTCAAAATTGAAGCATAATTATTACAACATATAACAAAACCTTGATAGGACGTATAGGAATAGTGTCTTTAGAAACTAGGAAACATAAAAAACTGGTTCATAAATCATCTACATTGTCTCTCATTTATTTCATCATATCTTGAGTCCCTTTTTGGCATATCCTACTTAATACCCTTCTTCCTGACCTCGGGAAAAGAAAACATACAAAAGGGTGAGCTCAAGTTCTCAGTAAGGGTAAAAACAGAAATATCAATCATATCATATTCATATGAACATAACATTTTGAATATCTTAACCTAAACAAGAGATTATAATATCAAAATATGGGATAAATCATAGTGGTGAAATGAAATCCCAATAATCATAACCTAAAACATGAAATTGTGTGACATACACACATAATCATAGAAAATCATTTCATTTTAGTCAAGAATCATTGCCAAGACTATCATAATGGACAAAGTCCATTACTGAACCAAGTTCACTCCTTGTTCCATTCATGTATCACTGAACCGGATTAACTTGTCATTCCAGCCCTGTCTATCTCATGAGTTATAAATCTTTACCCAATGCATTTGAGGGAGATATAGGTCACACCCATCTCATTATTAAACCATTCTTATGTGTTCCAAAAAAATAATAAATCATACACCATAGCGTAACCCATGTAATAAAAATGGGATTCTTAAACATCATGACATCATAAAACAATTCATATAAGATAAATGACTTCATAAAAATAATTCCATCACAACATAATCAAATCAATTAACAATATGGATATAAACATAACCCTATATTTTCTTAGATGGAAAATATTTTTGATAAAACACTTGAAATCCATTCTTGGGGAAAATATCCTTTCTACTTCAAAAACATTTTTCCTTTCTTAACATGTCATAAAATTTTAAACTAAAAGAAGTTGATTAAAAATAAACTTGAAAACTTGAAAAGTAAGCATCATGGAAATAATTTTCTATGAAATCAGAAAAATCCATTCACACTCGTTTAAGTTTAAAAAACATTCTTCTCATACTTTGGCCGGAAAAGTTAAAAAGTACCTTGTACGAAAAACGACAAAAGATTCCTTTCATATATTTTAATAAAACCCACCAATGGGTAATATTGGATTTAAACAATTGTAGGAGGATATAAATAATATTACATATTGAGGAAACATGGATGTGGATGATAAATATTCCCCAGTAAATTCTGAAGTATAAACAATCTTGGATAAAAATGAGATTGCGAGATTTTCCCTTACGATAGGTTCGATATGCTTTGTACATATCCGAACCTCCTGTATAATGATTTAAAAAATGTCATTGACTTATTAAAAAATAATATTCATTGTTATTATATCATATATGATCATATTCTTATCTTTTTATTAGTAATATTTCATTGCTACATGTTATTCGGGTGTTCATTGGTTTATGTTCTTATGCATGTTTTGTCGAATAAATTCTTATTCCTATTTTTCGGTTATAGATAACTCATTTACAGAATGGTATTAATGTAATATATATCTTATTTCATCATTAAATTCATTTATATATTCATTATTCAATGAAGATCATGTAGAATGAGTCGCATCACATCGTGGAGACTGTAGGTCGTACGTACACACGAGCGATGATATCATTCCCATGATCGTGGAATTGTATTTAAATGTATGTATATTATTTTAGAATCAATATCATTTTAAAATAATCATATATAGTTATTATTTACACCATTATACCCATCCAATTAAGTTGGTGGTGGAACACAGATTACACCACGGCGTAGAGACGGTATTCTGTACGTACACACGCGCGGTGATTTAATTTTCTGTAGGACGAATAGAAGTTGAAATAGGGTTGTTTCATATTTATAATAACATATCATTATATGATTGATACTGATGTTATTACTTAATAATTAAACAACTAAATAAGAATAAGTAGAAGAAGAAATAAATTTGAAAGAATCGGTAACGGATATTACCTCTTCTTCGACACTCCTCTTTGAAACCTCATCTTAGGGCACTAAGATTGGTCCTCGGAGAATACCAGGACCAATAGGATGTTTCTATGGAAGTGAAGAAGAGAAATTGGTAGGGTTTTTCCTAGATTTAAGGCGCAAAGTGGTGTGAGGAGGAGAGGGAGGAGGTTCCCTTTTATAAGGGAGGAGAGGGGCACCTTTGGAATTATAAGAAATATTAATTTATAATAATTCAAAACCCACTTAAAAATCACCAAAAATGACTCAAATACGAAGCTTAAATGAGATAGGTTTGTAATCTCATCAACCAATAAAATTTATACAAGTTGGGAATTTATTTTATACATTATCAACATGATTTATCCTTATATAATCTATTTAATTTTATTTGTGGTAATAATATTCTAAACTTTAAATCAGTATAAATAATTACTTATATGTTTTGAATTTTCCATAATTGTTTATTTTATTACATTTTATACCATATAAATTTTTATTTATAATTTTTAAATATTTTTGTGATTTTTAAACGATTTTATAATATGTAATTTTTATAAAATAACAATAGTGTCAATTTTTAAACTATTCATTTATTTGAATTTAGATAAAATATAAACAGAAGATATGTTCTAACTAAAAGATTTAATAGATTCATAACATGTCATATTTATCTAGAAAATTAGTTTAGAACATTAAATAGTTCATACAATATTTAATTTAATACTTTTAAAATCATTTATTTGATAATTCAATCAATAAAATAATTTGAACATCACTATTGTGTCATAATTAATGATAATTATTTAAAACTTAAAAATTATAAATAAATTCAAATTATGTAGATAATATTATTAGATTTCTGTAGACTATTCATTTTTTAAGTTTCATGAAGTTTATCACTAAATTAAAATTATTATACTTATAAGATTTAAGAGAGTGACATGTTGTCACTTTCTTTGGTTTTAATAATAATTAAATTATTTTAATGGTCCATGTCCATAAAATGAATTTATTCTGACACTTAGGTGATAAGGGTCTACTTTTATTCATCCAATAGAATTTTTTCAGCTGTTTGGGTAATTTTATAATCTTATTTTTACCCTTAATTACCTGATTTACCTTTAACTACAGTAAATAAAAATTACCGTAGTTACTATTCATATTATCAAAAAAATAAAAGTAATCTATTAACATAATTTGGACCCACTGAATCCGAATATGGAATCTATTTTTCATAATTCAAAACACATAATTTGCAGTAATTATTTTAAAATTAATCTCGTTGTTAAGCAAATGGGTTTTAAAAGTTAAAACATTGCCAAAGATTGAAATGTTTTTACCTATGAATTCAATGTAAAATTAATGCTAATGACATAAATTATATTAAATGGTAAAAACATATTCTATTTATACTTTAAAACCATTCTATATTATAATTTAACCATACAAATTATTGCGATGAAAAAAGTTGTTTTTAATTAAAATATAGCGTGTTTTTACTATTCATTAAAATATGAAAGTTATCAGAATAATATGAAAAATTTATCCAAAGTAAATTTTTATATACTAATTCCAAATAAGAATTTTATTTTGTCAAATTGAACTTATATACATTTCAAAAACTATATTTAAATTCGGTGCGCCATCAAAAGGTGGAAAAACTGCATTTTTTGAAAAATACTTATTTTACCCGAAAATTTTATTTGGTTCACATACCATGTTTTAGAAAATATGTAAGATGAATAATAATATTATAAAAGTAAAAATTCATTTAATACTATTCATAATGAATAGTTTATAATATTATAATAATATATCATTGTTTAGTGAAACTCGGTATTGCGTATTACACACGCTATCGAGGAAGGTCGTGATTGTGTGTAACGCAAGCCAAGATAGTGTTGTGTGTATTGAAAGATTCATTTGATATTGCGTATAACATAAGACATAAAAAAAATATACTTCTCATAATATATAAGGGTGTTACAGTTGAGGTTCTATCCTATCATCTTAGACTTTATGTTCCTGCATGGGACGCTACATTTTTATCTTTTATCTTTCTATAGTGAGAGAAAATTCATTGTGGTAAGAGGTTCACGTGGGACCATTATTTAATCATGAAGGAACCCAATGATTTCACATTGGGTATTTTTTTCATTATCTGAGCAAAGACTAATTTTTACCACAGACGTGTCTGATTCTTTCACATTGATGGGATGAGATTCACCTTTATGCATGATCGATATCTCATGGTAGGATGAGTGGGTTCTATAAGTATGAGGTTCTATCCCATCACCCATAAGTTAGATTGTTTATTCCATAGTGCTCTCAGATCATTAGGTTTTTGGATTCCTTCTCTTTTGTTGGATTAGATGGATGTCTTCCCAGAGAATGTTCTAGGACTACGTCTATGGTGGAATATGGTGTTTTCTTTGACTTACATCCCAGTACTGCTCTGGTATCTTCTATAGAATATTGGATGGACCTTAAAAATCTCTAGGAGATACAATTATAGTTGGATGAACATAGATAGAAGGGATTCATCTTAACTAGTGTGTCCCCCTAGTAAGCTCTAGTGTTGTACATGAAAATAGAATATGTGATCTTGTGTTGTTGAGTGGATTATCATTGCCGAAACTGGGCCAAGATAAAGAACAATAACTTTTTTATAAGTATTGATTTCATATTTAACCTGTTTTGAGGTGTGATATTGTTCTCAAGTATTGATCTTTGGTCCTTATACCACCAATTTGTGGTTCGAAAAGTTGATATAAAAAATCTGGAATTCTGATGTCGCTATGGACACTATGTGTTCCATGTAATTCCCTTTGGTGTGATTAATTACACACCATGTTTATGGATATGATGACCCAAGTCATCATAACATACATGGTCCTATTTTTGGTCATCTTCATCAACAAAATATAAATCTAATTTGAAATAGAGTTGGATAATGCAGAGCCCTTAATGATGGTTCTAGATTTTGTTTGCGAGACCCTCTTTTGGTGAACCTATAAAAGTATTAGTTCGGAATTCATGAGATTTAAGTTATGTTGAATGACATATAAAATATTGTATTATCCATGGAAGCATTAAATCACATTGTGGTTATTTCTTGGGAGAAACCCAAAACTATGTTAGTGGTGTTGAGCTTTCGTGCCCTGTCGTGCTACTACAGGATGTTTGTGGAAGCCAACCCTATAATAACATTACCTTTGATTTCCTTAATGTTGAAAGAGAAACCTTTTACCAAGATTGAAAGGTTACAGTGAACCTCTAAAGTGTTTCATATGATTATTATGAGTGATCATGCATTATGACTACCAGAGGAGTCCATATATTATATAGTGTATTATGATGCCTCAAGAGTTTGGATCGGCTGTGTATTGATGAAATATCATGAATTTATAGTATATGTGTTGAGTAATTTGATACCCCATGAGTTTAACTATGTGACTCGTAACCTAGAAATGGTGGTTATAGTATTTTCCATTAGTATGGGGATGTACTACCTTCTGGGATCGTGATTTTTTCTTTACTATGACCATCATATTATCATGTATGTTTTCACATAGAGAGACATGAACTAGATAAAATGGAACTACATAGAGTTACTCCATGAATATGAAATTCAAATAGTATACACTATAGGGAAGGGTTATTTAGTTTTATATTCCCCTAGTAGGATTTCCTAGGATCACTTTGTTCAGGAGTCTTCAGAGAAGATAGATTCAATGTATATAACCCCAATGGACAAGAGGATACCACTTTTCTATAGTCTCTGTGGTTAAATAATGTACTTATCATGTGTGTGGGAGAGTAATAGTTTGGATACATTGAATATGGAGTCTTACATGAACAAATATATAAAGGTGATTATTTGGATGAATGTTTTGAATTAGTAAATCAGGACATCTTTTTTCAAGGATGGATGGTGGTTCCAATCTTGATGCAGGAGGAGGTGATCTGAAAGATCCACATTTCTCCCCAATCTATACATCTTGATGATGGAAATATGTATAGAAACAATCAAATTATTTTTTGGTGGTCTCGAATGAGACTAAGTGTATCAGAGTTCATCTCTCAGTTCCTCACCAGTCACTAGGGGGTGGATGAGAACCATGTTTTGGAAGGTTTCTTTTCATCCCCTTGAGATCGTGGAGTGAATATGGGATGAAATATACATGGAAATTGTGATATGTATTATTTAAACATCAAAATTACATGACTCCATATAGATGATAGTTAACCATTTCATGAGGTATGAACACTTCTTAACTATTAGGTAGTAGATTTCAGTGGTGATTTTGTGGATTTTGTACATATAAGAGGTCATTCTAATTCACGGGGTGCCCTCAGTGATTATCTTTGATCAAAGTGTGTGGTGTACATCATGATTTTTGGGAATACTGTAAGAAGAATTTGGGACCCAAATGAGGATTAGTATAACAATTCACCCCAAGAAAAATGGGAAAATAGATCTCACTATCATACTGTTAAAGGATATGTTGATGGCATTCATGTTTAAATTCAAGAGGAGCTACGAAGATTAATTTTCCTTGGTAGAGTTTGAGTAAAATAATAACCACTCAACCATAGGAATGTAAACTTTTTATGCCAAGTATAGATACTATTTTGGTTAACAATATGCTAGATAGATATTAGTGACACATCTATTACAGTTCCATAGATGGTGCAGGTTATGATATAAAAGGTCCATTTCATCAATGAGTGCTTGAGGAAATCTCACAGAAAGCATAATCCTTAAATATATTTTCATCATAGGCCCCTATATTTCTCATAGGAAGACCATATTTTAATGATATTCTCCACATGAAGGGTATTTTTTGTGGATTACGTGGGGACCCATGATTTCTACATGGTTAATCAGGACATTTGAGATCTGGTAGAGGGTTTAAGAGGTTTCTTTCCTCCTCACCCTACCCCCACAATAGAACAGGGTGAACAATGTCTTCCATGGGTCTTATCTGAGGAGATACGTGAATGAACCCACACATGCCATAAACTAGCATGAATTTTACATCGAGGATGGATCCAATTTTCATGACCACCTAATGGTGATTTTGTATTTATAAGTGAAAAAAATTGTGGATGGGCAATCCCCTTGGTTCATATCTTGAGGAAATACATGAACATGAAAGGGAGCTCCTTGGGTGGGAGATCTATGTGTGGGCATATTATCTTGACATTTTTGTTCATTTTTTTAATTCTAGGATGAAAGTCTTGAAGTAGTAAATGATGTCAACAGATAGTTTTACCTTTTATAACATTGATATAATTCTTCATATATTTTCAGAGTGAGGTAATTAGATGGTGTTCTACTCTATGGACTAGATTTTAGGAAATTGATTTTGTAAAAATATTACATATATTATATATTATGTGTGTTTGGTTCCTAAATTTAACGACCCGAATCCAGAGACACACAACTAGTACCCCGTACCCAGTTCGCCACATGACCTCAAGCACATTTCTCCAAATTCCAGAGGCAGCTGACTAGAAGAAAGGGCCTCGATGAGTCATTGGGGAAAGTATGCCCTCATTTGGTAATGTATACAATGGAAAGGAAATAGTAGTCCATAGCAGAAGCAGTAAACAGCATACCACAACTAAAACTAAACAACGGAAGCAATGAATACATATTAATGATGATAATGATGTAGAGGGTATATGTATCTAAGGAAATCAGCAAACACAACAACGTGCTGAAATACAATTGAGAATCAAATTACTAAAGGTAAACAGCAACTCCAGCAGCATCGCAAGCCTAAGCTCAGTCCAATTCTCTCCAGCTCCAACCAGCAATCATGTACCTGAAGTAGAAGGTCCACACCCCATGTCCACACCTGTAACCATATAACCTATTTGGGTGTAAAATCATGTCCCAAACAGAGTTTGATACTAATCCTAATAGGCAAACACCACAAGATCTAGGCCCTACTGTCAGTGAGCAATATAAAAAAAGTAAAGGAAATAAATGCATTAGAGAAACATGAGCACACTAATGTAAAAAATCCTACAAATATCCAGTTACATTAATTTATTAATTTAACTCATTAATTTAATTATCAACCAAGGAATCTAGAAAATAGCTCTATATTCCCAAGTCATAGCAAGTAACACAACATGTATATCAGCAGAATACCTAAACACAAGTACAAAACCCAAGATTGTTCTTTGGCATGGTGGACTCATCACAACCAACCAAAAAAATATTCAAATTGACTCTCTAGGTGAATCACACTTATAGACACCTCTAGTCATGTAATCATACAAAGCCACAAACACTCTGGGAAGGTCTCACCATCAATTCCCATGTGGTCTTGCAATGATAGTTATAGACTCTCTGAGGAATAACTTACGTCTAATTACCCATGTAGACTCGATACGTAACTAGGGAAACTATGAGGAAGAACAAATTCCAATTCCCTTAGGTCTTGATAATGATATAAATTTATTATAAACTCTCTAGGGAAGCCCTTAATCGTCAATTCCCTCTTTTTTCTACCGTATCAGGTTCACACAGCCCTGAGCAGTCAAGTCATGTGTAATCGACTGTCAGCAGCCCTAAGTAAGTTCACCAAACTACTTGGCTAATAGAAACAAAGAATCAAAAGAATATAAATAGTAGGAAATACATGCAATCAATTATATCAAAGAAGGAGACCAATGCAACAAGGCCTGCCTCACAGGAAACCTAAGCCACACAGTGATAAACAGCCAAAACATGGGAAACACCTATGGTGTGATCCTAAAATATGCTAACAAGCAATAATTATTCATCTGATAGCCACAAGAATAAAATAAGTATAATGTAGATAATAATTCAGGATCAAAAATTCTAACCCTAGATACCCTACACATGGGTATCCGACACTTTTTCACGAAAACTAAAAGACATTCAATGTAAGGAAACAATCCACCTTCCTCGATCCTAGTAGATCGATATAATTGAACCTCGGCTCTTGAATAATCCTAGAATGGATTAGATCTACAAAAACTTCTAAAATTATCAACCTCAGATAACTCTTATAAGAGAAATAATCAGGAAACATGGAAAAAGAAAAACCAAGAACTCACTGCTAAAATTATATTGCAACTGATGGCATCTGATTCAGATAACCGGTGACGGATCGACGGCTTGGAGAATATCTGTGGTCGTACCATTATTCTCGGTCGAAGAAGCTAGAGAAGTAGGTGTTTTGGGGTTTAGATACAACCCCGGTCTGTTTAACGAAAAAAAAAAGAAAGTATACGACATGTACTTTTGGAGTACACGGTGTGTACTAGGCTTTTCTATACTCAGCATTAAGTAGCCTCCACATCAACCCTACCTGGCCGTGTGTGTGACCATGACACGGCCAGCACATGGCCTCAAGCAACATCAATGTACACGGTGTGTACTTATAAATTACATGATGTGTATTTAGAAAATTTCGAAATTCTAATCTTTTTCCCAAAAACGACCAGAAAAGGAAAAACATACCTGAAAAGAAGGTCTGGGTTCTTAAAAACTTCCCCCCATAAAGAAAGTTGTCCTTGAATTTCCCTAGCAAGGTAGAGAAGAATAAAACCCAAACAACTCCAGCCACTATGATTGCATATCGGCCTCCCTCTCCCAAGTCTCGTCATGTACACGGTCGTGCTGCCATTGCACCAGTACCAGAGGAATAGACCGACCACGAAGTACCTTTGCACTATGATCAAAAATCCTGATTGGATGCTCCTCAAATGATGCATCCTACTCTAGCTCAACCTCCTCAGGTTGAAAAACATGTGATGGGTCTATGAAATAATGTCGAAGATGAGAAACATGGAAGACATCGTGCATATCCTGGTACCTCTGAGGTAACTGAAACTTATAAGAAACCAACCCGACTCTCTCCAGAATCTCAAATGGCCCAACGTATCTCTGTGAAAGCTTGTCATGTCTTTTGATCCCCTTATGTCCCAACCTCGGGGTAACACGTAGGAAAACCTGATCTCCGACATTGAACTCCAAAGGCCATCTCCGCATATCAGCATAATATTTCTCTAGAGACTATGCAGTAGCCATCCTTTTCTGAATCAACTCCACATGTTTTGTGGTCTCCTGAACAAGACAAGGTCCCAGCATAGCTTCCTCTCCTGCCTCTAGCCAACACAAGGGTGATCGGCATAGCCTACAATACAGAGCCTCGTAAGGTGTCATCTGAATAGTTTCTTGAAAACTATTATTGTAGGTGAAATCTTATAGATATATATGTCTATCCCAATATCCTCAAAAATCATGGATTCGTGCTCGTAGCATGTCCTCTAGCACCTGAATCATGCCCTCAGACTGTCCATCTATCTGGGGATGGAAAGATGTACTCAGAAGTACCTATGTACCCAAAGCCCTATGTAGCCCCTTCCAAAAATATGACGTGAAGCAGGCGTCCCTATCAGAAATGATAGTACTCGTAACCCCATGCAAGTGTACAATCTCACGGATGTACAACCATCTAGGCTCATCAACACCAAAAGTCTCTTTAATATGCAAGAAGTGATAAACCTTTGTGAGCCTGTCAGTGACCACCCATACCGCGTCATTCCCTCAAGGAGATCTCGGTAATCCTGTCACAAAGTCCATCGTGGAATCGTTCCACTTCCACTCGAGAATGGTTAGCTGATGTAAAAGCCATGCTGGTCGCTGGTGCTCCTCCTTCACCTGCTGTCAGGTGGAATAAATCATGACAAAACCAAAAACATCTCTCTTTATACATGGACACCAATACTAGTGGTGTAGATCACAATACATCTTGGTGATTCCAGGATGAACTGCCCAAACTAAGGAAGGAAAGTCTTGCATCATCTCGTCGCATATATCTGCTGGAACCCATACACATACCTATAAATACATGATTTCACCCTCACCTAAGTTCCATCAATGAAGAGGGTCCACTCCTGACACGCTTTCCCGTAGGACTAGGCTTTCAGAATCTGATAGCTGCCTCATTCAAACTTGGTCAAGAAGGGTAGATTTATCAGCTACAGAAGAATGAAAAGTCTGACCTTGTCTGTCGTGCATCTCCAAATGCATTTCAGAGAACAGATCCATAAGCTGCCACTTGCTGCTGGCCTCCTAAACTGCATGTTACTACATCCTCCTGCTTAGTGCGTCTACCACAACATTGCCTTTCCCAGGCATATAAGCAAGATTGAAATCAAAAGACTGTAGGTACTCAACCCACCTTTTCTATCTCAGATTCAAGTCACGCTGCGTGAAGATATACTTGATTCTCATGTGGTCACTATATACCAAAAATTATTCTCCCAGAAGATAATGTCTCTAACAACGCAAATCATGAACAACTGAAGCCAACTCCAGGTCGTGCGTAGGATAGTTCCTCTCATAGGACCTCGACTGTCAAGATCCATATGCAACAACACGATACTCCTGCATAAGCACTGCTCCAAGCCCGATGCCATATTAATCACTGAAAACTGTATAACTCTTTCCCACCTCCGGAAAAACTAGAATCGGTGCAGAAGTCAATCTCCCCTTCAGCTCTTGGATGGCTTAATTGTAGCCTTCGGACCAAACATACTAAAATCCCTTCTTAGTCAAGCCCATAAATGGCACTGATAAGCATGATAAGTAATGTGTAAACCTCTTGTAGTAACCATCCATCCCTAGGAAACTTTGTAGCTCGAAGAAATTCTTCGGTTTCTCCTAGGTAACTACTGCTCTCACCTTCTCTGGGTCTACTGATACTCTTATTTCTGAAATTACTTGACCTAAGAATTGAATCTTGTCCATCCAATAGTGTAACTTTGAGAGATTAGCATACAACTAATGCTCCCTCAGTGTACTCAAAACAATCCAAAGATGGGTAGTATGGTAATGTCGAGTTTGAGAGTACACCAAGATATCGTCAAAAAAAACAACCATGAAATAATCTAAGGAAGGATGGAAAACTATGTTCATCATCACCATGAAAAGTTTTGGTGCGTTCATGAGACCGAATGGCATAACCAAATACTCATACAGACCATAACTTCTCTGTAAGCCTGTAAGAGGTATATCAGATGGCCTGACATGAAAGTGATGATAGTCGGATCTCAAGTCAATCTTCAAGAACACTCTTGCTCCACGAAGCTAATCAAATATATCATCTATATGTGGCAATGGATATCGGTTCTTGACCGTCAACTAGTTCAGCTTCCGAAAATCCACAAAAACCCTAAGGGTGTTGTCTGCCTTCATTGCAAATAGGACAGGTAAACTACAAGGAGAAGTACTAGTTGAATGAAACCTTTTGCCTGAAACTCCTCCAACTACTTCTTGAGCTCTTGTATCTCCATTGTAGCCATCCTATAAGGAGGAATTGACACCGGTTCCACTCCTGGAACAAGATCAATAGAAAATTCTACCTCACGCTCTGGAGGCAAACCTGAATAGTCCTCTGGAAAGACATCCCTGAAACGATCCACCAATGGAGGAAAGTCTTTCTGTGAAGTCCCCTAGTCATCCAGATACAGACTTCCAATCTGAGCTATAACTCTACCTAGACCATGATGCTCTGGTCTAGCGCTACTTGACTGGACATCCCATTTACCCTTATGAAGAAAACAACTACCCTCTGGTGATGTGAAACTCACCATGCGGCGATAATAGTCAACGACTGCCCGAAAGGGAAGGAGCCAGTCCATTCTGAGAATGACATAATAGTATGTCATCTCTAGGACATAGAGGTCCCATAGAAAGTGATACCCAACCACCTTTAGAGGGAAATCCTATCACTAACATAGACTAGTTGTTCTAGTTCCCAACGGGGTGTCTTGTGTCAACATGTACTCATAAGTATAAATAGTACGTCTAAGGCTTTCCACAATATGTACAGAAATAAAACTATGAGAAGCTCTGATATCGAAAATTGTAGAGTATAAAACTGAGGCTACTAAAATCGTACCTCAAACTATAGAAGGTCCATGATCCTTCTACTAATGAATCTGCTCTACCGCAAAAGTCTGGCATGTACCGCAGCCCTGTGTTGTAGCCTGATATCCCTGAGCTGACCCTACCTGAGCTTGAACATTGCGTCCACGGCCTCTACCCTGGCCTGAATGACTTGAAGAACTCCAACCCCCAATTTTCTATGGAATTGGTAATCCTACTCCTATACGCGGAGTCGAAACTAATCCTCCTTCACTAGCCGTTGCCAGGATAACCCTACAGAAATGTTGTAGATAACCCATTTTGTCGCAAGATCAGCAATCCACTCTGTCTCTCAGGAACTGAGGCTTATTGTGCCTGAATTTTCCACACTAATAGCACACCACATGGTTGCCAGAAGGAAGATATTGTCTACCAGAAGAAATAGCTCTCTTCCTCAGGTCACCTCATGTAGACTCTCGATGGCACTTCCTACTGTCTATATGAAATGAATCAACCCTGGATGCTAAACCGCCCTGGTTTACATCTCCAGTCTCCCTCATATTTCTCTTCATGATAAGTGCCTAGTTGACTATCAGAGTAATAAAAGTCAACTGAAAGATGTTCACCTGTGATCTGATGTTCGGTCTGAGGCCTTCCTCAAACTTCCTTGCTAAAAACAGCTCATCAAACCCCAGAAAAAAGGTAAAATTCTGTAACTGCATGAAGCGAGATAAATACTCCATAACAGTGAGAGTACCCTACTGCAGGTTTATGAACTCTATGGCTCTGTTATCCATCAGTGTCTTTGGGTAGAATTAGTCGTAGAACGTACGCAGAAACTCATCCCAAGCCATAACCTGTTGGCGCCCTGCCTGTTAAACCACATCCCACCATCTCATTGTAGAGTCTCGCAGTATATAAGTCATGAGATTCAATCTCCTCTCTAGAGGCGTTTCTTTATGCTTGAAGATGTATAGCATGGATTCTAGCCATGACTCTGCAGCCTGCGGTCCTCCATCCCATGTAAATGTGGGAGGATGCTGTTGCTAAAAAACCCGCATCAGCTCTGCCATAGACAGGCCAGGATGATGAGCTCCCTAGAAGGTCTGCATGAATCTCATGAAACCCTCTCTAAACTAAGCGTCAGCACTAGTTTCTGGAATCACTATAGGTCCAATGTCTGGAATGATAGGCGGAACTACAGGTTGTCCCTGATCTTCCGTATCAGGTGTACGGTCACTGCCTGGTTCCTGACAAACAACAGGAGGACATCTCGGTGCCAAAGCTCTGAAATTTCAAAAACACACCTCAGATTTAGGATTAACCAAGATAGGAAAACTGAAGGCACATGAAGGAACAAGTAAAATAAGGAATTCACATTATGAAAAACAGGACTACACGGCGTGTTCTTTCACTACACGGTGTGTTCCCTTAAGTCATTTACATGGGTGTGTACTCCTACCTAAACTAGTCGTGTAACACCCCAAATACACGGCGTGTTGTCCCAACACACAACATGTACTTGAATCCTCTTCCATGCCCGAGTCCTTCTACATGGTTAAGCCACATGGCTCTCCTAAGACAACCCTACACAACGTGTTCAAGGCATACGCGGCATGTACTTAATAAGTTTCACCTAGAAAGTGTTGTTTGCGACACGGCCAGTGTACCCAGTCACACTACACGGTGTGTTTCAGAAGGACACGATGTGTACTAAGAAGTCCTAACAGGCTGTTTTGGTTAGCTACACGGCCGGCTACAAGGATGACACTACACGGCATGTTTCAAGAGAACACGATGTGTAAGAGAAAGGATGACACCAACTTGTGTTGTTCATGACACATCTGGGTACCTAAATCAACCTACACGGCATTCTAAACTAGTACACGACATGTTCCTACAATATTTTTTTCACAACCCCCTATCCTTGCTCGCATGGTCAGTGACACGACTACCGACTACACGACATGTAACCCTAAAGTACAAATTGTGTATTCTGGGTTTTTCCACACAGTAGACTCAGAAACAACCCCAGAGCATAGAAACACAGAAAACCAGCATTCAGGTACCAAATTCAAATCCTTGAGGGCCCATACTCCTCGCGAATCAAAGCTTGGAATCATAACAATACATATAACAAGTAAACATGTCAATGATCCCCCAAATTCCGGTCAATAAGGGCCCATAACACCTCTAAGACCAAATATGGGCGTCCACAATAAATAATCTCTAAACAAACGATACCCAATCAACATAGAAGGTATTCTATCACAGCAGCTATCACAACAGCCTGCATAGTCTATACCAATTCTATCACAACAGCATGCAAATTCTAATGCAATTTAGATGGCATGGGAAAATGCATGACATGTGATTTTCTAACAAGTGTCTATATGTGGCATGATGTGGCATACCCTCATCTCATCAGGTTGCAACAAAATAAAACCACAATCATATAAACAGTTACAACACAAAACAAGTGCGCCACCCAATGGTGAATTCAATTAAACTGTAACATTTGCAAAACTAAAAAGATTCCGTATTTGAGGTAACCTGGCTTTTTCCCTGTACATGGGTTCTAGAACTCCCAGTCACAAATATTTACCATTTACCTATTTGGTCCTATCTCTTTCTAATGTCTCTAAACAGTAAGTCAATAGAAAAGATAAATAAAATAACCTCCTCTGATACCACTTTGTAAAGACCCAAATCCGGAGCCACTCAACTGGTACCCTGTACCCGGTTCACCTCATGAACTGAATCACATTTCCCCAAATGACAGAGGTTCCCGACTAGTACTGAGGGCCTTGGTGATTCATTGGGGAAACTATGCCTTCATTTGGTAAGGTATACAAGGGAAAGGAAATAACCGTCATTAGCGGAAGCAGTAAACAACATACAATAACTGAAACTAAACAGCAGAAACAATGAATATATATTAATGATGATAATTATGCAGTGAGTATAAGTATCTATGGAAATAAGAAAACACAACAACGTTTTGAAATACAACTGAGAATCAATGTACTAAAGGTAAACATCAACTCTAGCATCATTGGAAGCCTATGCTCAGTCATATGCTCTCCAGCTCCAACTAGAAATAATGTACCTGAAGTAGAAGGGACACAATCCCTATCCACACCTTCAACCATATAACCTGTTTGGGCCGAAAATCAGAACTCAAAAAGGGTGTGAGACTAATCTCAGTAGGCAACCACCACAAGATTTGTTCCCTACTGGCAGTGGGAAATATAGAAAATGTAATGGAAATAAATGCAGTAGAGAAACCGAAGCATACTAAAGTAAACAATCCTACCAATCACAATCGACATTTATTTATTAATTTAATTCAATCATTTAATTATCAATCAAGGAATCTAGCAAACAGATCTATATTCCTAAGGCATAGCAAGTAACATAACTGGTATCTCAGCAGAATACCTAAACACAAGCAGTACAAAAACCAAGCTTGTTCTTTGGCTTGGTGGACTCATCACAACCAACCAAACAATATTCACACTGAATCTATGGGTGGATCACACTAGAAGACCCCTCTAGTCAAGTAATCATACAAAGTCACATACACACTAGGAAGCTCTCACCATCAATTCCCCTGCGGTCTTGCAACGATAGCTATAGACTCCATGAGGAAGCACTTACATATAATTCCCCCAGTGGTCTAGATACAAAACTTGGGACAATCTAAGAAAGCACAATTTTCAATTCCCATAGGTCCTGTGAATGATACTAATTTATAACAGACTCTCTTGGGAAGCCCTTAATTGTCAATTCCCTCTTTAGTCTACCACACCAGGTTCACACGTCCCTGAGCAGTCATATCGTGCGTAATCAACTGTCAGAAACCTTAAATAAGTTAAACAAACTAATTGGATAATAGCAATAAATCATCAAAAGCATATAAACAGTAGGAAATACATGCAATCAATTATATCAAGGTAGGTGACCAATGCAACAAGGTCTGCCTCACTGGAAACCTAAGCCACACGGTGATAAACATCCAAAAAAATGGAAACACCCATGGGGTGATCTTCAAACATACTAACAAGAAATCAATATTCATCTAATAGCCACAGGCATACAAGAATTCTAAGGAATATAATAATGCAGGATCAAAAACCCTAACCCGAGATACCCGACACATGGGTATCTGGAACTTTCGTACAAAAACTCAAAGACATTTAATGTAAGGCAATAAACAACCTTCCTCGATCCTAGGAGATCGGTATATTTGAACCTCGGCCCATGATTCATCCTAGAATGGAGTAAATCTGCAAAAACATCTAAAACATTCAAACATAGATAACTCTCATAAGAGAAAGAATCAGGAAACGTGGCCAAAGAAGAACCAAGAACTCGCTGCTGCGATTCTATTGCAACCGACGACATCTGATTTGGATAACCGGTGACAGATCGACGGTTTTGAGAAGATCCACTGCCATACCTCGAACTTTGTCGAAGAAGCTGGAGAAGAATGTGTTTTTGGGGTTAAGACAGGACCTCGGTCCATTTAACGAAAAAAAATAGTTCATGGTGTGTACTTTTGGAGTACACGGTGTGTACTAGGCTTTTCCGTACTCTACATTAAGCGGCCTCCACATCACCCCTATATGGCCGTGTGTGTGGCCATGACACGGCCAGCACACATCCTCGAGTGGCATCAAAGTACATGGTGTGTACTTATAAAGTACATGGCGTGTACTTAGAAAATTTTCAGATTCTCTTATTTTTCCCAAAAAGTACTAGAAAATGAAAAACATACCTGAAAAGAAGGATCGGGTTCTTACATTAATGATAATAGTATAACTCCAAAACAAAAACATAGATAAGAAATTTGAGACGACGATTATGTTCGGAATGCATTTTTTACCATAGGAATGACCTTATATAGTTCAGTGCAGGTCATTTGGATGTCTATCCTATTGGTGTTACATTTAGTGGATTAATTAATTATTTCATTAATTCATTAATTCATTCATTTAAAAAAATAGTTTCTTAAAAATAAATCATTTTGGGGGATTTCCTATGGTTTTCGTCATAATCTTGGGATATACCAAGAGCTTACTCATCTTTTTCTATAGGTGAATCACCTCAGATGATGATGAAACATTGGAACACAGTACATTGGGATGCAATGAATGCAATGACATCCTTAGATCATTAGTGAGTGAATTATTTTACAATGAATGATCTAATCTCTAGGTAGGACTCATCAATTTTGTTTTTACACCATGTTGATTAAATAGATTGATAATATCGATCCCTTTCATGGATTTATTCCCATTATGTCCTTTTCATGCTCATATACACTGATTTAATAGTTTATTTCAACGATTTCTATCGTGAAAATACATTTTATTGATCATTGTAAAAATAAATCTTGGTAAATGATAGTTAATAATACATTATTTTTCATTTCTCCCTCAATTTTATTTCATTCATAAATTGTAGGACCCTACATACCTAGTTCATCTTTTTTGAACAGTACCTAGCCCGATCGAACCCTCAAGATCCTGTAAAATTGAGAGGAGAGATTTGATCAATGATACAAGACCAAATAAGGATCTGTTTTAATATTTAGGGGATTTTATTAATGATCAATGAAAGAATCAATGTTTTCATGATGAAACAAGATGCCTGACATGAATGGAAGACCTTCATGGGATATTCAAATCGAATTTCATAATATAATATAGATAGAAACAAGAAAAATTGAATATATCCATATACATTGTTCGGGAAAGAGGAGAGATTCATAGAGGAGAGGCCTAAACCAAGGTGTGGTAAGTGGATATGAGAAACTATGAAAAAAAAACTACACACTGGGTATCATGGTGAACAGAAGATGTGTTTCCTTATGGTTGTGGTAGCTAGGGTCTTGAGGGGTTATAAACGGGTAACTACATGTATCCATCATAGGCATCATGTACCTCAACCCTGGATGGATATTAAATGTGGTGGATCACATTAAAATGACTCTGTGTGGGTGTAATGTCTAGGAAAATGACCATGTATCGAAGTATACACACATGGGGTCATCTACACAGACAAATCTAGAAAGATAGAACCCTATCCAAAATAGCCAGTACATGCCCTTTTGTCCACCTGAAAGATGTGTACATATACAAGGATTGGGACACCTGTTCTAGACAAGGACATGATCATGAAGTAGAGAGGGACCACATGTCTTGTGTGTCCTCTCATAGGCCATGTACTACATGGTTCGATTTTAGGAAACATCAATCTTTTGTATCTTCTTCATTTGAACTCCCACTTTGGAAGATGAATATAGTATGCTTATTATTTTATCATGTAAAATATGATCGTTCTATACATTTTTCATTTTTAAATATGATTTGGTATGTTCTGGGAAAGGTTCTTAGTTTGGTGATGCTCAAGGATGTAAGAGATCACACAGGATCACTAGAAACTCTCAAGTGTTAAACTAGAGCTCAGATGGGAATGGTTCCTCGATGACGTCTCAAGTGGAACCCTCTAGTTGGGATAAGAATGGGACCTCTACCACTCATGCAGTAAAAAACTATATCAAGGATAGGAATGGGCCTTTTACCGACTTCTAGATTGTTAATTTCTAGCTTGGAATGATATGGGTTATCTAAAAAATTTTCGATTACAAACCTATGACTGGTCTAGGAATTGATCTTATATGGACTCCTCTTGTGGAACCCTCTTATTAGTACCAATATTATGTCCACTATATAATTCCTAAGTGGAAAAATCCAGTCAAGCTTTGGAATTCTTCCTCAATTACTAGAAAAGTGCCCTCCTTTCAGTATAGGGAATGCATCCTCTAATGATTTCTTGAGTAGAACCGACTAGTAATGATGGGCATGGGTCCCCAACAACGTCCCACATCGAAGCATCTAGTGGAGTTTGGGTCCTTGAAGAATTCTTGTATGACCCCCCCCCCCCCCCCCCCGAGTTGGGTTGGGAATGCATTCTATTACAAGGAGTGGAAACCTCATATTGGGAAGGTTGTGGTTCCCCAATCAACTATCAGAGACGATCCATCATATTTTACTATGGCCTGATTCCTCTACCTAGATACTATGGCCCCTCAACATTGTGGAATTGTGAAGAGGCATGGATGTACTTATATGGTTACTTCTAGGTAGACACATGAGATGATGGGAATCATTGATGGACTTTTGGAACTAAAAGTGACTATTTTTCTTAGGATGATATATGGGTTTGTGATCCTCTATCTCTATCATTTCGGTTTCTTTTGACTGAGAATAAATATATACCAATGGATTTGGCTACACACATTCCATGGGAGTCACAAATGCATGGGAAATTCCATGTTCTTTCTATGTTTAGATTCTTGTTGTGGGATTGATCTACTCTCAGGTTATTGGTGTAAAATTCTAAATGTGTAGTTCATATACACATAGGTTTGAGACCCTTTTGTTTATATGAGTTCACTCTCTCTTGATTTGGGTAGATTTGTTCTCTTTAACAAAATCATAAATCATGTTTACTATCAACTATATTTATATTCATGTTGTATCTCTTACTAACCCACCTTCACCATTCGGGAGTCCTACTAGTTATGTATAAACTCACCCATACATGGGATTTTCCTGCATGTGTCATGTCTTATGTAGATGATAGATGTTCCGGTAGTGACTTCTAATGATTTTAGGGATACCGTGTACTTTGGATCACATATGGTTGTCGAAGCAAGATGATCATTATCTAAACTCTATAAATAGATTAATTTTAAATTTTTTGGTTGGGACATATTTTTGGTTGGGTGTGTAATTCTTACCCTTTACATTTTAGTATACACCCTCGTACTCTTTTACACTATGAAGGTTTTACATGCATGGTTGTATTCCTAGTCTTTTGAATTTTATCCCTTTTTCCTCCCCACTTATTCATTGAGATGGATGAGTGTGTCCAGACATGTACTTAGGGAATTTTATTCCCATGTTATTTATGTCATCGACATTGATCCCTAGCTGAAGGTTGATGGAGGTGTGCTTGGTCTAGTTGTGACTCAATCCCCAGCTTGGGTTTAGTTGTGACATCATAACCTTATGTTCATTTTATTCATATGCATTTCCATTATTTACTATTATTGTGATAATGATCTCACCAAATAATTTGGTTCATTTCCATATGTAAGGATGATATTTATTTGGTATTATCTAAATAATAAGGGAAATAGTTTTGAAGAACATAGTGGGATATGATGTGTTTCACTTATGAACCAGTTTTTATGTTTCCATGTTTCTAATGGCATATTCAATTATGACCTTATTCTATGTACTTGAATAAAGTAATGAATGATCATCTTAAAATATTTAATTTCTATTAATGAAAAAATGGGTCATTATATGACTATAGATCCATCCCCATTCAGGATATCCCTAGGAGGTCCCCTATTAACTGTTTCTAGAAGATCATCCTACCAATGTTCCATAATCACATGCTTGGGGAACCAATTAACTAGTCATATCCATAGACACCAATACCCAGAAACCAAGGATAACAATATGTGATTAGTAGGTATTAGACTGAGGGGAGTGGGAGTATATCCCCATCCCAATTGATGAATCCCAATGACATATTTTTGGATGCATCCAAGAAGTATCCAAACATCTCTGCTCAACTAGTCCAAGTCTTCCCAAACATCACAAAAAAATCATAGGGGGTGTGAATATCCACATCACCCCACATAAATAACATTTTAATATTCTAATGGAATAAGGAGGATAGTATTGGTAATGATTCCATATGCCAATTGAATATAATTTGTAGTATATCTTGGGGACTGAGAATGTATCAGCCTATATTCTTGTATACACAATGCTAAATTCCCACAGTATTCATCTTCTGTTAGAAGGGATATTATAGAATATTATGACATTTATAAATATATAGTTATAAGAAAATATCCCTATCCCAACATCCATTGCAAATTATCTGTATGATTAAGCTCAACAAAACACTATTATAGATAAAGTGCATATTATTCCTCCCATCTAAGAGAGATATCAGAATATTCTGATAAAGGATGTGACACATGATTATTCTCATATTCACATTATAATAATGGTATATCAACCTAGATGGGTACTCACAAGAGGTAAGGGTCAAAAATCGTATCCAATAATCCATCATCATATTCTAATGGTCAATCAGGGATGGAACCATATCCTTGATCTACATGAGGAATATTTGTACATTTTTGAGATTACCTTATGTTAGTCCCATGTCTCTTCCATTGATGTTATTAGAAATATTCCAGTAACATATAGGATCTAATATCATGTTACTGCTCCCTTCTTTGAAATACTTCAACAACATCCTTCAGAGGCTATACATGAGGATGCTCATATCCCTTCTACAATTCAATTAGGATTTCATGATATTCAGATGAAGAATAAACATTTAGACTATAAATATACCCCTTCTTTGACTAGGATTGATCAAAATATTATATAAACCACCCATAGGTTGGATTATATCAACATCATGTATATAAAAGATCACTGGAATTCTCAATCATCTTCTCAATAGTGGGCTTATATCCCCACTACAATAAATGGTCATCGAATATTCTATTTTTTAACATGAAATTGGCTCATAATTCTACTCAACTCAAAAATTAATGTTATAATATTCTATATATGATGTAGGATTAGGCTTATATCCCTACTCTATTGAAATCCAATGTCTTTGAGGTTGTTGGTAGTGTGTCTCAAACACCTCAAAGTTCCTCCAACACTTTTTGAAAATAAAGAGGCCTTACCTACCATGATAGTCATCCACACTAACGAATATACATGTATTACCTGGTCCATACATTAAAAATATATTGTGGACAACCTCTTAATATTGATATATCACCCAAATAAAGAAATCCACCACATACCGATACACATTCATAGAGAGAGGTTCTCAAAACACTGGGCTTAACCGTATATTATGCCATGCCAACTACTAAAAACACGTCACCTTAGTAATTTGGTGAACTAGAGTACCGATCTATGTGGTTAGAAATTGGAGAGGAATGTGATCGTGATGAGATGAATATATAGATGAAGATGGATGAAATAACCCTCCAAAAAATTTCCCTTCACTACGACTAAATATAATTTAACTAGTATGAAAAAAATTGGAGGTTATTCATTAAATTCACCGAATCTTGTGGAAAGAATTAAAATTATTATTTAATATACACCTCCCATATGAAGGATATAAGGGTCACATCCTAACCAATAACACACTCAATTTTCAGATACTCCTAACTACATTCTCTATGTCCATAGACTGAAGATCAGAAAGGCATTGAAAAATCATACCTCACACTTATCTCCACAACATGGAAGCTGTCTAGTAGTTACTTTTTTAATCCCTACTAGAAATTCATATCATTATATTGGGTGATTATAAAGTATTTTACTTCACCCCATCATCATGTTACAAATGTTCCTCTAATGTAGGATCATGTATTTTCATATTTGTAGGGGAGATCACATGTCCGAAAAACACATGGGATAGTTTGTCAATCCAAATAAAATCGAATGATTTGAGAATAAAAAGAAGGGTTGGTCAAAGAGAGAGATATTCCAATAAGATCCTATGTTGGGAAACTCAATAAAATGGGTACATGTATCACCTACTAATGATGATGTTGTAGACCACCCAAAGCCTCCCCTTAGTCGGTTCCATTATAAAAATCAACTACACACAACCCATGCATAATCCAAATAGCACCAAATCATGAAAATTCCAAGGTATTACATCATGGTAGTTGTCCAAGAGAAAACCCATCCCATAATTCTATGTTTTTTTACTGTTTCATCCACCCAAAGCGTAATCAATCCCTATGAAGGTCCTGATGGAATTAGTGAATCTTTTAACCAACTTCATCCCACATGGATGGGGGAATTTTTATCTCAACCGCCACTCTAAAAGTCATTGAATCCACAAAATATGTTTAGAGAGTTTTATTGAGGGCCCAAATCATCCCGATTTTGTAGGTATGTGGGAATTTTTATCATCATCATCACCCCAAATGATTTCATTGTTTTCCATGTTTGGAGATGATTGAAATTGTAAAGCATCAAATCCACTCTTCCCAACCTATGAAACACCCCATTAATTTATTTTCCACACATAAAGCATGTTTGGAAACATCCTCATAATCACTATTCATATGCCAGGACAAAGGGATGGTCTAGAAAAATCCAATAAAAAACAATAAGGTTTCTATGAAAAAAATGGACCAATAAGAACATTGGTCAAGGGAAAGGCCCTAATATCACACTAGAAGGAGAAATTAGTGGTATGATGTTGTACTACTATATGGTCAATTATGGGGAGAATAAGGTCACCCAATATGAATTAGGGAATATTTTTACTAACAACATAAAAAATTGATGCAAACCAAAGAAAAAATGAAATGGGGAGAAATGTGTAAATTGTTCCATAAGAGGTAGGTGATATTGATCCACGAAATGAGGTCTCACATATGTAGAGTTGAAGGAGTAACTATAGAGCTAAACCTCTTAGTGATGATTTCCCACCCCCTAAATGAAATTTTACCATTGTTAATATGATGGGGATGGATAATCCCACTCACCACATAGATAGTGTGAATTCTCCAGTGTATAGAAATGAGAAGAATAATTTATGAGTGAGAAAAAAAACCTCGCATAGCTCCATGAGAAATTTATTAGGGGAAATATTACCACTATGTTTATACTTTTAGTGGAACCATATATCCCTCATCTCAACCATTATAAAATATCTATTCTATTGATAATGGTGGAATTGGATCATTGTGTTAGATTTAGATCTAAGAAAATGATTTATTTAAATATAAAGACCAAATAATACCAAAATTATCCTACATTATTGAGATAACTTCCTCCTTATTGGGTTGATCATCGGGACCCAACAAGAATTGAGGATCAATTAGATAGAAATGTGAGACTACCTTATCATGAATCTCCCAATATCCATGAATACTGAGTGGTGCAAGAATAAACATCTTTAGAACTCATCCATAATATTGAATCTATAGGGGATCTGATGGAAACCCTGGAGGGGAGTCATGCCCCCTTTAAAAAAAGAATCAATAACTGCAATGGGTAGATGACCCTTTCCCACTATCAATTTTGGTAACAAAATACTCTAAATTTTTAATAGCCTAAGTCACCCATGAAACCATTTCACTCACATGGTATCCAGATGAGGTGTTGTGATGTCCCTTAAGGGAAACGAGAATTATCAAAACTAAGATGATTTTTACAGAATCTAGTAGGTCTAACATTTATTTGGTACTGAAGTCTTCATATATGGTTTGTCACGGTCTATGAATACCTTCATCATTAATTATATTATAAATTCAATGACATATTATGTAAAATGATTATTTACCAACTCAACAATTTAAAAAATATGAAAATGATGGAATAATTGACTTATCATCATATGTAAGGGTCTCGCATACTCACTCAGTATCACACTCTCATAAGGGAATTTGTTTGAAATACATGTTGAGAGCCTTGGACATGATCAGAAAACACCATTGATCCTGATGAAATACCTAGGTTGATTATGTGATTTTATGTATTGTGAATAGTTTTTAGAAGATGCCATTTGGAGAATTAGGGCCCAAATCAGTCCACACTAAGGACATAGGTAAAATATCCTCATATATTAGAGACTATTATTTTACACTATAAGTACTAATTGTGCCCACAAGATCACCCTAGTATTCCATGAATCAACCAATGCCTCCCATCAAGCAGTAGTAGTAGAAACACTTACCTTAAATGGAAGTAAGTGTAGATCAAATCCACCAAAAATTTATGGAATTGAAGAAAAATGTATATTACTTCTAAAATGAATTACTTACTTATTATTTCTTTGCATATTTGGAAACTGACATCCTTAAGATCATAGATACTAGGAAACTACATGAGTCCATCCTCAGTTACCCACATTACTATTCTCAATTTAATTCTAAGATAGGTCACCCTATTTTGAACTGATTATTCTTCAATTACATAAAATGAAGTTTGGTTTATTATGGAATGATATTACTGGGAAAATCCCAAATTTAAGTGACTTGTGTTACCACCAACCCACTAAAGGAATAGAGTGACCTGAAAGATGTTATAGCTAGGCATGAACATATGTTAGATAACTAGATGACACAAATGGTTTTTTACAGAGATCACACCACCCTCATTACTCTAATACATAAAGTAGTCACTATTACAACTCTTAGGGAGATACCATTTAATCCTCCTCCTGTATATGGACAAAATATACTAAAAATAGGAAATCTAACAAGAAAAAGTGTCATATCAAACTCACTCATTGAATCGAACTCTTGTAGATTTAATTTCATCAACGTTCGAATAATATGAACCGCTCATCCAAAAGGAATCCTCATCCTAAGAAGTTTTGATTTTTCGCTTTTTTAACATTATTCCCTTAGATAACCCCTTCTAGGATGACGAAAACTCCACCAAAGTCAAGTAAACTATACCTAACTGGGGAGCTAGCGGATAAGGCCACATAATCTAGGGAAATATGGGGAAATGTGGCCTTTGATGTTCAAAATATTCTGGTCACATCCCGACTGAAACTATATATGAGGTCGATACCCATGAAAGAGCACTTTAGAAAGACTTGTAGTATCATATAGATTCCATAGATCCCTTCAATAGTCTTTTTATATCAATTATATTACATGAAAATTAAGAGGGGTGACTCTAAATAAACAGACTAAACTAAGGGGTAGAATATTGTGACCTATTGCATTAGCTATAGATGGTCCTCTAAGAACCATTTGAACACCACGACCTTCTACACTCGCGAAATTAGCTACTAAAATAGATGATAATGAGAATCAACACTTTTGTAAAATCAATCCTCTGGCATAAGCATAAGGTATTATTAAATTTCTTGATGTATTCCCTACCAATCTCTTATCCTAGATTCATTCCTTATTTCATAATAACTTAGAGTGGAATTAATTAATTTCATTCATAGTCATAAGGATTTTTAGATATATGTTGTTATCAATGAGTTTTCTGAGTGGAAACTACTACTATATAATTTCATACATGCATATAATTCATATATAAATATCATTTAGAATATTTAAAAGGATTTATAATACCCCCATATGTTTCCTGAAAGCTAAATAATGATGTCATTTGATAGGATCTAGTTGAAAATGGTTCAAGGATCAACCTTAACCCAGTTCAGATCCACTGTCATTAGTGTAATGGTGATAGATATTTAACTACAATAAGGATGAAAATTACTGTGTATGAAAAAATTTATGAATGTTCCCATGAAAAGATCATGCTCACGACATAATTTGGGGGCATCTCATATATTGTTGACTTCATGTCTATTCAACAGGACACAAAATACAATTTCAATAATATAAAATCATATTTTTAAAGCCATGTGGATAATGTAATTACATTCCATTAATTTTTACAATACCCCATTGAAAGAAGGGTTACCATATTATACAGTGATAGATCCCCTTTTTAACCTTTTAAATCCATATACACTGAAGTAGTTATTAGTGAAAGGGAATGGAAAAAATCATTGATAGTGGGTGACATGTAGTTTTCAACTCTCAATAGATTCAGAATATCCCATATAAATTCCAATAAAATTATTAGAAGTGATTAATTATTTCCCATTAATGTTATAAATGAAATAGACTCAATCCCAGTGTGATGTTATGAACAATGGTCATCACTAACATATGTCTACGTGATGATGATCATATAAACTGAAGTATGTTTGTCACTGTATAATTAGATTAATTCCCTAAAAATATTTCACAACTCCATTTTGGAATTATTAGTAATTAAAAAAAACCCCACTAGATTCCCAAAACAATGGATATCCATTTATATCATACCACTAATAGAAGATTAAATGAATATATTCCTCTCAAAAATATACCCGCAATTACTCTTGTAGTTCAAAAAGTTAATGTATCTCCTTGTGGGCTCTCATACCTCAATAGGGATAGAGATGCCCCTGAAATATCCAACATGCCTAAATATTCCCTCATACAAATACATATTGAAGAAGAATTGCTAGGGGTGAGAATGGATTTAATAACACTACTCCTTCATTTGGCGAAGGCTCAAGCACTACTGTCAATGAACTCGTGACGGTGAATCTTGGAATGGAAGAAGACACATAACCTATGAATATTAGTTATTCCATGATTCTATATTAATAATATATCTGTATTTAATTTCATAAAGAGTATATATATTTGTTCACTTGGAATTATAAAGATATGTTCATTCTAAATTCCAATGTGGCTACTCAACACCTTATCCTTCCAGATAAACATTGAGGATTCCATCAAGAATCCCAAAGAATTTATATCTCTGATACTACCAAGGTACAATGTGATGTTGAAAAATTGAACCAATAATTTTTTTTCGAAGGTGTATTACCAAAAATAGAATTCCACCATTACTCACATTAAAAAATGAAATAGAAAATCATTGTTCGTATCAATTTTAGGGAACATCATCGACACTAATTAGAGGATGATTTCTCAGTATCAATCACCAAAAATGTTACCAATAAAACAGATAGATTATAATATCTTTCCATTAGTGATGGGTACTCAGGATATAAGAATGTCAATTAGTCCACTAAGATTTAGGAATTCGTAGTCTTTAGAGAGACTCAATGTATATTTTTCAACATGGTGATTCAATATTCTTTATATAATTCTATCAGTAATTATCAGTATTTCATGAATCATATAATCAATCCCTTCAGGGGTTGAATCCTAGAGATCTACTTTTAAGATTGGGTGGTAAAAAATCAATAGTTATGTGACCAACCCATTGATCTTCAAATAATATTTGGAAAATTATAGGAGAAAATTTTATATATGAACACACTAGTGTGTTTTTTTGGAGTAACAACATGGAACCTTTTTAGATATGTGTTATGACATTATGGAATCGAAGTTGACCGGGAAATTAATATTGAAATATCTATAATGAATCCTCCTCACAATATTAAACAATTGATACGGGTCTAATGAATTTTCATTGTATTAGTCATTTCATAGGAAAAATGGAATATAATTATTTTCATTTAACTAAGTAGATTTAGTATGGAGTCACCAACTTGTGGGATGAGGAATTACAATGAGCATCAATAACCATAAGTAAAACTATTTTTTACATTGGTCTTGATGAATCTAGTAAGAATAAATCCATTTATCTTACATATGGCCTCTATGGAGTGATCTATTGACATCATAAATACCTTGAAAATGACACTAGTAATGAAAATAGACATGATTATATCATTCAAACAATGCCGAACACTATGACTTGATATATTGAAATCCTGATGAACTGCCTCGTGCTAATCTTTGTAGTGAAAAGGATGAGTCATTACTTATAACATCATGAATTATTCCTAGTCTCTCATATCAAAATACTCTAGTATATTCATGGAAACCTTATTTTAACCAAGGTTTTTTCCTAATGAGGCGTTATTCTAGAATAGTATGAAATTTAAATCATGTCAAATAATTTAATCAAAGAGAAATAGATGGTTAATTTACTTGTAGCACATCCAACCCTAAAAAATGAGTGATTTGACACTGAACATATATATGAAGAATTTTTCTATTCACATGAAACTCCCCAAACATGGGATATAAATTTTGATGGTTTCTCTTAATGTTTCATTTGCATGAAAATAGAAAAATTGAACCTCATCTTGGACATCATGGGGAATGTAATTGTTTCTATAGACAAGGAAACTTTTCCTTATTATTTCTCACTATCTGAGGGATGATGTATTTATTAAACATAATATCGAGCCCTTACTGTAGGCTTGGTGATACCCCTACTGCATTATATATGATACCTAAATGTAAAATGTTACTCATAGCTACTGATTAATTATATTAATGGTGAATATAACATCAAAAAAATAATTTTTATCACCTCTTCTATTTTGTGAGATGATTAATAGTGTAATTACATTATGTACCGAAACTACATCACATACATCAATCTTAGAATAATCATGTTAATTCCCTAGATAATGCATCCATATTCCAATCAAATCCTGATCTAGATGGGGTAGTATCTGACGTCACACATTGAATGTTATTCTTATGATTTATCTACTATGGAATGGAACAAATTAATCAAATAAACACATACCAAGAGAATGATTAGTTGATATCCACCCTTGGATAAATGGATTCCATAATATATTACCTCCAAAATGGGTCCCTCCAATCAGATCAAGCCAAAAGGGAATAGATTTGATGTTATTCAGCAATCATCACCCTTCAAGATGGTCCAAATGAGAATAAATCCCTCTATAAATGAGGTTTTATGGATTCTTCCTCATATGAATTTTAAAATAAAAGAATCATGGCATTATGAAGAAGTTACATATATGATACTATGGTGCTCACTGGTATTGAACCGGAATATTGTTAGTTTCGGGAACAGCAGAAGCGTGTTGGTGGGAGTACCCAACATTAATTTTTTTGTTAATAACGATCAATCTGAGATCTGTCATGATAAAAAAATGCCAGATATTCAAAATAAAATGAAGAACGAATGTAAAGGAAGGGATTACCGAAACCATAGAAAGGATCATCATATACTGGTTATAATTAATTTAATTAAAAGATAATAATTACCTTAATAAAATTCTATCTTAGTTAATATTTCAGTTGACAAAATGATGTGATCTATCATTGCGTTTTAGAATCCAAGTGTAGGATTCCTCTAGAGGTGGTCCACATGTACTAGAAAAATCTTTGTATTTCGCTAAAGGGATCTCTGGGAGCTACCACAGAAGATCATTCGATTGCAATGTCTACCATCGATCACATTGAGAGACTCTTGCAAGGAAGTCTCCTTGATCTGATGGAGGTGGAACTCTCTTGTAATTCTCCAAGCTTTAATAATATTCTTCTCTTTAAATAATACTATATCTTTTGATGTATGCATCATCGTGTTCTAGCACACCAAAACCAATCAAACTAGCTGTTATGAATAGTAATAACCAATATATGCAATTCTATAAATTTTATTTTTCAAAATGGTCTTCATTTTTGGTTTTGTAATATCAAAATTTTCTTAAGGTCAATTTTTGGTATTTTTCTGAAAACATTCAATTTTTTATGAATATTGAAAAACACTATGTTATTGTTTAAAATGAACATTTTATTTAACTAATTATTTATTTTATATAAATTTATTTTAGTTAAAAATTAACACAAAATACCTTTATATGTTCAATGTAATTCATTGGAGTCATTTTTTAGTACTATTAGATATATTAAATTTAACTGAACATTTTATTGTCTTTTAATAACCTTCTAGAAGAATTTGTAAATTTGCATAAAACAAAATTTTACTACTTTTGTGAATTGAATTCAAAAATCCCAGAGACACGGTTGACATCAGTAAGTAAAATTTGGTTTAATTGGATGAAAATAATTATTTTTCAAATGTAACATTTGAATTTTATTTACCATAGTAAAAAAGTAAATAGTGTAATTAAAGGTAAAAATTATATTATAATTACCCTAACACATGTTATAATTCTACTGGATCAGTGTTTTTTGACCAAAATCATCCTTAGAAATAACATATGATACTTTTGGACCATTTTTATTATATTAGGGTATTTATTATTATTTTATTTAAAGAAGAGTTAAATGAGTTCAATTCAATGTTTAATAACTAAAACATTTTTAATATAGGGATATGCATAAGATAAATTTGACTAAAAATATTCAATAAAAATATAAAAATAGTTCCTACATAATGGTATTTTATTTATATTTTTATACATTAAATTATTAAATTAATTTATGCACAATGATGATGTAGTAATTACATTATTATTGAAAGATTTAAATAATTGATATTGTAAATATTAATATAATTGTAAATTGATACTTTTGATGCATTCCAAGAATTTTCTATGTTAATATGACTTGTTCGGGTTGATTAAATAAATTTTTCAAAGTGATAATGTTGTTATGACCTTCACAAAAACCAAATACTAAATAGTCACAAAATTGACATAAATGAGTTTTTAAGAAAAAATTGTATTATTAATTTATATAATTTTCATAAAAATATTAGTTTCAAACAAAGGAATTATATAATAAAATATATGTCATTAATCAACCACTTGGGGTTCTCTTGAAATTTTATATTATTTTTATTAACCATGTAATATACAAATACAAGAAGACATTGTAAAATATAAACTATTTAACAATGAGATTAATCTAAAAGATAAGCTTAATATGGTGACCTAAACCTATATGATGCCTATTGGTTGAGAGTTTTTCGATCCATACCCGCCATATACATGAATTAAATTCTTTTTGATCTATTATAAACCGAATATGACAGTATAATAAAATAATATTTCAATCATTTGCAAAAGTGACCCTCACCTCTCTTATAAAATGGTACATCGCTAATCTCAAAATCATAACTCCAAATCCATTTGGCTTGGCCAAGACCAACTCAAATATCCTCCCAACTACCCTAACATAATCCTAGAGGCCTTAATTTGAACATATTCCAACCTATAAATCCCTTTTTATTAAATTAGAATGAATCACCTGAAGAAGAGGTAATAATTTCACCAGCACATTCAGTTTTCTATTCTTCTTCCACTTATTTTTTATTTGTAGTTTCCAAACCAAAATAATATCTCTAGTACCTTATACATACTATTATTTTATTATAAATATTTTAAAACCATATTTATTATTCTATCTATCCTTTGAATTTCAAGTCATCATATGTGCGTACGTACGGCTTACCGTCTCCTCGTCGTGGTGTAGTTTGTTATTCAACACTTCATTCTTTGGATGGGTATAATAAATAGTATTAATGATGTAAGTAATAAATATGACATGTTAATGATTCTGTATATATGATATAACATCCAATTGCATATGATTTAACCATCAATAGAATTATATTGTCGCGTGTACGTACGTACAGATTACCATCCCCATGTACACGATGAGATTAATTCCCCATCACAACAATTCAAGAATTATTTTCATTTTATAATTAAAAATAATTTTTATGAACTTAATACCATTTTTTATATGATTGAAATACATCATATCTATAACAAACATGGCTTTCATAACAAATCATATAATGAAAAATGAATCAGTTAACACTCGAAATGATGATACTACTAAAATATCATTAACCAAGAATTAGTAGATGACCATATAAGATAAAATATTTATGTATGTGGTTCCTGTATAATTTAATAAAAATTATTTCACCATTATATAGGATGTTAATGTACCCTTGATCCAGGAAATATACAAGGTAAGGGTTAATTATACAATCTCTTCATTAATTGAGGATGTTTATACGTGAGTATATACTAGGACCTCTTTATCATCCACATTTGTGTTCATAAAAAATATATTTCAAAACATTTTTACTATTTCTTTTACTATGGGTTGATGTCATTTATACACTTGTTTTAATTTTTTATATATGGTTAATTAAGGAATCAGTCTTTCATTTTCCAAACATGGTACTTTATAAACTTTTTGATGAATTAAGAAAAGAGTGTTTTTAACTTATACGGAGAGTGCAGATACATCCCATTGTTATAACACATTCAAAGGTTAACATGAAATCTTATAAAAATATTTTCAAAATAAATGTTTTCTTTTATAATTATGTAAATTTTAAATGACTTCAAAATATAAAGAGGTATTTCTCTCAAATATTTTTTATTTCATCTATGTCAGCATCCATTGATGGATTTTACACTTGTTTGAAGTTTATTTATTATGATACAATCATCCATATTGTATTGAAGGTATTTCGATATATTTGAATATGGATGTTTTATTTTTATACCATTCATGGTTCATTTATAAAGTATTCACATTTCGTATGCTAGTTTTCATATGAGTGTTTATATTATGTTTCATCATTTTCATATGAGGAATGTATTGGACATAATAAGTGATGGGTGGATCCCGCTATAGCTCCTCTATACATCGGTAGGTCTCATGAGAAAAACTAGTGTCTTGAAAGAAATCCTTAAAAAATATTATTTGTAGTCTTGGCACGATGCCTTGTCTATGTGGTTTTGATTTCTGCCATTATGAATTCCATCATTATGAAATTGGCCATTGATATTACATGTGATTATTCGACTAGTATAATATCCATTTGATTACGTAAATGGAATTATTTTAATTTTCTTCGACATATTATTCTTAATTTTACGTTTAAAAGTATTGTGTTTTAGTCATATACATTGCATTAAATATTTATTCTTATTTATGATAGTTTTCATAACATATTTATCCTTATTGAGAATCTGAGTTCACCCCTTTATTATGTTTTATTTTTCCCAGGATGCGAAGAAGTATATTACGATTAACTTGGAGGAATATGATAAGGGGTATAAGAGTGTTCAAATGGGACACAATGTGGTTTTTTTATTTCATGATGTAATGTAAAAAATATTTATGTATCTAGTACTGCAATTTCTACTAAACTGATCGGTCTTTTGGGACATGATTCAGTGTATTAAGACAATGTTATGTAATAATGTACCGACTCTAGGTAACGGGGGTTGGGGCATTACAGTAGGTATCAAAGGAATTTTATTACATACCATGGAAGTTAGATTCCTAAAAAATAATATTAGATTACATAACCATAAGATAGACATTGATCATTAGTATAGAAGAAAATTCTGTAATTTAAGAAATGAAGAGATTTTATTAGTTTTACAAGAAATACATCCCTTTCTAGATATGAGCCTGTGGAGGTAGCTCTGTCACAGATATACCTAGGATTGAAAACTCCGACATAGAGTTTCAAGCATGACCCTAGAAATCCTAGTACATGACAATGAGCCTTGATTCACTCTTGGTTACTGCACTCTTGGTGGATATGCTTAGGATAATTCCAATTTTCATTAGAAACCATTATGAAGGATTTATGAGTATATACCTACTCAAGGAAATCATTTTTATGATTATGGATTATATCCATAAACTGTTCAATTTATGTAGTGTTTTTACAAGTTTGGAATTATCTATGGATATTCATAAAATAATCTATTTTATGTCATTGTTTAGAAATAAAACCTATTGTAAGGAATGGAAACCATATCCACACATGTAATCCATACATGGATTTCCCTCCTACACAAGATAATTATAGCGGATACAACTGCTGCTGATCAACTTATCACCATACTGGGACAACTCACTCCGGTTAAGAATAATAACCTTGCCCATATAAAGCACCATGATCTACAATGTAGAAGATCAATGTTAGACAGCTTCATGAGTAAACAACCACCAATATTCACTGGGAAAACAAATACATTTGAAAATGAAAAATCTATAATTTCCTTAGAGAAAATATTTAATGCTTTCAGTAGTGAAAGGGATAAAGTTTCTGTGGAAGTTTATCACCTCACGAGATATGCAGATCAATGGTTGTTGTTAATTCAGAACACAAGGTAGGATGAAGAATTATCAAATATGGAATTGATGGAGTTTAAAGAGATTTACATAGAAAAATACTTTCTTCATGACCATCGAGCAGATAAGGAAAGACAGTTTACGATTCTAAGGAAAAAGGATGATGATAATGTAAAAATGTATGAGAATGAATTTACAAGGTAATAATGGAATGCATTAGATTATATATAAAACCTAATGAGAAAGATTGATCAGTTATTTGATGAGATAAAACCTTTTCTCTATAGAGAATTAGTCTCCCTATCATTCTCATAGTGTGAAGATATTATCTAATGTGCTATCAAGAAAAAATTCTTTCTATAAGTATTAAGAAATTAATGAAAATAAAGAGTTGAAGAGATCAATTGAGTACATTGGAAATGGAAATATGGGGAATAAGAAAACAGTTGAATTTCCATCATGCAGATAATGTGGGAAAAAACACCCTGGTACTTTTCTAAATGGAATGGGATTCTGTTACATGTGTGGTGAAAAACTCTACCAAGCTCGTGATTCCATGGGAAATGAAGTGGTTGTCAATGTTGAATGATACAATTGTAGAGAAATATGGAATTACTCAAATGAATGTATGAAGCGCCAACAAAAAATACCTCTAAAATGGCCATGGGAGCAAGGCCTAGTTTATGCGATCACTACTGATGAGGTTGGCGCCTTGAATGACATGGTGGAAGGTAATTTTATGGTTTCATCAAATGAAACCAACGGTTTATTTTATTCTGGATCATCAAATTTTTTCATATCTTCCCAATTTACTAAGAAAATTAGATATTTCTAATTTGATTTAACAAGGGATTTTTTATTCAAAACTCCTAAGGGAAATTATCATTTCAAAAATGTTTTGTGAATCAATTTCCATCAGGGCATATTAATGTTCATTGTATACTAATTTAAACATAATACCCCTGATTGAATTTGATATAATCCTCGGTATGGATTGGATTTCATAATATGATGTGAAAATTTTTTGTTAAAAGAAGAAGGTTAAATTTTTTGATGATGATAAGGAATACCTTATCTTTATAGAAGAAATGTAACCATTTGATTCTTATCTAGATCCACCCCCAGTAGCTTTACTAAGTTAAATTATTTTGAAGTAAGAGAGTGAAATAAATAGGGGTGAGGAAAAGAATGTTCAAATATAATATGTTCCTATTGTGAAAGAATATGTTGATGTGATTCTAGAGGACTTAAATAGGCATCCTCCAGAAGAGAAATTGAGTTTTCGATCGATTTAGATCCTGGTTCAAGGACTATATCGAAGGCCCCTTATAGAATGGCCACTGTGGAATTAGTGGAAATAAAGAAACAAATAGGGGAATCGAGTATTAAAGGATTTATTCTCCCTAGTGTTCCTCCATGGGGAGACCCTATTCTTTTTATTAAGAAGAATGATTGGTCAAGGATGTTGTGTATTGACTACATGTAGATCTATTCTATAAAAATTAAATAACAAGTATTCCCTACCTCCCATTGGTGATTTATTTGATCAAATTCATAGAGCTCAATATATTTTAAAGATTGAACTTCAATCTAGATATCATCAGTTGGGTGTAATAAAGGAAGACATTTTTAAGACAACAATTCGTACAAGGTATGGGCATTACAAGTTCACAATAATGCCTTTTGGACTGAATAATGCACCCTATATTTTTATTGATCTAATGAATTGAGTTTTCAAGGAATATCTTGATGACTTTGTGGTGGTATTTATTGATGATATCTTGTTTTTACTCCAAAAGAAATGAAGATCATGAAAATCATGTGTGCAATATTATAAAGACTCTTAGAAGAAATGAATTATATGGAAATTTTAGAAAGTGTGAATTCTATATTTAGGAGATTTATTTTCGTGGACATACTTTCACTAAGGAAGGAATCACTATTGATCCTTCTAATACAAGAGTAATAAAATAATGGACAACACTGACGAGTACAACTGTGGTATGTAGTTTTATTTGTTTAGCATGTTATTATCGGTGTTACATCCAAGATTTCTCCAGATTGGATAACCCATTAACCATGCTCACATGTAAAGGGGTTAAATTTGTTTTGGAAAATGAGTGTGAAGCTGTTTCAAAGAACTGAAAGGAAGATTATTCAATTCACTTATCTTGACCCTACAATTGGGGAATGATGGGTTTGTTTTTTATAATGATGCAACTAATAAAGGAATTGGTGGTGCTTATATGTATAATGATAGGGTTATTGCATATGCATCACGATAGCTAAAAATTCACGAACAAAACAATCATACTCATGATCTTGAGTTTGAAGGTATAATCTTTGCTCTGAAGATATGGAGGCACTATCTCTATGGTAAAAATGTGAGATATATATTGATCACAAGAGTTTGAAGTATTTTTTTCAGAGAAAGAACTCAACATGAGGAAAATATGATGGCTTGAACTACTCAAAGATTATTATTTCACTACACACTACCACCCGAGGAAGGCATATAAGGTGGAAAATGCATTAAGAAGAAAGGATCATGGAGTTTTGACCAAGATGAGATTTGAAAGGGATCCAGTGATCATAGATCTAATAAAGAGTGATATAGGAATAATCGTGGAATGTGAAACATCAACAATTTTTCAAATGGTGGCCAATCAAACATTACTAGAAATGTTAATAAGTTCTCAGACTGATGATTTGGAGTTTCAAAAAAAACTGTGATTGATGAGATATTTATTAGCATCATATATGAAGATGAGAATTTTAAATTTGGGAAGAGGCTTTGTGATCCTGATATACCTGATCTAAAAATAATTTTTGGATGATTCTCATAGATCCAATTTCTCTATACATCATGGTAGCACTAAGATGTGTAGAAATTTGAAGGAAAATTTTTTGTGGGACCCCATGAAGAGGGATATTGCTGATTATGTTTCAATATGTATCGTATTTCAATAGGCTAAGGATAGAAGACAACATCCTAGAGGAGTCATGCAACCTCTTACCATACATAATTGTAAATGGGATGATATTATGATGGACTTTTTCATTGGCTACCAAATACTCCAAGATAGAATTATACGATATGGTTCATTGTTGATTTTCTTACCATGTCAGCACATTTGTTTCTATAAGAGGTGATTTTCCAATTGAACGTTTAAGAAGACTATATATTAATATAGTTGTAAGACATCATGGTGTACCAATATACATTATTTCTATTTGTGATACCCATTTTATGTCATGATTATAGAAAAGTCTTCAAAAAAACTTGGATACTGAACTTCGTTTGTGCACTATATACCACCCTCAAACATATGGATAATCAGAACGGTCTATTCAAACCTTAGAAAACATGTTGATATATTTCTCACATGATGTTCAATGTATGTGGGATCAATATTTACTTCTATGGAATTTTCCTATAACAATAGCTTTCATTCAAGTATTCAGATGGCACCATATGAAGTGTTATATGGAAAGAGATGTTGCACACCAACTTGTTGAGATGATATTGATGAAAGATAACCCATAGGCCTGTAACATGTTGAGGAAACAATGGAAAAGTAGAAGATTCTCTGAACCCACATCAATGAATATCAAAGCAGGTAAAAGATCTATGTTGATAACCGAATGAAGGATTTTCAAATTCAAGTAGGAGCTCATTTTTTCTTGAAGGTATCACCATTGAAGGGTGTTATACGTTTCTGTAAAAAGGGTAAATTTAGTCCCTGATAAATCAGAGCTTTTTATATCCTAGAAAAAATTGGAGTTGTAGCTTACCATTTGTAAATGCCTCCAAGTCTTTCCAAAGTTCATGATTTGTTCTACATATCACTGTTGAGAAAATACATGCCTGACCCAATGCATGTACTCACCGATGATGAAATAGAATTGGAACCTGATTTTTCTTATTGTGAAGAGCCTGCCAAGATTCTTGGTACTAGAGAACATGTGTTGTGAAACCAGACGAATCGCCTGGTAAATGATCTATAGGGAAACCATAAGATGGAAGAGGCAACATGGGAACCCGAGGAACATATGATGAAGAACCACCCGAATCTTTATATGAAGTAATTTTTTTGCAATTTTGAGGATAAAATTATTAGAAGTAAGGAATAATTTAACATCCCAAGCTTCCACAATATGCTTCACTTTGAATAATACAATTTCTTTCATTGTACGTAACTTCATGTTCTAGCACAACACGACCAATCAAACTAGTTGTTACAAATAGTAGTACCAAAATTCCGAAGTTTTATTAATTTTATTTTTCAAAATGGACATCATTTTTGGATTCATAATATAAAAATTATCTTAGGGTGAGTTTTTGGTATTTTTTTGAAAAAATTAAATTTTTTATGAATAGTTAAAAACTATGTGTAATTCATTAAAACCAACTTTTTATTTTATAAATTTATTATTTTATTTAAATTTATTTTATTTAAATTTATTTTATTTAAAAATAGATACATTATACCAATATATTTTCAATGCAATTCATTGGATTCATTTTATGACAATATTATATATATATAATTTTATGGAACGTTTTACCGTCTTTTACCAACCTTCTAGGTGCATTTGCAAATTTCAATAAAATGTAATTTTACAACTTCTATCAACTGAATTTCAAAAATCTGAGAGACACAGTTGACATCAGTATATAAAATGTGGTTCAATTTTATGAATATATTTTTTTATGAATTGTAACCTTTGAATATTAATTACCAAAGTTAAAAAAAATAGGGTAATTAAAGGTAAAAATGATAATATAATTTCCCTAACACATGTCCTAATTCGATTGAATATATGTTTTTTGACCAAAATCAACCTCATGAATGAAATATGATCCTTTTTGTCCACTTATATTATATTAAGACATTAGTTATTATTTTATTTAATGAAGAGTTAAAAGAGTTAAATTCAATGATTAATAACTAAAAAATTAGTAATATAGGGTTATACATAAGATAAATTAGACTATAAATATTCATTATAAATCTAAATATATTTCCCACATAATGTTTTTTTATTTATAAATTTTATACATTATATAATTAAATTTATTTTTGACACAATGCAGATGTAGTAATTACCTTATTATTGAATGATTAAAATAATAAATATTATATATAATAATATAATTGTAAATTGATTCTTTTTATGTATTCCATGAATTTATTAACTTAATATGAAATTTTGGGATTGATTAAATAAAATTTTTTTAAATGATAATGTTTTTATAACTTTCACAAAAACCAAATACTAAATAGTGTAAAAAGTTACATAAATGAATTTTTAAAACAAATACAACATTAAAAATTGATTTATATTCCTAAAAATATATGGTTCAGAAAAAAAACATATATAATAATATATATGTTATTAATGAACTATATGGGGTTATCATGGAATTTCATAGTAAATTTATTATCCTTGTAATATAAAAATACAAAAATACATTGTAAAAGTAAAACTATTTTAATAAAAGTTAAATGTAATTGATAAGGTTAATATGGTGACCTAAACCTATCTAAAACCTATCGATTGAGAGGTTTACAACCCATACCCACCTTATTCTCGAAATAAATTCATCTGGTGCCATTATAAACAAAATATTATTTTATAATGAAAAAATATTTCAATATTTTCGTTAAGTGACCCTCTCCTCTCTTATAAAAGGTTACTTCCCCTTCTCTCAAAATCACACCTCCAAAGCCATTTGGCTCAGCCAACCCCTACTCAAATATCTTCCCAAATACCATCACATTAACCTAGAGGCCTTTATTTGATCATAATCCAACCTAATAAGACATTTTGATCAAATTAAAAGGAAGCACCCCAAGAAGAAGTAATAATTTCACAACCTCTTTCAAGGTTCTTTTCTTCTTAAACATTCTCTTTCATTGTTATTTCCATACCAAAATAATAACTCCAGCACCTTATACATATTTTAATGTTATTATAAATACTTTACAACCATATTTATTATTCTATCAATTATATAATTGACAAATCACCATACGTGCATACGTACAGCCAACCATCTCCACATCGTGGGGTAGTTTGTTATTCAACACTTCATTATTTGGATGGGTATAATAATGACTATAAATGATGTTAATAATAAATATAACATATTAATGATTCTATATATAATATATACCATCCAATTACATTTTATTTCATCATTAATAGAATGATATTGTCACTTGTGCGTACGTATGGATTACTGTATGCACGAACGCGATGAGAAACATTCCCCATCATAACCATTCGATAATGATTTTGATTTTATGATTAAAAATATTGTTTATGAACTTAATATAATTCTGGATTTTAATAAAATACATCTTATCCATAACAAACATGTCTTAAAAAACAAAGCATATAAAGGAAAACACATCAGTTAACACCCAAAAAGATTATACTATCGAAATATCATTAACAAAGAAATATTAAAAGATCATATATGATATAATATTTATGTATGTGGTTATTGTATAATTTAATCACAAGTATTTCACCATTATAAAGGATGATAGCATACCCTCAGTCATTGAAAATTACAATATAAGGGTTAATTCTACAATCGCTTCATTATCTGAGGTTGTTTATACATGAGTATCTATTATGACCACTTTATCATCCTCATCCGTGTTTCATAAAAATGTTTTCCAAAACATATTTACTATTCCCTAGAATATGGGTTAAATTCATTTATACCCTTGATTGAAATTTTTATATAATTTTTATAAAGGAATCATTTTATCATTTTCTAAACAAGGTACTTTATGACGTTTTCGACGAATTAAGAAAAGAAATATTTTCTGTCCTATATGGCGAGTGCAGCAATTTTCTATCATTATTAAACCATTGAAGCTTATCTTACAATATTCTAAGAATACATTCAATATAAAAGTTTTCTTTTATTTTTATGGGACTTTTAAATAATTTCAAAATAGAAAGAGATATTTCTATCAAATACTTTGGATTTCATCTATGTCAACATCCTTTGATGGTTATTAAACTTGTTTGAAGATGATTTATTATGATACAATCTTCCATATTATATTAAAGGTTTTGTGATATGTTTGAATGTGGATGTGTTATTTTTATACAATCCATTCTTTAAGGATATTGTATTAACATTTCATATTCTAGTTTTAATATGAATGTTTATGTAATGTTTCTACCTTTTTATATGAGGAATGAATTAGACTTAGTAAGTGATGGGTGGATCCCACTATATCTCCTTGATGCATCGGCAGTACTCATTAGACAAACTAGCGTATTGGCACATGTCCTTAACAAAATCTTATTTGTAGTCTTTCCACGAGGCCTTGACTATGTGGTTATGATGTCAGGAATTATGTATTCCATCATTATGAAATTAGATATTGATATTACATATGATTATTAAACTAGTAGAATATCCATGTGAATAAATAAATGGCATTATTTGATTTTTCATTGCCATATTTTGCTGATGTTTATTTTTAAAAGGCTTTCATTTTAGTCTTATAAATTGAAAGAAATGTTTATTTTTATTTATGATTTTTCCTGAAATATTTTTATCCTTACTAAGCATCTGAGTTCAACCCTTTCTTATGATTTATTTTTCCCATGATGCGAAGAAGTATGTTACGATTAACCGACATGAATATGCTACGGGATATAAGAGTTATCAAATGGGACACAATGTTTTTTTTATTTCCTGATGTATTGTAAAACATATGTTTGTTTCTAGTAATTCCAAGGCTACTAAACATAACACTCTTTTGGGAGATGATTCCTTGTATGTTTCCAATGTTATGTAATAATTCACCGACTCAAGGTAACTAGGGTCGGGGTGTTACATCTCTCATAGCTTGAGAGTATTCATGTAAGAAAATAATTCTCTCTTGGCTTGAGAGAATTCTCTAGATCCATTGTGCACAACCCAAAAACACAAAAAAAATATTGTTAGGCTAATGATAATTATTTCTTTGGGACTATCAATACATAGAATAATAAACAGAATTCATTACTTGAAAGAATTTATTCATTTTATTTAATTCATAGTAAGACCCCATGCCTAATAATAATAGTGGATTATTATTATTACTTGACATGCACCCGGTGAATTACACCTAATATTATTTAATTAATTGTATAATATTATTTCCCCCAAATCCTCAGACAAACTACATGGAATGTATACTTATTTACAGGGCATGTACTTTTTTTCCATTTTTTATTTCCTCCACCACATTTATTAGACATTGAAAAAATGGATATGTATTTCTTAAATAAATATTACTTCATTAATTGCTAATAAATATATATTAATTCACCAATAATATATTCTTTCAAATAACTTGTTCCCAAATAAATACGATCAGGTATCCTGGAATAATTATTAAACCACAATCAGGAATAATAATTATTCAACATGTTAAATTTATATTTAACTAAGATAGTTGGACACACATAGTGTGTGACCCACTATGATTTATTCTCAAGGGAATAATATGAAGCATGCCTAAAGTCCAATGTTAGCATCTTGAAACATGCCAAGGCACCCATAGAGAAATAATTTAATGATGTAATGACATTTCACCTCCAATGAACCCTTATCATGTAATGTAATCTCTTTTTCTTGACATCTTGAATCAAGTGGGTTTCATGCTAGTTCCATCAACCCATGTTCTCGATTATTATTTATTTTATTTTCCATAATTGAACCCGCATATTCATTACAATAGCAATGGATTTATTTAGACTATATCAATTACATCAAAGGGCCTAACAAATCTACTTATATTATATAACATAATTGACTAATAATTTCCCACAATATCTAATAATAAAGTATTACTCGTGAAGCACCCAACATATCCTAGATCACTTGGAATAGTGTTTCAATACAGTTTTTGTGAAAACATCTATGTTTGTGAGATTTAATACCAATTAATAATCATTTTAAAGTCTAAAGACCAATACACACATCTGTAGATAGGAACATCAAATGAAACTATCAAATGTGTATTTTCTACTGGTGGGTCTCGTTCTCATGATAACCTCCTATATATTACCAAGGGAGCACAACATGAAAAGGTGCCTCAATGTTTTAGGATTACTCAACCCTAATGGACTGTATTACATTTGTCCCTCAAATAAAATCATCTGTCCATAGAAACCATATTCAAGAATAGTGTTATGGAACTTTTGGGTTCTCCTCATAGTAGGGATTCACGATGACCTTTCATTGCAATAACTTTCCTTATGACATTATCATATGCATTTTCGTACAGAAGAACAATCGAGATGTGATAAGGTATTTATTAATAAATACTGTAAAAAGTAGTTTGTTTTAGGCCACCAAATCCAATAGAATCCCACTTGGAATAAAGTCAACTAAAAAATCCTTTAACCCACTATATATCACATGATATTAATGTCTATGTTATGTTATGCCCTTAGTTATGGTCTCTTCCACGTTTTCTCCATGGACACTTTTCTCATGCAACTTCATCCCATCAATCGAAATCCCTCAAGAGGTGATACATTTTGAAAATGTTCTTTGTCCGTTGATGTGGCATTGGTTATTTTAAAAGATCCACCACAGTAGTATTATCACAATACAAGGTGATGTGATCTTTACTGCTAGGAACCACATAAAGTTCTTGGACAATGTTCGAAATCCAGACAGATTCCATGGCTGCATAAGAAGCTTCTATATATTCGAACAACACTATAGAATTAGCAAAAACTGGTTGCATTGAATGCTTCCATCTTACAGCTCCTCCATTGAGACAACAAACATATCCAAATTGAATCTTTAGATCATTATAATCTGTCTGAAAACCAACATCATCATACAACTTGATGACAAGGTTCTCATCTCCTCCATCAACCGTGAACATATCCTTAGTTTATCTCATATACATAAGGATAGTCTTAATAGCAGTCCAATTCTGTTCTCCATGATCATGTTGATATCTTCCCACCATGCATAGGGAATAGGAAACATTAATCCCGTTCATAACATGGAATACACGATGGATCTTATAGCCGAAGTGTATGTGACCTTACTCATTCTATCATTCCCTTCTTGTGTCTGGGGACACATATTCATTGAAAAATGTTGGTCGTGTCACACTAGAACCAATCCCATCTTGGATTGTTCTATACTAAATCTCTTTAGTATCTGGTCAATGTATGTACCCTGACTTAGTCCAGGAAACCTCTTTGATCTTTCATGAATGATTTTGATCCCTAGAATGTTGGTTGCTTCATTTAATTCCTTCATAGAGAAACAAAAGTTCAAACAGTCCTTAAATGACGGTATGACTAGTTCATCATTACCAATAGTAAATATTTTTCCTACATATAATATGAGGAAACTGGTGAAAATGTTCTAAGATTCAATGATTGATATGGATTTAAACATGGTAACTGGTGAAAAAGATTCATCATAGTTAATTCCTTAACACTGTTGGAATCCTTCTACCACTAGCCTTGCGTTATAGGTACTAACTTGACTTTTCATGTCCATCTTTCTCTTGAATACCCATTTTCATCAAACATGATTTACATCAACTAGATCATCGACCAGAAACCATACATGGTTATGATATATAGAATCCATCTCAGAATTCATAGCTTCTAGCCATTTGAAGCTTCTATGATTTCTACTCCTTCATTATTGGATAGAGGATCATCATTGTCCAACAATAATGATTCAACATCCTTGGGGACTAGGAAACCAAACTTATCTAGTTCTCATACCTTTCTTGAGCTCATACACAGTACTTGTGTTTCTAGAACCTCTTCCCTATGGACTTTTGGAACTTGTTCCTATACCAACTCTTTTGTGTCTTGATTTTCATCTTCATCGACGTAATTATCTCTCCCACTATCCTTTTTTAGGATGTGCTCTATCTAAAGAAAGGCAGACTGTCTTTTGATAATAAATTTCTTCTCTAAAGGGTTTTATAGGTAATATCCTTTATTCTTCATAGGATATCCTATAAAGATTCTCCTCATGCCCAAGGGTTCTATTTTGTTGCCTGAGAAGGCCATAACAAAGGCCTCACAACCCCATACATGTGTGTGAGACAAAATGGGTTTCTTTCCATTCCATAACTCCGAAAGAATTCCATTTTCAACATTAGTTTGTAGTAGGTTTAATGTGTATGAAAATTTTTTTAATGTATATCCACAGAAGAATAATAGACGATCTTCATGAATTATCATCAACCACACCACGTCTAACAAAGTGTGGTTCCACCTCTCACTAGAAACATTCCACTATGGCCTATAAGGAGGTGTGAGCTTAGATAGAATCCAAAAATCTTCTAGATGATCGATGAACTCTTGGATCAGATATTCCCCACCTTGATCTGATCGAAGCTTATTTACCTTCTATCCAATCTGATTTTATACATCATTATATAATTCTATAAATTTATATAAGGATTCTAACATAATCCTCATTAATTAGATATATCAATTTCAACTCAAATCATCAGTAAATGTAATGAGTTAAGAATATCCACCTCTAGATTATACTAAAAATGGTCCATACACATACGTATGCATCAATCCTATAAGATCTGTGGCCCTTTGACCCTATCCACTGAAAGGAGGCTTGGCCATTTTACATTGTAAATAGGCATGAAATCTATCATGTGGTGTTAGATCAGTAGAGTCTAAATAACCATCCTAGTAGAGGCTTGTCAAGCGCTTCTCATTTACATAACCAAGGAGGTGATGCCACAACTAGGTGTTGTATGATTCATGTGAATTTGTTTCATAATCGATTTCCAACACTTGGATTTCGTAATTTAATACATACTATCCTTTATTCAAATGAATCATACCATAAGATATGTTTTTCTAAAAAATAAAACAACCCTTATTTATAAATATGAAAATAAATCCATCTATATCCAAACAAGAAACATAAAATATGTTTTAGTTCACACTAGGCACATAATAAAATTTACGTAAAACCGAACACATTTTAGCTGAAAATGAGATATTGCAATATCTAATGGCTAATGTAGCCATCCTCATGTCATTGGATGCTTGAGGATCCTCCTCTCCAAGGGAAATTATTCAAAATCTATTAGGTCCCTATATTGGAATATAGATGTGAGACCGACAAGCTGTATCTAATACCCAATGTGTAGAAATTGAAAGATTACACTCGATAACAAATGCACCATTAGCATACCCATACTTCTAGGTGAAATGACTCTTTCAGTGGCCTTGCTTGCCACATGAAAAACATACCACCTTTAGTCCCTTTTCCTACCAATGTAACTTACCCATCTTGGAGTGAAAATGCTCAGGGGCTTCAGAATCTTTATGAACCCTTGTCCCCTATTTCATGTCCTTACTTTTCATATTCACCATAAAAATTGTGTGTTGTTCACACCCCATAACCTTATCTACTTGGAGAATTAAGTTCATAAGATTCTATAGACTCTTCTCATTTTTTCTCATGTTGTGGTTGAAAATAAATCTAGAGAAGGTGTTTGTCAGTGATGATATGATGGGATCTGTATGCAAATAATCTGAGAACATAATATTTAATATGTATATGTGTTCAATGTATCCAATAAGATTGAATACATGTGGTCTAGCTGGTGTAGACTCTCAAATCATAGTTGTAAACAAATCATTGGTGATCTCATATCTCTCATGTATTACCTTCTCTTGATAGTGATGCTTATGGTGAGACATTATTCTCTACACATCCATATTTTCATATTGCTTCAATAGCTCGTTAGACATGGATGATAGCATGAAAAATTGGGCATATGTGGCATCATCCATATGTTTCATATATATATATATAGTTCTTAATCACTAGCCTCATTTACAAGTGCAACTGGAATGGGATCTTTCAGGACATACAATTTCCTCTCGTGGCGAGGGATGACATGTAAAGGCCTCTTCCATTCATTGAATTGGTGCCAGTGAGAAGGATTTCCATCTTGAGTATGGTTCACAATGACATGTTTGATTTCACTTTTTTTGTCGTTTCTAAAAATTATGATGAGAAAAGGTTTAGTTATTTATAATGATAAAAATGAGACAAATCAACAATTTACTACTTACTAGTCTCCCACTATATTATAGAAATCCAATATCCCTCACCATTGACTTCAGAATATTTGATTTTCTAACTATTCTAGTGGCAAGGATCCATATTTCCCATTACATTACCCCAAAAATGGTTTTCCATGAGACTTTAAGGGTTTTAAGTAGGCATTCCAAATTCCAAATGTATTAATTCAAAGCTCTATGATTTGTCGAGTGGATTCACCTATAATGAAATCCTTTTATTTTAGATTTCCTCAACCCTTTCCTCTTTGTCACTCCTTGTCCTGTTATGGAATTCAAACATTGATTTTAACCAAGTCAAGTCGACCCAAAACCATTAATTATAATCCCCCAATAATTGAAAGCACCCCAACTAGGGTTTTTCAAGCACATTAAACTAAGGTTAGATTCTAACCAAGATTATGGAAGGCTATAGAGACTTAATATTTCATTGAAGGATTTTATCCTTATACATAAATTGTCATTTTATAATCTTTTATTTCATTATTTTCAATATTATTTGGGATATACTTAAGTGATTAACAATGTATAAGATAATATTTATTCATAATCTGGTCTTATTTTAGTTCCATCGTGCATGCTTGTTTAATTAATTAATTGTGTGATCAAAAAAAAACACCAACACTAAATAAACCCTGAAACTAAAAAAAATGGTATTATCGTGAGCATGTTCCATTGTTTAGTTAATCTAGTAGTTGATAAACTAAACCAATTCCTAGGGTAGATACACATTGAACCTTTTGGGTTCATATTTTAAGATTTACATCTGTCCACCTTTGTATCACCTTGGATTGGTTTTAACTTGGATCCTAACTTGAGCCACCTATACTTTCTTGAGAGATCCATCCATTACACATGGTTTTATCTCACTCATAGGTGAGGTGTAAAATGAGGTTTTACAAAAAATAAACCTTGGGCACACATGCCCTATATATTACTGAAGAGAATTCTCACATGCCATCAAATTTAAATTAAATAAATAATTTAAATGAAAAATTAACATTCAAAGGTATTGGTCTACCTCAAGATCATCCATAAATGAAATGATATTTATGTATAAATAAAACTACCATTGAATTATTTCATCAATTTTTTTAAGATAAATCACTCTCATATAAATAAATTATCATTAATTAATCAATCCTTTTATCTGTAACCATTTTTCATAATTTTCTAGAGATTCTCTTCTATAATAATTTATATAGATTAATTCATTTAAAATTATCTTTGTATGTAACTTTTACATTAGAGGCAACCTGGTGAATTCCAATTCATTACTTCCTATGGAGTAGAAATAAACATTACAGAGATGTTAATTTTAACACATATATATAAATCACATATCACATGTGGTGCCTTTGCTTTACTCCCTCACTATGGTATATGTCTCAAGGGTTTGAATAATATAATAATAAATTTTAATAAATATGTGTAATTTGGATGAGTACAAGGTGTATAGTTCTAACTACATCACATGTACTTTTGTTCACCACCCATCTAAAGTACAAGCTCAGGGAATTGGTGTGTTGATGTACTTTGGAAGTCATTGGAGTACACGGTGAGTTGAGTGTGACACACACCATGTTGTATGCGCATTCCACAATTTTACATCCAGAAAAGTCATGTATAGGGTAAATGGTATATGCCTAAACCGAAGGGACTACACACCATGTTTTACGCGCATTCCACAATTTTACATCCAGGAAAGTCATGTATAGGGTAAATGGTATATGCATAAACTGAAGGGACTACACACCATGTTCAATGGGCCACACATCATGTAATCCAGAAATAGTGTGCCACATATTCCTGGTCAACACATGATGTCTTAAAGACTTAGATAGAATCCAATGACATGACCTGGTTTGGTGGACCGTCCCAGTGCATGAAACCTATACTACACAGTGTGTAATACCGAATACATACTGTGTGTTCTGGTTTTGTATAGCTAGGAAGCTTTGGAATATCCAGAGGAGATCTTCAGTTTTATTTTAATCAAAATTTAAAGACTAAATTGTTTCTGTAAGGTGGAATAGAAACAAAATAGGAGGAATAGATCTTGAGATTCAGATTTATAGAATGATTAACATGAATTGAAATAAATAAATTACAAAATTCATAAATCAACAACAAAAAACTAAATAATTATAATAAACGATATGATTGTTCTAGAACCACTTATAGGTTCTGGGCATAGTGGAAGCATATTGGTGGGTGTACCCACCATTATTATTTTTATGTTAACATCAATCTATCTGAGATCTATCATGATAATAAAACACTAGATATACATAATAGAAAAATGAACGAATGAAAATGATGGGTAACCTAGAACCATAGAGAGTATCCTCATAAGTTTGTTAGAATTAATTTAATTAAAATACCTGAAATACCTTGATGGAATTCTATCTCTGTTGAGGTATCCCATCATGATCTAATGTGATCTGTTGTTTCATTTTAGAATCCATGATTATTATTCCTCTAGTGGTGGTCCAAACATGCTCCTTGATTATTTGTACATCGACAAAGGGATCTCCGGGTGTGAGCACATAAGAGCCTTTGCTTGCGATGTCTGCCTTTGATCTCCTAGATAGCTGCTTGCAAAGCGCTCTCCTTGATCTGGTGGAGGAGGATCTCTCCCATATCTTGAGAGAATTCATGTATGAAAATAAATTTATCTTGGATTAGGAGATTTCTTTATATCTGTTGTGTACAACCATAAAAAATGATAGGCTATTGAGACTTAGATAATTCGGATTTTAATTACATAGAATAATAAAATGAATTAATTACCTTAAATAATTTATTCATTTCATTTACATCTTTGAAAAACCACAAGTCTTATAATAATTTTTTACTAGTATTATTACATGACACACACTCAGTGAATTATAGCTAATATTATATAATTAATTAAATAATATTATTTCTCAAAAATCCCCCAAAACAAATACATGGCATGCATATTAATATACACGGTGTGTACTTTTGTTTTTCCATTTTATTTATTTCCACCAAAAAATTTATTAGATGTTGATAAATGGATAGTTATTTCATATATAAATATTACTACATTACTCTCTAATAAATAAATATTAATTTTCCCACAAAATATTCTCTCGAATAACTAGTGCCGAAATAAATGAGATCAAGTATCCTTGAATAAGTATTAAACCAGAATTTGGAATAATCATTATTCAATTTGTTAAATTAATATTTAACTAAGATTCTTGGACACGCTTGGTGTGTGAACCTCAAGGCATCTTTCAAAGTAGCATTAAGTGGGGCCTGCCTAATGTCCAAGGTTAGCATGTAGAAACACACCAAAGCACCCGTAGAGAAAGAAGTTAACACCACAACGACCTATAACCTTCTACGAACACTTATCGTGTTATGTAATACCTTTTTCTAGATATATCGAATCAAACAGGTTTCTTTCTAGTGACATCAACCCATGTACTCGATTATTCATTATTCGATTTTCTAAAATTGAACATACCATTCCATACCAAAGCCCTAGATTTTTTTAGTCTATATCAATTCAATCAAAGAGCCTAAGATAACTACTAATGTTATGGAACAAAAGGCACAAATACTTTCTGTCAATATCTATTAATGCATTATTAATCGCGACGCCCACAACATATCCCACCTCGCTGGGAACAATGTGTTGTCATAGTATTTTTCAGTACATCTAACTGTGTGAGTTGTAATACCCATTAGTAATAATCATAAATTGTAAGGACCAATACACACATCCACAGATAGGAAAATCCAATGACACATTGAATTGTGGATTTCTTACTTGTGGGTCTTGTTCTCATAATATCCTCCTGTATATTACCATGAGTGCACACCATTAGAAGGTGCCTCCAATTTTTATGAGTCCTCACCCCTAATGGCCTATATTATTTTTGGCCCTCAAATAACAATATCTGGCCATAGAACATATATTCTAGAATAATGTTATGGCACTTCTAGGTTCACATCATAGCAGGGATCCTCTTTGACCTTTTAGTGAAACAACTATCCTTAGGAAACTAGCACATACATTTCCACACATAAAAACAATGAAGATGTGATAAGGTATTTATTAATGAATAATGTGCAATGTAGTTGGTTCTAGGAAACCAACTCCAATAGATCTCCCACTAAAATATATGGGATTGTTACGAGTTAAAGATGATGATACAAGACTAATTCGATTTAATAATTAAGTATCATTCATGTCATATTCATGAATGATTCATCTTTTAGGAAATAGAGTTGATGAACATGGATAAGTATTCCAAACATTTTTCATATGAAAAAATGAAATTGTGGGATTGTATCCACAAGCTATAACTAACCACTTCAAGTATATACTCACTATTTTTGTCTTATTTTCCATATGGGCTATAGTTATACCCCTCATGGATTTTAGGATAAATAGTATCACTAAATTCATGCAGAATAATATTGTCACTATATATGGTGTTTCTCAAACTATATTGACTAAAAGTGGTACCAACTTTTAATTTTCCAAGATTAAGAAGTAATATCATGATTATAATATCAGTTCCAACAATTATTTTCACTATAATGAAACAAAAAATAGATAGAGAGATACCTTAAATAAGAACTTTTTTATTATAATATTTAAAATGGTGGGTAAAGACATGATTTTTTAGTAAAACAAGATCTTGTAAGCTTTATGGGTCTACAATAACATTACACACACTATCATGCAAGAGACCCCATGTTCACTATTTTATAGATCATTTCTTGTGTTTCCCATTGAATTCTATTTTCCATCACCCTAAAATGATATATATTTAGGACTCATTGATGATTAAAAATAAAAATATTTGATAGAGGAGTTAGAAATACTTGATGAGAAAATATTGTGTACAACACCAAACCACCATGTCTATTAGAATTAGATTGGGTGATCCATTTAAAAAGGTAATCCTATTATCGTTCATCAAAGGAAAATATGTATTGGCTCTTAAAACACCAATTATTCCATGGAATAAACCCTCAAATTTTAATCTTATGTGTAAAATACCTTACATGATACGAGAGGTATACTCTAATGGGGTTGACTCATTGGCTTTAATTGATAGGATTATCATTACGTCCAATGAAAATTTATCTCCAATAAGAAAAAATATTCATAAATTTTACCAAGAGACGCAAATTATTGGATGTAATATTTAATAAATTATATAATTAGTTACACTATTAGAAAGAATTTATAATACACAGCAATCCATGTCCTGGATGTATAAAATTAAGCTACACATCATTCTGCATCATAACATCATGTTGTTGAATTACAAGTAGGACCCCCTTATGGTATGATTTTAAAAAAAAAAAAGAACACATCTTAGTTGAATTATGTTAAACATCATGAATTGTGTTTTCTCATTGGGATGTAGCTATTATTATTATTCATGATCTAGTCCTACATAGAGTGGTTTCATGGGAATTGGTTTCCCATATCAAATAGAGACTTTTCCATAACCCCTCATGAGTGAAAAGTAGTATCAAATGTCCTTGAAAATTAAACCTCATCTTTCAGGTTTCCATATTCCCTAATTCAAGGTAGTACATCATTTTAATTAACTAAAACTAGTTTAGATTTTTTTTAAATAGAATAATAAATTTCATCATCCCTATGTTGAAGTTAGATCTGTATAAGGAATCATATATAAGAACTATGTATGACTTGATTCTTGATAATCTAGGATACATCATGATGCTTAGATCTCAAATTCTAGGCCCAACTTCCATATATTATAATGGTATAGAATGAAATGATTCCCCCATCCATGCATATGGGAAATACCATTTCATGGGTCTTTCTTTTGAAAAAATACATGTTTCATGATTTCAATTACCATTAGATACATTGTGATGGTAGAATACTCTATGTTTTGTCTTATCCACTAGTTTTCATCATTCCCTTCTTTTTTTCCTTGACGAGGACCAATATTTTTACAAATTATCACTCATATAAAAATTTGAATACCACCATATATTTCCTGTCAAGAAGTCTTGCATATATTAAATGAAAATGTAGTTTTATCAAGTTTATCATAATAAGCGTGAATTATGTAAGCTTAGGTTACCCGGAAACCCAATATTACTAGTGAGATTGATGTATGTTCTATTAAATGATAGGAAGCCATGTCCTATCCATGTGAAATTATGCTTCACAACCATCACCTTGTTTCATGATGTCAAACATCATGACATAATGTCTTCAGGCCAAATAGATAATCCCCATAATGATTGTATACTCAATAATTGTATATTTTATACCTTACTCCTGAAAATTTGGTCAACACACATTGGAGTAGACTTTATCATTCTTTAACCCTTATTGAATATTATGATCTCCACGAAAAAACATCATATCATTAATATTTGAGTTAATACCAAAAAATTACATTAGTTGATATACTTCCCTTAGAACCCCATAGAACATGAGAAAACATACACTTGATTCCTCCAAATAGACCCCAATAATATTCATTGGTGAATAACACATTTCCTCTGAGCATGTGTCTTGGTGATGTTCTCATACCATAGGATATTCCCCATATAAATCCATGATGTATTGTCCTGATTGTCTGTGATAAAAACTTATGTCATTATTAATGGTTGGCCTTTAGCCACTGCTCCCAATCTTTTACAGACTTAGATATTCTTTGGTTAGATTTATACTTCCCATAACCCAAATATTTATAAAATATAGATAATTGTGATTTTACTAATCAATGAATCAAAATTTTTTTGAAGAAGGATTAAAAAACGTTTTCCTTGTACAGATTCATTTTTTGGAATATGTCTCCAATAAAGTCCCAACATCCTTGAGATTCTAAATCCATTTGGACATCCCCTTTCCACTAGATGAACATTGTGTCATATTTTCCTGTATAAGTCATTAGATATCTTGAGAACATAATCCATTGGATTTTCATGAAACTTGATCCCATATAGTCCTATATCCCCCTTACAATATATTGTTAATATGGATTTACCAACCATGAAACAAAAATGAAAGGTTTGGTTGGTGAATAACATAATTTATATGTTATTGTTCATAGGATATGTTTTTTCCACTGAAAAGACCCCACTATGAATCTTTATAGAATATCATGATGCCTCATATCTTGTACCTAGTGGATATTTTGTTCTTAGAGGAATGGTCTCCCTTAATTCAATGATCTATTTCTCCTAAAGGTGAAGAATTGATCCCACTAATCATTAAAAAGTTTTCAATGATATATGAAATAAAAGACATGGATAATTTCTCCCATTTTAAAAATGTGAATATGATTTATGAATGAATCATTCCTTTATACTAGCATACCTTAGTCATAGATAAAAGAAATTAAATATAAAAACATCTCCACATCCTTACTACACAATGTTATACAACATGGAAGGAATCCTTATTTCTCATTACATGATACATATTCATTATGAGACATATTGTGCATGAGCAAGATTTTTTAATAAGATACCTCCATCCTTCTGTGAGAGTCAGATATTTATGAGGGTTCTTTTTTAATTGTTATATGTTGCTTGATTCATATTACTATATGATACAAAGTGACACCCATATAGTAAATCATGGGGTCCAGCTAGAATATATAATGAAAATTCCCCCATCACTGCGTATAGACCAGAGATGTGTAGGGATTTTCCCATGTAATTACTATGTTTGGCTTCAATCCTATTACCACCAAACACATAGGGACACCCATATCTAAAATCATGGGAACATCATAAATATATAGAAAAAAATTACCCCCTCTCTACATATGTATTAAAACAGTGTAGGAAGATCTATTAATGAGAACAATGGGTGGATTGATTCATATCCTAACATGAAATGTAGTGATGCATGGATTGTTAATTTCAGGCATATGAATAGATCTCATTAACATTTTACTATGTTCCTCAATATGTAAACAATTAATATATGTATTGATAATCATACAAAATAATAGATTACCCCACATATTTACTGACATGAATTCATGTATAGAATAGTTGAATGAACAATTATCTCTGATTTAAAGCACCATTAATCACTCATGTGATTATATGAAACTAGGTGGTCCTCTCTAACTATTGATATTGAAGTGCCTTCAATTCATATAAAGGTAAATGTGTCTTAGTCACAAGACATTAAACTACACAAAAATGTCTTTATCACATGATATTAAACTACAAGAGAATTGGTATTAACATTGAAATAATTATTCTGATGATGATTGTGTACAGAAGAATTTTCTGTTTTATCCCTTTTCCCAAAATTTTATTCAATACACATTGGAATTGCCATTATTATGGTCATACCCTTATTGAGTATTATGTTATACATAAAAAAACTTCATATCCAAGATATATGATTTAATAATAACAACTTATTTGAGATGATGTGATTATCTTAGATCCCATTGGAAATTAACCCCACGTAATCTTTGTCCCACTACCCTATAGTTTACTGGTAAAAAAATATTGGATATTCAAAAGAGACCCCTCTAGGATTAACTGGTGAATAAAAAAATGCCTCAAAGCTTACGTATAGTGTATGTTTTAATACTATAATAATGTATAATCTTATAAACATGATATATTATCCTAATTTTGTGGGATACAAGTTTCATTCATTACTAATGGTTGACCTTTAATCACCAATATTGACCTCCCATGGACATATGTATTCTTGGGTTAGGATTTACACATCCCATAACCCAACAATTGAAGTGTATTTAGATACCATGTATGTTACTCATGTATGAATCATACCAATTTTAAGAGGAAAAATTTAATACTATATATTTTACACTTCTATTATTGGGTATTCATCTCCTGTGAAGACCCAAATTACCTGATTTGGTAATTCTTCTCTGAGATATATCTTGGCCATGTGACATTAAACTATATGACACGTGGTTAATCTAGAATTACCTAAAACTACATAGATATGGACTTCCTACCAATAAATATGTTCCAATATGAGTTCATCACCTCTATACCAAGGTAAGATATGGATGCTCCCTTTCCCTATGCATGAGACTAATCTACATAGAGGACCCATTATACAACTACTATGCCAATGATCACCATGGAATGATAAAAATTTCTCTTCCAAACATATGTGCTAGATATATATAAGGATTCCTCATTAAGAGAACTATGTATTGACGAAATCCAATTCTCACTGAATATATATATGATTTTCAGGTTCCCAAATCCAAGGCCTATCTACAATATACATAGAATTATTTTTCTCCTTCTTTATTCATGAGATCATCTTATAATGAAAACCAAGTCATCTATGAAATATATTTGTCTTTATTACTAAACTATTAATATATATACTAAAACATTGTTATTATATGATGATCCTAACCAGATGATTTCAAATATCATAACCTTCACTAGTTCTTGATCCATATTGGAAGTTGTTGGACTCTTTTGGATGGAAAAATTTAACGATTCCCCCACCAAGTGAAAGCTTCTCCCAATACAAGATCCATTATTCATGATGGTATCATAAATGGATAGAGATCAAACAGCTAGGTGATATTGGTTGGATTTATGTTAATGCATAATACACCTCAATCCCATGTGTACACGTCATATCTGTTCAAGTATATTGATAACTTATCCAGAACTATATATGGCCAGATTCCTATCACTAATGGAAACAAAATTTTGCTCGGACCACCTATATTTGGGCCCATAAATAAATTTAAAAAAATGTATCCTTCATAAAAGAGTTTTTTATCCTTTGAAGTGATAATTCACTTCCCCAATGGATCTATTCTACTATTTAAATTAATTTAACTTTACAACATGTGGGATGTACCAATGCAGAATAAGCCTTGAAAATATTAAATATATTTTACACCCCTCCCCACATTCAACATCAGTCTATATAGGGATATAGATAATAAACATGTGTGTCTGCATTATTATTTCAACAGGATACATATAGATTCCTAGGATCCCTCAAACCTAGTACCATTTGAAAAATAAAATAAAGACCAATACTTCACCCATTTTTCATGTGGATGATAGTCTACATCATGGGATTTCGTTGAGGGTGATGAATGGGGTCTGTTTCATACCCTTAAAATTTTATATGGATACCCATGGAAGCCTAGACATAAAATTTGTAAATTCCCCTATGCTCTGGAGCACCCAGTAAGACCTTATGTAGACTAATGATAATCATATTGTAGAGGATTTCATTACCTATACATGAATCATATATATTAATTATTTTTTCATTTGAATCAGATCTACATGAATGGGACTCCCACATAACGATACACACTATTATCCTAGGAATGTATATAAATTTATTCATTCATTATAATTCCTTAGAATGATATGTGGTGTCTCTGGGGGTATGTTTTATAATTTCAGGTTGGTTCCCACATAATTTTGGTATGTTGTTAAACTAAAAGGAATACATCATGGTCACATGATGTTAAAATTGACAAAAATTATATCTTTAAAAAAACTATAAACTACTCTGAAGGATTATCCCCACAATATAATGTTAAACTATATATAAAATCTTCCATAATCACCCCCATCAATGGATCAAAATAACATAAACATGGTTAACCAATGTTTTTGGTTCTTGAATCATATTTTAGAGAACCTCAATCATCAAATAACACATCATTCCATGATCATCTTGGGTTTTTTTAATCTTACATGGCCCTCAAATTAAAGTAAATATCCCTTTTGACCATATATGGTTCAGATCTATGTAAGGGTCTTAGACATATAAAACTATGTTATTTTTTCCTTATAGAAATATTATCCTAGTCATTGTGATCCCTAATGCCATCACTATTGTGTGATTTATAATATTCCTTGGTATAAATATCCCATACCATTACTCACGATCTAATAAACTTTACCTGTGATTTACAACATTAGCATATCCTTATCCAAAGGGTGTTAGACACTCCTGGCCTTGGGGATCCTAATTAAGTTATTGTGTAACACCAACTGATAATAGTTCCAAATATATAATTTCCTTTAACAATATTCACAATAAAAAAGGTATATTATCTTAAACATTATCCCATAATGCTTCAAATCACAAGACCATAATTACTAATGAATGAGACACACAACTTGATAGGATGAAAGACAACAAAGTTCAGTCTATGAAAATTTCATGTTACCACTCACTATGCCCGTCATCTCTATAGTTTATGAAAAATTTATAGAATATTATAAAAGTTATGAATATCATTTTCCCCATCATGTGTCCCTAGTAAAAATTTTGCAATAGTCACTAGACCCATGTTATTTATAAAATGTTCCAGAAATAATTTTCAAATTATATTACAACAATAAATTGTTTATTATGTGGTGAAAAAAACATTTATGGTTCTAAAAACATCCCTTAATAAAACATTTTCCATAAATCATGGTCATTTCATTGAATATTGAGATGATACCCTCCAATTACATGGTTTGATACACATCTATATAAACCCCATATAATTGAATTATTCTTATTGGTTACTCCCTTTAGGGTATTGGTAATAATTATTGACTACACTGATGGAATCCCACTTGTGATTTCTATTGAATAATGCAACACCTCAGAGATTACACCTAGTGAATGTTTTTTTCAAATAAGATAGCACCCCATAAATCCTTGATCTATTAAACTGAATATAGGCGATACTGGTTTCCACCATTACAAATGGTCAACCTATACCTTCATCCTCCATTCATTGTTGACCCTAATATTCGATGATCGTGATTTATAGGCCACATAACCATAAAATTCAAATGGATTCGACATCCTCAATGTTATGTTCTTGTGTATTATACCCATTATCAAATAGATAATGTTCTACTCAATTCTAAATCTTCTATATTTCCCTCATCACTAACATGATATCATTAAATTTATGTCCCAAGAATCATAACCATAAGCCAAACTACCACCGGGTTCAAGAACCCCCCACCCCCCATGGATAGTGTTTCATCCATAATCTACATCACTTTCTATGTACATGAATCATCAAAAGTATTCCTTAGAACATGGAAATGATCTGGAACCCCTATTCCTACCAATGGATTTATGTTCATCTATGATCATGTATAAGGGACCTTAACCCATGAAATAGAGTTATCTCTTCCATTCAAGAAAGGATATCCAATCCTTGTGGTCCCTTGTAGTGTCAAAATGGAACTCAATAGCTTAGATTATTTTTCATCCATCCCTATAATGTCTTCCTCATGTCATTATCTACGATTCAAAATCCATTGGACATGATTTATCTGACCAATATTACTAATATCAGTGTCCAGTCAATATCCCTAAGATTATTATGTTCACTATAAAAAACCATTGAATAAAGGATTAATGGTGTTATAACCTTTCAAAAATATTCATCCTTTGTAATTTTTACAAGAATGAAGTGTTATTTAACCCTTCATGAATATCCATAATTCACAACTATGGATTGAATTTTTAGTTACAGAACCCTTCATGAATACTAATTCTTATGAAATTAATTTAGGATTTAGTGTGTTAGAAACCATTAATCAATATTAATCCTCCATGTACTTATCATCTTAATTCAGTAGTAGCTCCAATCTAAAAGTCACATAACTTGGGACACTTATAGTATGAGATAGAAGAACCAAAAATACATTATAAGATGGTCTATTCTAGAAGACCATAAAATACAAAAATAAATTGTCTGAGATAGAACCTATAAACAGTAGTATTAGAAGGTTCAAGATATAAGACCCTAAACTAATGTAACAGAAGGTCCAATCTATAAAAATCTAAACAACTACAATGAAATTGTATAAGTTGGTCAACCTGAAATAATAGTACCTCATTGGTCTAGATAATCACACCTTAAGTAGTCAATTTTAAGAGATAAAATCTTTTGCCTGTTGAATACCCAGAAAGGAAAATCTACATAGTGGTTTTGTATCTTCTCACATAAAACACACCATATTTGATCTTGGAATGATTCAGAACTGATGAAATAAAAGTGGAACAAAATATGTCATGTCAATACATCCTAAAAGTAATCCTGATAAAATTCAATGTAATTTTCTTCTATTCCTTCCCTGTAATGAAGTAAAATAATTTTTGAATTAAAACCATGATATACAAATATTTTAGGGACCATTTTCTATCTATATAAAAAATAATTCTACTATTTCTATACCATTATATTTGGAAAAAGTTTTCGAAATATCCCTTTGGGAGCTATTTACACAAATTATCCCTTTTGAACCCAAAAATATCATAATTATAGGAACTCATACAAAAATTAGTACTCCTTGGTTATTAATCACTCATGATAAATTATCACCAATTTTATAATATGATTCAATAATTTGAGTTCATGTTTAGGATCACCTAGTAATATTAAAATTGTTGATATATTATAAGTTATATCTGATGTTTATTAGAAATATTTCATGAAAAAGATGAAAAAAACAAATATAAAAACATGTTTAATTCAAAAAAAAAATCATTAATAGTTTACAAAGAAAGATTAATCTATATATTACAGATAGTATCACATGGTTCCGCAGAGGACATGAAACAAGATCATTTGGATTATTGGATTATTGAGTTCTCTAAAACTGCCAATGTCTAACATGTGGAATCAATTGAAGGTTGAATAGTCATAAGAACTATTTCATCTATCACCATTATCAGATTAAGAGATAAAATAGAAGGGGATAATAACTAATCCTCATTTTGAGTAGAATATAATGAAGATAACTTATTTGATAAATAACCCCTCACACGAGCTATAAAAGCTTAATATTCATCTATATGTGTAGCCAAGTCACTCATCAAATCAAACAAATAGGAAGCTATATGAAATTTTTGATATAATACCTCTGATGTGTCCGACATGGATTAAATTAAGAAAATATTTTTTTAAATGAAACATATCTCCCTCTCATTGTATGATAATTTTTTCTTCTCAAGTTATATTTTTAATATTAAATTTTATAATATCTAATAATTGAATCTGCCTACCCCCAGGCTCTATAAAACATCTCCTATGTGATCCTATTGACAATGATTATCATATAAGGGAGTATCAATATCTATGGGATGAATTTAGTATATATTTAGTCTCTGTTATGTCCTCCTCTTGGATTTCATTTCATAGGGAATGGCAATATGAGGATCAATGTCCGGGATATATTTATATATCAAATCTATCATGGGAATGAAAAAACCAACTAATAAGGATTTTAAAATGTGTTTCTTGGAATACTCTCCCATAAACTATAACATGTTATAACACTCCTACAAAAACCACATAATATACTATTGGTATTGAGGGTCAGATTCCTCAGAAAACACTTCTTTATTATTAAGGGGCTCTTTTTCTTGATGATGGAGTTTATTCAAAGGGATAATTATGTCTTAACCATTTTCCTTTAGGTCCACAAAAATGGTATTATAAGGGAAACTCAATGTATCTACCAACTCAATTGGTCGACAAAGCAAACAATCTAGATAAGATACAATCCATGATAGGTAATAATCTTAGGAATGATGAGATGAATCATTGGTAAGTGGAAAGGAAATATTTTCATCCGTATTGACGTGTGACAAAATCATCCATAATTGATACGTATGATTAGGATTTTACTCCCCTCACACACCTGTAAAAGGTAGTGAAGACACTTTATAAGTGCAACATAAATTATGAGAAAGTATATAAGGGGTTCACGGAACAAAAATGATTATCTCACCTAAACGATCTAAACAACCTCATACCATAATGAATCATTATATTAACACTCATCAAGGGAAGCACTACCATTATTAATGATCATTCTAAATGTAATGATTAGGGAATTAATTAAAAACAATATGTTTTATTAGTATGTTGATAGCCTCATGAATGTCTAACACCATTTCCTACATACCAATGAATTTGTTTCTTAAAGGGGGGAACAATGAATAAGGATATTTTGTGGTACTTTTATACCCATAACATGTAATGAATTCTATTATTCTTACAAATAGAACACATAATGGGCCATTATTCTGGTATGTGGTATTAACATGTTTTACATACGAATAAAGATGATAAATATGAGAAAGGTTTCTAATTGCTTGGTTGAGAGAACTCTTTTCTTATAGTCATGTTCACATCTTCAATGTGTCAACCCAATTTATTAGAAATGTATCTATGGAAATTAATACCCTTTCATTAAATGCATAGAAATAAATACAACCAAATGGTTACTTGATGACATGTAAGGTTTCACCTTATTTCCACATGAATTTTACTTCCTGACCACTATACTGGACCAATAGGGGCCCAGGGTTTCCCATACCAATATGGGAGGATAGTGATGTGGATGTATCATATATGGTAAATACCTGATTTATTAATTAAATAATTTTACTCAATCCCTGAATGAAGTTATTTAGAGTAGGTTCTATTCTTTGTTTAGCCTCTAAATATGAATGGTGATCGTATCTCGTGCAAAGGTTGGAGTCTATTCAGGGTCATCCCAGAATCAATGGTTTGGATGAATTCAATATACATCACCCCAAGAGTACATATTTCCCCAGTATGATAGATGGCCCATAGTATTAATCTTACAACGCAATGGGTCATATGAAGGAGTTTGTTTCCAAACAACCACTACAAATCTGATATCTAAGGATTTTTTTGTTTATGTTACATGATTTTACAAGACCTCCAAATGTGAATCATTAAATCCAAAATGGAAGAAATTCTAAGATACGGGTATTATTTTCCCCGTAAATTAAAATGAGGATGAATGTGGTAGAGACTCAAAGATTTCAAAATCCTCTAAGAGAGACAAGATTTCATGACCTTTATAAGGTCATGTGATTAACCATGTACATTTTATAGCCTATGATATATCCCAGAAAGTCCCATCAACATGAACATTTACTCTAATGATGGAACCTCAGACAACCAGTGTTCCGGCAGTTTCAACTAGATGAACTCCCCATGGTCGCATGATTTATCAGTCTGTGGGTTCCTAGAAACCCATCTAAAAAATCCTTGTAAAAAAGAATGAAAATTTATAAATGGAAGTGTCCCCTTGTTTTTGTAAGACTGATTTGATGTATTGTCGAGGGGGATAATTGTTTTCATTGAATATATTTATGAAAACTAATGGGACCCCTGATCCTTTGTGAAATAAAATAAATGAAATATAGAGGGTAGCGGGAGACACGTGAAGTCAAACACATCATGTGATGTGCCCATGGAGATCCACTAGACACAATGAGATCGTGGTGATATATATGCCTCATCTCATTAAGTAAAATTTTCAAGTCGTCCTCATCCAGAAAATTGTCTCATGAATTTCCAAGAAACCACCAACTCCCCCATTGGCTCCTTGTATAAAATAAGATGTAATTGTTCAGGAAATGCTCAAATATATTCATTGAACCATTGTTGGTCACAGGATTCATCCCCAATAGATAGAGTTTTTCTATTTTAAATTACTCATGAAATATCGTATGACTCCTCATCTTTGTAAAATAAAATAATGAAATAAAAAGAAAAGAAAGCAGGAGCCTCTCGTGGTCTTAAAACCTTTGCGACGAAGTAAGTCCATCTATTTCATGGTCTCACAAATTCCCCTGAAAATTCATCTATATCGCATTAAGTCCCCAAAATAATCCAATCATGTCTCATTTAATGTCCCATACATGACATTTAAGATCACGCGAACACACGTTGGCAGGCCCCCTGATCTTAATAAGGCACATGGTCACGTCAATATGACAATATAGCAGGTACTGTAACAGCGTGGGTACTAAAGAAATACTATTCACTAAGGGGTCCTTTGGGCCAAAAAATGGGATTTCAATCCTTGTATTCAGGCCACTTGGCCTTGGTCCTTTGGGCTATGTAATGGGTCTCCCTCTACCCAGTATAAATATGTATTTGATTTAAATAATAAATTGAGGCTTCGGCCCCATACTTTTAAAAAAACAAATTCCACGTTTATTAAAATTAATCAAATAAAGTATTCATTAACAAAATGGGCTCTTGGTCACTAAAAATCAGGCGATGAACCTGGAGTGATCCATGGTAGAGACTCGCAAATACACATGATGCTGAATCCCTTCATCAATTCTATCCTTGACTCACAATATATCCACCCCACAAAGTAGGGAGAAACTAGGGTGTATTTCCTATAAATCCCCCACCCATGATTGAAAAATATAATACTATCGATACCACTACTATTTAGATGATGGGTTTTCTATTTTTTGTCCATGTGATAGAGAGGATTTCTCAGAGTGATGCATCTCAAAATTGAAATGTATTTTTTTATGTAAGATACTAGAAAAGAACCATATAAATCATACAACATGTGTTGGTGATTTTCATGATCACTCATATATCATGTGAAAGAAAATTTGGTAGGACACACAGAGGCCATATTTCACACTCTTTGGATCAGATGAGAATTAAAGATAGATAACACTAAAAAATCTACGAAATACACAATATAAATTATAGAAAAATATATATATGATATGAGACTTAGTCAATAACATAAATTATATTTCTCATTCCCTATTCATGAACCACCCAAGTCATGGGAAAACCATAGTACATTTCGAATATATCAGAGGAAACTCTTTTGGAATACCATTTAGATCATGAAATGTCTTATGGATATATCAACTCAAGTCATATAGAGCCCATAGGATTGCCACCCAAGTCTCATGAAACCTTTTGGTTTCAATATTCATTCCTGGAAATGACCTTAAGACGTGTCATCTGATTCATATTGTAGCACCATTTCATTTCATCTAAGTCCCATGACAGCACCTGGGTATGTCAACTAGCTTTGACGACGCCCTCAAAATGTGCCACCAAGGTCTCACGATTCCCCAAGACATGTAAACCATGTTTTGATAAATCATCTAAAACAAGTCACAATGACTTTCATGATTCCCTCCATGTGTTTCATACTACTCTTGGGATTGAATCTAGGCATGTCACTTGAATCATGTGATACCCTTTGGACAGGTAAGATTTTTCATGCAATGGATTCCAGGATCAACTAAACAATCAGTGATGTCCTCTAGCCAAGTCATCCGTCATCATTTGATAACCCTCAAACATTCCATCTAGATAATGTGAAGTCCATTGTAGAATTCAGATTGACCATACAATTTTATTTGAAAAGGTAAAATAGAAACTCTATTTCATTACTAAAAGGTAATTATGACATGCGTAATAGAAAATATATTTATTTCTTGAAAACAAGTAGGCAATGTCAACATGGGCATCCCCAGATTTTGTTATGTTTTCCCTCTTGATTTTTAGGTCGTGATTATAAGGGAAATGTTGCTTTCTATGCTTTGATCAAGGGAAATAGAATGATTCTGATTCCTATAATAAATAGTATACGTATGACACCTCCCTAAGGTTCACGCTCTATATTATTCTTCTAATGGTGTCCTGGAACATAAGTACCACACCCATAATAAATGAAATTTATTGTATTCGACCCCATGTTTCTCATATTGATCATGGATAACATGGTCTTAGGGAGTGGAAATAATCATATCACCTACACCACAAGCCCCTACAATGTCCAGGGAAACCTCAATGAGTCCGACACAATTAATTGAACTTTGAGGAATCTGATTCCTACCACAACTAGGATGCCTTGGATTTCGTCCTAAGGCCTGATCCTAACATCAAATTTAAAACCACCTTATTGTGGGTCCCTCTATGAATATGAAATTTAAATCATAATAACTCAGTCATTCCCAGGGGATGATCATTTTATCCTATCTATTAGTTGATTGATAGGAATTTAATGATGATGAAATGAATTTTTTCTAAAACTATGATATAGTAGATGACCATTTAATGACCTATCACTATATTACATCTTGAGGAAATTCCCTAAAGATAATCCTAACATCCATTTATAGTGAGACTAATTAATTTTTATCCCTTGTTTCCCACACTCAATGAGGCTAACATGGGCTTAGGGAGTCAAAAAAGTCATATAATTCACATTACCAATACCCATCAATTAGGAAAATTTCAACATGTAAGGCCGAATGATTGGTATGATATAACCATACCCATATGAGGAAATCTACCTTTTTTCTAGTCTCAATGGAAGAATTAACTAAAAGAACCCTAATTTTTATAACAACTCAGATACATAAGACATTTTTCTTATGTATAATCTAAAATTTGAACCAAAAATGGTGCAAGACCTCCAATGTATTTGATATCTCAACCATTGAGACTCAGCCATTACAATGGGATGATCATTCAACCAAATCCATTAGTGGAAAGAGATATCAAATGAACTATGATGACTCTTATTCTTTCCATAATTTTGATCCATAATACGTCCCCCTAGGATTCAAGAATTCATATCTAATTCCATTGAGCAATCATGTATTTCATTTCTGTATGAAGTTATAATGAATGGGGTTAATGCTCTATATGGGTTATGATTATAAAAATAACTAGGATGTATAGGATTACTCATAATGGTTCAGTCCCCTCCTCAGAATAGAAAAACCTCCATGTATGACATAAAGTTTTGATTCTCCTTATTATAGGAATTCATCCCAAAAGTAGACTCTTATTACTAGAAAATGGATGAAGAACCACATATATAAATAGATGGATTCTCTAATAAAATCCTCGTCATCTATATATAAAAGAGAGACTAAACCATAATTTTTTTGGGAAACCATTATCATACATGGACTTGATAGAAATTCATGAACATATCTTAAATCTATATGAGAGTCCCTGAGTAGGTAATAACCCCCCCCCCCCACCTAGAGGGAGTGATTTGCCCAAACTCCCATCATTTCGACCAATCTATGTCCACATGTTCATTAGTCCAAAAAACCATGGTGACTACCTGCCTTTATAAAAAAAATTCCCCAGTTACCGATGAGGTGACCATTGGGATTTTCCATTGATGATCTAAAATGTTAAAAAAATGTTAATGATTGTGCATGAGATAAATCACCCACACTCATCCATTGGGACCAAATGGACCTACTTGGATAAGTGTTCTTAGTCATGCACTTTTACCCAAAGAAGAAAATTTAGAAACCCTGATGTGAAGCTCTCAAATAATATATTGATCAAATAATCATGTGTTAGTATGTGTTATATTTTTTACCATATACAAAAAAAATCTCAAAAGCCTGGAATGAATTTTATAGGTAATCCTTTGTAACAAGGGTTTTCATGAAGAAACTTCCATCAACACATTGATAAGACCAAGTGAGATGAATTTCCAAAATGATAATAAAAGGTCAATTTTCCAAACCATACATATCAGATTGATCATATTTGGCCTATGGTATTTCACTTATCGATAACCTTTTCCCTTGTAGCCTTCATGGAAACATAAAATTATCTCATAAAAAATATATCTATATGATATTTTATATTCTCAATCTAGACTATCTCTTCATAATTTCCCATGGATAGAACCCATTTGGATTGAAAAATGATCTTTCTACCTAACTACTCTAATATCAAGTGGCGAGCATGATGATCTAGGAATACCACCAATTTTTCACAATCTCGATCGTGGTAGATTCCCAAAATGGTCTGTAAGTATGGAAACTATTGTGACTGCATCGCCTATGGAAATATTCTAATAATATAGGGACCCTTGTTTCCACAACCAAACGATTTGGGAGATTCTCCTCAAATTGTGAAAAATTCCACCTTCAGTCTCTCGTGAAGGTGGTTGGGGGAGTTGTTTATTGTTCCCTTTCAGTTGAGGTAAATATGATAAGGGAACCATTCAACCTTCATTGCCAGCATTATCCCACCAATACCCACTAATTTCATGCAAATGGTACCACCTAACACATTGCCACCTCTGATGCCCAGTAATAAGTACCAAGGAAGACACATCGTGCATGGACGTCTTTCGATATCCATGATTGGTCTCATATCCCATCCATCCTAGATGATGTTTGATGGAATATTATGATTGTTACCAGTGAGAATTCTCTTATCATGGCTCACTCATAACAAGACATTAGGAATATTCCCCAAGCATCCAGGGGAGATGCACATATCCTTTCCCCCATGCATAATGTCTATCAGAATATTCCATTGGCACAAGGATGGATGAATTGGGTGTGTATCTTCAATTCAATCAGTGACATAGTTTAGTATATTGTAGAAATAGAAATATGAAATTTTATAACCTTTCATATACCATTATAAAATGACATTAAATCTTAGAAATTGCTGTAAAACTCCTCAACCATATTTCGGTATTGTTTTAGATGAAATGATGGGTGCATACTCCTATAACTATAGCCGGGATAGCTCAAAACTATGGTCATTATGAACATGTTTCTTCTCCATAACAAGAACACATTATTGATACAATCCAAATGTATTATCAACATATTCCAGAGAAGAAAAAGTCATGGGAATGGGCTTATACTCTGGTTCGAATCGAGGTTCACCAGGTGAGAGGGGAACGTACCTATTGAAGAAGTCCCTAAGAATATTCCAAATGCCCAGGATCAGACTCATATCATCAGTCTGGCTAGGGTTAACCATGTGAGAGGGTAACAATACTTGAGAAAATCATATATTCATACGAAAGAGTTTAACGACATAGTCCAAAGGCCCATTATTAGGCATATATTCCCATTCCACCTAACTCTAACTAAGTGATAATTGAAGAAACATTGGGATGACCTCATATTAATGTCTCTCAATCTTCTTGGAATATTGCAGTGGTTCGTGGAAACTAAGCGCATATTTCTACATTCGTTGATGAACTACTTCCCATGTATCATTCCAAGGAAATAAAAGGGGAGTCTCATATCATTTCTCTCATTGCATTGGTCTTCTGGAATATTCCAATGGGGAATGCTAATTTGGATCAGAATCATAGTCCCCTTCCAACTAGGTCTCAACAAGTTAGTGTAGCACATGCTTCGGTGAAATTCTATATCCCTTACAACAAAGACCAACAACACATCCCAAAGGATAAGGATCAGGTTCAAACTATTTTTTATAGAAGAGGCTCACCATGTAAGAATGGCCAAAACATTAGGTTAGGATCACATTCCTATTATTAATGAGGTAGATAATTGTCATATTCCAGAAGCTTCTCTATGGGAGGATTATATTTTATCAGCACTAAATAGTTATAAGAAACTACCACCATCCATTATACAGCATTCTCACATCCCTACACAATTACAATAATTAATGTTGGCATATTCTATCCAAGATGTAGATCAAGATACATATTCCTAATATACTCAATGATTGTGAATTTGAGGTCATTCGTGACACATTCCAATCACTACAAGGGTTTTTCTAATGAAGAATAAGAACATTATCATGATATTACTCCAAGTGGATGTGAGGATATTGATAGAAAGAACTCTAATCCAAATATCAATAATGGAAATCCTCACCATAGTGATATTTCCCATAGAAAAGGAAATCCTTCCCTTACATGGACACCAATGTATATAGTGTTTTCCGGAAAACTAACTCCAACATATAGATAGGTGATCTAAACATCTGTGTAAACTAGATATGGTCCCCCCATAATCTCCAAGAATCACTCCACTCTAGGTAGTATGTGACACTCAGAAACATATTTTACACTCAAACAAGATGGAGGTATGTAAGTCTAATGATGTGGAGGAGAACATTGATATATAGAGATAGTAAGACAGAAATAACCTCCCCATAATTTTTGGACCCACACTACATCTGACTATGACATCACATATGATCTAGAATAAGTGTTCACTCCAAATCTTCCATAAAAAATGTGGGATACTCATCAGTGACTTAAGGATTAACGTCTCCCTTATCCATAATACCAATGTCACCTTTTAAAAATCAAGATACTCTATTTTTTCTAGACCTGACTGTAATCACCATGGTCATGATCCCAAATGGAAAAATGAAGAGTGGAAATCTGAAACATGTGTATGACCACTACATAAAAATCCATTGGTAGCTACTCTTCGAAGCCACATCATTCATTCATATTTGACAATATAGAAATAATAGATCAGTTCACTTTTCACACCATTTTAACAACAGATCCTCGTTGACTTGACATCCTATAATGTTATACCCTCTGTAGAAATTAGGGTTTTGGGTAACAATCAAGATAGTTGGACACAACAATAAAGTGATTACGCTTCAACATTGTCTGGATGCAATGAACAAAGTAAGAGGATAAAAAATATGTCTTTAAACTAGTCCTATGAAGAAATTAGATATAATTCCATACATGGAGAATGATTTTTTGATCACACAAACAACTTATTTTAATGAATGAATCTCATAATAGGTTATCATCAAACCTAGGTCCTTAGTGGGAATAGACGTACCATATCAAGTGGTCCATAGTATAAATTTCTATAGTTGTTGTACAAGAGAGGACATGGCCGACTAGACCTATTGTTATCCACCACCGCATCCACACCTCGAGTCATCAATTCCCTAGAGGATTCAATACACACACATTAATGCTAAAAAACCCCAACACACTATGCTAGGAGAATTTATATCTCCATCACTATCACCAAGTTGATCATAACATGACGGTGTCCTAGGTAAATTTGTGGTGATTTCATATCACCCCAATCCCGCTGGTATGGGGGTATTTATTTCTCTGTGTCTACCCTGGGAGTCATCAAATCCATGACATAAATCATTTGATCCTCAACTATGGGACCAATAAATGTAATTTCACTGTGAGTAACACCCATCCAGCATGTTTGGGGAAATTTTCCACATCATCTTCATCATAAATATAAATCATTCTTCTCAAGTTTGGGAGGACATGATCAGTGGTCAGCATCCCACATGTTCCTACCGCTATAAAAAACCCACTACTAGTAAAGGCCCATTTGGAAATCATGATCAGAAACATCCTCATGGTCACTATTCATAGACCATGATGGGATGAGTGTATGAAAAGGAGATTATATGTTGTTTTGGTTTCATGAAAAAATGGCCAAATATGGCCAAGGTTTCCAATAATGACAATGATGAAGGCAGATCTGAATCATCCAATTCTGTTGAAATTAATATAACAATAACAATTTCTCAAAATGATTCTATGAATGTTATAATAATAAAAATAGAATATTTTTTAAATTAAAACTCAAATAAATGGGTCCAAAACAAATTAAGCATACCCTAAGGGGATGGTGATCCGAATGCACACACCCAAAACCAGGGAAGTCACCTGAATATAGAACATACAAATAACAAGTTTCAACATCCATAGTAGAATATGTCCAACAAAAAGGGAATGGTGCAGCCACATCCCAATCACCACCCCTAAGAATAGAGTATCCTCCCATGAAGAAACAACTATCACAATATGATATTGACATACAACCTCTCTAATAACTCAATGATCATATAATCTATTGGGTATCATCTTGTAGTTTAAGAGAATATCCTCCTCCCATATGAGTCAATCTTCCCACAAAATCATCATCAATGTTTCATAATTTATCTAAATCCCAGAAGTCATTTTACAAATATGAGAAAGTAGAAAATTATTGTGATTCCCTCCATTGTAGTAAAATCTACTCCTTCACCTGGGCTATCATTCAAACATAGTAAAAATAGAGAATTATAGGAAGAAGATGGTGGGGCGTCTTCATCGACCACATCCTATTCCCTATGGATGATACGTGTAACAAATAGAAATACCCCTGGATCTACATAACTTCATTGATTCCCTTCATACTCAAATGGAAACTATCTATGGGTGAAATTAAACTATACAACCTAAGGGAAATCCATATTACATGTGGGTGGATGAAAATATTTCTCTAACAAATATTAGAAATCATCTCAACAATTAATGGTGTGGGAGATCCTAAACAGCTTCTCACGCACTTCAATTCAAAATATGATCTGATGATGGGCCTTTAAGATCAACATGAGGTGACCATGGTGACTTGTTTTGTTCAGACTCTCACATGGACAGCCTTTATTTGGTAGATCAATTATCTAGTATGATCCATAATAGGATGGGGATACATTATATTTTAACAAAATTTATGAATTAATAACCATGTTTTGCTAAAAAAATCTCATCTCCTTGATGAAGTCCAAGAAACACAAAAATGAGAGCATTTATAACATAATAATCCAGTGGAAGCGTTGAAAATTTCACCAAATTCTCTCAATAATAAGAAAAATTGATGGATCTCTATGATAAAAATATCTAATATAATCTTGAGGCACCTCTAATCCCAATGAATTATCATGTTAGATTCTATTAGTTTTTTTATGAGACATAATATCTTTATGAATATATTCAGTGAACTATACCCAAATATTTTCTCATGTGCTCATCACATGGGAAAAGTCTAGGAAACACATAAGATTCATCTATCACTCTCAATCCAGCAGTAGTTCACATCCATGAGCCTAGGCAGGACCCAAACCTCCCAACACCTCATGTCATCCTAGAAAATCCAATTAATCATCCTAAACTAGAAGAATTATGAAATTTGGGTTGCTCAATATTTTATGAATAGATGAATAAATAGTTATCCTTCTGAAATGAAAAATTTCCATGTTATTTTTTCATAATCATGGACAATAACCTGCTCCTAATACCACAACATAAGAAGCCTGATGAGGTTGACCTCATTGACCATCTCGGCTACTACCCATTCCATATAAGGTTAGGTCATAATATGTAAGAATGCTTAATATTCAATTAAATTATTTATGGAATGGACGATTTTAGATAAGTGGTGTTAGATAAAACCTCAGAATAGGTGGCCTGTATATCCTTTCCAACTTATTAGAAGAGGATGTTTGGAAGAATGTTTTGACTCAGTATCCTTGGATGTTTGACAATTGGATGACTTAGAAAATAGATGACCATGATCATGCCCATCTGAAAGAACGGCTTCGTTCACCCAAAATATCTATATCACCTAAAGGGTGGACATCAGAAACAACTTCAAGGGTGTGCACCACCATTTGATGTTGGAGGTGAAATAAGTGGAAGAGTCATATTCATCTCCAAAAAAAGTTATAACTATTGTATATTTCTTATATGAAACATCTGAATCATGGATACCGCCCCAACCAAATAGAATACTAATCAAAGAAATATATAATCATTGGAAAATTCATTTTGAAATTCATGAATGAACCCTTATCTAGTGATTAATATGACTCACAACTCGAGTTTCATGAATATATCTAGGGAGTGGGGTCCCACGTGCATAGGAACCGAGGATACACAGGAAAACATGTTCATCGTAAAACCCAATATTTTTTCACACCAACACTATGATCATATAATTAGATGAGACCCATTGTAAGGTACTCTAGGGATTAAATAATAGTCATGGAGGTGTGTCATAACCTATTATTAGTCATCACCACCTAATTGTCTTGCATGATATCCTAGCGAGGGTAAGATTACTATGGTTATGTGACTTCCATTCAGTCGGGGAGTCCTCCATGACCCATGCCTTTCGCTATAGATACACCCACGACCATTAACCAAGAACTAGGACCATCTACCTAAGGTATATCAGTTCATGAACTACATTTCTATAAGAAACCACACCTTATGAAGTGCTGACCTCTAGCACAAAAATTATGATATTCTAAAATATATGGTGGTTTCCCCCAAAAAATAAATAAATCATTTATGTTCTTCATCATTTAGAATAATTTGACATCATGTTAATAAAATCCCATGTCTCCATCTCTTTTAATTGGAATGATATGGAAGAGGTTGTTTAGGGGCACATAAAACCCCATTATATTTCAGTAAGGCTCTAAAAAATATCTAAAGGTCATTAATTAAAAATGGATCTATGATCAACATCAACCTAATTTGAACCCTTCAATTATTGAGTTATAGAAAATGGGATTTGTCTCCCCCAAGGCAGGCCACTCTATGGAATGATAAACATGAGAAAATACCTCTCGAGAAGATCAACCTGAAAACCATTTCTTGGTAGATCACATATGAATTTGAGTTTATGGTTTTCCAAAAACACATCACATTCAATGTCATACATGGTAGGCACTAACTCCAAAGCTAGTTGGTGTTACCTTTAACAATAAATCAATATTTGAAATACCTATTCAATGGAATTTTCAACATACTACATGGTGATAGTTCCCCCTTTGAATCCTGTGAAATAATATAAGATTAACTAATAATATAAAAAATAATTCAAACAAAAATTATGGTTGATGATACATAGGTTTCAGTTCCAAAAATCTTGTAGAAAACCCCTAAAACCCTAGGTTTATTCTCAAAAATGATTATTTTCTCCCCATATATCTAGTTAAGGTGATAAACATGGTACCAGAGAACTGAGTTCCTCTTATCTGTAGAAATAGTGTGAAAAAAAACCCTATTTGGAATCTCTTTAAGATTACTTAGGTGGAAGGGGAAAACATTTCTCTTCTCATCACCACCATCACCCTGATATTTATTAATAAGTCCCCATTTTTTCATCTCAATATGAAAATGTATCCCCATACTATAAATTAGTGTAATATGAAGATGAAATCAGAAACACCCCTCCCATATTCGAGGATGGTTTATCCACCACCATTGATGATCTTAAAAAAATAAATGTGGGAATTGAAGAAGACCCACGACATACATTAATTAGTTCTACCATTACCCTTGTAGATAAATAGGTATACATTTAATTTCTTATGAAGCATGAATATGTGTTTTTTGGGAACTATACAAAACCATTTTGGATGGAGTCTTGATGTTGAAATGCACCATCACAGCCTACTCAATGATAATTGAGGCATCAATCAGGCATCCAAGAGGATCCACTCCTCTAATTTCACTAATGTAGAGGCAGAAGTTTACAAATTGATCAAATAAAACTTTTTACAAGAAGTGAAATACACATTATGGTTTTCTAACATCATATTTAAAAATAAATTGAATGGTATGATTATAGTCTACATCGATTTTAGTAAACTTCATAGGTATTTAACAAATGGAAATTTCCCAAAGGAAAATTTCCAATGACAATCATAGATCTCTTTATCAGTTAAATATATGGCTTCTAAGACCATTCCATAATTAATATGTATTCATGGTACAATAAAATAATGATGGTCCCTGAATATGAGGATTCATTGCCTTCAGAGCACCTTAGGGGCTCTTCTATTATTAGGTCATTCCCATTGGGCTAATGAATAAATGAACTAAATAACATAGTGCCATGAATCATGTATTTAAGACATTCCAAGGATGTATATACAATTATTATGTTGATGAAATGATTTTAATCCCCCAAAAGCAATGTGATCACTAAAAATGTTCTCAAATACGATTTGTCAAGTTGTGATAGTAAATTATGACAATAAATCTATGGAAATGTGTTTTCATGGTAACATCTGGGAAGTTCCCCAGCTTTGTGTTGTTCCACCTTAACACTAAGGCTGACCATGATAAGACTACGAATATTCTACCAATGTAACCTCTATAAATATAAAATTAACAAATGGGTTCCAAGGTAGCCTCACCTACATTTGTAAATTCCTGGCCATCATGGCTAGAATATCTCACCCTTCACCAGGATAAATAAGAAGGGATTCACCTACCAATGGGATGATGAATTACATGAATCCATAAAACTTCTCATAATGTATTTAATACAACCACAATTTCTGATCCTCTAGTGTATGGAAGTCCACTCATGTTCTGTGATTTCACCATGAAACACTTATTGGGGTCATTCATTGCATAAGAAAATTTTACTGTAAAAAATTAGAGGCTCTACTACCCTAGTAGAATGATTCTAGGTACATAGACTAGATACTTTAATGTCGAGAAAATTGCCTTTCACTAAAATTCAAAGTGAAAAGGTGAGGCATTGCATTCCGCACCAAGATGTCCATCTGGTCCTCATTGCCTATCCAATCCTAGAAAATACATCAGTGGACACAGATATTCCAGATAAGATGTTCATATATTCCCATGAAACTCCTTGTATGTGGGATATGTATTTTTTTTCTCACCTAACGGAGCCCTATCCAGAAAAGGATAGAAACCCCAAATCGTAATCATTTTTTTTCTTGGGATTATATTTGTCTCATCTAACAACTAATTTTTTCCCTACTCTTTCCACATTCTTAAAGATGCACAATCAATGAGGTAGAAAACCAAGCCCTAACAGCATGGTTAGAACTATCCCTAAAGCTACACGTAGCCTACCCGAATATTAATGGGGATTCAGAACAAGTGATAAATAAGATCAATGGTGAATATTCCAATAAAAATGAATAATTTTCCACTCTCACTCGATAAATCATGGGACTAATGGAATAGTTCCCTGTTGATCTCTCATTATGTCATGACACACAATAAGAGAATGATTGTGCTGATGCATTTGCTAATGTATCTATTATCTTAGAAAACCCTAACCACACGGAAGAAATATTCCATATAAAAAATTGAATAATTCTATTTTTAAACATTTTATATGACATTTACAAAATTATTCATGTTAATACTTCCCTGGGGAATGGTGAACTAATTAATTCCACTAGGAGGATGGAGCCAATAATCAGTTATCTCCAATATAGGTCTCTCTTGATACATTGAATCAGAAGAGAAAAAATTTGGTGTCATGCAACAAAAATCACCCCCATGATGGACCTAATGAAGAGAAATCCACCTATAGTAGTGGATTTGATGGAATCCTCCTCAGATTCATAGTAAAAGGATATATTTTTTCCATCATGGATGAAGCCCATGAATTCTTTTTGTGATACCAATAAATATACAATTAGGCACTCCCATCAAATCTAGAGGATGGGTTGTTTTTTGGGAAACCATGATATAGGACTTTCTGGAATACCCAAATAAATTGATTATTTCCATAACCACGAAATAATAATCCATTAGACCCCTAGAATTACAAAATTTTTCTAAATATTAATGGCCATTTGTCAATTGGGGAAGGGATGTTGTGGGGACATATTTCTCTACACCCACTAAGAATCTCAATTAAATTTTTATTAATATAAAATTATTCTTCAAATGGAGTGAGTAAATATACATAAAATAATTCCGAATAAATAATATCAATAGTTTCATAGAGTCCCATATCATCACCATGATTGGGATCCATCACACAATTTTAATAGACAAGTACAACAAATTCTATTATATAGGGATGGTGAAAATATACCATGAGTAAAATATTGAGTTTAATCACCCATATAACTATTATGTAGAAAAAATGGATAGATAGAGTCCTTCAATAAGAATCTTTCAGATATACTCTAGATGGTGGTGAAAGTGGATAAAAATTCCTATAGGGAGACGCTCTTCCAGGTTTTGTGGACCTACTATACCTCCATTCGTACCATCGAGCTACACTATACTCATTTGTGTGTGGGACTGAGGAAATGTTATCCATTGGGCTTCAGATTTATTTTCTCATAATATCAATTTGTATATAGCTCTTAGATAATGATCTATCACAAAATATCCTAGATGAATTTTGGGAACTTGATGATAAAAGGTTGGACACACTACACAACATATAGTTATATCTAAATATGATCACATGGGCCTTTAATTGGAAAGTTCTTCTTCATTCATTCCTTAATGGAGAACTGGTTTTGTCTCTTAAAATCACAATGATACCAAGGATGAAACCTCATAAGATCGAACCCAAATAGAAATTTCCAAAAATCATACATAAGCTCTATCATAATTGATCCTATACATAGGCCACCATGAATGGAGATCTTGTAACACCTCCCAAGTATGTGTGATTTATCAATAAATACATTACATAGAAATCAACAAGTGTAAATGTCCTAAAAATTCATTAAATTTAATGATATACCTATTATAGACCATGTGATGATAAACTTCTTCGAGATCATCCAAACCACGTTGCAATAAACTGTACAGTGATCATACTAAAAATATGATGATAAACTATATAGAGATCATCCATAACACATGAAGAAAATTTTTTTAGATATCATCCTAACAACATGAAGATAAACTATATAGTGATAATCCTAACCATATGAAAATAAATTATATGTAGATCATCTTTACCACATGAAAATAAATTTTATGGAGTCATCCAAGCTTCACGACACTAAAATATAAGACTAAATCATCACCATGTGATGTTAAACTATAAGTTTCCCCAAATACAACATATGTATTGATTCAATCCATTATATAATACATATTAACACATGAAACTATTTTTTTGTGCCCATATATAGTCTTTCTTTTTTCTATAATGTTAGGTAATCTATATCCTTACTGCAACATGTTAAAATAAACAGCTAATGTTCTTTCCAAATGACATTAAAGTTCAAGGGTTTTAAAGAACTATATTTGGATTTATTGCCATTTAAAATGAGATACATAATGACTCCTTGATCTTAAATTTTTTTCCATAATTCATATAATGAAAAATAACCATTCATTTTCTTTAAATTTATATCCCTAATATAGGAACATTATCATTTCATTTATCTCAAACGGATCATAGCTCACTTGAGTCTGGGAATTTTAGTAAGGGCTTCCACACACAAACAAAAGTTATATTCTTTCAAAAATCACATCATGTTTATGGATTCATGACCATAAATGCATAAAATTAGTGCTCTCCACATGACATTAAACATAACCATTAATGTACCTTACATGTTGTGAAACTGTACATTTATGTTGACCACACATGAGAGGACCTCCAGTTATGATGTTGTTCTCCTAACACACCTTCATTTATTAACAGAGTGTGACATTATTCCTAACGTTATAGGATATGTTGTGATTATCATATCTTCTATCATGGGTAATGTCTAAAAAAATAAAAAAATTCCTCAACATTACATATATGTCATTCCTATGTAGGAGGGTCATATATCCATGAACTATGTGTGTCTTCATTCTCCATCTCCTTAGATAGGTAGTGATTCCCAAACATCCTTTCATGGGCCCAATTACAACATTTTCATTCCATCATGTCAGTTCACATTCTTATGAACCTAATTATGTTAAACTACATTGGATTCCATGAACTACTTATTGATTGATTACTATTTCAAATGGATAAATAGTGATTCTCATATTTCTATCCATAGGTCCAACCACAGTTTCCCTTTTATTTTCCAGAATCCAACATCCTTTCCAAATGAAATTAAATTTCACCGTTCCAAAAGAACTACATGTGGCTTGATTCATGTAATCATAGGATGTGTAGTGACATCTAGATCTCTAATCTGGGGTTGAGAAATAAAAATCAGTGGAAGCAATTGAACCCACAACACATGAGCTAGAGATATAGACTATTTACCATTATATATGTATGTGTGGATTTATAATATAATCATGAGATATGTACTAAAAACTATATCTCCAATCCTCATACAAGATACATCCATCAGTATGAAATACACCTCAAAAACATAAGATACAATCCAAACAAGATCATTTTTATTACATATGATCTAGATATACATTTTGATTTCTTATGTACACAATATATCATGAACACATTTTCCCCATCGGTTCCCAAATCCATTCAGAATAACGATAAAATTTAATGAAAAAATCTTAGTCACATGAATTTATAACTACAAAATGAAAACATCCCCACTAAATGATGACAAACTTCGTGGCGTATGTCCTTACCACATGATGTAAAATTACATGTAAAATTTCCCCACAACATGCTGATAAAATGTTCAAGCCATCACCAAAATTTAATCCTTTTAAAAGGACCACAAGAGCCTTACACCATACTAACATAGTATAGGGTTCTTCCACATTATTTTAATGAACATAAATCCATATTCTTCACATCACAATTAGGAGGGATTTAGATCACTATAATCATTAATGTCCCTTGGAATAGATAATGATATTCAAGGGACCATTATATTAACTATTAATTAGTACCTATATCTCCTAAATATATGCCTATTTTCGTCAACCAAATGCAAAAATCTTAAAAATGGCATTCCAATCCTTTTGATCTATGAAAATACCATGAAAGAACTCAACACATTGATGTGATCTGAAAAATCCCCTGAGTGATTGTCCCATATCATTACTCATGAACCATGATCCTTAATCCATGATTCAAAGAATTTTCAACTCCCTCTTAGAAGCTTGTTGGGGTACTCTTGACCATGGTTATCCTAATTAGGATCTAGTTTATCATCCCCCATATTACGTCCTTAAGCATCACAAGTAAAATTTCATATACATTGGTCAAAATTATATGACCATAAACTCTTTCCTATATTGGTCCAAATCTCATGAAAATAAATTTATAGTGAATGAGACATAAAACATGTCCGATTAAAAACACAAAAATAGTGGGATGATCATTGTTCATGCATTCTATCACTAAACTCATCATCTCCAATGTTTAGGAATAAATAATGGGAAAATTAATTCAGAATAAAGCTCATAGGGTCTACCTTGTAGAATGAGTAAAATTTAAGAAATGGTCATTGGAACCATTGGTTCAGGAAAAAGTTATGGTAATGAGTTTTTACATCACCATTCCATGAGAATATGTTCTGTAGGTGGCGACACAACATTTAGGGTGCTTAAAACCTTCCTAGATATTATTGTTTCCATAAGTCACATTTCATGATTTGGGTGCCATAGGGCCCCGCATCATTCCAAGTCCCTTGGAAAGGATAACTAGATTCAAGTGTCACTTTATGGGTTGTGCATGTATGCATATGACTCTTGTATATGCACCTATTTTCGTCCATAAAATTTTTCAATTTTTGAATTCAAATTTCTTATCATTTTGAGCCCTTACATCATTTTGGTATAACCCAACACCACAATATGTTTTGGTTCATTCCTGATTTTTTTTCATATCATTCTCATAACCCAATAACATTGGACCATGATACAATATCCTCATATTGATGTATCTAAAAATATCTTAATTCCAAGATGCTATGTCACCTTCTTTTGTTCCCTTTCCCAAAGAAAAAATGTGGAACTCCACTCCAAAAGGTTGTGTGGTCCACAGCTTGTGTTTCAAACCACATGGAATAGGGATCAATCTTTATAACATAAGATCCAAATTTCCAAAGAGTTATACATCCCTTATTGGATGGATTTCCTTCCATCCCCATCCTCATCATTTTGAGGGTTGATTCTTCCCTAACCATTCATAGACCTTGGAAAGAAGTGGATATCACCTTTTTCTTGACCACTATTCCAACATATAAGGTTCTTGACCCCCAACTAAAGGAGAATCCTTCTTGTAATAAATTATATTTAATCCTTGTGATCCCAATCCACACCCCGATGGAACCTGGCATATCAATGTTATATAGTTCATCCATATCATGTATTCCCCATCCCATTTTTTGAAACACAAACTTCTGTGTTTTGATTTACATCATCCATACTCCAACCATCTGGGTGGAACTAGAATCCCATGATTTTTTTCCTCTACTGATATTACCTCCATAATTCATTCAATGCCCCTAGAAAAGATACCTAGCTTCAAGAGACCATTTTCTTTACTATGCTTGTATGCCTATGTCTCTTGAATATGTTCTTATGGTCATCAAACTAATGCATCACTCTACAAAAAGGGAAATTTGATCCATATAAGACCTTGAAACACTATTGAAGAACCCATTACCTTAGTGTTTTTCGGGTTATTCCTATAACTTCTGCACTATATTGGTCAATTATAGATCAGGTCCAAACTAAATGACCCTAAACTACAATGATATATTGTCTAAGAAGAAAGGTACTTAAACTAAAACTATAGAGGTTCTATGATAAAACGCCCTAAATAGAGTGATATAAGGTTCGAGCTAAAATTCCCAAAACATCAATAATATATTTTCCATGATAAAATACCCAAAACTAATGTGATGTTTCTAGAATATACCTAATTTAGAATTGATACCTTTTCCCCATGGATTTGGAATATTTGGAAGGAAATTTGTTGATTCCCACCAAATGTTCATTGGAAAATCCATAAAGTGAAAAATAATTTGATATTGGTATAATTTTCCTACAAATCAAAAGGGTGGAGTGGGTGGTCAAGACTCACAGATTATGTAAGACTCTAAGAGACATTTGATCATGTGACCATCATAGGTTCATGGGACGAAACCATGTGAAACATATAGATTGAGTGATATCCTATGAAGCCCCTTGTACAAACCTATATAATCTCATGAAGGTTCATTTGAAATCCATTGGTCATGCATAAGTGTCTGGATGAGCGTCACTAGATCACACGATTTCTTAAACGATTGGCGCAGGGAAATCTAGATGAAAATCCTTTGAAAATAGGATGAAAATGTCAAAATGGGGGAGGTCTCTGGAGGGTTTTAAACTCATGTAATGGATTAATGATGGGGAGAATGGGTTTCCTTGACAACATTAATGAAATATCAAAGGACCTTGAATCCATTTTAATATAAAAAAATGAAATAAATGTCGAAGAGGTGGGATTCATTAGCAGTGATAAACATCATGTGATGCACCCATAAAATCCCACAAGACACCGCCATACCGTAGAAACATATCTGCCTCATCACACAAAAGACTAATGGAATGTAATCTTCATCACATGAAGAGCCTCATAAATATCCAAGTAAACCCCACGTCCCCTTTACATCCCTAAATAAAATTAAATCGCATTTCCTTTGAAATGTTCCAGAATCTTCATATAATTTTTATTAGTCATAGACACATCACTAACAGGTAGATTAACTTTCATGGAAATTACTCCGGAAATTTTTTATGACTCTAAAACATTGTAATAAATAAAAAAATTATGAGGCAGGAGCCTCTCATTGTCATAAAACACTTGAGACATGCTATTGAAATCTGGAGCATTATCTCATAGGACCCTGTGAAAATTTTTATTGATCTCATGAAGGACCCCTGATAAGCCATCTCTAACTCATAGAATCTTTCATAAAAGTCCCATTATATCATGAAAAAGCCTTACAATTAGTGCCATGATCACACAAAGTCACATGGATAGTTCAATATTACAATATATAAGTCCTTCAACACACCCACAAGATTAAAATAAGTCCCAATTAATTTGAAACAACATAATTAAGGATCTGTTTATCGGATGGACTCGTGGTCCCCAAAATTCATGCCATGTTGTAGAGTAATCAATTGAATACATGCATGAATAGACATGATGTCATATCCCTTCACTAACTTTGGCCTAAACACATTCGATGTGAACCTCAAAAGTTTCAAAGAACTAGGGTGTTGAGGCCTACAAATCCCCCACATTGGATGAATAGTATTCCACTGTCAACACCACTACTCTTGGGAAGATAAGTCAACCATTTTTCATCCAAGAACCATAGAGTATTTATTTAAGTGATGTATCTTGAAACTGAAAATATTTTCATCATTTATGATACCCTTGAATAGCTAGAAAATCATAACACATGAAAAGACTCTTCGTGTGATCACTAATAGATCATGTGAAGGACATCTGGTTGGACATGTAGAGGAAATCTTACACACCCACTGAATCATGTGAGACATAAAAAAATCTATCAGTGAAAAAATATAAGGAATTGAATTATAAATTCTAGAAAAAGGATAAAATACGTGATAATTGAGTATGAAAATATACACTGGTCATTATGCACTTCGCATGAACCGCCCTAGTCATTTGACAACACCAGTACATGTCACCTAGATAACATGAAAACTTTTCAGAATACCATTTGGATCATTCTATGTATAGTGGAAATGTCAAATAAAGTAGCATGGTGTCCCAAGTCTTGCCACCCGCATCTTGTGAAGCCCTTCGAGATCACCATTCAAGACCTAAAATGTCCTTAATAAATTTTTTCTAATTCATATGGAGGCAACAATTCATGTAAAATAATCTCATTTTAGTACCCCAAATATGTCAAATAAATCTTATGACACCCTATGGACACATCATCCTAGTTCATGATTACCTCCATATATGTTGTCCAGGACATGTTATACCCTCTGATACATTTCGCATTGATTCTCGCAATAACCCCATTTTTGTTATCCATCTCTTTTTATGACTCTTGGGAATGTTATATTGATCAGGAGATGCCATATGTGTAGGTCATTCATGTCATGTGATGGATGAATGATCAACTGGCCAGTTCTTTTAATGTCTCATTGGAAAAGTCAATTTGACCAAAAAATTGTGTGTTGACATGTCAAGAAGACACTCTCCAACATTTCAATAGGGAATTCAAGGCATGAAAAGTGGTAAAATAATGCATGTAATAAAGAAGATAATGACAGGTTAAAGTGGGCATCCCATAATTTAATGACCTTATTCATCCTTGGTGTGGAATCTCAGATTACAAGTGTCATATCATTTAGTAATCCCAGAGGGATGTAACTACAATGACATTGATTCCTACCATAATTAGGACTCATAGTGTATCTTCTCGAGGTTCTTGATCTATATTAATCTTCCAAGGGAGATCCTAGCACATAAGTCTCATATTTTTTAGCAATTCCATTTATTAAATTTTACCCATTGTTTCTCAAAATGAGAATGGATCACGTGGGCTTAGGAAGTTGAAATAATTTTATCATCTACACCATAAACCTGTAAAATGACCAATGCAATGTCAATGTGTATGCTCCGTTCAATAGATCTATGAGGACTATGATTCCTTCCATAATATAGATACACATGATTCATTCCTAAGGCTAGAGACTGAACTCAAATGGGAATCCACATCATCATGGGCCGCACCATATCTATGACATTTCAACCATTTGGACTCAATCAATCCCATGGACCAATGATTGTCCCTAATTCATTAGTGTGATGAGATAAAGTAAACTATGATGACTCTAATTCTTTCTATAACTAGGATACGTCAGATACATCTCTATGTCCAAAACTCTGTATTATATCATGAGGGAATCACTACAAAAAATTCCTGCATCTGTATACAGTGAGACAAGTTACTAGATATCCCTTGATTCATTAAATGGTAAAATCACATGTGAGAATATGTCAAAATAGTCATATGATTCAAATGAAGATTCTCTTCCTATTTTGGAAATTTCATCACGTAATATCAGATGAGTGGCATGATATAGCCTCCCCAATGGGAGGAAATATACCATGGGGTTGTTCCCAAAGGTGTGAATGAACTATGAGAACTCTGGTTTCAATAAAAACTATGATATGTAGGAATCCTTTCTCCAGATCGAGCTCAAATGTGAACCAACTTCATTGTATATCCTCCCATGTCTCAAATATAAAAAACATTGAGACTCAAACACTCCCATGGGGTAATTATTTGACCTCATCATTCAGTGGAATAAGAATCCAAATGAACTACAGTGACTCTGATTCTCCAAAAAAATTGGATATGTAGGAAATCTACTCAGATTCAGTAATGAATATCTAGTGCCCCAGAGCCCTCATATATATCCTTTTTGTAAGATGTTAAGAGGTGCGGGTTTCAAAAACATCTTTTGTTTTGATTCTTTCAATAAAAAGGACTTGTAGGCCAACTCATTATTTCTCAATCCCCACTTCATAATATTAACTGACTTTCTACATGATATAAAATTTTAAATTTACAGGTTATACGGATTTAGGGAATAATTAGTTTCTCATTAACAGAAAATATATGAAAACTCATAGATATATAATGATGGATTCACCAATAAGATATCTTCCATATTGAAAGTCTGTGAGATCAAAATCAATATTCTCTAATATATAAACCAAATAATGAATTTGGACAAGGGTAGATTCATAACTAGCATAGAATAATTGGTCGTGGTTTGTGACTTGGATATCATCATGCATAGTGTGAGATCTATTCTAGGAATCATGAATATGTGACACATTTAAATTCTTAAAATCTCTGATCCATTATATATTTTGTGATCATTTGACCATGGTATGGTCAAGTGAATAATTTAATTCACTATGCATTGATATTGATCCCATGAAATTCATGTCATTCAACCACACAACCATTGATGGACAACATAGTTCAAGTGACTCACCAATGATCACAATCTAGATTGGATGCATGAATTTCCCATGAGAAGTTGTTACATGATGGGGTCACGTTATTAGATCAAGTGAACAGTCCTTTGGATGAGGATACATGGCATATTATTCTGAATAATATACACAGATGAAAAAATTTTATATCTCTCAAATATTCCATATCATAGATGGAATAGTCAGCCATTATGACCTTCTAATTGTAGATCACCTTACATAATACCAAAGATCTCTCGAAAGATAATAAGATGAATGGGAGACCATTAAGTATAAGCACAAGGGTCTTGTGTGGTAATTTACTTAATCATAACCACGTATTCATTCCCTCTTCTATTCATACATCACTTATGAGTGTGGGGGTGAATCTGTGGATGCCTCCCAAATAAGATTCAACATGTTTTGGGACATAGAAATTCCCAAATAAAATGAATTTTCATTCTAGAAAGTAAATAATAAATAAAAAGGCTATAAATCAAGAAACTAGGTCACACAAGTTATGTGACATTCAAACATACTCATGATATAAGGACCCTAGAAACATCACATGAATTTGATATAAACATTACATGACTATTCATTGAAACTTTGAATCCCATTATATAAATCCTGTAGATCAGGTAAATCCCCTTAGATGACACTATCTGGTCATGTGACGTGTCATTTGACAATCTCTTGATAATATTCAAGGCATTTATGTGACATAAATATAGAAATGATGGGATCTATAGGTAATGTGAGTTAAATTGATCATTATGTGACTGGATCATGTGCATCACTTGATCAGTTAATAGATCATGAAAAAAAATAGTCAATTGGTTAGCTAGATCATTCGAAATACATATAGAATCCAAGAATGGTCACTTGATTGCACTCAAATACGTTAAAATATATCATTAAGGACATTTGATATTTTTCCCTTCATCTAATGAAGGCCCTCAGTCATGTCACCCTTTACTTGTAATGTCCCTTAGACATGTCATATTTATCACATGAAGGCCTTTAAACGTGTTTCTATTAAAAAACATGTCATTAAATCATTGAATTCATGTAATAAATTCCCTAATATTAGATATTCCGAAAGGATATCGTGACAGAAGAGGCTAGTAATGACAAAGTGATTTGATGATCATTTTTTATAATGTGATAAAAAGATGACACCATCGATGACATGTGACTTAGACACACGAAGCAGATGAGGCATTATCATATTATGAAAATATTCCCTCCATCGACTCACACCATGATATAATACATAATCATCATGAATTGTGGCATAAATATAGTGAACTAATTACTATAAAATATCCACATGACACACATGTATTCATATAGAGAGTAAATAGAATGGTTTTCAAATTAGTGGATTGAAATATATAAATTTCATTTCAACTGAGAATCACCATGTGTAACTAAATAGATTACACATTAGGTTTATGTTCTTCACATAATTAGTTCATTATTCACATGAAGGATTTCAGTAATGTTAGAAAGACCAATTGAAGGGCAGTTAGTGTGTTGTATTGATCATGTGTTACCTTAGTAGAAAAACACCAATAAAAAATTGAGTATTTAAATCATAGGAGGATTAAAAATATAGATTATTCATTTAAAGGAAAATACACTTATTATCATGTGATGGGGTCATTCATTTCTCAATATATATTCATTAATCATGAAGTGAACAACATTCATGTCTGCCTAATTTTGAAACAAACTTCATACATATCATCTGGATCATGTGATGCCCTTTGAACATGTTGGTGAAATCATGTGAGAGCATACGAATAGGTCTTTTGAGTTCATGTTAATCCCCTATATATGTCGTCCTGATCACACGACAACACTTATACATGTGAATGAGTTCATACAAAATTCCAATTCCATGTCCTCAAGTTCTCCTGACATTCCTATGACAAATTGGGATGATCATGAGATGAATTTTGGGAATGTAATCATTGATCATGTGAAAAAACCCCATATTTTCAATCCAGTTTATTTGAGTCCCTTCATACATGTATTTATTATCACACGTGATAGCTTCCAACATATCTATCTTATTAGATATAAATCCTTATAAATTTTTGGCAAACATTGTTAGACATATCAGTGTCGTCAAACATACTTCCTCTGGCATTATTTGAAGATTCCCTCATACACATAAACCATGATTGACATACATCCTAATACATGTAATGTAGAGACCATCAGATATTTCAACCTTGTTAGATAGAGCTCCTAAAACATTTTAGGTATACTCCCTCATAATTATTTGTCTTAATAGAGAGACATCCTAGGACATGATATGTTGACACCAATTGATGTTTCATCCTTGTAGAGAACAAAATATATTGATACATTCCATCAAGCCCTATAAACCCAAAATTAAGATTCTTTGTCTGAGAACTAAATCATTATTATCCTAGAGTTTGTAATAGGATGGGGTTACACACATATGTAACTGTATTTTTTTTATTCTCTCAAAAAGACTCTATTTAATCTAATCATATCTTTTAACCATTCATGGTCACCATATCTAATCATATATTAGCATATACAAAATAAATATATTCCCTTTGTCTTTCATAGGATTTGGTATGCATATGTGACATTGGTATCTTCTTTGGTGCAATTCCCTTATCTTTCTATTTACTTTATCTCATTGGACCGGCCTCATTTGGGTATACTATATATCCACATCAATAGGTTGATTATGAACATAATTCAACTATGAGGACTATGATTCCTATTATAAAAAGGATACAAAGTAGACCATCCTAAGGATTGACAACAATATAAAATAAGAATATCATGGTTTCCCTTGTGATTTCATATCCTTTGTTCAATTTATAATTATATTCTACCACGGATTCTATAAAATGTATGTGCCACATCTAAATTAATTTTGACTTAATCCATATAATAACTTATTTAGCACACTGATCCTGACTCACATGATCTTATGAACCTGAAGCGATTGGGGAATTGGAATAACAAACATCCCTCGGTAAGGGAATCCATAGTGAGTTAACCCCACTAAAATATCATGGAATCCTAATTGTTTAATCCCTCCACAAATCCAACGTAGATTCTCATAAAAAAAATTTGATCTTATTCTGCATCATTTTCCTTACACTAAACATGAATATAATGGGTTTAGAGAATTTTGGGGATCCTATCAACAACATGACACAAATATCTCCCAATCATGGGTAACCTTCTTGGTATACTGAATTGAACTATGCGGAATCTGATTCCTATTATATGTGTGATATGTTGGATGCCTTCCTAAGGCCTATGGTCCGTACTTAGTGCTTTAATTGAATCATGTAAATCTTGTTCACATGATTATAAAAATCATAAAATTATCCTATACAATCTATGTGGGTTTAAGTTTCTATTTTCCAATGATATATGGGATTCCTACTGGTGGTTCAATTAACATCCCAAACACCAATCACCTTCGTAGGTGGATGTAAACTCCTTAAATTCTGGATATAAAACATTAAACCACATGGAATACGATAATATAAATAATTAATGGGGAATATATAGATAACCTATAATACATATAGATGGTTCCATTATTGAATATAATCTTGTATATACAATGAGTCAACACATGTTCTTTTAATTTGGGAAAAAATATCATACTAGGATTTGGGAGAGATTCATGGACATTTATTAAATCTAAAATGGATTATTATATTAAGAAATAATCTCTACCTAATTAGTGTGATGATCTTGAACTCCAATCATCTTGATTAATGTTATTGTACATGTTTTTTAGGGTTTGATAGCCTCATATTTCCATCATCCTTTAAAAATAATTGATGTAGCTCGTTATGAATGTCAGAGTTGGGGGAGTTCCATTATAGAAAAAATTTGTGAAATTTAGAAGAATACCATTAGAATTGTTATTCAACTCGATTTTTTTAAAAAATTCAAAAGCGTAGTAGATACACAATATATATGAAATTATTTTCATAATATAAACTTGTATCTTTGAAGTGTAAATGATAAAAATCCCCCTTTCCCCAAGTCCAACATACATCGTATGCCTTTATAATATCCTTTATAATAAATTTAGATTAATTATAATTATATAGTAGAATATTGTTACTAATTATTATACTATATATGATTCAATTATAATAATATATCTCCTGTTTATTTACAATTATTTCAAGGCATCACTATCCAAGGTGTTAGCTCCTCTATTTTACTTTTATGTTATGGTTCTATAGTCTCGGTCTTTTTACCTTAGTAATGGATTAATTAAATAAAAAATATTAATAATGTCATAATTATTTTATTTATTCATTATATAATAATTTATAACTAACCCTATAATGTAGTGATGAAAAATTAATAACATCACTTCATGGAGAATATTGTTTATACATACACAGAATTTTTTTTCCACTTATCGATAGATGGAATAAAATAAAGTAAAATAATAAATCAACTATAAAAAATAATTATTTTATAAAATACTTTTTGATATTTTTTAATTCTATACCTTTTTACATCCATGTAAATCATAATCGAAAAATCAATCACATCTCTCTATAGAGGTGGCAGTCCAAATTTATGCATTAGCGACATTTTCATTTTACAACAGATGAGATGTTATGATGGGAGATAATATATAATAATTTAATAAGAATCATTTTATTAGGGATACCATATATATTCATTAATCCTCTTTTTATAACCATCCACATAAAAGTGTGATGAAAAATAAACTGTGTGGTTACGTAGAGATGGTAGGTCTTATTTTTGAATGAGCAGTGTTTACATTTTCCAATGGATGGAAAATGGTGAATAGGGGTTGTTCCAAATTAATAATAAAATTAATTTATATTTAATAAAACTATGTTATTATACAATAATGGAATTTTTATAATTCAATGAATTATATTGTAAAACAAAATAAAATAACTCGATTAAGAGTTATACCTCCCCCTTGAAAATCCATGTTTGGCTTACACATTAATCCTTATACAATTTCATAATAATGAGAACATAGCCTCTAGTTCATGGAGAAGAATGTTAAAAAAATATTTTATTTGATATTTGATGATTGAATAGTATATTTAGATGGGTATAATAGACTATAGTTTGTGTCATGTTATATGGGAGGTAGATGATGTACAATGAAATTCTCAAATGATTAAAATATATTAATTCCTTAATCAAAGGAAATGTATCCAAAATTACTAATATCATAATATAAGAAGATATAGGGAATAATATTTACTATAAAATATGTTCTAGAAATGTTTTTATGTCATTTTAGCTCTTAATATATTATTTTAAACCCATTTTACTTTATTTAACTCTAAACATCAGAGCTGAATTATTTATTGTAATGTTGTTGGAAATAATGAAAAAAAATGAATGTGGCCTCGTTAATTTTATTATAAATTATGATTATCAATTTTGAATCCATTTTAACATATATTATATTTATAAGAGTTATAAATTAATTTTTCAATTAACGCATAAAACATGAGCAAAAACAGTTTTCCACAAAAATTAATTTTAACTATAAAAATATTTTGTATTGAAAAATTATGCCTAATTTAAATTTTAATTAAAATAATATGATTATATTTACTCAATAAAAAATATTTAAAATTTAAAATAAATTAGAAACCAAATAGTACATTGTGAATACTTGAATGGGAAATACTATTTTCTAAAAATCGGTATTTTTTTCTTTTCCATGAAAAATTATACTTTTTAGAAATTTACCAAATATAATATTAATATGTATTTGATTTTCAAAATTCAAAAAGGATTTTATTTTTATAATATAAAATTTATAATTGTGGTACAAATTAATTATAATATTATTTTAAAAATATTAAAACAATTTTCAAATAACAATTATTTTTTATGAATAAAATGTTTTCCATAAAAATTGAGTTCTTATTTCTTAAGAACCTAATAATAAATTTTTATTTAGTTGGAAAATTATATATATATATATATATATATATATATATATATATTTGTGTGTCAAAATATGGTTCTTTTTTGATAAAATGATCATTTTTGTATAATTTTAATTGAAATTTTTTTGTGCTCAATGTTATGTGTGTAATATTCTATCAGAATTAGAATTAATTTTAAAACAAAACATAAACTAAATTAATAGGTTATTATATTTTACACTAATTATAAAGATTGTTTCCCCACATATTAATTTAGTTTTTTATAAAATTAATATAACATGTTAAAATAATAATATATAGACTTTATAATAAAATTTGATTTTTGGTATATAACCAAGAAACCTATTATTCATGTATTTCTATAAGACTTGTACTTGGAACAGTGTTTCTAAAAATTTACCTTGGTAGTTCATTGTTACATTCAACATAATACATGCAAGATTTTTCTAAATTTTTATTATTTTTGATAAATATTATTACTATTGGGATAGAAGATATTAGAAAGTGTAGTTAATGATTTCATATCATATAAGCATGATTTTATCATTCAATCTAAATCATCATGTTCCTAATGAATTTTTCATACCAGATGTAATGAAACTAATTTTTAGATGACTATAATATCCAAAAAATGATGAAAATTTATTTTTGAAATCTAAAAATGAAATGTTTAAAATAGATATAATGAATTAATATAGAAATAAATCTTCATAAAATTGAATACCCTAAATCATAATAGTGATGAAAGAACAATTTAAAACACAATTATGAATGATTAAATTTAAATTGAGAAATTGAAATGGATTTATCACATACTCTTCCAAAATAATCTCATTTAATAATTTTCATCAAAATTATTCTCATATAATTTTAATTCTCTTCAAAATCATTATATTACTTTCAATATATAATTAATAAAAAAAATTACGGTTATCCTTGATGGTTGAGGAATTTTTTTTCACAAGGCCTTATCTTACAAAAGATAATGCACTAGATATCAGTATATTTTTAACTTCCTTTTGAAATTGTGAGCATGATATAATTTTTTGAAACTTATAAAGAACTATCATTCCATTTAGAAAAAAATCAACTTATTCCTTGTGCATTATTAGTTTTTGTGATGTTTAATATTTTTACATCTATAATCCTTTTTATCTGAAAATTCATGAAAATAAAAATTTATATTATTGTTAGGAAATCTATTGATGTTCATATTTTTATTAATAACTCAATATTTTTGGATACATATTATCATAAGATCTATAACACTAGAATATATCCTATATTTATACACCATATTGGTAATGATATTAATCATGTCCATATATAACTTCACAATCATGGACATGATATACTTATATCTAACAATCATTGTATTGGAAATCTAAATATGGAAACACCCAAATTGACTATTCATGTAGATTCACTTACTTACTATAGGTTCTATCCCAAAATAATTATTCCCCAATAGTTATCCTTAATAAATCATGAATGATGACCCATTTAATTAAAATTACAAATAATCTCAAATAATTGAAGTGATTATCAAAATTATCATGTTTGAAATGTAGATCTAAAATATACTTTAAAGGGGTCCTATTAGACATGACATGATACCAACTATAAGGACCCATCTCTAGTAACCAAGATATGGTTTTTTACTTTGTTACATTGTTATGGGATACAGTGGATCAGACCTTGAATGATTTATTATTTTAGTAGTCTATGGAGAAAAGACACATACATGATTTCCATATTGAATTTCAAATATAAAACCTAGCATGAAAAAAATTATTATAACCTCAAAAATCATCTAAACATTTCATATTCATATCTCCGATAAAGGAAAATAAAAAAAGGGTGAACAAAAATGTCCAGTAAGGATAAATATAGTGAATATTATCTTGACTAAAGAATGTAAAATCAATATGGTAGAGTCAATAGTCTAAACATATCCCATTCAATAAATAAAATGAGTTCAATTAATACCCATGGAAAATATCAACACAATAAACACAATTATAATGGAAAACTATTCATAATAAGGGAAATGAATAAATTTGGACATTCTTGAACTTTCAATCAAGGACCCTCAACTATGATATCATGAATCCTACCATCAAGGCCTCTAATCCAAGACATCATTCTCAATAAATGGATATTTATCACCTTAAAATAATCACTCTATTTTAATTTTAAAAATAATATAAATTTGATAAAATAAAATTAATAAAATTGGTAAATATTAGAAATAATATTTATTCATAATATACTAAAATCCATTTTTAATGAAAAAATAAGTTTGAAACAAAAAATAAATTCAATAAAAATTAAATGATTGTTTATTAAGAATTAGTAAATTATTTTTTACTTAGTTGATAAATTTTATATATATATATTTAATAATAAAATTATTCATATTAATACACTCTAATTCAATTTTATGGATATAACAATTATATGTGAATAATTTTATTATATTATTTCTTTATTCTTAATTGTGTGCATGTAACCATACATTGTAAATAATATCATCTGTAAAAAAAATTATAATAAAAAATGCATCCATATTATAATAGTGAATTCTTTATTTTAATATTTTATTTTCATCCTTCTAACTTATATAGTATGATTTCGTACTATTACCAACATCAAAGAATTTACCTTATTTTTTGTCCTATTATCAAAAAATATATTCATTTTAATCATATCACAAAGAATCCATCCTTTTAAAATAGAAATTCAATTCCATCATCATTTGGTTGATTCATTCATAGTAACATGTACATCATTAAGTTATTCATTAAAGTGTTGTTTATCTTCATCTTTTCCTCTATAATGACTTTCTATCTATCTACTCTTATAATGAGTGGCCAATAATTTAAAATGGTCATTAATAATTCCTTTCACTTATTAACATCCATTAATATCATTATTTTTACTTTCATGTGTTAATAAAATCCTCTATCTAAATTATATCGACAATACTTTTGATATTATTTTAATTTCAATTAACAAATAATTATTCTCCTTTCCTTTATATTTCTTCTTATAATATATTTGAGTATTTAAATTAAACATATAGGTTAGTACGTATTATGAGGTAATTCTTATCATAATGACCTGGTTGGTCACACCGTACCAAAAATTCATCCAAATATTATAACTTTCTTCCAATATTTACATTAGAATTTTCATATTGTTTTTGAACATTTTTTCTTTGAGTGGGTATACTTCACCATAATATCTACAACCCAAATACTCTTTAATCATTGTAAAATTGAACAAAAATATCCATTTTATTTTCCAAAATCATCCATAATTTTAAAAATATAAATAATGTTATTACTTTCCACTAAACACTATTTCTTCTTAATATAATATCTTTTTGTTATTATTATTTTTATCCATCAATTGTGGTGCCTTTATTTGAACCCAGTCAATGTGAAACCTCCAATACATATTTCTTCATTATGATTCTCTTTAACATTCTTCATATATCTCCATTTGTTGAATCTTTCTCCGACACATTATATTTCCAATAATTAATATGTTTTTGAAATTTTTTTCCATTACCAGAATTTCAACATTTACCTCCAATGTATTTGAACCAACTTTTTCAATCATATTCATCTCAGATATTTCTTTAATATATTTAATTTAATTATAAAATTTATATTGAAAAATTCATAATAATTTTGAAACTACCACCAAATTGAATTTAAAAATTCTTATATCTTTATTTTTTTATTTACCAATCTCTTTCATGAAAAAATTCAAATTATAATCTTCAGTAACTAAATTTTTCTAGCTATTAACTCATTAATATTATTTAAATCCTATAAAGTATATATTATTTTATATTTTCTTAATTATTGATATTCTTTCAAAATATTCAATTCCCCTTCACTATTTCACTAATACTTGATTGGATGTTATTGTGTTCTCTGTTTAGAAATAAATTTATTTAATTTTTTTGATAATAATTGTGGGGAAACCGAATTTATTAAAACAAAAAATATCTCCTTTTGAAAAATAGGAAAATAAGGAACCCCTTACAATGAAAAAATGGAAACAAAAGCACCATCAGTGCACAATGGCCTTACATGAACCCAACCGCCAAATGAGAAACAATGATCAATAATATTTTTTATCATCTTATTAAAACCTAGATAAGAAAATTATTTTCATTGGTTTAGGAATATTTCTTCCTTTACCTTTCAATGAAACACTTGTTAAATTTTAAGGACTGTTTCACAAAGGAAATATTTTTCATCCCATTATAAAATTAAAAATAATATTCTTCATTAAACCTTTTATAATTAATTACAAATATCAAATATCTATACAAATGAAATATTTATGTGTAACATTCCCTTTATAGATCTCTTTTCATGTCTTCACACATATTGAAATGGATGTCATGAGTCTATCAAATTTTATTTCGGAATTTCATTTTTCATAAACACATCTTTTGACCTTCTCTTACAGTATTTAATGTATATTTCCCTTTCATACTTAATCATATCTATTCAATAAAATTCCTTCCACATGTAAATAGTAATTAATACATATTAATGATCGTGGGAATCTGATTAAAGTTTACTGAATTAATTTTATCTTTAACCATCATTAAAATTCTGAAATAAAAAAATTTATAATATATGAATCCCTCTACCCAAACTCTAATAAGATATTTCATTTTAAAAAATACATATAATAATCAGATACCACATGATAATGTCTCACACAAATAGTTATAATTCTATTTAATGTGGTGAATTAGTTAATTCCCATCATTTTTTGTGTGTCCTTTTACAAAGTTAAATTAATTTTCATGTTAATAAAAAAATTATGAAAAATATTCTATAAACATTTAAATTAATAAAAAAAATAATAGATATAAAATTTTTTGGTTCACGACTCAAAATGACCTACTAAATCTTTATCTTGGTCAAAAATAACTTTTGATCACAAGATCTACTTGTTTTAACATATCAGATAAAACAACAAGGATTATCCTTGAACAAATTTTACATAATGAATTTACTAAATTATTTAATGTTATATTGAATAAAATTGAATAGGTACTATAAGATATACAAACAAGTGAGACTTCACCCAATATAGACTACCATCAAGTTGTTTTTTAACTTATTCATTTTCCACTTCTTATTGTTCTATTCTTCTTTTTATTTCTCATCATGTTTATCTTCTATTTATAGCAACTACACAAACTCTATTATTCTTATAAACCTATACTTCTATTTTCTATTAATATTTTATTCAATATATTCTATTAATCTTAAAATAAAATGATATATCTAATTTCATTAAAATATCAATTGTCAAATAAAATCAAGTGACTAACTTACACTTCACTATTCCCACTTTTTATTGATTTTTCATATCAATGAAAATAATTTCAATCATCCTTATATATTATTTATTGAATTAATAGTTTTAGTATGTGTATAACATGAATCACTAATTTGGTTACATGATCACATGGTTGTCGTAAGCCAATGTCAAAGAGATTTTTTTGAATCATGGAATACTAGATAGTGCTAACCAAGGACATTTCTTATGGAGTTTATATTTTTCAATTCATTACTATTTTATAAAATTATGTAATTTTTTTTTAAATTTTTTTATGGCATCAAATAATGATATTGTTGGAACCATGGTCATCTATGCATGAATTGGAGTATGTTTTGTGTTTGTTGTCAATCCTCAGTGGAAGATCAGAACGTGTAATAGCAAAGTGATCATACAGTTCAAGCAGACAACAGTATTGAAGATGGCGTCGTTTCCCAGTGTTTTCCAAATTTTTGGGCCTCAAAACATGAAATATGAAGAAATGTGTTTTTGGAAAAGAGACTTGCATGCTGAGGCCTTGGAGTCTTGGAAACTTGTGCGCCTGATGTTTTTCAGAATGAGAACATGAAAATATGACAAAGGAAAGAGGGTCGCGCAAGTATTGGTTTGGTCGCGCAAGTGACTTGCGCACCGTGAAAAGACATGTGCGCCATCGCGCAGGGTATCCGAATGCCTATAAATAGAGGACCACACCTCCTCATTCGACATGAACTTTGGACTTGAATAAATTCAGAGCTCCCATCGCACAGGTGTTGAAGTCGCGCAAGTGTTAGTGGTCCGTGCAAGGTGAATCATCGTAACAGTTGTGTGATTCACATCCAGTTGTCGCGCAAGTTATTTGGTGATACTTGCGCACCAGAATTGAAGTTGCGCGACAGGTTTCCATTAGGATTCAAAATCTATTTGGGTTGAACAGAAGTTGAGTCACGCAAGTTTTATTTCGAAGAACGTTGAGCCGTGCAAGTGTTGGAGGAGGACTTGCGCATCAGTTATAACTTGTGCGCCATCCTTAAATGTTGTGCGTCGTCTTGGTGTTGCGTGCCTGGTGGTTGTTGGGGATTGTTGGTTGTCTTGGAGCTGCATGGAAGTTGAAGATCAGTTAACGTGTGATAGTTGGACTTCAATAGAGCATCTACATATAATAGAGGATGCTTTCATTGAGAAATGATGAAGAGACCTTCACATCTATAAACTGAGTGGGACTTCACCTACGGTAGTGAGTGAGGGGGAGTCAACGAGAGTGACCCGAGGGACGCAGTGAGCTATCCCTGAACAATTGTAAAGGCAGTGAGCCTGGGACAGAGTGGTTGTGCTCGAACCTTTTTAATCCACATCTAGTGAAGATTAGTGGAATTAGTTATGACTGGAAACTTGTCGGCATATGCTCCTTAGACGTATACCTTAGTGGTGAACCAAGTAAAAATTGTTGTGTCATCTCTTTTGCATGTGAATTTTCGATTGCTGATAATATTCATCATACAGGTTCAACTAGTTCCTACCAATGTGGGAATAAGATCCTGTAGTTTAAAAGAAAATGTTGACACACCGATTCACCCCTCCCCTCTTAGGGTGTCTCGGGGTCCTACAAGTGGTATTAGAGGGTAAAGGTTGCTGGAGTTGAATCTATCCTTTGTCACCATGGAGAATGCAGTCAATATTAGGGGAGTCCCTCTCTTCGATGGAAGTAATTTTCAGATCTGGAAAAACATGATGAGATCTCATCTAAGATCTCTTGGAATGGAAGTTCTATTTTCCACTGTGCAAGGAATAAAAGTCACATATCCAACTGGCCTGGCTATGACTGACACAAACAAGAAAATTCTTGATGCAGATGTTAAAGCACAAAATGTACTCACCACAGCTCTTTTTGATCAGATCTATCTAAAGGTGATGAGTTTCACCTCAGAAAAATCCATGTGGGATAAACTCGAAAATATTTATGAAGTAGATAGAAAAGTGAAAGAGGCAAAATTACAAGTCCTGCAAAATCGGTCTGATGATCTGAAGATGCACCAAGACGAGAATACAGACTCATTCTTCAATCGAATTACTGAATTTGTTGGAGAAATTTGGGGTCTAGGCGAAGAAATCAAAGACATTGATAATGTAAAGAAAATATTAAGAATAATTCCACCCCTGTACAATGAAAAGGTGTCAGCCCTTGAGGAAAGAGATATTTCCAAACATTCTCTGGATGATCCACTGAGTATCTTGGTAGCATACAAAATGAGATTCAAACCAGAAGATGCTATGACTCATGTGAGAAAAAAATGGCGTTCAAGGCCATGGATAAACTGAAAATCTCAAAATATAGTAGCGGTGAAGATGACGAAGAAAAAGAGATTCTTTCTCTCATTGCAAAGAAGTTCCAGAAGGGAAATAGGAAATTCAAAGGGAAGATACCTCTTGCATGTTTTCATTGTGGAAAAGTTGGGAACATTGCCTCCCAATGATTAAGAAAGATCTATGATAAAGATAGTGAAGATGAGAACATCGAGAAGCCTCGAAAAATATTTTTCAAAAAGAGAGACTTCAAATCTGGAAAGAAAATACAAAGGAGGAGTTTTGTCTATGAAGAGGAATATGAGGATACTGAATTTTGTGAAGAAGAAGTACCCAAATTTAAAATTGGAAAGCATGCTTCCATGATGGCTATGGTTGAAAAGTCAGAACCCTTGATCAATAAAGACAGAGATTATCAGATTTTTTCTAATGGTGATTCAAAGACTCAAATTAAGGATTCTTTTTCCAAGATTCAGAATAAATTTATGAGATGTAATAAATGGAAGGAAATGGTAGAAGAATCATCAGAATATGTTGATGAGCTTGAAGAAGATATTTAATGACTAGAAGAACAAGTGAGAGTTCAGTCTTCAATCCTTGAAAGCACAGATGATGTTGTGGAACTAAATCTTAAAATTGAAGAATAAGCAAAGGTCATAAATGACCTTTCATCCAGACTGGAAGAGAAGTCCAATACTGTTGAGAGACTTGAGTAAGAAGTTGTTAATCTTAGAAGTAAAATTGAATGTCAATCAACAACAAATGAGGGAAAGAAGAAAATTCATTTCGGAAGATTCTCAGATGCAGAATTACTAGAAAGAACCAAGTGTGGTTCAGATGGGGTTGGAAAAATATTAAGTGATCAAAGACCCACTTGCATGGGAAAGAGTGGAATTGGCTGTGAAGCTGAGACATCAACTGCTGGAAGTAGAGAGAGCCGAAAGAACGATAAGATGATAGTTGGACATGCGGAAACATTACCTGAAATGCTAAAAAAGAAACCCTCAATCCAAACTAAAAGAAGAACTTAAAATTAACCTCAAACTTTCAAAAATGATAAGAAGTTCAACTATTCTCCCAAGTAAGAAGGCACGAGGAGAAATTCAAGTGAAAATACATTTCCTCTCATGAAGTGTTGGTTCTGTGGTTATCTTGGCCATACCTTGTCATACTGCGAAGAGGCAAGGAGCTACTTGAATGGGGAAGATCTGGAAAGTCAAAAAATGAGACAAATTTCATATCATCCATCTTATAGAAGACATATCTTCTATGGTTATAGTTTTAATTATTATAACTTTTGCCATAAAGCTATGTAGTGCAGGCAGCAGTACGACAGGATAAATTCATACAACACTCAAAGATGGACCAGTTTTCATCCTCCTGATGATGTTGTTCTCACAAACAGTTTTTCCCCTCTAGAAGAAGATTATGGTTATGAAGAATTAGATTATGTAAAATAATGTATTAAAAGGCCATCAGTATCCTATTCTCAATCCAATATCTCGTGGAAAGAGAAGAAGAAGATCGAGAAATCCAATCTTGCAGAAGTAGCCGTCAAAGCTACAAAGAGCAGCAGCACCTAGATCCTTGATAGTGGATGCTCTTCCCATATGATGGGAAATGCTAACCTTTTTAAGAACATTGAAAAGAAGGTTGATGGAATAGTACGGTTTGGTAATGATGGCACTTTGAAGATTAAAGGCAGTGGGAATACTGCTCTCGCCAATGGGGAGCTGAAGAAGACTGAAGTTATTTATGTGGACGGTCTACGCCACAATATCCTCAGTGTAAGTCAACTCTATGACTCAGGGCTCATAGTAACATTCACTCAAAAAGGCTTCACTATAAAAGGAAAAACAGGGAATTCTCTTATTAAAGGTTGTAGAACAGATGGAAACTTATATCAGGTTGATAGCAAAGTGAACTCCTACTATTTGTCTGTTGAAGAAGAAAACAATTTGTGGCATAGAAAGTTGGGGCACATTAACCAACAAGACATGGAAAAGATATCTAAGATGAAGATATTCATGGATATTCCCATTCTAAAACATGAACGGGAAAAGTCTTGTGATTCTTGTATTCGTGGGAAGCTGTTATGTAGTTCATATCGTCCAAAGAAGAAAAGGGCATCACATCTTCTTGATCTCATTCATACAGACGTATGTGGCCCAATAAATGTTGCTGGAACCTATGGAGGAAGGTACTTCATCCTTTTAATTGATTATTATAGTAGAATGGCTTGTGTAATGGTGATTCACAGGAAGTTACAAGTACTTTATTTCATGAAAACTTATCACCAGATTGCCGAGAATAATATTGGACGAACAATAAAAGTCTTATGATCTAACAATGGAGGGGAATACATGTCCATCGAGTTTGAAAATTACCTAGAAAAACATGGAATACAACATGAGGTAGCTACTGTGAGAATTCCACAATAAAATGGAGTTGTTGAGCATCGGAATTGACAGGTCAACAATATGGCCAGGACTATACTGATTGAGAGTGGTATCTCTCGCCATTACTGGAAGGAGGCTGTTGAAGCTGCAGTGCACATTCAGAATTGAACAGGGATTTATATGGGAGAAACGAAGACACCATACTAATTGTTTCATGGACGGAAGCCTTTGTTGAAATAATTCCATGTTTTTGGAAGCAAATGTTTTATCCGGAATAAAGAAGGAAATCAAGGGAAGTTTAGAGACAATGCTGATAAAGGAATTTTTATTGGATATCCAATGAATAGTAAGGCCTACAAATGTCTCAATAAACACTTGGGGAGGATTTTGGAAAGAAATGATGTTAATATCATTGAAGGGAAAACCCCAAGTGCTTCTAATAATAGCTATGCTTATGATATAGAAGATGATGATGAGTTTGAACATAGAGTAAATACAAATACCGAAATAGAGGAAGGTGAAAAAATCACTCAGCAGTCACATCATGATGTTGGCTTAGAAGAGGAATCTGAAGAAGAAACTGTGGCTAAAGAGAATGGATCTGAACCTTAGAGGATAAATGGAAGATCTGAGATTGATCCATCCAACATAATTGGGGACAAGATTGCACCCACTCAAACAAGAAGGATGAGGAATAACGAGCAATCAGAATTTCTGTCAGTTGTGGAGCCATCCTCATTCGAAGAAGCTGCAAAGGATGAATCTTGGGTAAAATCCATGAATGAAGAATTAGATCAGATTGACAAGAATCAGACTTGGGATCTTTTCCAGAGACCCGACAGTCACAATGTGATTGGTACCAAATGGATCTTTAAAAAAATTGACGAGCATAGAAGTGTCATCAGAAACAAGGCACGACTAGTATGTAAAGGATACTCCCAGATTTAAGGCATTGATGTTGAATAAACCTTTGCTCCAGTGGCTAGACTAGAATCAATCAGGATTTTACATTCCATGGCACTCCAAAGAGGATATAAATTATACTAGATGGATGTCAAGACCTCATTCTTGAATGGTGTTCTGGAAGAAGAAGTCTATATTGAACAACCAGTGGGTTTTTTTCTTGGTTCTGATGAAACAAAAGTTTTCAAATTAAATAAAGATCTATATGGTTTGAAGCAGGCACCACGAGCATGGTATTCCCGACTGGACTCGTATCTCAAGAAACTAGAATTTAAAAGAGGCGGAGTAGACCACAATTTGTATGTGAAGAATTCTCCAAGAGATCAATTCATGGTTCTAGTCTACGTTGATGACATTATTTTTTGTGGTAGCAAGCAGAAATCAGTGGATGAATTTTCCAATCACATGAAATCAAAATTTGAAATGTCTATGATTGTGGAGCTCACATATTTCTTGGGGATGCAGGTGACTCAAAAGAAGGATTACACTTTCATTTCACAGGAAAAGTATGCAAGAGAGCTGTTGAAGAAGTTTAATATGCAAGATTCCAAACCAATGTCCACTTCAGTTGTAGTTGGAACTAAACTTGGAAAACATGAGGATGGAACCTCTGTTGATCCCACCACATATAGGAGGATCATTGGGAGCCTACTCTACCTGACAGCGACACGGCCAGATATTGTCTTTTTCACATGTCTTGCAGCCCGCTTTCAGAGTAAACCAAAGGAGGAACATATAGCAGCTGTAAAAAGAATCATGAGATATATTCAAGGGACTTACAATTGTGGCTTAGACTTTTCTGCAGGAAAGAACAGCCAATTATCACCATTTTTTGATGCTGACTTGGATGGCGATGTTGTGGATAGAAATTCCACCAGTAGTGGCACATTCTATATTGGGAATAAATGTGTTAGCTATATGAGTAAGAAACAATAAAGTACTTCTCTTAGTACTAATGAGGCTGAGTATATCTCTGCTACAAAGGCATGCACTCAACTGCTATGGATGAAGCATCAATTAACAGATATTGGTGATGAGGTGAAGCAACCAATGGTGATTTACTATGATAATAAGAGTGAAATTGATCTTACAAAGAATCTTTTTTAGCATTCTCGTACAAAACATATTGAAAATAGGTATCACTTTATCAAATAGAATGTTGAGCAAGGTGTGATTAGAAAAGATCATGTGGGAACGGATGAGAAATTGGCTGATATCCTGACCAAGCCACTGCTAGCGGCTGTGTTTGAGAAGCATTGATTGAACCTCAGTGTTCATCCACCTCCCAGTGCATTAGGAGGTTATACAATAACCCTCTCCCCGATTATGATAATTGTTTTTATCTGTTTGTGGATGTGATGCAGGTTTGTGGGGGAGATACTATCCAGGGGGAGTATGGTTTGAGCTAAACAATGAAAAAATTACCGTTCATTGGGTTTATTGTAAATGGGGGAGAAAGGAATAAATTTCGGCATGTTCAGGAATATAATACTTCTGTGACACGATGCGAAGGAAGAAGGATGGGAAGGAATACGTTGGACAAGTGAAGATTATTGGGATTCATTGCAAATTCCAAAAAATGGGAACCCAATTCACGCTTCCACTCATGTTTTCTACACCGAGCATTGCTCACATTGACTTAGAGTGTCGGCTGAGTTGACTCTTGTGTTTTTTGGTTTGCATATGGATGGGGATCTATTGAATTTATTTTCTGATTTCCAACAAACCCAAAGGGGTATATTTTTAGAACCATGGTCATCTATGCATGAATTGAAATATGGTTTGTGTTTGTTGTCAATCCTCAGTGGAAGATCAGAACGTGTACCAGAAACGTGATCATATAGTTCAAGCAGAAAATAGTATTGAAGATGGCACCATTTCCCAGTGTTTTCCAAATATTTGGGCCTCAAAACTTGAAATATGGAGAAATATGTTTTTGGAAAAGAGACTTGCATGTCGAGGCCTTGGAGGCTTGGAAACTTGTGCGACTGATGTTTTTCAGAATGAGAACATGAAAATATGACAAAGGAAAGAGGGTCAAGCAAGTATTGGTTTCATTGCGCAAGTGACTTGCACGCCATGAAAAGAATTTTGTGCCGCCACGCAGGGTATCTGGATGCCTATAAATAGAGGACCACCCCTCCACATTCGACATGAACTTTGGACTTGAAACAATTCAGAGCTCCCGTCACGTAGGTGTTGAAGTCGCGTAAGTGTTGGTGGGTCACGCAAGGTGAAGCAGCGCAGCAGTTGTGTGTTCCCATCCAGTTGTCGCGCAAGTGATTTGGTGATACTTGTGCGCCAGAATTGAAGTTTCACAACAGGTTTCCATTAGACCTCAAAATCGATTTGGGTTGAATGGAAGTTGAGTCGCACAAGTTTTATTTCGAATAAGGATGAGTCGCGCAAGTGTTGGAGGAGGAATTGCGCGCCAGTTATAACTTGTGCGCTGTCCTTAAAAGTTGCGCGCCATCTTGGTGTTGCGTGCCTCATGGTTGTTGGGCCTTGCTGGTTGTCCTGGAGCTGCACAGAAGTTGAATATTAGTTAACGTGTGATAGTTGGACTTCAACAGAGCATATACATATAACAGAGGATTTTTTTCATTGAGCAATGATGAAGAGACCTTCATGCCTATAAACTGAGTGGGACTTCACCTACGGCAGTGAGTCAGGGGGAGTCAACTGGAGTGACCTGAGGGATGCAGTGAGCTATCCCTGAAAAATTGTAAAGGCAGTGAGCCTGGGACAGAGTGACTGTTCCCAAACCTTTGTAATCCACATCTAGTGAAGATTAGTGTAATTAGGGACAACCAGCAACTTGTCGGTGTATGCTCCTTGGACGTAGCCCTTAGTGTTGAACTAAGTAAAAATTATTGTGTCGTTTCTTTTTCATGTGAATGTTCGATTGCTGATCATATCCATCATACAGGTTCAACTAGTTCCTACCAATGTGGGAACAAGATCCTTTAGCTTAAAAGAAAAAGTTGACACCCCGATTCACCCCTCCCCTCTCAGGGTGTCCCGAGGTCCTACATATATATGTTGTTTATATTCTCCTAAATTTAAATTCATCGAAAATAAAATAAAATTAATGTTATAAATACATGTAAATGTGTTTCAGAACAAATTATTTAACTCCTAGGGTGAATTATAGTAGGTTGGAACATCATTTTAATTTATTATAAATCATGAACCCAATACACAGTCTCAATTGAATTCATTAATTTACCCTCCATAATTTTTCATTTGACATGGAATCATTAATCTACTTATGATTCCCAGATCAGACCAATAATTCCATAATTATCCTTAGTGAATGGGAAATCACACTCCTCGGTTGAGTTAATGGAATTAATCACTCATTATGAAGAAAATACAATACATTATTCCATTTAAACCAAACGACCACTCTAGTATGTTGTTTGACCTGAGTGGTTAGAGAAATTGAAGTGAAACATGTGGAGGAGTGTAATATTGCTAATGAAATATAGAGTAATGTTCACCAACTTTACACACAATATTCACTTTCACACTAGAATATAGAAAAATAATGATTTAAAATGAATCTCATGTGTTTAAGTTTACCATATTTATTCCCATTTGACCACCCAATAGGGGATATATCTCCATGATCATGGAGTTTGGGTTCACCAAGACATCATAGGGGTGAGTAACATGATGATATTGAGGAATAAGAGAATGAAATAATTGATTAAATAAAAACTAAAACATGAATTTTATAACAAATATACAAAATAAATAAAAATAAAATAAGTCAAGGAAAAAGATTATGTTTTTAATACATTTATAATTGGGATTATGATATATCTTTAAACATGTTGAAGTAATGCATTCATTATTCTACTAAAAATCAATGTCAGCATTAACGTCATATTTTAAATGGAATATTTTCACCCCATTATCATGATCAAAATATTACTTCAAGAATAATAATAGGTGGATTTCTTCACTACTTCACTAATCCATTTTGGAATTAGTGTTTTATGTACATTTATTGATGTTGGATTTAGTTCGCCACACCCTGGTCGGACTATGTAATATTATGCCTTTTGGGTTCATGGGCCTACTTTGGAATTGGGTATATTAATTCTTCCCATATTCCCACAAATTTATTTTATTTGGTATCATCAATATGTTTTATATGCAATCACTACTCAAAAAATCATCTTCTAAATTCACTAAATCCATTCATTCTTCCAATAATTATTTTGTGTTCCCTTGCAGGTGATTTTTTTTTTGGAAAATAATTATTATTGGATTTTATGGACTTTGTCAATTTAGTTGGTATTGTAATTGAACATAAATAATGGGATAGTTAGTGATTGGATTTTTATATTAATGTTTCATGATGTTTTTCCTTGACTTAGTTATTATTACGGGGTTCTAAGGTTGTTGATGGAGTATAATGATTGGATAGTTTCTCATGGTTCAATAGGGATGGTTTATACAAGAATTTGAAAACAATGTGTGAAGAGTCCATCATACTCAAAACTAGTGAGTTTGGAAGAATCAAGATCCAATCATTCTCATTCTCTATACAAGGTACATATAAAAGTATGTTGCTATCATTTTTTTCATTTTATTTCAACCAAAAAATGATCATATATTATTGAGGATTTAGTTATTCATCAATTGGGTTCATTGGTCAATTGATTCTTTAACCTTTTTAAAATCCTATTTGGTACCATATCCAATTGGAATATTTGTGTCAAGGTTCAGATTAACCCGGGTCTAATGGGTTCTACAACCATTTCATATCTCGTACTCGGCCTAGTAAATATTCAACAAAAGTAATTTAAATAATTTCCTTCTTGATTATTTATTATTGGATAATATTTTTATATATTTGAATATGGTCACTAAGCTGGATTGATCTTATGTAGAAGTATTTATTATTTAGTCCCATATTAGTGATCTACTGCTAGTAATTTGATTTCATCAGTTCATTCATGGTTGAAGATTCTTTACATAGTAAGGTACGGGAATGTACCATGGATACTCAATAGTAATACAGTATAGAATCCATGGATAGGGTGAATCATTGACTTTGGAATACATACAAGGTCATCGGTTTAGGGTGGTATCATGAATGTTTATAGAGAGGGAATGGTTTTTTAAATTTTCCAATCGTCATAGAAGTAACATGGAAGGAGGCTTCCATCTCACAACATTAGTGTTCTTATTATTACCATGGTAGAATTATGGATTCATGGTAGCCTATAAGGATTTACAGTAAGAAACCCAACCCATAACATGGTTTCACATTGTTAATATCTCATGATAGTAGTTCCATGGTAGCACACAAGTTAATTTTCATAGACTCCACATGGTTTCATTGAGATAAACACACACCCTCCCAATATCTTCTTTTCTGTAAAAATAGATGTTGACACAACTTAAGAAAAAAAAGATTTGGATGAGATCCCTTGATATTTCAAAATCCCAAGGCAAGGATTGATGAACTCAAAGGGAAAGGCAAAATACTACAAAAAGGAATTGTGTGATCCGTCTGTTCGACAGAACTGTATGATCAACTTGCACGACATAGCTATATTCTAGAATAATTTATATACCCCTGTGTAGAGAACCTGTGCAGAGTATTGGCATAGAGAACCTGTGATGATAAAACATCCTTTTCCAGGCCCATCCAGGACTATAAATAAAGCCCATGGGCTCCCAATTTGAAGGACTGAAAAAGTTGAAAGACTCTCTAAAGCTCCAATTGCATTTCTCTTTATCTTAGAACCCTCAAATTGTCTTAGGTAGATCTCCAAAACCCGAGATAAAAAAATTTTAAATGACATAAGCATGTTTTTAATCTCTTTTAAATTTTTTTCATATGTCTTGTTATCATATGTGAAACACATTCTTCAGTAATCATTCCCATCTACATGGTATACCAGCGTGACTTACCTGCACTGTATACCTTTTTGGTACATCAATGTCGAGTACCTACATAGTACACTTGCGCGAGGTACCTATGCGATAAAGCTTGGTATAAAGCCTAAATACCAAATCGTGTACCTTCATTAAAAGCCATTCCAGGCTGGGTATCTCCTTTCTTCTTTCACTTATCTGAAGGTGACAAAGTTGAAGCATCCACCACTACCACCTGACTTATCCAAGCATTGGGAAAGGAACATCAATGTGTCTCCTATTTGGGTTTTTTTTCCACCGCCAGAGGTTTCCCTCATTTGTTTCATAATGGGTATAGGATTCATTGAGTATCTTTGGGTTTGTATATCCACAGTCACAAGGACCTTTCTCCCAGAAATGGTGTTGGTATGTTCGTGGTTTTAAAAATAAGGTTTGGGTTCTGTCCTCCCCTTCTCATCTCTAAAACATGGAACCTCATGTCAATGGTTGGGAAGGTACAATTCACACTTTCATTTCCGCACAAGCATAAGAGAAGTTTCCCTCCCCTACCAGGATCAATTTTATGGAAACCAGTTTTGTGTAAGCCCCATATTTTCCTATAGGATGTGGCATTATTGCTTTTCCTCCCTTTATCAGTGCCAAAGACAAACTGGGATATGGGAACATGGACTCTTATTACCCTTTACCTCTTACGTTGTGATTTGTCATCATGGTAAACCATCCTAGTGTAATCCCTGAACCTTCATCCCTTCCTCATTATATTGGACCCTTATTCAATGTAAATAAAACAGAGGGAAGGTTTGTTGCTCACCCTCTTCTACAGTCATCACACCCACTTCCATCAGCGGAGGAGGGAATTTGTGAAGTATCATTGTTGAATCTCTCACATCCTATTGTTTCTCATCCCAAGAATGACTCATGTGGGCTTAGAGATTCATGATGGTTAAAACATTTTCACAAATACTCAATAAAATGAACTTTGAGAACTCGGATTCCTATTCAAACTAGGATACGTAGGAAGCCTTTTCAGGGCCCGAGCTCACTGGACATCCTCTTTTCGAATCCAACCCTAATTACTTTAATCAAGGCATCCTCCTTTGGAATAATCTTCAAATTAAACCCCAAATCATCATGGCATCCTTTCATGAACTAAGCCTAAATTCATCACTCTCAAAGGACCATACTCTCATATGAGACTCATCGAACTACATGGGATTTGATTCCCATCCATATGGGTTATGTGGGAAGGAACCTTAAGTTCCAAACCCAACAAAATCAATCAAACATGTATCCATCAAAAAATATGTTTCTTTAATGGAGTTTGTTGTTGTTTTTATGTCTTTCTACTCAGAATTCCCTTCACTCTTAAATTGATTTCTCTAAGACAAAAAATGTGAACTTCCCGACTACTACTCAAGATGGATCTCCATCCATGTGAAGGACGTCATCACCAACCTAGTGTCTTCAACACTAGTTCTATAATTTGACAGTAATGGAATATCACCAACATGGTACAATATTGACATTGGAGGATGTTTGATAGGCCATCCAGGTCAATAACAATCCTTGATCATCTGGCCAACGATGACCACTTATTAAAAATAAAACGGTGTCAACTATAGTATCCAACTATTTTGGGTTTTTATCCTCGGAACGCAATAAAAAATCCCTCTCGTACTATGGGTAATTAGAACAAGAGGCCACTCAAATCCTCAATTTGAGAATGCAGGAGTCCTTCTAGAGGAATCCCACCAGCGGTCACAACCAAAATCGTGCAATAGTGTATCCCCATCATGATGGGGGTGTTGCCTTTAAGAGTTTGGCCTAGGTCTCTCGGACCCGAGAACGCAAGACGAACCGCCAGGGACAATGTTAAGTCAACAGGAAGCAGGTTATCACCTCTACCTACTCTGGAGATGTCCATAAATTTAACTTTATGGAAAACAATGAGTGGGCACATAAACCCATCCATCCTAATTTTGCTTCTCAGTAGAATCTTCTGACAATAACCCATCAATCCCACCCGATAAACCTGGTGGAGTACTGTGAATAGGAACATACACCTTCTTACCTGTTATCAGTCATTCAGCAAGCTCGTCTAACAAAATTTAAAGAAGCCCACCAATGCAATGCGTTGGAAACTAGTAAACAGAAAATACACCTCTTTACAATCACCAATTATGTCAACAGTCTCATCTGCTAGTATTGATGGAATACCATCAACCATACTTGATGGGAATCAGAATGAAGGTACATACACCTTCTAATATACATCAAGTCTTCCAACAATCTCATTTGGTTTCACTCGGATAATTCAGTCAGAAAGATCTAACAAAAACTTTCGGGAAGACCCAACTCTGAGCCTCTAAGCATGAGTACTTTCAATACCCCTTGATAGGAAAAAGAAGGATAGGAGGAGATAGATACACCTACTCCAAATATGGAATGGATGTATATTCATGTTCCAGCTGCTGAAGTCACCAAATTCATTTTATCAATGGTGAAAGGGAGGAAGAAAATGCATGCCTTATTTAGGAAGAATGCTAGGATATTTTAACAACTTCTATAGTAGTATCAGGGGAACAGAAACATAAATCTATCCGAACGCATGGGATGACACATTGGCATGCCATCTCGGAGCAGATACACACTTCTATTACAGTTCAAGAGGGTCATGTGGAATACTCCCCCATATCATACAGACAACGAGATCGGGAAAATAAACCCTTTCCAAGTAGAGATAATCGGTTCCTTCTGGTAACCACTTCAAGGAAGGCACATACACTTGCCCATGAAAACCACTATTCCAAGCATGCAGCCCCAACTAAGTATGAAGGAACATCCAAAAAGAAGTATCTCCAAGCACTATTGGGAAATCTAGAGTCATGCAGCAATTTGGATCCTCTTAATGTTGAAGTTATGGAATCCCTTAGTCATTTATCCATTGAATCTCAAGATACTTCCCTCTCATTACTTAATTATGGAAGTGGAAGTTGTAATTCTGAAGTTCCCCATCGGACACTTCATCATGGAGGCTTTCTTCATGAAAATTCAGTCAATCCAAGTTGCCTATCTCTGGATGAGATCCACAAAAACCCTCCATGTGGCTATAAGACCAAGGATTAAGAAGATTTATCCCTTATTTTAATCCATCATGGTGATCCTCTCCATGATGGAATTCACTTTTAAAGTCCTCTCTACGATAGTATTTCGCATTGTCAAGACAATTCCATAATTGACAATGTAGCTATGAGAAAGACCTCATATCCTGAGTCACATGAAAGCACAAGTCCAGTCATGTATGATGCCTTTCCATTTACAGGTGAAAAAATTTCTCAACGAGAACGCATTTTAAGGGAATGTTCATTCCCTGAACCTCCCTTGGGTAATTTTTCTTATAATACAGAGCATCCACATTGGTCAGACCATGTGGAGAAACCTCTAGTGAAGTATGGTGAATATGTGTTAAACATGAGGAAACAATTAGGTAACAGAGAAATACTAGTCATGTTTTGGCCTTTGGAAAATTCTCAACATAACATTCTAGACATGATGATAGAATATTGCACTCCTGACATCCGCCTCAAAATATGTAAAACTCTTCGTCATTTTAAAACCAATGTATTACCATATGATGAATTTCAAAATCAAGCAAGGTTAATAGAAGGGTTGCAATTCCAAATTGACTTGGCCTCTCTCTTAGTTTCCCAACATCCAAAGATTGAAAAATTGTTGACAACCCTTTAGTGTTCATTTCTCAATGCTCTAAAGAGACTACACTAGTTAATTTATGATTCCTCGTCTAATGTTTGTATTAGTGGATGGGGTGCATATGGAGCTTTTCATTTCATGGCACACCAAAATCATCAATGTATGCCAAAGTGTTCTCATGTAATTTCATTGACCACGGTCAGTCAAAATCAATAGATTTTTTATGTAATCAGATGTACGCTCAAGAACAGACCTCAACCAGTTCTCATCAGAATCAGGCCCAAGGAAAAGAAGTTGTTGAGTTACTTTTACATCAAGCATCTGAGAATCTTGAGTGGGAGTCCCACTCAAAGGATGTCAAGCATCAGAGAATGAAAAATTAGGAAATAGCACAATGATCTTCTGAAAATGGTTATTTGAGTGGTTGTCAGATAATGCACCGAGATAATGTTTGAACCAAAATCTTCAAAATCATAAGAGTGGTTACACGAGTTTCTACCATAGCAATTCATGAATCACCACATCATACAAGGCTGGGGGCTCATTTAATTCAGCCTTCAAGTTCATTCATCAAAGTTCAAATATTTGAAGAACAGAACATGAACAGCCCCAGCCTGTAGGGCTGGTGGATTTTGCAAATATGAAATATCCTCCTCAATGGAAGTTAGTTTTCTACCGATTAAGGAAGAAGACACAGTGAATACATACAACTAAAGTATATGAGGATTCCATTTAGGTTACTATCTGCCAAACAATTCCAAGGAATTCATCATATATGGGAATTAAGTCTAATGAAGGACACAAAGGAAGATGATATCACAAAAATACTGACAGAATTCCATCAATGCATTATGCATCAGATAATGTCATTAACACCATTACAGAAGATCCCCAGAAAATTAGTCCAGTTCAGGAGAATCGGAAGATGAAGTTCTTGTCTATAATACGGTACACTCCGAGACAAATGAAGAAGGTCTATGCACCCTAAATATAAGGCTTACACAGAATCTAAGTATGCCTACAAATAACTAACCCCCCCCCCCCTGATCCCAAAGGCATCTAATAAGGAGAAAGGAAAAACAAGTCATATAGAATCTCAATTTTCCACTAGATAAGTTCATTCCCTTTTTCATTAAGAGATATTTTCACATCAAGATGTTGAAATGATGTAGTTTAAAATACTCAATATAGAGTTACTTCGAAACAGCATTTATGTTATATGTACTCCCCTGGCAGGTTCTTATCTTGTGCATCCTATAAAAGCTACTCATAAAAGATGATTTGAAGTAACTATAGATGTGAATAATGAATTCCCTCCAATGGGTACATAATAAAGGTACGATCAAACACATCCTGATAGGCCCATTCCTGTGGGTTCTCCAATTCAAATATGAGCACTACAATTAGTGGTTTAACCAGTCGTTGCACCAGCTCAAGCTTATATTTCTATAGTTGTGCACATTTAAGCTTATCTGGATATTCCCCAAATGATTATGAACACAATTGAGGAATTAATGACTTGATTTTAAGCTATGTAGGAATGGTGTGAACCAGTTTAGTAGGAAAAAAGAGATTACCCTGAATGGGTTGATGCAATTCCTCCCCACCAAATTTCGTAAATACCACATTCCAAATAGTTAATGGTTTGGGAGATCCCAAACAACACTTAACATATTTTGTTTCTTTTTGTGATCTCATGATGAGATCCTCTCAACAATAGGAAGCAGTTAATCTTATTTGTTTTGCGCAGTCTTTACATGGACCAATTTTTTTCTGGTATAAAAGTTTACAATATCATTCAATTACTCGATGGAAAGATCTCAATCAGAAATTTCGTCTTCAATTTAGCTCAACGCTATGAAAAATGGTAGTTTTTTATCTTACCAATTGTATACAAATGAAGAATGAAAGGGTTTAATATTTCATTGCTCGATTGAAAGGATTTACATATTTTTGAAGTCAAGCACTCCATCAAGAAGAGTTACTTCCGATTTCTGTGGAAAATATACATGATGAGTTACACACACCATTGATCCCTATGAAAAACCCATGAGGGTTTCAATACTTTACATTAATTTCTCAAAAGATATAAGACTATATTATTGAAACTAATGTGAAAACTCATGTAATTCCATTAGCTCCAGGGATGAGGATTGAAAGGTAGAAGATGCTACTATCACACCCAAGCAGGCATCTGTACCTGCTTCTACTTCAAGACCTTTATCATACAGAAGGGCTCTGCCTCTTGATCCTCAGCAGAAATGACCGTCTCACCAAGATGATCAAAGGGGTCAAAGACAAAAATAGTTAATGAATTAAAAAATATTTTTTATACTTTCTAAAATGAACAAGGTCCCGGTTATTTCATCACAGCCTTAGAAAACAATTTGGTTCAATTTCCAAGGCTGAAGAAACCAAATAAATAATGAAATTAATATCATCCAAATTATTGTCCCTTTCACTATATGTTAGGGAATCTCATCCCAGAGTGTTTTTTTTTCATGGAAATCATGCAAATTATTGTAGAATCTATTAAAGTAAAACAAAAAAATTTATCATCTCATTTAGCATGTGTTACTACTACTAATCCAGAGGAATAAGATGAATGGAATGAGGTAAAATGTAAAAAAGTGAATAAATATAATGATCGGATGATCAAGAAAATGATCAAACAGACTCATTCCATTTTAAAAACATAGTTTTAACCACAGATTTTGTCTTCTTCCAATCCTACCACAGAAAACCAACCTTCATCAAAAGGCCATTCCTCAAAGTAGTGATGTTATTATAAGTAAAAAAGAGTTGTCAGAAGAAGATGAGCTCATCTCAAGGCCACTATTGTCCTTGACCATGGAAGATTTTATGCTCTCTATTTTATAAGCATGTTCACCACCACACCAAATAGGACTACCAGAATTAACTTTTCAAAAAAAATCTTCGTCAGATTAAGAATTAATCTTTAGTTAGATTAATGATGTCCAATTAACGGATCCTTATACCAATGATGATTCTGATTATAATGTTCCTAAATTCATTGTATCTAATTGGTGAACAAGGGGAAGAGACCTATGTCTAGGATATAGGGGAAGACATGGGAAATCTAGAAACCAACATTTTAACTCTACCCCTACTCAAACCATATATGCGGCAGAAACTCATGGAAGAGACCCTTTAGGTGTTCAACTAGAACAAGGAATTTCTTCAATGAATGATTGGTCTGGTTCTGAAAAAATCATTTTGAAAGACCGATTAGATGTCACACAGTCATATTCTCTGCAAGTGAATGAATCTAGTCAGTCTAATTTACCAATTCTAGAAATATTTCTAGCTAATGATTCGACATAGAATACAGCTACATCTGAAGCGCCATCTTCCAAAGAGACTACAAAACCGCATCTCCATGCTGTAAAATGCATACTTTGAACCAAATGTATGATTTCTTTAATCAATTAGCCCATGTATCGGCCATGTTATCAATTCTCGATGTTTTTAATCAGTCAAAATATCTTCAAGAATCACTCATTGATGCTTTTTCAAGTCCTCAATAGTTTGAAACCGATGTTGTTGCTGAGGTTTAACATATAGAGAATGATTCTTCATAATTTCATGTAGTTATATCTTTTATAGATGTAGATGAAAATGAAGTGGTGCAAGGTCATCTCATACACTTGTATTTTTTAGGAAAGGTTAAGTACATAGACATCCGACGAGCCTTTATTGGTAATGGCTTTGGAGTCAACCTCATTACTTTTTGTACACTTCGTTGTTTAGTCCTAACTGAATCTAACTTATTTCCATTGACATTAATGTTGCAAGATTATGATAATAATGAACAGGAACCTCTATGTGAGATTACATTCATAACTCAATTTAGATATCTTATGTCAAATTCAGATTTCATGGTTGTTCGTCCAAACACAACCTTCAATATTAAGCTTGAAAGGCCTTGGCTACATCAACATGCAATCATACCTTCTTCATACAACCAATGCCTTAATTACTTTTTCAATAGTCTAATCGGGACATTTTATAGTGACAACGCACCATTAAAAATGTGTGAATCTCATTACATTGAGGTAGGGTTTTATCACACTAAAGGAACGAAGCCCATGACATAGGAAATAACCAGATTTAATGCTCCAAATGGACTGGAAAGGAACCCAACAAATCCATTTATGAATTTGTGCATAGATTATTTGTTACCCATCTATTAAATTTTAAAGGTAAACCAAAACCCTGGAACTCTTCTTGTAACTTCCATAATGTCAATTAAGGCAATTGAGCCTGATAACATGGAACAAACTTGTTGAACCCTCTGGAAATTGAGTTGTTTTATTATATTTTGATAATCCCAACTATATTTTATTTATATCTTAATTATGCTTGATACATCTCAAATATGCTTTTTTATATGTTGTTACTTTCAATTATGCTTAATATAAGTATTTTGGATTAATGGATATATGTATACTCTGACTTTACTCATTCTTCCAATAGAATGCTCAGACAGAATATAGCCACCGATACAGACAGTAGCTACCATTACGGACTAGCTATCGATATAGAACAAGTCTACCTCTACATCGAAGTCGACAGCTACCGATACAGAGCTACCGATATGCTGAATTCCATCGTTATGAAAAGTATACTGATAGGGACTTCTATCAATAGGAAGCTACTGATAGGGACTTACAGCTACCAAGACAAGACAGAACTACCGCTACCGATACAATTCAGAACTACCGCTACCAATACAATTTAGAACTACCGCTACCGATACAATTCAGATCCACAGCTACCGATACAGACAGAGCCACCGCTACTGATGCGATCAAGTCTACCACTACAGCTACTGATACAAATTCTACCATTACAAATAAAGTATACTGATACAGACACCTATCGTAACACAAGTCTATCTATATCAAGAGCTTCCGTTCCAGAGACAGAATCCGACATTCCTTTGATTTCTTGATTATTGTTTAATCTAACCAACGGTCATATTAGGTATATTTTTATGCACTGAAATTTATTTAATGTATGTTTGTTGGATGTCAGGAAACCATACCTCGTACCTGCAAAAAGAAATCATTTCTTTTTCCGGAGCTCATGCTTTAAATAAGAGATTTTGTCGAGCTGAAAGAAAAGGGTTTAGAATATACTGAATACGAGGTGTGCTGAAAACAAACGCCTGGGCAAGAAAAGAGATGACTGAACTTACTAGAAGCTCACACACATTTCTGCATACCAGAGAAGAGCTAAGAACGAAAAAGATAACATCAACTCAAAAGCTTCATCGACTGTCTCTACACCTGGAAGACAAGGAAATAGACGATACTCTGTTTCTAGACAAAAACAAGAAGAGGACTCAGAGAAAATCCTGATCAATCAAAGGAGTCCATAACTGCACGACAATCACTAGAGCCATTTCTAAACTCTAAATATTTGCCCTGTGATTTATCTTCTTACATATTAGGCAGTGCATGTTATCTGCTGTATTTAACACACACATTGTCTCATGTGCTTTAACTGGAGGATCTGTAAATCCTCACTCAACACTCTTACATCTTTTATTTCCCATTGGGATAGTGGTAGAGGTCGTGTGTGACCTGGACAACTGGTGCTGTTGTTTTTGTTCCCACGGATAACAGTGGTAGAGGTCTTCGACCTGGACAGTTGTATACTGTTGTAATCCCCGATCCAGGGTGTGGATCACTTTTATATAAAGTTTTTAGAGGACTAAGTATCAGCTTGAGACTGAACCTCTTGGTTAAATATGATGTTCTTCTTTATTTTCAAAGTTTTTTTATTCCACTGCAAACTACTTTAAAACCAAAACTGTTTTAAAGCAACTTTGATAATTAAACTCGCAAGTGTTCATATTAGTTGTAAATCAGTAAGTTAGTTTCAAAAGTTAATCAACTCTTCTAATTTGATTAGCTGGGAAATAATCAATCCCTTGAGAACCTAACAAAACCTTTACTTTGGTATAAATTCACTACAGTTTAATTTTTTATTTTAATTGGGGGATTTTAAGACAAAGTTTTTAAACAGAAATTTTAATTTGAACTCAATTCACACCCCTCTTGAGTGTCCACTCCGACCAACATTTGGTATCAGAGGTTATTTAAATATTTTCTAAAGTACTCTATTTTTCAATTGTGATTTTAGTTGTATTTTAAAGTTCTTAAAATTTCTGTTATTTCTAAATTTGTATCTCTTTAGAATCTCTACTTTAGGTTAGTTATCATGGATAACAGACTTGAAGGTGTTGCTACCAACAGACCACCCTTTTTCAATGGCACTAACTATGCTTAGTGGAAAATCAAGATGAAATTTCATTTAGAGAGCATGGGTTTTGATATTTGGACTGCTATAGAATCATAATATAAAATACCTACTACTGTTAGATCTACTTGGAATGAAGCTACTAAGACAGCCTACAATAATAATTGTAAAGCCATGAATGCTCTGTACTGTGCTTTAGGATATGATGAATTTAATAGAATATCTTATTGTAAAACTACTTATGAAATTTGGGATACCTTAACTATTTCTCATGAAGGAACAACTAATGTTAAGGAAATGAGATTGATCACATGTACTATTAAGTACGATAATTTTAAGTTGAAGCCTGATGAACCCATTTCTGATATGTATCTCAGGTTTAATGAAATTGTCAACACAATGACTTCTATGGGAAAGGATGTTCCATCAAAGGAATAGATCATGAGAATACTGAGATGCCTACCTGAAAGATGGAGAGGAACTTTTGTCTCAATTAGAGAGTCGTGTGATATTGGTGAACTGCCAGTCAAAGAATTAATTGGCAAGCTGATGATGTATGAAGAAGAACTCAAAGTGAAAAAAGAAGAAGATGATGAACCAAGAAGGAATTATGTTGTGTTCAAGACTTCAACTTCAACGAATAAAGATAAGGAGAAGCTTCAATCTATAAATGAGAGTTCAAGCTATAAAGATAGTGAAAGTGCTTCTGACAGTGATGCTGAGATGGCTCACATTGCCATAAGGTTTAAGATGTTTTATAAGAAGAAAAAGTTTTTCAGAAAATCAAACTACAAAGGAAAGTATGACAATAAGGGACATTGGAAAAAGGATTGGAAGAAACCTGACAAATCAGATGAAGTTGTCTGCTATGAGTGAAAAAGGAAAGTACACATAAAAGCAGATTGTCCAAAGTTGAAGTACAAGAAGAAATATGAATACAAGGATAATAAGTACAAGAAAGCCATGAAGGCTACTTGGAGTTCTTCTGAGGATAGCTCTAGTGAATCTGAAATTTCTAAAACTGAACTCAAAAATAAGGAAAATATGTGTTTTATGACAACTACTTATGATGTAACATCAGAAACTGCTGCTTTAAATTCATATTATTCTGGAGATGATTCTGACTCAGAAAACATGTCAAAATCTGAACTATTTGAATATTGCGATATGTTAGAAGAAACCTGTAATGAGATGAAAGACACATACAAAGGTTTAAAGAAACAGTGTGCTTTAACTGTTAAACATAAATCTGATCTTGTTATTGAAATAGAAAAGAATTCTCAGTTTCTTAAAGAGAATACTGAACTAAAATTATCTAATGAGAAACTTAAGAAATAATTAGAAAAATTTACAAATGGTAAAGATACTCTTACAAAAATTCTAGGTAAGAAAATAGCACCTAGATACACTACTGGTATAGGATACTAACCAGGACAGAGAAAATTTACCAAAACTAAATTCATTCCTAAATCTGGACAGAATACTGCTTGTTCTAGTTCTGGACATTTATATGATTCAACTAGTTATATTCATAGTTATGGATCTAATAAGGTTTACCTTCAAAATCTGATGATTCTACAAATTTTATGAGACCCATAAGATAAATTTGGGTACCTAATGTTTTGTTGGCTAACCTGTCCGGACCCAAGAAAATATGGGTACCAAAATCATTTCCTGTCTAAATTTGTTCTGTAGGGAACCTACTTAAAGAGCTCCTATAGAAAGACCTGGTACTTGGACAGTGGATGTTCAAGACATATGTCAGGAAACTTCTCATGCTTTAAAAGCTTAGTCGGAGTTGATGGAGGTTTTGTCACTTTTGGTGATAACTCAAAAGGAAAAATCATCGGCTTAGGCCAGATTGGTAACACTCACTCAATATTGATTTCCAAAGTTTTATTTGTTGATGGATTAAAATATAATTTGTTAAGTATTTCTTAGTTATGTGATGATGGTTTTTATGTTAAATTTGAAAATGATTCTTGTAATGTTTTTAATTCTAAAAATGTTTTAGTATTTTCTGCCTTAAGAAATGAAAATGTTTATGTTGTTGATCTGAATTCTTTAGCAAAGAAAAATATTACTTGTTTAAATGTTTTTCATAATGAGTCTTGGCTCTGGCACAGAAGATTAAGACACTGCAATGTACATTCACTTAGAAAACTATCTTGGAAGAACATAGTTAGAGACCTACCCAAACTTGAATTTCCAGCAGACAATGTTTGTAATCTCTATCAAAAGGGAAAGCAACATAAAGTTTCTTTTAAATCAAAGAAATAAGTTTCAACTTCTCAACCTCTCGAGTTAGTTCACATGGATTTATTTAGACCTTCTAGAGTTTCTAGTTTAAATGGGAAGCACTATTTCTATGTCTTAGTAGATGACTTTTCTAGATATACTTGGGTATATTTTCTAGCTCACAAAAGTGAAGCTTGTTCTTACTTTGTTAAATACTCCAAATCTATAGAAAACCTTAGTGGACTTAAGATTAGAACCCTGAGAAGTGATCATGGTCATGAGTTTGAAAATCATGAGTTTGAATCCTACTACTCACACAGTGGCTATAGTCACAATTTCTCTGCCCCTAGGACACCTCAGCAGAATGGTGTAGTAGAAAGGAAAAATAGAACCCTTCAGGAAATTTCTAGGACTATGATTAATGAGTATGACCTACCTTTTTACTTTTGGGCTGAAGCTGTAAATACAGCTTGTTATGTTATCAATAGTGTCTTGATCAGACTTGTTCTTAAGAAGACCCCTTATGAGTTTTGGAACCATATGAAACCTAAGGTTAACTACTTTAGAGTTTTTGGTTTCAAAGTCTTTATTCTTAATACTAAAGATAATCTTGATAAGTTTGCACCAAAGAGTGATGAAAGAATTTTCCTAGGATACTCCATAACTAGTAAAGCCTATAGAGTTTTCAATAAGAGAACCAAATGTGTGGAAGAATCTGTTCACATCAAATTTGATGAAACTGATCCACATGAGACTAAGACTTCTCTTGAAAATCTTGAAGATGATCTATCTGTTTTGAACCTTAATGATAAGGATAGTGGACCTGTAGTAAAAACATCCAGTTTTGGAAATTTTCCAGAACCTTCTTCTGTTGATTCCCAACCTGTTGATGAACCTGAAATTTCTAGTCCTACCTTTACTAGATCAACTAAAATTCTAAAGAATCATCCTTTAGATGTTGTTGTAGGAAATCTTGATAGAGGGACACAGGCTAGAGCTTCTCTTAGAAATTAGGTTGAACATCAAGCCTTCTTGTCACAGCTTGAACCTAAAAACATTTATGATGCTATTAATGATGAATTTTGGGTAATTGCTATGCAAGAAGAACTCAATCAATTTGAAAGAAACAAAGTCTAGAAATTAGTGGAAAGACCTAAGGACTCTTTGACCATAGGCACAAAATGGGTGTTTAGAAACAAAGTTGATGAATCTGGAAACATCATTAGAAACAAATCTAGGCTAGTTGCACAAGGTTACAATCAAGAAGAAGGAATTGACTATGAGGAAACCTTTGCACCTATAGCTAGATTAGAGGCAATTAGGATCTTACTTTCCTTTTCATCACATCTGAATTTCAAGTTATATCAAATGGATGTGAAAAGTGATTTTTTAAATGGTTTTATTTTTGAAGATGTTTTTGTAGAACAACCACCTGGTTTTTCAAATCCTCATTTTCAAAATCATGTCTTCAAACTTTCTAAAGCTTTATATGGTTTAAAACAAGCTACAAGAGCTTGGTATGAAAGGCTTTCAAACTTTCTTATTTCAAAAGGATTTACAAAAGGAATTGTTGATCCCACTCTTTTTATAATAAGAATTTCAAAAGATGTTTTAATAGTACAAATCTATGTTAATGATATTATTTTTGGATCTTCTAAGAATTCTTTATGTACTTATTTTTCAGAAATAATGAAAAATGAATTTGAAATGAGCTTAATGGGAGAGCTTAAGTATTTTCTTGGTTTTCAAATTTTTCAAACTAAAGATGGTATTATTTTAAATCAAAGTAAATATACTAAGGATTTGTTAAAACAATTTGGTTTAGATAGTATTAAGGAAAGTGATATACCTATGAGTACCACCTATAAATTGGATATTGATGAATCTGGGAAACCAGTTGATCAAACTAATTACAGAGGTATGATTGGGAGTTTACTTTACCTTACTGCTAGTCGACCAGATATTATGTTTAGTGTATGTATGTGTGCTATATTTAAAGCTAATCCTAAATAATCACACTTACTTGTTGTTAAGAGGATTTTTAAATATCTTAAGTATACTGCAAAATTTGGTCTGTTTTATCCAAAAGGATAATCATTTGACTTAATAAGTTATTCAGATGCTGATTTTTCTGGCTATAAGTTAGATAGGAAGATCACATCTGGAACATGTCATTTACTTGGAAAATACCTAGTATCATGGTTTAGTAAGAAACAGAACTCATTTGCATTATCTACTACTGAAGCAGAATACATAGCTGTTGGTAGTTGTTGTGCATAGATTTTGTGGATGAAACACACTCTACTGGACTATGGATTTGATTTTAAGCATGTTTCAATTAACTGTGACAACACTAGTGCGATTAACATCTCAATGAATTCTGTGTCTCACTCTAGAACAAAACACATTGATGTTAGACACCACTTTTTAAGATATCATTATCAAAGAGGTGATATAACACTTGAATTTATAAGCACTGAACTTCAATTAGCTGATATTTTCACTAATCCATTATGTTCAGTAAGATTAAGTTTCATTAGACATGAATTATGAATGATAACTTACCCTTTAAACCATTAGAAATCCTCACCGTTAGGAGACCTCATCGTTAGAAAATTCTCACCATTAGAAAATTCTCACCGTTAAAAGACCTCACCGTTAGAAAATTCTCACCATTAGAAAATTCTCACCGTTAGAAAATCCTCACTGTTAGATATCCTCACTGTTAAGAGACCTCACCGATAGGACATCCTCACTATTAGAAGACTTTACCGGTACATCTCGCACTGTTTTAACTTCTGTAAAGCCGAGACATCGAACTATTTTTTTTATAAGATTATTTTATTTATGGATCCTAAATGATATTAAAATCGATACTAGATTTCACTAAATCTCACCGTGAACTCGTCTGTTCGAATCCCTCCAACCTAACCCTCTCAAGCCGCAAAACCCTAAACCTCGAATATGTAATGGCCCGCGTCAAGAGACCCCAAGTCACAGATGGGAGTGATGTCCCGGCAGCGAAAAGACAAAAGATAGCTAGTTCTGATGCCAGTGGAAGTGGAAGTGGAAGTGTAGCTCAAATAAATCCTCTAAACCCGCATTTTTCGAAGAGAGAGATTATTGTTGAAAAAGAGCTGAATGCAGAATGGCTTATGGAGAGAAAGTCCTTGGTCCTTAAGGTGATAGAAGAACAAGGATGGCTATAATGCTTCGCGAACAACAACGGACCTTACTATCCTGGGTTGGTGAAGCAGTTCTATGATTTTGTCCGCTTTAAAAAGACTGAGGAGGAAAGAAGAATGATATCTTTGGTAAATGGTCAGGAAGTATCTTTTACTTCAGTGGAATGGGCTAGGAACTTAAGAGTTCCACATGAAGTAGATTATGAATTCTACTCAAAGTTTGTACCTTCGACCAGTGATGTGTTTCAATATGAATATGCTTTGCTGGAGCTTACAGGTAATGGGACCCCTAGAAAGGTGATTGATGCAGAGATGGTAGGAGAAGATAAGCTGTTGTTTAAATTTATTCAGCATGTTGTTAGCCCTAGAAGAGGATATTTTTCTACTTTGAGATTCCAAGACATATATCTGTTATATTTGCTGAAGAACAGTGTGAGAATCAATCTATGTAGATTGATTATGGTTCAAGGGGAAGATATGACTAGACCGAAGTCTAAATCAAATGCACTGTTTTTCTCAAAGCTGATTTCTGTGATGCTAAAAGTGAAAGAGGTAGTTGGACCTCAGGATGAGCTGGTAGTGGTTAACGACAACTTCTATATTACAAGAATTGTCTGTAAATACATGAAAGTCCGTTGGAATCCTTGGAATAAATCATGGGTGAATGATGATGGAAAAATCTATGACAAGTATACTCTTGTGGATCATCCTTCTAGACCAAAGTATGTGAGGGATCCTGGTCTTTGACCAGATGAGCCAGAACCGGTCTACAGTGATGATGAAGCTGAGGAGGAAGAGACATCAGTTGAGGAATGAGGAGACCCAAACTTACCCCCAAGTCCTGTGCATCATGTTATTTCTTATGGAGCAGTTATCCCTCCAAAAGATCTACCAAGCAGAGAAACTATTTTGAAGGAAAATGACATTGAGACTTAGGAAGAAGAAGAAGAAGAAGAAGAAGCATGTTAGTATGTTGTTAAGGATACCTCTGAAGAGGATGAGGCAACCAAATCCGATCATGTTTTTAATGACGAAAAGGAGGCTTCTAGTGAAGCATATGATAAAGAAAATGAAGAAGAAGAGCTTAGTTTGAGCCCTCTTATAGACAGTACAGTCAAAATAGTGCCTGATCAGGAAGCAGAAGTAGCATCTGTTGTTGAGGAAGTTCTTGAGCCATCAGAGAGAATGGCTATTGAATCTGCTGCAATTGTAGAGGAAATTGCAGAATTACCTCAAGAAGGACAGTTGGAAGAGATACCTCAGGAGAATGTTCCAAGTGAGGGGGAGAATCTTGGTTCAGTATCAGTGTTATATGACATTGAAGGTTGGACATCAGATCCAGGATATATGATTCTTGGACTTTCTTATGGAGACTCTGATGAGGAAGACCAGCCCCAAAAGGAATCAGTTACCCTACCCACTATGGCTGAAAATGTGGCCACCAAAGAGGACCTTGAGTCCTTAAAAGCTGAATTGAAAGAAGAAATAAGGGAATCAGTGGTAGATATGAAGAAAAGTATGGTTGAAGAGATGAAAAACATGGAGAAATACCTTGAGTTATCCATTGTATGTGGTGTATACAGTCCTGTGAAAGAAATGATGGATGAAATTAAAGTGTGCCACAGTCATATTGAGAGTTGGACATGAGCTGTAGTTGCTTTGAGAAAATCGATTGCTTCTCTGACTGCCCTGCATAGCTCTCAAAATCAAGTAAAATCTGACATTCGATATATCAAATAAGTGTTCAAGCAATTTGTGGAAGTTTTTGAGGCCTTTAAGAAGTCATTAAAATAACATCTGAACAGCCAGGATGAACTTGTTCAGAAGGTCGTTAGTAGTCTGACTCAATCCTTTAAGGAGACAGTGGCCTTCTCAATGAAACCTCTTCCCTCATCTAGCTCTAGTGTGAACCTTGACCAGATCCGCACTATTATTCAGGAAGAATTGGCTAAGGCCAGTCCCAGTGGTGCATCAGATACTCAGATTCTTTCTACCACTAGGAAAGTTAGTAGTTTTTTTCGTGATCACCTACGGGCAGCTACTGCTTCTCAAGAGGCAATCAAGAATAAGGTGGATGATTATTTCGAGAAGTTTTATACCAAGAACCAAATGACCAACCATTTCAAACTTTTGATTGAGAATATGAAGTTACCTCCAGTAACCCAAGCCTTCATAAAAATAGGTTACAAAGCTCAGGGAGCTTACTCCTTCCTTGGATAAATTCATTGAGAATAGAGATGAATTTGTGTCTACAATGGAGAGAGGAGGTAGTATTATTATGGATTTCAGGAACCCGCTGCTACCCTTCTTGCATGTGGATGAAAGACCTGTAATTGTACCTCCTGCACTTCCTGCTTCTTCCTTTGGGAGTACCCCTAAATTGACTCCATTTCAGGCTATTCGCAGCTTGACACCAATGATCACTCAGAGGACTACAGATTTCAGATCCGGTACAGTTTCTGTAGCTGAACCACCAGTTGTCCCTTCAGCTATTCTGAAACCCTCTACTGGCCCTGCACCTGAAACCTCTGCTGATCCTAAGGGAAAGACACCTGTTCCAGAGGAGGATTGAGTGTTTCTAGATCTTATTTGATAGGATTCACTTGTATTTTTTTCTGATTTTATCAGTGTACCTTTTGTATATTAATAGAATTCCTCTTCATTATCTACTTTACTATGTTTCTATTACTTTTTCATTTATTCTCTACTAGTTTTTTTTATGATACCCTTATTTTATTTAATCACAAAGGGGGAGAAAATGAAAAATGAAAAATGAGAACAATGAGAAATGAGTTAAGAGAGAAACCCACAAAGGGGGAAAATCTTGCAGTTAAATTGATAGGGGGAGGAATATGGAAACTTTTTTAACCAAAAGAAACCTTTTGTTCTTTTCCATTTATTTTCTGTTTTCTCTGATACTACCTTAGTTTTTTTATATCATTTTTGATATATTTTTCTCTGATACTACTTCGTTTTTTGAATAAGTTGTGATTATCAAAAAGGGGGAGATTGTTGAACCCTCTGGAAATTGAGTTGTTTTATTATATTTTTATAATCCCAACTAAATTTATTTATATCTTAATTAAGCTTCAAACATCTCAGATATGCTTTATTATATGTTGTTACTTTCAATTATTCTTAATATAAGTATTTTGGGTTAATGGATATATGTATACTCTGACTTTACTCATTCTGCCAATAGAATGCTCAGACAGAATATAGCCACCGATATAGACAGTAGCTACTATTACAGACTAGCTATCGATACAGAAAAAGTCTACCGCTACATCGAAGTCGACAGCTACCGATACAGAGCTACTGATATTCTTAAGTCCATCGTTATGCAAAGTCTACCGATAGGGACTTCTACAGATAGGAAGCTACCTATAGGGACTTACAGCTACCAAGACAAGACAGAACTACCGCTACCGATACAATTCAGAACTACCACTACCGATACAATTCAGAGCCACAGCTACCGATACAGACAGAGCCACCGCTACTGATATGATCAAGTCTATCGCTACAGCTACTGATACAAAGTCTACCGTTACAAATGAAGTCTACCGATACAGACACCTACCGTAACACAAGTCTACCGATATCAAGATCTACCGTTCCAGAGACAGAATTCGACATTCCTTTGATTTCTTGATTATTGTTTAATCTAACCAACGGTCATATTATGTATATTTTAATGCACTGACATTTATTTAATGTATGTTTGTTGGATGTCAGGAACCCGTACCTCGTACCTGCAAAAATAAATCATTTCTTTTTCCGGAGCTCATGCTTTAAATAAGAGATGCTGTCGAGCTAAAAGAAAAGGGTGTGAAACATACTGAATACAAGGTGTGCTGAAAACAAATGGCTGGGAAAGAAAAGAGACGACTGAACTTACTAGAAGCTCACACACATTTCTGTATACCAGAGAAGAGATAAGAATGAAAAAGAGAACATCAACTCAAAAGCTTCATCGACTGTCTCTACACCTGGAAGACAAGGAAACAGACGATACTCTATTTTCCAGACAAAAACCAGAAGAGGAATCAGAGCAAATTCTGATCAATCAAAGGAGTCCAGAACTGCACGACAATCACTAGATCCATTTCTAAACTCTAAATATTTTCCATGTGATTTATCTTTTTACATATTGAGCAGTGTGTGTTATCTGCTGTATTTAACACACACACTATCTCATGTGCTTTAACTGGAGGATCTATAAATCCTCACTCAACACTCTTACATCTTTTATTTCCCACTGGGATAGTGGTAGAGGTCATGTGTTACCTGGACATCTGGTGCTGTTGTTTTTGTTCCCACGGATAACAGTAGTAGAGGTCTTGGACCTAGACAGTTGTATACTGTTGTAATCCCCGATTCAGGGTATGGATCACTTTTATATAAAGTTTTTAGAGGACTAAGTCTCAGCTTGAGACTGAACCTCTTGGTTAAATCTGTTGTTCTTCTTTATTTTCAATGTTTTTTTATTCTGCTGCAAACTAATTTAAAACCAAAACTATTTTAAAGTCACTTTGATAATTAAACTCGCAAGTATTCATATTAGTTATAAATCAGTAAGTTAGTTTCAAAAGTTAATCAACTCTTCTGATTTGATTAGCTGGGAAATAATCAATCCCTTGAGAACCTAACAGAACCTTTACTTTGGTATAAATTCACTACAGTTTAATTTTTTATTTTAACTGGGGGATTTTAAGACAAATTTTTTAAACAGAAATTTTAATTGGAACTCAATTCACCCCCCTCTTGAGTGTCCACTCCGACCAACAAAACTGTTGATCCACTAATCAATGGTTATATCCTAAAGGGAGGTGTTTTCATTTCATCCACTTAACTACAAAAATTCTATAATTCATAAATCAGAGAAGAATAAATTGTAGAAATTCTAGATTAAGACAAAGATATTGATTTTCAATCCATCAATCCCTCTTTATTACCAAAGTAAGACCCTTCATCATCAGTAGGGTCATATATGGTGGCCTCTTCTTCTAGATGTTCATTTACTAATTTCCCCTCTAACTCTGGGAGTTTTTCCACATCATATACTTTGAAAATAGAAATAGAAGAGGTAACACATATTGAGGAAGAAGAGGAAGTTCTCCTGGATGATCCACCAGCATTTGAGGAAGGTGTATCTACCACTGTGGATGAATTCATAGAAATAAATCTGGGTATAAAAGAAGATCCACGCCACACTTTAATTAGTGCAGCCATGACCTCTGAAAAGAAAGAGGGTTATACATCATTTCTATGGAAACATTGAGATAGATTTTCATGGAATTATACAGAAATTCCTGGTCTTAATATTGATGTAGCCACCCATCATTTGGGTTTTCCAGAAGAACATCGTGGATTGAAGCAGGAAACAAGAAGCACACACCCAACTCATGCCTCCAAAATTGAAGCTAAAGTTTTTAAGTTGATAAAGGAAAACTTTATCAGGGAATTTTTGTATCCCAAATGGATGTCCAATATTGTCCTAGTTAAAATAAATAATTGGAAAATCAAAGTCTGCATTGATTTCAGTGATCATAATCGGCATTGTCATAAATTTGATTTTCCAGTTCCAATTAAAGAGCTTCTAATTTATGCAACGGCTATATGTGAAGATCTTTCCTTTATGGATGGCTACTATGGATATAATCAAACCTATATGGCCTCATAGGATGAAGAATATAAAGTAGTTAGAGCTCCTCAAGGTGTGTTTTTCTATTAGGTAATGCCCTTTGGCTTAAAGAATGCTGGTGCAACATACCAACGTGCCATGTACCGTATCCTCAAACCCTTCTTAAAGATATTTTTTGATCATTATGGGGATGATTTTGTGTTCAAATAAAGACAAAATTCCAATCACTTTGCTGATTTGGAAACCATATTCCATAAACATCAGCATAATAGTATGAATATGAACCCCTTGAAATGAGATTTTAGGGTAACCTTAGGTAAGTTCCTTGGCATCATTGTATGCCATCATGGTATCAAAGTTGATCCTGAGAAAACAAAGTCAATCCATGTTATGGAACCTCCTCAAAATTTGAATAAATTAAGAGGACTCCAAGACACTTAGGCTATATTCGACGCTTTATCACCAATTTTGTAGGAAAGTGTTTTACATTCACCAGATTAATGAAGAAGGGTGTTACCTACTAATTTTCAGAAGACTATGAATAAATATTTGAAACCCTCAAGAAATATATCTTGATTCTACCAGTATTAAAGCCACCTATTGAATGAAGACCACTTATTCTCTTTGTGATAGCTTAAGAGCAATCACTATGTGCCTTCCTCAGCCAAAATAATGATATTGGGAATGAAAAAAACCTTTATTATCTCAGTCGAACTATGCTTGATGCGGAAACTCAACATTCAAGTATTAAAAAAGTGATTTTTGGCATTAATCTTGGTTGTCCATAAATTATGGCACTTCCTGCAACACCATGAGGTTCAATTGGTATCTCGAAACAACGCGATCAAATTTATCCTCAGTCATCCTATGCTTACAGGGTGTCTAGCATGGTGGGAAGTTATTTTAAAACAGTTTGACACCTAGTGTGTGCCTCAAAAGGAAATAAAGGCCAATATCTGGCTGATTTCTATATTAAGCATTCATCTGTGGAAGATACATCATTTAATACTGAACTTCCTGATGAAGAGGTCTTCCCTATTCAAGATAATTCCAAAACATGGAAAATGTACTTTGATTGTGCTTCCAGAAGTCCAATAGGGAAGATAATGGAAAACCCTAAACTCTACATGGTTAGGTTTGGAATTGTTCTTATTTTCCCAAAAAAGACAGCATTTCCTTATTCCTTCTTGATATTAGAAGGTGGTACCAACAATGAGGTAGAATATCAATCTCTCTTCACAGGTTTGGAATTGGGCCTTCAGGTGAAAATGGATCATTTAAATGTGACAGGTGATTCAGAAGTGGTAATAAAAAAAATCAATGGAGAATGTTATATTAGAAATGAAGAGTTAAACCATCTTTGTGATTATGTCAGAGGGTTAGTGGCTGAATTTCCCTCAGTTCTGACATTTTCTTATGTCCTGCGATCAAAAAATGCTCAAGAAGATGCATTTGCTAATGCAGCTATAGCCTTGGAAGATCCAATTCGGGATGAGATAGTCATTAGCATAGTCCATTGTCATGTGGTCTCAACATTTTTTCAAACCAGAATGGAGGAAAATAATGAAATTTTCCCAATTTCTAAATCATATGGTCATACCACAGGATAAAGATCATCCATCATAAAATATATTAAAAATGGGGTACTTCCACCAGCTAGGGAAGAGAAAAAATAAATTTGGTGATGAGCGACCAATTTTACTCATTATGATAGTCCGGCCGACCCATAGATCCTTTAAAATCGAGGCTTTGATGGAATCCTCTTCAGATGTGTTTATAGAGAATAGACTACAGTTTTCATGAAAGAAGTACATTCAGGACATTGTGGTGCCCCCCGTTTGGGAAAATACTCTCTGATCATATATAAAGGTTTGGATACTTTTGGCCTTCAATGACACAGGATTGAAGAAATTTCACACAAAAAATGTCATCCCTTCCATGTTCACGCCATCTTCATACCCACAGAGTTTCTACATACATCGAAATACTCTTGGCCATTTTCCACATGGGGAATGGATGTGGTAGGGGCTTATCCTTCTGCCCCGGCTAAGCAGTTCAAGTATATTTTCACTACTACTGACTTCATCTCAAAATGGGATAAGGAAATACCTCTCAAGGAATTCAATTACAAAAGCATTTTTAGTTTTGTAAAAACTAATATCATCAGTATATTTGGTGTTCCTAATAATATTTGGATGGAAAATGGCACCAATTTTTTTCTGCTGAGGTAAAAAAGTTATATCCAGAACATAATATCAAATCCAACCATTCATCTCACTATTATGCAGCAGCCAATGGACAAATAGAAACCTTAAACAAGACCCTATGAAATATACTCTAGAAAATGGTGGATAAATATGAGAAATAATGGCTTGAAAAACCTTTGAATGAATTATGGGCTTATGGGAAAACTACACGTACTGCTACCCAAGAAACTCTTTATTCATTGGTATATGGAACTGAAGTAGTTTGGCCTATTGAAATGCAATTTCCATCACTCAGAGTTCCACTCTTTTATCAGTTGTCTATAGATGAGATGTCTCAGAAACTATTCAATGAGTTAGATCAATTAGACGAGAAAAGATTGCATACTTTGCATTATTTAGAAGTCTATCAGAATATAATAGCATGAGATTTTAACAATAAATTTCACATCTATTCTTTTCTTCAAGGAAAATTCGTATTGGCCCTTATGACTCCAATGATACCATGAAAGAAACCTCCAAAACATGATCTAATGTGGGAAAGACCTTATTCTATACATAAGGTCAATTCAAATGGGGCTTATGAGTTAGTCTCAGTGGATATAGAGCGTATTAAAACTCCAACCAATGTGAGATTTTTGATGAAATAATTTGTGTAGTTGTGCACATTCTTCCACAATGCCAAACATTAAACTGCACAGCACAACGACCTCACTGCAAGACTTTAAACAGCATAGTACCATGTCCTTACTGCATGATTTATTCTACATAGCCCCCATTTCCTATTTTCAATACTTTAAACTTCAAAATAACCATAAGCGTCCTTGCTACATGATGGTATAATGTGTAGCATAATTTTCCTTTTCGCATGATGTTAAACTGCATGACATCATTTGTACAATTAATTTTTTCTTTATTTTGATGTTTAATGCTACAATAATGTAATTCCTCTACCCCAGAATCCCAGAGTCGGTGCATTATTATGTATCATTATCATGATCACAAAAGATCAAGTCCTGAAAGACTAATTAGTTTAGTATCCTTAGATGTACTAGATACATTTATGAGGTTTATATAAATCGTAAAATGGAAAACTACAATAACATTGTTTCTATAGACAACACTGAGATCCGATAGACTATCTCTGCAGGTCAGTCATAATATACTTCTTCGCATCCTGGGAAAAATAAAACATAGAAAGGGGTGAGATCAGATGCTCAGTAAGGATATTGCGAAAACATTCATAAATAAGTATAAATATTTAAGGTAGTATATAAAACTAAAACAAAAACCTTTTATACATGAACTTCAACATAATATGGAAAATATAAAAATCAAATAATTCCATTTACTTATTCACATGAATATTCTAGTAGTTGAATAATCAAATGAAATATCAATAGCCACATTAATAATGATGGAATACATAATGGCCGGCTGCATAACCACATAGTCAAGGCCATGTACCAAGACTACAAATAAGATTTTTTCATGGCCTTGTGCCAAGACACTAGTTTCTCCCACGAGACATACTGATGCATCGAGGAGCTATACCGGGATCCACCAGTCACTTACTAAGTCCAATGCATTCCTCATATGAAAATTTGAAACATAACATAAACATTTGTATTAAAACAATCATACAAAGTGTCAATACTTTATCCAAAAACCATGAATGGTATAAAAATATCACATACACAATAAAACAAAACTCATTCAATACAGTATAGAAGATTTTATTGTAACAGATTAACCTCAATCGAGAATAATGAAGGATATTGACAAAGTTGAAAATAATCATCAAAACTATTTGAGATAAATATCCCCATTTTTCTTGAAATCATTTAAAAGTCACACTATTTTTCAAGAATCCGTTCAAAAATAGATTTTTGAATCAAAGTGTCCCATACCACTTTGAATCATTTAAAAGGAATTTTAATTTTAAAACATTAATGTCCAAATAAATAAATCCTTAAAACCATTTTTAAAACATGGACATTAATGAGAAATATTTAGAATAATAAATCTTTAAAAAAAATTAAAATGATATTTTAGTTAGAGTTACTAACAAAAAGAGAGACACTTTAATACAAATAATTGAGGTAATAAAAACATTATAATATCATCTGAATAAAGGGATTAATGATATACTATGTCAATGTACATTATATACACCATATAAAAGTTAATTGGTGTATAACAACAAAGAAGTCTCAATGGAATGTAAATTGAGATGAAATCTATTATAAAGACCATATCCTTAGGTTAATAATAAATCAACGACATAATTATGTATGAAAAATATAAATACACTCCATATGATTGGATATTCAGTGTAAATCAATCAGAGGACATTCACACATATTCTTGTAAAAACAACACCAATGAATTGGATGTTTAACTCAATAAATGGAGATTAAGTTCAAATTACTCTTATCAAGTTCATATCAATGACTTGAGAATTTATCAATGGATTGATTATGTGTATCAAATTTATATCCATAGAAAGGGGAGTGGAAGTTACTACACAAATAATAAATAGTGATTACACACAAAAACATGGAGTAAAATAATCATTGAAGTATGCGTAAATCCTAATGAGTGGAAATTGAAATTTGAAATTCCCTTACTGATTTGGAAACTTATGAAACATAAAACCCATGAAATAATTATCATCCAATGATGATGTAAATACCCATAAATTAAATTATATTACACAAACAACACAATCATGGGTAGTACATACACGACACAAAAGGTAGCAGTGGTAAATATAGCATGAATCTCACGGGAATAAAAGTGAGAAGAAAACCCCTTTCATTGTAGTTTTCCTTGGATTAGGGTAGTTTAAACTCATAAATAATGGTAAAATAATTATTATTAAATTATAAAATAATTATATAGAATAATATGATATCATATATGATCATTTAACATTTCATTCTTAATAATATCTTAGTATTATCGTCGTTTCGGGTGTTAACTGATTCGTTTTCTTTTATATGATTTATTATGTAAGTAATTGTTGTTATGGATAGGATGTATCTTATTCATATTCATAATGATATTAAGTCTTTATACATTATTTTTAATCATATAATTAAAATTATTCTTGAATGGATACGATGGGAAATTAATCTCCTCCCGTTCGTGGAGACAGTAATCTGTACGTATGCATGAGCGACAATATCATTCTTTTGATATTAAAATAATATATAATTGAATAGAATAGAATATATAAAGAATCGTTATCATGTTATATTTATTATTAACATAAATTAGACATCATTACTGTACCCATCCAAAAAATAATGTATGGAATAACAATTACACCATGACGCAGAGATGGTAATCCTTACATACACACGTATAGTGACATCTCATTCAAAGGATGGATAGAATAATGAATACGGTTATAACATATTTATAATAACATCACAGTATATATAATATAGTGGATTTATTATTTTATAATGGAAACAACAAAGGAATTGGAAGTGGAAGAAGAAATAAACTTAAAATAGGTGATGAAATATTTACCTCTTTTCGGGTGCTTCCATTTGATTTGGTCAAAAGGGCTTCTTATGTTGGATTTATGACTAAATTAATTCATCTAGGATGAAGGGATTATAGTTAAGAGGGTATTGTTTTAGGGGTTGGCCGAGTCAAATGGCTTTTAAAGTGTAAATTAGAGAGAAGGGGGAGTGCCCTTTTATAAGAGGGGTGAGGGGCACCTTAGGAAAATCTAGAAATATTATTTTATAATAAAATAATTTTCGGTTTATAATGGATCCAAAATAAATTATTTAAAGTAAAATGTGGGGATGGATCAAAAACTACTCAACCAGTAGGTTTTAGACAGGTTTGGGCCACTATATTAACCTTATCTTTTAGATTTAAGTCTTAGTTAAATAGTTTGACATTTACCATGTCTCTTTGTATTTTTATATTATTTGGTTAATAAAGATACTATATACTTCCATGAGAACCCCAAGTGGTTCATTAATGATAAACCTATCATTATATAAGTCTTTTTTCTGACCCTTATATATTTAGGAATAGAATATTAACTAATAATATAATATTTGTTTTAAAAACTCTTTTATGTCAATTTTGACACTATTTGGTATTTGATTTTTTCTAAATTCATAACAGCATTGTTACTTTGAAAAAATTCGTCTAACCAACCATAATATGTCATATTAACCTAGAAATTTAGTGGAATTCATAAAAAGTATCAAATTACATTTATTTGGATATTTATAATATCAAATATTTTAATATTTCATTAATTAGGTAATTACTGTATCATCATTTTGTCATAAATTAATTAAATTAATAATGTCTTAAAAATATAAATAAAATATAATTATGTACACTACTGGAAAATGGACCTATCCCCACGGTTCTCCTCAAAACCGTGGGGATAGGTACCCCTATACCCACGGTTTTGGAAAACCGTGGGTATAGGTCAATTTTCAAGACCTGTACCCACGGTTTTCAAAAACCGTGGGCATAGGGGGGGTCTATCCCCACGGTTTTCCAAAACCGTGGGGATAGGTCTTGAAAATTGACCTATACCCATGGTTTTCAAGAACCGTGGGTATAGGGGTACCTATCCCCACAGTTTTGAGGAGAACCGTGGGGATAGGTATAGGATAAAAAACCTATACCCACGGTTTTGAAAAACCGTGGGTATAGGTTTCCCATGTGTGCGCGGGAAAAAAAAAATTTCCGCGGGAAAGATTTTTTTTTTTGGCGGGAGTCCTATACCTACGGTTCTTCCCTATATACCCACGGTTTATATAACTATATTTAACTAAATATATATATATACACACATAATTGATAGTAGGGTAGTGGTAGACGCGGTACTTTGCAGCGAGGAGGTCGTGGGATCGAAACCCGCCTGTAGCTTTATTTTAGGATCTATACCCACGGTTTTGAAACCGTGGGTAAAAGCCATTGACACCATGGAAATTGGGAATGTTTTGTTGACACGGTGGCAGAACACCTATACCCACGGTTTTGGAAAACCGTGGGTATAGGCTGGGGACCTATACCGACGGCGTTCCAGCCCACGGTTCCCAAAACCGTGGGTATAGCCTATACCCACGGTTTTGGGGGCTATACCCACGGTTTTGAACCGTGGGTATAGGCCTTTTTTCCAGTAGTGGTATTAAATATTTTTATCATTCTAATGAATATTTAAAATTGAATTTATCTTATTTATAACCCTATATTAATTTATTTAGTTATTAAGCTTTGAATTTAACACTTTTAACTCTTCTTTGAATTAAATAAAAATAAATGTCCTGATCTAATCCAAGTGGACCTAAAGGATAATATTTTATTCCTAAGGTTTTTTTTGTCGAATTACACTTATACAATAGAATTAGGACATGTGTTAGGGTAATAACAATATCATGTTTACCCTTAATTACTCTATTTACTTTTAACCGTGGTAAATAAAAGTCAAAAGTTACTATTCACCAAAAATTATATTTATCTTATTGAACAAAATTTTACTTACTGATATGAATTGTGACCCTTAGATTTTTTAAATTCAATTCACCTATGCAGTAAAGTTATGTTTTATTCAAATTTCCAAATTCTCCAAGAAGGTGGGTAAAAGATGGTGAAAAAGTTCAATAAAATTTTTAAATGTATAAAATTATTATAAACTGACTCCAATGAATTAAATTGAATATATATAGTTATTACTCATCTATTTTGACCTAAAATAAATTTAAATTAAATAAATAATTATTTAAATAAAAATTCGGTTTTAAAGTATAACTCAGTGTTTTTCACTATTCATCAAAATTTAAAAGTTTACAGAAAATACCAAAAATTCACCCTAAGATAATTTCAATATTAAGAATCCAAAAAGGAAGTCCATTTTGAAAGATAAAATTTATAAAATTTCAAAAATTGGGTATTACTATTAATAATGGTTTGTTTGATTGGTCGCGGTGTGTTATAATCTTAAAGTTGCATACAATGAAAGTTATTACATCATTCAAAGGGAAACATACCATGGAAGCTTGGGGTGTTACGTTCTTCCCCCCTTTTGGAAATTGTGTCCTCACAATTTTTGAAATTTTTCTTGGGAACATAATTGAATGTCATACATCGAAAAAAGATTTAATAAAACAATCTCCTTAATAGAAATAAAGAGAAGTACAAATGTCACTTGAGATAACCCTTAATAGGATACCATATAGGAAAACATGGATATGAAAGATAAACTAAGTGTCAAGTTCAGATGGAGAGGGATATAAAACATGTTCAGGAGAAATTTAACAACATGAAAACCAAAAACATGTGATGGGAAAAACGGTCATTAGTTTCCCAATAGGAAAAGTAAACGGACAACGTTTTTTTAGTTAAGTTATATTTCATAAAGATGAAGAATTTTTTTATGAGATTGACTAAGAACATAAAGAGATATACTTACTTTTTAAGTAGAGTTTCATTATTTAATAAATTTCTACCACTAAATCATTTTTTTTGAAATGATGAGTATTCAAGATGACTTGGTCACACAGGAAGAGCTAGAATCAACTTCTAGAGAATCACGTGATCTACAAAGGACAAACTATATATTTACCTTTTCATTAGAGATTAATCAAAACAAAAATGGTTAGTACAAAATCAGATGATCCCCCAAAAGGATATTCCTTTAGAAAATAAAAAACTAATCTTAATTTTCTAAAATTAAACCCAAAATACCCCAAAGATAAATAAATACCATTCAATAAACAATTTTACTTAAAATACTTTAATATAATCCAAACTAATATTGAAACCCAAAACTTATAAGAATTTGGTTATGTAGTCTTCCATGTTAAATTGTATCTCCAAATGACATCGACTTCTCTTAAATTCACATACTTACAAGTAATTAACCTAATCACATATTCTCTATTATAGGTTAATCATTTCCATAAATAACCCAAATCACTATAAATCCACAATAAATACATAGATAAAAATCCACCACTACTCTTCTAATGAAATCCCATAGCATTCCATTTTACTTAGGCATATAGTGTTCCCAACAGAGCAAACGTCTTCCAAAATAACATTTATCACTTAATCACCAAATCATTTTCCTATATTAAGGATATTCATTTGATAAGACATTAGATCCAAAATCAATTTATTGTCCATCAATAAAATAATTTAACTAAAAAAATTAGTCACACTAACCAGGGACTTCACGTAGTCTAGTGGTAGGTAATAAATCCCAATCACACTCTGGTTGTGGGTTCGATTCTCATAGATTTGTCAGACGCGGCGGGTTGTTACATGGTCTGCGTGTTGTCCTTCATCAAAAACTATATTTTATAACATTTCCAAAATGAGATAAATTTTTCAAAATAAACATAACATAATTTAACCACAAATTTTATCTCGTACCTTGCATTTTCATCCCAAAATATAATAACTCTTAATTGCCTCAAACCTAATGATCATATAAAACCAAATGGTTATTTATAACTATATCCACAAGAGATAATATAATTCATCCTCAAATATCATTTTCACATGAAGAACTACAGGGTTACAAATACAAGAGAAAATTATTCCAAATTAATCCCATCAACAAGAAGCACTAATAATTTTAAACATTTCTCTAACCATTTATTTCCACATAGATTCTTCTTTCACCAAGAAAATATCCTATAGAATATGGAATTCACTTGGGTAATGTCCAGGTCCCCTACATTTACGACAAATGACTGTAAATGGATTCTTGGGACTATTTTTATTTTTTTTCCATAGTAATCTTCATTTTTACTCAGAAATTCATTACATTATGCCCTTCTTTCCTACACATAAATCATTTCATTATTCCATTGAGACACTTTCCTAGGTTTCTCCTTCCACATTTAATGCATGATGGAAATTGAGGATTCTTCTCACCATGGTCTCCACAGCTGGAGCTATTATCATTCATCACCTTTCTCTTCATTGTTGAGTCCTAGAGTTAGTTAATATATATGTTGTTGATCATATTTTTTGAAAAAATGATTTTTCATGAACACGATAAATTTTATGTCTATCGAAATTCCATTTTCTTTCTCATTTCCACCAACATTCCCGCCTTGTACATCATGCTCAAAGTTACTATGACTTCCTTTGAATCCAGCCATTGACTAAAACCAGAAATAATTTTGTGAGTAATAGTAGTCATAAAATCATTTAGATAATTTTATGACACCATATTTTCAATTTGAAACTCCTTATGATTAAACAAGGTCATTTATTCTCATACTATATTAAATTCCTTCAAATCGGCTTGAGAAGAAAGTGTAAATTATCTTACGCATATCCCCCAGGAGTGATGTAACCAATAGTGCAGCAATTCCCATTGTCGTTCACCAGTCCCCGTTCAAGTCTAGCTCCAAGCGGTGTTTTCAGGTTTTTATACCTAGGTACATCTGTTCCAGAGCCGCCTATACCTACTTGTATCTAGACAAGGAGGTATTTCATGGAAAATCACAAAATCTCTACAATACCAAAATTTTAGGATGTTATTCTATATTAATCATTAGATTTTATCTTAGAGAAATGTGCTCTAATCAGATTTTATCTAAATCTAGTTTCCAAGGTTTTTACTAAACTCCCTCTGATACCAACTATAATGCCCCGACCCCAGAATCCCAGAGTCGTTTCATTATTACGTATCATTGGCATGATCATAAGATATAAAGTCTCAAAAGACCGATTAGTTTAGTAGCCTTGGAAGTAGTATATGCATTCAAAAGGATTACATTACATCATAAAATGCAAAACTACAACAACACTGTTTCCATAGAAAACACTGAGATCCCATAGACTATCCAGCATGTCATTCATAATATACTTTTCGCATCCTATGAAAAATAAAACATAGAAAGGGGTGAGCTCATAATCTCAGTAAAGATATAGCAAAAACTTTCATAAATAAGTATAGACATTTAAGCCAATGTAAAAAAACTAATAAAAAATCCTTTTAAACTTGAAATTCAGCAAAATATAGCAAATATAAAAATCAAATAATGATATTTACTTATTCACATGGATATTCTACTAGTCTAATAATCACATACAATATAAATAGCCACTTTTATAAAGGTGGAATGAATAATGTCAAACTACATAACCACATAGTCAAGGCCTTGTGCCAAGACTACAAATAAGATTTTGTCAGGGCCTTGTGCCAAGACACTAGTTTGTCTCATAAGACCAATCTATGCATAGAAGATCTATATCGGGATCCCCCCATCGCTTACTAAATCCAATGCATTCCTCATATGAAAATTTGAAACATAACAAAAACATTTGTATTAAAACTAGTATATGAAATGTCAATACTTTATCCACAAACCAGGAATGGTATAAAAATAGCACATCCACAGTCAAACATAACACATTCAATATAATATAGAATATTTTATTGTAATAGATTAACCTAAATAGAGAATAATTAAGGATATTGACAATGATGAAAATAATCATCAAAACTATTTGAGAGAATTATCCCCCTTTTTCTTGAAATCATTTAAGTGTCACACTATTTTTCAAGAAGCTATTTAAAAATAGATTTTTGAATCAAAGTGTCCCATACCTCTTTGAATCATTTAAAATGAATTTTAATTTTAAAACATTAAGGTCAATATATATAAATCCTTAAAACCATTTTTAAAACATGGACATTAATGAGAAATATTTAGATGAATAAATCATTAAAACATTTAAAAATGATATTTTAGTTAGAGTTCCTAACCAAAAGAGAGAGACTTGAATAAAAATAATTGGGGTAATAAAAACATTATAATATCATGGGAATAAATTGATTCATGATATACTATGTCAAAGTACAGTATATACACCATATAAAAGTGAATTGGTCTACAACAACAAAGAAGTCTCAATGGAATGTAAATTGAGATGAAATATATTATAAAGACCATATCCTTAGGTTAAGGATAAATAAAGGACATAATTATGTGTGAAAAAATAAATACACTTAATATGATTGGATATTCAGTGTAAATAAATTAGAGGATATTCACACATATTCTTGTAAAAACAACACCAATTAATTGGATGTTTAACTCAATAAATGGAGATTGAGTTAAAATTACTCTTATCAAGTTCATATCGATGACTTGAGAATTTATCAATGGAGTGATTATGTGTATAAAAATTATATCCATAGAAAGGGGAGTGGAAGTTACTACACAAATAATAAATTTTGATTCCACACATAATCATGGAGTAAAATAATCAATTATGTATGCGTAAAGCCCAATGACTAGAAATTGAAATTTGAAATTCCCTTACTGATTTGGTAACTTATGAAACACACACCTCATCAAAGAAGTATAATCCAAGGATAATTTAAATACCAATAAATTAAAGTATATTACACAAACAATAAAATCATGGGTAGTACATACACCACACAAAATGTAGCAGTGGAAAATATTGCATTAATCTCATGATAATAAAAGTGAGATGAAACCCCTTACATTGTAATTTTCCATGGTAGTGGGTAGTTTAAACTCATTTATAATGGTTAAATGATTGTTATTAAATTATACAAGAATCATATACATTGATATTATATCATATATGGTCTTTTATCAATTCTTTTTTAATAATATCTTAGTATTATCGTCATTTCGGGTGTTAACTAGTACTTTTTCTTTTATATGCTTTGTTACATAAGTAATATTTGTTATGGAAAGGATGTATATTATTAATATTAAGAATTATATAATGTTTTTAAAAATTATTTTTAATCATCTAATAAAAATTTGTCTTCAATGGATACGATGGGGAATGAATCTCATCGCGTTCATGGAGACGGTAATCTGTTCATATACACGAGCAAAAATATCATTATTTTGATATTAAAATAATATATAATTGAATTTAATATAATATATACAGAATAATTATCATTTTATATTAATTATTTACATCAATTACACATCATTATTGTTCCCATCCAAAAAATAATGTATTGAATAACAATTATTGTACGACGTGAAGACGGTAAGCCGTACATACGCAAGTATGGTGGCATGTCATTCAAAGGATGGATAGAATAATGAATATGGTTTTAACATATTTATAATAACATCACAGTATATATATGATACTGGAGTAATTATATTAGAATGGATACAACAAATAAAATGGATGTGGAAGAAAAAAGAATCTTGAAAGAGGTGATGAAATATTTACCTCTACTTCGGGTTATTCCTTTTGATTTGATCAAAAGGGCTCCTTATGTTGGATTTATCACTAATGGAAGGAATCTAGGACAAAGGGAGGAAATTTGATAGGGTATTTGGGTAGGGTTTTGCCGAGTCAAATGGATTTTAAGGTGTGAATTAGAGAGAAGGGGGAGTGCCCTTTTATAAGAGGGGTGAGGGGCACCTTAGGAAAAACTAGAAATATTATTTTATAATAAAATCATTTTGGTTTCTAATGGCTCAAAAATGAATTTTTTAAAGATAATGGTGGTTATGGGTCAAAAACCACTCAACCAATAGGTTTTAGATAGGTTTGGGTCCTATATTAAGCATATCATTTATATTTAACTCTTAGTTAAATAGTTTTACATTTACCATGTCTCTTTGTATTTTTATATTATTTGGTTAATAAATTTACTATATACTTCCAAGAGAACCCCAAGTGGTTAATTAATGATAAAAATATCATTATATAAGTCTTTTTTCAGAACCTTAGATATTTAGGAATAGAATATAAATTAATAATATTATAGTTGTTTTGAAAACTCTTTTATGTCAAGTTTGATACTATTTGGTATTTTGTTTTTTCTAAATTCATAACAGCATTATTACATCGAAAAAAATTCATCTATAAAACCCTAATATGCCATTATCACCTATAAAATTAGTTTAATTCGTAAAAACTCTCAAATTACCTTTATTTGGATATTTATAATATCAAATATTTTAAGATTTCATTAATTAGGTAATTACTACATCATCATTGTGTCATCCATAAATTAAATTATTTAATGTCTAAAAAATATAAATAAAATACCATTATGTATGAAATATTTTTATCATTATAATTAATATTTATAATCGATTTTATATTTTTAATAACCCTATATTAAAAAAATTTGTTATTAGGCTTTGAATTTAACACTTTTAACTCTCCTTTGAATTAAATAAAAACAAATGTCCTAATCTTATCCATGTGGACCTAAAGGATCATATTTTATTCCTAATGTTTCTTTTCGTCAAATAACACTTATAAAATAGAATTAGGAAATTTGTTATGGTAATAATATAATCATGTTCACCCTTAATTACCCTATTTAATTTTAACCGTTGTAAATAAAAGTCAAAAGTTACTATTCAGCAATAATTATTTTTATCTTATTGAACCACATTTTACTTACTGATATCAATATTTTCTCTCATATTTTTTAAACTCAATTCAAATAATCATTAAAATTATGATTTATTCAAATTTGCAAAATGCTCCTAGGAGGTGGGTAAAAGACAGTTAAAAAGTTCAATAAAATTTTTATATATATAAAACTATTATAAACTAACTCCAATGAATTACATTGAACATATCTTGGTATTATGTATCTATTTTGACCTAAAATAAATATCAATGAAATAAATAATTATTAAAATATTAATTCAGTTTTAAACTGTAACTCGGTGTTTTTCACTATTAATCAAAATTTGAAGGTTTACAGAAAAATACCAAAAATTCACCCTAAGCTAATTTCGATATTCCAAAACCAGAAATAAAGTCCATTTTGAATGATAAAATTTATGAAATTTCAAAATTTTGGTATTGCTATTCATAACGATTAGTTCGATTGGTTGGGGTGTGTTAGAATTTAGAAGTTATGTACAATGCAAGCTATTACATTATTCAAAGGGAAAAGTACAGTGGAAGCTTGCGGTGGTACAAATAATATAATATCATTGACATAATAACTACTCCTTAGTAGTACATGAATCCCTCTCATTCTTATATATGTGTCATATCAGCATAGAGACCTTGTTCTAGGAAGTACACATGGCTTGATTATCATTTTCTAATGAGATATGTTGCGACGCCTAAATTTCCAATTTTGGGCCCAACCACAATAACAAAATCTTATTATCTTCTTTTATCCTAATGTATATGAATCAAATAGGTAAAGAGTGTTTCTTTAAGATATATGATATAGTAATTATACCATTTTATGTCTTACAGTTTATTATTCTCTTAGAATGTGTCAAACGTTCCCATTCTTCCTGTCAAAATCAATTGGCATGAGAAATGATTGTTTCCAGAACCATGTATGGATTGATTCTCTTCTTTCAATGAGATACATAGAGAGTCCAAAATCACCAATTTTGGGCCCAGCCACAATCATAAAATTTATTATTTTATGTTCTCCTCCTATGTATTAATCATATCTATATAGATTATTTCCTTAAGATATATAATTTGGTCCTTATACCGTTTTACATCGTAAGATTTACAATTCTCTCAGAATGTGTTAAATGTTCCCATTCTTCATGTCACACTGAATTGGCATGAGAATTGATTGTTTCATGAACTATGTATGATATTATTCTCATCTTTTAATGAGATATGTAGAGACGCCTAGATCTCAAATCATGGCCCCAGCCGTGATAAAATAACCATTTATTTGTTTTTTGTATAAAAATTTTATCTAGAGAGATAATGTTTTAAGAACTATATATGTCTTGATTATTTCCTTAGAAAAAACATATAGTGACACATGGGTTTTATCCCTTAATAAAGTTACAACATATCTTTTCCCTTCACATTGGTCCATCTTCATCTTTACTGCATTATGTTAAACTGCATGGAAATATATCATCCCTATTCTTCAGTTGCGTCACCATTTCTATGTAAAAGAAACCGTTACTCATCCATGTTTCTCAGAACGAGAAGATCTCATGTGGGCTTTTGAATTGGGTAAATGGATTCTTCATATAAGTAAGTTGTTTTAATTCCTTATATGGGTGAAAATATCTTCAATGCAAGACTTAGAACTGCACATCATCATATTCACTTAGAGGAAACATAGAATGTCTCCATTTTATATATGACTTAGGTCTATGTAAAGGACATCAAGATTATAGTCAATATAGATTCAAACATTTCTCATGTTCATTAAGAAAAACACCCTACCATATTCCAAACTCTTAATCATGAATATTTTCAGGTCCTCATAATCTTTCTTACGGTTTCGGGTGACAGAGATTCTAATACCTGAGATCTTTTTTTCCTGACTATACAGCTCTTGCCCTTAGATGGCCTTGCATAAGATTCCTACATAACAGGCCTATAAGCCAAAAGATGTCACTATTTGTCTCTGTAGAATATGCCCTAGATGGCCCTATATGACGCAGACCCCATAAATGGTTGGTCAAATAATGGTAATTTTGTTCTTGGAAAATACTCCCCTTAGGTTGACATGGGTGGTAAATTTGGTGACCATATAAATCATGGATCAAAATTCCCCATGGAAATATTTTAATAATATTAAAGCAATTCATAGCCACAGAGTTTTTTTTGTTTTATAATTTCAAAATATATGGTTAATGTTATTCAACCTTAAATACTAGCCCTTTATATTCAAACATGCATGATTCTAAACTGCCAATAACAAAAGACTTGGTTCTCATTAGATTGAGAACCCACAAAGGGAACTCTAAACAATAGTCGAGTCTCGACTCACTAAACATACATTTATATATGATCTAGGAAATATTAAGCAATAAATAAAAGTCAAAGGATATAAAATTTTTGGGGTTATCCATATAACCATAGCCAAAGTCAAATTATGTTCATTAGGGCCATCTGATTTATAAGAAAATTTTGAGCACTCCATTATTGACATTATAATAATTATTTTCTAACAAAAAGGAGTCATTATCATCATTTACCATTAATATTTCAATCATGGAAAATAGGAAGAAAGACATATATGGTTAAAAAAATCTCTCATTCATATGAAATCAAAGGTCCATCCAAAAAATGAAGCCTCCCTATCTTGTTTTAGAATAAACTCTCAACATGACTTTTCATTTTTTGGACCGCTTCATGAGCCATATCAGCTTCTTATTGAAGTTGAGATAGCTAATAAACTCCATCCTCCTCTGCCTATCGAACCGAATCCTTATAAGTTGAAATGGAAAATATCCCCAATAATTGGGTTTCTCCCAATGATTGATTCAACTGATCATGTTTATTATGAAAAACATCCAGTTGTTGCTAAAGATATAACAACTCTTTCGTGGCTTCATTAATTTTTTAGATAATTTTGATCAATTTGATGTTATGATTTGCCTTCACCTCAACTAAAACATCTTGAAAGCCCTCAATGTTGATAAGTTGTTTTAACACTTTAAATTTTTGTCACATATTATGATCCAACTCCCTCTGAAAAATGCTCTCTTTCATAGAATCATGGACTTGTCAATAATTAAATCCACCAAATCCCAATACACAAAATAATGCTAGGAGATAAGAAAATTTGGACAAAAATTCCTCAAAAGGATTCTCAGCTATTATGCATGTGATATGCTTCTATGTCTTTTATGTTCCATGCCAAGAGAATATTACATCACTAAGTTTGAATTTGAGTCACTACCATGAGGTAAAATGTACAATGGAAACATGTCACTTTAAGAGATACCTTGTTATACATATTTTGGAATAGTATATGCATCACCTTCATATCTGGGAGCTGATAAACCTAAATGATAAATCATGTTCATTTTCATTTTAAAATGGAAAAACCATATATGATTTAGACAACTAATTATATTTACCCAATAATAAACCAGCTACATAATTGGATTCATCTCCTATATTCTCATCTTCACTGATTTGAGCAGATGTTTCTTGAGAATGGGCATTCCATTGAATTTTCTCAGTTATTATATTTGAAGGATCTAGATAATCTCTTGATATAGGGTCCCCTAGTGGTATTTCTATAGCTCCAATAGGAGGATAGAGTGGAATACCCCGTTTCGGAAGAGCCTTTGCAACATTTTCTGTAGATAAAGCTACATAAGGTGAACATATATATAAGGAATCAAGTAAAGAAGAATAATTATGTATGGAAAAAGAATGAATAAGTAAATATGTCCTTCTAATTCCTCGTGAAAATCCCAAAACTCCTTGATGTAACATAGAATGTCAATATTTCGATTAAGGGATTTCACCATTTCAGTATATATAGCTTGGAATGTTATATCATCCTCCCCATTTAAGGTATCCAAAAAACATTTGTCGATGCCTAAATTGGATCTTCAATCATTCTTTTCCCTCGGATATTCAATTGATATAGCATTATCAGATATTTCCAGGTTTGGACCAACATCATAATTTATCTGAGACTTCCATGGGTCTTCATTCCTTTATTCTAGATCAATAAGAATATAAGTATTGATTATTTCCGTATCCTCTATCGATAGAAACATAGGAATGTATTTAATCTTACCATGGTATTCCTCTCTCTCATTAGATCCAAGAGCTGGTATAGATGAATATTTTGACTATTTATCAACCAATATTGCAAATTCATTAACATAAACCTGGGTTTCCTCACGAGGTTTCTTTTTGTGTTCTCAAAGATTCAGTTCTTAATCCCTTCAGAGAGGAGAGAGACATAGATCTTGAAAAATGATAAAATGTGGTTACCAGATTGTATTTAGAAAATTATATTCCTTAAGTATAGTATACATACTTAATCCTTCGGCGAACACTTTGGATCAATCTCATTGCTCTCTTTCATTTCTGGTCATAAGCTTGGGGAGAAATTAAAACACTCCCCTTAGTATGATAAACTTGAGGTAATGGTTGAGGATAATCTGTTTCTATTACCCTAGCCCTGATTCTTTCTCCTAGAGAATGTTCTAGTGACCTGGGAGGATCATTCATTACATCAATAAAAGAGCATGCATGACCATGAATAGGTGATTTGAGAATTGGTACAGAGCTACCTTCTCTACAATCAAGCTGCAAAAATACATTTTCACCAAGATTAATGATGATAAACGGTAAATTATAGTTGATAAAAAATAAAAATAAAAATTCATTCTTAGTATTAACATAAATATCCCACTCCTCTTAAGAGTAAATAATTACCTTTTTGTGAACTTTTTAGTCCATAATATGATATATTCATTTAGATGCTGGGATTTGTTCATCAGTTTCATATATAAAAGCCTCTAGATCCATAATATAATTTTTTTACTTCAGCAAGGTTATTGTCTAGATTGCAATCATAAGGTGCCTTGATTTCACTAATATCTGGTATTCAAATTCCATGATGGAGGAAAGACCATGCATCCCTAAGATCACAGGTCACTCCCTCCCAATGATTAATTTCTAAAGGTATCACATAATTCCATCTTGGTATGGCTGATTTTTGTGGAGATTCAACACCTTCTGATTGTTGAGATTATATTGGCCTCCTTTCTCCTTCATAATGTTCAACATATGAGATATGAACCACTGTTTGATGGGAGAGACTTGATCACCTTGGAATTTGAGGTATTTCTTCTCTAGACCATGTCTTCCTAGTATACATCCCGTGAAGATTTTTTTAGGGCTGTAAAACCTCTGAAACTTCTTTATCAACTTTGTCCTTAGAATTCATTCCTAGATTTCTATGTGGAATAGTAGTTGTAGCTGCCACTTGATATATTCCTTTTTCAAAATCCCCTTGCGGATACGAAGATTCCCATGAATTGGCATACCCAGCTTCTAATCCAATCGATGCATCTGGGGGAGGTAACGTAATAGACATTTTGGATACCCTTAAATCCATTAGTTCCCATAATTATCATGCTTTCATCCGGTGTTTCTCATGTCTGACATACATTGGTGGAAAAGTGTTTGATTGTTGAAGACATCTGAACTAACGACCAAACCTATAGGGGATGTAAGCCTTGAAGATAATTTCACCATCAATCTAGGTTGATTATATGCCATCCCTGAATGCCATTATATAAGTTCTCAACTCATAATTCTTTTCCTTAACATAATAAATAAATGTTCTAACTGGAGGGTTACCAAAAGGAATGAAGCTAAATTCTATTGAGACACTCAATGCCTTTAGCACCACATCAAGTCTCAATTTTAAATGCAGAATACCAAAAACACTCTTTAAAAATGGGGTGAATCGAACATTCGGAACTCTAACTAAATTCAACACTAAGTATGAATAAAAATGGGCTGCAATCCCACCCCACAACACTTGGAATTTCCATGTAATTCTAAATGGATCCTTCTATTATATAAATGCAGTAGGAGATAGTAAATTCCTGCCAATACAAAGGTTTATAACCCAATATGCATCCCTTCTATCGATTTAGATGAAATGAAAATTGTCCCTGACCTTACAGCACATCCAGATTCACATAATGGAAGCAAGTAAACACTTAGACACATAGCAAGGAAGTTAGTTAAGTGTACCATTGCATCTATATTAGGGTTTACTTTATATCCATAGTTTTTAAAATCCCCTCATTCCAATGTAAGCCAATATGTGCCTGAACTGCCCCAGTTATCTGCAGAAGTAAAAGCTGTAGGATTTCCACAGGTTGGTCCTTTTTCTGTTGTTAGTTCTAATAATGCTTCCATCCACACTCTAACATTAATATCTTTCTTATCCATGGGAAAATTCTTCACTATTTTAAATAATTCATGGGTCAATGGTGGTGTTATTGTAGCATCACCCCATGTTGAGGTAGGCAGAATGAATTCATTATACATTTCCCTAGGAATGGGAATTCCAGCTATTTGGTAAATATCCCAATGTTTAATACCAACTACCCCATGCGTCAAAAGGAAATAATTAATTTTCAGACTCCATCGGCTCAGAAATTCAAGAATGAAATTGTTTTTATAAACACAGGTTTTCCCTATCTAGACCACTCCATATATTGGAATGTCTGATAACTCTTTCTTGAATTCTTCACAAGTTTGGCACGCCCAGAATGCACGCATCCACTTGGGATTGACACCTCCTATAGAAAGAAGATCCCAACCTTCGTTCCAACCATTAGATTGATCTGTTTGAGAATCCCAAAAGTGGAATCATAACAATGTGATCTGGTCTCTACAACTTGATACTTTATTTCTGTATTGAAACCACTATGATGAAAGATGAAACTAATAAGTATTTTTTCTTCTTTTACTAGACCCCCCATGCAGTAATATTCATGTTTGTTAAAGTTAGATTATTAAATAAACCAATTCTTTGAAAGGTACTTCTAAACATATGGAACTTGGGCGTCTTGCAAAATCCCATGCCTGTACAAGGGTAAGTGTGAAATTTGTATATAATCACATTGGTGTAGAATTAATCCCTTCTATAACTCAGGAAGTGTACTTTCAACAACATCATATTAGTGGGGTCGGATGATCTTCATCATTTCATTTTGACAAGCCTATGCTTCTTCAGTATGTGTTTTCAAATTAGTCATTTTCTTTTATTGAAAAAGAATTTCCAAACTTTCTCAAGTAGGTTGGATTGTAATGAGGAAAATAAAAGTTCGGCAAAGGAAATTGTTCATGTAAGTCCTTAGACAAGGTCCATCACATTGGTCCTTTTAAAAAGATCCTTCACAACTCCTTTTATGAAGTCATTTGTCATAGATCCATCACTTAAATAATTTTACGTTGAAGATGTTTCAAGGAATTACTTGAGAGAACAACATGATGGTGTAGGGAAATGGGCTATGCAATGAGAGCCATAAAATTCTGAAAATCACAGATGATGATAATTGAAAAGGATGAGTCCTATTTGTAGAAAACTGAAGACCTAAGTTCCCGGACTATGTGTGACATCTATGCTGGATATCTACGTGGGTACCTATGTGGAAGACCATTGTTGTTCAGCAATCGATCCATAATCTATTTCCCTACAAATTCACCTCAGGACTCGACCCTCTTTCTTTTTTCAGATCCTATCCCAGGGGGGTGATTTTTTGACACCACTTATGAAAACAAATATATTAGGAAGAGAGCCCAGGATATTTTAAAATACCATGGTATGTTTTGAAGAACTCAAAGGGAGAGTCAAAATACTCCCAAAAAAGAGATGCATGATTTATCTATGCAACAGACCTACACAATCGGCATGCATGGCAGAGCGACGCACCAAAATAATTTATGTACCCCTTCACGGAGCACCTACACGGAGGAGATACATGGAGAACCTGTGAAGATAAAACATCCTTGGACCAATCCCATATTTGCCTATAAATAGAGCCCATAGGCTCCCCATTTGAAGGACTAAAATAGTTAAAAGACTCTCTGAAGCTCCCATTGAATAGATATTTCTCTTAGATCCCTAAAATTGTATTGGGTAGCTCTATAAAACCCGAGATAAGAGATACTCAATCATGATAAGAATGTTTTGAATGTTTTTTACAATTTTTTTCATAGGTTTGGTTCTGTTATGTGATACACATTCTTCATTCATTATTCACATCTGTGCGACATACCTTCCCGACATACATGCACGACATACCTATGCGGTACATCAACGCGGGGTACCTGTGCGGAATACTTGCATTAGGTATATATGCAACAGATAATTTTATATATACTAAATACCAATTAATGTACCGTCTTTAAAATTCATTCATGGAAGGGTAAATCCTTCCTTGTTTCCCTTATCTGAAAGGGACTATGTTAAATCCTCCAAAAAAAACCTCATGACATATCAAAACATAGGGAAATGCACATCAGCATGTCTCTTATTTGGGATTGTATTTCCATAGTCATAGGTTTCCCATATTTGTTTAACAGAGGGGATAAGATTCATGGAGTATCTGTGGGTTTTTATATCCACATTCACATGGACCGTTCTCTCAGAAACAGTGCTAGGATGTTCCCGGTTTTGAGAATAAGGGTTTGGGTTCTGTCCTCCCCTACTCATCTCTAAAACCCAAAACCTCAGGTCACTTGTAGGTAAGGTATAGTTCACGCTTACATTCTCGCGCTAGCATAATAGAAGTCTCCCTCCCCTACCAAGATCAATTACTGGGCAACTAGTTGGGTGTAATCCTCAAGATTTTCTTATAGAATGTGGCATCATTGCCCCTCCTCCATTCATCAGTGCCAAAGACCAAAGGGGAGATGTGAATAGGGACTCTTTTTACCCTTTCCCTCTCCCTTTGCGCTTTGTCATCATGGGAATCTGTCCTAGTGTAAGCCCCTATCCTTCATCCCTACCTCCGTGAATTGGACCCTTGTCTAATTTAAATAGAACAGAGGGAAGACTCATCACCTCGCCCTCTTCCACAGTTGGCATGCCCTCTTCTGTCAACAGAGGAGGAAATGTGTTAAGGGTCATTATTGAATCTCTCACATCCTCTTTTTTCTCACACCGAGCAAGACTCACATGGGATTATAGATAGGTGGTGGTTACAACCTGTGCACAAGTACTCATTTAAATACACTACGTGAACTCTTATTCCTATTCAAACTAGGATACATAGGATGCCTTTTTAGGGCCCGAGATCACTTTATATCCTCTATAGGAATAGAACTATAATTACTTTCATCTAGGCATCCTCTTTAGGAATAATCACCAAATTAAACCCCAAATCATCAGGGCATCTTTTTCAAGAAGTATTCCTAAACTCATCTCCCTCAAAGAAAAATAATATTTTATAATACTCATCGATCTATGTGGGCATTGATTCCCATCCATATGGGATACGAAGGAAGCCTCATTTAGGTCCAAACCCTACACATCAAATCAACCTTATTCTCCTTGGGCTATATTCCCAATAGGGTTTGATCTTACATGGAATCCCATATCCATTCCCAGTCCCTTGTGTTGCTTTAGCATAAGTCCCACACTATGTTTTGACCAAGAACCATACATTTAGATATCCTTATCACATGTAATTAAAATTATTTATGTGTCCTATTAAGTGGCACCGAACTATGAGGGTTTTGATTCCTTTCGCAAGGATACTTAGGTAGCCCATTTTATGGGCACGATCCCATGATAAAAACAAACCTTCATCTCCCTGGATGACAATAAATTACAGAGTTCCCCACTGAGTGGCTTAAAACCCAGTATAATCACAATGATGATTAAAATAATCTCTAATTAGTATATTAGAGGATACCATTGATGGAAACCCACGAATACATATGGGTATTTTCATTAGTGTAGAACATTGAATGTATACGGATGATTCTAAATTTTAAACATCTTAATAAGTGATTGTAAATTCCAAGGGATACTTATGATATACTTGGTGAATTAATAAGAATTCATGAAAATATCTTAAATTTACAAAGATAGTTCGATAGTATATAATAATTTCCCTCAAAGGGGGTGATTTTTCTGAAATCTCTTCCTCTCGACCAATGCACATTCTTAAGTTTCGTAATGTTTAAACATAATGAACACATGCCTTTGGAAAGCTGGTCCCCATTGGATAAAGAACTGTTGGATGTTTCCGGTTCCATAAATAAATCCAATGGAAACCTCCTATAAAAAGTGATTCATAAAACTAGAACACACGTTTCAAGTAACTACAAAATAATCAAATTAATATTTTTTTGATTTTGGGATTGGACTGGATTAATTTTCATTCAAATAATAAAAATATTTTAATTTCAAAACATATATCCAACTCTTCATTTAGTTCCATATTTATTTCTTATACATAAATTTAAAACTGATTTTGGGAATCACAATCATTTATTAATGTATCATTTTAAAATCACTTCCTAAAATTTCGGATCGAAATTTCAATATTTTAAAAATAATTGTTCCTTTTAAAATAATATATAGTTATTTTTTGTAGATAAATTTAAAAACTTAATAAAATAATATCTTTTGTAAAAATTAAGGTATGCCTTTTCTATAAACATAAAAAGGAATAAATCAATATACTTCAATATATCAAGATATTTTTTCATGAATTAATAATTATGTAAATAAAAATAATGAATTAATTACCTAGGTTTTGAATTAATAATGGGGATAAATTAAATAAATTTTGTAAAAAAAATCATATCTTATAAAACCCCCAAATTTGATATTTTTAACACCGATAAAATTAATGACATATATTTATTTAGAAATATCTCTCTCTTACATATACCTAGATATACATGTGAAAGAGTAATAAAATCATAGGTTCATGCATTTTATGAATAATCACGCCTCATAATTTTCTTTAATCCACTATCTCACTTAAATATAATCTAATTCCTTGGTCTTGGAGTGAAAAAAAATATATTTAAGTGGAATAAATGATTTAATAAGAATCACCCCCATTTATCCCTATCTCATATTTTTTGTAAAAAAATGTTCAATTTACAAATCATTGATATAACTCAATGGAATATAGTATAGGTCAATTACACCATTTTTCAATTGGATTATATATTCCTCTCACCAAAATGAATTTATTTTTTACTATTAGGCACTCAAATTATTTTTTCAACACTTCCAAATCATTTGTCTAAAAATATCTATGAGATGTTATATGGAATTTCTGATGAACCTAGATATGAATGTTTCATAGATTTCCAATAACATATTAGTTTCCCATTTTAATATACTTTTAATATACTTAAATAAATTTCTATTTGGTTTTCACCATGAGGTGTTATTTTTCATATTGGAAATGTTACCACATATTATTTTCAAAATTACAATTCCATCATGCTATAATTGTTATTCCATCGAAATATTTTCACTCACTCTTCACTTCGTAGTTCATAGACCAAATTATCCCTAAAGGAAATGAAAAAATCATTTAGAAATTATTTAACACTCACCACACCATAAATACTAAAATATATCCATTATAGTATGGTATTTAAACTCATAAAGAGACCTATGATGTTTGATGAAAATTTGATGAAAACCCAAAATATAAAATATACAAGAGGGATATGTACATTATAAAATGAATGTTCTTTTTTATTTTTTTATGTTAGAATCATATTTCAAATAAGTATAAGAAAAATATTAAAAATATAAGAATAATAGAGATAAAAAATGTCTTATGTAATTATTTCATCCTCCCTAAACAATGTTTTAATTATATTATCACTAAATTAAACCGATTCTAGGTAGCATTTAATAGAAAATAAATAAGACAACTTTGGAAAATATATTTAATAGAAAGAGACGATATGGATTTGTTTCAATATTGTTGTTATATAGTTTATACATAGCTGGAAATCATTGGTATTATCCATAGTCTATTAGTATATTGTGTTTTCTGTAAATAGACACCACATTTTTATTTTCTTGATGCTCTTTTCAAGTTGATTCTTCCATTGGAGGCCCACTTTAATATAATAGTATATTTCTATCTCATAGCCATTTAAAACAAATTGTGTGGTAGGGATACAGTGATAATGAATATGGACTCATATTATATCACATCAAAATAAAATTCTCCTTCAATAAATTCCTCTAATGATGTTTGAATAGGTTTTTTAATCCATATTCATCATGATCCTATTTCTCTATAAACTATGTAACATTTTTTTACATTGAATTTTATATTCTTCATCTCAGGAATCCAACTCACCTTCATATTTAGTAACATCCTCTTCTATAACCAATAACTATAGTGAAAACACTATGCCTATAATATTAATACAAAAAATATCATGAGGGTGATCAATTTTCAAATGATTAAAATAAAAGAGTCAATATCAAAATTATCTCCCTCAATTTTATCAAAATATAGCGAGTAAACAAAAAAATTAATCATCAACATCTGAAATTCCCTATTAAAATTTTTTATTGATTATTTATTCCCCTTAAAACATTCACTACTCTCCTATATATCCCAAATAGAATTCATGAATAATTTTCAAAAAGTTTCAATCATCCTTGACTACTACATATTGAAGGTTTTTTTTATATTTTATTATATATCATCAATAAGGTCCTTAAAATATTCCATGATGAATGTATTAGAAATCACTCTTATACTTTTGAAATAATATATAAAAAAATTATAAGTGTTATTCAGTGTCCATTTTTAGATATATTTTCAATTTGAATTTCCAAACATGAAATTATTTAAAAATTGAGAATGTGAAAATGGGCTTCTTTTCTAACTCCAATGAAATGGTGCGAATTTTATCAAGTATTTGATTCAAATGTAATATTTTATATAAGATATATAATACAACAAAAGGCTCAATAAAGAAATTTCTAGATGAGTTTATGTTGTTTGATTCTTCACTATCTCATCCTCTAATGTGACTTCTTCAATATTTAGAGAGAAGAAAATTTGGAATTGTATTGTTTTTTTATTTATATAATTAAGTGCACTGAAAATGAAATAAAATTAATTCATAAAAAAATCACAAAAATGGGGTCCATATGAAATTTAGGAGTTTCTTGAGTGATTTCCAATGGGTTATATCATCATTTATATTTATTATAATTAATTTTACTCAATTCACTTACTGAATGAAATTATTCATAAAAGCCTATAATATTTTAATTTTATTTAAAACTAGAAATATTTTCAAAATACTTAATTTGAACCACAATTTCAAAATTCTCCATGTTGAATGGGATATCACACTCCTCAATCGAGTGAATTTACATACTCTCTCACATCGATAAAATCACATATCATTCTTCCATTAAAATCACATCACCCAACTGGTTTAAAGTGAGATCTTAATTTAGTGCGACACTGAATTTAAATAAGAAGAGGAGTGTATTAGTTTTAATGTATTATAGAGTTATGATCTTCACCAATATAAATATTCTTCATTATCATACCAAAAAAATAAAATTGAGTGATTAATTAAAGAAAATGAATTCAACAACATAATTGTGGTTCCCCTTAGACCACCCACTAGGGAATATATCTCTATGATCATGGAGCTTGGGTTATAGATATTTCGATCCTATGAGAAACAAAAGTAACATGGGGGAGAATATAATAACACAACTTAATGATTTGATAAAAATGATGAATTTTATTATTCATATAAGTAAATAAATATAATATAATTAAAACATGGATGAAGGACATGTTTTAAATCCTTTTATATTTGTGGATGAGATATCAATTTATTTCCATCAAAGATAATTATTTTCAATTCTCTAAAAATTTCACTAAGTAGTTATGTCATCATTGGAGGATATTAATGTGTCCATAATCTAGGTTCAAACGTAGTAAAACAATAATATTTAAACTAAAATATTCTCTCCCCATGATCTCAATCCAAATAATCTCCGAAGAATAACTTGAGTAGGAAATTTTCATTGATTTTTAGATCCAGTGGTGATGCAGTGATCACATGAATGTGTTGATTTTTTCTCGAGGTCATTATACATAGTATAGAGTGGTTAAGATTAAAAAATTTGGTTTATGGTCCTGGTATGGATTCAGGTCCAACAATTTTTATCATATTCCCTTAAATATTTATGAATAATTGTCATGACTATTTTTTACCTTAAATAAATTATCAAACAATTTCATCTTGTGTATTCATTATCTCCATGGTTTTGGCCTCAACATTTTTGGTGTCCCCATAGATAGGACAAGGTTCATTCATAAATCACTAAAAATGGTGTAATTATAACCATAAAATTATTGTATGTGTTTCAATTGGGCATCAAAATAGGGTTTGGTCTTGATTAGATTCTATCCTAAAATTTTCATGATGTTATGGTTTGGTCTAGGTTATAGTGTTTGGTCCTCAGCTTGTGGATGGAGCACAAGGCATGGAGGGGCTCACATAGTGAAATGGTATAGTAAATAAATTTGACTGAACACAATTTTGGTAGAGGTCATTTCACTCATAGACAGTGATTTTTGAGGCATCAATGCTCACTCTATATCCTACTCAATTCAGGTGACATCATCAATAATATAGTAATCAATTAATTTCATTCTAATTCAACTAAATTCACTCATGGATCTAAGATGCTTTGTTTATTCATCAATGGGGTTTATTTTTCAATTTATTAGTCACTATCATTCAAACAATTCAGTGATATCATTTTTTAGAATATACATAGAAACATTTAGATTTTTGTAGGAGAACATGACTTTGATCTCCATTTTTTTTCATGAAAGCGGCCCTGTCAAGCTCTAATGAAACCCTCTTCAAATATTTTTTGTATGATTATTTCTTATTCAAATAACATGTTGTTACTCAAAATACATATCACAATTTTTGATCAATCAAATATATTGGTAGTTCTTCTCTTACCACGAATTAGTGTTCTTTTGGCTCCATAATGTCTTTATCTGTTCATTCTCGATTGATGTGTATTTACACTGTAGAAGTAGAGGACATACATTGGACAGTGATACCAATGATACATTATGGTTGGAGGATTCCATTGTTATATGGTATAGGATCGCAAGTGATGGTGAATACTTGAGGGTGTAAGAAGTTAATGGTCAGATTATTAGGGTGGTAGTTTGCACAAATGAAGACTAGTAATTGTTCCCTCATGATAAAAGTTTCATAAATGTAGGCTCTCATCTCATTATAGCTGGATTCTTAGTCATCTCATGGTATAATGTTTGGTACACCATAGTAATTCAGGATTATCGATACTGAAAATAACCCTGTGGTTAATTTTAGACTGGGAATATCACATGACCGGAGTTTCATGGTCGCACATAGGTGCACTATCATAGAAACCCCACAGATTTTGTGGCTCTGTCACACACCTTTCCTGCTTTGTCATTATTTTACCGATCACATGTCAATATTTTTATTGAGGTATGTTTCAAAATTATTATTAAAATGAATAATAATAACCATTTAAATTCCATGATGTTTAGAATTCATAAAATAATTTAATTAGTTAAATAACTGGGATTTGAATTAATAATGGGATTATATTCAATTAAAATCAATTAAAAATGTCAAAAAATTTATCACTCATAGCTGAAATAGTGAAATACTCGTATTTTCACATTTTCAATTGCTAAAATACATTGGACGTCACCATAGCATATTGAAATCTCATTTAATTCAACTATATTGTATACACTAAAACCATTATCAAAACCATAGGTCAAGCATCACAGTGACATGTATAAATTAACTTTCTATTTTAACACTCAATTTTTATAATATATGTAATTATAAAGTATTTATTTATTTTTTTAAACAAGTATTTTTAACTCTCACCATTACATGTACCATGTCACTGTCCGACTTATTTTAGTCATTAGATGATGACCACTCTTACAAGAAATTTGTTTCACTTTCATGGGTAATAACCTATTTGTGTTTCAAAATTATTCAAAATTAACACACTTTTTAACCACAATATATTCAATTCCATTTTTTTATGAGACCTAAACCTTGGGAGTCTCCCCATCTTGTATCACAATTTCTTTTTCTACATTGTTCAACACTTTGAACAAAGGATACACTATATGACAAAATAAACTATTCTTTCAATATATATATATATATATATAAATTAATATTTATATTCTATACACCCCTTTATTCTCCTCTATGGTGTATTCTCTATTACCCCATAATATTATTAGGAATTTACCTGCCCGCATTATAGTGAGTCCACCTTCACTACATTATTTTACAAAATCAACCCCATGTTTCTTCCAAACAATTACATTCAATATAAATTTACAAAGTGAACATAATATCACCTAAAATTAATATAATTTAACTACTAACAAATATTATTCATACAACAACTAGATATATAATAAGAAAAATCCAACACCAATGTCATTTAATTCATATCAAATTAACATCCACTTAAATAAAATTATTGCTATGAAAAATATAATTTTTTTTCTTTGCTTCACTATCACCATATCATAAAGTCTTAAACAATATCATATAATTTATACTCAAGATAATCTGATGTTTATATAGGTTTTTCCTATTCATTGTAAATAGTGATTTCATTAGGAAAGTAAGCATTATCTTATCTTAATTAAAAAATTTAAGGTGTTAGAGTGTTCTGGTGAGGTTGTGTATCAGTTATCTATCCCTATAAAAATTAATCGTAACATGACATTTTCCATGTATCATATCTTCATAGGTGTATTCATGATGAATCCTAATTAATAATTATGTAGAGTTTTATATTAACAATCTATTTGATATTTTTTGATCAGTGTATTCTGATTTGGGATAATCATGATAAGGTATTTGATGGGTACACCAATACCTTGTTTTTCATCATATCTTGGTAAAATGTAAAAAAACGGTTCACGTGGTAAAATAATTCATATATAAGGCCTCAATATCCAGAGTTACAAACTAACCTTATTTTTTATTATGTTGACATTGATTTTATTAAAATATGATTTATGGTTTTTTCTTAGTTTTTTTATTTTTATGCATCTAGTAATAGGTAAAATCGTATTTGGGGGGTTTCTTATAGGTTTTTTAAGGAAATTTTTATTATATTCAGATTTTTCGTGATCATTGATTACAATTATCAATTTAGAATGATCTAATATAAAGACCCAATTTTTCATAGATTTTGAATATTAGGATTTGGGGTTCTAGTGGTGGTGGGAGAGAATATGGAAGTGGTTTATAGAAGAAGAGAAATGTTATAGATTCATAAAGTGGTACCATAGAATTTTTTTCATTTCTATTCCTATATAGTTTGGGTATTATCATGGTCTAGCTATAAACATTGAAGAATTTCTCATTTTTTGGGTTTGGGTTTATATTATATTTTACGTATATTTAGATAATTTTATGTCATAAAGTATACTTATCATATGGAGGTGGTAATTTTGGTAAGTTTTGTCACTAATGAAATATTGGTCATCCATGGGAAATGAAAACCCACCTATTTTTTGGTTTTTGGGTAAAACATTTGTGTTCTAGGGAAAAATATTCTATGGTGATGTCATAGGTTCTTCAATAAAAATACAATGTCTATGAGGAGTAATATAATGAAAATTTATTAATTGAGTCATGGATTTATTAGGTATATGGCCATTTTAATGCTTAGAATTATCATATATCTTTTCAAAAATCTTTACAAAAACATGGTTTATCCTTCCCCACATTTTTTTGTACTCACCCTAGTATTTTTATAAATATGAAATCCCCCTAATGAATTGATTATTTTGGAATCTCTCAATACCTATTCACCCTAGAGTTTTGTAATTAATTCCTTAGGTCTTTACATAATAGATTAATGGACATGGTTTTATGTGATTTATCTTTTATGATTGAAGGTTCTTTTATCCAATCATTCCAAATATTCAACTTTATTCTCCATTCTTGATATGGTCACGGAAGGGTTTTTTTAGTTTGATTATTTTTATCCAAAGGATATCTTTTGGGTGATATTTCATAGTTATTTGAAGGTTTATCTTGGAATACTATATAGTTGACTGCTTCATTTTTAACTTATATTATGTAAAAAATTAACCTTTGTTTGTGGAAGTTGATTCCAAATATCTCTAATGTATATATATAAATATCTCTCTTTCTGTGTGTGTGTGTGTTAATGTGTAATTGCCTGGATTGTTTTGGAAGAGTTAGATTTTACACCATAAAATTAAGGTACATGATATTTTTTTTAATTTAAATAAGTGAATTGTATGTGTTCTCATGATTTTCATAATGCTTGTAATATATATTATATATTATTTTGATTATAATGATATTATGATTCTCTTTTTATTGTTGTTTTATTAAAACATGTTCACAATTTGGGAGTAATTTGAATATGGTAATAATACAACGAGTTAAAAATATTAAAATTATATTTAATTTTGATATATTATGTATAAATAAATAATTAAAATGTAAATAATGATCTAAAGAATTGTTGGTTTGCTTCTGTGAATTATTCATTAGTTTAATTATGTAAATTTTATACTTGTAGTTTCACCTTTGATTGGGCGGCTATGTTGAGGTGAAATTGTTTTTTCACAATTATTTTAATTTTTTCTATTCCTGTATTGATGTGTGGTTATTATTCAGATATTATAGTTTCCATGATTTTGAAATAGTCCATTAATGTGATGTTTCGTGTATTTTGTGTTTTATTTGTTGACATAATATGTTTTCAGAGGTATATATTGAAGAATACCTACGCATACAAAGGAATAACAAGTTATAGGTCTTTTTGGAGTCTATTTGAGAAGATTCCATACAATTTTGTAGAATTGGATTATCATAAAAGTTAGGAAGACTCATATTGAATTGGAGTTTCTTGAAAAATTCATGGAAAATGGAGTTTCCTGAAATTAGTGAGAACAGAGATGATGTGTTTTTCAAGTGTGAAGGAGTTACAAGATTCATTAGATATACCTATAAATTTCTTTCTAATTTATCATTAAGAAGTGAGTATAATAATTTGAATGGATATGTCTTATATTTTAAAATAAGAAATATGTAAAATAGTTATCTTAATAATAAATTTTTAATGACTATCAATTACGTTCATAAAATATATTTTATTTGATGAATGAGTAAAACACAATTTTTTTGTGAACATGAATTTTGTATGCATCATTCATACATAGGGGTGTTACAGAAACCTCAAGGTAATTTTTATAATTTCTATTGAAAATTATATTTAATCATTTATATGGAATAATATATTCATAAAATAATATTTATGGTTCAATAAATAATGCTTGAGAACATAAAAGAGAAATTCTAATGGAATAGTGAGTACACTTCAGTTGAGAGAGTAGTAAGTTCTCACATTATAAGAAATATATGCAATTTATTGAGAGAGAAATGAGTGTTAAAAATGTTTTTGGTAGTAACCCAATGGGATAGTGAGTTTTCACTATGAATTTTAAATTTTAAATAAGATAGTGGTTATATTAAATCGTCATATTAATATTTATTTTGAATTGTAATTTCCTATTGTTGGTGAACCATGAAAAATTTACTTGTATCAAAATATAATGGTTTTATGACATTATGATTGTTTTATGTATAGAATGTGTTCCTATAAAAGTGGTACAAGATCATTAGTGAGGGTCATATAAAATAACTAAATATGAACTTATTTAACCCCGTGGTATTTACCTTGATTTTGAAAAACAAGTGGTGTTAGAGAAAAAAAATTGTCATAGTAGTTTACTATGTCATGTATAAAGAATTAAATTTTTTAATAAAAAAGGGATTATAGTAATTAACATAATAAAATTTGAACTATTTATGAATATGATATGATATTATAACAAATAAATAAGCATTGAGGTGTTTATAGATTACATACATTGTATTTTTTGTCGGTATGAAATGTAATGGCCTGAAGTTTTATCAATGGAAATTCACTTCTTATAATTACTTCATATAGAATGATCACATAAAATCACATTATTAAACAAAATTATATATCATTCTTAAATATACTACTAAATACCATGAGACCTCTAAACACAATTTTTCCACTTATGTGTTTTGAATTTCAAAAATCTATCATACATGGTTGTGATTAGTAAGATGTTTGGAGTCTGATATGACAATCATAATTTTTTTGAATAGTAACTTGAACTTATTAATAGTGTTTTTAACTTATTAATATCAACATGACCCTTATGAATATTATATATTCCATGGTAATAGTAACCTTACCAATTAAAAAATAAAATATATATATACATCTTATAGGTGAAAAAATTATATAATTATATCATACATTTGGTATTTTTATAAATAATTAACATTTTACTACCATTTTTTGATTAATATCTTAAATTAAATGATATTTATTTCCATAAAATAATATTTTATTTATTATGATTATAAGATAATTTTTTCAGACCATAATTTATTTTTCAAAGTGTTAGAAATGTAGTTTAAGTTTTAAAATTTGTATTTTTGAAGTAAAATATGTTTTTCATTAAAATTTAAATTTCACATATTTTAGAAATTATTATCATAAAATGGTATTAATTTTTAAATTCTAAACATCAATAAATCATTTGGTTGAATTCTGGGGATTTTTATGAAATACTTGAATTTTGTGAATAGTAAAATACAAGAATTTACAGTATATCTATATATATTATAAGTTAAATAACAAATTAATTGTGTCAGGGATGATGTGAGAACCATTGGTTCAAACTAAAATGATCTAATTACTATTTTTAGTGTCATGAATTAGAAATATATCTTCTCTTGAGCAAAAAAATAAACTTATGAATTGAATATTGAGAAAACTCCCCTCTTTTCCATAATAAAAACCACACCTCACCACCTCTTCTCATCACACATCTCAAACCTTGTTCCTTGTCCATATTTTGATAAAATCTAGTCCCATTCCCCTACACCACATCCAAGATATCTTGGTCTCACCACAATGGAAAAATTTTTTCCCTAAAGAGGCTCTCATGCAAGATTAATTTAAAAGAAAAAATCAACTTTTCATTTCTTTTATTTTATTTTTATATTAAATTATTTTCTATCCTAACATCCCCTCATCTAAATGGTATGATAAATACAATAATTTATATAAATTTAATTTGTTTCAAATGGAATAATCAATCATCATATCTCCTTTCACTCATTTTATTGTAGAAATGAAAACAATATCTCAGATTTGTCAATTTATCCTATTCAGGAACGACTACTTTTAAATTTCTATTATCAACTTCAATTGTGAACCTAAATCCATTTATATTATTTAATGATATTTTTATGTATTTAGTATATCCTATTTAATTTTTTGTAAACATTTTGTACAAATGGTATTAATTTATAAAACAATATGAGTTTGTTTTCATAAAAACCCTCCAATTAACCCAAATTGATATCATTAAAGTTTTATATAATGATTCATCCTCAATACAAATAACCAAATTAATAACATAACCATTAAATATTATATATGATCTGTAATAATGTATTACTTAAATTATGTACAACTATTGTCATCTTACAAGATTATCTATATATGTATATAAGTAAACCAATCATGAAAACCATAGAAACAAGCTCTCCCAAACAACGAAATTGAAATTCTTAACCCATAAAAAAGATTAACAATGAACATAATAAGTTTATATAAATTAAATAATTTTTAAAATAGGTTATTTTATTATTAAATAATTAATCTAATTTGATTATTCAGGACATTGAGATCAAGTGATTAACACCTTCAGACTTAAGGTAGGGGATTGTACATGAAACACCATTATTCCATTGGGTTTATCTATCATTATTTTTTCACAAATAAAGAAATATTTTATTTTTATTTACATATTTAAAATTATTTTTATATTTTAAAATATCATTTTTCATTAACCATTCATCATCCACTTTTGGGGATATATATTGTTGAAGTGGTTCCCCTCTCAATTCTTCTCGATAAGAAGCCCTATTTTAAGGAAACTTCTTGAATTCTTACAAAATTTCGTGTTAACTATAAGAAATTTTATAATCTCCATTATCCTTATAAAATAAATTATTTTTTAATTCAAAAATTCATGGTTCAATTATGGTTTTATATAAATGATTATACCACTTTCTTTTTTAAATGAGTTATGATATTTTGCTGAAACCATAATAATTTTTTAAAATATAATGATTCTTAAAATATATTATGATATGATATCAAATAAATTAGAAATTACTAATCATTATATATTTATATTAAACATTATGATTTTCTGTGAATGATCTAATTCATTTCTATCATGGAATCGTTTATGATACACCCATTGGATATGCTATATGACACTATTATGATACTTATTTCATTCACTATGTACACTTATATTTACATATAATTGATAATGAATGATTCATTATATGTAAAACATATATACATGAACATGTTATGATTGGTGTTCCCATATATAACACTAATTCATTGGGTAAATATTAGTCTTATGAGATGTTATGTGCAATGGTCATGGCGGTTAGCCTTGACTCGTGCTTCATATGAAATGGTCTTAATGTTAAACCATGGATCTTTCTCCCCTATGTGCAACAAGACTTAACACATGATCATTTCATGTTACATATTTATTCTACATTATTATTATTTTAGGTTTATATGATCCCATGTTTTATATGTTATGATTTCATATGTTTAATCATTTTCTATTCCTTTTTATATCATTATTTCTTTCCTTATAACCCTTGTGTAAGATTTATTCTATTGATTATTCCCTTAATTGGATTTCTTGCTCATCCCTTTTTCATGTTATACACAGGTTATCCTATAATAAATTTTTAGAATAATGGATGTTGGGATCTCAATGTGGACATTAACTAATTTTTTTCGGATGTTTAATTTTGTACCTAACCATCTAGGACACTAGAATTTAGGATACTTGTCTTGTAATATGATGTTTAGATATGCCTATAATCATGTAATGATATGTGTAAAATGATAGGTCTTTTATAGTTTGTATCAGAGGAAGGTTTAGTTTTTTTTGGAATTTTTAATAGATAACATTTGTAAAAAATATTATCTAAAAGACTATGTATAAGAAAACATAAGTAAATTTTGGTTACTTTAAAGTAAGTGATTTATTAAAAAAAATATCTCTATATAGATTCAACAAATGGACATGGTTTTTCAATAGATTTACCTAGGAGTGACAACTATGAAATGGTGTTCTATGACTGACTCGGGGTAACATGGTACCAGACAATAGGTCTTGCTATGAACTTGGTTTGAGACTCCTGAGGGATATTCATTGATAAATTCATATACTCCTTATAAACCATTATAAAATGGTGGGGGACCATTAATAATATATATTAGGTATCAAATCATGGATAGCGTAGATTGAAACCTTGGGAATCACAAGTTAAGATTCAATTTTATTTTACAGGTTTATCCTTTTATATTTAATTTTTTATTTTTATATGCTTGTTATTTAAGTATTTGAACCCTAACCTATTTTCACCATAGATTGTAAAATGAAATTTCTAGAGTGAAATTTTATATAGTGGGAAGAATGTGATGACCTAATGTTTTATCATTTTAAATTACATTATTATATTTACCTCATATAGTATAGTCACAAAAAATCGCATTAAGAATCACAATTTCATATCATTCTTAAATGAACTACTAAATACTATGTGAAAACTAAATATAATTTTTTCTATTCTTTGTTTCAAATTTCAAAAATCTTACATACATGGTTTCGATCAGTACGATGACTGGATTCTGATAAAAAAAATAATTTTTTTTGTTGAATAGTAGCATATCCTTATGTATACTAATGTTACACTTAAGAATAGTAATATGACCCCTATTAATATTAAATCATTTTAGTGAATTATAACCTTACCAATAAAAGTATAAAATAAACTTTATCCGTCTTATATGTGAAAAAATGATATAATTATATCATAGTGTTGGTATTTTTATAAGTCATAAAACATTAATTACAATTTTATTATTAATATAATAAATTAATCTAAAAATTATTTTCATAAATGTATTCATAAAATAATATTTTGATTTTATATGATTACAAGTTTACTTTATTAGACCTTTATTAATTTTCCAAAGTGATAGAAAAGTTTTTTTAATTCTAAAATTTACCTTTTTCATATAAATTATGATATTAATTAAAAATTACATTTGTCATATTTAGAAAATTATTTTCATAAAATAAAGTAAATTTTCAATTATAAACATCAAAAAATGGTTAGGGTGATTTTTTTGGGATTATTCTGATATACATTAATTTTTTATGAATAGTAAAATATGGTAATTTATAGTATATATACATTTTAAATTAAATACACTATTAATTGAGTCATGAAAAATGTGTGCACCATTTTTCTAACTCACATGATCTAATTACTATCTTTTTCTCAAGAATATCAACTATTAATTTTCATGAGGAAAATATTAAACTAATGAATTGGATATTGAGAATACTCCCATGTCCTCAACTATAAAACCACCCCTCACCACCTTTTCCCCTCACACCTCTCATGCCTTGATACATGTCCAAATATTACTAAAATATATTTTTAAGAACCTCCCACATTTCCAAGAGCTCTTTTTCTCATTAATATACCAACACCTCTTCCCTTAGGAGGCTCTCAAGGAAGATAAATTCAAGAGGTCAATTCCCCTATCAGTTTGTTTTATTTTCGTTTCAAGTTTATTATCTCTCCTCATATCCCATCATCCAAATGGTATGATACATATAATATGTTACATACAATATAATTTAGTTATGTTAATGGAATAATTATTCATCATCTCCCATTTCCCCTCCTATTATACTAGAAATGGAAAAACCATCTGAGATGTGTTAATTTATAACATTCATGGATGACTAGTTATCCATTTTTATAACCATATTCAATTAAGTTCATGAAACCATTATTTTGAATTAACTATATTATTATTTATTTCATATATCCTACGTAATTTTATGGAATCATCTTTTACATGTTTTATTAATTTATAAAATAATATGTGATCCATGTGATAACAACGCCACTAATTATCCCAAACAATTATCATTAATGTTTTATATAATTATTCATCCTCACTCCAAAAAACAAAATGAATTTTATAACCTTTTAATATCATTGATGTTCTAAAATAAAAAATAAATTATATTTTGGAAAACCATCCTCATATTAAATGATTATCCGTATATGTATATGAATAAACAGATTGTGAAAACTATGGAAAGAAACGCTCCCAAACAAATAAATTAATCCTCTTAACCCATCAAAAAGACCATGAATGAAATTAATAAAGTTATAATAATTCAATTAAATGTTGAAGAGATTTTGGAAGTATTAGTTAATGAATCTAATTTGATTTTCCATGATAGTAAAATCATGTGATAAACACTTTTGGACTTATGGTAAGGGATTCTACACGAACATCCATTATTCCTCCAGGTTTGTCTATATAACTTTTGTACCAAAAATAATGTTATGTTTTATTTTTTTTAATATTTTAAATGTTGTTTATATTTTAGAATCTAATTTATCAAGACCCATTCAACACTCTCCTTCAAGAATATACATATTTGTTTTTTGAGGTTTCCGTCTTAATTGAACCTGATAAGAATGATTGTTTTATGGGAACTTCCAAAATTCTAACCCAATTTCAATTTCACTCTATAATATATTTTAAGCCACCATTTTCCTTATAAAATAACTAATTTTTTTGAATTTTTTTTATTCACTTATTTTTTAATATAAAATATTATTTCCTTTTCTATTTTAAATCATCTTTGATATTTTATTTAAACCACATTAAAATGTTATAAAAATACTATTTATTAAATAATATTTTGACATGATATAACAGAAATTTGAAATAATGTATCATGATATACACATATTTTACCTTATCATTTTTCATTCATCGTCTAATTAATTTTCTTCATGGATAGTTTTATTGAACACCCATTGGATATGCTTTATGACATGATTATGATACACATTTCATTTCATGGGTACCATTATTATTATTTGATTGATTTTGAATTATTATTTATGTTGTAAACATATTCATGAAAAAATTATGATGTGTGTCCCCTAACAAAACTCCAATGCATCAGGTAATGATTTATCTCATGAGATATTACAAGAAACTATCTTGTAAGATAGCCTTGACTCATGCTCTATGTGAAATGGTCATGGCGTTTAGACTTGACTCCTCACCCTCTATGTGAAATGAGACATAAATCATGCTAAAGTACTGTTTTATGTTTCTTGAACATTACTATGATTACATTTTTATATGATCATATATTTTATATGTTATGATTATATATTTTCAATTTGATTTCGTTCCTTTTTATATCATTATGTTAATCCTTCTATCCAACAAGATTCAATTTTATCTCATGATTATTCACTTCATGGGATTCCTAACTCATCCCTTTATTCATTTTATCCCATGGTTATCCTATATATATGTTGGAGAATATTCTATGTAATGATCTCAATGTAGATATTAAGGAAAAATTATTTTAATGAAGTTTAATTATGCACCTAATCTACAATGACACTAGAAATTGTGATCCTTAGCTAGTAATACAATTTTAAAATTTTTCAAAAATAATGTAATGATATGTGTAAAAATATAGGTTTTCTATATATAATTTAGATATTTTTTAAAAGGATACTATAACGAACTTGATGTTGATATTAGGGGAATAAATTCCATAGATGTATCCTCATCCAAATCAGTATTCACACACAAGTGGGAAAGGGTACTTAATATATATAAAGATGAATCGAAGTATAATAAGGGAAATTTCAGGTCTTCTAAAACATGTAAAATCTTTTAAGGATTCACTCACATGAAATATTTGATGAATCCTTTGATTCCATTAATGTAATTGTTGATGAAAACCCCGATCTCATAAATGGCCTTGATGATGTGAATATCTTTGTGAAAATCATGATAATATAAAATACTAGTTTTAATCTAAAATTATATATGATTGTTGATAAAGAACCAAATAAAATTATTTTGGATATAATTCATATTACTCCTGTCACATTTTATTTGAGGAATGATGATAATGAGGATGTGTAAAATGGCGACCCTAAGGAGGAGGCATTTGGAGAGTTAAATACGATCACCATGAAAGATTCCCCAAAATGAGAAGATTTTTATGATAACATTTCATTCCATTCATATAACCTATAAAGGGAAACAGAACCTTCAATGGGAAACTTCTACTCAAATGCTATCGATGTGTAAATTTCTTGCACTATAGAATAAAGAGTTATAAGAATTTTAAAGATGATCATATTCCTATAAAAGAATGTTTAGCTAAGTCAAAGGGTATAATGAATAGAAAGAATAATTTCATTAAGACTAACATCATATAAAAATAACAAGTGAATAGACTAGAATACATAGAATTGGGTGATATTGCGGAATATAAAGGCCATTAAAAATATATTCCCATGGATGTTGTTGAAAACTCGTAGAAAATAGAAGATGACAATGATGATAAAGTGGAAATATAAGAGAGATTTGATCTCTATGAAGAGCTATAATATTATCATAAAGAGATTGATATTTTGTTTTCTAGAAAAAAGGTATACAACATAGTTATTTTTTACGGAAAACATAATACACATTAATAGAACTATAACAATAATGAGTTAATATAAGAAAATAAAAATTTTAAACATCAAAATAAGAAAAAAATCAAGGATGGTAGTCAATTTTAAGATCAAAATTAATGGAAATAAATGGATTAACAATTTATTATCAAATAAAAATAAAACTAAAGTAAAACATATCTATGAGCTTAAGTTAAAATTCATCATTATATAATAATAAAATGAATGATTATAAGAGACTCTTGGCTACTAATATAACACCTAAAAAATATCTCAAACAGTTTCTGAAGATCATAAATCAGAATCATAGAAAGGTATAAAGGAAATTATATGATTTTTTTTAGAATAAATAGACATGTAATAATGAAAATTATGATATTTTTATTGCACATTAGCGGAATTTAGTCCTAGTGATTTCGAAGATGAAATATGCAACTCAAAAATTTAAAATTTATTTTGGTCTGACTGATAATAATTACACTTAAATAATCCAAAAGAAAATTGATATTATATCAAGGACACACAAGATTTCTAAAAAAAATCATGTCATATTGTTTTTTATGGAATAGAAACTCTTATAATGCGTATTCCACAACAGGTATTATAGTAGGGAAAAAGATAAATGAAGGAAATTATATAAAAATTAAACTTATTGGTATGGTTTCAATGGTCAATATTCTTTTTAAGGATTATATAACCATATATATATATTTTGATCATCAATGATGTATAAGAAGGTGCCTATGAAGGATAAAGGTTTTCATATGTAAGAACTCATGTAATCACTATGTATGATGAAAATTATAAATTGATTTTCCACATTTCAATATGATGTTGGTCTATATTTTTCTACCAAAGATAATATGATGAATTCATCATTTTGTGTCAAAATAAAAACATTGATAAAAAATAAAAGGTCTGAGAAGGAATTTGTATATAGATTACTCATAGAGTTACAGATCATTATGTTGCTTGGATAATTGATAGTGGATGTTCTTCACATTGAATGTGAAACAAGGATATAGTCATAGAAATTTTATGTGTTATATAAGGTATAATTTAATTTATAAATGATGAAGGATTGAAAATTATTCATTTGATATTAGATAAATTTTATGAAAAAGTCATAATACATTTGGATCTCTTATATTTTGAAGGATTGGGTCACATCTTTTTTTGAGTAAGTCAATTTCTTGACTCACAAAATGTAGTGAATTTCAATAAGAAAAATTGTAGAATTAATCGAATGGATATTCTATATGTGGTGAATGAATAGTTAAAAGGGAGAATATTTAACTCATTAATGGAGAGGAAGATACATTCCCCCTTTAAAAAGCGAAAGAAAGTTTATTTTGGAAAAAAAATGTTGGTCACTTGAGCCAATATTCCTTTAAATATATTCTAAAAAATGAGTCCCTAGGTTGATATATGTCCACTAAAATGTGTTTTTTTATTACAAGAAAGTGAATATTTTATCAATGTTATACGTGTCAAGTGACTAGAAATATAAAAGGATTCATATGTTAGTGAATCTTGATGTGCGCTAACCAAAATCACCATCATATTTGAGGTGTTCGATTTCAACAATTAGTATAGTAGGAAGGCTGAAAAAATTCATGGGAAGAAGATTATGGAATAATGAATTGATAATGGTAAGAAGTTTATCGATATTTAGGTGGAGGATAATATTTAAAAGCGTTGGATAAGGCACAAAGTCTCAACAGTGATAAATCCTTATCAAAATAGTGTGTTTATGATGATAAACTAGATCATACACAATATGGCCAGAATGATTCAAATTAATAAAGACCTACAAGATATGATTTTAAGGATATAGTTATGATATTTATTTATATCTCCAAAAATTATTTATTATTCCCCAGAGAATATAATATTATATCTATACTAATAATGGTTTTTTATGATAAAAAAATAATGCCTTATGTTTTGAGAGGTTTATTTTATAAATTTTTCTCTTATGGATTTTATACACTATCTCTTTTATTTGGTAGACAAAATTGTGATAATAAAATATTAAAGGAATGAAAACATCTCAATTACTTCATTATCTATATGTAATAAATATGAAAGAAGATTGAAAGGAATTTTTGGTAATTTGAGGTGTCCAAATATTATGATAATGTAGTGCATAATGCACTTTGTATCCATTGAAGGACACCATCCGATAGGTGTCATGCTAACATATGTATAATTTTTCAGGAACTCCTACCAGTCAACTAAAAAATGATAATATACTATTTACTACCTCTCCCAATTGTGTTCTAATCTATTTTAATGATACCACCTGGCCACTAGCTAGTACTGGGTTGTCAGTGGTGATTTTAGAGTAGCATCGATTTCTAATTAGCCTACCAGCTACCCAGTGGTGGCTACCATGTCTCAATGAGAAATTACATTTTAAATTATCTAAAATCACACATTTCTTTATCGAAATTTCATAACCCTAATTATACCATATATTCTAAGATATCATTAATATTCATTGTAGCATATTTTTTAACGAAAACCTCTTTATTCTCAACTACATTACAACAACGGTTCTCACTCTACAAAAGTGAGGGACCAATATTTTGGATGATAGTGGATCTCAAAAGGGTTATAATAAAAAAATATGTTGAGAAATTATTTTCTCATTTACCTCTAAAATCAATTGATTAATTTTATTGACCTCTAAATATGATGGGTGAAGATATATAGTCAAAAATCATGTTATTTATGAACTTCTTATCAATTTAATTTGTCTTCTATTTAATTTTTTTACATTACATCATTTAGCATCAATATAAATACTCGCATAAATTCATTTTAATAAATTACACTCATTAATTACTTTGATAACATCTTTATTACTTGAAATGAATTTATCAAATATCACTCAACTGATTTTCCTATTTATTATTTCTTAATATTTTTAATTTAGAAACATACATTTCCTTCCACTATAGTTTATAAAAGATAAATTCACCAACTCTCATACCATATACCTCTATGAAATAATTTTAATAAATGGTTGGGTTATAATTTTAAAATATATTTTTTCCCAATACCATCAATTAGTATCAATGGGGTGGTTTGTGTTTTTATCAAACTTTCCATTGATTTCAAAATAACTTCAGTTTTTTTCATATCATTATTCTATTTCAAATATTATAGTATTAAACATGGAATGTCATTCTTATTTCCATGCTCTATTTTTTTGTGGCCCAATATTCATTTTGGATGAATTTTATTTCATATTTTTTTCTACTATTAGTTACTCGGTATGGAAAATCATAATTATGGATATGTCCCCACTAAATAATGCAAAGAAAAATGGTCACATAAAGATGTAAAGAATATTTAACCTAAATGAAATTTTATTAATTCATTAAATTATCTTCTATAAATAAATGATTTTAGTCATGATTTCACATTAAAATGGAAAATTAAATTTGGGAATTACTAGATGTCGCACATAAAATTATAAATGAAGTAATGTACACAAGATTGGATATGCTTAGTCAAAATTTTGAAAGTTTCTATATGAATTATAATGAATGTATTACATAAATGTATATATAATTTAATGAAATTTTAAATGGTATAAAGTACAATATTTTTTATTTAATTGTAGAAATTTTTTTAACAAACATTATTTGCGTTTTACCTAGAATATGGGTTCTGATAGTCTGAAATGTTCGAGAAATATAATATGTGAAGAAGATGGAAGTCATAGAACTCATCAACTGCCTAATAATATAATGTAAAATGGTGAAATAAAAATTATATAAAGATTCCAATAAATAAATATATCTCAAAAATAACAACAAATTAAATGAGTAAATTGATCCATCCATAGGTGGGTTCTTAGACTGTGGTCAACATTCCAATAATATGAAAAATTCATTATGAAAAATAGTTGATCCAAGAATGAAAATTGATATGTTGAAGAAAAAGTGATGTGAAATGAATGTAAAAAAAGTCTATATTATGATAAATATTCCCATCTTCAAAAATAATCTAAACTAAAAGAATCAGGGAATGAAGTCATCCAATGTCACAATATTGATTGCAAGTGATTCCTCTATAGATTCATATCCCTCATTATACTCTCATAATTAAAACCCCCAATTACTTATAGAACATATTAATGAATAAATAAATATTAATAAACTACATCATATCTAACTGCCCTCATCCTATTTGTATTATACTCATTCATCTCCTATCTCCTCTTCTTATTTCTCATCCAGTCACCCAAGCTATGAATATTTCAAATATACATGTTACTAACACCAAAATTGATTTATTTAGATTAATTATTTATATAATGATCGTTAAAATAAATTTATGTGATTGGTTCAAAAAAAGATCATCTTTAAAATGATAAATAGCTTCTCATTAATGAATAAAGAATATTTTTAAATTAATATTCAAAATCCACAGGATATCATTAAAAATGAATCAACTAGGAAAGACCTATAGAGTTCACTTTCTAAATTAAACCAAGGTGTTGAAACACTAAATAAAATTTTGGTCTATAAATAAATGGATAATAATGAGTTTTGTTTCTTTACCTAGTCAGGAAATCACCTCATGAAATATAATGAAAAATAATTCCATTAATGGTTTTCTAGAAAATTAAAATTTTAATTATTAAAATAGATAATGTTTTATGATTTATGAATTCCATTATAAAAACATGATATGGGAGTCCAAATTAAATCCATATTTATTCAAATATTTCTAAACATTATGATCATGCTATTAAAATATATATACTATAATATTTATTGTATAACATTAGTTTAAATATTTTTGTGTGGGGACTAAATCATTTAAACAATTAATTTTATAAGAAAATTATGTTACAAGTAAAATATAAGAGTCTCTATGGTATCTTGATAATGGTTTATTTGGATATGTGGTTGGTGACGTCTATTAATTCAATCAAAAAATTAATTTTGGATGATATTACAACACCTTTAGATATAATAAAAATTTTAAGATAATAGGTGATGGTATTGCTAGTTTTTATAACTCAACTCTTTTCAAATATTATTGAATCATAAAATTATTGAAATTTTTTTGTCAAGAATTAAAAAACTATGTGATTACAGTTTTATTATATATTTAGAATATATTTTTCAATGATTCTAATTTAATAGTAAAATTTTTAGTTACATATTATCTGTATCAAAATGATTATTAAATTAATTTAAAATATCTTATTTTCCAAAAAATGAAACATATTTGTGAATTATTTATTGAGTCATGTATTGGCATAGAAACCTTGGGAATTGTAGTTAACATCCTCTTATCAAACTAATATCTTCTCAATTAAAAACATATCTTCCCAAATTTAATTTCAATAAAGATATTTTTTTGGAAAAAATTCAACTTGGTAAGGTACATAAATCAACTATTAATCCTTAAAAAGTAATTTCTTCTTCATAATCTCTTTGGATAATTTATCTAAACCTTTTTGAAGTGTATAAGAGTCATGTTATATTATTTTTTAATTATTTTGGGATTTAAAACATTAAATTTTTATTATTTCATAACACATAAAAGTGAATCTAGAAAAGTGTTCATAATGTTTTGAAAACGTATTTAAATTAAAAAAGATATTATTTTTATGTGAAATAATAATATAGGAGAATTATGTAACTATGAGTAGAATAATATAACAAGGAATTTAATGATTTGAATTGTTATTAATAGTATTATCATTCCTTTCTAGCTCCTATATTGACATAAAAAAATATGGTAGTTGGGATAATAAATCCAAAAATCCAAGAAATATTTTGAACTATTTTAAAAGAATATTCTTGTCTTAAATTGTTTTCATACTCAGAATATGAATATCATATGTTACACCATAAATTGAAATATCATAATTATTTTTTTAAGACCCATATGAATTATTTTATAATAAAAAAACTAAATAAATATTTTTCAATGTTTCTGGTTTCAAGCGTTTTATTTTAAAAACTTAATACATTCTTTGAAAATTAGAGTCAAAATATGATGAATCTATTTTTCATGGGTAGTCTAACTCAAGAATTGAATTTGTTTCATTAATAAATGGACTAAAGTTTTGGAATAATTAATCCATATTTATCATTATGGAGGATTTCCATAACCTATATACCCTAAATTATTTGAAAATAATGTTTTAAATGATATTTTTCAAAATAAATAATTTAAAAAAACTTGAATCTCTTTAAATTTTCTTTCATTATGTCTTCAATAAAACCTTAAAATTTTACCTTGAATATTTTATTTGTGATTTCTATAGAGAACACGTACTCATAGAATAATTTAAATGGGGTCAAAAAACAAATCTTTATATCAAAACATGAACCACAAAACCATAATTATTTTGTTAACAATGAAAATTGGTTACTCTAAATACAAGAGGAACTAAAAAAATCCCTTAATATGATTTATTTACTCTTATAGAACCTCTTAGTTAGTATCTTTTCATATGACTAAAATGGATGTTTGAAATAAACTAGACTCCCTTAATAATATCACAATAAAAAATATTGTATAGTTACCAATGGTTATATCTGAGATGAAATAATTGACTATGGTGAAAATCGTACAACCAACACCTAATTATAATCTATAAGAATCTTTTTAGAATTTACCTCTCATATTAATTTATAACTCTTTCTAATGAATATATAAATAAAATTTTAATTATCTTTATTCCCAATAACATTTTTTTGAACAACCACCATATTTTATATATAATATTTTTCCAATTTCCATTATTGGAATCATATTCTTATTTCATTTGGATGTAAAAACATTGAAAACCATTCTACTTTTTCTCTTTGAAACCTCGGTTTCCCATCACATATGCGATATTAATTATAAATAAAATTTTACAAAATCAATTAACTGAATTTTTAATGAAGGAATGAATATTTTAAATATTGATAATTTATATTATATAATAAGGTAAACTTATTTTTTCTCCACAATGAATAGTGAAAATAGAAAAACAAATATTGTAGTTAAGGTAATAATGGCTTTATCAGGGTCTAAACTAAAACAATGACAATTAAAATGACCTAAAACACATCCAAAATATATTTTTTCGACATATTTAAACCTTATCATTTCAGAATGTCTATAATAATTCATTTTGGTTAATTTTAAAAAGATAATGATGTGGGTAAACATTTTTCTTTTATAATTTTTATAAGTGTGCCACTCACCTCACTTATAAAGGCTAACACTTAACTATTTTCTTCACACCTTATAACCCTTTATTATCCACCAATAACATTCCAAATACCTTTCCAATGACTTTCAACACATTGTAGAATATTTATTTTTGGAATAATCATACCTAGTAAGGATTTTGGTTCAAACCAATGGAGGGTACCTGATGAGGAGGTACTGTTCTTCGATGAGTGTTTTTATTTTATTTATTCATCATCCCCATTCAATTATATTTTATCCATGATGTTATAATAAAGTAAATATCTTCAATATAATAGTATTTTTTTATTTCATGACTTAATACAATCTCCACTTCCATAAAATGGGTTACAATATCATCATTCATGTCTACAATGTGCAACTACCACCCGAACTGATGCCATTCAAATTTCCATTACCTCCTCTAAGAGTTATGTATGATGATGTATATAAATTATCTAAATTATATTTATAAAATTATTATAACTATAGAAATATTATATCAATTATTATATTTCACATTCACATTGATAGGTGATATGATTATATTAATCATGTGCATTGTGCACTACCTTATATCTAAGTGGTGTTATTCGTTTTTCACTAACACATTACATGAAATAGAATAAGGATAATTATATATTACATAAATGAAATTATTATGTTATTAATCAAATATTTATTATTCATAAAATTTAATATGTTGTTTTCTTTACTAACATTTCACACATGGAAACATGATAGCATCATTTGTGTACATGTGGACTACTGTCTTGACGAATCAATGTTAATCACTTTTAATCACTACAACACATAGATGATATGTATAAGAACATTTTAAACAAATATTTTAATTATTAATTTAATTTATTTATGGAAATATAAATTATTAGTTACCGAATTTCTATAAAAATATTTGAATAATTGAAACGTAAATCATCTTTATGTATGGCATATTGTCTCCAAGATCATAACATTCTTCATTTCTCAAAATTAAATTTCATGATTAATCAAAATAGTATAATTAACTTATATAATAATTATTTCACGATTATTATTTTTGATATTATAGAACCATGATCAATGTAAAATGACTAAAATAAAAATATATATACTAAAAATAAAGCAGTTATTACCTAAGACAAGAATTTAATAGGGAATTGTAAATAAACAGGAAATAAAAGGGAATAATTAAATAAAATATGGTATTATATATATAATTATTGTTATTAAATTGATGTATAATAAATTAAATTTATTAAAAATGTGGTTTTAATGAGTCTGAAGGCAGTAAAGACTTACAATAAGAGATTTCCAATATCTCTTTTATTTCTGGGAGACATATTGAAATTCATGAATTATTTTTTTGTGGTGTATATACTTCCCCTAAGACATGTCATATAATAAATATTTTTATTTGCATTATGTATAATTTTTAATTTTATTTTATGATTTATTGGTTCTTATGATTAAAATCATACTAAAATAGTAAGGGATTTCCATGTTACATTTAATTTTTAGTATAGTACATACCATATTCCGTGCATGTTTTGTTTATGTTATGTATCTAATGTCCATGAATATATTTTAAGAAATATATAATTTAAATTATTGTCTTTTAAATATCAATTTTATTATCTCGCTTTTATAGGTTTTACGATTCAAATGTTACCACAATGGAAAGGTATTATTATTTCAATTTTCATTCTTTGAGATATATGGTTATGGGATGCTCTTATCTTCTTATGTGAGGTGTTTATAAATCCAATTTAACATATAATATATTTAATTTATTTATAACAATGATATTTTATGTTTCATTTAATGATATTCCTTCGTGGGTCTCGCGTTTCAATGTTACCAATGAGGTACAAATTATATGTTACATTCTCATCGTTTAACAGGATAGTTTATGATTATGATTTTAAAGATATAATCCTATCATCTAATTCTCAATATAGTATTGAATTTTATTCTCCATGTTTTATTTAATCATAATAAATATTTCTCTACAATTTTTTTATTCATAAAATCAAGGGTTCAACAATAATGTTCATAAGAAAAATCATCTTATTTGTAAATAATACAATTTTCTTCTTAAATCATGTTTTTGAAAAATATTTTCAAAACTAGTTTTATCATTTTATTAAAATGATTTAATAAGTACTTTTTGAATTTTTTTATCTTTTTAAAACCATATTTATTTTTTCCAGAACAATTCTTGCTTTTCTTTTACTAAAAATGGGAAAGGAATATTTTATACGACATGAGTGGAATTTCCCACCATCATTACTACTATTTTCTATGAAGATTCCTTTATTAATTTTCTGGGTTATTTTCAACATAAAATAAATAATTAATTTTTTTTCATTAAAAATAACAATGTTAAAGGGTTTTTTCATTGATAAATTTTTTTATATGATTTTTAATTCTTAAATTTTGAGTTTTAATGTTTATTTCCCAAGAAATGGATTTATGAAATGTTTTATTGTTAAAAAAGTTATTTTAAAATTAAATTTATCTTACTCTATTAACATTCCAATTAATTTATCATAAATATTTATTTTCCATCTGTGGTGACAAACAGTAATATAGATTGTGCTTTATTAAGGATATACACCAAGTGTAACATTCTTATTATTTCTCTGGATGTTTTATGATTATTTGATGTTTGTAAATCCAGTTTCTCTTCAATGATATATACCATGAGAAAATACATATGAATATTGTTTCTTTTATATGGTTCATGTTATGATGAGATAATCTATGAATCCCAATTAATTTCATGGGTTATGATATGATTATTGTTATATGATCTTATGGTGCATAAATGTTTTGATTATGTGATGGGTGAGACCTATATCTCCCCCCAATGAATTACATAATTATTAATGTTTAATTAGATCAAAGGGTACCCAAGAGGTTATCCCATTCCCAGAACAACATATTACATGTCCGGTTATCCCCACCCCAGAACAAGGGGTGCATGGTATGTTTACCAAATCTAAAAGAATAGGGTAAATGAGAGGTTATCCAAAAACCAAAATAATAGGGTACATGGAAAGATATCTGAAGCCCAAAATAGGAGGGTACTGATGATACTATCCCATGCCCAAAACAAGAGGATACATTAGAGGTTATCACAATATCAAAGCAGGTACATGGGTGACTAACCCTATACAAACTTATTATGAATGTTTTGGTATATAAAATTGAAATAATTTATTTAATTCTTATGTATATTCCACAACCCCATGTCTTATGAAAATGTTACCCTCTATTGGATAATGTTCTATTATTTCCTAATGATTCTTGACTTATGAAATGAAAGCAAATATGTCATGATAGAATATTATGAATTTTGATATATAGTGTGTGTTTTTCAGATGTTATTATCATGTTATCATAACATAATGATCATGTTATTATTATATATATCCCTTTTTCACCAAATTAGAATCTCCTCTCACCCATTCTTATGTTTTCTTTCCTCAAGTTATGAAGAATGGTTTTAAGATTGATTACCAATGTGGAAGATCGTTATGCGTGACATTGACGGTCATTCAATAATTAAAAATATTGTGTTCTATTTTTCCAATGGAACTAAAATATTATGGTCCCCAAGATTGTGATTATATTATGTAATGAATATTAATATAAAAATATGTAATATCAATATATGATAATCCTAGGTCATTATAGTGGGTATCAAAGGAATGGTTTTGGTAGCCTTTTGAGACTATGATGAGAAAAAATTAATGATATCCCATGGTATATATCTATGGATATTTCTATCGATGTATCTAATGATTCTACTAAAAATCTGAATAGTAAATAAAAATTCATGGAAATCTGATAAAGGATATAGTGAGTTGTTTCATTAAATTACATCCCCATCTGGACACTACGAGTGAACGTTTCTTTAGAATAGATATACCTATTAGTAAAAGCTTTGTAAAGGTTGTATTTATGCAAACTCTATTAGCACCATGTGTATGAAAATGATCCATTATGTTCACCTAGTTTGACACTCTCAGGGTATATATTTTTCAAATTCAAAAACTCTATATGAACCATCATTATGTATTTAATTAGATGTTGACAACAAATGAACTAGGATAAAAATATGGTTTCATACATTAAAATTTGGGTTCTAATATTTAGACATCTTATAATTGATTGATTTCTTGATTATGTGGTTTTAAACTCTGATTATTGTTTCCCAAACTAGGTTTTTTAGTTTGGAAAATCATTGGAAATATAAGGAACTGTGTTCAAATTAACTATGACATAAATGTGGTTTATTAGAATTCATACGGTATGATGAATGGATTGGAATATGTTGGCATTGTTCCAAATCTGCTATCACAAAACATCATTAACATTCTACACCCTAAAAAACTATTAGAATCACCAAATAGTAGAAGTATATAGTTTACTAAGTGTTCATGTAGTAGATACCACAAGGGAAAAATATTCATATTCCTAAATTTCATGAATGTGGGTAGAAGTAGTCAAGTTAATGACTTAGATGGATGATAATATGTTTTGTTTATCGAAATTATGGGTAGAATGAATGTGACTACAAAGAAAAAAATGAAATTTTTACATAACATAATGAACGATAATAAGGGCCTCTCTATGTTATTTTTAACTTTGGAATGAATTAAATGTGTAAAATATGGGAATTTTGAAAATAGATTTTCTTATGAGAATTTCCAGGAAGAGAATCATTAGGTGGTACCAGTAATGGGTTTTTCATTGATGATGAAGAGACTATAGTAGACATGTGAAATGAAAGAGTGATATTATTACGTGTAGTTAATTGTTTTATAAATAAGTTGTATGATTAAAGTATTAATACATTTTAATTCATGTATTATGTTATTTGAATAATCAAATACATAAGGATTTCTCAGTATAATTTTTTCATAATGATTTGAAAAAATATATTAAATGGTACTAATGGACTAGACAAGTGATTTAATGGAAATGTTATATTTTAATTAAGGGATGATAACCATTAATATGTTCTAGATGTTGATTTAATGAAGTTAGGATAAAGAGTTTTTTTATTTGAATATATAAATTTGATTTTATTAATTACAAAAGTTGTTTAGTGAAAAATAGTTTCAAGTTATAATTGATAGAGTTTAAAACATTTTTGGATTTAATGAATATATAATATAATCTATGTTTTACGTTCTGAATGAGGAATGATGTATTTTTTAAAAAAATTGTTAATTCAGTTTACAAAAAATATTCAGTAGAAGAAATTATGAAAGGTATTAAAATGTTTGGTATGTGACGATCAGGATCCACATTAGGATATATGGGGGATTTATGTTAAGTTGACTATGTAAAATTTATTGTCCCTTTTTATAAATATTTTCATTTGGGAAGGGGTATAAGCTTAAAAATGTATGTAATGATCTATATTGAACATTGGATGATATTTTAGAGCTCAATGTATTACTTCAGCATATTAAGATTTATCTTTATTCCATAACCACTATAACCAGTTTTTAAATAGAGATGGAAGTAATAAAATATTATTTTTTATGGATTTTATATAGTAATTCAGACTTGAATAAAAATTATCATCTTTTAGTAATTTATTAGTGGAATTTTATAATGCAATAATAAAATGATGTAATTATTCATATTAAAAAATATATCAAGTATGTACATTTTAATATGTTCTCATTCTTGGTGAGAAATGAATTCCCCAACATTAAGAAAAGTATTTTGAAATAAAACCTTATCATTCTATCATAATATTGGATGGTATTAAATAATATTTCACCACCTCTTTGTTAAATGGTTTTCTATATTTAACCTTCTCAATATTTCCCACATTATTATGATCGAAGATCTTTATCACTCTCTATAATTATTTATATTTTCCGTCCATGACATAATATTTACTTCACAATTTTTTTTTCTTATTTGTAAACATATTATGTGTTATTCCAGATGAATTCATATAATTATATTCTATTTTTCTAATGTTTTTTTAATCATTTTTATGATGTTCATTTCTATGAATTAATTTTAAAATTTTAATCCTTTGGTGACTTAGATTAATTTTTTGTGAAAAATTTATTTTATGGGAGTTAGAATGTAATACTCCAATGTCTTAGGAAATATATTTTTTTTTAAAAAAATTATATTATTTAATATTTTCAACAACACCAAACAATTTGTTTTTCTTTAATTAAATTAAACATTGAGTATATCTTATGTTACATGAAAAAAAAGAGTGAAATTTGTGACGTAGTAGAATGAGTTCAAAAGAATCATAACATACTATAATAATATTATTTTTTAATATGATAGTTGTTTCTTAAACGTTTTAATGGTGGATCTAAATTGTATTAAAGAAATTATGAAAATATATGGTTTATAGATATCTATAAAATGAATTATTTGGTAAAATATTAATTATAAATGATAAAAAACCGTATTTTAAAACAAATGTAATGTTTTCCTAAACCTTGTTTTTATGAAAACAGACATGTTTTGTCTCAATATATTAAATAAATCACTTTTTATGCACTATTATAGAGAAATTTATATATTATATATACAATGAAATTTTTAATCTTCATCTTTTGTGTTTTCTTAACAATAGATAATAATAAATACAATTTTATGCTTAATGACTATTTTTTCATATAAAACAGTTTTCTCTCCTTTTGTGAACTTGTATTAATTTTTTTGAAACATAAAGAAAAAATATTTTACAATATAAAAGTATTTTTTAATGTCATCAGGTCAAAATTATAGTTGGATGATTTTTTATGATTTTATGAAATGATTAGTTTTTTTATGAATAGTGACAAATACTAAATTATAATTGAAAACTACTTTTTGGATTTATTTATTAATAAAGTTATATTATGTGATAAATTAGTTTTAAATTAAAATTAGATTATTTATATATATATTAATCCAATTTATTTAATTATAATAATATTCATATTGAATATTAATATGAAAATATTTTAGTCTTTTGAGCTTTTTCTCATTGATAACACCCTTTCTCGTCATTCCTAGTGGGTACATTTCAAATCAAACAATTACAATTATATTATTTTTATTTGTAAAAATATATTGAAAATTTTTACTCATAATAATTGATATTATATTATATTATAAAATTAATTTTTTACCTAAATGAATAGTCAAAATAGTAAATAATAATTATCACAGTTAATATAAAAATGATATTTCCGAGAGGTTAAAATAAAATGATAAGGGTCAAAATGACCTAGAATCATATATAAAGTACTTTTATGGAAATATTTAGATCATATAATATCTAATTGTCTATGATACTCATTTTTTGTGCCATTTTCAAAGGTAAAAACGTGGGTTCACCATTTTAATTTCAAATTATTACTATTATACCTCCCACCTCACATATAAAAGGTCATCACCTCTCCTCTATTGTTCGCACATTAAAACCCATTTTTTCACCCAATACATTCTAAATTTACTTATAAATTTAATAAAATCATAATTGAATAATTATCCAATTCATAAATCCAATTTAAAAAGCTTTTGGTTCAAACCTAAGGAGGATGCCCGAAAAATATGTAACATTATTTAATGGAAATTTTAATTTTTTTCTTACTTCACCTCTTTAAATTATTATTAAACCATTATAATATAATAACATTAGTATATTTAGTATATTTAAATGCTTTAATGTTAAATTCATGACCTTCATCTATCACCACTTGCATCAAATGAGTTACAAAATCATCAATCGTGTGTATGACAGACTACCACTTCATGAAACAATGTCATCCATTTTTATATTAAATATTTAATGGTTATGAATGTTGAGTGATATAAATTATTTATATCTTATTTATAACATAAATATACATATGGAATTATTATATCATATATACCTTATTTTACTATTATTGTTTTTGGGTATACATTAATCTCTTGTGGGTACAGTGGACAACCACCTAACGTAGAGTTGTGATTCATTTTTTACTAACACTTTACATGGAAGACAATAAGGATGATTATATGTGATTTAAATTAAATAATTAAGATATTAATTACATGTGTATAATTAATAAAATTTAATATATTGTTTAATTATTTACTATTTCACTCACTGAAAATTGATAGTGTTATTCGTTTATGTATGGACTACTGCCTTCACGAAGCAATGTGACTCCCTTTTCATCACCCCAATAAATGGATGAAATGTATAAGTACATTAAAATAAATTATAAGGAATTTAAAATAGTTTAATATTATGTAAATATAATATATTACGTACCTCATTCCCATAATAATCATTGAAAAATGCCAACATTACTCTTGTATATGTATGACCTCCCCTCTCCATGATTGTAATATACTTCATTTCAAAAAACCATATTTTTGGATTAGTTTTAAAATTATAATTTATGTATTGGTATTATAATTACTTCATGAAAATTATTATTTAGACAATATAAAAATTATCCATGAAATTGGATATAAAATAAAAAAGTAAAATATTTAATAAAATAATTGGATATTAAACAAAACAAGACTTTAATATAGAATTGTTAATAAATAAATGGTAAAAAGACATAAGTAAATCATAAATGGTATGATAAAATTAATTATAGTTCTAAACATTATTTATGTTTGACATTAATTTATTATACATGAGGTTTGAATGAGTATTGAAGAAGATGAGACTTACTAGGTGAGATTTCAATTTTCAATTTTATTTCATGGAGATTTATGGAAATTCCCCTCATGTTTCATTAGTTTGGTGTATATACAGACACATTGACATGTTACGTCATTAATTTCATAATTTTCATGATATGTATTTTTTTCATTTTAAGTTATTATTTATTGGGTCTTATGATTCAATAGATTACTGGAGTAGTATGGGATTTTCATCTCATAATTATTTTTCTGTGGGAAATAAGCCATATCAATTATGTGTTTACGTAATGTATATGTATACATCCCATTAATTTATATAATGAAAAAAAATAAAATCATTTGTATTCAAATATCAAATTTTTAACTCCCATTTGTGGTGTTTATGATTCATAATATACCAAATCAATAAAGGATTTCTATCTTAATTTTCATCATTGATACACATGATTATGTTTTTCTCTTATTTTCTTATAAGAGTTGTATATACATAAATTTTTTATTTTAATATCATGAATGTATTAATATTTATGATATTTTAATTTTCAATTAACAATATTTTTTCATGGATCTAACAAATCATGTTTCCAAAAGATGTTAATAAATTTGGTAATATTCTTATCAATTAAAAGGATGATATATTATTAATTTTACAATGATATAATATTAAAATAAATAATTCATGAAAATCATGAATTTTTTTATCCAACATTATTTTCAATAGATGTCATATTTTCCTTTCATTTTTCTCTTTTTATGTACTCAATATTTAAAAAATGAATTTTCGAAAAAAAAAATTGATAGAGTACATTTTTTATTCTGAACCATGTTTTTAAAAAATGTTTTGAAAAAAATAAATTTGGTTTAACATGATTTATTTATGTAATTTTTTGTATTATATAATCATTAAAAATATATTTTAGAATAAATCATAATGTCATTTTAAAAAATAATTCCATTTTTCTTTTACCAAAAATTTGAATGAAATATTTATGTATGACATCTTTGTAATTTTTCATCATCCTGACCATTTTTTTATTTGAAGTAGCCATTATAAATTTTTGATTTTATTTTCAAATGAAATTACATTCAAATTGGTTTTTCAAATATTAAAAGTATAATAGATAATTTCCTCAAGAAATGTTTAAAATGATTTTTAAATATTACATTATATTTTTTAAAGATTATTTTAAATAAAATGGTTTCCCAATACAATTAACATTTTAAAATGTGATTTACAAATACAAGTTATCTTCGTTCTTAAATGTTCCATGTGATTTATCATTCAAAATCATTTTACATATATGTTGAGATTATTTGAAAATATATTTGTTTTAATGGGGATATAAATTAGTGATACAATTCATAATCTTTTTATAAATTATTTATGATGAAATATTTTTTATGAGGCCCCTTCCACATCTATGGATTAATCAATGATAGAATTTTTATATAATCTATTTATTTTCTATGGGTTATTCTATTATGATATGCTTTCAGAAACCCATTTCCATTCATGAGGTCTAACATGATTAATGTTTTATGATCTTTTGGAATATAAATGTATCAATTATGGTACAAGTGGGATATATATCCCCCCCAATATATTGGTTTATGATTAATGTTATTTAATCTTAATGTGTACATAGAGTGTTATCCCATTCCAAATAAAAAGAGGTTCATGAGTGGTTAACCCAAAATATAAATTAGAGGGCACACAAGAGGTTTTCCTAATCCTGAAACAAGAGGGTTCACTAGATATTATCCCAATCCCGAAATAAGAGGGTACATGAGAGGTTATCTCAATTTCTAATTAATAGGGTTCACGGGAGGCTTTCCCAATCCTAAAGTAGGCACACAGGTAATTGTATCAATCATAACATGTTACAAATGTCTTGGCATATATCCTTCACACAATATTTTCAATTCTTATGTGTATTCCAGAATTTTAAATATTACACCAATGATTTTTTATCTTGGATCATGTTATTTTATTTCATTATTATTCTTGTCCTTTGAACTTCTAATGTATATGCCTTAACTTAAGATTATGAGGTTTTATCTGAAGGGTATGGTTTTCAAATGTTATTCTAAAGTTCCTATATCACTATTTTCTTGTTATGTTTATTTATATCCATTGCTTACACATAAATAAAATCTATGCTCACCCTTTATTATGTTATATTTCACCATGTTACGTGGTAAGGAATTATGCTAGAGTAATAAAGGAGATGAACATTATGGGAGGAATTTAATATATTTTATGAATTAATAATATCATGTTCAATGTTTCCAAATGGGATAAATTGGTATAGTTCTCATGGATGATTTTATGTAATGTAATGAATAATCCTCTAAAATTTGTAATATCCATTTATGAGAAGCCTCGGTCAATATATTAAACATACACTTGATCACACCACTATCATTCTGGATAACACAAGTTCTCTAAATATCTCTATAAATCATAATAAGGACTCTATAACCAATCAAATTAAACTATAGCGCCATTTAATAAGTAATCACAATAAAAAGTGTTTTTATACTAGAATTATTTCGAAACATATTTCAAATAATAGATACTTTCACTAAGCCTCTATAATGGCCCAGAACCTCATGATCTATCCCTTTTCCAAATTCTAGGATCCTAAGGGGTCGCACCTCATTCGGTGCGACTGATCAGTGCAACCGATCCGCATGACCTATCGGGACGACTGATCGGCGTGCCCGATTGGCACGACCGACCGATCGGTGTGAGTGATCGGTGTTATCCAACCTTGTCGGGTTTTCCTTCTACAGTTTTTCCTATAACACCTCTTTTATGAATTTTGACCTTTCAAGTCATTTCAAGGTCATTTTTAACCCATAATTAATATATAAAAATCCTGAGAAACCTCCCTATTAAATAAAAATTAATTCAGTTGTGTGTAACCACCCAACCGCGTGGTAGAACCATGATCTGACTTCCAAGGCGTTCAAATTTCTTATCCCGTAACTTTTGGATCTCATATTTTTATCACGCTAGATTTTCTTCTCCTTCCTATTGGCTAGTCTCCTCCCCTTACTTGTGCGTTTGAAGTCCTTTGTTCCTGAGGCAAGTGGTGCACCTATACCGGAGCCCTGCAAGTCTCACATCACTTGTTCCTGACGCGGAGTTGGAACTTCGATCTTTGATCAAACAGGTAGGGATTTTCTCCTTCGTCTCTCCTATCTGTGTATCATGCGGGGTGGGCATGCCTTTGCCTCTATGGAAATTGATGAAACCTAACTTAACTAAGATAATGAAAGGACCTTTAATGAATGATAGGGGGTGTGATCGATGTTCGGGTGTACTCTTTATGTTGTTATGTGTTGTGAACTGTACGGGCCTATGCTCACTGAAAATAATGGTTGTTGGTGGTCTTTCTCTGTGCACTAATGAACCTCGGAGCTCCTGGATGTTTAAATAACCGTAACATGGAATTGGTTAATTACATACACTTAGTTAAATAAATTCAAAGCACCGGGATTAACCCTTTTCTGTTATAACCTCGGTTAAAGAACAGTGGAATTGAAACCATGGAGTGTATTAAATCTTTTAAATCTGAAAATACATGCATGGGTCTGCCTTGTGTTGGTGGTAGCGGTTTGGTTGTTTCTTTCACGGGCCAATTTTTAGGGTAATATGGGTGGGGATGGGATCCCCTATTTTTGTACTTTCGCTGGTTGTGAATTTGAGGCTGCATGGTTACTCTGCTTATATCACGAATTGGGGTGGAATCCTATGTTGTTGAGAAACCACTGGATCTTGGTTTTTGGGAACATGGGGTTGTATCTCGGGGTTTTCCTTGGTTCCAGTACTTCGATGGATCTCACTTATCCATTTGTTGTTGCGACTTTGCAATAGAACCAGGTGTGAATGCTTAAATTGCTATTGGCTGTAAATTTTTCCCTTAGGCTTGTGCTTGTGCATGTTAGTTTCCCAGTACTGTATAATTTTACTTAAAAAGGATCACTTGAACATGGAAACAAGAATGGGTAAATTGGGAAATTGATTCCGGAATAAGTTGTGACTCGATTTTGAGTTGTATTCCTTCTATGAGTAGTGACCAGGATGTTCGTGCTTGGGTTGGGTGTGTAACTCAAGGTTGGGTTGAGTGCTTGTTACCTATATATATATAATTGTAGTTCTTGTGTTTCATTTGCACCCCACCCAAGTTGAGCACTTAGTGCCGAACACATCTTTTTATGGGGAGCGTGTTCTTCCCAACACTCCTACGAGTGGCTGGTTATTAGCTCCTTTATGCTCCCTTTCCCGAATAGCCCAAGACTTTTCAGGAAGGCTGTGATGGACTGAGGTCCATTATTAGCCCAAGAATATTTAGGCAAGGTAGTTGTGGTGGTTGGCCCAGGTGTTTACAGGTAGGTTGTTTCCCAAGTATCTTTGGGATGAGGCCCAGGTGTCTTCGGGCGTGATGTTAGCTTTCTGGCCCAGATGTCTTCGGGCGTGGCAGTGGTTGTTATGGCCTAGGTGTTTGCAGGCATGGTTACGTGAGATTGTTTTGGCCCAGGTGTCTGCGAGAGGGATAGCGGTTGTGGCCCAGGTGTTTTTGGGTGGGATGTGTGGTTGTGGCCTAGGTGTGTGCGGGCGACTGTGGCAGTGGGACTGTGGTGATAACGGCGGGATTGGTTTGATGCGTAGGATTTCTTCAATAACCAGTGGGAAAGCGGTGCGGGGTACCCAAATATCTATGTGCAATTACTATATATTACTTGAATTGAGTTTTTTGGGGAGCATGCCTTGGTGAGGATTGGGTGGATAGATTTTCCTTTTTGGGTGTTTGGTTATCTCTTTATCCACGGGGCATTAGAATGTCTCCTCACTTGTGCATGAGAGTCTTTAGTTTTCCCTAGTCATTGTACTTGTATGCTCACCCAACATATATAAAACTGTTTTCAGGTTTCCAGGAGGACTTCAGGGATCGTGTGGGACTGTACTAATGCAGACCATGGGGCAGTTGCTGTTGTCGTTTTCTTTTTTTATTGGTACTTTACCATTGGAGTTTTGTGGCTTGTATCTTTTACTTTTGAACATGCATATGGTAATGGGTTACTTTTGGATTTACCTTTACTTTCAGCTTAGGTATTGTTGGGGTTACTGTATTATCCCTCGATCCTATAAAAATAAAAAGGTAAATTCCTTCCATTTTGTGTGAGATCCTATACCCTTGCCACCGGTCGCCACTCTGGGACCTATTGAAGGCAGGTTTCAGGGGTCATTATCTCTCCTTCAACTTAAAGAAGGAATGGATTGGCAATCTGCTGACCCTTCCCTCCTTTTTGTGAAGTCGGGTCATGACAGAATGGTATTAGAGGAGCAGGTTGAGAGATAGGATAGAGTCTGGAGTTAGGAATAGTGAGGATTGCATGGGATGGTAGGGCAACAGTGTTGGGTGACCTTGGTGCATGAATTAGGCTAGGTAAGACCGGCTAGGACACGAGATTTTAGGGGCCCCTGTGATCCGATGCAAGGACTCTGGACCTACCGAACGACCAAGTAAGGCAACACTGATTTCAGGGTAGAGACACTAGGAAAGGTACATGCATCATAATGACTTTTTTTATCATGTTTCTGGGTGTTCTAGGGATTCAAACATAAATAAAGAAGTCAAATAAAATGTAAGAACAATATTTTACACTACCTAGACTTAGGAATTCCTTGTTTACTTACAGCTATGGCACCTGGGAGGCGACCACGGGTAGTGCGGGCGATCGAGGCCCAGGAGGTCGACTTGGCCGATCGTTAGAGGATCGATCAAGTGGAGGAGGACGATCAATGGAAGAAGATGCTTCGAGCCTTTCAGCGACAGACCCTCGGGAAGTATGAGGGCAGCACCTCAGATATGGAGACGGAGAGCTGGCTCGAGGAACTAGTGATCGCTTTCAGCCTGATTCGGGCTCCCATGGAGTATTGGGTTCCTCTGGCCGTGAGCCAGATGCGGGGAGCGGCGCATCAGTGGTGGACAATTTATCTTGGAGAGAAGAGGGAAGCTGATATTGCATGGGCTGACTTTGAGAAGGAATTCTGGGAAGAATTCCCCCTTCCACGATGAAGGCTGAGAAGAGGCAGGAGCTACTCTCCCTCCAGCATGGGAGCATGTCAATGAGAGAGTTGGGGATCAAGTTCAAGGATCTCCTTCACTTTGCTCTGGACCTCTTTTCGGTTGAGGATTCTCGGGAAAGACGTTTAAAGGAGGCACTCTAACCTTCCCTCCAGTATTTCGTTACTCCCTTCACCCTACCGACAAGCTTAGAGGTGCAGAAAAAGGCTAAAGTGGTGGAGGGTATGCACACACTAGGAGGTGTATCACAAGAGGGGATTCATCTAGGCCCATCAAAGGGAAAGGTCATCAGCACCAGACCTCTAGCATCGGGACCCTCTAGGTTCTGACCAGTAGGGAGCAGACCTCAGAAGTTCCAGTTCTGATCCTCTGGCCCTCGCCCTTTCCCTTCGGGCCCAGGGCCGAGATGCTTTATCTATGGGAGCCACAAGCACCTTTCAGAAGAAGTTCCTAGATAGAGTGCAGTACAGCGGTGGCGAGCAGGTTCATCACCCACCTCAGCAGTAGCAGTATCTAGTGAGGCCTTTCTAGTAGCAGCAGCAGGGTCAGCGAGCTCTCGCTCCTCCGAGGGAAGATGTTGCAAGAGGAGGCCGCCCCCAGGGACCTCAACCAGGGCATGGTTGGGGAGGTGGCCGATATCCGAGAGGTAGAGGATCTGGGCATGGGTAGTTGCATGCCACGGAGGCAGCAGTTTCAGCAGAACTGGAGGTCATTCGAGGTACGATCAGTTTGTTTAGTACCCTTGCATATGCCTTGTTCGATACCAAAGCTTCTCACTCCTTTTTTGCACCCAGTCTAGACTGTGCTTTGGTTCTAGATGCTGAGTGACTTCCAGTTCCCCTGGTGCTGAGCACACTAGTCGGAGGTCAGACCGACTTGATATATGTTTGTCGAGGTTGCAGACTGACGATAGGGCCACATCAATCAGTCAAGGACCTCCTGCTATTGCAGATACATCCATGTGATATCTTCCTAGGCATTGATTGGTTGTTCTCTGTATGTTCTGTCATCGACTTCTTCCTAGGAAGGGTCATGTTTTCAGACTTAGGCGACCGATGTTTTACTTTCACCGGTGAGTGGGGTGTCTAGAAGGGCAGCAGGAAAGAGGAACCCCTCCTCTCTTTGTTAGTTGAGCTATCAGTGGAGTCAGTGGATGCAGAGATGGTGGAGGTACCAAGGATCTTCAGTGAGTTTATGGACGTCTTCCCTGAGGAGGTGACGACTCTACCCCCTCAACATTATGTCGAGTTTGTGAAAGACATGCAGCCTGGTGCTCATCCTATTTTGATGGATCCCTACCGGATGGAACCTTCGGAGCATCGGGAGTTATGGATTCAGATTGACGATCTAATGAAGAAGGGTTTCGTTCAGCCAAGTGTTTCACCGTGGGGTGCTCTTTTGTTGTTTGCAAAGACTGCGGATGGTGGTCTAAGTCTATGCATAGAATATAGGAGACTGAATTAGGTAACGGTCAAGAATTGATACCCTCTTCCAAGGATAGACGATCTCTTTGACAAGTTAAAAGGGGCAGTATAGTTCTCGAAGATCTACATGCGGTCTAGATATCACCAGTTGAGGGTGAAGAAGGGAGACATCCTGAAGATGACCTTCAGGTGTAGATATGGGCACTTCGAGTTTTTGGTCATGTTGTTCGTCATTACAAATGCTAAAGTTGTATTCATGGGTCTTATGAACTCCGTCTTCCGGGAGTACCTGGATAGGTTCATAGTCGTGTTCATCAACGACATCCTGATCTATTCAAGATCAGAGGAGGATCACACTGAGCACCTGAGGACAGTTTTAGAGGTCCTCCGATAGCACCAGCTCTATGGGAAGTGGTCGAAGTGCAAGTTTTGGACACGATAAGTGCACTTCCTTGGGCTCGTAGTGTCCGAGTAGGGAGTAGAGGTAGACCCATCAAAGTTTGAGGCGTTTGTTTCTTGGAAAGCACCCAAGAACATGGCAGAGGTCTGTAGTTTCCTCAGGTTGGCATGTTACTATCGGAGGTTCGTACCCAACTTCTCTCGAGTTGCAGCACCTTTGACAGCCTTGACCAAAAAGGACCAGGCTTTCGTGTGGAGTGATCAGTGCGAGGCAGCCTTCGACTATCTGAAAGAGAAGTTGGTTAGTGCCCCAGTGCTGAGGTTTCCAGAAGAAGGGGCAGCATATGAAGTATTCTGTGATTCTTCAGGGTCGGGCCTCGGATGTGTTCTAATGCAACGACAAGGGGTGATCTCCTATGGGTCTAGACAGCTACGTCCCCACAAGCGTAATTATGCCACCCACGATCTGGATCTTGCAGTGGTCATTTTCGCACTAAAGTTGTGGTGGCACTATCTCATCAGAGAGCATTTTGTGGTCTTCATGGATCACAAAAGCTTGAAGTATATCTTCTCCCAGTGGGACCTGAACTTACGGCAATGAAGGTGGATGGAGTTCCTCTATGATTACGATTTCGAGATTTTTTATACCTCAGGGAAAGGAAACGTGGTCGCTAATTCCTTGAGCAGAATGTCACAGAGGGATGCGGTCCGAAAGTCGACAGACGCTTAGAGGGTGATGGAAGAGTTGGACACCCTACACGTGGATATGAGGATGGATAGTGGAAGGGATTTATTGTATTAGATGAAAGTATAGTCTTCTCTGTTACGTCAGGTGGAAGAGTCTCAGTGTGGAGAACTAAATATTGAAGTGATGTGTGACCGGGTTAGCCAAGGTGATGCTCCAGAAGGGTGGACAGAGGATGTTCAGAACCAGATGATTTTCTGGGGGAGAGTGTTCGTTATGGAGGCTATGCATGAGAGGTTCCTTGGAGAGTTCTACATATCACCCTTGGTGATGCATCGAAGAGTTTCCAAGATGTACCAGGGTCTGAGGGGATAGTTTTGGTGTCCCGGGGTAAAGCGGGTGGTGGTAGAGTTTGTGGCCTAGGGCCTAGTGTGTCAGCAGGTGAAGGCTGAGAAACGTGTTCTAGGTGGTTTGTTGCAACCCTTAGATGTCCCCGAGTGGAATTGGGATAACATCTCGATGGATTTCAACATGGGGCTACCCAAGGTTCAAGGCAGCTACAACTCCATCTGGGTAGTAGTAGACTAGTTGATGAAGTCAGCTCACTTTCTGGCGATCAGGGAGTCGAGTGCGTTAGACGCTCTAGCATGAAGGTATGTGGATGAGGTGGTGAGGTTTCATGGAGTTCTGAGGTCCATAGTCTTGGATAGGGAAGCATTCTTTACCTCACAAGTCTGGAGGGTTTTGCAGCATGCTTTTGGCACCCAACTGTGCCTTAGCACTGCTTTCCACCCCCAGACAGATGGGCAGACAGAGCGCACCATCCAGACCTTGGAGGATATGCTGAGAGCATGCATCCTAGACTTCGGAGGATCATGGGAGCGACACTTGACTCTAGTAGATTTCTCCTACAAAAATAGATACCACTCTACCATTGGAATGGCTCCGTTCGAAGCTTTGTACAGGAGGTCGTGTCGCTCACCCATGTGCTGGACAGAAGTTGGGGAGGCGGGTGTTCTTTGTCCAGAGGTGGTACAGAGCATAATGGAGGAGGTGCAGCTTATACGAGAGAGAATGAAGGTGTCTCAGGACCGACAGAAATCATATGTGGATGATATGAGAAGGCCCTTGGAGTTTGAGTTTGGGGACCACGTGTTATTAAAGGTCTCCCCTCAGCAAGGGCAGTGGAGGTTTGGCAGGGGATGTAAGCTCTCTCCTAGGTCCGTCGGGCCCTTTGAGGTGTTGAACCGAGTCAGCAAGGTGTCTTATAAGATGGCGTTTCCACCACACCTAAAAAGGGTGCACGATGTCTTCCATGTGTCCCATCTTGGTCGGTATCTGCACGACGATTCGCACGTCCTCAACTGGGGAGAGCTAGATATCAAAGACAATGCAACCTTCATGGAACGGATAGTGATGATTGAGGGTCATGAGGATAATGTGCTTCATGGATGAACCATCCCGTTGTTTCGCATGTTATGGAGGCATGGTGGGCTTGAGGAGAGTACCTGGGAGAGGGAAGCACAAATGCGTGCCCAGTACCCAGAGTTGTTTTGATTTTTATCCTATTTTGTTAGTACTTGTTTTCTATGTAATGCTTTACCTTGTTGACTATGGGATGTGAAGTTTCCTTTTTTCTGTGAATGTTTGTGAAGTTTCCTAAAGGATGGGGAGGGGAGGACATGATTCCTAGTTAGGACGCATTAAAGTGGATGCGCCTAAACCCCTGCGGGCGAGTCAGTGCCACCCAAAGCGGATAGTATCATAACACGGAGGCAGGGAAACCCCTCTCCCATATATCCAAAAGGTTTAGTCTTTTGTTTTGCGTGGTTGCACGGGAAAGGAGTAGTATTACATCTAGGATTTTTCAGGAGATAAGGTGTTCTTGTGTCAGAGAGGTTCACTTCTGAGAGGTATCTTCCAGGGTGGTTGTTCAGACCCCCCCCCCCCTCTTTCCTTCGGGTCTGGTTCTGGATTCTAAAGGGTGAGAATAGTTTGAGAGGTATCTGATATAATGGCCCAGACCCTCATGATCCATCCCTTTTCCAAATTCTAGGATCCTAAGTGGTCTCCCCTCGTTCGGTGCTACCGATCGGTGCGACTGATCGGTGTTATCCAGCCTTGTTGGGTTTTCCTTCTACAGTTTTTCCTGTAACGCTTCTTTTAGGCCTTTTGACCTTTTAAGGAATTTCAAGGCCATTTTTAACCCAAAATTAATATCTCAAAATCCCGAGAAACCTCCCTATTAAATAGCAATTAATTCAGTCATGTGTAACCACCCAACCGCGTGGTAGAACCACGATCCGACTTCCAAGGAATTCAAGTTTCTTATCCCATAACTTTGGGATCTCATCTTTTTATCACGCTGGATTTTCTTTTCCTTCCTCTTGGCTAGTCTCCTCCTCTTCCTTGTGCGTTTGAAGTCATTTGTTCTCGAGTCAAGTGGTGCACCTTCACCATATCCCTACAAGTTGCGCATCCCCTGTTCCTGAAGCGGAGTTGGAACTTCGATCTTTGATCAACCAAGTACGTATTTTCTCCATCATCTCTCCTTTATGTGTATCATGCGGGGTGGGAATGCTTTTGCCTCTATGGAAATTGATGAAACTGAACATAATGAAGATAATGAACAGACCTTTAAAGAATGAAATGGGGGGTGTGATCGATGATTTGTTGTAATCTTTATGTTGTTATGTGTTGTGAACTTTACGGACCTATGATCACTGAAAATCATGGTCATTGGTGGTCTTTCTCTATGCACTAATGAACCTCGATGCTCCTGGATGTTTAAATAACTATAACATGGAATTGGTTAATTACGTATACTCAGTTAAATAAATTGAAATCACCAGGATCAACCCTTTTCTATGATAACCTCAGTTAAAGAATAGTGTAATTGAAACCATGGAGTGTGTTAAATATTTTAAATCTAAAAATACCTGTATGGGCCTGCCTTGTGTTGGTGGTAGCAGTTTGGTTTTTTCTTTCACGGGCTGATTTCTGGGGTGATACGGGTGGGGATGGGATACCCTGTTGTTGTACTTTCACTGGTTGTGAATTTGAGGTTGTGTGGTTACTTTGATTATATCATGAGTTGGGGTGGAATCCTCTATTGTTGAGAAACCATTGTCTCCTGGATTTTGGGAACATGGGGTTGTATCTCGAGGTTTTTCGTGGTTCCAGTACTTCGAGGGATCTCACTTATCCCTTTGTTGTTATGGGTTTGCAAGAGAACCGTGTGTGAATTATTAAATTGTTGTTGGCTATAACTTTTTCCCTTAGTCTTGTGCTTGTTCCTGTTAGTTTCCCAGTACTGCAGAATTTTACTTAAATAGGATCACTTGAACATGGAAAAAAGAATGGGTAAATTGGGAAATTGTTTCTGGGAATGAGTTGTGAAACATTTGCGAGTAGTATGCTTTCTATGAGTAGTGACCAGGCTATTTGTGCTTGGGTTAGGTGTGGAACCCTATGTTTGGTTGAGTTCTTGTTACCTATATATATATATATATAAATGTAGTTCTTTTGTTTTTATTCGTGCCCCACCCAAGTTGAGCACTTAGTGCCGAACACCCCATTTTATGGGGAGGGTGTTCTTACCAACACTCCTACAAGTGGCTGGTTATTAGCTCCTTTATGATCCCTTTCCCGAATAGCCTAAGACTCTTCAGGCAGGATGTGATGGCCTGAGGTTCATTATTAGCCCAAGAATCTTTGGGTTGGGTAGTTGTGGTGGTTGGACCAGGTGTTTACGGGCAGGATGTTTCCCATGTATCTTCAGGATAAGGCCTAGGTATCTTAGGGCGTAACATTACCTTTCTGTCCCAGGTGTCTTCGATCGTGGAAGTGGTTGTTCTAGACTAGGTTTTTGTGGGCATGGTTACGTGAGGTTGATGCGGCCCAGGTGTCTGCGGGTAGGATAGCGGATGTGGCCCAGGTGTTTTCGAGCGGGATGTGTGGTTGTGGCCCAGGTGTGTGCGAGCGGGTGTGGCATTGGGACTGCGGTGAGAATGGTGGGATTGGTTCTATGCGTAGGATGTCTTCAATAACCAGTGGGAAAGCGGCATGGGGCACCCAAATATTGATGTTCTATTACTATATGTTACTTGACTTGCGTTATTTGGGGAGTGTGCCTTGGTGAGGTTTGGGTGGATAGCTTTTCCTTGTTGGGTGATTGGTTATCTCTTTTTCCACAGGGTATTAGAATGTCTCCTCACTTGTACAATAGAGTCTTTGGTTTTCCCTACTGAGTGTACTTGTATGCTCACCCTACATATATAAAACTGTTTTTAGGTTCCCAGGAGGACTTCCGGGATCGTACTAGCGTGGACCTTGGGGCAGTTGCTATTGTCGTTTTCTTTTTTTCTTGGTACTTTACCTTTGGAGTTTTGTGGCTTGTATAGTTTACTTTTGAACATGCATATGGGAATGCTTTACTTTTGGATTTACCTTTACTTTCAGCTTCAGTATTATTGGGGTTGCTGTAGTATCCCTCGATCCTATAAAAATAAAAAGGGTAATGTCTTCCATTTTGTGTGAGATCCTATACCCTTGGCGTTGGTCGCCGCTCCAGGACCTATTAAAGGTAGGTTTCGGGGGTCATTATCTCTCCTTAAACTTAAATAAGGAAGGGTTTGGAAAACTGCTAACCCTTCCCTCCTTTTAGTCAAGGTGGGTCGTGATAGCCTCCATACTGTGGTGATTTTAACTTTATTAATATTGAAATATGAATAGTTTTATTATGAATCCTTTTATTTTATCTATAACTATCGTGGGTTTGTTTTTGAAATCTTTTTTAGAAAATAAAATTATAACTTTCTTCTGTTATATATTTATATCTTTTTGTATATGAACCATTTATGTCAATTATTCTATCATTCTAGGGGGTTTTATCTCTTAATAATTTTTGGCTTAAGATATATATTTTTTCAAAAAATATATAGTTATAAAAATTTAATAACCTTTATGTTTTTTAGAATGTCTTGTTTCTTTTCTTAAAAATAATATTTTAAATTTTTATATGAATAATAATAGTTTTTTTTAAACTCTACTACCATCAATTTTTTATTTTATTTGAAATTTTATTTTTAAAACATATATTTATCAATTTAGAATATTCTCTTTTATTTTTTTTTAAAAAAATCCATTTCTCTTAATGATGATTTGTGCTAAGTGAATGTAGTTTATAATCAGGTCTCTCTAATATTATACTTATTTTTTATGATAAAAATAAATTCAAATAAAAAATTATAGTATTCCTTACATCAATAAAAAAAATTTAATATTATTCAATTAAAAAAATCAATCATTTGATTTAAACCCATCTCTTGATGTAAGATGTGATTTGGTAACGTTATTATCAATTTTCTTTTTACTCTTTTCCTAGTATACTCTTATCTAATTTTCTCCTCTTTTATATCTTCTCCCTCTGTCTATCACTATAATACTCTTATTAAAATGGGAATTTGATTGTTGAAAAGTTTATTGAAAATATCTTTTATTTTCATCATTTAAAATCATTTTTTTAATGAATTATCTTTTCCAAGAATCTATTTACCTGTCCCCCCTTATGTTTCATTTCTAAACATTCTAAAATTTCTTCTTTTCCTCCGTTATAGATGTTTTTGATAATTATGAATTGGTGAAGATATTTAAATTTATTTATTTTCTAAAATATGATGACATCAAAAGAAATTTTTTATAATGGGGTTTAATTTATTAAAATGATTATTCTTTTTATTTTTTCTCTCTTTATTTCATTGGATAAAAAATATTATTTCAATTTAATTTACTCAAAAAAATTATTTCCATTAGTTATTTTTCAAAGGGTGTGATTTTTAAATACATCCATATTAATGTTAATATCACACATGATATCTTTACTTACTCATATCATTAAATTTTTTCTAATATATTAAATTACATCTTTATCTCTTTTTACACATAATATATATTTTTATGTTAACTATTATGGATCATAAATAATGATACATTATTGAACATATATATATATATATCATTGTGTTTTAATATTCAAAAACACTCTTTTATGTTTCTAATCTATTCATTTCAATGTCATTTAAATTATGAATTTTGTATATATTGCTTTATATTTGGTGGATAAAATTGATATCTTAAAGTGTTAAGTGCATCGAAAAATATGTATTCCATCATCAAGTCATTCGAATCAATTTGAAAGAACCCTAAAAGGAATATAATAGATGTGTAGGTGGACATGCATGAGGATAAAGTTATGTAGGTAGAACTAACTTATTGGTGTAGTACACCATCCCACCTTTGTCATAATCATAGAAGAAGAATTTGTCCACAAATGTAACCAATTATATGGTGGAAGAGAATAATATAATAGATAACCCTCAAATGTGTTATTCAATCTGTTTGAATGACACCTGCAATCCATTGTACAATACAGCCTCAATGGTAGTGATATTCACGAAAGTATCATGTTACAAGTAGTACATTATCAATCCAGTCTTGGAAACAATGTATATGTTAGTGTCGGGACATCTAATTTGATACTAGATTTTTTAATAATCAAAATTAAATGAATCTAATAATATATTTCTTCATGACCCTCACTAAGAATATAGATCCTTCCTAATACTATTATATCATATAAGAGAACTCCCATGGATCCTTGGAATCACACAACGACAAAATTTCAATTAATAACATAGTCTCAAGAGAAAATCAACAATGATGTAATAGAATTTTTGGAACACCAAAATATCCAATTACATTCCAAAATTCATCACTGGTGTCCAATCCATATCTCAAATATATCAATCCTAATTATATCATTAATTCCTCATGATTTTTTTGTGTATTTGAAATAGGTTTTCGTAATTAAAACCTCTCTCTTCGTAATCACATTTCACCAAAAGTCATCACTTTTCATAAGTGTGGTATGTGTTCTTTGGATACCAACGATTCACTAAAGGGTTATCACTAAAATGAATTTGTGGGTGGTGGGTTTATTGATTAATTATAAGATAAATAGATTACAGATATCGACCTCTCGAGTTGAGTGGTTGATATGTAAGGGTACACATTTTCTTATTCTCAAAATCGTTATCAATTATTTTTTTAATCTATTTATTTTTTATACATTAAATTATTTAACATCAATTTTTATACCTGTATAAATTTTTTTCAAACTTTATAAGGCTTTAATTACTTTTATATTATCTTTCTAACCAGAATCAAATTTATAACTCTCACTCAATCGAGTTCTCTCACTATTATTTGTCAATAATTTCAATTTCAAATTACCCTTTTACATGTGATTAAAATTTTTAAAATTAAATTCACCCAACTCATTCCATATATCTCTGACCATTTGAAATTATTCTATATGAGATGTGCTATAAAAATAATTGATTATTAAAAAAATTATTAGTTGCGGTTAGTTATTCATTTTCAATATGATCAAATAAAGAATGTTTGAGTCTCATGAAGAAAAAGTGATTTTACTTAGATTATAATAAAATATAAAAAAGGAAAACAACTTTAATAGGTTTATTGGAATGGTTAATGAAATACATAATGTCAATATAGTAAAAATTTTCTAGGGTCTACAATAAAACATCAAACTTATTCTGAAAGAGAGTGATGAGGAGTTGAGAAACACATGGGGAGAATAAGTTGTTAATAACGATTTTAGAGACTCTAATAGTGACAATAATAATGTTTACAATAAGAATTAGAGTAACAAAAAATGTATATATAATTTATTGATATAATATATATGGTGACTATGTGACCATAATGAAAAATAAGAGAATGGAGACTATATAAAAAATCTGACACATCTTTGGTAAATCCATATTTTTTAACGATGTTTTAAAATATCACAATTTTTTTCAATAAAAGCATGATGAAAATGACTAAGTGGAGAAGAATATGTAATGGATTATTTTTTAAAAGAAAACTGATAAAATTTTCTTTTGGGATAAATGTGTTTTCTATAAGAAAATTCTTAAATATGGAAATTATAATTGAAATAAGGATTGAATTGTGTATAAGGGATACTCTCAAATTCAATGTATTGATTTAGATGGATTTTCTATGTGTATAAGATGGAAAAAATTTGACTATCCTTGTCCATATAAGTGAATAAGGGATTTAAGTTTTTCAAAATATACATATAATCGACAATTTAAATTGGTTTAAAATAATAATTCCTTATCACTGTGTACCATTATTATTTTCTTATTATTAAATATTAGAAATAAAATGTTTATGAATTGAATAATTTGTTGTGAAGAATAATAAAGTCACAAATAGAATCATATTAGATGATTCAAAGATACTTGAAAATCCTTGGTTTCTTTGGTGTTAGAGATGATTATAGCATATATATTAAGAGGTAGACAGTTCGAAGGATGATGCTTCTTGTATATGATGATGATATTGTTTTAGGGGATCAAAATAAGTAAAACATAATAAATTTTTAGAATTTATGAGGTGTGAGTTTGAAATATTAATGATTTTAAAGTTAATGTTTTCCTTTATACTTAAATTTATACAAAGAAGGATTGGATAATTCATATCTCAATAGAAATGTCTCATGGAGCTTCTAAAACATTTTCAAATAGATAATTCTTAGTTAATGAAAAAAATGGTTGTTATATAGATTACATTTATAAGGGTTAATTATTGAATAATTATAAATTCTATAGAACACACGCCTAGGATACTACTGTACATAATAGTAACAATACTCGATATTGTTCTTTCTATTTCCATTGATATAGGTACCATCATAATACCATGGAAAATAACTTTATAATATCGATGATATTACTTCAATATATCATAGGAAAGGTGGATTTTGCTTTTTTGTTATTGTGAAACAATAGAGTGAGAGTTTATTATGATATAAATATTTATATTTGGAATTTTCAGTAAATTAAAAAAATTAAACACTTAGTGGTGCATTATATTTTTTAGTATTGTTTATTTCATTCCTTTTCATGAAATATTTTAATATATAACTGATCATTGTTTAGGATAAATATATTTTATCCCCATAATATTGTATGTGACTATTTTAGATTAATAGTAAGATTAATGATAGGGGATTTGAAGTGATGTATCAAATCAAAATTAATATTAAAAATTTAGGGTTTATTAGTCATAAAAAATCATATCCATATGTCAAGGAAAATGTACATTGAAATTAAGTATAACTTCATCAATTATAATGTTGATAATGGATTGGTGAAATTGTAGTATGTGACAATAAAACATCATGTCCTATATAATATGAAAAATTATTTACCCAAGAAGGTGTTTGGGATGTATCTTTTTGGATATTAAGTATAGTCGACCATCCACCCTATGATTATGTGGATATGGGACCCTCAATACCTAGAGTATTATATAGATTTCCCCTTATACTGTGATTTTTTCATCTTATATCCCAAAAAACAATGAACCATGGGATCATTGAAAAATTTGAAGAGGTATTTTTCTTGATAGGGGAGAGATTTATTAATCCCTATAAGGGGGTATGTAATGATGATAAAATGGGGGAGCACTTTTATGTGAAATATGACGGAGAAATGATATAGTGGGAGTAGTGATTTTATGGAAACCATGGTTCTCAAACATTATAAGGGGGTCATGATCAAAACATGATGATGGTGGAAATATTCCTATATAGTGTAAATATCAGGAAGAGAAATGGTGATGAAATATGGTTGATAATGATGATCAAGTGGATACATATAGCTTAATAAAGTGACTAATTATTTATATTTTAATGTTACATTTATTTATGATTATAATATGATCTCATGTGGTATTAGAGTATGTGTTGAGTTACTCATTTATCTCATCCATTATTCTGATAGTATATAATGATTAAAGTATAAAATGAAAAAAAAATCAATATGAGGGATAAAGAGATTGCAGTGTTGTTAACAAACCCAATGTGGGAGGTTATTAGAAAAAACACCCAATGTGACTTTTCAGAGTATTTGGGTTAGGTTTTTAGATATAATATGTTTACCAATATCTATATTAGAGAATCTGAAATAGTTATTCATTAAGAATATATAGTGGAATGTTTTGAGATTATTCAAGAAGATTATGAATTTTTTTGATTAAATGGATGATTATCATGAAATTCAAGAAGTTTCACATATAAATAGTGTCACACTATCACATTATGAGAGTGGAATTATGCACAATTAGTGATAATAGAGGTGACATATTTTATAAGAGTGGAGTAGTGATGGAATTGATGGGTACTACCTAAAAATAGTTCAATATTGCATCATTTAGATGATTGAATAATTATGTGAAGGTATAAGTGATTTTTATTAAATGAAAATATGGTGAAAAAAATTTTTGTGATTTTTTTTATCTGAACATTAATTTATTGTGGAATTGAGGTTCTATTTTGTGAAAACAAATTCCATGAAAAAAGTTTTTTTTTTATCCTTAGTTATATGAGCGTCATTCATTTATATGGAATGTTACACTACCCTTGAAAGATTTTCATAAAATTTATTTGGTAAATTGGTGTTCACCTATTGGATGGATGAAGTGCTTCAGGATACACTATCTATTCTGAAATCAAACTTGTTTGGAATATCATAGGGATATTATGAAGTAATATTTATTACACTTCAGTTTACAGAGAAGTGACTTATAAATTTATAATGAATAAGTTAGACTAATTGAGATATTTTGAGTTATCTAAGCGTGATTAGTGGTGAAACTAGGGTAAATTTTGTTAATCTCATCAATTTTAAGGAATAGGGAATTCATGGATTCCTATATGCTGATATTGCATCATTTTAAGCAACATGAAATAGTCATGTGTTAGTGAACTAGGTAAATAATTTATTATATAACCCTCTACTTGTTATATCTCATAATATCTTCTTTGATGACTAATGATGTTCCTACTAGAAGTGGAACAATATCATTGGAATGATTTATTTAAAAGAAATTTGAATACCTTGATTCACCCACCAATTATATTAATATTGAATAGTTCAAGTAATAAGTGATATAGAATCATAGTGAATAAATTAATGAATTAAGTAAATGAAAAATGAATATGGTGTAATGGAATAATTATGTTATGAAAATTGTTAATGATGTGGTACGTAAATGATACATGGTAAAAAATTATTAATTATAATGTGATTTATATGATATGATAATGGATGGGAATTATTATATTTTTCATGTAATAATGAATATGGTAGATTGATATAGTGGATGACATTTATTAAATATTAAATGATATGAGGATGATTTATTTTAAGATTGTGGGTAGGTATTACATTGTTGTGTTGTAATAAGTGGTAGTGGTGGAAATTTATGTGGTGGAAATGTTCTGTAAATGGGTTTATGATATTGTTATTTTTTAATAGGAAGTCGACCCTTAGGATGTGATTTTTTTTCTATATTATCATTTTATATTATGTTATTTATTACATACCAACACCTATGTTATAAAATAATAATAAATTTTATATCAGGTTTTCGGTTCTATGTATACACCCTATATGAAGGACGTGGTTGATATGGATGGTGGACTAATCAATTTTTATCGATATCTCTTCAACATATTTTACATATTATAAGGGAGATATTTCATAGTTGTGTATCTGTTGATATTGTTATAGTATGCATTATATACCTTTTGAGAGTTTCCTCCTTTTCTTCCCATGTCGCTCGTACTTAATTCATTCCTTATTCCTGGAAAAAACATGTTGTCCAAGTAATTGTAAATATTGTGCATGTATATCCCATAACACCAAAAATATCCATTGATCTATAATCATCTATTAAATTATGGGTTTTCCTTGTGATTAGTTTGTTGATATTCAACATACATTTTACTATATAATTTCCATTGAAATGGGGAATCATTCTTATGGTAGAATTTTTGAAATTCTATTAATGACATTTTATTTTTACATATTTATCATCCTTACATATACCATAATTAAATCATATACCTATATAGTTACTCCAATCAAATGAACTTTTATGTTTAGTGGTTTCAAATTTCACCAAATTCTACAGATTATTTCCACATGAAATTTGATATATTTAAACATTTATCACCAAAACATTATTAAAATTAATTTTCATATTCATAAATATATTTATAACCTATATATATATTGATTGTGTCTTACATAGAACAACATACATTGAAGTGTGTTTTTTTCAATATAATTACACATTCTTCCTTGTTTCACATCAATCAACTACGGATTTTTAATTTCATCTATATAAAAATATTCATTTTTAATGTATTATTATTTTTCTTTATTTATTTTTCAAACATTCATTATTTATTATTTTGGATTCTTTAATGAGTTTTTCATTTTGAACAATACATGAAACATTTTCTGTTCACATATAATATTATATATATTTTTCTTCACCATAATCTTCTATAATATTTGAATTAAATTTGATTCTGTTAACATTTTTTATGAAGGTTCAATACTTTTTCATATTTTCATCTATGATTTTTTTATTTTTATAAGATTCATTTTCTCTGTACTTACTCAACATACTTCATTTTTTTCTTTGAGATAACTTTTTCTTACATTCTAAGAAATTTTGTCTCCCCTATTTTATTTATGTTTTTTATTTAGAATTATCATCAATTTATTCTCCATATTTATTCATTAGAATGTTTTTTAAAAACAATTTATCACCCACCAATCAAAAAAAGGGAGATATTGTTTTTAATTAACACTACATTCTTGATTTTTTTAGTGATAATATACATTGTTCTACAATTCACTTCTGCATCATCATACATATACTCTGATTCACTATGGCCCATTATATCATGATTAAGTTCCCATATAGATAGATTCTATATAGAATTAAATGTTATCTCACCCATAATATTCTTTCTAAATGAAAGATATTTCATTATTTTTTTGTAACAATCAGGTTATGAAATTCATTAAGAGATAAATCATATTAATCTTCTAAAGAAGTGATCTTAAGACCAAACCTATCTGAAACGTTTCTTATAAATTTTCATAATGATATCTAAATATTCCAATACATACCTAATTCCTCTGATGTCGCTAAATTTTTTATTAAATCATGTTAATTAGTCATCAATAGTTTCATCTTCCACCCTCATATTATTTCAAACGTAATTCTATAGAAAAAAATATTTTCATCCTTAAATTTTATATTTCACATGAATATTATTTTTAGTTTTCCCATGTTTATTTTACTATTTTCAGACCATAATCTTTGTATATAAGTTCAATTATAATGGGATATGAATAGGGTTTCATGATTTTCTTTCAACATTAATATTTTCTTCTCTAGTAAAATTCAAAAGATAATCATTCTCTATCGGTGAAAATCAAATAATAACTGGATAAATAACCTTTCTGATAATAAATAAAGATATTTTATCAATTTTTTTCCATCCATGTTAAGTCCTCGATTAATGGATGGACTAATTATTATTTTAATATAGTTGCGGTTATGCATGATAAGCTATATGAGGATCATAAAAAGTGAACATGCCTCTCTTACACCACTTAATGTTCTTATGATTGGGTAAAACATTGGGAAGTGGAATTTAATCCAGGGTGATCATTTATAATTTCATTTCTCATAAAATTACCTTTGAAATATTGTTATAGAATAAATCCTATCAATATTTAAAATCTACCACAATCGATCTAAAAGTTATGAAAATAAAGAAAGGGACACACAATTTTCCATGTTTTACCCCAATGTGGGTAATTATCTTCATATAATGTATAAAATCATTGGTCTAAAGATATCCACTACATAAGTAAGTGAATACTATCAAGAAAAATATCATCATGATTCTTCTATATAAAGATATGTAATTATATTGGATCTCGCCCTTTATATTATGTTATTATATCTATAATAAAAAAATAATAAATATTTGAAGATAGATCATAAAAAATAATCTAGAATCCCTATCTGGTAACTCTCCCTCTAGTATTGGTACATCTAGTGCTCTTCAATCTATTGCATCCTCATTTATTTATGGTATGTCTTTGTCTGGTGATTTTCAGTTTAGTTTCCCTCCATTTGATTCACTTTTTTGGTACTTCATTCTGGTTCTTCTACATCATGCAAGTGATTCTAAGGATTAATACTCACACATCCAAATTTTTCAGGCTTCTACACACCTGAAATAATATATTTTCAATAAGATATCACACCTCTATAGAGGAATGATTCCTTCAAAATTCATATACAGAGAATTATATCCAATTTAAATTTTCTTCTTTAACTCGGTGTTGATTTGTAATCATTCCTAGAATCTGACATTTATGTGAAAACAAACATTATATGAACATTCTTAAATCATTTAATAAATTAACTCTAAAAATTTTCCTTAAATCTCGGATAGATTTAGGAACATTGAAATAACATTTCATCATCATAGTTATTATTGGACCCTAGAGCACCCTGATACGGAAGGGGTGAATTAGGGTGCCATCATTTTGTTTTCATGTGGATGATCTTATTACCACAGTGGTATGAACTTGTAAAAGTTGTATGATGGATTCAATCATTAATCAAACATTTACATACAGAAATAATACACAATAGTTTTACGTCGTTCACCACTAAATGAATGTCCAAGGATCATATGCTGACAGTGTATCAATCTTACTTAATTTAACTAATATTAATTAGATGTGGAATAAAAATGTTTAGAGACAGTCACTAGATTCGTTTTTGGCCTTTTATATTGAAGGCATATTATGATTTTATTTGAGTCGATGAAAGATCATATTACGGCTTGGTATAAAGATTCGTACCAATGTGGTGGATCATTCTTCTACCATCTCCATTAGAACTTCGTATTTCATCTGAAATGTGATAATTCGTCTTCAAAAATATATTTAAGCTTCCCCAAAACTCCCTCTGTCATTTAAAACTTATTCTATTTTACATATATTTGGGAACAGTGTGGGTCGTTACCTATTCCTCAACTGTAAAAAAGAGGTTGGGTATCACCCAATTTTCTCTCACGTGTGTGTGGAGGTTTTTGTCACCAAGATACTGGTGGATTGGGAGTGGATAATTGTTGTTTATGAATTCTGATGGAAATAAGATATCAAATTTGAGAGATGGATAGACTTCTATGTGTCTTGGAACTAGTTAGGACAGCTTGCTTTAGCCTACCATTGTGGTTATTCGAGCAAGAAGATGAGGGAGTAGAGGAAGGAGTAAATTTCAACATGTGATGGCTATTTATTGGATCATAGGAAGGATTTGGGTCAGGATGACACTACTTGGATTGTTTTAAAGGATGTAGGTCATGGGTGCTCGGGTGATATAGTGATGCTGAATAAACTGCAAGTAATACCTACCGACCCGATGGTTAATGAACATTTTGATAGATTGAGATGAGGCATGATGGGTGTGAGTCATTCAGGGGTATCCATGAACTTGGGAGCAGTGATGAATGTTAGTGTTAACCATGTAGAAGTAGATTCTAATAGAGGTCCTCCATGAGGCAATGTAGATGTAATGGGTGTGCAATGAGACCATTCTCTAATTGAGGATTCCCAAGATGGTAGTGGGAATAAACCAGCAATGGAGTCCCATAAGGTGGTTGAAGGAGGGTAACCAGGTCCCTTGGGTGCTTCATATACTTAGTTGATGTGTCTAAGGAGGGGTATCAGTGTTATAGGGTAGAATGGGGTTTCTAAAGAACCATATGAGTGTAATTATACAAACTATATCATATGTCCTAGAAGGATGGTGGAAGACATTGGGCTAGTAAATCGCTTAGAACAATTGCCTAATAAGGAACCATTTCAGGACTCTAAAGAATATATGATTAATCTATCCTTTGATGGGTATATGATACATGAGAATGGATCCAGTGTTGACTATTTTGTAGATGAAATAAGTGATGAGGTTGAGGGTAGTGTCCTCCAAGGTCCTGAAGGACCCCAGAACACCCTGAGAGAGGAGGGACAAATCAGGTTGTCAAATTTTACTTTCTAAACTGATGGATCTTGTTAGCATGTTGATAAGAGCATGTTAAACCTATCAAAAAAATTCATTTATAGAGATAACACAGAACATTTACTTGGTTAACCGCATACATATACATCAAAGGATCATAAGAAGATAGTGTTTCAATCATAACAAAGTACACTAATCATCATTAGATGTCGAATACAAAGGATAGGTCATAATCAATCTGTGATAGGAACACTTACATTACAATGGTTTAGGGATCTATCACGAAATCCCTCAGATCAATTCCATCGAATCCCCTAGCTCACAACAATGAGAGAAGTCTAACTCAGTTTATTGAATTGAAGTCCACTCAATAGTTTGGAATTGATGTCATTCTATCTGTTCAGCATGAGACACTACGTGCATCAAAGACCTGAGTATATGCAGACTAAAAGCCATATCCACATAACTTGGTTATCCAATACTTTTCCTTGTGAACCCCCTTCACAAATATCAACCCCCACAGAGAAAAACACTTAGTATAGCATAAACCATCATAGTGCATACAACATCACAGAGCTCAGACCTTCGTTGTGCTTTGTCCTTAACATAGACAACACCTTCACAAATCAATGATACCCTTTCAAAATCTACTGTTATTTAGATGCACACATCCTTCACAGAACAACATCCTTTGGTAAGCTCACTATGAATACGTGGAATGTCTTATCCTTGCAAGGCACTAAATACTTAGATGCTTTGACTTCATTCAAGAATAAAATAGCCTTTTTGAAATCACTTGATTTCCAAGACAATCGGATTCACAGAGCACCCCTTGATTTGTTAAATCAAATAGATTCCATATTTTCTCTCTCAATATCATGAGGAATAGAAAGGGGTGGCCACTTTTTTATAGGTGTGGTCGAATGCAGAGCTCTACTACCTCCAGTACGATTTCTAGATCGGTCAAAAACGTATTCATTGAATATCTACCTTCATGAAGCTCTAGGAAATTTTCATGTTTGCAGTGGTCATAGTTACCATTGAGATCTCCATCAAATACCTTCATGTCGAAACAATTATCTTCTTGCAAAGATATCTATCAAACCATTGTGCCACCGCAAAGCTCAGATTTTCATAATCTCATAGCACACTGTCACAATCATTAGTTCTTCTTGAAACACACTTCATGATTCCTTTCCCTACAATATTCTTGATCATCAATTAGAATATTCACAACAATCAAAAAAAAAATCCACTTTAGCATGTAACATATTTTGTTTCAACAATCTACCCACTTGGGTTTTTTGGAATCCTAAGATAAATTCAATTGATCTCTAACCACTATCAAACCCTGTGATATAAGAATCATCTCGACAAACACTCTATGCCTATGTGAGAAAATATCATTGAATAAAACAAGAGGGAAGACATGAATTGTGTCCTCATGTGATCGAATTAATGCTTTAACTGCTCCCCCATGACACTAAATTGTTTTTCTCACTTCACATTTTCCATTGAATGGAATTTAGCCATTTATCCTCCATTAAAAATAATCCCAAAACTGGTATTTGGATGTTGTAGACCTCATAACATACTCCCCCTAGAATTTATCTCCCCCATAATCAGGCATCAATTCAACGAATATATTAAAAAAATTAAAAAAAAATAAGGGAGGGGGAAAACTGCATCCTACTCATGCACTAGGAGGTGGATGAAAACAGAGGTTCAAATGATGTTTTTCAAACATAGCCACTAACAGTTTCTTGGTCAATATGTCAGCCACTAGCTAATTGGTTCCCACATTGTCCATTTTGATCATTCCCTCTTCATATTTTTAATGATAAAGTGATATCAAATTTCAATAGGTTGTGTATGAGAATGTTGAACAAGATCCTTCGTATGATCAATTGTAATCTGGATTTCATAGTAAATCACCATGGGTTGTTTCATCTCATCACATATTTTAGTCAGTTTCTACTTTATCCAAAGTAACTGAGCGCATTCCTTGGAAGCAGTGATATATTTGGCTTCATCAGTACTAAGCGGAGTACTTTTCTATTTATAGGTCAACAATCCCACACATTTTTTCCACTATAGAATGCTCCACCACTAGTGGATATTCTATCCACTTCATCTCTAACCCAATCCGCATCAGAAAATGCTGATTGTGAACTGTTTATTCCTACAGTATAGTATAATCCATAATTAAGAGTACCTTGAATGTACCTCATGATTCTTTTTTCTTCATCCATATGTTTTTCCTTCAGATTACTTTGAAACCAGGCCGTTAATCATGTTTCTAATACAATATCTGCATGTGTTGCTATTAGATATAGTATTCTTGTAATGATTCTCCTATAAATTGTGGGATCCACTAAAGTCCCATTGTCATGATTTCTGTGCTTTGTTCTAACCAATATTATAGTCGCCATTGGTTTGGAATCTTTTAAATTAAATTTCTTTAGTAGCTATTTTGCTTAATTTTCTTGAGTGAATAAAGAGTAATCTTTCTTCAGAATCACCTACATATATAAGAAATATTTGAGTTCACCAATCATCAACACTTTAAATTCAGATTTTATGTTTTTAGAAAATTCATCCACTAATCCCTACCTACTTCCTCTGAAAATAATATCATTAATGTAAATGGATACCATGAAATGATTATTCTAAAAATCATACACATATATATTTTGACCCACACCTCCTCTTTTTAATTCAAGAATTTTCAGATAAGAATTTAGTCAACAGTACCATGCCCATGGTGCCTGCTTCAGTCCATAGAGTGCTTTCTTTAACCTTCATTCCTGCATTTCATCATTTCCACGAAGGAATCCCACTAGTTGTTTAATATAGACTTATTCACTAAGAACACCATTTAAATATGTTTTCTTGACATCCATTTTATACACTATATACCCTATTTGGATATCCATGGAAATAAATAACCTGACTGATTCAAGTCTAGCCACTATAGAAAATGTTTCCTCAACATCAGCACATTCAATCCCTGAATATCAGTTTCACCCTTGTCACACCTTATTTCAGACGACATTACCATGATCATCATATTTTTTTAAATATCCACTTTTTACCTATCACATTGCGACCATAGTTTCTGTTGACTAGATTCCATGCCAGATTCTTATCAATCTGATCTAACTCTTCATTTAGGGATTTCAACAATGATTCACCATTTGATGTTTCTTCATATGATGATGGTTCCAAAAATGATATAAATGAAGATTTTATAGCACTCCTTATTCTCCTAGTTGGTGTGTGTGCTTTACAATCCACAATGTTGTTGGATTGATCAATTTTTTCTCTTCAATTTTTGATATGAGGTGCAACCGAATTCTCTCTAACAATGGATTCATATTAAGATTCTTCTTCAGATTCAAAATCATGATGTGACTCCTAATATTTCTGTACACCTTCTTCTATTGGTATATATGCATTTTCTTTATGTACACATACTTCCCCATTTTCTTTCTCATCAGAATAGTAATTTCTTGATACATTTGTGGTATTGTATTCAATGAACATAACATCACTCTTTTCCACAATCCTTCCTAAGAGATTTTTTATGCACTTGTTAGATTTGATGATCATTTGATATCTGTATAATATTACTCCATTATCATTGTTACCATAAATTCATTGATTCTCTTCATTATTTTGGATGAACTATTTACTTCTGAAAACACGAATGTGTTTCAAATAAGGCTTCCTTCCATGCCAAAATTCATATGGTGTCTTCATCTCTCCCATAAAATTCCCTGTTTGATTTTTAATTTGCACTACAGCATCAATAGTATCTTTCCAGTATGGGTGAGAGATATGACTCTCAATCAGTATAGCCATAACCATGTTGTTCACTTTCCAATTTTGATGCTCAAATACTCCTTTTAGCTGCATATTTCTCACAACAACAATCCTAAAACAATATTACCTATTGTTTTAGATAATTTTCAAACATTACGAATTTTTATTCTCCTCCATTATCAAATTGTAGAACATTTATTGTTCATTCAACATCATTCTCAGCAATTCGGTGATATGTTTTCATGAAACCAAGAACATACTACTTCTTTTATATAACCATCACACAATCCATTCTACTATAATAATCACTAAAATGGACAAATTAAATATCTTCATGTGTAACAACAATGTTTATCGAGACACATACATCTTTATGGATGATATCAAGAATATGTGATTCCCTTTACTTCTTTGGATGATAAGAAATGAATACCAACTTTCCTCATTTGAAAGTATCACAAGCCTTTTCTCATTCACGATTTAGGTTGGGGATATCCATGAAAATCTTCAACATAGATAACATTTTAATGTCTTGTTGATGGATGTTCCCAAATCTTAGATTCCAGAGGGAGCTTTCTTCATGAACTGTTAGGTAGAAAATGTTCTCTTTACTATCAACCTAATATAAGTTTCAAAATGTTTTACAACCTTTCAATAGAGAATTCCCTATATTTCCATTTATAGTACAATTATTTTAATTTAAGGTCACTATAATTCATTAGTCACAAAGTTGACTCACACTGAGGAGATTGTGATGCGAACTATCCACATGAAGGACTTCAGTTTTCTGCTTCTCTCTATTAGCAATATTAGCACTTCAACTTTATTTGATCTTCGATTCACCATCATTACCTAACTTTACTGTTCCATCAACCCTTTTCATCACATTTTTTAATAGGTCATCATTACCCATCATGTAGGATGATCATCATATCTCAATAATATAGGTTTTGTTGTTCTTTGTATCCTTGATTTATACTTTTGCAAGATTGGATTTTTCAATTTTCCCATTTTCTATCAATGGGATATTAAATTGAGTATAAGGAACTAATGTCCTTTCAAATCCATATTCTTTGTAGATGGGTTCTTCATATTCATACTCTTATTTCAAAATATAACACCTATTTGAGATAGTAATGTCATCTGGTCAGTGAGTGTTCACATATCTCTGAGTGTTGTATGAAAATCCCATGTCATTCCTCTACTTGCATTGTACAGCTTTATTGATAATGTTAGAACCATTAAAAATGTATCAATGGAAACTATTTTTTTCTATAAGATGTAGTATATGAATGTGTTCTCCTTTGATAGCTTCCTAGATCATCCACATCCAAATTTCTCCCTGCTTCTTCATAGTAATACATGATATAGCCCAGATAGCCATACAATTGAAATTTCTTCAGTGGAAATGTCTTCTCAATTCTATTCCACCTCATGATTATTTCGATGGGATGGTATTTTTTTACATATAACGTTGGGATTCCTAAGGATAGTTTTCAGTACTTTATCCATTTCGGATTTAGGGATTATTTTTTATCATTTCATTCTACTTTACAATGTATCCAACTTTCATATTATCTTTCTTTTGGATCACATTATTCCAAAGAGTTGATGTCTCGGCATCACAACTGATTCCACTATTTCCCATGCTCGAATATCATTGATCACTCAAGATGTTTTAATCCCCATTTAAGACACACATAGCTCTTTCTGGAAACTCAATATCTATGATTTTTTAAAATTATATTTTCATATTTAATTATTTTATGATTGATTAACTCTCAAGTTTTCTTCAAATCATAAAAAATTCCTCTTTGATTCACTCTATAGTATTATACTTCTCCTCTTGTCTATAGTAAAGGTCATTGATGAAATTATCATAATATTTAATTATGAGATTTATCTAAAAAATATAATCATTCCTTTCAGAGATTGTTGATTTAATTTCACCAGTTCTTCTAGTCATTCAATTTCATCTTCCAGATGATCAACACATTCTTGTTATGCTTCAACCACTGCTTTCCACTTTTTTTATCTCTTCCACTTATTCGCAAGCTTACCTAAAGTAACCTCAAGATGAAATTTGGGAATGAAATTAGTTTTTATCTGGTTATATATAGATTTATTAGTCAATAGTTCTGACTTTTCAATGGTAGCCATCATGGAAGCATTGTTTCTTGTTTTTAATTTTGGTTCTTCTTCTTCAGAGAATTTATTATCATCAAATTACACGTAACAAAAAAAACTCTTCTTATATACTTTTATTCCATGTTTCATTTCACCCTTTTTGATAAACCTTTTTCGAGTCTTCTCGATGTTTTAAACTTCACTCTCTTAACCATTGAACGTTTTTGAGAACTAAGAGGCATTGTGCCCAACTCTGCCGCAACGAATAAAATTAAAATATAACTTACCTTCAAATTTACTGTTTCCATTATTGAACATCCTGGAAATTAGATAAATAATTTCTTTTTCTTCATAGTATTCACCATTAATATAAGTTTATTGTTTTATCCATTCCATGGAAATAAATTTCCATTCCTTGCTGACACAATTCATAGCATCTTCTGGTTTGACTCTCATTTCATATTCCACCATGAATTTTAGCAGATAATCCAATGAAATATTGGAAAGATAACTTTCCTCAAGGTATGACAACTTTTCATTATAATGTTATGGAAGTATTCTCAATATTTTCTTTACAAAATCAATGTATTTTATTTCTTCACCCAGTCCTCAAATTGCTCTTACCAATTCTGTAATTCGATTGAAAAATGATTTTTCTTTCTCATCAGGATGTAACTTAAGGTCATCAATCCTATTGTGCAAGACTTGAAGTTTCACTTCCTTCACATTTCCATCACCTTCATAAATATTTTGAACTTTATAAAACATATATTTTTCTTAGGTGCAACTCATCACCTTTAGACATATCGGATCGTAAAAAGATGTAGTGAGAGAAATCTTTGCATTAATATCTATTTCAAAAAAATTCTTGTTAGTATCACCCATATCAAGACATGTTGGATTAGTAAAATGTATTACTTTCATAGTAGAAAATAGGAATTTTATTCAAAGAGATATTATATGAGATCTAATTATGTTCTTAAAAATCATAAAATTACTTCCATTGAATAGGGGAATTCCCTAACATTTGTTGAATTCTCCTTTATGGAAATGGAAAAATATAACACCAGTGACCTTTATCCTCTAATAATACTTGATGACCCTAAAACACCATGAAAGGGGAGGGGTGAATCAGGGTGTCAACTTTTTATTTTTAAACTTATGGATCTTTTTCACACATTGTTAGGAACTTTTTAGACTCATCTGAACAATGGATGCAGTGAGATGATATAGCAATTTTACTTGGTTCACCACAAAGGGCTATGTCCATGGACAGATGCCGACAGAGTGTTGGTGATACCAAAGTCCACTAAACTGCACTTTATGTGGAATAAAAGGTTTTGGTCATAGTCACTATGTGCCAGGTGCACTACCATTACAATATTTTTGGGATTCTCACTACACCCTTTAGATCATTACCATTAACACCCACTAGCTCCTAGATTTGAGAGAAGTCTAACTCAGTTTATATACTTGAATTTCACGTATATAGATTAAAAGTGAATTATTTGTCTCTGTTTATCATGATACACTACTTACATCAATGACCTGATTACATGCACACTGAAATCCCTATCCACTTAACCCATGAATCCGATATTTTCATTCACGAACACTCAATGGAAAGCTCCACCCTTTATAGAGCACCACACTTCGCAGAGCATAATCCATCACATAGTACCCTACTTCATAGAGTTCAAACCTTCTCAGAGCTCTATCCTTCATAGTGTAAACACCTTTGCAAAGAACCACTTCCATTTTGGAACAAACTGTAGTTTCTAATTACACTTCCTTTGCAGAAAAACATCCTTTGAGAAGCTCAATAAACCAATTCATAATGTCTTCCCTTCGAGAAGCACTCAATACTTAGAAGCATTGACTTTGTTCAAAACTAATGTAGTCTTTTCTCAAAGAACAATCATTCCTTGAAAATCGTCTTTGTGGAGCACCCCTTGCTTCATGAAATCAAAGAGTTTTTATATTTTCTTTATCATTTTCATAAGTAATGGAGTCGGGTAGCCTCTTATTTATAAGTGCGGTCGAACGCAGAGCTCTGCTTCCTCCGGCACGATTTTTTGATCAGTTGAAAAATGTCTTTTCAAAACATCTCGCTTGATGATGTTCCATGAAAATTTCATGTTTGAAATGTTCTTCATAACAACAGACCTCTCTATCAACATTCCTTTTGTCACCGTAATGCTCCACTCACATAGCCTTCTTCCAAAACCCTCGTATTCCTACAAAGCTTGAATTATTATAATTAGAAAGCACACTGTCACATTGTTTATTTCTTTTTGAAACAAAAATTCTATAATCCCATCACAATGAAACTCCTATTTTTCCATATTTTCATGAGATCTTCTCGAATACCCACTTTTTTCAATGCTTTCCCATCTTCAAGTTTTAGACATCGAAAATTTGGAAAACACTAGGAAACAACATCACCTTCAATACTGCTTACCTTTTGAACAATATGATCCCTTTCCTTGAAATATCCCCAATCATCCATTAGATTATTGACCACAAACACAAACTGTACTCCATTTCCAATAATGAACAACCTTGGTTCCAACAAGGCTGAGGAGAAACAAGAGTCGGAATGGAACTTGAAAAGACAGAAAGGATAACTCTTATTGTTCAATTCCAATGGATATATGATCCGTGAAAAAGATGAATGAGAATAAGATTTATAGTGGAACACACTGCTAGTTTCTAAATCCATGTGAGGTGCTTGGTCATTCTTTAGAAGTGCTTATGAGCTCCGAAATGATGTGACTGAACTGGTCATGTCACTTAATTCTACTGAAGTAGAAGCCTCTGAAATGATTGGGAGGCCTTATAAGGTGACACTCAATGAGGAGAAGTATTATTGGATGAATAAGAAGGACTAAATTATTTTTGGGGATTCAATAATGGGAAGATCATAATTGATGAGTCCATCCAGTCTTAAGAAAATATAGAGTTTGAGTTTGAAGATTGCATAGTGACTGAACCTGAAACCGAGGTGAAAACATTATCTTGGATATTATTAACAAAGATTAAATCCAGAAGACATATATTTTCATTTAACAGCTCTTTTATTTTTCTTTTTGGTTGAACTTTTAGTTTCTCACATTATCCTTAAATGTTTTCGATTAATAAAAAACTTAATTTTCAGTCATGAGACTAATCTTGCACCATTAACATGAGTTGATGCACTTTAAAATCCATGTCCTCTTAAATGAAATGTCCACTACTACATTTTTTGATGATCATTGCCTTTATTATGCTCCCTGAATTCATATAAGAAACTGCTTCCATGAAGCACCACTGCCTTCTGGGAAAAATCTCATTCACAATTCACAATAATTCAATACAGAATTCCTTATCATCACAAATCACTATTTAATCAAAAAAATTGGCATCATTATATAATTATATACTTTTTGTGATTCTCAAGCTCACATATAATTTCAGATTCATTAATCTACCTTTACTTCAAAAAATTATAGTGTTTCTTTGCTTTCCATCAAAAACTCTTACTATGAAATGGGGTAGCCACATATTTATAAGCTCATCTTTTCATGATTCTCCACCACCTGTTCATATATTTTCAGATCTTTCAAAAACATCTAGGTGTAGCTCTTTATGTTGCGAAGCCCCATGGAAATTCCCTAGTTGTGATGCTAAACATAAATAATGTTCATTCTGTCAAAACCTTTGCATCACCATTAATTTCTAGTTCTTGTAATCATGGAGGTCGACATCACCATTCAGGATGCTCTAATTATTAATCGTTCACAATACTCAATAATGTTGTGTGGATCACCATAATATTTCATTGATCCTTTGAAAAACAAAATTCACAAAGCTGATTTCCTAAAACTCATTCCTTTTCCACATATTCATATGGAATTTAGGAAAATACACTTTTAATGTTGAAAACCATCCTTCATATTTTGGACCAAAAAAATTGAAACGCACTATGAAATGAAGACACCTTCTATACAGCTGTCATACTGAACTGTAAGATACCTTTCCTTGCAAACTCATTGAACTCCCATGTGATGATTGACAACAAACCTAGACCATACTATATTTCTAGCAAAGTAAAACCTTGGTTCCAAAAGTAATTTTATTTTTTAATATTATGTAATGTTTCTCTAGTACGTTTTTAGTATAATGGAAATGATTCCCCTTGTTTAGAAATCAAACTACAAATCTCTATCTAATATTATTTTTTTGATCATCATTATTTGAAATAATTACTAATTATTTATCAAGTGCACCTGATCTTTTTCCTTCATCAGATTGAATCGAAAATATGTTCTAAAATTTTGAACCATTTAATAAGAGAGAATGTCTTTTTATATTCATCCTATATCTGATAAAACTATGCAAAATGCTCGATATGCTAATCATGGTATAGTATAACTCTATGTTTTTTACTATATGATGATATCAATATTCTATATTTGATGCTCATCCATCAGATGATCAATTGGGAGTCTGTCTGGTTGAACTACTATAAATGTATTTCAAATTACAACACTCATCTATAAAAAACAATGTCTGATAGACTCATTATTGTAATATTCATGATACTCTTCTCATTTTTTTCATGTACATCATCTAAACATTATATATTTATTCTTTTACTAAATTTACAAGATATATGAGTGATCAACCTCTATTTTATGGACTTTTTCTGGTAATCATCATATATCATCAACCATTATAGTAGAAAACATTGTCAAATCATTGTTTGAACTTTGTACAACACTGATTCCATATTTGTGACATGGACATTTTTATTAATAGCACTCCCTCAATTTGATGAAATTATAATGATTCGATTTCGTATATATTTATACTTTGAACATTTTATAGTAACATCATCACTTTATAACATGAATTTCTTACAAACTATCTATTTCTAAAAAAATAATGGTTAAACAATGAAAATGGTTTTGTAATCATGATGTTAAAAACATGTAGGATCATCATAACATCATCTAACTATGTAATTAAAGTAACTATAACTTTCATATATTAATCCATATTTTCCTAAAACCCCAAAACATTAACATTAAACATACTAACAAAAAATAAAAAAGGCATTACAAAAATCAATCTGGGTGATCATAGAAATATTCATTAAAAGGCCTTTCCTCCTAGTCTTTGAAGTGTAGCAACATCATAAAAACTCATTTGATTATAGTATCATCAATCATGTAATCATTTTTTTAGGTTCTATAGGAGATAAATCTTACTCAATGGATTCTTTTTTTAATCCCATTTTAGTGAAAGAACCATAATAAGGATCCAAAGTCCCATCCTGTTCTCTACAAGTTTTAAACCTATAATATTGATTATTTATAAGAATATTTGAAGGGGTCAAATCCTCAGATAGAGTGAAAAGGGTCCTAAATGAACCCCTTTTAAATGGTCTAGATTATAGAATAGAGGGATACTGTTTTTTAACCAATATCAACATTTTTCATAAAATTATCTTCATAATGATCTTCCTTATCAAGCTCAATATCACATAATATGGTCAAAGAATCCAGATTACCTAACAATTCTCCTACAGCATTCTTTATAATAATAATAAACTGAAAAACGAACAGGATTGAGTAAACATCAACCTTTCACTAAGATCCACTAACCAGTATAGAAAATGAGGGGATATTAGCAGTAGGTCCCTTCCACTATAGACCTAAATCATGGATGATCCACCAATATTATAATTTTAGTATCCTTTGTGGATAGCCTCGACATCCAAAAAATAACCAAGATTACTAACCTTTACGCTATTGTTAAAGAGGACTTTAGGCATTCGTTGTACCAGTAGATGACCAATATTCTTATAGTTGCAAGAAAATACCAGTCTAGGGTGCATATCTATAGAATGTCCAATATAATTTAATTTCTTATTAAAATTAGAGAATATATGAAAACAATAACTAATCAATAGTTAAATTATGTAGTATCCCAAATAATATTTTCAATAAATATGGAGAAAGGTCTACCTCAATTATTATTTTGGGGATGTGACAATATCTAGTTCTTTTATTCTACCTAATGAAATTTATTGGAACCCCACTATAGTGGTAATATAATGAAGAATCTATGGATGTTAAAAGAACAAGTTTAGGCCTTGTATAATAATACCCACATCAATAATTGAGTTACTCCCTAAGTCTATATGGAAAAATGAATCCAATTCTTGTTTTCTCATCCTTCCAGGTTTGACATTGATGGATCTCATCCCTAATATATATATTTCATATCTTGTAAAGGAATGAAAATATGGAAAAACCATTATAGAGAGATGTTATCCTATATTGATCAAAAACAATGTTATGATTAATCATGTGTTATAATTAATTCATCTTCTTAGAATTTCCTCACACACAAAACATTGCATGGGAAATAACTAAAAAACTGCATTCTTGATTTCATTGAAAATAATTTTTTGATCATTCTAAATAATTGTTAGTGAACCATTATACATGATTCACTTCTACGAATCACCACTAAAATAAAATAAATTCATTGGATTAACTAATCCTTCATCCTTAATGACATTATAATCATCATATACAATAGAATTATGGGTGCGATTGTGTTTGTTAGAATCTTCTATATTCAAATGTGCTGAAGCAGAAACGACAACATTTGTCTTTGAAAAATGATAAAAAATGAGTTAGATTGAAAATTAGTCAAGATCAATAAATATCAATGGGAATCCCTAATCATTATAGAGGGATAGAGAGAGAATATCTTGACGCATTATGAAACTCCATCAATTTATATTATATTAAAAACTTAAAATTTTGATAATTTAGAAACTGAATTTTTTTGTATTTTATATAATATTATAATAAAAATATTTAAGAGTAATAAAATATTACTAAAATGATAGATGAATATTAATTATATAAAATATATTTATTTTATTATAAAAAATGAAAGAGAAATTAGATTATATTAAAATATGTGCAAAACATATTTTAGTTTATTTAATTAATTTTTAAAATACTAATAATAAATTATAAAAATAAGTATCTGATAAATATATATTAAAATTATTAATATAATTAATAAAACATTAATTGATAATTAAAAGGTATTAAAATTATAAATTATTAAAAGGTAAGAAATTAATAATTTAAAAATTAATAATATAATTACATTATATAACAGATTTCAAAAAAAATAATGAAAACTAAAAAAATATTAAAAACTAATTAAGTATTGTTATATTATAATAAAAGTCTGTCATAAATTTTTTCATCATGAAGAAATAAATATGTAATTAATATTAGAAAATTATACTAATTATTAAAAATACTGAATATTTTTAAACAATTAAAATAATATAGTATTATATATATGATTATAAACATAATAATATAAAGTTGTAGAATATTACAAAAAAATCTTGAGTATTATTATCACATGTAACATATGAAATTTTAAATAAGTTATTATTAACAAATTTAAATTTACTAAATCATAGCACAAACTGATTTGATTTTAAATTATTCATTTTTAAGGACTAAAAATATAAATTTAAACTATTTTATATATTATAAAAATATTAGAAAATGATATAAATATTATTAAAGTATATATATATAATATTAACATAATTGTAAAATATTAAATGCTAATAAATTTGAATTTTCAAAACTAATAAAAAAAATTATTTATATAATAATTTAAATAGAATAGTGAAAAGTAGTAAAAAAATAATAAAAAATATAGGCATAAGTATTTTATTAAATATTTTTAATTTTATAATAATTAAAAAAATTAATTAAATATTAATGATATTAATAATAACTAATGATATATTACAAAAAAAATATGTTATAGAAAATAAATTATAAAAATAAAAAATTATTAAGATACAATGAAAATATTAAAATAAATAATTTACATTTTTAAAATACATATTACTAAATAAATTTTAATTTAATAATTTTTATAACCAAACTTAGTTTTCAAAATTATATTAATAGTTCAAAAAATTAATTTTTCATTTAGTGATAATGAATTGCATACTATTTTTAAATTTTAATTTAACTTATTATAAAATAACACTAAATATGATAAACTAATTACTATTTAAAAAACCTACAAATTGTGGAAATAGAAAGTGATTTTTTATGAGATCTTGATTCTATATAGAATCATATAAATCCATATGGTTATGGAGTAAATCATGTCAAATGATAGAGTGTCGAAATGTTTATATCATTTTTAAAATCAAATTTAGATTTTTTTTTTTTGAATAGATAATTATGTATCTATGTAATAAATGTGATCTTAAGTGATTTGATACAATTGATAGTGTTGAGGTACATCCATTTAATTTTGGTTTTTATAAAGAAAATATTATTTTTTATTAATAAATTGAAAGTAATTTAGAAGAAGATATAATTTTTTGGATCTAGGTCTATGGATGTTTCATGATTCTCTATATGGGATTGTTGTCTTGACTTTTGTGGAAATAGAAATCCTTACTGATAATTTAAATCCTAACCTAAAACTTTTTACATTTTATATGTTGTTCAAATATTATTTGGTTACATTATATCTTGGATGCATGTTAATTAAATTAAAATCTATTATAACTTAAATGTAAATTAAATCAGAATTTCAAAATATCAAATAGTTTTATTGATCAACTATTTTATTTCCCTAAATATTTTTTTTGAAGTGAATACACCAAGAGAGTGTTTCTATGAAACAAATATATTTTTCCATAATTTATTTCTTATATATAATAAGTATCATGTGTATAAAAATTATTTCTATTTATATAATGGTGTAATAATTACTTGATTATTCAGAGACTAAAGTTGAGCTTTCTAGTATACAAGCACTATTCAAACAAGTTTTGTCCGAACCATTTTATTTTATTTTGTAAAAAATTAAATTAACTATTCTTAAGAATTAAATATATATTTCGAGATATTATGTAAATTTAATAGGTGCAACACCTGGGCCAATTGACCAGGTGTGGCCCAAGAACCCAATGGTAAGGTTTTGTGACCCCCATACCATAGGTTTTCAACAAGCTTATAGTTCTATTTTTAGGGTTTAGTAAGCTATGGAAATATTGAACAACCCAATCCCAACCCAATCTGGCCCAACTGTAGGACTATCCCACATTGGGATTAACTTTGTCTATCCCAATCATGCTTTGGTCCTAATCAAGTTGATTTTTCAACTGAATTTACAACCATAATTTTATATTATAGTAAATAGGAGTCATTTTCTAATTTTTCATCATTTGGATAATCGAGGTTCAATGAGGAAAAATTAAATTCTTATTTTTTAATGTTATCAGTTGAGGAATTTTCTGATTACACAATGATTATAGTGCATATTTGCAGCCCACAAGAGATTTGTATTAATGACATGAAATTAAGTGAATATTACTATATATATAATCTTAAATAATACATATAACTGTGATTAATAGAAACATTTTGATAATTCCCATCTATGTTTTTCAACAGAACCCCATAACATGTGGTCGAGCCTACATATCGATTACTTCATTCTATTGGGTGCTTATGTCAATCAATAATCGTATTGGCCTATTTCATAACCTGTTAAAAAATAACTACATTTATATTCATAAATAATTCAAAAATATATTTATCATTATTAATTTCAGTACATTCCATGAATAAAATTTATTTTATTATTTACCCAATGATTAATGATTTATTTTTATTATTTATTGATGGTGTAACAATATATAACATCGTTTCACACAAAAATTACATTGAATGTGTTGTTAACATGGATACTAATTAACTTTATGGTGTATAGCATATTATTTGAATGGAGTGAACATAGTCCAAAATCCTATTTTTATTTGATGGTAGAATGTATATCATTTATACTTTTCAACAGAATAATGAATTTTGACAATCATTATTGAATCTTTCTAGTGTATCTTCCTTTCTAATGGAATACAAATAATTTTTGAAAAGGTAGGATTAAAAGATTTGAATATAAAATAATTCTCTATGGTATTCATGGGAAATAAAATTATTCTTTATTACATTTTATTATATTTTTTCTAACTATAAACAATACAAAATTGATGGATTAGGGAATGATCACAATTAGATTAAGTGAACTATTATTTGGGAAATTTCATATAGGTATAATTATTTGTTCTTCCAAATTCTAGGTGTGATGAATATTGAGAAAAAAAATATATTAATAATATATTTTGATACCATGTAAAACACATATAGAATGACTAATAATACTATAAGGTAATAGATATTTTTTTACCAAATTTACATTTTTCTTTTCTATTAGATATTTGAAAATTACATATAAAAAAATTCAATGAATATAGAACTAGATTATACCCATTATAAATATAATGATATGTTATTCTTATATTGGGTTATAAATTTATGGTTATTATATTGATATGATTTTAATTTCCCCCTTTGTGTCATTAAATGGTTATATTACTATGTTAAAATAATAATATTTTCATGTCATTATGGATATATTATTTCTTATTGGTCTTAAAGAGTTTCTAAATTCATTGATTTTGAATTTTTTGACTAAATTATCATATGTTTTACAAGAACCTTTATTATTAATGACTAACTATGACACTCTAATATCCTTATAAAAATAAGTTCTAATATTATATAAATTGTAAAAATACTTTTACAGACCATATTTGATTAAATGAAACATTTAGTGTTACTATCTCATATGTATAAAAATATTGAGGTCCATTAACGGACTGAGGGATGTACACATATTAGAGAGTGATGAAAAAAGTTTAGAAGGTGAAGATGAATAATTTGTTTACTGGTTTACTGTTTAAGAGTACTGACATTATAGGATTTAATATTTCTACTATTATTATTTTCTATTTGAAAATCAATAAATATATAATTTAATGGATCACAATGAGGGAAGTGTTAATTATGTCATGGAAAATTGTATACAATAATTTAATAATTCTAAATATAGTTTTATTTGTGATAATAAATAAAAACTTTCAGAGGGAAAATGACATTGATCACATGCATATGTTTTACCCAATGTTGATAAAATGGGATTATTTACACTATATGTGACGACATTACATATATTTTTTTTAAAAAATAATTAATATTAATATTAATATATTTTATTTTGTAAATTATTTGATTATTAAATTTAAAAAATCAATCAAATTAACTCATCTACTCTGGAAGAACTTTAACAGAGTGATATTTCTTATTGGATTCAATGACTAATAGGTTATATTTTTTTACAGTCAAAAATAAAAAATAAAATAGTAATTTTTTCTATATTAATTTATTGTTCATTTTATCAATTATTTAAATAGAGAAGTTTATTTTATATGTGATTTTGGTCATTGAGTAACCCAACAGTCAATTTGTTAATTTCTTAGCATGTGTGTCTGGTTGAAATATTTTTATTTCCTAAGAACATATATGTTGAATCAAAATAGTGGTACTTATTTTATTAAAACTCATTACAAAGATTTTAATATATTCTTTTATAGAGTTATGGTTAAAAAAATTGTGTTATATTATTTGTGAAATAATTATGAAAAATTAAATAAGACTTTCTATTTTTTATTCTAGTGAATAGTTGGGAATTCATCCATATCATAGAGTCATTAAAAAAATTATAAAATACCTATTATAGAAAATGATACATTTAGGTTGGAACATAGTTTACATTATGTTTATTATGAAAATTAACATGTTGCTTTAAAATATTTAAATGACATGAGAATTGTCATAAAAATATAATCTAATGATGATCAGTTTTTTAAAAAAATGAATGAGGTTTTATAAAATTAAAAATATAAAAAATTATCATGAAACATTTACAAATACATGTCTTACTCTAAGTGGTTTATATATTGATGATGAGACCCCCACCATAAAGGGTTGATGGTGTTGATAATGTGGATAGTGTAATTAATGAATCTATAATAATGATAGATATTGAAATTAAAGATCATATAGATGTTGATACAATTGAGAAAGAATATGAAGACATTGAAATTAATGAATATAAAGATGAATTTGAAGAAATATGTATTAAACTATTGTTATATTAATTTTCATTATATAGTATTCATTATAAATAATTATTTATTGGTATTCAGTCATTGATATATCTATTGAAGAAATTAATTAACATCATTATTAAGTTTTAGATGGATGAAAGAGTATTGTGATGGTTTTTATCATACCCTCACCAGTGTTGTGCTACTATGTGTTGATCCCCATGGTCCATCATCCAATCCATGGGATTATACCACTACACCATTGACATTGAGGGGTATCAGCATAAATCGATTGATGATTTAAAACCCTATCCACATGTGTAATCTATCTCTTAATTTGATCCATACAAGTGGAAGTAAGTTCAATTGGAAATTCCATTTTATTTTCATTAACATATATATATATATATTAATTTTATTGTTCTATGTTTTTTTAAACAATTTTTAACATATTTTTATTTTTATAGTAGGTGAAGTTCTATGGAAATATTTTTCTAGGCCACTTATGTGATGATATTTGGTTACCACAATTGTTCCACATCACATGTGTTAACACCTATAATAGTCAATCAATAGTATAATGAATATTAGCAGTCAATAAAATTAGAAAAGGAAAATTTTTCTTTCATTGAGGAATCTCTTCTTCAGGAGACGTCTCTTCATTTATAATGGGAAAAGATTTTACCAATCATAATTGATATCCATACTGACCATATACAGTTCTCATGGTCTAGGAAATTATCAGAAGAGATGATATATATAGTGATTAAGGCCACATAGAATCAAAGTACACAATTTATTGTGGTTTCATCGGATTATGGGTCATTATTTATGGTTATAAAGGATTCAATTAGAGATATTTACATTAACTTTAGATTCTATAAATCATAGTGTCAAATTTTTTCCTTTTCATTTATTTTTTTCCTTCACTAGTATTTATAATATGTGACTTACTCATATCAATATTAAGATAATGTAGACAAGTTTTTAATAAAAAATAAGTCAATGGGTCTTTTTATGAATGATATATTGTGTGATCATTGTTCAAAAGGATAGTAGTTCGATCTCATCACATCTTATATAAGGGAATTATTCCATTCATCTAGACTATCTTATAGATTTTATTCAGGTCTGTGAATCCTTCCCATATCCCCAGTATCATACTAATTATCACCTTTCTTGTAGTTGATCATTTAAATTTGTTAATGTTAATAGTTATATGTGTAATAGGTTCACTATTGATAGGATCATTTTAAGACATATATTTTTGTATTCAAGAATTTTCATTATTGATACCGTCTATTTTTAATAATATTTCGTCATCATTCACTTCCAAGATGATTACTCTACAATTTAACACCATAGATTTGGGAAAAATAGTGTTTATCATCATCCAAGGACGTGATATGTGTTGTATCATTGTCATTATAACCATGAAATGGTATTCATATATATGACTATAAAGGGAATCAAAACCCACATATTTTGGTGCCACATTAAAGGACATATCTTACTTTTTATTGAAATAATTCCATGGTAAATTAGTGTTCCTTTAAAGGTCAGTCATTAAATACCTCTTTAAAGATGTTTAAAAATGTATGAAATGGATGACTGGGAAAAAGATTTTAAAAAAAAAGTTAGTGAGGGACTTATGTTAGAGAGAACCTTTTTGGTTTATCACATAGTGAATAAAAAAATATAAGGATAGCAATATCATTAGAAATATAGCCTTTTGGGAAAGCAGTTTATATGGAATTTTGATTACTTGATATTTGGTATTGAATACTGGGTTTGAAACTCTATAATGTGTATCATGTATCATTATTAATAGGAATCAATTTCCATCTCATTATAGTTTAAAATTTTATGGTAATGTTGGGGTACTGATCAATAACATTTAATGTTTTTTGGAATGGAATGTTTTATCCATTTTACATCCATGGAAGGGGTAATACATGGTATGATAGTGGAGAAAACATGTGGTTGAGTGGGGGTTATTCATGGGAAGATGATTTTTTTATTCTCAAGGAATATGGATCCATGAATCAGGGACTCACAAATTATATAGAACTTTGATATATGAGTTGTATATTACCCATAGACTTCTCATATATACACTTCATGCTAGTCTATAAAATATTGAGAAAAGATGAATGGACATATGGGGGATATAAACACATGGGGTTAAACTTTTTCATGCAATTTGTAGGATGCCATGATATCTCTACCTGGCTCACTGATGAATCATGGTGACAAAATAATCAATAAGAACATAAATAGGGCTTATACCAAGAAAGCAGAAGATATCATGCTAGGTTTATTGAGTGGTCCATGTTATGTAATGTGAACCTTCAGTGGACAATATGAGTATCCTATAAAAATAGAAGCCTCATTGTTTCTCTCTTGATAGGGACCCTCCTAATCAAGAGAATTTATATTTTGATACTCACAAAGGGCCTTATTAGTTTGGAAAGACAAGTGAGAAACACATTTACCAAAGGAATGAAAAATAAAAGAGTTCAAATTGGTTTTTCTAGTCGAACCATGTATCTCAGGAGTCCATAGTAAAGGCATGGGAAATTTATAATTTTTAGTATTTTGATATAGGATAGTGATAATTCATAAAGACTTTTATGAAATTTTATTATCCCATTTGATGTAATAGATCAACAATAAATTGATAAAAACATAAAAAATGAATGAATTTTTTTATATAAATATATCAAGTATGTATGTTTCATTATATTCTTGGTCAATAAAAGAATTACTAAATGTTAGGGAAATTATAAAAAAAATAATTTTTTCCCAATGCTTTAATTTTTGTTGAACCTATTTCCTTTTAAATAATCCCAGATTTACGACATTGAGTCCCTCAAAATTTCATTAATAATTCACTTGTTTGTGTTTGATGACATAAACAGTCACGATAATTATTTATTATTTTCTTCCAGATCCATATTTTCACTTTCTATATATGTTCTCTTATGTGGAATCCTGGTCATATGTCACTTTCGGTAACCATTATGTTTCCAATATTCTATTTTTAGTGGATTTCAATATTCATTTTTTACGATTTGGGACTCTATAAAAGTTACGTCCAAGTATTAAACCTTTGAGATACTAGACAAATTTTAATGTAGAAGTACAATTTAAGGAGGGTAGAATGTAAAATGATGAGATTTTTTGAAATATGTTTTTTCAATTAATTTAATAATTTTAGTATTTCTCATTTTAAAAAACCAAAAATTGATTATTTTCCATTATAGAACTATGTGTTTCATACTTTACAAAAAAAAATAAACTTATTCTTATACTACACACAACATAAATATTAGTTGGATCTATACGAACATCGATGTTATCTTATCTAACACGTAACAATGACATTCCTTGATGGCTTCATTAACAAGAAAAAATTAGTTTTACTGAATAGAGATATATTATTTAGTAAAACATTGATGTAAAAATTATATTTATGAAACTGTATAAATAATATATGAAAGTATAAGGTTTAAAATAATATAAAATTTATTAATTGGTTACAAATTAATTAAAAATTTATATCAAAACCAATTGAATATAAAAGATAAATATAATTATACACAAAAAAGATGTTTTATACTAATAAATTAAATTAAGTACAATTTGGGATAGACATTTATTTAATAAATATATTAAATAATTAATAAAATATTTTTTATATTCATCAAATATATTTGATAGGCTATAGAGAAAAACAAACCCAATTTTATGCATAAAATACTATATATCTGATTAAGGCATTTTTTCCTCATTTTAATGGAGAACCACTTTTAAATACAATTATTTTATCTTTTATTGATCTTATATGTTAAAATAATCTTAATATTTTAAATTTAAAAAAAATTAGGGTAATTTTTTGGTATTTTTCTATAAGGTTTCATTTTTAATGAATAGTAAAAAAATACTGAATTTTAATTAAATGGAAATTTTTCATTTAAATTATTTATAAGGATAAATTATATTTTAAATTGATTTAAAAGTTTAAATATAATATTTATATCAATAAACCAAATTTGGGTCATTAGAATCTATTTCACTTTGAAATTTAATATAAAAACATAGAAAACCTTTGAATTTTTTTACTTTTAAAACCTGCATTGCCGACCCAACATTGGGATTAAATTATAATTAATTATTTCCACTTATGTGAGTGTAGTATCAATAAATGGAATCCGTATTTTTAGTTATAATAATTTATTATTTAAAACATTTCCAAATTACTTTTTTCCCAAAAATTATTTGTGAATGTAATTAATATTAATTATATCAATTAAGGAAAAATTAATCTTAACTAAGGATTAATCCTTAAACATAAGTGCCTAAATTCCCTAGAAACTTGTCTAAAATTAATATTATAGACCTATTAATACCTTATAATCACTTATCTAGAATTGTTTACCAATATTGTATCCACTTTCCATGGAAAAAATGTGGGTGAAATTTCCATTGCATAAATTTACAAGAGTGTCACTCTTCCACCACTATAAAAAGGCCTCCTTTCCTCCTCCATAATAACACCTATCACGGAAATTCGATAATCCAAGATCTAACTGAATATCTAAAAAACATCCCTCCCCTATTTCTATAATTGTCCCCTTTAGTAAAATGAAATCCATGGAATCTCTTTGTTGCAAACCAAAAGGAGTTAGCTGAATAAGAGTTATCATTTTTCCTCATGTTATTTTATGTTACTTCCATTATCCACCCCTAAAATTGTCTTATTCCATGCCTATATTAAAAACTAGTACCCTAAATTTAATATGATGTTATTATTATATTTTTTTTTACCTACACATATGCACACTTACATCTAATGCGTAACGAATATACTATTTACATGTATGGTGAACAACAACCTCCCAAAAATATGATTGTACATTTTTTCCATTACCTCCAATAATGTTGGACATTATGTTGTAAATTATATTTATATATTTTATATATTATATATATTATTCCATTAATAATATTTAATACTTTTTTAACACATTTAATTATAATTTTATTTGGCGTAAATACAAAAATTTCAATTTAGGACGTCTGGACTACTGCCTTTTCAAAGAAACATGATTCATTCACACACTACATGGAATGTATTAAGGATTTTTTTGTGAAAATATATGATATATATGAAAAATTAATTCATGTATAATGATATGATTTATATAATTATATGTGTGTCATTTTCTTTATTTCTTTCTAATACAATAATATAACAGAAACAACGTTCATGCATAAATGTGATCAACTATCTCCCTAAACGGTGTATTCCCGTTCATAGTTCAATATGATATAGATTATTATAATACAAATACACTAAATATATATGGTTCTTTTATCATGGTTTAAATTACTGAAATCATGATATATGTATAAGTTGTAACACCCCAACCCCAGTTACCCAGAGTTGGTGCATTATTACATAACATTGACATGATCACAAGAAAGATCAAGTCTCGAAAGACCGATTAGTTTAGTAGCCTTAGAAACACTAGATATATTCATAAGTCTTACATTACATCATAAAAATGAAAACTACAACAACATATTTTCTTCATAGTCCAAACTCATATCCCCACATAATATCCTTGCAGGTCATTCATAAATTACTTCTTCACATCCTGGGAAAAATAAAACATTGAAAGGGGTGAGCTCAAACTCCTAGTAAGGATAACAATATATCGGAAACATTCATAAATAAGAATAAACATTTAAGGCAATGTATAACTAAAACAAAAGCCTTTTAAACTTTAACTTCAACATAGTATGGAAAAAATAAAATGAAATAATTCCATTTAATTATTCACATGGATATTCTACTAATTGAATAATCACATGCAATATCAATAACCACTTTCATAATGAAGGAATGCATAATGTCAGACTATCATAACCACATAGCTGAGGCCTCGTGCCAAGACTAAAAATAATATTTTTCCAAGGCCTTGTGCCAAGACACTAGTTTTTCTCATGAGACCTACCGATGCATCGGGCTCCACCCGTCACTTATTAAGTCCAATGCATTCCCATATGAAAAGGTTTAAACATAACATAAAAATTTGTATTAAAACTAGCATATGAAATGTAAATACTTCATCCATAAACCATGAATGCTATAAAAATAACACATCCACAGTCAAACATATCACAAAACCTTCAATACAATATAGAAGTTTTGTATCATAATAAATCAACTTCAAATAAGTGTAAAATCCATCAAAGGATGTTGACATAGATGAAATCAAAACTCTTTTTAGAGAAGTATATCTTTATATTTTGAAATAGTTTAAGAGTCATATATTTATAAAATAAAACATTTTCTTTGAAAATATTCTTATAAGCTTGTAAGGGAAGCTTCGACGATTTTATAACGGCATAAAATAGCCACACCCACCGTATAAGTAAAAAATACATTCTTACCTTAATTTTGTCGAAAAGGTTAAAAACCACCTTGTTTGGAAAACGAAGGAACGATTCCTTTATAAACCTTTTATAAAAAGTCAAAAAAGGGTATAAATGACTTTAACCCATATTCTAGTAAATAGAAAAAATGTTTTGAAATACATTTTTAGGAAACATGGATGTGGATGATAAATAAGTCCCAATAGATTATTACGTATAAACAACCTCGGATAATGAAGAGATTGTGAAATAAACCCTTACCTTGTAATTTTATTTGGTTGGGGGTAGGTTAACCTCCTGTATAATGGTGAAATAATTGTTATTAAATTATACAAGAATAATATACATCAATATGATATCATATATGATCTTTTGACATTGATTTGTTAATAATATCTTAGTATTATCGTTGTTTCGGGTGTTAACTTACTCGTTTTCTTTTATATTTTTTGTTACGTAAGACGTGTTTTTCATGGATAGGTTGTATATTAATCATATCCAGAATGATATCAAGTCCTTAGATACTATTATTACTCATCAAATGAGAATTATACTTGAATGGATACGATGGAGAATGAATCTCATCGCGTTCGTAGAGACGGTTGTCCGTACGTACGCACGAGCGACAATATCATTCTTTTAATATTAAAATAACATATAATTTTATGTTATATCATATATACAGAATCATTATCATGTTATATTTATTATTTACATGAGTTACACATCATTATTATACCCATCCAAATAATAATTTATTGGAAAACAATTACACCACGACGTGGAGATGGTAAGTCGTACGTACGCACGTATGGTAAAATGTTATTCAAAGGATGGATAGAATACTGAATATGGTTGTACCATATTTATAATAACATCACAGTATATATAATATACTGTAGTTATTATTTTATAATGGTAATAACAAATAAAGAAGAAGTGGAAGAAGAAAGGAACTTGGAAAAGGGTGGTGAAATCATTACCTCTTCTTCGGGTTCTTCCTTTTGATTTGATCAAAAGGACTCTTAGGTTGGATTTCTGACTAAAGTAAGGCCTCTAGTATAAAGTGAGGGAAGTTTAGAGAGTATTTGGGTAGAGTTTGGTCGAACAAAAGGGCTTTTAAGGTGTGATTTAATGATAAGGGGGAGTGCCCTTTTATAAGAGGGGTGAGGGGCACCTTTGGAAAAGCTAGAAATATTATTTTATAATAAATTCATATTCGGTTTCTAATGGCTCCAAAGTAGATTATTTAAAGGTTAAGGTTGGGATGGGTCTAAAACCACTCAACCAATAGAATTTAGATAGTTTTGGGTTACTATATTAACCTTATCATTAAGTATTAACTCTCAGTTAATTAGTATCACTTTTACAATGTCTCTTTGTATTTTTATATTATATGGTTAATAAACTTACTATATACATCCAAGCGACCCCCAAGTGATCCATTAATGATACAAATATCATTATATAAGTCTCTTGGCCAAACCTTATATTTCTAGGAATTAAATATCAATTAATAATATAAAATTTGTTTTAAAAAATCTTTTATGTCAATTTTGACACTATTCAATAATTGATTTTTGTAAAACTCATAACAGAATTATTACTATGAAAAAAGTTAATTACATATTCCTAACATGTCATATTAACTTATAAAATTAGTTTAATTCATAAAAAGTCTCAAATTATATTTATTTGGGTATCTACAATATCAATAATTTTAATTTTCCACTATTATAGAAATTACTGCATCACCATTGTGTCATAAATAAATTAAACTATTTAATGTATAAAAATTATAAATAAAATACCATTATATAGGAAATCGTTTTAGACTTATAATAAATATTTATAGTCTAAATTACAACATATATAACCCTATGTAAAAATTGTTTTTATAAAAGATATATGCTTGTGTCATTTTTGTATTCATTTTAACTTAATTAAAATAAAGTGTCCCTATCACTTACAAGTGGCACCATGGGGTCCCAAAATCGACCCAAAGATGCCTGTGGTCGGACATGTATCAACCAATAAGGTTAGGACACGTTTTAGGGTAATTTTTTATTGTTGTAATATTATTTTTTAACCCTCATTTACCAGATTTACCTTTTAACCATGGTAAATAAAATATTTACCGAAGTAATTATTCAAAATGTCTAAAAATAAAAGTTACCTATTTACACAATTTGAACATCCTGATTCCAAATATGGAATCCATTTTTCCAAATTCAAAACACAGAAGTGGAAGAAATTAATTTAAAATTAATTTTCGTTGTCAAAACAAAAAGTGTGTTTTTAAGATATAATAACTATCAAAAGATTGATACTTGTTTATGTTCGGTTTAATTGTGAAATTATGTCCAATGGACAAAATTGTATTAAATGGTAAAAATATATTCTAAATATAATTTAAAACCACTCAAATTCATAATTTATCACTATTAATTATTTTGATTAAAAAAGTTGTTTTTAATTAAAATTTAGTAATTTTCACTATTCATAAAAATATTAAATTTATCTGAAAAGTACCAAAATTTCACCTTAGGCTAAATTTGATACTCAAAATCCAAAAATGAAGTCCATTTTGAGAGATAAAATTTCAAAATGTAGGTATTACTATTCATAACGGCTAGTTTGATCGGTTGTGGTAGGTGTTAGAACTTGATGTTGCGTACAACACACGCTATTGCATTATTCAAAGAGAAGCGTATTGTAGAAGATCGGGGTGTTACATTCTCCCCTCTTTCAAATAATGTCTTCCTCGAAATTTCTAGAATACTACCAGATGAAAATACTCGGGTGGTTCTTCATCATAAGTTCCTCGGGTTCCCACATCGCCTCTTCCATCATATGGTTTCTCCACAAAACTTTTACCAGACGCATCGTCCGATTTCTCAGCACTTGTTCTCTCGTATCAAGAATCTTGACGGGCTCTTCGCAATAAGACAGATCGGGTTCCAGTTCTAATTCTTCGTAGGTGAGTACATGTGTTGGGTCAGGCATGTATTTCCTCAATAGAGATACGTGGAACATATCGTGAACTTTAGAGAGACTTGGTGGCATTGCCAAGCGGTAAGCTACAGCCACAATTCATTCTAGAATTTCGAAAGGTCCAATGTACCTGGGACTCAATTTACCTTTCTTACCAAAACGTATGACTCCCTTCCATGGAGATACCTTCAGGAAAACATGATCACCGATTTGAAATTCAAAATCCTTCCTTCGATTATCGGCATAACTCTTCTGCCTACTTTGAGCTGCTTTGATGTGATTTTGGATTACCTTCACCTTTTCCATTGTTTACTCCACTAGCTCTGGACCTACAAGTTTTCTTTCACCAACATCATCCCAACAGGTTGGTGTGCGACATCTCTTTCCATATAACTCTTCATATGGTGCCATCTGAATACTCAAATGGAAGCTATTGTTATAGGAAAATTCTACCAGAGGTAAATATTTATCCCACATACCCTGAAAGTCAAGTGAGAAAGATCTCAACATGTCTTCTAAGGTTTGAATAGTCCGTTTTGATTGTCCGTCTGTCTGAGGGTGGTAGTCAGTGCTCAAATGAAGTTCATTATCTAGGGATTTCTAAAGACTTTTCCAGAATCTTGAAGTAAAACGGGGGTCACGATCAGAAACAATTGATAGGGGTACTCCATGAAGTCTCACAACTTCATCAATATATATTCTTTCTAGACGTTCAAGTGGTAGATCTTCTCTTATAGTAAGAAAATTTGATAACTTGGTAAGACGATCAACAATGACCCATATTTCATCGTTCCTTCTAGGATTCTTTGGTATCCCCATGACAAATTCCATCATAATATTGTCCCATTTCCACTCTGGTATGGGAAGAGGTTGCATGAATCATCCAGGTTGTTACCTTCCAGCTTTCACTTATTGACAAACCATACATCTTGACACAAAATCAGCAATCTCCCTCTTCATGTTGTCCCACCAAAAATGTTCCTTCAAATCTCTATACATTTTGGTGCTCCCAGGGTGTATAGAGAAATTGGAACTATGAACATCATCCAACAATTCCCTTTTTAGATCATGTATATCGGGAACACAAAGTCTCTTCCCGAATTTCAAAATTCTATCTTCATACAGAAAGTCTCTAAATATCCCATCATTCACAGCTTTAATCTTCTTTTGAAATTCTCCATCATCGGTCTGAGAACTCTTAATCCTTTCTAGTAAAGATGTTTTGGCAACCATTTGAAAAATAATTGATGTTTCACCTTCCCTGGTTATTCCCATGTCCATCGTCACTAGATCCATGAAAATTAGATCTCTTTCAATTCTCATCACGTTCAAAACTCCATGGTCTTTTCTGCTCAAAGCATCTGCCACCTTGTTTGCTTTCCCCGGGTGGTAGTGTGTCGTAAAATCATAATCCTTGAGTAATTCAATCCATCTCCTTTACCTCATGTTGAGTTCTTTTTGTGAGAAAATATACTTCAAACTCTTGTGATCAGTATAAATCTCACATTTTTCACCATAGAGATAGTGCCTCCATATCTTCAAATCAAAGATCACAGCTACTAACTTGAGATCATGAGTAGGATAGTTTGGTTCATGAATTTTCAACTGTCGTGATGCATAGGAAATAACCATATCATTCTGCATAAGGACACAACCAAGTCCTTTATTCGATACATCACTATAAATAACGAACCCATCATTCCCCGATGGTAGAGTCAATATAGGAGCATTGACTAATATTCTCTTCAGTTCTTCGAAACATTCTTCACACTATTTTTTCCAAACAAATTTAACCCCTTTACATGTGAGCTTCGTTAATGGGTTAGCCAATCGGGAAAAATTCTGGACGAAACGTCGATAATAACCTGCTAACCCAATAAAACTACGTACCTCAGTTATACTCGTAGGTGCTGGCCATTCTTGGATTGCCTTGGTCTTAGAAGGATCAACAGAGATTCCATATTTAGAGACAATATGGCCAAGAAAAGAAATCTCCTAAAGCCACAATTCACACTTGCTAGACTTACCATATAATTCATGTCTTCTCAGAGTCTTCAAAATAATGCGCAAGTGATTTTCATGATCTTCGTAGATTTTGGAGTATACCAAGATATCATCAATAAATACCGCCACAAATTCATCGAGATATTCCTTCAAAACTCTATTCATCAGATCCATGAATACAGAGGGTGCATTAGTCAATCCAAAAGGCATTACAGTAAACTCGTAATGCCCGTACCTAGTTTGAAATGCTGTATTCGGAATATCTTCATTCTTTACACACAACTGATGGTATCCAGATCAAAGGTCAATCTTTGAAAAGTATTGAGTTCCATGCAGTTGGTCAAATAAATCATCAATGTGAGGTAGGGGATACTTGTTCTTTATTGTTATAGCATTGATCTCCCTATAGTTGATATATAACCTCATAGATCCATCTTTCTTTTTAACAAAAAGAACAGGGGCTCCCCATGGAGAAACACTAGGGAGAATAAATCCCTTATTACTCAATTCCTCTAGTTGTTTCTTTAGTTCAACTAATTATACAATGGCCATTCTATAAGGGGTCTTCGATATAGGCCTTGATCCAGGAATTAAATCAATGGAAAACACAACTTCTCGTTCTGGAGGATGTCCAGGTAAATCTTCCGGAAATACATCTACATATTCTTTCATAACAGGTACATCCTCTATTTGAACATTCCTTACCTCACCCACAGTCATTTCATTCTCTTTCTCCCCAATAATTGAATTTAGTTGAGCTGCTGGGGGTGGATCTAGATAAGAATTAGGTGGTGACGATTCTACTCTAAAGATAAGGTGTTCCTTATCATCATCATCAAAAATTGTAACCTCCTTCTTCTTACAATAAATCTTCGCATCATAGTCCGAAATCCAATCCATAACGAGGATTATATCAAACTCAATCATAGGTATGACGATGAGATCAGCAGATAAAGAACATTTATATGCTCTAATGGGGACTGATTCCCAAAACTTTGTTGCAATGATACTTCCCTTAGATGTTTTAACTGACAACTCCCTTGTTAAATCAAATTGGAAATATCTAATTTTCTTAGCAAACTAGTAAGATATGAAACAATGCAATGATCCAGAATCAAATAATGAATTTTCTAAACTTGAGGAAACCATTAAATTACCTGCCACCACATCTTTTGGAGCTTCTACCTCAGTAGTAGTGATAGAAAAAGCTCGTCCTTGATCCCTTGGCCTTTTCTGAGATAATTTCCCCTGAAGATTAGGAAATTCATTTGAATAATGTCTCATCTCCCTACAATTGTAGCACTGAACATTGGTAGCTTCCTTCTTCCCTTTGCAATCACGATCTTGGTGGCCTTTTTCACCACATTTGTAACAGACACCCATTCCCTTCAAGCAGTTACCGGGGTGTTTCTTACCACATTTACCACAGGATGGATATTCAACCTTTCCCTTCTTTCCCTTATTTCCATTCCCAAATTGATCAGTAGATCTCTTCGTCTCTTTATTTGCTTTAAAGTCATAAGACTTAGAGAATTCATTTTCTGTCTTGATAGCACATGAGACAATGTCTTCGTACAACGAGAAGGATTGTGAGAATAATTCTCGACGGATAAATGGTTTTAACCCGTCAAAGAAACGATCAATCTTACTTCTTGGGTTACGTATATAATCTCCATCATACCTTTTTAACCTTTTAAAGTTAGCCTTATACTTTGCGACATTCTCATCCTCCTTTTGTCTCAGACTCAGAAATTGCATTTCCATATCTGCTCGATGGTCACGAGGAAAGTATTTTTCTAAAAATAGACCTTTTAACTCCCTCCATTCCATATTTGATACTTCATCATCTTCCTTCATTTTTTGAATCAATGACCACCATTGATCAGCATCTTCAGTGAGGCGGTAAACTGCCATGATAACTTTTTCCCTTTCACTACTCCCCAAAGCCTGAAATATTTTCTCTAGGGAATTTATACATTGCTCGGCTACTAAGGGATTTGTACTCCCATTGAACGTTGGTGTTTGTTTCCTCATGAATCGATCTAACATTGATCCTCTACGCTGCGGATCAGGGTGCTCCATACGGGTAAGGTTATTATTCATAACCTGAGTGAGTTGTCCCAGTATGGTGATTAGCTGATCGGCACCAGTTGCATCACCAGCTCCACTATAATTATCTTGAGCAGGAGTTCAATCCCTACATGGAGTGCGTGCATTGATACGGTTTCCATTTCATCCACTAGGTACCATTTCTAAACAATGGCATAAACTAGATCAGTTTATGAATCAAAATACATAATTCCATACTTATAAAACATTTAACATAAATTGAACTATTTATGGATATAATCCATAATCATAAAAAAAATTTCTTTGAGGAAGTATATACTCATAAAACCTTCACAATTATTTGTAAATAAAGTGAGAGTTATCCTAAGCATATCCCCTGGGAGTGTCGTAACCAAGAGCGCAGTAAGGCCCGTTGTCGTGCACCAGTTCCCGTTTGAGTCTAGCTCAAAGCGGTGTTTTCGGGTTTTACCCCTAGTTACATCAGTGCCAGAGCCGCCTCTACCTGTTCGTATTCAGATAGGGATGTATTTCTCTGAAAACTCAAAAAATCTCCACAATACCAAAATTCTAGAAAGTTCGTCTATACTAATCCTCAAAGTTCATCTTAGGTCTACGTTCTTTAATCAGAGTTTATCTAAATCTAGCTTCCAAGTTTTGTACTAAACTTCCTCTGATACCAACTGTAACGCCCCAACCCCAGTTACCCAGAGTCGGTGCATTATTACATAACATTGGCATGATCACAAGAAAGAACAAGTCTCAAAAGACCGATTAGTTTAGTAGCCTTAGAAACACTAAATATATTCATAAGTCTTACATTACATCATAAAAATGAAAACTACAACAAAATATTTTCTTCATAGTCCACACTCATATCCCCACATACTATCCTTGCAGTTCATTCATAAATTACTTCTTCACATCATGGGAAAAATAAAACATTGAAAGGGGTGAGCTCAAACGCCCAGTAAGGATAACAATATAGCGGAAACTTTCATAAATAAGAATAAACATTTAAGGCAATGTATAACTAAAACAAAAGCCTTTTAAAATTGAACTTCAACATAGTATGGAAAAAATAAAATGAAATAATTCCATTTAATTATTCACATGGATATTCTACTAATTGAATAATCACATGCAATATCAATAACCACTTTCATAATGAAGGAATGCATAATGTCAGACTATCATAACCACATAGCCAAGGCCTCGTGCCAAGACTACAAATAAGAATTTTCCAAGGCCTTGTGCCAAGACACTAGTTTTTCTCATGATACCTACTGATGCATCGAGGGGCTATAGTGGGCTCCACCCGTCACTTATTAAGTCCAATGCATTCCCATATGAAAAGGTTTAAACATAACATAAACATTCGTATTAAAACTAGCATACGAAATGTAAATACTTCATCCATAAACCATGAATGGTATAAAAATAACACATCCACAGTCAAACATATCAAAAAAACTTCAATACAATATAGAAGTTTTGTATCATAATAAATCAACTTCAAATAAGCGTAAAATCCATCAAAGGATGTTGACATAGATGAAATCAAAACTCTTTTTAGAGAAATATATATTTCTATTTTGAAATCATTTAAGAGTCATATATTTATAAAATAAAACATTTTCTTTGAAAATATTCTTATAAGCTTGTAAGGGAAGATTTGACAATTTTATAACGGTGAAAAATAGTCGCACCCGCCGTATAAGTAAAAAAAACATTCTTACCTTAATTTTGTCGAAAAGGTTAAAGAGCACCTTGTTTAGAAAACGAAGGAAAGATTCCTTTATAAACCTCTTATAAAAAGTCAAAAAAGGGTATAAATGACTTTAACCCATATTCTAGTCAATAGTAAAAATGTTTTGAAATACATTTTTAGGAAACATGGATGTGGATGATAAAGAAGTCCCAATAGATTATTACGTATAAACAACCTCGGATAATGAAGAGATTGTGAAATAAACCCTTACCTTGTACTTTTCTTTGGTTGGGGGTAGGTTAACCTCATGTATAATGGTGAAATAATTGTTATTAAATTATACAAGAATCATATACATCAATATGATATCATATATGATCTTTTAACATTGATTTGTTAATAATATCTTAGTATTATCATTGTTTCGGGTGTTAACTTACGCGTCTTCTTTTCTATTTTTTGTTACGTAAGACGTGTTTTTCACGGATAGGTTGTATCTTAATCATATAGAAAATGATATAAAGTCCTTAGATACTATTATTACTCATAAAATGAGAATTATACTTGAATGGATACGATGGAGAATGAATCTCATCGCGTTCGTGGAGACGGTTGTCCGTACGTACACACGAGTGACAATATCATTCTTTTAATATTAAAATAATATATAATTGTATGCTATATCATATATACATAATAATTATCATGTTTTATTTATTATTTACATGAGTTACACATCATTATTTTACCCATCCAAATAATAATTTATTAAAAAACAATTACACCACGACGTAGAGACGGTAAGCCGTACGTACGCACGTATGGTAAAATGTTATTCAAAGGATGGATAGAATACTGAATATGGTTGTACCATATTTATAATAACATCAAATTATATATAAGATACTGGATTTATTATTTTATAATGGTAATAACAAATAAAGAAGAAGTGGAAGAAGAAATGAACTTGGAAAAGGGTGGTGAAATCATTACCTCTTCTTCGGGTTCTTCCTTTTTATTTGATAAAAAGGGCTCTTAGGTTGGATTTCTGACTAAAGGAAGGCCTTTAATATGAATTGAGGGAAGTTGAGAGAGTATTTGGGCAGAGTTTGGTCGAACCAAAAGGCTTTTAAGGTGTTAGTTAATGAGAATGGGGAGTTCCCTTTTATAAGAGGGGTGAGGGGAACCTTTGGAAAAGCTAGAAATATTATTTTATAATAAATTCATATTCGGTTTCTAATGGCTCCAAAGTGGATTATTTAAAGTTTAATGTGGGTATGGGTCTAAAACCACTCAACCAATAGAATTTAGATAGTTTTTGGTTACTATATTAACTTTATCATTAAGTATTAACTCTTAGTTAATTAGTTTCACTTTTACAAAGTCTCTTTGTATTTTTATATTATATGGTTAATAAACTTACTATATACATCCAAGCGACCCACAAGTGGTCCATTAATGATACACCTATCATGATATAAGTCTCTTGTCCGAACCTTATATTTTTAGGAATTTCATATCAATTAATATTATAATATTTGTTTTAAAAAATCTTTTATGTCAATTTTGACACTATTCAATAATTGATTTTTGTAAAACTCATAACAGAATTATTACTTTGAAAAAAGTTAATTAAATATTCCTAACATGTCATATTAACCTATAAAATTAGTTTAATTCATAAAAAGTCTCAAATTATATTTATTTGGGTATCTACAATATCAATAATTTTAATTTTCCACTATTATGGTAATTATTGAATCACCATTGTGTCATAAATAAATTAAACTATTTAATGTCTAAAAATTATAAATAAAATACCATTATGTAGGAAATAGTTTTAGCCTTATAATTAATATTTATAGTATAAATTAAAACATATATAACCCTATGTAAAAAAATTTCTAAAATATATATGCTTGTGTCATTTTTGTATTCATTTTAACTTAATTAAAATAAAGTGTCCCTATCACTTACAAGTGGCACCATGGGGTCCCAAAATCGACCCAAAGATTCCCATGGTCGGACATGTATCAACCAATAAGGTTAGGACACGTTTTAGGGTAATTTGTTATTATTGTAATATTATTTTTTAACCCTCATTTACCGGATTTACCCTTTAACCATGGTAAATAAAATATTTACCGAAGTAATTATTCAAAATGTCTAAAAATAAATGTTACCTATTTACACAATTTGAACATCCTGATTCCAAATATGGAATCCATTTTTCGAAATTCAAAACACATAAGTGGAGGAAATTAATTTAAAATTAATTCCCACTGTCGATATAAAAAGCGTGTTTTTAAGATATAATAACTATCAAAAGATTGATACTTGTTTATGTTCGGTTTAATTGTGAAATTATGTCTAATGGAAATCATTGTATTAAATGGTAAAAATATATTCTAAATATACTTTAAAACCACTCAAATTCATATTTTATCACTATTAATTATGTTGATTAAAAAAGTTGTTTTTAATTAAAATTTAGTAATTTTCACTATTCATCAAAATATTAAAGTTATCCGAAAAGTACCAAAATTTCACCTTAGACTAAATTCGATACTCCGAATCCAAAAATGAAGTCCATTTTGAGAGATAAAATTTTAAAATGTAGGTATTACTATTCATAACAGCTAGTTTTATCAGTTGTGGTATGTGTTAGAACTCGATGTTGCGTACAACACACGCTATTTAATTATTAAAAGAGAAGTGTACCGTAGAAGCTTGGGGTGTTACCTAAGTACCAAAGATATAACTAATTAAAACACATGAGAATAACCAAGCAGATATTACCCAAAGTGAAACCCTAAAATAGATTTGTTTACAAGAAGGTAATATAAAGTCATAATAAAACCATATATGGTATTAGATATATTAATATGGTTCTATGATATATTTATAACATAATTATATTTATTTTAAGTGTGGTTTTTATGAGTACGATGAGAGTCATGACAAAAGGTAAGGGATGTCTCAACTAACTTTTTATTTCCATGAGATACATGCTTTGTTTACCACCCATTCTTTTTTTGTGGTGTGTATACATACAATTGATGTATTATATAATTCTTATAACTATATTTATTTTTATTTTTATATCCATTTTTTATATTTATTTCATGTGGTTTCTATTTAAAAAGTTAACAAATCGGTATGGTAATTCTGTCTCAATTTTCCTTTTCTAAGACACGTGTCATGTTATGAACATATATTTTCCCAAGAGGTGTATATATTAACTTTTAAGTGTTATATAATGAATATTATTATTTTCATTATATTTTCTGCTTCATTTCATTTCATTTTCATTCATGGTGTGTTTATTTTACTATTATCAAGTGGTTAGAGTCTATTGAAATAATCTCATCACATTTTGAGTTTTGTTTATAATTATGCATCCTTTTATGAAATATTATGACCTATATATATTATGAAATCTCATAATATTTCTTTGGATATATTTATTCTAGATGTCATAATTTAATTATAACAATATTCCACTCTTTGGTACATAAAATATTTAATAAGGTGTTTTTAACAAATCTTAACATTACCTCAATATTCAGTTTGAAATCTGTGTTACTTCAAAACCATGTTTTTAAAAAATGTATTTCAAATGAAATAAAGAAATAATTATAGCATTTAAAATTGTTTAAAACAATTTATTTTCAAAACATTTTAAATATTTCATTATTAGTTATCAATGTATTTTTACTAAAATGGTTTTCAAAAAAACATTCATGATTTCATTACAAGTTATCAAAGTGTTTTCGAAGTTATTATTTTCAATATATTTTTATGATTGATTTATATGTTTTCAGTAGTTTTTCAATGAAATGTGTTTCAAATTTATTTGAATCTTTTTTTGGTGTTTTCATTGTTTTTTCAATGAAAAAGGGTTTTAAAATATTGTTAAACTTATTTTATAAATTTACAAGGAAATTATTTTTTCAAAAGGTTGTCAATCTTCAATTATATTTTTCATGGAAAAATATTTTAAAAAAAATTTCATGATTCTTATATATTTTTTTAAGGAAAATGTATTTAAAATGTTTTCAATATTCTATAATATGTTCTCGGGTATAAATGGTTTTTTTGATTTATTTAAGACACCATTATGAGTTTTCAAGTTTGTCTTTTATGAAAATGGGTTCAAACATGTTTTTTTATGTTTAAAAACGAATATTTCAAAGATGAAAAGAAAACATTCCTCATGGTTTTTTTTAAATATGCTTACAAAAATTTTCCCCTTCTAAGATTAAATCAATTTCTTTTACTTGTTCCTTTCATGGGAAATGATTAAATGGTTCCATTAATATTATTTCATTGAATGGTTTATCATTTGATGGAATGATGTTTATGAAACTCATTTCCCTTTTATAATTTATATGATTTAGAAACATGCATCATTTCCTGGGATATTTTTTTGTTGGAATGATTATGAAGCCTATATATTTTACAAAAGGTTATGATATGATTAAATATTCATAATAATAATTTAATTTCATGTCTTATGTTATGATTATTTATTATTTTTTGTAACATGTATATATGATTTCACTACAATATGGTCGAGACTTATATCTTCCTCCAATGCTATGGGTAAATATTTATATATCATGAGATAGAATATGATATTCTTTGTTGTAAAACATGACTACTAAGATAGCCATGGGACTGAACCATGACAATAAAGATGGAATGAGGAGTGAACTCATGCAACTAAGATGGACATTAGAGTGAACCATGACTACCATGATGGTATTAGGAGTGAACCCATACAACTAAGATGGTTTTGGATGTGATTACATTATTACTGTGGGAATCATAATTTATTATTATGTGTTTTCCACAATTCCTTGTTTTAATAAAATTTTATGCTTTCATGCCTTATTATCCTTATATCCTTATGATTCATTTCTTATAATAATCCAATATTTATGCATCGATTCCAGATTATTATATTTAATATCTAGGGTATGATCTTTTATTTCAATGACCACATTATCATACCTGTATGCTCATGATTATGCTTAAATTTCTCCCTTATTTACCATTATTAAGCATCTGAGATTTCCCCATTTTTATGTTTCCTTCCCAATATAATAAAGATATGTATTATGTTTGATACGAATAAGAAGTATTCTCATCATGATGAACCCATTAAGAGATAAGTTATCTCACTTATTTACCATTTTTTATGTTTCCATGTTTCTAAATGTAGTAAACCGGTATGGTCATTAGGCATCCATTTTCACATTGTTGTATATATTCTGAAAAAGTTATGTAATATCTATTCACCTTATGATTAGGTCTCTATATATATAGTAATGATTAATATCTTAAAAAACAATAGTTGTATATAGATAACCCAAGAATACTATAGATATCAATTACCATAGTTCATCTATATCACTACTCAAATACATTTATCTTTGAATAATCCACTGATATAACCATCCATTGAGGTTATATGAAATATGAATGAAACATTAAAAATCAAAACATTATACTTTATAGATTATTAAAACAACTACATTCTCAAGATCTTCATCACATTTCTAAATTTATCTTCCCAACCTTCCTTTCCCTTGGAATATATAAGAATATCATTTATAAGGGGTACTAAAACTAATAATGTGAATGTATAAATTCTTTATTCATTAAATCCATGAATATTGATGGGTAATTAGTAATTAAAAATGGACTAACTATATGTTTATAATGCTCATACCTCGAATGGAAGTATGTATTAATTATAGGATTCTATTTAACGTTCAGTTAATAATATCTACATCCATGTAAAATCATTAAAAATAATTTATATCCTTGTAATTTATCTTGAAAATTATTCTTTGTGGGTAGATGATACTTTCTCTAGAAAATGAGGTGTTTATGTTCCTAAAAATAAATTCAATGATTCATTATCTCAACATTATTCTTAAAAAATAACTTGTGAACCACATGGTGACAGACACACTGGGGTGCAATAATCCCTTACCCCGATCATCCTGTAGTTGTTTCTTTAATCATAAAACATAATTGGGTCTATTATAGAAGGAACATATGAAATAGTTGTACAATCATGTTTCCGTTGTATTGAAAAATCAAATTCAAAATTTTAATGAGGGCTAGGAATGTATTAAAAATCAATTATCACTTGTGTAATTAGCATATCATTGATGTTTCATTTCACTACAAACATGTGAGATAAAAACCCTTCTTGAATAAGTTCCAAGACCCATATAATGGATATAATTTCCATTAGAGTTTCTTATTTATCTTCACACAACTATATGATCATATAATTGATTAGAATATCAACTTTTAATTGCATTCCTCAGCAATTAATATGGTATTTATATGATGAGATCAAATTTATATGAAAAATAACATCAAATTCTTGAAGGAGTATAAAAATATTTTTAAGAATAACATTTTTGGGAATCATTAATCATGGAAGAATTATAGACTGGAGATATGATAATCAAAATTAATGAGTTTTCAATACAAATTCAATATCTATTTTTTATAGATATGAATTAGATTTCTTAAATGATTTTTATGATGAAATGTAATACGTATGTATAATCTCAAATATGACAATTCAATATCTAAGTGTACTTATAAAAACTTCAAAATCATCACCCTTTATTCAATCATATGATAAATCTTATGTGTTTATTATAACCATCATGAATATATAAATAGAGTGATAAATCATTATAAATCATTCATAAGAAGTATAAACAATGACACCTTTTTTAATTTATGCAACTATCATTTTAATGTAGCTTATCAAATGCCCTTACCTAATGGTTTTGGTTTTATCCAATACCTAGAATTATCTTCATAGTTGTCCCAAATTTTATTAACAAAAATATATAATGGTTAAGAAAACTATTAATCTGATTCTTACTATATCATCCCATGGAATTTATATATCAATATTACATATTTTTAAATGACCATTCAATACATATCATTACAATCCATGCCTGAGCCATTATGTTTTAGTGTATTCTGAAACTAGATACCTAAAAATATTATTTAGGTACATTCATCATCATCCCTCATAATATTCTTCTCGCATTATACACTTTTTTGAAAAACCCTACATAGTTCCTTTTTTCATAACATGGGTAAGGGAAATATAATAAAGGGAGATATGAGATGCCTAATAAGGGTAAACATGGGTTTTATCATTGGATGATTATGTAATATAATTAGATAAGGATAAGGGGATTAGATAATAAACAAAATTACAATGTTCAAACACTATGTGTCAGAGATCATGAACATGATTCATAGAGTAAAATAGTATCAATTCAAATTAAATGAATTATAATAGTGAGGAAACATCATGAATCAATCATCAACCATATGATTAGATCATAATCATTAAAACATGCACTATAAATTATGGAAACAACATACCAATTAAAAAAATTCATATGTTATGTTTAACAACCAAAACTATCTAAGAATAGATTATCGTGCATATAATAATGTTTTCAATATCATAAAATATCAGTAATCACCACCTATTTCCCATAGTGGATCAGGCATCCCTACCAGTTTACCATTGTAGACTGGGAACCCATACCTATTTCCCATAGTGTACTGATCTCAGAAAAAAATTTATAATAATTATCTATTGATAAATAATGATTTACCTAATTTATTAAATGGATATATAATTCTATCTCCACCCATCATATAATTAAAACCATAGATATGTCTACCACAATTTTATAAAACATTTATCATATCATAATATCCTAACATGTGGAAGTAAAATGTCATTCATAGAGGTTTCATCACCCTAATCACAAAAATTCCAACAAATGACTAATTATGGTATCATATAATGATACCACTACTGAAACATATGTAACATCAAATGATTTCATCAAAGATAAAAATTCATTTAAAATATCGCATGGACCATTTATTGAAGAAAATAAACATTTCATGTTGAACCCATTTATTTCAAATAAAATTATTTTAGTAATATTAAGGGAAATTATATATTTGAAATGAACTGTAAGGACTTGTAATATTGTATTTTAATCATCATGAAATCATAATGGTGGGAAATACTATTCATAATGTATTCATTTAAATGAATTATTCTTTTGACACCTTCAATAAAAATTGCGTCATTTAGAAAATGACAATAATATTACTTATATATATGTTTTAAAAAATCCCAACTTGGGTAAAAATGACTCTAAAAATAATTTCATAATAGTCAAAATAATTCATGAAAGCATTTTAGGAAACATTGATATGGAAGAAAATTGGTTTTCGACTAAAAGATGATAAATAAGGATGCCTGGTTGTAAAAAAATTGAATGAGCCATATTGAGTACGAAAGAGATAATGGTGGTACTAAAACATAAAAAATCTTAATATATTCAAAGGGTAATAAAATTTAAAGGATGTTTTAGATAATTACTAGATAATTTCCACAATTAAAATCTATATATAAAAACCCAGCTTAAAATGGAATTGAAACAAAAATTTATTGCCTCGTGTCTTGAATCTCTTCTTATGTGTTCGAACCACCTGTATAATTAATATAGATTTATTATATATTTATTGTAAATAAATTCTAACACCCATAGAAATATATATATATATATATATATATATATATATATATAATTACATATATTATGTAATTATAATTATTTATCACATGTTTATTAATAATTTATTATTAAAATCATAGTTCTGGTTGATAACTACTTCATTTCTCGTGCATTTTTCTGTTCAGTAGTGCTAGTACTTATAATTTGATCATGGTAATATCTTATAAATTATTTTAATAATAATTTAAATATATTATATTTCTAATATATATATATATAGTAATTTATAAAAGTTAGATATACGAAAATTAATTACACCATTCATAGAGACAATTGATCGTTCATACCAATGAACATATTCTCTAATTATTTACGACTGTTATAAAAGAAAGGTAAATAATAATTAAACATTATATAATAATTATTTTATAATATATATCATATATATTAAATATATATATCTATATTATCATCCAAGTAATTCTTAAATGAAAAAAAAATCATGTGGCTACATGGAGGTGGTAGCCTACATTTATGCACAAGAGATATTATCCTTTTCCAAAGAATGTGAAAATCAAAAGGTATATATGATATTATAATAGAATTAGAATAATAATTTCATAATTATCATATATATAAATTGTATACCTCATAATAACAATCCATGAAATTTGGTTATGTAAAATTTATTGAATCTCTATGTGGAGGTAGTAGACCACACAAAGACACGAGCGATACATTCACATCCCAATTGATGGAAAAATGATAATAATGGTTGTTAAATAATCATAATAAAATTTAAATATATTTAATATACTAATTATATTATTTCATGTGGAATGTTATTGATCTAAAGGAGGTATATGAAGAAAAAATTTGAAAGAGGTCGGGTGAGATGATTACCTCTTCTTTGGTAGGCCTCCATTAGATCTATTATTAAGGACCCTTAAAATGGTATTTCATAAAGATATGACGCTCTAATAATTTTGTATTAGAGTTTTTAATATAAAGTTTCATTTTTTTTCTAAGATATAATTCTCACAAAGATGTAATGAATAAAGGGAATTAGTGACCTTTATACGAGAGGGAAAGGACACATTTGGAACTACTTAAAATTTCTAAATATAATTAATATATTTTACAATTATAAAAATATGGTATAATAAAAATATAATGACCCAATGAAATTAATACTGTTTTTGGTGTCATTTTTATCTAGTTCTTTTGGTTGAACCCTTTTTTTTTAAACATTTACCCATAAATATAGAAACAAATTATTCAATATTAAACGATTATTGTTTTAATTACAATGTGAAAATTGGTTACTATATGGAAAAGGGTTAAAATTTTAAACCATTTATTTTCATACTTGTCCTATTACATGTTTATTTGAATTTTATATAATTTAAGAAAATATTTTCTTTATAAAATATTATTAATTTAATATTGAAACTGTTCATGTATTTTGACTTTAATCACATCATGGTAGTAATGTAAATCCAATATAAACATACAAAACATCCATAATGTTCTTTATTAATATATAAAATTTATTTTGAAAAATATCTAAACAAAAAAATTACTTTTTGGAATATTCAAATAATTTATTGATTTTAATATTGCTCACACAAACACTTTGTCTGCATTGTGATATCAATTAGGGTAATTATTCCATCACTCAAAATACAAAATAAATTTCAATTATTAAATAAAATAATTATTATTTAAAATAAATTAATAGATACTAATTTATCCTATTTTAATACATTAGATAGTATTTTAGATATGTTTAAGTCGATAGTGTGATATTTTGGAATATTACTTAATTAAAATAATATAAATGTCATTATATCGTGAAAATGGAATTACTAAGACATATATAATTATTTTTTATTTATATGGTAATATGTGACCTATTAAATTATATAAACTCAAGTTTTGGGTTAATTTTCAGACCTTATCCCATGGTTTTCACCCTATTTTACCCATTTTACTCTAACTGAGGGGACAAATATTTACTAAGGTTACTATTCATAATGGACAAAAATAAAAGGGAAAATTTTATGAAATTTCATCCCACCCCATTATTCGAAATAATTAATCCATTTTTGATATTCAATTCACATAATTTGTAGAATTAAATTTAAATTTAAACTATGAAAAACATGATGAAAATCATGCTTCCCAAAAAAATGTTTTCTGATGTATAAAACAATTTGTGCTCAAGACCAAGATTATATTAATTAAAATAAAATTATTTGTATTATTAAATATTTAATTGAAATAATTTAACATTTTTACCCCTTTTAAAATAAAATTTATCATTCTGAATTCTTTTAATTCAATGAATGTTTTCAATAAAAATCTTTGTTTTTTATTATTCATCAAAAAATCATTATTTTCATAAAATTATAAAAAATTAATAATAAGATAAATATATAATAAAGATTTCAGAAATTGTATTTGTTTTCTCAAAAAAATATATAATTGGTAGTAATTATTATAATTATTTTTTCTTAAAAAGAAATAAAACCTTTATGCGGAAAAAAATGTATTTTAAAATCATATAATGACATTACTAAACATTGAGCATGTATTTATGATCATATTTTTTTTATCTAAATGCTAAATATATATATATATATATATATAATGAGGTTATTCCTATTGAATATATCATTATAAAAGGTAGGTTTTGAGGATATATTATATTAAAATTTATTTGACTTGGAATTTTTTATGTCGCAATATATCTTTGAAATAAAATATATTTATTGAAAAATATATCATAAAATCATAGTGTGTTAAATTATAATACATTGAAAATAATTTCACACATGAAATTGTGTCACTACAATAAAAATAACATAGGATACTAATTCTATATCACATCCTTGAGTTCCCTTATACCTTCCTCTAATTTATGATATATCCACAAAATATAGACAAGGTGGCTAGTATTATTTTATCACACCTTTTCTCTACTATATTTTTCCCATAAGGGATACCATTATACAATGGTATGAAATCCTTTTTTATTATACATGAATTATCTGGTAGTAACATCATAAATAGAGATACATAGAACACTTCAAGAACATGAGAGATATTTGGTGGAAGTGCCTAGTGATAAGCTACTATCGCAATATGATCATTAATTTCAAAGGAAAAATATATATATAGGGATAAAAATTCATATATTTATAAATATCTAACCCCATTAAAATGATATATTCAAAGGATTTCATTTTCACCGACTTCAAACTATATATCTTATAGATGATTTTCATTATAACTTAACTGTTTATTTTGAGCTTCTCTTATGTGATACTAAATAGATCAAAACATATCTGTAATTTATTTTTCTAGATCCTGTCTAAATAGACCCAGTCTCTAACTTCTTCTTAGTAAATAGGAGTTCAACACTTCCTAAAGTATATGGGCTGATAAGAATCCATCTGAATAGTTCTGTGAAAGCTATTTTTATAAGAAAATCCCACCATTGAAAAGTGTTGATCCCAACCACATTTAAAATCTATATAGAATCTCTTAACATGTAATCCAAATTTTGTATGGTCCTATTAGATTAGACATATATATGTAGATTATATTATGTAATGAACTTTTTACTAAATTACCAGATTCTAATAACTACTTCTCCTAAACATCTACGTAAACCTTGGATCCATAACATATATAATAGAATGTTGTACTCAATTCATTATTACCACTATCTTAATTTATAATATTTCAATATAATAAAGAGAGAAATATATCATGATTTACATTAAGTATAATGACTTCACAAGGTGATCAAATACAACCCAAATAGATTTAATCACTTTAGAGGTTATGGGTTTTCCATCTATGAAGTCCACGAATATGTTTTACCATTTCCATGTAGATATTGGTAATGTTTTTAACATCACCTTACACATTATCCCATAAGCCTTAAATTATTGACATAATATGCATTGAGATATATACCCTACTATATCTATTTTATTTTTTCCCACCATAAAAACCCTTTGGGATATATATTTGTCTTTATAGTTCCTTGCAGAATGTATAATGATGATATATGAGAATCATCCAACTAAAACTTCTTCAAGACTTGTATTGATGAAACTCATACACAGTTCTTCAACCATATCATTCCATTGTAATGAAGGTTAAACACAAAAATATTGTTTACATTCTTTTTCTACTCTAGATATTCCTTCACTACCTTTTCAATATTGACAAGGATGGTTGTTTGAACACACTTTTGAGATAGATAATATTTATCCCCTTCTATCAATATTTCATGTTACATATTTTTAAATCATGAAATAATTGATATTTAAGTATCATCATCATAGATAATATAGAATGATCCTTTCAAATCAAAGCATCTTCTACTTTATTCAATTCCCAAACTGGAAATGTATTGAAAAATAATTATCATTAAGAAACTTCAATCATCTTCTATAGCACATTTTTAACATTTTCTGAGTAAATAGATAAATTAATCATCTATGATCATTATGTATGAACAACTATATCTACAAATATAATTCCTCCATGTTATTAAGTAAAAATTAACCAATATTAGATCAAGATAAAGAGTTGGATAAATTTGATCATCTATTTTCCTTAATATTGAGGAATATCACAATATTTTTTCATTATTCAAGAGGACGCATACCATTTCACTAATTTATGTATCACTATAGAATACAAATTTTTCTCCACTATAGGTTAATGTGAGAATAGGTACACTGACTATCCTTCACTTCAACTACTCTAAATTCACTTCATAATCATCTTTCAACAATAACTTAACACCATTTAGATTCCACTTTTGGAGTCTATTTGATAGTCATGAAAAATCTCTCAAAAATATTTTATGTATTTGGATAACCCAATAGACTACATTTTTTTCACCATGGGTTTTCTAGAACATTGTTCTATAACATTATTTTTTAAAGGGTCCACTGATATACACTCACTTGAGATTAAATTACCCATAAATGAATCTTTTTTAAGACAAAATTCACAGATGTTCAATTTTGCATAAAAATTATCCTCACATCAAGCCTTCCAAAAAAAATATCAACTGATTAGCATGTTCTTATTTTTTATTTGAATTTATTAGAATATCATTTTTATATAATACCACCAAATAATTATGATAATCTATAAAGGATCTAATCATTAAATCTATGATGATAACATGAAAATTAATAAGTAAAATGGAATCAATATAAACTCATAATTCCCATAACTCGTACAATATTCTATCTTTAATATGTCATACTTTTCACCCTTTAACTAATGATATCCAATTCAAATGAAAATCAGGGAAAAGTATTGATCTACTTATAATTTCACATATAAAACATCAATATGTGGTGGATGATACTAGTTTTACATAGTGATTTTGTTATGTTCATGCTAATAAATACAAAAAAACATTTAATCATCATTATTCTTTACAAAAAGAATATTTATAACCTATAGTGATGAACTGGGGAGTATTAATCCCCTCTGAAGATTCTCAATGATTTTATTATTTAATTCTGATAACTCAATTGGGTCCATTATATTTAAATAGTTGTAGCACCAGGTATGAGTTCTATTAAAAAAACAACTTAATGATGAAGAGGAATACTAGTAAAGTTTTCTAGAAAATAAACAAAGAACTCTCATTCAATTCGTAAATGATCAATTTTGATTTTATCCCCCACTATTTGAGTGGAGCATCCCTTTTGAATATGAATCATGATACAAATAATGGAGATAATTTCTATTGGGTTTTTATATTTTTTATTTCATGAATAGATATCATAGGTTGGATCAAAATATAAAATTTGAATTCCCTTCCCCAGTAATTGATATGGTATTTATATGAATAATGAAAATTCATTCCAAAATAAACATCAATTCTGCAAGAGTTATAATTTGTAAGAATAAAATTCCCAGAATCTTGAATCATATAAGAATCATGGACATGAGATATGATCTTTATAAAATTATGAATTTTCACTACTAATTCAACATTTTATTACTGAAGATATGAATTAAAATTATTTAATTATTTTCATTATATAAATTTAATCATATTTATAACATCAAATGTGATTCTTCAATAATTGAGTATCGTTATCTTTGTATCGACATTATCATTCTATATTAAATCCCATAACAAAACAAAAATGGTTATCATGACAATCATAAATCTTTAATAAAATTTTTCAATCAAAAATAATCATTCCTAAGATATCAAAACAGTTACACCTTCTTCTAAATCATTAGAACATTATGTTTAACCAAGGTTATCTATAGTCATTACAAAAAATTCATATTTTATTATATACCTTAACACATCCCTAGGGGTTATCAAAATTATTTATAACCCTAATCAAAAAATATTTTCTAAATACTTTCTCTAATATTGACTATAGATAACCAATAATAGTTTTCGTAACCATTACTTCATTTTAGATTAATATTCAATACATAAAATTTGATAAACACCAAAACCATTTTAGATTTGTTTCTATAGAGACTAGATATATAAAAATATTATATATGTACATTAAAACTCATCTTTCATTGTTTTTCTCACTGTATAACCATCTTGATGTATCCAACTTTAAATGATTCTTCAGAACCTGGTAAAGTAAAAAATAATAAAGGGTGATCATAGATTCAGAATGAGGGTAAACATGGGTTATATCAATTTATAATCACATGAAAGAATAAGATAAGAATAAGGGTATGAGATCTAAAACTTAAATAACAAATCATACCCAAGCTATTATAAATCATATTAATGAGTTGCGTTATAATAAATTTTCATTTAAAAATACATAAAACATATGATTGATGAATCCTCAAAAATTTTCAAGAATCATAAGTTCAAATCATATTCCTAAGATAATGTCATAAAAATTTGGGAAAAATAATATTTATAGAGATCATTTGAAATGTAAAGGATAACTATTGAGACAATAAAATCATAGTGGAACAGGAATCAACACATATTTTCCATATCAAAATGACATAGCCATCAACACATATCACTATAGTGGATTATGAATAACTACCTATTTCCCATAGTAGATCAGGCCTCCTAAAATGTTTCCAATTTTTGATCAAGAACATGAAATAAATTTTGATACTTATATCATGAGATATTATTCATTACCTAATGTAGTGGATAGTTATATTATTCATGGAACAGATTTCATATAATGAAAATAATACATTTTTATGCCACATTATCATAAAATATTCATCATATCATTAAATATTTACCCACGAGAAGAAAATAGATTAAATAAAAAAAATTATCATAATAATAAATTATCTAGAGAAGGAATTGATATGGTATAAAAGAATAAAATCCCAGGGAAACAAAAGTAACATCAAAGTATTTCATCATAGATGAAAATAAGATTATAATATTTCCTGATAGAATTCATTAGGAAAAAAATTCATATCTTGAAAACATTTAATTAAAAGATAAATATTTAAAAAAAATTAGGCAATTTTTTTATTCTAATATAACTATGTTGACATGTAAAATAGGCATCAAATCATTGATCATTCTATATGATTGTAAATTCTGTTCAATTCGTAATGCTTCAAAACTAAATAGTTTTTCACATTGTTGATAAAAAGTACCTTGTTAAGAAGATGTGATAAGGATTATTTAAAAAAATTATAAAAACTAAAAAATTAATAAAAATTAACTCAATCAATCATTTACAAATAGTCAAAATCATTCTTGAAACCATTTTATAAATCATGGATATAGAATAACCATTTTCAGTGAAAAATATGAGAATCAAGTTCGGATTTTCATAAAAATTTTTATCAACCATTTCTGGTAAAAAATATATATTAATATGATAATAAAACATAAAAATTCATTAAATACCCATATTATAAAAAATTAAAATTATTTTTCTCAAAAATATAATTTTATTTCATCAATATAAATTCTATTATAAATAGGACTAATTAAAATGGGATTGAAATATAAATACCTTTCCTCAATTATTGTCTTTCATCATACGTATTCAAACATATTGTATAGAAAATTTAGATTTATATTACATTTAATCCAGAACCATAATAACAAATATATATATCTAAATACATATTATATACCTATAACATCTTATCACCCATTTATCATAAATTTATTATTAAAAACCTTGTTCTCAATAATAAGTCCTTTGTTTCTCATAAATGTTTCTGTATGGAATTCATGATTGTTATAAATTGATCATGGTGAAATTATATATAGAATTACAATCATGATATATATATCATATATATTCATTATATATTTATATATAAACATCAATAAAATGAATAGCTAAGAAATGAATTACATAATTCATGGAGACGATATGTTATTCATACACATGAATGATATTTCAAATTTTAGATGGATAGAAAAAAGGAAAATAAAATATAACCAGTATATAATCATTATTATATCATATATATTATATATATGAAGTTATTTTGATCTTTTTCATCTATGTAAAAAAAATGAAATATGTATCACATCGCTTTGTGTAGGTGGTAGTCCACATGTTCGAACGACTGACGTTATAATTTTCTATTATATGGGAAGGTAAGAAGGTAAATATGATATTAAAATTATTTAAGAACAATTATATATATAATATTATATATAAACATAAAATACATAATAATAATCATCCAATAAATATGATGATGGAAAATGAATTGTATCACTATGTAGAGGCAGTTTTCCACATGTACACATGAGCGATAAATTCACATACCATTTGATATAAAGGGGGGTTAATAACAGTGTTTATATAATTGTAAAAATAATTATGTATATTTATGATAATTATGATATTTTTTCATGATGAGTAACTTAGTTATAGTTTTGGAAGATTAATAAATAATTTGAAAGAGGTTGTGTAAGACGTTTACCCCTTCTTCAGTAGGTCTCCTTTAGATCCATTATTTAGAACCCAATTAATTATATTGGAATAGTAATGAAACTATAATTAGATTCTAGGATTGTTTATAAGATAAATGTGTTGGGTCTGGAATATAAACATGACTTAAGGAGGTGTCAAGAAAAGAAAGAAGGGGTGTCCTTTTATAAGGCAGGGATACAATACAATTATATTTACTTTGATTATTTATATATTATTAATATTTATCCCAATTATATGGCTAAAAATATCCATGTATTAAATGGAAAAGATTTTATTGTAAAAATATCATCATCTGAAAATTTTATATACATTTTGGTGTCATTTTAACCATTATCTTTTGGTATAATTCCTTTATTATCAATTTTTAATCTTAATAGCAGTAACAAATATTTTAATAAAAATTTGATATAATTTTTCTTATATATTAAAAATATTATCATAAATTTATATGGGATGATATTTTACACTATTTATAATAATAATTTTCCACTTTCACAATTTTTATTGTTTTTGAATACTTTAATAAAAAATTATATTTCATAAAATATCATTAAAATCATTTTTGACAATATTAACCTAATTTTACATTAAAGACATCAAGATAGTAATGTAATTAGAATAAAAACCCTTGAAATAGATATTTGTTTTATTAATCTACAAATATCATGTTTAACTATAATGTAACTAATAAATATAACTTCTAGACTTTTTAAAATCACTCACATGATATTTTCTACTACATGTGCATGTGTTGTGTCACCGTTGTATAAGTATTTATGGTAATTATTATATCAATAAATATTAAAAATAAATTCAACTAATAAAATAATCAATACATATTTCAAATAAACATTAACAAATGTATTTATCATCATTTTTTCATTATGTAAAAAAATTGATAATAAATTCAGGAGAGTGAAATTTGGGAATTTTTTGTTAAAAATATTATAAATTTTTTTTAGGGTAAACTGGAACTGAAATGCAATATATTCGAATTATGAATAGATATGGTCGAACGTAGCCTATTAAATGAAATAAAGGATTGTTTTGGTTGATTTTGAGACCTTATATCATGGTTTTATTATTGTTTTACTTAATTTACCATTACCGATGTGACAAATATTTGCAATGTTAAATATTCATATTGAAAAAAATGGAGATATTTATTAAATATTTTTATCCTAGTTTCAAATATCAAATAAATGATTCAGTATTCAATATGTATAAGTCAAATAAATTAATTTAAAATTAATCCCACAAAAGGAAATAAAAATATTTTTTCCTAAAAATATTTTATTAATGTATAAAACATTTTCATACTTAAATATATCCTAAAATTAAATAAAATTTACTTAATTATATTGTACATAACATTAATTAACATATATTAATTTTAAATCAATTTTTAAAAAGTGGAAATTTTTTAATATTTGAAACGAAAAGAGAGTTTTTAATAAAAACCAATATTTGTCCCTGTTCATTAGAAAATAAATCATTTTAAAATATTCTCCATAGAAATCACACTATGATTATATTGACAAGATCAATGAATAAAGAAATTTCATATTTTCAAATAAATTTTCAAAAATTGTATGAAATTATTTTAATTAGTTTCTCACAAAAAAAATTAAACCCCTTTTTAATGACTAAAATGTACTTTAAGAACATATAATTAATTTACTAAAAATTGACTAATTTATTATTAATATTTATTTTTCGTAAAAACTTCACCATTTTTTTCAAAATTTGGTTTTTTTCACTCCACAAACATAACATCTATGTTATAACAATATTCTATATTATAAATCATTTGGACTCTTGGTTTCATGTATCACAAGCCATCAAAGCAATTAAATTTTATTAATGACAATATCATAAACTCATGAGATGTTACATGAGATACAAGGGATAATTTTTTCACTATTGGTGGACTAAGGAAGAGAATCCCCAAATAATGAGCTTAGGGTGAAGCATTCTCCCTAGGAGATGATTATGGATAAGTGATTCACTAACGAGAGAATAAGTATAAATGGATTCCCTAATGAGGGATCCTTGGTGAGGGTTCTCCATAGGGGAGTGGCCTCCTTGATATGACTTGGTTGAGTTTAATGATTGCATTTAATATAGTATGGGGTCATTCTCCCTAGTATCATAGAATTATGGAAGAAGTGTTCTCCCATGAATGTTTTAATGTATTATACCTTCATTTAGCACAATTAACCTATTTTAAATAAATACCATAATGTTTTGATCTTAATTAAGCTAACTGATGTGGAACTATATTCTAGGGAATAAAATTCTCTATGGTATCTATTTGAATTCCTATTGTCTGAAAATGAGAAACCCTAGGGGTCTATTGAGGATCCACAAGTGACCTAGCTACATGGATCAAACATACAGGTGTATCACCCTCTAGTCAGGTTGGAAAAAATTCTCTATGAAGAATTAGGGATCATGGGATAAGTAAAATCATCTCAGATACTAGCCTTGTGTGTCTAACATGGGAGAATTCGGGGACTTTAACAAAACCTTGTTGATTAAGTGAAACATAAAATTGTTATAAATTTTTCTTTTTAAGTTCATTTTTTCTAAATTTACAGCCTAATAAAATCCTATAAAATGAAATTTTTCCTTTTTTACAGGATTAACAAATATAAGGTGTTTTTTAGGATAATAATTTACTATAAAACCATTTAAATGGTTTTTATGGTTTCTATACTAGTTTTTATATGTAAAATATGTAATACATACCCTACCTCTAGTGTAAAGTTCTCAATAACATATCACTAGATTTGGAAATGTTTTTAAAGAATATACATCCCTCAGTGTGTGAGAAATCATATAGAACATGAACAGACCTTTTTTATTTGTTTCATATAAAAAGACACTTTTATATGTTTTCTTCACCTATTTTTTTGAATGAGAACCATATCACGATTTATATTGAAAAGTGTGTGGAACAACCTTTTCAAAGTCAAAACCTATGTCCCATTTTATAACCGACCACTTAATAATAAATTCTAATCCTTTTTAATATAATTCTTCAATGACATGATGTAATTTGTGGCCTTGGGACAAAGGTCACATGCAACCACATATGTTCTGTATTGTGATAATTTAACCATTTTTAGGGAAATGGTTATGTGGTTAATTATATATATACATATAGACTATACATCAAGGAGAATAAAATCTTTTTCAAAACACAAAACTATAATAAATAATTCATAGTCCTTTGAAATGATGCCTCAGAATGTCATACTTTTTTTGAAGATCTCACTTCATAATGAAATTTATTTACACATTCCATTAAGAAGTATGTAGAGTAAATTTTTAATTCAAAATGAAATCGATGATTAATACCACATGTATTTGATTGACTTATACTTTGATAAATAATAAAAAAATTATGGTCTAGTGGGAATCTAGAAAAATACATCATAAAGATCCATAAGAACCATTTAAAATTTAAAATATAAAATAATTAAAACAAAAATATTAAAACCACTAATATAATATCTCAATTCCAAAACAAAAATTTCTAAAAACCATAACCAATCCAAATTACCCCTGCCTAAAACTAACTGGATAGTATCCATAAAATAAAACATAAACAAACCACAACATTATAATTAGGATGTTTTCACTAAGTAATGTCATCATTGATTCTTAATTATTCTCCATTTTAGGAATACACATTTTTTCATAAGAAATTCATAAATACATATACCAATATCAATAAAATTGATTTATCTTTTGATGAAAACAATGAAATCCTTCTAAAAAATAAACCGCATGGGTATGAAATATAATAAATTGAAGAATTAATTCATATCCATCTACCAATATAAATAATGTACATTTCAAGATATAACATAATTTCCACCACCACACTAATGTAAAAAAACTAAAAAGAAACAAAAATCCTAAAGGATAGAGAAGGAAATAAATTTTGAATCAAGGATGGACGAACCACTAAAAAACAATAATATTCACTAAGTTTGAAAAATGTGAGGACCAATAATATGAGAATAAATTTTATATAATGATTCATTCGCAATGTATAAGATTTATAGTACCTCCCATGTGATGTATTTTGTTATGGTTTTTATAAATTTCCATCAAAAAGGGATTTTAATATAAATATCATTTTATTAGAATCCCTCAAACTCTATTAAATGTGTGAATCTAACCCAATTTTACATAACACACATCCAATATCAAATTTAGGCTTCCTAAAGCACTTGTTAGCCTCATTATACAGTTTTATCACCAAGAAATATTTGACATATGGTTTGTTACATTGTGAAGGATTCATATTAGAAATAAATAGGGCCCCCTAAAAAACATAATTCACCCAGGTCACTAACCTAGGTCAATTTAATCTAATAACACTTCTCAACCTATTTCATCCATTGTAAAACCATGGGAATGTATGTTTCATAAAGGAATCCTCCATGTCCTCCCAAGACACATGATTGGGTTATTTACATTAAATTTATTCTTTTGATCATTTTTTTCCTTTAATAATGGTAAGAATTAACTTTAGATAAATATCCAACCATTTTTCCATAATCCAATGATCCTACTGATAGAATAAAACATATATTCTTTTGATATTCTTATTTTTTATACATTAGAAAAAAGTAATTCTCTTACAAACCTAGGATACTCTTCCTGAAAGATCTAGGATGACCTCAAAAAATACTATATAATCGTTCAATCTTACTATGTCAAAATGTTGGGGTTTAATTGAATTTATCATAGGATAGATTTTCTAGATCATCTCCCATGACCATTTTGGGAATATCTCACTGTCTATCCAACATCAAGATAATCCTATTATCACCCTCCCATTGTTTACAATCAATGATCATGAGATTTATATTGGATTACGTATGTCCAAAATCATCCTTATTGGTTTCTATCACACATGATTAAATCCTACCTTGCTCATATACTTACTGATAGACAAGTGGTGGAAGTGAATACAATGGGCATCATACTTGGGGTAATCCTTAACCATGGTTTCATTGGTATCTCATCAGTATTCCCTATAAATTATCTATAAATACCACATGAATTCTACTATATGTAACCCCCATACATAACTTCTATTATTTAATTAGCAACTAATACATTAAAATATGAATGGATGATCATGTGTAGGTACTATAAAAACCATGGCTTGGTTCCCATAACATAACAGTAAATATCAAATGACATTAATCTCCATGCAATATATTTTATTCTATATGAATTTAAAAAAATTGGAATGTGTCCTCATACAATGACCATAAAATAAATAACATTATTTTCAATGACACATTTACATGATATACACCAAGATGGGCATGGGTGCACAAACTTAAAATCCAATACATCAGTCATGGATAAACGAACTTGAAATAAACCAAAATGGACATGGAAACATGAACCTAACAAGAAATGTTTTATACATGGATACATGAACATAAAAGGAAAAATAATATTTCTTTTCAAATGACATAAAATAGTATGTTTTTTCTCCTTTAGTGAAACTAAACTACACAGGTTCTGATTGTAATGCCCCGACCCCAGTTACCCAGAGTCAGTGCATTATTTTAATACATTGGCATGATATAAATAATCAAGTCCCGAAGGACCGATCAGTTTAGAAGTATTGTAAATATATTACATACATTAACATTACATTAAAATTTCAAACATAAAACACAGTTTAAATAGTTCTTTGAGAACGCCATTATTCCATTTAGCTTAACCCTGCATATCAATCATAATACACTTCTTAGAATCCTGGGGAAAATAAAACATAGAAAGGGGTGAGCTCAAACACTCAGTAAGGGTAAGAAATACAACATAAAATAACATAAATATTAATCATGGTGAATAATTGAAACCGCATGCCTTTACCAATAATAAAAATGAATACTTTTATGGAAAGAATATGAGCTGAGTAAATAATGCCATAATAAAACATAATCATGGGTATTCTACTAGTCTAATAACCACAATAACCATAAATATTATTTCCATAATGAGGGAATGTATAATGTCGGACATTCTGAAACATTTTGTCAAAGCCTCGGCCAAGACGTCTAAAAATGATCAAGGCCTTGGCCAAAACCATATATCAAATTTGGAAAGGGCCTCGGCCAATTCCACGTCTAGTAGTCTCATGAGACCTACCGATGCATCAAGGATCTATAGCGGGCTCCACCCATCACATACTATGTCCAATACATACCTCATGTTAAAATGTTGAAATATAACATAAACATTCATATTAAAACAAGCATACTAAATGTCAATACATTAACCATAAACCATGAATGGTATAAAAATAGAACATCCAAAGTCAAAAATTTCATAACTCATTCAATAAAATATGGATGATAGTATTATAATAAATCAACCTCAATAAAAAATAATATCCAGTAAAGGATGCTAACAAAGTTTAAAATGACGAGTAAAATTTTTTTATAGAAATAACCTTTTTGTAAAATAATTTAAAAGTCACACATTTATAAAGTAATTAATTTATAAGATATTTTTGAATCAAATTGTCCCATACCAATTTGATACTTTTGAAAATAATTATCATTTCAAAACATTCATTTCCATCTAAATAAATCCTTAAAATCATTTTGAAAACATGAACATTAATTAAAAATATTTAGAAAGATAAATCTTTAAAACATTTAAAATTCTGATCATGATAAAGTGTACCTTTCAAAAATCCTTAAAATATTCATTTGGAAATTTTTTTTGTGAAAAATGGACATGGATTACAAAAAAGTCCCAGTAAATACATACACATAAACAATCTCTAATAATAATGATATTGGGGAATTAACCCTTACCAATTTGGTAACTTATGAAACATACATCCCTTAAAAGAAGTATCATACAATGAATATGTAAATACACATAAATTAAAGTTTGTTACATAATGAATACAATTATGGGTAGTACATACACCACACAAAATGTAATAGTGGAAATATCGCATTAATCTTATGGGAATAAGGAGTGAGATGAAAACCCCTTACCTTGCACTTTCCTTTAGTCAAGGGTACGTTTAACCTCCTGTATGAAGACAATAGTATGTTATTAAATTATACCAGAACCATATTAATATTTATGATATCATAAATTATTCATTTATGACTTTATACTACCCATTTAATAATAATTTCCATGTTATATTAATATTTCGGGTAATAATCGCTTTCTTTATCGTACGTGTTTTAACTTGTTACTCTTGATTGTATCACGTAGATCATGATTTAAATACTTACAGAATATGAAACATGATTTATATATCATATATACTTAGAATATAAATATGTATAATAGACATATATCTGAAATGGAAAACACCATTTCTAGAGACGGTAGTCCGTACATACGCAGAAACGATGTTTCCGTTTTCATGTAGTATTAAACGGAAGTAAGTGAATAAGATATATGTAAGTACATAAATACTTATATATATAAATATATATATCTCCATTAGAATTATTATTTCATATATTACATACTTATTAGTAATATATATTTTTATAATCATTGATGAATGGTTAACATGGAAATGAATCTCATCGTGTCATGGTGACGGTAATCTGTACGTACGCACGAGCAAAAATATCATTTTTTGATATTAGAAAAATATATAATTGGATGGTATATCATATATAAAGAATCCATATCATTTTATATTTATTATTTACATATAATAAACATCATTATTATACCCATCCATATAATAATGTATTGAATAACAATTACACCACGACGTGGAGACGGTAAGCCGTACGTACGCATGTATGGTGACATGTCATTCAAAGGGTGGATAGAATAATGAATTTGTTTGTACCATAATTATAATAACATCAAATTATATATAATATACTGGATTTATTATTTTATAATGTAAATAACAAAGAAAAAGGAAGTGGAAGAAGAAAGGAACTTGAAAGAGGGTGGTGAAATCATTACCTCTTCTTCGGGTTCTTCCTTTTGATTTGATCGAAAGGGATCTTTTGGTTGGATTTATGATCAAAATAATTCCTCTATGTTGAAGTTAGGATAGTTGAGATGGTATTTTGTCAGGTTTTTTCTGATCCAAATGGCATATAAGGTGTGAATTAGAGTGAAGGGGGAGTGCCCTTTTATAATAGGGGTGAGGGGCACCTTAGGAAAAACATAAAATATTATTTTATAATAAATTCATATTCATTTTATAATGGCTCTAAAGTGACTTATTTCTAGTATAATGTGGTGATAGGTAGAAAACCACTCAACCAATAGATTTTAGTCAGGTTTTGGTCACTTTATTAACCTTATCTTTTTGTTTTAACTCTTAGTTAATTACTTTGACATTTACCATGTCGCTTTTTATTTTTATATTATATAGTTAACAAACATAAAATAAACTTCCAAGATACCCCCAAGTGGTGAATTAATGATAAACCAATCATTATATATGTCCGTTGGTAGAACCTTAGATATTTAGGAATATTATATCAATTTATAGTATAATATTAGTTTTAGAAACTCCTTTATGTCAATTTTGACACTATTTAACAATTGATTTTTGATAAAGTCATAAAAAATTTATTAATTATAACCAAATTAATTTAAGTAACCATAACATGTAATATTAAACAATAAAAATTTTTTAAATAATAAAAAGTTCTAAATTAAATTTATTTGGATATTTATAATATCAATTATTTTAGTATTTCATTAATTAGGTAATTACTGCATCACCATTATGTTATAAATAAATTAAATTATATAATATCTAAAAATTATAAATAAAATACCATTATGTAGGAAATATTTTTATATTTCTAATGAATATTTATAATTCAATTTATTTTATGTATAAACCTATATTAAAAATGTTTTAGTTATTAAACTTTGATTTTAACTCTTTTAACTCTTCTTTGAATTAAAAAATAATAAATTTCCTAATCTAATCCAAGTGGAAAAAAAGGTTCATATTTTGTTCCTAATTTTGTTTTTGGTTGAATTATACTTAGACAATAGAATTATGACATGTTTTAAGGTAAGAATAATATCATTTTTACCCTTAATTACCCTATTTTCTTTTAATTGTGGTAAATAAACGTTTAAAGATACTATTCACAAAAAAATTATTTTTATCTTATTGAACCCAATTTTACTCCTTGATGTTAACCGTGCCTCTTGTATTTTCAAAATTCCACTCACAGAAGTGGTAAAATTAAATTTTATGTGAATTTTCAGATTCTCCTAGGAGCTGGGTAAAAGATGGTGAAAAGTTCAATAACATTTTTATATATCTAAAATTATTATAAACTGACTCCAATGAATTAAATTGAACGTATATAATTATTTTGTATCTATTCTTACATAAAATAAATTTAAATAAAATAAAAAATTATTTAAATTAAAATTTGGTTTTAAACTATAACTCTCTGTTTTTCACTATTCATCAAAAATTGAATGCTTTCATAAAATTACCAAAATTTCTACCTAGGCTAATTTATATTTTCCAAATCCAAAAATTAAGTCCATTTTGAATGATAAAATTTATAAAATTTCAAATAGTGGGTATTACTATTCATAACGGCTAGTTTGATTGGTTGTGGTGTGTGTTAGAACTCGAAGTTGTGTACAACACACGCTACTGTATTATTCAAAGAGAAGCGTATTGTGGAAGCTTAGGGTGTTACATTAACCCCTACTTCAATAAATTGTGTCCTCACAATTTATTCTTGGTATTGGAAACTTGGGGTTGACATTTCAAAATATCTTAGTTTAAATCCCACATCAAAAAATGGATTAATGAGGCCTCTATTTAAAATAAAGAGTGGTAAGTATGAAGGTTACTGATAATAACACATACTAGGGTTCCATGTAGGAAAACATGGATATGTAAGAGAAATATAACCATCAATATCTGATGTATAGTGGTAGAGAACATGGCTATTAAAAGGACAACAATCACAAAGCCATAAATTTGTGGTGATCCAAGGTACCATCTCGGACAACGTTTTTGTTCTAAGTTCCTTTTTTTAATGTTGAGGAATTTATTTATGAGATTGGATAAGATCATAAGGAGATATACTTAATTTATAATTAGAGTTTTATCCATTAATAAATTTCAACCACAAACTCATCTTTCACCCCAAAACATAATACAACTCAAAAATACTCTATTTATCCTAATCATATAGGGTTCCAAATATAATGAATTTATAATTCACATATCAGACCCTTTAAAAAAAATTAACTACATTATACCATCTAGGAACTTCACGTAGTCCAGTGGTAGGTGATAAATCTCAATCGCATTATGGTTGTGGGTTCAATTCTCGCAGCTTTGCCCGACGCAATGGGTTGTCACATGGTTTGCGTGTTTTCCTTTTATAAGAATCCAAAAATAACCTTTCAAACATAATCCATTCCAACCTTTAGACTTATCCAAAATACTTTTATCCAAACTCATAGTCCAAAATTTATAAGGAAGTTAAACACAATGAAGATCATTTTTTTCATGTAATAACATGTGAACACCTTCGTCATGTATTATTTTAAAACATGGTAACATCCTGAATTACCATAAAACTTATTGATTACATTCATGATCCCTTATTCTTTATAGAATACGGGATATACTCCTTCTATCCAAAAACTTTGTAAACTCCAACAATGACAAATCATTAATCATTTTAAAGGTAGTCAAGAATATCAAATATAATTTATTCAAATCAACCATCTCTTATTCCAAAATCACTACAACATTATCGGGACCATATTAAGGATTACCTTTCCTTCAACCATGTATTTTACCAAAATTTTAGCTCACTATTAAGTCACTTTTCATAGAACAATATAATCTCAAATTCTCAATAAAATAGTTCTGCAGTACAATCCTTATTTATCTCCATAATTCATATAACCAGTATGTTGTTGATACAACACTCAAATGAAATAATCATATAACAACAACATAAGAAAACTAGTCATTCTTCTTCATCTGAGGTAGTATTATAACTTGATTATTATCCAATAGCATCATTTGGGGCATACTCTGATGATTTGGACATTGGTTCGCGTAGTGTCCCAAATTTTTACAAAAGAAGCATTGTAAATTTGAAACCTTTTTCTGACCCTTACAGTCACGTACTTGGTGTCCTTTTTTTCAACACTTATAACAAACTATCATTCCCTTATGGAAAGTTCCAGGGTGTTTCTTCCAACAGTTATCACATATAGGAAAATTCTTCTTTTCACTCTTACCTTTATCTATCTTTCTCTCTTCCATCCTTTTCTTCTCTTGCTTCCCTAAAAATCCATAGGACTCAAGGAATTATTTTCCAATCTTATTAACACGTGATATTATTTCTTCATATGTTTAGAAAACATGAGAGAATATTTCCCTTCTAAATGTTGGCTAAATACCATGGAAGATATGATCCTTCTTACACTTTGGATCATATGTATTGTTGGAGTTCACATTCCTTCTATTGGGCGCCATTTCTATACAATGGCATACACTAGGTCAGTTTATGAATTGAAATGAATAATTCCATACTTGTAAAATATCAAATGTAAATTGAACAGTTTATGGATATAATCCATAATCATAAAATTGTTTTCTTTGAGTAAGTATATACTCATAATCCCTTCATAATGGTTTGTAAATAAAATGAGAATTATCCTAAGCATATCCCCTAGGAGTGTCGTAACCAAGAGTGCAGCAAGGCCCATTATCGTGCACAAGTTCTCATTCGAGTCTAGATCAAAGCGGTGTTTTCGGGTTTTACACCTAGGTACATCTGTTCCAGAGCCACCTCTACCTGCTCGTATCCAGACAGGGATGTATTTCTTAGAAAACTCACAAAATCTCTACAATTCCAAAATTCTAGGAAGTTATTCTATATTAATCCTCAAAGTCTATCTTAGGGCTATGTGCTCTAATTAGAGTTTATCTAAATCTAGTTTCCAAGGTTATTGTTAAACTTCCTCTGATACCAACTGTAACACACCAACCCCAGTTATCTAGAGTCGGTGCATTATTTTAATACATTGGCATGATTATAAGGAATAAAGTTTTAAAGGACTAATCAGTTTAGCAGTCTTGGAAATATATTACATATATTAACATTACATTATAATTTCAAACATAAAACACAGTGTAAATAGTTCTTTGAGAATTCCATTATTCCCTTTATCTTAACCCTGCATATCAATCATAATACACTTCTTGGAATCCTGGGAAAAATAAAACATAGAAAGGGGTGATCTCAAACGCTCAGTAAGGGTAAGCAATACAGTGGAAAATAACATAAATATTAAGCATGGTGAAAAATTTAAACTGCATGCCTTTACCAAAAATAAAAATGAATACTTTTATGGAAAGGATATGAGATGAGTAAATAATGTCATAATAAAACATAATCATGGGTACTCTACTTGTTTATTGACCACATGAACCATCAATATTATTTCCATAATGAGGGAATGTATAATGCTGAACATTCTGAAACATTTTGTCAAGGCCTCAGCCAAGACGTCAAAAAATGATTAAGGCCTCGGCCAAAACCATATAACAAATTGGGAAAGGGCCTCTGCCAATTCCACATCTAGTTGTATCATGATACCTACCGATGCATCGAGTAGATATAGCGGGCTCCACCCATCACTTATTAAGTCCAATACATTCCTCATATGAAAAGGTTGAAATATAACATAAACATTCATATTAAAACTAGCATACAAAATGTCTATACTTTAACCATAAACCATGAATGGTATAAAAATAGAATATCCACAGTCAAAAATATCATAACTCATTAAATACAATATGGAATATTGTATTATAATAAATCAACCTCAATCAAAAATAAATGCAGTAAAGGATGCTAACAAAGTTGAAAATGACGAGTAAAACTTTTCGAGAGAAATAATCTTTTTGTAAAATCATTTAAAAGTCACACATTAATAAAGGAAGTAATTTAAAATAGATTTTTGAATAAAAATGTCCCATACCACTTTGAAACTTTTGAAAGTAATTATCATTTAAAAACATTCATGCCCATATAAATAAATCCTTAAAGCCATTTTGAAAACATGAACATCAATTAAAAAGATTTAGAAAGATAAATCTTTAAAACATTTAAAATTATCATCATGATAAAGAGTACCTTTCAAAAATCCTTAAAATATTCATTTTGAAATCATTTTTATGAAAAATGGACATGGATGAAAAAAATGTCCCAGTAAATACTTACATATAAACAATCTCGGATAATAATGAGATTGGGGAATTAACCCTTACCAATTTGGTAAATTATGAAAAATAAACCCCATGAGAGAAGTATCATAAAATTAATATGTAAATACACATAAATTAAATTTTATTACATAATTAATACAAATATGGGCATTAAATACACCAAACAAAAGGTAATAGTGGCAATATGGCATGAATCTCACAGGAATAAGGAGTGAGATGAAAACCCCTTACCTTGCACTTTCCTTTAGTCGATGGTACGTTTAACCTCCTGTATGAAGACTATAGCATGTTATTAAATTATAAAAGATCCATATTAATATTTATGATATCATACATTATTTATTTATGACTTTATACTACCCATTTAATAATAATTTCTATGTTATATTAATATTTTGGGTAATAATCACTTTCTTTATCGTACGTGTTTTAACTTGTTACTCTTGATTGTATCACCTAGATCATGATTTAAATACTTCTATAATATAAAAAATTATTTATATATCATATACATTAAGAATATAAATATTTATAATACACATATATATGAAATGGAAAACACCGTTTATGGAGATGGTAGTCTGTACGTACGCATAAACGATGTTTCTGTTTTCATATATTATTGAACGGATGTAAGTGAATAAGATATATGTAAGTACATAAATACTTATATATATAAATATATATTTCTCCAGTAGAATTATTATGTCATATAATACATACTTATTAGTAATATTTTTTTTATAATCGTCGATTAATGGTGAACTTGGAAGTGAATCTCATCGCGTCGTGGAGACAGTAATCCGTACGTACGCAGGAGCAAAAATATCATTCTTTTGATATTAAAATAATATGTAATCGGATGGTATATAATATATAAAAAATACTTATCATGTTATATTTATTATTTATTACAAATAAACTTCATTATAGTACCCATCCAAATAATAAGGTATTGAATAACAATTACACCACGACGTTGAGACGGTAAGTCGTACGTACGCACGTATGGTGACATGTCATTAAAAGGGTGGATAGAATAATGAATTTGTTTTTAACATATTTATAATAACATCACATTATATATATGATACTAGGGTTATTATTTTATAACGGAAACTACAAAGAAAAAGGAAGTGGAAGAAGAAAGGAACTTGAAAGAGGGTGGTGAAATCATTACCTCTTCTTCACGTTCTTCCTTTTGATTTGATCAAAGGGGCTCTATAGGTTGGCTTTCTGATCAAAATAAGTCCTCTAGGTTGAAGGTATGATAGTTAATAGGGTATTTGGGAAGGGATTTTTTTTAGACAAATGGCTTAGAAGTTGTGAATTTGAGTGAATGGGGAGTCCCCTTTTATAAGAGGGGTGAGGGGCACCTTAGAAAAAACATAAAATATTATTTTATAATAAATTCATATTCGGTTTATAATGGATCAAAAGTGACTTATTTCTAGAATAAGGTGAGAATGGGTCTAAAAAACTCAACCAATAGGTTTTATATAGGTTTGGGTCACTTTATTGACCTTATCTTTTAGTTTTAACTCTTAGTTAATTACTTTGACATTTACCATGTCTCTTTGTATTTTTATATTATATAGTTAATAAACTTACTATAAACTTCCAAGAGACCCCCAAGTGGTTCATTAATGATAAACCTATCACTATATAAGTCCTTTTTCAATCCTTAGATTTTTAGGGATATTATATCAAATTATAATATAATATTTGATTTAAAAACTCCTTTATGTCAATTTTGACACTATTTAACAATTGATTTTTGTTAAAGTCATAAAAACTTTATTAATTCGAAAAAAAATAACATTTAAGCAACCCTAACATGTCATATTAACCAATAAAATTCGTGGAATTCATAAAAAGTCTCAAATTACATTTATTTGGATATTTATAATATCAATTATTTTAATATTTCATTAATTAGGTAATTATTGTATCACCATTGTGTCATAAATAAATTAAATTATTTAATATCTAAAAATTATAAATAAAATAAAATTATTTAGGAAATAGTTTTATCTTTATAATTAATATTTATAATATAATTTATCTTATGTATAACCCTATATTAAAAATTTTCTAGTTATTAAACATTGATTTTAACTCTTTTAACTCTTCGTTGAATTAAATAATAATAAATGTCCTAATCAAATCCATGTGGACCAAAGAGGTTCATATTTTATTCATAAGTTTTTTTGTCTAATTATACTTATTCAATAGAATTAGGACTTTTGTTAGGGTAATAATAATATCATTTTTACCCTTAATTACCCTATTTGCTTTTAACCGTGGTAAATAAAAGTAAAAAGTTACTATTCACCAAAAATTATTTTTATCTTATTGAACTAAATTTTACTCCTTTATGTTAACCGTGTCTATCATATTTTCTAAATTCACTCACAGAAGTGGTAAAATTAATTTTTATGTGAATTTTCAAATTCTCCTAGAAGTTGGGTAAAAGATGGTGAAAAGTTCAATAAAATTTTTATATATCTAAAATTATTATAAACCGGATCTAATGAATTACATTGAAATTATATAGGTATTATATATCTATTTTGACCTAAAATAAATTTAAATAAAATAAATAATTATTTAAATAAAAATTTGGTTTTAAACAATAACTCAGTGTTTTTCACTATTCATCAAAAATTGAGAGTTTTCAGAAAAATACCAAAAATTCACCCTAGGCTAATTTTGATATTCCAAATCCAAAAATGAAGTCCATTTTGAAAGATAAAATTTTAAAATTTTAAAATTTGGGTATTACTATTCATAACGGCTAGTTTGATTGGTTGTGGTGTGTGTTAAACTCGAAGTTGTGTACAACACACGATATTGTATTATCCAATGAGAAGCGTACTGTGGAAGCTTGGGTTGTTACGCTGATTCTCTTCATAGGGATATATAGTAAATCATCTAATGAGACCAATATAGAATATAGAAAAATTTACCGGCTCCTATAATGGTGATAAACATTAGTGTTACCAATTGGGGGGCATAAAACCATAGTGTAATAAACCACCAAGTTAATGTGGAGAGCCTTTGATACATGAATATTTTCACATCTATGGATGGAAATAATGGATCATTATTCGGTAAAAGGTAAGAAATATTTTCACTGTGATATATTTCAACGATATTTTTAAATACTATAAGATATTCCTAAACTAGTCAATGAGTCACCTTAATTAATCACATGATTTCTTATCCTTTTTAAATCAATAAATAATTTTATGAATCACTATTATAACCTGACAACTTTATAACTTTGGAATGCATGTATATGGTCAAATGGAATGTGGATGTGAGGCGCATATGTGAATAACATAGTTAACCATTTGAAGGTATGAAAAAAAATATATATTTTATTTAAAAAATTAATTAATAGATTTAGATTATAAATTATTTATAGGGTTAATGGTATTCGTTTGATGATAATATTAAGGCCTCTATATAAGATGAATAATATTTTTTTTTATTTTTATGTATTATCATAAATTTTTTTGTAATTCTAGAAATTGATCCATAGAGTGATATTATGGGGCTATTTTTGGATGATCCTTTCATATATCATTTACCTGACAAATATCTTTGTCTAGAAATGGGATGGATTGTGCTCCAACATAATATGAGTGACTTTACATAGGAGTTCATCATATGGACAATATAATTGGAAAAGGCAAGAGGTCACTCATATTGTTGGGATTCATTCATTCTATATAGATCTATAACATATGAAAAATAATATTGATTATTAATATATATGTAATTTTAATACTAATTTTTCATGGTGTATTGATGTATTATATTTTAGATGTTGTTGTTATAGAGTTTTTTGTCTACAGAGGATCTAAAACAATCATACTATGCGAGAGATTAATAGTGATAAGATACATCATATTGTGGTTATTTTTTCAATTTTGGTTTTTTATATTATGTAATGTTTATTATTCGCCTTTCTAATTTAAAATTACACATGAAGTAGACGTATGATCTTGTGACTTCACACATGAGATAGAGTTAGTTTGAGATAGAGGTTGAGGTCTTGTTTTATTCGAGATTCAATGATGGATATTTGATATGTGAATCCATGAATGGTATCAAGAAATATCGGATAATTATTATTGGAACATGATTGACAAAATTCATCTATTATGGTACAATAGTGACATAGTCAGTTGGCTTAAAGGGATCTTGTTCATAATCATTATCTATTATAGGGTATGAGAAGAGGTTTTATTGTCATGATAATACAAAAATGATAATTTTTTTGGATAAATATGTGTAACATTAATACTAGTAGTAATAAAATCTACAATATGAGAAAATAATGGATTATATGTGAAAACATCCATCTGCTTTTGGGATTGAGTTCCCTCCTATCGATCATATAGCAGACCCCTATATAAAAAATTAAATATTGAGATATATATATGATGTATTCCATATATATTATTTTTTATAAATATTTATACTTTATAAATATTAATTTTTTATAGTTTATATTTATCTTTTTTGTGAGAGATCATTATTTATATCATAAAAAAATTTTGAATATTATTTCTGAGGGATTTAAATATTGTCATATATATTATTTGTGATTGATCCTTATATTCATAAAAATTTCATTATATCTCAAAATACATTCAAATTTCTATCCCAAATACAATTAATTGATATGTTTTTCCATTATGAGTTATTTGTAGTGGAATACCATTACAAATAATCCATCAAAAATGAATTTATTGTTTTTAATATTACACCATAATAATATATATTTATAAAAACCATTTGGGAATTCTATATTGAGTGGTTATCCATTCTCTCATTAAAATGTTTCACTGGGGTTTGAATCTAATCGACCTCTAATATCCATTTTTTATATATTGTTTCTCATTTATAAACACTAAAATTAGTGTTGTTGAAGGGTCAAATTTATTATTACTACTATTTTATCACTGATATAAGATGGATAGATAAATTTATTTCTTATTTTATTTGAAACATAACCAATTCATTTTTTCTACTTCTTTACCAAGCAATATTATTAGGAGATTCCATTCCAACATTTCTCATCATATTATGGTTTAATTTAATTATAATCCTTTGATATATTAAAATAGATACATGTGTGTGTGTGTGTGTACATGCATAAAAATATATATCTCTATGTATATATATATATATCTCTTTTTTTTCACATATATGTGTGGGTTTCATGAATTTAAATACACACACATACAAATATATTTTCACACATAAAATTTTAATTAATATATGTGTATATATATTTATATATTATGTAAATTTCTATATATACACTAAAAAACACACAATGATATATATTTATATTTTTTAATTAACATATATATGAGGGTGGGTGGGTGTAAAAATTAATATATATATATATATATATTGGTCCATATATTTTCAAAATGTGTATTTTTATAAGGTAAAAATTTGTATGTTGGTATATTATTTTTAAAATTACTTTTTCATTGAGTATTAATTTTTTAATAGTGATAAATATACATGAAGAATAATATTTTAAATATATTTCTTTTAAAAATAAAATATTTGAGGTTAATTTGATACATTAGACAAGAATAAGTGTTATAGAGATGGAAATGGTTGTGGATCAGTAATAATACATGTGGATAAAATATGTGAAAAAAATGGGGAGCTAATAACTATATATGTAATATAGTTTCCCAACCATTTATAATGGGGATTTTGATATTATTCCAATGGTAATTGTAACTTCGATGGAAAAAATGTTTTTTAGACCATTATAAATAAGTAAATGGAACAACCCATGCACCATGCCAAGAGCCATCTCACTGATTTCACATAGACGAATATGTATGGATATTGTCATAATGGTTTTATACCTTCCATTTTGAATATCAAGTGGTGGATTTAAAATTTCACGTCTTATCATTCCAATCATATTTCATAGGATTTTGAGATATACTCTTGAAATAGGAATATATATTTCACCATTACTATAAAATATTTCATTTCTTAATATAGATACCAAGATCCTTCCATTTTGGTATATTTTTGACATATATATAGTCTTTTACCATTATATAAGACCGCACCCTGGTATTTTTAAAAATATTAAATCTATGGTTGGTTTAGTATATATATATAGTGTGTCATATCCCCATATTAGTAAATTTTATATATTTTCTTAATTACTTAATTCATATTATTAATTCTCGTGCATGTTTTCATTATGAAAAATATTCTTATCTAATATCTCATTTATGTAAGAAAAACTTATTTTTTATTTAATTTGATATACCATTACCATCCATTGAATTATTCAATTTTATTGACAGTAATAACCATTAAATCGTTCATGAATATCTTTTCATCATGTGTTTCTAGTTACATAAGTAGTGAGTGATCAATAGTGTATGGATGGGTACTCCATTTCTTTTTTGATATAAATTAATAAATTTAGTTTTAGATGCAAATTATTTTTTGAATTCATTCATTATTTGATTATTTAATATAACATTTACTAATAGGTTTAATAATGTATGATATCTAATGTGATTGGTTATAATGGATTGGGCCATTCTGAACCAAAAATTTTATTGATCATATGTTGGGGATGTCTAGAAGCAATTTGGAGGTGAGTGGTAGATGAGGAGTGGAGTTGTTAATAGAATTTTTTGAAGTAATCGTAAATTTTGTTGTGACCAAATATATTTTCACGAGTTCAGTTAGGTGAAGTATATAAGATTATATATTATTTTTTATTAACAATAGTCAGTAAGGTTGATGTATAAGGTTTCTGTTTCAATGTAGGGATTGGGCTATGAGATTTAGGGGTTGTTTTGTCTAGCCGGGAGTAGTCCTTTGGTCCATATAAAATTTTAGTTCCTCATTATTATATCCAGGTTAATCAAATAAAATAGAATATTTATTGTGGCATATGTGGTTTTTTCGAGGGATTCCAAGCTACAAGATTATTTTCTTCATTAAATTTTGTCAATTTTATTATTGTTGTGATTATTTCATTATGGTGTTTAAATGTGGGGGACCAGGTTTAATGTGATTAATCGTGGATATCACTATAATTGTTGGTGTTTAGTATTATGGTTAGAAGGACCTAGTTCCACTATAACCAAACTTTTATTCAATAAATTTATATAGTTTAATTCCCTGGGTTATAGGGACATCATCATTTCATTTGTGAATCAGTCCATTAATGTGGGATGACCCTCCACATTGTGATGTGATACTTTGTTTCTATTTTTTAATATATATTTGTGCCCCCCCCTAAAATCGCCTCTTATTGGAATAATTTCATTCATTCAGGAGGCCTAATTTGGTTAGTCTATGGATATCTACAATCATTGTTTGGTGGGTATTAACCCTCATACTTCATGACGTTGATCTCCCTTAATCTAAGGTACACTCTTTCTCAGGATTTCTATATTATTTCCCAATTTTATTCACTTTAACATTATTATTGTTTTTGATAGGTTCTGTTAGGGAGGTTCCATTAGTTTGATGATGTGTTGTTGAGGTTTTGATTGGGTTTTGATGTTTTTAGTTTATGTGGTTGATCCTTATGGGTTTGGTAGATTTTTATAGGCACCCTCTCATTGTTGTTTTGATATAATTTTTGAAATCTATAGTTAAGGTAAGGGATTTCATACATAACCTATTTATACTCATGTTTGAATGTGGAATTATCATTAATTTTATTCAAATGGTTAGATGTTTTTGATTATTCTAATGGTGATACTAAATAGTTAATGGAAAAATGGAAGATATCCTTTACATGTATCTCATGAATTTCCATGTTATTTCCTCAGTTTCAATACCTTGAGGATTACAATGTATTATTTTCAATCCTTTTTTTACTTATATTGATATTACATTAACCTTCGTAATCTTCTATATTCATATATTTGGTCAATAAATACGGTGGTATGGAAATATATAATTTACATTAATATTTTTATATAATAAATAATGATTTAATACGGAAATATGATTAAATTTAACAATTTGATGTTAATTTTTGTGATATTTGGTGATGTTTGTTGTTATTGTAATGTGAAGTTCATTACATTGATATTCTTTGGATGTCAAAAATGACACACATGCAGGGCTATTTTGGAATGGCTAATTAAGAAAATGGATCATATTATGATAGTTGTGGCTATAGTCTGCATTTCAATTGTGGTGGATATGGTTTCAAGGAGATGTTGATGTGGTTATATCATAGTGGGTTACAAAAATGGTTTTTTCTAAATTTAAATATTGAAAGAGGAATTATATGAAAGTTTAATTTTAAATGAGTTAATATTTTCCTATAATTAATAATTTTACTAATGAGTACTTAATATATGGTAAAGTGGGTTGATAACAATAAAATAGAATAGTTTATATAATGTTGCAATTGATGGAAAACAATATAACAAAACTAATGTAACATATATGTTAACAATAAATATGTAAATTGATAATCATGTGATTAAATTATAATATTTTATTATTCTAGAGTTTGTATTTTGTGAATTCCTGGTTTGGTTGGGATTCAACAAGTCATGGTAGTAGATTGTGATATGAGATGGATATGTCTTGGTGGTAATAATATATTGTAGTTATAAATGGAAATCTATTATGATTAAAACATTAGTAAGGGATATTTATTATACTATATATTCTATTTTATTTTATTTTTACCTCATACATACCACCACCCGAGTTGGATAACTTTAATGATGTTCATATTGTTTTATGTTCTAGTAATTTTAACCAATAACCTGGTTATTGAGGAAGAAGATGGTCTTCTACTACATCTTCCCCACTATCACATTGAGATATAGTATGGGATATGAAACTAATTTTATGTATATATAAATGATAGTTTTATGTTATTGAGGAATTATATATATATATATCGACACACATGTTATCATTGTTTTGTGGTGGTACTTTGGATTAATAGTGTCCATGGTAGGAGGGCATGAGGTTTACCATAAGGACCCGACCCCAGTTGCCTAGATCAAATGCTTTATTTGATTACATAGGCATATAAACAAGGAATATGCATCCTAAAGGTCCATGTAGTTTAGTATTATTGTAATGAAGATACATAAATAAGTTCAACATTACAGCTTGAGAGGAAAACAACACTAATTTATTCAATAAGATATATCCTTGCCTCCTCGATTATTCTTGCATGTCATTCACAATTGACTTTTTTATAATCTGAGAAAATGAAACAAAAGAATGGGGTTACCTCAAATTCTCAGTAATAGTAAGAAATAAAGTGGAAGATAACATAAATATTTGACATGGTGAATAATTGAAAACACATGCCTTTAAAAAAACTTGAACATAATATGGTAGAAATATGAGCTAAGTAAATATTTCCATAAAATAACATGATCAGCGGTATTCTACTAGTATAATAACCACATGATCCATCAATACTATTTTCATAATGAGGGAATGTATAATGTGGGGAAACATAAACATACCGTCAAGACCTCGTTCCAGTACTATAAATATTCATTTTGTCATGGCATTGTGCAAAGACCATAGTTTGTCTCATGAGACCCATTGATACACTGATGGGATATAGTGGCCCCCACCCAACACTTACATTTTCCAATTCATTCCTCATATGAATGGGGATAAACATAGACAACATATACATTCATATTTAAATTAATATATTAAATGCATATAACATTCCCCGAACATTAAGCAAAAATACTAACCAATCAGAGTAAATTGATGAATGATTTTACGATAGAAAATCCACAAAAAATAATCATAAACCATTAAATTAAATATTGTATATTATAACATGTAATAATAATCCCAAAAATACATATGAATCATCAACGGTGTCGAAATAGATGAAGACACTCTTATAAAATCTTTGAGTAATTCTTGAGATAAATACTCTTTTACTTTGAAATGAAGAGTTCTTTTAGATAAATATTTTTATAAAACAACAAGTGAAGTCACATAGTATTTTCATAATAAAAATATTTCTTTTATAAAGATAATGGTTTCCCAAAACAGATTATAGTGTGCCCTTGAAAGTAGGTAAGAATTAGAGAAATTCCCTTAGATCAGGCTTGAATTTCATAAACAATTTTGAATGATTCCTTTTAAAATGTGTAACCATTGATAAAATAAATAAATATTTTGGTTGGTAAGAATATATAGAACCCACACACATATATTTCTTGGAGTACATAATTATACACAAGAGTTTTTTAAGGTTAATTATACAATAAAAGTAACACGAATGAATATGGAAGTTCGGGTGGAAAACCCCTAACCTTATATCTGAATGTGTTCCTTTCACGAACTTAAGCTCCTAGAATATGAAATTATACATATTAATAGACTCTTTAAGATGATATCAGACATGTATTTAATTTATAATCATTTTATTTAGTTCATTTATTCCCTTTTTGATAAGTTATTATATTCAATTTTGTCGTTCCACAGTGTTCATTTTCATTATTTTCATAATCAGTTCACGTGTTCTTAAGTAATGGAGTTAATGTGTAAGGGTTGTAAATACTAGAATTGAATTTTAATATTATTTATGATCATCCATATGTTTTATTGGTCATTTATATAACTTGGTTACATGTCATGAGGATGAATTATTATATATAACTTTATTGACAATTGTTTCTGTTAATTTGTAGGTTTTGATTAGAACAAGCTCATTTTTCATTATAAAATAATTCCATTTGTAAAAATGGATTAAAAAAAATAAATATGGTATATTAAATATATAATAATCTTGTTAAACCATAACAAAACTGGTTTCATGACCATAATTGAGAATGATAATAGAAATCGAAAGCCTATCACCCTTGAATGTGGTAAATTGACACATCTCGGACGGTGTTCTTGCTACTAGTATAAAAGAAGGTAAAAATGATATGATGATAACATATTCCACTATCCTGAAAAAATTCCAGTACATGTAAGGCACCTGATTCATCAAAACATTTGGATAAGAGAGGTAATTATAGAAAAAGAAAACAAATGAACATGAACAGAAAGACAAATAATTAAAAAGAAGAATATTCCTCTTGAACCAAATATCCATGAGATCCTCTTTAATAGAGAGGTTTTGTAACACCCCAAGATTCCATGGTATTTTTCCCTTTGAATAATGTAATAGCTTGCATTGTATGCAACTTTGAGATTCGAACACACCACAACCAATCAAACTAACCATTATGAATATTAATACCCACTTTTTGAAATTTTATAAATTTTATCATTAAAAATGGACTTCATTTTTGGATTCAGAATATCAAAATTATATTAGGGTGAATTTTTGGTATTTTTCTGTAAACATTCAAATTTTGATGAATAGTGAAAAACACTGAGCTATTGTTTAAAACTAAATTTTTATTTAAATAATTATTTATTTCATTTAAATTTATTTTAGGTAAAAAAATATACATAATACCTATATATGTTCAATGTAATTCATTGTAGTCAGTTTATAATAATTTTAGATATATAAAAATTTTATTGAACCTTTTAACCGTCTTTTACCCACCTCCAAGGAGCATTTTCAAATGTGAATAAAAATTAATTTTACCGCTTCTATGAATTGAATTTAAAAAATCAGAGAGACACAGCTAATATCAGTAAGTAAAATGTGGTTTAATAAGATAATTTTTGTTGGTGAATAGTAACTTTTGACTTATATTTACCACTGTTAAAAGTAAATAGGGTAATTAAGGGTAAACATGATATTATTATTACCCTAACACATGTCCTAATTCTATTGTATAAGTGTAATTCAACAAAAAACAACTTTAGGAATAAAATATGATCCTTTAGGTCCACATGTATTAGATTAGGATTTTTATTTTTATTTAATTCAATGAAGAGTTAAAAGTGTTAAATTCAAATCATAATAAATAATCAATTTTTAATATAGGGTTATAAATATGATAAATTCTATTATAAATATTAATTAGAAAGATTAAAATATTTCCTATATAATGGTATTTTATTTATATTTTTTAGACATTAAATAATTTAATTTATTAATGAAACAATAATGATGCAGTAATTACCTAATTAATGAAATATTAAAATATTTGATGTTATAAATATCCAAATAAATGTAATTTGAGACTTTATATGAATTACACTAATTTTTTAGGTTAATATGACATATTTTGGTTCGTTAGATTAATTTTTTTCGAAGTAATAATGCTGTTATGAATTTAGAAAAAACAAAATACCAAATAGTGTCAAAATTGAAATAAAAGAGTTTTTAAAACAAAAATTTTATTATTATTAGATATTATATTCCTAAAAATATAAGGTTTGGCCAAAATTCTTATATAATGATAGTTGTATCATTAATGAACCACTTGGGGTTCTCTTGGAAGTATATAGTAATATTATTTACCAAATAATATAAATATTCAAAGAGACATGGTAATGTCAAACTATTTATCTAAGAGTTATGTCTAAAAGATAAGGTTAATATATTAAGCCAAACCTGTATAAAACCTATTGTTTGAGTGGTTTTCTACCAATAAACACCTTTTCCTTTAAATAATTCATTTTTTATCTATTAGAAACCGAAAATTATTTTATTATAAAATAATATTTCTAGCTTTTCCTAAGGTGTCACTCACCCCTCTTATAAAAGGGCACTCACCCTTCTCAATAATTCACACCTTCAAAGCCATTTGGCTCAGAAAACCCCTAACCAAATACCATATCAACTGTCCTCCCTTCATCCTATATGAATTACATTAGTCAGAAATCCAACATAAGGAGACATTTTGATCAAATCAAAAGGAAGAACCCGAAGAAGAGGTAAATATTTAATCACCTCTTTCAAGTTCCTTTCTTCTTCCACTTCCATTTTCTTTGTTGTTTACATTATAAAATAATAACTCCAATATATTCTATATAATTTGAGGTTATTATTAATATGGTACAACCATATTCATTATTCTATCCATCCTTTGAATGACATGTCATCATACATGCGTACGTACGTCTTACCATCTCCACATCTTGGTGTAATTGTTATTCAATACATTATTTTTTGGATGGGTACAATAATGATGTGTAATTGTTGTAAATAATAAATATAACATGATAAGTATTCTATATATATGATATTACATTAAATTATATATTATTTTAATATCAAAAGAATGATATTATCGCTCGTGTGTACGTACGGATTACCGTCTCCACGAACGCGATGAGAAACATTCCCCGTCGTATATATTCAAGAATAATTATCATTATATGATTAAAAATAATGTTTAAAGAATTAATATCATTATAAATATGATTAAGATACATCCTATCCATAAAAAACATTATATACATAACAAATCATATAAAGGAAAACGAATCAGTTAACACCCAAAATGACGATAATACTAGGATATTATTAACAAAGCAATGTTAAAATATCATATATGATATCATATTAATGTATATGATTATTGTATAATTTAAAAACAATTATTTCACCATTATACAGGATTTTAACTTACCCTTGATCAATAAAATGTACAATATAAGGCATTTTCATCTCACTTTTATTCCCGTGAGATTCATGCTACATTTGTCATTGCTGCCTTTTGTGTGGTGTATGTACTACCCATGATTGTATTTTTTGTGTAATATAATTCAATTTATGGGTATTTAAATCATCATTGGATGATCCTTATTTCATGGGGTGTATGTTTCATAAGTTACCAAATCGGTAAGGGAATTTCACATTTCAATTTCCACTCATTGGGCTTTACGCATACTTCATTGATTATTTTACTCCTTGATAATGTGTGGAATCACTATTTATTATATGTGTAGTAACTTCCACTCCCCTTTCTATGGATATACTTTTGATACACATAATCACCCCATTGATAAATTCTCAATTCATCGATATGAACTTGGTAAGAGTAATTTTAACTCAATCTCCATTTATTGGGTTAAACACCCAATTCATTGGTGTTGTTTTTACAAGAATATGTGTGAATGTCCTATGATTTATTTACACTGAATATAAAATCATATTGAGTGTATTTATATTTTCACACATAATTATGTCATTGAACTATCTGTATCCTAAGGATACGATCTTTATAATAGATTTCATATCAATTTACATTCCATTGAGACTTCTTTGTTGTTATACGCCAATTCAATTTTATATGGTGTATATAATGTACATTGATATAGTATATCATGAATCTTTTTATTCCCATGATATTATAAATTTTTGATTGCATTAATTATTTTTATTCATGTGTCTCTGTTTTGGTTAGGAACTCTAACTAAAATATCATTTTTAAATGTTTTAAAGATATATTCATCTAAATATTTCTCATTAATGTCCATGTTTTAAAAATAGTTTTAAATATTTAATTATATGGACATTAATGTTTTAAAATTAAAATTTATTATAAATATTTAAAAAGTGGTATGGGACACTTTGATTCAAAAAATCTATTTTTAAACGGCTTCTTGAAAAATAGTGTGACTTTTAAATGATTTCAAGAAAAAGGGTGATATTTCTCTCAAATAGTTTTGATGATTATTTTCATCTTTGTTAATATGATTCATTATTATCGATTGAGGTTAATATGTTACAATAAATTCTTATATAATGTATTTAATGAGTAATGTTTGATTGTTTATGTGCTATTTTTATACCATTCATGGTTTGCGGATAAAGTATTGACATTTCGTATGTTAGTTTTAATACAAATGTTTATGTTATGTTTCAAATATTCATATGAGAAATGAATTGGACTTAGTAAGTGGCAAGTGGAGTCCACTATAGCTCCTCAATGCATCGGTAGGTCTCAGGAGACAATCTAGTTCCTTGGAACAAGGCCTTGACAAAATCTTATTTTTAGTCTTGGCACAAGGCCTTGACTATATAGTTATACAGTTTGGCATTATGCATTCCATCATTATGAAAGTGTCTATTGATATGGGATGTGATTATTCAATTAGTGGAATATACTTTGGAATATGTAAATGGCATTAATAGATTTTTATATTTTCCGTATTATGCTGAAGTTCAAGTTTAAAAGGATTTTGTTTTAGTTTTCTACATTTCCTTAAATGTTTATACTTATTTATGAAAGTTTCTGCAATATTTCTATCTTTACTGAGCATCTGAGCTCACCCATTTCTATGTGTTATTTTTTTCAGGATGCGTAGAAGTATATTATGACTGACCTGTAAGTATAGTATATGGGATCTCAGTGTTTTCTATGTAAATAATGTTGTTGAAGTTTTCCATTTTATGATGTAATGTAAACCCTATTATGTGTCTAGTACTTCAAAGGCTACTAAACTAATCAGTATTTCGAGACATGATATTTTGTGATCATGCCAATTATACATAATAATGCTCCAACTCTGGGCTTTTGGGGTCGGGATGTTACAGTTGGTATTAGAGAAAGTTTAGCACAGACCTTGGAATCTAGATTTAGATAAACTCTTATTAGAGAAAATAGACCTAAGATAAACTTTGAGGACTAATATATAATAAATTCATAAAATTTTTCTATTTTAGAGATTTTCTGAGTTTTTCAGGCAATACATCCTTGTCTGGATACGAGAAGGTATAGGTGGATCTGGAACAGATATACCTATGGGTAAAACCCAAAAACTCTGCTTTGAGCTAGACTCAAAAGGGAAATGGTGCACGATAACAGTCCTTGCTACACTCCTTGTTACGAAACTCCTGGTGGATATGAATAGGATAATTTACATTTTCTTTACATACTGATTTGAAGGATTTTTATATAATATGAGAATAAATTACCTTGGTTAATCCTAAGGTGTTACAAATTGAAAATATGGTGTCATGATATTCTCTAAATGATTTTATGACTACTATTACTCACACAATGCTTTCTGGTTTTAGTCAATGGCTGGATTCTAAGGAAGTCATCGTAACTTTGAGCATGATGTACAAGTTGGGAACTATGGTGTAAATGAGAAACAAAATGGAATGTTGATAGGTGTAAAAGATATCGTGTTCATGCCAAATCATTTTTCCAAAAATATGATCAACAACATATATATTAACCATCTTCAGGACTCAATAAAGTAGAGAAAAGTTATGAATGATAAGAGCTCCAGCAGTGGAGACCATATAGAAAAGAATCCTCAATTTCAATCATTGAAGAAATGTCGAAGGAGACACCCAGGAATGTGTCTCAATAGAATAAAGAAATGCTTTACGTGTGGGAAAGAAGGACATAAAGTAGATAATTGCCAAGGAAAAATGAAGAGTACTATGGAAGAAAATAAAAATGGTCCCAAGAATCCATTTACAGTCATTTTCCATAAATTTAGGGGACCTGTACATTACCCGAGTGAATTCCCTATTCTCTAGGATATTTTCTTGGTCATAGAAGAAGCTATGTGGAAATAAATGGTTAGAGAAATGTTTAAAAGTATTAGTGCTTCTTATTGATGGGATTACTTTGGAATAATTTTTTCTTGTATTTGTAACCCTGTAGTTTCTCATGTGAAAATGATATTTGAGGACGAATTATCTTCTCTATTATAGATATAGTTATAAATAACCATTTGGTTTTATATGATCATTATGTTTCAGGCAAGTACAAGTTATTATATTTTGGGATGAAAATGCAAGGTATGAGATAAAATTTGTGTTTAAATTAAGTTATGGTTATTTTGAAGAATTTATCTCATTTTGGTAATGTTATAAAATATAGTTTTTGAAAAAGGACAACAAGAAGACAGTGTGACAACCTGTTGCGTCGGACAAAGCTATGGGAATCAAACCCATAACCAGAGTGCGATTGGGATTTATCGCCTGCCATTGGACTACCTGAAGTCCCTGGTTAGTGTGACTAATTATTTTATTTAAATGATTTTATTGATCAATAATAAATTAATTTGGGATATTATGTCTTATCAAATTAATTACCTTAGTATAGGAAAATGATTTGTTGATTAAGTGATAAATGTTATTTTGGAAGATGTTCGCTCTATTGGGAACACTATATGCCTAAGAAAAATAGAATATTGTGGGACTTCATTTGAGGAGTAATGGTGGATTTTTATCTATGTTTTTATTTTGGATTTATAGTGATTTGGGTTATATATAGAAATGATTAACCTATAATAGAGAATATGTGATAAGTTAATTACTTTTAAGTATGTGACTCTAAGAGTATTCAATGTCATTTGAAGATACAATTTAACATGGAAGACTACATAAACAAATTCTTCTATGTTTTGGGTTTCAATATTAGTTTGGATTATATTGAAGTATTTTAAGGACAATTTTTTATTGAATGGTATTTATTTAACTTTGGGGTATTGTTTGTTAAATTTTATAAAATTAAGATTAGTGTTTCTTTCTATAATGGAATATCCTTATGGGGGATCATCTGATCTTGTACTAACCATTTTGGTTTTGATAAATCTCTAAAGACAAGGTAAATATATAGTTTATCCTTTTTGGATCATGTGATTCTCTAGAAGTTTATTCTATCTCTTCTGGTGTGACCATGTCATCTTGAATACTTCTCATTTGATAGTGGTATAAATTTATTAAATAATGAAACTCTACTTAAAAAGTAAGTGTATCTCTTTATGTTCTTAGTCAATCTCATAAATAAATTCCTCATCTTTATGAAATGTAACTTAAATAAAAACATATTGTCCGTTTACATTTCCTACTTAGAAAATAATGACTGTTTGTACCATCACATGTTTGTGGTTTTCTTGTTGTTAAATTTCATGTGACCATGTTTTATATCCCTCTCCATCAAAACATGAGACTTAGTTTATCTTTCATATCCATGTTTTCCTACATGGAATTCTAGTAAGGGTTATCTCGGGTGACCTTTGTACTTCTTTTTCTTTCTTTTAAAGTGATAATTTTATTTACTCTTTTTCTGATATGGGACATTCAATTATGTTCCCAAGCCCAATTTTAAAAATTGCAAGAATAAAATTTCCAAAAGGGGTAAGAATGTAACACCCCACACTTCCATAGTACGTTCCCCTTTGAATAATGTAATACCTTGCATTGTACACAACTTCAAGATTCTAACACACCGCGACCAATCAAACTAACCACTATGAATAGTAATACCCACTTTTTGAAATTTTATAAATTTTATCTTTCAAAATGGACTTCATTTTTGGATTCAGAATATCGAAATTATATTAGGGTGAATTTTTGGTATTTTTCTGTAAAATTTCAAATTTTGATGAATAGTGAAAAACACTGAGTTATAGTTTAAAACCGAATTTTTATTTAAATAATTATTTATTTTATTTAAATTTATTTTATTTCAAAATAGAGACATGATAATTATATAAGATAAATGTAATTCATTGGATTCAGTTTATAATAATTTTAGATATATAAAAATTTTATTGAACTTTTTAACAGTCTTTTACCCACCTCCTATGAGCATTTGCAAGTTTGAATAAAATATAATTTTACCGCTTCTGTGAAATGAATTTCAAAATTCTTAGAGACACGGTTGATATCAGTATGTAAAATGTGGTTCAATAAGATAAAAATAATTTTTGGTGAATAGTAACTTTTGAATTTTATTTACCACGGTTAAAATTAAATCGGGTAATTAAGGGTAAGCATGATATTATTAATACCCTAAAATAGGTCTTAATTCTATTATATAAGTGTAATTTGACAAAAAACAAACTTAGAAATAAAATATTATCCTTTAGGTCTACTTGGATTAGATTAGGAAATTTATTTTTATTTAATTCAAAGAAGAGTTAAAAGTGTTAAATTCATATCTTAATAACTAAACAATTTTTAATATAGGGTTATACATAAGATAAATTTGATTATAAATATTAATTAGAAAGAAAAAAATATTTCCTACATGATTTTATTTTATTTATATTTTTTAGATATTAAATAATTTAATTTATTTGTGACACAATGATGATGTAGTATTTACATAATTAATGAAATATTAAAATATTTGATATTATAAATATCCAAATAAATGTAATTTGAGACTTTTTATGAATTAAAATAATTTTCTGGGTTAATATGACTTATTATGGTTGGTTATATGAATTTTTTTCGAAGTAATAATTCTGTTATGAATTTAGAAAAAACTAAATACCAACTAGTGTCAAAATTGAAATAAAAGTGTTCTTAAAACAAATATTATATTATTAATTGAAATTCTATTCCTAAGAATCTACAGTTTGGCTAAAGGATTTATATAATGATAGGTGTATCAATAATGAACCACTTGGGGTTCTCTTGGAAGTATTCCGTATGTTTGTTAACCAAATAATATAAAAATACAAAGAGACGTGGTAAATGTCAAACTATTTAACTAAAAGTTAAATCTAAAAGATAAGGTTAATATAGTGAACCAAACCTGTCTAAAACATATTGGTTGAGTGGTTTTCGACCCATCCCAACCTTTTACGTTAAATAATTCATTTTGGATCCATTAGAAACTGAAACTGATTTTATTACAAAATAATATTTCAATCTTTTCCTAAGGTGCCCCTCACTCCTCTTATAAAAGGGCTCTCCCCATTCTCTCTAATTCACATCTTCAAAGCCATTTGTCTCGCCCAAACCCTGCCCAAATACCCTCTAAACTATTTTCCCTTAATCCTAGATTCCTTCCTTTAGTCAGAACTCCAAGAAATGGAGCCCTTTTGATCAAATCAAATGGAAGGTCCCTAAGAAGAGGTAAATATTTCATCACCTATTTCAAGTTCCTTTCTTATTCCACTTCCATTTTAATTGTTTTTTCCATTAAAAAATAATAACTCTATTATTTTCTGTATAATGTGATGTTATTATAAATATGTTACAACCATATTCATTATTTTATCCATCCTTTGAATGACATGTCACAATACGTGCGTAAGTACGGCTTCCCATCACCACGTTGTGGTGTAATTGTTATTCAATACATTATTTTTTGGATGGGTACTATAATGATGTGTAATTGATGTAAATAATAAATATAAAATGATAATGATTCTGTATATATGATATTACATTGAATTATATGTTATTTTAATATCAAAATAATGATATTGTCGCTCGTGCGTACATATGGATTACCGTCTCCACGAACGCGATGAGATTCATTCCCCATCTTATCCATTCAAGTCTAATTTTCATTAGATGATTAAAAATAGTATTTAAAAGACTTAATATCATTCTTAATATGAATAAAATACATCCTATCCATAAAAAATATTAATTATGTAACAAACCATATAAAGGAAAACAAATCAGTTAACACCCGAAAGAACGATAATACTAAGATATTATTAACAAAGCAATGTAAAAATATCATATATGATATCATATTAATGTATATGAATATTTTATAGTTTAATAACAATTATTTCACCATTATACATGATTTTAACCTACCCTCAACCAATAAAAAGTACAATGTAAGGGGTTTTCATATCCCTATTATTCCCATGAGATTCATGCTATATTTTCCACGACTACCTTTTGTGTGGTATATGTACTACACATGATTGTATTGTTTGTGTAATATAAATTAATTTATGGGTAGTTACATCATTATTGGATGATCCTTCTTTCATGGGGTGTATGTTTCATATGTTACCAAATTGGTAAGGTAATTTCAAATTTCAATTTCCACTCCTTGGGATTTATGCATAATTCATTGATTATTTTACTTCATGATTATGTGTGGAATAACTATTTATTATCTGTGTAGTAACATCCACTCCCCTTTATGTAGATATAATTATGATAAACATAATCACTCCATTTATAAATTCCCAAGTCATCGATGTGAACTTGATAAGAGTAATTTTAACTCAATCTCCATTTATAGAGTTAAACATCCAATTAATTTGTTTTGTTTTTATAAGAATATGTGTGAATGTCCTCTGATTGATTTACACTGAATATCCAATCATATAGAGTGTATTTATATTTTTCACACATAATTATGTAGTTTATTTATATTTAACCTAAGGATATGGTCTTTATAATAGATTTAATCTCAATTTACATTCCGTTTAGACTTTTTTGTTGTTATACACCAATTCACTTTTATATTGTGTATATATGTACTTTGACATAGTATGTAATGAATCCCTTTATTCCCATGATATTATAAATTCTTTATTACCTCAATTATTTTTATTCATGTGTCTACCTTTTGGTTAGGAACTCTAACTAAAATATCATTTTTAATTGTTTTAAAGATTTAGTGTTCTAAATATTTCTCATTACTATCCATGTTTCAAAAATGGTTTTATGTATTTATTTATATAAACATTAATGTTTTAAAATTAAAATTCTTTTTAAATTATTCAAAGTGGTATGGGACACTTTTATTCAAAAATCTATTTTTATACGGCTTCATGAAAAATAGTGTCACTTTTAAATGATTTCAAGAAAAAGGGGGATATTTCTCTCAAATAGTTTTGATGATTATTTTCTTCTTTGTAAATATACTTCATTATTCTCAATTGAGTTCAATGTTTTTCAATACAATATTATATATTGTATTGAATGAGTTATGTTTGACTTTGGATGTGTTATTTCTATACCATTCATGGTTTGTAGATATAATATTGACATTTCATATGCCAGTTTTAATACGAATGTTTAGGATATGTTTCAAATTTTCATATGAGGAATGCATTGGACTTAGTAAGTGACGGGTGGAGCCCGATATAGATCCTCAATGCATCGGTAGGTCTGATGATACAAACTTGTGTCTTGTCACAAGGCCTTGACAAAAATCTTATTTATAGTCTTGGCACAATGCCTTGACTATGTGGTTATGCAGTCTGGCATTATGAATTCCATCATTATGAAAGTGGCTATTGATATTGCATGTGATTATTCGACTAGTATAATATCCATGTGAATAAGTAAATTTCATTATTTGATTTTTATATTTGAAATATTATACTGAAGATCAAGTTTAAAAGGCTTTTGTTTAAGTTTTATACATTGACTTAAATGTTTATACTAATTTATGAATGTTTCTGCTATATTGTTATCCTTACTGAGCATCTAAGATCACACCTTTCTATGATTTATTTTTCCCAAAACGCGACAAAGTATATTATGAATGACCTATAGGGCTAGTCTATGGGATCTCAGTTTTTTCTATGGAAACAATGTTGTTGTAGTTTTCCATTTTACGATGTAATGTAAACCTTATGAATGTATCTAGAACTTCCAAGCCTACTAAACTAATCGGTCTTCCGAGACTTGATCTTTTGTGATCATGCCAATGATACATAATAATGCACCGACTCTGGGCTTCTAGGTTTGGGGCGTTACAAGTTTTGGAATTTTTTATAAGACCAAGGATTTCTGGAAGTTGGAGAGGAGGTTTTGGAGGATATTTGGATATAATTTTGTGAAGGAATAAGGTCTGATAGGAGTGAAGAGAAGAGGGAGTGATGGGGGGGTTATAGTAGAGGGGAGAAGATATTTATCAATTTTTTATTCATTAATTTTTTATTTCTCCACAAGAAAAAAAATTTAACTCTCCAATGACCATGAATAGTAATTTTATCATGTGAATTTGAAAAAAAAAATGGGCTTACATCAGCATAACATCATACATGACACTGCAATTTGTGTATTTATATTATTTTGTAAATTATGGTATTTCGAAATTCATAAATAATTCATGTATTTCAAAAAAATTTCAAAAATTAACCCCAACCATTTATCTATGTGTAGAATCTGAAAATAAAGTCTATTTTTCAAAAAAAATCTTAAATATGATTAATTAAATATTTAATTAAAATCATAATTTTTTCTAAAAAAAAAATTAAAACATTTATTTACTTATTCCAGAAAATAGGTATATTGTACTTCAACGTGAATATTATTTATATACTATAATAGTTAATTTAACTATTCATTATGGTATATCTCTATTCATAAGGGTATGTTACTATATAAAAGGGTGGGTTACTATTCACCCAAAAATATTTTTTCCTTATCGGCAATCAAATAACAAACTGATCACAAATGTGTATGCCAGATTTTCAAAATTCACTTCACAAAAGTGAAAAACATATGTTTAATGGTCACATAGAACATAGTAGTTCATTAATTTGTGATTTCATGTGATTATGACATGTTTATAAGAAATTAATTAACATTGAAAAACATTGGTTCGTTACATTCTCTCCTCCTTAAAAAAATTCATCCTAGAAATTCACAAAATGTTACCTAAAAAGATTTGGGTATTTCTTCAACATAAGCTCCTCAGGATCCCATATTTCCTCTTTCATCTTATGGTTCCTCCAAATAACCTTTACCGGATGAGTCTTTTGATTTCTCAATACTTTTTCTCTGGTATCTAGAATCTTGATAGGCTCTTCACAATAAGACAGATCGAGATCAAGATCTATTTCTTCCTAGGTGAGTAGATGTGTGGGGTCTGGCATGTATATCCTTAAAATTGACATGTGTAACACATTGTTAACATTGGAGTGACTTGGCAGTATTTCCAAATAGTAATCTATGACACCATTTTGATTCATAATTTCAAAATGTTTGTTGTACATGAGACATAATTTTCCCTTCTTCGCAAATTGTATAATACCCTTCCATTGAGTCACCTTTAAGAAAACATGATCTCATTCTAAAAATTACAAATCCTTCCTTCAATTTTCATCATTGCTCTTTTTCCTAATTTGATATATTTTGACACAGGCTGGGATAATCTTCACCTTTTGAGTTGTTTCTTCAATAAGTTCTAGGCCTATTATCTTTCTTTCACCAACATCATCACAACAAGTTGGTGTACAACATCTTTTTCTATAAAATGCTTCATATGGTTCCATCTAAATACTTTAATGGAATATATTTTTATAGAAAAATTCTATGATAGGTAAATATGGATACCACTTTCCTAGAAATTCAAGGTAACAAGAACTCAACATGTCTTCCAAAGTTTGAATTGTTTGTTATGATTGTTCATCAGTTTATGGGTGGTAGGTCATGCTCAAATGAAGATCATTATCTAGGAATTCTGAAGAAATTTCTAAAATTGTGGTGTAATGGGGATCACGATCTGAAACAATGGATAAGGGTACACCATGGATTCTTACAACTTCATTAATATATAGTCTTGTTAAAATTTGAAGTGGTAAATCTTCTCTTATAGCAAGAAAATGTGGTTATTTTTTAAGAAGCTCAACAATGACCCATATCACATCATTCATTCTTGGAGTATTTGGTAGTCCCATGACAAATTCCACTATAATATCATCACATTTCTACATAGTAATAGGAAGGGGTTTCATGACTCCACCAGGACATTGTCTTCTACCATTCACCAATTGACACATAAAAACATGTGGACACATAATCAGCAATATCCCTCTTCATGTTTTCCAACAAAAAAATCTCCTTTATATCTCTACACATCATTGTGCTACCACAGTGTATAGAAAAATTAGATCTATGAGCATCATCCAATTGTTCCCTCTTTATCTCAGGAATAGAAGGAACACAAAGCCTCTTTCTGAATTTCAAAATGATATATTCATATATGATGTCGGTCAACTTACCATCATTTATAGATTTAATTTTTTTTTGAAACTACTCATCATCAGCCTGAGAATAGTTTATCTTTTTCATTAAAGAAGGTTTGGACACCATTTGAAAAATTTATGATGTGTTACATTCCTTGATAATTCCCATATCTATATTTACTAGATCCATGAACAAAGGATCCCTTTCAACTCTCATCTTGTTCTGAACTCCATAATCCTTTCTGATCAAAGCATATGCTACCTTATTTTCATTCCCTGAGTTGTAGTGTACTATGTAATAATAATATTGGAGTAGCTCAATCCATCTCCTTTGTCTCAGGTTTAGTTCTTTTGGTGAGAATATATATTTCAAACACTTCTGATCTGTATATATCTCTCATTTTTCACCATAGAGGTAATGTCTCAAAAACGTCATAGAAAATATTACCACTACTAACTCAAGATCATGAGTTGGATATATTTTTTCATAAACTTTTAGCTTCTTATATTCATAATAAATCCCTCGATCATTCAACATAAGGACACAGCGAATTCCATTCATTGATAAATCTCTATAGATAACAAACCCACCATTTCTCGATGTTTGGGTAAGGATCAAATCATTCACTAACCTCCACTTCAATTCTACAAAACATTCTTAACATTCCTTTGTCTATATAAACTTATCCCCTTTTTTGTGATATTGGTCATTGGGTTTTCTAAATGGGTGAAAAACTGAATGAAAGAAAATAACATACTAAACCAATAAGACTGTTTTCCTCATTTACATTCATTGGAGTATGCCATTCTTGAACAACATTTTTATTCATTGGACCTACAGATATTCCATCCATAGAGACAATGTATCCCATAAAGGAAACTGATTGGAGCCAAAAATCACACTTTCTTAACATCCCATATAATTTATTTCTTATAAGTGTCTTTAGAATATTTCCCAAGTGATTTCCATAATATTCATGGATTTTAGAGTATACCAGGATATAATCAATAAACACCAGTACAGATTCATCATGATATTCCTCGAAAAATCTATTAATTAGATCCATGAAAACATATGGTGAATTATTTAGTCCAGAAAGCATTACTTTAAACTCATAATGCCCAAACATGGATTGAAATTCTATTTTTGGAATGTCTACCTACATAACAAGCAACTGATGATATCTAGATCAAAGATAAATCTTTGAAAAATATTGGGCTCCATGAATTTAATTAAATAAATCATCAATTCATTGAAAAGGATAATTATTATTTATTGTAATAGAATTGATTTCCCAATAATAAATGCACAATATCATGTATCCTTATTTTTACTTGAAAAAGATGATAGGGTCTCCCCATGGAGAAACATGAGGTTGAATAAATCCTTTATCACTCAATTCCTATAGTTATTTCTTTAGTTCCACTAACTCCATAGTGGCCATTCAATTTGTGGACTTTGATATGGGTCTTGAAAAAAGAATTATGTCAGTGGAAAACTGAATTTCCCACTCTGGAGGATGTCCCAGTAAATCCTCTGGAAAGACGTCAACATATTCATGAACAATAGGTACATCCTATATCTGTACATTCATTTCCTCACCCATATTTATTTCATTCCCTTCCTCCACAATAATTGAATTCTGTAGATCTACTGGGGATGGATTTAGATGTGAATAAAATGGTGAGGTTTATTCTCTAAAAATAATGTATTCAACACCATTCTCAAAAATTATAAATTCATTATTCTTGTATTAAATCTTCACATCATAATTTGATATCCAATTCATAATGGGAATTATATCATAGTCAACCATTTCTATGATGATATGGTTAGAATATAAATCACATGTATGTGTCATAAGGGGGACTAATAGACACACCTATGTAGCACTGATAAAACCACTAGGGGTTTCAACTAATAACTCCTTTATTAAATCAAATTGAGCATATCTAATTTTCATGGAAAACTGGGAATATATAATTGAATACATCAATCCAGAATTGTAAAGACCCGTAAATTTCATGGAATTTTTTTTAAAATTATTTGAGATTTTACGAGTACGTAGTTTCTGACGGTACCTAATTCTGAGGCCCGGTGTGCCTGGAATCAATTTTCTAAGTTTAGCGTGGGTACGTTCAGTGAACAAACGAGCGGTTTTTCCTAGATTTTGAACCGGTGCTCGGAATCAAAATTCGAGGGCACCGATGAAATCGCAGCACCGGTAATTGCTTAAGAAGACCTTTTCTGGAGTTGTGTTTGATCATGAAGAGTTGTTAAAAAATGTGGATTAAGAATTAAGTGAAATAAGTTGTGTTACAATTTTTTACTTAAAAGAGGTTAAATCCCATGTGTGGGAGTTGGGGTGGGACCCACTAAAATCCTAACTCTTGGTAGGATATTAGTGAGGTGGGGTCCACATGAGCCCCCACCTTTTCAAATTATTTAACCCCTATAAACCTCCCATGTATTAAATGTTGTGGCTACACTCTTCCACATTAATTCATGCCAACTAAACTCACTATTAATTTAGACAATTCAAGACTTATTAATTAAGTGAGTTTAGGTTTTAGAATTTTAAAATGTTGGAAACGGTAATAAAATAAGGCAAAGGCCTTATTTTATTTTGGTTGCTTCGTTGTGTTGAGAGAGGGAGAGTTATACACTTTGAAGAACTTCATCTTCCTCCTTGAAGAACGCGAAGAACGCCGACATGTCGTTCCATCTTCTCTCCACTTCAAAGAAAGGGAGACGTCACTTCCTCCTCGGACAATCTCCGTAAACGTATACAGAGCCTCACCCCGTGACGCCGTCTTCCATGATACAAGCTTCCGCGAACTTCTTCGAGGTAGAGGTTTTATCGTCGTTCTAGTTTTATTTTGACGTTTGTCATTAATAAATTGGACACCTGTTATCAATTTAATGGGAGGAGGTCGGACTGCACAAACACGGCCGATCCTCCTCCCCTTTGTTGTTGTTCACCGTCGTGGTTTGGAACGGAGGTGGCGCAGTGAAACGGAACCACTCAGGAATGAGGGAAACCGCGGCGAAGGAACGCGGCGCTATCGCGCTGCGTCGGTGAGGCCAAAAGAGGCCTCGACCGAAGTCGGGCCGCAGCGGAGGAGCGCGGCGCTATCGCACCGCGCCGGAGCACTAAAAGGTCGCGGCCGGGGTGGGACACGGTGGAGGGGCATGGCATCATCACGGCGTGTCAGCCGAAGAGGATCCGTGGCGGTTCGACATAGGCGGTCGGCCTCGGCCGACCGCCGACATCCAGAGGAGGCGGGACCTGCGGGTCCAGCGGTGACACACCGGCCGGCCAACATGGTCGGCCGTTCAGGAATTCTGGGGGTTGTAACCTCCGACGGCAGAGAGGGGCGGGCCCCTCCACGTGGGGGACGCTGTTCAAAAATGATGGTGGCAGCGCCCCCCCCCCCCCCTTCCGCGTCCGCTCAGTGTGCGGGCGCCCGCACTGGGCCGGACCCAGACCGGGCCCAAACCCCCTATTTCCGGACAGATCCGTTCAAACGCTCGTAACTTGGGCTACGGACCTCCGAACGACGCACTGTCAGTTGCATAGAAATCCTTGGATCGATATGGTCGTTTTGGTATATTACACTCAGGGTTTCGGAGAACTTTGGGTACAGCCAGGTTGGTTCGAACACGAAACTAACTGGGCCCTCGGAACGGAAACACTTATAACTTGAGCTCCGGATGTCCGATTGGCGTGTCGTCGCCTTTGTTGGATTCCTATTAGTGAGACAGTTATTTTGGATTACTCCTATTGAGGTTTGGACGCAGTTGGAGTATGTTTGGTTTGGTTATATCTTAAAAACCAACCGGGCCCCTGGGACGAAAAAGCCAATAACTCTCAGACCAGGCGTCCAATTGACGCGTCATCTGTCGCGTTGAGTTCCTATTGACGAGACGGAACTTTGGGATACATCAACTCCGGAATTCGTGTCAGTTTATGTATCGATCCCCTTGGATCATGTAGTGGACCCTCTCAGAATCGAGCATGTTGTGTGCAGGAACCCTAGAGCTGGCTGCGACTGTGACGACGATGACGACTGTACTGGGATCCTCCGTGGGTTCGGCAGCGACGACGACCGTACTGGAATCCTCCGTGGGTTCGACGGCGATGACTACTGTTCTTGTATCCTATGTGGGTCCGGCAGTACTTGACTACTGTTCTTGTATCCTATGTGGGTCTAGCAGTATTTGACTCTGTACTTGTATCCTATGTGGGTTCGGCAGAGTAGCTGGTCTTGTATCCTTTGTGGGTCTGATAGCTTAGCTGGTCTTGTATCGTATGTGGGTCTGACAGCTTAGATGAATCAATGGCTACATCTGATCATCTCTTTCACTTTACGAAGAGTATACCTGTGTGAGATGAGTCTTGACTTGCAATCATTATCATTTATATGATTTGTGTGCTTTCCTTTGTGGATTGGGTTGCGATTTCCTATGTGGAATGGGTTATGTTTTCCTATGTGGACTGGATTGTACTTGGGCTCGTGTGCTAGAGCCCAGTTGGAATTGATCACTTAGGTATATATATGGGCATATACCTAAGTAGAGTTGGTTGTTACTTTGATATTGTATCTTTCCTTTATGGTTTATCCTTCGTGGATTCTGAGATACCTTCGGGGGTCTCGGGGTCCCTACTGAGTAGCGTATACTCACCCCTGCATGGGCTATGCCCGCACTATGTTGTGTTGGATGTAGACGACAGACAGTGCTGATCGAGGTGGGAGCTCGTGGAGTTGGACGGTACCTGAAGGTGGATCACTGGACGGGACGTACTCGGAGTGGATGGTTGGAGCCGAGGAGCAGAGGATACTGTCTGTACCCACCCTTTAAGTGGGATTTCCAGAGGACGGCTCGGACTCACTGGTTTACTTTTCGGTTGTTGTACTTTCATTTTAGTTGTACTTTACTTACAGTTGGGTTTGTATTATGGCCCATTTACTTTTCAGCACTTACTTTTGTACTCAGTTTACTTAGTGTTTACTTCAGCATGCATACTCTGTGGTGTTTGTTTACTTTCTAAAGGAAATGCCTTACTTTTTATCGGGATTTATGCCTTTGGTACTATTCTCCAGCCCCTGGCGTATGGAAGTCGGGCTTGGGGTAGTCACAGCACGGGCCCCGAGGACGGGTCGTGACAAATTGGTATCATAGGAGTTCGGTTCTACCGCAGAACTCAAGACTCTGATCTTTCTTCTATGTGAAGAAATAGTGTTAAGGGTATTGAGAGTGGTTATTAGTCCAGGGAGTCCAGTGTTGGTGCGACGGCCGACGTATCCATACACCAGGACCCTGACTTCTGATTTCTGACTCAATGCACGAAAACATTGATTACATGTGTGTTTCAAAAGTTTTCTTTTTGAATACTTTGTGTCAGCTCACCAGGTATACTGTTTTGACCGTGGCGCACCTGTTTCTTTTCAGGATGGCCCCACGATGACAGCCAGCTAGGGTTCCGATCTTGGTGTGAGACGACAGCCCACCGAGTGACGAGGCCTCGGTGCAGGGCCCTATTATAGCGGAGGCACCGGTGGTACCTTTACCCGTCGAGCCACCGATGCCACCAGCCCCAGCCGCTGAGAGTGCATGTTTCCTTAGTGCACTTCATGAGTTTCAGCATCAGAGACCACCCAGGTTCCATGGGGAGATGGACCCTCAGGCAGCTGAGGATTGGCTGGAGGTTGTTGTATGAGTTTTCAGGTTAGTGGGGACACCAGCTGACCTCATGGTGATCCTTGCAGCGAGTCTCCTGCACGCGGTAGCAGGTAGATGGTGGAGTATGATTCTCCAGGTGCACGACAAGGCATCTCTTCTTTGGACGGACTTCAAGAGCCTCTTCCACTCAGAGTTTGTTCCAGCCACCCTCCATGCGGTGCGCATTCGGGAGCTACTACAGTTACGGTAGGGTAGCATGACAGTAGCCCAGTACTCAGTGAGATTTACCGATCTCTCACGCTATTCCACAAACATGGTACGGGACCCATTCTTCCAGGCCCGGACATTCGAGCAGGGACTGAGGCATGAGATCAGGGCATCGATGATCTCCCTTAGCATTCCGACGCAAGCAGGAGTACTGGAGTGAGCCCTTCTTGTATAGATCTTTCTTACTGAGCCTACACTAGCAGCGAGACCTACCGTAGGGTGGGACATAGCAGAGTCTTCTGCAGCTGGCAGTTGACAGATGTCACAGGGGTCCAAGCGGACCAGACCATCAGGCGGATGACCTCAGGATACTGGCTCGGAGGTGTGGGGCACACGCAGTAGATCCAGTTATACGAGAGGCAGACAGTGCTATATATGCGGCGGACAGGGCCACATGGCTCGGGACTGTCCGACCTGCCATGCAGAGGAGCAGCCGACAGTTGAGGGACCAACCAGGCAGAGGCATAGGTTCAACCGTGGCAGTCTGCAGGGAGTAGGCGGAAGAGGTAGAGGATCTGTCCGAGCAGAGGGTGGTGGACGACGCTTTGAGGCTCTACCACCACCACCAGGAGGTCCACCCCGACCACAGGGAGCTGGCAGATAGAGATAGGCCCAGCTCCAGGTAGTGGAGGCCTACGACCACAGCGCACCAGAGATGATTCAAGGTACTATATGTGTCTACTCCACCCTTGCTGCAGTTCTTATAGACACAGGAGCGAGTCATTCTTTCATTGTCGTTGCCTTTGTTCGGAGCTCGGAGATTCCGACGAAGCTGTTGGCTCAATCCTTACGTCTAAAGACTCCTACGGGAGCAGACTCGACGATTACGCACTAGTGTCGGTAGTGTGAGCTTACTCTAGGAGGTGAGAAATTCAGTTGGGATCTTCTTATAGTCACGTCAAGGCCTTAAGACGTCATCTTGGGAATAGATTGGTTATCTACGGTCCATGCTCAGATCGACTGTATTAGGCGCAATGTGCGGTGTGTCCGTACCGATGGGAGCAGGTTCACCTTCACTGGCGAGAAGGGAGCCTTTGCAGTGCAGTATGGACTCACGCAGAGGAGAGGACAGCCGATCACTCATCAGTTGGCTAGCCTCATCCTAGGGGCATTTGACGTGTGGAGTCTGAGTTTCCCTATTGTGGTGGATCATTATGCGGATGTTTTTCTTGACGACGTTCCAAGACTACCTTCTCGCAGAGAGGTAGACTTCTATATTGACATGTACCCTGGGACAGCCTCGATATCTAATCCAGGATATCGGATGGCTCCCGCTGATCTTCTAGAGCTACGGGTACAGCTGGAGGACTTTCAGGGCAAGGGATTCATTTGACCCAGTTTTTCACCCTGGGATTCCCCAATTTTGTTCGCCAAGAAGGCGGATTGGAGCTTGCGACTGTGTGTCGATTACCGTCGCCTGAACCAGGTGACTGTGAGGAATAAGTATCCAATTCTGAGAATCAACTACCTCTTCGATCAGCTCAATGTATCACGATGGTTCTCGAAGATAGACCTCAGGTCAAGTTATCATCAGCTCCGAGTTCGAGACAAGGATGTGCAGAAGATGGCCTTCAGGTGTCGGTATGGCCACTATGAGTTCTTGGTTATGCCTTTCGGCATAACCAACGCTCCAGTAGTGTTCATGAGTCTCATGAACAGGATCTTCCATCCTTACCTCGATTGATTTGTCGTAGTCTTCATGGACGATATATTGATTTACTCGACTACTGAGGAGTAGCACGCCCACCACTTGCGGGTTTTACTAGATACACTCCGAGAGCACCAGCTTTATGGTAAACTCTTGAAGTTCTAGTTCTGGATTCGAGAGGTCCACTTCTTGGGACACTTCATCTCTGAGATGGGAGTTGTAGTGGATCCTGCGAAGATTGATGCAGTGCTAGCTTGGGAGCCAACCAGGAGTGTAACGGAGGTACGGAGTTTCCTAGGTCTGGCTAGGTACTATCAGATATTTGTGGTAGACTTATCCAAAGTTGCAGCACCACTTTCAGCTTTGAAGAAGAAGGGGAAACCCTTCGTGTGGTCAGATAGATGTCGACAGATCTTCTAGGAGCTGATACAGATATTGACCAGTGCACCCATCTTGAGGCTACCGGAGTAGGGAGTAGGGTACGTAGTCTACTGCGATGCATCAGAGACTGGACTCGGGTGTGTCCTGATGTAGGAGCAGGTAGTGATCGCCTATGGATCACGACAGTTGAGGCAGCACGAGCAGAACTACGCTACCCATGACCTGGAGTTAGTAGCAGTAGTCTTCGCTCTGAAGATGTGGCGGCACTATCTGATGGGCGAGTGCTTTACAGTCTATTCTGACCACCAGAGTCTCAGGTACATCTTCTTGCAGAAGGACCTGAATCTGAGATAGAAGTGATGGCTCGAGTTCCTCTAGGACTATGACTTTGAGATAGTATATACTCCTGGAAAGGGGAATGTTGTAGCCGATGCTCTCAGCAGGAGTATGGGAATTCAGCTACTTAGAGAGGCGACGGAGCAGCTAGCCGCTTTGCAGATATCCTTCATAGATAGAGATGGGGCAGCCTTTCTACAGTCACTCACTGTCACACCTCCACTTCTCCAGTAGGTCAGGGAGGCACAGTGTGGGGACGTTGACTGTGAGACTCGACGTGTACAGATATCCTCAGGATAGGCACCTGATGGATTCTCTGTAGGAGGAGAGCACGTTCTCCTTTTTAGAGTACATACCATGGTACCAGCTGCATTACAGGAGGAGGTGTTGAGGTAGTTTCACACTTCCCCTTTAGCGGTATATACAGGAGTGGAAAAGATGTACCAGGATCTTAGACAATAGCACTAGTGGCCGGGTATGAAGAAGTTTGTGGCAGAGTTTGTTTCTCGTTGCCTCACCTGCCAACAGGTGAAGGCGGAGCACCAGGTACCAGAAGGCTTGGTACATCCCTTGGATGTCCCGTAGTGGAAGTGGGATGGGATATCTATGGATTTAGTGACTGGACATCCACATACTTCCAGAGGAAACGACTCCATTTGGGTGATCGTCGACTGACACACCAAGTCGGCCCACTTCTTACCCATCAGAGAGCTGGTCTCAGTGGAGAGCATGGGACATCTCTATGTTCAAGAGATTATACGACTTCATGGTGTGCCATCATCTATCGTCTTTGATCGAGATGCTTTCTTTACTTCCCGGATTTGGAAGGGGTTGTAGGAGGCATTTGGGACGCAGCTACGCCTGAGCACCACCTTTCACCCTTAGACGGATGGTCATACAGAGAGGACCATTCAGACTCTCGAGGACATGCTCCGTGCATGTGTTATGGACTTTGGTCGTAGTTGGTAGGATCACCTACCTTTGGTGTAGTTTGCATACAACAACGGCTACCACTCCACCATCAGGATTGCACCATACGAGGCATTGTACGGCCGACCTTGAAGATCACCTATGTGCTGGACATACCCTAGGGAGTCAGCACTTGTGGGAACAGAGATGGTCCAGGCCACGACAGAGAAGGTCCAGGTCATCCAGAAGCAGATGAGGACAGCTCAGAGCCGACAGAAGTCTTATACTGACAGGAGGCGGAGAGCACTAGAGTTTGAGGATGGCAACCACGTTTTCTTACGGGTCTCACCTCGGCGTGGATTACGGAGATTTGGCCGGGGCGGCAAGTTATCTCTGCACTTCATCGGACCATTACAGGTTCTCAGCAGGATGGGTGAGGTGGCTTATCGCCTGGATCTACCACCTCAGTTACACCGGGTGCACGACGTCTTCCACATATCTCAGCTGAGGAGATACGTGCATGACCTGATGCATATCATCGACCATGGGGAGCTGGACATTGATGACGGGGTGAATTTTGTGGAGGTCTCGGTGAAGATCAAGAATCGATAGGAGCGGGTCCAACGTGGGTGGTCGATTCCTCTAGTACGCATCAGGTGGTAGCACGGGAACCACCAAGAGAGCACTTGGGAGTGGGAGGCTCAGAAGCATGCTCAGTACCCTCATTTGTTTCCCTAGTTTGTGATGTATCTTTATGGGGACGTAAAGCCCTGAGGTGGGAGTAATTTAAAGACCCATAAATTTCAAGGAATTTTTTTAAAAAAATTATTTAGGATTTTACCAGTATGTAGTTTCTGATGGCACCTGATTCTGAGGCCCGGTGTGCCCGGAATCAATTTCTGAAATTTAGCTCGAGTACGTTCAGTGAACGAATGAGTGGGTTTTTCTAACTTTTGAACCGGTGCTCGGAATCAAAATCTGAGGGCACCGATGAAATCGCAGCACCGGTAATTGCTTAAGAATACCTTTTCTAGAGTTTTGTTTGCTCGTGAAGAGTTGTTAAAAAATGTGGATTAAGAATTAAGTGAAATAAGTTGTGTTACAATTTTTCACTTATAAAAGGTTAAATCCCATGTGTGGGAGTTTGGGTGGGATCCACTAAAATTCTAACTCTTGGTAGGATATTAGTGAGGCGGGGTCCACACGAAACCCCACCTTTTCAAATTATTTAACCCCTGTAAACCTCCCATGTATTAAATGTTGTGGCTACCCTCTTCCATATTAATTCATGCCAACTAAACTCACCATTAATTTAGACAATTAAAGACTAATTAATTAAGTGAGTTTAGGTTTTTGAATTTTAAAATGTTGTCAAAGGTAATAAAATAATTCAAAGGCATTATTTTATTTTGGTTGCTTCGTTTTGTTGAGAGAGGGAGAGTTCTACACTTTTAATAACTTCATCTACCTCCTTGAAGAACGCGAAAAATGCCGACACGCCGTTCCATCTTCTCTCCACATCAAAGAAAGATAGACGTTGCTTCCTCCTCGGACGATATCTGTTAGCATATACGGAGCCTCACCCCGTGACGCCGTCTTCCATGACGCAATCTTCCATGAACTTCTTTGAGGTAGGGGTTGTATTGTCGTTCTAGTTTTATTTTGACGTTCGTCATTAATAAATTGGCCGCCTATTATCAATTTAGCGGGAGGAGGTCAAACCGCACAAACACGGCCGATCCTCCTCCCCTTTGTTGTTGTTCACTGTCGTGGTTTGGAACGGAGGCGGCGCAGTGCAACGACACCACGCGGGAACGTGGGAAACCGCGACGAAGGAACGCGGTGCCGTCACGCCGCGCCGGTGAGGCTGAAAGAGGTCGCGGCCGAAGCCGGGCCGCGACGGAGGAGCACGGCACCGTCGCGCCACGCCAGAGCACTAGGAGGCTGCGGTCGGGGTGGGTCATGGCGGAGGGGCGCGGTGCCCTCCCGCCGCGCCGGCCGAAGAGGAGTCGCGGCTATGGCCTCGGCGGTTCGACAGAGGCGGTCGGGATCGGCCGGCCACCGACACCAGTAGGAGGCGAGACCGGTGGGTACCGCGGTGGCACACCGGCCGGCCAACATGGCCGGCCGTTTGGGAAGTCCGGAGGTTGTAACCCCCGAAGACAGACAATGGAGGGGCCCTCCACGTGGGGGACGCCATTCAAAAATGATGGGGGCAGCGCCCCCCCCCCCCCCCCCCCCCCCCCTTCACGTCCGCTCAGCACGCGGGCGCTCGCACCGGGCCGGACCGGCCATGCCGGGTCGGCCGCCCTCGCCGGGTCGGGCAGCCCTCACCGGGTCAGGCTGCCCACACCGGGTCGGACCCCCGTGTTGGGCCGGACCGCACTGGCTGGGTCGGGCCGCACCCAACCAGGCTGGACCCAGTTCGGGCCAACCCAGGGGGTATTGGGTCGGGTCGGACCGGGCCCAAACCCCATGTTTCCGGACAGATCCGTTCAAACGCCCATAACATGGGCTACGGATCTCTGAACGACGCACCGTCATTTGCATAGTGATCCTTAGATCGATTTGGTCGTTTCGATATATTACACTCAGGGTTTCAAAGAACTTTGGGTATGGCCGGGTTGGTTCGAACACGAAACCAACTAGGCCCTCGGAACGGAAACACTTATAACTTGAGCTCCGGACGTCCGATTGACATGCCGTCGACTTTGTTGGATTCCTCTTAGTGAGACGGTTCTTTTGGATTACTCCACTCAAGGTTTGGATGCAGTTGGAGTACGGTCGGGTTGGTTATATCTTAAAAACCAATCGGGCCCCTGGAACGAAAAAACCAATAACTCTCAGACCGGGCATTCGATTGATGTGTCGTCTCTCGCGTTGAGTTCCTATTGAAGAGACAGAACTTTGGGATACATCAACTCCGGACATCGTGTCAGTTGATGTATTGACCCCCTTGGCTCGTGGAGCAGACCCTCCCAGAATCGAGTATGCTGTGTGTGGGAACCCTAGAGCTGGCTGCGACTGTGACGACGATGACGACTGTACTGGGATCCTCCATGGGTTCGGCAGTGACGACGACTGTACTGGAATCCCCCGTGGGTTTGACGATGATGACTATTGTTCTTGTATCCTATGTGGGTCCGGCAGTACTTGACTACTATTCTTGTATCCTATGTGGTTCCGGTAGTATTTGACTCTATACTTGTATCATATGTGGGTCCGGCAGAGTAACTGGTCTTGTATCCTTTGTGGGTCTGACAGCTTATCCGGTCTTGTATCCTATGTGGGTCCGACAGCTTAGATGAATCAGTGGCTACATCTGATCATCTCTTTCACTTTACAAAGAGTATACCTATGTGATCTGATTCTTGACTTGCAATTATTATCATTGATATGATTGTTGTGCTTTCCTGTGTGGATTGGGTTGTGATTTCCTATGTGGAATGGGTTATGTTTTCCTGTGTGGATTGGATTGTACTTGGGCTCGTGTGCTGGAGCCGAGCTGGAATTGATGACTTAGGTATATGTATGGGCATATACCTAAGTAGAGTTGGTTGTTACGTCGAGATTGTATCGTTCCTTTGTGGTTTATCCTTTGTGGATTCTGATAGACCTTCGGGGGTCTCGGGGTCCCTACTGAGTAGCATATACTCACCCATGTACGGGCTATGCCCGCACTACGTTGTGTTGGATGCAGATGATGGACAACGCTGATCGAGGTGGGAGCTTATGGAGCTGGATGGTACCTGGAGGTGTATCACTGGATGGGACGTACTCGAAGCGGACGGCTAGAGCCGAGGAGCAGAGGAGACTATCTGTAGCCACCCTTCAGGTGGGATTTCCAGAGGATGGCTCGGACTCACTGCTTTACTTTTCAATTGCTATATTTTCATTTCAGTTGTACTTTACTTACAGTTGGGTTTGTATTCTGGCCCATTTACTTTTCAGCACTTACTTTTGTACTCAGTTTACTTAGTGTTTACTTTAGCTTGCGTACTCGGTGGTGTTTGTTTACTTTATAAAGGCAATGCCTTCCCTTTTATCGAGATTTACACCTTTGGTGCTAGTCGCCAGCCCCTGGCCTATGGAAGGCGGGCTTGGGGTAGTCACGGCACGGGCCTCGAGGATGGGTCATGATAAGAATCAAATAATGTATTGGATATGTTGGATGAAACGATCAATGTACCTGCAACAACATCATTAGGAACATTAACCTCCACGGTTGTGACCGCATAAGCTAGGACTTGATCCTTTACCCTTATTTGGGGAATGTTTCCCTGACGCTTAGGACATTCATATCGATAATATATCATCTTCATTCAATTATAGCAGAGAACATTGGTTTCTTCTTTCTTCAACATTCAATCATGATCTCAGTGGCCTTTTTCTCCTCACTTTTAACAAAATCACATTCTCTTCGGGCATGTGCCATGGTGATTCATTCCCCAATTACTATCGGATGGAAATTCAACTCTTCCATTATTCCACATTTACTTATTTCCTTTTCCAGAGTTTTCAACAGCCATATTCATTTCATGTTTTCTTTTAATGTCATCAGATTTATAAAATTCCTTTTCTATCCTGATATCACTTGAGACTATATGTTCATATGTTGAGAAACATTGTAAAACTAGAGCCCCTCAGATGAATGGTTTTAAACCATCAAAGAATTGATCAATTTTTCTCCTTGGATTACGTATGCAGTCTGGGGCATGTCTCGCCTGCCTTGTAAAGGTGGCTTCATATTAGGAAAAATTTTCATCCTCCTTCTGCCTTAGATTCAAGAATTTCCTCTCCGTATATACTCTCTATTCACAAGGGAAATATTTTTGTTTTAAGATTTCCTTAAAATAACTTTATTCCATCTCTTCTATTTTTTCCTCCTCCATTGTGTTTTGGATTAACGACTGCCACTAATCCACATCACCCGATAGATGATAAATTTCCATGAAAACCTTCCCCCTTTCATTACATCCCAAAGCATGAAATATCTTCTCTAGGGAACATATTCACTGCTTTGCTACAAATGGGTTTGTAGTCCCATTGAACAATGGAGTTTGTTGTTGCATAAAACGATCTGACATAGCTCCTCCACATGGTGGATTCAGATGCTCTATATAGGTATGGTTATTGTTCATAATCTGAGTAAGTTTTCCCAGTATAGTTATGAGTTTCTCGGCACCATTCACTACACCAAATCCAAAATCATTATCTTGCATTGGAGGGAAATCCTTACAGGGGACACATGTGTTTGTGTTATTTACATTCCTTCCACTAGGCACCATTTCTATATGAAAACATACACTAGATTAGGTTATGAATCATAATGTATAATCTTAACATAACAAAATATTTATCATAAATTGAGATCCTTCGCATGGCTAATCCCATAATTGCAAAAATGGTTTCTTTGAGGAAATATTTACATTTTAATCCTTAATAATGGCTTGTAAATAAAATGTGAATTATCCTAAGCATATCCCCTGGGAGTGTTGTAACCAAGAGTGTTGCAAGGCCTATTGTCATGTTCCAGGATACCCGGGGTCAAGCCCAATAGTCTTTATCATAGCTTTCACTCTTAGGTACATCTGTACTAGAGCCACCTCTAACTACTCGTATCCAGACAGGGTTGTATTTCTTGAAAGTCCTACAAAATATATTACTTACAAAAATACCAAGACATTATTGTATGTTTATCTTCAAATACTACCTTAAGGACTCTTCCGTAATCTACATTTTCCAAATCAAGTTCCCGTGTTTTAAACTAAATGTTCTTTGATACCAACGTTAAGGACCTGACCCAAGTTTCCCAGAGCCAGAGCCTTATTGGATTACATAGTCATATAAACAAGGAATATACATCCCAAAGGACCAATTAGTTTAGTATTATTGGAAACAAGGTACATAGATAAGTTCAACATTACTACTTTATATAAAAAAACTATAATTTATTCCATTAGAAATATCCATGCCTCCTAGATTATGCTAGCAAGTCATTTATAATTTACTTCTTCATAACCTGTGAAAATGAATCCTAATAAATGGGTTTTCTCAAATTCTCAGAAAGAGTATGTAATACAGCGAAAGATATCATAAATATTAGACATTGTGAATAATTGAAAACACATGCCTTAAAAAACATGAACTTAATACGCTAGAAATATGAGTTGAGAAAATATTTCCATAACATAACATGTTCATGGGTATTATACTAATCTAATAACTACATGTATGATCAATACTATTTTCATAATGAGGGAATTCATAATGTGGGACAACATAACTATACGATCAAGGCCTCGTTCCAATACCATAAATAATCATTTTGTCAAGGACTTGTGCCATGAACATAGTTTGTCTCATGAGACCTACTGATGCACTGAGGGGCTATAGCGGGCCCCAAATGAAACATATAAGTCCAATGAATTACTTATACGAATGAGGATAAACATAAACAAAATATACATTCATATTGAAATTAATATATGAAATGAAAATAAAATTCCATGAACATTAAGCATAAATACTAACCATTCGGAGTAAATTGTGGAATGATTTTAAGATAGCACATCCACAGACAAAGTAATCATACACCAATAAATTAAATATTGTGGATGATTAATGGAATATTAATCCAAATAATACATAATAATCAATATGAGTGTTGAAAAAGAATATGATACTCTTATAAAATCTTTGAGTAAATCATGAGATTAAAACACTTTTACTTTGATAAGAAAAGATATTTTGGAAAAATATTTGTATAAAATAAAAAGGGAATTAAGATTGTATTCTCATAAAAAATACAGCAATTTTATAAAGAAAATTGTTTCAAAAAAAATATTATAGAGTTCCCTTGATAATAGGTAAGAATTAGATAAATTCCATTGGATCAGGCTTGTATTTCGAAAATAATTTCATAAGTTTCTTTTAAAAAGTGTAACCATCCATAAAATAAGGAAATATTCTGGTTTGTAAACATATATATAACCCACCTAAATAAATTTTCAGTAGTACATAACAATACACAAGAGTTTCATTGGTGTAATTAGACAATAAAAGTAACACGAATTAAAATTAATGTTTGGGTGGAAAAACACTTACCTTAAATCCGAATGTTTTCTACTATTGAACTTAAGCTCCTAGAATATGAAATTATACATATTAATAACCTATTTATGATCCTATTAGACATGTATTTAGTTTATCATAATTTTATTTAGTTTATTTATTCCTTTATTGGTAAGTTATTATATTGATTTTCGTCGTTCTGCAGTGTTCATTTTCATTATTTTCATAATCGGTTCACTTGTTCTTAAGTAATAGAGTTCATGTGGAATGAATTTTAATCTCAAAATTGAATTAGAATATTATTTATGCTCATACATAGGTGTTATTGTTCATTTATATAACATGGTTACATGGCTTGAGGATGAATTATTATATAGAACTTTAATAATAATGTTTTCGATTAATTTATGGGTTTTGATTACTACGAACATAGATTTCGTTATAACATAAAGCTATTTGTACAAAGGGATTACATAACCTTATAGAGGGTCTATTAAATAAATGATAATCTTGTTCAACCATAAAAATAATGGATTCATGACCATAATTGAGAATGATAATAGAAATCGAAACCCCATCGTCCTTGAATCTGATAAATTGACGCATCTTGGATGGTGTTCTTGCTACTAGTATAAAAGAATGTAAAAGGAAGAGATGATGATATATTATTCCAAAATCATGAAAACATTCCAGTACATTTAAGGGACCAGAGTCCTTAAAACATTTGTATAAGTATAGGAAATAATTGAAAAAGAAAACAAATGAACTAGAAAGGAAAAACAATGAATTAAAAAGTAGAATTTACCTCCTCAACCCAACATCGTTTAGATCCTCCTTAAGGGAAATGTTTTGGACTTTTCATGAGACCAAGGCTTTTCAGATGTGGGAGAGAAGGTTGGGAAGATATTTGGATAGAATTTTTTGAAGGCACAAGGCATGAGAGGGATGAAGATAAGAGGGAGTTTTGGGGGGGTTATATAGAAAGGGAGAGGGGATTTCTCAATTTTATATTCATTAATTTATTATTTCTCTACAAGACAAGGAATAGAAAGTCTTATATTACCAATAATAGTAATTGTATCATGTGAATTTGAATCAATTGGGCTTACATCAGCATATCATCATACATGAAACTATAATTAGTGTATTTATCTTATATGGTAAATTATTGTATTTCACTATTCATAAAAAATTCAAGTATTTTAAAAAATACCAAAAATTCACCGCAACTATTTTACGATTTGTAGAATCCAAAAATGAAGTCCATTTTGCAAAGATAATTTTCCAAATAGGATTAAATTACTAATTATTTAAAATCATAATTTATTTTAAAAAAATATGTTTTAAAACATTTATTCACTTATTCCAAATCATAGGTATATCTTACTTTAACATGAATATTAATTATATACTATCATAGGCAAGGTTAAAATTCATTAGGTTATATCACTATTCACAAGGTTATGTTACTATTCATTAGGGTGGATTACTATTCACCAAAAATTATGTTTTTCTTATCGGACTCCAAATAACTTACTATTTGCACCGGTGAATGTCGTATTTTCGAAATTCACATCACCGAATAGACAAACATATATTTAAAGGTCAGATGGCACATTATAGTTCATTATGTTGTGGTTTCTTGTGATTATAAAATGTTTATAAGAAATGAATTTCTGTTGAAAAGTATTGGGTCATTATATTTATGTAATTTATGCTTATGCTTCCCTACAAATATAAGAATATTTTTTTGCAGTTATGATGTCATGATACTAAAGGTGTATCATTTTTTTGATGAATTTGTGGTAGTTGGATACGATGTGAGATTTGATATGCGGTTTATGTGGGTATAAAGGGGGTGATTGAAATATGATATATGTTTTTATGCTGTGAGAGTGAATCGAATGGTGAGTAAGTGGATGATGTATCATTCTAGACAAATAATTTTGATACTATGTTATTATACTTATATATGTTATCTAGAGAGTAATACACATTGATGTTGGGAGGTAATTTAATTTTTATTGGTGATGAATTGGATTCCTTGACTATTCATTTAGGTGTTAAAAGGATTCTTCCAAATTTTCATATGAGATTTTGAGGGGCATCCGAATCTTTATAATTATCTTCCTACCCCTATGAACATATGTGTGTTTTTTTGGGTTTTCAAGATTGAGTTAGTATCTAATTTTAGATACCATTGATTTTGTATGAAATTTTTATGAATTATGAGATTATGGGTGGTTTTATATTTTCAAATTGGAGTTCATTGGGGGTTTTATTATTATATTCCTAGGATCTATGGGCATATTGTCTCAAATATGCATGCATTTATACCGTAAATATTAGTTCCCAACCTCAGTCCCATTGGAAGAAGGCTTTGTGGGTTACTATAATCATTAGTACAAAACAAGTCGGGGTACAATTGGGAAAAGATTGTGACAATGTGTTTTCAGAGCTATTCATGAGAGTTTCGGTGGATTTTAGAGTCAATAACTGTTAAAGATACCATGGGATGTTAAGGAAATAGTATTAATAAATCATATTATATTTGGAAGAATGGAAGACTATCATGGACATTGTCGTATAAGTCCCCCTATGATCTGATGCATGGCGCTTAATCTTATTAAATATTCTAAGAATGTGGAAACTAGTTTTTGGGTAGAATCCTATTTTTGGTACATGCATCTAATTTATTTTTACCTATGATTGAGATGGTATAATTTTGGGGAAGTTAAAATAAATATAATTAATTAATTATAAATAAAATCAATGTTTATAGGATTAGGGGTTTCGTTTTAATTTTCTATAATGATGGATGGTTTGCATCATCCATGTGTAATTTAGAGTATAGACATGTATTGGGGTAAATATGTTCATCATAGGAGGACTAATCCTATAGTGGATAATTATTATTGGATGAATATTTTTTAGGAGTATTTTAATTATATTTTACTTATGTATGAGGGAAGCATATATTATTATGAGACAATTTAATTATTGGAGGAGCTCGATAATTATTTGAGACTAATCTATGCATGGGAAGATCATTCTATTACATTGGCATTCAGTTTTTTGAGGGGTGTTTATAATAAGTGGTATATCTATTTGGTTATTACACTAGACTATACTATCTCATAAATTTCATGATTGGCCTTGGAGTCACATATATTTGAGATATTTTAGTATTTAATTTTTTATACCTTTGACTCTAAAAGAAATATACATGAATTAACAAATTATGGTCTTTTTTATATATATAAAAGAAATGTGATGTGTTGTTTTCTTAGTATGTTCCTAGTATTTATAAAGAAAATTCCTCCCGTGTTTGATTCTATATACACTCACTGTTATTAAAGCACTTGGGACACATTGGAGGTGATAATGGAGGGTCATTATTGTCTTTGTTATTGTCCTAGTAGTGGTACAAATGGGGGAAGGTTAAGAAATTTATAGGATTAAGCATTGAGAAATTGTTTAATTCATCATTTTATAATATGATAAATCATAGAATTATTAGTTTAATTTATTTCTCTGATTAAGTTATTTAAATTACCTTATATACTGACTGAAAATTGTTTTTTTATTATTATGCAAACACTTTTGATGAAAAGGTGAGAAACCATACATAACATCGCCATATAAACACATCACCACATCGCCACATCACCAGATCACCACATCTCCACAACTCCACATCTCCAAATCACCATTTCACTCCTTCACAATTTCATCACCTCACCACTTCACCACTTCACCAAGGATTCACAACAAACAACATTCAAACACAATGGATGAACAACACGTTCCAACTTTCATACTGGCAAATCTTGACAGCAGGAACCGAATGTGTTAAGTGAAGTTCGAGGTACCACGATCTAGGGAACATGAACATCTGAAAATATGAAGAAACCACAGAACTGGTCTCCTCAAACACCCAATTCTACGACCGTCGACACCACCCAAATCCACAAACCCGCTGGCATACTCAGGTCGGAGTTCACCCAAACCCTCCAACGATGTGGGATGAACCCAACGAGCACATCCCCAAAGGTTATGAAGACACTAGAATGAGGAATACCAGGCCGTTTGGACATCGTGCCCTACTCTAAAGACAACCACAATGTATCCATGAACAAAACAACACTTCGTATACCCAATTTCCACTATCTTGAAACCATCGTGATTTCAACCCGATCAATCATCGGAACCGAATCCAGAACTCCACAACAACTCCACCGCGCACCACAAAACATCACATAATGATAAATACAAAATAAATCCAAGAAAATGACGAAATATAAACAATAAAAGGGGACCTCTCCAGTAGTATCACCCTTCACAGTAAATGGGTACCTTCCTGCCTCAAGTCACACAAAAAACCCAAAACCACCACTGAAACTGACACATCTGACCAACTTGGAAGGGGTATTGGATCTTGAAGCCAGAGAAAGGTGGGCACAAAACTCCACAACAAGATAAACCAGAAAACACAATTAGGAGAGAACTAATACCCTTGTAGAAAATAAAAGATAAACATTCCCACACCACCTACATAGTTCCACAATGGAGGAAGACCAGAACAAATGAACCGAAACCAAAGCCCGCCACCACTATCACACAAGGATCCCACAGATCCACCCAAAGCTCACAGAGGAGACAAGATGCTTCAACCTCAAACTACAGAAAACTAGCTCTCGACTGCGGATTCCACCACGACACCAAGGAATCCATTACCAACAAAGATCTCAAGTCTTGAACGTCGCAGATGACCGAGGATGGGTATAAACCATGACGCTGCCAGAGAACCCGCAAACCCTCAAAACCAAAGATCCCAAACCTTAAATATTGGTGAAATATAAACTTGAGACTTTTCTTCACCACATCAGGGGAAGCACACCGCAATCTCTCAATTATATTATGAATGAATTTTCCCACCAACCATTTATTTATCTTAAATACTATTAATTTATTTTATTCATAATTTTTTGGTTAACAAAAAGAACATATATATCTATTGAAAATCATATGTTTTTGTTATAGGGCAAACAAAAAATGTGTCAAATTATATTCCCTAGTATTATAGCAAAGGATCTTGGATGCTTAACTTCTATATTTTGAAAACTGATTATAGGTAATGACACAAGTAGGTTAGTCATATTTTTTCTTTCAATTTAAAATTAAAATAGTGAAATTAATAGGTAAAACATTTTTTGATTAACCCATATCTATTATTATATGTTTTTGGTTTTATATTTTATTCTATTTGTCTGTTTGAATTTATTTTCTTTTACCATGTAGTATATTTGGAATATGGGAATAAAATTGGTTACCCGATCAAATAATATTGAACCCTACGAATCATTGGATTAAATTCTGGAAATCTATTGGTTCATATTCTCTCATAAAATATCAATCGTACTAGGGGAACATTAATCCCATTACACCCAATGAAGAACATAATCAAGGAAAAATGTTTCAAGTGATAGTGCCAAAAGACTATGGTTTACCAACCGTCAATTCAGATTCGATAAAGTTGAGATAATTCACATTATCACCCAAAGGCCTGTCATTTTAGAAGAAAAAAAATAAACTCTATTATTCCACCATAACATGTGAAATATTGATGAAGATAATATCAGGATAAATGCATTCCACTGAAGAGGATAAGAAAGTTTTGTAATAAGTTCCAGAATCATTCAAAAATAAATGGTGAGTTTTTTTTTAAGAATAATATCAATCAATGTGATTTTAAAGATATTCCCACAATGACATGACTCTAAACATCCCCATATGATTTGGTTCTAAAATCACATTCATTATCTACTAGCTTTGATATAAACTAAGGAGACCCAAACATAACCATCCAAAATTAAAATATAAATAACCAATATTGTTCCACTTTCATACCCTATATAATTTATGTTTAGAGTTTTAGTGAATTAAAAAAAAGTTTAAACTTGATAAAATTAAATCTTACTCGTCAAATGGTAAATTTTTTTACTAATACAAGAATTTATTATTATAACATTTTTCTTTAATATCTCTTATAAATTCTCTACACATTATACCCATATATACATATCATATGTTATAATTATATTTATAAAATTGTGAAATTGAATCGTAAGAACGATGAGCTTAAATAACTAGAATGGGTTCACATAACCAATAAGAATCATATATCATAGATGAGAATAATATAAATATACAGGTATGAGAACATAATAAAGGTAAAAGAACACAAAATTTAGAAGTCATACCCCTTAAAATTATATCATATGAAAAGAATTATAATATAAGGATATTTGTAAAATTAAATTGAAATCATAGGATCAGAGAACCACTAGATTGTTGTTATAACATAAAAAAGTACATCATAAGAAGAATACAAGGCACAATGGAAAGAAAATATAAGACAATAGAAAGTGTAGTATAGAGGTTTGGGTTTACTCTCTAGTACTTTATATATCATCACATGGGATATAAAACATTACCCAAATAATTGGACACAATTATAATTTTAGTCCCATTAATCACATCATAATATGAACATGAATCTGTGTTCCAAACAGTGAAACAACCCTAATTTCATCATTGCACTGTTAACCCATGAGAAAGAAATGTGTTTCATATTTATTTCTAAAAAACATGATCACATTAAATATTGAAAAGTAATATGGAAGGTATAATTAGATTATATAATTAGTGAATAATTAGAAATATTAATTTCTGTTTACTTAGATGAAAAACACTTTTATAATAAATTTTGTTTCTTAACACATTTGAATGTTATCACATAAGTTGATTTGAAAATGTGATTATTTGATACATAATTTTTAATAATCCAAAACAAAAACATAAAATTAGAATTTTCATTATAAAAAAATAAAATTAACACCAAAGGAGTTATATATTTTTGGGTTTAAGAGGAAAATATAAGAAAAATTATAAAAAAAATATTTTCATAATGATTTTCAACAATGGTTTTAAAAACAACAAAATAAGTTGCATAAAAATACTATATCAAAGGGACACAATGGAAATTTAAAAAATCACCTTAAAAATATATTTATCTAAAAAACAATGACATTAAATGAAATTAAATATAATAAATGTGGAATAGAATATAATAATTAACCTATGTGGAATTAAATTCATTTATTTATTAACAATTATTTATAAAATGAATATTTAAAAAAACAATGTCGAATGAAATTATTATAGTTGTTGACATATAACGAACTTAATTTTACATTAGATTTTCAAAATAATTATTTATTTTAATATTAATAAATAAAATATCACATATTGATTTTATTCTATATAACATTAATGTGACCATTTCCTTTAATAATAGTAAAATTAAAAGGGTCATATATAGTTCCCCAATATAATGAGAACCATGGTATGTAATGAATATATTATTAATATTTGTTATATTATAGAATAATATTATTTTACAGGAAACAAAGTATGTAGCCTCTCAGTTATGAGTACTAATAAATTTTTGAGGCTTCATCTCATAATGTTTATAGTTGATAATCGTCAAGACCTGAGATTATGATAACAACCAAACTAGTAAGAATTATTAATACATGTGTGTAATTATAAATTTCTATATATAAGTGTTTCTAATAATAGTTAGACATTAATATTATTTTTAATTCATGTCATGACTCATGAAAATTTTTATTCTGACCAAAATAATCATACCATGTGTTTATGAGAATTAGGGTTCATTTGGTGCTTGTAGAATGATATGTTATAAATGAATAATTCATGGAAGGATTTTTCTCCTCTATTTTACAGTATTATATATCTTATACATTATAGTGAAGTGGAATTTTCACAATAAATTCCTTTTCCATTGTGTAATGATGAGTTTATTTTTAAAAATAGAAAAAAAATATCCATCAAAATGTTTGATGAGACGAGTGTGAAACCTTCTTTATGTAATATCAAAACAATGATATTATATTACACATTAAGAATTCATATGTGGTAGTATTTTTTGTCACATATATTCTCTATTTTATAGATCAATGACTTTCTTCTACATTATAATCTTGTTCATTAGGCAAGACAACAAAATTCCACTAAGGAAGAGGTCTTGAGGGTCACACACAATGTGATTCCATGTATCGTAATGAAATATTATATATATTTATCATTGATAATAAACATTATAAATTATTCTAAGATGTAATATGTTTTATAGAATTTATCATTGACAAATATTAAATAAATATGTATTATCAATTATGATTTTTTTTTATCGGAATATATAATACTATTCAACTTTATTTTATTCTCATGCTAAATAATAATTATTTATTAAAAAATAATTTATTTAATTGTGTGGATATTAAAATAAATGTTTTATTTTTTAAATCATGGATATAATATTTAATTCAATATTTATTAAATTAAAATATGAAAATCAATATTTATTTATAAAATAAATAAATTTCATGGAGTAAAAAGAGAAATTAGTTATTGGACCATTAATAGATTTTTATTTTCCATACTATAAAATAATATTTATAATATCCAGATTTATTTAATTCCATGAAATAAAATATTGTTATTATTATTATTTTACATGGAATGGGGTTATTTTGGGGTTTATTATATTATTATGTTCTTTTGTGTAGTTAACTAAATATATTAATCTGTAACCCTGACTCTATAAAGAGATTTATATAAAAATTAATAGTGGTTGGTCATTATTCACCAAATTATCCCCCGTGTTGAGCAATCTATCAATGAAGAAAGTGTCTTGGTTTTTCTCTAAAAATTTATAGATTCCCACTTCCTATTTCCCCTCCACTCATGCTAGACAAATCAAGAGATAATCTACCAGACCAATGGTATCTTGGTACCAATCATGAGAGAAATTAAATTTGGTCAGTTCTACCACAATAGAACTCATAGTTCCATCAATAAAATTCTAACATCCAAGGATAATGTCTGGATCATGTGTGGATCACTATTATTGGGGAACAACATTGGTAACTCATTAGAACAATAATAATAAAACTGAATGGTGTTTATATAATAAACTTGTGCATTGAATAAAAAACTCAAAACCAATCTATTTAATTTTTCTATTAAATAAAATATAATTTATCAATAAAAATATAATCTCTCTCTTTGTTCCCTTGAATTTTTTCTCAAAATTTACTAGATAATTTTCATAGGTGATGCCATTTATCATTATGTACACTATCAAGTATCTTTTGAATTTGATAAATTCGATTTATCCATAGGCACAATAGGTTCTTTCAAAACATATGGAACTCAAAATTGATATGAGATAATTCATGTTAAATTTATAATTATTTAATGATTATGATGAACCACATTGATTTTTATATCTTTATGATGATGGTAGAAGATTTCATGCTTGTTGGTGAGTTTGGGATATTGTGTTTGTTGACAACCATATTTTGATGTGATCTCTAATTATGATGGTTATTGATGTAGTTTATATATATATACATACATATATATCATTGGAGATAGTTTCAGGATACTGGAATGTTTTTAGGTTGTACAGATGTAGGATGAAGATGTTATGAGAGAGTTTGAGTAAAATCAATAATTTTACAGAATCGCGTAAGAGTATTCTGTATATCTCCAAATCACATAGCCAAAAGTATTTGTACACTTGAATTGAATACCCCAAAATGTCATGTAGCTATATCAAATTGAAATATTTTTTGAAGAGCCAGTTCACATTTCATTTTATGAAATTTTCCCCCAAATCTTCACATAACCTTCTTAGTGATGTAGTTAAAACTATTCACCAAATTTTACTATATAAGGAAATATAGGGTTTCACGTATCTCAATTCTTCATGTAGACAAATTTTGTCACATAGCTATTTATTATGTTGTTGAAGAAGTCATTATCATATCCATGTATGTGATTCTAGTAGAAATTTGAGAACCATTTAAGGGATTCTACCCTTATGTAATGGGAGAGATTTTACTAATCCAAAATTATAAGAAATGATGTTTTAATGACATAGATGAATGAGGAGATACACGTGAAATTATTATATTTATTCAAGGAATTGATTTTTGATGATCGCTTAGTGTTGTATTAAAGGGACATAAATTTTTGGATACTGAATATTATCGTATTTGAATAATGTTGTTTGAAATAAGACTCTTGACCATAATGAATTTCAATGAGGTGGTGAGTATGCATATATCACATGAAAATTTATTTTTGAGCCTTAATTGACTTTAAATAATGTGAATTTGATTAGGATTTTATAATTTCAAGATATTAGGATGAAGTGCATATAACCATGTGGTGATTTTAAGTATTTTTTTCATTATGATGAAAAGGAATAAAAAATTAGTATACAAATGAGTTTAGATTCTGAAATACTAACACCAAATGATTATCCTTGATTTATCGTATTTTATATGAGTCTAGGAATATTTAGGTATCATAACAGAGGTTTATGATGTGGTATATTCTCCCTTTCATATTCTAGAGGTTCATGTAAGAGAATAATTATGTTTTTATTTAATATAAACATTGTTTTATGTGATCTTCCTCATCATGTTTTCTTATTATTTGTATTAAAGTATAAAGTTTTTTTGTCGGATGTGACTCTATACGTGGGTGGTAAAATGATACATGAATTATAGTAATTGGAACTCACTTGTTCATATAGTGAATAGAATCATTATATGGGGAGGGTAACCATCCAAATAAAAGAGTCATAATTCTCATTGTCTTTAAACCTTATAAAAATTGTCAATTCTGTGTATTTTACTTCCAAAATTATCATGTGAGGATTGGATATTTATATTTTGAGTGGATATTTCTCTAAAAAATATTATTTTTTAATACCTATTGAAAAATAATAATAAAAACTTCACTCCACATTTTGAACCCCCCCCCCCAATCCTCAAAAGAGGAAACTTTTAATGGCAGACACATAATTTGGTATTAGAGTGATGGTTTCCTATATATAATCCAAAAAATTCATGTTTGAGAGTGTATAATATTAATTCACTCAAATGTAGGGTTGTACTAATGTTAAATATAAAAAGTTTTCAAATTTATAATATTTTTATGTTTCCATTTCATTTATCTACATGGAAGGAAGTGCATGTTGTGGAAAAACTGGGATTTCCACCCATTATAAATAATGGTCAAATGATATTTTTTTATCTGATGATCATGTATGTTGACGGAAAATAAAAAAAAATCATGAAATTATCTGAGAAATTATACCCAACACATATTTCACTACAAACAAAAAATGATTGGTACATATAGGAAGGAATTTATAAATGTCATGAGAAAGAAAAAGAGGCAAAGAGATTGATCTGGAGAAAGGTATATTAAGACATATAAATGGAAGAGTATGAATGATTTGAGGATTTTTTTACTTTAGTGAATATAAATATGAGTAATATTTTAGGCATTATTATGAAAAATAGAGGCACATCAATTTTAAAGAAGTTGATGAGAAATTGTATGAATATATTTGATCCAAAAAATTTCAACTCTTTCAGATAGAGAAGATGTTGAACTTGATGAGTTATATAATATTGAAATTACTAATGAAATAATATGTATTTAAACTTTAAAAAAATTGAAATATTATATGGATTTTGAATCCTTGAGTAATATGAATGTTTTTAATGAATGAAGAATATTTTGTAGACTCTATTTATTTTGAGAATATAGATGAGTATCATAGTTTTCTCATTTGTTTCTAAAAAATTTAGAATGGAAAAGGTTAAAAAAATATACATTCAATACTATATTTTTTATATTTATTTTTATTGGACACTATTTAGTTAATTTTCCATTTAATTAAGGAAAATATTACGAATCTAAAAATTAAAAAAAAATAAAGGAAATATATAGGAAAAATCCCAATGAATCCTCAAAGGATTGTGAAAAATTGAATATACATAAAAAAACCCAAACATGAAAATTGATGAGTAGAGAATATGAAACTAATATTTTCTTGTGTGGTGATTATAATGATGAAATAAAATATAATTTTACACCTTTTTGTGCTATTTTTTATAAATATTTTGACTCATCATGTGATGGTGAAGACAATTAAAAACCCATTGATTAAAAATACAAACATGAAGAAGAAATTGAGGATTGTATAGAAATTATCACTATGATCATGAAATAGAAAATAGAATTTTGTAAAGGAGAATAATAATTTTATTTATTAAAATTTTTAGAATGTTTAAAGGGAGATTGGTCTTTGTTTATGCCTATCAAATAAACTTCAGTTAAATCTGAAATATTGAAATAAATGAATGTGGGTATTAGTTTCCCTGAAAAGAGAAGGGAGCAGAAGGAAGATGAAATGTGTGAATCACGTGGACCTATAAGGGACTCACGTTATCATTACTATCATAAGGTGTAGCACATAACATACATCAGATCCTATAAAACCCCCATCGACAAGTCTTTCTTCTCTTGCAAAGGATCTCTGGGCAACAGGTGGCCATGTGGTTGTGATTGAATTAGTTCCCTCATATCACATGGTTTATAATTGTAATGATCCATAAAAATTATGTAGAATTATATTTAAAATAACCCTAAATTATACAAAAGGTGGTGGCCTCTTGTGTGCGTAAAAGATCATGTGGCATATCACTGATGGGGTTGATAATTATCCTTGATGACATCAAGACCCACTCATGAGACCCCTAAAACTTTGAAAAATAATAAAATGATATAAAAGGGGAGGAGTTGGGAGTAACATGATGTCTTTAGATGACATATGTAGTGCTAATTTTAGTCTCCAAGACATTGCGAGTTCATCCTGACATGTCTGCCTCACCTCGTAAAATCTCATCGACATGTCACCATCAATACGTAGAAGGTTTTCAGTGCGTCTATTTAGCCACATGCTACCCCACTGTCTCTCCATTGATAAAATCAATATGTTTATCCAAGAAATTATAAAAAAACACCCATATGGACTATATTGTTCATGCAATACGTCACAGAAAAAATAAAGAAAATGTCGTCAACAACACACATGCAAGCTCACATAATCCCTAACCATTTTAAAATAAAACAACTGGGATAAAAACGAAGTGGTGATATCTATAATGTTTAAAAATCATTGTGAAACACTAAGGTAGCTTACAGCATGGTCTTTCATGACTCCTAGACTTTCTAGGAAATGCATCGAGCATCTCATGGATGGCTCTAAGCAGGCACCTTGATTTTGTAGAAGTCATTTGGACATGTTAATATGAAACATTAGAATTCCATCATCATGAAAACACAAATAAATAATTTCCACATTAAATGTCTATTATACAATAATGGAATCATTTACAGGAGGGACATGTGGTCATAGAAAATATGGTGGTTCCCTGAAATGATCCACAATAAAGGCTCACGAAGACATGTGGTGCCAAGATCTCTTTTTCAACTCCATCTGGGATTCTCACCAGATACACTGTATAAACCAACATAAAATCAGGGTGGAGAGGGATATAAATCCCCCACCCAAACCATAAATAAAGGGAGGGAAAAATCTCAAGCATAAATGGTTGGATTTACACCAAATTACTGTTGAAAATTTCTATGAAAAACCAATCACGGAAGAGACTAGTCTTCCATCAGGTACTATACCGCTGAATAGATAGAGTAATCATGTTCCATTTATAAATCACCTAGAATGATCATTCATAGATTATGTGAAATATCTCTAGTAGGATATGAAAAGAACATCCCACGCACCTTCTATATAATGCGATACTCAAAATAAACTGAAATTGAATAAAACTATGTCATTAACAATATAAAGTGAAAGATTAATGGGGTTATACATAAACCAAAAACATGTTTTATGACATTGATGAACATCACTAGAACTATAAATGACACATGAATGCACCAAGACATGGTTCCTAGATCTCAAAACACCCCTTAAGAATGATATTTGGGTAATGAGAAAGCTTCCAAACATATCAGATCGGGTCATACAATTATCCAATACATACCGAAGAAGTCTCGCAAAAGTCCACATGGACTTATTTCCCAATACTTATGATTTCCTTCAGATAAATCACATGAATTATATAACGCTTCACAATAATTTCATCCAAATCTCACGATTGTGTGTGGACATGTCAAGGTAGCTCTCAGAAGTTCTTTTACACAAGTAAACCAAGACTCAAGACACCCTCTATACATGTTTCAAGATACTCGTGATTCCCTCTAAGGATTTTTGGCATGACATGTGACACCCACTCATATAGTTCATACTGTCTATCGAGGCACCTTAAATATGTGTTAGCCAGCTCTCGTGACGAGAATATGGAATTCCATCTATATCATGCGCCATCTTCTATTTAAGCGTATCATGATCTTGATATATCCCTCAAGAATTTCATCCAAGATGTGCAGAGTCCTATGGACAAGACAATTGGATCATATGGTTCCCTATTTTATGTCAGGAAAACACTCTTTGACATTATAGAAAGGAAACTGAGGCATTTAATGTTTTCAATCAATGCATGTCAGACCTAAAAGAATACTATACCAATGGGAATCCAATAAAAAATATCATTGTCCGCCCTCAGTGTGTATTCCATGACCAAAGGGAAACCTTAGAGTGTAATCCCCAATGCAGGGAACTAATACATCCCTGATTCATTGAATTAACCAGGATATATTGGACACCACCCCAAGTTCTGAGATCCATATACAATCTATATAGAAACATTCTAATAGATAAGTCCCACATTCACCATGAAATGATATTTATCATGTTTCATTTATTGTTTCTCAACCCAAACATAGCTCATGTGGGATTTGGGAGTTGTAATAATTATATCATTCTCATTATAATACTCCACAAAGAAAAGGGAAATGTCAGTGTGTAGTCACCAACTAGTGGAATAATATGATATGCCCCAACCAAATGGAAGCATTAGTATGTAAGCCTCTATCAACTGATCTATAAGAAAATTGATGCCTTATATAACCATGATATGTATAAATCCTTCTTAAAGGATCAAGAAAAAATAACTTCCAAATCAAGGGAATCCCCATGCATCCATTATTTAATACATCAGGACCCAATCATTCCCATATATTGATCACTCTACCACATAACATGGTGGTATGGGAAATCAACTAAACTACGATGGCTCTGATAACTGTCATACTAAGGATATGTTGGATACCTTTTCATGGTTAGATCTCTATATAAAACACTGAAAGTATTGTCCTATAACACAAGAATCACATCTATATGCTATTAGACTGATCATTCCCCCCCCCCCCCATGTTTCTCATAGTGAACATATCTCATGTGGGAAGATTGTGGCATAGTTAACTCCAGCTTGGAATTGTGAGTCTCCACTATCTAATGAAATCCTATTATATAATCCATAAAGAGTGGAATTTTATTAAAACCACTCATATAAATTCATCTAACTTGAGGACAATCCCTTGGATGTTATTAAACAATGATAACTCTGATTCCTTCCATAACAGTGATACATAGGACGTATCCTTGATGCCTGAGCTCAAATATATGGTGTCTCAATACCCAAAAATATGTCCTCCTGACATGACATTAAATTTCACATGGTTGAATAACTATGTGGGTTTTGATTTCTAAAATAATAATTATATGTTGGATGTCTCGTAATGGATCAATCCCCTCCTCGTAATACAAATCCCTTTCCAATGTTGTAGCATATTACGAAGTATATAGTTATATTACTTCAGCATATAAAGCATATATACACATTTAGGGAAATAGATGGAGAACCTAGAATACATTTAAATGGATTAATTAATGGGGACACACTTTCCATTGTTTATAAATGTGATTTCCTTTTTTTATGAGGATAATTAAAAAAAATTGTTTGTGTAACCAGTCTCTTATCAGGACTAATAATGGATTTGAGAACATATCATAAATATATAAGAGAGTCTCTGAATAAGAAATAATTCCTCTTAAAAGGGATCGATGAGCCTAAAATCCCATCTTATGAGAAAATTTGATTCCCAAATATTTATTGGGCTTGAAAACATAAATGACATATGACCTTTGTAAAATTGGACTATACATAGCTATGGATGAGGAAACCATTGGGTGATTCTGAGAAAAGCGACAATGGTATCCTGCCATTCATTATTGTGCACAACATATCCACCCGTAATCAAACCATCTTGAGAAACTCATTTCACACCTTCAACCCTAAAGATAAAATGTTGATCCTAACATGAAATCTCTCTAATAAAATATAGATTGGTAATAATCCATCAATAAGTTTTGTTTTCCCCTATATGCAAAGATAAATGGATCTCGAGATGAACTCTTGAATAAAATAATGATAGATAAATCGTGAATCAATACGCTTCGTTTTGAAAAACCTATAAAAAAAATTAAGACTAATATGTTCTTATAAATGATCCTATGTAACCAGGGTTCTCATAAGCCCATCCTTATTTTGAAAATTCTAAAAAATTGAAATAAATGAATTGAGAATAAAATAAAAATTTAATTTACCAAGAATATATGATTGAGCATATTATGTCAATAATAATTAACTAATATATAACCTTATTCTTGGTTATCTATGTAATTTTAGATACTTCTCCCATCATACCAATTAAATAAAATGATTTTTTTATCCATTGTTCGCTACGGTAAATTGTCTCCGAGTGTAACCCCTACGGGTCACAAAGAAACATCACCTACTCTACCACTACAACAATGGGTGGAAAACATGATCATGTAAGAGTACCACTGATATGGTACCTTCCTAACTGTAGAAGCATCCCATGATGTTCTCCAAGTACAGAAACCAATGTTTCTATATCATCTATGAATAGTTAACTAAGCAAGTGGACCTCATCCCCATAAGCAATTGCTTCTGGAGCTTATCCCTAGAGAAAAAGACCATCCATATTCAATACATGATGAAGGTGGACTAGGGAGACAAAAATGGATACCCTCATGTACATGAGATATGCATGCAGAATGTTGGTAATCATCGTTTCTAGAACCATCCCACTGGTACCCATGAGTCGGTTGTTGAATGTACCAAACGACACACTATCGCCAATGATGACCATACATGATAAATAAGTAAGGTTCATCGAGGGGGAGGAATTAGATATCTAGGAGAGGAATCATATCTAAACTCCATCACATGGTGACCAAAAACATATTCAGGCAGGAACCAGAGATAAGGATCATATCCCTACTCATTTGAATCATGTTTGTGGACATTTTATTGTAGCAAACATGGGGTAGGAACATATTTCTACCCGATGCGAAAATCACATCGGCAAATTATGGTGGAACATAGAGGATTTAAGTGGGAAAATATTCATGTTTTAATTATAATACTTCTTCCAATATATAATGGTGATGGAAAATATGAAGGCTTATACTCCTACGCATACATAGCTAAAATGAAATTATATTTTAGAAAAGGATGAAAACCTCACAGGCATATTCTGGAACTTTTATAGATTAAGGGACATGTTTATACTCTTATCCCTATTTCTAGGACAATTCAACACTCTAATCATCATGAATTATTGTCTTGAACCAATAAATCTCACATTCTTGCTCTTAAATATGATGATTATCAGCATAATTTTTTAAAGGAAATAACATCAGACTAGGCTCATAATCTAGTTTCAACTGTGGCTCACCAAGTGAGAGTAGAACATGCCTACGGATAGGGGAACATGCCTATTGAAGAAGTACATTGGAATATTCCAAAGACCTAGGATCAGGCTCATACCCCCTTTCTATATAGGGCTCACCACGTAAGAGGGTCTCATGCCCCAGGACATGCCCATACTCCTATCAAAGATGTCCAGCATCGTAATACAATGGCCAATGACAAAGAATATATCCACGTTATGAGTAAGGCTAACCAAGTGAGAATGAAACAAGTATTTTGACATGATGAAATTCATATCAGTGAATATTATTGACACATTCCATCATATCATAGAAGCCATGCACATATTCCAACTTATGCTTACGAACAACTACCCCAGAATCATTCCAATGATATACAGAATGCGTCTCATTTTCCTTCTCCCATTCCAAAGGTCTGGTGATATATTCCAATGGGAATGCATATTTGGACAAGAATCATATTCCCAATTCAATCAGGGCCCGCCAAGTAAGAGCGGAACATGCCTCAGTGAAGGAATACATTCCTGCCATGAAATTCCAAAAACTATATTTTAAACTATAAGGATTTGTCTCATATTCCCAACCTAACTCCGTTTCATGATGTGATAATGACACATTCCTGGAGACATGCTCATATTCAATTCAATAATGTGAAATATGATCATAATATTCCTATAGATTCTCAGATGGGGGTCATACTCTCCCAGCACCAGGTATTATATACAATATGTAGAAATTATTATATAGAAATATAATAGAACTAAAATATCCCAAAAGAAATGTCAAAATATTCTGACCACGATGTTGAACATGGCCCATAATCTTAATTTTCTCGATGATGGTTTCCTAGGGGTCGTTTGAGACACATTCTCAATACAGCAAGGGATATCGACTCATCTATCAATAAGGAAGAAAATGGTGTCTATTACCATGTTATTTCTCCTCATGGTTGTGTGGAAATGGATTTCAGGGACTCTACTACTAACATCCACCGTGGTCACCCTCCCCGTGGAAATATCTAGAATGTAAAATTAAATCCCCTCCTTTCCCAAAAAACTTTTTTTAGAGTGCATTCCCATGCATAGACACCCATATTATTGAGATGTGCACGAAACATAAACTTTAATGCTATATAGTTCCCCATAAATATCCAAAACAACTCAATTCTCTTTAGTTGGAAGCCATTATAATCATCTTCTATGGTCTAATCAGATGGAATCATGTAATTCTGATGAATTGGAAGTCATCATCGACCTATGGATTGAGTTATCTAGAAACTAAATCCCCATTATTTTATGGACCCTCGCAACATCGTTCTATAAGATTATAGATGAGATTGAAATGAATTTATACTATATCTATGAAAAAACATGTCGGATACTCATTAGTGGCTGATGTCTAGAGACCTCCCTTATTTAGGGTATAAGGTTCTGCTTAAGACCATCCTAATTATTTGTTTCCATCTAGTCCTAGATTATATCTTCAGGACCTAGGATCCAAAATCCAAAAAGCAAAGTGAAAATATGTTATGCACTTACTGTCACTAAATCATAACTCTTCAGTAGCTATTCTCCAAACCCACGTCATGCATCTTTATTTGAGGATGGTTACAATAAGAAGTATTACAAATTGTCACTCCACTATAACAAAATAACCCCTTAGATACATCATACTACAATGTGGTAGACTCTGGTGAGGTTAGGGGACTGGGTAAATCTTGGGCCAGTTAGTCACTTCAATGGAATTCCTCCACTCCAACATTGCCAAGACATTATATATGGAGAGAGAGGATATCCAACATGATTTAAAACTAGGCCCCTCAATGTAGTAGAAATCCATTTCAAACGTAGAGACTAATGGTGTGATCACTTAAAAAAACATCCTGTAAAGAATAGTTCTCATCTGGGGATATCATCACACCCATCTCATATGTGATCAGAACTATGCCACATCAAATAGGTTGTGATTGTGACTGTTATATAATATGACCATGAGAAGACCCATCCCGCCGGGCAAGGGGAATATTTACCACAACCTCTACCTCTTAGATCATCAGTTCCTAAGATGATATGGGACACATTTGTAGTAGCTGAAAGCAACCCCTACCCACTAGGTTGAGGAAATTATATCTCAATTACTGTCACTAGGTTCATCATCCCTTGAGAGGACCCTAGATACATCAGTAGTGATTTCAGATCAACCCCATCCTTCTAGGATGGGGGAATTTATACCTATATTTCTCTCTCGAGAGTCATCAAATCTCAGAATGGAGGCATTTGATCCATACCATCTAGACCATGAAATTAAAATTATGGTCTAGAATTACCCCACCCTGTAAGGATGGGGGAATTTTCATCATAATCAACAATATATAGTGAATAATCATTATACATGTTGTTAGGAATCCATCAACAACTAGCATTCCACCAACTCCTCCCACTGTAATAAAAACCCCTACTATTTGCGGTTTGTTTGACAACCACGATTGGAAACTCTCTCAGAGTCACTAGTCATAGACAAAATGTATGGATCGTATGACAAATAAAATCAGAACATTATGGTGTAACAATCCAAAATGTCCTAATATGGTCTAGGGTCCAAATAATTACCCCAAAGAAGATTTTTCATAGTCATCCTATTATGTTGAAAGTAATGGAACATCCTCCATTTCTCGATATACATCTATGAATCTCATCACTATTAATATGACATACATTATGGATCAATGCACGAATACAGAGGTCCAAAACTTAAAAAAGAACATACCCTTGGATGAGGGTGAATTTGATTCCACAAATGAGTCTCCTTACACCTAGAACCAAAGATGACTCCAAAACCCAACACCTTGAAATATAGAGTTTCCACATCCATAGTGGAATACTGCCATTGGGAAAATAATGGATAAAACTACATCCCAGTTTCGACACAAAAGAGTAAATTTTATTTCTTTATAGAAATAATTGTCACACTACGGATGTGAGATACAACCTCTCGGATATCTTAACAAGGACCTACTCAGGGAAAAAATTCTCGATGGGTATGATCTTCATGTGGAGATGAATATTATTACTCCCATAGTCAAATCACCATAAATAGTGGTATGTAATAATCCAATTTTATCTAGATCTAGGAATCTAGTATACATAAATGAGAAAATCAAAATTGGTCATTAATTCCCTCCATTGTAGTGTTATCCCCCCCATCAATATATTCATTAATTTTATGGATGAATTGAAAATCAGAATGAGATAAATGTGGGGCCTCCCCGTCTTCCACCACCCACTCCATATGGATTTGATAAAACTCAATGAATGGTGAACCCATGTCTATTTAACTTCTTCGAGTCCATGGATATTAGAATCGAATCCATTGATGTGTGATGGGAACCTATACAGCCTGATAAAAAGCAATATCCCGATTGGGGGATAAAACATTGTCTACACCAAAATTCGATAATCCTAAATTCACTACCATTAAATGTATGAGTGACCCCAAAAAAATCATAGAAACATCATATTATGATATGTTGTAGTGATGGTCCATCGAGATTAATAGGAGGCGAAAAAGTTGGGTTGGTTTGTAAAGACTCTAACAGGTCCAGCCTTTGTTTGGTATAATAGTCTCCTATTAGGATATGCTTCATAATGGTAAGACCTTCTTCATCAATTCCTTTATAAATTCAGTTCTACACTAAGGAATATAATAATTCTCCACCTGAAGAACTACAAGAAATGTGAAAATGATAGGATTTATGACATTATAGAAAGGTGGAGTGGTTTAACCTACTCACTCAGTATCCCTCTCTCACAATAGAAACTGTTGGAACTATATGTTAATAATATTGAGGATGAGTTTGATACACCACTAATTCCCAATGAAATATCCTAGTAGATTCTTGGAGTGTGATTTAATAGAATAGAATTTAGAAGAATCCATTCAGAAATCCTAATCCAAAACTCGACTCATTCCCACATCACATCAAAAAATTCTAGGAAAAGTAGAAGCTATAGATATCACTCTCAATCCAGAAAAATTGCAAATTCAATCACCTAGGTAGGTTATGAACCACCCAGCACCTCCTGTCAAGTTGTGAATTCCATAGAATCACCATCATCTAGAATCACAGTGAAATCATGGTCACCTAGGATTTGAAGAATTTATTAACAAAGCATACTCCTTCCAGAATTATCATTTCCCTGATTATTACTTGGAAGACATGAACACTATCCTACTCACACTCCCACAACCATGTAATCCTAATGAGGTTAACCTCCCCAACCATCCTAATTACTAATGTTTCAATATATGGATGGGTAACAAGGTATAGAACATGTTAATGTTCAAATACATGCTTCTAGGGGTGATTGATTTTTGAATAGTGATGTTTGATAGCTCCCTAGAGAATTTGGATTGAATAATAGTGATCCAATCAGAAGAAGATTACAATTGGAAGGAGGTCCTAGAAAGGCATGTCTGAATATTCAACAATAGGATGACTCAAAAGATAGTTTATTGAGCCCTATCCACTAGGAAATAATAGTTTCACAGACCCTCAATAGCTCCACCACACAATGTGGGATCATAAAAATTACCTCCTAAAGGTGGGAATGACCACAATAAGTCAGAAGAAATAGAGAAAGATGAATCATATTATTCCACAAAGTGAGCACTATCTCTAGCTAATTTCTTTCCTGCACCTTTCCAAACATAGGAACTACCCCACAAAATGGAAAACTCATTAGAAACAAAGCTCTTCATTGGATATACAAACTTTATACACATGAAAAACCCCTTATATAATGAATAAAAAGCCAATCACTATGAATTTCAAGCACAATATCAAGGAACAGGAGTCCACATGTGTAGGAACCAATGGTACAGAGGATATAGCGGTTGTGGATGGACCCAAAATTCGTGTCATGTCCCTAGGTAGAATTAATATGTTTTTTAAACGCATGTCGAAGTTATCCAATGAGCCTATCAAGGGAAGGGAATAATTATAGTACCCTCAAGCATCCCTTTGAACCCAATTTCCTTGCATGAACCCATAGAGGGCGCACAACCTGTCTAGTCTACACAATAGGGATGGAAAATGTGACCCACACCAATGATATTTGATATTCCCTCAACATCTTTAAATGCACCTGTCCTACCCACTTCAAATGAATCCACCCATAATCCTCATTCCTAGGACCAACCCTATATCAAGATGTGTTATCCACAAGATTAAAATTATGTCTTTATAAAATAGTTGGCAACAGTCCCATTCAATATCTCAGTCCTTGATGCACTCTATCATTCAAAATAACTCAGGGGGATACTTGTTAAAGACCTCGAGAGACTCCATGTTCTTTAAAAAGAAGTTTCTACAACTATGGTATATCAATTGGAGGCCACGTTTTTTGAATTTTATGTCTCCATCTCAATCATTGATCAAGATTTGGAATAATTTTTCAACGGAACATCAGAACCCTATATGCCTTAATAATACTCAACAATGTCAATGTCCAAATGGATCTATTTTATAATGGTTCTATGGAAAATATTATACCAGTATGATCCCTACAATGATTGGAATGTGGTGAAGGTTATTTTTCTCTCACTAAGATGACCATACAAGTATTTGATAAGAGTGATAAAAGGAAACTCTATAAGATAATTATTAACTCTAATTTTGGGGATCTTGCTTTTGACAATCAGTTTATAGTAATATAGAAAGACACCAAAAACAATTTCCTTCTCTGATGGGTGGAGCTTCATATCAACCTGGAGATACCTTTAGTATACCATCAGTGTCTGAAGTACCCATAAATAAAACATTTGGCATACTACATGGTGATAGTTCCTATTTAAATACATTTAATACCACATATAAGGAAGCATATTTCTATAAAAAGGGAGGAAAATAGTGATGGATGATGGTATACAAGTTGTAGCTACCAATAACTAAGGGACCAACCATGTGAATCCATCGAGTATGCTAAATAATTACTATGTCCCCCGTATAAAAAGGTTTGAGGTAATAGATATAATCCTAGTGGTCTAAGACCATCCTATCCCTAGTAACATCCCCAAATAATATCATCTCTCACATCACTCTGTAATTAATCAATCAATAGGGGATGGTAATGCCTCTTCTCATGGAATATCTCACCCTGATGATGATATTGAAGACCGAATATGGTAATCCCTATCGGTAAATGTATCCATATAATCAGAGATGGAAGGTGATGATTATGAACTCAAGAATGCCCCTCCATCATTCAAGGATGGTTTATCCACCACCATTGTTGAAATCATGAAGATAAATCTTGGAAAAAAAGAATACCTTCATCCAACACTGACTAGTTCCTCCATGCCCACCCCCCTAGAGAAATATATGTACATCACATTTCAAAAGCATCAAAGATATGTGATCTCTTAGTAATACATAAAAATTCCCAAATTGAATCCATATTTGGTTACACACCATATCGGGTAACCATATGAGCATCAAAGCTACAAGCAAGAAGCCATGATGATTTAGCCCTCTCATTCCACCAATGTAGAAGCAAAGGTTTGAATTTTTATCAATGGAAACATTTTCCACGAAGTGAAATAACAGAGTTTTCTTTCAAAGGTCATACCTATCAAGAATATTGATGGAAATATTAGGTTTCGGATTGACATCATAGGACTTAATGGGTATTTCCCAAAGGATTATTTTCCATTTATAATCAAAAAACTCTTGATCGATGTAAATACTGGCTTACAATCCCTTTATTTAATGGATGGGTACTTATGATGCAATTAGATAATGATGGACCCTATGGATATGATCATTCCACTACCATCAAAGAGACTTAGGGGATCTTTTTCTATCTGGTCATTCCATTTGGCTTAAAGATTGTGGTATACGTATATCAATTCACTATGAATCATATCTTTAATCCCTTCATAGGAAAGATAGATGAATTTTGTGTCAAATACCAGGTGGTTAAATCCTAATAGTGAAGTGATCACTTCACAAACATAAAAAAAAAATAATCAACAAACTACGACAGAATATTCTAAAGAAGAATATGCTAAAATTTATTTTCATGGTAACATCTGGGGTGTTCCCTGTCATTTTGGTATGCCATGATGGATTGGAGGCTAACCTAGAGAATGCTATTTTGATATAGAAATTTTAATCCTAGAAATCTAAATGAATTGAGAGGTATTTATGGGTCCCTTTTATACATTCAGTTATTCACTTCCAACATAGAGGAAAAACAACTCCCTATAACTACAATAATGAAGAAGGAAATAACCTATCAATGGGATTATGACTACCAAAAATCCTTTGATATTCTCAAGAAGTACCTCACACACCCACTGGTGTTGATTCCTCTCATGGCAGTGATACCACTTATCATATATATGTACTCCATAGAATGATTATTGGATGAACTCCACACCCAAAAGAATGTTGTGGGAGGTGATAATAGACACTATTACCTCAATCGGACTATGATATATGATGAGACCCGATACATTGATGTTAAGAAGAAATACCTTGAACTAATCTTCACAGTGAAAAGGATAATGAATAACATGCAACACAAAGAAGTAAAGCTGGCATCTCATATTAATCCACAGAAGTAGATCATTGGTATTCCAATTATGATGGGCCCCTTATCCCGATGGGTGGCCATTCATTATCCATAAGTCATCCATTTGGTATCACAAAAGTTAGTTAAATGAAAATCCTTGGAATATTTTCTTATAGCACATCATGCCCCATCAAATATGCTGGAAGAAACCATACTTCTAGATGAAGAGGTCTTCTATGCCCATGAAACTCCACATACATGGGAGATTTATTTTTATGGAGCCTTATGATGTCTTATTGGTACGATGATGGAAAACATGATATTCAATAGAGTGGGATTTGGGGTTGTGTTGTCTCTCATAAGATATATGGTTTCCCTTCTCATTTTCACTCTCTAAATCCTACACTAATAAAGTGGTACAATACCATTCACTTATTGTTGGCATGGAATAATCCATACCACCACAAATATTCTAACTATTCATCAATGGGGATTCAAAGTATTTGACAAATTAGATCAATAGAAAATATTCCATAAAAAATAATGAATTGGCCCCTATCACCAGGTAAATTAGGGGACTAATGGAATAGTTCCCTTTTTATCCAACATTACATCATGTTAACAAATCAAAGAATACTTGTGTCGATGCATTATCCAATGCATCTGCCATCTTAGTTGCCCTTGATTAGGAAGAAGAAATAGTTTTTATCACACATCATAGAATGTTCTATTTGATCATATTACATGATATAAAAGAGATAACTTAGGTCAACACCACCCCATTGTGTGATTCACCAATTATCACCCCCTAGATGGATGGATCCCATAATCAGTTATATAAAAAATGGGATTCTACCAATCGATAGAGTAGGAAGGGAATGGATTCAACACTTTGCAACAAAACATTACCCTGTAGGATGTCCTGAATGAAAATAAAACCCTCTATAAGTATGGATTTGATGAGGTCCTCTTCAAATGAATAGTAGATGAGAGATGTCTTCCCTTGAGGAATAATTCCATGAGGGATCTTATGGTGACCATCAATCTAGGACCAGGCTCCCCCAATATGTCTGAAGGTTAGGATATTACTAGAAAACCATGATATGAAATTGCATGGAATTCATCATGAAATTTAATCCATGAAAAATCCACGTAAACTTCATCCATCAATGCATATAATTGATACATACAAATAAATATTCATGAATGTTTTTTTTATAATGGTTGTTGTGAGACCATATCCCCCAACCATAGCTAAGCAGTTCAAGTACATCAATACTTCTACCGACTTCTTTTCCAAATGGGTTGAGGCAATTCCCCTAAATGATATCGGGATGAAGAACATCATATAATATATAATGTCTCCTATCATCACTATATTTGGGGTCCCTCACGTAGTATTGATGGACAAATGAACCAAATTATAATATATAGAGTTGACACAACTCTATCAAGAATACAATATCTATTCAAATCACTCATCTCACTTTTAGGCAACAGAAAATGGACAGATTTGGGATTTTAATTAGACTATGTAAAATATACTCCAATAGTTGTTGAATAGGGATAAGAAATCTTGGATGGGAAAACTCTTTCATGCTCAATGGTACCATTGTACCACCACATGTACTTATATAGAATTAACGCCACATGTAATGGTGTACGAGATTGAGGTAGTGTTACCCATAGAAGTCATACTACCCTCGCTCCGAATATCCATATGCGAGAAACACACAGATGATGAGAAATCAAAAATCTAGCTTGATGGATTTGACTGAATTGTTGAGAACAAGTTTTTCACAATACACAACATTGAGGTCCGCAAGAATTGGATCGCATGAGCCTTTAATAAAAGGGTTCACCTCCACACATTCTTCAAAGGGGGATTTTTTTTGTCATCATAACCCCAATGATACTAGGAATGAAGCCCCTAAAGCTATAAGCATAATGAGAGGGACCTTACATAATACATAAGTACTATCAAAACAAGGATCACTTAGCCACAATGGATGGGGAGCGTGTCTCACCACCCACAAATTCTAGGGTTCTCAAGAAATACTTTTCATAGCTATCAACACAAGGGAATCCACATTAGTTAAAGTCCTTTAATTCCTCTTGGAAACATGAAATTAAACTATACAAATTCATCCAAGTTACACAACATTAAACTGTAAAAACTCATCCTTACTACATGATGTAAAATCTACATAAAAGATGTCTTGGTCGTATAACATTAAATTGAACAGTTCATCAAGAAAAATGTATGGCATGATTCCCATAATCATTTGACAAATAGTTAAGCCTGTCCATTAATTTTGGGCCTATCAACATTGATTATTTATGTCAGGTGACCCCCATCTTTAGAACATGTCACTAAACTACATGGATCTGAAACAACCATCTTCATTCATGTCAAATCACACACATATTTTCTGAATGTCGTTAAACAATAAAACCCTTATAGAACAAAGTATGGATTGATTCTCATTTCCAATATTTAAGTACAACTTGATCCTATATCTTGGTCCATCCACTACATGGTTTAATATTCCCTTAATGTACCATAAGCTGCCTCTACATTGAAGTGAAACCCTTTCAATTACTAGTTTATCACTCCGAGCATAACTCATACGATCTTATGAATTGTGGAATGGACTTACCCTCTAGATAATGGAAAAAATGTACACAAAAGTTCCATCATGGTCATGAATGCAAGACTATAAAAGGAACAGAATGAGTTCTCATTGCATGATGTTAAACTGGGTGGGAAATTTTCTTGCCACATGATGGTAAAATGTAAAGTTCTTCATGAAAAATGGGTGGGTTCAACACCCTTCTCATGAGATACGTAGTGATTCCTGAACATCCATCCATAGGCCCAACCATAGAATTTCCATTTATTCATGTCAGTACACCTCTATCTACACAACATTACATTAAAATGAATGGATCTTCAATAACTACATGTAGCTCGATTATTTTCATCACAGGATATGTAGCGACATATATAGTGAGTCTTGGATCTCTAATCCTTGGACCAACTACAACATTCAATGGAAATAATTCCCACCTATTCATATATGTTAGACCTGCATATAGTATTTCCCATTCAATAACTATGTGTCAATTAATTCCTACCCTCATAGGATATGTAGTGATTCTCTAATTCCTAACTCAAAGACCAGTCACAACAACAAAAATATAATAATTCCCCCTCTTTGCATATAGGTCTAACCTATGCTTGAGAATTTATATTGAACAATGTGTGGCTAGATTCTCATCCTCGTTGGAGATGTAGTGATGTTCAAGAATCCATCATTGGACCTAGAAAAAATGTTTCCTCACTTTCTCGTCAATTTATATACATCATTTACACATTATGGTAATCTACATTGGATTTCAATAACAACATGTTGCTTTAATCCCAATGACACAGGATATATAGTGACACCTATATTTCAGTCCTTGGGTCCAACCACCTCACCCCTTTTCAAGTTGATTCCCATTTCCTTAACACATGTTATTAAACTGAATGGAAGAAAATACATAACACATAACATTAATCAACATGGAACATGTCTTCAATGCATAATGTTTAAATGCAAGAATGTACATCCATACCATATGATGATAAAATGAAAGGGAATACATCTTTAACACACGATGTTAAACGGGACGGAGGAATGTTCATCCAAAATAAATGATTTTAAACTAGAAAAACCATCACCCAAAATCATTCCTTGTCATAGGACCACAAGAACCTTACCATGTTCAACCAGTGAACATGGTGCATCAGTTTTATTTGATAGCACCTCATTCCATAAACCATACTTCATGATTTGAGTACCTCAGGTTAGGAAAACCATCCATGGCCCCTGGCAAGGATATCCCACTTCAAGGGACCTTTTATGACTATGCATATTTTTAAATGGCTCCTGCATATGACCCTATGGTTTCTAATGAAATGTGTCACTCTAAAAAGGAAATGCCCATCATTGTGATCTTTGAAATCATTGTGGATGAACTCCACACCTCAATGTGATTAGAAAATCTCCCAATATGACTATACCATATCATCACTCATGACTTGAGAACCTCGATCCATGACATACAATATGGACATATCCATAAATGAAGGAAGAAGGGGTACTCCAGACCCTGGACACAATAATTAATCTCATTTTTAACATCTCCTATATTTTCTCAATAAGATTCATGACCATAAACTGTTCACATTTTGGTCGAAGTTGTATGGCCTAAAACTATATCCTGTAATGTATCAAATTGCAAGACCTTAAACTACTAGAGAAAGAGACACAAAAACAATCAAGTTGAAAACCCACATAGATAAGACTATGAAAAATTCAAGTATTTTCTTGCAAAACTCTTCATCTCCATAGTTTAGGAAAAATATAGTGTTCAAATAATAATCATAAAGCTCATTGGGTCTACTTTTTACTACTTGTAAAAGCCAAGATATGCTTAATAGACCCCCTAGTCCATGGAAAATTTAGAGCGATGGATTTTTAAATTTCCCAATTGTGATAATATGTTCTCTAGTCTATGTCACAACTTTTAGTGTGATCATAGCTTTCTTGTATATTACCATTACCATAAATCAAACATCCCGATTTAGGGTTCTATAGATCAACGTAAGCCTCTTATAGATCATGAAAAATACATCTATCTTCAAGGGACCCTTTTCATGACTATTTACGTATCCATATGGCTTTTGGATATATAAATATAGTCATCAATCAAAGTAATCACTTTGGAAAAGGGAATTCAGATACATGTGATCCTTAAAATAATCAGTGTAGCACCCAACACCTCAGCATGTCTATGATATTCCCAATATGATGGTCACATTTCTTCCTCCTGGTCTCAGTACTTTAGACCATGACTTGTAGCCTTCATACCAACCTATCCAAGTGGATATGATATTATATGTTTTATGTCACTTTTTTGTGTACCCTTTCTCGATGAAGGAATACAACACTCTATTCTCAAACATTTAATGGCTCACACCTCGTGATTCCAAACCATAGTTGGTAGAGATTGACCATTAGAGTTTAAGAACCCTTCTTAGATAGCCTTCCTACCATACCTATCCTCATCATCTTGATGTTTGATTCTTCAAAATTCTTTTATACCCCTCAGAGGGAAGTGGTGATTATATTTTTCTTATCATGTTACTAACACATAAGGGCCTTGACCCAACAACTAAATTCATATCCTCCTAAATATAAAGGAGATTTAATCCTTGTGAACTCTAGAAACATTGTAGATGAACGTAGAATCTCAGTATATCATGGGACAAAACCAATATGTTTGTACTGTCCCATATTCATCGACTCAATCTTTTGGGTTGTCATTTACAACACCCATGTTCCAACAATCTAGGTAGACCAAGCACCCCTATTATTTATACCTCAACCATATTACCTCCATAAAGGATCCATAAACCTTTTAATGTATTATTGTCTTCAAGGACCCTTTTCATTACTATTCATAGATTCCCATGGTAACTGCTTATGAACCAATTGTCGTTAACAAAATACATCACTCTGAAAAAAGGTGTTGCTAAACAATATGATCCCTTTAAACACCATGACATCACCCAAACCCCTAGTATTTTTTTGGGTCATTATGGGAATGTCTACACCACATCCCATGATCACTGACATAGTCTAATCTAAAAGACCCTAGACTAAAGCAGTAACATGTCCATGCTAAAAGAACCTAATCAAAATAAATATCATATCCGAGATAAATGTCCCTAATCTAAAGCGATATAAAGTCCAATCTAAAATAAACTAAAATAAAAAATATTAGGTCTGAGATAAAATTCCCTAAACTAAATCAATGTTATGTATAATATAAAATACCCTAAACTAATGTAGTAGTAGGATCGATATAAAAATACCTTGTAGCCATATACTCAACTAAATCCTCATTAGAAAACACTCAACTACATCCTCATTAGCATATACTCTTCTTGATTGATGGAATCTAATGATGTGGGGGAAGATAGAGTAACCAAACACTCAACTACATCCTCATTAGCATACATGTGCTCTTCTAAATGAGGCTGACAAGGACCTACAAATTTTTATTAAATCGTAAATGTGATTCTAGGATGATCCAAGATTAAAGGAGAGTGAAATTCCATACTTATTTAAGGATTTCAAAAAAGAATTCTTTTTATAGTATAGATTTTTTCTGTTTTGTTTTCTTCTTAACTCTTGAAGGAGGTTCTCTTGAATGTGCAGAAGTATGATTGATAACCTTAGAAGTGACAATCCCCACCCTCATCTAATCATATTGTCCTAGGAACCCTTCATCATCTATTACATTGTCACCACCAAATTCATATCCCACATCTATACAGTGGGGATTATATTTAGGAGATGGATGATCCAAGATTATCTTTAGAAGCCTCCAACTATGTAAAAACATATAAAGGATTTCAATAAAGTTGCACAAAAAATTGAACAACCAAATTACCATTATATTATTAGAATAATTGGTTACATAATGACAAGAAAACCCTATTCATATGCAAAAATATATAGTGCGCCTGGGATGACCAATTTTGAGGATTCATGGAGAATAAAATATCCAAACCTTGATGCTTGATAAAAATGCATAAATATATTATATAAATTCCCTCACTTCCAATGTATTTCCTTTAAAGGTGACTCCATGAGGCGTTGTGAAATATGAAAAAATATCATAAATAATCTCTTAGAAATCTAATATTTCTCAAGGCATGGATTATGAATTATTCATCATCTAAGTCTCCCACTATTGATATGTGATAAGAAATATTATGTTAGAAGCATGCACACCTCCTCTAAACATGGAAGTAGGTTCCTCATCCTGCAATGGAAAATATTGAATTTATTAAGAGGATCTATTGGGACTTATGACCTTTTAGAATTTTATTGCTTACAATCCTGGGATTATATTATGTAACAAGGTGTTGGAAGGTCTCTATTAAGGAATTGGATTGTTGTTAATTTGGATATGTGCAAATCCAAACATCTGAATGACCTTGGGATAAGTTGACTACTGCATTATTGGGTGTATGGTGTATCTCTAAACCAGTTTCATCTCTAGTATAAATAAAAAAATTGGAAAGATACAACATGGTTTTTCTCATATCTAACATAAACGCAATGATGAAACCAGGAATATACACATATTAATTAGTAGATGAACTAGTATGGTGCATATCACTTGAAAATGAGGTCCTCAACAATACGGGTAGAATGAAACCCCTCAGAATGTTATTTCATATAAGCATGTTCTTTAAGGATATCCTTTCCATTTTCTACAAAAAACCCCATCGGAATTGGTCCAAAAATCCTAAATGATAAATGTTCATAACAATTCATATAGTCTCTGATATTTTGATTTTTCAATATAATGGATCTTACCCTATTTATGAATTGTAGGAATGGTATGTTGATAGTATCCAAGGATTCTTGAATGTCTAGGTGTTTATAACCTCCCAGGTGAGCCCCCATAAAACATGGAAGGGGGATGCAATCCTGTAAGGGGATTCACCATTACAGAAATGCAATATGAGGTTGTAGATCTTTTCTAACACAAGAATGGCTAACCCTATAGGATCCTACCTGTCAATCATAATTGCCATTGTAAATGTAGAGAGCCAAACTCCCCCTTTTTCCATTGTAGGATGTAGGTACCCACATAGGTACATAGTAAGGGGACTAATTAGTAGGTCAAACTAATCAATTATGGGAACAATTTCCCATCCCTGGTCACTAAAGATACCACCATGAATCTTAGGGAAATAATCACCCGTTACACAATGGGTATCTTTCCTGAGACATGGTTTCAGCTTCCTGACCTCTGCCTCAAAGATGATATTGTTAATGAAGTAATCAGCGTATATTTTGAAAGGGATGTTTTCTATAGGAAGATCCCCCTTTGGAATGGTCTTCTCAGCCCAATTAATCATATGTTATGTTAAATTAAGAGCCCGCATCACATCTTCTCAAAAAGATTGCAGAGGAATGAACACATCATACATACCACTAAGTATAGGTAATCATAATTTCTATTCCAATTATCGAAGAATGATGCCAAAATAAACTTGAGTAAGATGAAAATTGTTCATATCCAATCTACAATGACTAAACAACTCTATTATAAAACTCTTGTTGCAATAGGATGGTGTCTACAATATCTAGATGGACTCATACATTTAGATTTTATTTAGCTCCTTTGGGAATTCAGAAATAATATACTGAACCCAAAAGGTCCATCCCTGGACCAGTCCACAACTACCCCTGATTGGATGTCCCACCAAGAAATCCATCCAAACATATTATCAGAGAAGGATTAATGTATTATTGAATGATACATATGGAAATCCTTATAAGATGAAAAATCAGTCCCCTAGAAGTATTTTGGCATGAATTTTAGTATGTGATCATCCTCACGATCCCCTTTGGAGATAATGTGCCCCCCTAAATTATTATTCACTTTGAATGTATTATATGTCCTCCAAATCTGAAAATAGGGTATGAATAATGGCTTCGGGGGAATGGAAGAATAGTTAGTGATACAAAACTAGTAAAGATAAAAAAAATTATGAAATGTGATAGTTTAATATTTTTGATCCCATCAACATTAGAAGACTCTGTTGAAATGACCTGATAGAATGGTGGAAAGTAGGATCCATGCTCACCACTATTGCATCATGGTGAGAAACTTTTTCTCTTTCCAACTTCATCGAAGCCTTGTAAATGGATTAATGAGAGTAGGATGAAATATGAAAATAAATAAAAGAAACATGTTAGACAAATAAAATAATATATTATCAAATAATGACATGAACCGGTGGCAACATGCACATCACATGATTCATGAAAATGTTTGAAAATTTCCTAATGAGTTCATGAAATGCCTAATATTAAAATTACTCCTCAGCCACATAACCCCATAGGTAATTTTTCGAATCAAATGACCCCCTAGAGACTCACAATCACTTGACCTAAACATGGTCATGTTATTTTCATGTGATCAAATTATTGGGCCAATAGATTTTGTAAAGTCCTCAAGACACCCATATACATCATAACCTATTTCCAATAAATTACCAAAGTATTATTTTTTATTAGATTAGAAAATAACATGAGAATAAGTAGTCCTATGGAAGAGATCAAGAAACATTAACAAAGATAAGGGATTCATGAAGAAGGATTAAAACTAGGTTTTTTAGAATGGTCTTGTGGCAGAGGTACATAATAGAGGAAAATGGGATAGTGCTCTGGAAATAAGGGTGATCGCTAGAGTCAATTTCTCACCACATGCCCCTATACGTAGGGTGTTTTCTAGAATAGAAAGAGTCTAAGGGGAGATTAAAAGTCACCAAAAAAATGATCTTCCACACCTCCAAAAACTCGGGGGGGGGGATCTACTATCCTCATAACTGACCACATGTCCGCTCAGATGTCACGTCTATGGGGGGAATTTTTTGACGCTCACAAAATAAAATCATAAAAATGAAAAAGGATAAAATACCCAAATATTTGTATTATTTTACCCCAGAAAAAAAATGAAGTGGAAGGATAATGAGTCATGGGAATCTTGTGCACCTCAAAGGAACATGTGTTTGTGTGACCATCATAAGGTCATGTGAAGTACCATCATGTAGTTCATAACCCACATCAGATCCCACATTACCCCCTTAGACAAGTATTCCTACTTTTACAAATGCTCTCTATGAAACCAGTGGTTGTGTAGCGATAAAAAAATGAGTTCCCCTGGTCACATGGTTGTTAATTGTTATTTTCTTGAAAAACAACCCAAAATAATTTTGAAAATGGGAGGTAAGATTTCAAAAGGTGGAGTCCTATTGTAGTAATAAATGATCTTCTAAAACATCACTAATGGGTAGGATACATGTCTATGAAGTCATCTATTCCAACTCGAGAGACCATATAGAATTTGTAAAAAAAATTGAAATAAAAGAAGAGGAGGGAGATACTCTCGGTTGCTGAAATACATGAAACGCACCCCTTTTAGTTCATAAGACACTATGTGTTCCTACCAACATGCCTGCCTTGCCTTGAAAAACCCATCAACAATGACACACAAATTATGGAAAATTCCATTCATGAATCATGGAAGCCACACAAAACCCCTTTGGATCTTAATGGATAAAACAGATAAATTTATCCACGAAATTCTCGAAAACCCCCTTATGAACCATAACTATCATGCGATGTATCACAAAATATTAGAGAAAATTTCTTCAACAACAACCAAGAAAACTCTCATGATCCCTGACCTTTTTAAAATAAATCAATAAGGATAAAAAGAAGGAGCCGAGATATCTCACAGTCATAAATAACTTTTGACCTTCTAAGGATCTCTATTCCATTGTCATGTGGGACACCTGGATAAGCTAGTAAAGGAATCGATTATCTTGCGGGCACCATAATTTCACGTAAGGCCATTGGACATGTAAATATGAAAAAATGGATTTTTGTTGGGGATCCCTCAAGTAAGTGCTGACTGGAGGGACTTTTGGTTGCAAAAACTCAGGTGGTGCCCTCAGAATGATCAATGATAATGGATAATGAAGACACATTTCACAATGATCTATTATCCGAATCAAGCTCGGATCTGGACTATACACACCCTGAAAACTAGATAATAATTCGGGTGTCAATGACAATAAATTCCCCACCAAAACCATAATGAAATGTAGGGAAAAACTATCAAGTATGAATGGTTACAATTACACAAAATTAATAGAGATAGTTTCACAGAGCAACTGATCATGCGAACGACCAGTCTTTTATTAGGTAATATAGTGGTGAATAGCTAGTGTAATCCTGAAAAATGAATAAATTACATTATATGATCATTAATTGATCAAATGAATGATATCTTGTATTATATGTGAATAACATCATGAAAACCCACTAGATCATGTAGGAATCAAAATGAAATGAAATTGAATTAATCTAAGGCATTCACAATATAAGAACAAAGATGAAAGTTGGAATACTTATACCAAAAACATGTTCTCCAACCTTCATTTAATTTGTGAGAATATTCCTACACAAATGATAGTATTGAGATATGTTTCCCATATCTCATGATTCCCCTATGACATGTTATTTGGGTTATTAGAAAGCTTCTATATATATAAAATTGGGTCCTTCAGTCTTCTATGACATACAAACATAGTCTCCTCAAAGTCACCAAGGAATTTTTAACCATGCCTTCTTATGTCCTTTAAATACATCCATTGACTTATATAATGGTGCTTGATCATGTCTGCCAAGTCTTACAGATGTGCATGGCCATGTCAAGGTAGCTATAACGAGGCCTTCTTAGTGAGTCTCCTATGACTCTGGACACCCTCCATACATGTGGTATGAGACATGTGAATCCATAGAGGGATATCATCTATGACATGAGAAACCATCTAAGAAAATTCATATTGACTCTTGTGGAACCCTCCACATGTGTTAGCTGGCTCTCCTAAAGACACTAGGGCAATTCAGTAGGGTCATTCAACATATTCTGGGAATGAAAATCCTGGTCATGAAATAGCCATCAATAATTCCATCATGGTTGTGCAAATTCCTATCAAAAAGAAAACTGGATCATATGGCATTCTAGTTGATATAATGAAAACACTCACTGACATACCAGGAAATCTACTGATTCGTTTCATGTGGAAAATCAACGCATGTTAGACTATAGAGAATACTAGACAAAAGGGATTTCGGGTCTAGATAACCTTTTATACCCTTCGTGTGCAAGCCCCAACCACAGTGAAACCTCTGAGTGTAATCCACAATCAACAGAATGAAAACAAACATAATTCCTACAAATGACTTGGATACATATGAAGCCTCCTTAAGGCCTAATATCTTTATCAAATATTCATAGGTCCATTCAAATATGTAAATCCAGCATGTGTAAAACAGTCAAATTGATAAATTTTCATTTCTTATTTGTCACACTAAGCATATATCATGTTGGCTTAGAGAGTTGTAGTAATCATGAAAATTATGTTATAACCTCCAAAATGGAAAGGGAAACATCAATGTGTAAGCTCTGATAGGTGGCATAATTTGATATGCCCCAACTGAATGAAAACATCAATATATATTCCATAACCAATTGAACTATGAGAAATATGATTCCTATTATAAAAAAGAAATGTAGGATGCCTTCCTAAATGCCCATTATCAAAAACAAATCCATCTTGATTGGAACCCCATGTATTTGATATTTCAAACATCAAAACCCAATAATTCCTAGGATATGATCAATCAACCTCATCCCTTAGTGGATTGGGAAATAAAATGATCAATAATGATTATGATTCCTTCCATACTCTGGATACATAGGATCCCTTCTCAAGGCCTGAGATCTATATCAAACACCACAAGGATTATCCTAGTACACAAAATTCATATCTATAATAAATAAGCTTGATTATATATTACCACATGTTTCTCACACTAATCATAGCTCATGTGGTCTTATAGGGCCAGATTGAACACTTTGCATCATTAATCTCCACTAGCCAGGGAAATCCCAGCATGAAGCCCCATTGAGTGAAATAATATGAAAATCCCACGTATAAGAGAATTTACTTTGAGTCTAGTCCTAAGGGTTTTGTTAAGTAATGACAACTTTGATTCCTACCTTAAACAGGAGATTTACAACATCTCATTAAGACCCAATCTGATATATTTTATGTCTCATTGCCCTCACATAGGTCCTCTCCACATGAAATTTAACTACACATTGTTAAAGAACTAAATGGGTTTTTATTATTAGCATAATCGAGATACATAGTATGTCCCATAACGTCTTAGTCCATCCTCAAAATACAAATCACCTCCATGTGTGGTAGAATATTCCAAATCATCTAGTTATATAGCTTTATAATATGAAGCTTCTATCTAAAATAAGGTAAATGGATAGATAAACATAAATATATACATATGGACTCCTTAATGAGACCACACATTCCTTTGTTCATGAGTGAGAATTGTTTACCTTGTTTATGAGGATAATTAACCCACAATCATTTTTAAGGTAACCGGTCTCATATAGAGATTATGAAGAGATTATTGAACATAACATAAATTTATGAGAGAGCCCTAGAGTTGGAAATAATTCCCATCAGAAGGGTTTGATGAGCCTTACCTTCTATCATATCGACCAAATTGTTCCCCTAAGACTCATTGAGCCTAATAATCAATATAACCACAGACCTTTGGAAAGTAGGTTGGTACCCAGCTATGGATGGGGGAAGAATTGGGAGTTTCTGGGAAAGGTGACAATGGTAGCTTAACATTCTTTATTTTTTACAACATATACCTACAAAATAAAAACATCAAGAGAAACAAATTCCATTCCTTAAAACCTCACGAAATAATCTTTTTGAATAATATAAAAAAAATTCTTAAAAGTTTCAAAATTCAATAAGATGCTAAAATTTCATAAATAGAATTTTTCAATGGAGGATAATAAATTATCTAATACATAATAAAAGTGTTTTGAAGTTTATAATTAAATTAAAATATAAATATTTACTCCAAAATATAAATTAAATTTATTGGATAATCTATAATATATTATATGAAAATGGAGGTAAACTCTTAATATGAAAAATCTATTTCTAAAAATATTTCCTCTAACAATTCCAGTTTAAATAATATGTGTGATAAAATATGGACAATAAAAACATTGAGATAAATTTATTGAAATATTATTTGATAAAGTTGAAATCTTTAGTAAAAACACCATTAAGAACTATATATGAAATAAAACCCAAAAAAATTCAGTTGATGTCAAATTCTAAGTAGAAATTTCTGAAAAAACATTTAATTTTCAAGAAAATTCATATTCCATGTATATTTATAGTGTCTTTGAATTTTTATAAAAAAATATTATATGTGTTATAACAACATTTATTTACGTCAAAAAAATTTAAGAATATAGGAGAAGTATTTCTAATGATAAGGATGAATATTTTGGAAGAAATCATGAAAAGATGGAAATTAGGTACATGCTGGAAAAAAAATTATTTCAATGCTCTAATCTATTATATTGAAGGTATTATTAATATTGGAAAATAGATAAATCATGCCAATATTAGCTATTTATTTCCCTCTCAAATATAAAGGAAAAATTCATGTTCATGAAAAATAAATTTCACAAATGGAAGAATATTATTTTAAAGGAAGAAAGTAGATGAAGGTAGAATCCTCAAAATATGAATAGAAATTTTAGGTGAAATAATAATATGGAAAAATATTTCAAAAAATGATTCCACTAAAATTTGTGGTTTAAATATTAATTCTGGTAAAATTTTAGACCATGGAAAATAGATAGAAATTTCTTTCAAGAGTTCTTGATGAAAGTAGAATCATAAATAGAAATTCTATTTCATATTAATGAATAATCAAACCCAAAATGTTCATCAGATGAAAAATTATGAATAGAACATTTCATGATAAAACACTTGTTTTTCAAGGAATTTTAGATTATGTTGATATTTTTTTTGTGTTTTGGTATGTTTAGAAGTAAATCATCAATGATTGGTTAAATATGTCTTTATATAGGGTAAGGAAATAAAAATGGGGAAGTACTTCCAATGATATGGAAGCATTTTGTGGAAGTAATCATACAATTATGAAAACTAGAAAAAAGATGACCAGACAAAATGTATTGGATTTGCCTAAAGTTCTATATTAGAGGTGATATTAAAAGGGGAATATATAATTGAAATTTATAAAATATTACCGTGTTAATGGGAGTTGTTCTAGTTAGAATGAATCATATTCTATAAGAATGTTTACAATAATTGAAAATGGCTATAAGATGACAATAGAAAATAGATTTTATTGTCCTAATGATTTCTGTGGTATGTGTTATCAAAAATGGAATAGATAATGAATATGAAATACAAGCTTACCATTTTTTTCCATATATATGATAAAGGGAAGTAAGATCAATTGGGGAATTAAGAAAATTAATACGTGGAATAAGTTTCTTTTAAATGGAACTATAATAAAAAGGCATGGATACTTGATATTTGGTGTTCCTCCCACATAACTGAAGATAATAAAATGTTAAATAACATAAAGATACCTGAATTAGTTGATATAAATTTTCTAATGATGCTTCTATAAAAATTGATGGATTGGAAAATATTTAATCTAGAGTGATAATTTGTTATTAGATGATGTTTTTTATGTTTAAAAGATAAGTTAAATTTTTTGGTTGATAAAATTATTATCATGGTAATGAGGTAAAATTAAAGTGAAATAAATGAATCATTTAAATTATAATTAATTTAAGAACTATCACTCATGTTATGATAAAAATAGACATATATTTTTCCTTTATGAACCTTCTAATACATATTAATTGATTGAGAAAAATGAGAACATGTTATGGAATATAAAACATGTTAATTTGAGAAAAAAAATTATTATGATTTAAAAACAATAAGTGGTAATATATTTAATAAATTTGAAAATAGATCAACATAGAATATTTGTAAAATACTATAATAGTGATATAACTCAAAATAATCACATGAACATGGATACTTCACCCATAAAAATATCGGAATTAGTCTATAAAAATCATTGTGTCCCCAAGAGATGAAAGTGTACCCAATGTGATATTTATTTTAGTACATTCATATATGACTTCATTTAGATGAAAAATTTTATTTTAATCATGAACCAGTATGTGGATATTAGGATGTTTAAAATATTTAGAAGTTAGGTTGAAAAAATTCTTGGTGTGTGTATAAAAAAGTGAGATATAATAACTCAAAATAATACACATGTGATGTATTCGAAATTTATCATCATAAACATGTAATTAGGAATCAGTTTATCTCACCTTATACACAACCCCAATATGGTGTGTCTTATAGGAAGAATATGAGTAGTGTATAAATGGGTAGAATAATATTCGTTATGAATTATGTATCATAATTCATATAGGGAGAAGAAATGTGTGCTATTGTGCATAATCAAAATAGACACCATTTAAGACCTGATACACATTCGACACCCTATGATATATGGTACCCGAATAACATTACTTTGAATTATTCCAATTTATCAGGAATCCCCTACTATATTAAAATCATATGAAGTAGGCCAGAAATTTTTGGGGAAAAGGCTAATGATTAAGTCTCTATGGGATATTTAAATAATAGGAATAGATATAAATATTGTAAAAGGAGAACTCATTTTATTTTTGAGTGTTCAGATGTGAAAATTGAAAGAAAATATTAGTAAAAAGATGTATTTTTATTTTAGTGTATATTTAGTCTCCAATCAAAAATGGAAGGAATATATCTGAAGTAATTGTTGGAAAAATTGCTGAATTCATATAGAAAAAATTATTTATTTTTTAAAATTCCAAATTAATAAGGAATTAGGTTCTAGTTGTTATATAAATCAATATTATATGTTCATGAAACTTTTATAAATTGATAATACATTGGGAATCTGAATGCATTGGTTGATAATAGATGGTGGTTACCTGTGGTTAACCAAATAGCTCATGTATCACTTGTTGTGCATGAAATAGTGGTTGAGGATGTTGAACATTATTAATTGTTGGATGTTATGAATGAATAACCAGAATTCAATGATAATAACTTTAAATGGTTAATTATTCCATGATTGAGAACTAAAAATAGGATTTTTGAACAATGGGCTTTCAAAAAAATATTGTTAAATGTGAAGTCACATGAAATAATTATATATTTTTTTCAAAGGATTTTCCTAAATGGAAGGAATAGACATAGAATAAAAAATTTCTATAATTTATGTGATTTTAATAATAATAATGTTCAAGGTTGTGGTATCTCTTAATAGTTATAGGTTATATCAAATAAATTTAAAGCCTACATTCTGGAATAGTGACCTTGGAGAAAAAGTATTTATTGAACAACCAAAAGGTTTCAATCCTGGAAATGACTGAATAATGTACTACCAATTTTAGAATTTATTGTATGGATTAAAAGATACTATATGGGTCTGGTATTCAAAATATGATGATAGTTTGAGAAAAATATACTTTTCCAAAGGCACTACTGATGGGAAATTGTTCATCATGAAGCATTTCACAAACATGCTGATGTTGACATTAAATATGTGTGAAATAATTTTTAGTAGTTATTTAAGATTTTTATATGGTGATTTCACAAAAAAAATATGTAGAAGCATTTTCCAATGCCTTTGTTTTAGAAACTAAAATATTTTTTGGGGTAAAAAATTTAATATAATTTAAATTATATCTTTCTATTATAATAAAATTATGAATAATAAATACAGGGAATGTTTAGAATAGAAATTTAAAAAAAATATTTCTAATCCTATATTAACTGGTAAAATTTTGTGAAAATATGGCCAATTAAGTAATGTAGTTCAGAAGAAACTATGATCTAAGATTATCTGCATTTTGTATATTATGGAATACAGAGCTAACATTATATATGTGGTAACTCTGTGTGAAATATATCCAAAATTAACTCAATGAGTCACACATGATTTCCATTAATGGAATTAGGAGGTATGTAAATGTAATAGTGAATTATGGATTAATCTACTGATGTAGTCTAGATCTAGAATATCTATGTTACACTAAGAATTGGGGGGGTGACTGTACATATTTTAGATCCATTTAAGGTGAAGGGTTAATGTTTTAATGATTCTTATGTTATCTGGTACAGTAAGAAGTATACTTTACTGAAAATTATTATAGCTGAATTTGGATATATAGATTCTACTAATTCTATAACAACACCAACTCTAGGACCCTGGAGTCTATGGCCACTTTATTATAATGGAACAAGTAAAAGTATTCAGATCTTGAAGGACCGATCACCTTAGTATTTCTGTAAAAACAGATACATAAATGACTCCCTTGTTAAATTGGGGATAATATATAAACCATATTAATGGATAAAATTATGTATCCTTCAACCAAATCAATGGGTTATCTATTATATCCTTTTCAAAGGAAACTAAATAAGGGTGAGATCAAATTATTTTTGATACTTACCTCTAAAGAAATATAACTTGAATCAGTAATGGATAACAAATATGGGAAGGTAAATAAATGAAAAAAACATTCATTTAATAAATAACATTTCTATAATTAGAAAATAGGGCATAATAATTAAGGAAATGTAAATAATTTGAAACATAATCCATTTAATCAGTAACTTGTGAAAAATATTATCCACATACAATATCATAGTGTAAATATCATGGATAATAATTAAAAAATTCTTAATAAATGCAACTATTAATATTGGATGCAATAATATCTGAAATCATTATAACTACACTATCATGACCATTTATAAAATTTTTTAACAATTATTGGTAAAATGATTTTTAATTTTTCAATTTTATGTTCCCATGATACCTATCGATGCTTGGAGGGGTTATATAATCTCATGCTCAACCCGTCACTATAGGTTTAAAACATTCCTCACAAATCGAACAATTGAAATAATTCATGAATCCCTATTTGTTATCATGAAATTATATATTTACTAAAGGATTCAAATTTATTAATATTCCCCCAGTTTATCAAATAACCTTCTAAGTAAACATCATACAAAAAAAAATTATAGTTTAATCCATAATCGTATGCATCATACAAGAATATGAATATTTAAGAAAAATTCGATATAAAATGATCACAAGTAAGTTAATGCTCCATTTTATGGTATTATTATAACATATACCTAGTTTTGAAAATGTAAAATAATTATATTTTTTATATTATGAATTTAATTTTCATAAAATGGTCATTAAAAAAATTTGAAGGAAAAATACCCTTTTCACAATAAAATTCACATTAATTTTTTTTTCAAATTAAAAGTCATGAAATTTCAATTTAAAAAAACCTTTAATTCATATAAATAATTTGTCAATATATTAAATATTCATGAAGGTAGAAAAATATACTCATGTTGTATGAGTGAAAAAAAATTCCTCTTACTTTTTTGTCATAAAATTCATAATGTACGTCATTAGGAAAATGACAAGAAGATTCCATTAAAATTGTTTTCTATAACATAAATCATGGTTAAAATGGATGTAACACCCCGACCCCAGCTACCCAGAGTCAGTGCATTACTTCGTAACATTGGCATGATCACAAAAGATCAAGTCTCGAAAGACCGATTAGTTTAGTAGCCTTGGAAACACTAGATACATTCATAAATGTTACATTACAACATAAGGTGAAAAACTACAATAACAAAGTCTCCATAGTCCACACTCATATCCTCTTCTGACTATCCCTGCAGGTCATTCATAAAATACTTCTTCACATCCTGGAAAATATTAAAACATTGAAAGGGGTGAGGTTAGATGCTCAGTAAGGATAACAATATTGCGGAAGCTTTCATAAATAAACATTAACATTTAAGGCAATGTATAACTAAAACAAAAGCCTTTTTAAACTTGAACTTCAGCATAATATGGAAAAATAAAATTAAATGATGCCACTTACCTACTCACATGGATATTCTACTAGTCGAATAATCACATGCAATATCAATAACCACTTTCATAATGAGGGAATGTATAATGCCAGACATTCTAAAACATTTTGTCAAGGCCTCGACCAAGATGTCTAAAATGATTAAGGCCTCGGCCAAAACCATAAATCAAACTAGGAAAGGGCCTCGACCAATTCCACGTCTAGTTGTCTCATGAGACCTACCGATGCATCGAGGAGCTATAGCGGGCTCCACCCGTCACTTATTAAGTCCAATACATTCCTCATATGAATAGGTTTAAACATATCATAAACCATAACATAATCGTATCACATAAAACATGCATAAAGGAAACATAACATTTACACATTTCAATCACAAGATATAAATAAAACACATTGATATAATAAAAACGCTTTCAAAACCATTTTCAATACCAAAATAAAAGAAAGTTAAAACTTTGTATTTATTTTTCATTAAAAAAAAGATGGCTTGTAGAGGAATCCGAAACTCAAATAATGGTCACGGCGGTGGAGAAGTCGTTGTCGCCGCATAAGTACGGAAAGAAAAACATTCCCTTTTGTCGTTTAGCAAAACACTTCGTATAAAAAATATTCCTTTTGAATAAACATAAAAGTCAAAGGGGTTTATACACCGTATAAAAGAAAGTTGTGTATAAAACCAAATATGCCTCAATGAAAGGGGATTGAGACGAAGTCCTTAAAAAGATCATTTTTTTTATAAAGTAGTTATATTATGTGTATTCACTATAATTACACATAAATAATGTAAAAATACAAGATAGGACATAATAATATCATGACATAATTTGAAAGTAGGAGATTAACCCAAAGAATAGAAATTGGGTTAAGAAGTTCCCTTACCTCGTGTCTGACTTGACTCAACCATTCATTAACCTCCTGAATATTAAACTAGAGTTAATATATACCTTATTAAGAACCATTTGTAATTTCATTATCCTTTTTATATCACTTATTACAACGTTATGAACATTATGTAATTATTTAAGTTAATAACGGTCATTTTGTCGATCTTTGGTACTTGAGTCAACAATAAACTTCTTATAATTACAAGTTGTTTATGTGGTAGAATATCCATTATCTCCAGAATTATATTCATGATGTAGATATCATATATATGATATATATCCAGTATATACATTCATTCATAATGTCACGTAACATTTAGAGGTAAGAAATGAAATGCACCGTTCATGGAGACGGTAAGTCGTACGTACGCATGAACGCTACTTTCATTTCTATTTCGTATTTAATGGAACGGAATCATAATGATATAAATTTATAATATAATTAAAGTATAATATAGTGTATAATACCATTTAATCCATCCTTTATACATCCAACATATGGCATTAACGATTCAAATCACTTTGAGGGGGCGGTAATCCGCACTTCCTAAAATGAAATTATCGCGTTTTACCCATAATGGAAATCATAAAGTATGCCATAAATGAGAAATACAGAAGCATAAGTAAAACATAAACACATTATATATCATATATAAATATAGTTACATCTTAATGGCCACCTTTGAAGGTGTTATATGAGTGTTGAACAATCATCGTTTCGTGAGGCAGAAATTCGCCATCCACAGAAACCGTATGTTCTTTAACCATTAGATGTAGGTGTGTGTAAGTGTAGCTCGAATCCTTATTATAAAAACATCCTAGTATATTGAGGATACTGGTTTTGTTACAAAAGAAATTAATAAAAAGAGTTTAGGGGGTTGGAGAAGAAAAATAAAACAAAACAACATTAGAGAAGACATTACCTCAAAATCGGGTAACTCTTTTTGATTTGAGAAAAAGGCTTCCTTGGGAAGGGTTCTGCCCAAAGTGAGGCTTCTAGGAGTAATAGGGGGAAGTTGGGAGAGTATTTGGGCAGAGTTTGGCCGAGCCAAATGGCTTGAAAGTGTGAATGAGGTGGTAGAGGTGGGGGCCTTTTATAAGTGGAGAGGAGGGGCACTTTTGGAAATTAATAAAATGTTGCTTTATTATACAATGATTTTCGGATTCTAAAGGTCCCAAACTTATATAATTCTTGTATAAGGTGATAAGGGTTCTAAATATACTCATCCAATAGGTTTTTTACAAGTGTAAGCCTTGGATATTACATTATCTTTCCATTTTATTTAAACCGTTAAATAATGAGGTCATCGCTGCATCATTATGATGTCATAAATAATTTAATTTATTTAATGTCTAAAAATTATAAAAAAAATACTATGATGTAGGAAATCTCTTTATATTTCTAATGAATATTTATAGTCAAAATTTGGACTTATGTAACCCCACTTAAAAACTGTTTTAGTAAAATAACTCATGTTTGTGTCAATTTAATTTTAACATTAAATATATATATATTAATGTCATTTTCCAACTAAAGTGGCTCCATGGGGTCCCCAAGTTGACCCATGGGTTTTCTTGGTCGGCCATGACTCATCCAATATGAGTAGGACAAGTTTCAAGCTCATCTCATATTATTAAAACATTATTTTTACCTTAAACTACACTAATTACCTCTAATCGCGATTAAGAACTTAAAAGTTACTATTCACCAAAAAATATTTTAGTCTCATTGAACCAAGTTTTACTTCTTAATGACAAACATGTATGTCAGATTTTTGAAAATCAAATAACATACGTGGTAATATTTCATTTTAACGAAAAATCAGTTTTTAACAACCACTTAGTGGTTTCACTATTCATCAAAAATTGAAGTTTTTCAGAATAAGGAAAAAATTTCACCCTAAGCTATAATTGATATTCCGAATTCAAAAATGATGTCTATTTTACAAAATTCCAAACATATAAGTTGCATTAATTAATTTTATAATTAATTCCCACTGTTACAACAAATAGCGTGTTTTTAAGAAACAATTTATATCAAAATATTGGCAATTGTTTATGTCCAATTTCAATGTTAAATTAATTATAATGATCACCATTGGATAAAATGGTAAAAATATATTCTAATTATACTTTAAAACCACTAAATAGTATAATTTATCACTATAAATTATTTTGATTAAAAAAGTTGTTTTTAAGTATTTTTCACTATTCATAAAAATTAGTAGTTCTCAGAAAAATACCAAAAATTCAACATAGGCTAATTTCAATATTCCGAATCCAAAAATGAAGTCCATTTTGATAAATAAAATTTATATAATTTCAAAAAGTAGGTATTACTATTCACAACGGATAGTTTAATTAGTTGTGGTGTGTGTTAGAGCTCGAGGTTGCGTACAACACACGCTATTGCATTATTGAATGAGAAGTGTATCGTGGAAGCTCAGGGTGTTACATTCTCCCCTCCTTCAATAAATTGCGTCCTCGCAATTTGAATTTTTTTCTTTGAAAGTAAAAGGTTGAAAATAGAAAATACCTTTGTGGAAAACCCACATCGGAAATAAGATTAATAAAATTTAGCCTTAATAAGAGGGAAAGGGAAATGAAAGAGTCACCACCCAATTATTATCTTGATTAGGAGAAAATTGGTGGCAATTAGAGACATATAATTGGAGGAAAAACGTAAATATTTGTAGGGAGTGATTGAGGTCATCAATCATAATCAACTGGAAAATTGAGGGCCTCAAAGCCTTCAATCTATGTTGATTTAAAATATCATCAGTTCAACAAGACATAAGGTATTAGGATAACACATTTTTTTTGTTTTAATATCCCTTTACTAAAGTTTAAGAATTAATTTATTCATTGAATAAGAGATAGGTATATATATTTATGCTTGACAATTAGAGTTTCAACTTTCAACTCATCTTTCACTCAAAAAGATAATAGAACTCAAAAATATTATACTTATCCTAATTGTATAAGGTTCCAAATGTTAACACATACCATTTAGATTATTAAAATTATTTTGTAACAACCATGGACTTCCTGTAGGCTTGTGGTAGGAAATAAAGGCATGTCGCACTATGGTTGTGGGTTCGATTCCTACAGCTTTGTCCGACGCGACGGTTTATGCCCCACCCTGCAGGTTGTCCTTTTCCTAAAACTATAGTATTATAATATTCTAAAAATAATCTTCATAATTTTTTTTAACCTTAAACAATACTATCCAAAGATCAACTTAATCCACTCCAACCTTTATAGTTATCCAAAATACCTCTGTCCAGACTTTCTCTAAAAGGTCTCTTAATTCCAAAATCAATTTATCAGATTCCCCAAACAAAGTAAAGTTTCTCTTATTGTCACATACTAAAAATATGATTACCTTCATCATATTAAAACCTTACTGAAACAACAAGTACTGCAGTACAATCCATATATATATATCACATTATTCTAATAAACAGAATATAATCCATGAGTCCAAAAGCACCAATACATTAATTATTCCGCTTCAACTGTAGTAACAGCATAAGATTGTCCTTGATCCCTTGGCCTTTTCTGAGGTAAGTTTCCCTGACTCTTAGGAAATTAATTTGCATAATGCCCCATTTCCCTACAATTGTAGCATTCAACATTGATATCCTCTTTCTTTCCCTTGCAATCACGCGCCTGGTGACCTTTTCCTCCACATTTGTAACAAACTCCCATTCCCTTTAGGCAAGTACTAGGGTGATTCTTCCCACAATTATCGCATAATGGAAAATCCTTCTTTCCCTTTTTCCCTTTATCCGTCTCTTGTTCCACCGTTCTCTTATTTTCTTGCTTTGCTTTAAAGTCATGAGACTTAGAGAATTCATTTTCCGTCTTGATTTCACACAAGACAATATCTTCGTATGTTGAGAAATATTATGATACTAAAGCTCGACGGAGAAATGGTTTTAACCCATCAAAGAAATGATCAATCTTACCTCTTGGGTTACGTATATAATATGTAGCATACCTCGCTAACCTTGTAAAGTTGGCCTCATACTTTGCGACATTCTCATCCTCCTTTTGTTTCAGACTCAGAAATTGCCTTTCCATATCTGCTCTATGGTCATGAGGAAAGTATTTTTCTAAGAAAACATCTTTGAACTCCCTCCATTCCATATTCGATATTTCATCATCTTCCTTTGTGTTTTGAATCAATGACCACCATTGATCAGCATCTCCAGTGAGGTGGTAAACTGTCATGATAACCTTTTCCCTTTCACTACTCCCCAAGGCGTGGAATATTTTCTCTAAGGAGTTTATCCACTGCTCAACTACTAATGGATTTGTACTCCTATTAAATGTTGGTGGTTGTTGCCTCATGAAGCGGCCTAACATTGATCCTCCACGTTGTGGATCAGGGTGCTCCATACAAGTAAGGTTATTATTCATAACCTGAGTGAGTTGTCCAAGTATGGTAATAAGTTGATCAGCACCAGTTGTATCTCCAGCTCCACAATAATTATCTTGAGTAGGAGGTAAATCCCTACACGGAGTGCGTGCATTGATACGGTTTCCATTAATTCCACTAGGCGCCATTTCTAAACAATGGCATAAACTAGATTAGTTTATGAATTAAAATACATAATTCCATATTTGTAAAACACTTTATATAAATTGAACTATTTATGGATATAATCCATAATCATAAAAAGAAATGTTTTCTTTGATAAAGTATATACTTATAACCCTTCATAGTGGTTTGTAAAGAAATGAGAATTATCCTAAGCATATCCCCCGGGAGTGTCGTAACCAAGAGTGCAGCAAGGCCCGTTGTCGTGCACCAGTTCCCGTTCGAGTCTAGCTCAAAGCGGTGTTTTTAGGTTTTACACCTAGGTACATCTGTGCCAGAGCCGCCTCTACCTGCTCGTATCCAGACAGGGATGTATTGCTCTAAAAACTCACAAAATCTCTACAATAACAAAATTCTAGGAAGTTCTTCTATACTAATCCTCAAAGTCAATCTTTGGGCTATGTGCTCTAATCAGAGTTTATCTAAATCTAGCTTCCAAGGTTAGTACTAAACTGCCTCTGATAACAACTGTAACGCCCTGACCCCAGCTACCCAGAGTCGGTGCATTACTTCGTAACATTGGCATGATCACAAAAGATCAAGTCTCGAAAGACCGATTAGTTTAGTAGCCTTGGAAACACTAGATACATTCATAAATGTTACTTTACAACATAAGTTGAAAAACTACAATAACAAAGTCTCCATAGTCCACACTCATATCCTCTTCTGACTATCCCTGCAGGTCATTCATAAAATACTTCTTCACATCCTGGAAAATCTTAAAACATTGAAAGGGGTGAGCTCAGATGCTCCGTAAGGATAACAATATTGCGGAAGCTTTCATAAATAAACATTAACATTTAAGGCAATGTATAACTAAAACAAAAGCCTTTTTAAACTTGAACTTCAGCATAATATGGCAAAATAAAATTAAATTATGCCATTTACCTACTCACATGGATATTCTACTAGTCGAATAATCACATGCAATATCAATAACCACTTTCATAATGAGGGAATGTATAATGCCAGACATTCTGAAACATTTTTTCAAGGCCTCGGCCAAGACGTCTAAAATGATTAAGGCCTCGGCCAAAACCATAAATCAAACTGGGAAAGGGCCTCGGCCAATTCCACATCTAGTTGTCTCATGAGACCTACCGATGCATCGAGGATCTATAGCGGGATCCACCCGTCACTTATTAAGTCCAATACATTCCTCATATGAATAGGTTTAAACATATCATAAACCATAACATAATCGTATCACATAAAACATGCATAAAGTAAACATAACATTTCCACATTTCAATCACAAGATATCAATACAACACATTGATATAATAAAAACTCTTTCAAAACCATTTTCAATACCAAAATAAAATAAAGTTAAAACTTTGTATTTATTTTTCATTAAAAAAAAGATGGCTTGTAGAGGAAGCCGAAACTCAAATAATGGTCACGGCGGAAGAGAAGTCGTTGTCGCTGCATAAGTACGGAAATAAAAACATTCCCTTTTTTCGTTTAGCAAAACACTTTGTATAAAACAGATTCTTTTTGAATAAACATAAAAGTCAAAGGGGTTTATACACCGTATAAAAGAAAGTTGTGTATAAAACCAAATATGCCTCAATGAAAGGGGATTGAGACGAAGTCCTTAAAAAGATCATTTTTTTTATAAAGTAGGTATATTATGTGTATTCACTATAAGTACACATAAATAATATAAAAATACAATATAGGACATAATAATATCATGACATAATTTGAAAGTAGGAGATTAACCCAAAGAATAGAAATTGGGTTAAGAAGTTCCCTTACCTCGTGTCTGACTTGACTCAACCGTTCTTTAACCTCCTGAATAATAAACTAGAGTTAATATATACCTTATTAAGAACCATTTTTAATTTCATTATCCTTTTTATATCACTTATTACAACATTATGAACATTATGTAATTATTTAAGTTAATAACGGTCGTTTTGTCGATCTTTGGTACTTGAGTCAACAATAAACTTCTTATAATTACAAGTTGTTTATGTGGTAGAATATCCATTATCTCCAGAATTATATTCATGATGTAGATATCATATATATGATATATATCCAGTATATACATTCATTCATAATGTCACGTAACATTTAGAGGTAATAAATGAAATGCACCGTTCATGGAGACGGTAAGCCGTACGTACGCATGAACGCTACTTTCATTTCTATTTCGTATTTAATGGAATGGAATCATAATGATATAAATTTATAATATAATTACAGTATAATATAGTGTATAATACCATTTAATTCATCCTTTATACATCCCACATATGGCATTAACGATTCAAATCACTTTGAGGGGGAGGAAGTCCGCACTTCCTAAAATGAAATTATCGTGTTTTACCCATAATGGAAATCATAAAGTATGCCATAAATGAGAAATACATAAGCATAAGTAAAACATAAACACATTATATATAATATATAAATATAGTGACATCTTAATGGCCACCTTTGAAGGTGTTATATGAGTGTTGAACAATCATCGTTTCGTGAGGCAGAAATTCGCCATCCACAGAAACCGTATGTTCTTTAACCATTAGATGTAGGTGTGTGTAAGTGTAGCTTGAATACTTCTTATAAAAACATCCTAGTATATTTATGATACTTTTGTTGTTACAAAAGAAATTAATAAAAAGAGTTTAGGGGGTTGTAGAAGAAAAATAAAACAAAACAACATTAGAGAAGACATTACCTCAAAATCGGGTAACTCTTTTTGATTTGAGCAAAAGGCTTCCTTGGGAAGAGTTATGCCCAAAGTGAGGCTTCTAGGAGTAATAGGGGGAAGTTGGGAGAGTATTTGGGCAGAGGTTGGCAGAGCCAAATGGCTTGAAAGTGTGAATGAGGTGGTAGAGGTGGGGGCCTTTTATAAGTGGAGAGGAGGGGCACTTTTGGAAAGTAATAAAATGTTACTTTATTATACAATGATTTTCGGATTCTAAAGGTCCCACACTTATATAATTCGAGGATAAGGTGATAAGGGTTCGAAATCTACTCATCCAATAGGGTTTTGACAAGTGTAAGCCTTGGATATTACATTATCTTTCCATTTTATTTAAACCGTTAAATAATGAGGTCATCGCTGCATCATTATGATGTCATAAATAATTTAATTTATTTAATGTCTAAAAATTATAAAAAAAAATAATATGATGTAGGAAATCTCTTTAGATTTCTAATTAATATTTATAGTCAAAATTTGGACTTGTGTAACCCCACTTAAAAACTGTTTTAGTAAAATAACTCATGTTTGTGTCAATTTAATTTTAACATTAAATAAATATATATTAATGTCATTTTCCAACTAAAGTGGCTCCATGGGGTCCCCAAGTTGACCCATGGGTTGTCTTGGTAGGCCATGACTCATCCAATAGTAGTAGGACAAGTTTCAAGCTCATCTCATATTATTAAAACATTATTTTTACCTTAAACTACACTAATTACCTCTAATCGCGATTAAGAACTTAAAAGTTACTATTCACCAAAAAATATTTTAATCTCATTGAACCACATTTTACTTCTTAATGACAACCATTTATGTCAGATTTTTGAAAATCAAATCACATAAGTGGTAATATTTCATTTTAACGAAAAATCAGTTTTTAACAACCACTTAGTGGTTTCACTATTCATCAAAAATTGAAGTTTTTCAGAATAAGGCCAAAATTTCACCCTAAACTATAATTGATATTCCAAATTCAAAAATGATGTCTATTTTACAAAATTCCAAAAATATAAGTTGCATTAATTAATTTTATAATTAATTCCCGCTGTTACAACAAATAGCGTGTTTTTAAGAAATAATTTATATCAAAAGATTGGCAATTGTTTATGTCCAATTTCAATGTTAAATTAATTATAATGACCACCATTGGATAAAATGGTAAAAATATATTCTAATTATACTTTAAAACCACTAAATAGTATAATTTATCACTATAAATTATTTTGATTAAAAAAGTTGTTTTTAAGTATTTTTCACTATTCATAAAAATTAGTAGTTCTCAAAAAAATACCAAAAATTCAACATAGGCTAATTTCAATATTCCGAATCCAAAAATGAAGTCCATTTTGATAAATAAAATTTATAAAATTTCAAAAAGTAGGTATTACTATTCACAACGGATAGTTTAATTAGTTGTGGTGTGTGTTAGAGCTCGAGGTTGCGTACAACACACGCTATTGCATTATCGAATGAGAAGCGTATCGTGGAAGCTCAGGGTGTTACAATGGAACTAGACAATTTTCTGAGATTTATAAAAAAAATATAAAAAAACATTTAGAAAACCTGTACATGAAAAAATAATATTCCCATGTGGGTACTTAAACATAAACAGTTCTGAATAATGATGAGATTGTTAAATAAACCCTTATCGCTTCGGTGAAATTCATATCATAAGACCCATGGATGAATTATGTGATAATTAAATTTAAATATCATGAATATAAATGATTTTGTGATACTAAATTTAATAGGGTGGTATATACACCATATAAGAGGAATGATTGATGAGTATGACAGAAGTCACCAAGAAATAAAAGTTAGACAAAAAATCCATTACCTTATGCTTTCCTTTGTTAAGTTTGATTTATCCCCATATATAATGGTTTAAAACATGTTATTAATTTAAACAAGAACCATATTCAAATTTATTATAAAAAATATATTTTTTATATAACATCTTACTTTTTGCATATTAATATTATTACCATTTTTAGGTGTAATCTACTACATTTTTCTATGCATGTTTTTTCATATTTGTTTTGGTTCATGTACATGAGATAAAAATTCAACATCTTATAAATTTTATTAATTATATAATTATAATATTTACATATTAAAAAAATTTATAACCATTACTAAATTTTGGATATGTAAAATGAAACACATCACTTCATGGAGACGTTAGGTTGTATGTACACACACGTGATTGTATCATTCCATTAATGCTGAATGGGTTGGAAGATAAATGATATATTAATTTTTACAGAATAAAAATTATTTTATAATTGTCATATATATTAATTATTTTCATAATTATAACCATCACTATTAAGTGACGATGGAAAACAAACTACATCACTACGTAAAGATGATAAGTTGTATGTATGCACAAACAGTGCTTACATTATTCATATGACGTTTAAAAGGTAGATTATGGTTGTATAATTATATTGATAATATCTCATTATGATTTAGATAATTTTTTTATTAATTAAATATATATATATATACTATTTTGTGGAAGTAAATTAAGAAATAAAGTTGAAATAGTCGGTAAAGACGATTATCTCTTCTTCGAGAGACTTCATTTAGATGTCTTCTTAAGTGATCTATAGTTGGTATTTTGGAAAGACCAAAACCTATAAAACTTCTCTAAATATTTTTATAAGATGAATGGATATAGGTGGTTGAGAGAGATGTCAATAGGTTGTGTAAACAACTTAATGAATGCGTTCTCTTTTATAATTGAGGTGGGGGAACATTCAGAATTTCTAAAAATATTAATATAAAATAAGATTATTATATATCCCAATACTTGTAAATTTCATATAAATGAAAATATAATTAATTTCATGACCATATATTATTAATTTAATTATAATTTAATATTTTATTAATATTAATTAATTTAATAAAATATTTATCACCTTAAATATCATTATTTTAAATTTTGATACTATTTATTACTTTCACTTCAAAAACCACAATAAAAAAATATAAATATCACTCCAACTATTTTATTGTATCCTAAAAATATCATGTCCATATATAGTATTTTTGGATCACCTTAAATTTGAATATTAAGTTGCATTTAATAGTTTTAATATAATTTGTTTCATTTTTCCATTAATTAAATAATTACCACATTAGTTTTTGGTAAAAATTCAAGTTACTTATTTATTCAAAATAATTTAATAATAAGTTAATAATATTAATACAAATAATTTATATTAATAAACACTACATATAGTTGAACATATCTATTTTATGATATTTTTTTAATTATATTACACTTATAAAAACAAGAGTGTGACATGTTTGACATTTCATTAAATAAAATAATATAAAGGTCATAATCTTATACAAGAAACATCATGATGTATTTAATTAGAAAATTGGATGATTTTGGTTGATATATATTCATCTAATAATATTTATAAACGTTTTTTGGTCATTTGAAGGTTCATATATTTTTATGTTGAACCAAAATTACCCAATTTACCCTTTTTCATTGTAATAAAATAATTAATTTTTGATATTCATATTGACCAAAATTAAAAGAGATATATTTACTAAATATTTTATCACAGATTAAAAATATGAAATCCATTTTTCAAAATTAAATGATCAGAAATTTTTTATTTTAATTAAAATTGAAATAGGAAAATATAAATTAAAAGCAGTTTTGTGGAAGAAATGTGTTTTTATGCCAAAAAATATAGATATACCAATTTTAGTTATAATGATTAATTAAATATAATGAATTATAATATTCTTAATGAAATATATCTTAATATAACATAATATAAAAACCAAATCATAAGGGAATTTCCATATAATAAAAATGCCAGTTTTACATAAATCGGAATTGTTCATTATTCACTGGAAAATCAATAATTTTAGGAAAATACCAAAAATACACCCTAATATAATTTTGATATAATTATATTAAAAATTATATGAAATTTATAATTAAAACTTATAGAATTTGTAGAAATTGTTTATCATATTCACTCAAAAAATGAAAGAAACCCCACTTTTTATGAAAATGTCTTTTGGAAGAATAGAATGTATTTACTAAAAATAAAGTTCATATTCTAAAAAAATTATTTAATAAATTTCCACTGAGTTTTAAAATTATATATTTTATATTTATGATAATAATATTAATTTCCACCAATTTAACAACTTGTTTATAATGGTAACATTTCAATAAAGAAATTGTGTTTCGTTTTATCTTGGTGTAGCATGTCACATATGATATCGGACATAATGTTATTTTTTAAAAATATAAATGAATTATATTCTCCCCACAAAATTAAATAAATCTCATTCCTAAAACATAAAAATGGATTTGATAGTATAATTTTTTACAATTTAAAATAACTTTTTTAAAATACCACATAATACAAAAAAGGTCAAAATACATCCTCTTACAAATGACAAGAAGTACAAATGTCATCAAGAAAAATAGATATTATTGTTCCATATATTAAAAAAATTGTTGGATGTAAAAACATGGATAAGTAAGAGAAAAATAACTCCCAATTGCATATATAGATTAATAGATAACATGGTCAGGGAATGTTAACCACCATAAAACAATAAATATGTGATAGGTTAAAATTTCTTTAATTTCTTATTATGAAAAGTAAACGGATAATATTTTTGATCAAAAATACATTTCCTAGATTTGAGATATTATTTTATTTCATATAGTAAGAAAATTAATAAATATACTTATATAAAATTTATAGTTTCATCCTTTAATAAATTTCCAACAAAGAATTATCTTTTTCTCTAAATGATAAGAAGGGATATTTTTCAAGCATGAAGCACTCGAATCAATATTTATGGTTGAAAAGATAAGAAAATCAAAAAACTATATTCATAATATCATTAAACCTTATCCAAAACTGATATGGTAAGTACAAGATAAAATAAGTCCAAAAAACAATAACAATTCTTGTGTGGAAAACTACTTTGATCTCCCAAAATTCAAGATTAACCCCAAAAATTCAACATAGATCACTCACTAAATAAGTATCAATATATTTCCTCAAAAAAAGTCATTTTAATATTTAATCCAAAAAATACTAAATATTCTTTCACATAGTCTTCCAAGATAAATTTAATATTTATCTCCAAAAGTTCTACGCCAAAAAACAGGTAATCTATAAGATACACATACGATATACAAAAATAACCTGAATCACCATAAAACCAAAATAAAATAATATATTCCTCCAAAAGGTAATTCAACCATTATAACTCAAATTTATTTCTATAATATTATATTTACCATAATCATATAGAGCTCCCAAAATGGTGAGCTATATCTGAAATAATATAAATCACTTAAAATAAAATCAATTTCAAATTTTATTGTTATCTATATATTAAGAACGTATGATACCAGAATAAACTTATCATTTATTTATAATATAATTTAAATAACTAAAAACTATTTCATAATAACTAGGATGTCACAGAGGCTATCAGTAGAGGATGCACCCTTTTCACTCTTCAGTTTTCGGTTCAAGCCCCATGTCCTTCTGGGATGAGATAGGTTTTTACCCAAGGTGTAGGTTCTCTTTTTCTAAAACTATATTAATAAAATACTTACAACTTTCCAAAAAATACTATAACCCATAATTACATTAAAAAATATCATATAATACCTAAATTTTATCTTTACTATTAAACTTATGACCCCCAATTTAAATTAATTATTCCTTAAATATCTTATTCACTAAACTTATAATAAACTAATGGGTTGTATTGCAACAAATATCTCCTAAAATATCCTTAAATCTTGATTAAATATCCTAAAATAAAACATATATAAAAGTTTCATAAAATTTAAACTATTTATAAACATTAAATACATAAACCCATGATTTTTTCTATAAAACTTATGTGAATGAAGACTATATGTTTCAAAAATTGATAGAATCCTTAGACATTTCATGGTTCTTATTACAAAAAATCCATTAGTAAAATACTTCTACAACATAATACTTAAGTCCCAATAAATAATAGTTTCATCATTAAACTTCAATCATTTGAAAACAAAAACATAAATACATCCTTGTTCTATTATTGAAGCATTAAAAGATGGAATTGACTCGAAAAATGTCTAGGTTTTCTCATTTAATGAAATCGACAATAAAATGTATCCCTATGATGAAATTTATTTCCATCCACAATACACCCAATTTTTAATCAGATATTTTTTTCATTATTTCCCACACTTTAATCATATTTATATTCCTTTAATACATTCTCCAAGGTTTCCTTTTAAACAAATTGAATATGAAGAAAGTTGTGCCTTCTTTTCCCCATGGCCACCACTACTCAAGCTCTTAGAAAAATCTATCCTTCTTTTATTTGGGTGGTATGAGATCCTAATAATTCTTAGGTTGTTAATATTATATCTTCATAACTGATTAGTTATAATCATAATTTCATTCTATCACATAATAATTTTATTTGGTTTCTTAGGATCACCACATTTTTCATGACATTCCATATAACAACAATACTTTTATTAAATACTTAATCATGAATTATTACATAAACAACACATGATAAAACATATAAGATCAATAGGTATAGTGTCTTATAGGTCTTAGGAACATTACATAACATGTAAATATATAAAACACACAACATCTTTATTGGAAACATCCTTTCCATGACCACTACATTCCCTCGTACATAGCATTGCATGGGATAACCTGAGGGCATGAATAAGAAAATGGTGAGCTATAAATCCTAGTAAGGGAATAAACATGGAATAAAATGAAGAATAAAATACATGTTAGACAATAGGAATATCAATGTATCACAATAGAAACATGAACATAAATGCATGATAAAGCATGATAATCATAACATGGAAATGTGGCAAGAACACATAGCATGGAATTAGCATTAGCCAAGGCTTATTGCACATGTTGCAAGAGTAAACCCTCTTTGCACCTGAATCACGAGTAAAAACACATTACACTTGAATTAGAGTTTGTCAATACCCATTTCACATGACTTATCATGATACTATACTTTACCCAATGAATTGGAGTGCTATCAGGGCATAACCTTCTTAAACATTTCATTTCATACATAAGTGTCCCACATGGATCATGGATTCAACGAACATAAAAATCTATTCTATGATTATGCAATGTTGAATAAATACATGAATTTACCATTAAAAATGTATATGTTTATAAAGGTGAATATCCTTGAAAGAAACTAATCCAGGCCGGGTTATTCACCACAGTTGGAGGGAGCTAACTTTGTGGCAGATGCCCTCGCCCGCTTGGGCAGACAGGAGGAGCCACTTTTGATATTTTATAGTTTGAACTCCCTTCCCCTTGAGTGCTTTACTATGGTGCAAGGAGACTCCCTTGGACTCCACCACTTTCGACCTACTTGAAGGGAGGTTCTTTCTTTGTTTTTCTGTGCTTCTTCAAATAATAAAAAAAAAATTATTTATCAGACATCGGTATGGTATTCACTACACAATGATCTTCTCTTTGAAAAACAGGGTCCAATTTCGGCAGCATAACGGCGTGATATAAGGATTCATGAAAATGATTAATGAGAGAGAAAAGGGTGTCTCATCAAATATACATGAAATGGAAAGTAAGGGAGCATATAGATACATGTCCTAACAAAAGTAATGGAATTTAAATTCATAATACAAAAGAATTACTTGGATGTAAAAGAGGAGAAAGAAATCCCTCAATGAATTTTGACATGGTGATGAGTATACATGGGAGGAATTAATGAGAGATAGAGGGGTCTACCATCATCCAAACATAAAGAGGAAAGTATGGGGGAGGTGCAAAATCATACCCCAAAATTTGTAACTGAAAACAAAGGGGCATAAAAACTTAAAGAAAATTAGACAAAAATTCCGAATCTTCGGAATAAAATGAAGAACGAAAAGAAAAGAAGAGTCTCAGAACCCTTGAGGAGGATCATCATATGTTAATTATAATTAATTTAATTAATGCATAAGAATTACCTCGTTGGAATTATTTCTTCGTTGATGTGTCCGGTCACGATTCGGTGATCCGTCGTTGCATCATAGAATCCAAGTGTAGGATTCCTCTAGCGGTGATCCACATGTGTGTCACGTATCTCTGGACGTCGCTGAAGGGATCTCCAAGTGCTAGCATGGAAGAACCTTCACTTGCGATGTCCACCTTCGATCGCCTTGATACGGTGGAGGATCTTGCTCTCCTAACTTGAGGGCATTCTTGGTGGAAAGGGAATTCTCTCTTGGCTTGAGAGTATTTCCAAATCTGTTGTCCACAACAATGGCTATCTAAAATGTTGGGGTTGCGAGGATATTTATAATCAGGTTTGAGGTTAATATAGTTATGACAATAAATAAATGCATTACGCATTTTATTTATTTCATTAACTCTTATTGAAAACCCCCATGTCGAATTATTAATTCCTTGACATGCGCCCATGCTGATTATAATAAATATCATTTAATAAAACAATATTAAATCCTCAAAATCCCAACTGGAAAAACTACACTGCTTGTAATAATTAATACATGACGTGTACTTGTTTTCCATAAAACTACACGGCGTGTATATTTAATATACACGGCGTGTACTTTTATTTTCCATTTTTCTCCACCACATTTATTAGACCTTGAGTAATGACTATTTATTTCTTAAATAAATGTAACTGCATTACTCGCTAATAAATATATTATTTCATCCACAATATATTCTCTCGAATAACTACTATCAAAATAAATGCTATCAGACATCCTTAATTAATTATTAAACCACAATCAGGAATAATATTTATTTAACTTGTTAAACTAATATTTAACTGAGATACATGGACACACTTAGTGTGTGACCCTCTTGGCCTCTTTCTCAGTGGCATTAGGATGAGCCTACCTAAAGTCCAAGGTTAGCGTCTAGAAACACGCCAAGGCACCCATAGAGAAAGAAGTTAACGCCGCAATGACATGTCACCTCCTACAAACGCTTACCATGTAATATAATCCTTTTTTCTCGATATCTCCAATCAAGCGGGTTGCATGCTAGTTCCATCAACCCATGTGCTTGATTATTCTTTCTTTGAATTCCCAGAATTGAACTTTCCCATACCTTACCATGGCCATGGATTTATTTAGGCTATATCAATTCCATAAAAGGGCCTGAGATATCTACTTCCGTTATGGAACAGAAGGGAAAAATCCTTTCTTGCATTATCTATTAATGCGGTATTACTCGTGACGCACCCAACGTATCCTACCTCACTGTGAATAGTGTTTCATCACAGTTTTCGTCAATACATCTAAGTGCGCGAGTTATAATACCCATTAATAATAATCTTAAAGTCTATGTATCAATACACACGTCCATAGATAGGAACATCCAATGACACTATGAAATGTGGATTTACTACTGGCTGGTCTCGTTCTCATAATATCCTCCTGGGTATTACCAAGGGCACACACCATGAGAAGGTGCCTCAAAGTTTTATGAGTCCGCACCCCTAATGACCTGTATTATTTGTGTCCCTCAAATAATATCATCCGGCCATAGAACATACATTCAAGAACAGTGTTATGGCACTTCCGAGTTCTCATCATAGTAGGGATCCGCTACGACCCTTTAATGCAACAGCTGTCCTTAGGACATTATCACATGACATGTCATGCAGAAGAACAATCAAGATGTGATAAGGTTTTTATTTAATGAATAAAGTACAAAGTAGTTGGTTCTAGACCACCAACTCCAACAGACTCCCACTTGGACTAGAGCCAACTACTAACAACCTTTAACCTGCTAGCTCTCACATGATATTCATGCTTCTACTGAGATAGGCCTTTAGTCATGGGGTCCGCCACTTTCTCTTCTGTGGACACTCTGCTCCCTGCAACTTCACCCCTTTGATGGAAATACCTCAAGAGGTGATACTTACGGAGTATGTGCTTTGTCCGTTGATGTGACCTTGGTTCTTTTGCAAGAGCCACCGCTGTAGTATTATCACAATACAATGTAATGGGATCTTTACTTCTAGGAACCACATCAAGCTCCTGGACAAAGTTCTGAATCCAGACGGCTTCCTTGGCTGCATCAGAAGCCGCTATATACTCGGACTCCACTGTAGAATCAGCAAAAATTGGCTGCTTTGAACTCTTCCAGCTCACAGCTCCTCCATTGAGAAAGAAAACATATCCAGATTGCGACTTCAGATCATTCTGATCTGTTTGAAAACCAGCATCAACATACCCTCTTATGACAAGCTCCTCTTCTCCTCCATACACCAGGAACATATCCTTATTTCTTCTCAGATACTTAAGGATAGTCTTAACAGTAGTCCAATGTTGTTCTCCTGGATTTGCTTGATATCTGCCTACCATGCTCAGTGCATAGGCAACATCAAGCCTGGTACATAGCATGGCATACATGATGGATCCTATAGCCGAAGCGTATGGGATCTTTCTCATCCTATCTTTCTCCTGTTGTGTTTGGGGACACATTTTCTTAGAAATATGTAAGCCATGTGACACTGGAACCAATACCCTCTTGGATTTTTCCATACTAAATATCTTTAGTATCTAGTCAATGTATGTACCCTGACTTAGTCCAAGAAGCCTCTTGGATTTGTCATGAATGATCTTGATCCCTAGAATGTAGGCTGCTTCTCCTAAGTCCTTCATGGAGAAACACTTGTTCAACCAGTCCTTAACTGACTTTAAGGCTGGTACGTAATTTCCAATAAGCAATATTTCATCAACATATACCACTAGGATGACGACCTCATTCCCATTAAACCTCTTATAAACACATGGCTCACATTCGTTCTTAATGAAACCAAATTCCTTTATGGATTCATCAAATCGAATGTTCCATGACCTGGATGCTTGCTTCAATCCATAAATGGATTTCTACAACTTGCAAACCCATTTGGCTTCACCTGGTGTCACAAAACCTTCTGGTTGTGTCATATAGACTTCTTCCTGAAGGTTCCCATTAAGGAATGTTGTTTTGACATCCATCTGCCAAATCTCGTAGTCATGGTAAGCTGCTATAGCAAGTATGATTCTTATGGATTTAAACATGGAAATTGGCGAGAAGGTTTCATCATAGTCAATTCCTTGACACTGTCTGAATCCTTTAGCCACTAGCCTTACTTTATAGGTGCTAACTTGACCTTCCATGTCCACCTTTCTTTTGAATACCCATTTTCATCCAACAGGCTTTACATCAACTGGATCATCGACCAGAACCCACACTTGGTTCTGATAAATGGAATCCATCTCAGAATTCATATCTTCTAGCCATCTTGCAGCTTCTAAGCTTTCTACTGCTTCCTTGTAGGAGAGAGGTTCATCATTGTCCAACAATAATGATTCACCATCCTCGGTGACTAGGAAACCAAATCTCTCTGGTTCCCTTACCTCTCTTGAGCTATTACGTAGTACTTGTGTTTCTGGAACCTCTTCCACGGGGACCTGTGGAACTTGTTCCTATACCAACTCATGTGTATCTTGAGCATCAACTTTGTCAAAGTCAATATTGCTCCCACTATCCTTCTTGAGGATGTTCTCCCTCTCAAGAAAGACGGCTTTTCTGGCGATAGTCACTTTCTTGTCTTGAGCGTTATATAGGTAATATCCTTTCGTTTCCTTGGGATATCCTATAAAGATACACTTCGTGCCCCAGGGTGCTAGTTTGTTGCCTGAGAAGGCCTTAACAAACTCCTCGCATCCCCATACATGTGTGTGAGACAAAGTGGGTTTCCTTCCATTCCATAACTTGGATGGAATTCCATTTGTCGCCTTAGTTGGTACTCTGTTTAATGTGTATGTTGTAGTTTGTAATGCATATCCCCAAAAGGATAATGGAAGATCTGCATGACTCATCATCGACCTCACCATGTCCAACAAGGTGTGGTTCCTCCTTTCACTAACACCATTCCACTGTGGTGTATAAGGATGAGTGAGCTGAGATAGAATCCCAGACTCCCGTAGAAGATAGATGAACTCTTGGTTTAGATATTCTCCACCTCGATCTGATTGAATCTTCTTTATCTTCTTGCCAAGATGATTCTCTACTTCATTCTTGAATTCCTTAAATTTATCTAAGGACTCTGACTTATACCTCATTAAGTAGACATAGCCATATCTACTCAAATCATCAATAAAATTAATGAAGTAAGAATATCCACCTCTAGCTTCTACTGGAAATGGTCCACACACATCCATGTGTACCAATCCTAGAAGCTCTGTGGCCCTTTCACCTTGTCCACCAAAAGGCATCTTGGTCATTTTTCCTTGTAAAAAAGTGTGACATCTATCAAGTGGTTTTAGCTTAGTAGATTCTAAATAGCCATCTTGGCAGAGCTTTGTCAAACGCTTCTCGTTCACATGACCAAGGCGGTGATGCCATAACTGGGTGATGTATGAGTCATGTGAGTTTGTTTCGTTATCGATTGCCAGCACTTGGTTTTCATAATTCAATACATACAAACCATTATTTAAATGTTTCATACCATAACATATGTGGTTCTTATAAAAGAGAAAACCCTTATTTCTAAATTTGAAAACAAATCCATCCATATCCAAACAAGATACAGAAATTATGTTCTCGGTAACACTAGGAACATAATAACAGTAATGTAAAACCAAAATCATCCCAGTCGGCAATGAGAGGTGGTAGTCGCCAACAGCCAACCCAGCCAGCCTTGCACCATTGGCAGCTCGAAGATCCACCTCTCCTCTGGCGATCTTTCTAAATCTACTTGGTTCCTGCATTTGAATACAGATGTGAGCCCCACAAGCTGTATCTAATACCCAATGTGTAGAAATAGAATGATTGCCCTCGATAACAAATGCACCTTTAGCGTCCCCACGCTTCTGGGTGAAGTTCCTCTTCCGGTGGACCTACTTGCCACATGCAAAACACACTGCCTCCCATTCCTTGCCCTGCCTCTGGATCTTCCCCTTCTTGGAGGGACGGTGCACGGGGGCTTCAGACCGTTTATAAGTCTTTGGACCATTTTCCTTGTCCTTCCTTTTCTTGTTCACCATAAGGACTGCGGGTTTGTCATGCCCCATGTCCTTATCTACCCGGAAAATCAAGGTCAGAAGCTCCGATAGACTCTTCTCATTTCCGCTCATGTTATAGTTGACAATGAAGCTAGAGAAGGTCTTGGGCAGTGATGATAGGATGAGATCTGTACGCAACTCATCTGGGAATTTAATCCCTAAGATGTCCAGGCATTCAATGTAGATAATAAGATTGACTACATGAGGCCCAACTGGCACAGAATCTCCAAGCTTCGTGGTAAACAAAGCATTGGAGATCTCATACTTCTCCTATCTTGCCTTCTCTTGGTAGAGATCTTTTAGGTGAGACATCATGCTATACGCTTCCATGTTTTCATGTTGCTTTAAGAGCTCATTAGACATGGCCGATAGCATGAAACACTGGACATCTGTGGCATCATCCATGTGTTTCATGTAGAGAGATAATTCCTCATCACTAGCCTCTTTCCCAGGCACAACTGGAATAGGCTCTTCCAGCACATATAATTTCCTTTCGTGGCGAAGGACGACGCGTAAACGCCTTTTCCACTCTTGGAAATTGGTTCTAGTGAGAAGGTTTTCTTTTTCAAGTATGGTGTGCAATGATATGTTTGAAGTCATTTTCTTTTCATTTCTAAAAATTAAGATGAGCAAAGGTTTAGTACTTTATTACAAAAATTGAGACAAATAAATTAATTAATACTTATTAGTCTCCCACTATTTTATCGAAATCCAATATCTCTCACCATTGACTTTGGAATATTCTGTTGCGTGAATATTCTAGTGGCAAGGATCCATATTGCCCTTCGCATTACCCCAACTAGGTTTGGTCAAGCAACTTGAAGGGTTTTAGGTAGGCATTCCAAATGTCAATTGCATTAACTCGCAGCTCCTTGATCCGCTGAGTGGACTCCCCAATCCTGAAATCCTTTTTGGATTTCCTCAACCTTTGCCTCTTAGTCACACCAAGTCCTACTGTGGCAGTTAACCCTTGATGCGAACCAATTCAAGTCAACCCAAAACCTTGAATTATAATTCTCCGATAATTGAAAGCACCCCAACTAGGGTTGGTCAAGCACTTTGAACTATGGTTTGATTCTAACCAGGATTATGGAAGGCTATGCTGACTTAATATTTATTTTGAGGGATTTTATCCTTATACGTAAATTTCCATTTTATTATCATTGATTACATGCTTGTTAATATTAAGTGAGATATACTTAAGTGATTAACCATGTCTAAGATAATATTTACGTATAATCCAGTTTTATTTTAGTTCCATCTTGCATGCTCGTTTAATTCATTAATTGTGTGATCGTGACAACACACCCACAATAAATAAACCATGCAACTGACAGAAATAAAATAAATGGTATGATCATGAGATTTTCTATTGGTTAGTTTATCTAGCAGTTGATAAACTAACCCAAGACCTAGGGGAGAAACACCTTGAACCTTTCGGGTTCGTGTTTACAGCTTTCCACCTGTCCACCTTTGTATCTCCTTGGATTGGTTTCACCTTGGCTCCTGACTTGAGCCACCTCCACTAGCTTGGGAGCTCCATCCATTACATATGCATTTATCTCACACGCAGGTGAGGGGTAAAAGGGGTTTTTATATAAAATAATCATTGGGCGTGCAGGCCCTACATATTAATGAGGATATGGATCGTAGGCTAACAAATTTAATTTAAATAAATTAATTAAAAGAAACCATTCACATACAAAGGTCTCGGTCTAGCTCATGATCATCCATACATGCAACGATATTTACACATAAATAAAACTAGCATTCAATTCTTTAATCATTATTGTTTAAGATAAATCACGCTCGAATCAATTAATTATCTTTAATTAATCAATACTTTTATCTTAAATCCCTTTTCTGAATTTCCTTTAGATTCTCATCCATCATAATTTTAAACAAATAAATTCATTTAAAATTATCCTTGTACATAACTCATACCTTGGAAGAAACCTGGTGAATTCCCATTTATTAGGCAGATGTTAAATTAAACACATATATATAAAACACCTATCACGTGTTGTGCCTCAGCTTTACGTCTGCACCATGGTACACGTCTCAAGGGTTTGTATAATATAATAATAAATTTTAATAAATCTGCATAATTTGGGTGAGTACACGGCGTGTAGTTCCGACTACACGGTGTGTACTTTTCTTCACCGTCCATCCGAAGTACAGGCCCAGGGATAGGGCGTGTTAATGTACTTCGTAAATTTTCGGAGTACACGATGTGTACAGTGGGACACACGCCGTGTAGTTTCCGCGTTACACGATTTTCAGTCGGGCATGCCGTGTACGGAGTACACGACCCAACCCTAACCCAAAAGGATTACACGCTATGTTCATTGGACCACACGGCGTGTATTCCGGAAACTGTGTGCCACCTGTTTCTGGTCAACACACGGTGTCTTAAATTCTTAGAAAGAATCCAATACATAGCCTGATTTGGCGGATCAGTCAATGCATTGAACCTAGACTACATGGCGTGTACTTCTGAATACACGCCGTGTATTCTGGTGTTATACGGCCAGAAACGTTTGGCTCCTCCGGATGAGTTCCTCTATTTTATTTTAATCAAAATTAAAAGAAAAATCTATTTCTGTGAGGTGAATGAGAAACGAGGGAGGAAGAACAGATCTCGAGATTCAGATTTCCAGAACGATTAAACATGAATTGATATAACTAAATTATTAAATGTGTAAATTACCAACAAAAAACTAAATAATTATAACCAACGATATGACCCGTTATGATACAACTTTTAGGTTCCGAGCACAGCGGAAGCGCGTTGGTGGGTTAGCCCAACTTTAATTTTAACGTTAAACAACGTTCAATCTAAGATCTGTCACGATATAAAACGCCGAATCTTCAGAATAGAACGAAGAACGAAAATAAAATAAGAGTCCCGAAACCCTTGAGGAGGATCATCATATGTTGATTATAATTAATTTAATTAATGCATAAGAATTACCTCGTTGGAATTATTTCTTCGTTGATGTGTCTGGTTACGATTCGGTGATCTGTAGTTGCATCGTAGAATCCAAGTGTAGGATTCCTCTAGTGGTGATCCACACGTGTGTCACATATCTCCAGACATCTCCGAAGGGATCTCCGAGTGCTAGCGTGGAAGAACCTTCGCTTGCGATGTCCACCTTTGACCGCCTTGATCCGGTGGAGGATCTTGCTCTCGTAACTTGAGGGCGTTCTTGGTGGAAAGGGAATTCTCTCTTGGCTTGAGAGTATTTCCAAATCCATTGTGCACAACAATGGCTATCCAAAATTTTGGGGTTGCGAGGATATTTATAATTAGGTTTGAGGTTAATAGAGTTATGACAATAAATAAACGCGTTACGCATTTTATTTATTTCATTAACTCTTATTGAAAACCCTCATGTCGAATTATTAATTCCTTGACATGCGCCCATGCTGATTATAATAAATATCATTTAATAAAACAATATTAAATCCTCAAAATCCCAACTGGAAAAACTACACGGCGTGTACTTGTTTTCCATAAAACTACATGGCGTGTATATTTAATATACACTGCGTGTACTTTTATTTTCCATTTTTCTCCACCACATTTATTAGATCTTGAGTAATGACTATTTATTTCTTAAATAAATGTAACTGCATTACTCGCTAATAATTATATTATTTCGTCCACAATATATTCTCTCGAATAACTAGTGTCAAAATAAATGCGATCAGACATCCTTAAATAATCATTAAACCACAGTCGGGAATAATATTTATTTAACTTGTTAAATTAATATTTAACTGAGATGCATGGACACACTTAATGTGTGACCCTCTAGGCCTCTTTCTCAGTGGCATTAGGCTGAGCCTGCCTAAAGTCCAAGGTTAGCGTTGTAACACCCCAAGATTTCATAGTGTGTTAGTTCTTCAAAATAATTCAATAACTTTCACTACATGCAACACCAAGTTCAAGCACACCATGACTTACCAAACAAGCCGTTCAAAAGAGGTTATGAATAGTATTAGATAAATTTTAATGTTTATATAATCCTTATAATTTTAGAATCCATATTATGAGTTTCTTAGATATAATGCAAGAACAAATTCATTTTCAGTATTGCACTTTTATCAACTTTAATAGTGAACCCTTTTTAAATACTATATTTTAAACTTTTTGACTAAATGGGGACATCAAAAATTTAAAATGAAACATCCCAAGCTTCTACGGTACGCTTTCCTTTGAATAATACGATAGCGTGTGTTGTACGCAACCTCGAGTTCTAACACACACCACAACTAATTAAACTAGCCGTTGTGAATAGTAATACCTACTTTTTGAAATCATATATATTCTATATTTCAAAATGGACTTCATTTTTGGATTCGGAATATCAAAATTAGCCTAGGGTGAAATTTTGGTACATTTCGGATAACTTTCATATTTTGATGAATAGTGAAAATTACTAAATTTTAATTAAAAACAACTTTTTTAATCAAAATAATTAATAGTGATAAATTATGAATTTGAGTGGTTTTAAAGTATATTTAGAATATATTTTTACCATTTAATATAATGTTGGTCATTGGACATAATTTTACAATTAAACTGAACATAAACAAGTGTCAATCTTTTGATAGTTATTACCTCTTAAAAACACGCTTTTTGTTTTGACAGCGGGAATTAATTTTAAATTAATTTCTGCCACTTCTGTGTTTTGAATTTAGAAAAATGGATTCCATATTTGGAATCAGGATGTTCAAATTGTGTAAATAGGTAACTTTTATTTTTAGACATTTTGAATAATTACTGCGGTAAATATTTTATTTACCATGGTTAAGGGTAAATCCGGTAAATAAGGGTTAAAAAAATAATATTATAATAATACTAAATTACCCTAAAACGTGTCTTAACCCTATTGGTTGATACATGGTCGACCATGGGCATCTTTGGGTCTATTTTGGGACCCCATGGATCCACTTGTAAGTGATAATGACACTTTATTTTAATTTAGTTAAAATGAATACAAAAATGACACAAGCATATATCTTTTAGAACAAAAATTTTTACATAGGGTTATATATGTTGGATTTTAGATTATAAATATTCATTAGAAAGATAAAAAGAGTTCCTACATAATGATATTTTATTTATAATTTTTAGACATTAAATAATTTATTTTATTTATGACACAATGATGATGCAGTAATTACTATAATAGTGAAAAATATAAATAATTGATATTATAAATACCCAAATAAATATAATATGAAACTTTTAATGAATTAAACTAATTTTCTAGGCTAATATGATATATTAGGATTGATTTAATGGACTTTTTTCGAAGTAATCAATCTGTTATGAGTTTCACAAAAATCAACTATTGAATAGTGTCAAAATTGACATAAAAGAGTTATTAAAACAAATATTATATTATTAATTGATATTAAATTCCTAAAAATCTAAGTTTCGGACAAGAGACTTATATTATGATAGGTTAATCATTAATGGACCACTTGGGGGTCTCTTGGATGTATATAGTAAGTTTATTAACCATATTATATAAAAATACAAAGAGACATTGTAAAAGTGAAACTAATTAACTTAGAGTTAATACTTAAAGATAAGGTTAATATAAGTACCCAAACCTGTCTAAATTCTATTGGTTGAGTGGTTTTCGACCTATCCCCACCTTAACCTTTGAATAATAAGCTTTGGAGCCATTAGAAACCGAATATGAATTTATTATAAATTAATATTTCTAGCTTTTCCAAAGGTGCCCCTCACCCCTCTTATAAAAGGGCACTCCTCCTTCTCATTTCTTCACACCTTCAAAGCCTTTTGGTTCGGCCAAACTCTGCCCAAATACTCTCCCAACATCCCTCACTACAACCTAGAGGCCTTAGTTTTATCATAAAGCCAACCTAAGGAGCCCTTTTGATCAAATCAAAAGGAAGAACCCGAAGAAGAGGTAATGATTTCACCACCCTTTTCTAAGTTCATTTCTTCTTCCACTTCTTCTTCCTTTGTTCTTACCATTCTAAAATAATAACTCCATTATCTCACATATATTGTGATGTTATTATAAGTATGGTACAACCATATTCAGTATTCTATCCACCCTTTGAATAACATGTCACCATACGTGCGTACGTACGGCTTACCGTCTCCACGTCGTGGTGTAATTGTTATTCAATATAATATTATTTGGATGGGTATAATAATGATGTGTAACTCATGTAAATAATAAATATAACATGTTAATGATTCTGTATATATGATATACCATTCATTTATATATTATTTTAATATCAAAAGAATGATATTGTCGCTCGTGCGTACGTACGGACTACCGTCTCCACGAACGCGATGAGATTCATTCTCCATCGTATCCATTCAAGTATAATTATCATTTTATGATTTAAAAATGATGTTTAAGGACTTGATATCATTCTGGATATGAATAAGATACAACAAACATGGCTTATGTAACAAAACATATAAAAGAAAATGAGTAAGTTAACACCCGAAACGATGATAATTCTAAGATATTATTAATAAATCAATGTTAAAAGATCATATATGATATCATATTAATATATATGATTCTTGTATAATTTAATAACAATTATTTCACCATTATACAGGAGGTTAACCTACCCCAACCAAGGAAAAGTACAAGGTAAGGGTTATTTCACAATCTCTTCATTATCCGAGGTTGTTTATATGTAATAATCTACTGGGATCTCTTTATCATCCACATCCATGTTTCTTAAAAATGTATTTCAAAACATTTTTACTATTTACAAGAATATGGGTTAAAGTCATTTATACCCTTTTTTGACTTTTTATAAGAGGTTTATAAAGGAATCTTTCCGTCGTTTTCAAAACAAGGTCCTTTTTAACCTTTTCGACAGAATTGAGGTAAGAATGTTTTTTTTTAACTTATACGGCGGGTGCGGTTATTTTACGCCGTTATAAAATCTTCAAAGCTTTCCTTACAATCTTATAAGATTATTTTCAAAGAAAATGTTTTATATGGATCTTAAATGATTTCAAAATAAAATGAGATATTTCTTTAAAGAGAATTTTGATTTCATCTATGTCAACATCCTTTGATGGATTTTAAGATTATTTGGAGTTGATTTATTATGATACAAAACTTCTATATTATATTGAAGGTTTTGTGATATGTTTGACTGTGGATGTGCTATTTTTATACCATTCATAGTTTATGGTGAAAGTATTGACATTTCGTATGCTAGTTTTAATACGAATGTTTATGTTATGTTTAAACCTTTTCATATGGGAATGCATTGGACTTAATAAGTGACGGGTGGAGCCCGCTATAGCTTCTCGATGCATCGGTAGGTCTCATGAGACAAACTAGTGTCTTGGCACAAGGCCTTGACAAAATCTTATTTGTAGTCTTGGCACGAGGCCTTGACTATGTGGTTATGATAGTCTGGCATTATGCATTCCAACATTATGAAAGTGGTTATTGATTTTTGCATGTGATTATTCATTTAGTAGAATATCCATGTGAATAAGTAAATGGCATTATTTCATTTTATTTATGCCATACCATGTTGAAAGTTCGTATTTAAAAGGCTTTTGTTTTAGTTATACATTGCCTTAAATGTTTATTCTTATTTATGAAAGTTTCCACTATATTGTTATCCTTACTGGGCATTTGAGCTCACCCCTTTTCTATGTTTTATTTTTCCCAGGAAGTGAAGAAGTAAATTATGAATGACTTGCAGGGATATTATGAGGGGTTAATAGTGTGGATATGAAGACTTTGTTATTGTAGTGGTTTTTCACTTTGAAATGTAATGTAAAAATTTATGATTATATCTAGTGTTTCCAAGGCTACTAAACCAATCGGTCTTTCGGGATTTGGTCTTTCTTTTGATCATGCCAATGTTATGTAATTAATGCACCGACTCTGGGTAGCTGGGGTCGGGGCGTTACAGTTGGTATCAGAGGAAGTTTAGTACAAACCTTGGAAGCTAGATTTAGATAAACTCTGATTAGAGCACGTAGACCTAAGATGGACTTTGAGGATTAGTATAGAAGAACTTCCTAGAATTTTGGTATTGTAGAGATTTTGTGAGTTTTCCGAGCAATACATCCCTGTCTGGATACGAGCAGGTAGAGGCGGCTCTGGCACAGATGTACCTAGGGGTAAAACCCGAAAACACCGCTTTGAGCTAGACTCGAACGGGAACTGGTGCACGACAACGGGCCTTGCTGCACTCTTGGTTACGACACTCCCGGGGGATATGCTTAGGATAACTCTCATTTTCTTTACAAATCATTATGAAGGGTTTATGAGAATATACGTCCTCAAAGAAAACATTTTTATGATTATGGATTATATCCATAATTAGTTCAATTTATGTTAAGTGTTTTATAAGTATGGGATTATGTATTTTGATTCATAAACTGATCTAGTGTATCCCATTGTTTAGAAATGGCGCCCAGTAGAAGGAATGAGAACTCCAGAAATGCACATGATCCAAAGAGAAGGAAGGATCATATCTTTCATGGTCTTAAGCTAGAATTTATAAGAGAAATAGTCTCCCATGTATTATCATCATATGAAGATATAATATCATGTGTTGATAAGATAAGTAAAGAGTTTGCTGAGTCCTATGGCCTTGAAGGGAAGCAAGAGAAGAACAGGATGGAAGAGAGAAAGATGGATAAAGGGAAGAGGGAAAAGAGGAATTTTCCCATATGTGGTAACTGTGGAAAGAAACACCCTGGAGATTGCCTGAAAGGAATGGGAGTTTGTTATAAGTGTGGAGGAAAAGGGCACAAAGTACGTGACTGCAAGGGTAAGAAAATGGTTTCAAATGTACAATGCTTCATTTGCAAGGAGTTTGGACAGTACGCGAACCTATGCCCCAGTCATTAGACTATGCCGAAAATGATGCTATTGGATAATAATCAAGTTATGATACTACCACAGATGAAGAGGAATGATTAGAGTTCTTATGTTGATTATATCAATTGAGTGTTGTATCAACAATGTACTTGTTATAATAATCATGGAGTATATAAGGATTGTACTGCAGTACTATTTCATTAAGGACTTGAGATTGTGTGGAACAAAGAAAAGTGACTCAATAGAAGGTTAAATTTTTGGAAAATATATGGTTGAGAGAAAGATAAACCATAATATGGTTCTGATACCGAAGTAGTGATTTTAGAATAATACATGATTGATTTGGATAAATTATATTGGATATTATTGACTACCTTGAAGCTGATTAATGATTTGTATATTCCATCATTGTTGGGGTTTAAAACATTTTTGGATTAATGAAGTATATCCAGCATTCTATATGGAATAAGGGAACATGAATGTAATCAATAAGTAATATGGTAATACATGATGAAGGTATTCATATGCTATTACGGGGTAAAAAGGATCTATATTATGTTTACCTTCCTTATAAATGTTGGACTGTGAGTTTGGATAGAAGTATTTTGGATAGTTCTAGTTTGAATTATTTTGGATTTCCATAAAAGGACAACCCGGAGGTCGGGCGGCAACCCGTCGCGTCCGGCAAGGCTGCGAGACTTGAACCCGCAACCAAAGGGCGACAAGGGTGTATCACCTACCACTGGCCCACGAGATGTCCTGGATTAAATAATGTAGTTTTTATTAAAAGATCTTGTAGATGAATTATAAATTCCTTTATTTTGGAACCCTATACGAATAGTGTAAATAGAATTTTTTTACATTCTATTATCTTTTAGAGTGAAAGATGAGTTTGTGGTAGAAATTTATTAATGGATAAAACTCTAATAATAAAGTAAGTATATCTCCTTATGATCTTAGCCAATCTCATAAATAAATTCCTCAATATTAAGAAAAGAAACTTAGAAAAAAAATGTTTTCCTAGATGGTACCTTAAATCATCACTAATTTATGGATTTGGGATTGATGGACTTTTCATAGCCATGTTCTCTACCACTCTCCATCAGATAATTGATGGTTAGATTTTTCTTCCATATCCATATTTTCCTACATGGAACCCTAGTATGAGTTATTTTCGGTAATCTTCATACTTTCTACTCTTTATTTTAAATAGAGGCCTCATTAATTCATTTTTCGATGTGGGATTTCAACTAAGATATTTTGAAACGTCAAAAATGTGTTATCCTAATACCCTATGTTTTGTTGAACCGATGGTATTTCAAATCATCATATATTGATGAATTTAAGGACCTCAATTTTATACTTGTTTGTGATTGATGACCTCAATCACTACCTATAAATATTTATGTTTTTCCTCCAATTATATGTCTCTAATTTCCACCAATGTTCTCCTAATCGAGATCCTAATTTGGTGGTGACCCTTTCATTTCTCTTTTCCTCATATTAAGACTAAATTTTAGTAACCCAATTTCCGATGTGGGGTTTCCCACAAATATATTATCTATTTTCAACCTTTTATTTTCGAAGAACAATTTCAAATTGCGAGGACGCAATTTATTGAAGAGGGGGAGAATGTAACACCCCAAGATTTCATAGTGTGTTAGTTCTTCAAAATAATTCAATAACTTTCACTACATGCAACACCAAGTTCAAGCACACCATGACTTACCAAACAAGCCGTTCAAAAGAGGTTATGAATAGTATTAGATAAATTTTAATGTTTATATAATCCTTATAATTTTAGAATCCATATTATGAGTTTCTTAGATATAATGCAAGAACAAATTCATTTTCAGTATTGCACTTTTATCAACTTTAATAGTGAACCCTTTTTAAATACTATATTTTAAACTTTTTGACTAAATGGGGACATCAAAAATTTAAAATGAAACATCCCAAGCTTCTACGGTACGCTTTCCTTTGAATAATACGATAGCGTGTGTTGTACGCAACCTCGAGTTCTAACACACACCACAACTAATTAAACTAGCCGTTGTGAATAGTAATACCTACTTTTTGAAATCATATATATTCTATATTTCAAAATGGACTTCATTTTTGGATTCGGAATATCAAAATTAGCCTAGGGTGAAATTTTGGTACATTTCGGATAACTTTCATATTTTGATGAATAGTGAAAATTACTAAATTTTAATTAAAAACAACTTTTTTAATCAAAATAATTAATAGTGATAAATTATGAATTTGAGTGGTTTTAAAGTATATTTAGAATATATTTTTACCATTTAATATAATGTTGGTCATTGGACATAATTTTACAATTAAACTGAACATAAACAAGTGTCAATCTTTTGATAGTTATTACCTCTTAAAAACACGCTTTTTGTTTTGACTGCGGGAATTAATTTTAAATTAATTTCTGCCACTTCTGTGTTTTGAATTTAGAAAAATGGATTCCATATTTAGAATCAGGATGTTCAAATTGTGTAAATAGGTAACTTTTATTTTTAGACATTTTGAATAATTACTGCGGTAAATATTTTATTTACCATGGTTAAGGGTAAATCCGGTAAATAAGGGTTAAAAAAAATAATATTATAATAATACTAAATTACCCTAAAACGTGTCTTAACCCTATTGGTTGATACATGGTCGACCATGGGCATCTTTGGGTCTATTTTGGGACCCCATGGATCCACTTGTAAGTGATAATGACACTTTATTTTAATTTAGTTAAAATGAATACAAAAATGACACAAGCATATATCTTTTAGAACAACAATTTTTACATAGGGTTATATATGTTGGATTTTAGATTATAAATATTCATTAGAAAGCTAAAAATATTTCCTACATAATGATATTTTATTTATAATTTTTAGACATTAAATAATTTATTTTATTTATGACACAATGATGATGCAGTAATTACTATAATAGTGAAAAATTAAAATAATTGATATTATAAATACCCAAATAAATATAATATGAAACTTTTAATGAATTAAACTAATTTTCTAGGCTAATATGATATATTAGGATTGATTTAATGGACTTTGTTCGAAGTAATCAATCTGTTATGAGTTTCACAAAAATCAACTATTGAATAGTGTCAAAATTGACATAAAAGAGTTCTTAAAACAAATATTATATTATTAATTGATATTAAATTCCTAAAAATCTAAGGTTCGGCCAATAGACTTATATTATGATAGGTTAATCATTAATGGACCACTTGGGGGTCGCTTGGATGTATATAGTAAGTTTATTAACCATATTATATAAAAATACAAAGAGACATTGTAAAAGTGAAACTAATTAACTTAGAGTTAATACTTAAAGATAAGGTTAATATAAGTACCCAAACCTGTCTAAATTCTATTGGTTGAGTGGTTTTCGACCTATCCCCACCTTAACCTTTGAATAATAAGCTTTGGAGCCATTAGAAACCGAATATGAATTTATTATAAATTAATATTTCTAGCTTTTCCAAAGGTGCCCCTCACCCCTCTTATAAAAGGGCACTCCTCCTTCTCATTTATTCACACCTTAAAAGCCTTTTGGTTCGGCCAAACTCTGCCCAAATACTCTCCCAACATCCCTCACTACAACCTAGAGGCCTTAGTTTTATCAGAAAGCCAACCTAAGGAGCCCTTTTGATCAAATCAAAAGGAAGAACCCGAAGAAGAGGTAATGATTTCACCACCCTTTTCTAAGTTCATTTCTTCTTCCACTTCTTCTTCCTTTGTTCTTACCATTCTAAAATAATAACTCCATTATCTCACATATACTGTGATGTTATTATAAGTATGGTACAACCATATTCAGTATTCTATCCACCCTTTGAATAACATGTCACCATACGTGCGTACGTACGGCTTACCGTCTCCACGTCGTGGTGTAATTGTTATTCAATATAATATTATTTGGATGGGTATAATAATGATGTGTAACTCATGTAAATAATAAATATAACATGTTAATGATTCTGTATATATGATATACCATTCATTTATATATTATTTTAATATCAAAAGAATGATATTGTCGCTCGTGCGTACGTACGGACTACCGTCTCCACGAACGCGATGAGATTCATTCTCCATCGTATCCATTCAAGTATAATTATCATTTTATGATTTAAAAATGATGTTTAAGACTTGATATCATTCTGGATATGAATAAGATACAACAAACATGGCTTATGTAACAAAACATATAAAAGAAAATGAGTAAGTTAACACCCGAAACGATGATAATTCTAAGATATTATTAATAAATCAATGTTAAAAGATCATATATGATATCATATTAATATATATGATTCTTGTATAATTTAATAACAATTATTTCACCATTATACAGGAGTTTAACCTACCCCAACCAAGGAAAAGTACAAGGTAAGGGTTATTTCACAATCTCTTCATTATCCGAGGTTGTTTATATGTAATAATCTACTGGGATCTCTTTATCATCCACATCCATGTTTCTTAAAAATGTATTTCAAAACATTTTTACTATTTACAAGAATATGGGTTAAAGTCATTTATACCCTTTTTTGACTTTTTATAAGAGGTTTATAAAGGAATCTTTTCGTCGTTTTCAAAACAAGGTCCTTTTTAACCTTTTCGACAGAATTGAGGTAAGAATGTTTTTTTTTAACTTATACGGCGGGTGCGGTTATTTTACGCCGTTATAAAATCTTCAAAGCTTTCCTTACAAGCTTATAAGATTATTTTCAAAGAAAATGTTTTATATGGATCTTAAATGATTTCAAAATAAAAGGAGATATTTCTTTAAAGAGAATTTTGATTTCATCTATGTCAACATCCTTTGATGGATTTTAAGATTATTTGGAGTTGATTTATTATGATACAAAACTTCTATATTGTATTGAAGGTTTTGTGATATGTTTGACTGTGGATGTGATATTTTTATACCATTCATAGTTTATGGTGAAAGTATTGACATTTCGTATGCTAGTTTTAATACGAATGTTTATGTTATGTTTAAACCTTTTCATATGGGAATGCATTGGACTTAATAAGTGACGGGTGGAGCCCGCTATAGCTCCTCGATGCATCGGTAGGTCTCATGAGACAAACTAGTGTCTTGGCACAAGGCCTTGACAAAATCTTATTTGTAGTCTTGGCACGGGGCCTTGACTATGTGGTTATGATAGTCTGGCATTATGCATTCCAACATTATGAAAGTGGTTATTGATTTTTGCATGTGATTATTCATTTAGTAGAATATCCATGTGAATAAGTAAATGACATTATTTCATTTTATTTATTCCATACCATGTTGAAAGTTCGTATTTAAAAGGCTTTTGTTTTAGTTATACATTGCCTTAAATGTTTATTCTTATTTATGAAAGTTTCCCCTATATTGTTATCCTTACTGGGCATTTGAGCTCACCCCTTTTCTATGTTTTATTTTTCCCAGGAAGTGAAGAAGTAAATTATGAATGACTTGCAGGGATATTATGAGGGGTTAATAGTGTGGATATGAAGACTTTGTTATTGTAGTGGTTTTTCACTTTGAAATGTAATGTAAAAATTTATGATTATATCTAGTGTTTCCAAGGCTACTAAACCAATCGGTCTTTCGGGATTTGATCTTTCTTGTGATCATGCCAATGTTATGTAATTAATACACCGACTCTGGGTAGCTGGGGTCGGGGCGTTACAAGCGTCTAGCAACACGCCAAGGCACCCATAGAGAAAGAAGTTAACTCCGCAATGATGTGTCACCTCCTACGAATGCTTACTGTGTAATATAATCCCTTTGTCTCGATATCTCCAATCAAGCGGGTTGCATGCTAGTGCCATCAACCTATGTGTTTAATTGTTCTTTCTTTGACTTCTCGGAATTGAACTTGCCCATACCTTACCATGACCATGGATTTATTTAGGATATATCAATTCCATCAAAGGGCCTGAGATATCTACTTCCATTATGGAATGGAAGGGACAAATCCTTTCTCGCATTATCTATTAATGCGGTATTACTCGTGACGCACCCAACGTATCCTACCTCGCTGCGAACAGTGTGTCGTCACAGTTTTCATCAATACATCTAAGTGCGCGAGTTGTAATACCCATTAATAATAATCTTAAAGTCTAAGGATCAATACACACGTCCACATATAGGAACATCCAATGACACTATGAAATGTGGATTTCCTACTGGCGGGTCTCGTTCTCATAATATCCTCCTGGATATTACCAAGGGCGCACACCATGAGAAGGTGCCTCAAAGTTTTATGAGCCCTCACCCCTAATGACATGTATTATTTGTGTCCCTCAAATAATATCATCTGGCCATAGAACATACATTCAAGAACAGTGTTATGGCACTTCCGGGTTCTCATCATAGTAGGGATCTGCTACGACCCTTTAATGCAACAGCTGTCCTTAGGACATTATCACATGACATGTCATGCAGAAGAACAATCAAGATGTGATAAGGTTTTTATTTAATTAATAAAGTACAAAGTATTTGGTTCTAGACCACCAACTCCAACAACTATTGGGTCATTATGATGTCATAAAATACATTATATATTTAAACGGTATTTAATTTTTACCCAACAATTTGATAGTCTCATAAAAACATGAAAAATTCATCATTGGATAATTTTGACATCTTGATTCCAAAAAAATTTGCTTTTTATCAAAATAATTACATATATATGTGAATTTTCACTTTTAAAATAAAAACTGACATTTACTAAAAATTCATAGGTTTTGACCAAAATGGATTTCAAACCGTAATAAAATATCAATTACATCAATAAAATTATATAATCATTTATATGTAATAAAAAGTAATTTAATTATAATAAAATTTTATTGAAATATTTTTTAATTCATAAATCCATTAATTCATCAAAATATATTTCTTAGTTGTATATTAACTAAAAATACTCTATGTCCTTTATAAACTATTTACAAATTAACAATAATAAAATGAATGCACCCTTTTTATAAAAAAACAATGTACATACTAATAGTGATAGGGTCTTGTCACATAACCCCTTATAACACCTGTATAATACTGAAGGGTAAGGTGTGTGATGACGATAGACTCTTGGGGTGGCTCAAATATCACCGTTCGAGTGGTATTGTCTATTAACTTTCACTTCTCCCGTAGTTGGTTCCTTTCAAGCTTAACGTGTTCAAGATCAGCTTGGTCTTGGTCAAGAGAGAAGTCCAATGATGCCACCTTCTTTCTGGGCTCTAACAAATGGGCTTCGTACATGGAAAGTCTATTGTATGAGGCCATCGCTTCCTTTTTCTGAGTAAGCTGGATTTGTTAAAGCCCTATATTTATACTAATCAGGTGATCACTGTTCAACGACTATATTAGAAACAATCACAATTCATAACGGTATTTTAAAATCCAGAAACATAAAACCAATGAAGTTAACATTTTATATAACCATAATATAAATTTAATTAGATCTAGAGGAATTTCCATTAATGAATGTTAGGGTTGTTACATTCCATATTTATATAGTTCCTTCTGGTTTTAGACATTGACAATAAGAAAATAGAAATGTGCAATCATCTGACTACAATAATTATATTGATCTATAAAATTATCATATAATATTATTCAAAGTATTTCTAAATCAGGAAGCATTCTTCTAAATCTATCATTCCTTATTTTTAGCCTTGGATATCCATGTTCATTACCAAATCTATATGATGTTATCATATGCATATACTTATCCTTAATATCAGAGATAGGGTTATATTCCCTAATCTATCATTCATAAATCTTACTCATAAGGATTCAACTAATATTCCTCTGATACTAACTATAACAACTAAAAATCATATTTCCCATAGTCGATGACCACATTATTACATTGGAACACGTCTAATTGGTCAAATCCTGAAGGACCGAGTAGCTTAGTAGTTTTGGAAAACTAGATAAATACCTGAAACCATGATTAAATTTGGGATAATACTTAAAAAAATATTAATGGAAAACAATCATTGTCCTTAAACTCATTCAATGTATTATTCTTCATATCTTATGTAAAGGAAATGAAATAAGGGAGATCTCAAAATCATGATGTGGGATACATATAGAAGAAGCAATATTAAATCAAGAATTCATATTCAATATGGCATGAAAAGTGAATCAATAGACACTCCATTTAATAAATAATATTTATATAATGATAAAATAAGTAATAATCAATATTTAAATTAAAATAATTTTGAACAAAATCCATTTAATAAAAAACATTTCCATAATCTGAATCAACATGTATTATCCTACTGGAAATACCATTAATAATAATAACTAAATTCTCAGTGTATGAAATGAATATTATTAGATTCCATGATTTAATAAATCATGGTAGAAATAATTTAATGACCTTTCGAAATATAGATTATTCATTATGGTTAAACCCAATTTAATATTGCTAACTAGTTTTTTTCATGAGTGTTACTAATGTATTGAGGGGCATTATAACTATAAGACCCACCCATCATTGCTTGTCCAAAACATTCCTCACATATCGGATGATTGACTTAATTCATTAATCAATACTCTTTATCTTCAAATATTTATATTGATTAAAGGATATGTATCTATCAAAATTTCACTAGTTAATCAAATAACATTCAATGTAAACAATGTATGAAAAAATATTATATGTTTTAGGCAGTAATCATATACACCATACAAAAAATATGGATATCTGATAGAAATGTAATATTAAATTATTAGAAATAAGTTAATACGTCTATGGTTGGTATTGTTAAAACTTATACCTAGAGGTGAATGAGTTAAATAAATGGTTTTTTTCTTTGATGAATTAAAGTTCCATAAAAAGAATATTGAATGCTTTTTAGGAAATTTATATCTTTAACACTGAAATTCCCTTTTATAAACCATTAAAAAAAGGAAAACATTTTCATTGAAAATAACCTTTTAAACATATGCATGAAGATTCAAAGTATTAAAAATTAATGAAGATGGGAAAATCCAATAACTTCATATAAGATATAAAATAGTCCTTTTGTATATTTGTTTGGAAAGTTGCAAAGTACATCATCTGGAAAACAATATGAGAATTCCTTTAAATACTTTTTGTAAAAAGTAAATCATGGTTATACATGAATTGAAATTATTATAGTAAAATATTAAAAAAACTATTTTAAAACACTTCTATAAAATACAGACCTAGAAAATAAATATTCCCCATTGAGGACAAAAACAAAAACAATACGAAATAATGAAGAGATTATAAAATAGTCCCTTACCACTTTAACATCATTCCTTTAATATGGCTCATGAATGATAAATGAATAAAATTAAATATCATTAATATAAGAAATTTTTTGATAAAACATATTAGTGTTTGGTACATACACCAAGAATAAAATGATTTGTTAATATGGTATATGTCTCTAATAAATAAAAGTGAGAAAAAAATCTCTTACCTTGTACATTCCTTTTGATGAACATTCTAAAACCTCTTTTATAAAAGTACACATAATGTTATCAATGCATGAATGGCCAAGAGGCCTAAAATTTTATTTATTAATGATAATCAACATTTTTAGCATTTTTAGGGAACCCTTACATGGCCTATAGGCTTAGTGACAATTACATGACCCACATGTCTTAGAAGAAATCCTCTCAAACAGACAACTTGGAATTTCCCCTCCCCAACATATATTCTGATTTCAGCTCCCCAACATCATGTGTCTATTCTGATATATTTCTTCTGAAAGGATTCACAAGCCTAGTAAAAATGGAAATGCCTTACCCTCTCATTCTTTCATGTTCGGTTAGCTCTGCTATGGTGAATGCTCCTACTATGGTCCTAATTTTTCTATGCATGTTTTATTATGTAAGTTTTTTTTGATGTGAATGGGATATAAATTAATATTATAAATAATTTTATAGATGATATTTTTATAATATTTAATGAATTAATACATTTTTAGAACAATTATTGAAATTTGGATATGACAAATGAATCACATTGCATATTAGAGATGATTGGTCGTACATACGCATGAGCAACAATACCATTAACTTAATGGATGATATATTACTACGTGGAAATGGTAAGTTGTATGCAGGCACACATTGTGTTTTAATTTTAAATATGATGGATAAAAGGTGGAATATGCTTGTTTTAGATTAATAATAAAATATAATTATATACGTGATAATATGTTTATTAGTTTAGGATAGAAACAACACATGAAGAATTAGTTGAAGAAGAAATAAACCTGAATGAGTCTGTAAAAATGAATACATCTTCTTCAACGAACTTCCATTATTTATCTTCTTAAGGGGGTATGATTGGACTTATAGAAGGAAAAAACCTATATAAAATGTAAATAGATTTTTACAAGATGAATATATAGGTTTTTTGTTTATATGGCTCAATGTGGTGTAAATTATTGAAGGAAGGGCTGCCCTTTTATAATTGAGGTTAGCGACACTTTGGGAATTTCTCAAAATACTAAAAATAATTAGTCTATTATAGAGGAAAATACATTAAAATACACTATAAATGAATAGGTTATGAATCATTAGTCTATATATTTTCTATTTTGTAAATATTTTATAATTCTTTGATAGTATACTAATCCAATAAAATATCACTATTTTCAATTTTCATAGTATTCATTACCTTGATTTTGAAAACATAATGTAAATATGTAAAATTAGATCCAACTACTTTAATATATTCTAAAAATTTCATGGTAATATAGATAATTTATTTATCACATTAATGTTCACAAATTTTGTTACTTCTAATTTTCTAAATTGCATTTATATGATTATTCTATTTATTATATAATTACTACATCAGTGTTGTATAATAATTTATGTAAATTATTTTTTCACTAAAAAAACTAAATTATGAATAGAAAAATATTACATTTATAAATATTATTTATATTCAACCATATCCTTTGAATGACACATATTAAACATATTACATTTATTTAAAACAATTGAGTGACATGTTTGACTTTTTAATTAATTTAGTACTATATTAGTCATAATATTATACAAGTGGACCCAAAAGGTCATAAATAAACCCTTGGATTAATATCAGTGATATATACTCATAAAATAAGAATTATATTACTATTTGGGTCATTTTATGGGTCTTATCATTCTATTTTAACCTAAATTACATGATTTTTCCTTTATTGGGGTAAAAAAATATTGTGTTTAATATTCATGTTGAAAAATAGTAAAATTAACTTTTCAATAAATTTTACCCTAATTATTCATGAAATAGATTGAGAACTCATAGGGCGCTCTCGGGAGCTCTGCTCTCGGGTGCGCCCTAGGGTTTCAGACGGCTGGTTCCCTCGCGGCGTGGATTGAAGGGGACGATCCAGGATCTCGGCAGTGGAGGGGTTTGGCAGCTTGGATGACGGGTCCAAGGTAGCAGGTGGGTTTTGGTTTCGACAGCTTCGGTCTTTAGCATAGGATCTGTGCTTTGGCTGCGGCTGCAGGCGTTTCTAGATTTTGGCTACGGTCGCTCTGTTCTTCGGCCATGGATTTGGGTTTCAGCTTCAACGGTAGGCATTTCTGGGTTTTGGCTTCGGTAGCTTCAGTGGTTCGGGTTTTTCGGCTTGGCTCGGGTCTTCGGGCGACGGATCTTGGCTCGGCTTCATCTTTTAGTGGCGGTGAGGGTCCTGGCGTAGGCAATTCTAGAAGAAAATTGTTTTTCTTCATCTTCCCAGTGGTTGGTGCTGATCTGGTTACTCGGCTCAAATATGTTAGTGATGGTCTTCGGTGTGACCAGTGACCCGATTGGCCGGCCTTGGCTTCAATCTCGGTGGCGATTCTTTCAGTTTCGATGTTCAGGTCTTTGAGGCCTTTGATGACCTTCTGTTCTTGATATGGGTTTTGGTATTTGGTTTCTGATTGATTCCGGAGGCCCGTAGATGTTGCCGCTGCCTAGTGGTTCTGATCGCTTATCTCTGCCCCAGCCGCTTGTTTCTGCGGCATCTTTCCTAGTTGGATCTGCTGCAGTGGTTTCATTAAGGTTTTGTGAGGTGTGTATAAGCGGTCGTCAGTGTCCCGGTGTGACTAGCGTTGGACAGCTCTAGTTCGATGGTTTTCCATGTTTTCTCTCTATTTTATCCGTGTTGGTGGCTTTTTTCTGTGTAGGGTTGAGTGTTCTGATGCTGGTTGGATGCCATACCGCTGGTTTGGTTTGATTTGGTGGTGTTCGTCGGCATTGGGGGGTTGTAGAGTTGAGCTTCATCGAGGGGACGGGCTGCTTGTTTCTCTGCTTTTACTCTAGGACTCTTCCACTCTCTCTGAGGTTGATCCGAGTGGTGGTGTCTTGGCTCTTTGGGATGTGAGGGTGAGCGATCGTTGGCTCCTTGTGATTTTTTTTGCCTCTATCTGTTCCAGAGGTTGATGTTGTCATAGAGGTTCTTCCATGGCTTGATGGATTCTGATGTATGAATGTGTTTTGAATGGATTAACGTCTGTATGTTGGTTTTTGGTGTTTGTTTTTGGTATGTGAAAGCTCCTAGATAGTCTACATGGAACAACTCCAAATGAGGATTCAGAGCAAGAGGTTTTCACCGATGCTTGTCCATTTAGATTTGGAAGATCGAGAGGGTATGACTTTTTCCATTGGTACTAGGCCCGTGCAATCCCGAATGAGACAACTAGCCAAGCGGTCTTGTGAAGGTGGAGACTTTACATAACATTGTAGCCGCTGGGAGAGACAGTTCACGTTGATTCATGGGATGACTTTCCTTTTATGGTTTTTAGTGGTTGAAGTTGTTTTTGGTTCACACTTACCCTTTACGTGTCATTTGAAAATACAAAAAAAAAAAAATGGATTCTCCCTAATTCATGAAATGAAATCCATTTTTTAAAATTTAAAATATATTAGTTTCATACTTTATTTTAAAATGAAATCTAAAACATGCAAATAAATAGTGTTTCTTTAAAAATGCAATTTTTTTGCCAAAAATGTACTTCTACAAAATTTAGTTATAATGATGAGTAAAATGTAATATATTTTATTATATGTAACTAAATATATCAAAACATAATTTTAATTTAAAATCAAATCATAAATATACTTATAATATAATGAAAATTATGGTTATAAAAATCATGATTCAAAGTTAAATTTTTTTAGAAAAAACCTCTCAAATTCACCCTAAGATAATTTTAATAATTTGATTTCAATAAATTTATAATTTTTATAAATAAAAATTATATAATTTACCAAATCTGATTATAAAATTCAATCATTAAAAGCATGGAACCCAATTTTTATAGAAAAATAATTTTTGAAGAATAAAATAATTTTACATTAAGTCAAGTTCCTATTAAAAAATTATTTATTAATATTTTAGAAATGAGTATGAAAATTTTATATTTTATAATTTAATGAATTCTATTCATTTTCACCAATTTAATGATCATATTTTATTGATCTCATAAATAATAATATTTCGTGGTTCTTTTGAGATCAGGGTTTCATGTCACATACGCTATCATAGATAATGTTATTATTTTATAATCTTGAGGGGTTACACATGATTTATAGATACAATTTTAGGTAGTAGATTTGTGGGTCAATTTTTAGTGACCGTTGAAGAATCAATTTGACAATAATCTACTGATATTTGAAATAAGTAAGTTCAATACTGTGGGATGTGGAGCTATCAAAGCACTACCTTATTTTATAGTTTCTTGTTAGGATGTATCTAATTGATATTAGATGCGATTTTAGGATTTATGTTTTTATGTATGGATGTTCATGAGGATTTATATTTTTGCCACCAAATCTAAATGGTGATACTAAAAAGCTTCACGAACATGTGTCTTTGATTGAGGATGGTTGAAGAACCCATGGCTGTTGGTGAGTTTGGGTTGCTGTATTTATTCAAAACCATATTTTGAGGTTATCACTAATTGAGATGTTGAATGATCTAGTTAATATAGAAATATATTATAGGATATACTTTCATTATGTTTGAAACTATTATTGAGGTTGGTTGGAATCCATCTGAAGAGATTCTGAGTGAGTTTGATTGAAATCTAGTATTTTCCATATTCATGTCAGAAATTTTAGTTAATATATAACTCATAAAGATAAAAGGATTATTATAGCTGAATCACAAAGAAAAATATATCACATAGCTGAATCATGTAGCCAAATCTACCACATATCCATCTTAGTGACATAGACATAATGATTAACATAACCATTTTAGTGATGTAGCTAAAACCACAATGCAGAATTATCCTACAAAGAAAATTATAGTATTTCATGTATCTAAATTCTTGAAATAGAATAATTTAGTCATTATTTTTTTATGATTTATATGAATTCATATATATGACCAAGTATAATATTGACATTGGAATTTGATAACCACATGTTAGTTCACATCATTATGTAATGGGAAAACGTTTCGGAATCCAAAATTATGAAATTGGAAGTTCCACATTATAGATATGCGTGAGTAAAGGAACATTGAAACATTTGTTGGTTTTGAATACTCATATTTTTAGGATCATTTAAGTGAGTTTAAATTATACCATACTTTTTTTTGATATTCATGATGTAGGTATTTGAATATCATAGTAGGAAACAATACATGATTCCATCATAAATATAAATGAGGGGGTGGGTATTTGGATATATATATATATATATATATATCTCATAATAAAATTAATTTCTGAGTCTTTGGGATATTTAAATAATGAATATTTGATTAGTATTTAATAAGTTTAATATATTGGGACATCATGTGTTGAACCATGTGGTGATTCTGAGTAGATTTTCTTCTATAATAAAATGTAAGAAGAAGAAGAGGACGAGGATGAGGTTTGATTTTCATTGGTCAACATCTAATGAATCTCGCCGATTTAGGAAATTTGATTTGATTATAATAATATTATTACTAAATAATTCAATTCTACAGTTTTAGAAATTTTTCCTTTCTTATTTTGGAGGCACATGATATTAGATTTTATTTTTTTGTTGCGGGAGAAACCTATTTTTTGTGATCTTCTTAATCTTATTCATGCTACAACATAAATCTATGTTATTGGGTGCGAATCCTAACATGTTTTGTGTGATGCTACATAAAATCTTGTTATGGGAACACAATTGTGCTAATAGTATAGAGTATTTTGGGATTGGAATGTTAACCTTCCTTGATAGTGATTATGATTCCAAATTTTGTCTGATCCTTTTAAAAATTGTTTGTTCCTCATCTTTTATTTCTCTAAAATCATGTGAGTATGGGATATTTCTATTTTTTGTTGATCTAATTCTTATAACTAGTAAAACTATATTTAAAATGAAAAAAATTGTAAAAGAAACTTCACTAAACTGATTCCCCCCCCCCCCTCTTAGGGGAGGAAACCAATCAAGTGAGGAATAATTAATAATTACTAAATAAAATTACTAGAATCCATAAAAAGTACTAAGGACTACGGTTGGATAAAATTTTATTACATGGTGTGTATTCCATTGGTATAAACTATGTATCCATGTTGTGGTCACCATGATATACTATGATAAATTATAGTTTTTTTCAAAATTTAAACTTAACAATCATTAAATATGGACTGCATGTCGATCGGACTAGGTTGGAACATACTTTCTCAAACTACATGTTGTGTATCCTTATTACACTATGCGTAGTCCATGTGTTTTCATAGTAAAAAATATGGGGGTCCAAGAGGTGTCATTCATTTGGTACATAACATGAGAACTAACAACCCATGATACAACGGGGGTCATATAGCATTTGGATGGAATACATTCAATGTACATCATACACATCCATGGTGGGTAAACACACATTGTCCCTACATGTCTATCATATACATTGGAAGAAAGGACTACATGTTGTTTAAGAAAAGTACACTTTTGGTAATGTACAATTCCATGTGTAACATATATTACATGGAGATAAAATTTAATTATATAATTTAACCTATTTATTCATGTTCCATGTGTCATTTTATAATAATACACTCCATATGATAGGATTAATAATTTTATATTAAATTAATTTTCATTTAAAATTCTAATATACAATCTATGTCAAGTTTATACTGTAGTGTACCCCATGTGTGTTAATAACATCAAATAACATGTAATTTGTATATAAATTTTCAATATTTTTTTTGAAAATTAATTCTATGTAATTTCATGCCAGGGAAATTGTGTTGGATTCAATGTGAATACACTATAAAATAACCATTCAGAGTAGTTTAAACCTGTTTCCACCAGGCAACAAGTGTACTTTATTAATTATAAATAATATTAGTTTTTTTATTTATTTAAAATTATGTATGATGGAACATTACATGAATATTACGATTTTGATTGTGAAAAATTTAATTGAATGATTAATCTGATTTTTAATTTGATTAATTCACTCATGTTTTATTATAATAGAAGAATAGGTATAAGTGAACGCCAATTGGTTTTTCTATGAGAATTATGTTATATAATTGGATGATAATATACTTATACCAACCTTTTCATGTGTATGGTTTATTTTAATTTAATTATTTTTTTTTGTGTTTCACAATTATTTTATTAAATTGAAAAGAAGGATTATGAGTTATAAATCCATTCTAATTATGTATCGGCCTGCACGCCCTTAGTTGATTTTATGTAAACGTCGCTCTCAATTGACATCACCTACATGTGTAGAAAATGAATTGTATATTTGGAGATCTTTAAAATGTATTGTTTGTTCAACTTGGATATGAGGTGGAACATAACAAAGGAGATATTCAAGGTAGAGGAATAATGGTGAAAATTGATCTTAGACCGGTTCAATGAGATTTTCCCCTAGGGTCAATTGCCCTTTTATTTCCAGCTCAATAAACAAATCAAAAGTTAAATTTCAGAGTGATACCATTTTTTATATCTATTACATGATTTATTTTTAAGAGATCAAATCCTGATAAAATGAATAAATAGATTAAAATATGAATATAGAATTAAAATAAAAAGGGATTAAGTGTAAATATGTTATCAATGCATGGTTAATCATATATATAAAATACAATTAATATTAAAAACACATGTAAATAGATAAAATAAAAATATTTAAACATAATTATGAATTTATTCAAGAAAATATTAATTTATACTACCATTTCTATTACTTTATTAAGAAGGAATCAATAAAAAAGTGTTTATGGTCTGGTGTGAGGACACATATATTTATCTGAGATTTCTAATGATTTTTTTGGTTGAATTTACATATATGACATCAATAAGAGTATCCCTTAATAGAATTTATCTATATTAGAGGAATGTGTTAGGAAAATCTAGGATTGGATTTTAGGGTTGGGGATTCCCCTCAATAGATTAAACAGATTCATGATACAGTGGAAAAAACTAGCCACCTAATTACATTTGATTAATAGAAAAATCACTTTATTGGGTTATGAGAATGGAAATATGGGTCCTAACTATTAAAATTTCAACCTGACATGTGTTTAATATTTAGTTCCATTTTTACTTGATAACATAGTGGTAGTCTTCATGAAATAATTAAATTAATTGATCTCACTAATTATGAAATCAAGTAATGTTGAAAACATAGATTCATATTATTTTAAAAAAAAATTCCTGAAAATTTGAAAAAACTATGACTATTTTTTATGTTGGGGAATATCCTCACATAGACATATTTCATGCAGTGGAAAATTGGTTTTACTATAATTTACTATCATTGAATTTATACTATAGTTTTTAATACGTATTCTCAATCTTCTACCTTATTAAGAGTGTGATCGTGAGAGGGATGTATATATTAGATTCATAATGAGTCTATATTACGTTCAATACACCATACTATCAGTTTTGTATAGATAGATAATAATGTAGCATATAGAAATGAATTATTACACTATAAAGTCAGGTCTCTTGGACCAGAAAATATAAAAGAAAATACATTAGAGAAATTTTATTTTCACTACGCTTAATCATGTGTAAACCAAAATAAGTCCAACTATGTAATGATCCTATCATTAAAAATATTGGATAACATTGATAATTTATTTAGATTTCGTTCTTATATAGACGTTAAATTATTCAAAAATATTATAACATCATCCTCTACAATAAAGTTAAATTTATTCATTCAAATTCATATGAATAGTAAGGATTAATAACTCTTGAATCCTTTTCCTCTCTTATACTGGATAGATATGTTTTTGAAGAAACCTATTTATTCAACCCTTATTAACTATGCAATGGAAAATTTTGTTAATAATGTGTTGTTTTCATAAATATTAGTTCCTTTAGGAAAATAATTAATGAGATAATTATTAAAAGTTAGTTAAATAAACTATAGAATATTTTATTCTTTTATGGAAATAAAATTATTTAGAAGAATAATCAACATTGAAAAACAAATAGTAAAAATATTTTAATTTATGTATATCAAAATTTTAATTTAATTTCTAAAATATACTTCTTTGGCATATGTTTTTACATATATATGTATTAGAAATATAAGAACCAAGTATAAATTAAAATATTATAGGAAGTAAAGTTCACTCTAAATGTAACTGATTAAGGGTGATTCCGAGATCACTTCTTAGCGGCACACAACATCTGGATTTCAGAGTGGAATAATTAAAAATGAACTAATTTTTTATTAAATATAAAAAAATTAATCTTAGTATTTCTGTAAGACACACTGAGTTATTATTTCATATTTTAAATAACATTCTATTATTATATTTCATATTGTACAAATAGTTTATTAATACTATAATTGTAAATATACATCTGGAAATAATTGATGACTAATATAAGGAATAATAACACTATTTTGATAAGATAATTATTTTTAAAGAGAATTTTATGGTGGTTGACTTGTTAATATACATTTAAAATATTTACCATCTGTTGATATAAGACTCTAGGTATAGTAACACGCACTTTATCTTGTTTAAGCCAGAGAAAAATTTAGATGTAAAGGAACACCACATATATTTCTTATTCAATTCATCATGTCCTCATGAACTATTATAATGGTGGAGGTAAATTCTTATATTTCATGAGATTACATTAAGAAAATTTTGAAATTATCAAGGCTGGAATTGGTGTAATTGATGAATATAAAGGAACCTCTTAGATATATTTTCGTAGAACATCTTATCGAAGTAATCATTGATCATATCCATGTGGATTAAAGGTGTTAGAAAAATAAAATTCCTAACATACATCAGTATAATGATCATAGTAAAAGGAAGGTTAATGAAGGGTCATGTTTTTATTATTGTCCTTCATTAATTTTTTAAAGATGTGTTTTCGAAATAGTACTGAAAATAATTAGACATATGTCAAACATATTTACTAATGAATATCATAATTGTGATATAATAAGAATATATTTGGTTACAACCTTAAGTGTTTTTTGAAATATTTATCTTAAATATTTATTTTCAAAACAATAAAAATACACTTTGTGCATATTAGCTAATAATACTATATCAACTAAGGATACTATAATCTAGTCAAGACTGACTATATTTAAATGGTTTAAACCTATTATTAAGAATATTGGGAGTTCTATAATCCTTTATAATTTAAGGATATAGATACACATGAGTTGTAAAAAGTATAATGGACTCTACTAATCTCATTGGGAGGAGTAGTTTATGAGAACCAGACTATAGAGTAAATCATAACCAAAGTTATAGTTTATGTTCACCATATTTTGTGATACATATACTATTAATTCACAATAACGATTCCTATAATGAATAATTAAATGGAAACCTTATATAATTTAAAAGTATTAATGGTTTTTGTAATAGATTCCATATATCTATATTGGAGGACTCCATATTTGTGATATTTTAGTGAAATGATACTAATAGTGAGTATTCAAGAGAAACTAGGCATGGATGGTATAATCCGATAACTATAAATCATTATTGATTATAGAATGGTTGAGCCTATGAGAAAACATATTCAATAATCGTATTGACTGTAATAGTTTTTTAATATACTTTTCAAAACATACATCTATGACCATCATTTTGAGACATCAGTTTTCAAGGTTGCCTCATATAAATGAAACTATACGAATGATGTCTATATAATGAGACCTAAAGGAGACCCTATTGTATATGTCTATCTGAAAAAATAGGGTATGTGACATCAATAAATGAAAATAACATATGTAGACTATAAAAATTCAATGATAAATCATCCATGGTGATCATAGAATAGTAATTTTAAAATAAATAAGTTATATATAAGTAGAAAATTTTAGTGGGATCATTATCGTTTTCAAGATATATATTTTGATAAAATATAGTGAAAATATATGTCTTGAAAATTTTCTAAGGCAAAGGAGGGATTTTATCTATGATGAAATTAATGTGAAAATCATTTTCTAATGGAAAATATCTACAAAAATAGATTTATGGGTTTTCTAAATATATAAATAGTTTCTATGTTAACAAATTTTTGAAAAAAATACAATTTTAAACAATTAATGACTAGATTTTTATTGGCATATAATCATTCAAGTGGAACATTCATGTAGATGAGGAGAGATTATTGAGATTAAAATAAATTCAAAAGATTAGTTGTAATTTATATCAAATAACATGGTATATAATTATTTTTAATATTATTGATTCATGATTTATAGTAGGTGAATATAAATCAGATCCAACATAACTATAATGAGTTATAGATATAACTATCTTACAGTACTAGTAAAAGTAAAACTGGATGAGCTCTTAGGGTCTCAAGATGTGGGAATACTAGTTCTTAATGGTATTTAACACTTTTCTTCATTAAGTTCAATTTTATCTTGTATCGTAGTAGGCCTAATGTAATTGTTGGACTCCTCATGCATTAATCATGTTTTAATGATAAAAAATCTCAATAATAATTACACATCATGTTTTAATGATTACAAATCTTATTACTGTCAATTACTCTCATTATTATTTACAAATGTTATGCATGATCACAAATCTCACTTATCTTATCAAACCTTTGTATTTATGTTTCAAGTAATCTTACTTGATAATGGTTAAGCTTAATTCATATTCTGTATGTTACTGTTTAAGTCTAAATACAGATATTTGTCTAAGTATAAAGACACCGTGAAGCTTGACATAGTTAGACAGACTGTGTGCAAGACACAGTCACAGTCAAACAGACACCATGAAAAAAAACATTGAAGTGGACACCGTGAAGCCTAAGTCTCAGACACCGTGACCAGTGAGACACCGTGACCTCAACACACCGTGATAGTAAGCCTGACCCCGTGAAGGTCACCCTGTGAGCCAAATACCGTGAATGTCATACCATAAAGGACACACTGTGAGTCAGACACCGTGACATGGAGACACCGTTAATGAGACACAGTGAAGGACATACCGTGAAGGAGACACCATTTACAAAACCATTGTGACATCATTTCTTAACCTTTTTGTCAATATTATTTAAATAATACTAACGGTCATATTTGATGTTTTTAATGCAATTAATGTTATTTAATGATAGTTGTTGCATGTCAGGAAACCGTACCTCGTACCTATGAAAAAAAATCATTCCTATTGTTGAAGCTCGAGGAATATAAGGAGAATTGAGCTATAATAGAGGGAAATAAATATACAAAAATACACATACCAAAATATACATGAAGCTACAGAAAATACACGCGAAGTGATCTGTACTGAACAGAAGAGAAATCCTGAGAACAAAAGAACACATTGCAATATCTTCAAAGAACTCTCTTGTGTGCAATCTAACAAAACTGAAGAACACATGAAGAATCAAGAGAATTTCTTCACATGTGAAAGACAACAAGATGAACCACGACACTCTGTTTTTCAACATAAAAACCAGAGAAGGGCTCATAAGAATTTCTGCTGAATCCAATGAGTCCAGAGCTGTACTGCCAATCACTAGAGCTTTCTAAACTTTCATATACTCTATCTAAGTGATTTCTTTATTTACCTTTTCAAGCATTGTGTGTACTCTGTATATCTTACACACACAATGTCTTCTGTGCTGAATTGGAGGATACTAAATCCTCATTCCAAACTTTCTACACCTTCTTGTGTTCCACTGAGGATAGTGGTAGAGGTCAAGTAGGACCTGGACAGCCTGTGCGCTGTTGTCTTTGTTTTCCCACGAAGAACAGTGGTAGAGGTCCCTGCGTGGTCTGGATAGTCTTGTACTATTGTTAACCCCGATCTAGGGTGTGGATCACTTTTATATATATAAATTTGAGAGGACTAAGTCTCGGCTTGAGACTGAACCTCTTGGTTATATCTGCTGTGTTTTTTAGCTTAAGTTTAAAGTATAATATATATATCTTTTATATTCCACTGCTTATTACTTTTAAATACAAAACTATTTTAAAGTTACTTTGATAGTTAATATAGAAAGTGTTTGTAACTATTGTAAATTAGTAGGTTAGTTTCAAAAGATAATTTAATCTTCTGATTAGATTAACTGAGACCTAATCAATCTTTGAAAACCTAATTGAACTTTTACAGTTTTACAAATTCAGTACAGTTTAACTTGTTTTATAAATTGGGTGATTTTAATAGAAATTATCTGTAACAGAAATTTTGATTGGAACTCAATTCACCCCCCTCTTGAGTGTCCACTCCGACCAATAGTAATATAAAATGAAAAATTAATACAGGTATTCATTTTCATATCTACAATATTGTCTTATTTTTTGGTTTTGATATAGATTTAGAAGTAGTTTAGTGATTTTATTTTTTTAATTTATGGTTATTCCAATAATAAGAGTTGTATGATTATTATCATAATCATTTAATATGGACATAATCAATATATTAGTTATTTACGAGGAAATATTAGGTGGAAACATAGTTATATTATTAATTGAGGTATTTTCTCATGGAAGTGACGTCATAGTGAGTAGATCATCAGTATAATTGTGTGGTTATACCATCTCCGGCCAGGAATGCATGGTAATCATCATAATTGTAGACATAATAAGTATAAGAATGGTCAAAATGTACAATGTGACCACTAATTAGAAGGTGGAACTAGTGAATGAGGTATTCAGTTGTAGTTTTTTTTTCACAATATCCTTATAATTTGTAATTTATAATTTTTTATATTCATGGATTTGAATATTAATAAATACCTAATCATATATTGATTATTATTCTATGTGACATTATTATGATAACATCCAAGAATACCCATATCATTGAAAATGTCATATGTAGCTCCCAGTTATTATAATAACCATTATATGATATGAACATATTTTGAAACATAGTTCTACATTATGATAATATTCTATTATTTGAAAAAAATTATATTGAATTTCAGGTGAGTGTACTCTAAATTAGTTGAGAATTAATCTCATGAAGTTCAAACTCAATACTATATAACACTAAATATTATGATAACAACCCTCCATTCAGAATTCCACATGTTTTCATGAAATTGGATATTCTTACATGCGATCATGTGTAATTACCCTTAGATTTTATTAATATTTTTAAATCATATAAGGAATCAATAACATTGAAGTTCTAATGAAACTATAATACCATATATTCACAGGAAGTATGGAATGTTGGATTCATCACGATTGATATGTAATTAATGAATAAGTTGAGGATAGATTTCCCTCATCAATAATAATATAAGCTAATATCAAAATATGGTGACTGAAATTGAAAAATCGAATTAAATTATATAGCCATGGTGTGTTGATGGGTTTTTCATTATTTTTAAAAACAAGACATATTCATCATATAATATCATAACAAGGGTGTGGAACCGAATTGATGATATATCATAAAAGGGACTAAAATATAGTGATTGATTGAATGTCGTTGTTTTTATTTCATTATATATTCTTCCACTTTGGGATACATGTTCCATTGATAGTTATTAATATTAAACATAAGGAAGACCATCACAATTCCCTTCAGAAATATGCTGAGAGAGTCACATCAAAAGATCTTTCATTGATCATAGTTAATTACAATCTAAAATTATAATATAGAATTTATATTATTCCCTAGTCTGGGAAGCATAATTTTTCTATAATTTATCGATTATAAATATTTCAAAACTATTATTTTATAATGAAATCTTTATTTACAATAATTTATGATATTTATTTATTTCTTGTTATTCGTTGGGTAATAAATAATAACCTATTTATAAATAATTTATTTAAATATATAAATATTAATTTTTCTAATTTTCCAAACCATAACTAGAATATTTATTAGATGAATAATATGTAATGGAATATTTATTTTGAAAATAAATGATTTCGATGTAGGAAAGGTGGACTATGATATTAGTTTGGTACTAAATATATACATTTCAAGCTGTCAAATAATATTTATCATTGCAAAGTTTAGGACACACAATGAAATAAAATAATAATATAACTATTTTTCATAGCAAGAGGTTTATTATGTGTTTAATATATTTTTATTGGTATCTTTTAAATTAATTATAAAAAATAAATTATATTCCTATGTTAGTAAATAGTTTTATATGAGAATTGTGAGTTCTTGGTCATTATGTATATCATTACCCTCCCCAAATAATTCTATATCAACAAATAACATAACTAGGGTTTTCTATAAAGCTCAAGTGATTTTGTCATCCTACCTACCATCATTTATTGCTAGAGAGATCAAGATATGATCCATCTAAACCAATGGAATCAGAGTTTTAATTAAGGGAGAAAAGAATGAAAATCAGTACCACCACACTAGCACTCATAATACCAATGACACTATTTCAAGAACAAAGGATCATGCGAGGATAATCACTAAAGGGGATTAATAGTTTTTCCTCATCAATGAAATGATAATAAAAATTAACAATGTTTGGATGATTCATGCCTATATAGAATAAATAACTCAAGACCATGTTTTTTTTCATTATATTAAATTAATTTTAGATAAATATAAAAATGATCCACTCCCTCTCTCTCTATTATTTCTAGAGAAAATATATTTCAATAATCTTTAGGAAAATTTCAATTGTCACAATGTTCATCATTATCTATACTGGGAATTATCCTTTAAGCCCAATAATCTCATCTGAAGCATCTAGAACATATATAAATTTCTTTTTAAGACCATTACAACATCAAGATAATTTATAATTAATAATTATGGTTTTAAAAATGAGGAAATATACTCATTTGTTAGATGTCAAAAATGAGACTCTCTTCAAACTTCTATTATGAAAGTCAAAAACGTCCCATGTAGAAAACATTTGGTAAATCATATTAAACCATAAAAAATAAATGATAAAGTAAAATTATGTAAAATAATCATTGGATTATATATAATTACATTCATGAAACAAAATATAAACTATAGACCATGAAGAAAAAGTGCCATTATAATGGATAATAAGTATCCTTACAAACATCATATTTTTCTACAAAAATAAATCCATAAAACAAGAATATTTTTTTGTAAAGATATTATTCCACCAAAGGTAAATAGAAAATAAAATATATAATATTGAAATATGAAAAAATAAAAGAATCAAATAAGGTAATTTCCATGTATTAATGTTTATGAACCTATAAAAAAGGCATTGAGTCGAAAAAACCATTATTGATTTTCAATCCATTGATTTTAATACCCATTAAAGGAATATCATAAAATTGTACTCTAAATTCCAAAAATAAGATGGGAATAATGATAAAATATGTTAAATTGTGACTATATTAATGATATAAATTTAAATAGGTAAATAATAAAAAATACGCCTTAAAGAAGGAAATATGAGATGAAAAATACGTACAACATTGGTATTTTATTAATCAAAATATCATGAATTTGTGGTCATTATATGGACATTAAAATATAATGGAATAAAGTTGTTTTTATTAGATATGAAAATATGATCATTTTTGTAACACTATATAGATGAAAAAATGGTGAATAATAAAAAACATCTCTCAATGAATTGAAATTAAGACAAACCCTTAAATTTCCTATCTTCATAATTGGAAAGGAAACCTAATCATTTCATACATAAATAATATATTATTTTATATGAATATATATTAAATCCAAAAATAATTCTTTCTTCACAAATATTTAGTATCATTTTATAAAGATAATAGATGCATAATTAAAATTTATCATGAATTATCATCAACATCTCCCATAATGTTCTTCTCAAATAATACCCTCCTAAGACATACCCTATTTAAAACCATTATTAGTAAACTAGGGAGATGAAAATATAAGAAAGGGTCAATTAAAATTATCATGAAGGGTAATCATAAGATATATCAATATATTATCATTATTGAGAATATTATAATCGTAAGAGTATCATTACTTGATCATAACTTATGAAATTCAAACCAAATTAACCAATGATCATATATCATGGATTATGGAATAAGGAATTGTCATAAAATAAGACAAAATTAATAAAACTCAAGAATCATCCATAATCAAATATGATTCATGAGAACATATCATTAACCTAATACATATGGTTTTGGAATACACATAATAATTTAAAATCATTTACATATTCATGTATTACTACCAAGACTATTATAGTTGATAAGGTCCCATTGTGGATTGGGTTCACTCCCTACTCCGTCATTTCCTTATTAAAGGTTCTCTAACAATATTATCATAGTTGGTATATTCTCTTACTAATACTTTTTCACTCCCCATTGTAGCTCATTTTATCTCATGAGATACCAAACCTTACCCAATTCATTATAGGGATATATAATTTTGCATACACACATCACATAAATTGGACTATACATATATGTGCCACATTAATATAAATACATAAATAATTACATAAATGAATAACAAATATAAAATAAAAGGGTTTTATAAATATTTCAAAATAATATATTTATAATCTGTCAAGATAAATGAAGTGGATGGTATTATTAATATATTAATTATTTCATTATATCATAATTTACTGATAGAAAGAAATGGGTATAAAAAAACTCTGAAAACATCCCCATTATAAGAAATCCAGAGATATAAACTGGATCTTATCATATGATCAAGTCCCCTATGACATATAAAATCCCTAAATTATGTTCACATGGATTAAAAATCTCTTTAAAATATAACTTGAACAATTCCTTAAAAATATGAAAAATATGATTTTCATTCGTTATATTTAAAAAAATTCCAAAAATATTGATTAAAAAATTTAATTGAAAATTAACATTGATGTATTTAATGAAATCATAAAATATATTATTTTAATTGGTAGGAAATTTCAATTCTATAGTTTTAGAAATTTTTCCTTTCTTATTTTGGAGGCACATGATATTATATTTTATTTTTTTGTTGCGGGAGAAACCTATTTTTTGTGATCTTCTTAATCTTATTCATGCTACAACATAAATCTATGTTATTGGGTGTGAATCCTAACATGTTTTGTGTGATGATACATAAAATCTTGTTATTGGAACACAATTGTGCTAATAGTATAGAGTATTTTGGGATTGGAATGTTAACCTTCCTTGATAGTGATTATGATTCCAAATTTTGTCTGATCCTTTTAAAAATTGTTTGTTCCTCATCTTTTATTTCTCTAAAATCATGTGAGTATGGGATATTTCTATTTTTTGTTGATATAATTCTTATAACTAGTAAAACTATATTTAAAATGAAAAAAATTGTAAAAGAAACTTCACTAAACTGATTCCCCCCCTCTTAGGGGAGGAAACCAATCAAGTGAGGAATAATTAATAATTACTAAATAAAATTATTAGAATCCATAAAAAGTACTAAGGACTACGGTTGGATAAAATTATATTACATGGTGTGTATTCCATTGGTATAAACTATGTATCCATGTTATGTTCACCATGATATACTATGATAAATTATAGTTTTTTTCAAAATTTAAACTTAACTATCATTAAATATGGACTGCATGTCGATCAGACTAGGTTGGAACATAGTTTCTCAAACTACATGTTGTGTATCCTTATTACACTATGCGTAGTCCATGTGTTTTCATAGTGAAAAATATGGGGGTCCAAGAGGTGTCATTCATTTGGTACATAACATGAGAACTAACAACCCATGACACAACGGGGGTTATATAGCATTTGGATGGAATACATTCAATGTACATCATACACATCCATGGTGGGTAAACACACATTGTCCCTACATGTCTATCATATACATTGGAAGAAAGGACTACATGTTGTTTAAGAAAAGTACACTTTTGGTAATGTACAATTCCATGTGTAACATATATTACATGGAGAGAAAATTTAGTTATATAATTTAACCTATTTATTCATGTTCCATGCGTCATTTTATAATAGTACACTCCATATGATAGGATTAATAATTTTATATTAAATTAATTTTTATTTAAAATTCTAATATACAATCTATGTCAAGTTTATACTGTAGTGTACCCCATGTGTGTTAATAACATCAAATAACATGTAATTTGTATATAAATTTTCAATATTTTTTTGAAAATTAATTCTATGTAATTTCATGCCAGGGAAATTGTGTTGGATTCAATGTGAATACACTATAAAATAACCATTCAGAGTAGTTTAAACCTGTTTCCACCAGGCAACAAGTGTACTTTATTAATTATAAATAATATTAGTTTTTTTATTTATTTAAAACTATGTATGATGGAACATTACATGAATATTACGATTTTGATTGTGAAAAATTTAATTGAATGATTAATCTGATTATTAATTTGATTAATTCACTCATGTTTTATTATAATAGAAGAATAGGTATAAGTGAACACCAATTGGTTTTTCTATGAGAATTATGTTATATAATTGGATGATAATATACTTATACCAACCTTTTCATGTGTATGGTTTATTTTAATTTAATTATTTTTTGGTGTTTCACAATTATTTTATTAAATTGAAAAGAAGGATTATGAGTTATAAATCCATTCTAATTATGTATCGTCCTGCACTCCCTTAGTTGATTTTATGTAAATTTCGCTTCTAATTGACATCAACTACATGTGTAGAAAATGAATTGTATATTTGGAGATCTTTAGAATGTATTGTTTGTTCAACTTGGATATGAGGTGGAACATAACAAAGGAGATATTCAAGGTAGAGGAATAATGGTGAAAATTGATCTTAGACCGGTTCAATGAGATTTTCCCCTAGGGTCAATTGCCCTTTTATTTCCAGCTCAATAAACAAATCAAAAGTTAAATTTCATAGTGATACCATTTTTTATATCTATTACATGATTTATTTTTAAGAGATAAAATCCTGATAAAATGAATAAATAGATTAAAATATGAATATAGAATTAAAAAAAAAGAGATTAAGTGTAAATATGTTATCAATGCATGGTTAATCATATATATAAAATACAATTAATATTAAAAACACATGTAAATAGATAAAATAAAAATATTTAAACATAATTATGAATTTATTCAAGAAAATATTAATTTATACTACCATTTCTATTACTTTATTAAGAAGGAATCAATAAAAAAGTGTTTATGGTCTGGTGTGAGGACACATATATTTATCTAAGATTTCTAATGATTTTTTTGGTTGAATTTACATAGATGACATCAATAAGAGTATCCCTTAATAGAATTTATCTGTATTAGAGGAATGTGTTAGGAAAATCTAGGATTGGATTTTAGGGTTGGGGATTCCACTCAATAGATTAAACAGATTCATGATACAGTGGAAAAAACTATCCACCTAATTACATTTGATTAATTGAAAAATCACTTTATTGGGTTATGATAATGGAAATATGGGTCCTAACTATTAAAATTTCAACCTGATAGGAAATTATGTGTTTAATATTTAGTTCCATTTTTACTTGATAACATAGTGGTAGTATTCATGAAATAATTAAATTAATTGATCTCACTAATTATGAAATCAAGTAATGTTGAAAACATAGATTCATATTATTTTAAAAAAAATTTCCTGAAAATTTGAAAAAACTATGACTATTTTTTATGTTGGGGAATATCCTCACATAAACATATTTCATGAAGTGGAAAATTGGTTTTACTATAATTTACTATCATTGAATGTATACTATAGTTTTTAATACGTATTCTCAATCTTTTACCTTATTAAGAGTGTGATCGTGAGAGGGATGTATATATTAGACTCATAATGAGTCTGTATTACGTTCATTACACCATACTATCAGTTTTGTATAGATAGATAATAATATAGCATATAGAAATGAATTATTACACTATAATGTCAGGTCTCTTGGACCAGAAAATATAAAAGAAAATACATTAGAGAAATTTTATTTTCACTACGCTTAATCATGTGTAAACCAAAATAAGTCCAACTATGTAATGATCCTATCATTAAAAATATTGGATAACATTGATAATTTATTTAGATTTCGTTCTTATATTGACATTAAATTATTCAAAAATATTATAATATCATCCTCTACAATAAAGTTAAATTTATTCATTCAAATTCATATGAATAGTAAGGATTAATAACTCTTGTATCCTTTTCCTCTCTTATACTGGATAGATATGTTTTTGAAGAAACCTATTTATTCAACCCTTATTAACTATGCAATGGAAAATTTTGTTAATAATGTGTTGTTTTCATAAATATTAGTTCCTTTAGAAAAATAATTAATGAGATAATTATTAAATGCTAGTTAAATAAACTAGAGAATATTTTATTCTTTTATGGAAATAAAATTATTTAGAAGAATAATCAACATTGAAAAACAAATAGTAAAAATATTTTAATTTATGTATATCAAAATTTTTATTTAATTTCTAAAATATACTTCTTTGGCATATGTTTTTACATATATATGTATTAGAAATATAAGAACCAAGTATAAATTAAAATATTATAGGAAGTAAAGTTCACTCTAAATGTAACTGATTAAGGGTGATTCCAAGATCACTTCTTAGTGGCACACAACATCTGGATTTCAGAGTGGAATAATTAAAAATGAACTAATTTTTTATTAAATATAAAAAAATTAATCTTAGTATTTCTTTAAGACACACTGAGTTATTATTTCATATTTGAAATAACATTCTATTATTATATTTTATATTGTAAAAATAGTTTATTAATATTATAATTGTAAATATACATCTGGAAATAATTGATGACTAATATAAGGAATAATAACACTATTTTGATAAGATAATTATTTTTAAAGAGAATTTTATGGTGGTTGAATTGTTAATATACATTTAAAATATTTACCATCTGTTGATATAAGACTCTAGGTATAGTAACACACACTTTATCTTGTTTAATCTAGAGAAAAATTTAGATGTAAAGGAACACCACATATATTTTTTATTCAATTCATCATGTACTCATGAACTATTATAATGGTGGAGGTAAATTCTTATATTTCATGAGATTACTTTAAGAAATTTTTGAAATTATCAAGGCTAGAATTGGTGTATTTGATGAATATAAAGGACCCTCTTAGCTAGATTTTTGTAGAACATCTTATCGAAGTAATCATTGATCATATCCATGTGGATTAAAGGTGTTAGAAAAATAAAATTACTAACATACATCAATATAATGATCATAGTAAAAGGAAGGTTAATGAAGGGTCATGCTTTTTTTATTTTCCTTCATTAATTTTTTAAAGATGTGTTTTCGAAATAGTACTGAAAATAATTAGACATATGTCAAACATATTTACTAATGAATATCATAATTGTGATATAATAAGAATATATTTGGTTACAACCTTAAGTGTTTTTTAAAATATTTTTCTTAAATATTTATTTACAAAACAATAAAAAAACACTTTGTGCATATTATCTAATAATCCTATATCAACTAAGGATACTCTAATCTAGTCAAGACTGACTATATTTAAATGGTTTAAACCTATTATTAAGAATATTAAGAGTTCTTTAATCCTTTATAATTTAAGGATATAGATACACATGAGTTGTAAAAAGTATAATGGACTCCACTAAGCTCATTGGGAGGAGTAGTTTATGAGACCCAGACTATAGAGAAAATCATAACCAAAGTTATAGTTTATGTTCACCATATTTTGTGATACATATACTATTAATTCACAATAACGATTCCTATAATGAATAATTAAATGGAAACCTTATATAATTTAAAAGTATTAATGGTTTTTATAATAGATTCCATATATCTATATTGGAGGACTCCATATTTGTGATATTTTAGTGAAATGATACTAATAGTGAGTATTTAAGAGAAACTAGGCATGGATGGTATAATCCGATAACTATAAATCATTATTGATTATAGAATGGTTGAGCCTATGAGAAAACATATTCAATAATCGTATTGACTGTAATAGTTTTTTAATATACTTTTCAAAACATACATCTATGACCATCATTTTGAGATATCAGTTTTCAAGGTTTCCTCATATAAATGAAACCATACGAATGATGTCTATATAATGAGACCTAAAGGAGACCCTATGGTATATGTCTATTTGAAAAAAAATAGGGTATGTGGCATCAATAAATGAAAATAACATATGTAGACTATAAAAATTCAATGATAAATCATCCATGGTGATCATAGAATAGTAATTTTAAAATAAATAAGTTATATATAAGTCGAAAATTTTAGTGGGATCATTATCGTTTTCAAGATATATATTTTGATAACATATAGTGAAAATATATGTCTTGCAAATTTTCTAAGGCAAAGGAGGGATTTTATCTATGATGAAATTAATGTGAAAATCATTTTATAATGGAAAATATCTACAAAAATAAATTTATGGGTTTTCTAAATATAGAAATAGTTTCTATGTTAACAAATTTTTGAAAAAAAATACAATTTTAAACAATTAATGACTAGATTTTTATTGTCATATAATCATTCAAGTGGAACATTCATGTAGATGAGGAGAGATTATTGAGATTAAAATAAATTCAAAAATATTAGTTGGAATTTATATCAAATAACATGGTATATAATGATTTTTAATATTATTGATTCATGATTTATAGTAGGTGAATATAAATCAGATCCAACATAACTATAATGAGTTATAGATATAACTATCTTATAGTACTAGTAAAAGTAAAACTGGATGAGTTCTTAGGGTCTCAAGATGTGGGAATACTAGTTCTTAATGGTATTTAACACTTTTCTTCATTAAGTTCAATTTTATCTTGTATCGTAGTAGGCCTAAGGTAATTTTTAGACTCCTCATACATTAATCATGTTTTAATGATAAAAAATATCAACAATAATTACACATCATGTTTTAATGATTACAAATATTATTACTATCAATTACTATCATTATTATTTACAAATCTTATGCATGATCACAAATCTCACTTATCTTATCAAACCTTTGTATTTATGTTTCAAGTTATCTTACTTGATAATGGTTAAGCTTAATTCATATTATGTATGTTACTGTTTAAGTCTAAATACAGATATTTGTCTAAGTATAAAGACACCGTGAAGCTTGACATAGTTAGACAGACTGTGTGCAAGACACAGTCACAGTCAAACAGACACCATGAAAAAAAACATTGAAGTAGACACTGTGAAGCCTATGTCTCAGACACCGTGACCAGTGAGACACCGTGACCTCAACACACCGTTATAGTAAGCCTGACTCCGTGAAGGTCACCCCGTGAGCCAAATACCGTAAATGTCATACCGTAAAGGACACACTGTGAGTCAGACACCGTGACATGGAGACACCGTTAATGAGACACAGTGAAGGACATATCGTGAAGGAGACACCGTTTACATAATCACTGTGACACCATTTCTTAACCTTTTTTTCAATATTATTTAAATAATACTGACGATCATATTTGATATTTTTAATGCAATTAATGTTATTTAATGATAGTTGTTGCATGTCAGGAAACCGTACCTTGTACCTATGAAAAAAAATCATTCCTATTGCCGAAGCTCGAGGAATATAAGGAGGATTGAGCTATAATAGAGGGACATACATATACAAAAATACACATACCAGAATATACATGAAGCTACAGAAAATACACGCGAAGTTCTCTGTACTGAACAGAAGATAAATCCTGAGAACAAAAGAACACATTGCAATATCTTCAAAGAACTCTCTTGTGTGCAATCTAACAAAACTGAAGAACACACGAAGAATCAAGAGAATTTCTTCACATGTGAAAGACACCAAGCTGAACCATGACACTCTGTTTTTCAACAGAAAAACCAGAGAAGGGATCAGAAGCATTTCTGCTGAATCTAATGAGTCCAGAGCTACACTGCCAATCACTAGAGCTTTCTAAACTTTCATATACTCTCTCTAAGTGATTTCTTTATTTACCTTTTCAAGCATTGTGTGTACTCTGTATATCTTACACACACAATGTCTCCTGCGCTGAATTGGAGGATACTAAATCCTCATTCCAAACTTTCTACACCTTCTTGTGTTCCACTGAGGATAGTGGTAGAGGTCAAGTAGGAACTGGACAGCCTGTGCGCTGTTTTCTTTGTTTTCCCACAAAGAACAGTGGTAGAGGTCCCTGCGTGGCCTGGAAAGTCTTGTACTGTTGTTAACCCCGATACAGGGTGTGGATAACTTTTATATATATATAAATTTGAGAGGAATAAGTCTCTTCTTGAGACTGAACCTTTTGGTTATATCTGCTGTGTTTTTTAGCTTATGTTTAAAGTATAATATATATATCTTTTATATTCCGCTGCTTATTACTTTGAAATACAAAAATATTTTAAAGTTACTTTGATAGTTAATATAGAGAGTGTTTGTAACTATTGTAAATTAGTAGGTTAGTTTCAAAAGATAATTTAATCTTCTGATTAGATTAACTAAGACCTAATCAATCTTTGAAAACCTAATTAAACTTTTACAGTTTTACAAATTCAGTACAGTTTAACTTGTTTTATAAATTGGGTGATTTTAATAGAAATTAAATGTAACAGAAATTTTGATTGGAACTCAATTCACCACCCTCTTGAGTGTCCACTCCGACCAATAGTAATAAAAAAGGAAAAATTAATATAGGTATTCATTTTCATATCTACAATATTGTCTTATTTTTTGGTTTTGATATAGATTTAGAAGTAGTTTAGTGATTTTATTTTTTTAATTTATGGTTATTCCAATATTAAGAGTTGTATCATTATTATTATAATCATTTAATATGGACATAATCAATTTATTAGTTGTTTACGAGGAAATATTAGGTGGAAACATAGTTATATTATTAATTGAGGTATTTTATCATGGAAGTGACGTCATAGTGAGTAGATCATCAGTATAGTTGTGTGGTTATACCATCTCCGACCATGAATTCATGGTAATCATCATAATTGTAGACATAATAAGTATAAGAATGGTCAAAATGTACAATGTGACCACTAATTAGAAGGTGGAACTAGTGAATGAGGTATTCAGTTGTAGTTTTTTCACAATATCCTTATAATTTGTAATTTATAATTTTTTATATTCATGGATTTGAATATTAATAAATACCTAATCATATATTAATTATTATTCTATGTGACATTATTATGATAACATACAAGAATACCCATCTCATTGAAAATGTCATATGTAGCTCCCAGTTATTATAATAACCATTATATGATATGAACATATTTTGAAACATAGTTCTACATTATGATAATATTCTATTATTTGAAAAAAATTATATTGAATTTCAGGTGAGTGTACTCTAAATTAGTTGAGAATTAATCTCATGAAGTTCACACTCAATACTATATAACACTAAATATTATGATAACAACCCTCCATTCAGAATTCCATATGTTTTCATGAAATTAGATATTCTTACATGCGATCATGTGTAATTATCCTTAGATTTTATTAATATTTTTAAATCATATAAGGAATCAATAACATTGAAGTTCTAATGAAACTATAATACCATATATTCACAGGAAGTATGGAATGTTGGATTCATCACGATTGATATGTAATTAATGAATAAGTTGAGGATAGATTTCCCTCATCAATAATAATATAAGCTAATATCAAAATATGGTGACTGAAATTGAAAAATCTAATTAAATTATATAGCCATGGTGTGTTGATGGGTTTGTCATTATTTTTAAAAACAATAAATATTCATCATATAATATCATAACAAGGGTGTGGAACCAAATTGATGATATATCATAAAAGGGACTATTATATAGTGATTGTTTGAATGTCGTTGTTTTTATTTCATTATATATTCTTCCACTTTGGGATACATGTTCCATTGATAGTTATTAATATTAAACATAAGGAAGACCATCACAACTACCTTCAGAAATATGCTGAGAGAGTCACATTAAAAGAGCTTTCATTGATCATAGTTAATTACGATCTAAAATTATAATATAGAATTTATATTATTCCCTAGTCTGGGAAGCATAATTTTTCTATAATTTATCGATCATAAATATTAAAAAACTATTATTTTATAATGAAATATTTATTTACAATAATTTATGATATTTATTTATTTCTTGTTATTCGTTGGGTAATAAATAATAACCTATTTATAAATAATTTATTTAAATATATAAATATTAATTTTTCTAATTTTCCAAACCATAACTAGAATATTTATTAGATGAATAATATGTAATGGAATATTTATTTTGAAAATAAATGATTTCAATATTGGAAAGGTGGACTATGATATTAGTTTGGTACTAAATATATACAATTCAAGCTGTCAAATAATATTTATCATTGCAAAGTTTAGGACACACAATGAAATAAAATAATAATATAACTATTTTTCATAGTAAGAGGTTCATTATGTGTTTAATATATTTTTATCGGTATATTTTAAATTAATTATAGAAAATAAATTATATTCCTATGTTAGTAAATAGTTTTATATGAGAATTGTGAGTTCTTGGTCATTATGTATATCATTACCCTCCCCAAATAATTCTATATCAACAAAGAACATAACTAGGGTTTTCTATAAAGCTCAAGTGATTTTCTCATCCTACCTACCATCATTTATTGCTAGAGAGATCAAGATATGATCCATCTAAACCAATGGAATCATAGTTTTAATTAAGGGAGAAAAGAATGAAAATCAGTACCACCACACTAGCACTCATAATACCAATGACACTATTTCAAGAACAAAGGATCATGTGAGGATAATCACTAAAGGGGATTAACAGTTTTTCCTAATCAATGAAATGATAATAAAAATTAACAATGTTTGGATAATTCATGCCTACATAGAATAAATAACTCAAGACCATGGTATTTTTTCATTATATTAAATTAATTTTAGATAAATATAAAAATGATCCACTCCCTATCTCTCTCTTATTTCTAGAGAAAATATATTTCAATAATCTTTAGGAAAATTTCAATTGTCACAATGTTCATCATTATCTATATTGGGAATTATCCTTTAAGACCAATAATCTCATTGAAGCATCTAGAACATATATAAATTTCTTTTTAAGACCATTAAAACATCAAGATAATTTATAATTAATAATTATGGTTTTAAAAATGAGGAAATATACTCATTTGTTAGATGTCAAAAATGAGACTCTCTTCAAACTTCTATTATGAAAGTCAAAAACTTCACATGTAGAAAACATTTGGTAAATCATATTAAACCATAAAAAATAAATGATAAAGTAAAATTATGTAAAATAATCATTGGATTATATATAATTACATTCATGAAACAAAATATAAACTATAGATCAGGAAGAAAAAGTGCCATTGTAATGGATAATAAGTATCCTTACGAACATCATATTTTTCTAACAAAATAAATCCATAAAAAAAGAATATTTTTATGTAAAGATATTATTCCACCCAAGGTAAATAGAAAATAAAATATATAATATTGAAATATGAAAAAATAAAAGAATCAAATAAGGTAATTTCCATGTATTGATGTTTATGAACCTATAAAAAAGGCATTGAGTCAACAAAACCATTATTGATTTTCAATCCATTGATTTTAATACCCCTTAAAGGAATATCATAAAATTTTACTCTAAATACCACAAATAGTATGGGAATAATGATAAAATATGTTAAATTGTGACTATTTTAATGATATAAATTTAAATAGGTAAATAATAAAAAACACGCCTCAAAAGAAGGAAATATGAGATGAAAAATACATACAACATTGGTATTTTATTAATCAAAATATCATGAATTTGTGGTCATTATATGGACATTAAAATATAATGGAATAAAGTTGTTTTTATTAGATATGAAAATATGATCATTTTTGTTACACTATATAGATGAAAAAATGGTGAATAATAAAAAACATCTCTCAATGAATTTAAATTAAGACAAACCCTTAAATTTCCTGTCTTCATAATTGGAAAGGAAACCTAATCATTTCATACATAAATAATATATTATTTTATATGAATATATATTAAATCCAAAAATAATTCTTTCTTCACAAATATTTAGTATCATTTTATAAAGATAATAGATGCATAATTAAAATTTATCATGAATTATCATCAACATCTCCCATAATGTTCCTCTCAAATAATACCCTCCTAAGACATACCCTATTTAAAACCATTATTAGTAAACTGGGGAGATGAAAACATAATAAAGGGTCAATTAAAATTATCATGAAGGGTAATCATAAGATATATCAATATATTATCATTATTGAGAATATGATAATCGTAAGAGTATCATTACTTGATTATAAATTATGAAATTCAAACCAAATTAACCAATGATCATATATCATGAATTATGGAATAAGGAATTGTCATAAAATAAGACAAAATTAATAAAACTCAAGAATCATCCATAATCAAATATGATGCATGAGAACATATCATTAACCTAATACATATGGTTTTGGCATACACATAATAATTTAAAATCATTTATGTATTCATGTATTACTACCAAGACTATTATAGTTGATAAGGTCCCACTGTGGATTGGGTTCATCCCTACTCCATCATTTCCTTATTAAAGGTTCTCTAACAATATTATCATAGTTGGTATATTCTCTTACTAATAATTTTTCACTCCCCATTGTAGCTCATTTTATCTCATGAGATACCAAACCTTACCCAATTCATTATAGGGATATATAATTTTGCATACACACATCACATAAATTGGACTATACATATGTGTGCCACATTAATATAAATACATAAATAATTACATAAATGAATAACAAATATAAAATAAAAGGGTTTTATAAATATTTCAAAATAATATATTTATAATCTGTCAAGATAAATGAAGTGGATGGTATTATTAATATATTAATTATTTCATCATATCATAATTTACTGATAGAAAGAAATGGGTATAAAAAAACTCTGAAAACATCCCCATTATAAGAAATCCAGAGATATAAACTGGATCTTATCATATGATCAAGTCCCCTATGACATATAAAATCCCTAAATTATGTTCACATGGATTAAAAATCTCTTTAAAATATAACTTGAACAATTCCTTAAAAATATGAAAAATACGATTTTCATTCGTTATATTTAAAAAAAATTCCAAAAATATTGATTAAAAAATTTCATTAAAAATTAACATTGATGCATTTAATGAAATCATAAAATATATTATTTTAATTGGTAGGAAATTTCAATTTTTTGATAAACATTGAAATAAATAATCATTTTAAACATTTTTTATATAATCATTTATAACATGTTTAAAAATACATTATAATACAAGCATTTTAATCATTTTAAAAGATAGTAAAATATTTATAGAAATTATTTTAGATAATTATTGTATAATATAATGCATGATTGTTGAAAAAAATTTAATTAACATGTACATGGAAGAAAATTTCACCGACCAAATAAGTAATAATATCTCCTTAGAAAAATAATTTATTGATCATTTTAATTAACAAATACAGGAGAATGAATGTAAGACATAAAAAATTGAAATAATCACAATAAAATAAAATAGTTTCTTAATAAAAGAAAAATATCATATAATTACCTCATTGGTGATTTAAGAATAAACAATCATGCTTCAATAGTTATATTTCAATATAAACTTTTACAGTTTGGTTTACATTACAATCATATACACCTTGAAAGATATAATTTAAAATTAAAATTAAAATATCATGAATATAAATATATTGATTAAATATCATATCAAAGGTGTATTATATATACCATATAAAAAAATATGTGTATAACACTAAACATTTTTGAATGAACTAATTTTTAGCTGAAGAACCCTCACAACTTTTTTAGTATCTTAATCAAATCCTCATGAATGAGATACCCTTATATAAAATATTATATAACAAAAATATCTATTAAAATAATTATAAAATAAATTCATGTTATGTATATACACAATGCATATGATGCTAGTGTTGTATATACCAAATGTCTCACAGAAATAAAAGACAGGTGAGAAACCCTTACCTTAAGTCTCAATGCTCATAAAACATGTTCAATTACCAATATAATAAAAAAATATATTATAAATATATTAATGTAACATATTAATATATTTCTTTCTATATATCATTCTTTTATAACATTCAATTACCATTTTACTAGAAATGTTCTTCATTAAAATGAACATTCTGGTTGAAACTGGTTTGTTTTCCATACATGCTTTGGTTCAAAATGTCCAATATATTAATATTTTTAATTTTCTCATTATCATTATAATCGTTATAATGTAATATTTATTCATTATATACAAGTTTTAAACAATTATTATAAGTTATTGATAAATAATTGATTACATCATTTATTGGATATGGTAGTCTATACATACGAACAAGTGATGTTCCAACTTTTTGATCGATATAAATAATGATAGGTAAATTATAAATAACCTTTATTGAATCATAATTATATCATAATTTTTTTATATATCAATTAGATATATAATTATTATAATCCATTCAAATTTCTAATAAATAAAATCACATCACATTGGGGAGGTGGTAATCTAGATATATGCATGAAGGACATTATCATTTTCCAACAAAAGGAAAATTAAGAATGTAGATAATATATTATATTTTCATAATAATAACTATTTTATAAACATCATTTAAATTAATTTAGTAAATATATATCACCTTATTATATATAAAATGATGAAAAATAAAATTCTATGATTCATGGAGATAGTTGTTTGTACATACTCATGAGTGATGTTTATATATTACATTAGTTATAATGGAGAGAGAAAATATTTTTATCATTAACATAAAAACATTTTAGAATTGTATATATACTAATTTAATCATGTGAAGATGTTTATAAATAATTTTAATGAGCCTTAAAAAGAATAAAACATGGAAAAGTTATTTAAAAAGATATTCCTCTTATTCGAGAAACCTCCTTTTGTTTTCACATTTATCCTTCTTCATGTAATCTTTTATGGATAAGAAAACCTACATCATAAGGGCATTAATTTAGGGATATTATTCTTTCATAATTTATATATGATAAATGGAATAATATGTGTCAATAAGAGAGGATATGATGTTCTCTTTTATAAGTGATGTTCATAGAAAACATATAAATTCGCAAAGTATTAAAATAAATTAAAGTCATTATCTTGGGAAAGGGTATCTAAATTTTATAAATTTTGAATATCGGATGATATAGAATCTAAATAAATTCATAAAATTATATTTAAACAAGATTTAATATTATTTTAAAACCCTATAATTTTTTATTAATTCCTCATTAACTCTTTTATCCTTTTCCAAAATAATGAATTTTAATTATGGATAATATAGAATTTTAAAAAATAATTGTATGGAACTCATTAAATTTTTTTGAAATTATGATATTAGATATGGAAACTATTTTATCTGAATAAATTTATATAATTGGAAGAAATTCATTTGAAAATTAGTTCCCAAAACATAACGAAACATATTTTTAGAGAAATACATTTTTAAACATAAGATAAAAGTTATACTTATTTATTTCTTAGTAAAACTATTGGATATATGTATATATATAATTGAATATTTTTATATAAAATTAAATTATAATCACTTAAAAATAGTACTCAATTAAATTAATTAAGATAAAACACATTTCACACAATAAAAACATTTTTAATAAAAAATATATTTATTTATCTGAAAATAATTTTATTATAATTTTTGTGCAATTAATAATCAATGTAAAAACATATTTCTAAAAATGATGAATATGTGCATGAAATCTGAAGGGAATAAGAATTGTATTTTATGCCTCATGAATATGGTAATCTTTCTCTTTAACTTAAACATTGGTATGACAAAAAATTAAGGTGTAGCGACATTGTTCTGGTGACAAATTGGTTCAAGATACTGTATCATAGTCTCATGAGAAGTAATAAGTCTTAGTACTTATATTTTAATCAGAAAATGTCCAAGATAAAATTTTTTATTCTAATAACCAATACCAGATAAATATCTTTGAACATGTTAAAATTTCTAAAAAACTACCAGAGATGAATTTATAATCTAAAACACTTTGGTAGGTTTGTTTTTCTACTTTTCATGAGGAAATTATTTAGATTGGGTAGTTTCATGTTATTCAGAGAAGCTTTTTGGAAAAATAGAAACCTGATCCTCTAGATAAATATTCATAGAAATATTTTTTTTCAAAGGTAAGTATGTCTGAATTGACAATGAGGTGTTTTAGGCAGTTCCTTTTAGGAAATCAATATGTTGGAATGAATATTCTTATCTACCATTGATTATTACTATTATAACCAATTGATATTTGAGGTACAACACTGATTATAATGATTATTTCGATTATGATCGTGGTTTATAATACCCTAATCATTTATTTTTATATTTCCTATTCATTTAAAGATGTAATGTATGAACTCATCACCCCATGTTTCCTTTTCCTTTTATTTAATTTATTTTGTGGGGGCTTTGTCCCTACCTTAACTGTTAAAAAATATAATCAATATAATAATGATTATGTTTTTATTCACATTTAATCCCAATAAATTTCATTATAATAAATATTTAATTATATATTAATATAAATAATATATATATTAATACAATATTTTTAAAATTTAAAATTTTAACATAGAATGCTATTATATTACACTGTTTTAATTGAATATTAATTTCTCAGGAGCGAATCAAATATTTTTATTAAGGAATTATTTTATACATTATTTTCATAATTTATTTTTTCTTATCTATACATATTAATATAATTTCTATGTGATCAAAATAACATTTAACAAAAAAAATTGAATAGTATATCACAATTCATTTAGGATAGGGGATTCTAGTGAAGAAATCTATAAAAAATAAATAATTTATTTAAAGATAAATATATCTAAAAATCTCATGTTATTACTTTATACCCCTCTATGATAATTTCAACCATGGAATTTTTCCACTCAAATACTAACAAATGGGGATAAATTTTTCTCATCACACCCTCAGGTTCCCAAATAGATTAATCAAATTTATTGTTTTTTCAGAAAAATTTTAGTAAGTTTTTTGTCTTGTTATGGTAAAATTTATATATTAGATCCAAAATTTCAACCGGTACCTCCTAAATACAAATATCATTCCCCAATAAAAAAAATCCTATGTTCATCAAATGTTAATGATAATTTATTTACTTCCTTATTAGAGATAGAAGGAATATATTTGTAACATGGGAGAGGTTTTGTGGAAACACTAATAGATAAGATATTGTCCTGATATGATCATGAATATCAAAGGTACCAATATGTATAGGAATAAGCATGACTATATTTCCAATTATCATAATAGTACTCTATAGACATCTCCATAAGAATACCTTGTCCCCAAATATGAACTCAATATCTCACTAATGATTATCATCATTACATTTCGATCAACTCTGGGCTACCTGGATGTGTTTCTGAATTTCTCTAACATTATTGATAAATTCCTCATCTTTCTCTAGACCAAAATTCATTTTTCCACATCTATATCCAATATAATAATAATTATTCACTTCGTACTATATATGGATTAATAAGGATCCATATGAATTCTTGGATAAAAAATAATTTTTTTAGAAAAATCGTTTATAGGATTTTGTTAGTCCCAAAAAAACATTTAAAGCCATATAAAAATATCTAAACATATCTTTTATTCATAGTGGTCCTCTCAATATATCAATATTATTTAGGATAATTTAAATTTCTAAAGATCAACTTTGTATTCAATGAATGTGGACTAATTCTCTAGAACATTTATGTAATCTTGAGATCCCAATTAGATACAATAAAATGAGGTACACCAAGTAACCCTACCACTTCTATAATATATATATTGAAAATATCATTAATAGAAAAATATTATATGATAGTGAGGAAATTTTTTTTCTTTATAAGGTTATCAACTAAGAGAAAAATAATATTATGAACTTTTGATGTTTTTTGGAGTCTCATGACGAAACCATGTTGTTTTTCCACATTTCAATTCTATTATGGATAATGGTTGTAGCATTTACATAAACATATATATCGCATCCTTATCATGGTAATCTAACAAAAAAAATACACTGTAATATCTATTTTCATGTTGTTAAACTTTAAATTATCTTTCCAAAATCAATAAATATTCATATTTTCATGAATATTACAGACTAATGAATTTTGATATTCTTCCTAAAACACCGTGAAATATGGTCATGATATAACAGAACTTGGTTCCTAAAGCTTATCATTCCATCCCAATAATGGTTAAACATAGGAGTATTACTAATCTTCTATTATAGTTCCACATATTCATTTTGTTCCTATTTAATATTTACATTGATGGATAGTTGAAGGTTCATCTCAAGGTAATATTTAATTTATCCCATTTCATCATGATTTCTAGTTCTATCTTCTCTAAATATATAATTGTTATATCATTTTCAATCCCCATAAAGTATTAACTAGAATGTTCATCTCAACTCAATGCATCAGTCAACTTGTTCACCTTCCAATGGTGTTTGTGTAATGATTACTCATAATTTTTAATCCACTAAAACTTTCTCCTATGGAAAATATTCAACTCTTCCTATGTTAATATATTCTTCAATATGTAAGGGTAATTATATATATCACACCAAAAATAAATTGAATAAACCCTCCATATCTTCAATTTTAGGTCTCTACCAAACCATTAGAGATTAGTAAAACACATGAATATATAGTAAAAAAAATATTATGAAAGTAATTTCTATTAGATGTTCATGTTTATACTCTCAGTTATAGACAATAATTAGATGATTTAGAAAATATAATGTGACATGCCTTTTAGGTAAATTGTTACGGGATATATGAAAATTGATTTAATCAATGATAAAAATAACATTAAATTAGAATAATGTGATAATATTAATATTTCCGCATAAAAGATTTGTTCAAACAACAGTATGGCCTAACAAACACATGTTTGGAAGATAATTGTGCCTCCAAATGAGAGAATGACTTTGTATATAACTTATTCTTCCCTTATTTTGGGACATATCCATTGTATTAGGTAATTATCTCAACTAATTCTCATGTAATAAAAATATAATACATTAAAATATTTGTGGTGACTTAGGATGAACATTATTTATCTCTATTGAAATATTCATTTTTCTTCATAAATTAGTTTATTTATACACTTATTTTCTGCACATAATAAATCATATTTTTTCATTTGAGAATTTTTTTGAGTGATTCTTATGAAAATAATTTAATATAGGAAATAAAATATCCATTACTCCATGGAATTAATTTTAAAGACTCACATGAAACTATATTTTTCTCTTATTGGATGTGTGAGAAAACTCACCCATCTTCAGGTCCTTGAAAATAACTCAAGGTAGTTTGTTATGAATAACCAACATATTTTTTCTGTACCATAAATCTTAGGTTTCATATTCTTTAAACCACTACATTACCCTACACACCAATTATTAACTTGGTTTCTATAGTTATTATTCATTTAATAAAACATAAAATCATACTGGGAGAATTAAACATCATTAATCCTATTGATAAATCATATGATTATTAAAACTCATAAATATGATGTCTTAATGTTTGGAACCCTATTTCAACCCATTGAACATAAATTTAATCTCATATAATTTGGGATTATCATAGTTTATCATATATTATATCCTAAAATTCATCATAATGGTTCATAAACATAATTTGAATTAACCAAATTATTTCCACAAAGAGTGATATCCTAGGTGTTGAATGGGGGCTCTTTTTCATCCAATATGCGATGATTGAATTTACACCCAACCCTCACTTTCAAGGTTATTAACCATATGTGCATCTATTCTAGAGCCTTAATTCCCTTATTTTTATGTAGAAATAGATTTAATTACTACAACCACACATCCTCTACTTTACCAAAATTCATGATTTTAAACTATACTTAATCCTATCCCCATGGTTTTCATTAATTTTTTTCAAATCATAATACTCAAAAATAAATAAATCCTTCCAAGATACCAATTTTTATGGAACATGAATTTCATATGGAAATATTACCTAATTTTATATTAATATCCAATACACCACAAAATAATACACATTTGAAAACCCTATATCTTTAACATTGTAAATGACTAGAAATAAAATTAGCTTATTTCATAAAAGATCTTTAACATCTCCAATTTTTTTTTCTAAATTTGTAATCTTTTAGAAATCCTCTATTTAAAGAATTTCATTACAACCTGTGGAAATGGAAACATAACAAAGGGTGAGATCATATGATTTGTATGGGTAAAAATATGATATACCATTCAATGAGTATAATTGGGCATAATATAAACCTAGGAATGTGAAAACATGATCATAACATACTAAATCCTTACAAAAAAATTGATATATCATTAATCAAGAGCCATAGAATATGTATATAACATAAACGAAAGAAAATTAGAAGATAGTGGAATCATTAATAATAAATCCCAAGTAACGAGAACATGTCATTATAATGATATATAAAACAACCAAAATATCATTAAATTGTTGATAATTTTATTATAACATAAAAAATGAAAAATAAATGGGTTTCATAAATATTTCATCATCACATTATTATTATCCATTTAGAGAAAGGAAGAGGATGGAATGATAAAAAATTACAATTTCATCATAGATTAGTAGGCCCATCTAGAGAACCAAATTTAAAAAAATATTAAAGCACTATCATCATAATACGTCAAAAGAAAGAAATTGGATGGTATCATAATATCATATCCTCAGTGAATCTGAAATATCCTTATATTATTTGAAATATATTAAAATTACCAGTAATAGAGCTTTTAAAATATTATTTTAAATTAGAGAAATATCCTCTTCTTTTTGTATATTAAAAAAAAAAAAATTATAAAAAAATTACAAAAATTAATATATTATAAAATAATCATGGGTAATTTTAATGAATCATGAAAATAAAATAATAGTCATGGCGACATGAAAATCTATTTATGGGGTAAATTTTAAAACAAATATTCATTTCATTGTTTTTGTAAAAAGTAATAACTAATGTATTTACAAATACATTAAATAAATTATTTTATAAAAAATTTAAAACAAATTATTATATGTTGTAAAATGAGAATAAATAATTTTTGGACTATATAAAATGATTTTTAAACATTTTAAAGAATATAGGCATTGATGAAAAAGTTTTCTGCTTAAAGTGTAAATAAATACGAATTTGCATACCAAAAAATATACAAATTATTTAATGTTCCAAAGATATGGGAAATAATGAAAATAGTTAAATACCTATAAATATTTAGATAATAAAAAAAATATATGGTTTAAAAGATAAATTAGAGTTATTTTTCACAAAAGTAAATTCCTGTATAAGAAATCTGGATTAAAAAATGGAATTGTGACATAAACCGTTACCACTTTGGTAAATTTTTAATAATAACCCACATGAAAAAATGAACTTAAAATGAAACATTGAATAAAATTAATATAAAAATATTGATGATATAACATATTAGAGGGGTAGTATATACAATATTGATACAAAAAATCATTTCATAACATGGAACATGTCTCGATGAAACAACATTCAGATAAAGAAACCCTACTACATTATTAATCTCTGAATTAAAACCTAATGAAAGATAAAACTATTGGTGTAATTATTAACCTCCATAATATTTATTAAAAGCTTCATAAAAATTATTTATGTTATATACATCCCAAAAAATTAATCTTGTGATGAATATAGCATATATCTCACAAACATAAAAGTGTGGCAGGAAACCCTTACCTCAGGTCCCATCTTGCTTCACACACATTTAAACATATAATATAATAAATATATAATTATAATAAACTAATTAAAAAACTATATTTAAATATAAACTATTATATATTATTCCATAATAATTTTAAATTACCATTTTACAAAAAATTCCTCATTAGTTTCCTCTTGGAACTTGCACCTTATCCATGGTTTAATAATATCAAAAATCATAATCATATCATATTTATTCAATATATACTATTTTATAACCATCCATTTAATAAATTGATAAAAAATTACTTATATCTGTTTAGTGAGATGGTAGTACAAACATACCCATGATCGATGTTTTAACTTTTTGATGGATGGAAGAAAAGAAAGGTAACTAATAATTCATATTTATTGAATCAAAGTTATTTCAAAAAAATAATATATAATTATTAAATATATAGTTATTTAAATCTTTATAAATGAGACATAAAAAATGAATCATATCACTTTATTGAGGTGTCATTCAACATATACGAAAGAGAGAGGTTTCTATTTTTCAAAGGATGGAAATGTAAGTTGGTAGATAATTAAATATTTTTTTAAATTAATTATTATAATATAAAAATAATATAAATAAATTAAATATATCTACATAACTATCCAAGATATATGGATATTGAAAATAGAATGAATCACATTATTTATATGTTATATCATATTAACACAAGAGAGATGCTTTTGTTTTAAATTATGTACAAAGGATATACAAATACTATTAACAAAAAAAATTAATTATTTTTAATATACTTATTTAATAATTTTAATATGATTATTGAATATTTGGAAGAGTTTTGTGTTAAGTAAACATGAAAAAGGTCAAAAATATCATATCTCCTATCTTCTGGAAACCTCCATTGGTTTACACCTTAGCCTTTCTAGAAGTAGTCTTTAATGAATACCAGAACGTATATGATAAGGGGATTAAGTCTGAAATATAATTTTTATAGAGATTTATTGAATAAAACAGCTCAATTTGTGTGAATAGGATACTATATGTGATTCAATTTAATTTGTGAGGTGAATAGAATACTTGTAAATACAAATATTATTAAAATATAAAAAACTAATTATCCCATTACATTTCATTCAATTTAAATATTTTTTTTGAAGGTATTGTGATATATTATCGAAATAAATTCATCCAATATGACATCTATTTGTTTTATGGTTATTTTAACCCTTATCTATTTATATTAACCCCACGTTAACACTTTTAACCTTTAGCAATGTATTGAATAGTAACCTTAGTTACTATTCATATTTAAAAAAATTATATTTAACACAATAAAAATTAAGAAAATAGTGATTAAATAAATTTATAACATTTTATTAGATATAATTTCTATAAATAGTATAAAATCATTTTAAAATATTTTGCAAAATGCAATGGAAAATTATTTTAGGAAAAAAATAATTTTTAAGCATAAGACTGATGTTATACTTATTGCCTTATATTAAAAAATAATTAATTAAATTTATTATTATTTTTTGAAAACATTATAAATAATTTTCATTTAAACAATTCATCAAAAGGTGTCATTTAAATTTATTAATATTATATAATTTGTTCAAAATACAAAAAATATTATTGGAAAATTTATATTTTTACCTTCAAATGCATTTCTCATCATTTATAAGCAATTAATAAAGAATTTACGAAAAAAATTATTTTCTAACATTTATTAAAAATATATATAATCAATATCAATTTTCATTGGTGATAGAAAAATTATTATAATGAAAAATACAGTACATTGAAAAAAATATCATTTTGATCGAAAAATATATTATTTTCTATAAGAAAAATTGGATACATATTTCCTTGGAATTATTTTATACATTTTCCTTAAGGAACTTATATATATATATGTTCTATAATTTAGTTATTCTTATTCATACATTCCAATAAAATGTCCAGGAAATTTCATTCATATTTATTAAATATATTTCATTAGTATATCATGGTTCATTTAATCTCGGTGTCATATGTATTGGAAGCTATAAAACAAAATAATAATAATGTAAGCTAAATATATCATAATCTATAGTGGTTTTATAGACATTTAGACTCTAACATTTTATTATGTATAATTATTTTTATTAAAACATTAATCAATAATTGAATTATATTCCCTTTTTATGTCTTTATTTTTTGTAATAATTAAAATTAATTTATTTCTATTTGTTAAAGAGATAATGTATTGAAAACATGTTTATGTTTAAATTATCCCATTTTTATGGATTTTGTGGTTTTAATTCTATATAACTCATCATTTTGTAAAATTATTCAATTAATGATATAATAGATTAATATAAATTTATAGTACATAATATAAATTAACAATCTATGTAGGTGGTGATATGTAAATCATTGATAATATCTTTATATGAGGATGAAACCAACCATAATCAAGACATGTCAACAGAGGAAATATATAAAGATTATATATTATAAATAGCATGAAATAGTTATACCACTATCATAAGAACATTTATAATTTATATATATATATATGAAAAAGTGTAGAGATGTAGGAAAATAGGAATTGATTGGGGAGTAAAAATAAGAAGATAGAAAAATAATGAAAGGAGACTTGGGTTTACCTATTCATTAATGATTTACTCCTTTGAAAAAGCCTTGAAATCACGGGGTTATGTAACTCTAAAATGACCATAGGTGTTATATAATACATTGGAAACTGAAAATGCACATATATTTTTTCTGATAATAGAATAAGAATTAATTTTCCATTGGAATAGAGAGGAGGTATTTGTACTTGAGGGGATGGGTATTTTGGGTTAACAAATTTATTATATTATCATTTTGGAAAAATAATTTATAATAGTGAAGTTTCCGATGAATTTGATACATTATTATTAATATGGTTAGGGTTATTATAAATTTTCATTAATCTAAAACCTAATGTCAACTTTGAACCCCTTGGTTAAATTAAATGAACAAAAAAATATTGTTTTATTAAGATAAAATACAAATTTTGTTCTAAAATGTAATATATAGGTTTATAAATTCAATTTATTATTTTTTTTAATTTATTATTTTATCCCATAAGTATATCTATATTATATAAAAGGGTTTTGTAAAGTTTTATGTATTTATTAGATCATGATGATTTCATAATGGTTGTGCTACTTCGAAATACTTTAGTTTTTATTATTCACTAAAAATCTACCTTTCCTGAAAAAGATAAATATTACTCCTACGATTAATTGAACGTGTTGTTTAAAAAATGTTATTATTTTTATCTAATTAATTTTAAAATATCTATGAATTTAACTTTAATATAAAACACAAAATAAAATGAGAATCTATATTTATAAGAAAAGGCTTTTAAAACTATTAAGAGTTCAAAACATATTTTCTTCAAACATAATAAATTAAATGATTGGTAATATGTTAATTTTTATATTGAAACATTTTATTTCAACAACCATTTAAAAAGTGATCAATTTAGTATATTCAGATAATTTCTTTGAAAAATAGTTATTTTAAAAGTCCATGATTTTATTACAAATGTTATGATTAGATACATTTTTCCTGTGAAATAATCCACCCATTTGTATTCAAAAAAACCTATAAAACATGGTAACAAATCAAATTAAAATAAGGAGAATATATATATATATATTATCAAAGTGATAACAATATTTTTATACCAACCAATAATTTTCTTTAATATCAATAATAACCTCCACATAAGATTTACTAGTAAGATAAGCAATTGTGGTAGTCATGGGTGGTGATTCATCTAGAATTGATCTTGTAGTTATTTCCATGATCTTGAATTTCTCCCATATATTATTTCCCTCAATCCACCCTTTTTAAATTTAATATTGGACATAGTCTAGAGAAAACCATAGTGATGTTATCTCTAATCTAATATCAGATAAATGATCCTAATAAGTAATTCTCCAACTGCTTGATCCCATTTCTTCTCCTTTACTCATATATTGTATAATGAAATTACTGCAATTTAAATTCACCAACCAAATGGATATGTTATAAAAGTACCATTTAATAATTTTATCTCAATAATATATTATAGTTTATTTTATTTTTGTATTCCATTTGTTACAAGTTATTCAACATTTTATTTATTAAATATAATATATATATTTAAATCATGGGCTATTAAATTCTATCCTGCTTAAATAAATTACATCTTTGGAATTTAAATCTCTCTCACTAATGAAAATAGATGAGGGTATTCTTACTATTTTCATCAATCATGATATAACATTTTTTTCAAAAGATTCATAAAATTTTGTAAATATCATGTGAAACATCTAAACCATATCCCATGTGTGTGTTAAAATAGGTGTATTGTGAGGCCCTCTAGTTGTTCTCTAGGCAAGAATATATTTAATACCCAAACTACCATTTTAGTTCTACCCAAAGGTGCGTCAGACCAGATCCTATAACTGCTTTTATTATCAAGACATCTATTTCATTACTATGAAACAACTGACACTTTAATTTATCAATACATTAATATGTTTTTTCATATTTATTTTTATCCTTATGGTTTCAAATAATATATCTTAGTACTAATATAAAATAATAATTACATGAATATATTTTTTCTATATTCCAAATTAATAATTCTATAACATCCTGCCCCACCGCATTGTCTTGAGAGGATGGAGGAATGCTAGTTGGCCTTAGGAAATGTCCACATGGAACAAGAGGATGGTAATAATTGACTAGGGATTCAAGAATAAATTGTGGAATGATATTCCCTTGAAATAAAATCAACTATCCAACCAATCCATTATCAACATACTACATGAATCATGAAAAAAAAAATAAACCTATCCATTAGTAAAAGACAACCAAAATATTATATATAAATTCCCAAATTCCAATTCAACCCAACCAAAAAAATTAGTGTTAAAAGTGGAAGACTGCACAACTATACCCCAAATAACTAGGCCATCATCCACTGCTCCACATCAAGGTCCACGCTCCAAGCACCTAAACATCCCCAAAGCATCATGCCAAACTACTAGAAAAATGAGATGCTTTACTCTTACATATGTCTCAGAATAAAATAGCTACATTATCACTAATATTCCTAATAACGAGTGAGTAATAATACTCAGTTGGATTTCCCCAAATAACTTCCCTAAACATGAAACTAGGAAAGAACTGTTAAAGCATTTATATACAACATTACATAGTGAAATCATAACCACAAGCCAAACATACCCTTACCAATATATTACAAACAAGGTAAATACAATCAACAATTCCATAATGTACTTCAACCTTTCACATTAGCACAACAAATTCCATCATGCTAGGAAATACACAACAAAGAAACCAGAACGGTGAAGCTTCCGTCTTACCCGTTCACCCATTTTCAACTAGTCATACTTCCCAAACACTATCCATAATGGTGTATCTTACATAAACTATGCATAAAATTTTATAGTGATACATCCCTCCCACTTCAACAAAATCAAAAAATCTATAACACATAATCAACCAACACGCATAAATCACCAAGGCTGCACAACATGAAAATAACAATTTCCATCACATGCCAATCCACTCCAATAAATCTCCATTTTATTTAAACAACCATTTAATCATTTTCCATGACAATAAACATTTCAATAAAAAAAAATATTTATTTAAAACCATTTTCATCAACCATTTTCACAAATCAACCAAGCTACAAGTTTTAAAATCAAGAATTTAAAATCCAACAACAAGAACATTTCACAGCAAAACCCCTTTTCCCCCAAAAATCCATAAAACATTACCAAAGAGATTTATAACCAATTTTGGACATAAAAAACACTAATGAATTAAAAAAACCAATTTTTTGTAAAATTCCTTCTAAATCTAATGAAGTGTAGTCAAGAGATAGGCCACCAACTTTTACGGTTCCAACGAAATCGACCCACAAGAAACCACACAACAAATATGGTGAAAGAACACCCGAGACTGCTCTAGATTCTATTACCTAACATAAATAAAAATTAATCTCATAATTTATGGTAAAAAAATACATATAAACATAGTGTAGGTAGATCTAGATACCTGATACATAGGGAACAATAGATCTAAGGAAAACCCACGAGAAACACAGAGAGAGGACATACCCAAGATGAAACTCCTTCAAACCACCAAGAAACCCCTTAAAATTTCTTCCAAAATGAGTGGGAGATCCACCAAAACAATTGAGAATATAAAATCCTAAGTGAGTATTTATTGGGAGTGTTTTTGGATTATTTTAGGGCAATCCAGGATTTTAAAACCCTATTTTTAAAGGGCCTCACAGTTAGCTCGCATAGTTAGAAAAACTTTACACTAATGGTGAGACTACTGCTATCTCGAAGGGTCACCTCACATGGCCCACCCCACATGTTTTGGAAAACCATGTGAAAACCATGTGTACCCCCGCTACCCACATGATTCATCACCCACTATTTACCTTTAACCATGTTCAAAACATGTGGCCTTAAAAGGCCTACAATGTTTTCCAAAACCATCCCAACCACTTCCAACCTCTTCCCAACTCATCCCAAGTACTTTAAACACATAAAAAGTTATAAAAAGGCTACATAACTCAAACCATGGGTGCTAAATAATCACCACCATTGGACACTCAATCCTCATTAAGTAGAGAACCACCTTGTTTCTGAAAGAGCTCAGGACATTGCTCAACCATCTCTTTCTCCCTCTCCAACGTCTACTCTTGAATCATACCATTATGCCTCAAAACCCGAGCTAAAATGATTCTATTACAACAAAATATATTCTCTTTTATATCCACAATATTCATTAGCACATGCACCAAGGAAGCATCCATTACATTCTCAAAATTATCCCAATGAATCACATGGTCACAATCTAGCTGATAATTATTCAACTGCGAAACATGAAACACATTGTGAACATTACTAAACTTTGGTGTAAAATCCAACTTTGATCTGCTCATGTATCTCAAAAGGCCCAATTATACCCTGAAGATAACTTACCCTACTTTCCAAACTGACAATGTCCGAATATAAGTGATATTCTCAAAACATAAGGTCACCCACCTCAAACAAAAACAATTGTTAACAATGGTCTACATACAATTTATGAAAACATTGATCTGTCTCCATCCTCTCTATGATCAACTTTTTCTTCCATTTAAACATTTGGAGAGGGCTCAGTCCAATCATTTATATCACACCCATTTCCACCCAACACAACAGAGAACGACCCAAACACCCATAAAATTCCTCAAATGAACTCATATGTATTGAACGTGATAAATGTTATTATTTTATAAATATACCAATGATTAGTGATCCTCCCATGAACCACAAAAATCCATCACACAATCCCTTAACACATCTTCTAATGTTTGAATCATCCTCTCAGATTGGTCATCCGTTTGAGGATGACACACCGTGCTCATAGTCAACTATGTCCCAAGGGGGTTTTGCAAGGATTTCCAACATTGAGTTGTGAATCTATGATCTCTAGCTGAAATAATTGAAAATGGAACACCATGACTCTTTACCACTTCCTCGATATTGATTTTGGACAGATCCTCCACTGTATGGCATTCAAAAATTTGAATTAAATGGGAAGACATTGTAAGCTGATAAACAATCGCCCATATGCCATTGTGTTTCCAGACCATTCGTGGGAGACCTTTAAAAAAATACATTTCTATTTGCTCCCATTTTCACATTGCGTGAGGTAAATATGGCAACACACCTACTGGAAGCTGATTCTCTGCCTTGACCTTCTGAAAAGTCAACTATCTTGAAAAAATATCTACCTCATTCCTTTTCATACCAACCCACCAATACTATGATTTCAACATCTTAAACATTTTTAGAAGTCCATCATGAAAAACCCATATGTAATGATGATAATCCCTAAGAAGTTCCTCTTGAAAAGCCACTGCAACCACCATCTGATTCTTAAAATATACAACTAAATTACCATTTAGTTCATATCTCTCAATGGTCTCACCACCATTGAGTTTTAACCTCATCTCCATACACTTGGAATCAGATTCTAGTGCCTCTTAAAAAAACTGACCATGTTTGGAACCAACTAATTTGGAAAGAAGACTGTTTTGTCACCCTGATCCTCACATTCCAACCGTATGTCTGCAATGCCTAACATCAATTACCACTGATCCGAGGCAAGTTTCACCACCTAAGAAAATGATTTTCTTCTTAATTAATCCTCCACTAAATTTCACTTACTCGGTGTGTACATTATATATAAATCATTAATCTGGAGATATTCCATCCACCTATTTTTCCTCATGTTCTATTCTCTCTTTGTGAAAATATTTTATAAAATCTTATGATCAGTAAACATCGTCAATTTCTCACCTAATAGATAATAAAACCACATATTTAAAGCATAAACCCCTTCCTCCAACTCCAAATCATGTGTTGGGTAGTTATTCTCATGAAACCTCAACTTCCATGAGCCATATGTATCCATATGATCCCTTGTAATTAGAACACAACCCAACCCCGATATTAATGCATCACAATACACCACGTAACCATTCCCTCATATTAGAAATACCACAATTTAATCTTATGTAAGGTGACCCTTTATCTCATCAAAACTTCTTTGTCACTTCTCGCCCCATTGAAATTGGATATTTTTCCTTCTCAAATATGTCATTGGTGAGTACAGTCATGAGAAATAAAAAACAAAATGTTGATAATATATATCTAGACCAAGGAATCTATGTATCTCAAAAATATTTCTTTGGAAATTGTTAGGAGATCACTACCTCTATTATTTTTGAATTAACTGAAACAAATCTCTTGGAAATAACATGGTCAAGGAAAGAAACCTTCTATATCAAAAAGTCACACTTTGACAATTTGGCATACAACAGATAATCCCTCAAGATCCCCAACACTATCTCCATGTGATGATCAATCTATACACTTGTCCTAAAATACACTGGTATATCATCAAGAAATTACACTAAAAAAGAATCCAGATATATTTGAAATATCTATTTCATCAATTCCATGAACACCGTTGGTTGATTCGTTAGAACAACAGATATAACTACGGATATATAATTTCCAAATATACTTCTGAAAGCTATTTTGGGAATATCCTCCACCCTAACCTACAATTGATAATACCCTAACCTCAATTCAATCTTGGATAACCACTAATCACCCCTCAACTAGTCAAACAAATCATCAATGCATGGAAGTGCATATTCATTATTTATCATAACCAGATTAAATCTATGAAAATAAACATAGATCCGCAATGATACATCCACCTTTTTAAAAAAAAATTACGTGTTGGCCACATAAACATACAAGTCCTGATGAATTTTTTTTCTTAATCTTTTAACTGCACCTTTAATTATCGTAATTCTGTAGATTCCATATGGTATGATGGAAGTGAGATAGGAATCTTCCATGAAAATAGATCAATCGTAAACTACACTTCTCTCACAGGTGGAATCCCTGGGAATTCTCTTGGAAATATGTCCATAAACAGATACCCCACTGCCGAAAGAGAACTCTTCTCAATACCATCTACTGATTCCAATGACAATTCCAATAACGAATATAATATCATTCCCAAAACTAGTGCTAATAAATATTTTTGCATGCCATTTTTCATTCTTCAACCATATGAAGAGATGTTCAACGACATCCCATGTTGTAAAACTAACCATTAATGAATAGAAATCAATGTGGGGATTAAACATTCCCATCCAACCCATCCCCAAGAATTTATCATAAACTTATATCTCAAGCACTAAGAAATACCTCCTCAATTCAATGCCATCCACAAATATGCAACCCTCTCTACAAAGGATGGCTTGATACTGTCTTTGACCGATAAAAGTTTGTAGTTTCAAAATAGAAGACATCATTTCAGCATGTAAACTCAAAAAATAAATACTTTGAGAAGAAATAAAATAATGCGAAGAACACATATCAAATAAATATTTCATCAACATGGAATTTAAAAGAACCTTAACAGACACCATAGATGGTACCGACTGATCATCCATCACAACTTCCTCATCTCCAAACAACAGCTTTATTTCCATGCTATTCTCTTTATTACCCTACAGAGGTGTCATGGTGTTGCTAGAATCACCATAACCAACAATACTCTACTGCTGAGGGGTATGCTGCTACCCCTATCACATCGAGGCATAAGACCCCTGCGACCGGTAAGGAGTGTTATGGACACCCGACCTTAGAGAATTTCAACAATAATTCTAATGATGCCCCATATTTTTATAGTTATGATATGATCAAGGTTGTTCCTTACAATCCCACATGATGTGTCCCATAGAGATACCCTAAACAAATCTCGGTTTACATAGAGTCTTTACAGGATGATTCACTGATCCTCCCATTGGATTTAGAGTCATGCTCCCACCCTATAAATATGTTCCCCTCTTCTACATGAACCCAATGTTCGATTTTCCACTATTACCAATGGGTACCAACATAATTTATCCTCTTGTATTTCCCAAAAGATCATGCTTAGACACCATATCTCAATTCACCATTTTTATATAATCATTTATACACATCAATTATATCAGGGAATGTATTTTGTTGCCTCAACCAAACTTCAAAAATTTGTGACATGAATGATGTACTACCTACCTCCATGTGTGAAAACCACACTATTTTCATAAAAATATCAGAAACTTTTGTTGCCTCTATGTTCCCTTGCTTCAAAATTAAGAAACCCATTGTACGCTAAATTATGAACATATGAGGGTATAATTATTTGTTAATCAATTCCTAAAAACCCTACCATGTCACACATTGGTCAGTCCTAGATTGGAATTCCATCTCCCACCACTGGAGGGTATGATTTTCCATGATATATGGGGTTAACGTAACATTCAACTCATCCACTATTCAAAATAATTCAAATATCATATTCATTATGATCAGCCACGCTTCTTACCTTTCTGGATTTGAATCAACCCTAAGACATGGGTGGATTATACCTTTGAAAGAGAACCACATGATCCACATGCTTTGTTTCATCCACTTTATTCCTATATTACGTTCTGTGGAAATCTTTAATTATACTCTACACTAGCTTCTGGTTCACTTGTGGATTATGTGCAACCACACTTTCTATAGCTTCATTCATTTGGCCTCTGTGACGCCTACCTGATGTCATTTCTATCAACATAAAAACAACCATAAGTCACACTCCCTTAATGAGGAAGTACATAAATTTTCACATTCAATTTCATAACAAATATCACAACCAGGCTATCTACAAGATCAAATTTCCCATGATGCACTATTCTAAAAAATCAACCTTCTTTTGAAAATCAAACCATTTTAAAAATACCACATGTTTTCATGTTTCAAATCCTTCCGTTTTGAAACCCCATTCATTTTTCTTCCAAAATCCCAACATTCATATCACACCATAATTCATTATACAAAAAATAAATATTCAACATAGTTGCATGTCATTTCTATTGTGCATGTCATGCGAATCTCATTGCTGACACCCATGACAAAGATATTTCCAATGCCTATACGTGTCTCCAAACAATTATGTACTCAAATACATCGAAACTAGGAGATCATCATAAAGGGTAAGTTGCGTCCTTTTATTCTATGTAACGACCCAAACATACATTAATGAAATTTACTCTATATAGAATTAAATTTCTTATTATGTAAAATGGTTATATAACACATGATATTCCTTGGTTTTATGTTTTTGGATTTTAAAATACCATTAAAAATTGTGATTGTTGCTAATATAGTCGTTGTACAGTGATTGCGTGATTAGTATTATTATATGGAATTAACAAATATGATGTACTCAGACAAAAGAAGTGATGGCATCATCTAGTAGACATGTCCCGTACGAATCCCATTTTTCAGAGCTCAGAAAAGAGGTTGCATCATTGGGATACACTCTTGACCTTTCCTAGGATGATCTTGAATACATTAAGCTCAAAAAAAACCCCTAATGGGAGAAGTGGAAGTTGTTAGAGATTACAAACCAATATATGTTATTTGAGCCACCCCAAGAGTCTGCCACCATTGCACACTATACCCTTCAGTCTTAAGTAGGTCTCATAAGGAGTTATGTAATGAGACCTTGGAACTATGATTATATATATTATTTTTGTATACATAATATACATTCATTTTATTATTGATACTTTGTAAATAGTTTTAAATAAAAGATATCATTTTTAGTTCATATTCAATTAAGAAATATATTTTAATGAATTAATATATTTTTTAGTTAAATAACATTTTAATGAAATATTATTACTAAATTTATTTTTTAAAATATAAATTATCATATTATTTTTATGAATACTATTGATTTTTTTATTATCATTTGAATATTGTTTTTGTTAAAACCCATAAATTTTTAGTAAAAGTCGGTTTTTATTTTAAAAGTAAAAATTCAAATATTTAAAAAATTATTTTGATAAAATGAATATTATTTTTTGGAATTAGGATGTCAAAATTATCCAATGGTGAATTTTTCATAATTTTATGAGATAGTCGAGGTATTGGGAAAACAATAAATACCGTTTAAATATATAATGTGTTTTATGATGTCATAATGACCCAATATTGATGTATTAAAATAAAATAAACATTTTTTAGGCCAATATATGTTTTAACATTAATATAATGTAATTTTAGTTTTGTTTGATTTATTTTACAATACTTTAGAGGACCCTCCAAGACTTATAAAACATTTTATCTCTTTAAATTGATTTCCTTGAGAGTGTGACTCACGTCCACAAAATAAATACTAATAATTTAAGATGTTCAGCCATTTTCATTATAAAATATTTTTTTCCATTACCTTATGGAAAAAAACATGGGAAAAAACCATGGGTTGGTTTTTGGTTTTGATTAGTTTAATATGTGGTGCCAAAAACCTAAATATTAATGATTTCCCTCTATTTTCCTTTATATACCCACACAAGCTCCCATGTATTCTTCACTCAAAGAATTTGGATCCCTACCAAACTCTCCCATCCTCTCTCAAGATTCCTCCCAAGGCACCCCAAGCTCCCAAGAAGCCTATATCAAGCCCCTCTAAAGCCTTTGGGATCACACTTCCAAGTAAGGGATTTCATCCTTTAAGATTTTTGTCAAAATTTATTTATATTGTTATACCCTTTTTTCAATTATAAATGTTGGGGTATGATTTCTCACCACCCCCATACATACCACCTTATGTTTGAATGATTAGAGACCTCTTTCTCCCATATTAATGCCTCCCATGTACACTTCTTACTATTCCAAAATTCCATAAGGGATTTCTCTGTTATCATTTACATTCATGAAATTCTTTTGTTTTATAAATATAAATTCCATTACATATTTCAGGAAATGTATCTATATGAACCCAATGTGGTCAATTTCACATTAATATGATGAGAAAACCCTTTCTCTATCATCAACCATTTTTTTAATTCTTATGTCACGCTCTTATGCTGCCGAAATTGCACCATGATTTTCCAAGACAAAGTCATTGTGTATTGAATACCATGCCCATTATGTATCAAGGGTATTCAAAATTATGCACATTTACTTATTTATTATATAGATTAATATATGAATTCTGAATTCCTTTATCATGTAATAAATTATTGTGTTTAATGAATCCTTGTTATATGATCCATGTGGAACAAAAATGAATGAAAGGAAATGATTAAAAAGGGTGCGCCTTGATAGCGCTCCAATGAACTGGGTAAAGATTAGTATCTTGATACATCAAGTACAATGAGATTTTAAACTAGATAATTTATGTGAAATTAGGGTTTACTCATTTTCCATGTGCAATGAGCCTTGGATCATGCTAATACCATGTTATGTGTCATTTCCACATTTCCATGTTATGATAATATTCATATATCCTTATTTTTTTTTCATATATCTCTTATGTTAATTTGATTTTCTTATTGCCTAACATGTACTATATTATTCATGTTGTGCCTTTTTTACTCCCTTACTTGGCATTATAGATCACCCTTTTCGGATGCATGTCCTCAGGTTATCTCATGAAATGCTAATCATAAGGAAATGTAGTCGTTATGTAAAGAATGTTTTCAATAAATATATTGTGTTTCGTGTTTTAAGATCTTATGTAATGTTACTAAGAACCATAGACACTAGAAGACTTGATCTTATATGTTGTATCAATTAAATGTTTTATGTAATAAATAATGTTTATGTGTGTAATAAAAAGAATTATTGTTATAGTTGGTATCTGATGATAGGTTTAGTTATTTTTGGGATTAGGATAAGAAACCCGTAGTGAAACCCTTACGGATAAGACTAAGTATAATAAAAAATCTCGATGTTTTGGTGATTATTGATTAAGTGGTTTATCAAGTAAATACATCCCTATCTGGATATGGGCAGGTAGAGGCAACTCTGGCATAGATGTACCTAGGAGTGAATCCTCTAACAAAGAGTTTCTTGATTCACCTAGGGTATCATGATACATGGAAACGGGCCTTACTGCACTCTTGGTTAAAACACTCCTGGGGGATATGCACTGGTAAATTCACAAAAATTTTATGAATCATTGTTAAGGGAATAAAAAAATACTCCTGTGAATAAATGTTGGGAAGTAGATCATGGATAACATAGATTTAAGACAATATATTTGTAAGTTAAGGAAATAAAAGTTATTTATAAGTAATGTGTTTTTTTCATTAGATTACCCATTATGTGTTACCCCTAACATTCCTTTTATTCCAGTCAATGGCCGGTAATAGGAGGATTCATGCTAAAAACTAATGTGACAATCAATGTGATGATTGTTCTAATGTGATGCCCAATCAAAAGGGAGCTGGAATCGTGAACATTGTTATGATACACTCTCTGTTAACACTAGATTTGAATAGAAACATGGGTCAACAGGAACGTTCAAACTCCCTAAAAAAGAACAAGTCACAATTCAGAGCTTCATGATACAAAGGCCTCCAATATTTAATGGATCATCTGATCCCTCAATCGCCAAACAATGGATCAACTACATTTAGAAATTTTCTTCCATCCATCAATGTTCTGAACAAGAGAAGGTACTTATGGCTGCTTATCTAATGGAAAGTAAATAAGATTAATGCTTGAAATTGATCCAAAATACAATGCATGAGAAGGATATCAAGGAGTTGGAATGGAAAGATTTCCAAAGAATATTATTCAACAAATATTTTCCTCGCACACTCTGACATAAGATGGAAATGGACTCTCTTTCCCTAAAAAGACGAAAAATCCATAAGAGCATACGGGGAAAACATTACAAGGCATGCATGATACGTATCCAGCTTTGTCATTACCCCTATATGAAATGTTGACCTATTTGTTGGTGGGATGAAACTTAGCCTATTGAAATCCCTATCGATCCATGCCTTTGACAGCTATGCAGAAATTGTCTGATGTTCCCTCAAAGTCTAAATTAAGATCATAGAATCTCAGGGGTATCATGGAGATAAGAAGTATAAGGTTGAATTATATTTTGGTAGATCGATGGATAAATCCAATGGAATAAAAAAATCTATCCCCCTAATTTCCAAATTTGTGGCATTACGCACCCAAGAAATTGCCTGAAGGGGATAAAGAAATGCTATAGGTGTTGAAGAAAGTGAACAGGGCTGTTAACTGCCGAAAAGAAAATCATGTGGCTATGATAGAGGAGAGGAATTATATGTTTGACCCTCAACACGTCATTCATTGCTTCAATTGAAAAAACCAGGGAACGTTGTAAATCATTGACCAATTCCAAGGGTTTTCAGAGGCAACCAATAAATTAAATGGAGGGAAGTGTAAGCTTTTACAATCACTATAACCTAAGTGAACCCTGACAACAGATTGGTGACAGGTACACTAGTTATTCATTCAAGAATAGAGAATTTACTTTTTGATTCTTCTTCTATACATTCTTTTTTATCCTGAATGTATATTAGATCAATCCTAACACCACCAAAAATCAAGGAAGTAATGATTTTAGTGAGTAAAAAATGGGGAAATCATTGAAACCCATGAATATAACTCCTCCCCTATCATAATTTCTATATTGAACTTCCCATAGAACCTATTAATACTCCCTCTAGTGGAATTTGATGCAATTATTGGCATGGATTGGATATCCTTATATAGAGCCAACATAAATTTCTGTGAGAGGGAATTCACCCTCTATATAGAGAATCAAACCTTGATTCTCTACAAGAGTTAGGAGAATGATGAATCTTCTATAGCACCATCATCTCGGGAGTGGATAGTACTTCCCTTTGAGAATACCTATCTAGATCGGGTGATTGATTCTAAGGAATAAACCATCCTAGAATAAATGACTATTGTGAGATAATTAACTGATGTTTTTTCTGAGGAATTACTTAGTCTTCCTCTTATAATAGATGTTGAATTCTCAATTGACCATATACCTGGGGCATTTCCAATGTACAATACTCCATACAAAATTGATATTGTGTAGTTTGAGGAGCTTAAGAAACAACTATAGGAGAATCTAGATAAAGGGTTTATACACCCAAGTGCTTCACCATGGGGTGCACCAGTTCACTTCATCAAAAATAATGATGGGTTAATGTTCCTTTTCATTGATAGTCACGAGCTCAACAAAATCATGATAAAGAACAAGTATCCTCTACCTCAAATTGATGACTTGTTCGATCAACTACATGGAGAAAAATACATATTCAAGGTAGATTTGTGGTTGGGATATTAACAATTAAGAGTGAAGAAGGAGGATATCCCCCTGACTGCTTTTCATACAAGGTACGAGCACTATGAAATCATAGTAATTCCTTTCGGACTCACTAATGCTCCAAAAATCATCATGGACTTGATGAATATAGTCTACAAATATTACCTCAACAAATTTTTGGTAGTATTTATTGATGATATTCTAATATAATCTAAAACCAAGTAGGATAATGAGGAGGAACTAAGAATAGTACCAGAGACCTTACAAAAGAGAAGCTCTATGAAAAGTACAATAAGCGTGAGTTCCGATTAAAGGAAGTCTCATTATTTTTGTCATAACATCACAATAAATGAGATATATGTGGATCCCTCCAAGACAGTTGAAATTGAGGGATGAATGAGGCCAAGACTGGTAATGGGTATCCGTAGTTTCCTGGGGTTAGCTAGATATTATCACTGATTTTTTAAATATTTCTCACGATTGTCCAACCCTATTACCTAGCTAACTCGGAAGAGAGTAATGTTTTCATGTAGTTATGAATGTGAAGATAGCTTCATGGAGTTGAAAAAGAGTATTATCGCTATATCCATGCTCACACTACCCACATGTACAGAACTTTTTATGGTATTTAGTGATGCTTCGAAGAGGAGAATAGGTTTTGTGTTGATGAAAAATGACAAATTAATTGCCTATGAATCAAGTAAATTTAATGTTCATGAGAAAAACTATCCAACAGATGATATCGAGTTGGCTGCAGTGATCATTACTTTCAAAATTTGGCGACATTACCTCTTTGGGGAGAAGTGAGAAAAATACAAGGATCTGAAAATCCCCAAGAATTTATTTACACATAAATAGTTGAGCATGCACCAACAAAGATGGTTAGATCTGACCAAAGACTATGACATATTAATCCATTACCACCATGAGAATGTGAACAAGGTGGCACATTCTATAGGTAGAAGGGATCCAATAATTCTATCATTGATGATTATTGAAAAGGGATCTAATCATCATAGATTTGATAAATAATGATATGGGAATCATAAAGTAAGGAAAATAATCAATCCTTTCTTAAATTATTTATCTACCATATATTTTGGAATAGTTCAAGGATGCTCGAAATTTTGATTTGGGAATTCAGAAGAAGGTGAAAACTATTAGAAAAGGGGAATCGTCAGATTTCAATTTCAATGAAGCATAAATTCTAAGATTTGGTTCAATACTATTTATTCCATAAAATCTAAAGTTAAATAATGAACTTTTGGATAATGTACATGGTTCAAATTTCTCTGTTCACCCAGTAAACCCAAAGATGTATCGTGATCCTGGAGAGCAATATTGGTGGGATAACATGAAGAAGGAGATCATTGAGTATACATAAAAGTGTCTAGTATGTCAGGAAGTGATGGTTGAGAGGAATATTCCTAAGGGGATGATGACACCATTACCTATACCAGTAAGGAAATGGGAGAATATCACCATTGACATTTTTAACAGACTTACGATGAAATCCAAAGGAAAAAATGCTATCTGGGTTGTTTGGATCATCTTACAAAGACTTCACACTTCATCTTAATTTGGGAGGATTTCTTATCAGATAAACTGGAACGAATATACATCAGAGATGTGGTAAGGTTGCATGGAGTACCACAATCAATTGTATCTGATCGCGATCCAAGATTCACCTCTACATTTTGGAAGAGTCTTCAACATTCTCTGGATACTGAGCTTAACATCAATATGGATTATCATCCTTAAACTATTGGCCAATATTAGCAGACTATCTAAACACTTAATGATATTTTGAGAGCGTACACACTATAATTCAAAGGAAGATGTGATCAACACCTTCCTCAAGTTGAGTTCCCTTACAACAACAATTTCCACTCATGCATCAAAATGGATCCTTATGAAGCCTTGTATGGGAAGAGATGCAGAACACGAGCATGTTGGGATGATGTTGGGAAGAGAAAGCACCTATGTCTAGGAATGGTTGAAGAAATGATGGAAAATGTTAAGTCAGTCCAACAACACATTAAAGATACCCACATTCGACAAAAGAGCTATGCTAATAATCATCGAAGAGACCTACAATTTTATGTTGGAGACATGGTATTCCTCCGCATATCACCATGGAATAGAGTTATGAGATCTGGGAATAAGGTAAAGGATAGTCTAAGGTACATTGGCCTTTTTGTGATCCATGATCACATTGGAGCAGTGGTCTATCGACTAAAACTCTCACCGAAGCTATCTAAAGTTCATAATGCATTCCATATATCAATATTAAGAAAGTACAAAACTAACCCATTAGATGTACTCAATCCAGAGGTGGTACCATGGGGGAATAACATATTCTATGAAGAGAATCCTGTAATGATATTAGATCATAAGAAAAAAACTATACAAAATAAGACAATTAACCCCATGAATGTGTTGTGGAGAAACCACAAGTTTGAAGAAGAATCATGGGAATCAGTGGAAGTGATAAATTAATGTTAGCCTCATTTGTTTTAGTGTGGGAAAAAGAGAATTTGAGGGTGAAATTTCTTAATGGGGGAAGATTTTAAGGACCCAAATTTTCATTAATGAAAATTCATCTAGATCAAAATAAATGTCTTATTATGGAAAATGGTTATATAACATATGAACATACATGGTTTTATGTTTTTGGATTTTAAAATACCATTACAAATTTTGACCATTTCTAATATAGTAATTGAATAGTGATCACATGATTAGTATAAATATAGGGCTTTAACAAATCCAATTATCTGAGACTAAGGAAGCGAAGGCCTCATCCAATATACTTTCCCCATATGAATCAAATTTTTCAGAGCTCATAAAGGAGGTGGCATCAATATGTTTCACTCTTGACCAAGCCTAGGTCTATCAATAACACATTATGCTCGAATGGAACCGTCTACGAGAGAAGTGGATGTTGAAAGAGATTACCACCCAAGCGATGTTATTCGAGCCACCCAAGAGTCTATCACCATCACAAACATTACCTTTTTATATTATGAAACTTTTATAAGGGGTTATGTAATGAGACCCTAATACTATGATTATGCATATTATTTTTCTATAGAGAATATACATTCATTTTATTATTGTTACTTTGTAAATAGTTTTAAAGATAAAATAAATTTTTTTAGTTAATATTCAATTAAGAATTATATTTTGATGAATTAATGGAATTTTAAAATAAATAATATTTTAATTAAATATTTTTACTAAATTATTTTATTAAATTTAAATTATCGTATAATATTTATGAATAAAATTGAATTTTTTTTATGGTTTGAATGTTTTTTTTGTCAAAACACAAAAATTTTCGATAATTGTTGGATTTTATTTTAAAAGTAAAAATTCAAATATTTTGAAAATTATTTAGTTAAAATGAATATTATTTTTGGAGTCATGATATCGAAATTATCCAATGGTTAATTTTTCATACTTTTCTGAGACAATCGATTTTTGGGTAAAAATTAAATATCGTTTAAATATATAATGTGTTTTATGACATCATAACGACTCAATAGTGATTTAATAAAATACTATAAACATTATGTTCATACAATATATTTTTTACCATTAACATAATGTGATTTTAGTTTTGTTTGATTTATTTTACAGTGCTTTAGTGGACCATCCAAGACTCATAAAACATTTTATCTTTTTAAATTGATTTCCTTGAGAGTGTGACTCTCCTCCACATAAGAAATCCTAATATTTTAATAATTTAGGCCATTTTCCTTATAAAATATTGTTTTCCACTCCCCTTTGAAAAAATTTAAGGGAAAAAACATTGGTTGGATTATGGTTTTGATTAGTTTAATGTGTGGTACCCAAAACCTAAAAAATAATGAATTCCCTATCTCTTCCTATATAAACCGACCCATGATCCCACATACTCTAAACTATAATACTTTGGAGATCTACTGAACTCTTACCTAATCTATCTATAATCCTCCAAAGGTTCTTTATGCTCCAATTAATCCTTTCTAAATCCCATCCCAAGTATTTGGGATCACACTTTCAAATAAGGTATTTCTTCCTTTCTCATTTTTATCCAAATTTAATTATATATTTTTATACCATTTTTTCAAGTAAAAATATTATGGTATGATTTATAACCTCTCCCATACTTCCGTACGTATTTTTTAATGAATATAGACCACTTTCTCTCTCATTAATTCCTCCCATGTAGCCCTGTTAATATGCTAAAATTATGTAAGGGATTTCTCTCTTCTCATTTACATTCAAGAAATTCATTTGTATTATGAATCTAATTTCCATTACATATGTTGAGTGATGTACCTATATAATCCATGTACTGTCCATTTAATGTACATATTATGTGACCCCAATTTCTCTCACATCATCATTTTTTATGAATTTTTATGTCTCACTGTTATGCTGCCGAAATTTCACCCCAGTTTTCCAAGAAAAAGTTATTGTGTAGTGAATACCATGCCCATTTATCTATTAAGGACATTCAATAGTATTAAAATTTACATATTGATTATAGAGTTTCAAGTATGAATTCCACATTATTTTATCATGGAATAAATGATTATGTTTAATGAATCAATGTTATATGATCCATGTGGCACACTTATGCATGAAAGTAATGATTAAGAAGAGGGTGCACTGGTAACACTCCAATGAATTGAGTAAATATTAGTATCATTATACATCAAGTGCAATGAGGGTTTAATCATGCTAATTCAAGGGAAATGAGGGTATAATCATGCTCCATGTGCAATGAGCCTTGGATCATGCTAATACCATGTTAAGTGTTGTTGAAACATTTCCTTGTTATGATAATCATGTAATATCATGGCTTTATGTTCATGTTTCTCCTATGCTCTATTTATATTAATATTCCCTAAAATGTATTGCGTTCATCATGATATACCTTGTTTACTCCCTTACTAGGCATTATAGCTCACCCTTTTCTTATGCATATCCTCAAGTTATCCAATGCATTGATAATAACGAGGGAATGTAGTGGCCATGTAAAGGATGTTTTCAATAAATATGTTTTGTTTTGTGTTTTAAGTTTTTATGTAATGTTACTAAGTCCCAAAGACAGTAGAACTCTTGATCATCCATGTTTTATCATGTTAAGGTTTTTTTGTAATAAATCATTTTTTAATTGGGAAATAAAAAAAAGGGTTGTTATATGTTATATATTCCATGTTCCGACATTTCTACACCGTGCTACCATCCCAACTCAAAGAATAGGCCAAGAAAAAATTTCAACACCAAGACCAAAAATCAACTCCAACGGATCGAACAACTACTCTAACATGAAAACCAAGGACTGAACAAATTGATACCCCTCATAACATCTCGCCCCATCCAATTTTATTGAGAGTTAATGGGAATTCTACTTGGACTTAAGCGACGTTCCCAAGCCGCAAAAGGCTGCCAATAAATGATGAGGGCTTCACAAATAAATCTGGGAACAATTTTCTTTTAAGATAAAATCAACCAAGCAAACAATCCATTATCAACAAACTACATGAGCCGTGTAAAAAAACAAACCAACTTATCCATAAACAAAATAAAACCAATATATTAAATAAAAATTATCAAATTACAATATAAAAATAAAAACCAGAGTACCAAACTGGAGACTACACAACAAGACCCCAAAGAACTAGGACACCATTCAAAGCTCCACAGTGAGCTCCACGATCCAAGCACCACAACATCACCAAAGCACCATATTGAAGCGCTAGAAAATTGAGAGGCTTTACTCTTACCTATGTCCTAGAATAAAACATTTGAAAAAGAACCAAACTACCATAGCAGTGGTGAGTAATAATACTCAGCAGGGTTTTCCCAAATGACAACCTTACACACGCCACTAGGAAATAACTATTAGATCATTTATATAAAACATTTTATATAAAACCTTAAATAGTGAAATAATTACCACAAGACTAAAATACACATACCAATACATGAAAAACAAGGGAAATCCAACCAAAATTCCATAATCCACTTCACCCTTTCATATTAGCACAAGAATTTCCATCATTCAAGGTAACACACAAAAAATGCAACAAGAATGGTGGATCTTCCGTCCAACCCAATCACCCATTTCCAACTATAGGTGCTTCCAAAACACTATCCATAATGGTGGCTATTACATACACTATCCATCACCTTTTATATTGAGACATAACTCCCACTTACACATAGTCAATGATGCTATAACACTTAATTAACCAATACACATTAAAAACCAAGCCCACATAATAAGGATATAACCATTTCAATCACATTCTAATCCACTTCAATAAATCACCCATTAATTAAAACCACCCTTAAATCATTTTCTAGGAAGAAACACATTAAAATATGATAACATCATTATTTAAAACCATTTTCATAAACCATATTCACAAATAAACCAAATCTACATATTATAAAATCAACATTTTAAAATCCAACAATAAGAACATTTCACCGCAAAACCCCTTTCTCCCAATAATCCATTAAACATTACCAAAGGTATTTCCAACAAATATATCACTTCAAAATCTCAAATTAATTTAAGAAAAACCAATTTATTTTAACAATCCATCTATTTCAAATGAAGTGGAGTCTTTATAGAATCCACCTACCTTTAGGGTTTTGGCCAAATCTACCCACAAGCAACGATAACACAATTTTGGAGAATGCATCACCGAGACTACTCTTTATTCTATTCCATAATATCATAAAGTATTAACCACATAATTTAAGGTAAAAAACCCCTCATATACACCCAAATTATGTAGATCTTGAAACCCAGGAGAGAGGGAAGAGTAGATCTAGAGAAAACAAAATAGAAACCAAGAGGGAAGACTTACCTAAGATGAAATTCCTACAAAACACCAAGAAACCCCTTGAAATTTCATAAAAAATAAGTGTTAGAGCCCATAAAACCTTTGAGAACCTAATATACTATGTGAAGATAGGGTGGGAGAGAGTATGGGTGATTATTGGGAAATATCGACTACTCTCGAATTTTAAAACCCTATTTTTAAAGGTCTGAATTGTTAGACAAACTGTGCGCTAACCGTGTGCCTACTACTACCTCGAAGTGGAACCTCACATGGTCCACCCCACACGATTAGGTAAACTGTGAGAAAATAGTATGTACCCCACTACCTACACAGTTCATATCTCAGGATTTCCCCTTAATTATGAATAAACTGTGCAACCTTAAAAGGCCTCAAACGTTTTCCAAAACAATTCCAAACTCCCATCCTCTTCCCAACTCATACCAAGAAAATTCCACACATAAAAATGAATAAAAAAGGATAATTTCCTCAACCATTGGGTTTATAAAAATTCTTTTAAACCTATTTTACTACAGATAAACAAAACAATTATCCTATAATAATATTTATCATGTACCAAAAAATATATAGGTTAATCATTTATACTTCCAAAAATTTATTAATATTCTCCCAAAAGTAACCCTAATTTCATTTAAATTAAATTTTACACCAATCCTAAGGTTTGTATATTCCTAAATCATGTATTATTCCTAAAACCCAATTAAAATATTGAAAAATATCATTAATAACTTTAAATTATTGAAATAAAAAACAGGTGAATTGGTATGTACTCTTTAACTTAAGATCAACCAATTTTTTTAACCCATTAAAATATACCTAATTATTATTATTTCATAATATGATAATATCATAACCCCAAAATGTATCTAATCATTTCTTATATACTAGTGACACATGTTCGACCCTTACTCGTAGAACTATTGATAAAAACTTATTCATTAAGAAGATTCTTTGATAGGTCATAAAGAAACTCAAACTTATCTATCCATAATTACTGTATCAATAACCAATATTGAGTGACTAATATAAAGAGTACCATTAGTTATAGAGTATTATAAAATATCAAAAACTAAGAAAACCCATATATTTCTTTTCAAGTGGGAATTTTTCCCCTAAAACAAGGATTTATTATTACCATAATCATTCGATATATCCCATACAATTATCCACACATGATACCCAATTATACATATCATACCTAAAACTCATATTCATAACCAATAAAACTGAAAACCTAATAAGGTTGATCTTAAAAACATAGTAAGTGAGAAAATTGGGGATAACAATCAATGATACCAAGTGAGCATAAGATGTACATGTGGGTATGAGAACAAATCAATGTTCAATAAAACTCATAGGGAAATCATACACAAAAAAACATGAATCATACATCATTAATGATAACATAATAATTTTGGAATAAAAAATTAGATATAATAGGATCATTGAATCATATTAATTTGGAATGAATATAAAACAATATCATTATAATTATAAGAAAATTCTAAATTCCAATACAATATCACATAGTGGAAAAATTCACATATTTTATTAAGTTTACTACTTTGAACATTATATATTATTTTGTGGGAGATAAAACATTAAATAGTACATTATTATGTTTTATAAATACAAAACCACCCATCACATCATAATATTTACAGGAATATGTGTGACACATGATATAATAATAAAAATCTCAACATAGCATTATTAAATTTTTATAAATAAATAATATTCATATGGATTTCCAAAAAAAGAATAAATTTACTATATAGAAAGAATATGGGGCAGATCATTAGAGAATATCCCTAGTGAAGCATAAGAATCATTAATGGATAATAACAATAATAAAAATACTTTTATAAGAAAAACAATTTCATAAGAATTTTAAATTTGATCACATTAAAAGAAGAAAATAAATTGTTCATCTGGTACAAAAAATTAAATTTCTTAAAAGAAAATAAATCATAAGAGAATTTAGTGGGTGATAGGTTAAACATTACTTTGAAAGAGATAAATCATTATATTTTGAGAGAAAAAAGAAATAAAATTCATAAAAATAATTCTCATAAAGCTCTTGTATAATGGTTGTAAAAGATAAAAAAGTTAACTAAAAATACATTTCAAAAAGATGAAAATTGTAAACTGAATAATGTAATTTAAAAATAATTGAAAATAATAAAACCCTATAAATATGTGGGAATAATTTAATTAAATGTGATGAGGAAAATAGATATAAAAATAAGTGATATTGAATCCCATCATTTATTATCCTTTTTATTGAAATTAAATTTTCAAAAAATAATGGGAATAGAAATTAAATAACAAAACAATGAAAAAATTAATATCATAATTCATTAATAGGAATGGATATAATATTGGGAATAGGATTTTATGCGCTAAATAAAAATTGATATTATTTTCACTCTTTTGTAAAGAAAGTCAAAAATAACCCATGTGGAAAACATTTAGAAGATTCCCTTAATATGTTTAAAAAATATATTATTATGTAAATTGAACATAAATAACTATTTTTGTATAGTGATTAACATTCCTAAAAAAATAATGAATATAGATAAGGAAGATAACGAACCTTTAGAAGGCATATTAATTTTCTAGAAGAACATCATATATTTATAGAGAATGAACTCTATCATATAAGATTATTCTAAGTAAATTTTTTAATTTCAAAATAGTAAAATAAAAAATATTTTATAGTATAAAAAATTCATAGAATAAATTATTCATTGATGTTCATAGTCATGGAGGAATGTTTATAACCCTAGAAAATGAAACTCGTTCAACAAAACTATTATAGATTTGGTAACCATTTATTCAAAATCCCTTTAATTATATGACATGAAAATATACATTAAATACTACGAATAAAAATGATACTCATGATATAATATGTCTTGGTGGAACTATAAAAAAAATATAAATGAAAATTTGTGTATAATGGGGAACATGTGTTTAAGAAACAAAATCAGGACATGAAATACATATGACTCTCATATTGTATGAATCAAATTTACATGAAAGGGATATCATGATATGTACTTTAAAATGTCATTAAAAATATATTTATTATACATTAAGGCATTCGATAATTAATTACACCACATAAAATAAAACATGGTGTAAAATAGTATGTATTTCTTAGGGGTTTGAAATTGAAATATAAAAACCTTAAATTAGTTTCTAGCTAATTCATACACACTCCAACCTCCTGTATAATTATTTTTTATTAAAAAATGAATCATGAATTTAATTATATTCATTATTTCATTATTTATTTTTTATAAACATTTACTTATATTTAGTACAATAAAATTTTAAGAGATAATTTATTGAACACATGTTTTGATAAACATTTCCCATTTTTTTAGATTAAATTATTTTGATTATTGTTAATTTATAATTTTTTGAAATTATTTAGTCAATATTATGAAAAATATAAATAAAATAATATAAAATAATATTCCCTAATCAGACATTTATATAGTGATATGTAAATCATTTACAACATCCTTATATGATGATGAGATTGGCCATTATCAAAATGTTTCAAAAAAAGGGGTGAAAGAGATTATAGTATAAATAGATAAAAATAGTTATCTTGGTATTATAATATCATTTATATTTAACATAATTATACCTAAAATATATTATAATGGAAGGAAAAGTTAAACGTATTGAGATATTATAAAGAATAAGAGGGAAATTCATTGAAAATAAAATCTAGGATACCACTTCATTGATGAACTAATCTATTGATAAAGTCTTGATCAATTATAATTTTGAAACTAAAGAACATTCCTAATTATAACATAATGTATTTTTGAATGGGTCATGTTTTCATAATTTTTTAATTTAAAATTTGGTGGATGGGAGAACATTAAAATTGGATTAGAGTGCATAATTTAGTGTATTTAAATACATTAGTCTATTAATTTTGGATGTGGTTAAGATCTAATAGGTATAATGTAGGTTTGATGTGATTTCAATAGTGTTAATATTTGAGAACCGGAGTCCGGGAGACACAAAACTGGGTTTATGGTTGGAAAATATTTAGTGATAACCATGCATCCAAAAACCAAGAACCCATTTGAACTAGAACATTGTTAGTCAAACCATATTGGTTAGAGGCATGTGACCATGAATGAAACCATGAGTTTTTAGCATTCATGATTCACACAGGCTATTCTTGGTTTTAAAAACCATTCATGTAACGACCCAGACATTCCTAAATAGAAATTCTTTACGATCTAATTAAATGTCTTATTATGGTTTTATAAAATGTGAACATCCTTGGTTTTATGTTTCTAGATTTTAAAATACCGTTATGAATTGCGAACTTTTCTAATATAGCTATTGAAAATTGATCACATGATTAGTATAAATATGGGGCTTTAATAAATCATATTTACTCAAACAAATGAATGATGGCCTCATTTAGTAGACTTTCCCCATACGAAGCCCATTTGTTAGAGATCATAGGGGAGGTGGTGTCAATGTGATTCTCTCTTGAACAATCCCAATCCGATCTTGAACACGTTAAGCTTTAGCGGAACCGACTACGGGAGAAGTGGAAGTTAATAAAGATTACCACCTGAGCGATGTTATCTGAGCCACCGAAAGAGTTTGTCACCATCACACACCTTAACCTTCAGTCTTATGCAGGAGTTATAAGGGTTTTTGTATCATGAACCTAGAAATTTGACTATGTACATTATTTTTGTATAAATAATGTGCATTCATTTTATTATGGTTACTTTGTTAATAGTTTGTAAAGAAAAAATAGTATTTTTAGTTAATATCTAACTAAAAAATATATTTTGATGAATTAATTTATTGTTGAATTAAATAATATTTTAATAAAATATTATTAATAAAATAATTTTTATTAAATATTAATGATCATATAATTTTATGAATGTAATTGAAATTTTTATTAAGGTTTGAATGTTGTTTTTGTCAAAACCCATGAATTTTCGGTAAGTGATGGTTTTCATTTTAAAAGTAAAAATTCACATATTTATAAAATTATTTATATAAAATGAATAGTATTTTTGTAAGTACCAGGAAAGTCTGAACCAGGCAAAGCCTGGTCCCCCAAATTTATTAAAAGAAAAGTGCAAGTAAAGACAGAAAAAAATAAAAAGGCTACATAACATCAAAACCATAAGCATCCTTCTCCCCATCATCAGATAACTCAGCACCAGGATCAGCTGACTCCCATTCAGAAGATTCGTATTTGCGCATCAGCTCAAGGTACATATTTTTCTTCCGCAACATTTCCTCAGACAACTTCTCTTTGACCGGCCGTTTCCCACTGAGTCCTTTGTCCCTCTTCGAGGACCCTCCTCTTTGTTTTCCACTGTATCCATTTGCAATGACATTATCTTGTGTCGCTCCAATCTTGTGTGCAGACCTTGTTGCCATTGGTTTGGGTAGATCCGTGTAGTCTCTCCTTGGCCTCCTCTTTGGTGGCGCAGTCATGGCACCTTCACTTTCAGACATCTTCATTCGGCCACCTTGAACAATGTCACTATAGGAGGGCTGGACCATACCACCATCGGAGGGCTGGACCGTGCCACCATCATATTCTTTCTCACTATCAGAGCAGTCCCCCCATTTATCAGAAATATGTACCACCCTATACCCGTCACCGCCACCATGCGTGCCTTTTTCCACATTATAATCTCCAGCTAAGCTGTCCAATAGTGGGCCATTGTCTGTGTTTGCTTCAGAGCCCTTCTCAGCACTATAAGTTTCCTCATTTCCCAGATCTTGAACACAAGTGCCAACACTAGCAACCCTTGGCTCAACATTAGCACCTAAGGAAGCATAATTTTGATCCTCATGAGTCCTCTTGGCATCCTGCTCATGATCCAGGACCAGATCAATATCCACCAGGCATGAAAACCGATTGCCGAGCTCAATGTTGTTCGCCTGCCTCCCAGGTGATTCCTGCATCCCACCCACTGTCATCACAGCACCGATGGAATCAGCACCTTCCTTGATAGGATTTTCTTTATTCCCAGCCAACTTCGCAGCCCCAAGATCCATGTGTTGATATTGCCTCTCAACCTCCACCTGAGCTGGGGAATTAGGACCTACAGCAACAACTTGCACATCATGGACAGCGACACCAGCTGCAGGTGCCCTCACAGTTTCCAGACCGAGAGATTCCACACCACCATTCTGCCCACCCAATTCCACATAAGCAACCCAATTTTATTAATAATTTAGTCCATTTTCCTTATAAAATATTGTTTTCTACTCCACATGGCCAAAAACCATGGGCTAAAACCCTGTGCTGGTTTGTGGTTTTGATTAGTTTAATGTTAGGTGTCCCAAAGATAAATAATAAATAATTCTCACTCGTTTCCTATATAAACACATCCATGCTCACACTTCCTCTTCACACAATGCCTTTGGAGTTCGACCAACCCCATCCCTACAATCTCTAAAATCCAACAATTGTTCCCTAATCTTCCATGAAGCCTCTCTCAAGTCTCTCCCAAGCCTTTCGGATCACACTTTCAATTAAGGTATTTGTTCCTTTCTCATTTTTGTCCAATTTTCATTAAGTTGTTATGACATTTTATTCAATTATTAATGTTGGGATATGATTTCAAACCTCCCCCATACTGCACTATTTATGTTTTTATGATGGGATACCCCTTTCTCTCTCATTAATGCCTCCCTTTTACACCCGTTACAATGCTAAAAGTATGAGAGGTATTTCTATCTCCTCTTTAACATTCAATAAATTCTTTTTAATTATGCATATAAATTCCATTTCGTTTGTTGGGACGTGTATCTATGTGACCCCCTTACTGTATATTTCATTTAAATATTATTATACACCCCTTTCTCTCTCATAAACCATTTTTATGAGTTCTTATTTCATGTTGTTATGCTGCCAAAATTGCACTACGATTTTCCAAGCCATTGTCACTATATAGTGAATACCATACCCATTTATCCATCAAGGGTATTAAACTTTATGAACATTTTATTACTAATTATAATGATTCATTTATGTATTACACATACCTTTATCTCGGAATAAATGATGATTGATTCCACGTTGTATGATCCATGTGGGACACTTATGAATGAAATGAAATGTTTAAGAAGGGTGCACCCTTATAGCACTCCTATGCATTGAGTAAAGTATAGTATTATGATACATCATGTGAAATGGGTATTTAATCATTCTAATTCAAGTGAAACGAGTTTTTACTCATGATTCATGTGCAATGAGGGTTTACTGATGCTCCATGTGTAATGATCCTTAGCCCATGCTGATTCCATGTTAAGTGTTGTTGCCACATTTCCATATTATGATTATCATGATTTATCATGAATTTATGTTTGTGCTTCCCTTTTTCTCCATTGATATGCCTATTGACTAACATTTATTGTATTCCTCATGTTATTCCACGTATATTCCCTTACTGGTCTTTACAGCTCACCATTTTCTTATGCATGTCCTTAGGTTATCCCATGCAAAGCTATGTTCGAGGGAATGTAGTTGTCATGTAAAGGAAGATTTCAATAAAGATGTTTTGGGTTTTATGTTCTAATATATTATGTAATGTTGCTAATCCCCAAATACACTATACCTATTGATCTTACATGTTGTATCTAGTGGAGATTTTATGTAATAAATCAGGTTTAAGTGTGTAATAAAAAAAGCAGGGTTGTTATAGTTGGTATCAGAGGATAGGTTTAGTTATTTTCGGGATTATGATTAGAAAACCCTATTGTCGACTTAGAGATAAGAATAAGAATAATAAAAACATCCCTATGTGTTGGTGAGTATTTAGTGAGTGGTTTATCAAGAAAATAAATCCCTATATGTATACGAGCGGGTAGAGGCGGCTCTGGCACAGATGTATCCTAGCTGTAAAACCTAAAAACACCACTTTGAGCTAGACTCGAACAGGAACTGGTGCACAACAACATGCCTTATTGCACTCTTGTTTACGACACTCTTGGGGGATATGCTTTGGTAAATTCACAACATAGTATGAACCCTTTTTAAGGGAATGAAAAAATACCTCTAAGATTATATGTTAGAAAATAGATCATGAATAGAATAGATTAAAGCCAATGGATTATTATGTTAAGGAAATAAAAGTTATTTATAAGTAATTAGTTTTTTCCTTGGATTAACCTTTATGTGTTACCCCTTTAATTTATTCCAGCCAATGGCCAGTAATAGGAGGACTTGGGCTAACAATCGATGTGATGATCATTGTGATGACTGTGCTAGTGAGATGCCCAATCTGATTGAAACGGGAATCACGAACATTGTCACACTTCTCTCTCAGTTAACTAAATAATTGAATAAAAACATGGTTCAAGAGGAATATTCAACACCCCCTCCCCCAAAGAAAGAAAAAGTCTCTATCAAGATCTACATGAGACAAAGTCCTCCTACTTTTAATGGATCATCTGATCCCTCAATCGCTAAACAATGGATCAACTCCATTGAAAAGATCTTCTCCCTCCTTCAATGTTTTGAACAAGATAAGTTTCTCCTGTATACTTATTGTATGGAGGATGAAGCTGATCAATGGTGGACATTGATCAAAAATACGAAGCCTAAGGGGGATATCGAGGCGTTGGAATGGATGGATTTCTGGAAGATGTGTTTTGATAAATATTTTATGTGCACCCTACGACTTAACATGGAAAGGGACTTCCTTGACCTAAAGAAAAAAGATGATGATTCTGTTGGAGAGTATAAGGAAAACATCATAGGCTCTCACGATACGCCTATGGCTTTGTCGTTACCCCCTAATGCAAGGTTGATAGCTTATTTGGTGGGCTAAAACATAGCCTTCAGAAAGCGTTGGCGATCCATGACTTCAATATATATGAGAAAATTGTTTGATGTTCCCTCAAGGTCGTAATAAAGATTGGAGAATCTCAGGGGTATTATGGGGATAAGATTCGTAAGGTGGACTTCAATTCTGGTGGTCTGATGGATAAATCCAACGGTGTTATGAAGATCCAGCACCCCACTGGACAAAGGTGCGGAACGAGGCACCCCAGAAATTACCAGAAGGGGATGAGGAAATTCTTTAGGTGTGGAAGAGTAGGGCACCTAGTTGTTAAATGCCTACTAGAAAAACCTTCGACTGTAATAGAGGAGAGGAAAGATTTTCTCAAACCTCAATGTGTTGTTCATTTCTAAAACTTCAAATAACCAGGGAATCTTGCAAATTAGTGCATAAGCCAAGGGTTTTCAGAGGCAACCAACAACCTCTAAGGCTGCAAGGGAGAGATTTTTCCATCACTACTTCCTAAGAGAACCCTAACAACAAAGTGGTGATAGGTACACTAGTTATTCATTCAAGAATATAAAACATACTTTTTGATTCAGTTTCTACACATTCTTTTATATCCCAAAAGATTAGTAGAACAATCCTAGACGCACCAAAAATCATGGAAGTAAATATGTTAGTTAATACGAGAAATGGGGAAATCATTGCATCATTGAATATAACCCCTCCCCTGTCATAATATATGGATTTAATTTCTGGACGAACCTCATCATACTTCCTCTGGTAGAATTTGATGCAATTCATGGCATGGATTGGATTTTCTTATATAGAGCCAACATAAATTACAATGAGATGGAAATCACTCTCCATGTGGAAAATCAAGCACTAATTTTCTACAAGTGCAAGGAAGAAGATGAATATTCTTTAGCTTCATAATCCCAAGAATGGATATTATTACCCTATTATAATTCTTATCTGGAATAGATTATTGAGTCTAAGGAGACAACCATCCATGAAGACAATCCTATTGTGAGGGAATTCGCTGAAGTGTTTCTCGAGGAATTGAATAGTCTTCCTCCTAGAAGAGATGTCTAATTCTCAATTGATCCTATATATGGGGTGTTTCCAATATCCAAGAGTCCATATAGAATGGCTATTGTGGAGCTTGAGGAGATAAAGAAACAACTACAAGAGAATCTAGATAAGGGGTTTAAATTCCCAAGTGCTTCACCATGGGGTGCACCAATCCTCTTTGTCAAGAATAAAGTTGTGTCAATGCGCCTTTGCATCGATTATCATGAGCTTAACAAAATCACAATAAAGAACAAGTATACTCTTACATGAATCAATAACATGTTTGATCACCTGCGTGGAGCACAATACTTCACCATGGTGGATTTGTGGTAGAGATATTATCAAGTAAGGGTGAAGAAGGAAGATACCCTCAAGACTGGTTTTCGTACAAGATATGAGCACTATGAATTTATATTAATTACTTTTGGACTCACTAATCCTCCAGAAATCTTCCTAGAGTAGATGAATATATTTTTGGGGATTACCTCAACAAATTTGTGGTAGTATTTATAGTTGATATTATGATATACTCCAAAATTAAGGAGGATCATGAGGAGAATCTAAATATTGTACTAGATAACATGAAAAAGGATAATCTCTATGAAAAGTACATCGAATGTGATTTCTTGTTGAAGGAGGTGTCATTATTGGTCCATATCATCACAAGAAATGGGATATCTATGGATCCCTCCAAAAAATATGCAATTGCGGAATGGACAAGGCCAACATCGATAACGGATATCCATAGCTTCTTGGGGTTAGTTGGATATTATCAACGATTTGTGAGAAATTTCTCACGATAGTCCTACCCTCTTACCAAGATAACTTAGAAGGGTGTAATGTTTTCATGGAGTGATGAATGTGAAGAAAGGTTCATGGAGTTAAAAAATAGGCTTATCACTACGTCCGTGTACACTTTACCCACAAGTGGTGATAATTTTGTTGTATTCAGTGATGCTTAGAGGAAGGGAACTGGATGTGTGTTGATGAAAAATGAAAAAGTAATTGCATATGCTTCAAGGAAATTTATGGTTCATGAGAAGAATTATCCAACACTTGATTTGGTGTTGGATGCGGTGATCTTCACTTTAAAAATTTTGTGGCATTATCTCTTTGGGGAGAAATGTGACATATATACGGACCTCAAAAGCCTCAAGTATATATTCACAAAGAAAGAGTTGAACTTGCGCCAAAAAAGATGGTTAAAGCTGATCATTGACTATGAATGCTCAATCCATTACCACCCTGGGAAAGTGAATAAGGTGGAAGATGTTTTAAGTATAAATGACCCAGAAATTCTATCATTGATAAGAATTGAGAAGGATCCAATCTTCTTAGACTTGATGAAGATGGACATGGGAGTCATAAAGAAGGGAACTTCATCAATCCTTTCACAAATGATTGCTCAACTGTATCATTTGGAAAATTTAAAGGATGATCAAAAGGATGATGTTGTAATTCAGAAGAAAGTGAAAGCTACCTGAAGAGGGAAATCCTAGGAGATCAATGTTAATGAAGAAGGAATTGTGAGATTTGGGAAAAAACTATGTGTTCCATCATGTTTAGAGCTAAAGAAGGAACTTTTGGATGATGTACATAGTTCAAATTTCTCTATTCACCTAGGAAACACAATGATGTATTGAGATCTCCAATAGGTTTATTGGTGGGATAATATGAAGAAGGAGATGACTAAATTTACATCAAAGTTCTTAGAGTGTCAGCAAGTGAAGTCTGAGAGAGATAGGTCAAAGGGTATGATGCAACTATTTCACATACCATCATGGAAATGGGAGAACATCACCATGGAATTTGTCACCGGACATCCAAAGACATCCAAAGGCAACAATTCAATATGGGTTGTTGTGGATCGTCTTACATAGTCTGCACAATTCATTGCAATTCAGGAAGATTTATCATTGGATCTACTGGCATGGATATACATCGAGGATGTGCTATGGCTACATGGAGTGCTACTATCTATTGTATCTGACCGAGATCCAAGATTCAACTCAATGTTTTGGAAGAGTCTTCAATATGATCTGGATACTAAACTGAAATTCAATACGGCCTATCATCCTCAAACTGATGGAAAATCTGAGAGAACAATTCAAACACTGGAGGATATGTTAAGATCATGTTATATGGACTTCAAAGGATGGTGATACCAACATCTTCCACTAGTTGAATTCTCCTACAATAACAGTTTCCACTCGAGCATTCGAATGTCACCTTATGAAGACTTGTATGGGAAGAGGTGCAGAACACCAGCATATTGGGATGAAGTCAGTGAATGTAAGATGCATAGACTAGAAATGGTCGAATAAATGGTGGAGAAGGTGAAAACCATTCAGCAGCATATCAAGGTAGTCCATAGACAATAGAAGTGTTATGAAAGTAACCATCGATGAGACCTTGAAAATAATGTTGGATACATGGTATTTCTATGCATATCTCCATATAAGAAGGTCATTAAGTTTCAAAATAAAGGGATGTTATGTCCTAGGTACATCGGCCCCTACGAGATTCTTGATCGTGCTGGGGTCATGGCCTATTAACTAACACATCCATCTAACATGGCCAAAGTACCTGATGTCTTTCATGTATCCATCTTATAGAAGTACATACCATACCCTTCACATGTACTCTCTTCAGAGGTAGTATAACTAGAGGATGATCTTTCTTACGAGGAGAAACCAGTGAAGATACTAGATCACAAAGAAAAAGTTCTATGAAATAAGAAAATGACCCTCGTCAAGGTGTTGTAGTGAAACCTCATGTTTGAATAAGTGATGTGGCAATTAGATGAAGTGATGAAGCAGAGTTACCCTTATTTTTTTGGAAAAATAAAAATTTTGAGGGAAAATTTTTTTAAGGGGGAAGATTGTAACGACCCAAACATTCATTAATGGAAATTCCTCTTGATCAAATTAAATGTCTTATTATGGTTATATAATATGTTAACTTCCTTGGTTTTATGTTTCTGGATTTTAAAATCTTTTTATGAATTGTGATTTTTGCTAATATAGTCGTTGAATAGTGATCACATTATTAGTATTAATATAGGGCTTTAACAAATCCAATTTACTCAGAAAAAGGATGTGATAACATCAACCAGTAGACTTGACCCGTACAAAGCCCATTTTTCGGAGCTCAAAAAGGATGTGGCATCATTGGGTTTCACTCTTGACCAAGCCCAAGATGATCTTGAACATGTTAATCTTGAGCGGAATTGACTACGGGAGAAGAGGAAGTTAATAAAGATTACCACCCAAGCGAGGTAATCCGAGCCACCCCAAGAGTCTGTCACCATCACCCACCTTAACCTTCAGTACTATGCGAGTGTTATAAGGGGTTATGTAACAATAACCTATCACTATGACTATGTACATTTTTTTGTATAAAGAATGTTCATTCATTATATTATTGTTACTTTGTAAATAGTTTTTCTAGTACAAATCGTATTTTTGTAAATATACAACTAAGAAATCCATTTTGATGAATTAATGGATTTTTGACATAAATAATATTTTAATAAAATATTATTATTAAATTACTATTTATTATATATAAATTATGATATAATTTTATGAATGCAATTGAAATTTTTATTAAGGTTTGAAAGCTATTTTTGTCAAAACCCATGAATTATTGGTAAATGTAAATTTTTATTTTAAAAGTAAAAATTCACATATTTATAAAATTATTTATATATAATGAATATTATTTTTTGAATTAGGATGTTAAAATTATCCATTGTATAATTTTACATTATTTTCTGACACAGTCAAATTTTTTGGTAAAAATTAAAATACTATTTAAATATATAATGTGTTTTATGATATCATAATGACCATATAATGATGTAATAAAATAATATAGACATTATGTTCGGCCAATATATGTTATACCATTAAAATAATGTGATTTTGGGTTTTTTTGATTTATTTTACAATGCTTTAGGGGATCCTTTAAGGCTTATAAAACATTTTGTCTTTTTAAATTTTTTTCTATTAGGGTGTGACTCACATCCAAATAAGCAACCCTATTATATTAATAATTTTGGCCATTGGCCATAAAAATATTTTTTTCACTCCCCTTTTACAAAAACCTTGGTGAAAAACCATGTGATGGTTTGTGCTTTGGATTAGTTTAATGTGAGGTGTCCCCCACCTAAATAATAAAGAATTCCCTCTCCTTTTCTATATAAACCCACCCAAGATCCCACTTTTTCTTCACAAAAAGACTTTGGAGTTCATCCAACCCCTACCCTCCTCTCTCTATAATCCTCCTAAGGTGCCCCAAGCACCCAATAATCCTCTCTCAAGCCTCTCCTAAGCCTTTGGGATCACACTTCCAAGTAACAGATTTCTTCCTTTCTCATTTGTGTCCAATTTTCATAAAGTTATTATGCCATTTTGTTTTGAATTAAAAATTTTGGGGTATGATTTTTCACCTCCACCATACTGCCCTATTTATGTTTGGATGATGGGATACCCATTTCTCTCTCATTAATGCTTCCCATGTACACCCGTTACAATGCCGAAATTCTGAGATGGATTTCTCTCTCCTCTTTTACATCCAAGTACTTGTTTTAAATTATGCATCTTAATTCCATTAAGTTTGTTGGGACATTTATCTATGTGACTCCCATACTTTCAATTACATTTAAATATGATGATACAACCCTTTCTCTCTCATCAACCATTTTTATGAGTTCTTATTTCATGCCGTTATGCTGCAGAAATTGCACTACGGTTTTTCAAGCCAATGTCATTGTGTAGTGAATACCATGCCCATTTTTCTATCAAGGGTATTCACCTTTATGAACATTTACTTATTTATTATAATGCTTCATCTATGTATTTAAAATCCCTTTATCTTGGAATAATGGATGATGATTGATTCCATGTTGTATGATTTATGTGGAACACTTATGCATGAAATGAAATGCTTTAGAAGGGTGTGACCTTATAGAACTCCAATGCATTGTGTAAAGTATATTATCATGATTCATCATGTGAAATGGGTGATAAATCATGCTAATTTAAGGGAAATGAGGTTTTACTCATGTTTCATGTGCAATGAGGGTTTACTCATGCTCCATGTTCAATGAGCCTTGGCTGATGCTAATTCTAGGTTAAGTGTTGTTGCCACATTTCCATGTTATGATTATCATGAATTATCATGCCATTAAGTTCACGTTTCTCTTGTTATACATTGAAAATACTCTTGCTTAAAATTTATTGTATTCCTCATGTTATTCCATGTTTATTCCCTTACTGGGATTTATAGCTCACTCTTTTCTTATGCATGTCCTCAGGTTATCCCATGAAATGCTTGATATGAGGGAATGTAGTGGTCATGTAAATGAAGTTTTCAATAAAGATGTTTTGTATTTTATGTTATAAGATGTTATGTAATGTTCCTAAGCCCCAATGATACCAGACTTCTTGATCTTCCACGTTGTATTAAGTGAAGAGTATATGTAATAAATCAAGTTTAAGTGTTTAATTAAAAAGCACCGTGGTTATAATTCACCAACTATTTCTATGTGGACGTGTCTTTGGATAGTGTCATTGCACAGTTGGCATAGGGTTATCTAATCTTTTTGTCTTTACCGTGTAGTTCATTAATGATGTTGAATTTACCAAACTTCCCCTCCCTCCATTTCTTCTTTCCCCACTTTTTCTTCTCCTATTGTTTTCACCACTAGCAGTCATGGATCTCTTCCTATCCCTCTCATTTGTTCCCTTGTAAATTCCATGATTGAGTTTCATTTTGGAAAATTTCATGTGCATTGGAAGCGTATTAGTATTTCCTTGAATTCACCTACTTCATTCCTTCTTTTATTTCAATGTTTTGAATGTTATTTCCATTTTAACTATTTTTCCCTATTTTTAGGGGTTTGGAAAAAATTCATGATTTAATTAATTCAGGTTCATAATAGAGGCCATGATTCGATGAGTTGACACCTACACTCCTGGTGTTGGTAGTTCATAGATTTATCCACAAGTATACATGTTATGTGGGATGTATACCAAAATATTCACATGTATGTTTTATGAGGGAAAACATTAACTGTTTTAATTATTTTTAACTCATAATTAATTTTTCTTAGGATGTGATTTTGGGAATTTTCTATCATATTTAAATATTCTATGATGGGTTTTTTTGTTGGTTGGAAAGGTTATGATGATATTTAACTTTTTAAAATTATTAAAATTATGATACGACTACATGTGGTCAGTGGGATCATGAGTGGCATGGAATGAGGGATTAAGTTGATTTTGATCGTTGGAAATGAGATGTTGAGGTTCATTTGGATGCGGGTGTGGCTCAAGATATGTGGGGTTGTGATGACCATAAAAAATTTAGAATATATAATTGTTAGGATGAGTTGTATGGTGATAAACATACAATTGATGTGTGACCTAGTCCAAATGTGGAAACAAGGATGTTATTTTTTGTGGTTTTTGTATTTTTGGTCATTTCTTCCCACTACTGTTGGCCGACAATGTTGTTAGAGTCATGCGCACAAATATAGGACTCATTTGAGTTGGTGTTGACCATTTTTTGTGGGTGACAACCTCAATAGATTGAGAATAATAGTGATGGTGAAGAACATATATTATAGGGGTGTTTCTCACTGAATAAATCTTTGGATGATGGTGAGGGTAAAAAATATCTGGGGGTTGAGTCTCACTGTGGCATTGATGGATGAAGGGCCAAGATTATTAGAGGACATATTATTCCATGCCTTGAGATGTCTGGTTGTTGAGATAACTATTTTATATTATTCAATAGAGGACAAATATCACTATTCCGTTTTGTGTGTGGATGTTGAGCCAATAGTGATTTATTATTCATTGGAGAAATGATATCACCATGCCTTGGGACATTGACATGTTGAGTTGACAAGGATTCAATGAAAAAATGTCTAAGGGACTTGTGATGTATTTTTGGGAGTTTCATTGGTATTGTGGTTGTACTTTGTGTGACGTTACATTTGGTATTGGTTAGAATGAGGTGTAAAATGAAATTTATGTGAATGTGATACCAAGTTATTTTTGGCATTAATGTTCTTGGATATATAATTCCACTCAGGAAATGGATGAGGTAAGTAAACTTATCCTTATGACTATTAAACATGTTTAATGTGGGTTATATAATATATTCATGGATTCAGTTTCTATTTATCTTATGTTTGAATAAAATTTTATAAACATTGATGTGAGATAAGAACATGTTTTTTGGTGGAATACTGAGTTCATACTCACACCCTCCTTGGTCCCTATTGACTCTCCTTTCCGTCACATAGTCTAATGACTGAAAAAAGGGAAATAACTTAGTCCAAAGTGATTCATCCTTTGAAAAAACATCAAAAATCGACAAAGGTATGAACAAGGAGAACATTTCCCATAGGCCGCGCAAGTTCCCTCATGGTCGTGCAAGTACACTTGCGCACCACCTAGTGGTCATGCAAGTCTACTTGCGTGATGCCTTATGGTCGCGCAAGTGACTTGCGCGACCTAAGTGATAACCGCCCGAGGTCTTCTCCTACCTATAAATAGACCCTGTGGGCCCCCCATTTAGAGAGGATTTTTTTCCAGAAACTTAGATTTGAGCTCCCGATGCCCTAATATCTTCTCAAATCTTCTGAAACACTTCTAAGGTAATTTATTACCTAGAACAGAAGATCTAAAGAGGGGTAAGAAGGCCTAAGTGTTGAAACTCATCAACACTTGCGTTCTTGAGTGGCCAGCCCTTAAGGGAAAAGGGCCACACTTGCGCGCCGCCTTACTCCTTCAATAGATATTGCGCGCCCCTCTCCTAGAAGAACCTCAAGAGGATTCTAAAGGCTTTAATGAAGAGTCGCTCAAGTATTACCTTGATGATTAACTGTCGTGCAAGTACAACATGTTTCATGCAGGCATATACCTGCACAACCAAAACTTGCGCGCCCACGCAGTACCTGCGCGCCTACTAGGACTTGCGTGCCCCTACCTTTTTGGGTGCCTTTCTTGACCATTTCACCTCTCTTAATCCATTACACCTTTCCTATTCAAGATTCAGTCTTCAAGACACTCTTTAAATCCATTTTATGGCATGATTTCTTGATTTTACTTCCTTATATGAAAGGAAATTTGTGGAATATCTCTCAAAACCTAGTGATTTATACATCTTTATGTCACTAAAGATTGAGATTTCATTCATTCAACCTCATCCTTTAAGATGAGAGAATCCTTAACATGGGTCTCCTTTTTAGGAATAATCCCCAGTCATAAGTCCCTTAATTGTTGGGCATCCTCTTAGGAGTAAGCCCCAGATCCCCTAACCTGGGATTCCTTTTTAGGAGTAAGCCCCAGTCTCAAATATGGGCATCTTCCTTAGGAGTAAGCCCCAATTCTTAAAGTTCCCAAATCTGGGAATCCTCTTTAGGAGTAAGCCCCAAGTCCCTCAATTTTTTGGGCATCCTATTTAGGAATAATCCCCAGATCCCTTAACCTAGGCCTCCTTTTCTGGAATAAACCCCAGTCATAATCCTTTAGCCTGGGCTTCCTTTTCAGGAGTAAGCCCCAGTCTCAAATATGGGCATCTTCTTTAGGAGTAAGCCCCAATTCTTAAAGTTCCCAAATCTAGGCATCCTCTTTAGGAGTAAGACCCAAGTCCCTTAATTTTTGGGCATCCTCTTAGGAGTAAGCCCCAGATCCCCTAACCTGGGCTTCCTTTTTCAGGAGTAAGCCCCAGTCTCAAGCTTGGGAATCTTCCTTAGGAGTAAGCCCCAATTCTTAAAATTCCCAAATCTGGGCATCCTCCTTAGGAGTAAGCCTCAAAACTTAATCCTTAACCAGGGCCTCCATTTCAGGAGTAAGCCCCAGTCTCAAACCCGGGCCTCCTTTTCAGGAATAAGCCCCAGTCATAATCCTCTTAACCAGTCCTAATTTACCTTTGATCTGGGATTCCTTTTTAGGAGTAAAACCCAATCATAAGTCTTCTCCTAATTTGGGACTCCTTTTCCCGAGTAAGCCCCAAGTTAGAGTATTCAAAATCTCCATGAATCACATATACCTTTATGGACCCGGTTCCTGGATTTCTTCTCTAAAGTAAATCCTAAACCTTCATTTATCTGGGCAGTCATACATACATAATCCCCACATTATTTCTTATGATTGCATCTTTCATGGCACAATTGTCTAATTTTTACCAATACCTCTTGTTTCTTACACCAAGCATGACTCACATAAGCTTAGAGTGTAAAAGTAATTGTGACATCCTTCTTTGAGCCATCAATTATAAACATCATACTCCCTTACTCGAACTACGTGGGTTCTGATTCCTTTTCTAAACAAAGGATACGTAGGTAGCCCGTCTACAGGTTCGATCCCAACTCTAAAATAATCCATGTCCTTCTGAATGACAATAAACTTCAAGTTCCCCACTGAGTGGCTTTAAAACCAGCATGGTCATCATAATGACCAAGAAACTTCTGTATAAATGTGTCGAAGGGTACCATTGACCAAGAATCTCTAATAAATACAGATAATTCTCTATCAATTATGAACCTCGAATACATACAAAAGATTCTCTAAATTTCTTACATATTTAATCATTGATTGTCAGATCTGAAGGAAATATCATTTTATACTTGGTAATGTAATAAGGATTCACGAACGTAACTTAAATCTACAAAGGGAGTCCCGGAGTAGACAATAATTCACCTCAAAAAGGTGTGATGAGTCCGACCTCCCATCCTATCGACCAATGAAAATTCCTAAGCCTCATCAGTCCACAAACTAATGAGAACCTACCTTTGGAAAGTAGGTCCGAATGTATGTGGAATCATTGGATGTTTCTAGTTCTATGAAGAAACCCGTTAGAAACCGATCGGAACATTTGAACCTCCCATCAAGTCGGTCATCCACGGATTTTGAGGGAAACAATCCCTTAAGGATTTTTGTGGAATTTGTGATTTTGTGATCGATCCGCAAATTCATATTTTTTCCTAGGACATTTAGATGAGGGTTGTACATGTGCAGGGGAAGTATGGTGGATGGAAAATGGTGTTTTTTATATAATTATATAGTTTCTTTTTGGATTTTCAGTATATTATAATTAGATCATCCATAGGTGAACTTGAATTCCTATTTCTGTATTGCATTCTGATATGTGTACTTTTTATGATATGTATGGTTATTTCATTCATCTTGTTATTATTGTTATCTATTATTTCTTCATATGATTTTGGTATTTATTCTTCTTTAGTGTTTTGTTATCATATGACCTTTACTATTATCATCACCATAGGTTATAGTATTCCCAACATCACAATATCAGAACCACTCTTTTAGTTTTTTACCTTTAGAATATGGGGATCCATGCATAATACCAAGTGGAATACCAACCTGAAGAATAAATTAAGTGGATCTTGAATCTACGAGATGTATGTGGCATCATCAGGGTTTATTTTCCTTTTAGGTCTTGATATTTCAGTTATGGTTGACCAGAGAGTAGGATCAATTCGAAATTAGGTGAGGAGATTGTGTTTGGGTTCATGAACCCCCATGCACAGGGGATAGACTAGGATTGTATGGGTGGGAAATTTATTTTATGATTTGCACTTTTATAATTGACTTATTTTGACCTTGAGTGGGGCACTTGGGTTTGATATTATTGAATTATGATATTTTGAACATTGAATCTGTATGGAAAGGGGGGAATATTTTGGAATCATTAGAGGTTCTTAGGCTAATAAAATGTTCATATATTATTGTGTTTTCCCTTAGGGACCTAGAATTTTCTAAGAGGGTTTGGGACGTTTAATATATTAATAAAAAGATAAATAAAATTTTCCAATATAGACTATTGGTTTCATTCTAGTAATTCCACCAACGTATACAATTACTTATTAGATCGTATGAAATTATATATGAATATGATATATATGGGATTGAATTTGATATGGGTATTTAGGAATAATGAAGGGGTGATCTATTTAAAAATTAAAAAAATATAAAAATTTTCTTCCTACATATCCTTTTTGTGTCATTATACAAAACATACCAATATTATCAGAATATGATATTCATGATATGTGATACCAGACACTGATATGGGTAGGTAAGGGTCTACTGATCCCTTCAAACGAAGTGGGTGGATTTCATCTAGTGTTATGATTGTTGGGGATTCAATGTTCTACATAATCATTTATAGTGGGATCACTATTGGTCAAACTTTCAAATAATCTCACAATGGCTCCATCATCTAAAACATGCTTTGGAAATTATGTAAAAATATTATTTGGTTACTTAGAGTTTCCATACTAGTGATTCGTAGGAATTCTCATTAATTTATAATGTGGGAGTTCATACCCATAAAACCCTTTTTAGGGAAATTTATTCCAACTACAATACTCCCTTATATAATTAAGACATGTTTGAAAACTTCTTCCTAATACCAATACATGAAAAGCATCCGTAATAAAATGGTAATAGGTTATGTCTCTTTATATACAGAGAAAATGGGGTACTGTTATTGTCGAATCCATCTGTATGTATCTTAGGATCTTTATCCACTTCAATTTTTGGGTATCTATTTTATGTTGAAGTTATATAACTAGGAACTCCAATGATTTCTCTTGTCCGTAGTGGTGGATTATATTTATAGGATAGGATTGACCCATTCTGAGGTGTCCTATGTATTCTGTTATATAATTGAAATCAAATCCCACATAATTATTTAAACCCATGTGTTTTAACGTCATTAAGAAAGGACACATATGTGGGCACTTGGAAACTGAATGTTTAGCTCTATCCTTTGGGAGGCATCCTTTGTATCATCGTTACTGAAGGAATTATATTTTCCATAGTGCATTCAAAACCTTAGGAATTCCCATAAGTTGGAGGCCACTGTTGGATCTGTTGTTATATAATTTCACTAATTAGGGATTAAACACTGATGGTTACCTGGATGATGGAGATTCATGATTCCAACGATGTGCTTATTGCAACTCCCTAAGCCCATGTGAGCTGTTCATAGTGTGCTAAACAATGTATAATAAGTCGTCAGCCTCATTTCTTATCGATTGGTGTCTTATAGGGTGGGATATCTTGTTTAATTATTAATATAGAGATATGCCCCTTGGATGCTTCTTACATATCCTATTATTTTAGTAATTAGAGTCTTTATAGTTTATTGGCTTCTCAATCCACTGGAGGATGTGTAAGGATGATCAACCTATGGGAGATATGGGGTCATTATTATTGGAATGTTAGGTACATAGAAGGAATTATACTAAAGTGGAATACCATTATAGCTAGGTGCATAGGAAGGAATCTTATGTATCCTGTTTATGGATTGAATAAGATTAATCATTGTTTAATAAGTTGGTGAATACACACTGATTCAACCCTTATATGCAGTACATATCAAATTATTACATTGATAAAGGCTTACACTTTGTGGAATCCTTTATCTTTTCAGAACCTTATGATTTGAATGTTAGGATAATTAAAAATCCCTAATCCCACATAAGATATTATCTATGTGAGAAATGAGGTATATAAATTAATCAGTCTCACTACTTACGGATGTGGGACTTATGCACTAGGATAAACCTTTGGAGGTTTGATATTGAACTTGATACATAGAATTCATCCTACGAATCCTGGTTATGGTAGGAATCATAGGTTCTATAGATCAGAAAGTCATAGAATACACATTGAGTCTTCCCTTACATACTGGACATGTCATACTATTCCACTAATTGAGGATTACAAGTTGATGTTTCCCTTCATGGAGGCTGGACAAGGTTTTCAATTCCTGGGATGCTTGTTTGGCCTAATTTTCATGTCTCCCAACGTCAAATTATTTTCTTCCTAACATGCCTTTATTTTCTTCTAGATATGTTTGAGGATGTCTTCCTAACATGTCCAAATACAATCTCATTATCCAGTTGGATTTTTCAAGGGACATCCCATAACCTGGATAGCATGTATAGAGGCCGTTGCATGCTCCAACTTATTTACCCTCAAATCTATCACATTATCTCGGGTGACATACTTGTATAGAATCAGATAATCATTCTAACATGCATTAATGTCATTGAAAAATCTATATTACATACTTGTGTGGTGTTCCTAGAGACAATGTGACATTTCTAGTGGGTTTCACATGTCTTGACATGTTTTCCCATGTGTCATCATGAATATCGGATGACATATCTATGGGGATGTCATAAGATCCAATTAACAAAATCAAAGAGTGTCATGATATATAGATGGAATATCTTAAGGATGTCATTAGATTATGTTGGTATATCATAATCCTATGCCGATACATAGCTGACATACACAGGTCTCGTTGTATGATTTGGGTGATACATCAAGAGGTCATCACAAGTTATGTATGGAAAAACTATAGGGTTTCATGATACATTGGTGGTTTTCCTAGAGGTCTCCATATGACTTTATCTGACACATACAAGGGAATTCACATGATACAAATATTATATCAATGAATCATTACGTTACTGGTATGACATGTCATAGTGTTTTTCCATGACATGGATGGTTTATGTGTAGCATGTGAGGATCTATGTATATGTTCATGGAATTATTCTCTCATCTGTAAGTATTTGTTGCAGTCTTTTACTTAATATGACTTATATATATTTAGGGTTAATTTTTTTTGTGTCTCACATGAAGGATTAGGTATATGGTATGTCCTTCACATAAGATACCTGAAGTCCTATGTGGGATCTATGAGGGATCAAATTGAGTGCCTATACATGTCACATGATCTTTCGAGTTGGTTCCTCATATTTTATCAACCATAAAGAATTTATGATTATAATATCATATAATTCAAGAAATATTTTATTATTCGTGATTTTGATGATGTGAGGGTCTATGAAATGAATTTTTTGATGCTATGGTGGGTGATTTATAAGCCTCTCAACCCTGATTATTCGCTACTTTGTACCATGTTTATCATGGAAATTCATGTTGGAGGGGGTGGATAGATTTTAGGTCTTCTGTTTCACAAGGTCCTATAATTGGTCATTCTTGGGGTTTCGTATGATTTTTGATGACCGCGTGATCATCCCAAAAATTCACCATTTATAGGCTTACTGGTAATTTAAGGGGTCTTTTCGAATCATGTGGACATGCTGAGGGACTTCCATGCTCTTAGGATGACATGTCAAATCACTTTTGTGAGATCAGGAGACTTGATGAATAAATTATGTGTTATCTAAGATGAATTTTATTAACCATTCCCCAGAATAGTATGTCATTCCATGGGGTCTTTGTAAGATCAGGCCGTAATGAAAAGGGGATTGTGTGAGGTCTTGTGGAGTGCACATGTATTTCACATGATGTTTATGACTGCAAGAGGCCCCAGTCATTTCAATTTTAGTTCCTTAATTAATTTTTGTAGGATTAGGGATGTTGTAAGATTTATTCAGTTTTGTCATGGAAACACATTAAACCAAAAATTTTATACATATTTGACCTACAAAAGGTTTTATGGTGACGTGCAAGAATTGTCATGGAAAATTCCTTCTACTTATTATCTGTGTCAATGGGGAATTATGGGACTTCAATGGCATGGATGAATCCCTCTGTGTGAATAGAGTAACTCAAATGTGGGATCTAGTATGATACATGGGTTCATCACATGAGTTTTACATCCACAAAAGGCTCCCATTTTTTTGAAAATTTTCTACCAATTTTCAACATAATTTTTGGATGGCATGCTAGCCACCTACCGCCTCACAATTCACATGACACGAAAGTTCTATTCTGGAAACCTCCTTATGATAAATGATTTTATGGGATGAATTTATAAAGGATAAGTAAATTATAAAGGGGATTTATGGGTTCTTCCTTAGGTTATCCTGTATGTATGACTCCATTGGGTGACCATTGATGGTCTTGCAATCACATGCCTTCTCAGGGTTCATGTGATTTGGGATATTGTTTTACCATATTCATTTTCTTTTCCATTGTGGTAAAAATAATACTCGTATTCATGAATTTCATATGTTTTGATTTTTTCTATTCACATTTGGTTAGTTTCAACAAATTTCCCACTCATGAGTGATGTATGTAGGGACAATGTTTCACTTCTTAGGAATTTACATTACCACCTAAGTATTTGGTGCTGTTTCTAATTGGTATCTTGGGTGATGCTTGATCTCTTAGGGAATTTTTTGAATTCCAAAAAATTATCTCTAAATATGGGAGAAGAATTTTACTCATTCACTGGCTACCCCAATTCTCTGATCTCTTCTACCCTACCTCTATCATATAACCATTTCACATGATTCTTATGCAAGACTGATCCTAAGATCCATTCACAAGACCTTTCTTTAATAACTAATTCAAAAGATCTGTTTTTTTGAGTTTCTTATTTGAATCAATAATCAACTAAATTTTTGTAATTTTATGTAAATTGGGAATATGGATTTAGGGATACCCTTTAGAGTTTCTAAAGTTATTACGGATTGATTTCATGATACCTTTCGACTATTTTGAGGCACGCTTGACAAAGTCATGTTCACTAAATCATGATTTTTATGAGAATTAATTTCATTGCATGATTTTATATAAGTTTATATAGTCCATGAGATCTTCATTAATAGGGTGATACATGAATATTTTATATGATCACAAATTCTATGATGATTCATGTATTGCACATGAATTTGTGGGAATTTTATAACTTTTTCTCACAAGATTTTATTTTATGTTTCTAATTTATGACACACAATTTTTTTTCAGATGGTATCTGAATCTTGTGATAGTTTATCTACTATGGCTAATAAAATTGAAATATATTCTAGAAAACATAATATTTATAATCAAAATCACACGAATTATAAAAATAAGGTTATGAAATGACTTATTCTATATTAGATTTGAATTTATCCTTTATCAATCCAAATTCCTCTATACAAGTTTTGATTTCTGGATGACACATTCATTACTTCTTCATACTACAATATTCTATATTTTTGGGTGTAAAAAACTATTGATTGTATTTAGATGACAATTAAAATGAATTATGGACAATTCATATCACTATCTCATGGGTTGTATGATATGTTAGAAAACATTCCCTTGGGATTAGAAGGATATGATTTTTCTCACAAGCCCATCACTCAGATCTATTTGAGTATATTAATCTCTTATATGACCAATATTTTTATTCAATGAAACTCAAAATGGGTTCTTCTCTCTATTTTAATCTTTAATAATAAATGTTCATGTCTATTATAGGTTATGAAAAGCATTATAGAGTTTTCTAAATAGTTATATGTTATTCATCCTTATGAAGTAGAATGAATTTCCTAATTTTTTTAATCTATTTCTAGATCTTCGATGAGAAATGGTTAGTCATTGGTTTCGTTCCACCATGTCATTTAATTTATCCCATGTTAAGGTGGGAATCATCCTATCAGACATCTACCAAATGGGTGGGATACATCCTCTTGGAGATATTTACAAAGAGTTCCTTCCTATAGTAGATTTATAGGATGAAACATAGCATACATCATACCTAGTGAGGTCTATGCTCATAATTATGATATAAATGTCGATAAAGGAGATGAATATGTGATCACTTATCTCTTACAATGACTGGGTAAAATTTTTTGATTGTTACAACATAGATAATTGGACAGCTATATGCCCCATAGATGCCCTACATAATAGGTTCTTGATGGTTATGGTTCATATTTGGCAATTTATAATGTCAAGGATCATTATCCATGATGATATCAAGTCATTTCAGAGAACTTTCCAAGACTTAGGCCAGTGGTATTCATAATGGTGTTTATGAATTGGTGGATTTTCCCATCTAGGGACGCATATTCAAGATTCTGTATCAGTATTCTAGTGATGGAAATATGGTAATTAGAGGGAAACTGTCTTAATCTGGTTGTTTTGATCCTTTTCCACCTTGACTAAATCTTGGGCGACATTCATCAAGGAATAATATCCTATTGGATTATTGGTCTTTTAAAATATATATTTGGATGTATATGGGATCAATCATATTGAAAAAAATACTAAAATTACATCAAGAGCCATAGTTCCTTTTCTCTTTCCTTATTTATAAACATATATGAGGTTTGGGCTATGTCACTATGATCTGGTGAGGTTACTAAACTATACACAGCCAAGGGGGATTTTATTTTTCCATGGTCATATATTAAACCATTATATGGGAATTATATAATTTTTTTATTCACCAAAATATTGTTTTTTCAATGCCACAGTTATCGTATTATGGAAAATAAAAGGGGTCTTGAAGAATTATTTTGACAATCCAAGGGACTGCCATATTTACCAAATGACATGTATAAAGAATTTTATGTGACACAGATGCATTAGGAAAGGATTTCTTGTGATATCAAATGACTTATCTAAGAACATTCTTGATACAAGGATGGATTTACATGGATTATTCATGAGAACAGGACATCACTCCGATGGGATTTTGTGAGGTATTGCAGAGTGCAAGAGCATGTCCCATGATGTGTATGACAACAATAGGCTCCCTCCATTTCAATTTTACTTAAATATTTTATTTACAGATGGTGTGGGGATCTTGAGATATTATTTGAGTGACATTTAGGTAAATCCTTATCCTCATTAGTTATGTGTTAGGTGACCAACAAATGTTCTTATGGTGAGGTATGTTAATTTTTAGGGACAAACCCTTCTATTTATTTTTGAGCCAAAGGGGGAATGCCAAACTACCTAGACATGGTCAATGCCATCCCCATGTCTAGGGTGACAAGATAATGGGATTTATCTAGAATAATGAGAGTGTCATGTGTGTTTTACAACCACACGTGACTCTCTCATTTGGTTTATTTTCCCTCTTTTTTCAAAATGTTTTTGGATGGATTTTCAATGCATGTTACCTGAACATTTGTGTGACTTTGGTTCAAAAGCTTCCAAATGATAAATAATTTTATTGGATGCCTTTGAAAGAGTATAATGACTTTTTAAAGGAGCTCCTTGAGATATTCCATAAGTTATGCATTGCACATGTCTCCTTTTCCAGATCATTGAATGTCTTTTGGTTGCATGTCTTCTGGGGGTTCATGTGATCTGTTTGATTTTGACCACATTCTTCTCCATTTTAATTATGGAAAAAAATAACCCTATTCATTTATATCTTCCCTTAATAATTTTATCATTCTGATTTGGTTTCCATCAATGACCATAGGTCCAAATGATATAAGATATGGGTGTAATATGGACGTGTAAGGGTCGTAAGATGCACTGCATATTAAAAATTTATTTTTTGTATGTTTATATTGTTGTTGATAATATTGATCATGGTTTTTATTCTCAATTATGATACCACATAGATGAGAATTATTTTAGCATTATGATATATGAGATTTGGTGTCACTATAGTATGTAAAAAATGAGTGCCTTGATGGTTGAGTTGAGGCCCCTAAGACATGGGTTCATCGAGATCCATATATAGAGGTTCCGATATAGGCATGGTAGTTATAAATGATGGAATATTTTTCCCATGGAAATATGATAAGATTAGTGTGAGATTTATATGATTCATGTAGAGTATAAACGTTGGTGAATATGTATGTGGGTTATCCATGGATTATCTTATGTGGGAGTTACGGTCTCAGTACCCACCAAAGTTTCATGGTGAGGGTGGATCATTATGGAAAAGATCTAGATCGATTCAGTGAAGATGATATTCTACAAGATCAAGACACACACTTGTTAGTGGGTGAAATGAGAGACATATACTCATTATACATGAAAAAGAAAATGTGGGATTGGCAGTGGGGCTTCAGTTAGTCAGAAGAAGGGCCATGGGGATTCTTAGTAGGGTAGTAAGGCGAGATATTCAATAGAACCACTAAGGAGTGGGTTGTCTATAGTTTTCTTTATGTGTGAGAAATTAGGTCTTGTACAGTCCAAATATGAGAAAGATCTAAAGGAATTCGAGGCATGATGCCAGATAAGGCACATGGTGAGGTTCTATATGAAGGCTTATTAGAAATCTAGTAGTCAATGACCAAGTCAAACTCCAGGATCTAAGGTAGGAATGTGAGGGATACCCTGATATAGTATTGGAGATTATATATTATGTGTAGGTAATTTTAGAGATATATACATATTATTGGGGTCATTGGAAGGTAGTCGGTGCATCTTTATATGGAAGACAAGCCTCTGGTAGTCAGTCATTAGGCTAAGTATATGTTTGAGATATAAGAGTTTGAGCAGGTCAGGTAGTCGATGAAGGAAAGAAGAAAATCATGATTATGATGTGTCATTTTATTGGATTTTATGGATATGTTTTCATGAGATTAATGTGTTGTAATTTAACTAACCAGAGACTAGTTACGATGTGTGCATCAGGTGCGATGTTTAATTTGTTTCTTATGAATATGTATGAGGAATTTTATATAAATTCATATATTGATATATATATATATATATATCTCTCTGTGTGTGTAATATAGGGTTTTTGAGAACTAGTGTGATTCATTCCTTTTGATCATTGGTTTCAATGTGAGATCCCATGGGAATCATAGACGAACTAAGAAGGATTGACCATTAAATGTGATGTAGTAATTATTGGGAATCAACATTGATGTGGAAATTTTGGTTTAAAGTATGAAACAATAATTAATTAAGGAACTGATGAATTGTAGAAATTATAGTAGGTCATGTGGGGATACTTATGTCTATGGGGTGGTTGGGTAGGTCCATCAAACAAAATTCAGTTGGGTAGCAACAAGGTATGTCATTCCTTAGTTGGGGAGCACTATTAGAGTTATTGAATGGTGACAAAACATCCAGGGTAGATTGGGAGTTGTCTATGAGATAGGTATATTTGTTACCATCTCCACATGAAACCTCAAAGCTCAAGGATAATCTATTGTGGTGTGAGGAGGCTATAATGTCCAGTGACTTTGAACAGGTCAAATTTACAAATATTTTTAAATTTTATGTTCTGTGGATGGGACTACATTTAAATTTGATTTGATAGAAAAATTGTTTGTATTTTAACACATTATTATATTGATTTTTAAACATGTGTTAGGGACCAATAAGTGTCTCATAGTTCTAGTTTATTTTTGAAACCATTAGGCTTTGAGAAATAAAGTCAAATAGATAAAACAATGAGTTTCTAGTTATTAAATTGTTAATACTAACAGTACAACCCAAAACATGCATCAAATTTGAATTAGGGATCGGTTAGTCAAAATGTGTGGGTAGAGTCCCATTTACTTGTGTGAAACCTATAGCTTTACCATAGGTCATTTGTATAAGATACACATGATTTAAAAGACTATGTTCTACATCATACTATTTCTAGATGCATTTGGATAGTGGAACTACATGGTTGGTCCATGGTTAGCTAAACTATGTAACCTAACTAGGAGGTTTATTAAATATTGAGAATTTTCCAAACATAACTCCCTTAGATTTATTCATTCTTCACATTTATTTCACCCATTTTTTATTCCACCCACAACCATGGAGAACCACCCCTCCCTCTCATAGGTTCCCATGGAACTTCTTTATTTGAGCTATGATTTTAGTGTCATTAAGTGCATTATAATCACAGTGGTAATATATTAAATCTTCTTTATTCCATTCTTCATTCTTCTCACTATTTTTAATTCTATTTAAATCTAATCTATTTTACCAAATTTTCTAGGCATTTTTCTTGAGTCTATATTTATCTCATATTGGATTGGATTAGTAGTTGATATACGATAAGTGAGGACATACAATAAAGTGTAGGTGGTTCGTAGATTTTGTTTCGTTTATTCACATTCTATGATAATTTTCCAAGATAATCATATTTTGGTTATCTAGTTGAAATACATAATAAATTAATGATTTTTTCTCAATAATAATTTATTTTTGTGATGATATGTCGATGGGTATGCTCAAGCCTATATAAATGTGTTAAACTAGGTATGGGTGATATTGTTAGTTATGTAGTCTATGTTGATTATTTAAAATGATTAAATTTGGAAATGAGTTCATGAGATCTGTGGGAACATTATTGGAATAGTTGGAAGTATTAAGTTGATGTTGATCACTAAGAATGAGACAATGTAGTCCATATTGATGAGGGTGTGTCCCGAAATATGTGGAATGGTGTGATTATCAGGAATTAAAACAACGTGATTGTTGGGTTTAGGCAGATGTTGATGACCATACCATGAATTGGTGACTAGGTTTTCATGTGGGAACGAAACTACCAACTAGTGTGTATTATGTATGGATGTTTATTTTCTCTCATTATTGTTGGATGAAGATGACATTGGAGTCATGTGAAAAACCATAGGACTCAGTTGAGGTGTTGTTTACTACTGATTATAGGTGTAGGCCTCAGTAGATTAATCAACATTCAGGATGGTTTTTACCATTAGTTATTGAAGAAGTGATCATCGTAAAAATCCAAGCCTATTGATGTGTGATACCATTGTGGGGGTAGAGGATCAATGTGACAATAATTATTGATGGGAAAGGATTCTTAGAGGACATTTTTCACCATGCATTGGGATGTCTAGACGTTGTGATTATAGAGATTTATCATTCATTAGAGTATGGTTTTTGCCATGCCTTGGGGCATGGAGAGTTCAGTCGATGGTGATTTATTATTCAATATAGAATGTATGTATACATGCCTTATAAATTCAGGATGTTTAGCCAATGGGTATTTGATTAAAAGAAGTCTAAGGTACCTGTGAAATATTTGTTGGATGTGTTATTGGGATGATGTTTGTACTCTATGTGAGGTTACATATATATTGGTTGGCATAAGGTGTTGGTTGAAATGTTTTTGGATGAGATTCAAAGGTCATTACGACATGGCTCACCGTGGATTTATTATTCCACTCTGATATTAGCCAATGTAGATAAACCATCCCTTTTGGATATTGATCTTGAGTAAAGAAGATTGTGTATAATAAGAATGGGTGAATTTTCTATTGATATAATGTATGTATACTATTGTATAAATATAGATGTATTATAGTAACATGTTAGTGGTGGTTAACATAGATCATACTCACACCATACATTTCCCCTTAAGAACATGTGTAGTCTTTATTGTTTTGAGGTTGGGTTAGGGATCATGATCATGTTCTTGACCATAGAGATTTGGGATGCACAGGTGAATGGGATGGATGGCAGATAGAACATGGTTGTTCTTAGATTCCAGAGAGACTTTCCTTTGTGATTTTTAGTAGATTATAATGTAACCATCAATGAAATATTTTTCATTTCTATTCATTTATTACTAGATGACATGTCTACTTTATATGATATGTATTTCTATTTATTTCATCTTATTGTACTGGTTATCTATTATTTCTTCTCGTAATATTGGTATATATTATTATTATTTGGGGTTTTATTTTCTTATAAACATTATTATTATCATCACCAAATTATATATTCTCCCAATCATCACCTAATAATACCCTTGAAACTAGTAGACAGCCTTCGGCATACATGGAAGTGCACCTAAGACCCAGTTGGCCTCCGACCTAGAGCACTGATTAAGTGTCTCCCTAGTCAAGGAACTATATTCAGGGTACTAAGAAAAATAGGATTGGATAAATGGACATATTATAAACTATTATAAGGAAATGTGATGTAATATTCCAAAGGAAATGATAGGGGTATTCATACATGAGGATATTGGTGTTTCTATATTAAAAATATAATATTTTATCATTTAGGACAATGATTTTTGAATTTGTGATGATCCTAAAGAACTTTTTGAATTTTTATAAAATCATTTATGATTATTTGATATTTATATCAAGAAAAAAATATTGGTACCACTTAACCTCTCAATAAAATAAAAAGAAGAAAAAATGGTTTTCCATTATGATAAAATATAATTTAGGTCCCAGAATATAAAATATTGGTTTCCATAATCAATTTTATTTTTATAAATTAATCAATTTTCACCATAGATAATTATTTCTGTCAATGAAATATTTTTATAATTTTTTTCTTTCATTCTCATATCATTATAATGTTATAAAATTAGTAGAATTTTTAAAAACTGATTTTTTATTCACTAAAAATGATATTTTTGAAAAAATTCCCAAAAATTTACTATCTTCTAAATTTGGAGTTTTGATTCCAAAAATAAAATTATTATTTTTTCAAATAATTAGAAATCATTTACTAAATAGACTTTTAAATTAAAACATAAATTATAATAATAAATTTTATTAAAAATGAATTTAAAACTATTAAGTGTTATTAATATTATTTGATATAAATTATTAATTTAGATGAGTGTCAGTCTATATTTTTATATTGAATAAAATTATTAGAATAATCTTGAAAAGTTATCAATTTATTTTGTTATGCTTAAATCATTCAAAAAAAATATTTCTTTTAAAATTTAGTTATTTATTATGTATTATTAATTATATGATTCCATAAATCTTATGAATTAGTCAACACATTTTCATTAAATAAAATATTTCAAATATATTTTAAAATTAATTCTAAATAAACAATGTTAACATATATAAAATTTATTACACTAATGAAAACATGTTTTTATCATCCCCACCTTCACATACCTCAAAATTATTTTTTAAATAAAAACCAATTTTTAGGCTTAATGGGAAATTTAACATAAATATTAAAATACAAACCACTACTAAAAAATTACAAAACTCTAAAAGGCCCACAATTGATGATTCATAAATCAAAATTCAAAACGAGATCCATGTTTTCTGATGAATAACTAGAGCTAGAAAACCCTTCCAATCAATTGCACACTCAGTAGCCTAGACCACGTTCTAAAGGCTTATATCATCATTATCTCACAAAACCACCAATATTTATGTCGATAAACCCATAACCACATTCATAGGTACCCCATTAATTTTGGTTCCATATAATAATCCTACACAAACAATAGAATTGAAAACCTCTATACTATATCCAATATTAAAACACTTATAAAAATAAAAAAAATTACAATCAGGTCCACATAAAGAAAATTACAACACCATAACATGAAGGGAACCCCCAAGGTGAACCACCACTGAACAAACCAAATTATATAAATCATAAAAATGACCAATTTATCACAAATAAAATATTTTTGAAATTCCATCACATAGTACCATTGTAATGACAATAAATTATATATATATATATATATAATTCCCTTCATTGTTGAAATAAATTTCCTATTATGTATTATGGTTATAAAAAATAAATTCATTTATTTGTTTTTATTATACATAATTAGATTTAAATGATTTATATGCATCATAACTATTAATAATATAGATTTGGAATATTAGTCATATGATTATTATAAATATAGGGTTATGATAAATCCAATTGACACTAACAAAAGCCTCACTGATCTTAACCAATATATTCATACCCTATTAAGACCATATATTTGAGATTATGAGGGAGATTGAATCACTAGTACTGCAAAATGACTAATCCCATGATTATATCCAATAAATAAATCACGAGTGAAACTATTTATGTGAGATTTTTGAGCTCATCAAGATCACATCCCAAACCATGTATGCCAAACCACCCCATTAAAGTCTCACAATCACACACATTACCCTTAGGTAATTTCCTTGTGAAATAACGAGATATGTATCATGTACCGAATAATAGTAATATGTTTACTTTATTCTCAATAGAATAAAGATTATATTTACTTCTTATTTTTGATACTTTATAAATGTTTGGGATTTTGATATGGTAAGACATAACCGGTATTTTAGGGCAGTATGAGATTTCAATAAAGATATCCCCTTATATAAATTTTCTAATTTTAAAAATAAATTTTAATTTCATAAAATAATATTATTAAATAATTTTTAATAAATATAAATGATAATATAATTTTCATGAAATCAAATTTATTTATGTCTAATGGTTTGAAAACTGTTTTTATAAAAAAACCCAACACATCACTATAAATGTGTATTCTTATTTAAAAAGTTAAAATTCATATATCAAGAAAATTATTTTGAGAAATTAAGTATTAGTTTTGGAATTAAAAGTTCAAAATTATCTGGTAGTTGATTTTTTATAATTTTTTTAGACAGATAAATTTGCTGGTAAAAATTGAATATGGTATAAAAATATATTATGTATTGTGATATAATAGTGACTCAAATGTGATGTAATAAATGATAAGAACGGTATAAAAAACCAAATATATTATTTCCATTAAATTAATGTAATTTTTATGTCATTTGATAAATTTTACAAATCTTTTAGGAATCCTCTAAAACCTATATTATATTTTATGTTTTTTGAAACCATTTCTTTAATAACATGACTGACTTCAACATCACCAAATGTAATCTTTTATTATGTTCATCCATTGAACATATAAAATAATTAAAACAAATTATATTTGTTCGAAACCTAGGAGAAACAGTGATATTATCTAATTTTATGATTTCTTTATTATACTGAGTCCAAAACCTTTTTTTGGGAAATAATAATGAACTCCCCTCTCCTTTTATATACAAAACGGCACATGACTCGAGTCCCCTGAACTCTAATTCATTGTATCACATATATAATCTTTCCTACCCTCCAAATATTACTCCCATGGTTCCCCCAATCTATTAAGAAGCTCCTCCCAAACATTTTCAATCACCCTCCACATGTAAGAGAGATAGTTCTCATTGCTTTTCAATTAAATAACATTCTTCATTTTATTCATTTTATTTCCATTTAATAATGTTTGGATATGTTTTTATATAACCATATTACAACCATTTTGATTTAAAAATATCTATATAACCATTTAGAGGTCATTAAACCACTTTATAAACCTTTAAGTACTACCATTATGCTGTAGAAATTTCACTATGATTTTCTTATTATAATTATTTGGATTGGGAATACCATCACTATTTACACTCAAGGGTATTCACCTATTAATATTATAATTTTTAAATTGGATACTACCATGTATATATTCCTCAATACATGATCATGTGATTAAATATGATGAAATATGATCCTATGTTGAATAATCAGAGTGGGACTCTTATATATGTACATGATAAGAATGTGATTGGTGTGCCAAAAATTATATAGCACTCTGATTCATTGGATATATTTTGGACTAATGAGATGTAATTTACGGGGATATGGAGTGAACTTAATCCATTATGGGACTTTTACCACCATCTTATGACATCCTGACAGTTATCCTTTACCAATGTTTATGATATCATATTTAATGTTATTTCCAATTTTTTTTGTTTCATTTAGGATATCATGTTATATCATGCCTCTTTTTTTTCAATTTATGATTATCATACCTTTAATTTTACATTTAAATTCCTATTGTTGAACATGTAATACTTTATTCACGTTATTATTTGTTTATAGTCTTACTGGGATTTATAGCTTAACCCTTTCGTTATATGTCCCCAATATATCCCAATTATTTTTAAGAATAATGGAATATTATGAACATGTTAAGTAAGATTCTAATAATATTGATGTACCCCTATTTGAAGTTCTTACCGAATGTACCAAATTAACAAAAGACACTATAGTTTTGGATATTCTATGTTGTATTATGTTTAATATTATGGAATAAATTAGGAATTAATGTGTACTAATGGAAAGGGTTCTCATAGTTGGTATCAAAGTTAAGTTTAGTTTTTTATGGATTATTATTAGAAAACTATAGTGAATGTCATTATAAAAATACTAAATATAAGAGATTAACTCAAATATTATTTAATATATATAGTAAGTGGTTTCAATGAAAATTAATCCTTATCTGGATATTGTACATGGATGTTTCTTTGAAATATATATATACCTAGTGGTAACAACTGAAAACACCATATTAAAGAAGATTTGATTAGAAACCGGTGCATGACAATGGACCTTACTAGAATACAAGTTTTACACATCCGAGGTGATATTATTTGGTATATCCACAAGCTTATTTCAAATCATTATTAAGGGAACAAATATGACCATAAGAGTCTATGTTATAAAATAGATCATTGATAAATTAGATTAAATTCTAGAAATTAGTATTTTATGAAAATAAATTTAATTAATAATCTACCCCTTTATTGTTACCATATTTTATTTTATGTGTTAAATATTTTAAAATTAATCAACCTTAATTTTTATTTTATTCTATCTAATGGATGGAAACATGATGAACTGAGTAAATACCTAATGTGAAGGGAAACATGATGACTCCCAAAATAAGATCGCCAACACTATGGGTGCTGGAATCGAGAACGTTATGACAATACACTATCAGTTGACTTATTTTCTAAATAGAAACATGAATATGGAATAACTCCAAAATATATCGATGTCATAATAAGATATAATTGATACTTGTTTGTTACAAAGGCCTACAAATTTTTATTGACCATCTGATTCTCTAATATATTAACAATACATCAACTCGATTGAGAAAATATATCCCATATATTAATCTACCAAAAATATAAAGTTATACAGGTTGTATATCATATGGATGGAGAATTTGATATGTGTGGACATTAGAAAAGGATATGAATCAGGTTGATAAGATTAATGAAATGGGGTGGATGGAATTCAAAAAAATCAAAAAATATTTTACCTGTACTCTCTAAATTAAAATGGAAAGGGATTCCCTTTCCCATAAGACAAAAATGACGAATCCACTAGGTTGTATAGTGAAAACATCACAATAATTTCATGATATGTATATGTACTTTTCATTACTATTGAATGAAATTATTAATGATTCTTTCATGGGATAAAACCCATTATATTAAAATCCCTTGTGATTCGAGACATTAATAGTATTGAGAAAATATTATGATGTTCCTTTATTATCAAAAAAATGATCAGTTATTCTCAAGGTTCTCATGGGGATATGAAGTGGCAGGAGGAGATAAATTCTGGTGGTGTAATGGAGAAATGTAATGGTTTTATGAAATATCAATATAACACTAGTCAAAATAGTGGAAAGTAGAACCTTGGGAATTATATAAAAGAAATGATGAAATGTGTTAGATGTATGATGGAAGGGAACCTAGCTAGTGATTTTAAATACGAGAAACCCTCTAATTTGATAGAGGAATAGAATTCTCTAGTAAATCCTAAAAATATAATTTATTACTTCATTAAAAATGAACATGTTAATTTTTTAATCCAATGCACTACACCAATGGTAGTTAGATAAAATCAATGCCAACAACCCCCAAGGAAGAAAGGAAGAGCTTATTCCATCACAAATACTATGGTGGATCCCAAAAATGAGTTATTGATATGTATTCTCGTTATTCATTCAAAAATAGATAACATAATTTTTTATTCAAGATCTACACATTCCTTCATATCATGCATGTTTAGTATAATTATTCAAAAACCTCCAACCAATCATGGATGTCAATATATTAGTTAAAATGGAAAAAGTTGTAATTATTGCATTCAAAGTATATAACTCTCCCTATCAATATTTGTGGCCTAAAACTCATAAGGATAATTTTGATACTCAAATATGCTGAATATGATGATATTATGGGTATGGAATAGATTTCCATATATAGAGACTGTATAAATATCCAGGAGAAGGAAATCACTCTTTGTATAGAGAATAATACTATAATTTTGAATAAGTGAAAAGTTGAGGATGAATATTATTTTTCACCAATATATAAAATGTGGATATTATTTCCCTATGATCTAGGGTGTCTTTCTCAAGTAATTATGTCTATGTAAAATATTAACCTTAAATACATGTTGATTTTGAGGGAATATGATAATGTGTTTCCCAAAGAACTGCATGGTATTCCACCTATCCTAGAGGATAAACATTCAATAAATATTACACCTAGGTATTTTATAATATCCAAGAATCTAAAAAGAATAGGTGTTGTGGAACTTCTGGAGATAAATAAATAACATCACAAGAATCTGAATAAAGGTCTCATACAACCAAATGCATCAATATGGGGTGAACCATTAAAATACTTCAAGAAGATGGATGGATGAATGAACCTTTACATTTTTTATCAGGAGCTCAACCATATCATGATAAATAAAAAGAATCTTCTACCATGGATTGATAACATGTGTGTTCAACTATGTGGAGCCATTACTTATCCAAGGAGGATCGTCATTTTGGGTATTACCTAGTATGGGTGAAGAAGGAGGAAATCCTGAAGATTACATTCCAAACATGGTACATCACTATAAGTTTAGTTTATTTCAATTTGGACACACTAATTCCCTATAAATAATCATAGACATAATGAATAGATTATTTCAATATTATTTTTCCAAATTTTTGGTGGTGTTTATAATCGATTTTCTAATATACTAAAAAATGAGGAGGAGCATAATGAGTATCTGAGAAATGTGTAAAAGACCAAAATAAATGATAAGATTTCTGAAATATATAGAATATGTGAGTTATAGTAAAAGGAGTTCTCATTTATGGAGAATATTTTAATAACAAATGAGATATTTGTGGACCCTTTAAAGATATAACTAATTAAAGGATGTCTATGGAAAACATTTTTGAATGATATGCACAGTTTCCTTGGGTAGGCTCAATATTATCCTAGATTTTTTTAATAAATTTAACATGATTGTTAGACCCACTAAACAAGAAAATATGAAAGTATGTAATGTTTTTATGGAATAATGAACATGAAGATAGCTTCAAATAAATAAAAAAGAGGAATATCCATGCACCTAAACTAAGTGTACCTAAAACTGTGGAATCTTTTTTAGTATTCTGTGATTCCTTGAAGAAGTGAATGGGATGTTTACTAATTAATAATAAATAATAGATATCCTATGTGTAAAAAAATTGAAATTTCATGAGTAGATCATCCAATATCATGAGATGTATTTGGCCGAATTAATATAATCTTTGAAAATATGGTGGAAATATCTCTTTGGGGAGATGTATGAAATATAGACAGATACTTAGAAACTCATGTATATTTTCACATTGAAATATATGAATATGTTCCTATGAAGAAAATTAGAGATTATGAAGGAATATGACTATTTATTCCATTAACATCTGGGGAAAGAACATAAAATGAAAGATTCTATATATACCAATGATCCAAATATTTTACAATTAATGAGAATTAAGAAGGATCGAATCATCTTATACCTAAAAAGGATAGACTTGGGAATCATAAAGGAAGGAACATCATCAGTCCTTTCACAAATGAATCTTCAAAAATCCATTATGTATAAGAAAAATGGATTCTTAAAGAGACAATACAAAAATTCAAACAAAATTGGAAGCCATAAGAAAATGTGAATCCTTATAGTTCAAAATCAATAAGAATAGTTTTTTGTATGGGTCATGATAATGTCTACCATAAAATATTGTATTAAAGGATTTGTAGGATGTGGCACATAGACCATCCTTCTCTACCTATCCAAGGAGCATAAAAATGTTTCTATTTATCTGAGAGAACTATTTTTGGGACAATATAAAGAAAGATATCAAGGAATATACATCGTGGTGTATTTTATATCATAAGGTAAAGGTTGGAATCAATGAATACCAAGGGATGATAAAACAATTACCCATAACTATATGGAAATGGGAAAAAATAACCATGACAACTGTCACTGGTCTTATTACTATATCAAGATTATATAATTATATATGGAATGTGCTTGATAATCTTACAAATAATACTCACTGCATTGAAATTATTTTAGACTTCTCACTCAATCAACATGTTGGGATATACATTTGAGAATTGGTGAGGCTTCCTGGACCACCACTCTATATTGAATCTAATTAAGATCCAACATTTATATCCATGTTAAGGAATAGTCTCTAGCATGATCTAAATAATGAGTTGAAATTATGTACATTTTATCACCCTCAAATTCTTGTCCAATATTCATAGATAATCTAGATTCTCAAGGACATGTTGAGAGAAGGATAAATGGACACCAAAGGAGGATGGGATTAACATATTATAGTAGTCGAGTTCTCAAAATATAATAGTCTTTACTCAAGCATTCAAAAGGCTCCCTATGAATCCATTTATGGGAATATGTAATGAACACATTCCAGTTGTGGTGATGATGGTGAACACAAACTGATGGGTCCAAAAATGGTTAGGAAAATTATGGAAAACGTTCTTCACCATTTTACTGCACATTGTGGTTGATTAGAGATAATGGAAGAGCTATGATGATAATTTCAAATGAATCCTGGAGTTTTATGTTGAAGAAAAATATTTCAAATTAAAATATCTATGGAAGAAATTTGAGGGATTTGGGATGAAGGGAAATCTTAGTTGAGGATACATTGGTCCCATAACGATCCTTGATCTCATTAGAGTTGTGGTCTATCAACTAGAACTACCACCAAATCAATTTCATGAAATTTTTGTGTTATTTGTATACCTCTTGAAAAAAGAATATACTGGATCTATAAAATGTAATTAATACATAGGTGGTACTCCTGGAAAATGATAATTCATATGAAAAGAAGATAGTGAAGATATTATATCATAGATGCAGTGTTCAGCAAAATAAGACAGTGATCCAGGTCAATGATCTATTGAGAAATAATAGGTTTGACGATGTGATGTGTGAACAAGAGGAGGTGAGGAAAAAAATTTCTGTCAGCTATTTTAGTTTGTGAAATGAAAACTTTGAGGGAAAAATTCTTAAAGGGGGGAAGATTTTAAAAACCTTAAATTTTATAAATTAAATACCCTTTATGATTGAATTAAATTCTTTATTATGTGTTTTGTTTATAGATTTTTATTACATATTTGGTTTTACTATATCATATAAAATTTTAAAGACCATTATGAATCATAACAATTGTTATCATAGTCATTGAATTGTGATCATATGATTATTATAAATATACAGTTTTGATAAATCCTATTGACAAAGACAAAAGAATCAATGTCATCAACCAGTATGATCCTACCCTATGAAGCCCACATATCATAGATTTTTAGGGAGATAACAACACTAGGCTATTAAATTGACTAATACCATGCTATAATCCCACATGTAAATCATGAGAAAAACTATTTATAGATGAATTTCAAGATCCTCATGATCACATTCCAAACCATGTATGTTGAATCACCCTATGAAAATATCCCCCTTGAACACATTGCCATTTCTTCTTTTGGTGGTGTAATAAAGGGATACATAACAAAACCGTCATATTATGAATATGTATATTTTAATATCATTATAATAGTTATTATATTTACTTCTTATTTTTAAAATTTATATGTAATTCTAATTTTGATATGATAAAATAAAAATAGTATTTTGGTAGAATATATATTTCAATTTAGGCATTTCTCTTTGTTGAATTTCTGAATTTAAAAAAATGATATTTTAATAAAAAAACAATTAAAAAATTATTTAATATAAATTATAATATTATTTTTATGAAATCAAATATACATATTATTATGGTTTTAAAACTATTATTGTACAAAAAACTCAACACTTATCAAAACTTGTCAATTCATTTTTTGAATGTGAAAATCCATATATTATGAAAATTATATTTATAAATTAATTATTATTCTATGAATAATCACATCAAAATTATCCAAAATTAAATTTGTAAAAATTTTATGAGACATTCGATTTTTAGCTAAAAATTAGATGAAATATAAATATAAATTTTGTATTATGATATCATAATGCCCCAAAATTCATGTAATAAATGATATAAAAGGAATAAAATATAAATATACACTTCCCCTTTAAAATAATATGGCTTTGAACTTATTTTATTATGTTTATGAATCATTTATAAATCCTCCCAAACCAATATTTTATTTTATTGTTTTAAAATCATTTCTTTATGAACATGACTCACTTCCACATCAACAGGTGTAATATTATATTAAGTTAGGATCCTATATTTATAAAATAATGAAAACCATTAATCTTAAATAGAGAAAATAGGAAAACCAATGGGAATGTTTTTATTATTTACTACATTATTACATAGAGTCTAGAACCTATGTTTGGGAAATAATAAAAATCTCCCCTCATTTTTCTGATATAATCCTATGTGAGAACCAATTACTCAACATTAAAAAACCATGGATCACATCCATACTCTACCCTCCCCTATATTGTGTCCTCCCAAGGTTCCCCAAGGATCTCTAGAAGCTACTCCCAAGATATTGGAATCAACCTCTCATGGTAAGGTACATCTCTCTCTTTATTTAAATTTAAACTTCTTAGTTATTTTATGCCTTTTATTTACAATTTCTGATGTTGGGATATGTTTTTCAACCTAACTATTACTTAAAATTTTATTTCAACATTTTGAGATACTATTTTTTTCTCATTAATTCATTTTATTAACATTTTAGTACCATCTTTATCCTGCCAAAATTTCACTTATAATTTTTAATGGAAAACCATTGCATTGTAAATACCATTGTTATTTTCACTCAAGGGTATTCACCATGAAAAACATACACTTATTTTATTGGTGGAATAAATTTTTATATTCCACACTCCTTGACTATTTAATTTAAAGATATAAAATATAATCGAATTTTGAGTGATCTTTTTGGAATACTTATGCACGTACGTGATATGAATGTGACACGTTCACTCGAAATTATATTGTACTCTAATTCATTGGGTGATTTTTTAGTCTCACGAGACTCCATGAATGGGATTATGGGTTGATCCTAATCCATTATGAGTCTCCACCCATCATGATACGATATCATAGATATTATCCTTAACTTAGGTTTATGATGTTTTGTCTAAAGTAGTTTCCACTTTCCCATGTTGCCTTTAGGTTATCTTGTAATATCTTTCCTATTAGTTAATTTTTATGATTTTCATCCATTTTATGTCCCATTTAAATTAATAGTTTCTGACATGTAACACTATCTACATTGTATTCATTTTTATTCCCTTACTATTATGCATATCAAAGCCCATTCTTATGTATGTCCCCAGGTTCTCCCATGCTGTTTTAAGAATGATGTTTTATTATGAGTATTTATGGATGTTTTTAATAATATCAATGTGCCACCAGTTTTATGTTGTTATTAAATGTATATAACATCCCAAAGAAACTATAATTCTTGATCATCATATTGGTTTTAATTTTTTTTCTTATGTAATAAATAATGGATTAATGAGTAATAAAGACAAGGGTTACCATAGCCACAAAAACATCCTATCCCATCCCATTGGCTTGAGAGGGAGGTGGAATGCTACATGGCCTTAAGTGACATTCCCAAGGCACCAAAGGCCAGAAATAAATATTGAGGGCTTCAATAAAAAATTGGGGATTTATTTTCCCTTAAGATAAAATCAACCAACCAAATATTACAATACAAATCAAGATATATGATTTATGTCAACAAAACAATCTGACCAATAAATTTCCAAAAGACAACCAAACTAATCCATAACAACCCCAAATGCCAATACAAAAAAAAAACAATAATAGGAGTACCAAGAAGAAGACTACACCACAAGACCACAATGAACTAGGATGCCATCCATAACTCCACACCATGCTTCCTACTCCAATCCTTACAAAATCACCAAAGCATCAAGTCGAACCGCTATCATAATGAGATTCTTTACCCTTACTCATGTCACGTAATACAATATCTGCAAAGAACCAAAGTTCCATAGTAGGGGGTGAGTACTAATAATCATTAGGATTTCCAAAAATGACATCCCTAAAAATTCCACTATGAATAAACTGTAATCTCATTTATATAAAACAGATTATATAAAACATTAAATAGTGTAACCATTACCAGAAGCCAAACATACCTTTACCAAGCCATGACAAACAAGGGTAATACAAAAATATGAAATAATCCATTTAACAAAACATTCTAACACAAAAATACCTCTTTTTATGTGAAATACACAAAAAAAACCATAATTTTCACACAACAAAACTGTTATAACAATCAACGTGGTACTTCTGCCCAACCCGATCACTCATTCCCAATTCGCTTGTACTTGAACCCACTTACCCTTGATAGTGGTCCTTTATCACCATATCCATCATCTAATTTATAGTGGTACATCCCAACACTTGATATTTGTTCTCTCACCTCTATCCATTCCTTATTTATAGTGGTACTCCCCCATCACATCAATCCAACACATGCAAAAAAATGAATCCAAAGACGATCATATACACCCATTCAAGCCACAAAAAATATGGGAAAAAATAATTTGAAACTAATGAATCTATTAGGATATTATTAATTTCATATTTTCACTCAATAAAGAAACCAATTTTTATTGAAAATTATTTTTTCAATCCATATCAATAAAACAACCCAAGTTATCGATTTTAAAATCATCATTTTAAAATACAACTATAAGAACATTTCACCGCAAAACCCCTTTTTCCCCCCAAATACCAAAAAAATTACCAATGTGATTTCCAACCAATTTCACACCTCAATATAAAAATTAATTTCTATCCAAAAAAATCATTTTAACCAAATCCACTAGTTCTAACAAAGTTAAATCAAGATAGAATCCACCTACCTTTAGGGTTCTATGGAAATCTATCTACAAGAAAAGACACAATGAATCCAAAAAAAACACTCCCCCAAAACCACTCTAGATCTCATTCCCTACAATCAAGAAGCCTAAAAATCATCACTTAAGGAAACTAAAACCCTAAATCTACAAGCAATAGATGTAGATCTAAAAAACCAAGAAACGGGGAAGAGTAGTCTAGTGAAAACCACAAAACAACCAAGAGAGAAGACCTACTAGAGTTGAATAATTTTTAAACATCCCTAAAGCCCATTAAAATCCTTTTTAAATAAATTGTGAGAGAAACTGTAACCCTTTAAAAGAGGAAATACTTTTTGAGGCTCTAATGAGAGAATTTTTAGGTGTATTTAGGGTAATTCTGACAAATCCTGGATTTTTAAAAACCCGTTTTTATGGGCCACACGGTTAGCTCATATAGGTAGACAAACCATGTACTAACTGTGCACCTACTAGTGCCTCAATAGGTAATCATTTATGACCTCATTGCTCAGTTTAAAAAATCTTGTTCAAGTTGTGGGTAACCACACTACCCGTATGGTTTAATCTCTTATGTTTTCCCCTAACACTTCTCAAACTATGCGGCCTTAAAAGGCCCCCCAAACTTATTCAAAATAATTCCTAACCCCCCCAAAATCTTCCCAAATCATACCAATCACATTAAACACAAGAAGAAGAAATAAACATAGGCTACATAACTACAAATGGGGGTGCTACAACCACTCCTTGTAATGTCAAAAAATCCTTGATACATGTCATATTTAGAGAATGTACACATGGATGAACAAGAAAAATAGATACCTTAGAAATAAAAAATGTATTATTAAGCCAAAGAACTACGTTTGGATGTTGAGTGAGAACATTTGGAAATCACTGAAATAATGAAATAGTATAGGAGACTATGGAATGTATCATGGGGAAGAAAGACAAGGACTAACCCTTCATGAGGGAATCCATCCTGCGAAGTCAATATAAAATTACTCAAATTCTAAAAAATATATAAAAATAATTGTATACCATCATCATAAAGTAATATACTATGTAAGTGAAAACTAGAATCCCTGAGGGTTGGTTGTTTTATTGAATAAACCCATAAGTATCCCATAAAGAGAATCTTGGGAAAACTAAAAAATGACTATTTGAGCTGGGATACTCCGTGATCCAAACACCAGGGGTTCCAAAATTAGGGAATGATACCCAAAAGATCCAGGAAGGGTGTATCCATGGACCATAAAATGGAATAAAAATAATTAATAAGAGAGAATAGATATAAGGGGGAGATAGAAAAAAATAATCCGGCCATATATCTCTCCCCATGGACTCTCTCTTGGGAAACCATAATTGTGTGAGAAATGAGATACAATGATTCTTTGTGACTTCGCATGATGGAAAATTTAATCTAATAAATATTTTAAAACCCTTATAGACCTCTTCATAATATTAAAGGATATGATAAATGAATTTTGGAATTTACAGGTGGTGACTCAGCTAGAATAGATCTTATAGGGTTTTAAGAAAGATTCAACTTGAACCATAGATAATTTCTCTCAAAATGAAATTTTTGAATTTTATATAGGGTTTGGTCTATGTAAAATCTAATATATTTTATATCCTTTATAATATTTGATTTATACTTGTATGAATAATCCTATTACTTAATTTCATTGACTTTCATTTCTACATATATTTCATAATGTGGTTAGATCTATTTAAACAAACCAATCCAATGGATTTGTTACAATAAACATTATAATATCAATAATATATCATATTTAATTTTATTTTTGTGTTTTTTAAATAATATATCCAATATAGAATTTATTTTATGGTAAATTTGAACTAAAATCACAAGGTGTTAAATTATAATTTCCTAAAATAAATTTTCCCTCATAATTATAATTTCACTCACTAATTAAAATATATGAGGGTATTATAAACATAGAAATTCCCTATGATATAAAAATATATTCAAGTCCTTAATAATGTTTCATAATGATCATGTGAAAAATCTAAAGCATATCCCCTATGAGCGTCAAAACAAAGGTGGATTTAATCCCTTTTATAGTGAAAGATTGAAGATTAAGTTAATATTAAAATAACCTTTTTCATGGTTAGTAAACCAAATTTCATTAGATATGGGGCCTAGAACCAATTATATTATTTAGATAGAGATTTTATTTATTTGAATCCACACACTATATACTTTATAGAAATTATAGTATGGTTTCATATATTTATATTTATCAATAGGTTTTCCACTAATCTTTTCTTGTGCTAATTTATAATAATAATAAAATCAATATCTTTTTTAATATATTATAAACCTACAATTCATGGAATCTTATTATCCTAGAATTTAAAATATCCTTTATAGTGAACAAACATTAATCGCACACAAATCAATAGATACCATTATCATATATACCCTCAAAAAGATATTAATTTTCAAAAAAACTACCAAAATTTCCTTGACACCAAATTAAATACCACACCAAAGGGATATGTATACAATAATAAAGTATTATTATTAATACTCAATTAAAATATTTCAAAATATCATTAATCACCTTAATATACAATCACATAGGCCCTTAAAATGGGTATATTTTCCTTTAAAATTATGATAAACCATAATATTTTCCATAGTAGATTGTATACACAACTCATAAAATGAACTCATATAATAATAACATAACTAATAAAGTCATAACAACCTTAATCTGATATCAACTGAGATTCCCCTGACCTGTAGATCTAGATTTAATGTTAAAAACCTATTATTTCCATAATAGATTTGATAGAAACTAATGAGAAACCAAATATATCTACACATAATAACAATATCAATAAAAAATATTAGATCACTTACACACACATGCACATTTAAGTTTGGAGTGTTAGAGAATTATCAACAACCTTTTACTAACAAAACTCATATCTTTCACATAAGATTTGATTTTTCCAATAATCTAAGGATTTCAATAAAATTCATCATTATTCAACATCTACTATAATTTATCTATATAAGATATCAATCTAGAAATAATATATATAATACCCATCATTACAGATTAAGAAAATAAAAACATAAGAAGGGTGAGCTCAGATATTCGTCACTGTTAATCCTTAGAGATAATGATGGAAGATCATGAGTGATCATATGACAAATATATGTGTATAACAACATAATAAATGTAAAATATAACATCATAGGGAAATAATAAAAATTAAAATAATGTTCATATGTCCCAAGACATAACATAATGCTTTTGGAATAAGGAATTTGATATTATAGGATAATGGAGCCATAAGAATATGGTCATAACATAAGACATAACATCATAATCCTATATTTTAGCTCACTACTAAGAAAATGAATAATAGTAGATAGTGTCCCAAAGTTGATTTAGTTTACTCTCTATAAACTTACATATCATTTTATGATATATAAAACATTTACCAATGCATAAGATGGATGTATTATTTTAGGTCCACCCATATATCATAATATTTACATGAATATGTGTTCCACATGAGAAAATAATCATATTTTCATTATACCACAATTAACACATGAGAAAGAAATGGTTTTTGTAACTCTTTCCAAAAAACATGGTCACATTTTTTCCAGAGAATGGTGAATGATGATTCATTAAATCATATCTCCACTATAGAATAATAATCATTAATGTTTTCTTAAATATATGAAAAACACATTTTTAAGATAATGGGTTTCTTCACACTTTCAAAATCTAAAATATAAAATGAAAACAAAAATCTGAGTTTTTGATATAGAAATATCAAAAACCCAAAAGAAAATCAATGTTAAATCCTCTATATGGTAACACATGAAACATAACTCAAAATAAGATATATATTTTATAGTTTTAGAGGAATGTTGAAGTGAAATAGGGGGAGATTGTTGTACCTCTCGAACCCCTCATGGTTTTATTTTCATGATCACAATCACCCTCTTGTTTATCTTATCCTCTTTCAAGTGTTTTTGGATGATAGGAATCATTTCAGGTTACCAAGGAATTGGGCCAAGCAAGCTGAAGCCAAGAAAGGAGCAAAGTGCAATGTTTTCATGTGCACCGGCCAACCGGTGGAAGACCACCGACCAGCCGATGGAAGCCTGGACAGAAGGCATCCTTCTGTCCAGACCACCGGCCAACCGGTGTCACACCAGCGGCCAGCCGGTGGCACCCAGCCCAAACAGTGGAAGCTACTGCCTCACCACCGACCAACCGGTGGCCTCAGCACCGGCCAGCCGGTGGAGCCTGAGCCCGAAGTCCTCTCCTTTTTGCACACACCGGCCAACCGGTGGCTCAGTACCGGTCAGCCGGTGGTGCCAGTCAAACTAGCCGTTGGGCTTTTGACCAGCCTGTCCACTTGGCCTCCAACGGCTCCGAAGACCTCTCCAACGGCTCCGAAGACTCCCTAAGGCCATTTGAGGGTTCCCCCTCTATAAATAAAGGACCTTAATCCCCCGGAAGCCTAAGGATCAATACCGGAACACTTGTGAAGCCAACGTACACATTTCTCATCATTTGGCGAACCTCCGGCGGACTTCCTCCAAGGAACCCCAATCGCTCCAATTCAATTCCACATCCAAGGAGCATCACCAAAGAAGCTTGGGAGTGCACGTCTTCAACTCCAATCATCCATTGGCGCCCAAGGCTTCTCCAAATACGGTTTTTATTGTTTTATTCATTTTGAGCTTCATTTTGGGTTTGTGCCTACAAACCCCCCATTTCTCTCATTCTCCCTTTCTTTGGGTTCTCACACCACCTTCAAGGTGTGAAGAGGTTGGTCAAGCCTTACCTTGTAAAAGTCTTGAATCATAGGTGAGCTAGCCTTCACCTGTAAGAAGGCTAGTGGGTTCTTACTAAACCATTAAAAGTAAGTGGGTTCTTGCTCAACCAATAAAAGCAAGATGTAATAGGTGAGCTATCCTTCACCTGTAAAAAGGCTAGTGGGTTTCTTGCTACAACCATTGAAAAGAAAGCAGTAGAATCTCTCAACGGTTGAGTTGGGAGCGGAGACGTAGGCCAGGTTTTTGGCCGAACTCCGTTATCAATTCTTGTGTCTTGCCTCATTTATTTCCGCTGCACTTTCACTTTGATTTTAATTTGTTAATCATTTTTTTAAAAGGAAATTCACTCCCCCCTCTTGCCATCACTCCCTTTTTCTCCGCCCAACAATAGTCGGTGGAGCCTGAGCCCGAAGGCCTCTCCTTTTTGCACACACCGGCCAACCGGTGGCTCAGTACCGGTCAGCCGGTGGTGCCAGTCAAACTAGCCGTTGGGCTTTTGACCAGCCTGTCCACTTGGCCTCCAACGGCTCCGAAGACCTCTCCAACGGCTCCGAAGACTCCCTAAGGCCATTTGAGGGTTCCCCCTCTATAAATAAAGGACCTTAAACCCCCGGAAGCCTAAGGATCAATACCGGAACACTTGTGAAGCCAACGTACACATTTCTCATCATTTGGCGAACCTCCGGCGGACTTCCTCCAAGGAACCCCAATCGCTCCAATTCAATTCCACATCCAAGGAGCATCACCAAAGAAGCTTGGGAGTGCACGTCTTCAACTCCAATCATCCATTGGCGCCCAAGGATTCTCCAAATACGGTTTTTATTGTTTTATTCATTTTGAGCTTCATTTTGGGTTTGTGCCTACAAACCCCCCATTTCTCTCATTCTCCCTTTCTTTGGGTTCTCACACCACCTTCAAGGTGTGAAGAGGTTGGTCAAGCCTTACCTTGTAAAAGGCTTGAATTATAGGTGAGCTATCCTTCACCTGTAAGAAGGCTAGTGGGTTCTTACTAAACCATTAAAAGTAAGTGGGTTCTTGCTCAACCAATAAAAGCAAGCTGTAATAGGTGAGCTAGCCTTCACCTGTAAAAAGGCTAGTGGGTTTCTTGATACAACCATTGAAAAGCAAGCGGTAGAATCTCTCAATGGTTGAGTTGGGAGCGGAGACGTAGGCCGGGTTTTTGGCCGAACTCCGTTATCAATTCTTGTGTCTTGCCTCATTTATTTCCGCTACACTTTCACTTTGATTTTAATTTGTTAATCATTTTTTTTAAAAGGCAATTCACTCCCCCCTCTTTCCATCACTCCCTTTTTCTCCGCCCAACAATTGGTATCAGAGGAAAATTTGAGTAATACACTAACCGGTTTCAAATTCAAGATCTTTTTTGTGATGGCCTCAACCTCTTTCGCCCCCGAAGGCTATTCTTTGGGTCGTGCTCCATTTTTTGATGGAACCGACTATACTTATTGGAAAACCCGCATGACCGCATTTCTTAGAAGCATAGGTTATCCCATTTATAAAATTTTCATGCAAGGTTACACTCTCTCTTCCCCCGATGAATCCAAATGGACCCAAGCCGATATTAAAAATTTCGAGCTTGATGGCAAAGCCATGAATGCTCTTCATTGCGGCCTTGATCGTAATGAATTCAATCGAGTTTCCACATGCACCTCCTCACACGAAATCTGGAAACTTTTGGAGGTTACCCATGAGGGGACCAACAAAGTCAAGGACACTTGATTGGATATGTTTCGTCAAGATTTTGAGTCATTTTCTATGCACCCACATGAAAATATTTCTGATATGTTTACTCGATTTACTGATGTTTGCAATGGGAGAAAGTCCCTTGGTGATGATGTTTCTGCAGAAACCATGGTCAAGAAGATCCTATGGATCCTACCTAGCTCATGGGCTCCAAAGGTGACGGCAATCCAAGAAGCAAAGGACATCAAAAACATGCCGGTAGAAGAGCTCATTGGCTCCCTAATGACCTATGAGATCACCATGAGGAGGCAAGCTGAAAAGGAAGGCAAACCGATCAAAGTTCCAAAGAACATCGCCTTCAAGGTACAAAACGAAGAAAGCTCATCCTCCTCATCTTCTTCCTCTTCAAGCGGCTATTCCGAAATGGAGAATCTTGCCCGCAAGATGCACGAGTTCATGAAGAAGCACAAAAAGAAGAAATCCCGCAAGGCCCGCAAGGCCCGCAAGGCTCAACCCAACGAAAAATCCGAGCCCAAGGTAAAATGTTACGGGTGTGGCGAGAAAGGCCATTACAAGCCCGATTACCCACTCAACAAGAAAAAGGCCAAACAAAAGGAGAAGAAGAAGGCTTTCAAGGCCACATGGAGTGATAGCTCCACATCCTCCTCCTCCTCCTCCTCGAGTGACAACGGTAACAAATGCCTAATGGAATTTCATGAGGTAACATCTTCCGACTCCTCATCCTCTTGTTCTTCAAATTCAAATTCTTTCAATCATTTGTCATACGAGGATCTCCAACATGCGCGAGATCAATTGGAGGAAGGTTTTCACGAACTTTATTCCAAATTTGTTTCCTTAAAAAAGGATTTCAAAAAACTCTCTTCCGAAAAAGAACAACTTCTTAAAGAGAAGGAAGATTTGACCCTCAAAATCCAAAATCTTCCCGATGTTGATTCCATGGAATCAACTATCAAAGACCTAAGGGAATCCCTAGCTAAGTTCACCCAAGGGGAACAAAATTTGACCAAACTCCTAGGTTCCCAACGTGTTTCTAGAACCACCCAAGGGCTTGGATATTCCAAGCAAGCTTCCTCTTCCCATGCACCTACTGTTTTTGTAAGGGGGATCTCTCAAAACAAATTTTGCAATTATTGTAAAAAACCCGGGCACTTAATTTATGAGTGCAATTGTAAAAATGCCCGGTATGGCCGTCCCAAAAGTATTTTCTTAAATGATGAATTTTATAGGAGAAGACCCGCCACTAGACAAGTATGGATTGAAAAATCCCTTTTAGCGAGTCTCTCCGGCCCAAAATTTGTCTCGGTTTGATAATCCTCTCCCCGGAGTTTTGTTTTTTTTATTTAGGGGGAGTTAGGATCGTTTAAGCCCTTTTGATTTCAATTTCAAAATTTTCGATTCCAACTTTCAATTTCAACACTTGGTATCAAAATTTTCATTTCAAAATATTCAATTCAAATTTTTCATTTCAAAATATTCAATTCAAACTGTTATTCAATTTTCTTTTCAAAACTTTCATTTCAAATTTTTGATTCAAAACTTTCAATTCAAACTGTTATTGAATTATTGATTCAAAACTTTCAATTCAAATTTCAAAAATTTCATTTGGTTTAAAATCTCTATCTTGTTTTTCAAACACTTCCCTCAATCAAGTTTTATGCCCCGTGCTATTTTGATAATCACAAAGGGGGAGAAATTCTTGATTGATTGGGGGAAAAATCTTTTAAAGCATGCCGTTCATTTCATTTTCTACATTGCTTGTTTTGGTGATTGTGATCATCAAAATAGGGGGAGATTGTTGTACCTCTCGAACCCCTCGTGGTTTTATTTTCATGATCACAATCACCCTCTTGTTTATCTTATCCTCTTTCAAGTGTTTTTGGATGATAGGAATCATTTCAGGTTACCAAGGAATTGGGCCAAGCAAGCTGAAGCCAAGAAAGGAGCAAAGTGCACGGTTTTCATGTGCACCGGCCAACCGGTGGAAGACCACCGGCCAGCCGATGGAAGCCTGGACAGAAGGCATCCTTCTGTCCAGACCACCGGCCAACCGGTGTCACACCAGCGGTTGGCCGGTGCACATGAAAACAGTGCACTTTGCTCCTTTCTTGGCTTCAGCTTGCTTGGCCCAATTCCTTGGTAACCTGAAATGATTCCTATCATCCAAAAACACTTGAAAGAGGATTAGATAAACAAGAGGGTGATTGTGATCATGAAAATAAAACCACGAGGGGTTCGAGAGGTACAACAATCTCCCCCTATTTTGATGATCACAATCACCAAAACAAGCAATGTAGAAAATGAAATGAACGACATGCTTTAAAAGATTTTTCCCACAAGAATTGATAACGGAGTTCGGCCAAAAACCCGGCCTACGTCTCCGCTCCCAACTCAACCGTTGAGAGATTCTACCGCTTGCTTTTCAATGGTTGTAGCAAGAAACCCACTAGCCTTTTTACAGGTGAAGGCTAGCTCACCTATTACAGCTTGCTTTTATTGGTTGAGCAAGAACCCACTTACTTTTAATGGTTTAGTAAGAACCCACTAGCCTTCTTACAGGTGAAGGCTAGCTCACCTATGATTCAAGCCTTTTACAAGGTAAGGCTTGACCAACCTCTTCACACCTTGAAGGTGGTGTGAGAACCCAAAGAAAGGGAGAATGAGAGAAATGGGGGGTTTGTAGGCACAAACCCAAAATGAAGCTCAAAATGAATAAAACAATAAAAACCGTATTTGGAGAAGCCTTGGGCGCCAATGGATGATTGGAGTTGAAGACGTGCACTCCCAAGCTTCTTTGGTGATGCTCCTTGGATGTGTAATTGAATTGGAGCGATTGGGGTTCCTTGGAGGAAGTCCGTCGGAGGTTCGCCAAATGATGAGAAATGTGTACGTTGGATTCACAAGTGTTCCGGTGTTGATCCTTAGGCTTCCGGGGGATTAAGGTCCTTTATTTATAGAGGGGGAACCCTCAAATGGCCTTAGGGAGTCTTCAGAGCCGTTGGAGAGGTCTTCGGAGCCGTTGGAGGCCAAGTGGACAGGCTGGTCAAAAGCCCAACGGCTAGTTTGACTGGCACCACCGGCTGACCGGTACTGAGCCACTGGTTGGCCGGTGTGTGCAAAAAGGAGAGGCCTTCGGGCTCAGGATCCACCGGCTGGCCGGTGCTGAGTCCACCGGTTGGCCGATGGTGAGGCAGTAGCTTCCACTGTTTGGGCTGGGTGCCACCGGCTGGCCGCTGGTGTGACACCGGTTGGCCGGTGGTCTGGACAGAAGGATGCCTTCTGTCCAGGCTTCCATCGGCTGGCCGGTGGTCTTCCACCGGTTGGCCGGTGCACATGAAAACAGTGCACTTTGCTCCTTTCTTGGCTTCATCTTGCTTGGCCCAATTCCTTGGTAACCTGAAATGATTCCTATCATCCAAAAACACTTGAAAGAGGATAAGATAAACAAGAGGGTGATTGTGATCATGAAAATAAAACCACGAGGGGTTCGAGAGGTACAACATGTTGAAGTGAAATTATGAAAAAACGATCATAAATATTATATAAAACATCACAATGCATAATCTTATAAATTACATATAAATCCATTTCATGTGGAAAAAAATATGACATTAAAAACCTAAACTTCAAAATAATTACAATTATTCAATACATGCAATTAAATGTTATTAAAAAAAATAAATTTGTATTGTAAAATAAAAATATATATAAATGAAATCAATTCACATTATTTATTGACCTATATTTTTAAAAATAAAGAATAATTATATTTTAAATTATATAGGAAGCCCATGAAAATATAAATACAATGTTTCATTAAAGATAATGGTTATGAAATTGATTAAAACATGTAGAAAATTCAAATGTTATAAATGTTATTTTTTAACACTTAATAATTAAAGTTAAAAATTACTAGTGAAGAAAATATAAATAATATTTATTTTAATGAAATTAATTTACATAAATTATTGTGAAAAATAAACATAATAAATCATTGAATAATCTAAAATAACATTTTAAAATCAAAATAAATTATATTGATAATAATGAAAAATATTCTTTTAAAAGGATAAAATTTACCATTAAGACAATTTATTTTTGTGTGGAATTAAACCTATCAAAAAATAATATTTTTATGTTAAGATGTAATTTACAAAGAGAAAAATATAAAATAAAATATAGAATATAGAAATTTTAAAATTACATAAACACAGAATTGTATAGTCAATTATAAATGATTATGATCCAACGAACAAGAAATTGAGTCGTCAAATCCCCCATAGAATTGGTAACATTTGATTAAAATCCCTATAAAACATAAAATGAAATGAAAATTCTAAAACCATGAATAAAAATATAATTATGATATAATATATCCTTTGGAAACTATATACATAACATTAATGGAAGATGGTGCGTAATATGAAACATATCCAAATGTTGGAAATTTGATATGAGAAATACATTTGAATTCAGTGTTATATGAACCAAAAGAACATGAAGGAGATATCTTGATATTGAAATTATAAAAAATTTAAATAACATTTTTTAATAATAACTTAATATAATAGGTAATTAATTACTCTATATAAAATAAATCATGGTGTTCGGTAAAAGACATTTCTAGTGGAATTGAAATTGTTCCAAATAACCCTTATTTTTGTTTTTTGCTTAGTTAGATGTACTATAACACTCTTAATAGTAATATTATTTTTATTAAAAAATGAATACATAAGATATTTTAATTTCTTATTTTAATTATTAATAATTACAATCACTGTAATTTATTTATAAATACTTTGTTTGAATGAAAAATTGCATGAAGAAGTGTTTTCTTTTAAATTATACCATTTTGTTGAAATTTTTTTATTTTTATTTTATGTAATTGATAATTATATGATAAAATATAAAAATCATTAAACAAAGTAAACCCCATTTTTATTACATTATCTAAAATAATTTCCTATGTGGGAGATGATTTGTAAATCATTGACAACGTCCTTGTGGGAAGATAAAAAATTTTATTATCAAGATGTCTGAAAAGAGGGGAAGTGAGAGTGCATACTATTAATAAATTAATATATATATACTATTATCATAATAATATTTCCATTTTATATAATTATATATAAATTTATAAACTAATAAAAATGATATTGATAATGATTTTAGAAATAAGAGGAGAGAAAAAAAAATGAAAAGTTAATTAGAGTTACCTCTTTAAAAAAGATTTAACCAATTACTAATGTCTGGATTTATTGGTGTTATGTAACTCTAGATTATCCCTATAGTTAATTAAAACATAACAGATGGTAAATAATTAGAGAATTATATTTGATAATGGAATGAGATTTTATTTCCATGGAAAAGGATAAGAGGTATTTATACTTGAGGAGAGGTGTATTTTTGGCATGCTCATTCTATATAATGGCCTATAGGGTTTGATATATGGTGATGACCACATTTTCTATCCCTCTAACTCCTATGCGATTAGGTACCACCATGGGTCTCATAATTGTATTTCCCTAAAAGTTTCACCACTATATAGACAATAATCCCCTCTCATAAGTTTATAGTATCTCATTTAGGCTGAAGGTTCCTTCATTTTATGATGGGATCCCAAAGCCTCTAATCCACTTTATGATAGTTAAATTAAGCCTCAAACCTCTTTATCCCTTTAATTTTGGTTCTATGAAATAAATATCATCCCTTGGTTGACATTTATAATTGAATTTTCAACTCCTCATGGGGTATTAGGAATCATTTGATAGTTGATCTACATGATTTGATGAACATTTTAATTAATTTATTTAAAAAATGAGATATCATCTAAACCTGATCTAGTATAAATATCCTTATCGGTAATTCTCATTTCAATGTCATTATGAGGTAATATAGATTTCATATGAATCATGATCATCTAATAATTCCTATATGGTAAGACATCCATATTTTCTCTATCCCATTTCATTATTTGGGGATTCTATAAAAGATATGTCACATTATTGGTAGATTTTTGGGTTTCGATGATTTCACAAAGATCATGTGCCTCCAAGTCTCTTCTTGATTTTTTGTCTACAGAAATTTTCCCAACGAACCAATTATTTCTATTTTGATTGTGGTTGAATATGACTTTAGATGATTTCAAAATGGTAACTTTGAATCCTTGTATGACTTTACCTCATGTTATCATATGGGAATCCATCAGAATTAAATTTTAATGAGAGAGGAAAAATTGATTCTTGGAAAATCTTATATTTTTTAAAAGTATGTTAGTTAGGGAAACATTAAATTTTTGGGCATTGATTGTGTCTTTTTCGGTCTTCTACCATCTCTGATAGGAAAGGGTTAAACTTTATTAATGGTGGGAAAATTGTAAAATGGAATTTCATTTCCCTCATGTATAGCCATAGGTGTTCCCCATACATAAATTGTATCATGTTCTAATTTAAGATTATAAACATATTTTGTTGAATGTGATTCTTAGTGAGGGTAATATGTTTTGAAAAAGGAAATCTCTATTCCAAAATACATTGTAGGGTGTTATTAAAAAATATATCAGAACATAAAATTGCTCAAATTCTAATGTAAAATTTTCATATAAGGTGAATATATATTTTAAGAGTTAATTTCATCAAATATATGGTTAAAATGTTTTTAGGACCTTAATTTTATTAGAATCCCCTGTGGAGGATCCATCTCTATGAATCAAACAAAAATTCCAATTTAATTTGTTAGATATAGATTTCACAAAACACAAGGAAACAGATGTATCAAAAGAGGAAAATCAATGGAGTGATAATCATTAATTGGGAAAAAATTATCCCTTTGATAGATCTAATGTCTATGATGGATCCTTATAGGAAACCCAAAATTTCAATGGGGATAAACATTTTTTAGTCAATTTTAGATTTAGATCAAAGAATGTGATGGAATGTTTGAACTATGGGGAATAATATGCCAAAAAAATAAGAAAACCATTCAATTAGAAAACAAATCCATACTCACCAAAAAAATTATGAAATGATTAATGGGTAAATCCCCCAAGGTTTATTCATTTAGAATGTCCAGTGAACATCTTTAGTCAGAAAATAAAAGTGGTACATAGGGAATGTATACTAATGGAATTTCTATTTACTGTTATATGGAATATAGATTCCATATGACTATGTTGGTATTTCATAATTTGATGCATTAACTATTCAATACATTGGACTAAAAAATAACCAGACTCCTAGGGATGAAGTTGGATTAGTATAACTGATTGGATATGGGATTATTAATGACTGGGTTATTCAAGGATTTAGAAGCGATCCATCGCCCAAATTTGACCTATTAATACACTCTTCAAGAGATATATAATATGAGTCTTTTCCTATTAGTAAATCAAAGTTATATGATAAAAGAATGTATAAAAGAGAGTTACAAGACTACATGAATGGGTAACTGTACTATTAGATCAATTTACACGATCATGTATTTATAAATGGGTTTAATTAAAGTTTTATCAATGTAAAAGAGTATACAAAAACCTAGGAAAAATGTTTTTCTTTATGAATCCCTCTTAAATGTTGATCTGAAGAAGCGGTAAATTTCTACATAATGATATTTACACAAGTGAATGAATCTTATAATCTAAAATTTATCTGGAATAATATTAATATTTTTTATAAAGAATGATCATTTTGTTCTATTTAGGTGTATTTTGCAGGATTATATTTAACCAATAAATTTTTATATGTTGAAAACAAAAATATTGATTCGGAAAGAAATGGAGAGTTGTATATATATATATTATAATATTGATTATTTTATCACTTCATCTACATACTTTTGAAAAGTGATGATTATCAAGAATTTTTTTATTTAATAATTATATATAAAGGGTTATATGAAATTTAGATTAATAAAACCTAAATGGATCTATTGAAGTGCTCAATTAAATACAAATAAACAAAATTATGTTTTTTGTTACTATAAAATATAATTTAGGTTTCAAAATGTAAACTATTAGATTATAAATTCAATTAATTATTTTAAAGTTACTTATTTTACTCCATAAAAACATATTCGGTTACTAAAATAGTTGTATAAATTATTAAGTCATCGTTACATTTTCATTATTTCATAACAGTTATAGTAATTGTAAAAATAGTATTTAATATTATTAAAAGAATATTTTTTATTAATATCCCCAATATTCAACCTTATATAAATATGATGTGATTATTAAAAAAATATAATTAATATTTTCTAAATAATTTTCTTCGATTTTGGAATTTTACTTTTAAATGAAATCATAAAATAAATTAAAATTATATTTTTTTTTTCAAATGAACTTTTATAATTTTAAGAGTTCTTAATCTTATATCATTTCAATTAATAATTTAAAATAGTGGAAACATTTTATTATTACATTTCCAATTATGTTTATTAATACATAATTAATTGAAAAATAGGTCTTCATAACATTTAATGATTTCGATATAAATTAAAAATTTAAAATCAAAAAAATATTATAAAAGTAAACATTTTAAATTTATTATAAAAAATTTCCAATTTAAATAATAATAAATTATATAAAAATTGTGAAATTAATATATTCAGGTTTATATAATCCTAAATTCTACATAAAATCACAGTAATATTTATTTTTAATATATACTTGTATGATATGAAATTTGGGTAGTTTGGGGTGGTGATATCACTATCATGGATCTCATAGTGATTTCCACTAGCTTGAAATCCCCACGTAGTAGATTTTTCTCAAGATTCAATTGATGAAATTTATGTTTGGAAAAGTCTATAGAAAACACTAGTGGAATTATCTCATTCAAAATCTCAAATATATGATCCTAATTAGTAACAAACCCATGATTGATTCCATTTTTTCTCCTTTATATGAGGATTTTAAAATATATTTACATTTAATTACAATAGAAAATCCAAATACTAGGTTATAAAAGAGTTATTTAATATTTTTTTCCTAAAATCTACCATGGTTTATTATAGTTTGGTGTTTTTTGTGTTGTAAGATATTAAATATAGTGTTTATTTAAAGGAAATTAAATACTAAAATCATGGGTTTTTGCATTTTACCCTCCTTAAATAAATTGGGCCTTCACAATTTTAATTTCCCTCACCAATGACAATAGATTAGGGTATTCTTTATATATTTATTACTCATGATATAATGTTGCATTTAAATCGTTCATAATGACTCATATATTTCATGTGAATCATTTAAATCATGTCTCATGTGTGTATCAAATTAGTTTTTCAATTAAACCCTCTTTGTGCGCACTATGTTGAGACTGAGTTAATAATCTACCAATATTTTTCAATATTATTACCCCACAATCTAACAAATCTAGAGTTGGAATCAACTTATAGAATCTATATAGGTATTTAATTACTAGGAAACCACAAACACTTTACCTTAAATTTTTTTAGGATGTTCTCTTTTATTTTGATTTATGATTAAAATTTCTATTAGTGTATTGTAGTCCAAATTCCCATTAATAATTAAATTATGATCATTCTTATTAAAGTCAAAACAAAAAATTCATTGAAAACAACTCTATGAGAATTCAATATAACCTTTTTTCCCAAAGAAAATTAATCATATAAAATTCAATATATATCTTAGTTATATTTATTCTCAAAATTATATTAATTCTATCAAAAAATTAACTAAATTTATTTTACATAAAATAATATATTTACCCTAACAAATATCTACATCTTAGTCATATATTCATCCTAAAACCTAATAAACAACTCCCAAAATATCTTTAATCAACTTAAATTCAATCACATAAAACTATAAATTGGGTATATATACGTTTAAACAAATGATCAACCTTAAATAGGTTAATCAATAATGGTATCAATTACTCTTAATTTTTTTTCATTGAATAACATCCTAACATATAATGTTATATAATAACTTCTTTGATATTAACTGAGATACCCCCAACCCACACTTATGGACGTGGTTTGAAAAATCTATTATTTTCCTATTTCCCTGGATAAAAACTAATGTGAGATAATATTTTCTAAATATAATTACAATATAAATCATTAATATTTAATAAATTTCATACCTAATACATTTTATATTTAGTGTGTAAAATAACTATAAAATACCATTGATTGAAATACCCTTATCTTTCACTTCATATGCGAATTTTTATCGTTGAACAAATGATCAATTATTTTACCATTTGTCTTCAACATCTCACTCTATATATGATACCCATCTCAACATAACATACATAATACTAATATTTATAACATTGGGAAATAGAAATAGAAGAATGGTGATCTTAAAGGATCAGTAAGTGTCAAAATAAATGAAAATAATCTAAGATCATAAGTGATAATAAGACACACATGTTGGTATCGGGACATAATAAATGTATAAAAACACATAATATTCTAAAAATACTGTTTAAAACATATATCATAAGTAATTAATAATAATATAAGGCTTTTGAATTATTCAATTTGATATCATTGGGTCACAACATCAAAATATTTTGGTAAAAACATAAAACCTGACATTTACAGAAAAATTCAAGTATCAATAACAATAAAATGTTACGTAAAGGATTGAGTATCATAGTAGAGTTTATTGTATCCTTATTAATGTATACATCATCTCATGAGTTATAGAACATTACCCACTTCATTAGAGGGTTGTATAACCCAATAAATACCCATCACATCATAATACATACATGCAAAAGTGTTATGTAGATAAATACAATCATAATTTTATTATATCATATATTAATTGTGAGATAGAATTGGGTTTATTAAGAATTACCCAAAAAAATAATCATATTACATCCAAATAAATAATATGGATGGTATCATTAAATAATATCCCCAATGATGAATAGGAAAAATTAGTGATTTTTTACAAATATAAGGAACAATTTTATATTTAGAAGGGTATCTTAAAACATTATAATGGTATAATATAAGAAGACAATAAGAATTTAATAATTTTTTCTGAATGTTTAGTATATGATAAATAAATAAATTTTATAGGAATTTAGAGGGTAATAGAAGATATGTAACCCCAAAGGAGATATAATTTTAGTGTTTGAGAGGAAATTTGAAGAAAAATAAAAAAAAATAAAAATGATCTTGAACTATAGTTGCAAAAATATGTTTAAACGTTTCATCAAAAAGTAATTTTAAATGGTATAAAATAGGAAATTTATATCTTTATTTTAGAAATAAAAAAAATTTATCTATTGTGAATTGAAATGATGTTAAAGATAATACGTGGGATTGTATGATAAAAACATACATAATTTAAGTGAAATTCCATTATTTATTAACCTTTATTTTTAAAATGTAAAATCTATAAATAAATTGAATATAAATTAGTTTGAAATGAATGAATACAAAAATCGTATGTTTTTTTTGAGAAAAACAATTATGAAAGTGAAAAAAGTACTCATGTGGTAAATGATAAAAATGATATTATTTTATTACAATTTCAAAGAATTTGAAAACTTACTCATATTTAAAACATCAAGAAGTATCCATTTTTCAACCTTTTTAAGTAAATTGAAAATTGCTAAAATGATCATAAAAAATCATTGGTGTATTGAAATTGATTTTGTGAAAATCCTAACCTAAGTCACCTGGTCTGAGCAGGAATGATACATGACCTTAGGTGTGCCACCCTATATACCAGAGGCTACAAAAAATCTGTGAGAGTCTTAAGTGAAATCATGGGGATAATATACCCTCTATCATAGTTTAAAATAAGAATAAATAACCAAACATATATCAAAATGAAAATAAATTACATGGAACAATAGACATGACATCTATATAAATGAGATGAAATAGTATATAGACTCCATAATAAACAATACATAGATTGATCACCAAATGAAATAGTCATAAGTATATAATAGATAATATGATGGTATAAGAGGCTCTAAAAATATATTTCTCACCACATATATGGTTCTAAACTAGTATCAATGTATCTTCATAGATGATCTAATATTGTCTTTATCCCAACTAGTCCCTTTATGAAGAAATGGATGCACAAGTAACCTAGTTCAATGGATGCCTAACCAAGGTGTCACTACAAATCAATAGGATTCTACCCACATGGCATGATACATGATAAGATCGGTAGAATGTGACCTGGAAATATAAAACCAATGGTGAAAAATATATAGACACTAATTCATAAGTATGAAATAGATCATCCACAATTTGAGCAGTCTTGAAATACCAAATCTACTATGAAACCTGAATGAATAAGTTTTGACTCTACGCTAGAAAGAACATCAACCAACATCCTAACTCATCCCCTCATAGAAATTGAACAAATCAAATCTCAGTCTTTACATTGTGGGATAGTCCAATTCATGTCGTCCATTGCATCTAATGCATACCCCATGGAGGATAGTCCATGATGCTTACCCGGCATTCTAATCCACAAGTATATAAGAATGGAATATTCCATACAGGATAAAAATATCAAATCGAGTAACATGTTATGTCAAGAATGTATCATAATCATTATAATTAATATATTAGAAACATAATAATACGTCTTGTATGAATACACTTTCACACCTCAAGTATATAAGAATCAAACATAGGTCTCATGGTCTACTCACACACACACATGTGATCAAACATTAACATAGGATTAGATGTAAAAGAAGATATGAAATACCCAACCAGTTAATCCTTGTCCATTAGTGGCCAACCAATTTTATAGAACATAATTTAAAACTTGGACCTTGTATGATTTTAAATTTATTAGGTTTATTTTTATTAATATGTTATGAATTTTAATTTATTGATTAAATAACCATGGAACTAGGTCTCTCACTTTAATTGGTTTTTGAAATTAGTTATATTTTCTTCAATTTTATACATATCATAACTATGAATTTATTACCATTCTAAAAATATGGATAACCTCATATCACATTCGAATAAATTGTAAAAAATACCATAATGTAAATTACATATACTTACAATCCTCAATGGAGCCAACTCCAAGCAAATCAAAGCCCGACATCTTTTTACGAATCGATGGAAGTCCAGTCGGGCTCCAATGTTCACTATAGGATTTTTCACATCATAAGCAATTATAATTTGGTAATTATAAATAAATTATAACTTATTAAAGTATTATAATAAATAAAATTAAATTAATAAACTACACTATCTTAAATATAGACATGATATCACCGCCTAACCAAAAACTAACAAACCACCCAAGGAAGATCCACAACAAACATCTAACTTCCTTCCGTGAAAATGAATTTTCTTGAGATGAATATAAAAAGTACAATTTTATATAATTAAATTAGAACCCATTGAATAAAAAAACAATTTACTCACCATAATCACAAAATCATCCAACGATGTTTGAGCTTCTCTAGGTACACACCTGATTATAATATGAACAAAAGCTCCAAATCAATTCAATATTTTTGATGGATGATAAGTCATAATTGAAAAAAAACTTAAAAATAATTATAATGGGAAATTAATTACTAAAAATTCATGTCATATGTTTTTCTTCATCATCACGGGGTGTCTTCAATCCATGAATATCTAAATCCCCATCATTGTTATGGAATTACACCAATATCCCATGGAATTGTCATCCAATTTCATATCTAGAAACTATAAAAAGGTTAATGAACAACAAAAAACATCAAGGAGAATAGTAATTGAAACATAAATGGGATATAAAATCATCCTAGGTATTATAACATACAATAAGGATCATCCATGAAAAACAACTCAACGATTTAACACCACATAGGGAAGAATTCAATTGAGATCGATGAAGAAGATAAGTTATTACCAAGATTCTCCATCAATTTTTATCTAGATCTACCTCTAATTAAGGGAATGTCTTCATCGGTGGAGAGAATATTTGTATGGAATATTTTTTCTCCAAAATATGAACCAATGAAGGTTACATTTAGGGTAATCTTGTGGTCAAAAGACCATAATGACTTTTATTTATACCCCCATGTGACCTACTAGATCATTGAGTAATACCACTAAGTTGGAGGGGAAAAAGAATAGTTGAATCTATGGCTCTCGCGCCTGTGGATTTTCAAAATTTTCTGCCCGTTGCCCCTCCGTCTGGTGGCCTAATGGCTCCGGCCCCGGCGACCTTCGATCCCGGAGTTCCTGTGGCCGTCGTGCTCGAGGGGCCTCCGAGGTCCCCTAAACCCCATCCTCTTCCCGCCCTTCCAGTGTTCTCCTTCTGTGAAGCCTTATGCGGGCCGTCTCGCAGTTCCCCAAGGATTTGCTTCCTAGCTGTGTGGCCGGTCTCTCTGGTTGTATCGAAGGTAGGATCCTGTGTTTCGATGGAGGTTCCCAAGGTGGCTTTTTTGGAGGCGGCCGCTTGTCTGCACTAGACCCTAGTGGCCCATTTTAGGGCGGAGAGGCCTTCTATACAGGTCTTCAAGCGATTTGTAGATTCATGGGGTTTGTCGGGTCTGGACCGGATCTCTGTGCTTCACCGAAATTCCCTCTGCTTGGTGTTGGAATCGGAGGTCGACTTCATCTTTGCATTGTGTAAAGCCCCGAGTTCCTTTGGGCGGTGGCGTTTAAGCTTAGATCCCTGGGTGATGGAGGCCCACAAGGGGAAGGAGAGTCCTTGTGCGGCGGTGTGGATTGGTCTACCAGGTATTCCCCTACTGTTACAAAACGAATCTTTCCTCAGAGAGATGGGAGACTCCCTTGGAATATTCTTATGTGCGGATGACCACACCCTCTCTTGCGAAGACATCCTGGTGCCCAGGCTGTGTGTCGAGATGGACTTTTCAGAGCTGTTACCTGAGCAGATCGTCCTAAAGGTGTCAGATGTGGTGACTTGGAATCAGACTCCCCTGTACCCTGTGCTCCCTAGGTTTTGCTCCTATTGCAGCCTCTAGGGTCATTCTAGGGTCTCGTGCAGATCTCTCTAGAAGGGAGGTCTGTGAAAGGTTCCCTGGAACCTGTCTCGCGGTGGCCCTCCCCCTACCCAGCCTGATCCCCCTGGGTGTCTCCATGGGGAGGGGTCCTTGTCTTCGGTTGATCAGTTCCCCTCGCCGGCTTCTGCAGAATTTCCTCCTCTTCCTCCTCCCCCAGATGAAGTCCCCTCCCCCTGAAGGGATATGATTCTCTTTCTTGGGATCCTGTATCCAGCATGTGGTCTCACGGTAGGGATATCTTTTCCTTCTCAAAGTTTCATTGTAGAGTGGTTTTGGGCATGGCTTTTGTCCCTTATTCATCCTCCCCGGATCCATCGGGAGCTGCTACCTCCCCTGAAGAATGTTCACCCTGCCCTTCTTGGTGAGTTAGTGGGTTCAGAGAGCCTGCCCTGCCCCCCCCCCCCTCAGTGAGGCTGTTGTGAAGGCTGGCTCCTCAAAGGCCCTGGTTGCCAGCCCGCCCTGGTCTCCTTCCCCCTTAATGGCCTGGGATGCCGATTCAGTGGGAATATCAGCCAAGTTTCTGGAGCAGAGGTCATCTACCTCACCATCCCCTCGTAGTGTGCCGAAGGGGAATCTAGTGGAGCCTCCTCTTCACAAGTCACCCAAGGCTACTGATCCTCTTGCTTCTAGCCCAGGGGTGTGCACCCACGCCCAATTGAGACTTCTCAGGAAAGGCTCCCCCTTCCCAAGAATGACGACCAATGAGCCTGGGGCCAAATACGGGTTCCATATAGCCCAATGTTATCCATGCTAATATGGAATGCCTATGGCCTGGGCGCCCGGGTGAAGTTAGACCACATTGTCTCAGAAGTCAGGAAAAACAAAGTCAGCATCGTTGCAGTTTTGGAGCACAAACAAAAGACGAACAATATTAGGTCCTTCTGTTGCTTTGTCCATATGCATGGCTCCATGCATGCAGACCTGTCTAATAGGAATATCTGGTTGTTCTAGAAAAAGGAGGTTTCCCTGGAGATGTTTGAGGTGGGCGACCAATTTATCACCACAAAAGTCACCTCGGGGGAGGGGTGCTTCTTCGTCTCCTTCATTTACAGTAGTTGCATCCCTCAGGACAGAACTCGATTGTGGAAAGGGCTCGGATATTTTGACCCAGGGGTTCTCCCATGGGTCATGGCGGGGGACTTCAACATCATTCTTGATCTGGAGGAGAAGAAGGGGAGAGGATCTTTTCCCTGGCGGGAAAGCTTGGAATTCTCAAGTTTCATGTTGGGTAAGGGGATCCTCGACTTGGGGTACTGTGGTGACTGGTTCACGTGGTGCAATAACTAGGGTGGAGGAAGGTAGAGCTGGTGTAGACTTGACCGATGTCTGGCTAATAAAAACGCTCTCATTTCGTTCCCAAATACTGAGGTTAAACATCTTGCTCGTGGTATCTCAGACCACTCTCCAATTCTGGTGTCTCTGTCCCCTAACCAGGACTCTCAAGAGGCATTTAGGTTCTCTAAACATTAGTCTCGCATACATGGATATCAATGGATTGTGAGGGAGTTGTGGGCCGCACCTTCACCAGGGCACACCTGGGTTGCTCTTCACAACAAACTCCATAGGCTGAAGAAGGGCCTATTGGATTGGGCCAGATCCTTACCTCCCATCGACTAGGATATGGAGGCTCTAAAACAGAGTGTCGAATTTCTCAAATCGAGCCTGGAGGATGAGTGGAGTGACTCGGCTTTTGAGGCCTTAGCAGACATGTGGACAAGGTGGGAAGAAGAGCTTCTCAAGCAGGAATGGTTAGCTTGAGACCATTCCAAGGTTAGGTAGCTGAATGAGGGTGACAAAAATACCGCTTTCTTCCACGCCTGCATCAGGGAAAGGAAGTGATGGATCAAGCCCAACCTATTATTAGAGGATGACTCCTACTCCAGCGATAGAGACACAATTGGGAATTTGGATCTCTCTTTATTTCAGGACCTTCTTCCAGGCATGAACCTGAGGATGGCCAATGGGTATCCTAGCGGAAACTCTGATCTGTGTGTGGCGATCCCGTCCATAGTGACCAGCCTGGACAATGAGGGCCTAGAGGTGACTCACAATGAGAAAGAAATATACATGGCCATACAAAAACTCAACCCAGATAGTGCCCCTAGCCCTGACGGCTTCCTTGGTTCGTTCTATGGAGGGTCGTGGGCTGTTGTTAAGAAGGAGATCATTGAAGCGGTGCAGGACTTTTTTCGAGGAGGGATCCTCCCTCGGGTTGCAAGTGCCACTTCCCTAATTCTGATACCCAAGGTTAAGGACCCCTTCTTTCTTTCTCACTATCATCCTGTGAGCCTCTGCAACTTCCCCTATAATATTCTAGCGTGCGTTATCAATCAGAGGCTGTCCAAACATATTTCGGGATAGATCTCTCTCGAGCATCATGGATTCGTGAAGGGCCAGTCCATACAGGGTGCAATAGCTCTTGCACATGATATGGTTAGGTACATTAACTTCAAGGCAAACGACTTGAACATGGTGATAAAATTAGATATGGACAAAGCATTCGACAAGCTCTAGTGGAGTTTCATGAACAGATTCCTCTCGTCGATGGGGTTCTCATCCAGGGCTGTGGATATTATCTTTAGATGCATTAGCTCCTCCTGGCTGGCGGTATCTTTCATGGGGAAGACACACAGCTTCTTCAAGGCTACCAGAGGACTTCATCAGGGGGACCCACTTTCCCCAAGCCTCTTCATCCTAGCACATGATACTCTCAACCGTCTCATCATCTGTGGATTACATCAAGGTGGAATTCTCACTTATAGGAGAAAGCATAACTTTTCTTCAATCTCCCACCTGATGTTCTCGGATGATACTATGATCTTCATCAATTGTGGGAGGAATTCTATTCAGGCTATCATGAAGGTCCTGGAGATCTATTTTTTCTGGAGCGGCCAACTCATCAGCAACTCAAAGAGAAGCATCTTTATATCATGTAGAAGTTCTTCCAGGCGGGTCTCTTCCTTGTGCAGCCACCTGAACATGCAACAGGGCTCCTTACCGATGGAGTATTTGAAAACTCTAATCTCTTTAGGTAGGCTCCACATTCGCTATTTTGATCACATTGTTTGCAGGATCATGAGTCGCATTCTCAACTGGAAAAATCAGCTCCTCTCATTTGGGGACTGTATACCTTGGTCAACAACATTCTGTCCGTGATCCCCATCCATGCTATGGCCTCCATAAATGTTCCTCAAGGGGTGATTAACACTATCGACAAGGTTCTATGAAGATTTGTTTGGGACATGAAATCCAAAGGAAAGAGGCACTGGGCCTCATGGGGTAGGCTTGCGAGACCCATTCACAATGGAGGGATTAACATCAAGAGTCTTAAGAGTACTCTCCATGGAATGCACGCCAAGATGGCGTGGGAAATACTGGAGGAGCACTCGCTCTGGGGGCAGACTATGTCGCATATCGGCAGGAACATCGCGGTGGATGGTTGCAGGTATGCTTCGCCCCTCTGGTCTAAACTCTATCCTTTGGTCCAGACCCTGCGACAAAGCTCAAGGTGGATCGTTGGCTCTGGTGATCTTCTTTTCTGGAATAAGTACTGGACAGGTTCTGTCCCTACCTTCCCAGGTTGTCCGGATCCTCTGATCACGGTGAAGGAGGCGCTACTTCATCCCAGACTCACCAACACTGTTTTGAACGAGGACCAGCAAGCTCTGCTCGAGTCGATTGAGATCACGTCGGAACCAGACCGCTGCGTGTTTACTCCTTCATCCTCTGGTGTTTTTTCCACTAGTGATTTTCGTAGACTCCTCTCCTCGCAAGACCACCATGATCGCTGGAATGAGAAGGTATTGTGCCACAAGATCCACATGAAATTCAATTTCCTCATTTGGTGCATCAGGAACCGAGCTCTCGCTACAGATGAGAACATCAGGAAACTGGGGATTAGCATCGCCTCTGGGTTCCATTGCTGCAGCAACAGGTAGGAGGAGAGCTCCGATCATTTGTTCTTCAAAGGTGAATGGGCTCACGCAATTTAGTCCTTCCTTGGAGACAACTCGGGTCCCGTCACTCGAGAGCAGAATGACTCTCCATTCTGAGCGGTGTGGTTCCACGGCGCACTGGGATCCGAGTCGGAATGGTTGGCCCGAGCCTCTTTACTCAGTGTCAGGTGTTGGTGCTTATGGAAAGCTCATAATCAGTCAAGGTTTGAAGGCACAACTCCTATGGTAAGGTCCATAATTGAGAGGACTCGTTTTCTATTGACTGACATGGTTTCCCTCTCAAAAGGATGACAGGAGGCTCCTGGTTTCAATTTCCTGCGGGGTAGTGAAACCTTGGATCACCCTCTCTCGATCAGATTACATGGTAAATGGGTGGGTTGGCATCCTCCTGTCACAGGCTACAATTTGAACACGGATGGGTCCTGCTCAATGGGTGCGATGAAGGGAGGAGGTGTGGTTCGAGGCGTCGGGGGCAATGTGGTATTGGCCTTAACTTCATTATATGGTTCTGGTTCTCCACTCCTAGCTGAGGCTAAGGCTGTGCTCTCTGGACTCTCTCTCTACATTTAATAGAATATGACTATATCCCATGTGGAGACCGACTCCCTGATCCTTCATGATGCCCTGTAAGGTAAAAGGACAATTCCTTGGTCCATATCCTATGTGGTTAGGAAATGTCGAGCTCTCCTTCGACACAACATCCAAGTGACTCACACATGGTGCGAGGGGAATAAGGTCACGGATTACATGGATTCCTTAGCTGACCAAATCTCCATCACCACTAGACTTATCTCCATTAACTTTTTGAAACCTGAAGGTGTCAAATTGATCAGAGGGGATGCCCTTGGTCTGCACTATTTTAGACCTCCTTAATCATGGGGTTGCCTTGTTGGCCCTTTCTTCTTTGAATAAAAATTTTACTTGGATGGAGTAATACCACTACCTAGCTAGTGACCCACCATCCACCTAGTAAAGGATCTCGTGATGGAAGCTGAGTCGTTATAGAAAACGAGTCTACTTCTTACCTCACTAGTAAGCAAGTGGGGGCTACAGGCATGCCAATGATATTACAACATCCTGGTTTTCCTAGCACTCCATGCTGAGAACCTAGGTTTTAAATCAACTAGGTATCCTTTATTGAACCAAAAATTACCTCTTAAGGGTGTTTAAAAAATAATCTAATTGCTTTACCACTCAGTTATATTAACATTCCATCCACTAAATAAAAATTTCCAATTCCATTAAAACAACATAACACATAATGACATGATTTTTCAGAATCTCCACACAAAAACATGATTTTTTCCTTCATATGTTTTTTTAGAACACAAATCATTGAACGAAATATTATTCCATAGTCAAATTAAGAAGATCTCTATGCTCAAAACCTTTAGATTCAAATCACCACATTAGGGCCCCATTTATTTTGGAACACTAATCATACTCTTCTAGTATGAATCTATTAGGAATGATAAAATATGACCTAAAATCTCTACGTTTCCTAACATCAAGACCATGCTCACAACGTTCATCTAACACTACATGATGTAGTGACATCAATAAACTCTCCATGAAGTATCAGGATGTTACCCACAATAGAAATCACCAAATGTAATATGATTCATACTCACTAACAATATAAATAGTTTGGTTCAATACTATCACAAATGATCAAAGCAAGACATGGGTTAAAAGTTGATACCCAGACCTCATTTCTAGTTTCATGTGGATCCAAAAAATCTAAATAGAAAACATATCCAAAGAAAACTTGAACATATCAAAAAGGTCACAGATGATTCTTAGACACCTCAATCATTTTGAATACAATGAGATCAATTTGGTTCCAACCCAATGTATTCAAGACCACATAGAAACACAATTCCCTTCATTTATAGCCTAATACTTATAATTTTACATGATGTAAAAAGATAACACACCACAAAACTAACGATCATGATTCCTTAATTCTATAATTCTTCTATAAATGATCCTGAATCATTGATTAATTCAGATCCATTTTGATTCAATTTATCAGTTGATTCATCAATCATGTTCACCAACTACAATGTCATCAACTGTGCATCATCGCACCCGTAATTTGACTCCTTCCTATTTCATACCGATTCAATTTAGAGTCTATATACCACATCTGGACTCCATCATATGATACATATGGACTAAAGATAATAAAATTAATGTGGATTTATCTAATCTTACTCCAAAACCCATCAGTCACTAGAGTCACTATGATTGTCAAAAAAATAGTTTTTTTACATAGTACCATGACCATTCCCACAAGAGAGATCATCCACATGTGACAAGGTCAATCCTACCTACCAAGGGTGTATCCTTATCATCACCACACAACACTTACATCAATATTCTTGGAACCCAAGTAGTTAACAGTCAAATTTAATGACTAAACATGACCATCAAAACATACACAGTTTCCATGGAATCACAAGTAAATGTAAACACTTAGATACCAATAATGTATCATGTTGTTTTCAAAATTCATTTCTCAAAATTCATTACATCCTCTAACAGCCTATGAATGGGTTACAACATTTAAACCGAGAAGGTTTCATTAACTCATCCATGATACTCTACAAAACACATAATTTCCACAGATAACATCCTTAGGATGAAAAAACAATAGTACCCTGATCTATTACCAATGTTTGCAACCATCACAGTGACATATCCACTAGTATCAATCCCATGGTTTCCAACCCTTGAGAGATTCATACCAGATGAGTCCATTCTTAATATCAATCATGAACATGAATCAAAAACCATATTGGCATACCACCAAAATACCTTCTGGTTTCATCAACAGAACCTAAAAATTCACCATGATCCACTCACCACCTTACCCTACACGTTCAACCAACCCCACGAATAACCATTACCTAAACTATCATGAATTTATATTTCCCATAACGGAAAAATAACACCAATTTTCCCAAAACCAAGTGATTACCTCAGGAGTCAAGAACCATCATTCCTTTATCAGTTGTACACCCACCATATGGTGTGGTATTTAGCAAGCCTAATTAATAAATTTTCAAATGGGCATATCTATGCTACCAGAATTATCTTGCACCACCTAACACATGATTTTCATTTAATGCCAGTGAGAAACTACCAATTATTTTATCCTCCAATGATATTAACTCAACATCTAGTAAGAGATTCATTTTTAGAAAATAGTCTTGGTTACCCCATGTCATACCCTTGATACCATAAGAATACCAGATATTTGAAACAAAACCTTGTACAATGAGTATTGAAACTCAAGGTTCTTAATACTCTTATGTTTAATGTAAAATTACATGAACATACATTAAATAATTTTGAGGATCTATCAAATAAACATGGAACTTCATCAATAGAAACATCCACTAAGGCATTAAACATGACCATCTATTCACATGGAGAATCTGTACATTGGATACACCCAAGATGAATAGGGAAATGAATTATTTGAATCCAGAGTCACAACACTGAGTTCATAATGTCTTACACACAACCCAGACAACTGTTAAAAAATGTTACAACCCATAGATATTCATCTAGATTCATCCTTGAAAACATTCCATGATTACTTATCACATATACTAACCATTTTGAAAATACATAGATGTCTGTTTCAATTGAATAGAATTACACTACGTCTAACATGGAAAAATAAATATAGAAAATATTTGGATCCTAAATCAAATAAGATTATCCATAGGCTACCTATACAAGAAGATGATTAACTCCCAACAATAACCTAACAAGGTATACTTCCCCAACCATTCACGATGAGACCGCATCATCATCACCATTATCATCTCCAAGGTGCACCATACTATAGTATCACATAACATTATATTATTGGTAGAAATGTATATGTCATTATCTAAAATAATTCCACCACAATATCATATGTGAAATCACAATGCAAGTTATTGACACTAATTACCTATTCTCTAAATCATTAGAACAATCACATATAAGAAGTATATAATTCATCTAAAATCTAGATGCCTAATACGATGAATGTTATGACACTTGATGATATATGTGGGATTCATATCCATTTGAAATCACGATGCCCAAAATACTTAGTTAACACATGATTTAAAATCATTTATACCCATTACAGTGTAGATAGAGAACATCAACCCCAATCCATAAAACCTAGACATCCCTTGGAAATGGTTTTTCAATGTGTATGAGTTTTATCAGAGGATTTCTCACATTCTTGTGTCACCTATCTTCCAAATCCCCAAAAAATAGAAAAAAAGTGAAAAAATAATGATATGATAACATTTTGAAACATCCCAAATGAATAAAAATCGTCATGTTAGAATTCAACATGACGTTGGGTGAACCTCCCCATATGTCAAAGGATATCGACTAGAACCGAGGGTCTCAAGGGGAATTATGACAAGACAATACCATCCATCAGAGTATACAATAAAAATAATTAGAAAAACATATAACAATATATAAATAGAGATAATTATAGAATTATCATGAAATTTATATAAATGATAAAAAAAATAAAGACTAAACTATCAATAATAAATTAATTCATCACCAAGTGGGATGATATAAATTTAATAATAGAAACAAAATAATGGTAAATTAGGCACTACAACTCCATGAAAGACCACATCATAGACTTCAAACTCATAGGGTGATATCCCTATACAAAATAAAACATGTACATCAACCAAACATGTTCCTGAAAGAAGTGAGTAATTCTCATATTCCCAACTTCCAGGGTCTCTCAAGAATCATTTTTATACAACTTAGTAAGGTAACACACACAAAGTCCTACAAAATGGCGTTTTCATGCATGGGATAATTATATATAAAATTTAATAGGAAATTAAAACTAAACGAGGATAATAAATAGTCACTAATTCATAAGTAATAAATATAAAGCCCATATGTTAAGATGTTTTAACTCCATAAGATCATATAAAACCCAACCAAATCAACTTTTGGTTCATGTTTAATGGAATGCACAATAGTGGAATGACACATAACCTATGATATAATAGTCCAAAAACATTTATCAGGTCTCCTTGAGGCCTTTACGAATTTTCTAATACATTTCCACTATTATGTCTAACACATTGTGTGAATTTTCCATGAAGATCTCCTTACATTATCAGATAAAAGGATATAAGAATAGAACATACTATATAAGATATGAAAAAATATAATAAAAGGTATCATTGGGATATACTATAAAAACTCATGGCATGAAAAATAAAACATTCGTCTCATGGGATATACATACACACACATGTTATCAAACATAAATATAGGATTAGTAGTAGTTGTAGATAGGTAATACCCAACCGGTCAAGCATTAGACATTTATGGACAAGAAATAAGCTAGAAAAATAGGAAAAACATGGTACTTGGGAGATTCTCAGTTTATTAACAATATATCAATTAAGTAGTTAATATAGAGAACTCATTAACTAATTATTCAAAGAACTAGGTCTCTTAGTTTAATTGGATTGTTTAATCAATTAAAGTGTATCCCATTTAATTCATCTCACAATTATAAATTATGTATCATTATTTAATGGTGGAGAAAATCATACCACATTCCAATAAATGGTATATAATACCACTTGGTAGAGTACACAAAACACCTACCTCAATGGTCTTGACTCCATGCCAAATAAATCCTGACATCTTCATCCGATTTGATCCAAGTCCAATCAGCCTCCATCAATTTCCATAATGTTCTTCTCATTCCAAAGCATTCCAATTAATTTATTATAACTAAATATTAATTCAAAAAATAATAAAATATATCACATTGAAGTGTGAAGGAACAATGTCTAAAAGACATACCAGATATCACTGCATAGTTTGAACCATTAACAACCACTGATCGAATTTATGTAACACATTTCCTATATTATTCCATGAAAAATACTAGTCAGAAAAAAACAAGACAAAAAAACCTTTAATATATTTAAATTGGAACATAGTAAGAAAAAGGCAAGTGAATCACCTTATACAAAATGTCAAATGGGGGATCTTGATCAACTCACAACACACTCTTGAATCTATGAAAGAGAAAATATAATAATATATTTTATGTTATTGTGAATGATGAGACATAATTTAGTAAAAAAATAAATAATTATCAATAGACATTCCTAGATCAAAACATTATTTATTCTTATGTTTTCATAATCATGGTCTATCATATAGATATGCCAATCCAAATCCCCATCATTCTCAAAAATTCCCCCAAAATCTAGTAGAATTTATTTTTGTTTCTTTATCTAGAATATAGCTATAGAAAAATGAATGACTAAGACTATCATGGATAAGAGAGATTTGAAGAAGAATGGTACATAAATTGATCACAATGGTTTTAAATTTCCATGAGGATCATACATGATAAATTGCACAATGAAAATATGTAACACAAAGTAGAAATAGGTTGCTATTGATGAAGAATAGAGATTGTTACCTGGACTCTCCATATATTTTCATTTGGATCCTTCCATGCTTATGAAGAGATCTTGGAGGGGAAGAGGTAATTTTTTATGACAAACTTCAACTCAAATATTTTATCCTAATTTGGTTAAATCAATGGGGATATATTGGCCTGATTACCATATTGAACCTCATTTAACACCCTCCTAGTGCACCCCACTAAATCACTAGCCATAGTATACTAATGTTCCATTGGCCCACTGTCCACCCTTTATAGGCTACCCGACATACCGGTCAGACCCTCTATAATAATTGGACACATATCTTTCCACTGTCTTGTAGATGGAAGTCATCAACTAGTTTTTACTAGTGCCACATTCCGATAAGCCTTTATATCACTTATGATAAAGGATTGAGTTGACTCATAATCCTTCATTAATGTTTGAGAATAACCCATAAGGGTGTTTAAACATGTAGCACCTTGGGTTGACACCAATTTGTTCGAAAGATCCATCGAAATGTTAAATAACAAAAATTCTCAACAAAAATCATGACTCATAACTAAGTGATTCCTCAAAAAACATTTGAAGCAAAATAATGAATATAGATTGGGAAAAAAGGATAATTTAGCTATAATAAGAATTAATCTTAAGAACATGATATTTTTAAAGAGATTGAAGTTCATAAAAGAAGTATATTTTGATTTCAATATTTTATTTAAATATATAAAAAATATATAATACCATATATAATAGATATATTATTTAATAAAAAAAACATAGAACCACATAGTTATGAAATAATTTTTATGACCTAATGAAAACAAATTATTTGAAAAATAATTTATGGTTTAGGTACAATTTGATTCATAATTAAATTAACAATAGAACTGGAAATGAAACATAAAATAACAAAAATATAAAGATGATCATGGAATAATTAGAAGATGTTTATATTTATACACTTTATAAATGGAAATATGTATGTAATATGAATCATGACTCACCAAAGATCCTTTTACATCATAAATACTTATTACTTTTGTATTATATGAATTAATGAAAAAAATAGGTATATCATTATATAAAAATAAATATATCCTTAAATAAAAGTGTTTTGTTATATATGAATAATTGAAGGTATAAATTGAACCACATAAAAAAATAGTTCCCTATATAAAACATTTTTCAAGGAATTAAAATTGAGACAAAAACCCCTTAAATTGGTTTTATTCTTAGTTAGATCCAATATTACCACATTTATGATAAAAATATACTCTTCTAAAACATGGATATATAATTGAGTTTAATTTATTTTTCCATCCATGGTTAGCTTTAATCAAAGGAAATATATTATTACTATTTCATTTTAAGAGAGAATGGTTTAAAGACATCTTTTCCTTTTTAAAGTATCGTATTTTTTCTTAATTTCATGATTTTGAATTTTTTTTAATTTATTAATTTATAAAATTATTAAACAAATCCATATAATATAACAATATTCATTTATATTATGTAATATACACTGGAAAAATATTTAGAAATAAATTGTTACATCATTGATTAAATATTTATTGTCTGATGAAACCTGTATTTATCATGGAATATCCAAAGAGGGGGAAGACTAGGCACTATAAATTGAATTAAATAATTACTCCGGAGATGACCTGAGGAAAACATGCATAAATATTTTATCATTTAAAATTAATATTGAACACATTTCACAACAGTACATACCTAATGATATTAAAGGTTAAGTGTATTTATATAGTAGATGCATAATAAAATTATTTCATTATTGATATTGAAAATATACCACTGTGTTCTTATCTAAATGTACCCTACTTATTAATTTCTTATATAAAAACATTCTTCATAACCTATGGAAAACGGAAACATGGATAATGGTGATCTGAAATGATTATTAAGGGTAAAAATGTATAATATAAATTCAGGATCACATGAAATAATAAGACATTTATAAGGTTATAAGATCATGATTATATCATACAATGGTCTAAAAATCATTCATAGATCATAAATCACTTGTCAAGGCATAAAGAACTAGCATTTCAAAAGACATGACTCATAAGAGTAATGAATTATCATTAAAAAATTATGATTCATGATGGAATATCATAATCATAAATACATATCCTAATACTTTTTGGTACAATCATAAGAATAGAAAATCATTTCATTAGTCAAGGTTCACATACAAGATTATCATTGTGGATAATTTTCCATGTTATATTAGGTTAATTACCCATTACATCATTTCCTTTGTCGTGGTTTACAATCATTAATACCATAGTGGAAAAAGTCCCATACCAAACTATGTCCACTCCTCATTCTATCCCACAAGATCTCATGAGTTATAAACAATTACCCAACTTATTTTATTGATGTAAATAACCCACCCATAAAATAATTAACATTATACTTATGAGTACGAAAATATCAAAAAAAAAACATTCATTGATTCACTATAGCATAACCCATATAAATGAAATAGGTTTTATAAACATTAAATTTTCATATAATGATAATAAATATTGAGATAAATCATAGATGGTAGCATTATATTATATTCCGATTTAATCATAAGAAACACCAAAGTATTTCGATATTGAATAGAAATACCATTATAAAATCATTAATCCATTTTTTATGGAAATATGGATATTACCATTTTGGTACCATTAAAAACTAAAAACATACCAAATAACGATAAAAATATTTTATTTAGAAAAACCTAAAACCATTATGTGGATTCTTCAATGAAACAAATAGTAATGAAATACAGAATATCCACTTATGTGGTAATTATAAAAAAAATATTCCTTTCACTATTTTTGTAAAATTTTATAAATAATTATTTAGAAATCATTATCAAAATCAATCATTTATAACAATTTAAATAAATTCTAATAAATTTTAAAATTTAACTAAAAATCATTGGATCATATAAAATATCATTTCAAGAAACATTTTTAAAAACATAAACATTGAATAAAAGTTTTATTGACCATAGAAGAAATAAGGTTGAATATTCTTGAAAAAAATTCATCCCCTTTTTGAAAAAAAGTACAAAAAAAAAGAAATAATGATAGAAAATTTGAAGAATGACCAAAGGATAAGATATATAAAGGTTTGAAAGGATAAAGAATATTATATCCCTTAATGAAAAGTAATCAAATAAAATCTGGAAAATAAATGATATTATAACATAAACCATTACCTTAAGTCCGGTCGTTCATAGTAAACATTCAATAGAACTGTATGAAAAAAGAATTAATAAAAATATATTAAATATCATTATTTAATCATAACATAATATGTATAATTACTTTATAAGTTTTAGTTAATATATGTATAATTTCTTCACTAAAATAATCATTTGGGTGAAAAATTTTATGTTTCCCTTGCATGTATATGATTGATGGTTGCAATCCTTACACCGTTGTCATATATTCACCATATCCATAATATTAATCATTATATGTATATCATATTTATTTATTATACAATCTTTTATAACCATATTTGTAAATTTTTGATGAATGATAAATTACTTCACTTCGTGAAGATAGTAATTCGGACCTACCCATGGGTGATTTTTTCACATTTTGATGGTTGGAAATAAATAAAGGTAAATATTTATTTAAAATTAAATAAACTGAATAATATCATTAATATAATACATATATAAATTAAATCTATCCATATAACCATCAATATATTGTTGAAATGAAATATTAATCACATCGATTTGTGGAGGTGTAGTCTACATAAACACATGGGTGGTGTTATCATTCTACAACGAATGAAAATGAGATAAAAAAAATCTTGAACATTAACATTAAACATCTCAATATAGTTACTATAAAAATTAAATCAGGATAATATGACTATATAACATTTGGATATGATTTTCTAAGAATGAAATATGAAAAATTTAGGTACGAAAAAAATTATTGTTGGTGTATCCACATTTGAATGGAACCGTAAGCCTTCATGTGTGGGTAATTTGGAAGAAAATAACCAAAATTTCATAAATATTGATCTTAGGTAGTATTAAGGTATATATATTTTTAAGATCAATTTCATAGGTTTTGTAAAAAGAGGGGAGTAGAGTTTCCCCTTTTTATATGAGATGTGTGGATAACATGAAAATACATAAAACACTATTATATTTGTCTTCCTCAAATAAAGTGGGTCTAAATTTCTAGAGATTCTACTATAAGAATTTTTAGATATAAATACCCTATTATAATGAAATTTAATCATTTTTGGGATATTTTAAACCTTATATCATAGGTTAACCCCTTATTTTACCATGTTAACCATTTCTATGTTAACAATATTTTTACAATTGTAACAATTCATTATGGAATAAATTAAGCTAAAATTATTAAATAACAGTAATTATTCTAATTCAAAATATATAATAAATTTTAAATTATTAAATTTTTATAATTTTCAAAAATTAATTTTAAAATAAGTGCATAAAATGAAAAAACAACTATTCTTAGAAAAATGTAATTTTTAGAATAAAAATAAATTTATTCTACTTAATTTCATACTGAGAATAAATAAATTAATGTTAAAATATTTTATTGAATAAATTATCTATAAATTTCATTAAAAATATTCATCAATATTAATTATTATAATTTATTAAGATAAAAACAAATTATGCAAATGAAAAATGTTCTTTTCATAAAATATCTTTTTTTCTTTTCAATTTTTTTTCTTTTATAACCAATTTATGATCAGTTATTCAATTTTTATACATTTCTAAAAATTGATGTTTTTTATAATTTTGTTGGTCTTATTAATAACCTCTAACCCAATGTATATTGGATAACTGACACATTTAATAATTATATTTAGATATTATTATGATATTTTTTTACTCATTGATGCATGTAAAGCAGTCGATAAAAGACCTAAAATTCATCAAAATATAATTATACCAAAAAAATAGAGGCTGTTAAAATATAACCCCATTAAAATAAATTTTCCCTTTAAGTATTATCACTCTGATACAAATAAGTGAGGATAATCCTACATCATTGTATCCCCTAGTTCCCATATACCTTCATCAAATTTAAGGCTCACTATGAAACATTAAATGATGTAGTGGTTTCATTATATAGTTACTTATCTATTTTATTGAGAACCTACATCTATTTTTCCTCAATAGTTATTTTATGAACTAGTGGGAGAACCTGAGATTATTGTATATGTGAAGTATTTGGTATGTACTTTCCCAAAAGTGATACATGGATGGAATTTTGAACTTGAGATAGGTTTGTAGGAAATGGAAAGTGGAATGATACTATCTTGATATAATGAAGAATATCATAGAGACAAATATATCTAGTTTTTATCTTCCTCTAGTTTGAAAATATCATTACCATCTTCCATGGATACATTCATAGGGTTAGCTTATTAGTAACATATTACTCTAGATCTCATTAATGATTGTTAGTATAACTTTTTTTGTTGACTTTGGGTTACCTTGATGTATTAATATATTACATAAATTTTATTTTTTTATATTTCAAAAACACTTTCTATTAGGTGAGAATCCACCAGGGAAAATCCATTTCATTGGATAATAGAGAACCCAATCAAAAAACAAACCAAAACAGGTCGGTCAATGATCCCGACACAAGAGAATACCCACTAAACATCCATGGGCAATGCATCCTTCATATTAGGATGACCGATGGAGAGGCCATCATCGATAGAGCTTACAAAAAAGGAACTAAAGGATTGTAGAGCCACCACAAACCATGAAACATTGCCAAAACAAAACCCCAATAGATCTAACATCACCAAAGCCAGTAACACCATCCAAAACATCTTGAAATTCATCATACCTAGACATGATGGGGTCGAGCGTGATGGATGATGATGAAATAGAATAAGAAGACAAGGATAAGCATGGACATCCAGGAATAACAAGAGGATGTAAAGAGAACTACATAATGAACCAGAATAGAATATTCAGCTTTCATAAATCTGATATCCATATCTACATACTTCCCCAGTAGTCAACGATGACCCTACCATATTTCAACTCACATGAAACCATACTGCGATGAACCAAAATGAGACATAAGAAATTCCTTAAAACCTCATGTGAGAGGGAAGATGATTCATTGGTTCCCCAAACTCATCATAGGTCGAACCAACATCATCTATGTAAGTACCTATGCCTATTCATCATGCCTACCCCCAAACATCTTGAAAACAATTCTATGCATTCTAGTTGATGATGAATCATCTGAAAACAAAAAACAACCACCAAAAAACTGAAATACATTAATCAAGAATGTTTGATGATTCATTGAGTCCAACACGCCGCCTCCGACTACTGAAGCCCGCTAAATCCCTCAACACTAATGTCTATTCGGATGGGGGATCGAGCAGGCAAAGCCTGATTCTTAGTGGAGAGAATATATGTTTTACTATATGGATATAACCATATGCACAATGTAATTAATTTTTTTTGGTAACAATATCTTTTATTATCTACCTTTATCACATAACCTTGGAGTTTTGTACGTCTTTGCATATAGGGATTCATAATGACCCATCTGAATACATGGGTGAAAGAAATTAGTGTAGGAAAAATCAAACAATGAAATTTGTTGATCCTGATCACATAATAATTCCATCTTATATGATTCCAACATATATTATAGGGTTTAATTATCCTTCTATATTTACCATCTATTTAAGGATGACATAGAGTTCTAAAGATCAAATTTGTATTAAAATCTTATTGAAGACTTCTCTTGAACATCGAGGAAAACCTAAGATCCTGATCAACAATAATAAAATGTTGACCTCCATGCTACCATAATTGTTTTTTAAAATATATCATGGAAATATAATAAAGGTAGAAATATTCTCTTATTACGTTGAAATGTAATGACATTATAAAGATATCGAATATAACCCAAATAGAATTTTGGCCTTTAGATGTTTTTGGTGGCCTGATAATGTTAATCTATAACTTTAATTATTATATAGATAATGTTTATAGCATCCAATTATAATTTTATATTCTAATAAATAACTTTATGACATACTAGGAATCAAGATAAATACTCTGAAATACCTATTTTCATGTCAACAGTCTAGAAAAACTCTTTCTAAACTCTATTCATTTTCATACATCTTGTACCATTTCAAAACAATGATCTATGATCTTTAACCAATAACCGATTCATAAAATTTTTTATTACTCACACACATACTTAGTTCTTATACCATTTAATTCAGACAACATCATGGTTTAACTCAAAAAAATACTTTAAATTATTCTATAGTTCCACATATTCCATCCATGTTTATGTAATCCTCACATAGATAGATGGTTGAACATTAATCTAAGAAAAATAAGAAATATCACCATTCCCCATGAATTCATGAACCATATTACTCAAATCCATACATGTTGTATCTCTTTCAATCCTCATCATATAATATCTACAATGTTATATCTGACTTAGAGAATCAACCACCTTGCTCCCCTTCTTAGGGTGATAATTCATTGAGGATTCATAATATTTAATCAACACTAACAATATACATTGAATCATATTCAACTCATTAAATGTAAATATATATATCAATATTTTATAAACATTATATATATAACATAATTCACTATACTATTAAATCCACTATATTCTCATTTATGTAATTACTACTATCAACAAAAAGTTAGAAGTAGGGTAATTATTATCTTTAATTATAAATAAGAAAGTGGAATATGTTTTCACCATATTATTATTCAGGAGGAATAATCCAAAAACCTTATTTGATTCCTCACGTAAAAGACATTCTATAGTTTTGTTTAATTTGATGTAGTTTGACTAACCAACCATCTCATTATTTCCTCTATCTTTTCCTCAAATTAATCTATCCAATGGAACACTGATCCCTTCTGAGATAACATTGTTATTGGATTGTATTTATTTGAGAAAAATATCATAAGGAATATAGTATCCATCCTTCTTAGATAACAATGGATCTTGGTTATTCTCATTGTTCTTCTATATTAATCAATAACATTTTCCTTTGAAGGATATGGTGATATACCCTCTCATAAGATTATGTAACCCATGAATGAAAGTTTATATTTCAAAAACTCTCACTTAATAATTTTTTATACAATTTATCCTTATGGTATTCATAAAAACCCTTGATTTATCTTTGTTTTCTTCATTAATATTTTAATATCTAATAATATCATATATTAAGGCTACAAAAAATAATTATGGTAATCCCAAATGACTCTATTCATTGAATCCATAAAGATAGTATATGCATTGGTATGTTTAAGTAGAATAAATATAAATTAATAAGGTTATTACGTCATATTTAAGGATTTATGGGGCATATAATCCTTCCTTACAATCAATTGATGATTTACTAGATTAAGGATTACCCTATAATAGTTTTCAGCTCTCTATAGTTGATCAAAAAAGTCATCATTAAAGGGTATATGATAGTTTTATTAATATAAAAAGTATTAAGTTCCTTATTATAATTGAAAATAAACATTATTCATTTGTATTCTTAAAAATAACAGGTTTATCCAATGGTGATTCACTTTGAAGAACAACTCCCTTAGTTGGATTTCTATGTAGTTTATTTGTTTATTTATAGTGCTCAATCTGTGTAATTATATAAGGATTCCTTAATATGTGTATGTTACTATGTATGAGTTGTATTAAAAACTCAAAATCATGATTTAGGGAAATACTGGATATGTCTTCATAAAATATATCATGGTATTCCTGATTAAAAGAAATATATTCATTGTTGGGTTTCTACCAAAACATTTGTGACAAGTATCCCCCATAAATAGGTATTACAACCTATAAGATGAAATTAATTTCTATTAGAAGATCATATTCCACACTGTAAGATAAATATAGGTTGATTAATATTGTGAATTGTGATTTCCTTATTCTAGGAATTTTAATGGGGTTTATATAGTAAGATCGTATCGATGCTCAAAATCATATAAAATTCTATTAAATGAGGAATAATATTGTTTTGAAAGGGATAATTATTACAATATTTAACATGGAACCCCTAAATCTGAATTAGAGGATATATTTTCCTTAAACATCATGATCAAATTCAGCTATTATCAACAAATTGACACTTCCTTGGTCTAAATTTTAGACCTTTGATTAGGGTACACACATGGATAATTCCCAAATTCCTCACACATAAGTGATTGATATATTATTGGTACTTTAGTATTAACTTATTTTACCTCCATGGAAATATTTTTTTCCTAAAAAATTAGTTTATTTTTGTCATTTTCTCTACAAATAAACCATCTTCTCATTCCATTTATACATTTCCTCAAGTGGTTATTCCTATATTTGAAACATGTTGGAAGAAGAATAGTTTACCTCTACAGTATTCTCCAACTAAACTCCCATAAAATATATTATTCTTTTATTAGGTATCCAGGAAACTAATCCATGTTGATTTTTTAAATTATATAACATGATAAACAATTTGGAATAATAAAAAAATTCATTCCGACTTCTATTTCATTTGTTTTCTCATGAGGATTATAATTTCATTAGAAATTTTTGTTTTCTGTTAATTTAATCCCTTCTTGTTACATCCATTGACTAAAACCATGAAAAAACATGATGTGAGTATAAGATAAAAATGATCATATTATGAAATCTGATAATTATGAAAAAAATTCTTATGATGTCCAAAATAATGAAACATCCTTTAAATCGATGACACTTCAAGTTAATTTCATATCATTATATATTCTCATTGATTTTCATTGGTTATATACTCTAATTTAGAATAATGGTCCATACAAAGAATGTGAATTCACTATATAACATCTTACATGAATGTCTATCTAGGTCTATAATCATACTCTCACGCATCACGTACTGAGTGAAGACCATGTTGATACTCAACCAGCCCATTTTCTTGGTGTTTACCCGTAGGTGCATCTATTCCAAATCCACCTCCACTTACAATAATCTCAAAATTTATTTCATTTCTAATAAAAATGTAAATATCTAATTTACCAAAAAACCATGATTTAATCCTATAATTTGACATATCCATTGGGTTTTCACTAAATTCCCCTGATGTAAATATTAAAAAAAACTAAACCTACATATGATACCATCTGAGGGGACCCAATCAAAAAATATAAAAATATTGTATCAATATAAATGAATATTTAATAAATTTTACAACATTATATTCTTGATAACTAGAATGTTTTAGTGTATTTTGAGACTAGATATATTATAAAATTACATCATCAAATGATATTTAAATTCACCCATAATTTTTTACCCTCATAGTACCCTTCTAATAAATTTCATACATTAAACCCTTCCTCCTAACTTGGGTAAATTCAAAACATTATAAATTGTGATATCATATGCTCAGTAAGGGTAAACAATGGATATATCTATTAATGATTACCTTCAATAATAAAATACACATAATGGCATGTGATCATGATTATAAACTAAAATTTTCATTCCAAATCACTCTAAAATCCTAAATCATGAGTCATCAGATAAATATTTTGATTTTGAGAATAAATGAGTTATAATATAGAGGAATAATCATTAATAAATCATGATCCATGATAGAATATCCTATGTATAATAACATTTATTAGTAATCATTGAATAATCACAATCACATAAAATCATTTACTTAGTTAATTTTCACTTATAATAATATCATACCATAAATAGTCCCATAGTAGATTGGGTTCACTCCTCATTTAATCATTTCCTTAATAAAGTTTTACTCTTATTACTATCATAGTTGATCGATTCCCATACTAAACAGGGACCAATCCCCATTAAATCTTATATTAACTCTTGGAATATCAATTTTTACCCAATACATTAATGGGTTTTAAATGACCCACTCATCATATAAATAACTCCATAAATATGTGTGCCACATTAGTACAAAAACATTCATCAGTTAATCATTGCATAACCCATGAAAAAAATTATTTTCATAAAAATTTTATTATCTCATAATCATAATCCATCTATAGAATTAACATGTTAGGTATCATTAGATAATATCCCTAATGAATTATAATAATCATCAATGTATGTTCACATAGATGAAAATTATATTTAGAAGTGAATTTCATCATTTCCTTGAAACTAAAGAAAAATTCCCTTTTCATTCGATATCATTAAAAACTATGGATACAAAAAATATTGAAAAAATATATTTTCTTTATGCATAAATATGATTAATTTTAAAGTATTTTTCAAATAAAATTAAATTAATGATGGCTGAAAAATTTGGTCGTGTTGTAAACATTAAAAAAAATATTCATTTCTCACTTTTGCAACATGTCATAAAAAACAGTTTAAGAAACATTGAAAAAATAATTATTTGAACCTTTTAAAAAATGAAAATATTTTTGATAATTACATTAAAAATATTTTGACCATAGATATGAATAATATTGAAAATATTTTAAATAACTTGTATATGGTTGAAATGGTTTGTCACCTAAAGAGAAAGTAAGGTAAGCTTATCAAAAATCATTTTATCAATAATTTTATATAAATAGAGAGGATAATGGTAATAAAGACTAATAAATATAGTAATATATATTGGTGAATAAAATATATTGGCTTAATGTATTAGTATCATACAATATCTCTCAATGTAAATTTAACATAGAAAATCCTAAAAATAAATAAGATCATAACAAAAATCATTGACTCAAGTATTATCTTTCATCAAACAATTTAAACCTCCTATATATTAAATATTTATTTATTATACATATATTAAAAAAATATTTATATATATCATTATAAATTTTATCACTTTATAATTTATAATAAGCCCTTTTATTAATTTCTTCATTAATATACGCATTCAATTAAAACCCGGTATATTTTCCATGAATGTTTTGGTTCAATGGTTTTAGTCCATGATGATTTTTCATGTATTCATAATTATAAAATTAATAATTTATAAATAATTATCATAATTATTCATCATATATCATTTTATAACCATTCATATAATGTAGTAATGAAAAATGAATTACATCAATACTTGGAGATGGTAATTTTTACGTGCGCAAAGGCGATGTTTCCACGTTTCAATAAATTTAATTAAAGAATGATAAATAATAATTTAACATTACATAATAATAATTATATCATATATATATATAATGTATACTCATTAAATCTATCTATATTACAATCCATAAAAATTGTAAGTGAAAAATGTATCACACAACATTATGGATGTGGTTGTTCACATGTATGCATGAGTGACAATATAATTTTCTAATGGATGAGAACGAGGTAAAAAATGGATATAAAATTAACAAAAAAATTATAAATATAGTTAATATATTTATTAAATCATTTTAAAATTTTTTATAACATTTTTGGGTAGTTTATGAAGAAATAATCATGAAATATATTTGTAAAAACATATACATCTTCTTTAGGTATTCTGCTATAAAAAGAAATGGTTATTGGATGGGTATTTTTGCAAGGAAAGTAACTCAGGATTTGAGTAATTATGATGGGTGAGTATTTTGGAATATATTTTTCTAGATAATGGTATGATTTTTTGGTGATGAAAGGATATGATGTTCCCTTTTATTAGTGATCTGGATGCCAAACATGCAACTACTTGAAAACATATAATATAAAATATTACTTACTTAAGTCAAGTGTCTTCAAAAATACAAATATATTAATATATTAAATATACATTTGAGATAAATTAAAAAATAATATAAATAATTTTTATGTGATATTTTATACCATATAACTTAGTTTACTCCTCTTTTAACCCTTTTAACCCTTACCATGGAAACAATATTTTTACCTCAGTAACTATTCATTATGGAAAATAATTAAGTGAATCATATTACATAATATTAATTGTAGTAATTAAAAAATGAAATCCATTCTGTAAGATTAAATTTCTATATGATGTATAAATTAATTTTAATATATGTTCACAAAATATAATAAAAATAATTTTATAGAAAAAATTTACTTTTATGCATAAAATTGAATTTATTCATACACATTTTCTAGTAATAAAAATTATAATAAATTAAAAATATTTTTAGTGAATATATTATATAAGAATATCATTATTATAATTCAATACTTGTTATTAATTTAATTTATAAATATAAAAAAAAATTTCTACATGAAAATATTTTTTTAGAAAAATCTCTTTTTATTTTATAATGCTTTTGTTTTCATTTATATCAATTCAATTAATGATGAATTAATTTTATATAAGTGTAAAAAAACCATTTTATCATTTATTTTCTATTATTCACAACCACAAATCCAATGGAAAGGCAATAACTGCCACATTTAATAATAATATTTTAATAACATATTGTAGTTAGTTTAAACTCGATGTTATGTTTAAAGGGAGCTATCAAAAAGTCATTTTTAAAGAGAAATATATAATAAAATATTGGATATTATCATAGTAAATTTTATATGTCATATTCTTAAGTGAGAAATATTTTATAAAGGTAGAAGAAAGAAAATTTATTAAGAGAATAAAAATAAGAAGATAAAACTATGGAAAGGGAACCAGGGATGCCTATTCATTAAAGATTTACTTATTTTTCAAATCATTGAAAGCATGGATTTTTGTAATAAGAAGAAAAATACAAGGGTACTAGGAAATTTTTTGGAGGGAAAATAGGTAGATCATAGGTTTTCATAAAATAATGAAAGTGATTCTCTAATGGAAATGAGAGGGTGATCTTAAGAGAGTCCTTCTAGATGACCTAGTTTCCAACTATATAGTATCATTTAGTGATACTTATCTAATTATTGGTTGTTGGGGGTATTTAAAATAAGTATTATTAGATATTTTTGTTCAATTTACATTCTCAAAAAACATTAATTGTAAGCTTAGTAAATTCTCACACATTCCTTAACATTATTTCACATTTATTAAATGTTTACTTTTAATTGAAGTTATAACATAAAACAAAGGTAATTTACATTTAGATAATATTTATGGAATAAATTTTGGATTTTGGATACTTTTGATAGAGTAAAATATTTTTTAATATGAGCTATATGTTCTATTGTTTAGTTTTCATGAAGAGAGTATGGAAAAATCAGAATATGAGTGATTTGATATTAGGGAACTTGGGTTGGTGAGGATAACTTTGGGATGGAATGTGACCTTTAACATCATCAAGGTAACAACCATTGTGGATTTAATGAATCCCCATATATATATATATATATATGAGAATCTACCAACACATAACACTATGTTCATGATATAGAGGTTATTCATCATGGGAGCATTAGAAGGTATCTTAATGACATAACATTTGAGTGAATTAAAAATTATTTGAGGAAAATATTTAATAATTAATGTGATATTTATTGATTTCATATTGGATATGATACTATTTTAATTTCATTTTATTTCATGGTATGTGATTGTAATGGAAGTAAGTAATTCAGATTGAATGTACAACTTATTGTTTGAGGATGATATGAAATTGGTCTTGATAAAGAACTCTAAATAATATAATTCCAAGAATAATATTATCGTGCATTCAATGTAAAAATATAATAATGGTAACCTTGTATAATATTTTGAAAAAAGAAATTTCATGATAAGTCATGAGTTATAATATAAGGAAAATCATATGGTTTGGGTCCTATGTCAGCGAAATGTGGGAAGAATGGTCAGCATTAAAGAAATTATAACAATTAAAAGAGGATTATATAATTGATAAAACATCCAAAATCTCATATTTTGTATGTATAGTAATGTGAGGGAATAAATTATTGCTCAGTGTCAATATTCTTATGGATTCATGGGTTATTGAATCTGGAAAATCATTCCATTCAATAAGAGAGATTTTTTTTGATAGAATTATGTTCCAAGAAATATTAGTAAGGTGTACTTAGAAGAATATGAATATTTTGAGATCATGGAGAAGGGATATGTGAATAGATGAATTAAATATAGAATCTTATAATGTCCAAAATAAGTAATACACATCCCAAATTTTTTGAAGAACATAATATTTGTATGAGATACGAATAGGATAGTCTATGGGAGTAGCATTGTGGATAGTTTTTGAAAAGTTATCTAATTTTTTATTGTGGTGGCATGGGTATTAATGCATAATAACTTATATATAAGAATTATATTATATAGAGCTATAAATTTTTTATGTTTCATTATATAATAGTTTGAATGTGGGGAATTTTATGTTCTAACATCTCAGTGAGATTAATATTAATGTTCTAACTAAAAATTTTATGTTGAGGCGAGATCATAATTGTAATTTTTATATATGTTGAGGGATTATGAAGCTGAATTTGGGGTCATTCACATTAATTAGATATAATCCTATATATCATAAATTAAAACTAGTTCACATAGATGTTTGAGTACATGCCTCTATCTTTTTTCATTATGGGCATCTTTACAAAGTGACTTTAATTAATGATTCTTTGAGGAATGTATGTGATTACTTCCTGAAATATAATTCTAATTTGTTTTTATAATTTATTAATTTAATTCCATGTAATAGAGTGATACTAGTAAATATTTTCTAGTAAACAAGGCCTATAAATAGTGGGGAATACAAAGGATGAAAATCTCAAAATTTTTGTTAGAAAAATGGGATCAAGCTAGATAGAAAAATTTTCCATTATATTTCAATTGAATTGTATGGTATAGATGATGAAAAAAATAATGTTAAAAATGTGGGATCATTATAAATTAATCAGGAATTCTAAATTCAATTTGTATTGAAGTAGCGAACACAATAGCTTAACTAGTTAACAACAGTCCATTTTCTCCATGTGATAGGGCCTATTTAAATAGATAGAGTTTTGCAAACTAGCATAAGTTACCTACCTTTAAGGAATCATCAAACCTATCTATAAATATAATAATTAATATATATATATATATATTATTGAATTCTGAGGTATGTTTCCTTATAGTATATTGAATGATGATTTTGGATTTTTTTTTGGGCTGATGAAAAGTGAAAATTTATCAGTATTATTGATTTTTTCTTTAATGAGAAGGTGTTGTGGAAGGACCCAAAATTATTATAATGGAAGTTGAGAAAAAGTTTTCAACTAAATATGTTCAATTGGATCATAACGGGGATATCAAATGGAATTATGCTTCAGAACATTCAAATTCATGAACAATAGTGTAGACTATAAGTCTATTGAAGACATTCAAGAGAGTTTATGAACTACCAATGTATGAGGGAATTCCTTAGAAGATATATAATCAAATCTTGGTGATATAAAATATTGAGCACTAGATATTAATGTTCTTGATAGAGCTGAGCTACATGTTTTTCAGAGATCTATCAAATTAAGAAAACAAATTCAAAGGTTTACAGAAAACTGAATGTTTTTTATTCTTACAACAACTAGGGAACCATAAATTATGGATATGGTATCCACTGTCGATGAATATAAAATGTAGGAGTCAGTGATTCAAGTTGAAATTTCATTGTTGTATATAAATATTTAATAGTTGTTTTTTGTGTTACCATAGGGGAAATGGTGTTTTGGGAATAAATGGGTGTTCTATTTGATGGAATATAAAAATATAAGGAAAAAGTACAAGGCATGGTTTTTGGTGAATGGATTCTACTAGGTGGAGGGAATTGGATACATTGAGATATTATTATTGATAATTAAGAATTTTATAATCTTGAAATTTATGGGAATGACTGCATCTGATAATTAATTATTAGTATAGATCAATATAAAAATGTCATTCAATCATGAATATTTACATGAAAATATTTACATGATGTAGTTTGTGGGTTTCATAGATAATGAAAACATGAATTTGGTGTGTAAGATAAATAAAATTATATACATATTGAAGTAAAAATAGTATTAGTGGAATAATAAATTCAACACATTCATGGTGGATGTCGGCTTCACTCAATGTGATGTTGACCATTTTCACTTACATAAGGTGTGGTATGATGGGAAATTCATCATACTTATCTTATATATATATGACGTATTGTTATCTCATATAGACATTAAAAAGATTTAGAATCTAAAAAATGTTTTTTTTAAAAATAAATTAGAAGAAATATATCAGATATGAAAAAAAAATTTGTTCATGAAGACTGAGATAAAAAGAAAATGTTTTTACATTGATTTTGTCATAGATAGAAAAAATTGGAATGGTTATCAAAAGATTTGGGATGACCGAATGAAATCCAGTATCGACTTCATTGGAAAGAAAAATTAAAATTTTCCAAGTATAATGAACCTAAATAGATTATGAGGTAAATTAAATATAAAAATGATTCATTTTCATCATCTTATAGAAGTCAAACTTACCCCATGACTTGTTATTTATTAGAAATTACATATTCAATGGGAGTGGTGAGCCGATTCAAATAAAATCCTGGAAGGGAACACTGGGAGGCTATAAAATAGTTCATCTGATACTTTAATGGATTGAAATGTTTTCTTTAGGATGGATGATCCATTATGATGTTATATTGATGCTAACATCTCAATATATTTAGAAATAGTTAATTAAATTATTGTATTTGTGTTTACCTACAGAATAATGATGGTTGGTTTGATGTAATGATTGTAACAAGTGGTTAATTTGTTCATGAAAAAGGTTTTGTGTATAGTTGGAAGACAATAATTGAAGGAGATGATACGATATATGTGATTACTAAGGGATCTCATAATGAGTCATCAAGGTGTAGTGTTATTATATGATAATTATAGTGTTGTATATTTGAGTTTTAATTTAGTGATCCATTCAAGGAAGAATTATATTAACCAAAAATATATCTATAAATAGATAATACAATAGGACAAGGATGTGTGATTTTTAAAGCGAAATAGGTGATTAAATATATACAAAATATTTTCTATAGTTTTATTCTAATACATTATGAGTAAATATTATGCATCATTTGGACTTGGGTTAATATATGTATAGATGAGAACACAAAATGTTTTTTTATGTGGAAATATGATATTGTTAAAAAGATGGTGTGAGTTGTTAGAGGACCTCTGAACAGATATTCCAATGGTATATTTTTAGCATGTGAATAATATTTTAGTTCATCTAACATGGTACACCATATATTTTGATCCAGATGATACATAATCCATGATACATGGGTAGTGGTAGCATAATCTCCCAAGAAAATGGTAGGTTAATCTGGAGATGATATCATTTGATGGATGTGTGTTCGGTGTATGGTCCATAAAAATATGTGAACAAATTTTTTTAATAAAAATATATCAGGGAATTTTCACATAGGTAAATGATTACCTTTGGATGGAAATAATATAACAATAGTTGTCATTCTAAATAGAGGGATCTTCATAAAATAGGAGGATTGTTTTACAAGGATTTTTTTGATTACACCATAAAAAAGAGGTTTGGTACTATGTGAACAATGATATGTATCTAGTAAACATCATTGAATTAATGAATCATTAATCTCATTAATCAATCCTTACTCACTATATTTTCATTTGAAAGTGTAATTATATTAACATCTAAATGTACTAGAGAAAATCTATTGTGTTTATCACATAGATGTAAGACAAATTATTTGATCCATACAAATTTTGGTCTCATTTACGTACTTTTTATGACTAAATGTTTCTAAGGTGTGAGTCCACATGACTTCATGTGATATTCAAATTAGTATACTAAGTAGGGTGTCAGGTTATATATTCTATAACCATAATATTAAGGGAGTGATTCTAGAAATCCTAGTTTTCCATATAATAATATCCATTGATGATCTGTCTTAAGTGATCAAGAAGTGGGTGTGGATTCTGAACACTTCTATATTCTCAAGAGTTATATTATAAATCCCATGTGGTTATGTGAATTTAATTAATACAAAGTATTTTTCTTGTAATTTTTATTTCCCTAAATAGGGTCATGAATCTTAGTATGGTTTTGATTTTTTGACTAATATTTACATGTTGGGATTTCCAAATAGATATAATTTGTCCAGGAGATTTATTTGAATACATGTAAATCATACCTCATATATGTCTTATAATAAAATATTTTACAAATAATCATTATCATTTCATTGATTATTGACTAAAATGCTTAAATATTGTAATATAGTTTGGTAAAAGTGTTATGTTGTGAAATTATTTGATTTTATAACCTATTTTTTTTAATAATATGATGATAGGTTATAATTGAATGTAGTATATTGTTATAATATAAATGGTTCTCAGATACACCATGTTTTAGTGAACATGTTCATGGTAAGGGGTGTAATTGAAACATCCTAACCTTAGTATACCTCTTTTTATTTCCAGAATGGGTAGTTTATTATATTCCAATAATCATGTATACATGATTATATTACCCTAAATAGTTTTGGTGTTGAACTCTAAATATTATATATATTTAATCTCTTAATCCATATTAGAATATAATTAGTTAATTAATGTATGAATCCTCCTAGTATTGGGGGCTTGTTATTTTTTTCAATATCATGGTTAATTATCTTTTTTAAAGTGTTTTTGTTTGGTTTCTTATTCCTCTAGAATTTTAACGTATTTTCATACACATAGGCTCAGGATAAATTATTATGGGGTGGTGTAGTGATCATGTACTCAATATGATTATATTTACACACTTTATATGCCCTTACAGCAAATAATAACATGATTTTGTATATAATCATGGTGATGGAAATGCCCTTAAGCATGGGAGATAGTGGCACGAGGATCATGGAGTTCTAGTTATCTCTTTTTTTCTTTAGATAATAATTCAAGAATATGAAATATAGGATATCATTGTAATTATATATTTAAAATTCAACTTTTGGTAATTCCTTTTTTGATCATTAAATAACTTTTGGATAAATTTTATTTATTAAAACTATACAGGTTTCATTAATGAGTTTTTTTTGACTTTATGTTTATTTAGATTATTTTATGTAATTAATGTGTTTTCATATCATTTATTTTGTTTACCATGGGTATTTAATTCATATACATCCATTAATTAATAGATAATAAACATTTTATGTCTACAATTCAAAAATATTGTTCCAAAATTCACTAATAAAAATCATACATTTTACTAATTTACAAAAATAAGGAAAACAATCTCCCTTATTGGTATGAATAAACCCTTAACATTTATGATAGCCTCTTTTTATTAAGGGATTCACATAAGTAGTTGTGATGGAATGATTGAAGAACTATTTTCACATTTAGGTCATGGTCATTATAACACGCTTGACTATAACATTTTCAATACATGTATTATATTCCTGGGGATATAATGTCTTTACAGGTAATATGACTCTAGTTTTACATGATATATGTATGTAAAACTCACTATTCCCAAATTCCATGATTAACTGTGTTTCATTCTATATATCCTAACAAGACATGACTAGTTGATAGGGGTAAAATAGAAACAAAATCATAAGACTTACACGTAATGTTGAGTATAAGTACATGACATGTACTTCTCTTGCTTTATAAATTTTAGTGTCTTCTATCCCATGTTCAAAAATTAGTCTAATAAATAGTCTATTTTGAGAAATGTTTTATTTGTAATGTGATAATGTTAATCAGTTTTTCATTTGAGTTCACTTATGATTTATTTTTTCTAAATATAGTTTCTTATCTACAAGGAGATGATACTATTGTTTGAGTTGGTTATTAAACCATAGTATTTAACAATATACATAAGGTTTGGGTATTACAATAGTGGAATCCATGTGTCAGGTTATAGTCCCACATATGACATATAGAGTCTAGGAAAATCCTCATGTGTTAGGGTTTGGTCCTCCATAAATGGAGTTTAGGTATCCCCAGGTGTTGAGGAATATACCTCTATTATAAACATTTTTTTTCAATTAATTACATACTGATCCTAATGTATTGGAATAATCTACAAAATAATACATGAGGTCATATACTTCCCCCTGGGATAGAGCATAATCTGAAACTTTTGGGTTTTGTAACTCCCTTGATTGATATACATTTCAATTATCAAGGAATATTACACCACAATAATTTTATATATAGAGTAAAAGTTATTAATTATTGTACTTCAATTAATTCAGATACTTTAAGACATTAGTATTTTTTTCATTTTTAATAACATTTAAAATACACCTCACAATTGGGGAACTCAACTTTTTTTCTTTAAATTGTGGGTTTTCACAATATTAAATGTATATCTAGGATCCTATTGACACTCTAATTCCTTTTATTTTTTATATGAATTCTATTTTTAACTCTAATTTTTTCATTTAGGTCATTCTACTGGGTATTTTTATAATAACTATTTCATAGGAATTCCACCAAAAAATTCTGGGACTATGTAGAAGTCGCATAGTTTCCAGGTGAAATTGGTAGACATTTAGTGGGAAGACCTAATTATTATTGGATCTTGATGGTATTTTATGGAGGTATTTTCTATCAATGTTGGTGACTCAATTTTTTAATGATTATTTTTTAATCATGTAATGTGTTTTTCATATGTTAGGTTATTAAACTCTAGAATTTTCCTTTATTATTATTAGAGTTTTCCTGTATGGTATTATACAAGATAGTTGGTGTCCCATGCATGCATATTATCATACACATCAGTAATTTATTTTATAATTGGTAATTAGTTATATTAATTTTCCTTCTTGGTATGTGAATTTTTCCATTTTATCTTTAGGAAAGGCCTCCTATGTGTGTCTTATTCCATCTTTGTGTTTGACACTATCCCTTGGCCTACTTGAGGTGTTATTGGGGTTGGAAACTCAGGATAATTATTAATCTAGGCAGTGCCTTGATGTGTTGAGTAATGTCAAATGACTGTGGATACCTTTATATGGAATTGGTTAGTGTTTTAAAGTTCCTTATCATGTATAAGTATTCATGATTTATTTATATATTTTAAAAGGGGGTCTAGAATAATTTAGGAATTCAAATAATAAGGATTCTATCCAAAAACTAATTGATACATGGGATGAAAGAGATGGTTATACATATTTTATAATATATTCTTCATAGGTGTGTACTATACCTTATTAATCATTGTATGATGATCTATTGTTATTATATTTTTTAATATCATCAATCAATAAGAATTTTATATAGTTTTTTTAATGTGAAATTTGTTTAATTATTTGGTTTACCACTAGGTTGGTTTAAGATCAATGAAAAACTCTCATAGGACCTACTATGTTACAAGAAATAATGGACCAAATAAAATTAACTTAAAGGATAATGGTTATAGTTCAGAAAATGTAGAAGTTTTATGATAGTCAATTAAAATTATCTTTGAAGTTTAATGTTTGGGATAATGTGTTTTTAAATGTTTCATAAATGTTAGAATGATAAAGGATTGGGATGTAAGTAAAATTAATTTTATGTTTTGAGGAACCCATTTAAATCATATAACATATTATAGAAGAAGTGACTCAATTATAATTTATTCATTGTTATTTAAAAATTAATAATTTTTCTATGTCTATAATTTATTTTACTTTCATGACGAGTTTCATGCCCTATGATAGGATGATTTTAAACTAGTACCATATATTTATTATATGGATAAAAAAATTTGAATTATTGATTTAAAATAATAGATTCTAAGAGGATATATGATTACTTTGGTGAATTTTTTGTAGAAATATTCATTGGTTCAAGAGTATACATGGGGGGGGGGAGTTCATTAGAGTTAATATTGGATTGGTATTCTTGATGTTGATTCTACCCAGTGAATTTTCAAGGATTAAAAGTAATATGGTAGTGATAATCATGACACAAAAGTTTTTGATTTTTTTAAGGAAGTGTATTTTAACATCATATTATTTATGCAGGTGTGTTTGACATGGATATATGATGAAATACATTTTTTTAAATTATAAATGGATATTATCATCTTGTGATTATGGGATTTAGTGATTGTGTAATTGCAATAATTAATTAATCAAAAATAACAAAAACTTATTTATATATTGATATAACAACCCGGTTCTATTTTGAGGTATTGGGGATTAATTTTAGTGAATTAATTTTGATACATAATATTTTACATGTCTTATATCATATTAATGGTGAGTAATGATTTCTAAATTTTATGATTTTTCAATCAGTGGAATTATATAATTTAGGAATATTAACTAGATTTAATGTTTCATATGGTCTAATATCCTGTATAAGGCTTCATTATGAGACATTCCATGTATCATGGTAGAGAGAGAGAAGCTTTTAATTTGGTTAATTTAAATGTAAAGAATTTATAAATGAAGTTTCATCAAAAATATTGAATTTAATTAGTGGAAATGAAAGACATTTAAATTGGTTAACATGGGATATTAAAAATTAGATTCAGATAATGTTAATAATAAATTTATTCAGTCATTAGTAAGGTTATTAATTGTATCATAATAGAATTATAGATGATAGAGACTAAAAATTGAGGTATGTGATTTTTCTATGTGATCTCCTATGAGGCTGATATAATGGTGGAATTTAAATTGTAGAAAAAGGATATAAAATATTTATTGATGGGTTGGATAATTAAATTTTGTATAACTGACTGTTCTATTTATTAAATATGATTTACATTAAATTTTTAGAATATTTTATGTGTCCAATGTTTTATGTTCTATCAAATGATCCATTGAAGAGGTATTTCACAAAATTCATCATGAGTTGTGTAACTTTCTAGTACATTTCCCCTTTGAATTTCATTATATAAAATTTATAACTAGATAGTTACATAGGTTCATGAAAAATGACATGTGGAATTTAAAAATACTAAGGGTTATGTACTCATTAATAGAAAGTTCAATGGGGTCATTCCAATATTTCATGGGATATAATGACCCACATCATTATGGGACTGTGATTTTTGTGGAATGGAACCGGGAAATTTTGAGAATTAAAAAATGTATTATGATTATTGGAGTTATAAAATAATTATTTTATGTATTTCATGTGTTTAGGTGTTTCTGTATATATTTGTATCATTAAGAGATTGTTGGATGTGTTGTCCTTAGTGTTGAGATAACATTTTTTTTCTAAATCTAAAATACCACAATCCAATAGTGATGAATCGTATATCCATGTGAGGGGAAAAATAATTTCACCATGGAAATTATGGTCCACATCATGGTCCCGATATAATAGGGTTCCCTTTTTTGGTGGTGTCAATTTTTCATTCTAGAACATGGGTGTTATGTATGGGTGAGGGGTATTTGTATGATTACTTGTAGAGTTGGTGAGATTAGATTATAGTATAAGGTCTTGCACCATAATGGATTAAAAAGAGAAAAGTATCAAAAAGCAATATATGATATTTTTTTCTTGAAATGAATTATTAATATTTTAGATTTTTCACCTTGGGATAGGTTTAACATAATTGAAAATTTGGATATACTTAAATTTTTCTTCGTGGGGTTTTTTGGGATCTTTTAATGAGACAGGTGTTCTATCATGGCTCATCGGGTCACACAAAAATAAAACCCCGAATGTGTGGAATTTTTCTATTACTCCAAGGGGAACAGACTAATGTTCATCCTATAGAGGTTTTATTAATTAGGGATGTACCTATTTTCATTGGTTGAACCATATAATTTTTATGCTAAATAAACAGGTTGGGATGTCCATTTGGGTTGGCTCCTCTCCACCTCATCCATAAAATTAACCATATTGATAATCTTTTTTAATGGAAATTTATATTAATAAATTTTTTATTATATGTTCATATTTTAACATTATTATTATTCTTTGTGATTTTATTTTTTTCTTAATGTTCTATGATAGGGTCTGGGTGATGATTCCACCAATGTATGGTGGAATCATCCCGACTGATGAGACTTTTGTGTGAGGTGGATATTTCATGTACTGGAGTTATAGACACAATCAATCATTCACTATTTTTTGGGATTTGTTTATTTGTTCATTTATTTGGGTTTAAAATTAAATTATATTGAATAAATGGATAAAAGTGTAAGTGGTAAATATTTTCCACATATTGGTGTAGGGTGTGTTTCATGAATATTTTGTGTGTCATCAATTGTAGTTTATAAAATTAGATTCGTTAATGTTTTATTTCTCTTAAGATTACATTTTATTTAAATATAAATCCGATTAAATAATATTTTATGTTTTTTTGATTTATATAGGGGCTTAGGGTATATTTTTCTTAGTGTTATCAAGAATGAGGCTTGTAAATCTTAAATAAAAGGGGGTAACTCCATTATTGAGGTAGGTGATCCCTATATTACATAAACATATACTTTTTATATATGATTCTACATTAATTCATGGGAAATTGGTTCTGATTAAATTGGGTAGAGACTATATGAACCCTGAATTGATAAATTGATTTGATTAGAGCCACATACACATGGAGTGAGTGATTCATCATATAGTGGGTAATGGAATATTTATTGGAATCTTATTTTCTAAATGGGGGGGGGGATTAAATTGAATATCTGAGGTTCCTATGATGAGAAATTTGGATCATAATGAGTTATAGATATATTGTTTTGGATTTCCTAGGACTAGTTTTCTTGGAGTGATGAACATAACTCTTGGGTGAAAGGAGAGACAATTGAATGTATCATAACTGATTGGGAATACCATTTCAATATTGGATTAGAGTATTTGAACTTATATTTACCATGATAAGTCCATAGAGGATTGATTTTTTGTTTTGAGGAGGGTTCCATTTGGGTGGTTGGGTTGTGATCAATCCTTAGGAGGGGTTTGATAGAAACCCATGCATAGGTTATGTAAATGGACACTATAAGCATGGTGGAAATATTTGGTGGGGAGTTACTAAAGGGTTAAAAAATGTGTTTTTGTTTTGGACTAAGGGTTATGTGGTCATTATGGGTGATTTTTATAAACAAATATTTTCTTTGGATTATAAATAATAGAGTATGGTCAGTGTGGTTTAGTTGGTTTTTTCATTTTTTTCCTCTAGTAGAGCATTATGTTTGGGTTTGTGACTAGTTGGGGGATAAGGAATTTATATATCTAATATCAACTAAAGAGTGTTTTAGGATTTATACACACTATTTATGAAAATTCGTGTAGATGATTATGGTGTATAAGGATTTTCTATGTTGTGAGAACCTTGGATGATTAGTGTATCATAATACATGGTTACTATGTATTAGGTAGGATACCATAACCTGAGTGGGAGGTTTTTGGTGAGAATCGGTGTGTGTTATACCTTGAGTAAGTGGATGGTGGTTGATATTTGGTATGTTTCCTACCTAGAGTGAGAGGTAATATGTCATGGTTTGGTATTAGTATAAATCCATGGGAGAGGGAAATATTGAGGATTGGTATGAGAGATTACCTAGTGTTATATTATAGAGGTTGATATTTTTTGTGGGTCCTACCATGTTAGAGAGTGTAGGGGTTGTTGTTAGTATAAAGACTACCCTCAGTGAGAGGGTATTGGTTGAGTTTTTGTAAAGGACCTTATCCTTAGTGAGAGGGTAGTGGTTGAGACATGGTATGACACCCTACTCTGATTAATTGAGTATGGGTTGTGGTTAGTGATATAAGATAAATTCATCATCTAGTATTGGTGAAGCTATGTATGTTAGGGTGTTATGGTTATCATGGTATCACATGATGACCCAACACATATACTTGTATGCAATGTCTATCATTAATAATTATTTTTCTAATGAATACACATGAATATGATGGCATATATTAGGGGAAAAGTATCAAACATTATGTGATAAATTTATCACAACTTGAATGATCACCCTAATGATTGTACATTCCTCATTTCCGTTACACCAATCTGATTATAGGTTTCATAGTGGATAAAGTAAGAGCGTACTGGCCGTGATTTGATATAAGGTTGAGGTGAGGTTTGAGGTTGGTATAACTCATAGTTGTGAATTTTTTATTGTATATTTTGGATGGTATTTTGTTATTTTTCATTTTTAATTAATAATATATCGATAGTATAATATCATTAATATAAATTATAAACACCTGACAGTGGTTATGATCCTCTAGTGTATAGGGGGGGGGGGGATGTGAGATCATGTGGTGACCTCATGTAATTCCCTGACAACGGTTTCCTAGAGCATGTTCATTATTTCATTACATTTTCATTGTTACAAGAGATTTGTTTCCTGAATGATAGAATAATTTATTAGTTTTGGAAGACCAGATGCATACTTAAGTATAACATTACAACTTGAAATGAAATATAATATAGAATATCCATTAGTAACTCCCATAACTCCAAGATTATCCCTAAAAGACATTCACAATACACTTCTTCACATCCTGGGGAAATATAAAACATAAGAAAGGGATGATATCAAATTATCAGTATGGGTAAATAATAGAGAAGAAGTAATCATAGGCATAAACAATAGGAAATTTGAATATCTAAAAACACATGCCATTAAAAATAAACATGGCCATAAAATGGAAGGAACAAAAAATGATTAAATAATGGAATAATACATAACCATGGATATTATAATAGTAAAATAATTAGACAAACTATTAATATCTATTTTCATAATGAGGGAATGCATAATTTCAGAAATCATAATAATTATTTCAAGGCATCTTGCCAAGACTATACATAAATGGGTAAAACCACAAACATGTTTGTCCCATGAGAACAATTGATGCATCGAGGGGATATAGTGGGTACCACCCATCACGTAATATGTCTATTGAATTAATTATATGAATGGATATAGAAATAAAAATCATATACATTCATATTGAAACTAACATACGAAATGTAAATGACTTACCCCAATCATTAAATATGAATAGTAACCATTCAGAGCAATTTAGAGTATTGTATCAAAATTGCACATCCAAAGTCAATCTATTCACAAACAATTAAATAAAAGAGAGTATATGAAATCATAAAATATTAATACCAATTATACATAATAATCAACAAAAGTGTTGAAATATATGAAAATAATCTTAAAAACATAATGTAATTCTTGATAGAAGTACTCTTTTACTTTTGAAAAGAAGAGTTCTTTTGGAAAAATATTTTCATAAAACCAGATGTAAAATTGGATAGTTATTTAGTAATGAAATGAATGATTTTAGAAAAGTAGCTCTTGTTTAAAAAATATTATAGAGTAATAATTAAAATAGGTTATAATTAGTAACTACCCTTGAATCGGGCTTATTTATTAGGAAGAATTTTCAATCGATCATTTTAAAACATGTAACTCCACATAAAATAAATGAAGGTTTCTGATTAGTACCCATATAAAGAACATTCAAACATAATTTATGAGGAGTAAATATGAATAATTAGTAATTTCATTTAGAAAGTGTTGAATAAGAGCAACTCGAATGAAAATGAAGGTTTGATTAGAAAACCCTTAACTTATGTCTGATCATGTTTTTCACTTGACCTTAACTTCCTAGTTAATAAAATTAAATCTAGTAATTAATTAATTAATTAATAACCTTATAAACATTTATATTATTCATTATGGATTTACAAATTTAATTTATGGGTTATTGATAAGTTTTATGATTGAATTCAGACATTATGGAATGTTTGTTTCCTTGATTTGATGACCAGTTCATTTAATTATAAGTAATAGAGTTTATTAAAAATTGGTATAATTCCATAGATTTAGAATTTCATGTTGATAATAATAATATAGAAGTATAAATGGTCATATATATCAGTTTCTCACATAATATGTGGATGAATCATTGGATAATGTATTTAGTGATAAACATTTATATTATTACAGCGGTTATTGATCATAACAAACTCATTTCTTTCACATTTAATATTATGAAAATTTGTTACATAAATACAAAAAAAGGTTATATTATAAGTATTAATTTTTTTATCATACATTAAAATTGATTCATAAAAATAATTTAAGATACTGCATATGAAATAAACTCCATTGTCTATAAAGGTAGAAAATCGGTACCTCCTAGACGATGATTTTGTTTATAAGAAATAGTGGGAGAGTATGTAGATTGAAAATGGTTAATACTATAAAATGTTATTATTATAGTATATAGATATTACTAGTGTTATCAAGATCAATTGGATAGAATAGGTTAGTATATAATAAAAAATAAGATAAATTTAAATGAAATTTAAAAGAAAAAGGAAGTGGAGTTACCTCTTCAAATAACCTCCTTGAGAACTTCCTTAAGGGAAAATGTTTTGGACTTTTGGAATGACCAAGAGAACCTATATGTGGGTTTGGACTAGTGAAGAGAATTTGGGAAGAACATTGAAAATCTCCAAGGCTTATAGGATTGAAGATAAGAGGGAGTGAGGGGTGGGTTTTATAGTGGAGGAGAGGAGGGTTTTTCCATTATTTTAATCATTATTTTATTATTTTTTCCTAAGACTACGAATAGTTTTGATTCTTGTAACCAAAAACAGTAATGAAAACATGTTATATATAACCAATGTCCATTTAGATCATCCATGACTCAAGAAAGACGTATAATTTCATTTAATTATCATATTTTGTAAATTATCAAATTTCACTATTCAGCAAAAATTAAAGTATTTTTGAAAAATACAAAAAACTCACCCGAAACATTTTTTATTTTTAGAATTCAAAAAAGAAATATATTTTATGAAAATAAATATCTAAATAATATAAATTTAATTCTAATATAAAATCATTATTTACATGAAAATAAAGATTTTAAATATTAACCTGATTTTATAATATATTAAAAAATTAAATGACGACTCATAAAATTAACCTAAAATAATAGGAGAAAAAATTATTTATTTAGGGATAAATGTTATTAAAACTAATTTTATTTATTTATTAATCTAAAATTATTGTTATATACTTATTAAATTCCAATACATAATTATTAATTTTTAATATATTCACTCTCATATATATGGTGCCTAAATTTTATTCATAATTACATGGGTGAGGTTACTATTCATAAGAGTGCCTTATTGTTCATTGTGTTATGTTACTATTCAGAAGGGTAAGTTACAATTCAATAAATATGTATGTTGATCCTATCATTCCATAAATTTCTTACTCATCATAACTATTTATGTTAATTTTTAGAAATTCAAAACACATATGAAGAAAAATTATGTTCACTGACTACATTATAACAAGTGTTGTTCCATAGAGAATCGATGTTTCACACATTAAATATTAAATTTATTTGTCAAATCATGGGGTGCTACATTTCCCCCCCATAAAAAAATTTCATTCAATCAATAACCAGAATGTTACTTTATAAAAATATTTGTGTAGTTTATCATCATATGTTTCTCAGGCTCCCATGTTGCATCTTCAATTTTATGATTTTCTAATGTACCTTTACCAGTTGAGTCATCAAATTCCTCAACACCCATTATTTATTTTCTATAATATGGATAGGGTATTCATAGTAAGATACGTCAGTTTCTAATTATATACTTTTAGAAGTGAAGACATGTGTTGGTTTTGACATGTAGTTTCTCAATAATGAGAAATTGAACATATTGTGAACCTTATAAAGGCTAGGTGGAATTGCCAAACGACAATCCAAAGCTCCTATTATATCTAGCTTTTCAAGAGGTCTAATGTACAAGGGGATCAGTTTCCCTTTCTTTCAAATATTATAACACCCTTCCATGGAGATACTTTCCAAAAAGCGTGATCTCCCATATAAAATTCCAATTCATTCCTTCAATAATAAGCATATCTTTGTAGCTTACATTGAGCATTTTGATATGGTTTTTAGTATTTTTTACCATTAATAATGTTTTGTTCCAAAGTTCTGGGCCAACAAGATTACTTTCATCTACTTCATTCCATCATGTTGAGATACATGATCTATTTTCATGCAATACCTCATATGGTGACATTGAATACTATAAAAGAAATTGTTTTTTTTATTTTGACTCCAAAAAAGCTAAATACTAATCCCACATACCCTATAACTAAAGTGCACATGATCTCAACATGTCTTATAATGTTTGGATCATATTTTATGATTTCCCATCAGTTTGAAAGAGATTAGAAGTACTCAATCAAAGCTTAATATCCAAATATTTTTATATAATTTTATATAATTTAAATGTGAATCATGGATCACGGTCAGATACAATTTTAGGAGGTTATCCATGAAGTCTCATGGAATCATTGATATAGAGTCTTGTATGGCACTCTAGTGCAAAATCCTCCCTTATATAATGGAAATGTGAATAGTTCATAAGTTGATTGAAAATTACCCATAATTGATCTTTCATTCTTGGTTTTTTGGGAAATCCTGTGAAAAAATACATTGTTATGTCATCCCATTTCTATGTAAGAATAGGTATAGTTTTCAAGACTATTCAAGGATGTTTTTGTTCGGCCTTCACATGTTGAGAGGCTAATCATCTTGATACATAACATGATATTTTCCACTTCATGTTGTCCCACCAGAAATGTTCCTTAAAATCTATATAAATTATAGTACTACAAAGTAATATAGAGAAATCCATGTTATTTGAATCATACAATAAATCCCTTTTTAGATCTTGTATAGAGGGAACAAATAACCTCTTTTCAAATTGTATAATTCTATACTCACAAATGAATTAAGTCTTCTTCCCATCATTGAAACCACTAATTTTATTTTAAAAATCATCAATATATCACTGAGAAGTTTTAATGCTTTCCAATAAATATGGTAGGGCAGCCAATTGAAAAAGAAATGATCATCCACCTTCTTTAATAATTTTTATATTTATAATTACTAGATCCACGAATACAGGATCTACTTCAATATTCATTTCGTTCAAAAATCAATGATCATTCTAGTTCAATTTGTGAGCATCCTTATTTCTATTTCCTAGGTGTTAGTGTATGGAATGATCATATTCATTGAGTAGATTGATCCAACTCATTTTCCTCATTTGGAATTCTCTCGATTATATGATATATTTTAAAATAATGTGATATGTATATATCTTGCACCATTCTTCATAAAGATAGTGTCTCCTAATCCTTAGAGAAAATATTAGAGATGTTAATTCAAGATCATGAGTTCGATTGTTTTGTTCATTAATTTTTATCTACCTTAATGCATAGGCAATAACTCTATAATTTATTATAAGGACACAAATAATTTTTTTATTTCATAAATAACTAGAAAAAGAATTCACCATTCCAATGTGGTAGAGTCAAGATTGGAAAATTCACTAATCATTTATTCAATTCATCAAAACATTCTTCATGTTTTTTTACATATGAACATAACTCATTTATGAGTAATCTTGGTTAACAGGTTGGATGATCTGGAGAAGTTCTAAATGAAATGATGATTAAAACCTACTAAAACAATAAAACTAGGTACCACTATTATGTCCAATGAAGTAGGTAATTATTGAACTACCCTTTACTTTGAAAGATCAATGAATTTTCTATCATTAGAGGAAATATGTCCAAGAAAAGATACAAATTGAAATTCAAATTTAGACATTATATAATTCCTATATAATTCATTTCATCTAAGTGATTTCAGAATAATAAACATGTGATTATCGTGGTATTCATAAATTTTTGAGTTATTTAATTGCTCATGGTCCTTATCTGACCCGATCTGTTTGATTTTGAAGAAATGTACTAAACATGAAGCCTCTCAGCAAGTTAAAAACATTTTTCTTGCGGCAGTGGTGGAACTTCTACATGAAATCTAGTATGTAAGAAATGACCTTATTCATAATTAGCACTCATTCAGTCTCAATACAGGAAAAGCTCGGATTCTCATTGCGATTCATGAAGCTGCCTCAATTCAAAAATATTGCTGCAAAAATTATATTGGTGACTTCAAGGTACTCAGACATATATGTGTCCCAGGTATTTTCCCAAAGACCAGGCACCTCTTTGAAGTTTTCTAGAAACCTCCGATGCTGGGTTGGATTAAAGTGAACGTCGACGGTGCCTCAAAAGGCAATCCTGGACCTACCAGCTGTGGGGCCATTTTTAGAGATTCTTCTGACCAGTGCCAGGGTTTCTTTTACAGGGGATGTGGGACTGTCTCATCCCTATAAGCGGAGATGCTAGGAGTCATAAATTCTGTTGATTTTTCACTACAGAGAGGATGGAGAAAACTTTGGATTGAAAGTGATTCTACCACCATTGTTCAAGCCATTTGGAATAGATTCATTCATCTCTCCTGGCCGCTCACTACGCTTTGGACGAATTTCCTGAATTCAATACAGGAAATTGACTACATTGCCACACATGCCTTCCGGGAAGCGAATGCTATTGCTGATGCCCTTTCCAACAAAGGTGTTCACCAGAGCATGACTTGGATGGATGTGCTGCCAGCTGATTTATTTCACCTCTACGAAAGAGATTTTCAATAAGATCCCATCCTTTTTTCTCATGTAAACTTTTGCTTCTTTAGTTAATAAATAGTGCTTCGGTCCTTGACCGAGGCATTACCCAAAAAAAAGATGGAAAATTTGATAATAAAAAAGGAATTACTATAAACTCATAATGACCATACCTATTTTGAAATACTGTCTTTGAAATATCAACCTTCCTCAAATGAAAATAATGATTCCCAGATTGAAGGGAAATATTCAAAAAATATTGGGCACTGTGAATTTGATCAAATAAATCATCAATTCTAGAAAAAACGATACTTGTTCTCTATTGTAATAGAATTTATCTCCCTATTGTCAATGCATATCCAGATAGATCCATCCTTAATCTTAGTGAAAGAATAGAGGAACCCCATTTAGAAACACTATTGTGAATAAATCCTTTATCACTCAATTAATTTAGTTGTTTCTTTAGTTATAATAATTACATAGTGGAAATTATATATGGTTTCTTTGATATTGGTATTGAAATAGTAAATAAATAAATATAGAACACAACTACTAGATCAAGAGGATGTATAGGTAAATCCTATTAAAAACAACATCATATTATTTCACTATAATTACATCCTCAATTAGAATATTTCTTTCCTCACCCATATATATTTTGTTCTCATCCTCCCAAGGGTTGAATTCAGTAGAGCTACTTGGGTGGATCTAGATAAGAATCAGATGATGATGTTTCTACATTAATGGTAATGTATTCTACATCATTATAAAAAATTGAACTGCCATTATTATTGTAAAATATTTTCATGTCATATTTTTAAATTCAATCCATACTGATGGTTATATCAAAGTCAATCATCGGGCTGATAACAAGATCAGAAGCTAAATCATGTTTATGATTCAAAAGGGGGATTGGTTGACACATTTTCTATTATTATGACACTTCCCTTAGGGGTTTTTCTAACAACTCCTTTAATAAATAAAATTGTAAATGCCTTTTCTTTTGAAAAACTGATGAGATATTAAAGAACACAATGATCCATATTGAAATAAAGCATTGGCTAAGATCAAGGAAATGATTAATGTTCTTTCAACCACATCATTGTGAACTTGAACTTTAGAAGTTGTGTTTGCATAAGATTTTCTTTTATCCCTTGGATTTCTCCAGGGAATATTTCTTTAACACATACACCAATAATTGGAAAAATCTTCCATATATTTACATTTGTATAATTGAACATTGGTTTCTTGTTTATTTCCCTTAAAGTCATGGGATTTGTGGCAGTTTTCTCCACACTTGTAACAAAAACCCATACCCTTCAAGAATGTATCAAGGTGTATCTTCCTATAACTATCACATGGTATAAAGTCAAATTTTCCCTTATTACCCTTTTTCTTATTTCCTTTTCCTGCATGTTCAATATCCCTCTTCTTCTCCTTCATTCCTTTAAATTCATAAGATATAAGGAATAGTTTTTCAATCTTGATATCACATGAGAACATATCATTATATGATGAGAAATGTTGGGAGACTATTACCCTTCAGATGAATGGTTTTAAACAATCAAAAATCAATCAATATTTCTCATTGTATTATGTATGTATTCTATTTCATTCCATTATAACCTTGTAAAGTTAGCTTCAAACTTTGGAACATTCTCATCTTTTTTTCCTCAGATTTAGAAACATCATTTCCATATCTTCTTGTTTCTCAAGAGGAAATTATTTTTCAAATAATATTTACTTAAAATCAGTACATTATATATTTTCAATCACTAAATCATCCTTTTTGTTATGAATTTTTGACACCAATTTGATCAGCTTATCCTAAAAAATGATAAAATGCCATGACAACCTTCCACCTTTCATTACATCCCAATGCGAGAAATATATTATCTTTGGAACTTATCCAAGGATCTATTATGAATGGTTTTGAAGTCTTATTAAAGGATAAAAGATTTTTTCCTATAATTTATTCTAAAAATTATCCTCCATGTTGTGGTTCAGGGTAATCAATATGGGTAAGGTTATTTTTCATAACCCGATTCAACTCTCCCTGAATAGTTATAAGTTTCTCAGTACCAGTTGAAGCTCTTGAACGAAAATAATTATATTTCATAAGAGGGAAATATCAACATAAGATACACATGTTCATACAATTTAAATTCCTTCAACTAGGGATTATTTTAAAATGATGGAATACATTAAATTAATTTATGTATCATAATGTATAATCTCTACTAGAAAAATACAAAATCTAAACTGAAATATTATGCATATATAATCCCAAAATAATAAACATGGTTTCTTTGATGAAAAATTATCTTTTAAACACTTCATAATGTCTTGTAAAGAAGATGTTAATAATCCAAAGAATATCCTATGGGAGTGTCAAACATGAGGCACAGTAAGGACTGTTATTGTGTACCAGGTTATCCCAGGTCAAGCCTGAAACACCTTCTTAGAGTTGTTACTCCTAGGTACATTTGTTCCAGAACCACATCAACTAGTAGTATCCAAGTAGGTATGTATTTTCTATGAGGAACCACATAATAAATTCCTTAAAAAATTATATGATGTTCTTGTATGCATATCCTCAAATCCTACATTAGGGGTTTTCCCCCTAATCTACAATTTCTAAATCATGTTTCCATGTTTTCAAATAAACATCCTCTAATATCAACTATAACGCCCCAACCCCTATTACAAGGATCTGATTCTTTATTTCCTTATATTGGCATGAATACAATAATATCATATCCCAAATGACCGAATTATTTAGTAGTTTTTGAAGACCATATGCATACATAAGTTAATCAATACAACTTCAATTGAATTACAATATAAAAGATTTATTTTTAACTCCCATAACTCCTAGATTATCTATACATTTAATTCACAATACACTTCTTCAAATCCTGTGAAAATAGAAAACATAATAAAGGGTTGATATTAGATTCTCAGTAAGGGTAAATAATACAGTGGAAGTAATCATAAACACAAAAACTAGATATGATGAATAACTAAAATCAAATTCCTTTAAAATAAACTTGATCATAATATAAAATGAATAAAAACTGATTAAATAAATCCATAAAAAATAACCATGTATATTATACTAGTCAAATAATAACATGGAACATCAATATATCTTTTCATAATGAGTGAATCAATTATACCAGACATCTTAAACATTCTTTCAAAGCCTAGTACCAAGACCATACATAAACAGGGAAAAACCCAAACTAATTTCTCTCCTGAGACCTATCGATACATCGAGGGGATATAGAAGGCCCCACCCTCTTATAAAAATGGTAATTAATTATTCATATAAATAGGTATAAACATAAAAAAAATATACATTCATATTGAAACAAACATATGATATGTGAATGTCATCCCCCAATTATTAAATATGAACACTAACCACTCAGAGTAATATGGTGAATAGAATGAAAAAAGAACATCAACAGTCAAAAAAATAATAAACCATTAATCAATTGGTAGATGATATCATTAAATATTAATCCCAATTTAATATAAGAACTTATATGATTTTTGAAATATATGGAAATACTCTAATAAAATCATAATGTAATTCTTGATTAAAACACACTTTTACATTTGAAAAGAAGAGTGGTTATGGATAAATATTTTTATAAAACAAAAAGTGAAATAAAAATATATTTTCTTAATAAAATTAATTTTTTTTTAAAAAATAATTCTTGTTTAATAGATTATATATTTCCCTTGAAAATAGGTAAGAATTTGAGATGTTTCGTTGAATCGGGCTTGTTTATTAAAAAGAAGATTTAAAATATTATTTTAAAACATGTAACTACCCATAAAATAAATGAACTGTTCTAATTGGTAAACATATGTATAACATTCACAAAAACAATTATCTAGATTAAATATAAATAATTAATAACTTCATTATGTTAGGTATTGAATAAGTTTAACTTGAAGGAAAATGGAGGTTTGGGTATAAAACCCTTACCTTATGTACGAACATGTTCTGAACTTGACCTTAACTACCTAGATAATAAAATTAAATGCATTAATTAATTAATTCATAAACTTCTCTACATTTATTTTATTCATTATTGTTTTATTTTGTTTATTTATGGCCTTATTGATAAGTTATATGGTAGAAATTTGTCATTCTGAAGTGTTCATTTCATTGATTTCGTGATCGGTTCACTAGGATATAAGTAATATAGTTCATTTAAAATTAGAATAACTCTCCAAAATAGGAATTTTAATGTCATTAATGAGAATACAGAAGTGTAAATGGTTATATATATCATTTTGATACATATTATGTGGATGAGTCATTAGATAATATATTTAGTGATAATCATTTAGATTAGTATAACAGTTATCGATTGTAACAATAATTTTTTATTGTTTAGTATTATTTAAATATGTTACATCTCTAACATAAAAAATGGTACAAAATTTTCATTAACACCCATGAAGAAAAATTTGAAGCACAAAACTTTGTCTTCCATGAAGGTTGTAATTTGGCACTAAATGAATGATGATTTTTTAGGAAATTACAGAAGGAGAGTAAAAAATATTGACAATGGTTACTAAATTAACATGATATAATAAAAATATATAGATTAAACTAGGGTTATCATGATAAATTGGATATAATAGGTGATTATATAATAAGAAAATATGATAAATTAAAAATAAATTAAATGAAAAAGGAAGAGGATTTACCACTTAAAATAACCACCTTGAGATCCTCCTTAAGGGAAAGGGTTTTTGTCTTTTAGAAAGAACAAGGTATACTGTACTTGGGGAGGGACTAGGTAATTGTATTTTTGTGAAACATTGAAAAATTTAATGGATTATTGGAGTTAATATAAGAGGGAGTGAGGATGGGTTTTGTCGTGGTGTAGAGGAGGGTTATTCAATTATTTTAATCATTATTTTATTATTTTGGATCAACAATATCAGTAGACATGATCTTTGTGACTGAAAAACAATAATAACCTCATTTAGGTTTGAAGAAATGGCCATTTACATCATCTATGAATCAAGAAAGATGATGAAATTCATTTATTTAGCATATTTCGTAAATTATTGAATTTCACTTTTCACCAAAAATTCATAAATTTTAGAAAAACACAAAAAATTTCCCAAACCATTTTTTGTTGTGTAAAATTCAAAAATGAACACCATTTTGTAAAAATAAATTTCTAATAAAGAGAAATTTAATTTACAAATAAAAAGAATTATTTACATGAAAAATACATATTTAAATTTAAAACTGATTTTATAATACTTTCAAAAATTTACCCATGTCTCATAAAATTATTTTGAAATTATAGGACAAAAATATTTATTTTGGAATATATTTTATGAAAACATATTTTATAAATTTATTAGTTTAAAATTGGAATTAAATATTTATTACTCAAAAAAAGTTAATTATTAATTTTTAAAATATTCTCTCTCATTTATATAGTGCCAAAGTTTTATTTATACTTACATAGGTGAGGTTACTATTTGTAATATTATATTACTATTTATATGGGTATGTTACTATTCATAAGGTTAGTTAAATATGACAAAAATTGTTAGTTGAACATTTCAGACATTAAATATCTTACGGATCACAACCGTGTATGCTAGTTTTTCAAAATTAAAATCACAATAGGAGAAAATTTATATTTTTTGGATAGGTTATAAAAAGTGTGGTTTTATAGAGAATCAGTGTTTAATGCATTCAATATTAAATTTACTTATAAAATCTTGGGGTGCTACATCTCATTGAGTGTTTCATCTTGGATAAATTAACTATGTAATTAATTTTTTTTATTAAAACATTATTTTGGATGTTTTAATATTTAGAGATTCGGTATATAAATATAAAAATGTTTTAGATCATGTTATGGACCTCGAGTTGATGAGTCCTAGACACTTGTCTGGTGGTTAGTCCAACATACCAAGGGTATGGTATTGTGGATTTTTTTCCACTTTTATAGTTGACAGGTTTATTTAATCTTGATGTGCTAAGTCGATATTTTTATTTGTGGTTTATCACTTATACCATTGTAGAAATAGGTGTGTGTACCATCATCATATTTGGAACATTGGATCCACATGATATTCATGTGGTAGTGTGTAATTTATTACTATATATGACATATGTTATTGTTTTTTAACATGTAAAAACAACTTATAAAGTGTTTTAAAATATAAATTATTAGTGTAATTTTACATAGATAGGCCATGGTTTTCAAATAATAGGATATATGGATCTTCTCATGGTATATCATCTAATCATGATTATATAGTACCTATATGATTGTGGTGAATAGAAAGCATTTATGGGTTTGTTTAGGTAAGTGATTCCTGAGTAATGGACTGATACAGGTAGGATTGAGATCCTGGCCTTTTCTGGAGTCATATCAATCAAATTTCAGGTAATATTTAAAGACTTTAAGTATAATTATCCTGGATTAGTGGCTTTGGGTGCGTTTGGGAGAATTTTTTAGGGAAAAATGGACACTGGGTTCAACATAGTTTCCACACAATTTGACAGACCATGTGAAAAAACTATGCTATGTGTGCAAAATTGGACATAGGGGTCTACACGGTTTGCGCATGGCTTGAAAAACCATGCGGCCAAAACTTTCCAACCATGAAATCTTGGACATAGAGGTTATCACTGTTGGTGCATGTTTTTCCTAACCATGCACCTCTTCCCATAACACAGTGCACATGAGATTTTAATTCAGAAAATCCTCTTTAAAACCACCCAAATCCCTGGGACATCCATTTTTTCATCCATGGCTCGGGCTTGATGAATTATAGGTGTTTCCAAAGCTTCAAAAAGAGATTCCCAGGTGATCTAAAAACTATTCTTTGAGATCGAATGCCTTCATTAAAGATCTTTCCTCCTCTCAGTATGTGGATTTCACCCTGACACTTCTTCTATTCTTTCTCTTATCTTTTCTAGGTTTTTTTCTTGGAGGATATTTATCATTTCCATAGATCTAAACCTATGGGTTGAGATCTAGATCTTGGATTGTGAATCTAGTTCTATATTTTCATGATCTTGATCGATTTGATATTAATTTTGGTTTTAGAGATTTAGATCCATATATTTTTCAATGATGTTGTTCCACTTAGATTTTGGGGATTTCTGTTGGGCTAACATCAATTAGAAAATTGAGGAAGTTGGTCTAAATCAAACTCCAATAGTCATGATTTATGATATGTGTGTTATTTTAGGAATTTCTATATTCCCTTGATAATTTAATTCCAAAATTGGAGTAATTAGGAATATTTAATTGACATGTTATTTGCCTTGGTGGTTAATTGATAATTGATCAAGGAACAAATGAAGGAGTTTTCTCAAATTGAAATTTGATTTGGAGATTGATTTTGGGTTGAGATTTTTTCTTGAGATATTTAATTCTTATAATATGTTAATTAATTGTGGGGAATTAATTATGAAATTATGTTTTCCTATCAAAGATAATTAACTGTGAGAATTAATTATAACTTTTTAGGTTTTGATATGAATTATTAATTGTGAAGACTTAATTATGAAATGTGTATTCTGTTTATTGAATAATTAATTGATGAATTAATTAATGGGTTATATTATTAGTTAATTGTTGAATTAACTATTGGAATTTGAAATGTTTAACTAATCGTTGGATTAGTAAAATAATAATGTGGAAAATTATTATGATATAAATAATGAATAAATGGATGAGATTTTTTTGGTTCTATGCATGGTATCTTAGACCGATTAGAACTTGGGACATGGACATGGAATTCCTGTACAATCGTTATCAAAGTTTGAGATTATGGGGTTTTAGGCATTAAGAAATACACCGAATGAGAAAAGAACTTCTAGGCATGATGACATACACCCAATGAGATTTGGGGTTCTAGGCATGACGACCTACACCCAATGAATGATAATAATGAATGATGTTTCAAATGAGATTTGGGGTGCCAGACTTAGAGAACTACACCAAATTAATTATAATAATGAATGATGTTTCAATTGGTAATAATGTCTTTACTTGTCCTAATGCGATGATTAATGATTAAATGACAATGTGAAAATTGTTTAAATTGTGCATATTATTTATTTATTCATAAATATGCATGCACTGTCTTTTGACAGGATTCAGTTTAGACACCATTGGTGGTGGCTTACTGAGTTTTACTCACACCCTATTCGGTCATCTTGATCTGCACCTGAGAAAAAATTGTTATTGCAGAACATGATAAGGGCATGGACCTAGGATAACTTTTTATTTGGGATTGGAACATGGGAGAGGGAACTGGTTGTGGTTCGGAACCTATTTTGGAGTCTTTGTGTCTTTACGTTCAGTTACATTTTAGATACTTGACATTTTTATTGTCATTTTAATGATTTAACATTCATTTGAGTATTGTATTTTCATGTTTTAGTTATTATATGACATGAATTTGTTATGGTTACTTATATGATCCAACATTTTGTTATTTTTTTCTTTCACTGTTATTTTATTCTAACAACTGAGGGTATAGTCTCCCCAATACTGACTTACCAGACCCTCGCTACTAGTCGTTACCCTTTGGTGTACAGGGAGTCATGCTTGAGTGCATGTGGACAACCCTCTCAGGGCACCGTTCAATGGCTCCTGAGTCGGGACGTCACAAAGTGGTATCAAATGAGGTTTTCGTTCTTTCCACTTATTATGTCTTACTGTTTTGGGAAAGGTAGATAAATGACCAACAAGAGTCGAGGTATGGTAATGAGCTCGTGCATGGGAGTTGCAAACCCATGTATGAGGGAAAATCTGAATATAGAGGGTGGTATTGTTGTGATTGTTGTTTATTGTTACAATTTTATATTAATTCACCTTAGGTGATGCACTTGTGTTGTGATGTGATATTTTTTTCAAAATTGTGGAATTTTGTTTCGAGTCCTAAAGAGGCATGATAGCTGAATCTACGTGCATTATTCTAGGTAGTCCGGGTTGTTAGGACATGCATCACTCTTGGAACTCATGGGAAAATGGGTTATGGGTATGTTGTTGAACTTGAACTATTTTCCTTCTTTTGAGATTGGAATAATGATTAAAAATGAGAATAAATTGGTGTCTAATGAAAACCTTGATTGATGAAATGAGTTTGAGATTTTAATTAATTGATGAATTAATTAATTTGAAATAATGTCATTAATAAATGATTGGATTAATTAAAGAGAATGATTATACCCATGATAACCGAGTACTTGGAGTATGATGGTTAAGGGTAGTGATAAGGCCTCGGTGTTGACCATGTGGAAATAAAATGGGGAAAGGGACTTGTTGAAACTCATTGTGTTAGTTTATCCTCTTATGTATATGTTATAAGGATGTGTCATGGGACCTAAAACATTTGTCTGGATTTGTAGGATTATGCCCACATGACACTTGTTGAGGGAGATAATGAGGGCTATTGCCCAGAATTAACTTTCGGACAGAGAGATTGACGCCAAGGGCAACAGTTTGGAGAGAACATTGCTCATTTCATGAAATTCATGGAGAAAGACCCATGTCAGTTTCAGAAAAGGATGTCTGAGATGACAAGGGAGTTTCAGTTCCAGAACCCTCCTACGTTTAATGTACAGGGTGAACCTGAGGGAGATTAATTTTGGATTAAATCAAAATAGAATATACTTAAACATTTGGAGACTCCATCTGAGATAAGTGTTCTGTTGGATGCTTATATGTTGTAGGGTTCACCAAAGCACTTGTGGGACATTCAGGTATGATTTGGACATACTGATAATATGTTATGGAAGGACCTTTTGGATATGTCCTTGTAACAATTCTATCTAGACACACCGAGACAAGATAAGGCATCAAAATTAATGCATATGACACATGGAAACATGTCCATAATGGAATACGCCAGACTTTTCACAGATTTGCAATGTTTTTCTCAACTATTGGAGGCAGATGTGGAATCTTTAGAAAAAAAAATTCAGGATGGACTTAAATGTGAAATTATGTCCCATTTGAATATATTTAGGATAATAAAATTTTAATAAGGGTTTAATAAGGCTCTCATTTCAGAGGGGACCTATTGGAGTCTTCCAATACTTGACAGGTAGCTGGATGAACAGGGAGTAGGCTTTCCGAAAGCAGGAAGCACTGCCACAAGAATCTTTTTCAGGAGAGTGGAAAGAAATGTGAACATTCAGGGGGAACAAAAACACCAGATCATTCTTATGTGATTTTACACCAGTACGGTATGTAGTGATATAATCTTATACATTTTACTCAACTACGAATGAAGTTCTAGTTTTGTGGAAAGATGGGACATCTAAAGAGGTTATGTAGGAAGCAGCAGAAGTCTAGTGATGAGGGGGCACCTACTCAAATTTAGTGTGTGGGAAGGGGGTCTTATACACTATATAGTTATTCCATCTAAAATTATAATAGAATAGTTGTTAGAGGAAGTGTGCATGGTGCTTTAGGGTTTTATTTCTCATATCAGTAGAGTGGTGCTACTCAAGGGAGTCAGAAGACACCACATGGAAGGGGGTATGACAGTTACTTGTAGTGCAGCCTACACCTATTGAGAGAGAGGATCGACAATCGAAAGTGATAGGTGCTATTATAGTTTCCTCTACTTTAGTTACTATCTTTTTTTGATACTGTTGCCTCTCATTCCTTCATATCTTCAGATATAGTTAATGGCTTGAGATTGGAGGTGGAGTCTGTAAGCGGGATGATGAATATAGATACATCGTTGTGAACACGGACTTGGGATTTCGATTTATGCAAGGGATGTTATCTATAAAATATATAGTATTCTTTCTTATGGGATATCTATGTCCTTGATATAACGGGCTTTGACCTGATTATAGGTATGGACTGGCTAGTCACATACCATGCTCACATAGATTTTTGTCGTAGGAGAGTGACCTTTGTATCTATTGAGGGTGACCAATATGTCCTTCGTGGGGAATGGGATATCCATGCAAGAAGAGATGGAAAAATTACTCATCAACTGGTAGAGCTCACATAGCAATATTCTTGTCTTTTTTTGGATGATTGGAGGGGTAGGCATGATGTAATTTTACCATTTGTAGAACTGTTTCAGGATTCCTTTCTTGAATACTTATTAGGGTTTCCACTTGAGAGAGATGTGGAATTCAGTATTGAGCTCATGTTAGGTGTCAAGTTGGTATCTATTCCACCTTATAGAATGGTACTAAATAAGATTCAAGAGGTTAAAACACAGTTGGAAGAGTTGGTGGATAAATGATTTATCCATCCAAGTATATCACCTTGGGGATCACTTTTTTTTTGCAAAAAAGGTCGATGGGTGATTATGCTTGTGTGTAAATTACTGAAAGTGGTATAAAATAACAATGAATATCCAATATCCTTTTTCACATATCGATGATCTTTTTTAATAGCTTAAGGGGGATATTGTGTTCTAAAAGATCGATCTGTGGTCAGGGTACCATCAGGTGAGAGTTCAGACATCTGATATAACATGAACTGCTTTCAGAAGAAGGTATGGATTTTATGATTTTCTCGTAATGTTGTTTGGGTTGAAAAATTATCTAGATGTGTTTATGGACATGATGAACATGGTATTTCATCCATACATAGATCAGTTTGTGGTGGTATTTGTAGAAGACATCTGAGTATACTCTAAGACTTCTGACGATCATACCCAACATCTGGATGTCATCCTTAGTACACTAAGAGAGAATCAACTATATTCCAAGATATCTAAATCCCAGTTTTGGATTGACAGGGAAATATTTTTGAGGGACATCATCTCAGAAGAAGGTGTGGAAGTGTACCCAGAAAACGTGCAGGTTGTGATTTTATAGGAGCAGCCAAAGAATATTTTTGATATTCAATGCTTTTTTGGATTAGTTGTTAATTAAAAGATGTTTATCCATGATTTTTCCTGAATGGCAGTATAAATTTATACTTTGAAAAAAGGAGGGATAATTCTTTTTTGGATTGAAGCATGTGAGAATGCATTCCATGAGTTGATGAAGTAGTTGGCATCAACACCAATTTTGGTATTACCTGAGTCAGGTGAAGAGTACATAGTGTATTGTGATGCTTCTGGAGTTGGAATCCGGCACTATTGATGCAAGGGGATAGAGTCATATCTTATGGGTATCTACAGTTGAGACCACATGAACGGAATTAACCTATGCATGACCTTGAGATGGAAGTATTTGTTTATGATCTTAAGTGTTGGAAGAATTATCTTTTGGGTGAAAATTTTATAGTTTTTACGGATCAAAAAATATTTATGTTTATCTTTCCATGGTAGGACTTGAATCTTCGGCAGTGAAGATGGGTAGAGTATATGCAGTCCATTGATTTCGAACTGGATTATACACTTGGGAAGGGGAATAGTGTGGATGATTCCTTGAGAAGAAAAACCCAGACTTGGTTAGTACATGAGTCGAGTGCAGAGTGGAAGATGATGACTCTGCGGGCAGAAGTACATGTGGTATTTTAGGAGAGTCAGGAAAGGATGACACTGGTTTATGTAGTAGTGGATTTTACACTCTTGATATGGATTAGGGAAAGGAAGTATGAGGATATATAGGTTTTATCCTTGAGGGAATGCCTTGAAAGTGGGGAGACACCTTTAGACTCGTAAATAATGAGGGCGCAATCATCTATGTTAAAAATCAGGTTGTGGTCCTTACAAGTATGCGAGTTGTACTCATTCTATAATTTTATGCTTTAAGGTGGGCGGTATATATGGGGGTCAAAAAATGTACTACGAACTTCGATGATGGTTTTGGTGGCCAAGCATGAAAATGATATAGCATGGTTCGTTGCAAGATGTTTCACCTATGAGTAGGTGAATGTAGAGCACCAATGACCTGGAGGCCTATTGCAGCTGTTACCTATTCCAGAATGGAAGTGGGATGACGTGACTATGGATTTTATGGTAGTACTTCCAAACAATCCTAGGGATAATGATGCTATTTTGTGTCATTGTGGATTGAATAATGAAGGTATAAGACTTCTTTCCTATCATAAAATCATTAATGTAGTGCAGTTGGTAGAACTGTACTTGAGATACATAGTCCATTTGCAATGGGTTCCATCGAATATAGTTTTACATTGCGATTCACACATTACATCAAGCTATTAGAAGGGTTTACATAAAGAACTTTGTACACAGGTTCTTCTAACTAAACCCTTCCACCAATAGAAATATGGGTTGTGAGAGCATAACATATAGGTTTTTGAGGATATGTTGTGAGAAAGTGTGATTGAATTTGGTGTTTCTAGGGAGAAACATTTATCTTTAGTGGAGTTAATCTATACAAACAAATATCAAGAAACTATATGGATGAAATAAAATGAGGCACTTTATGGTAGAACTTTTAGATCAGTACTTTGTTGGTTAGAGATGAATGAGTCAGAGATGTGGGGATTGAGTCTTGTTCATGTGACCTTGGAGCAGGTATAGGTGATTCAGAAGTGTATGGCTATGGTCCAGAGTGGAAAAAAGTCTTATGACGATAGACAGAGATGATCCCTAGAGTTTATAGAGGGTGATAATGTATTCCTTCAGGTGTCACCTCTATTGAGTCACCACATGATATGGAGGCTAGTCAAGTTAGCATGCAAGTTTATTGGACCATTTGAGGTACTGGGGATATTCGGGCTGGTGGAATGCCAATTAACACTTCTGCATAAAATCATCACCTTTCATGTTGTTTTCAATATATCACAATAACATAGGTATCTACCCAACCCCTATCATGTGATTGATACAGAAGAGGTTGACCTTGAGACTGATGCATCCTTTGAGGAGTATCTGATATGTGTGTTGGGTCGTAATGAGAAAGTGTTACTGAGAAAGGTCGTGCCATTAGTTCATTTGTTATGGGAACTTGGAAATGTTCAAGAGGAAACTTTGGAATGAGAAGAAAACATGAGGGATCAATGGACCAATATTTTTGGCTCAGAATCTTAGAGAATACAGGGAGTGAAAATCGAGGATGAGATGTTATAAGGTGGGGATATTGTAAGATCCCGGCCTTTTCTAGAGTCATATTGAGGGCATTTTCAGGCACTTTTTGAAGCATTTAAGTACCTTTAACTCAGATTAGTTTCTCGGGGTGCGGTTGGTTGAATGTTTATGGAACACTAATAGAAAATGGGTTGTGCACATTTTTCACATAGTTTGAAAAACCGTGTGTCCAAACTGTGCCAAGCGTGAACAATTGGACAGAAGGGTCTGCAAGGTTTGTGCATGGTTTGCCAAACCATGCGGCCAATTTTGCCAACCGTGACAACCTGTATAGAGAGGTCTTCATAGTTTGAGAACTATTTTCTTAATTGTGAGTGTAGGACTTTTATTTTGAGAATCCTTTTTAAAACCACCAAAATTCTCGGGACTTCCATATTTTTGACCTTGGCTCGGGCTTGAGGAATTCTACATGTTTCCAAAGCCTCCCAGAGAGATTAGAAGGTAATCCAAACACCGTTCTTCAAGATTGAATGAACATATTGAAGATCCTCACTTTTCTCAGAATTTGGACTTCATCCCGATGCTTCTTCTATTCTTTCTCTTATATTTTCTTGTTTTTTCATAAATGATTGTATTAATTTCCGTGGACTTATGTTTATGGGTGGAGATATAGATCTGGGATTGTGAATCTAGATCTAGATTTTATAGATCATGATTCCTTGGATCTTAATTTTGGTTTTAGGTATTTATATATGGAGCTTGATCGATGTAGTTATGATGCTTAGGTATTGGGGATTTCTGTTGGGATAACTTCCATCAAGAAACTAAGGTAGGTGGTCTAAATCAAACTATAATACTCCTGATTTAAGATATATGTATGATTTTAAGAAGTTTCTAGATTACCTTGATAATTGAATTTTTAAATTGGAGTAATTAGGAATATGGAATTGACTTTTTAATTACCTTGGTTGTTAATTGATAATTCACCACTGAACATACGATGGGGTTGCCCAAATTGATATTTGTTTCGAGATTGAATTTGGGTTATGATATTGTCTTGAGATATTGAATTTTTGTAATAAGATAAATTATTGGGGGGAATTAATAATGTAATTAGGTTTTTCTATTAAAGTTAATTAACTGTGAGAAATAATTATGACTTGTTAGCTTTTTATATGAATAATTAATTGTAAGGCATTAATGTGAATTGTAACGACCCAAAGTTTCATTAATGGAAACCCCTCTTGATCTTATTAAATGTCTCTTTATATAAAATGTTTTATAAAATTTCAACTTATTTGGTTTTATGAGAAGGGTTTTGACCGTTACTTTTATAGCTGTTGAACAACGATCACATGATTAGTATAAATATAAGGCTTTAACGAACCCAATTTTACTCAGATAAAGGAAGCGGAGGCCTCATCCAATAGAATTTCCCCATACAAAGCCCATTTGTCGGATCTCAGAAAAGAGGTGCCGTCTTTGGGCTTCTCCCTTGACCAAGCCCAAGCTGAGCTTCATTATGTCAAGCTCGAACGTGACCGTCTATGGGAAAAGTGGAAGTTGATAGAGATTACCACTCGAGCGATGTTATCTGAGCCACCCCAAGAGTCTGTCACCATCGCAAACCTTACCCTTAGGTCTTATGCGACTATTTTAAGGGGTTATGTAACAAATAAGTAGTACTATTTTCATGTACATTATTTTTTTATATAATAATGAATATAATTTCTAGTCATTTTTGATACATTGTAAATAGTTTTTAAAGTACAAATGGTGTTTTTAGTTATTATTTAATTAAGAAATATATTTTATTAAATTAATGGATTTTTGAATTAAATAATATTTTAATAAAATAATAATAATAATATTAAATTAATTTTTATTAAATATAAATGATCTTATAATTTTAAGAATGCAATTAAAATTTTATATTAAGGTTTGAAATCCATTTCTGTCAAAACCCGTGAATTTTCGATAAATGATGATTTTTATTTTAAAAGTGAAAATTCACATATTTAAAAAATTATTTAGATAACATAAATGTTATTTTTGGAATCAGGATGTCGAAATTATCCAACGGTGAATTTTTCATAATTTTCTGAGACAGTCAAATTTTTGGGTAAAAATTAAATATCGTTTAAGTATATAATGTGTTTTATGACATCATAATGACCCAATGGTGATGTAATAAAATACCATAATCCTTATATTCGGACAATATATGTTTTAACATTAAAATAATGTGATTTTGGGTTTGTTTGACTTACTTTTCAAAGCATTAATGGACTCCTCAAGACATATTCAACACTTTGCCTTTTTAAATTAATTTCCATGGGAGTGTGACTCACCTCCACATAAGAAACCTTATTATTTTAATAAGTTAGGACCTTTTCATTGTAAAATATTGTTTTCCTATTTCCTTTTCCAGAAACCACGGGCAAAAACCATGGGATGGTTTGTGGTTTGGATTATTTTAATATAAGGGGTCCCAAACCTAAATAATAAAGAATTCCCTCACCTTTCCTATATAAACCCACCCAAGATCCCACTTCCTACTCACTAAGGTCCCTTGGAGTTCGTCCAACCTCTGAACTACTCTCTCTAGAATCCTCCCAAGGTTCCCCAAACTCCCAAGAAGCCTCTCACAATCCTCTCTCTTGCCTTTGGAAGCACACTTCCAAGTAAGGGTTTTTTCTTCCTTTCTCATTTTTGTCAATTTTCATTAAGTTGTATTGCCCTTTTAATTTCAATTATGAATGTTGGGGTATGGTTTTGAACCTCCCCCATACTTCCCTCTTATTGTTTTAATTATGGGATACCCCTTTCTTTCTCATTAAATGCCTCCCATGTACACCCGTTACTATTCTGAAATTCCGAAAGGAACTTCTCTCTCCTCTTTTACATTCAAGCAATACATTTGTATCAGGAATCTAAATTCCCTTAAAATTGTTGGGACATGTATCTATTTGACCTCCTTACTGTAAATTACATTTAAATTTTATGAGTAACCCCTTTCTCTCTCATCAACCTTTTTTATGAATTTTTATGTCACGTCGTTACGCTGCCGAAATCACACTGATTTTCTAAGCCAATGTCATTGTGTAGTGAATACCATGCCCATTTCTCCATCAAGGGTATTAACCTTTATGCACATTTACTTATTGATTGTAAGGTTTCATTTATGAATTCCACATTCCTTTATCATGGAATAAATGATTATGTTTTATGAATCCATGTTTTATGATCCATGTGGCACACTTATGTATGAAATGAAATGTTTAAGAAGGGTGCGCCCTTATAGCGCTCCAATGCATTGGGTAAAGTATAGTATCATGATACGTCATGTGCAATGAGTTTTGAATCATTCTAATTCAAGTAAAATTAGGGTTTACTTGTGCTTCATGTGCAATGAGGGTTTACTCATGCTTTATGTGCAATGAGCCTTGGATCATGCTAAATCCATGTTAAGTGTTGTTGCCACATTTCCATGTTATGATTATCATGCTTTATCATGCCTTTATGTTCATGTTTCTTTTATGCTCTATTTATATGCCTATTGTCTAACATGTATTGTACTCCTCATGTTATTCCATGTGTACTCCCTTACTGGGCTTTATAGCTCACCGTTTTCTTATGCATGTCCTCAGGTTATCCCATGCAATGCTAAGTACGAGGGAATGTAGTGGTCATGTAAATGAAGTTTTCAATAAAGATGTTGTATTTCATGTTTTAAGTTTTTATGTAATGATCCTAAGCCCCAAAGACACTAAACCTATCGATCTTCTTTGTTGTATCAAGTGAAGTTTTATGTAATAAATCATGTTTAAGTTGTAATAAAAAAGTAGGGTTGTCATAGTTGGTATTAGAGGATAGGTTTAGTTATTTTTTAGGATTAGGAAACCCTAGTAAAGCCTTAGATACAAGACTAAGTATAATAAAAACATCCCTAAGTTTTTGTTAGTACTGAGTACGTGGTTTATCAAACAAATACATCCCTGTCTGGATATGAGCAGGTAGAGGCGGATCTGGCATAGATATATCCTAGGGGTAAAACCCGAAAACACCGCTTTGAGCTAGACTCGAACAAGAACTGGTGCACGACAACAGGCCTTGCTGCACTCTTGGTTATGACACTCCTGAGGGATATGTTTTTATAAATTCACAAGCTTAGTATGAACCCTTATTAAGGGAATTAAAAAAAAATTCCCTAAGATTATATGTTAGAAAGTAGATCATTAAAAGCCTAGATTGAAGCCTATAGACTCATGAGTTAAGGAAATGAAAGTTTATTTATAAGTCATCAACTTTTGTCTTTGGATTACCCTTTATGTATTACCCCTAACTTTCCTTTTATTCCATCCAATGGCCGGTAATAGGAGGACTCGGGCTAAAAACCGATGTGAAGATCAGTGTGATGATTGTACTAATGAGATACCCAATCCAATGGGAGCGGGAATCGCGAACTTTGTCACGCTTCTCTCTCAGCTAACTCAAGTTTTGAATAGAAACATGGGTCAATAGGAACGTTCAACCCCCCTAATAAAGAACAAGTCTCTATCGAGAGCTTCATGAGACAAAGGCCTCCTACTTTTAGTGGATCAACTGATCCCACGATCGCTGAACAATGGATCAACTCCATTGAAAAAATATTCTCCATCCTCCAATGTTTTGAACAAGAGAAGGTTCTCCTGGCGGCTTATCATATGGAGGGTGAAGCTGATCAATGGTGGACGTTGATCAAAAATACGAAGCTTGAGGAGGAGATCGAGGCATTGGAATGGAAGAATTTCCGGAAGATGTTTTTCGATAAATATTTTCCACGCACCCTCCAGCTTAAGATGGAAAGGGACTTCCTTTCCCTAAAGAGTAAAGATGAAGAATCTGTTGGAGCGTACGAGGAAAACTTCACAAGGCTTGAATGACACGCTTCCGGCTTTGTCGTTACCCCCAAATGAAAGGTTGACCTCTTCTTTGGTGGGTTGAAGCCTAGCTTGCGGAAAGCATTAGCGATCTGTGACTTCGACAGCTATGAGGAAATTGTCTGATGTTCCCTCAAGGTCGAAATAGAGATTAGGGAATCAAAGGGGAATCATGGGGACAAGAAGCATAAGGTGGACTTCAATGATGGTGGTCCGATGGATAAATCCAACGGTGCTAAGAAGATCCAGCACCCCACTTTCCAAAAGTGCGGAAAGAAGCAACCTGGAAATTGCCTTAAGGGGACGAGAAAATGCTTCAGGTGTGGAAGAGAAGGGAACCTAGCTATTAACTGTCAGCAAGAAGGACACGCGGCTACAACAGAGGATAAGAATGCTCTGTTCGAACCTCAACGCGTTGTTCAATGCTACAAATGCAAAGAACTGGGTCATTTTTCAAATCAGTGCCCTAATCCAAGGGTTTTCGGAGGCGACCAACAACCTCCAAGACAACAAGGAAGAGCTTTTTCCATCACTTCGGCCGAAGTGAACCCCGACAACGAAGTGGTGATAGGTACACTAGTTATTCATTCAAGAATAGCGAACATACTTTTTGATTCAGGTTCTACGCATTATTTTATATCTCAAAAGTTTAGTAGAACAATCCCAGCACCACCACAAATCATGGAAGTAAGGATGTCGGTGAGTACGGAAAATGGGGCAATCATTGCATCCCATGAATATAAGTCCTCCCCTATTATAATCTGTGGATTTAATTTCCCAGCGAACCTCATCATACTCCCTCTGGGGGAATTTGATGTAATTCTTGACATGGATTAGCTTTCCTTATATAGAGCCAATATAAATTATCGAGAGAGGGAAATTACACTCCATATGGAGAATAGACCCCTGATTCTTTACAAGTGTCAGGAGGAAGATGAATATCCTTTAGCTCCATCATCTCAAGCATGGATATTACTACCCTATGAGCACGCGTATCTGGCTCAGATGATTGAGTCCAAAGAAGAATCCATCCTTGAAGAAATTTCTATTGTGAGGGAATTCGCGGAAGTGTTTCCTGAGGAACTGCCTGGTCTTCCTCCTAGAAGAGATGTTGAGTTCTCAATTGAACTTATACCTGGGGCATTACCAATATCCAAGACTCCATATAGAATGGTTTTTTTTGTGCTTGAAGAGTTGAGGAAAAAACTATAGGAGAATCTGGATAAATGGTTTATACGCCCAAGTGCTTCACCATGGGGTGAACCAGTCCTCTTCATCAAGAAGAAGGATGGGTCAATGCATCTTTGCATCGATTATCGCGAACTTAACAAAATAATGATAAAGAACAAGTATCCTCTCCCACGAATTGATGACTTGTTCGATCAGTTGCGTCAAGCACAATACTTCTCCAAGGTGGACTTGTGGTCGGGATATTATCATGTAAGGGTGAAGAAGGAAGATATCCCCAAGACTACTTTTCGTACAAGGTACGGGCACTATGAATTCATAGTAATGCCTTTCGGACTCACCAATGCTCCAGAAATATTCATGGACTTGATGAATAGATTCTTTAGATATTACCTTGACAAATTTGTGGTAGTCTTTATAGATGATATTCTAATATACTCCAAAACCAAAGAGGACCATGAGGAGCATTTAAGAAATGTACTAGAGACTTTGCACAAGGAGAAGCTCTATACAAAGTATAGCAAGTGTGAGTTCTAGTTGAAGGAGGTCTCATTCCTGGGTCATATCATTACAAGCAATGGGATATCTGTGGACCCCTCCAAAACAGATGCAATTGAGGGATGGATGAGGCCAACATCGGTAACAGATATCAGTAGCTTCTTGGGGTTATCTGGATATTATCGATGATTTGTGAGGAATTTATCATGATTTTCCAACCCTCTTACCAATATAACTCTAAAGGGAGTAAAGTTTTCTTGGAGTGATGAATGCGAAGAAATCTTCAAGGAGTTGAAAAGGAGGCTTATCACTGCGCCCGTGCTCACTTTACCAACAAGTGGGGAACTTTTTGTGGTATTTCGTGATTCCTCAAAGAAGGGATTAGGCTGTGTGCTAATGCAGAATGATAAAGTGATATCTTATTCCTCAAGGCAGCTGAAAATCCATGAGAGAAACTATCCAACACATGATCTGGAGTTGGCGGCGGTGATCTTTTCCTTGAAAATCTGGCGGCATTATCTCTATGAAGAGAATGTGAGATATATACTGACCACAAGAGTATTAAATATATATTCACATAGAAAGATCTTAATATGCACCAGAGAATATGGATAGAGCTCATCAAGGATTATGACTGTTCAATACATTACCACCCTGGGAAATCAAACAAGGTGGTAGATTCCCTAAGTAGAAAGGACCTGACAATTCTATCAATGATGAGAATTGAGAAGGATCCAATCTTCTTAGACTTGATGAAGATGGACGTGGGAATCATAAAGAAAGGAAAATCATCAATACATTCACAAATGATTGCTCAGCCATCTCTTTTGGAAAGGTTAAAGGATGCTCAAAGGGATGATGTGGGAATTCAAGAAAAAGTGGAAGCTATCAAAAAGGGGAAATCCTCAGAGTTTAATGTTAATGAAGAAGGAATTGTGCAGTTTGGGAAAAGACTATGTGTTCTATCAAGTCCGGAGATGAAGAATGAACTTTTAGATGATGTACATAGTTCAAATTTCTCTATTCACCCAGGGAGCACAAAGATGTATCGAGATCTCCAAGAAAACTTATGCTGGGATAATATGAAGAAGGAGATCACTGAATATACATCAAAGTGCCTGGTGTGTCAGCAAGTGAAGGCAGAGAGGCAGAAGTCTAAGGGGATGATGTAACCATTTCCCATACCAGAATGGAAATGGGAGAACATCACTATGAAATTTGTCACCGGACTTCCAAGTACATCCAAAGGCAACACTGCAATATGGGTTGTTATGGATCGTCTAACAAAGACTGCACACTTCATTGCTATTCAGGAGGATTTCTCATTGGATCAACTGACACAGATATATATCAGGGAAGTGGTAAGGTTGCATGGAGTACCACTATCTATTGTGTTTGACCAAGATCCAAGATTCACCTCTATGTTTTGGAAGAGTCTTCAATATGCTCTGAATACTGAACTGAACTTCAGTACGGCCTATCATCCTCAAACTGATGGTCAATCCGAGCGGACTATCCAAACACTTGAGGATATGTTGAGAGCGTGCTCAATGGACTTTAAAGGAGGATGGGATCAACATCTTCTTCTGGTTGAGTTCTCTTATAATAAAAGTTTCCACTCGAGCATCCAAATGGCACCATATGAAGCCCTGTATGGGAAAAGGTGCAGAACACCGACATGTTGGGATGAGGTCAGTGAACGTAAGCTGCTTGGACCAGAAATGGTCGAGGAAATGGTGGAGAAGGTGAAAACCATTCAGTAGCATATCAAGGCATCCCAAAGTCGACAGAAGAGTTATGCAGATAATTGTCTATGAGACCTTGAGTTTAAAGTTGGATACATGGTGTTTCTACGCATATCTCCGTGGAAAAAGGTCACGAGGTTTGGAAAGAAAGGGAAGTTAAGTCCAAGGTACATCGGCCCCTTCGAGGTTCTTGATCGTGTTGGGGCTGTGGCCTATTGACTAGTACATCCACCCACTATGGCCAAAGTACATGATGTATTTCATGTATCCCTCTTAAGGAAGTACATACCAGACCCTTCACATGTACTCTCTTCTGAGTTGGTACAATTGGAAGACGATCTTTCTTATGAGGAGCAACCAGTGAAGATCTTAGATCGTAGAGAAAAAGTTCTACAAAATAATACAATGCCCCTCATCAAGGTGTTGTGGAGAAACCACAAGTTTGAAGAAGCGACTTGGGAATCAGAGGATATGATGAAGCTGAGTTACCCACATTTGTTTTAGTGTGGGAAAAGGAAAATTTCAAGGGCGAAATTTCTTAAGGGGGGAATATTGTAACGACCCAAAGTTTCATTAATGGAAATCCCTCTTGATCTTATGAAATGTATCTTTATATAAAATGTTTTATAAAATGTCAACTTATTTGGTTTTATGATAAGAGTTGTGACAATTACTTTTATAGCCGTTGAACAGTGATCACATTATTAGTATAAATATAAGGCTTTAACGAACCCAATTTTACTCAGACAAAGGAAGCGATGACCTCATCCAGTAGAATTGCCCCATACGAAACCCATTTGTCGGAGCTCAGAAAAGAGGCGGCGTTTTTGGGATTTTCCCTCGAACAAGCCCAAGCCGAGCTTCATTATGTCAAGCTCGAACGTGACCATCTACAGGAAAAATGGAAGTTGATAGAGATTACCACTCGAGTGATGTTATTCGAGCCACCCCAAGAGTCTGTCACCATCACACACCTTACCCTTAGGTCTTATGAGCCTATTTTATGGGGTTATGTAACAAATAAGTAGTACTATGTTCATGTAAATTATTTTTGTATATAATAATGAATATAATTTCTAGTCATTTTTGATACATTGTGAATAGTTTTTAAAGTACAAATGGTGTTTTTAGTTATTATTTAATTAAGAAATATATTTTATTAAATTAAGGGATTTTTGAATTAAATAATATTTTAATAAAATAATAATATTATTATTAAATTAATTTTTATTAAATATAAATGATATTATAATTTTATGAATGCAATTAAAATTTTATATTAAGGTTTGAAAGCCATTTCTATCAAAACCCGTGAATTTTCGATAAATGACAGTTTTTGTTTTAAAAGTAAAAATTCACATATTTAGAAAATTATTTAGATAAAATAAATTTTATTTTTGGAATCAGGACGTCGAAATTATCCAACGGTGAATTTTTCATAATTTTCTGACAGTCAAATTTTTGGGTAAAAATTAAATACCGTTTAAGTATATAATGTATTTTATGACATCATAATGACCCAATGGTGATGTAATAAAATACCATAATCCTTATGTTCGGAAAATATATGTTTTATCATTAAAATAATATGATTTTGGGTTTGTTTGACTTTCTTTTCAAAGCATTAATGGACTCCTCAAGACATATTCAACACTTTGCCTTTTTAAATTAATTTCCATGGGAGTGTGACTCATCTCCACATAATCAACCTTATTATTTTAATAAGTTCGGACCTTTGACTTGTAAAATATTGTTTCCTATTTCCTTTTCCAGAAACCATGGGCAAAAACCATGGGATGGTTTGTGGTTTGGATTATTTTAATATAATGGGTCTCAAACCTAAATAATAAAGAATTCCCTCACCTTTTTTATATAATCCCACCCAAGCTCCCACTTCATCCTCACTAAAATACCTTGGAGTTCGTCCAACCTCTGCCTTACTCTCTCTATAATCCTCCCAAGGTGCCCCAAGCTCCCAAGAAGCCTCTCACAAGCCTCTCTCTAGCCTTTGGAAGCACACTTCCTAGTAAGGGTTTTTTCTTCCTTTCTCATTTTTGTCAATTTTCTTTAAGTTGTATTGCCCTTTTAATTTCAATTATGAATATTGGGGTATGGTTTCTCACCTCACCCATACTTCCCTATTATTGTTTGAATGATGGGAGACCCCTTTCTTTCTCATTAAATGCCTCCCATGTACACCCGTTACTATTCCAAAATTCCGTAAAGAACTTCTCTCTCCTCTTTTACATTCAAGCAATACATTTGTATCATGAATCTAAATTCAATTAAAATTGTTGGAACATATATATATTTGACCTTCTTACTATCCATTACATTTAAATATGATGAGGAACCCATTTCTCTCTCATCAACCTTTTTTTATGAATTCTTATGTCACGCCGTTACGCTGCCGAAATCACACCGATTTTCTAAGCCAATGTCATTGTGTAGTGAATACCATGCCCATTTCTCCATCAAGGGTATTCACCTTTATGCACATTTACTTATTTATTTTAAAGATTCATTTATGAATTCCACATTCCTTTATCGTGGAATAAATGATTATGTTTTATGAATCCATGTTTTATGATCCATGTGGCACACTTATGCATGAAATGAAATGTTTAAGAAGGGTGCACCCTTATAGCGCTCCAATGCATTGGGTAAAGTATAGTATCATGATATGTCATGTGCAATGAGTGTTGAATCATGCTAATTCAAGTGTAACGAGGGTTTACTCGTGCTTCATGTGCAATGAGGGTTTACTCATACTTTATGTGCAATGAGCCTTGGCTCATGCTAAATCCATGTTAAGTGTTGTTGCCACATTTCCATGTTATGATTATCATGCTTTATCATGCCTTTATGTTCATGTTTCTGTTATGCTTTATTTATATGACTATTGTCTAACATGTATTGTACTCCTCATGTTATTCCATGTGTACTCCCTTACTGGGCTTTATAGCTCACCCTTTTCTTATGCATGTCCTCTAGTTATCCCATGCAATGCTAAGTACGAGGGAATGTAGTGGTCATGTAAAGGAAGTTTTCAATAAAGATGTTTTATTTCATGTTTTAAGTTTTTATGTAATGATCCTAAGCCCCAAAGACACTAAACCTCTCGATCTTCTTTTTTGTATCAAGTAAAGTTTTATGTAATAAATCATGTTTAAGTTGTAATAAAAAAGTAGGGTTGTCATATGAATTCTATTGATTGATTGATTAATTGGTAAATTAATTAAGGGGTTATATGATTAGATAATTTTTGAATTGTATAATGGACTTTAAAATATTTAACTAATCATTGGATTATTAAATGAATAATGTGGAAAATTCCTATTACATAAATAATTATTAAATGGATGAGATTTTGTGTTCCTAGGCATGGCATCCTAGACCGATTAGAAGTTGGGACATGGACATGGCCTTCTTCCCCAATAGTTATCCAAGTTTGAGATTATGGGGAGTTTGGCATGACAACCTACACCGAAAGAGAAAATAATTTCTATGAATAAAAAACTACACTCAAATATATTTGGGGTGATAGGTAAGATAACCTACACATAATGAAAGATATTAATTAATGATGTTTCTACTGAGATTTGGGGTGCAAGGAATATCGAATAACATGAAATGAATGATAATAATGAATTATTTTCAAATAATATTTGGGGTTATAGGCATGGAGGACCACACCAAATTGACGATAATAATTAATGATGATTCTATTGTGAAATATGGATAAAATTGTCCTAATGTGATGATTAAAGATTAAATGAAAATGTGAAATCTGTTTAAAATTTTCTATTTATTTATTGATTCATAAATCTACAAGCACTATCTTTTTATTGGACTTGTTTTATACATCATTGGAGGTGTCCTACTGAGTTGCACTCACACCCTATTGGGGCTTCAGGATTAGCACCCGAGAAATATTTGTTGTTATAGGATTGGATAAAAGAATGGCCCTGGGATAGGTTTTTATTTGGGAATGGAGTGTGGGAGAGGGATAGAGATATGGCTCAAAACCCATTTTGGAGTCGTTGTGTCTTTACATTCAGTTTCATTATATACACTTGACATTTGTATTTTCATTTCATGATTTAAATTTTAGTAGTGTATTTTATTTTCATGGTTTGTTTATCATGTTGCATGGATTTTTTTCTGGTTATTTATACACTTATGCATTTGGATACTTTTATTTTCTTTCTATAGTGTTTTATTCTGCTAACAGAGGATATGGTATCCCCAATAATAACTTAGCAGACCCCCACTTCTAGTTGGCACCCTCTGTCTTATGGGAGGCACGCTTTAGGGCATGTGGCTAGCCGGCTCAGAAAACAGTTTAGTGGCTCTTGGGTTGGGATGTCACTGGTAGGGTGTTCCTTGGATAGTTCCAAATGGGCACATATTTCCTAAAAAATATGAATATCCTTGAGATAGTAGAGAATGTAATGTGGGATGTCATGGGAGTTTTTGATTTAAATAACTTGGAGTTATTTTGGTGTTTTGATTATGTTCATAGGAAAACAATCAATGAATTCCAATCCTTGTTAGATTAAGTTATGGTTTTTAGTGGAATTGTGATAAGTGTTATATTTGAAAAAATATAAAATAAGAACCTTGTATTCGATAGTGTGTATAATAAGAGACACCAAGTGCATAAGGTAATATAATATCCAGATACATTATAATATTTTTACTTTTTAAAATATATTCTATATATTTTAATGCACACAACACAGAGTTAGCATGTGTTACATGCTAGATATACCTTCCTCAATTATTTGTGTTTCACTCAAGTGTGACCTTACTCAATTTCTTTTTTATACGCTAGAGAGACCTTTCATGATATACTTTGTTATACATAAAACTGAGTTTCACCAAAAAATGATATATGATTAAAATATTAGTATTTAATATAATTTTATCTAACCTATTTATTATGTTAGAGATTTTTAATATTATTATATTAATTGTGAAAATTTAAGATGTATATAAATATAAAATAAATTCATTGGATTCCAATTAAATAAAAATAAAAATAAGAACCAATTGGATATAAAAATAAATAATATTATATTTATTATTCCAAATGAGTTTTGTCAAAATAAAAATAAATAATTATAAATAGTGAATGATTTTAGTGAAATATATTTGTCATATATTCAATAAAATATTTTTTATATTCATTCAATAGGTTTCATAAACATTAGATAAGAACAAATTATATTTTGCACATAAAAACATATATTTTTATAAAGGAAATTTTACTACATTTTAATGGAAAACCCATTTTAAATCAAAATGTTGAAATATTAATTGATTTAATATTTAAAAAAAACTTAATATTTGAAATCAAAAAATAATAATTGGGTAATGGGGATTTTTATGATATTTTTCTAAAAGAGTTCGTTTTTAATGAATTCTTAAAAATACTGAATTTTAGATCAAAAAATCATTTTCATTTGATTTATCTATAAGGATAAATTTTAATTTTAGTTTCATTCAATGTTTAATTAGATAATGTTTTTATAAATTACTAAATTTTATTCCATTGGAATCAATTTCACAATAAAATTGATAATAAAAAATAGAAACCATTTAGATGTTTTTACTTTAAAAACTGTCACAGTCATCCAACCTGTGGGATAGATTTTAAATCAATTTAGGCCACTTAAATGATTGTAATTTGCAAAAATGATTCCATATTTGGAATAATCATAATTTATAAATTATCATAAAACCATATTTTGACAAAAAATATTAGTGAATGTAATTAAAATCATTTACAATTATTCATGAAAGATTAAGCAAAGTGAAGGATTAAACCTATAACTTAGTTTCCCAAATAACCTATAAACTTGTCCAAACCCCCTTATTTATACATAATTCATGGTTTCGACTTACATTATTGTGTTTTTTGGGTTTTTATGACTTTTAGTTATGTAATAACATGTGTAAACCTAACTTGTTTCTAAAAATTCCTAGTGAGTCCTTTTCATTCCCTATAAAAGGACACCACCTTTCCTTATTCCTCACACCTCTCAAACCATGTAGGATTAGAAAATATCTTACAATATATATTCTAAAAATTTATCCCATCAATTTTTAATCCTATATTTTGGAATAAAGCCTTCAAAGGAAGCCCACAGGTACAAACCAAAAGTAGTTACCTTATTAAGCAGTAACGTCTTCTCTCACGTTTTTTAAGTTTATCTAAATTATCCACTCCCTAAAGTATCCATATTTAATTATTGTATATAAATAATTTTATAATAAATATACTGTTTTGTTTTAATGATATGGTTTTTATGTACACTTACAGACACTTCCATCTTGGTAATAGACATGTTGTTTTTTATGTATGGTGAACTACAATCTCACGAAATGATGACTGTTCGTTTTTACTTTACCACCCCTCATGGTGTACATTATGATGGAAAATATATATATTTATTATATATATTATATTTATTATTTGTTAATAATTCCTAAATAATTTTATTATACATTCCATTAACACTCTACATTTTATATTAATACGATAACATCATTTGTGGAAATGTGGACTATCGCCTCTTCAAAGCGATGTGATTTGTTCACACAATACATTGAATAAATAAAGGATGGTTTAAATTAAAAAAATGATGACATAAAAATCTTCTATACTATATTCATTACATAATTAACTTTCTAAAATATTACTATATATATATCATTTTTATTATTACCATTTGACACATTTAAAAATTGATAACGTTATTTGTGGACGTGTGAACTACCGCCTCCTCGAAATGATGTGATTCCTTTTTCATTACAAGAATTATATATATATATATATATATATTAAAAATTAATATTTTATTTATTATATAATTATTATTTTTGAAATATATGGTGTTTCCTAACTTATTTCCATAATGACCACTAAAAAATAAGAATGTTACTCATGCGTATGTACGGACTACCATATCCATTATAGTAAAATTTATTCATTTTTCTTAACTATATGTAATATATGTTTTTAAAATAAAAATTCATCTATAAATATAATAATTATAACATTTTTAAAATTATTTAGATTCTATATAACTACATCTTTTACCATATTTGACCAACCAATTTGTTTTAACACATAAATTGAATTTTCTCAAAACAACTGATGTAATCATATTTGTTTAAGTAGTTGTATACTAAATTATAAAAATATAAATAAATGTAATGATAACAAGTAAAAAATTTCTCAATCATGTAAATAATTAACATAAGTTTTTTATTCATGAATATAAAGACACACAAGACAATTTAGACTCAAGGTAAGGGATTTTGTATCAATTTACATTCAGTTGATACTTATTTCTTATTATGAACCTAGGTTATTTTATATAGTTTATATAATTCCCTTTTACATGATATATCATTAGTATAAATACTCTAAAGATATTATAATATTAATTTAATTTTATTCTTTCCTAAGTATTCTGAATTAAAATGTTGCAACATTGTATGCAACACATTGGAATGTCTAAATATTATATTCCTCCACAATAACATTAATGATGTTTCAATGTTATTTCCATTTGATGAAATTATATTACCAATATAATGTAAAACATAATATTTTTTCTCTTATGGTTATTCATGACCAATTCTAAATATTAGTGCCATTTTTCAATCTTTCGTACTCAAAATTTATTAGAAAATGTTTTTCCAAAAACATGACATTGCATCGCCATTTAGTTGGAGAACCTGTTTTCCTCTAAAAACAATGTATTAATAAAATGTACTCAAAAATGTTTTTAAAATATTTTTTAAATACATTTTTACCCTATTTTTTCTTTTACCAATTTTTTCAAAATAATTTCTTGTCACTTTATGATTAAGGAATTTTTCAAACATTTAATCGTGGAAAATCAATGTTCTTTTTTCCTCGTATGACATATAAGGATTTACCTACCATCATTTTTAAATATTCCTTTCAATTTATAAAAGATTTATTTTTAAATATATCATTTTTAAAATTTATTTTGAATGAAAATTTATTTAAAAAGTGGATATGTTTCTCAAGAATGTTTTAATAAGATATTTTTATAATATTTCTAATAATTAGTGACAATAACCCATAATTTTAATACAATTGTGATATGTTGTTTTAATAACATTATTATCCTTCCTATTTATAGTTTTTTTATTGATTTTGTTAAGTATTGTATTAAAATTCACATCCTTGATTCATTTCCAAAATCCCCTTGAAATATTGAATCTCCGGTGATGATTGAATTTCCCCAAATTGTAGTACCCCTAGTTTCTAGTTGTACCCATTACCTCATGATTTCAAATTTTATAAACTATAAGAGTGTAGTTTGAGAGAGTTTTTTTAATGTTAAATAATTTTTTGGGTCTAAAGGAGAGGTAGAAAAGCTACTCATGGTTTGTCTAAACCATGTGGAGAACCATGTAGAAACCATACAAAGTTGCAGATTCTGGGTAGTAGCTTTATCATGGTGTGTGCAAATTTAAGGAGACCATGAGAGGAGGTAATGAGAGTTTTTTCTTAATACATAGGTAATGCATTATTAGAGAATGATTTTACTAACCCTGTGAAATACTCATGCCCAAGGTTAAAGTAATATCCTATAAAAGTGGATTTCATATGTTTTTTCTTCTAATCCCCTTTTGTTTTTGCATTTATGTTTCCCTAACATAGTATTTCTATTCCTTGAAGGTTTTAGAAACTCTCCCAAGAATTTTTGACTCAATAATAAGGATTCACATGGTGATTAGAATCCATATTCCTGAGGTTTGTGATCATTCTTCACCGTTCTTGATTAGTTTCTTATATCTATGTAGTTCTACCTATCATCTCCCCTTAGTTTCATAGATATATACCTGTTATTGGTTGATAAAATATTTTTTATTAAAAATATGTTCATATTTTATCTTTATCATGTTATAATAAGATATGTATTGTGGTTTTGTGGAGAATCGACATGATTTCATGAACATTCTTTGTCTGTTTTTTGTTTTTATCAAAACTATTATCGTATGTAGCATCACTCTCAACTCCTCTCAATAGAAGAGTACACGATTATTTAAAATTGATTATATTATGATTAATTGATTGTGAATTATCTATTTGAGACTTTTTTTAAACCCTCTTTAGTGACACTTTGATAAATTATGTAAATCTAGAAAATCAATGTTCTTAAATAAAATGATTTATTCATGATTGTAATATGTGGATTAAAAAAAAGAATTTTCTAGAACTATGTAACATGGGTTTGATGAATTTTTTTTCAATATATATAATGTTTTTATTGACATTAAATGGGTTTTTTGAATTCCCTTGTTTCATGATTGTCAATAAATGAATGAATTAATTGAATTGTTTGAAAAAACTGTATTTGGTAGGGGTTGTAGTGTGTGTTCATAAGAAGTATGATGGATAAGGGTGGGAAATAACACCATAAAAAGGTTCTAAAAGATATGTTTATGACGTACCCCAGTCATAGTGGTCCACTATGTGAAGTCTTAATGGAATAATAACTCACCGCTCATGAGTATAGGGAGTTTCTTGTTGTATGTATGGTTGGGTGTTTAGCTAAGGGGAATCGAATAGATATGAAAAATCATTAATGAGAAATTTTTTTAAAACCTTGTTTGGTTTTTTTATATACATTTTACTTGATATAAATTTGATGAATATAACACTTGTTTACATTTTGTTTTGAATGGTATTGATAATTGTTTATATTAAGTTAGAAACTATATTTGAAAATTGTTTTATATAACTATTTTTTATAAATGTTAGAAATCGTTCTATCCTAGTGGTGTGTGTATAGAATTCATTGGGTGAACCCTACTGAGTTTTGTACACACCATTTCTTTTGAACTTTGTTTCTTTTGTAGATGATATATTTTAGTAAATGGGAAAAGTTAAAGTATTACACAAATTTAGAACCACCTCGTGATACTTGTGTTGTTTATTGATTGGGGAATGGATCTGGGGGAGCATATAGTCTTGTCATCATCATTTAGTTGATTAGTTGTCTCTTATTGTTTTTTTATAGTAGTTTGTCTTCTGTTGTTGTAAAATTGGTTTAATTTTGGGTATCAAAGTAGATTTTGTTTTTTTTCATCATTCATGCATCATCTAGTGTTTGATTGGATATGGTTGTTGGATATGGTTTTTATTTCTTAAAGGGTAAATCATACCCCACTTGTATTTGAAACCCTTCCTCATTTATTTCTAGAATTTTTCATCTTTTTGATGCCTCTTAAGGCCTAGTAATTACTCATTTTATTCTCAAGCCAATGGGAATATGTGGGTTATTATAAATGATATCTGCTTTTTCGGTCCTTACATTAAAAGTGATCTTCAGTTTCTTGACTATAGAGTTGAAATTCATTCTAATATATTCCTTGGGCTATGATCTTAGAAAAGAGTAGGATTGTCAATACATGAAATATGGAGCACCAAAACATGTAGCTAAACTTTTTTATGCTAAACTTCATGTTACCAAGGAGTTGGGTTCTTAAGGGTTTGGGAGACACATAGAGGATCATGGAATCTCATTTTCATGGGTTTAGCCAATGAGATGAAATGAAATGTATTGTAGTGGAATAAAATCCCACTAGGATATCATATTTTATTTTGAGTAATGAAATGTGATTTTGTGAAGAGGTAGAAATTTTTAAAAAATTCTTTTTTTTTCAAATGAATTATTTCAAAAAGAGCATACATGGTGTATTTTTAAGACGAGAAGATTTCTAAAATCTAGAATGGAATTATTAATGAATGGTTGAATGATATAAATATTTTTTTTGAAAATAGTGTTGTGATAATTGATGTGATAAATTTGAAATTTTAATCCATAAATTTCTAGATAGTGATACTTATAGATTCTGTTGTTGGTTTTGAAAATAGGACCTGGTAAGTTTCATATAAATCAATTTGAAGAAGATACATAGAATATGGTTGTACCTAAGACACATGTAAACCAACCATTCGTTTAAATTATCATTCAAGTGTATCAAGGAATGGACACAAGGACCTGGGGGATGAGGCAAGGCATGTGGATCATTCCAAATTGTCTATGAAGTAGAATCCACCCATTTTCTGGGGTGATTTTGAACCCAAAAAGTAGAGGTGTGGTTGAATATGATGAATCATATTGACAATTTAATCAACACACCAATGGAGTGCATTGTCAAGCTATCGACATATATGATTGGGGAACTTTTACTCCAATGGTGGGATCTAGTAGTACATGCTAAACTAGATCACTGTCTTAGTTGGCTGGATTTAGTGGAATTGTTTAAAAAAAATCATCCCTCACAAATTTCAGATATAGAGAATGACGAACATCATTAGTCTCATGCAATAAAATATCTCTATAATATAATATGTTGATAAAATCATTCATTTTGTGTAATTTTCACTAGAAGTATTCGATAGTGTATCCTTGAAGGCACACGTCTTTGAATCAGAGATAAGTTAGGATATTTGATTGATGATTTTGGTACTCTGTATTATGAATTATATAGAGACAGTGAACAGAGCAATGGTGTTTGAACATGATATCTAAATAACAATGGGAGGTGGATGTAGGATGATAACTTGGGTAAATGGTGGGAACTATAATGTTGGGAACAAGTGGAAGAGGGACACACATTTTCATGTTTGAAGATGAAATCAATATTGGATGGATGGATAAGTGAACCTTCCTCCCGGACCCAATAGTAATACAGACCATTTCCAGTGTGGTTCACTTAACCACATGAAGAGAGATTTTATGGCACAATATTGCGCAAGAAATAACTACAAGAAGATGTGGAATATTCAATTCTATTGTCATAGTGCTCTGAGGTCAGGTGCTCGAGACACTTTGTAGGTGTCTCAAGCATCGCTTTCATCAACAAGATGAGGCCATAAAAATTAGACTCATCAGCAGAGTAGGGATATCCATGTAGAATCTAGGAACACCATGACTCCCCAGCATGTGAAATCATAGCATGTAAAGAATGAGTAGAGTTCATAGACGAAGCATTTTTAGGGATCTAAGAAGATGATTATAGATGACCAGGTTGGACCATCTATAGTGAGAGGTGCGATTATTTTGAATTCTATCCTTATTCAAGTGTTGTTTGATATTTGTGCATCTCATTCCTTAATTTCTTCTCTTTATTTTTATTTTATATTTTTAAAACTTGAGATTATTCCCTCTATGATAAAATATCAAACCCCACTCAGTGAAAGATAATGTTGTGCTTTTATGTGATGAGAATTTTCTATAATGATTGATGGATATGAGCTTATGTGGGACTCCTCAGTATTGGAGATAGATGTCATTAATTAAATACTAGGTATGGATTAGTTAAAAAAGTTCAAGCCCGCATCTACTATTATATAAGAATAGTTAGTTTCACAACTAAGGAAGTATTTGATCATCTCTTTAGAAGGAAAAAGAGTGGTAATGATAGGTACAATAGGTTTGTTGGGACTAGTAGTGGGAACAATCTTTTACTAGGTGTTCATGTTTATATAGAATATATGGAAGAGATCTATGATAGTAGTTTTCCATCAGTTAAGGATCAGTTTCTATAATTCATTCCAAATAAATTTTCAGGCTTGCCACATATAATGGAAGTGGAGTTTATGATTAATATTCTTTTAGGGAATAGTCCTATTTCTCAACCATCATATAGGATGGAACCAACAGAGTTGAGGGAATTTAAATTGTGGTTTCTGGAGCTAGAAATATAAGGTTTCATTTGGCCGAGTATGTCTCCATGGAAAACATAGCCTTGTTTATAAAGAAAGTAGATGGAGATCTAAGGATATGTGTGGATTATTGTATGATTTACCATGTAGAGATAATGGATTGATATCAATTTCCATGAATTGATGATCTATTTGATCAATTAAGGGGAGCTCATTATTTCTCTAAAATTGAATGGTGATCAAGATATTATCAATTGAATGTTCAGAAAGAAGATATTCTGAAGACAACTTTCAAAAGAATATTTGGCCTCTAGGAATATTTGGTTATTCCTTCTGGTCCTAAAAATTCACTACTGGTCTTTATAGAATTGATGAATCAGATTTTTCAATGATATACAGATTCTTTTTTTTGTCTGTGGATGACATATTAGTGTATTCATGTACAAAGTATCATCATTAGAAACTCTTTAAGACAGTGTGTGAAAACTTTTGATATAATTATTTGTATCCAAAATTATAAAAGTGTGATTTTTGGATAAAAGAGTTATGATTTCTAGAGCATTTACATTCTGAAAATATTGTTTTTATCAATCCAAAGAAGATAAAAGTTGTTATTTCATGGAAACCCTTTAATAATTTCTTTGAGATATGATGTTTTCTTGGTCTAGCTAGTTATTACAAACACTTTTTTTGTGACTTATCATGACTAGCTTCTCCTATGAAAGCTTTGACAAAGAATAATTTTCAATTTTGATTTATTGAGGAATGACAGAAGTCTTTTAAGGATTTTAATGCTTGTCTTACATCAACACCTATCTTAATTTTTCTAGATTTTGGACAGGGGTATGTCGTGTACTATGATGCTTAGGGATCAAGGTTAGGATGTTTTCTCATTCAAGGAGACAATATGGTTTCTTATAGGTCGAGGCATCTGAGAGTGCCTGGGAAGAATTACCCAACACATGACTTGGAGTAATCTGCAGTTGCTCATGAGTTGAATAATATGGATCAATATCATTTTGGTGAGAAAATTATTGCGTTTGTGAATAATAAGAGGTTGAAACCCATTTTTTCACAACAATATTTGAATCTGAGGAAAAGGGGGAGGTTGGAGTGTCTCTAGATGTTTGTATTTGACTTGATGTATACACCAAGTAAAGGAAATGCGGTGGTAGATGCATTATGCATAAATTCTTATGCTTAGTTGGTATAGGAAACTTCATCTGAATAATAGTTGATGTCGGTCCTAGTAAACATGAATGTCGAATGTGAATATTGAGGTGAGGTTATGTTTTTCTATTTAGTTTCCTTCCTTATGGATTTGGTAGATATTGTTAAGAGGCAGAGACATCTGATGCAGAAGGCCTGGTTATGAGTTTAAAACTCAATGGTGGGGAGACCATTGAGGTATGGAAACATGATGGGATTTTAGATATGTAGTTCATAGACCGGATTTTCATATATATGGTTTTCTAGGAACACCATTATTTATGCATAATACCATTAGATATGGAATTTTCATCCAGGAATAAAAAAGCTGTATAAGGCATTATTTTGGTGGAGTTACATGAAAAGGGAAGTGGGTGAGTTTTTTTCAAATTTCTTAACATGACAGTAAGTTAAGGTAGAACCTCTAAGACCATTGGGTTTGTTATAGTCTTTAATTATTCGAGTGTGGAAATTGGAGTATATATCTATGGATTTTGTTATAGGTCTCCCAATAATGGTTTGAAAACATGATACCATATGGGTGATAGTGGGTTAGATTACCATGCAAGCCCATTTCCTTCCTATTCTTAAAACTCATATGGTGTAGGATCTTTCCAAAATCTATATTCATAAAGTGGTAGAGAGACATGGCATAATAGTTTAGATTTTATCAGATTGAGATCCATGTTTTATATATTGTTTATGAAAATAATTACAAAAAACTCTTGGGAATCTCTTGATAATGTTTGCAGAGTATCATTCTCAGACAGATGGGAAATCCTAAAGGTTTATACAAAACATTGAAGATTAACTCATGATTGTTTAATAAATTTTAGTGGCTCAATAGAAGAGAACATGCCTTTTGGGGTTTTATCTTATAAAAAATACTATCATGACTCAATAAATATGTCTATATTGGAATCATTGTATGGGCATCCTTAACATCATCTACTGTGTTGGATGGAAACATGTGATACTTCACTTGTCAGGCTTAGCCTTTCCCAGGAAAAGGTAAGGAATATTTGGTTGATTAGAAAGAGGATATAGATGGATCATAGTCATCAGAGTTCTTTTCAAATCATCAAACAAAGACTGTTGTTGTTCACATTGATTGATCATGTGTTCATGAGGATCTGTCTAGGTCTTAGAAATTGTCATTTTATAGATCATAGAAAGTTATCACCTTAATAAATTGGCCCTAATGAGATACAATAATGGGTTGGAGAGGGGGAATATCAGTTGTCATTTTCATCATAGTTCAATTTTTTTTCATAATGTATTTCACGTATCTCCATTGAAAAAGTATCAACTTGATCCTGAACATGTGATCAGATGCAATCACATGGACCTTGAGCTCGATGCTTCATTATTACCCCTCCCAATGTGGAATGTGTATTGTAAATCGAAAGTCTTGTCTAGAAAAAGCATCAGTATAGTGTGGGTTTTATGGTCACATTGTCATATTCAAAAAATATAAATGGGATTATGAGAAGGAAATGATAGAGAAATTCTTGAAACCCTTTCAAGGTAGTGATGGTTTTCTACTTTCCTAAGACAGAAAGTCCAATGGTGGGGAGAATTTAGTACCCCCAGTTTCTGGTATATAACCATTACCTAATTCTTTTTATCTTTATAATGTGTAAGTGTGAAATATGAGAATATTTGGGGAACATTCAATATTTTTTTGGGGACATAGAAGAGGCACTCGGGCTGCACATAGTACGTCCAAACTATGAGGAAATCCTTGTTGAAATATTGATAAGTTGTAGATTCTAGACAATATATTCTATATGGTGTGTGATGGTTAGGGAGAACATTTAAGGTGGATATCTGAGGTTTTCCTTATGATAGTGTAAAATTCATTGTTAGTGCACGATTTGACTAACCTTGTGAACTAACTATGCACACGGTTAAATTGAGATTGTAAAAAAGTGAACCTTACACGTTTTTCTCTAAACCACTTGTTTTTTCTCCTATATAGCCCCACCTAATGATTCATCCTCTATTGGGGTTCTAGAACCTCTCCTGTGAGTTTTGGAGTCAATCATAAGGCTTCCCATTGTGATTTTATTCCATATTCTTGAGGCATGTGATCATTCTTCATCGTTCATGATCAGTTTCATTGATCAACATAGATATACATGTCCTCTCTCTCAGGTTTCAGGGATATTATCCCATTATTGGTAGATATATGATATTCTAGACATATATATTGATATTTGGTTTTAGTCATGATAGGAGTACAGATCTAAGGTTGATTAGTGGAGAATCAACCACACTTCTTGAGCATTCTTCATCTTCTTTCAGTTTTCATCAAAAATGGGTGTGGTAGGTGTCATCACTCTTGGCTATACTTAGTAGAATGGAATGGAGTTATTTAAAATTGATTATCTTATGTTTAATTGATTATGAATTGGAGATTTTAAAATTGTTTGAAAATATCTTTAGTGACCATTTGGTGAATTGTGGAAATCTAGAAGATCAGTTTTCTTAAATAAAGTGCATTATTCTTGATTTTAATATGTGGATTTTAAAATAAGGATTTAATGGAATTATGGAAGATGGGTTTGATGAATTTTTTTTCAATAAAATGAATGTTTTTGTTGATAATAACTCATCTATTTTAATAGTATCATTCCATGATTTTCCATAAATGAATGGGTTTATAGAAATAGTTGAACAAAATCATATTTTTTAGGGTTTGTGGTGTGTGTTCATATGCATATAGATGGATAAGAGGGTGAAGTACACCCATAAAAAGTTTGGGAAGGATAAATACATGAAGTGACCCTATCAAAGTGGTCCACTAACTGAAGGCTTAGTGGAAGGATAACTCCCCATTCACGACTACAGAGAGTTTTAGGTAGCATGCATGGTTGGGTTTGTGGTTAAAGGAAATCGAATGGATATTCCAAAATGTTAATGAAAAATGGTTTTAAACCCTTATTTGGTTGTTTTTTTTTGAAATTAGAATTTCATGAAATTGGTTGAAAATAACACTTGTTCACATTTGGATTTAAATGGTTTTTTATATGTATTTATATTTAGTTATAAATAGTTTTAGGAAATTGTTTTATATAAATTTTTTTATATAAATATTTTAAACCATTCTCTCATAGTGGGGTCAGTTAGGAAGTCATTTGGGAAAACTTTCTGAGTTTTATACACACCCTTGCTATGACACTTTTGTGCTTTTGAAGATGATATCTTTTAAGGCATGGGAAACGGTAAAGTATCACATGTATTTAGAATATCCTCATGATGCTTGGGTAGTTTGGTGTTTAGAGCATTGAGCTATTGGATCCTGGAGTCTTGATGTTGACTTTGAGTTTATTTCTTGTCTTTCATTGTTGCTATGATAGTAGTTTGTCTTCCACTTTGGTACGTATTGTTTCTTTTTGGTTATCAAAGATTTTTTTGATTTTTATTTCTTTATTCATACATCATATAGTGTCTGGTTTCCTATGGTTGTTGGATAATGAGTTTCTTTATTAAACGGTACATCACCCCCACTTGTATTTAAAACCCTTCAACATGTATTTATAGCCTTTGGTGTCTTGTGGATGTTGTTTAAGTCCTAGTAATATTTAATTTTATTTTGAAGAAAATGGAAACAAGTGGGTCATTACACTAATTATCCATTTCATTTATCATGGATATTACTACTTACCAAACCCTATTCCATTTAACATATGGTGTCTAATTTGACAGTTATTTCATTATTTTGGGAAATATTGATAATTTCATATAATTTATTCAATATGGATATTTGATAATTCATATTATTTATTTCTATTTTTTATTATGAGGAATGTTTTGGACTAGTATGACATAGGTGGGGCCCATTTATTGATAGGTCTCCGATAAATCAGTAGTCCTATAGGATGAGTCATTTTTCTAGGCACTTTATAGGTTTTTACCCTATATGTTGTTAACTGTCTTGTGAACATGATTGATGATAAAGGTACTGTGCACCTAGGAAACATGACTTCTAGTAATCAACCATTTCATTCACATATGTTTTAGTTATTATTAAACCATGATATTTTTCATTGATATATCTATGGATACATTTCATTTTCAGTTATTTAGATGAAATTTGTTCACGTTTCTTACCCATCCATATTCTATATTCCATTTTTAGTTATTTAAATGGTATATGTTTCCAGTTATTGTACTTCCATATTGTTTATGCACTTTTATTTAGTTTATTGATTAAATGTCATGTGTGTTAAGTTATTTTACATTATATATTGACTATTCTAATTGATTCATTATTTTTTCTGCTATGTTTTTCCCTTACTGATCATTCGGGTTCACCCTTTTAATGTTTCTTTCCCTAGGAATCAATGAATTTTAAAATAAATGTTATAGATGGATTAACTAGATGTATTAGATTTATTCACAATGTTATTTACTTGGAAAGTATAATAATAATATGTTGTAATTATTTTATTTATTTTTCATAAAAATCTCAAGTATATATATGGTATTTCAAGACTACTAATCTCTCATTTCATTGATATTTTATTTCTTTTAATAATGCGAATATAATAATAGCAGACACCATCTCTGGGATATCTAGGTTCATTTCACTATAATTGGAATCATTAGATGTGTATAATCATCCTTGGGAACTAGATCTCAGAAAGCATTGGTTAGATAACACAACCCTTAGGTAAAATTTCATTATAAGTATTGAAGAACACTATATAATTTTCTTAAAGTATAGGTTATGTGTATCTTCCTAGAAATAATTCCATGTCTGGATATTGCAAGTGGAAATTGTTCTAGAACATATACACCTAGGAGTAACAACTCCAACGAGGTGTTCTGGGCCTGAATCGGGGTATCCTATTACATGACAACAGTTCTTACTACAGACCTGGTTTGACACTCTCGAGGGATATTCATAAGAAAATTGATATTTTCTATTCTAACAACTAAAAATGATATGAATAGATAATGATAATAAATAACCTAGTATATACCTTTTATGTTTTTCATTAGAGATATAATTTCATGATTTATATATCCTATGAATGATATTGTGGATTTACCCTTGACCATGGAAGGACCTATGTGGAAATAAATGGATGAAGTATTTAGGTATCGGGGATATATTGACAATGATACATAAAAGGATATTTACTTAATAACTTTGTTTAAAGGATGTCCATCATATTAATTTTTGAAATTATATTAATTTTTTTATATACAAGGTAAACTTGTAATTCATGTGACAACAAATGAAATTTGGCAAGGCTACGGGTCTTGAACCCTTGACTGAATGATGATAAGGGTTTCACGCCAACTACTGACCTATATAATTCCCTGGTTAATTTTTCATTCTTTTTATTTAAAATACATGATGAATAAATGTAAATTATGAACCAGTAGTATCACTTTTTATTATTAAAGATTATTATATTGACCATACTATTTTTTGATGACAGTTAAAGGAAAATAGATAGAATTGTCTCTCTTTTATTGGATTTGTGATCCATTAAACATTTCTATTAGTGATTTAGCCATAAAAAACTCATTATTGGTAATTAATTTCTATGAGTAATGGGGTAAATTATAATTTTATTGAATTGCAACCAAATGTTAGGAATTTTCATATTGAAATTTAATCCTATCAAGTAATAATACTTCCTTATATTCATTGGTAGTAAAATAATTACCCAACATTTGAAAAAACATAAAAATTAGTTTTTTCCCAATATCCTAAATTTTTGTTGAACTGATGGTATTCTAAATCATTTAAGATTCATGGATAAGTTTCCCTTATCTATCTATTTATCATTCACATGTTTGTGACTCATAAACTCTTTCAATTTTTTAAATATTTACTCTTTTCATCAAATCACATATCTCTACTTCCCACTCAAGTTCATCTACATAGAGACCCAGTTACATGGTATTCCATATTTCCTTTATACTTTCTATTCCTTTTTTTTCAAGATGATGATTTATGAACCATTATCACAATGTGTGATTTTAAATATATGAAGTTCCAAACAATCTATCACCATGATCGAGTTTAAAATGTTAGTGTAGAATTTAAATAAGGTGGGGAGAATGTGATGCCCCGAAAATATAATGTAAGAAACTTTTATTGGATAGTGTGTTTGACACGTGACACCAAGAACACAAGATTATATAATATCTGGATACATTATAATATATTTTCTATTTAAAATATATTATCTATATTTCAATTCACACAACACAAAGTTATCTATTGATACATGCAAGAGTGTCCTTCCCTGATAGCTTGTGTTGCATGAAAGTGTGACCTTCCTTGATAGCTTGTGTCATAGACAAGAGATACTTTCCATGGTAGGTTGTGTTATATGAAAGACAATGTTTCACCAAACAATGACATATTATTAAAATAACATTATTTATTATAATATGATATGAACTAGACGTTATGTTAGTGGTTATGAATCATATTTAATAAATTATGAAAATTTATGGTTTATATAATTATAAAAATATTTCATCGGTTTCCAATTAATTTATAATGAAAATAGAAACCTATTGGATTTAAAAAGAAATATTATTATATTTATGCTTCCAATAGAGTTTTGTATTAATTAAAATAATTATTTAAAATTATTTAATGATTTTAATTAAATATATTTGTTATATATTCAAACATATATTTTTATATTCATCTATTTTGTTTGATAGAACTAAGATAAGAACAAACTCAATTTAACATACAAAGACCAATATTTTAATAGAGGCAATTTTACAACATTTTAATGGAGAATTAATTTTAAATCAGAAATATGATACATTAATTGATTTAATATGTAAAAATAGAATTCAAATTTAAATTACAAAAAAAAAATTAGGATGAATTTTTGATATTTTTATGAAACATTTCCTCTTTTTATTGAATAGTTGAAAATACTAGATTTAAATTCTTAACATATTTTTCATCTAATTTATTTATAAGGTCAATTAATAATTTTAATTAGATTTAAAATTTAATTAGATAATATATTTATAAATTAATAACATTTATTTCATTAAAATCGTTTTCACAATCCAATTTTTTTAAAAAAAAAAATTAAAATTTCGGTTGTTATTACCTTGAAACCATTCACTATCATCCTACCAGCAAGATGAATTTTAAAAAAACATTATGCCACTTATATGATTGGAATTTGTAAAAATGGATTCAATATTTGGAATCATATTAAATTATAATTTCTAGTAATAGATACATTTTTTGACCAAAATCTTCTTGAATGTAATTAAACTATATTATAATTATTAATCTAAATTTAATCATAATGAAGGAAAAAACCTTTAACTAAAGAGTAAAAATGACCTAAAAATGATCCCAATTCCCATTTTATATCCTAATTTATTTCATGAAACTTACATTACTTAGTTTTTATGGTTTATTATGTCTTTTCCTTAGGTAATAACATGAATACACTTAACTTGTTTTCAAACATTCCAAGGGAGTCCATTTCCTTTAAAACAAAAGGCCCCTAACACTTCTCATTCCTCACACATCTCAACACTCTAATTTTTGAAAAATATCTACCCATATTGTTTTCCAACATCCATCCCTTAAACCTTGAATCCTCTATATTTGTAGAAATCATTCAAAGGAATCGTTTTTGTACAAACTAGAAGTAGTAAACCAATTAAGAGTTAACATCTTCTCTCAATCTTTTTTACTTTATTACTATTATCCACTCCCTCAACTATAATTATTTCATTATTTTATAAACACATTAGTAAAATAAATATTCTTGGATTTTATCATGCTATGCTTTCGAGCTAAAATTTCACACCCTTTTATCTAATGGGTAACGAACATAATATTTCTATGTACGTCGAGCTACTACCTCATGAAACGATGATTGTTCATTTTTCCTTTACCACCCATAACAATGGACATCATTTTGGAAACACTATTTATATATATTATATATGATATATATTTCTTATTTATACTTAATTAATCATTTTCTTACACATAAAATTAGTACATTCTATTTTACATTAATACGATAACGTCATTTTGGGGTGTCTAGACTATCTCTCCCTCAAAGCGATGTGATTCATTCACACTATACATTGAACGTAAAAAGAATGGGCTCAATTATAAAATATGTGACATAAAAATCCTCTATTTTATATTGATGAAATAATTAAATTTTTGGAAATATATATATATATATATATATATATATCATTTTCATTATTAACCATTCACACACTTAAAAAGTGGTAATGTTATTCACGGGCGTGTGGACTATCACCTACTCAACATGAATTGATTACAATTTCATCAAAGAATAATATATATAAATATATATGATTAAATAATATGGTATTTATGATATAATGATCATTATAGAAATATATGGTGTTACATACCATCTTTCCGTAATGATCATTGAAAAATAAAAACGTTACCCATTCCTACCTACGACCAATCATTTCCATGATTGTAACATTGATTAATTTTTAATAAATATATGTAATTATTATTTTTAAAGTATAATAAATCTATAAATGTGATAATTATTTCATTATTATTATTCTAGATATTTCACATTTTGACCCCTTTGACAATAGTTGACCTGTCAATGTTTTTTCTACACATAAACTGAATTTGGTGAAAACGCCTAATGTAAACATAATAGTTTAATTAGTTGTATACAACATGGTATTAAGTGAAATAAATGTAACAATAAAAATTTAATTTATTCTCAATAATTATATAAATATTAGATGTTTTTTATTTTGGAATATAGAGACACATGAGAAGAGTCAGACGCAAGGTAAGGGATATAGTCTCAATTTACGTTCTGTTGAGACTTATCTCTTGTCTTGCACATAGTTTATTTTATATATTATGTATACTTTACATTTAAATTATATATCATAAATATAATCACTCTCATAATATTATAAATTTCATTTAATTTTATTCTTTCAAGATTATTATGAGTAAAAAAATTTCAATGTTGTTTGGGACACTTTGGAATGCCTAATGATTATCTTCCTCGATAATAAATTTAACGATCCTTCAATGGTATTTCTATTTGAGGAAATTATGTGACCATTGTTAAATAAAACCATTAATTTTATCTCAAGTGGTTATTGATTCCTATTTTCATATATTAGTACCATTTTCTCACTCTTCTGTTCTCAGAATGTTTTATAAATTGCTTTTCAGAATACCAAACTTTTTATCCATGATTTGTTGAAGAACCTATTTTCTTTTAAAAATGATGTTTTATTTAAAAAGATTAAAAAATGTTTTTCAAATTATTTTGTAAATAAATATTTACCCTTTTTATCTTACCAATGTTTTCAAAGGAATATTATTTTCTCATTCTGAAAAAGTCATTTTCTAACTATTTATCTTGAGAAGTGAATATTATTTTTACCCTATTCAGCTTATGTGGATTTACCCATAGTCATTTCCTTGATGATTCTGTTACATGTCTAAAAGGATAAATTTTATATATTTTTTTTATAATTTATTTTAAAATAAATTATTTTCATAAAAATGGTTATTTTACTCAAAAATGTTTTTAAAAGGTCTTTTTATAATATTTTCATTCATCAATAACAACAAAAATTTATTTTACCTAACATGGGATATGTTGTATTGATACCATCCTTATCTTGAATATAGATTTTTATTGATTTATTTAGTTAATGATACTATTTATATTCACATCATTAATTAATTTTTTAAATCCCCTTGAAATATTCAATCTCTTATGATCACTAAATTTCTCCTAATTATCAATATAATTTATCATGTATATTACTATCACTTAAACTGTATACCATTTATAATTCAATGTATACATTTATAGTTATTTTATTATTTGTGGAAATTCTAATAATTTAATATTCTTTATTCAATAAATTTATTTTTAAGGAATATTATTTATTTTCTTTATTCATTATGATGAATGTTTTGGGTGAGTAAAACACGGGCAGACCTAGTTAATGATAGCCCCTCGAGGCATCGATAATAGCAAGGAACGAGTCATTTGAATTTTTTCCTAATATAGGGTATTAGCCTATATGTTTTAAACTATCTTGTTAATGGTATTGATGTTAAAGATACTATATACCTATGAAAAATGTAATCCAATAATCATGAATTTTCCCCATATTTGTTTCAGTAATTATCCATCCTTGAGATTTTGTGTCCAAATATCTATAGATACATTTTGTTTTCAATTATTTAGAAGTCTTGGGTTTCAATTTCATACCTTTCCATATTTTTTAATTATCTAGTTATTAGAAAGGTATGTGTTTCTAGTTATTACCTTTCCATATTGTTTACACGCTTCCATTAAGTTTCTTAATTAAATGGTATGTCTGTTCATTTATTTATCTCAATATATTGATTATTCTCATTGATTCATGATATATTATACTATATTTTCCTTACTAAGAATTATAGACCACATTTATTATGTTTCTTTCCCTAGTAATCCAAGAATCATACTATAAATGATATACCGGGATTTACTAGATAGATTAGATTTATTCTCAAATATATTAATTTAGAATAAATAAATAAATTATGTTTTAATAAGTGTATTCTTTGGTAATAAAATTTTATGCATCATATCTACCAAGATTAATAAAATTGCTTTGATTTGAGATTTGATATCATAGAATCATTCCAATGTAATTAGTTTTAGACGTTGGATCTGGGCTATCAAGGGCGAGGTCGCTACTTATGTGATCCTATATGATTGGGTATAGGATAGATAGAGAATCGGTAGATCATTTTCATTTTGGAATGATTCATATGTGTGGGGTGATCTTGTGGTTGGCTTTTTCATAGGTTATATGTCTTGAGATAATAAGAAAACAATCATTGAGAGTGCTTCTAAATTTTTTTGTTTACATGGAACCATTGTATGAGTAAAGGATTATGCATGTGAGCCTAGTTTTGGGGGAACATGAATCATGGGAGAGTGGGTATGGTTGTATGATTGAGTATTTAAGGAGTCTATACCCACTATAATTTGGGTAAGATCAAGATATTTGGTGGAAATGAACCGATGAATGGTTTACCTTAATAATTAAATCATGGATTAAATGAGATAATTAGTGGTTTATTTATTTTTAAGGTAATATTATTTATATATGTATAAAAGTTATTGATTGTTATATATGGTTCCCTTTAAGTTGTGGTTATTTGTGAACTATAGGTGTTTTATAACACAAAAGTTTTAGTGGTTTTGGAATATAATTTTTAATACCCATAGTCCCTAAATACATAGAAATAGGTCATGGGACTTTTGTGGGTATTGGTAAGAGGTCACCCTTAGGGTGACATGTCTAATGCGATGGTGAGATGATTGTGAGCATGGTCATCCAAGCTTTAAGAGATGAATAATGGAGCATCAGTGTATCTGGATGACCAAGATCCAATGCATCCTAGTGTGATAGGTTTAGGAATATATTGATAAAGGATTTTATGGATCAAATTCCTGTCGATTGGGGAAATATACAATCTTGTGATATTGGAACCAGTCAAGATTAATGCATGAGAAGCGATGATAAGGGAAGTCATGGGGTTGAGAGTGAATGTTCCATGGAACAATAGAAGCAGTTAGGCAAATTTCTAATAAATGTTTTCATCAGTATTATTAGATTATATGATGATAACTAGTTGAATGAAACCCTAAAATATTCAATGATATAATCTTCTATATATAATTTATAATTAATTTATAAGGGATAATTACCTCCATTGGGAATTTTTTTCATTATGGATGATTATAGTGGAACACTTTATTGAACAAACATTATGATGAATGATCTAATGTATAATCCCTATACCATTAGCCTAACATACTCCCTTAACATAAGAATGTCATTGTTGGAAACCCAGGTGATAGTGCAGATCATATGAATGTCTTACAGCATTCAACGATGTAACATATATGAATCCCTTCAATCATGAAGTATTATTTACAGTTCTATCAATCTTGAGAGGGGGGTGGGGTGACTACATAATATCAATGAGAGTGTGTTGCAGAGAGTTTTATTTGATATTGTGAGAATTATCTTGGTAGAATACGTTTCTCAAAATAAATCCTTAATCTGAGAAATGAAATAATTTGGATTAAATATTTAGGTTAACCAATTAAATATATATAAAAGATCACTAAATTATTTATTTATTCTATGTAAATCAATCATCTAATAATAATATTGTAATTAATATTTAGATATTTGTTCTAACTCACATAAATTTAAATACAATTTCATAAATAAATATATCAATATGTATTTCATTAATATCAAATAAAATACATAATTTCATATGGACCCTAAACATAGTCTTTCAATATTACTCAACATTTATCAAACCATGATTAATACATATCTATTTTTATTAAATAAATATTAGTATATTATTCATTAAATAAATAAATAAATATTATATTTACTAACCTGTGAAACAATATATATTTCATATTTAAATCTCAAAAATTATAAGTAGAATAATTGGTGATTGAATTCATGTGATCATCAAAACAAGAATAGTTATTATTCATAGGTCAGGGTAATAATATTTATCTTAACATTAAAATAAAATAAAATTTAAGGAAGGTTATGGATAAACATAGTGTGTGAGAATCTAGACATATTTATCAGTAAAATTAGGTGATAATGACCTAATTAAAACAATAGCATCTAGAAACACATCGACTTACTCATAAAGAATGATGATAATGTAAGAGTGATAAAAAACTGAAATAAATGACTACAATTTAATATAATAACTTATTCTTAATATCTCATCATGAATGTTTCATAATTTGGATATTATCTTATATGATTGATGTATATTTCATTAAATACCTAAAATAAACCTGATGATAAAATACTATGGACATGGAAGTAATTAGAAACATCTATTTCAATCATTGTGCCTATGATATCTACTTCTGGTCTGGGAAGGGAAAAATCCTTTCTTGACATATTAATTAATATCATGTCAATTATGAAAGACACAACACATCCTACCTCACCATAATAATATGTCATCATGGTTTCCATTAATACATTAATGTTCAGGATTCATAATACTCAATAATAATAATCTCATTTTTGAGGACTAATACACCCATCCACATATAGAAATATCTAATGAAACGTATCTCATGTGGAATTATAATTAGTTATCATGTTCTCAAAACCTCTTGTATTAGATATTACCAAGTAAAAAATCATGAGAAGAAGTCTCGATGTATTATGATCCCCAAACATCTGTTATCCATCCATCATTTTTGTCGCTTCATACGAATTACATTCATCCATATAAAGTATTTTTATTTATATTATCATAGAAAATCAAGGTTATAATTAGAGTGTGTGACTTCAATAAACTTTTGAAAAAAAAATGATAGAAGGTAATTAACACAATAATGTTAAACAAAAGGAAAATAATCACGTGATATAATATTTATTAATATCCACAAAATTTGAATATATCAGTAATAAAAAATACAATGTATGTGGGTTCTAGGTAACAAAGTCTAATAGACTTCTACATGAACTAGATCCAACTATTAGAAACATTCAATACACTAACTATCATATTATATTCATGATTATTTTGAGATAATACTTTTTTTCAACTAGTGGACAATCTTATCCTCTATAGAGAGTCTATTTAATATGTCCACAACCCTTTAATAAAAATACCTAAAGAGGTGATACTCATGAAGTGTATTATTTTTACATTTATGTGACCATGGATCATTGATATGGAACAATATTTTTATATTATTGCAACAGAATGTGATAGAATATTTAATAACATGGACAATATCATTATCATAAATATAGTTACATATACACATAGATTATTTATCTATATCATAAGTTTCAATAAAATCATAATATATTGTAGAATTGGAAACCACTAGCTTTATTTAGCTCTTCCATCTCAAAACACTTTCATTATGGATGAGGATATATAATAAACATGATTTTAGAAAATTCAGGTTTATCAAGAAACAAACATTTTTATATCACCTGATGATTATTTTTTTAATTTCTTATATAAACCATGAGAATATCTTTAATAATCTTCATATTCTTTATGATTGTCTTAAATGAAGCCAAATATTTTTATACTAGGTTTGATTGATATCTAACTCTCATCATAAAGGTGTATACAAAATCAATCATGGTATCTAGTATGGAATTCATGAACGATACTATACATTATTCATAAGGAATCATGCTTATCCTCTCTCCCTCTCTCTCCTATTACGTCTAATGAATCTTTTTCTGGGATAGATGTATACCATGTGACATTGGTAATAATACACTCTTATATTATTCAATAATAAATCATTTCAATACCTTATCAATTAATATAGATTGACTTAATCCAATAATCATCCTAGATTTATAATTAATGACCTTGATCCATAGAATATTGGCTACGTTGCCTATGTAATTTATTGAGAAACACTTATTCAACCACATTATAGCAGAAATAAGGTTGGTATCTCGTTTCCCAACTATAATGTATTATAAACATATACTACTATGGAAACCAATTTTCGCCCACTAACACTCTTATTGATATAGGTTTCAAATTCATTATTTATAAACCAGAATCCCATTATGGATTCACCAAGGTAAATTTTAAATGATCTTAATGTTTTTTACAATCAAAACGTGTATATTTGAAAATCTCAGACCTTATTAGAATATTTGGGATTCACACATCCTTTAGGTTGGGTCTTATAGACATAATTCATATGGTTCTCGATAATGAAGAAAATTTTGAAATCCATATTCAAAATATCATATCAATGGTAAGATAATATAAACCATTTAATTATAAAAGATTTTATCATAGAAACTAGTGAAAAATATTCATCATAGTCAATTACTTGATGTATCTTAAAACCTTTTGCAACTGGTCATACATTATAGGTACTAAGTTTACCACCCATGTCTAGTTTCTTCTTGAATACCTGTTTTCAACTAATACAATTTACATCCACTAGAGGATCTAAAAAACATATAATTAGTTTTATTATGTGTAATTAATCTCAGAATTCAAGATTTCTTTACAACAAGAAACATTTGAGTGAATTACATATTCCATACAAAAAAAAAGTTCATCATTTCCAACAGATAAGGAGTAACCATCCTCTTGTACTAGAAAACAATCTCTCTCCTATTCTCTATCCTCTATAGTTTCCTTACATAATAATTTTTTCTTAAAAACAACTTCTTCTATATCAAACCAAAATTCGAGAACATTTAAAAACTGATGTTATATTTTATAAAATATATTACATGCCTCTCCAAAAGAAAATAAAATAATAGAATATTTGAACAAGGATGAATTAAAAACTATAATAAAAAAATAATATTGAAAACCATTAAATTTATTTCCTTTTGATGAAAAATAATTTATATTATTTAATAATTAAAGTGTTTAGGTTCAATTAATTTTATATTTATATTATGTATTTTCATTTAAAATATATGTTTAAAAAGTTTGTAATTAAATTTAATAAATTTTTTTCCCATAAAATAATTTACTTAGTATAAATTTTTGAGTTATTCTAAAAATATTGATTTTATTCAAAAAAGCTTTTCTTATTTAAAAAATTATAATTTATTTGATTTATATTTATTTAATAATATAAAAAGAGATTAAACAGTATTTTATGTATTAATATATGGAATGTCATTATGAATTTTAATATATTATTTGAAATTATAAATCCTCTATCCAGTATTTGTTTAGTACAAAAATCAAATGTTAGTTTAATAAAAATTGATTTTGATCAATTATTTAAATCATGTATTATCTATAAGAAATTTGGTTTTGTATTTCCATGAATTCCTCATAACTTTATTCTAATTAATATAGATAATTTATTCCATGGAAATAATTAACAATTATAAATTTTCCTTGTATATAATTTTTAATCTTAGAAATATGTTTTGTCTAAAAAATATATATTTTTTGATTATGGGTGTTTATTTTAAATTAAAAAAGTATACCATTTAAAATTTTATATTATATATTGATTTTAATATATTAAATTATACATTTCAAATTAGATTTTTATTAGATTTTTATGTTTGGTCCTTAAATTAATTACTAAGGTTATAAAATTGTTATCCTGGTAAAAAAACAAAAATGTTAAAAAGTCTTTAACCAGTGGTAAAATGATAAAATATGTTAAAAACATGATTTAAAATGCATTTCAGTGGTGAATATCAACCCAAACCCACATTCCACTACACAATTTTCCATTTTTCTATTAACCTTAGAATAATAACATTATATATTTGAAAATCCAATGTTTACGTCCAAAACAACCATTATCTTCACTAATAAAAATCTAACACTTACACAGCTTCAAGAATATCCTTAACTTAAAATTTATCCTATAAAATCTACTATGTTTCAAATATTATAAGAATATCCCATATAAAAAATAATCAGATCACTATTAGAAATCATAATTTCATAATTTCATAAATAATTCATGGAAAAAAATCAAGACCCTGACATGAGTATCCATATCATCTTTGTGTTTCCATATAAAATGTTACTATCATAACCTTATATAAACATACTAATATAACAAAATATTAATCTCTTTTATACTAAAATTTAAATATTTTAATTTTCCAAAAAAATTTCAATCTTTTCCATCCACTAACAGAATAAAATTACATTGATCATGCTTATGTACAAATTACCGCCTCCACAAAGCCATGGTGTTTTTTTATCATCACCTCCTCTAAAATCTGGAATAATGGATATATTTGTAGAATAACTATATTTAAAATGTAGAAAATAATTTTATGAAATTATCATTTATAATATACCATCCTTCAATCCATTTATTGAGAAATTAAATCATTAATCACAATTACAGCAGACTACCGTCTCCAAGAATGCTAAATTTTTCCTATCATTTACACCAATTTTTATTGTTCTAGTAATAGATTTAAATGGTATATATGATAAATATTACATGTCTCAGCTTCTTAATATGTCATAATATAATAATATTATGATTCTTCATTACTCTTGAAAACATTATATAGTGTTGTCATTTGGGTTGGTTTTTCCACCTATGTGAACGATATTAAAATGGTTATAAAGTGAATGATAATGTATTTTTTAAAAGGATAATATAATTTAATAATAATGATTTAAATATCTATTAATTATCATTAATTTTTTTTATTTATAAATATTTATTAATATATCATCTTTAGATCGTTAAACACGCCAAAAATAGTTTACCACATTTTCCATTTTCAAAAGTTGTTCTCATTAGTTTAACTTAATGAAAATAAAAATTGTGTAATAATTAGAAATCAATTATTTTTATATTTTACATTATTAGGGAATTATGAACTTTAAAATAAATAGTATAAATCTTCTATGATTCCATATATATGAATGATACAAATGAACAATGGATCTAACTTATGTTAGTGAAATTAATTATAATATGAGTGTTATATATTTATAAAGATTTATAAATGATGTTTAAAAGGGATAATAAATTAGAATAATGTCATGAATTATGTAATGAAGTTATTTATGTTCATTATACAAGTGGTTAAATAATTTCCATGTTAGTATAATCTCAAATTAAGTGTTTTTCATCTCAAATTCCCCACTTTGAGACATGATTTGTATTTTGAAGCTAATTTATATTATATATTTTATAAACTACCGAATTTTAGATTTTAAATAATTAAATACAATTTATTCCTGTTTATTTATTTTCAATTTAAATATGTTTCTATTTCAAGAGGTTTTAATTTGAATTCTCCTAAAATTTTAATGGTTTCTGTGTCTCATTTTCAAATCTATTAGATAAGTTTGATATTGTTCCCTATTATTTATTCTAAATGATTTCATAACTACCCTATCAACATAAGTTATAATTCATACCTTTCATTTCCTAATACTTGAATTTCAATTTCATGGTTACCCTCTTATTCATTAATTACCATAAATATACGTGTTTTTTGAAACCCAATTCACATTCATTGGGTTATGATTGTTCTTCTTGAAATTTTTTAATAGAAGTTAGATAAATTAAAACCATTGATTGTATTATATGTAGAGTTATATTTATTTTTATGGTTTAACATTTTAACCACATGAACCCCTTCCATATATCCATCTCATCATGAATTATGACTTCTATAAGGGATTTGATTAATTCAAATTTCTTTTCCATGAGTTAAAATTTTATATCGTGAGTATTATTTCCCAATATTTTATAAATCCTTATATTTACTATTTCATAATATATTTCTTATTTTACTTCTAAGGAAGGAGAAATTTTTAAATAAAATATTATTTATAATTTATTTTCATTCTGATAAAAGTACAATGTTTTTATAAAAAAAATATCATCCCCTTAGAAGATAGGGTTCCCCTTATTTCCCTGTTCATAATTCCGAAAAATGTATTCCTCTATAATTTTGAAACCCAGATATATGATCACCCATGTGACCTTTATATTTAACATAGTTTTATTTAAAATTTATGTATTAATATATCTTTTATTATGTGGTTTTTCAAAATATTCATTAAAATAATTCCAAAGGATTTCCATCCTTTCCAAATTGTAAGTTTTATATTCCACTCTATGTTTCATTTTGATTACCATTGTGACATTTAAAATATATGTAATTTAAATTATTTTTGAAATAAATTTTATTCAATGTGAATTCACTAAAAAATTTAGAAATCATTATATCACTTTCAAGGATCACCTATTGGAATTTCGTTTTAAAATTTGATCAATTTCAACATTCTTCTCTTTCTCTTCTCAAAAATGTTTTTAAATGTAACCTGGCCTTAATATTATATAACACTGTTTAAAAGGTTTTACGAAAACATGGGTATTTTCACATCTATTTTTATCTAAGGTTTATCTATCATGTAGTGATAATTTAATCACCCTCTATATGTTATTATGATATGATTCATGTTAAAAAATTGATATTTTTGATATTTTATTATTTCTTAATTTCATGTTATGTGAGTTTTTGGACATTTATAAGAAACTCATTATTTTTCCATGGGTTCATTATGATATAATGAACATTTGATTTTATATGACACTCATATATAGGGATTATGCTTGGTTGGTCATATATCACTCTCCAATTCATTAGTTAAGGTTTCATATCACATGAGATGATGAAATGTTGCATGAATGAGATGCAGACAGACTTTTTGAAAAGATCATTTCATGAATGTGATATAGGAAGCTCTGTACATATTTTTTTTGAGAACATGGTAAGAGAATATTTGTCCATAAGTTTTGTTTTCTTATGTTTGTAACATATTCAAAATATTTTCTTTTTTTAAACTTATTCTTATAACTATAAAATACTCTCAAGGATCATGTTTACCGCAACATGATTACATAATACTATGATTCATGTATTATGTTAATCAATGAAATATGATAAATCATTTTTTGGGTATAACATTATTGTTTATACCCATATGCCCATTTTAGGCCCACTTACGATATGTTTTTACTAAGTATTGTGTTTTACCTTATTAAAAACTAAATTTCTCCCCTTTATTATGTTCCCATTGCATATTTTATGAGTATGAAAGATTATATAATACCTAAAAAATTTATTATGTAGAAGAAATATTGGAGATATTGAATACTCATAATGGATTATAGAGTTTCTGTTATAGTGAAAAAATTATTCATCATTTAAAAAGGGATATATTCTATTAGTTAAATTTTTCCCTAATTGTATAAAAATATTAACAAAACAAAAATTACTTGTGAATTTAGTATATTAAATTATTTTCTTTAAGTCTTATAAATACCATATAGTCAATTCAGGGTTTTCATAATGAGTATTAGAGATGAGTTTAGATAAAATTAGACATTAGGGTGTTATCAATTCAAAATATGTTGGGAATTTGATATTTAATAAAATTTTGAGAAGTTAAGGTTTATCCTAATTCTGAGGGTGTATATAATCTTTTAGGTTAGTTGGTGTAATATTTAATATTTTGTGGGTTCCTATAAGATAATTCTAGTGAACACCAAAGGAAAATGTCTAAGGGATATGTCTATGTATAGGATAATATCTTTAAATTTTTGTAAATTAAATTTCAAATGTTTTTTAAGTAATTATATCAGTGTATAAATAGTAGACAGTGGATTTGGGTTATGGGATAGTTTTACCTAGGGGAATATCCCTAAAAATGGTGTATTTGGTATTAAATAAACCCGACCTTGGTGTACAACAAAGAGGAATAACTGTACACCTAGCTAGAACCTCTGTCGTGATATTTTTTGGTCAATAATATTCTATTTAGAAACCATTTTTAATTTTTTATATCCTAATTACATTAAGATATTAGGTTAAGAAGTATCAAACAATGAAACATATAGAAACCTAGGTTGAATAAAAAGAGTTATAGAATTATAAATGTATGAAATAATAAAAATAAATGAATCATAGGATGAAATGAAGGTTCTATTGGATAATACATCTTCAGATTGAGATTTCATAGTCATATACTTTGACTCATTTAAATATTATCATAAAAATTTCAGTTTTATTATTTCATTGAAATAGGATCATAAATATGAAGCTTATTAAGGTGTGTATCATAAAATCACAATGTCTTGTAAGTGAATTATGTAGCATTCATAAATGGTTTTAAATGATAATATATTCATATTATAATTGAAAACATTATTTTACTAGTCTTATAAAATGTACCGTGGTTTGTGCCTTAATATAAATTATTTTTAGATAATAATTGATATTTTTGTCAATGAGTGATATTTATTGATATTATTTTGGTATATTATAAAAGATACGAGGGTTAAGTGAAACATAAAATTATTATTTTTTAACAGTTCCATTTCAATAGTTTTGAAACAATTATTAAACATTATGAATAAACTTGAAAAGTAATTTTCTAGAATGGACATAATTTAGCAGATAAAAAATGAATATCCCTAGATATAGGTGTGTATAACACTTAGTTTTAATATATTCATGATTTTTAAGCAATAAAATGTTGATTTATTTTATAATAAATATTATAGTATTTGAAACTATGGGATTGATAGTTTATTGATGATATTTTTATGAGAATGACATATAGAGGATAGTATTTTATTTTATGAAATAGTGGTCAGTACAATATGAGAATTGATGAAATAATTTATTTCTTGAGGAATACATAATTTTTCAATATTTTTATTCCTTGGAGGTGTATGTTATTTATCATAATTGAATGATCTTTAGAATATATAATTATGAAATGTACATACAGATGTGTATGGTTATATAATTTTCATTGAGTAAAATATATGAATCATGATCTTGCATATAGTAGTGAGATATATATCTCAATTTAAGTTAACTATTGATGTATAATTCCTCCATATATCTTTAATCATAACAAATAATTGGAATTATGAGGTAGTATTTTATTTAATGGGAAGAATATAAAAACCTGGAATTTTAAACCTTATAAAACATAATTTTATATTTTATAACATGAGTTAAATGATACACCCGATATAAAAACCCATAGAATATTATATTAATATAAATACTAAAGTTTTAATGATCCCTGTGATGGTAAACCATTAAAATTAACTACCACTAAAAAACAAAATAATTAATATGACTTAATAATGACAATTCTTATTTTCAATAAAAAAATTCATTATATTATAAATTTTCTTCTCAAATATAAATTTGGAAATATTTGAATTTATATTTTTTCAAATAAATTTTATTTTCTAATTCCTCACATCATCTTATACGTGGTATTATTTTCTATGTTCTTTATATAAATACTAATTTTACATAAAAAATACTACTTTTGAAAAAATATATAAAAATTTATGATTTATGATTATTTAATAATATCCTAAATTATTATAAATAACTTTAATAAATAAATTACATAATATCATTATGAAATTTATTATATTATATGAGATTATAAATCCTATGTCCAATATTTTTATAACTAAATTTATCATAAAGTTTAATAAAAACAATTTTTTTCTATTTTATTTGAATAATTTATTTCAAAGGGGATATTTTTTTACATTGAAATGAAATCAACATAAATTTAATTATTTCTTGATAAATAATTTTATATAAAATAAATAAATAAATCCTATAATTTTAAATTATATATAATTTTTATCATTAAAACCATATTTCGTTTTTCTATAAATAATTTTTTATATGTTGATGTACATTTATTTAAAAATTAAATTTTCCCACATTAATAAATTTTATATGATAAAATGGTTTAAATATTTTGAAATCATAAGATTAAAATTTAATAGAGTTTGATTTTAATTTTTCCATTAAAATTGACTAATAATTTTACTAAATAGTTTTTGAGGTTAAAAGTAAAAATGGTAAAAAGTATTTTACTTAGTGGGAAGAATATGAAAAACGTGTTTTTAAATGATTTTTTAAGGTGGGTTTCATTCATTACCCACTTGACCCTCCATGTTTTTTCATTTCATTTCCATTTACCCATGAATTGTTATTTTGTATCGTAGAAAATATATGGCTTATTTCTTAAACTACACTTCTCTTCACCTATAAAAATCTATCATTTTTTGAATCTTCAAGAATCACCATAACATAGAATTTATCTATTTAGATATTAAATATTTCTCATATTATATCCCTATAGAATTTAAAAAAAATTCATTGGTCACTTTTAGTAAGCATTAGTCTTTCATTTCAAATGATAATTCCTATAAAAAATTTAAGTCCCCTATGTAAGTATCCACTTCATCCTAATGTTTCCTTAAAAATATTTTCGATAAAAAAATTCTAAAAACTTATTAATATAATTAAATCAAAATAATTAGTATTATTAGTTGTAATTAGTTTAATTTTAAAACAATTATTTAATCATTTCCTTCCATAGAGAAAACAAGATAACATCGATCCTCCATACATGCAGATTACCACCTCCACAAAGTGATGGTTTTTTTCTTCCATAATCGTATCTCATGGATAGTAAAAGTGATATATTTTACATGTAAATAGTCTTATATTACAAAAAATTATATATTATTGTATTTTTAATCCATCATTCCATCCATTTTTTTGTGAAATAATATCCTCAATCATGCGTGCGATGGACTATTGCCATCACGACTGATGAATTTCAATTTCCATCACCAAATATATTGTATGGTAATAAGAATATATTAAATAAGTATATTTAATAAATATTAATAATTTAAACTTATAAATATTCTACACTGTCATTATCTAAATAGTCTATTTTACTCATGAGAACGTTATAAAACATTACCATTCAGGTTGGTTTAACCACCAATGAGAAGGATATTATAATGTTTATATAATAAATGGTTAAGGATTATCAAATAATGATTTTATAATCAAATAATAATTAATTAAATATTTATTAATGATTATATATTTAGTTTTTAAGGATTATAAATTTTTATTAATATATAACCTTTAGATCTTTAAACACGCTAAAACTAGTTGATCACGTTTCCCATTTTCACAAACCATATTAATTTTTTCACTTAATGAAAATAATACATAGGTAATAAATATAAAATTTTAATTATTATATATTTAATAATATGTTAATTATCTAATTCATACCCCATAGTAATAATCGACACTATTACCGTGATATTTGAATGAGAAAAACAAACGAACAATCTAACTTATATTAGTTAAAATAACTATAACTAATTAATTTATTTGTAATGAAGGATTATATATAATTTTTTAAAGAGTAATTAGTTTCAATTAGGGTTGAAATTAATTAATTAAGTTACTTATGTTTATTACAAAGGATTTTACATAAAGTATGAGTAGTGTAAATTCATTTTAAGGGTTTATCATCTAAAATTCTATTCTTTAAAACATGTTTTTTATTAGAAAATTAATTTATTTTAAATGTTGTGAGTAATACATAGTTGAGATTTTAAATAATTATATTTCATTTATTAATGGTAATTTATTTTCAATTTTAATATCTATGTCTATAAATATGTTTTTGAGTTGAATGCTCTTAAAATTATAAGGGTTTCTTTGTCTCATACTCTGTTTCAAATCCAAAAAATATGTCTAACATTGGACACAATAATGTATTTTATATGGTTTACTCATTGAAAATATTGTTCCAATTATAACTAATATCACTCATTTAATGGTGCTTAAAATATAATTTCGTGGTAACCAACTTAATCATGTATTACCATTACTATAATTGTTTTTTGAAACTCAATTCTCATTAAATGAGCTATGATATTTTTTCATGAACATATCTTATATATGTTGGGTATATTATTCACTTTAATGAATTATATGATAATTTATCTTATTTTTCTATGGATATACAATTCTAAAACATAAAACCTTTCTAAAGTTACCTTTTTTTTATTTATGATGTCGATAAGAGATTTGGTTAACACAAAATTTCAATCTTTGAGTTAAATTTCTATTCCTTAAGTGTTATTCCCTTATATTTCTTAAATTAGTATATTTTATTTTTTTGGATAATATTTTTTAACTCAATAATATTCTATAAATAAATTTATTTTTCAAAAAAGTATACATTTTTAAATAAAAAATAGATACCCATTTAAATATTGTTGTCATTCAATTTCTTATTTATTATTCCCCAAAAAATTCTCTATTCTTAATTTGCAAACCAAATATCTATTAACCAATTTGATATTCAAAATTCCATTATCCTATTCTAAAATGTGAGTTTATCTACTTAAATTATTATGTGGGTTTTCAATAAAGTAATTTTAAATTATTCCAAAGGTTTTTTAACCTTTAAAAATAAATTGTTTTATTTTTCACTCCATGTTCCTTTTTTATAAGAATTGTGTATTTCGAAGGCAATATAATTTTAGATTATTTTTAAAATAAAATGTTTTCAAATTATTTTAAATTTTACTTTTTTAAAACATGATATCTTTTTATTGGATCTAATATTGATTGTTTCTTTTAAAATTAATGATTTTTCAAAAGTATAATATTCAAATTCTCAAAACAAATTTAATGTAACTTAAACATAATTTTTTAAAACAATGATTAAAAGGTTTTATCAAAAATAAATTATTATCATTTTTTCTCAATCCAAGGTTTTTCCCTAATTAATTGATGATTTTATCACATTATTTATGTTATTATAATTTTAATCCTTTTGAAATAAATTATTTTTTTTGTATCCTATGATTTATTATTCTCATGTAATGTTATTTTTTTGGAATGTTTTAAGAGACCAATCCTTCTTCCATGGTAATTTTTTATATCATGATTTTTTTGACATTATGTTGCAATAATATGTATATATAATGATGGGTGGGTCATCTATCTCCCTAAAATTAATTTATTATCGTTTCATTTAACTTGATTGGATGACATGTTTCATTAATTAGATGTAGAATTATTTTTTCCTATGTTTTTTAGGGAGATGTAGGAATATTTTTTCAAATGTTTATTGTGTGGATGAGATGTGGGAATATTTTTAAAATATTTTCTTGTGTGAATTATAATTTTGAATCTTTTTATGAATGTATTTTTGTAAATTTTAGGTGATAATCATTGATTATAAATCTTTATATTATTATATTTATTCAATATTTTAAAGATTCAATATTTTTATTATAATTAATATGGATGGGTTATTCTCTTATAGATCATTTTTATTGATTCATATTTATATAATATTTTAATTAATGTATCATGTTAGGCCAATCCTTATTCGATGATTTAATATATATTATTTTTTTGATATAAAATTATTTATTATTCCCATATTTTCATTCTATGATCACTTGTGATACTAAATTGATATCATTTGTGTTTATACTTAATGATAACATGAGATCAATCATTTATTATGTTTTCATTATTCAAGTGATGAAGATAATAAAAGCATGTAATATATATAAGAGTTTCTTATGTGGGTAATTTTTGGGATATGTTGAATACCCATCATAGATTTAATTATTTCTCTTACAGTGAATAAAAATCTTTACTAGTTAAAAGGGTATGGGGATTATTATTTTATATTTAGTCTTAAGTATCTATAACTCTAACCCTAAAAGTAACTATTAATTTATTTTAATGAAATATAATCTTTATGTTATGTAATTTTTATATAGTTGGGTCTGGGATGTCATATATTCCATAGTGCATTGTGAACATTTTTCCAAACCAAACTCTTGTGTAACTTGATCCTTAACATCATCATTATTGTTCATGATCCCATAGTCTATATTGGATATGTTATCTTTATCAAAAAATAGAAATTTTATTTCCTCTTCTAACAACATGTTTTAGCAGTTATATAGATAATATCAATTTTTATGTTGGTATATTCTATAAAGATACACTTTGTGTCTAAAGGTGTATTTTTTTCCATTAATATCCTTAAAAATTATTTTCAAACCCATACATTTAAATATGATACACCCTAATTCCTCCCATACATAAAATAAAACGAAATCCAATATTACAATTTAGTTAGAACTTGGTTTATTATTTGTCAAGAAAGTTTTAATACAAATCTTGAAAATGAAAATGTAAGACTTGCATGAGTCATTATTGATCCCTCTATGTAAAACAAGGTGAGGTTCCCCCTTTCATTTATACCATTACATTTTATTGTATAACGAGGTTTTAGTTGATTTAGTATCCCAAACTACTTTATATAATCATTGAATTCTCAGTGGAGATATTCTCCAATATGGTCTTAGTAGAGTTTATTTTTCTTAATCAATCTATTTCTATTCTAAATTGTTATAATAAAAAAATTCCTCCCAGGATTAATACTTATACCTAATTAAGTATACACATAAATTATTATTAATTTTTTTAAACAATTTATGATGTATGAGAGTCCACCCATGGCTTCATCTAGAAAAGGTCCACAACATTTTGGACAACTAATTCAAGAATCACTATGTCCCTTTCTCCCTGTCTACTAAATGATTATTTCATTGTTTTTATATAAATATATTATGACATATATCAAGGGGTTTCAATTTAAATGAATATAAATAACCATTTGGATATATAATTTTCAATTGTTTCACGTTTACATGATCAAGTTTATGGTTCCACATCAACCATTGATATAAGTTATCAAAACATGATTCACTACCGATTAACAACACTTGGTTTTAGTATTGTAATTTATAAAATCCATAATTATTTTGTTCAATCCAATAACATATGTTATATTTATTGATGTATAACACCATATTTAAAATCTTAAAATAAATATATCCATATCTAAAAAATATGAATATATAATGTTTTAATTACACTGGCCCCTTAAAAAAACTCCTCATAAAAAGAATTAAACATATCGGTAATGTAAGATGCAAGTCTCTAATAGTAAATGAAACATGTCTTTCTCTATTTGTAGCTCGAAGATCTACCTCACATCTTGTAAACCTTTTGAATATTCATGGTTCTGGTATTTGGATATAAATATGATCACAACAACCTATATCTAATGCCCATTTTATAAAAGTGTAAATATTACATTTTATAATAAAATAATCAAAAGGTTAACATTTATACTTATATAAGTTGTTGTTATTCTTCTCTTGTCTATTTTTTCCACATAAAAAAACACTACATATTTATAATGCCCCGACCCCAAAAGCCTAGAGTCGGTGCATTATTACGTATCATTGGCATGATCACAAAAGATCATGTCTTGAAAGACCAATTAGTTTAGTAAGCTTGGAAGTACTAGATACATTCATAAGGTTTACATTAAATCATCAAATAAAAAAATACAACAACATTTTTTCCATAGAAAACACTGAGATCCCATAGAATATCCATACAGGTCCGTCAGAATATACTTCTTCACATCCTGAAAAAAAATAAAACATAGAAAAGGGTGAGCTCAGATGCTCAGTAAGGATAAAAATAATGTGAAAACATTCATAAATAAGTATAAACACTTAAGGCAATGTATAAAACTAAAACAAAATCCTTTTAAACTTGAACTTCAGCATAATATAGCAAATATAAAAATCAAATAATGCCATTTACTTATTCACATGGATATTGTACTAGTCGAATAATCACAAGCAATATCAATAGCCACTTTCGTAATGATGGAATGCATAATTCTAGACTGCATAACCACATAGTCAAGGCTTTGTGCCAAGAATACAAATATGATTTTGTCAGGGCCTTGTACCAAGACACTAGTTTGTCTCATGAGACCTACCGATGCATCAAGGAGCAATAACGGGCTCCACCCATCACTTTATAAGTCCAGTGCATTCCTCGTATGAAAATTTGAAACATAACATAAACTTTCGTATTAAAACTAGCATACGAAATGTCAATGCTTTATCCACAAACCATGAATGGTATAAAAATAGCACATCCACAGTAAAACATAACTAATTAAATAAAATATAGAATATTTTATTGTAATTGATTAACCTCAATTGAGAATAATGAAGGATTTTGACAAAGATGAAAATAATCATCAAAACTATTTGAGATAAATATCCCCCTTTTTCTTGAAATCATTTAAAAGTCACATGATTTTTAAAAAAGCTATTTAAAAATAGATTTTTGAATCAAAGTGTCCCATACCACTTTGAATCATTTAAAAGTAATTTTAATTTTAAAACATTAATTTTCATATAAATATGTCCTTAAAACCACTTTTAAAACATGGACATTAATGAAAAATATTTAGAAGAATATATCTTTAAAAAATTTAAAAATGATATTTTAGTTAGAGTTCACAACAAAAAGAGAGACACTTGAATAAAAATAATTATGGTAGTAAAAACATTATAATATCATGGTAATAAAGGGATTCATGATATACTATGTCAAGGTACATTATATACACCATATAAAAGTGAATTGGCATAAAATAACAAAGAAGTCTCAATGGAATGTAAATTGAGATGAAATCTATTATAAAGACTGTATCCTTAAGTTAAGGATAAATCAACAACATAATTTTGTGTGAAAATTATAAAAACGCTCAATATAATTGGATATTTAGTGTAAATCAATCAGAGGACATTCAAACATATTCTTGTAAATACAACACCAATGAATTGGATGTTTAACGCAATAAATGGAGATTGAGTTAAAATTACTCTTATCAAGTTCATATAAATGACATGATAATTTATGAATGGAGTGATTATGTGTATCAAAATTATATCCACATAAATGGGAGTGGAAGTTACTATACAAATAATAAATAGTTATTCCACACATAATCATTGATTAAAATAATCAATGAAGTATGTGTAAAGCCCAATGAGTGGAAATTGAAATTTGAAATTCCCCTACTGATTTGGTAACTGACGAAACATAAACCCCATGAAATAAGGGTAATTAAATGATGAAGTAAATACCCATAAATTAAAGTAAAATACAGAAACAATACAATCATGGGTAGTACATACACCACACAATAGGTAGCAGTGGAAAATATATCATGAATCTCACGAGAATAAAAGTGAGACAAAAACCCCTTACATTGTACTTTTCCTTGGTATAGGGTAGGTTAAACTTTTTATAATGGTGAAATAATTGTTATTAAATTATACAAGAATCTTATACATTAATATGATGTCATATATGATCTTTTAACATAGTTTCATTAATAATATCTTAGTATTATCCTCATTTTGGGTGTTAACTAATTCATTTACCATTATATGCATTGTTATATAAGTAATTTTTGTTATGGATAGGATGTATCTTATTCATATTCAGAATTATATTAAGTCTCTAAACATTTTTTTAATCATCTAATGAAAATTAGTCTTGAAGGGATATGATGGTCAATGAATCTTATCGTGTTTGTGGAGACGGTAATCCGTAAGTACGCACGAGCGACAATATCATTGTTTTGATATTAAAATAATATATAATTGAAGGGAATATCATATATAAAGAATAATTATCATGTTATATTTATTATTTACATCAATAACATATCATTATTATGCCCATCCAAGAAATAATGTATTGAATAACAATTACACCACAACGTGGAGACGGTAAGCCGTACGTACGCACGTATAGTGACATGTCATTCAAATGATGGATAGAATAATGAATATGGTTGTAAAATTTTTATAATAAAATAAAAGTATATAGAATATACTGTAGTTATTATTTTATAATGGAAACAACAAAGAAAATGGATGTGGAAGAAGAAAGGAACTTGAATGAGGTGATGATATATTAAACTCTTCTTCAGGTTCTTCCATTTGATTTGATCAAAAGGGCTCCTTATGTTGCCTTTATGACAACAGAATGGCCTCTAGAAGGAAGGTATTACGTTTGAAATGGTATTTGGGTAGGGGTTGTCCGCCAAATGGCTTTTAAGGTGTGAATTTGAGAGAAGGGGGAGTGCCCTTTTATAAGAGGGTTGAGGGGCACCTTAGGAAAAGTTAGAAATATTATTTTATAATAAAATTATTTTATGTTTCTAATGGATCAAAAAGTAATTATTTTAAGGAAAAGGTGGTGATGGGTCTAAAACCACTCAAAAAATAGGTTTTAGACATGTTTGGGTAACTATATTAACCTTACCTTTTAGATTTAACTCTTTGATCAATAGTTTGACATTTACCATGTCTCTTTGTATTTTTTTATTATTTGGTTTATAAACATACTATATACTTCCAAGAGAACACCAAGTGGTTCATTAATGATACACCTATAATTATATAAGTCTTTTAGCCAAACCTTATATTTTTATAAATAGAATATATATTAATAATATGATATTTTTTTAAAAACTCTTTTATGTCAATTTTGACACTATTTGGTATTTTGTTTCTTCTAAATTCATAACAGCATTATTACTTCGAAAAAAATTTATATAACCAACCTTAATATGTCATATTAACATATAAATTTATTTTAATTCATAAAACGTATCAAATTACATTTATTTGGATATTTATAATATCAAATATTTTGATATTTCATTAATTAGGTAATTACTACATCGTCATTATGTCATAAATAAATTAAATTATATAATTTATAAAAAATATAAATGAAATACCATTATGTAGGAAATCCTTTTATCTTTATAATTAATATTTATAATCTAATTTATCTTATGTATAACCCTTTATTAAAATTTTTTTAGTTATTAATCTTTGAATTTAACAGTTTTAACTCTTCTTTGAATTAAATAAAAATAAATGTCAAAATATAATACAAGTGGACCTAAAGGATAATATTTTATTCCTAAGGTTGTTTTGGGTCTAATTAAACTTATAAATCAGAATTAAGACATGTGTTACGGTAATTATAATATCATGTTTACCCTTAATTACCCTGTTTACTTTTAACCTTGGTAAATAAAAGTCAAAAGTTACTATTCACAAAAAATTATTTTTATCCTATTGAACTAAATTTTACATACTGATATCAACCGTCTCTCTATGATTTTTGAAATTAAATTCACATAAGTGGTAAAATTAAGTTTTATTCAAATTTTCAAATTCTCCTAGGTGGTGGGTAAAAGACGGTTAAAAAGTTCAATAAAATTTTTATATATCTAAAATTATTATAAACTAACTCCAATGAATTTAATTTAACTTATACAGGTATTATGTATCTCTTTTGACCTATAATAAATTTAAATTAAATAAATAATTATTTAAATAAAAAATCGGTTTTAAAATATAACTCCGTGTTTTTCACTATTCATCAAAATTTGAAAGTTTACAGAAAAATTCAAAAAATTCACCCTAAAATAATTTCAATATTCCGAATCCAAAAATGATGTCCATTTTGAAAGATATAATTTATAAAATTTCAAAAAGTGGGTATTACTATTCATAACAATTAGTTTGATTGGTCGGGGTGTGTTAGAATCTCGAAGTTGCGTACAATGCAAGCTATTACATTATTCAAAGGAAAACATATCATGGAAGCTTGGGGTGTTACATTATTCCCCCCCTTTTTGAAATTTCAACCTCGAAATTTTTAAAATTGGGCATTAGATCATAATTGAAAGTCCCACATCGAAAAAAGAGATAATAAAACTATCACTTTAAAAGAAAGAAAGAGAAGTACAAATGTCACCCGAGATAACCCTTACTATGATTCCTTGTAGGAAAACATGGATATTAAAGATAAACTAAGTGTCAAGTTCTGATGGGGAGGGATAAAAAACATGATCAAGGGAAAGTTAACAACAAACAAGCCACAAACATGTGATGGGACAAACAGTCATTATTTTCCTAGTAGGAAAAGTAATTGGACAACGTTTTTTTATTTATGTTATATTTAATAAAGATGATAGAATTTATTTATGAGATTGAATAAGAACAAAAAGAGATATACTTACTTTTTAAGTAGAGTTTCATTCTTTAATAAATTTCTACCACTAAATCTTTTTTTTCAAACGATGAGTATTCAAGATGACTTGGTCACACCGAAAGTGCTAGAATCAACTTCTAGAGAATTACATGATCCATAAAGGATAAAGTATATATTTACCTTATCTTTAGAGATTAATCAAAACCAACTAGTTAGTACAAGATCAGATGATCTCCCAAAAGGATATTCCTTTAGAGAAAGAAATAGTAATCTTAATTTTCTAAAATTAATCCAACAATACCCCAGAGTTAAATAAATACCATTCAATAAATAATTGTCCTTAAAATCCTTAAATATAATCCAAAATAATATTGAAACCCAAAACATAGAAGAATTTGGTCATGTAAACCTCCACAATAAATTGTATCTCCAAATGACATCGACTACTCTTAAAGTCTCATACTTAAAAGTAATTAACCTAATCACATATTCTCTATTATAGTTTAATCATTTCCATAAATTAACCAAATCACTATAAATCCATAATAAAAACATAGATAAAAATCCACCATTACTCCTAAAATGAAATCCCATAGTATTCTATTTTACATAAGCATATAGTGTTCCAAATAGAGAAAACGTCTTTCAAAATAACATTTATCACTTAATCACCAAATAATTTTCCTATACTAAGGGTCTTCATTTAATAAGTCATAATATCCCAAATCAATTTATTATTGATCAATAAAATCATTTAACTAAAAATAATTAGTCACACTAACCAGGGACTTCATGTAGTCTAGTGGTAGACGATAAATCCCAATCACACTTTGGTTGTGGGGTCGAGTACCACAAATTTTTCCAACATGATGGGATATCACAAGGTATACGTGTTGTCCTTTTTCAAAAACTTTATTTTATAACATTACCAAAATGAGATAAATTCCTCAAAATAACCTTAACATAATTTAACCACAAATGATATCTCATACCTTGCATTTTCATCCCAAAATATAATAACATGTAATTGCCTAAAATTCAATGGTCATATAAAAGCAAATGGTTATGTATAACTATATCCATAAGAGAAAAGATAATTCTTCCTCAAATATATTTTTCACATGAAAAACTGTAGTGTTTCAAATACAAGATAAAGTTATTCCAAAGTATTCCCATCAACAAGGAGCAGTAATACATTTAAATATTTCTCTAACTATTTATTTCCACATAGATTCTTCTTTGACCAAGAAAATATCCTATAGAATAGGGCATTCACTTTGGTAATGGTCATGTCCCCTATATTTATGGCAAATGACTGTAAATTGATTCTTGTGACCATTTTTTTTCTTATATAGTACTCTTAATTTTTCCTCAGCAATTCTTTTCATTATGTTATTATTTACCACACATAAAGCATTTCTTTGTTCCATTGATACACTTTCTTCAGTGTCTCCTTCCACATTTCCTGCATAAAGTAAATTAATGATTATTTTCTCTATAGTATCCACTACTGGAGCTTTTATCATTCATCACCTTTCTATTCATTGTTATTTCCGGGAGTTGGTTAATATATATGTTGTTGATAATATTTTTGGAAAACTGATTTGGCATTAACACGATATCTTTTACGCCTATCAACATTCCATTTTTTTCACATTTCCACCACCATTCCCACCTTTTACATCATGCTCAAAGTTACTATGAATTCCTTAGAATCCAGCCATTGACTAAAACCAGAAATCCTTGTGTGAGTAATAGTAGTCATAAAATCATTTAGAGAATATCATGACACCATATTTTCAATTTAAAACAGCTTAAAATTAACCAAGGTAATTTATTCTCATATTATATTAAAATCATTCAAATCGGTTTGTAAAGAAAATGTAAATTATCCTATGCATATCCCCTAGGAGTGTCATAACCAAGAGTGTAGCAAAGATCATTGTCATACACCAGTTCCCGTTCGAGTCCAGATCAAAGCGGTGTTTTCGTGTTTTACCCCTAGGTACATCTGTGCCAGAGCAGCCTCTACCTACTCGTATCCAGACAAGGGTGTATTTCTTGGAAAAATAACAAAATATCTACAATACCAAAATTTTAGGAAGACCTTCTATAATAATCCTCAAAGTTTATCTTAGGGATAAGTGCTCTAATCAGTGTTTATCTAAATCTAGTTTCCATGGTTTGTACTAAAATTACTCTAATACAAACTGTAATTCCCTAACCCCAGAAGCCCAGAGTCAGTGCATTATTATTTATCATTGGCATGATCACAAAAGAGCATGTCTCAAAAGACCGATTAGTTTAGTATCCTTGAAAGTAATAGAATCATTCATAAGGTTTACATTACATCATAAAATGGAAAACTACAACAACATTGTTTCCATAGACAACACTAAGATCCCATAGACTATCCCTGTAGGTCAGTCATAATATACATCTTTTCATCTTGGAAAAAATAAATATAGAAATGGGTGAAATCAGATGCTTAGTAAGGATAAAAATATAGCGGAAACTTTTATAAATAAGTATAAACATTTAAGTCAATGTATAAAACTAAAAAAAAATCCATTTAAACTTGAACATCAGCATAATATGGAAAATATAAAAATAAAATAATTCCATTTACTTATTCATATACATATTATTCTAGTTTAATAATCAAATTAAATATCAATAGCCACTTTTATAATGATGGAATGAATAATTCTAGACTGCATAACCACATATTCAAGGTATTGTGTCAAGACTACAAATAAGATTTTGTTAAGGCCTTGTGCCAAGACACTAGTTTATCTCCTGAGACCTACCAATGCATCGAGGAGCTATTGTGGGATCCACTCATCACTTACTAAGTCCAATGCGTTCCTTATATGAAAATTTGAAACATAACATAAACAATCATATTAAAACTAGCATACAAAATGTCAATACTTTATCCACAAACCATGAAAGGTATAAAAATAGCACATCCACAGTCAAACATAAGTCATTCAATAAAATATAAAATATTGTATTGTAACAGATTAACCTCAATCAAGAATAATTAAGGATATTGACAAAGATGAAAATAATCATCAAAACTATTTGAGAGAAATATCCCCCTTTTTCTTGAAATCTTTTAAAAGTCACACTATTTTTCAAGAAGTCGTTTAAAAATATATTTTTTAATAAATTTTTATCATACCACTTTGAAACATTTAAAAGGAATTTTAATTTTAAAACATTAATTTATATATAAATATATCCTTAAAACCATTTTTAAAATATGGACATTAATGAGAAATATTTAGAAGAATAAATATTTAAAACATTTAAAAATGTTATTTTAGTTAGAGTTCCTAACCAAAAGAGAGACACTTGAATACAAATAATTGAGGTAATAAAATCTTTATAATATCATGGGAATAAAGGTAATCATGATATACTATGTCAAAGTACATTATATACACTATATAAAAGTGAATTGGCGTATAACAACAATGAAGTCTCAATGGAATGTAAATTGAGAAGAAATATTTTATAAAGAATGTATCCTTAGGGTAAGGATAAATAAAAGGCATAATTATGTGTGAAAAATTTAAATACACTCAATATGATTGGATATTCAGTGTAAATCAGTCCGAGGACATTCACACATATTCTTGTAAAAACAACCCCAATGAATTGGATGTTTAACTCAATAAATGGAGATTGAGTTAAAATTACTCTTATCAAGTTCATATCGATGACTTCCGAATTTATCAATGGAGTGATTATGTGTATTAAATGTATATCCATATTAAGGGTAATGGATGTTACTAAACAAATAATAAATAGTGATTCGACACATAATCATGGAGTAAAATAATCAATGATGTATGCGTAAAACCCAATCAGTGGAAATTAAAATTTGAAATTCCCTTACCGATTGAGTAACATATGAAACATACACCCCATAAAAGAAGGATCATCCAATGATGATGTAAATACCCATACATTTATGTATATTACACAAACAATACAATCATGGGTAGTACATACACCACACAAAAGGTAGCAGTGGAAAATATAGCATGAATCTCACAGGAATAAAAGTGAGATGAAAACCCCATACATTGTACTTTTCCTTGGTAGAGGGTAAGATAAACTCCTGTATAATGGTTAAATAATTGTTATTAAATTTTACAAGAATTATATACAGTAATATGATATCATATATGATATTTTAACATTGTTTTGTTAATAATATCTTAGTATTATTGTCATTTCTAGTGTGAACTAATTCATTTTCCTTTACATGCTTTGTTACGTAAGTAATGTTTTCTTATGGATAGGATGTATCTTAATCATATTAAAAATTATATTAAGTATTTAAACATTATTTTTAATCTTCTATTGAAAATTATTCTTGAATGGATATGATGAGGAATGAATCTTATCGCATTTTTGGAGACGGTAATCCGTACGTACGCACGAGTGACAATATCATTATTTTGATATTGAAATAATATATAATTTAATGGAATATCATATATATAAATAATCTTTATCATGTTATATTTATTATTTAAATCAATTAAACATCATTATTGTACCCATACAAAAAATAATGTACCGAATAACAATTACACCACAACGTGGAGACAGTAAGCCGTACGGACGCACATATGATGACATGTCATTCAAAAAATGGATAGAATAATGAATATGGTTATACCATATTTATAAAAACATCACATAATATATAAGATACTGGAGTTATTATTTTATAATGGAAACAACAGAGAAAATTGAAGTGGAAGAAGAAAGGAACTTGAAAGAGGTGATGAAATATTTACCTCTTCTTCGGGTTCTTCCTTTTGATTTGATCAAAAGGGAACCTTATGGTGGCTTTATGATTAAAGGAAGGCCTCTAGAATGAAGGGAGAATAGTTGAGAGGGTATTTGGGCAGGGTTTGGCTGATCCAAATGGCTTTGAAGGTGTGAATTATGGAGAAGGGGGGTGCCCTTTTATAAGAGGGGTGAGGGGTACCATAGGAAAAGATAGAAATATTATTTTATAATAAAATCATTTTCTGTTTCTAATGGATCGAAATGAATTATTTAAAGAAATATGTGGGGATGGGTTGAAAACCACTCAACAAATAGGTTTTAGATATATTTGGGTCACTATATTAACATTATCTTTTAGATTTAACTCTTAGTTAAATAGTTTGACATTTACCATGTCTCTTTTTATTTTTATATTAATTAGTTAATAAACATACTTATACTTCCAAGAGAACACAAAGTGGTTAATTATTGATACACCTATCATTATATAAGTCTTTTATCCTAACCTTAAATTTTAGAAATAGAATATATATTAATAATATGATATTTTTTTAAAAACTCTTTTATGTCAATTTTGACACTATTTGGTATTTTGTTTTTGGTAAATTTATAATAGCATTATTACTTAAAAGAAAATTCATATAACCAACCCTAATATTTCATATTAATCTAGAAAATTATTGTAATTCATAAAAAGTATCAAATTAAATTTATTTGGATATTTATAATGTCAAATATTTTAATATTTCAATAATTCAGTAATTATTGCACAATCATTGTGTCATAAATGAATTAAATTATTTAATTTCTAAAAAATATAAATAAAATACCATTATGTAGGAAATAATTTTATATTTCTAATGAATATTTATAATCTAATTTATCTTATGTATAACGAATATTAAAAAAAAAAATTTATTAAGCTTTGAATTTAACATTTTTAACTCTTCTTTGAATTAAATAAAAATAAATGTCTTAATCTAATCCAAGTGGATCTAAAGGATCATATTTTCTTCTTAAGGTTGTTTTTGGTCGAATTAAACTTATAAAAGAGAATTAGGACATGTGTTAGGGTAATAATAAAATAATGTTTACCCTTAATTACCCTATTTACTTTTAACCATGGTAAATAAAAGTCAAAATTTACTATTCACCAAAATTATTTTTACCTTATTGAACCACATTTTACATTCTAATATCAACTGAGTCTCTTAGATTTTTGAAATTCAATTCATAGAAGCTGTAAAATTAAGTTTTTTTCAAATTTGCAAATGTTCCTAGGAGGTGGGTAAAAGATGGTTAAAAAGTTCAATAAAATTTTTATATATCTAAAATTATTATAAACTGACTCTAATGAATTACATTGAACTTATATAGTTATTATGTATCTATTTCGACTTATAATAAATATAAATGAAATAAATAATTATTTAAATAAAAATTCAGTTTTAATTTATAACTCAGGGTTTTTTCCCTATTCATCAAAATTTTAAATTTACAAAAAAATACCAAAAATTCACCCTAAGCTAATTTCGATATCCCGAATAAAAATTTGAAGTCCATTTTGAATGATAAAATTTATAAAATTTCAAAAATTGGGTATTATTATTCATAACTGTTAGTTTGATTGGCCGTGATGTGTTAGAATCTCGAAGTTGTGTACAATGCAAGCTATTATATTATTCAAAGGGAAACTTATCGAGGAAGCTTTAGGTGTTAAAATATTATTCATCAGCTTATCCCTTAATCCTATTTATTTTGGTTGGTTATTGTGAAGATGCCTTCGACATGGTGTTGGTATGTGATCTTTATCACTGGCTTTACTCTTATTCATCATATGGATTGATAATTATTCATGATTTATAACATTATATGGATCAAAAATCAGAGTTATGATATCTTTGATAGTCTTATAATTATTTTACATATTATAATTATAATAAAACTGGACAATATCTAAGATGGAGATGAAATTATTAGTTCAATGCACAATTTTTGAGGTATCTTAACAATATGATGTTATATTGGAACACCTTTTAAAATATTTCATTTGAAAAGTTCTTTAGAGATATTATACCTCTCATATCAATACTTCTCCTAATAGCAGTCACAGTTATGTTACAAATAGGTGTATGAATCAATGTTCTCATATAGTTTATAGATCTCATAAAACATGAATAATATAACGATGAATTAGAAATCCAACACATCATCTATATGTTTCTAAAATACATTATAATACATTTCACAAAACTCTTTAGAGGGATTTCTATCTAGAAATGTAGACCATGTAAAATAGACCTTCTTATCTTTGTATAGTGTAGTGTATAAGAATATGTACCCTTACTTGAAGTTAGTGTTGATCAAGAGGATATATTTCTACAATATCGATCCTAGGGATACTATCATGGTTTATTACATTTCATTTTTACACAAAAAAATTCTTATTTCATTATTTTTATTACCAAAATGTGTCATTAAAATTTTAATTTTATTATTATCCCACTATTTTATCAAATCCCAATATCCCTCGCCATTGAATTTAAAAAAACATGTTATTTAGATATTCTAAGTGGAAATGATTAATATTCCAATTTGAATAAAAAATGAAGGCCTTATCAAATTACTCAAAGGTATTTTGGTTGGTGGTCTTTCAAAATATAATGACTAGATTTTACAACATCTGTTGAGTGGACTCTCCATTCCTGAAATCCTAACTGGGATTTCCTTAAAAATTCCTCTTACTAGCATAATGCCTTGTTGAATAAATTACCCCTTAATTATTACTAGGTTATGTAAAAACTAAATATATATCAGAACTCCCCAACCATTTAAATCCCCCTAAAATATGTTACAAAAGTACTTTTAACTATGTTTTCATCCTTAAACTATGTAATTGAATGATTATGTGAATTAATATTTTCTGAAGTGATTTTTCATCTTATGTGTAAATTTTCGCTATATAGTCAATTTACACACTTTTTAATATTATGTGGATTTATATAATTAATTTACCTTGTATTGATAAAAACATTTACACAAAATCCATTTATGTTATTCCATCTTGCATGATTGTTAATTCATTTTGGTTCTGTGATTCCATTTAAACATCCAACAATCAACCATCTCCTAAATAAATAACTAACAACATAATAGTATAAATAAAATAAATATATGGAATGTTCATGAGTTTATATAAATAGGTTGGCCTGTTGAATGTATAATAAACCATACCTTGACACTAAGTGAATAAACCATTGAGTTGGGTTTGTCTCTAGTTACAACATTCAACATTTAACATATGCATCTTCTTGGTTGGTCACACCATAATATGGTTTGGAACTATTTCCCCTCTCTTTAGAGGTCCTACCTTTATATATGTTTACTCACTCATAAGTTATAAATCAAAGGGTTTGGGGTTAATGAAAATAAAATGTCGATGTGTATATCCATATATAATAAATAAGATTAGATGATTCATATATCAAAATAATTAATTTAATATAAAATTATCACAATAACCCAAGAAATATTAATTATGTTAAATAAAAACATGATGCATGCATAGTCATGTAAATGTAATTATAATCCATATATGAAATAATTATTAATTTAATATTATTTATCATTCATTTTAATCTGATCTTTATTAAGATAATTTTTTTGAATTAATTATTAATGAATTAATTCATTTACAATAATTATCCATCATAACAGTCCTTTATATTTGCATCCACTATAATTTTAAAAATTTGAAATAAATTAATTTTAATTTAAATTAATTAAGTTTATGATTTTTACTAGAGGCATCATTGCATGTATCCTTCCCCTTCTATGTTAATCCCATTTCATGATTTTGACTATTAAACTACATTTTCCATCAAACGACATGGAGTGTAATTAACACTATTCATGGTCCATGTTATGTAAGATGTACTTACACAATGTATATGTATACATAGTATATCATTATATAAATTTAATGTGGTTTCATGATTTAAACCATATATTTTTCATATTATTTATGACTACAAAATATGCCTTGAAGATACTTGGTGTGTACCGCTAGAAATTCCCAATAAGTAAATATATGTAAAATGACCCTAAACATTATGTACATACAGAATTATGTTAATAAAAATTAATTAATATATTATTTATAATCATATAACCTACCAAAGAAACTCAGCATGTAATTAATGTGGGAAAACCATGTTTTACTATATGCACATCTAGCTAGACATTGTGTTGTTTGGTTTTTAATAATTAATTTCTTTTTGTTTTAACCTGCATTATATGCCAATGAACATGGTGTGTTTTTGATGATATTTTTTATGCTTTAAATGGTTTTAAATACCACAACATTTTTTCTGTTTTATGTATTTCCACATTGACCAATTCTAAGTCAATTCATAATATGTATTAATTATATTACATGTACATTGACACCACAAATTTTGTGATTGTTATAGGGTCAACTAGTGGGGGGTTACATGACATGTAATCCAATTATATCTTATTTAAACTCTTTAAAACCAAATACCAACTGGTGTTTAATACATGGTGTGTAATAATAACTGTTACTAAACCTCTATATGACATATCTTGATTTCCAAGATTTGTCTTAGTGTGGTTGACCACAAGTACATAGAATGTGCATTTTTATTACATTCCATTTTTCCATGTCACTCAACCAAAATCATTTGTACCTATAAAGGAATAATTTAGTTTATGTTATTTGTTTTTATCATATTCTAGGTCATATGAAATTAATTGATCAAAATATATTGACATATTGAACCGAAAAAAAACACAAAATGAATAACTAACAAATAAATTCATATTTGATTAATGAATAAAAATTATTAACATGTTAATAAGGGAATTCTCTATTTCATGTGAATGATATAGGGAATAAGAAATGTAGTCGGGCCCATGCAAAAAAAAAACATTTTCATCAATTTCATTGGATAATTCCTCAGAAATAGATGATAAAAACCCTATAACATTCAACGAGAGAGACATTCACATATAATGTTTTACTAGTTTGTGAAAAAGAATTACCTAGTCATGGTTATTTTTTATTTATTTATCAATTTGGTTAACTATCTTTTCATACCATCATTGTGATGAAGGGTCTAAAGAATAATCCCTCTAGTGGAATCTACATGTGCTATAAGAATCTCGAAACATCATCCTTGGAACTGTGTGTTCTAGCATATATGATCCAAACATATTACATTATTAATAATTGTGGAAAAAAATTTCAGTTTGTCCTAAGAGATGCATTCTTGTTCTCTCATTCTTAAGATGGTGGAGAAGGATGATAACTTCTCATTCTTTAGATAGTTCTCAATAAAGTTCACTTCAATCATTAGAGAATTGACTTGTTATAATATGATGTTCCCAAAAAATCCTTACTTATAGGAATGATCTAAGACAGGTTATGTACTTTAGTTAGATAATTATATATTACAAAAAGTCTCTTGACTAATTTCTTAATTTTATATAAACCACATATCTAACAATAATAATAATAATAATATTTTATAATGGGAGTAAAATTAGTGAAATATAATTTATTAAACAAATGAATCAAAATTTAATTTAATTATATTAAATAAAACAAATCATCCCATTCAAACCCTTATCTCAGTTCGCCATTCCTCCTTGGTATTTATCAAACCATGGATAACAAAATTTATTTTAATAAATAAATATCAATATATTATTCATTAAATTAATAAATGAATATTTTATATACTAACTTCTGAATAAATATTTATTTAATATTCAAATAACATATATTCCATCAAGAATAAAATGTGGTTTAATTTAATGCATCAATATATGCTACATAATTATCATACATCAGTATGGGGAATAATAATATTCTAATACTAAATTCAAATAGAATTTAACTAAGGTTTTGGATTCATTTTGCTTGTGACCCTATATGCCTCTTTCATAGTGGAATTTGGTGAGATGTCCTATAGTCCATGATTTTTATTTTTAAACCCATCAAGGGACCCTTAGATAAATGAATTACTATTACAATGTTGAAAACCTCATATGAAGGATTATTGTGTGACATAATATCATTATATTTTCATCTCATCAAGTACATTTCATACTTGTCTCATAAACCTATATACATGATATATATTCATTTTTCTACCTATGAATGGACTTTTCAACAGAAATCTATGCCCATGGGCTAAATCAGACTGGTTTACTTCAATAATAGGGCTTGAGATATCACTTTTCTTTCTTATGAGGGAAAAATTCTTTCTTTAATTACACATTAATTTCAATTCACTTGTCATAAACCCAATATATCTAACCTGTCCATGAGTATATTTCATCATAATTTTAATTAAAAGGTCAATTTTAATGATTCCGGATATATATTAATAGTATTATCATATAAAAGGACTAATACACACATACGGAGATAGAAATATATGATGACTCTTATTACATGTAGACATCTAATTGGTGAATATTTTTTCATAACCTCTTCTATTAGATTTTATGAATTGATATGTTCATTATAAGAAGTGTAAATGTCGTATGATACCATAAAAGTTGTTTTTATAACATAATATATATCTAGTAAAATAGACGACGTCCATCCATAAAAAATATGTTCATAAATATTACCATTATAGTAGAAGGTTACCATTATTGTGGGGAATTTATATTAACTATAGATGAGATAAATACTATAGGGAAATTATTGAGTTAATGATATGTAGAAAAAATTCATCATTTGATAATATATTTATTAATCTTCATGTCTTTGAATATACAAGTAAGTGAAAATATAAAGTAAGTTCATTTTAGTGTCCCAACTCTAATAGAGAGTGATCAAATGGATAAAGTGAGGGAGTCATCCTCATTTTAGGAGTGTTTTAGTGATAATAAAGGGTGAAGTTCATTTTGATAATATAACTAGAAGAAATGTTTGTTCATGGATGTATATAGAGTATGATCTAGTTGGTATCATCTTATTATTATTTACAATTTTTGACAGGGCATGGGGTCCAATGATTGGTTTTTTTGGTTCATTGGGATTATGATATAGATATCCCTATAGTGGATAAAATAGTGTCGATTATTGGTGTATATACGTCATGATGGTGGGATTATGAGAATATTGATACTAGTTACGGGTGGTTGTGATAATTTATAGGTACCAATTACTAGTATGAAATTAATATCTAGTTCCTTTACATTCAAAATAATTGGAATTCAGATATTGTGTTATAGTATTTTCAATGTTTTAGGGATTTGATGAATTTGAATATGACTTTTATTCAATAAGGTCTGAGACAAACAACATTCTGGTGATCATGGGGGGAGTATGATAGATGTTTTTCTAGGTTAAGGTTTCAACCATTTAATGACACTGAGTGTTGGTTTGGTACTTTGGTGTTGGAATCTAGGTAATTTCAAATTTCATTTAGTAGTAAAGGAAACATGACATGATTGGATTGACCATTGTTAAGGTATCATGAAGGCATGCGAGGGTATGTTTTTAGGGAAGGATCAGGTGGTGGATGACAAAATGGTGTATTCATGAGTAATTGGATATTATGTGGTGGAAATTACATCATATATATTGTTTTGGAGGTGATTTTTGGGATTTGAAGATTTTATAAGAGGTTTGTAAAGAAACTTTTATGTATCCATGTTCATTATGTTGGCCATTGGGAAACACCTAGTTTGGTTTAGAATAATTATTGAGGTCTGATATCATATTTTTATTTATATTTTTCAAGTTGAAAGATTTTTCATGAGGCTTCATGGGGGTCATAATTTTTAAATTGGGGAGTATTAAATGAACTACATCATTATGTGTTTCTGAGTTATAGGGAAATATTAATTTTGGGATTTTGAGTAGGGGCATTTTGAGAATTGGGACTTTTATTGGGATTCAGGGAGTTGGGAAAACTCATAGAAGTTTTTATTGAATGCGTTCATATTTTTAAATAGATATTGGGAACATCTGGTCAGTGTTGGATGAGATGGACCTAGATCTTGGCTAAAAACTTTTGATGCATGTGGTAAACAATACTATTAGAGAGAAGTATTGTGGCCTGATGTGATAAGAGAGTTCATTGAAACGTTTAGTGGATAGAACATGTTATGGTATAAATATATTGGATAGATTTTTTGGTGCATGTAGTAAATCACACTATAGTGGGGGTGTTATAGCATGACGAAGTGGTGATAAAAGATTACTTCTAAAGTCTATGGAGATCACATCACTACATAGGGAACTATGTCATGATGGATTCCTATGGGGGAATGTTTCATGATGAACCCAATGGGGTGTTTCACTATTAGTCTCCCTATCTAATGTTTGGGGTTCTTCCCTTGGGATATGCTTTATTCCTTGGGGACATAGGCCATACTTTAATGGGTGTTCATTGGTTTTTTGTTCCTTCTCTTGTGAGAGTTATTTTATTGTAACCTATCGGGTATCTCTACAATAGAACCCCTAATGAGGGGAAATATAATATGACCCCACGGGTCATTAAAAAATGAACCACCAATTTAAAGTTTTCTAAGAGAGAGAAGGACCATAGTTTTAAAGTCCCTCCCACCAGTTTTAGGATGAATATTATTGCGGGGATGTCCAATTTGGTCAAATATACTAATAAATATTACTATAATCAACCCATTTATTTGGGAAATTTTTTGCATATATTATCACATTTATTCAAGTAATAATATCTTTATCATTACCTTTTTTATCCTTAGTGGCTTCTCCTTAATTTAATGATGATTATTATTGGGGTTTGAATGATGATTCCATCAGATCATGGTGGAATCATCCTAAGAAATTGGGATTTTTCATGTGATATAGAGAGGAAATCATGGTGTGAGGAACACATGCCATTATTCTCTATTTGGTTTGAAGAAAGTCATTTTGAATTTTAATTTAGGGGTGTTTATTTTATTTAGATAGGATTGGTAGATAACTGGGTGTCGGGTGATGGTACTTTTACTCCTAGTTGTGCTAGGTGTGAACCTTATGCCTTTTATGATACATTGGTTATTGTTTCAAAGAGAGAATTCTTCTCAATTATATTTTAGTTTTTATTAATATTTGGAAAAAATTGACAATTAGTTATAAATATGTATAATTATTTTATCATATTTTTTTAGATAGGGGATTAGATCCATCATAGCTTGGTGCAAGATTGGATGAGTATTTTTTCTGATGAACTGGAAGGGGATAATTAATTTTTTAAGGTTGGTGGTACCAAAAAAATTTAACCATACACATATTTATGTGTGATTATACATTCCCTCATGGGGATTTGTTTTGGATAAATTTTAGGGGATCATATTCACTACTAGTGGAGGAATTATATGGCCAAGAGATTCTATGACATGGTTTGATTGTTCTAATGTGTAGTTATTAAGAGAGTATTTCTAAGAGACCTTTTATCTAAGTGGGGAATGTAATATAGTGGATGAACTAAGGTAATGGAGTGGGAATATTAGATCTGAGTGAGTTCTAGAGATCCTAGGTTGGATTTTATATGGATAGTATGGTAGACATGTGGAATTAAGCCTTATGTAATGGGTGAGACAACTGGATGTATCATAAATGGATATAATCAAGAATTGTAGGGTGGATTGAAGATTTTTTTCTTAAGATGATAATGATCAATCCTAGGAGTCTTGGTTTGGTGTGGAGAGGGGGGATTTCATGGGGTGGTTGGCTGGTCGGAACTCCATAAGTGGGGTGAAACAGGGACCGGGGCTTAGGTAGTGGGAAGTGATTATTATGATAAGGTTTGATTGTTTATTATGTTGTAACAAAAGGTTTTGATGGTGTGGTCCGGTTATATACTAAGGGATATGATGTAACAATGGTTTATTATTCAAACAATGGGTTTTCATTAGGTTGGAATCATGTGGAGGAAATTCAGGGTTGTTCAATGGAGTTGTTTGGGTGTTTTCCTCTAGTTTAATGATAGTTATAATACTGTTACTAGATAAGGGATAAGGTTTGGTTATTTTTCCAATTATTGGGTAGTGGTTCATTCTTGAGAGTGGCCATTGTTCATAATTGGAGAAGTTGAGGAAAATATATATGGTATGTGTGCTTGTCATGACCGTGAGACTTTTTTTGTATCAGATGTAACTTATGTTGTGAATTATGTAGGAGACCTTAACCTGAGTGAGATAGTAGTAGTTTATATTTTCTATGAGGTCCAGGTTGATTTAGAGTGAAATGAACATGATTTAGTATTATATTAACAATAAGAGAGAGGGAAATGTTAAATTTTTTGACTGAGGGGCTACCCTTAATTAAATAGAATACGCCAAGGCATAGTATAAGGATCTAAAAATAGTGGGAGGGTAGTGGTCATGATTCAATATGACAACCTATCTAGAGTGAGAGGGAAGTGGTCATCATTTGGTATTTAACTACCTTGAGTTAGAGGGGATATGTCAAGGTTTGGTATGAGGCATAATCTGAGTGATATGGCATATGATGAGGTTCAGTGTGGGACCCTATCTTATATGAGATGGTAGAGACTAATGTTTGGTATGAGCCCCTTTCTTTAGAGAAATAGTAAGGGTTAAGACTTGGTAGGATGTGGTTACGGTTCTGTACAGGACCCTACCCTGAGTGAGAGGGTAGATGTTGATATGTGGTAATATTTTAATTGGTGCACTAGAACCAACTAATTTTTACATTCCATTATCATAATATTCAATTTATTTATTATTAATTAATTAATTATCACATTATGATCATTATTCTATGTGAAATCTATGTTATAAAGTCTTTTGAGTACTCATCTAACATAAAGGATATAACAGTTTCCTGTTGTGATGGGAAACTAGGTGTGTGATTATAATATTTCTAAATATATGTTATAGATATAAATGATAATATTTTACTGGACATAAATGATATAGTCTATCATGGGTGAAGACTCATGGTACTTGGAGATAATTTCTCATTGTGTATTCCCATGATAATTTTCGATGTATGAGATTTTGATAACATTCTCTCCCATAATAAAATCCACATGTATATGTGGCATTGGATTTACCTATTTTCTTATGTGTGTAGTGATACTTATAATTAAATATTATTATTAATATATATAACGAGTAGTGTACTTTGATATGTTAATGAAAATTATGACGATGTATTCTGGTAGAGTGGCATGATACCTTTGTTGTGTCATTAGTAATTATCCATTAATTAATAATGTGAGAAAGGATTTTCCCCTTATTTTCTTTAGTGAATGTTGACATCTTATGTATTTTTATGAAAATCTGACTTCTCTATTTGGAACATGTTCATGTAATTCCATTAGAATGTTCATTTCTGATATGTCAAAGAAATAAGAATCTAGCACATATATTGATGACATGAGTACAAAACTATCTTGACTAGAGATATTGTTATAAAGGGATTATATGACATAGTGATTTATCATTGGTTATTATAGTTAATATGTAATTTTACATCTTTATATATGGTTTCCTTAGCATGTTTATCAAATATAACCTTGTACTTTAAGAGATTATTCCTAATTCGATTGATAAAAGTTCCCAGATGGTCATACAAAAAGTTTTTTAGGAGGCTCATTTAAAGTTTATACGAATTTAACATATTGAATAAATATTATTCTTGTATGTTCGTTAATAATTATTCATGTTTGGATAATGGAAAATACATAGTCACCATTTATTAGAGATAATATATGTGAGATAAATATTTAATATATATATACTATTTTAATTAATTAAATACTTATGAATTTCCTTTTCAATAATATAATAATATTTATTGATGAAATATATAGTAATTGGTAAGGGTTTAAAAAATATTGAGGTTGAATGATGGGATGAGCTTGACGATCTAGTTAGAAGTGATATAATAAATATCATTTAAATAATTATAAATTTATTTATTTAAAAAATGATGTTTATTTATCCTCAGGTGTTTCTCATTCTATGTAGATAATATTATTAGAAATATTATTATTGGACATGGGGCTCACAATAGATTGACAGACTGGCTATGGACATAGGTCAAATTACAGACTTGGACATTTCTTTATAAATACCTAGTTATGTAACATTATTGAGTTACAATTTTTTTGAACAACAAGTGCATGTTTGAATTTTTATAAATCCAATGAGATATATCTCTTAAAAATGAAGTTCATAACAATGAAATTGATCATTCTCCATCTTCTTGTGAATTAAATGGAACCAAAAAATTGATTCTTATAAGAGAACATTATATCTACGATTAATGGAAGATGATGCAAGTGATCAGGTTCGGCCATGATAGCACCTAATAATTCTATAATGACATTACACGGTATTGGATAATGTGTATATTGCTGCAAATTGGATTATACCCTTGTATCCTTTATGTTAACGGTGGTTTGACAATTGATAACAACTTAATAGTGAACAAATAAATAATTTTGAGTTAAGTTAATTATTTATTCATCATTAAATAATTTATTATTTTTTCATGGAAATCCTCTATCATTTTCATGACATTCGTTTTATATCTTAATCAGATTTAATTTTTTAGTCCTGATGTATATTTTCAGTACACTTTGTACAATTTAGTAAAACCTAACAAAATACAATTTAGTCACTGTATGATAGGCAATTCCACTGTATTTAGAACCATCTAGTGGTATAACAGTGTTCACCATTAAATATATAATTATATATTAATCATTGATCGATAAAATTAATTTTTTAGTTAGTTTTCATTTCTTGATTATTTTTTATTAAAAATTTGAAAATAGAAATATCCTCTACCCCTTTTTCAATTTTGATTGTATAAACAAGAACTAATTAAATATGTAAGAATATCCTTTGAAAATTCTATCAAGAGGTTCCAAGAGTTATGACAGAATAACACAAGACTAAATTGTATGTATCCCATTGGTATATATCGTGTATATATATATAATGAACAAGTATTAACCATGAGAAAAGGAGGATTTCATATAGTAAATGTGTGTGGATTAAATTAGTGCAAACTATGTATTGATCATGCCTGGTGAGAACATTATATTTCAAACAAAACATCATGCAACTATTGTACATGTTGTGTAGTCTATAGGTTTTCATACGGGAAATTACATAGTAAAGACATGTCATGTATTAATTACATACAATATGTAAAGGATTGCTCAGAAACAAGATAGTTAATGTAAACTATGTAGTAACAACATAATTAATACAGACATTGTGTATTTAATTCACACTACATGATGGTCATGTAATTAATACATATTTAGTATATTTTTAAAAATTATTGGGTTGTTTTTTATTTTTTTTAAATGTTGTTCAATGGATGTGGTATATAATTAATTAATATATAATTTGTAATTAATTCCCACATTTTTTGTAATTAATGAACATGACATGTAATTAATTAAGTCACATATTGTACATTTAATTTATAAGTGTAATAAATATTTATTTCTAAGACTGTGAAATTAATTCACATGTGACGTAATTAATTCACACAAGACAAATTACTAACACACATAATGGGTTTTTAATTCATGTGGTATGATCAACTTGTTTGTGTTATATGCAGGTTGTTCCAAGATGTGCGTAAAAAATTATTTTACATGGAAATAATATTAGTTTTCATATTAAATCGCATTACACTGCGTGTTGAAATGGTTTAATTAATATTAAATACATTTTTTTTCATCCATGTACGCACTGTGTGCTTCTATAATTTAAATAAAAATAACTTATTTAAATAATATAAAATTATGGATAATAAAATTTTGAGTAATCTTTGGAAAATATAAAATGAATTATTTATTTATTTGTTACTTTTTTAGGTAATTAATTAATAAGATAATTAATTGTATTAATTTTAGGTAATTTTATAATAATTAAGAGAAAAGGAAAGTGATTTCTAGCTAATGTGAAGATGTATATTTGATACATGTATATGTATGATCACGATTCATTAATGACCAATTTTAATGATCAGTTTATTATAATTTATTATTAGTATGTGGTTATTGAAAAAATCAATTGAATTATATCGATGATTTTTGGGGAATCCCCCACTCATTATCTATGGTTTTGTATGCCAACATATTATTTTATGTAAACCCCCTTAACTAATAAATGGGTTCCCCTTACCTACAATTGTGTAAAACTAATGTAATGGATAATGATTCTAGAAATGTCAACTGGATTCATGTTTGGAGATGAGGTGAAACAAATCCAAGAGATACATAGGAGAACATGTGTAATTTTTCATCCCAAACCAGGTTATGGTTCATGGTTTTATTCCCCTATGGTTGAGCGGTAGTTTATAATCCTTTAGAAAAACTAACAGTTAGATAATTATCATTATCACATAACTTTAATTATTTTATTTCTATAATGTTGGATGGTTTATTCCTTTTTTAATTCCTTATTGTAATGAAATAAATAAATTAATTAAAAAACTGAAATATTGAATTAAAATAAAATTAGATTTTCTATATAATTTATCTAGATATGGTTAATATATTAAGTATATTCCACTTAATTTCAACAATCATTTAATAAAGATAAAATGGAACATTTTCAAAAAAATATTCCAATACTTTAATCAAAATATTAGGTTGGTATAGGATTCCACTACATTGGTTGTAATTAAACCCTAGTTCATTTGGATTATCAACCCATGTTGGTGTAATATCAATTATCGGGGAATTTCTCTCTTTTGTTTTGGGTCTACATAACCGAGTTCATATTATGTTTTTATCATCACTTCAAGACATAATGCATCTAGTAGGATAATTTTGATGAAATTTTAGACTAGGGTTTCAGGATTTGGGATTCAAATCAATGAATTAAAGATATAAGAATTATTACAGTTGGAATGTAATGTATACCTAAATTCATTTGAATAACTTTTTCATCCCACACCTAGGTTATAATAGTGGGTATATAGATCCTTTCCTAAAAAATATCCTGGTAGTAGGAAATTATTAAACCATAGGTGAGTGATACTGGCTTTTATTAAATTAGTGGGAGAATAAAACATAAAATGTATTACTGTATATATTGTAGTGATCATTTTAAAAGAAAAATCTACTTTTTATTACAAATTGAAAAGAAGTAACCATAACTCTCTTATTGTTTGGATAAAGACCATATCCTCAACAACACACATTTCCAAGGGTTGTTCAAGTTTTTATAAACTAAAATAAAATAGTAAATTTTTACATTATTTGTAGGAATCCCCTATAAATATTGTTCCCCATCACCAAATAATTAAATAATAGAAATATGCATACAATAGGTATATATGGAAGATTTGATTATTTTAGTATTGTAAAATGAGAAATATTCCAAGAATTAATAATGGAACATTGGTAAATAAATTAATATACCATGATATCTCATCTGTGATCTCTCAAGAAAGTAAAAGAGGGGATTTAGGTATATGAGATTGTTACTACAATATCCATGTATATACATGAAGAGGGTACCTACCTATTTATCATGACATTATCATACTAATTTATATTGATCACATACTAAGGTTTTATTTTGAACGAATAAGACTTTTTCCATTAATATCATAGTATCATCCATTATATTCTTACTCTTTTTTATTCATCTCCAATTATGGGATAAACATCTTAGGAATCTATTGACGTTACATCACCAGGTCAATAAGAGTTGTAGGGAACTAATTTTTACCACACTGATAGTGAGAAAAATATATGTAATTTTTATTAATAAAATGACTATTTAATAATAAATGGTTCATTTTTAATTTCATTTACAAAGACAACATATTTAGAGGTAGTGTAGAAAATATGAGGATATTAGCTTCTCATGTGGACAGAAAAGGTCCTTTAAGTTAACCTTGTATTTAATTGATGGAAACACACAAAGATTCATCCACATAAAATATATTCATCTTGGATTGTAATGTTTCAATTTTACTTCTTCGGTATAAATGAGTATCCTTTATTTAGTCTATAAATACAATAAATAAACATTATTAGAATTATGATTTGTTATTCTATGATCTGGGGAAGGTTTATTCCTAAAATAGTTGTGAGAAACACAAGGATTCAATAATTAAAGACAAATTCTCTTAAATTATTAAAAGGGTGATTCTTATATAAGTAGTGCAAATTGTGTACTTCCGAGTTCCCAGTGGATATAATCTAGTTGAATTTTTTCTTATATTAAGTGTAACATATTCATTCTTCATAGTGTTCTATTTGACACAATGAGATATTATTTTAATAAATTAATGTTTTTATGGTATTATGTACTTAATTAAAAGGTCAGTAAATATTGAATAAAAAATATAAAACAAGGTAGTCAATAATGAAATTTAAATATCAAGATTTATTCTTAGTTCTGGAAGATAATTAATTATCATGATAGACTAATGGTTATTATACAAATGATCCAAAAATATTATTTAGTTTCTCATAAGTAAAATACACATTTTGTAATATTTAAATACATGATTATTAACTTTTAAACAAAGAAACCTTTTTAAATAATGGTTTTCCACAAAGATTTCTGAATTAATTCAATTATATATTATGAAACAAAATGTGGTGAAGTTAGAGGTATGTTATAGAAATTCAACTATGCAATTTTAGTAATGATATATATAATAAGGAATATACTTGGTAAAATATGCATAATATTCCAACCTAGTATGTCAGAGTATGTACTAAGAAAGTATTAATTGAAAATTAAAAATGGGTTGGAGTTATTTCCTAAACACCATTAAACTTATTCATATCATAGATATGGTGATCGTACTAGGTATAGTAATAAATAGTCTTATATATGTATTAAAGTATTTCATATTTCTTTTTTAGACATGTTTTCTATATAGAAACATAAAAAATAACCATAATCAAACTATATATACTAATGGATATCATATTTGTTGTGATAAGAATAAATTCTACTATGTCTCAGCCTCAGGTATTTTGATGAGTCTCAATTATAAAGTTATTTAAATATTCAAATGTACAAAATGAAAATATAAGGTCCATATCAATTAATAATTATATTTCTATTAATGATATTAATAATCCAAATATAGAATGTTATTATTAATACCTAAAACATTTATTTGTAGCAATAATATATCTTTTGATATACACAAGTAGTAATGGGTATGATAAACTTTACATGTAATATTGGGAGGACATTATCATTAGACATATACTATGTACCTTAGTTAAAATTATAGTGGGGATTTTCTATTAACCATGGTGTGTGAGAAATTATTCGTTAAGAATAATAAACCCTTTAGAAAGTAGTGATGTTTCAACTAGCTATGATTGAAAATTTATTATGAATTCCAATATGAATTATGTGTACCCAATTATATTATTCTAGTGGTGTATGTAAATTCATTGGTTGGTATTTAATTGAAGCTATACATAAATGGTTTAATTGAGGTACTAATAAAGATATTCTAATTATAAACACATAATGATTAAATCATTTTGAGTTCCACTTATCGTATCTACTATGACCATCCTATTAGGCATCGAATATAAATCCCAACTCCTATATAGGTTACCTTTTGAAACATGAGAATATCACATAACCAAAAAATGTTGGTGATATCAAAAAATGATATTATGGAACGCTAGTTTCAAGGATCCATTTATGGGTCATGACAAATATAATGATCATATTATGTGCACATGAAATTAAGTGTTTCCATGTTTCAATTAGAGTTTAGTGGGAGTTCTATAGTTTTCCAGGACATATATGTTTGATAACATGCGGAAAACAGTTGATTAATATTGTGGTTATATAAGACTATACCAAATTTCAATAGAATAATTTATAATATTTTAGATCAAGTGGTTTATTATTACGATCTATAGTATATAGTTGACATGGTTTTGATTAAACAATATATAACACTACACTTAAATTATTTCTGGTGTCACATGAATTCATGTGATGTATAGACTACACATTCCTAAGAGTACTTTTGTAGTTTATATCACATTACATGATATACACATAAGATTTATATTGGTTATTCATAAATCATCTAATGTATATTTTATATAATATGATGACAACCACATTTATTGATAGTCAAAACTATCTGACAATTCCTTGTAATGAAAAATTGTATGAGTCCATATAAATTAAGGTAGCAAGAAAACTTTTTCTCAAGAGATATAAAACTAGTTCTATTTTGATTAATTTGATCTATAATTGTAGTATATATATGTGTATATATTATTTTAATCAGTAGTATCCAAATCTACATTACACCTGGTATGTTGTGGTTTTTTATGTATCTTAACATGAATGTTAAGAAACATTTTGTTATATACTTTAGAGTTATACCTATATTATAGGGACCCGACCTTAAAAATTTATATAATCTTAAGTTGTATTCAATAATTTAATTCCTTTTACATTAAGGATATATTCAGATTTATATTTTTAGATAATCAGGATATCATTAATACAAAACATACCACAATCATACAAGTGGAAACCACGGAAATAGTGTCCAATTTTCACAAAATATAATAAATTTAAAATAAAATACAAATTATTTTTCAGAAAAAATCCACATAATGTCCAAATTTACATTATTATTTCACTTAAGCCACATTATAAACTATGAAAAAAAAATTAAAACATAGTAAGAGAACAAAAAGTTTATTAAGGGACGTAATGAAAGTAAACCTATAGTCTAATGAAAACATGAAAACCATTAATATCATTTTCATAAATACTAGTTATAAAGAGTAAAAAAATCATGGATTGGCCTTCAAGAATCATTAAAATACCACTTCTAAATTGACCTTTAAAAATAGAATAAGAATTTGTTTTACATCTATATTCAGAGAACCCAAGGAATTAGAGAGCTAAAATGGGGCTCACTCGTCATATCTTGATCTATAATGGGGATCAAACAGTCATATCATGAGCTATAATGGGGATCAACCCATAATATAATTATATATAATGTGATAAAACCATAATAATAAATTTCACAGTGAACATATCTTGAATAAAACCCTTGAAAACACTTTTAAGCCCATGGACAAAACACTTACAGATATCAAAATACCCTTTTCATGACAAAACACTTTTAAAATATAAAATCCATTCACAAAATAATGAAAAAATTTTCATAAAAAATAATGATGATATATTATAAAAAACAATAACTTAAAAAATAATCTTTAATTTAGTGAAAGGCACTCATTCCATTAATTTTAAAAAATCATTCCCTTTTTATTTTTTTAAAAAGAGCTTTAAATGAGTGTTTTTAAAAGAAAGTAACTTAATCTAAGTCTAACATATCACATAAAATATTTGTCTTCCATATTAATAAATATAAATTAATTATTTAAATTATTGATAAAATTATAAATTTTTATTATTTCTTTAATATAACTTATTATCTTGTTATATTAATTATGTAATTATTTTAGTTCATGTTAGAGGTTTTGTAGACATTCTGTACATGAGTCAAAAATGAATTTGGTATGATGTTAATAGTTATAGTGGTCACAAGTTAATCATCTATAGAATAATACTAATGAAATTATTAAAATTTATTAATATTAATTATACTTTAAATAAACCATTTATATATAGATATGAAAAATTAAATACATTATAATCATGGAGATGGTTGGTCACACGTACACATGTGTAATAACTAAAATATTCAATGACAATTAAAGGAATGAGGTAATTATTATTTTATTTTAAAAAATTATAATAATATAATAAATATTATATTAATAATTTATATATATATATATATATGTCATCCATCTGATGTGGTGATTAATAACAAGTCACATTGGTTTTTGGAGGTGATAGTTCCCACGTTCGCATAAACGAGGTTATCATTTTTATGTTCTGGGAAAGTTAAGAACATGAAAGAATTATTATTATTTAATAATTATAAATATGTCATTAATTTAATATATAAATATTAATTCCTTAATTATAAAAATTCTTGAGAGGTGGTGAGGGAAAAAAATTATATCAGTTTACGATGTGCTAGTTCGTGATACACACGAATTAACAATTCATTTCCCATTTGATAAAACCGAAGATTGATTTATGTGATGATATTAACATAATAACATATCAGTATATTTGGTATAGTGTATTAATTATTTCATTATGGTTTATGAATATTTTAATAGTGTGGAATAAGAAATAAAATAGAAATACTTGATTAAACCATTACCTCATCTACGGACGATCTACTATTCTTAACACAATAACACATATAAGGATGGCATTATACCAATAATAAGGACTCTAAAATCATGAAAGGGAATCTAGGAATTTAATTCAGAAGATAATTTATGATCCAAATTGGTTTTGATGTGCTATTAAAAAGGATAATTTACACTCTTTTATATAAGAAGAGAGGGGAACACTTCGAATTCTTCAAAATGACTAATTATTATAAATTAATTTTCTATTCCAAAAGGATCCAAATTGATTAATTTAGGATAAATGATTCTTATGGGTGTAAATCCGTTCATACAATAACAATTGGGCAAGTTTTCATTAATTATAAGTCCTTATCTTTTTGTTTTATCCTTTAATTGATCCTTTTAACTCATACCATGATATCATGTAATATAAAAATTAATTGTCAATAAAATGAAAATGATATTCCAAAAGACCAAAAAATGAGTCGTTAAGAACATTTTAGGACTCATAACAATACATTTGCAAATATTTTGATTTTTATAAATTTTATATCTTTTAATAAGATATTATTTATTTCAAAATATCAATAATATCAATTTTACCCTATTACTTGCATGAATTATTTAAAATATTACAATAAAAATATATATTCAAATCAATAATTATAAAAATAAAAAAAACTCATACTAGTCTAAAAAATTATATTATGGAATTAATCATCTCAAAGAAATTTATTTCTATTTTTTTAATATCATTTATTTGGTATTTTCTTTAATTCAACAACTATTTCATCATCAATGTGCACGCCATTAATTTAATTATTAATTTGAAAAAATTTAAATTTAAATTAACATGAAAAATATAAAAATTTCATATTTAAAAATTATATTTATAGTCTAAATTATCTCATATATATCCCCATATAAAAAACATTTCACATGTTAAAAACAAAACCGTAAAAAATGAATCTTTGTTAAATATAATGTTTTAAATGTTATATTGTCAACCAAGTGGTGTCCAAAGGTTATACTTTTCCTCCTACTCATAATTTTTGTTGAAACAAAGTATACCAAGGAAAGTAGAACAAGTTTTAGGTATCTTGATTAATATATATAATATTATTTTTACCCTTAATTACCTGATGTAACTTTAACAGTGATTATAAAAATAATTACTACAGTTACTATTTATAATGACCAAAAGTATAAGTGAACTATTTTCATATTTTGGAACACATGACTCCAAATATATAATCATGTTTTATAATATAAAAAATTGTAAAAATAATTAAACATTAATCCCAATAACAGATCCGGTAAATGAGTTTTCAAAGTAAAAGCCTCCAAAACATTGAAATTTATTTATATACAAATTCAATATGTAAATAATTCCAATGAACACATTTTTATTAAATTATAAGAATACTATATAATTTTACTTTAAAACAATTCAAATATATAGTTTTACACTATAAATCTGTTTTATGAAAAATCATATTTAAATTAAAATGCATTATTTTTCACTGTTAATAATAATTTGAAATTTATCTGAAAAATAGAAAACATTCAACAAAAGAAAATTTGAATATTATAAAATAAAATAAACAATTATTTTTTTTCAAATTGGATTTATAAAATATAAAATTATAACTTTAAAAAAAATCCCTATTAAAAATAAATAAAACTATTATTTAGAAAAATATTGTTCTTAACCATAATAATAAATTTAACATATACGCTACTGAACATATTGTCTCTTTTAATTAATATCTAACACAAAAATATTAATAAATTTCAGAATTATCATTTTATCATTACCTACTTTTTTACATATATATTAAAGTTCAATAATATTATGATGAAACTTTGATTGTAATATTATCTATAATTTCACTGGTAAAAGATAACAAAAATATATACTATGTCATATCTTCTCTTGTCTGAATTTCTCAGAGGTATCAATTAGAAATAAGAATATTTTCCATAGGTTGAATAGTGGTTTTATAAAATACATTCTTACCTTTATAGAGTCATATTTAAAACATGATATTAACTAGTGAAGTGTTAGTTGTTGGATCTTGGGAATGTGATAGTCTTTTTGAGTTAATTCCTAAAAACCTACCAATTTTAACATTATATTACCAAAATAACCAATCTTTAATATTAATTTGTTACTAATAACATTATTAACATTCATGTATGTGATATTTATATGATAATGTACTTGGATTACTTTTTATATTTAAAGTTCATAGTATTTTTCATCTATTATGAGAACCAAGAGATGTGTGATAAATTATTCTTAAATATATTACATATATTAGTATGATAACATTAGATAGGAAAAAATGAAAATAGGATATTAGGGGTGGAGACTTGTAGGACATTGAGATACTTTCTGATGATGTATGACCTTAGTAGTTTTTAGTTCATGATACTATGACAATATAACCAGCCAATGGGAAATACACATTTATATTTATCAATAGATATTCAAAAATAATTTTTTAATGATCCTTAAACATTAATATTATTATTAACACATATCATGAAGTCATCTACTATTATGTTTTCATAGAAACATTAATGGAATATGCGTGTGGCATGGTACGATATATTGGGCGTGTCACTAGAAATGTTGCACTGATGAATAATGTAAGAAAGTTTTTTTATATTTATTTATTTAATGGAAGTTGATATCCTAGGTTCATTGATGTAAATTTAATTTCATAAATAAGTCCATAACAATGGTGAGCTTTCAGAGAATTTATTATTGAAAATTCAATGAAAAAAAGAGCACATAGGTTGATGACACTAGCATGAATCATTCTTATGTACGGATTTCATGATCAAGGGATTGTATTACATAATGTAAATTTATATTTTGTTTCTATTTGTTCAACATTTATCTTCATTTTCAATTGGTGCCTCAATATTTTTACAGGTTCTAACATCGGAATTTAGTTATTTCTGCATAATTCCACTGAGCAAGGAGGTAGAGGGTCACACACTATTTATATCCATAACCATAGTTAGATTATATATGAATTTAACATATTTATTAAATATTATTCATATTTCAGGATTATTAATTATTTATTTTGGTTGATTGAAAATATTCAGTCACCAATTATTTGAGGAAATATAGGTGATATTAATATTTAATAAATATTTATTTTCTATTTTAGTGAATATAATATTTATTTCTTTATCAATAAATAATGATGTAATATTTATATATTAAATAAATAATCATTGATCATGGTTTGATAAATATTGAGGAGGTTAGAAATATCATGTTTAATGGTTTGATTGGAAATGTTATATTTAATATCATTTTAATAAATAATTATTCATTTATCTAAAAATGATATTTATTTATTAAAGGTGTTTCACTTATCAAGTATGTAATAATAATAATAATAATATTATTATTATTTGGAATGGTGTTTTCAATGGAATATGAGATTGAATACCTGCCTATGTGAAAATATCAACCTCAACATAGCCTAATAAATACATGGTCATACCACATTCCATGGTTACACATTTATTGTGTATATCATAAACATGTGATAATTCTTTCAAATCCTAAGAGAATAATATCCCCATTATTTGATCAATAATTAGAGTTTCAAACATACACATTCCACCAAATCCTTCAAGAGGACTTAAAAATTAATTCTTCCAGGTTGATATTCAGTTTGTGATCAATGACAGGGAATAAAATCATTCAATATATACCATTCTAGATCCCAGTGATTCTATGATGGGGTTCCAAGGTTTTTAGAGCATGTTTGCATCACTGTTAGAGAAAATTCTACCCTCGGATACTTCATCTCAATGATAGTACAATAATTGAGTTAAATCAATTTTTTAATGATGAAATAATTGAGTGATAAGGTAATTCTATATCCATCTATAAATTAATTATAAATTTATTGTTGAAATATCCTCTGTTTTATATTTGGAATTTAGTTTATTCTTATTTTTATTTAATTTAACTCTCATTACGTATATCATCATGTACATTGATGATTATTCATTGAAACATAAAAAAGTTGAGTTAGAAACTTACTAATATGTTCTTATCTTGAATCTGAAACCATCAATTATGACACCCAACCCTAATTAATTTGGAATGGGTGTACGTTTTCGTCATGATGTACGACATTTTCTAGTATTGGTTGAACTTGTAATGATGGGGTGTGGTTGTATCTTGCATAGCACATAATGTACCTCCATGTATTCTTATATATATTATATGAAATACATATTTATTTTAATTTTCCTAAACATGTATGTGATGAAGTATACGAGGGTAATTTGGTGAGACGCTACTAAGATGTACTTTACATACATTGCATTGGAACCCTATTGTGAGTATATAAGTCATGTATGTTGAGTTCTTCTAATCACATGATTCATAGAGGATCGAGCTAGAGTCAGTCAACATGGATTTCCAATGGGGTTTAGGTGAGGTGGTGGTTTGATAGTGGATCCACTTATATATTTTATTAGATTGTTTTATTTTTATATGTGATTTTCCTAATGGGGAAAACATAGGGATACATGGTTGTATGACCTACATATTCATTTGTTATTGCATGGTGTATGTTTATTTCATTATGGTTTTCCTTGGCTATAATCTCATACATTAATAATATGAATACCTCATATGGATGATTTTTAATTATTTAACATTATTGATAGGTTATATATATAGATAATAATATCACAAACAAATATTGTATAATACCACCATTTTTTTATTCCTCAAATGTATATGGAGACATGCTCGTGTTGATGTGGAAACCCAATCTATAATTTCGTTTTACTGATTTTATCCATCTAATTACAAAATAAAAACCCAATTCTTCAAAAATAATGAGTTTGGAAATATTATTCACAAATTGAGATTTATAGTTTATTTTGATGATAAGACATTTTGGTTTTCCATGAAAGGATTAACAAAATAAATATTAATTGAGAAAACCTAAAAAATAATCATAATAGGTGGATTCATTACTTTCTGTAAGTTAGAAAATTCACTTTTTCATTATTAGTTGATTATGATCCTGAAATGATTTTCTTTCTATGTTTTTGTGATAAATAATTATTTTATTTAAATGTGAATTTATAATAAGATTCAATTTGAAAATACATGGTGATGGGGTTTCTTTTGTTAAATGTTTAAAATATAGTCTTTTTTGTATTCTCTCATGTTATTTTTTCTTATATGAAAATGTTTTTATCGGTACATGTTTTAAAACAAATTATTCTTCTTTCATTTTATTGTGGGGAACATATAGAGCTTTTATTAAGATGGGTACTATATATAATCCAATAACTCTTTCCTAATAATTTTATTAAAGACAGTTTAAAATTACATGTATGAATGGGTATTGACATGGTATAATTGGAATAAATATTTCAAGTGAACATCTAAAATGTTTTTTTTATCCAATTTTATACCTTCATAGGAATTATTTTTGGTAAGAAATAAGTTATTGGTGATTTTTAGGAACAAAACTATTTTTACTACTTTATGAAAATGGTACGTTTTCTGTTGAATTTGATAAATGGATATATTTCTATTAAAAATATTTCTAGATGAAAAAATTTAAATAAATTTAATATCAGTGTTTGGAATTGTTATTTCATTCTGAGAGATGTGGTTATTTCAGAAAAATGGTTTTAATGTCATGGAATCCGACATCATGGATTTTAAATAAATTTGGAAAATAAATATTTTGGGTTGAAATTCTTGATTAGTCATTCTAAAAAGAAATAAATTTCATTGATTTCCTCACACATGGATAATTATCAGTATCTTTTTAAAATCCTACTTAGTTCATACTCACCCATTACATGTTCTCTTTATTGGGAATGTATCATGATTGGTAATAGTGCTGGTAAAGGAAATATACCATGATTTTTAGAAGATACATTTACTTCCACTTTAGAGACATCAAGGTAGGATTCAATGTCTTGGGAATGGGACCCATTTATTTATATTATGTTATCATATTTCATTGTACAATGGTATCAACGTTTTTTTAAAACATATATGGTTTTACTATAAAATTATGTGGTTTTAATTTTTTTCATTTCATTTGATATTTTTCTAAGTTTTTTATTTATTTAATTAGAATATAATTCTATAATGGTTCATTTTATCCCCCATCATTAGTTATTAGCCTCTAGATATCAATATAACATGATTGATGTTATATGGTGAATCCGTTTAGGCCTCGATATTTGGGTCCCTAGGTCTGGTTGATACATCATGAGCTAATAGTTTAAAGACCTATTATCCTTGATCATATTAATATTCAAATATTGCAAAAATATTTATTGATTTAAAAACATGGTCATTAAATCACATAAAGAAACACAATGAGGAAGGTCTATGTCACTTGGAACTTAAATTATATTCTATATGTTTTATAACAAATGAAAACGGGCAGTGCTAATATATTTACCAAAATAAGGGGGAGATAAATTATTTTCAAGATGATCTAATGAATTAGTTAATGTGTAAAAACCCTTATAAGAATACCATTACCCCAAAAATATATTTTACATATTTATTGACACTACAAGTTCTCAAAGATATGATGTTTCAAAATGGTAATTGTAGAGACCCAATCCTGACATAAATAGACATTAAATTACTTTTTTTGGAATACCTAATACATAACAAAAAGAGACACCACAAGACCGTAATAGTTTAGTGCCTTTGGGAACTTAGAATATAATCTTATATAATCTTATAATCTTGGTGAAAGATCTTCAACATCTCCTATAAAGATATTCCCTTTTTTTTCTTAACTAAAACCTTTCTTTATATCCTGGGGAAAATAAAACATATAAAGGGTGAGCTCAAATGCTCTGTAAGGGTAAGCATGGAGAAAATAAAACAAACCATATATATTTGAACTTCAAAACATGAACATAAAGTTTACCCATCAAAATCTTTAGTTGTGAAATAAATCTTGGAAGTACGTGAGGCATAGGTCATAAAGAAACATAAATCATGATAAAATATCATTAGAATAAAACATTTAATTGTGGAAAAACATTAAGCACATGATATGATTTACATATTATCCAAGGCATTGTTTCTAAGACCATCTTAGTGAACAATGTCCCTTTCTGAATCGAGTTCACTCCTCGTTCCAGTCCTGTATCACTGAACCAGATTAACTTACCATTCCAGCCATATATATCTCATGAGATATAAATCTTTACCCAATTCATTAGAGGGAGATATAGGTCCCAACCATCTCATAATTAAATCATTATTACTTGTGCCACAACATAAACATAAATCATTCATTATAACCCAAAGAATAAAAATGGGTTTCATAAACATCATCCCATCATAACATATTCCATATAAAAAATGGATATCATTTCATAATAAGAAAATTGAAACCATGTAAATCATAGAGATATTATACCTGAATCATACACATATGAAATAATGTCATCTTAGATGGAAAATGGTTTTGAAAAAACACTTGAAAAGAATTATTAAGGAAAATATCATTTCTTCTTAAAAATCATTTTCTTTTCACAAAATTCCACACCATTTTAAAAGAAAACAATTTTATTGAAAGTAAACATGAAATCTTGTTGAGTAAACTTCATCAAAATAAGGTGTTATGAAACCATAAAAATCCATTCTTGCCGTATAAGTTAAAAAAACATTCTCCTCGAACTTTTAACGAAAAAGTAAAAAAGTACTTCATATGGAAAAAAAGAAAGATTCCTTCAATACAATGTGGTAAAAGTCAAAAAAGAGTAAAAATGACTTTAAAAATACATTGAATAATATTAAAAATTTTATAAAAACATTTTTAGAAATCATGGACTTGTATGATAAACATAAACCAAGTAAATACTTACGAATAAATAATATAGGATAAGAACACGATTGGAATAATTATCCCTCACATTAAGTCTGATATGATTTATACATACTTTAAACTCTAGTATAATGATTTAAATAATATCGTTGACTTATTACATAATCATATTCATTGTTATGATATCATATATGGTTCACTTATGATTTTATATTACCCGTTCTTTTGTAAATTCCATGTTAAAGCAGTGATTTGGGTAAAATCATTTTATTTATCGTACGTGTTTGGACTTGTTGTTCTTGATATTATTAATAATTATATCATGATTTACTTACTTCCATAATGTAAATCAATATTTATATATAATATATATTCGTTATATATATATATAATAGACAGATAAATGAAATGAAATACACCGTTCATGGAGACGGTAGGTCGTACGTATGCATGAAAGATGTTTTTATTTCCTTATTGACTTGAATGGAAGTAAGTAAATGAAATATATATATACATAAATCCATTAGCTTTATCATGTCATATATTTCATTATTATTCATTATATATACTTTATAATCATTCTTGAATGGTTAACATGGAGAATGAATCTCATCGCATCGTGGAGACGGTAATCCGTACGTACGCACGAGCGATGATATCATTCCAATAATTATTGAATTGTATTGGAGTGGATGATATAATATCTCAGAATCATTATGTTTTTATAATAACTATATATAGTTTTTTACACCATTATACCCATCCAAGTACGGTGGTGGTGGAAAAATAGATTACACCACGGCGCGGAGATGGTATTCCGTACGTACACACGCACTGTGATTTTGTTTTCCGTAGGATGGATAGAAGGTGAAATGGGGTTGTTTCATATTTTTAATAACATATCAGTATATTTTTGATACTGATGTTATTACTTTATAATGAAAAAACTAAATAATAAGAAGTTGAAGAAGAACGAAAACTTGAAAGAATTAGTAGAAGAGATTACCTCTTCTTCGATGCACCGCTTTTTAGGATTCTCTTAAGGCATTAGAGTTGATCTTTTGAGGAGACACGGACCTCTATAATGTTTGAAGGGAAGTTGAGAGGGGAAATGGGAAGGTATTTCCCAAGCATTAAAGCTCCAAATTGTGTTAAGAGAAGAGGTAGGAGGTTCCCTTTTATAAGGGAGGAGAGGGGAACCTTAGGAAAAACATAAAATATTATTTTATAATAAAGTAATATTCGGTTTATAATAGATCCAAATTGATTTATTTTGAAGATAAAGTGGGGATGGGTAGAAATTATCTCAACAAATAGGTTTTATACAAGTTTAGATTACTATTTTAACCTTATCATTTAGATTTAACTCTAAGTTAAATAATTTAACTTTTACCATGTCTTCTGGTTTTCTTACACTATATGGTTAATAAACTTACTATAACAATCCAAAATAACCCAAAGTGGTTCATTATTAATATATATAACCTTATATATGTCATTTTTCCAAACCTTAGATTTTTAAAAATATAATAACAATTAATAATATAATATTTGTTTTAAAAACTATTTTATGTCAATTTTTAAACTATTTGGTAATTGATATTTGTGAAAATCATAAAAACATGATTAGTTAGAAAAAAATTAATTAAATCAATACTAACATGTCATATTAACCTATAAAATTAGTTTAATTCATAAATAGTTTCAAATTAAATTTATTAAGGTATTTATAACATCAATTATGTGAATATTTCATTAATAAAGTTATTACTACATCATCATTGTGTCATAAATAAATTAAATTATTTAATGTCTAAAAATTATAAATAAAATACCATTATTTATGAAATATTATTAGATTTATAATTAATATTTATAGACATATTTATCTTATGTATAACCCTATATTAAAAATGTTTTAGATATTAAACATTCATTTTAACTCTTTTAACTATTCTTTAAATAAAATAATAATAAGTGTCCTAATATAATCCATGTGGACCTAAAGGGTAATATTTTATTCATAAGGTTTTTTTTGGTTGAATTAAACTTATCCAATATAATTAGGACATGTGTTATGGTAATAATAATATCATTTTTACCCTTAATTACCCTATTTACTTTTAACCGTGGTAAATAAAAGTAAAAAGTTACTATTCACCAAAAATTATTTTTATCTTATTGAAATAAATTTTACACATTGATATTAACTGTGTCTCTCATATTTTCAAAATTCATGTCACAGATGAGGTAAAATTATGTTTTATGTAAATTTTCAAATTCTCCTAAGAGGTGGGTAAAAGACGGTGAAAAGTTCAATAAAATTTTAATATATCTAAAATTATTATAAAATGACTCCAATGAATTAAATTGAACTTATATAAGTATCATGTATCTATTTTTACCTAAAATAAATTCTTATTTAAATAAAAATTTAGTTTTAACCAATAACTCAATGTTTTCACTATTCATAAAAAATTTAAAGTTTTCAGAAAAAATACCAAAATTTCACCCTAGGATAATTTCGATATTATGAATCCAAAAATGAAGTCCATTTTGAAAGTTAAAATTTATAAAATTTGAAAAAGTGGGTATTAATATTCATAAAGTATAGTTTATATGATATTTTAATAACATATCATTGTTTAGTGAATCCTGGTATTGCGTACAACACACACTATCATGGAAGGCCGCGATTTCATGTAAAGCAAGCCAAGTCAGGGTTGTGTGTAGTGAAAGATTACATTGTTGTTGTGTATAATATAATCCAACCATATTTATTTTATACATTGAATATATATATAGACACACACCCAATGTTGCGTAGAATAACTTCTATCAAACAAACTTGAAATTTTATGTAACACGATCCAAGAATAGTGTTGTACACTGCAAGCTAATATAGTTTTGTATATAGAGCAAGATAATATTTGTGTAGCATACAACACAAGACATCAAATAAATTAAAAATAATACTTCTCATAAAATCTCGGGGTGTTACATTCTACCCCCATTAAAATTAATTTTTCCCTCGAAATTCGTCTGGGTTATAAATCGTTTTCTACTTAAAAGTTTCTTTCATAGAAACCCTTATTATAAAAAGTAATACTAACAATTATTTTTTAAAAAATAATGCATGACACGTAATGGTTACCCAAATTAACTAATAACTTGGTTTCCACATAGAATAACATAAGTGAAAATATGGATATGGAAGAAAAATCTAACCATCAAGTTCTGATGGAGAGTGGTAGAGGACATGGATATGAAAAATCCAACAATCAGAAAGCCATAAATTTTTGATGATCTAAGGTACCATCTGATTCATCGGATATGAGGACACTAGGACAAAATTTTTGGTTTTTAAAATCATTTCCCTAAAGTTGAAGAATTTGAATTAGAAGAAATACTCTCTTGATTTTGGTACAATCTTACCATTGCTCTTGACTTGAATAATTTCCACTTCACCTCTTAAGGAAATAAAGTTGAATTTGACTTTAGAAAATTGTTATCAGATCATGCGATGGAATGATAGGTCATTCCATCTATCTCAAACATAAGGTTTGAAAAAGTTATAAGTCCATCTTATGGTGAGATTAATCATATATAGTTCCAAAAATGGACTTATACTTCATCTATCATAGCGCTTAATAAAATAAAACTAGTTTCTTCTAACCAAGGACTTCCTATAGGCCATTGGTATGCGATAAAGGCCTGTCACACTTCAGTGGTGGTTTTGATTCCCACAGCCTTGTCCGACGTGACGGGTTATCACTCATCCTATGGGTTGTTCTTTTTTCTAAAACTATACTACTATAAAATATTAGAAATAATATCGAAAAAAGTTCTATCCTTAAACAATAATATCTTATGTCCAACATAATCCATTCCAATATTTAGGCTAATCCAAAATACATATGTCCAATCTCATAGTATAAAGAAAATGATTACTTGAAAGGTTATATAACAAGAACGTGAATACTATCATTTATCCCCCATATATCATAAAATATATCTTTTTGGTCACATTCCAGACTTGTGAATACCTTAATCATGTATTCTCTTGAAAAATGAATACCCATTGAACCTTAGTGAAAAAATTAATGCTGTCAAAAGTTAACTCTTTCCACATTCCAAAATCCCAAATCTTCTATATACTCAAACCATGATATAACTTTGTCCTTATATCAGTTATGAGCTCATTACATTTTCTCTTTATCCATTCATTATGCGCATATCATCTTATTTCGAAACATATTTCTGTAACTTTTCATGGTTACTGGTACCATACAATTATTGAAAACCAAAACATAGATATTCCAAAATTCCACAATACCATAAATGAGATTCCATGATACTATTTTGAAATCCCATTATATAAACACTTAATCATTCCACAACATCATTTTCATACTCAAAATCACAAATAGTGATTGCATTTGAATTACCTTTATCTTTTGTCTTAAGAGGTTGCTCACGTTGATCATTATTAACCCTTGTATCAGGGCATTGATATGCATAATGCCCCATTTCCTTTCACTTGAAGCATTTAAGTGTTAGTAGAGCGTTCTCAGTAGTCTTTTATCTATTCACGTCATTAGAATCCTTTTTCCCATTACATCAGCACTCAGCTGCGCAATGACCTTCTTTACCAAACTTGAAACATTTTCTAGTACCTTTTAGACAATCTCCACCATGATTCTTTCCACACTTTGTGAATAAAGAAACATTCACCTTATTTTCACCATTGTTCTGAGATTTTCCCTTGATCTCCATCTTTTGTTTATTTTCAAAACCATGGGATGGATATGTAACACCAACTTCCAATTCTACATTGATAAAAAATGCACAATTTCTTCATAGGTACTGAATTATCTTATAGCTAATTACCTTAGAAGACTTGGTTTTAAGCCACTGAAGAATCGATCAACTTTACTTTTAGGTTGGATGATAAAGACAGATTCAAACCTTGCAAGCCATGTAAAATTCACTTCGTATATACCAACAAATTCATCATCCTTTTGCTTAAGATCAAGGAACTCCATTCCCATCTTTGTTTGAAGAATACGAGGGAAGTACATATTGAAAAATAAGTTCTTGAACTCATCCCATTTCATGGATTTTATTCTTAATTAGAGTCCACCACTGGTCTGCTTCACTTTATAACCAGTAAACAGCCAAAATGACTTTTTCTTGTTCTGATCAGAGAAATATCAAAAATATCTTTTCAATGGTACTAATCCATTGTTCAGTAACAAGTGGATCAGAAGACCTATTGAAATATGGTGGACATTGCCTCATGAAGGACTCAATAGAACATTGTTCCTTTCTCTCATCATTTGGAAGTCCAAAATGATTCATAGCTTGTGTAAATATAGAAATAAGATTTTGCACTCCATATTCCATAACATTGGTTTGTTCAGGAGGTCAATCATTTCATTGTCTATTACATTGATCTACATAGATCCTTCGGGTTCCAGCCATCGTCTAAAACCCAAAAAGAACAGTGTGAGAGGAAAAAAATCATGCTAGGAAAAAAAAACATAATAAAGTGTGGATAATTTCAATATATAACATATTAATTTAAATTCTAATATCATTACCAAAATTTTAGGACTATAACCTATGCGTATACTAATCCTTAGGGACATCCCAAGACATACCTTTGAAATATATCTAGGGATTTCACTAATGTTTTCACATCCTAGTTTCCAAAGGTTAACTAAAAATTTCCTCTGATACCAACTATAGAGACCCAATCTTGACATACATGGACACTACATTATTTTTGTGGAATAACTAATACATAAAAAAATAGACAACAAAGTACCGTAATAGTTTAGTGTCTTTGGAAACTCGGAATATAATCTTCTAATCTTGGTGAAGGATCTTCAACATCTCCCATAAAGATCTTCCGTTTTTTTTCTTATCTAAAACATTTATTTATATCCTGGGGAAAAGAAAACATATAAAGGGTGAGCTAAAATGCTCAGTAAGGGTAAGCATGGAGAAAATAAAACAAACCATATATATTTGAACTTCAAAACATGAACATTGAGTTTACCCATCAAAATATTGAGTTGTGAAATAAATCTTAGCAGTACGTGAGGCATAGGTCATAAAGGAACATAAATCATGATAAAATATCATGGGAATAAAAAATTTAATTGTGGAAAACCATTAATCACATGATATTATTTCCATAGTATCCAAGGCATTGTTGCCAAGACCATCTTAGTGGACAAAGCCCCCTTTTAAATCGAGTTTACTCCTCATTCCAGTCCTGTATCACTGAACCAGATTAACTTACCATTCCAACCATATCTATCTCATGAGATATAAATCTTTTCCCAATGAATTGGAGGTAGATATAGGTCCCAACCATCTCATAATGAAATAATTCTTACTTGTTCCACAACATAAACATACATCATTCATCATAAGCCAAAGAATAAAAATGGGTTTCATAAACATCATCCCATCATAACATGTTCCATATAAAACAAATGGATATCATTTCATCATAAGAAAAGTGAAACCATGTAAATCATTGAGATATTATACTTGGAACATACACATATGAAATAATTTCATCTTAGATGGAAAATGGTTTTGATAAAACACTTGAAAAGAATTCTTGAGGAAAATATCATTTCTTCTTAAAAATCATTTTCTTTTCACAAAATTCCATGCCATTTTAAAAGAAAAGGATTTAATTTAAAATAACAATGAAATCTTGTAGAGTAAAATTCATGAAAATAAGGTGTTATTAAACCATAAAAATCCATTCATGCCATATAAATTAAAAAAACATTCTCCTCAAACTTTTAACAGAAAAGTCAAAAAGTACTTCTTATGGTAAATAAAAGAAAGATTACTTCCATAAAATGTGGTAAAAGTCAACAAAGGGTAAAAATGAATTTAAAAATACATTGAATAATAGTAAAAATTTTATGAAAACATTTTTAGAAAACATGGACATGGATGATAAACATAACCCCAGTAAATACTTACAAATAAACAATCTCGGATAAGAAGGAGATTGGAATAATTATCCATTACCTTAGGTTTGATATGCTTCATATGTATCCAAAAGTCATGTAAAATGATTTAAATAATGTCATTGACTTATTATAGAGTCATATTCATTTTTATGATATCATATATGGTTCACATTTGACTTTATATTACCCGTTCTTTTGTAAATTCCATGTTAATGCAGCGTTTTAGGTAAAATCGTTTTATTTATCGTACATGTTTGGACTTGTTGTTCTTGATATTATTATTTCTTATATCAGGATTTAATAACTTAAAGAATTTAAATAATTATTTATATATCATGTATATTAAGTATATATATATATAATAGATAGAAAAATGAAATGAAATACAACGTTCATGGAGACGGTAGGTCGCACGTACGCATGAACACTTTTTTCCTTTCCTTGTTGACTTGAATGGAAGTAAGTAGATGAAATATATATATATATAAATAAAATATATTTATCATGTCATATATTTCATTATTATTCATTATATATACTTTATAATCATTCTTGAATGGTTAACATGGAGAATGAATCTCATCACGTCGTGGAGACTGTAATCCGTACGTACGCATGAGCATTGATATCATTCCCATAATTATTGAATTGAATTGGAGTGGATGATATAATATATCAGAATAATTATGATATTATAATGACTATATATAGTTATTATTTACACCATTATACCCATCCAAGTAAGGTGGTGGTGGAAAAATAGATTACACCACGGCGTGGAGATGGTATTCCATACATACGCACGCGCGGTGATTTCATTTTCCATAGGATGGATAGAAGGTGAAATGGGGTTGTTTCATATTTATAATAACATATCAGTATATTAGTGATACTGATGTTATTAATTTATAATTAAACAACTAAAGAAGAAGAATAAGGTGATGAAGAAAGAAAACATGAAAGAATCGGTAGAAGATATTACCTCTTCTTCGACGCACCTCTTTTAAGCTTTCTCTTAAGGCACTAGAGTTCGTCTTTTTAGGAGACCAAAACCTCTATAATTTATCTAGGGAAGTTGATAAGGGAAATGGGCAGGGTTTTTCTGAGCTTGAAAGCTCCAAATTGTGTAAATAGAATAGGAAGAAGGTGCCCTTTTATATGGGAGGAGAGGGGAACCTTAGGAAAAACTTAAAATATTATTTTATAATAAAGTTATATTAGGTTTATAATAGATCAAAATTGATTTATTTAGAATATAAAGTGGGTATGGGTAGAATTACTCTCAAAAAATATCTTTTAGACAAGTTTATGTTACTATTTTAACCTTATCATTTAGATTTAACTATAAGTTAAAAAATTAAGTTTTACTGTGTCTTCTTGTTTTCTTACACTATATGGTTAATAAACTTACTATAACAAGCCAAACTAAACCCAAGTGGTTCATTATTAATATGTATAACCTTATATATGTCATTTGGCCAAACCTTAGATTCTTAGGAAAAGAATAAAAATTAATAATATAATATTTTTTTAAAAAACTATTTTATGTCAATTTTGACACTATTTGGTAATTGATTTTTGTGAAAATCATAAAAGAATTATTAGTTCAAAAAAAATTAATTAAATAAAAACTAACATGTCATATTAACCTATAAAATTAGTTTAATTCATAAAAAATTCTCAAATTACAATTATTTGGGTATTTATAACATTAATTATGTCAATATTTCATTAATAAGGAAATTATTGCATCATCATTGTGTCATAAATAAATTAAATTATTTAATGACTCAAAATTATAAATAAAATACAATTATGTAGGAAATCATTATATATTTCTAATGAATATTTATTTCCAAATTTATCTTATCTATAACCCTATATTAAAAATGTTTTAGTTATTAAACATTGATTTTTAATCTTTTAACTATTCTTTAAATAAAATAATAATAAGTGTCCAAATCTAATCCAAGTAGACCTAAAGGGTAATATTTTATTCCTAAGGTTTTATTTGGTCGAATTACACTTATCAAATAGAATTAGGACATGAGTTAGGGTAATAATAATATCATCTTTACCCTTAATTACCCTATTTACTTTTAACAGTGGTAAATAAAAGAAAAAGTTACTATTCACCGAAAATTATTTTTATCTTATTGAACCACATTTTACTCATTGATATTAATCGTGTCTCTCAAATTTTTGAAATTCAACTCATAGAAGCCATAAAATTAAGTTTTATATAAATTTGAAAATTATCCTAGGAGGTGGTAAAAGACGGTGAAAAATTTAATAAAATTTTTATATATCTAAATTTATTATAAAATGACTCCAATTAATTACATTGAACTTATATAAGTATCATGTATCTATTTTTACATAAAATAAATGGTTATTTAAATAAAAAAAATCAGTTTTAACAAATAACTCAGTGTTTTCACTATTCATCAAAAATTAAAAGTTTTCAGAAAAATACCAAAATTTCACCCAAGGATAATTTTGATATTCTGAATCAAAAAATGAATTCCATTTTGAATGATAAAATTTATAAAATTTAATAAAGTGGGTATTAATATTCATAATGGCTAGTTTATATAATATTTTAATAACATATGGTTGTTTAGTGAAACTTGTTATTGCATACAACACACGCTATCGTGGAAGGTCGCGATTGCGTGTAAAGAAAGCCAAGTCAGAGTTGTGTGTATTGAAAGATTACTATGTTGTTGTATATAATATAATCCAACCATATTTCATTTATACATTCAATATATATATATACACTCAATGTTGCGTAGAATAACTTCTATGAAACGAACTTGAAATTTTGTGTAACACGATCCAAGAATAGTGTTGCGTATACTGAAATCTAATACGGTGTTGCGTATAGCCCAAGATAGTCTTGTTATATCATACAACACAAGAAATCAAATAAATTAAAAATAATACTTCTCATAAAATCTCGGAGTGTTACAGTAATATTTTTTAAGTTATATTGTAATAGAAAATATATAGATAAATATCTCATAACATTGTTGGTCATAAAAGTTTAAAAATATTCTTAAACAACAATTATTATGATCTTCCATTGTGAATGTATTTATGAGATACTCTTCCATAATTGTTAGGTCCAATAAATGGTATACTAATTTTACTAATGTTTAATTTATTCATATTTTTTAAAAATTTATATTCAAGATACATCTAGGGATATCCTTGTGGAATTATTTTTTTATTTTTTATCCTCATATCATTTATACAATAAAAAAATAAATGAGTCACGATAAAATTATTGTAATTTTACACCATGTTTTCAATGTGATTTATATGAATGTTAATGATGAAAATCATTGTAAATCTCTAGAATGTAAAATCAGAACTATATACACTATTTTTATTTAATATAATTTGATTATTTAAATACTAATTAATTATTAATTTATAATTTATATAATGGTTATTACATTTTTCTTCAAATCAATCCTTGTAATCCAAAAAAATATTTTGTGGATCCAAAGCATGGATATCAAATAAATCAGCCATAAATGATATATATAATGAGTAAAAAATACACTATCATCAAACTTTTAAAAAAAATTCCATTATATATTTTATAATATATGATAACGATACTTTTATGATATTTTGGTGTTTATATATCATCAAGTACACGGTATAAGTATATATTTTTCACATAAGAAAGATATGGGTTTCTATAACTGAATAAGTATTAAGTTATATATAATAATATTTCCCCAGAAAAACAATTATCACAACATATTTATTATATATATCAATGTTTTTTCACTTTTAAAAATATATTATTGACTATGATTTTGATTATAATGTTAATAAATTTATGATGTGTTATAAATAATCAAAAAAATCACATACTCAGATAGGTAATTACATTTGTAATTGAAATTTCATTGAAAATATTTATCATCCATTAATTATATATATATATATATATATTATTAAGATACTTGAAAATTAAATGTTTGACAATGAAATATATTTTTTAGGAATGAGTGGACCACATACATTGTTTATACTGTTTACAGACATCAAGATGATTTTTCCTAATAATTATGTAATTGGTTTTTTCTATTTAACTTCAGTTAGTTTTTCCATTATCAATATTAATTATATTTATAATTCATTTATCTTATATTTTTTCACACATTCAACTTGAATTAAAATTAAAAGCCTAAATCAATAATGTATATAAATTAAAAATACAATATAATAATACAATTAATAATTGAAAATATATTTTCCTTGGATAAATAATACTATACCATTATTGAATTTTTCACCTTTATTATTTCTCTAATTACATACTTTTAAGATATTGTTGATGAAATCAATGATGGGAACTATATTGGACATAAAAATATTAATAAAATTAAGTATTAAAAAGATATTTCACTTAGTTATGTAATAGAATTATTTTATATTTGAAAGACATTCACCAATATACTAGAATATTTCTTCAAATTCTAACATCACACCATTTTTATGTAGGAAATTCATGTGTTGAAGGAATTTATTACCATAGAATACATCCAAAATAAAATTAATAATAGATCCATATTATAGAAGATATCCTCATCCTAAGAAACAAATAAATGTTTAAGATAGATGCTTGTGTGTATGGATTTTTTTGAATAAAAACATCAACCAACACCCCAATTTTACACATATAAAAAACTTTTCGAGGATTTTTCAATGCCATTTAATTTAAATACAACCCAAAATCAATATTTAATTTTTTTCTCATATGAAAACAGGGTAATTATATCATTAGGTTGAGAGAGATGGTAATATATGATTTCCCAACATACAATTTATATAATAATATCAGATCCTCACTAAATGTGTTCTCACATCTATAATATATACATTTTTTGTAATCCTATCTATTTTCCACATATAATTTCTTCTTTCATTACTTAAAATAAATAATTTATCCCTATTTGGTTTCATTTCATGAAATATAATCATTTTCATTTTAATATTCACATTACTATTAACATCTATGACATAAATTTTATACATTAATTTTTGTTGTAAAGTGAGTCTCTCCAAACTATATATTCATACATTTTGAAGGGTTTCCTCCCTAGTAATGTATTATAAAATATTAAACTCTAATTCAAAATAAGATAGACAATAATATTTGGATAAACATCACTATAAGAACTTTTAAAAGGCATGAACTTCAAATTCACTTAGAATACCACTCGTTATTACTAATTGAATATATAATTAATTATTCATTCAAATTCACTAGTATAAAATGAAATGTGTAAAATTTTCATTCCTTTAAAATAATAATTATGAAAGTTTTATATTTCTTTTGAGATTTAATTATAATATTCTATAAAGTATGAGATAATCTACCTACATTATAATGATTACATAAAAAGTATTATTTTGTGTATGACTCACAAAGAACGATATTATACTCAGGAGTCATTGATGAGATCATATACCAAAAAATCTATATAAGATAAGTTTTGAAATAAAATTGAATTATTGATCTTATATTTTTACAAAATATTATGGACCATGGTCATTAATTAATTTGGGACTTGTATGAAAAAATTGAACATAAATTTGATGTGAGATTTATAATAAATGATAAATAATGACGTTTTCTAAATGATTTTTTAATAGTTATATATTTAGTTGTAAAAAAATAATAACATAGAAAATAAACTCTGATTATTAAAAAACATATATGATTATGACTATTTTCTTTACCTGGATTAAAAATGACATGCCAATACAACATTTGAAATGAGATTAGTAACACAAAATGAATTATCATAATTTTTTTTATCATTTATAAAAAATTAAAATAATGAAAAATGCACAAATAATCTGAAAATAAAAAAAAATAAAAAAAGGCATTTGATTCATTTTTATCTTATAAGAAAAAAATTATTCCATCTAACATATGATGTTGGTCGAATGATTTATGGTTTATTTAAGATTATCTAGTCCAAAAAACAAAATTCCAATAGAAAGTACTCATGAAACATAAATAGATTATCATAAAATATTTGTAAAATGATATTTGATTCATTTGATAGATATAGAAAAAACACACTAATAAATTTGTTGTGAGATTTTAAAATAAATGATTAAAAATTAATTTTTATGTATTATAATCATTCATTAAATGATCAAAACTAAGAAAATAACATTAAATTTTCATATAAATAAAGAAAGTAATTGTCGTTTAATTTTTTATTTGTAGAAAATAATGCACGGTAAATTGATGTGTGGATTTTATAGAATGATAAAAAAGTATCTTTTTTACTAATAAAAGTATTTATTCTTCTATAAATATCTACCAAATGATAATAGTTGAGTAAATGGAATTGGATTTCAAAAAAAAATGGAAAATGGTTAAAAACTAAATTTTAATATATAGGAAATAATAAGTTTCAATTTGATGTGAAATATGAAATTAATTATCTAATGTGATTTTTTAGAATGAAATATATATTTCTAATAAAAAATATTTTTTAAATAATCAAAACTAAAAAAACTATCTCACATTTTCATAGAAATTTAGAAAAATGATATTTGATTCATTATTTTTATCATCGATAAAAATGTACATCAATTTGTTTTTTGACATGTTTGGAATAATTTGAAGTGAATTTATACAACTATAAAAAACATTTATAATGACTTCTCTTTGTTAATATTTTGTATATTTTTTTATATATTATGTTATCCTTTTTAACTATATATCATTTAGTATAATATAAATAGACTATGAATTAAATGAAATTTATTATGAGTTACTTTATATTTAATTTATCGTTTTCTATGAAATAAAATTGAGGTGGAAAATATCTATTTTTGAAAAAATCATTTCCATATTATAAATTACTAGAGAGTTATGAACAAGATGATGAAGGTAAATGGAAATATCAAGTTGTGTGGGAAAGATCAATTTCCATGTGGAAGAATCTTTTTTTCCCAATGCGATGTATGTGATATCATTTCCATAGAGGTTTTCTAAACTAGATTAGTTAGGCCCACACAAGAGGCACGGACTACATGAAAGGAATCCCAATCACACGAAAGACTCTTATATGCCAAATGTGAAGTCAAATGGCCCTTTTCACAGTCACTCGCCATAGGTCAAGGCACATATACATAGAATCCCTATTCTAGGCATGAATCATGTGCATCATCACCAAATAATTTTTCTATATATTGAATGTTCCTCCACTCACCCTTCCTCAAGGTGTTACTCTAGAAGTTGAAGCATTTCACTGCTCCTAGTTATACTGCTCTTTCGCTAAAGCATAAAATCTATAGAACCCTCATGGTATAGATCTTGTGAAAAAGGATTCCTTTGGGTCATCCCCCAAGATGCTCCACATTTATCTAATCCTTATTCAACTTGCTTCATACCTAATAAAGTCCACATAAAGGACCATCTTGTGAACATCTATAGTCCAGAGTGTAACCCAATCTTATGCTTAACCTCGAATTTTGAGCATAATAACCTTGTATTGTGTGCTCCTTCTGGTTAAAGTTCTTTGGGTTTCATTTACTCCAAAGTACAATGTACAATACTTTTTTGTGATTTGGAGTAAAATAAACCCATGTACCACCTAGGGGTGTGTGTGCTACGGTTATATAAGCCCAAGGAGTATGGAATGTGTACCCTAAATCTATTTTTAATGATGTAAAACTAACAATATATCACATCCTTAGCACATGAAATTAAACTATGCAGCATACCTAGTGTAGAGGACACATGATTTACTATGTATTTGTGACAAAAAATTATATCCTCATCTAATGGAATGAAAAACTCTACATAGTAATATTTCACTCATTCTGCTCTTTTCCCCCTTAGATACTAGTTTATGGAGGGTATGGGAACCAGAGACCCTTCCTCCCTCTCATGTACCATCATCCTCTACCACCAATTTAGGTGAATATGTGTGTGGTTTGTAAGATCTTATGCTCAATTGTGTCCATTACATTCAATCATTACTCATCCAAACTCTTGTGGACCCGATGTCTATCCATGATCATGACATCCACAAAACGCTGACCCTCTGATTGGGTAGCTTCCATGTGTAAGCCCCACATCATCTCTTATTTATGCATATTTTTCAAAATTATTGTTTGGTATACTAATTCCTCTTACTTATCACATAGACCATGGATCAGTTGAGATAATAGGTTACTAGAGACCCCAACAACCATCATTCATCCACAGGAAAGTTCCATGTGCAATCCCCGACCAACTGGACAGTTTTTACACATATCCACCAACCACATGATCCGTTCCCTTAGGCCCCCTCTTATGTGTAATTCCTAATTACCCTTCTCAAACTATGTGGTATTTTATTCCAAACCATATGGGATATGAAGGACTCCCCTCTGAGGTCCAAACCAATGAAACCCAACAATCCATCTAGCCTGTCCACACCATTAATTTCTCCCAGAATCAATCCAAATTTTAATCCGGAATTTACATCCTGTTGGGATCATTCCACCCATCCGGGGTTCTCTTATGAATAATCCACTTCTACATCTTAACTTCTCCTAGTAGAACATGGACATGTCTTATGTGTAATATACAAACAATCCTTCATACTATGTGGGTTATGATCCCTTTCTTCTAAATAGGTTACGTTGGAAACCTCTTAATGGTTCAATCCCCACCAATGGTAAACCTTTGTGTCCCCATCCTAGGGGTGCATCTCCCTGATCCGTCTATAGTGGTGTCTAGATCAAACTTCATTATGTAACATCTAACCCTTCATGTGAAAAAAATTCTAGGTCCTTCCCATGGTTCTTCTAATTAATCCATTGATAAACCTGACATGTTCTCCCTCTAAGGGATGTATCTCCTTGATCCGTCTCCAAAGTCCATTCTAATCATTCTCACTCTATCTCCGTAATATGTTAATCTCATAAACCGACTCATAATTTTACATTCTATTAACCCTGGAATGCCTAAGGCGGATGCCTTGGAATATGTTCCTTTAGCATTAGATACCTCATGATCTACATGGGAAGCCTCGGGTTCTGCACCCAATATGCCTTTATGAGATTCCCTCTTATGAGGAAGAATATAGGTAGACAATGTTCTCAGTGGTTCAACATGATTGTGATGAACAACATGACTAATATCCATAATAATGGTCAATTCCCTATCAATACCCCTTGTAATTTCCACATATTAGTAGCATAATTAACCATCACCCACAAAGAGATGGCACTGGGAATGAGTTTCACAAACGCATCTTAATTTATGATGGAAACTCGGACCGGGTGAAAAGTTCTAAGGAGATATCAATGGAATGTGGATCCAACATCCATTCATCCTATTTCTATCAAGTATAATACATCACCGATAAGGTGATAAATTTTATCGGCCTTTTTAAATAATGAAAATAATGCAATAAGAGTAAATAGTGCATGAAACCTTATGTAGATGTGCAGCCGGTCTCTGAAAAAAGAATTGGAGAAAAATATTATTAGTTTTCATTTCATTATGTAATATTAATATAATTAACATTATTTTTATTATATTATCAAACTTCATTAGTGAAAACTATTCAATCCTAATTAAATATTTCCTTTATTTCGCATTAATTGTATTCTAGATATAGTTATTATTATTTTCCCTCTAATTCCATTTTCGTTTTATTTCATGATAAACTAGCTTTTATAAATTTATATGTAACACTTATGAAGGCCCATTGCAACATAAATGGCCCAAATTTCCAATAGAATAAAATCCCATTACATGACCCAATGGAATGAAGGCATGGAGTCATAGGCCCCAATATAAAAATCTCATCATAACATCCTATTATCTTTCCATATCATCACACACCCTAAATTTTCTTCTATGTCATGCATATTTTTGGATTGTCATGATACACCCATCCTATTCACATGTTTCTTCTGAAACATTTTCCTACACCCCACTAGTCGTAATATATTCCAGTACCACCCCATAAGCTAAACATTTTGATGCCCAAGAGGTCCAATGGACTGCAGGCTCTAAATCAAGGCCAGAAAAACCAATTTTTATGAATAGTATCGATGTTATAGTACCCCCACTATAGTAGCCCCAAAAGTACTCTTACTTCAATAGTGATACAATAATGATTCAATGTAATTTTTTTCATATAAGAAAATATTTTTTGTATTCTTCATAAATTATAATAATTTTTATGTTTTATTAGTTGTGGTGATTTTTTACGTTATATTGTAGTAAGTAGTGGTAGCTGGGGTAGTGTTTAATGGTGTTATAATATAGAGTTGTAAATTTATGGAATTTATAAACATTAAACTAGAATAGAAAAAACTAACCTTTATTAATTAATTTTTCAGGCTAATAAATGTCATTGGTCATTATTACTGTCAGTTCCATTGGTGTGATAAATTCCTTTTTTAGAATTTGTTATTCCTTTATGCATTAATGTGTGTAAAAACACAAGAATATATCTATATATATATTATAAATATAGACACACACACACACACACATATGTATATGTGATACACACACACATATGTATATGTTACACACACACACACAAATGTAAGTAGATGTATATTTGAGTGTGTGTGTGTGTGTGTGTCTGTTTATATTTGAGTGTGTGTACACACACATACATATATATGTTGTGATATGTGTCTGTGCTTATAATTTTTACATGTATATATAATATCTATATAATATAGATATATACTTTTACACACATAGTATATGTACACATATAAAAATATACACAATTCATAAATTCAAATATGTATACTTATTTTGATATATATGTTTGTGTGTGTATGTGTGTGTGTATATATATTACATTTAAACAAACACAATATATATATATTTACATAAATATATACTAAAATACAAACACACAAACACATATATGTATATATAATTATGTTGTTATATAGGATAATGTAAATTTAAATATATATGTGCATATCTATTTTATTTGTAGTGTCGGTGTCTGTGTTCTATATATATTTTTATATTATATATATATTATAATATATATACAAACATATACATATATATATTATAACACACACACACACACACACACTCATATATATATATATCTATGTGGTTGGGGGTGTGTGTTTTATATATGTTTGAATGAAATAAGACAAATATGAATAAAAAAATGGATGTATATAAATCATTTGACAAGTTAGTATGGGGATGTAATCAAAGAGTTCATAAAATTTATATGAGAAGAACTATGAAACCACAAAGATAAGACTTCTTTATAAATACTAGTGAATCCCCCCTCTATCTCTCTCTTGAATTTTACATTCCTCCCATTGATCTATCAACATCTGATGGCATATTTTTAAATCTATAGATGTCTGGGAGGATTCTTCAACTCATGAAAAATGTGTGTTGGTCCCTTTGGGATTCTAGAGTGTGGAAATGTGCAGCATATATGACCAAAATCCAAGGTGGGGCATTTTATCATCTCTTGATCTATTATCACATGATATTATTTTCATTCTACCTATTATTACATCATCAGTTCATTATAGTTTAACTATTTCAAAACCCATTCTGTCAATATATTGGTAATCCTTTCTATAGATGAATTGATTTTTTATTATTTTCCCATATTATAATTTATTTGAAAATTTTACTTTCAAATCCCTTATTTTTTTATTATATTCATGGTTTCATTGATTTGAGGCCACCAACCCTTATGATTATGGGTTGTGATATTAGTTATTTTTAGTGTAGGTGTAGTGTGGAGATGATTGTGCTAGATGGAGGTAATGAAATAAGTGATTTTCTGTTGCATAATATCTCATTATGATATGGAAAGAGTTGTCACATTGTGATTCTAGGGTCTCATAAAGGACCACCAAGTAATTCCTTGTGTTGGCCTATAGAAACATTTGGGTAGTGATGTGTAAGAATACATTAGATGTTTTCTTACATAGAGGCAATTATTTATGAACCTAAAACAATTTTAGGTGATATATGATGTGACTTTACTATTTTTAGTGTTTAGGTGGTCGATGTAGAATGAATAAATGGATTATGGCATGAGTATGGGGATAATATTTAATCAATGTGGAAAGAGGAGTTTTTAATTTGGTGTGGATATAGTTGGTTAAATGTCATGGAATGAAATTATAATGCATGCCATTATTTTGATGAACCTAAGATATAAAGACAAAACATGAGCCCTTCTTGGGTTTTTATATATATTTTCATCCATTTGTTATGTTACTGAGAGGATATATTCTACAATGATCATTATTATTTATATAACATGATATAATTATCCTTTAGACTCACTAGATATTTTCCACATTGTGTCTCATCTAGGTGTAGGGATCAACTATATAGGGTGGATGAAGGGGTTTAGGTGAGATAATTGGAGCGAACAAATAGTTACATCCTCCCCTAGTAGAATTCAATATTGTGTGTTTCTTCCCCATTTTATTCCTAAATTTTTTTACTCCACAATATACCTGGGGTGTCAGTCCTTCATATTGTAATGGGTTTAACACTCCCTCAATGTCGAGGAGGTGAGCATCGCCTATACAAAACTGAAAGAGTTTGGTACTCCCCCATATACTCATGGGCAGCTCCTCTATCCACAGAGTTTGATAATCTATCATATGATGCATGCTTCTCATGAATGCATAGTCCTTCATCAAGGTTCAGTGATCCCTTTACCAACATGTGATCCTTAAAGAGGGTTTGGTAAATCTTTATATACTTTGAGTGGTTATGTGATTTTGGTTTTGATTCTTGTATTTGATTCCTAGTTTTATTAGGGTGATCAATTTTATCATGTTTGGGTATGTTATTGATGGGTGGGACTCATTTTCCCGGGTTCTCTAATTTGATGACATATATGAGTTTTTCTTATCCTTCGTGTTCTTATTACCTAAGTGGTACCTCATTTACCTTAGTGGTTCTGTGCTAACATAGAGGTTAGTTTATTACTTCTTTTCGGAATCTTATTGGGTATATTTATACTCCCATTTTCATTGGAGATTATTCAACGCATGATATGTCTTATGAAGATGGTGGATAGTTCAGTGTTGACTTTGGTGGATACAACATCAGTGAAGCGGATGATTATTGGTACACAATGATGATGGACATGAACAATAGCCATATTTGGAGACCATCAATGTATAAATCCCTTAATTAAATTCTTAGGTTTGTTTTCCATTGGGTAACTGGGAATTTATTTTTTCCCTTTACATTATGGGGTATACTTTTTTTTCTTTTGGGAATCCCAAAATTTGTCTCGTGAATTATACATATTGTAGTTGGTATTATTATTTAGATTTCATTTTTATAACTAGTTTAGATATGTGTGTTTATATACATGTTAATTATGATAAAGTCTCTCTTGATGTGATATATTTCTACTTGGTGCATGTCACAAACCCCTGTCCTATTGAAGGCATGATTTGGGTGGTACACATAGATTACTACCAACCTTTGTTGATCTCTAGGGGTTTGGGTCACATCATGGCATGCATGAAGTATTAAATTCAATATGTTTTACCTATAAACACAAAAAATTATTTTTTAGTAAATAAATCCCATAGTACATGTAACTTCACACAATTTTAAAGGGAAACAATACGTAACATTGAGATTAAATAAAAAAATAAATATTATTATTTAAATTTAACCTTTAAAATGTGGAAGTTAAATTGGATACTATCAATAGGAATAATTTATTTGTGAATTAAATATAAATTTACAAATCAATATAAATTTTTTGGTATGTTCTTATAAAATAATCACTTACTTTTTAGTAAAGTCATTTTATTCATCAAATATAAGTTTTAATCAAAAAATATGTTTTATTATTTTTGTGGGAAAATAAGTATACAAAATATTTGAAAGTTTAATCAAATTTATTTGATAAAAATATAATTTTTTTTAATTCATAATATCAAAATTATTCTATGGTGAAATTTTGATAATTTTCTGAGAAAGTTAATTTTTTATTTAATAGTAAAAATAGAGTTTTTTAAAATAAAACTGTATCTTTTGTCCTATCATCAAAAAATTAATATGATGTCAAAATTTATTAATCATATTTAAAACCTAATTTATTATTAAATATTAAAAATATCTTAAATAATGATACCAAATATATAAATTATAAATTATTTCATGATAAATAAAATTATCATTACCCATGTCGTCACAGTATCTGTGCTGCCTAAGAAACGTCATATTTGGTGCTTGATTGATCATAATTGAGTGATAAAAAGTCTTTTAATGACTTTTTCATAAACTATTATGTATAATTAATTATTTTTATTGATATTTTCTAATTTTAGTGTTATTTAAAAAAATATTATTCAAATTCTTGTGTAATGTTAACAAAAGGAAAGAAAAGCCAAGTTAATAAATTAAGGATGTTTTATTAAAGAAGATATTATTAAATATACATAATGAAAAAATATAAACTATTATGGTAGGCCTAAATAATTTATTTTTTGATAGTAATTTTTTTTAATTTAATTTAATGGAATAATTACCTTTAATGCTTTGTTAATACTAACCTAGTACTTGAGTAAGTAAAATAAAAATCAATAAAATGATTTTAATTTAAATTATAAAAAACACTAAATCGCACAAAATATTTTATAATTATTAATTAATGAAAAATTTTAGACCGTAATAATCTTTGGTTTGAATTTAGGACCTTTTGGAATCCACTTGTTCGAAATGAAGTCCATTGTAATATTTTCACAAAAAGAAAGTCAAACTGTTCACACAATGGTGTTTAATTAGTATATATTTTTAATATATAGTTTTTCAAAATATATATATGAGTATAAATTGTCACATTAAATATAAAATAATTATCTTAATCTTTTAAATTTATTTTTAATTTTTGGGAATGAAATGGATGCATTCTACCACAGTGATGATACATAAATTATTAAATTGATTGAAGAATAAAATAAATGATATTAATCATATTACAATAATTATAATTTTGGTATTTCAATGTTATTCAGAAATTATTTATACAACTATTACATTAATAGGTTATAATAATATAGTTATCTTCCATTGGGAACATTTTTTATGTTTTTATATTCATAGTAATTAATAGTATTAAATTTGATAGTAATGATTTTTAATGAAAATAATATTTTATTTTGTTATTTGAAAATATATTCCAAATCAATTAATGATAAAGGGGATAATTAGTTTTAAAAAATATAATACCCTATGATTTATAGTCCATTTTCATGCGATTTTCCATAAAATAGACTTATTATATTTTAATTTTTTATGAAATTCCTAAAATATCTCTCACCTAAATTATAAAAGCGAACTCCTTACATAACTTATTTTCATTAGCATGAGAATTACCTATTATCCATCCAATTATAAAATTATATTCTCATCATCCATATCCATATTCTACTATTTTTTAATTGCTTAGAAGATAAATTCCATGTTCCTTAAGTTGGTTCTCAATGAGGTGATAATCAAGATAAAAATTCATCTTTCTCCTCTTTTAAATATGTTCTACCTTATAACTTATCCTCACCCAAATAAAAAATTTCAAGATAAATCCAGTGTCATATATTTAATCCAATTTATTATGTAAATTTAATATCCGTCACCAAATATTTTGTTCTCATTGTTTCTTAAAAATGAAAACATAGTCCATGGTATGTTAATTGACCGCCTTCATGGATAATGAGTTTTAGATTCCCATTAACGCATTAATGGACCATTTAAATTAACTTATAATTGTTTAAAATGATATATATATATATATATTATCACATTATAAAATTTTGATATTTACATTATATTAAATAAAACAAAATTACTTCATAATTGTTGGAAAACCTACCATAATGAATTGAACCCTTATCATTAATGTTTTATTAAATGAATTATCCTATTTTGGAAAATCAAAATTTTATATAGAACCATATAAAATATTGGAGGAATAGGTATACAAATTAATCTCACTTCTATAGTGATAATACAATCTTAAAATAACATTAATAAATATACACAAGTTATCTACCATGGAACTAGGAAACAAACTCTCCGAGAACGGTGAAATTTCTACTTATAACTCATCAAAATAGTCATAAAAAGATAATAATATTATATAAAATAAATTATATGTTTCATTGGATCTAAATTGAGTAATTAATGAATCTAATTTTATTTTCTAGGATTTTAAGGTAATGTACAGAATGCAGTCGATTATAAAGTAAGGGACTCTTCATCTAAAAAACAATGTTTTTAATGTTTTTAAGATTTATCTTAATCTATCATGTCCATATTAATAAAATTATTTTTATGAATGTATTTATATTTATATTAATTTTTTTAATATAAATTTTATAATTTCTCTAAAAAAATTTAGAAATGAATCATTATAATGTTTTATGTATGGGATATTACATTCTAAATACTCTTTAATGTCTCTTTTTACAAAATTTAAAAATAATTTTTTTATAACATAATAAGGTTTTCCATATATACTGATTATATAAATTTTTAAATACTACTTTAATATATTAAATGGTTATTTTCAATGATTTTTATTTTTTATGTGTGGTGTATTATGTTAAAAAATTGATTCTTCAAAAATAAAAAATGTTTTGATGCAAGTGTTCTCGGTTAATGATTATATTATGGTTCATTGAAATTGTTTCTGATAGTATGTGGTTATATTATAACCCACATATGGGAGGATCCATGATATCCCTCTAATACATTGGTTATTTTGAAAGTTTATAGTAATGGATAACCAAAGGGTAATTGTGATGGTTATATCCATGTGTAACTGCATGGCTATTTTATGGTTTTCGTGAGGGTTATAACTTATATGGTAGCCATGAGGGTTAAAATCCTAAGTATGTATGATTATAAAATGATTCCACAATTTACCTAAATGTTTTATTTATGATTTCTATGTTTTATGTATATGTCATGTTTTCCCAGAGTAAGTATATGTTACTTTTAATGGTGATAAGTATATCTTTGTGAAAATGAAATAATGGGATTATGAATATTCATGGACAAATGGTTTATATATATATATTTTTTAATTTACTGAGATTTTTGTGCTCATTCCTTGTATTAATTTTTTATAGGATTCCATATATGATCCATGGATTTTTAACTTTCTAGTGCTAACAAATACAATAAGTTATTTTGTAATAATTTTTGTAAAATCTAATTTCAGGTATGGTATTTTCCTCATCATCCATAACCTAGATCAGAAAATATAGTCAGTTTTATAATGTATATTGTATTTTTTTAATTAATTTTTAACAAAAAATACAAAATATGTTTAGTAATTAATCTGGATTTTCGGGTTCGGCCCTTTACATTCGGTACTAGAGGAACGGTCTAGACAATTTTGGTAATTATGCATTTTTCGTATTTTGAACTTCTAGATGACTAAGGTTCCTTATTTATTATAGATTTTATTAATTTTAAATATGTAAATTCATAATTTTAATTAATATGAATGAATTTATAAGGTGAAATTCATTTAAGGGGGAAAATGTAACATCCTCGTATTTTAAGGAGAAACATTATGCCACATCAAGCTTAAACGAACGACAAAATATTATAATTTAAATGTGAACATTATAACCTATCCTTTCAATGCAAAGGTATAAAAATGAATTAATGATTTAGGGAAAAAAATATAATGTTCTAAATCAATATGTATTTTTTATGTCATTATAAAATAATTATGTGCTTTTTAGTGAAGTCATTTAATTATTCAAATATTAGTTGTAATGAAAAAGTTTATTTTCAGTTTTTTATAGGAAAAATAAGAATAATAAACTTTTGAAAATTTTATCAAATTTATTTTATAAAAAAACTCATTATTTGAAATCAACATATTTAAATTTGTCTATGTTGAAATGTTGAGAATTTTTGAAAAAGTTAATTATTTTTTGAATAGTAAAACAATATTGTTTTTTTAAAGTATGATATCTTTTTTGATGTCTTCAAAACATAACTATAATATAAATAATTAATAAACATTTCTAAATAATATTTTTTGATAATATTATTAAAATAATATACAAAAAAAATCAATAAAATATATATTAATATTATTTCATGATAAATATAAAAATCGTTTTAGTGTCGACGTAGTGCCTGGGCAGCGTTAGATAAGTCAAATTTGGTGCCTTATATGTGGTAATTTAGAGATAAAAAGTATTTCAATGAATTATATATTAATTATTATTTATAAATAATTATTTTTATTGATAATTACAACTTTTAGACTTATATATCATGAATATTATCCAAATTCTTTCGCAATGCTTGCGAAAGGCAGGAATAGTCAAGTTAACATATTAAAGAAGTTTTCTTTATATGGATATAAGTAGATATAAATAATTAGATAATATAAAATATAATATTGGTCCCAATGATTTTAATTTTATTATATTAATTTATTTTTAATTTTTATAAATGTAATAATTACATTTAATTCACATTCAATACTAACACAGAGTTTATGAAAATAGAAGAAAAATAAAAAATGTGTTTGACTAGATTTATAATAACCATTATATTTCCCAAATATTTTTACAAATATTGATTAAATAGTATTTCCTAAAAAATAATCCCTTTTATTTTATTTTATGACCTTTTTCAATTCATGTGTTTGAAAATAAGTCCATTATAATATTTTATTTAAAATAAAGTCACATTGTTCACAGTATTATACTCTTATAGTATAACTTTTTAATATCCAAATTTTTAGCAAAAATAATTAGAGTATAAATATTATTTAGAAAGGTAAAATATTTATATTAATACTATGAATTTATTTTAGATTTTTATGGAATAAATAAATTCCTTAAATGCTTCCATAATGGTGATGCAGTAATTATTAAATTAATGGGAAAATAAAATAAATGAGTTCAAAAATATTAAAATAATATAATTGGGGTACTTAAATGGGATGAAAATTCATATATAAATAAGAAATTTATAGGATATAATAAAGTAGTTAGTTATAATTTTAATCTTTGTTTTTATTTTTTTAATTAATAGTAATTAATTTTATAAAATATGACATTAATTAATTTTTCTTTATTGCTATATTTTATTAAATAATTTAAATATCATAAAAATATAAAATAAGACAATTTAGATAATAAATTTTCTAAAATATCATCCACTGTGCTTTATAGTCCATTTGGATGTCTTTTTCCCTAATATAGCTTTATTATATTTTAATATTTTAAGAAATTGATAAATTTCATCTAACCTCAATTATAAAAAGGGAACACCTTCTTTCACTTGTTTTCATCACATTAAGCCCTCTATCATGATAATAATATAAAAAAATCTATTCTCCTAATCCCAAGATATATATTAGAATTTTCTATACCACTAAAATACCAATTTCAAGTGCCATAATGAGGTTCTCATAGAGATCATATTCAAGAGGTAAAAATCCTGTTTCTCTTTTAAATAATTTCACTCTTCTAGTTTATCCTCACCCGTAATAAAAAGCTTCATCATAACTACAATATCATATATATAATTTAATTTTAGTGTATTAATATAATTTTTTTCATTAAATCTTTTCCCATATAATTTTATTCTTAAAAAGGAAAACAACTTTTATGGTAATTTGATTTGCCCCTTCGTAGATGATGAGCTTTCATTTCCCATTGTCGCATTCTTGGAAAAAATAAATTCACATATAATTATATAAAATTTACTAAATTAGTATATTAAATATTTTATCACATTATATAGTTAATATATGTTGATAATATCAATCAATAGAAAACTAGACCATGATTGTCAGAAAAACCTCTATAATAAACTGAACAATTGTTATAAATGTTTTATCAAATGTATCATCCTCATGTCAAAAATAAAAATTATATATGGGACCATATGAAAATATTCAACATAATTAATACCATATAATTTCACTTCATGAGTAATAATAAAATTATACATGAACATATTGAAATATATACATGTTACCAAACACGGAACAGTGAGACAAACACTCCTGGGCCGTTGAAATTGATCTATATAGCTCATCAAAATCGACATAAAATAACTTAATAAAATTATAATAAATAAAATAAATGTATAATTTGTTATTAATTGAATATTTAATTATTCTAATTTTTCTATCTAGGATGTTAAGTGGATGTTTAGAACACATTCATACATAAACTAAGGGACTCTTCAACTAAACAACCATATTTTTAATGGTTTAATGATTTATCTTAATATTCCATGTAATTGTTAATAAATTTGTTTTTATGAATGTATTTATATTTATATTAATTTCTAAAAGTTTTAACTTTATAATTTACATTATTTTTTTCACAATGGGGTATTTTTAATGTTTTATGCAAGGGACTATCCTTTAAAAGTCATCTTTAATGTCTCTTTTTACAAAATTTTATAAGAATGATTTTTATGGAATGATAAGATTTTCCCTCATTTATGATGAATTAATGTATGAATTTATTTATTAAAATATTACACATTTATTATTACAGAAAATTATTTCCTTTATATTTGTGCATTATTCCTTTAAAATAAGTGATTTTTCTCAAAGACTGTTTTTTATGATACAAGTGTTTATATTTATAGATTTTGTTATGGTTCAGCAGAATTTTTTTAATGATGGGTGGTTCCATTATTAAAAAATATTTGTGGTTCCATTATATCCCTCCAATTAATTGGTTACATTGGAAGTTGTCTATAATGGTTTTTCCAAGTGTATCTTTGATAGTTACATCGAACTATATCCAAAGGGTTATTTTATGGTATCTGTGAGGGTTACAATTCATATGGTAGTTGCACGAGTTATAATTATAATTAAGTATGATAATAAAATTATATACCATGTTAAATAAAAGGTTTTTTATTATTTATATTTTTTATGGTGATCTCATGTTTTCACAATGTTAGTATATGTTACTTTTAAGGGTGAGAAATATATACTTGTTAAAATGATTTAATGTGTTTATAATTATTCATGGTCAAATTGATTATTTCCTTCCTTTTATGTAAATTATTGATATTTCTGTTCTCATACCATTTTTTAGAATGTTTTTCATAGGATTCCTAATAAGAGAAATGTACTATTAAATTTCTAGTACTAATGAATCTAATTTGTTATTTTGTGATTATTTTTTATACTCTAATTTTATGTGTGGTATTTTACTAATCCTATAGAACCTATACCAAAAAATGTACTCAATTGTATAATGTACTATTTGTTATTAAATTAATTGTTAATAAAAAATACACATTTTTTGAAATGAATTCGGATGTTCGGGTTTGGGCCTTTATAGTAAACTGTCTATATCCATATCATAAATTAAGGATGGGGTTTGCTATTCTTGAACAAAACTTCTCCCTAATTTCAATTTAAAATAAAACAATAAATATTTACAATAATTAACATAACTACTTTGATATATATATATTATTAAATCATATCCTCCCACTACTCCAATCTAACATCACATAGTGTGGATGGAGGTATGTATCATCAAAAAGGGCTAAAGTGTAAATGGAAACCCATAAGAAGCACTAGTATAAAAATGATTTTAATGTCATCATTTTACTATTAAAATTTAAATTGTAATGATAAAAGTACTGTAGAAAGTATTTTTAAATCATTTATTTAATTATAGATATTAAAATAAAAATTTAATGTATGTACATAAAAATCTGACATTAAAATTCCTCATAGAAAACATATATCTTTTTTATCAGGAACCAATGTTATAATAACATTTCTGTTTGGTTTTTCAAAACACCAACATTAATAGTATTTGAAATTTTTATTTCACTTCCTGTGATTCAATTTGAATGGTATTGGATAAAAAATGGATAGATGCATCAAATGTTATGGGTATTTTAAGTTGAACATCTCTAAGGGAATTCATAGAGAAGTACAACATTAAGTGGTCTTATATTTTGATCTAAAACTCCATTTGAGCCCCATGACCAGTCAAATAAAAGCTGAGGAAATGATGAAAAACATTTCCAAAATTTTTAACATCGGAATAATGAATAATGTAATGTAAAATTATCTTTAAATGTTGTTTCCTTAAAAACTAATGTTAAAATCCCTCATATTATATTTCTAACGTTTATTTTTTCTATTAATTAACTTTAAAAGTAATTGTACATGTTGGTTTTCAAAAAATAGAAGCTAATAATTTTTTAAAAGTTGAATTTAATTTCAATAGGATATATTTTAGTGATTTTAGAGCAAAAATAGACTTACAATTCAAAATTTATTGATGTTGGATGTTGAAAATATCTAAACAAAGTCTTAGACACTTCTAACTTCTAACAGCCATAAAATTTTATTCATTACTCTATTAGAGCTCCACGCCATATAAAATTTAATCATGTTGAATTAACTACAACTTGGTAAAAAATAATAATTTTTTGTAAAATACATGGAAAATTACATTTAAGATCAGTTCGTGAAAAAAAAACTGAGTTTGAAAGCTAGTTTTTTTACATTAGTTATCATAAATCCAATGTGAAATTCTAGTTTTAACATATTTTATCAGAAAAATGACATTAAAAACGAAATTTTAATAGAAATTTTTAACATAACCAATACTAAAAAGTATCTTCTAATGATATTTATCATAAAACTGATGTGAACTTCAATATTTAATATTCTTCTAACATAGAATTCCAATTTTTTTACATCATGTCAATGAAATTTTCAATTTATGTCTAAAATTTATACTATGATGTTTTATTTTACCATTTCAATTTTATTTTTTCACTCCCCCATATATTAATTTCATGATCTTGTCTTTTGATCATTATCATTCCACTAAATCAACTCATTTTATCTTTTTCATCAATCCACCTACTGTTCTTTTGATGATATCATCATGGTATTTGTATTTATTTTTACAAGACATATTTTTTATGATCATTTTTCATAATTTATATACCTAGATATGACTACTTTTTCTTATATTGAATAGTTCTACTTTATATCATAGTATAACGACAAATCTTCCTTTATATTATAAAACTCTTTCTAATATATTGCTTTGATTTCCCCATGATATATTGCTATAGAAGAAAAATATATCCACTAAGACATCATGAAAATTGAAAATTATGTAAATGATTTATATTTTATTTCTATATTTCATATGGTTTATATGATATATTGTTGTTTATTGATCTTTTTATTCATGGATGGATTAATAAACATTTTAATAAAAAAAATTGATTATTATCATTGTATAAATAAATGATCCAAACTTATTTTAACTATATAAGTGTAAAATCATTATTTTATCATGTGCATAAATATTTGTTCTTGTGGATTCTGAAAATGATAAATGTGTAATGTTTTTATCCCAATTATGTTAAATACCATATGGGGGGGGGGTGAATTGGGGTATGACAGATTATAGAAAATACCCGTTTGGGATCATGTTTCATTAGTAAACATAACACTATTATCTCTATTAGTTATAAAAATGTATGAACAAAATTGAAATCATCCACAAGACATAATAATTTTACTTCAACCTCAATAATCTAGGCCCAAGGAGAAAACAATGACAATGCATTGATGTACCAAATCTACTAAGTATCACATCCAAATTACATATTAGGTGCAAGATAACTTTTATACCTCATCACACTACCTTTACATGGTTTTGGGTCTCTTTACTACTTTCCTGAGGTTCACTCCTCGAGTTTCTTTCTCTAGCTGAATGTTGGTGGAATGGATCTCCTTCTTCATCTTCATTTTATTACTGCTCTTAGAAGGGATTAAAACAGGGTTTATGGACATGTAATTCCCTTCATTATCACTAATTAATACATCCTCAGTTGTAGATCTATGCTCTATTAACATACTACAATCATCCAATTGATGAATGCCACCATACCATAGATTTATTGGTAAATATTTTTCTAAATAAATTTATGATGATCACTACCTTTGTGATGCTCACATCCTTCATAAAGGTCACTTATCCTTTATGAATCACTATACATTCATGATACCCACAACCTACATGAATCTCACATATTTCAATATGGTAACTTATCCTTAATTATTATCCCAACAATTAGTCACATTTTTATATCCTTTACTAACTCTTCATCATTCGTAATGCTCATGATTTTCAGTTGGATTTTATCGCCTTCATGAACTACCATTGTGAAATGTTTCAAAAAAACCACCTTCACAAACCACATTCCTAAATCTAGATCCTTAAGATCATAATTAAGTATCACTACATTTTTTAAGGTTGTAGAGAACTATTTTTAGGTGTTTCCACTTATATGAGAAGATTCCAGCCACTTCATCACCATTTCGTGATGCTCACTCGTTCCATTCACCGTGATATTTGTCTTGTGATTCTCTACAAAAATTATTCATTTTCAATTAACTTTTTAATTATAGAGATCACCATAAAACATTTTTCAATAAGCACAATCATTATACAAAATTACTGAAATGTTACCTTGATGTATTTTTGATCAAAAATATCCTTCTTTTGGTTTACTAACAACTCATACCAATTTGATGCCTCATTGAATATTCGTCTATATTCTACCAACATTCTATTCTTGTTATTCAGATAGAAATAATGGATTTACTCAGAACACACTCTAATCCCACATAAGCCATGAATTACATTAGAAAAAAAAATAGTATAATGAAATTTCCATCAATGAATCACTTCATTCCAAAACCTCTTATATTGTTTTATCATGAACATCGAAGGTATGATATATATTTATAGATAACTTTCTTCATCATCATAATTAAATCCCCCCCCCACATTTCTCCCCCTATCAACTTTTCCCCTATCTTGATTGAGTTGTTTTCTCCCCTTTGTCAGAGGGGGTCCCAAATCCACAATTTTTCTTATTCGGGGAGAAGGTTGAGCTCCTAAAACCAATAGATTATTTTTTATTTATTAATTTGGTAATTACTTTGTCCGAATTTCTTCAACCTGTTGTTTTATAGTCACACACTCCAACATCACTATAAGAAACTGGTTCTTATCTCTGAGGTACGAGCTTCTTCTTTTCTCTTTTCCTCAAGTGTTTTTAATAAAATATGGAAAATGGGGAAAAATCCTAAATTTTGGAAGTACACGCCATGTACTTTTTCCATATGCCGTGTACTTTTGGCCGTGTAGGGATGAGTACATGGGGCGTGTAGCCATGTCAGCAACGAAGGGTGTAGGAACTGACTACACGCCGTGTAGTGGTCCTTTACACGCAGTGTAGTCAGTCGGCATGCCAAAATAGTAAGGCGGTGGAGCAGCTGAAAGCTGGAAGACAGTACACGCCGTGTACTAAGAAGTACATGCCATGTACTCATGTTGACGGGTGAACAGTATGGCGGTGCTGCCAGAGGAACAGTTAAATGAAGGAAGTACACACCGTGTACTTTGTTTTTTTTCTTAAATCGGGCAGTAGCCTCCCCTGTTCACAGGGAAGGCTTAGAACCGGAGGAAGGAGCGGGAGTGGACGGTCAGACCTTTGGAGATCCACCGATCGAGCGTCTGGAATCTGATTCCATCTCAGACGATCTCGTTGGAACAACGCGGGTAAGCCCTCTCTTCTCCTAGCATGTTGCTTAACAATTCTTCTCCTAATAGGAGTTATTTGAGGTTAAAAGAGTTTTTTTCTTCTTCAAATATATGTCATTCTTGGGCGTTTCTAGAGACGACGTTCGGGTATACCGCTCGTTGGCGTATAAGGTAGGTGGCTTAGTGTTAATTCTTCCAACTTCCATGTGTTTTGTGCGTTTTTCTACCACCAACCATGTTAGGGTGTCATGTGGCTGAGGTCATTTCTATACTAAAAACCTAGAATTGATTAGGTATTTAATTTTGTTATTAAAATGCTGGTTGGGATCGTTGCTTGGATCCGGAACCACCCTGGGGGTGTATTTTACTATTTAGTCATTTGGCGAGGATACCCGAGGGTATGCCTTTAAAGTAGTAGTTGTAGAATTTCCTCGAGAATAATTGCTTGTTTACTGCATTTTTAAATGTTGGGCATGGCCCAGTTACCTGTTACCCTGAGGGCAGTGTTGTGATTATCCTGTGGGCGTTGTACTACCTAGCCTATGGGAAATTTCTTCCGTGCCTGTCGGAAGATGATTCTGTGCCTATGGGCAAAACTTTTTACACCTGTGAGCAATATCCGTGTGCCTGTGGGAAAATTCCTGTGTTGGTTTCTCTTTACCCGAGGGTGGGAGTTTACGTGTCTGTGGACAATTGGCTGTTTACTTAGAATATTCACTATGGTGGTATTTTAAAATAAATGCTTAAAAATAATATTAATATGTCAATATAACTGGTTGGGTTAGTTACTTTTCAGTACTGCTTACTTTATTTCATTTTACTATTGCACACTGTCGTTGCATGCTTACACGCAGTTGGGCACGGGCCTTTGGTGGGTGCCTACGGAGATATATTTCTCACACCCTGTTTGGGTCACGCTTTTCAGCCCAAATAGATTACGTTTCTACAGGTGTGGATAGGGGCAAGAGTCCCTATACAGGTACTTGACTGTTGCTGAGAAGTAGGAGGGCATGGGACCGAGCCTAGGCTCGCGATACCACTGCCAGATGTTTTGCTTTGTTTTGCTGTACTCTGCTTTTGGTTTTATTTTATTAATGTATAACATGTTCTAGATATTTTCTTAGAACTTGAGACATGTAGAATCATTATTTATATACTGTTGGTTATATCCACTGTTGTTGATTATTTCAGTTGTGTATGGGTTACTGCTTCCGCTGTTTGATGTATGTTTTATTCTGTATTCCGCTGTGCTACACTTTGACAAATGAGGGCATAGTTTCCCAACTATCAGACCTGGGCCCTCGCTGCTAGTCGGCAGCCTCCGGCGTTTGGGGAAATGCGTTTGAGGTCACATGGCGAACCGGGTTCGGGGAACCCATTGTGTGGCACCCGAGTTCGGGACGTTACAATGTGGTATCAAAGGGTTTCTTTTCTTTGACTTACTATCTGGAGCCTTAGTCCGGGATAGGACGAACGGTAGTTGGTAATAAGCTGTGCCCAGGCGTAGCTAACCCGTGTAAAGGGAAAAACCAATTTACCTCGTATTTCAATTTTACTGATTTTTCAAATTACAGTTGACTTGATTTCACCGTTGGGTGACGCACTTGTGATTGTGCTGTGATATTTTATCTGTGGGTTATATTTAGTTGCAACCCGATGAGATGAGGGTATTCCATCTCATGCATCATATAGGCACATGCTAGATATCACATTCTATGCATAGTTTCAATGCTATGTAGGTGCATTAGAAATTGCATGTTGTTGTGATAGTTGTTGTGCTAGAAAAACATGTTGTTGTGATAACTGCTTTGATAAATACCTGCTATTTGATAGGGTATTATTATGTGAGCCTGTTTATAGAATGGATGCCAAACTTTGGTTTTTGGGGAGTATGGGCCCCCATTGACTAGAATTTGGTGGATCATTGACTGTTTATTAGTTATAACACAGAAAAGATGTCAAACTTTGATTCATGGGGAGTATGGACCCTCATGGGTAACAATTTGACACTTAGGTGTTGGTTTTCAATATTTTCTGGGTTCCGGGGAAGTTTTGGAGGCACATTGTCCGAAAACCCAGTATACATGCCGTGTAGTATTTTAAAAACCCTATGTATGACCTTCTATTCGGGAAGAAAAATGAACTTTAAGTACACGCCGTGTACTCTGAGTATACGCCGTGTAGTCTCTTCCCGTGTCACAAAACGTGTGGGTAGCGACACGGGGTAGGGAAGAGCTTGGTTAAAACACGCCGTGTACCAGCTATACACGTCGTGTAGTATAGACCCAGAGTCCAGCCATGTAACTAACAACATGGGTCAGTGAACTCCTTACAGAAAACGCCGTGTCAATGATGGAAACACCGTGTAGTGTGACCTGGGGACTCGGCAGTGTAACTAAAAACATGGATCGATGTCACAATTCCTTGAACACGCCATGTACCTTTGGGACATGCCGTGTAGTCTTGTCTAAGGACAGACCGTGTGGACTTAGCTGTGTGGATGGGAAACAGGGTGGTGTACACACCGTGTGCGGGTGTAACACGCCGTGTAGTATCAAGCCGAGTAGTCGGCCGTGTCACATACGACATGGGAAATTGGAAAATAACACTATACACGCCGTGTAGATATTATACACGCCGTGTAGTTTTTGTTCAATGGGAGCCGTGTGGCTTAGCCGTGTTGAAGGACCCGGGCAAGGGAAGGGAAGTCAAGTACACGCCGTGTAGTCATTATACACGCCGTGTAGTCTTGTTTTGAAAATTTTGAAATGACTTCTTCCTCTTGATTCCATTTTGGTTTCTTTATTTCAGTCTAAATAATATATCATATAAGGCATTCTTTTGAACTTGTAGAGTCATGCCGCCGAGACGACCGTGCGTTGTTCGCCAGGAGAGCGGTGATGACTATACTGCAGAGATGGTGGTCCATGGGCTACCAGTGGATCCTCTAGCAGAGCCAGATGCAGCGCCAACTATTATATAGGACACTGGCGTGGAGGCACAGTTTCATGAAGGCTTTATGCGGTTCATATAGACCTTTCAGGGAACACCTCCGGCTGCCACATCTATGGCTGAGCTTATACGTATCTTCCAGCAACAGCATCCACCTACGTTTTTAGGGGATGTCAGACCACAGGCTGCGGAGTCTTGGCTAGGGTTGATTCATACTATTTTCGAGCATCTTGAGATGCCTTTAGGGTGGAGGTTCAAGCTCGCGACATATATGCTGCGTGATTCTGCCAAGAGGTGGTGGGATGTTACCACCCAGTTAGAGCATCACAGGGACATGGAGTGGGAATACTTTTAGACAGTTTTCTATGATTTCTTCTTCCCAGAGACGATTAGGGAAAATAGAGCTCGAGAGTTCATGAATCTGTAGTAGGGAGCTATGTCAGTGATGGACTATTCTACTCATTTTACGGAGCTTCAACTCTTTGCACCCGTGCTGGTGGGTGATGAGAAATTGAGAGCCAGACGTTTTGAGGATGGTCTTCGTTATGACATCCAAGCACTACTGAATGTCTTCAGGTTTCTTACTGCACATGCTATTGTGAACCAGGATCTGATCATAGAGGGGAACCTTCTAGAATCTACTGGTGTGGGCAAGGGAGGTTCAACACCAGTTACTGGTACTTTTTCTGTTGGCAATAGGAAGAGACATGCGAACTTCTCTCAGGGAGACAGTACCAGTCATAAGAATGCTTTAGGTGGTCAGGTTATGTACTACCAGTGTGGTAAAGAGGGGCACAAGAGGCCACAGTGTCCACGAGACCCAGTGGAGTGCCAATCTTACGGCAGGATGGGTCATCTGTAGCACTTTTGCAGGTCATTTCCACCGATGGCTAGTGAGAGGGGTTCTGTGCAGACTCTGTGAGCGGGATCAGGACCAGTGCTTCTTACCAGTTCAGAAACTGCAATACATCAGGGCGTCCATGCCGAGATGGTGGTCGTGGCTGAGGTAGCCAGACACCAGGACCTTAGAGGTAGTAGGGCGGGACAGCTCAGGGTAGCCAGGCTGTGTCGCAGGGCCGTGACACTGGGAAGACATATGCAGTGCAACAGACCCAGCAGGAGAAAGATCCCGAACCTTCTATAGTCAGAGATACTATTTTAGTATCTTCTATCTTATATTCAGTACTTTTTTATACGGGTGCTATGCATAGTTTTATATCTGTACCCATTGTGGAGGGCCTTGGGCACTGTGTTTCTTCATCTTCTGATATTATGACGCTAGACACTCCATTGGGTACTAGAACGGCTAGTGTGCGTCAGTGCAAGGAGTTCCCCCTTCAGGTTGGTGGGTGTCACTTACTTTGGGACCTCTATGTCCTAGAGATGACGAGCTATGAAGAAATTCTCTGGATGGACTGGCTAGTTCCCTTCCGAGCCTTTGTAGACTGCTATCGTCATAGGGTGAGTTTCATGTCACCAAAGGGCAGAGAGTTTTTATAAAAGGGAGAATGGGATGTTCAAGAGAGTCGAGCAGGACCAGGGCATCGTGGGTGAGGTGGAGTCATATCCCAGATTGCGAGCTTATATCTGGATGATCAGGGGACTTGTCAGGAATATTTCCCTCAAGTTGTTTATGATTTCAGGGATGTCTTCCTAGACGACTTTTTGGGTTTACCTTTGGAGCGAGAGGTGGATTTCTCCATTGATCTTGTGCCAGGAGCAGCACCAGTGTCCATTCCTCCATATAGGATGGCTACACCTGAGTTTTAGGAGCTCAAGAGGCTGTTGGAGGAGTTGTAGATAAAGGGCTTTATCCGACCCAGTACTTCTCCTTGGGGTTCTCCAGTACTTTTTGCGAAGAAGGTGGATAGTACCCTCAGACTTTACGTAGATTATCGGAAGCTGAACCAGTTGACGGTTAAGAAGTGATATCCCTTACTGAGGATTGATGATATTTTTGATCAGATTCATGGAGCACGAGTGTTCTCAAAGATTGAATTGAGATCATGATATCATCAGCTGTGCGTGAGACCATCTGATATACCTCTCACGACTTTCAGGAGTAGGTATGGTCTATATGAGTATACGGTTATGCCGTCCAGACTCACGAATGCGCCAGCAGTTTTAATGGCTCTGATGAATCACGTGTTCCATCCGTATCTTGATTCTTTTGTTGTAGTGTTTGTGGACGACATCTTGGTGTACTCTCACACTTGACACGACCATGCCACCCATCTTGAGATCGTATTGAGTACACTGAGGGAGTATCGACTATATGCTAAGCTCTCAAAGTTACACTTTTGGATGGACCAGATTCACTTCCTAGGTCATATCATATCTGAGGTAGGAGTTTCAGTAGAACCAGAGAAGGTGAGAGCAGTGGTTTACTAGGAGAATCCTAAGAACATGTTCAAGATACAGAGTTTCTTAGGGCTGGCTGGTTACTACAGACGTTTCATACAGTACTTCTCCATCTTAGCAGCACCGTTGACAGGTCTGACTAAGAAAAGTGTGAAGTTCGTCTGGTCGGAAGCTTGTGAGATAGATTTTCAAGACCTGAAGGGAATATTGACATCAACACTGATCCTGATACTCCTAGAGCCGGGGAAGATCTATATAGTTTATTTTGATGCATCAGGTATTGGGCTGGGAGCAGTGTTGATGCAGGGCGACCGAGTTGTTGCGTACGGGTCTCGGCAGTTGAGGCCACATGGGAGGAATTACCCGACACATGATCTCGAGTTAGCTTCAGTTGTACATGAATTGCGATGTTGGATACATTATCTATTAGGGGAGCATTTTGGGGGTTTTACCAAACACAAAAGCCTCAAGTATATCTTTACTCAGCATGAATTGAATCTAAGGGAGAGGAGGTGGGTTGTATACCTACATTCCTTCGATTTTGAGCTTTCCTATACACCTGGTAAAGGTAATGCAGTAGCTGATGCACTGAGCAGGAAGACTCAGATACAGGTAGTGCAGGAGGCCAGTGGTGAGTGGAAGATCATGGCCTTGTTCTCTAAGATGCATCTGGAGGTGCATGATAGTCCGGGACACATTTATCTCTCATCTTTAACTTTTAATTACACCCTCCTGGATAGAGTAAGGATGAGACAAATATTTTATCTAGAAGGCCTAGTTCTATCGGAGTCGGTGGCAGGTGAGCACCCTTCTCCTGGTTTGACGATAGGCGATGATGAGGTTTTGCATTTCCATGGACGAGTATGGGTTCCAGGGGATATAGGCGACGAGATGATGCGAGAGTTTCATGATTCAGCATGGGAAATTCATCTCAGGGTTACCAAGACGTACCATGACTTGAGACGTCGGTACTGGTGACCTGGTATGAAGAGAGATGTAGCTGGTTTTGTTACGAGGTTTTCCACCTATTAGTAGGTGAATGTAGAGCATCAGAGACCAGCTGGGCTGTTATAGCAGTTACCAATTCAGGAGTGAAAATGGGATGATGTCGCAATGGATTTCATGACTCGATTGCCGAGGTCACCTCGTGGCAATGATGTCGTGTGGGTTGTTGTGGACAGATTCACGAAGGTAGCCCACTTCTTTCCGATCAAGGAGACCTTCAGTGTTGACGAGCTTGAAAGGTTGTATATCCGAGAGATTGTACGCCTTCATGGGGTCCCTCGTTCTATCGTTTCTGATAGGGATGCCTGCTTCACGTATCATTTCTGGATGAGTTTTCAGAGGGAACTGGGTACACAGGTGCTTTTGAGCACAACCTACCACCCTCAAACCGATGGCTAGTTAGAGCATACGATATAGGTGTTAGAGGATATGCTGCGTGCATGTGTCCTAGAATTTGTGGGATTTTGGGAGAAGCATATACCCTTAGTCGAGTTTGCCTATAAAAATAGCTTCTAGGTGACTATTGAGATGGAACCATACGACGCTTTATACGGTAGGCCATTCCGTTCACCCTTGTGTTGGATAGAGGCAGTTGAGGCAGATTTACTGGGGCCACAACTCATGTAGGAGACTTCTGCGCAGGTCCAGTTGATTCAGAAGTGGATGGCTGCCGTAAAGTCTCATCAGAAGTGTTATGTTGATCGCCGCAGATTACCTTTGGAGTTCGTGGTTAGGGATCAGGTTTTTCTACGTGTTTCACCGAGGTTGGGACACAAGTGGATCAGGAGACAAGGTAAACGTTTACCGCGGTATGTGGGACCATTTGAGATTCTAGAGAGAGTCAGGTTGGTTGCTTATCGGTTGCGGTTACTATAGTGGTTCCAAGCCATGCATGACGTCTTCCACGTATCTCAGTTGTGTCGCTATCATTCAAACCCATCTCACGTCTTTCAGCCCGAGGAGGATGAGGTGGAGGCAGATGTGTCCTTTGAGTAGCATCTGATTCGTATCGTTGACAGGAGCATGAAGGTTCTCTGAGGCTAGTCAGTTCCTCTCGTACGGGTGCTATGGCAACATGGATGAGTGAAGGATGAGACCTGGGAGTGGGAGGCCGACGTACGTGCTCAGTGGCCGGAGTTGTTCACGACTATAACTTCTCCACCCTTGGAAGGGAAATTCAGGGACGAATTTCTTTAAGGGGGGAAGTTTGTAAGAACCCGGTTCTTATCTCTGAGGTACGAGCTTCTTATTTTCTCTTTTCCTCAAGTGTTTTTAATAAAATATATAAAATGGGGAAAAATCCTAAATTTTGGAAGTACACGCCGTGTACGTTTTCCACAGGATGTGTGCCTATGGTCGTGTAGGGATGAGCACACGGGGTGTGTAGCCATGTCGGCGAAGAAGGGTGTAGGAACTGACTAGATGCCATGTAGTGGTCCTTTACACACCATGTAGTCAGTCAGTGAGCCAAAATAGTAAGGCGGTGGAGCAGCCGCTAGTTGGGTGATAATACACGTCGTGTACTCAGGAGTACATATCGTGTACTCATGTCGACAGGTAAACAGTATGGCAGTGCCACCAGAGGAACAGTTAGATGAAGGAAGTACAGACCGTGTACTTGGAAGTACACGCTGTGTACTTTGTTTTTGTTTCCTTAAATCAGGCAGTAGCCTCCCCTGTTCATAGGGAAGGCTTAGAACTGGAGGAAGGAGCGGGAGTGGACATCCGGACCTTTGGAGATCCACCGATCGAGCGTCTCGAATCTGATTCCACCTCGGATGATCTCATTAGAACCGCGCGGGTAAGCCCTCTCTTCTCCTAGTGTGTTTCATACCAATAATTCTCCTAACGGGAGTTATTTAAGGTTAAGTGGGTTTTGTTCTTCTTCAAATCAACGTCTTTCATTGGCGTTTCTGGAGTTGACGTTCAGGTATACCGCTCGTTGGGAAATAAGGTAGGTGGCTTAGTGTTAATTCTTCCAACTGCCATGTGTTTTGTGCGTTTTTCTACCACGAAACATGTTGGGGTGTCGTGTGGCTGAGGTCATTGCTATAATAAACACCTAGAATTGATTAAGTATTTTATTTTGTTATTAAAATGCTGGTTGGGATCGTTGCATGGATCCGGAACCACCCCGGGGGTGTGTTTCACTGTTTAGCCGTTTGGATAGGATACCCGAGGGTATGCCTTTAAAGTAGTAATTGTAGAATTGTCTCAAGAGGAATTTCTTTTTTACTGCATTTTTACATGTTGGGCATGGCCCAGTTACCTATTAGCCTGAGGGAAGTTTTGTGATTATCCTGTGGGTGTTGTAATACCTAGCCTGTCGGAAATTTCTTCCTTGCTTGTGGGAAGATGATTATGTGTTTGTGGGTGACACTATTTACACCTGTGAGCAATATCCGTGTTCTTGTGGGCAAATTTCTGTGTTGGTTTCTCTTTACCTGAGGGTGGGAGTTTACGTGTCTATGGAAAATTGGCTGTTTACTTAGAATATTCACAATGGTGGTATTTTAAATTAAATGATTAATAAGAATATTAAAATGGCAATATAAATGGTTGAGTTAGTTACTTTTCAGTACTACTTACTTTATTGCATTTTACTATTGCACACTGTCGTTGCATGCTTACACGTAGTTGGGCACGAGCCTTTGGTGGGTGCCTACTGAGATATATTTCTCACACCCTGTTTGGGTCACACTTTTTGGCCCAAACAGATTATGTTTCTATAGGTGTGGATAGGGGTAAGAGTCCCTAAACAGGTTCTTGACTATTGCTGAGGAGTAGGAGGGCATGGGACCGAGCCTAGGCTCACGATGCTGCTGCCAGCTGTTTTAAATTTTTTTTGCTGTACTCTGCTTTTGGTTGTATGGTATTGATGTATAACATGTTCTGGCTATTTTCATAGAACTTGAGACATATAGCATCATTATTTATATACTGTTGGTTATATCCACTGCTGTTGATTATTTCAGTTGTGTATGTTTTACTACTTCTGCTGTTTAATTTATGTTTTATTCTGTATTCCGCTGCGCTACACTTTGAAAAATGAGGACATAGATTCCCCACTATCAGACCTGGGCCCTCGTTGCTATTTAGGAGCCTCTAGAATTTGGGGAAATTCTCTTTAGGTCACGTGGCGAATCGGGTTTGCGGCACCCATTGCGTGGCACCCAGGTCCGGGACGTTACAATCACAAGACCTTATTCCCCCTTTTTCATTAGAAAATGATACTTGATTTCAATTTTATTTTTCCTTGAGAAATAGATGAGATTTTTTCTATGATTTATAGAAAAATAATTATCACAATGGATTTCGATCAGAGACTTCACGTCTACTCACATATCATTAAGAAACTGCTTCATCCACAATTACACTTCTCAAGCTTGAGTGGCCACAATATATTCTGCTTCTATAATGTTCTATGAAGGAAAATCTATTTGAATTATTATTGAATAAATACACAATATAAAAATATATAATGTACATCCCAGAATTAATTTTCCCACATCTATTAATCCAAACCAATATACATCTGTAAAGAAAAATAACTCATGCTGAGATTTTTTATTGTACAACAAGCTGAAATCCAGCATTCCCTTAATATATCAAATTATTTATTTCACTGAAATCACGTGGATTTAGTTGGGATTACAATGATATCATGTAGGTTGTCATGTAGGAAAAATAGTATCAGGTATTTTCACAGTAAAGTACGATAGAATACCAATGATTTTCATGTATTCTAGGACATTAACTGAATTTCTTTCAACATCTCGTGATAGTTTCAGTCGAGTATCCACAAAATTCATCATCTCCTTTCAATTATCCATTCTAAATTTTCTCAAAAAATCATTATAATATTCATATTTCAAAATGAATGTGTTATTTTTTTTATGTCACTTATAAACCAAGGAAGATTATCATTTTACCCATCATGGACATTTTAAATTCACATTTCATGAATTTTTAAAATTAAGAGCACTATACTTCATCTTGTCAACCAATTATTATGTCATCAACATATAATGGCACAATAATCCATTGATTATGGTCAATGTAGACATAGATATTGTAATGAACTCATCCATGATGAAAACCGACCTTCTTCAAAAACTACACTAACTTTGAATACTATGCCCTTTGTTAATTCTTTAACCCATATAGTAACTTATTCAACTATAAAACTCTATTCTCGTCATAATTAGTGATAAATCCATCAGAATTATCAATATAAACATGAACTTATAGAAACCCATTCAAAAATGATAACTTGACATCCATATGGAAAACTTTGAACTTTTACGACACTATTATAGACAAGAATAATATGATATTATCTTGCCTTAAAATAGATGTAAATTTTCATCAACATTGATACCCTCTATCGGGGGCACACTTTTCACAATATTAGTGCATTTTTTGAATAAGTGATCCATATTCATTTATATTATTGTGAAAGGCCCATTTAGAACTAATGGAATTCATATATATTGGGCATGAAAAATCTCCAATTTCATGTTCTTCCCAATATGGGCAACCTCTTCGACCATATCCATGACCCAATTTTCATCTCCATATACTTCATCAAAACATTTAGGCTCTATATGGGAATATAATGGCACTTTCAATAGAGTATTCATCAATCTTCTCTGTACTGTTTTGTATGATCGTTGATTATGTTATGTCTATCAATTTTATCTCTTCTATTTGATCTTTGTGTATATTCTTGTTTGTGCTCATGCTTCATGATATCTGAATCTTCATCTGAATTATCCTCTAGAATGGGAACATCCCATGATCTTCTTATCTCTTCATAACTATCCTCCTAAGATTGATCATGTATTTTCTCAAGATTCTTCTCATTCCCTACTATTGTCACATTATATATTTTAACTACTTTTACCATTCTCTTACTAATTAATTTATATTACTTTTTTCTTCGATTATCCATGAAATATCCCTTCATCTCTATATGATTAAAACTTACTATGATTCTCTTTATTGATAATTAAACACATGCTTTTGAGTACTCAATAACACTTCAACATAGGCTTCATTCCATACCATAACTCATATGTTGTCCTTTATTTATTTGAACATAATAAATGTATATTTTATGTGTAGAAAGATATCATGACTGTTTTCTTCCAAAATAATATCTGGATGGAATTTCACAATGAGAATTGTTCTAGACATGTTTTTGATCTTTCTATTTCTTCTCTAAAAAACTCCCTTCTATTTTATATTTCATACAACTGAGACTTGGTTACTTATCACATGTTTCTCGATATGATCCTCTATGTCGATATGTGTGATCTTTGTTCCATTATCCATTTGGATATTCTAAATTAATTGAACCAATATATTTCCAACATACCTTTTATAAGATGTTATGAAACTGAACACCTTAGATTTGTGGGTGATGGTTGAAACCCATGACATTCTGATAAAATCATAAATGAATAGAACATAATATCTCCTCCCATGAATAGATCACTGTGAAATAGGTCCTCACACAACAATATTCACCAACTCAATAATTTTTTTTACCATTTCTCTTATTCATTATTTGGATTTTCAATGATATTTATTTGTTAATAAGCATCACACATATTAGTATTATCATGTGACAATACAGGGAGGTCTCAAGCTGCATCATATTTCACTAGATCCTCCAATTAAATTTGGAAAAAATGACCAAGACATTTATTACAAAATTTGTTTTCTTCTTCCTTGGATAGAAAACACATATCTTCTTCTCCACATACAAGGTAGAGATTCCCTTTCATACACTTTCCCTGCAAAACCAATCCATCATCATTTCCTTGACGACTAGTAATTTCATAGAAAATCTTTTGGAATCTCTTTAGGAATTTTGGCAACATCCTCACCATTTTCATCAAAATTCATAGGAAACCTCACAACAATTTGTCCAACCATTACACTCATAAATAATGAAATTAGCTTTTTCCCTTTGAACATTATTTTTCCTCCTCATAAGTTTAATGAAATTAATTCCATGACTTCATATGTCTCTTCTATATCCTACACATCTTCAATAGTTAGCTTCTTCATATACCTAAATTCCACTTCATTAGACTTCCCCTTTTTTTATAGAATCATTATCATCATTTACCAACTCATATGAAACAAGAGTAACATGCATTCTATCCAATTTCAAATAATTTTTATCTTTATACTCCAACACTAAAACTTTCAGAATCAACTAAGATGGAATTATTCTCAAGATGCACTTAACAACCATTATATCTTCAAAACATTATCTGAGACGATGCATATCTTCCAAAAAAACAACAAACCTTTCATATAATGAATCTAAAAACCCACTTGGGTGTACTATTAGATCATTATACTTGTCTCATAAAACCTACAACATTTTTTCACTTACTTTTGAGTCACCTTCATAAATATTTAGAAACTTTTACCACATGGAATGTGTTGTTTTACATAAAATATCCTACAAATAATTTTCATTGTAAATGGATCCCCTAAATCATTATATCATTTAGCATCAACATCCAATTCCATTTATAAATATGCTAATAAATCACAACTATAAATACTTGATAAACTACCATGCATCATTGCGGTAAAGAAATCCATTCCTAATGATTGGAAGTAGCATTGCATCTTATTATTCCATAATGGAAAATTATTCCCATCGAAGATCAAAATCCCTTTGTGATTGAAAAACTACATTTAACCACTTGAGAGATAAAATATATTAATAAAATTTTTCATGGATACCAATTATTATCCCAATTTGGTTTAATACCCCGAGAGGGGGTGAATTAGGGTTTGTCATATTAATACAAATTCAAATTTTGATCTTTTTTCTTCATTAAAAAAAACACTCTTCTATCCCATTATCATAGGAATGTATGAATAGAACTAAAATTATCAAAGATAAATATAAATATAATATGGTTTACCATCACTATGCTATATCAATGGAGTATAAAACATTGATGTACTGATGTAACTAATCCACTAAGAGTCACAACCAAATTACAAGGTTCGTTCTTGATTTCCTTTATACCAAGGATCACTTATATTGCAATGTTTAGGGTATTCTTACTGGTTTTCCAAGGGTCACTCCATGAGTATTTTTCCCTATCTCACTACCGATTTAAAGGATCACCTTATTCTTCTTCCTTTGCTCGCTGCTCTTGGAAGGGATTCTCACAGAGTCTATGGGAATGTAGGTACATTATTTATTACTAATGAATACATCCCCAATTACAGATAGATTCTCTCTTTATGTCTATTTTAATTGAATTGATGAATAACACTTTACCCAGGAATTAAAAGGCAATCTCTTTCTAAACACTTCCATGATACTCACACTCTTTGTGAATCTCACATAGAATTCATGAAGATCCCAACTTTCGGTCTGCTTTTTATACCCATTTGGAATACTCATACTATTGTGATTCTCATGATTTTTTGTTGGCTTTTATTTACTTCAATAACTCCACTCATTTGTAACTTTTTGGCAATAACCTCCTTCTCAAACCATCTTCTCCAATATTGATTCTTTATATATTCATTAAGTCTCACTACTTTTTGAATGGTGTAGAGTCCTACTTAAATGTGTTTCCACTAATTCCAAAAGACTCCAACCACATCATCTCCATTTCCTGATGCAGCCTCATTTCATTCACGATGTTCCTTATCTTGTGATGATTCATAAAAATTATATTTTTTCAAAGCGCCTCATAATCACAGAGGTCACCTTCAAATTTTTCACACCATAATGAATCACCATTTATAGTCCATAGTTTTCACAAATATCAATCCCTTACTATATTATTATTAGTCTTTCAGAAATCCAATTTTTATGATTCTATACATCCTCTTAATTTTGGACACCAAAAAAATTGGCAACCACTATGATACATCATCACTGTGTGTAGACAATTTCTTATATAGCTTCAAGGGTATAAATTCCATTTTCATTGATCATTGTCAACATCCCTAGTCAATAATATTTATATAACTCCACAACTGATAATGGAAAACAACATTTACAATAAAAAAACAACCAAAAAATACTATAATGTTAACTTAATGGATTTTTACTCAACACACTCCCCCATGTTTTTGTTGACAATTCTTCACAATTTGATACCTCATTAAAGCTTCTTTCGTTATTTACCACCATTTTATACATAATATTCATATAGTTATTGATGATTTACTCAACACATACTATATTCCCATATGATCCATGATCGGTGTGAGAAATAATAGTATAATTTAATGTTCATAAATTGATTAACTTATTCCAAAACCTCTCAACTGGTCTCCTCATGAACCTCATGTGTTATTATATATAACCATTGATTGTTCACATTTAGCATCATCATATTTAAAACTCACCCCCTCATTACTCTCCCTATCAGATTCTCCCCTATCTTGATTGAGGTATTTTCACTCCTTTTTTATATGGGGTCCAACATACTGACTTTTCAAGTGTGGGAAGTATACTAAACTCCCAGAGCTAGTTGATTCTTTCACCTGCTTCTTTGGGAAAGTTATTTATCATAATGTATTTATCCTGTAGTTCTATTGGCACATAATCCAACATCACAATCCGTTTCTCTACCTTATCCTTTATAACATGATAAATGATTTCAATGTTCATTTTCAATGAATGATATGATTTATAGAATTTAAATTATCACAATGTATTCTGATCAGAGACATCACTTCTCATATCATGACATAAAGCTACCACTTCATCCACAATAATTGTGTCCAAGCCTGAGTGGATATAATATATTCACCTTCTTTGATTATCAAGGAAATAAAATCATAATACTTTATTAGACAAAAAATAATCAATAAACCATGATAGAATGAAGATCCAGATGTTGATTTTCTATCTTCTTCTGATCTATCCCAATATGCATCTGTATAGACCAATAACTCATGCCGAGGTTTTTTACTGTACAACAAGATGAAATCCACCATTCCATTGATATCCTGATGTATTATTTTCACTTCAATAAAGTTTCTTTCTTTAATATTAATTTTATACTATGTGGGTTGGCATTTTAAGAAATAATATCATGTCTTTTCATTGTCAATTAAAGTAGACTACCAATGATTTTACAATATTTTGTGACATTCACTACATTACCTTAATTATCCAATGATAGTTACATCTATCTATCCATTAGATTCTTCATCTCCATTGAATCATCCATTTCATATCCTCTCAAAACGTCCTTGGGAAATTTATATTGAGAAACTAATGTTCCATTGATTCTTTATGTCACTTATAAACCTAGGAATAATATATGTTCACCCATAAATGACATTTCAAATTCCCTTTTTAGGAATTCCACAACCTGAATGCACTAAGCTTCTTCAGATCAACTAAGTATTCTGTCATCAACAAATACTAGCACCATCATGATTGGATTACATTCACATTTGACATAGATATTGTAATCAACTCCAAGAGGATAACAAAAAATCTTCTTCAAAAACTTGTCTATCCTTGAATAACATGTTGTTGCTTATTTCTTCAACCCATATAGTGCCTTTGATATCCAAAAAACATTATTCTCAACATCATGATTGATAAAACCATCTACCTTTTCAATATAATCTTCCTCTTCCAAAACCCCATTCAAAATTATAACTAGATATCCATCTTGAAAACTTTCAAATTTTTTTACACTGTTATGTCCATGAATTATCTAATTTTCTCTAGCCTTGCAATAGGTTAAAATTTTTTCATCAACATCGATACACTCAATCTTGAAGAACCCTTATCAAATTGGTCATTCTTTTTTTCGAATCATTATACCATCATCTTTCATCTTGTTGTGAAAAACCAATTTAGTTCGGATGATATTCTTATCTATTTCCCTCAAAAAAATCTCCCATGTTTGGTTCTTCGCAAATTCTCAAGATCTTTATTCATATAATTTACCATGTTTTGGAATAAATCTACTTGCTCAAATCATTTAGTCTCTACCTATGATAATAATGACGCTTGTTGTAGAGTCTTCATCCTTTTTATCTATATGGGAAATTTCTAATCACTGAATATGTTTTGTATATCAATTTTACCTCTTTTCTTCAATCATTGTGCATATACAGGTTTATGTGTATCCTTGTCAATATTTGAATCTACTTCTGAATCATCCTCTGGAACTAGAACATCCAATTTTATTCATATATCTTCATCATTATCCTACTGAGACTGATCGTGTTTTTTGTATTATTATGATCATTATATACTATAGTTACATAATGTATTTCAACTACCTTTCCTACCATCTTATTGAAGAATTTATATGCATTGATTTTCTCTTGGTATCCTTGAAATATTTGTTCATCACCACAGGATTCAAACATTGTGATCTACTAATTATTTAGAATAAAACACTTACTTCTTGAAGTCTCAAAATTACTTCAATGATAGCTTGTTTCCATACCATAAATCATACGAAGTCCTCCATTCTTTTGGACATTATAAATCACTATTTCATGTGTAGACTAATATTATCAAAGCTTCATTCCAAAACTTCTTTGAAAGGTATATCACAATATTAAATTTTATATCCATGTTTTTGATATTTCTATTTCTTCTCTCAACTACTCTGTTATGTTGTGGAGTTCATACTATTAACACATGGTGCCTTATCCCATTTTCCTGAGATAATCCTCCACTTTGATATTTTTAAATTTGTTCTATTATCAATTTGAATCTTCAATTTTCATTGAACTAGCATCGTTTCAACTTCCCTTACATAAGTTTTTAAGGAACTGAACACATCATATTTGGGGGGTCATGATTTAAACCAATATCATTCTACTAAAATCATCAATTAATAGATCATAAGATCTCCTCTAATCAATATCTCTTAATGAAATAGTTTGAAACACATCAATATGCACCTACTTGTAAGAACCCGAATCTTCGTTTCAGGTATGCCTTTCTTTTTTCTGGAGTTTTTGAGAAAAATAAAGATTCTAGAAATTTTTGAAGTACACGTCGTGTACTTCCTGAGTACATGGAGTGTACTCTTTTTACGCTAAAAGCCGTGTGTTGGCCGTGTCCGGGCCACACACATGGTGTGTAGGGGTGACATAGAGTCCGATTTTGGAAGACTATAAAAGGACCTAATACATTTCGTGTACTCTAAAAGTACAAACTGTGTATTTTTTTTAGCTAAACGGACCGAGGTCATGCCTGACACACAAAAACATCTTCTTCTAGGTTCCATTCGTCCAAGAGTGCTGAGGATCCGTGAATCTTTGACGATCTCCTGCCTCTCTGTCCATTCTCTGATTTGATCACGGTCGATTTCATTGGAATCAAAGTGTTGAGTTCTTCCTTCTTCTTGAGCCTTATTTTCCAATTCCTCCTCCTTCTCAAGATATCGTGGTTTATGTGTTTCAGACTTTTTCTCATATCTACGACATTATAAGGAGAATCTGTCGTCGTTGTTCACGTATATTGATCTACTAGGATCGAGGGAGGTGGTTTGTGCCTTTCTGTAGAAAGTCTTTGAGTATTTATGAACAAATTCCACCAATACCCTTAAACGGGGTATTGCCTATTTCATGTTTTTCCCTATTATTTTCCTTCTTTTCTTGATTACGTACGTAGAGGTAATTGCTTGTGAAATTTGATAACTTATACAGTGTTCATGTTCTTTTCCTTGCATGTTTTTCTTATCAGGCATTTTCCAGTTTCCATGCCTTGTTGTAGGATAGTGGAACTATTATACTGTTATGCTGTTGTGACTTATAATGATAGAGAAGTAGTTATTGAGGTTTAATTGGGCGATACACGTGCGCTGAGTATGTTAATTTCACACAGGACTATGAAAACCTAGTATAGTAGACCATATTATGAATGGATGTAAGGTCTTCTACAAAGTGTCTTTTAATACGATGCGAGACCACCAAGGGAATTGATGATGAGTGCTTCCTCAGAGAGTCTATAGTTCCTCAACGTGGGCCATAAGGGGAATGAGATGTTGAGTGCTTTCCCAGAGAGCCTTTATTATGATACAAGACTATATGGGGAATTGACGGTGAGTGCTTCCTCAAAAAGTCTACTCTTAGCTGAACCAGAGGGGTGAGACTATGTGTGCCTCCTAGAGGGTTTCTAGTACTTGTAGGTTGAACCATAGGGGTTAGGCTGTGAGAGCTACCCAGAGGGTTACATGTTTTCTACTTGTTGTTGGTAGTTTACTTGTGTACTTTTTAAGCTAGAACTGTGGATTGTAGCTGATGTGTGCTTTTCTATTTACTGTTTCCCACACATTTACTTGCCTTTTATTCATTGACTGTTAGGAACAAATCTTTGGGTGATTGTCTACTGGGATTGTATCTCACACCCTATTTGGGCCATGCTTTTGGGACCAATAAGCATTTGTTGTTGCAGGTATAGATAAGGGAAAGCGCCCTTCGACATCCGGTACTTGATTGTTTGGAGCTGGAGAGCAAGGGACCAAGTTTAGGTTTGTGATGATGCTGTAGTTACTGTTTCTTTAGTACTTTGTGTTCAGTTGTATTTCAGAACGTTGTTGTGTTTGCTGTTTTCCTTAGATACTTGTACCTGCTGCATCATCATCATCATTGCTATATATTTATTCTTCTGCTGTTTGGTTACAGATATGTATGTTATTACTGCTTCTACTTTATACTGTTGTTTTTATTACCCTGTAAACCTTACCAAATGAGGGCATAGTTTCCCCAATACCTTACCAAGTCCCTCGATGCAAGTCAGCAACCTCTGTCATTTTGGGAAATGCCCTTGAGGTCATGTGGCGAACCGGGTACGAGGCACCAGTGGATGGGATCCAGAATCAGGATGTTACAAAGTGGTATCAAAGGGGGTTTCTTTTATCTTGATTTACTGTTTAGAGCCTTTATCCAGGGGTAGGATGGATTTGGTACTTGGGATTAATCTGTACCCGAGAGTAGCTAACCCATGTACAGGGAAAAGCCATACTACCTTGTTTATTGCAGATTTCTGGTTTTGAGATTTACTATTGATATGATTTCACCTAGAGTGATTCAGATGTCCTGTGTTGTTGTTGTTTTCCTATCGTGGTTCTATTTCCGTCGTAACCTGATGAAATGAGGGTATTCCATCTCATGCATCATATAGACACTTGTTAGAAATCACATTCCATGCATTCTAGCCAAGTCATCTAGGGTGCATTAGCGATTACATGTTGTTGTGATAGTCCTTGTGTAGATTATGCATGCTGTTTTGATAGATTCTTGATAGAATATCTACTTCCTTGTTTGAGGATTGTTTGAATTCTACCTTTCTCAATTAATGCCAAGTTTTGATTCTCGGGGAGTATGGGCCCTCACGAATCGAAATTTGGCACTTCTTTGGCTTGTTTTCTGTGTTTTCTGGGCTTCTGAGCTACTGCCCAGAAAAACCTAGAATACATGGTGTGTACATTCTACTACATGATGTGTAGTTTTTAGGCCATGTCATTGACCGTGTGAGCAGGGGCACACTGTTGTAGAAATAACATCAGGAACACGCCATGTACGGTTGGTACACGCCGTGTAGCTCAGAGCCGTGTACCCGGTCGTGTCACTAACAACACGGGTTGGGGAAGCTTGAGTAAAACATGCCGTGTTGTAAAGGAACATGCCGTGTAGTCCCGTCCAGGTACCCGGCTGTGTCATGCACAACACAGGTCGACATCACCTTCTCTTAGACACACCATGTTGTTTTCAGAACACGTTGTGTAGTCTTTATCAGGTACCTGGCCGTGTCACGAACAACACGGGACGGTGTTACCTTCACCTATAAACGCCATGTTTGTGTGGAACATTCCGTGTAAGGTTCATCCGTGTATACGGTCGTGTATTAAACAACATGGGCCCCTGAAGCCATGTCTAGTACACACCGTGTTTGTTTTGAACACGTCGTGTAGTCTCGGGTTAATTCAAACCGTGTGGGTTAGCCGTGTAAGGAGGCTCGGGGAGGGGAACAGTTTCCAAGTACACGCTGTGTGTTGGGTCAACACGCCATGTAGTATGAGGTGTTACACGAACTGTAGTGTAGGGGTACACGCCCATGTCTGTGGCTTAAGAAGACACACCATGTAGTTTTTATACACGCCATGTAGTCGTGTTTTGTAAACTTGTGTGTTTTCCTTCCCCTGTTCCAATTTTGTACTCTTGTGTTCTCTGTCTTTGTTAATTATGATCTTATGTGTGCTTTTAATTTTTCAGAGTTATACCTCTGAGACGTCCTTCAGTTGTATGTATGTCGTTAGGCAGTGATCAGACGCCAGATATGGCTGATCAGTGACTTCCTGCCGACCCTCCAGTCGGGCCATCCTTGGAACTGACTGTCATACCAGTTGCAGGTGCTGATGCACAGTTCAGGGAAGGTTTTATGAGGATGATGTAGACCTTTCAGGAAGCATTGCCTCTTTCTTCATCTATGGAAGACTTGACGTGGGTTTTTCAGCAGTAGCATCCTCCCACGTTCTCGGGGTAAGGAGGACCTCGGGCTACAGAGTCATGGCTGGAAGCCATGCTGACTATCTTCGAGCATCTGGAGACACCTCTAGAGGTGAGTTTCAAGCTCGCTACCTACATGCTCCGAGACACCACGAAGAGCTGGTGGGATGTGATCTCAGAGGTAGGTCATCAGCAGGTTATGTCTTGGGAGGAGTTCCAGCATGTGTTCTATGACTAATTCTACCCAGAGACCCCGAGGGCCGACCGAGCTTGGGAGTTCATGAGATTAGAGTAGGGTACTCTTTTTTTCATGGAATATTCCTCTCATTTCACTGAGCTGTAGTGTTTCACACCCCCCCGGGATGGGAGTGGGGTGTTCTTGCCAAGGAAGTTTGAGGATGGTCTCAGGCGGGAGATCCGCTCGCAGGTGAATCTCTTCCAGTTGACTTCCATCACTTCTATCGTCAACCAGACACTGATTGAGGAGCACAATTTGAGAGACTCCAGAGCTTCGATCCAGGGTGGTTCTACTTCCAGAGCTAGTTTTCCTCCAGATGACAACAAGAAGCGCCATAGGGAGTCTATGCGTGGTGATCCGAGGAAGCGAGATGCATCATTAGGAAGCCAGGTGATATGCTAATAGTGTGGTCGGTCAGGGAACATGAGGCCGCAGTGCCAGAGAGACCATGTGGAGTGCCAATCTTGCGGCAAGATGGGTCACCTTCAGCGTTTCTGCCAGGTTTTCTCATCACCAGCTGGTGACCAGGGTTCTTCCATGACTCCTCATTCAGGAGAAGCACCACCAGTTTCTAACCAGTTGGGGAACTGGAGTTCTTACGGCCATTCGGGCCGAGGCAGAGGTCGAGGACGTGGCAGTCGGCCACCATCCCCTCAACACCAGCAAGGTGGATTAGCTAAAAGTTGTTAGCCAGGGGTGAAGGGCTGCGGTGCAGGCCAGTATTTTGCTGTGGAGCAGACCTATCAGGAGCAGGACCTTGAACCTTCTACAGTTCAAGGTACGATTTTAGTAGCCTCACTTTTATCTTCATCTCTTTTAGATACAGGTGCTACACATATCTTTATCTCTGTTGCTGTCGTGGAGAGCCTTGGGATCTGCATAATTTCTTCTGCTGACTTGTTGACACTAGACACACCTTTGGGGACAAGGACATCTATTGTATGTCAGTTTAGAGAGTGACCTATAGAAGTTGTAGGGTATCATTTCATATGGGATCTCTATGTCCTAGAGATGAAAGGCTATGATGTCATTCTCGGGATAGACTAGTTGGTTCCCTTCTAAGCAGTCGTCGACTGTTATCACCGTAGAGTGAGTTTCGTTTCACCAGAGGGTGAATCTTTTCTTCATAGAGGCGAATGCAATCTATAGGTGAGTCGAGTAGGACTCTAGCATCATGGGCTAGGAAGGGTGACAACCCAGATTGCTAGTCTTTATCTGGATGATCAGAGGACTTCACAGTTTGACTTTCCTCCAGTGGTGGATCGTTTCAGGGATGTCTTTCCAGAGGACTTTTCGGGTTTGACTCTCGTGCGTGAGGTAGTCCTTTTTATTGAGCTCGTTCTAAGAGCAGCATCGATGTCCATTCCTCCTTATAGGATGGCTACACTTGAGTTAAAGGAGCTCAAGAAGAAGTTGTAGGAGTTGAAGGCAAAGGAATTCATCCATCCCAGTACTTCTCTTTGGTGTTCTTCTATCCTGTTTGCAAAGATGGAAGACGGTACCCTTCGACTTTCTGTGGATTATCGGAAGCTAAACCTATTGACGGTCAAGAACCGATATCCCTTGTCAAGGATCGATGACCTCAATGATTAGCTTCTAGGAGCCTAGGTGTTCTCGAAGATCGACTTGAGGTCCAGTTATCATCAGTTGCGTGTTAGACCATAAGATATACCTCTAACAGCCTTCAAGAGTAGGTATGGTCTATACGAGTATACAGTCACACCGTTCGGTCTCACAAACGTGCCTGTAGTTTTCATGGAACTGATGAACAGAGTGTTCCATCCTTACTTGGATTACTTTGTCATGGTCTTTATAGACAATATCTTAGTGTACTCTCACACTCGACACGACTATGCTACCCATCTTGAGATCATTTTGAGTACACTGAGAGAGCATCGGCTTTATGCTAAACTCTCGAAGTGCCACTTTTGTATGGACCAGATTCACTTCATGGGTCATGTCATCTCAGAGGTAGGAGTATCTGTGGACCCAGAGAAAGTGAGAGCTGGAGATTCCTTGGAGCAGCCGATGAATGTTTTTGAGGTATGAAGTTTCCTAGGGGGGATGGAGACTATAGACGCTTCATTCAGGACTTTTCATGCCTAGCAACACCTTTGACAGGTCTGACCAGGACGGGGGAAAAGTTCTTATGGTCAGAATCTTGTGAGTCATCCTTTTAGGAGCTGAAAGAAATATTGACGTCGGCACCGATACTAGTCTTTCCAGAGCCAGACAAGAGTTATACTGTCTATTTTAATGCTTCAGGTATCGTACTAGGCGCTATGCTTATGCAAGGAGATGGATTTGTTGCGTACGGGTCTCGGCAGTTGAGGCCTCATGAGAGGAACTACCCTACACATGATCTGGAGTTGGAAAATATTTTTAATGCCTAACGCTGTTGAAGACTCTATTCTGGGAGAGCACTTCGTGGTCTTCACTGACCATAAGAGCCTCAAGTATATCTTCACTCAACATGATCTGAATCTGAGGCAGCGCAGGTGGGTCAAGTTTCTTCAGTCTTTTAATTTCGAGCTCGCCTATACGTCGGGAAAGGGAAACGCAGTGGAAGATGTGTTGAGCAGGAGAACTTAGATTCAGGAATTTCAAGAGGCTAGCAGTGAGTGGCAGCTTATGGCTCTGTTCTCTGATATGCATCTAGAGGTGCACAACAGACAGGGACAGACCTTCCTATCTTCTATAGCTGTTACCTCTACACTACTTGATCGAATACGGATGAGGCAGCTATCAAACTCAGAAGGCTTAGTCCTGCAGGAGAGTGTGTCAGGAGAGGACCCTCTTCCTAGATGGGCAGTGGGCGAGGATGAGATCTTGCATTTCCAAGGACACATATGGGTTCAGAAAGACATATGAGAGGAGCTGATGCATGATTTTCATTCCCCAGTTTGGGCAGTTCATCTTGGCATCACCAAGATGTATCGGGATCTTCATCTCCAGTACTGGTGGCCATGTATGAAGAAAGATGTTGCTAGTTTTGTCATGAGATTCTCTACTTGTCAGCAGGTGAAGATGGAGCATCAGCGACCAGCATTCCTTTTACAACAGTTACCCATTCCAGAGTGGAAGTGGAATTATTTTGTGATGGACTTCATGATCGGGTTGCCGAGGTCGCCTCGGGGGAATGAGGTTGTTTGGGTTATTGTCGACAGGTTCACGAAGGTTGCTCACTTCTTACCGATCAAGGAGAACTTCAATGTCGATGATCTGGGATGAATTTACCTCAGAGAGATTGTACATATGAATAGAGTTCCACACTCCATTGTTTCAGATAGAGATGTGCGCTTTACCTCTCGATTCTGGATGGGACTTCAGAAGGCCTTGGGTACTCAGGTACAATTGAGTACAACATTCCATCCCCAGACAGATGGCCAGTCCAAGCATACGATCTAGGAGCTTGAGGATATGCTCTGAGATTTCATTCTAGACTTTGTAAATTCTTGGGAGAAGCATATCACTGTGGTGGAGTTTTCCTACAACAATAGTTTTCAGGTGACTATTCAGATGTCACCTTACGAGGCTTTGTACGGTAGGCCATGCCGATCACCGTTATGCTGGCTGGAGGCAGGAGAGGCATGTTTGTTGGGACCTCATCTTGTTCAGGAGACCTCAGAGCAGATAGAGTTTATTTGGAAGAGGATGGCTACAACACAGTGTTGGCAGAAGTCTTATGATGATCAGCATAGACGACCACTGGAGTTTGAGGTCGGGGATAAGGTTTTCCTACGTGTCACACCGAGGATGGGACACAAGAGGATTCAGAGATAGGGTAAGCTTTCACTGCGGTGCGTTGGTATATTTTAGGTGTTAGATAGAGTTGGGCCGGTTGCCTATAGGCTGCAGTTGCCCCAGAGGTACCAGCCAATGCACGACGTCTTCCACGTCTCTCAGCTCCGACATTAATTTTCAGACCCGTCTCATGTCTTTCAGCCCGAGGAGGTTGAGATCGAAGCAGATGCATCGTTTGAGGATCATCCCATCCGGATTGGCGATCGCAGTACGAAGGTTCTTCGTGGGCAGTCTGTCCCTCTTGTATGGGTTCTATGGCAGCATGGGCGAGTATAGGATGAGACCTGGGGGAGGGAGGCTGATGTACGATCGCTGTGGCCGGAGCTATTTGGGGTTTCTTCTTCTATGCCGCTCTAGGGAAATTCGGGGATGAATTTCTTTAAGGGGGGAAGTTTATAAAAACCAGGATCTTTGTATCAGGCATGCCTTTCCTTTTTCTAGAGTTTTTGTGAAAAATAATGTTTCTGGAAATTTTTGAAGTACATGCCGTGTACTTCCTGAGTAAACGTCGTGTACTCTTTTTTCGCTCGAAGCCGTGTACTCGTCGTGTCCAGGACACACACACGGTGTGTAGGGGTGATGTAGAGGATGATTTTGGCAGAGTACTGAAGGACCTAGTATACACCATGTAATCTAAAAGTACTCGCAGTGTACATTTTTTTACACTAAACGGACTGGGGTTGCGACTAATGCATAGAAACGTCTTCTTCTAGGTTCTGTTTGTCCGAGAGAACCATGGATATACGAATCTTTGATGAGCTCCCACCTCTCCATCTATTCTCTGATTCAAGCACCGTCGATTGCGTTGGAATCACAGCGGTGAGTTCTTCCTTCTACTTGAACCTTATTTTCAAATTCCTCCTCCTTCTCAAGATATCATTGTTTATGTGTTTCAGACGTTTTCTCAGATCTACGTCATTATAAGGAGAATATGTTATCGTTGTTCACGTATATCGATCTCCTAGGATCTTGGTAGATGGTTTGTGCCTTTATGTATAAAGTCTTTGAGTGTTTATTCGCAAATTCCACCAATACCCTTAAACGGGGTATTGCGTGTTTCTTGTTTTGCCCTGTTATTTTCCTACTTTTCTTGATTGCTTATGTAGAGGTAATTGCTTGTAAAATTGGATAACTTATATAGTGTTCATGTGCTTTTCCTTGCATGTTTTGCTTATCAGGCATTTTTCCAGTTTCCATGCCTAGTTGTATTATAGTGGAACTGTTATACTGTTATGATATTGTGCGTTAGAATGATAGCCAAGCAGTTCTTGAGGTTTAATTGGGCGATACACGTGCGCTGAGCATGTTAATCTCACACAGGACTGTGAGAACATAGTGTAGTAGACCATAGGGAGAATAGACGTAAGGGATTCTCTAGAGTGTCTTTTAATACTATGTGAGACCACATGGGGAATTGACGATGTGTGATTCCTTAGAGAGTCTGTAGTTCCTTGACACCAACCACATGGGGAATGAGACGTTAAGTGCTTCCCCAGAGAGCCTTTAGTACGATATGAGACTATATGGGAAATTAACGGTGAGTGATTCCTCAGAAAGTCTACTCTTCGCTGAACCAGAGGGGTGAGACTATGTGTGCCTCCTAGAGGGTTTCTATTACTTGTAGGTTGAACCATAGGGTTTAGGCTGTGAGAGCTACCCATAGGGTTACCTATTTTCTACTTGTTGTAGGTTTTTTACCTGTGTACTTTATATGCTAGAACTGTGGATTGTAGCTGCTGTTCTATTTTCTATTTACTATTTCCTACCCTTTTACTTTCCTTGTATTCATTGACTATTAGGCATAGATATTTGGGTGATTTCCTACTAGGATTGTATCTCACACCCTATTTGGGCCATGATTTTTGGCCCAATCAGACTTTTTTATTGTAGGTATAGATAAGGGAAAGGGCCCTTCGACATCTGGTACTTCATTTTTTGGAGCTGGAGAGCAAGGGACCACGCTTAGGCTTGCGATGCTACGAGAGTTGTTGTTGATTTAGTACTTTGTGTTCAGTTGTATTTCAGCACGTTGTTGTGTTTTTTGTTTTCCTTAGATACTTGTACCTGCTGCATCATCATCATCATTGCTATATATTTATTCTTCCACTGTTTGGTTACAGATTTGTATGTTGTTACTTATTCCTCATTCGACTTTTGTTTTCCTTACCTTGTATAACTTACCAAATGAGGGCACAATTTTCCCAATTACCTACCAAGGCCCTCGCTGCTAGTCGGAAGCCTCTGGCATTTGGGGAAATGCGCTTGAGGTCATGTGGTGAACCGGGTATGGGGTACCAGTGGAGGGGCTCCGAATTTGGGACGTTACACTACTCAAGAAATTTTGTCAACCTCTTATCTTTTTATTTATATTCATTTTAAATTATATTCCCGTGTTGACATATATTTCTTGTATTATTATGATCATGTGATAATCTAGGGAGGCCTTTAGAAACATCATATTTCACCATACATTCCAATGACGTATGTCTGAAATGACCGTCACATTTATCCCATAACATGATTCCTTCTTCCTTGGATAAAATGTACATATCTTCTTCTCTACTTATAAGGTAGAAATCCCCTTTCATACGTATTCCCCAGAAGACAACTGCACCATATTGTTCCATGATAAAACACAATTTATTCAAAAAGCTTAAATAATTTCTTAGGTTTCATAGTTGACTGACAATAAGAATTTTGTGACTAAGAAATTCAAAAAATAATGCATCAGCAAATCTCATGTCTCTTCCCCCAAACATGGATTTCCCTTGACAATAATCATTAGGCCTTCATAATTACCAAATTATACAATAACCTTCTTATCTTATCTAATTCTAGTCACCAAATTCTTATTTTCTATCATATGAGAGGTGCACCCACCGTCAATTATCCATATTTAATTTTGATATAACTACTTGAAAGAAATATCTGTCACTACTAGAGATTCATATCACTTCTTTTTGAACCCTGTTTTTGAATTCATGCCTAATACAAATTGACGATCTTGATCTTCCTTAGAGTATGATGCATCAGGTTCATATTTCAATGATTCAATCCAATTTTTTAATTCCCGTCTCATTTTATGATAAATTGAATTGCTATATATCACCACAATCATTCTATTTCAGAGCATTTATTTATATTTTAAATGGGCAGTGCCTTTCTGTTTGCCCAAATTCTCCACACCTGAAACAAAAACAATCAAATTATGTTCTTGAATATTGTGTTTTTTATGGATTCAAATGTTGTTATTTTTTTCCCTTTGATACCTTTTGGCTATGGAAGAAACATATTGTGAGTTTCACATCAATCCACAAAAATAAATCTCATAGAAGGAAAATTTCTATATGAAATATAATATTTTTAATTCTACATGGGGTTCTATGATTCTATTTTTGTGATTCGTACCCAAAGAAATATTCATCCTTATAGAGGTGTCTTATGATCTAACAGCAAGCATTACTGATTTATATTTGGGATTATGTCCTGTTCTAGCAGTCTAATTCTAATCAATCATTTTCCATTCCTAACTCTCCTTTCTTTATTTCACAGGAACACTAAATTCCCCTTTTACCTTTTTTGATTCCATTGTATTCTACTTTTTTGGTATTAATAGTTTCTCCTAATCTTTAACTTTTCTTCACACACTACAAAATTCATCTTCAAGCTCTTTTATATATTTTATTTGATCATTAAAAGTAATAGTATATTTTTTGATATCTATTTTTGGTTTTTCAATTTTATGTTTTACTCGACAACTGCTTTTCAGTTCTCTAGAATTGAAGATTTTTGTTTTTCAATTTACATATTTATCTCATAATTCTATACTTTCTGATGTTTCATATTAAGTTTTTCATCATAAAGTAATTTTTTGTGTTTCTTTATTTGGTCTCTCTAGGTATATATTTTCTAAAGTGAAGATTCTAAATCAACCTGCATGTCAACTCATCCGTTGACTTCTTATATATAAATATCCATTTCTTTAGTTTTCAGGGAGCTACTAACAACAACAAACATATAATATTCTTTATGATCCTTTTAGTCCTCCAACTCATTATCCACATACTCTTTTGAAAGTCATGTTCTATTGAAATAATTTTTTTCAATAAATAGAATTTGTTTATAAAATTTCACTCCATTAACAAGGGTCGAATACTTCTTCTTGGGAATTTTTACATCATCCACGTTATCATTGTTAATCTTCTTAGGGAACCCCACTATAATATTCCCACCCTTTCCACATATAAATCTAAAAAGTGGGAGTTTCCCTTTTAACTTTCCTTTTCCTCTTCATAAGTTTAATTAAAGGAATGACACTACATCATCTATCTCTTATTCATCCTACCTATATTCAATAATAATATTCTTTATGGCCTTAAAAATCACTTCATTATACTCCCCATTTTCCACAAACTCATTATCATCATTTCTCACCTCGTTTGTAACAAGAGCACGATGTAAGATATCCAATGCCATCTCTTTTAGATCTTTATCCTCCAACACAAAAAAATTTAGATTTAACCAAGAGGGAATTCATCTCAAGAATCACTTAATAATAATTAAATATTCAATAATTTATCCAACACCATGCATTTCTTCCACAACAACATTATCCCTATCAAATAATTCATTAACAGACTCATTTGTGTGCATTCTAAGATCCTCATACTTGTTCCATAGAAAATGTATCTTTTTTTCTCTAACTTCTGAGATTCCCTCATAAATATTTATTTTCTTTTCCAACAATGGATGTGATGTTTTAAATGAAATCACAATCATATAAATTATATTGGATAGGGATCCACCTAAATCATTTATTCTTTTACCGTCATTCTCCAATTCCCTTTGTTCAGCTTTGGATAAATCACCACTATCAATACTGGATGAAATATCATGCATTGCTGCTATAAAGACATACATTCCTAATGATTAGAAGTAGTATATTACCCTATTATTCCATAAATAAAAATTATTCCCATTGAATATTGAAATCCATTTTTGATTGAAAAATTCAATTGAAACCCTTGATAGGGAGACAATGATATTATCATTTTGATCTGATTCCAATTGTTATCACAATTGTGTTAAATACCATGATAGGGGTGAATTGGAATATGAAATATTAAAAAAATACCCCATTCGGAACATGTTTCACCATTAAAAAAACACTATTATTTTCTTTCCCTATAGAAATGTATAAATAGAATTGAAATAATCCAAGAGAAATAATAATTTTACATGGTTCACCCTCACTGGGATACAACCAAGGTGCATACAACGACGATGTTCCAATGTACCAAATCCACTAAGGATCAGGGCCTAATTACAATATTTTCTCTGTATCACTTTTATTCCTAGGCTCACTGCATTTACATGGTTTAGGTTCAGTTCACTTATTTTCCATGGGTCACTACCTATGTTTCAATCTATGGCTCACTATCGGTGGAAAGTATTGCCTTCTTCCTCATCCATTACTCGCTTCTCTTGGAAGGGATTCACCAACATTTTATATACATGTAGGTACCTTCATTATATCTAATTATAATATCCTAATGTTTAGATAGATTCTCTATTGAAGTCTCAAATTCATCCTTTTGATCAATACCACTTTAACACATACTTACTAGGAAATCTATTTCTAAATACTTTCTCAATTCTCGATACCTTCAAGAATATCACCTAATTTTTTAATCTAACCTAGACTCCACAAAGTACCATACTTTTATAATTACTACAGCATTTGTGATGCTTACCTTCTCTGAGAATATCACTTGGTCATCGCAAAGATCCCAACCTTCAGTTATCTTTTTATAGCCTCCATGAACTCCCCTACTTTTGTTATGCCCATGATTTTATTTTGGCTTTTATAGGATTCATTAACTCCCTACCATTCCAAAGTTTTTTTGAAAAAAATATAGCAACCCGAACTTTTATTACATTAATATTACATAATATTAAATATAAACAACATAATAGTATTACACATAGAGTATCCAAAGGTTTAGTGTCTTGGGAAAACTAGGACCATACATAACAATTAAAACATCAGACATAAACATTTATTTAACTTTTTCTTCTCTAGATTCTTATTGGCACTTTTCCTCTCCTTAATACATGTAGCCACCTGAGGATATACATCAAAAGGGGTGATCTATAATCCCAGTAAGAGGATATATAATAATAATATACCATGGGGTGAGCATAATCATAACATGGGAAAAAGATCATGAACATGAGAGGAATCATAAATATAAGACTTGAAATGTGGCAATGCATAAAAATTGAAACATCATATCTTAATGGTTAACTACCACACATAATTTTGAACCAATATAGAATCTTGTTCACACATCATATCACATTTACTCATAATATTCATCACTTTACCCAATACATTGGAGCTCTGTATAATTCAAGGAGCACCTGGTCACTTTGAAACATTCATATTGTGCTATATAATTCCAGGCGCACCCATCGCATCATAACATTATTATTATCATTCTTGTCACATGGAACATATATAAAAAGTGAACATAAGTAACACATGGTAAGGAATGGTTTTCATCTCATAATAATACATTCATAAGCTTTGGGTTCCCAAAATAAATAGGGAACAACATACTTGATACAAGAACCATCAACCATGAATGAGAGGTAAAAGTTGAGTTCTTAAAAGAAGTGTTCTTTTGAAAAACATTTGGATTGACATAAACATAATTAGATAACATTTATATCCCATAAAATGTAATATAATTATGAATTTTTTTAAGAAGTGACCATACCAAATTGGAGTGAAAGAGGGAGAACCATAAGAAAGAAAATTGGGTTCGAGATTTTTCCCTAACCCCATATCTGAATGCTTCCTTCTCTTTAATGTTCTGTATGATGAAATTATATTCATTAATTAGAAATATAGAACCTTTTGTACATTAATATGGTTCATTATGGTTTCATTTAGTTATTTTTATGTTTCTTTGGATGAGTTATAGAGTTTAAAAACATTAACTAGGAATGTTTGTTTTTATGGTTTTCTTGTGTGGTTCACTTGTATTCTTAAATTGAAGTTCGAGTAGAACATGGGTAAAAATACAGAACTAATATTAAATGTTATTAATGAAATTCCAGAATTTAAAATTATCTAATAATGAGATATATTATATTCCTTGTCGATGAATCATTAGATAAAAATTAAATGAAGATTGTTTGGGTTAATTTGGGCGGTTTTTTGGATCACAATGAACTTGATTTAATTTATCACTAAGAAATATGGCCATAAGTAAGTTACAGAACATTAAATAGGAGCTAATACATATAACACATTCTGTTTCAACCATAAAAATGGTTTCATGACCAGATCTTAAGGTATAAATAGAAAAATAAAGCATGTCAATCTTGAAGGTGAAAAATTAACACCTCACGAACAACGTTCTCTTTAATAAAATAAATTGAAGTGGGAAAGGGGGTTGAGTGATATAATATCCCATTATCATAATAAAATTATTTTATATGTATAATACTTGGGTTAAAATACAATTTAGATGAATATAGGTGGAGAGAGATCAAGAAATGAACTTGAACTTGAAAGGAAATTAAAGGAGAAGAGGGAGAGAAATTACCTCTTAAATCTTCTTCTTGAGATCCTTCTTAAGTAAGCTAGGCTTGGTCTTTTGATTAGACTAGTAGCTCTTAAATGTGGGATAGGGGCTAGAGAAGACGGTTTTGAATAGTTTAGATAAGGGTTGGAGCTTGAGAGGTGTGATGAAATTAGTGTGTGAAGGTTGGTTTTTATATTGGAGGGGAGAGGGGTTTCCTTAATATAAGATTCATTAGTTTATTAATTCCCCCTAAAACAAGTAATAGTGAGTATTGAATGACAAATAATTGTAATTTTATCATGTTATCCCTAACCAAGTGTGCTTAAATCATCAGAAAATCACACATGACTCTATAATTATCTTATTTATCTTATTTTTGTAAATTATAGTATTTTACTATTCATAAAAAAATCATGTATTTTAGAAAAATCCCAAAACTTCACCCCTATCATTTTTCGACACGTGGAATCCAAAAATGAAGTCCATTTTTCAAAAATAATTTTCTAAATATTATTAATTTAATATTTAATTAAAATCATAATTTACTTAAAAACAGTTTTTAAAATTAAAACTGATTTTATAGTGCTTTCAAAAATTACGTAGGGTCTTATAAGATTATCTAAAAACTATAAGAACTTGATTTGATAATTAATGAACACATTTTATGATAAAATAATTTTTATTTTAAATTAATTATTTAATTATAATTAATTATTTATGACTTACAATATACCAATACATTTACTAAGGTCAAATTGTCACTTTCTAAGATGTCTAAATTTTATTTAATTATTCATGGGAAATGTAACTCTTATGTTGGATGATTTACTATTCATAAGGGTCCTATTAATATTCATAAGGGTATGTTACTATTCACAAGGGTATGTTACTATTCCCCAAAAATTATTTTTGTTTCATTATACTCCAAAAATCATCTTGAACACAACCGTGTATGTCGGATTTTCGAAATTCAAAACATATAAGTGACAAAATTATGTATAGAGGTCACTTAGCACTTAGTAGTTCATTATGTTGTGTTTTCATGTGATTTTATGAAATAATTATAAGAAGGTAATTTCCATTGAAAAACTTTGGGTCATTACATTCTTCCCCCCTTAAGAAATTTCACCCCTAAAATTCCACTTTACAAAAATAGGTAAGGGTACTTCTCTTTAATTTCATCTTCTAGTTCCCAAGTTGCTTCCTAAATCTTATGGTTCCTCCACAACACTTTGACAAGATGGGTTGTCTTGTTGCATATAACCTTATCTCTCTGATCCAGAATCATTACTGGCTGCTCCTCATAGGATAGATCATCTTCCAGCTGCACCACCTATGAGTTTAGTACATGTGAGGGGTTTGATATGTACTTCCTCAGAAGTGATACATAAAACACACCCTGAACTTGAGACATATTCTGTGGAAGTACAAGATGATATGCCATGGCTCCTATACGGTTAATGATCTCGAAGGGGCCAATATACCTTGGAATTAGCTTTCCTTTCTTCTCAAATAACATGAATCTCTTCCATGGAGATATTTGAAGGAAGAATTTCTCTCCAAGGTCAAACTCCAACTCCATTCGATGGTTGTCAGAATAGCACTTTTGCAATTTTTGGGCAGATTTGATGTGTTTCTGGATGACTTGATCATTCTTTGTCATCTCTTGAACAAGATCGGGTCCAAGTAGATTTATTTCTCCAACTTTATCCCAAAAGGTTGGAGTTCTACATCACTTTCCATACAGAGCTTCATATGGAGCGATCTGAATACTCGAGTGGAAGAAATTGTTGTATTAGAACTCAACCAATGGGAGATGCTTATCCCATCCACCATTGAATTCTGGAGAGAAGGCTCTTAGCATATCTTCAAGCGTCTCAATAGTTCATTCAGATTGGTCATCAGTTTGGGGGTGATAGGTCATGCTGAAATTTAATTCAGGACTCAAAGCATGTCGAAGGCTCCTCTAGAATTTAGATGTGAACCTTGGGTCATAGTCAGAGACAATTGAGAGTGGAACACCGTGCAGTCTCACCACTTCCTTCACATATATCTTTGCAAGTTGTTCAAGCAAGAGGTCTTCCCGAATAGCGATAAAATGCGCAGTCTTGGTGAGTTGGTCAACCACAACCCATATGGCATTATATCCCTTGAACATCTTTGGGAGACCCGTGAAAATGTCCATAATAACATTTTACCATTTCGACATGGCTATAGGAAATGAATGCATCATTCCTTTGGACTTTTTTTGTTCAGCTTTAACTTTCTGACATTCCAAGCACCTTGATATATATTTTGCAATCTTCTTCTTCATGTTATCCCACTAGAAGTGTTCTCGGAGATCACAATACATCTTGGTACTCCCAGGATGGATAGAGAATGTTGATCTATGTGCATTTTCCCATTGATCCTTCTTTATCCTGGGTGATGAAGGCACACAAATTCTCATTTCAAACTGAATCACACCATCATCGTCGTTATGGAAATATTTTATATTACCTTCTTTTAATGCATTAAACCTCTTTTTTATCTCCACATCATCCCTTTATGCTTCCTTAATCTTCTCTTGGATGGATGGTTGTGAAATAATTTGGGAAAGGTAGGATGTAACCCATGCCCTTATGATTTCGAAATTCATTCTTTGAATATCCATGAGATAAGATCTTTCTCAATCTGCAACATGGATTGAGTATAATATTCTTTTCTTCTTAGAGCATTAACTCCCTTATTTTCCTTTCCAGGATGATAGTGAATAGAGAAATCATAATCCATGATTAGCTCTAACCATATCCTTTGACGCATGTTGAGCTCCTTTTGTGTGAATATATACTTTAGGCTCTTGTGGTCGGTGTATTTGTCACACTTATTGACATAAAGGTAGTGCCACCTGATTTTCAAGGCAAAAATCACGACTGAAAACTCGAGATCATGCATCAGGTAGTTTTGTTCATGGATCTTCAGATACCATGAGGCATAGGCTATCACATTTTCATTTTGCATGAGTACACACCCCAATCCTTTCTTTGATGAATCATTGTATATCACAAAACTTTCTCCACTTTTTGGTAGTGTGAGTACATGTGCAATGATCAGCCTTCTATTTAGCTCATTGAAGGTTCCCTCACATTCTTCCATCCAAACATACTTTACCCCTTTCCTTTTTAACATAGTTAGAGGGCTTGACAATCGTGATAATTATCTCAAAAAACATCGGTAGTACCCAGCTAATACAAGAAAACTATAGATTTATGTGACACTATAGGGCCTAGGCCATTCCTCAATCGCCTTTGTTTTTGAAGGATCCACAAAAATTCCCTCACTTGTGATCACATGTCCCAAGAATGTGACTTTCTTCATCCAAAAGTCACACTTACTGAACATGGCATACAAATTCTTCATTTTTAAAGTCGCCAACACAAGTATTAGATGATATTCATGTTCCTCCTGTCTCTTGGAGTAGATGAGAATATCATCGATAAACACTACCACAAATTTTTCAAGATAATTTCTAAAGACACTATTCATAAAATCCATGAAGATTGTAGTGGTATTAGTAAGTCCTAAGGGCATCACCAAAAACTAATAGTGCCCATACCTTGTACGGAAGGTAGTCTTCTGAATATCTTCCTTCTTCACCTTTACCTGATGATATCCAGAATGAAGATCCACCTTTGAGAAGTATTGAGCTCCTATTAATTAATCTAAAAAGTCATCAATCCTTGGGAAAGGATACTTGTTAATTATGGTGATCTTGTTGAATTCCTGATAATAAATACACAGCCGCATTGTTCCATCCTTCTTCTTCATAAATAGCACTGGTGCACCCCAAGGTGATGCACTAGGGCATATGAACGCCTTGTCCAGATGCTCTTATAGCTGCTTCTTTAACACCTCCAGTTTGATAGGATCCATCATATAGGGACACTTTGTGATAGGAGTAGATTCAGGTATGAGTTCAATTAAGAACTCAACCTCACGATTCGGGGGAATTATGGGCAACTCTTAAGGAAGTACATCGTCGTATTCCCTTTTAATAGGCATTTCCTCAAGGTTGGAACTTTCCTTCGACTCAACCATTTGGGCGAGGTATGCTTCTTCATAGGGAATCAACACCCACACCATTGAAGGATTTATAAAAGGAGATTCTTGATCTTCCATTAATTTATAGAGGAGCATGGGATGGTTTGGAATTTTAAAAGATATTGCCTTTTCTCGACAGTTGATATGTTCTCTATATAACGAGAGCTAATCCATTCCCATTATAGCGTCAAATTCCACCAAGGAATGTATTACTAGATTTTCCAGAAGAATCTTCCCACATATGCCAATAGGAGAAGAGTCAAACACTTGGGTTTGAATGATTGCACCACTTGGTGTTTTTACATATATCTCTACTTTAGGGTTTTGGGGCTTCGATTCTATAGTTCTTGCAAACATGCAAGATATAAAGTAATTCATAGAACCAGAATAAAATAACTCTTTTTCCATTCTTGAGTGAATATAAAGTGTACCTTGTACGAATTCATTATCTTTATCCACTTCTAAAGTAGAGATGGAATAAGCCTTCCCTTGTTCATTTGGCTTCAGTGGTTGCTGACGCTGATTACCCTCTAGAGCTCGAGGTTTAGTGCACTAGTTTTCATAGTGCCCTAGCTCCCTATAGTTGTAGCATTGAACCATGAGTGGTTATCTCCTCTAATCAGATACATTATCTATTATTTTCGTGTCTTTTAGATACTCTTGAGCATGGATTCCTTCTTCCCCACACTTGAAGCATTTTCCCGTCCCTTTGAGGCAGTTCCCATGGTGCAACTTCCTACATTTTTGACATATGGATCTTTGAGTTTTCTTCCCACTTTTGTCATTAGATCCTCCATCTTAGAACTCCATCTTTTTTTTCTTATCCCCATAGCCATGGGACCGTTCTCCAAACTCCATTTATACTTTGAGAGAACATCGAATGGCTTCTTCATAACTCCCAATGTCTCTAATTGCAAGAGCCTTTCGAAGGTGTGGTTTTAATCCACTAAATAATCTATCAAATTTTCTATCATTATTGATAAATAAACCTAAAGCATACCTTACATGACTTGTCAAATTCACATCATAGGTTGTGACAGATTCTCTATTTTTTTGCTTGTGCTCTATGAATTCTCTCTCCAACTTCATGTGAAGAGTTCTTGGGAAATATTTGTAAAGAAAAATTATCATAAAGTCTTCCTATTCCATCTCTTAAATTTTATCCATTGGAATGGTGTTCTTAATAAAAGCCCACCATTGAACAGCTTCTCCGTCGAAACAATAGATGTATAGGGTCACCTTCTCTATCTCGGAACAGTGATGAACAAAAAATATCTTCTCCATGGAGTTGACCCACTATTCCGCATCTAGTGGATCAGAAGATCCACAAAATGTTGGTGGTCATTGCCACATAAAACAATAAATAGCCAATTTCTCCCTCTTTGGTGAAGGAGGATGTTCCCCATTATTAGGGTTATTTATCATAACCTGAGATAATTGGGTATTCATCGCCATGATGTTTTGAACTCCACCTCCCAAATCAATGGGGACGTCGTTTGAGAAATTGTTGCATTGTCCCTCAAACGAGTTGTTGGACTGATTTCTCCTGGTTCCCACCATTTTCTAAAATGGAAAATGTTAGAACAAAACATAAGTAAACAATTAATAAATATGTTATTCATTTAAAAAATTTATACTAGAAACATAACATATGGGATCCCTATGTAAATATTCTTGTGTGAATTTTTGTACTTAGTCTCATGCTAGAGGTTTTCTCTATGGTTCAGTAATCCTAATTCACAAATTAACTAAACCTTGCCTCTGATACCAACTATAGTGACCCAGTCTTTTCTTACATTACAATTACATCATTTTAAAGATAAAAAACTTAATAGTGTTACACATATAGGATCCAAAGGTTTAGTTTCTTGGGAAAACTAGGACCATACATAACAATTACAACATCAAGCATAAACATTTATTTAATTTTTTCTTCTCTAGATTCTTATTAGCACTTGTCCTTTCCTTAATACATTTTTCCACCTGAGGATATACATCAAAAGGGGTGAGTTGGAAGCTCAGTAGGAGGATAAATAGGAACAATATATCATTGTACGAGCATAATCATAAAATGGGAAAAAGATTATTAACATGAGAGGAATCATAAATATAAGACTTGAAATGTGGTAATGCATAAAAAATGAAACATCACGCCTTAGTGGTTAACTACCACAAATACTTGTGAACCATGATAGAATCTTGTTGAAACATCATTTCACATTTACTCATGATATTAATTAGTTTACCCAATGCATTGTAGCACTGTATAATTCTAGGCGCACCTGTCACTTTGAAACATTCATATTTCGCTATATAATTCTAGGCGCACCTGTCACATCATAAAATTATCATTATCATGCTTTACACATGGAACATATATAAAAAGTGAACATAAATAACCCATGGTAAGGAATGAGTTTCATCTAATATGAATAAATTAATTTGCTTTGGGTTCCCAAAATAATGAGGGAACAACATACTTGATACAAGAACAATTAACCATGAATGAGAGGTAAAAGATGAGTTCTTAAAAGAAGAGTTATTTGGGAAAACATTTGGATTGAAATAAACTTAATTAGAAAACATGTATATCCTAGAAAAGGTAATATAATTATGAGAAAATTATTTTTAAGAAGTGACCATACAAAATTGTTGTGAAAGAGGGAGAACCTGAAGAAAGAAAATTGGGTTCAAGATTTTCCCATTACCTTGTATCCGAATGATTTATTCTCTTTAATATCCTGTATAATGAAATTATATTCATAAATTAGAAATAATGAACCTTGTGTACATTAATTTGGTTAATTATGGTTTCATTAGGTGATTTTATGTGCCTTCAGATGAGTTATAGAGTTTAAAAACATTATTCAGAAATGTTTGTTTGTATGGTTTTCTTGAGTGGTTCACTAGTATTCTTAAATTGATGTTCGGGTAGAACATGGGTAAAAATCCAGAACTAATATTAAATGTTTTTAATGAAATTAAATAATTTAAAATAATCTTATAATGAGATATAATATATTCCTTATGGATGAATCATTAGATAAAAATTAAATAATGATTGTTTGGGTTAATTTGGGCGGTTTTTGGATCACAATGAACTTGTTTTAATTTATCACTTAGAAATATGGCCATAAGTTAGTTAAAGAACTTTAAATAGGAGATAATACATATAAAATTTTCTGTTTCAACCATAAAAATGGTTTCATTACCAGATCTGAAGGTATAAATGGAAGAAGAAAGCATGTCGTTCTTGAAGGTGAAAAATTAACACCTCACGAACAACGTTCTCTTTAATAAAATAAAAGGAAGAGGGAAAGGGGGTTGGATGATATAATATCCCAGTATAATCATAAAATTCTAGTAGATGTATAATAATAGAGTTAAAATACAATTTAGATGAAGATAGGTGGGGAGATATCAAGAAATGTACTTGAACCTGAAAAGAAATTAAAGGAGAAGAGGGAGAGAGATTACCTCTTAAATCTTCCTCTTGAGATCCTCTTTAAGGAAGCTAGGCTTGGTATTTTGATGAGACCATCAGATCTTGAACGTGGGAGAGGGGATAGATAAGTGGTTTGGTTAGAGTTTAGAGAAGGCTTGGAGCTTGAGAGGTGTGAGGAAATGAGGGCGTGAAGAGTGGTTTTTATAGTGGAGGGGAGAGGTGTTTCCTTAATATAAAATTCATTACATTATTAATTTCCCCTAAGATAAGGAATATTGAGTCTTGAATGAACAAGAATAGTAATTTTATCATGTGATCCCAAAATAAGTGGGCTTACATCAGTAGAACATCACACATGACTCTATAATTAGCTTATTTGTCTTATTTTTGTAAATTACGGCATTTCACTATTCATAAAAAATTCAAGTATTTTAGAAAAATCCCGTAAATTTAAACCTACCATTTTTTGACTTTTAGAATCGAAAAATAAAGTTAATTCTTCAAAAATAATTTTCTAAATAATATTAATTTAACATTTAATTAAAATCATAATTTACTTAAAAAACAGTTTTAAAATTAAAATTGATTTTATAGTTATTTGAAAAAATTTGCAGGATCTTATAAAATTATCTAAAAACTATAAGACATTGATTTTATAATTAATGAACACATTTTAATAAAAAATACATTTTCTTTTAAATTAATTATTTAATTATAATTAATTATTTTTGACTTACAAAATACCCAAACATTTCCTAAGGTCAAATTGTCACTTTCTAAGATGTATAAATTTTATTTAATTATTCATGGGTAAGGTTACTCTTATGTTGGATGATTTACTATTCATAAGGGTCATATTACTATTCAAAAGGGTATGTTACTATTCACATGGGTATGTTACTATTCCCTGAAAATTATTTTTGTTTCATTTGACTCCAAAAATCATCTTGAACACAATCGTTTATGTCAGATTTTCGAAATTCATAACATATAAGTGATATCCTTATGTTTATAGGTAACTTAGAACATAGTAGCTCATTATGTTGTGTTTTCATGTAATTTTATGACATAATTTTAATAAGGTAAATTCCATTGAAAAACTTTGGGTCGTTACAATAACCACCTTCATGAACCACCTTTGCGAATGTGAATCCATTAGATCTTAATTTAAATATCTCTAATTTTATAAAGGGTGTAGAGGCCTATTTATATTCATTTCCAATTATTCACAATGCTTCCAGGCAAATAATCCCTATTATGTTATGCTCCCTCATTTCAATAGTGATTTTACCTATCTCACGATGATCTAGGAAATTTATGTGTTTGCAAAGCTCTTCATAATCATTGAGATCACCATTAAACATTGTGTTCCTTTTTTGGAATTCCCCTTTTGTTTCTTGAGTACCTACGAGACTCATATCATTGATATTTTTTTTCATGTCCTTCAAAAAATCCCATTTTTTGTGATGCTATCCATCCTCCAAATATTGTACTAAAAAAATTAGAAACCATTGGGAAATGGTGTCACCTTGTGTAAATAATTTTCTATACTGCTTTCAGGGTATCCATTACTTTTTCTTATATCATTGTCAACATTTTTGTAAAAAATATGACTGTGACTCCATAAATAATCATAGAATACTATTTTTTCAAAAAACACAATCAATCCAAAAAATAACACAGTGCTACCTTTTGGTATTTTTCCCAAAAAATGTTGTAAGAACTCAAATGATATTTTTTGAAACAAATATTTTTCATGTCAATTTTCAAAAATTGGTGTGGATAAATTCTGGTTCATGTTAATTTTTTAGAAATCCATATCAAATATTCTCTTTCAAATATGATATCAAAAAACTAATGACAAAAATATGTTTTTAGCATAACTTTTAAAAAATGGTTTGAAGTTGGTATATCTCATCTATTTTTTTAACCAACATAAAAAACCACTAAAATTACATTTTTATGGTCATGTTTAGTAACAGATATTAACAAAAATATTTTCAACATAAGATCAAGAACTGATGTCAAAAGTATAAATATGACATAAAAACCTATTTTTTACTAATGATGTAATGAAGGAATTTGTACGTATGAATGAAGTGAAATTTCATGATATTTAAAAAATTAAAATATAATAATGATAATGAAATTTTTAATAATCTAGTTTATACACAAGATGGTTCATCTAACATAGGTGAACAAGATCTACGTTCAATGTTTTTTCATCTTCCAAAACTCTATAGATGTTATAGAGGGTTGGGTTTTGGAGTCTCACTAAATTATTGATTTACGAAATGGTAAGAATGAAATAAATTAAAGAATGAATATGATGGGATAAAAAGTAATATTAAGAAATTTTATGAAAAATGAAAAAAATGTTCTACTATTTATAAAAAATGAACTATTCTTAAAATAAAATGATATGTTAATGAAATAAACAATGAATCGACCAAAAACCACATCTGGATTGGAAAAACCTAAGTATGTAGGGTGTTTTTCCCCTTAAATACCCAAAATAAAATATGTAATAGTTTTTCTACATCATTTAATATTATTTATGGGGTATATTTTATCTTTTAGTTCTCAAATTTTCAAACAATTCACTGACAATCTTGCCTCCAAAAATTGGAACAATTACAATATTGAGAAAACTATGGCTTAAAGGAAATCATTTGTAAACTCATTGAAGTTAATTGGAATTTGGGTCAAATCCTTCTTGTCTGAAGTTCTAAAAAGTATACTCCCTGTAAAAGAGTAATCTAAGGATACTACATTGGTTTGGGAAGATGTAGATTCCGCCTCATTCTGGTTGTCAAATGAATCAAAGGATCTTTCTGCAGAATCCTTGAAATTTAAACGTGCTCCTTCATATCGAGGAAAAACTTCAAATAATGTTCTGGTATAACCTTAGGTTCTCTTCCAAATCATACATGTTTGGATATGATGTTTAATCTACTCTAACAAGTGATTTATCTAATAAGGATAAAAATAAATTAAGTTCCATCATATATATTAAGCTTATAACAACTTAAAATTCTTTATGTAGGAAGAATCCCTTGCTGGAAGCCCCATTGGACAACGTCTTTCATGAAACTGCCGTTTATTGATGTCATGGACTGGTTGCTGAGAGGTCATTTCAATCATTTTTCTTTCTATAAGATCTATGGATTATTTTTCTCGGTTTTTTTGGTATATAATCCCCTCAATCCATGCTGGTGTAAGCTCATTACACCTAGTTCTTGTATTAATACTTTTCTTTTAAAAAAATATTTTGGGTGTGAATTGGGTGACCAATTCATGTCTCTGTGTTTATACAATAGTATTTATATTCCCACTGAAAATGTTAAAATTTGAACAATAAAACAAGTTATTATAACATTCATAGCAATGAAAATCAATATTATAAATTCATGTGATAATAATATGGTATGTCATTTTCAAATTATATTATATTCAATATATTTTATGATTAATAAAATATTTTTGGACTACTACAGGTAACAAAAACATGGGAAACAAATAATTAGTTCAATGAAATCAAAGTAATCAATTTTTTCAACATGAAAGAAGAATGTGAACTCTGATTTTTCTCTATCACCATGGTTAATTACTTTAATACCTTTTAAAAAATTTATTCTAAAGATAAAAATATTTTGAAATTTTTATTTTGAGAATCATAGACTATGTTTAGTCTATTGGATTTATTTTTATTCCATTTATAAATAAAATTGTACATCATAGATGGTTTAGAGACTTCATCGTAAGTGAATGTAACTGGAAAATTTCAAAAATAATTTAATTATTAATGTATTATTTCTATTAAAATTATAATGGAGTTCATTTTATTATAAATATTTATATCAAATTTCTAAATTCATTGAAATTTTTTATCATCATTTTTTATTTAAAATACCATATCTTCATTGAATAATAGAAAAAACATTAGATAGAGATAAAATTTAAAGTAAAGTATAAATATTTTCCTAAGAATTGAAAGTATTTACAATAGATTAGAATTTTTTTAACACCTACCATGAAAGGGTAAAACTATATGACATGAATAATTTCATAAAAAAATTGACAAATAGTACTCATTATTTTTTAAAAATCTTGGAATCAATGGATGATAGTTTTGATAAAAAAAGTAAATACATTGATATACATTATGGATACAATTGTTTGATATTCAATAATTTTATCACAGATGATATGCCTTTTTTTATAGAATAATCATTATATTATCAATATTTTAGTATTTTGATTATATGTTATATAACTTTTTTTTTGAATTTCCTATTTTATTTAATAGCATGGTGCTAAAATATTGATTATTAAAGGTTTTAATGAAAATAAACACAATAAAAAACCTAATGGATTTTTATAGATGGATTTTTTTTCTTATATATACTAATAAATATGTATAAGAACATATTCTATAATAGATTTCATATAATTTTTAATGTTTTCATAGTTACCAAAATAACTAAATGTTTACTATTTTCGAAGATAATTTTTTAAATTTATAAAGGATTTTAAATACCATAAATAAACTAATATACACTTATATATATATATATATCAATTATATGTATTTAGTATTGAATGTATACAATTTAATCTAAATTATTTTTTAACAATTTATTTATATATACATATTAATTATTAATCTAATTTTTGTTGATAATTTATTTCTAGAGGATGAAATATATGGATGTGGGTATGAATGAGAAGGTCCTACTGGGTTAAAATGTTTAGAAAAAAATAAAGGTATTTTATATTGGTTATTTATTTAATTTACTTATATAATTTATTAGGGATATGAAAATGTTAGTTTATATAGATTTTGATCACCAATTTAAATCGACTGATAGAAACAAGTTAGTTTAATAGGAAAACCTTAAATGAATCGATGATTAGCTTAAAACCATATTAAATCAACCATTGGTTTATATTGGTTTAAACTAATTTTATACGGATAAAAAATCTAAAAAATATGTACAATATATGTCAATCTATTAGATTCTATTGATATAGAAATTTGATAGCTTTATGATTGTTTAATATTATAATTATATATAAGATTGATGCATTCATAATTTTTTTTGAAAATTAATGGAAGTTAATTTTTTTAAATAATTATTATTATTCATTCTCCATAATTAGCATAATATGTTTTTTTAAATAAATTTTTAATGTTCCATGCTATGGGATGCACGACCAAGCTACCATGGAGTGTGATTACACTAGTAGGAAAGCCTGAAAAAATTCAGGAAAAGTAATATGTTGTTAAATTGTTCATAAATGACCATGAATCACTAGTAATAAATTAATTAATAAACATGAAATATTATAGGAAATATTATTTCCCAACCAATATTAACTTACATCCCACAAATAATTGGAAATGTATCTACCATTATATCGATTAAAACAATTCATGAAATATTAAGGAAATATTCATGTTGTACTAAATAAAACATATACAAATAAATTTCATGGTCAAGGGAGGAATAAAAAAGAATATAAATAGAATATAAATTCTAAATCAACTCATGAATCAATATACATTGAAAAAATCCTATAATTCCTACCGCCCACTGGTGTTATTCCTTCAATTTATTAGTCTCATTTTTATTTAATTCCCTCTTCAAAATTATAATAATTTTATTTTTTCAATTTTGTTAAATTTTTGATAAAGAATAAATGGAAGAGGGGTAGGATATATAAATTAATCATGAATATATCATGGGTATTGGGATGTTATACCTACATTGAACACAATGGGGAGGTTCTATGATAAAGGGAGAATGAAGATATGGGGTTTTGGTCATCAACATTGCAGTGTCAATACCACTAAAATTTTAGAAATAGATGTTACAAAAGGTTATAGACATTGGATACCATATGGATGATTCATATTTTCACAAAAAAAGGAATAAGTGAAAGGTATGGGTAACTTTAATTAAAAAACATGTGGACAAGGCATCATGGATCGAAAATTAATAAGAGATTAGGGATCATAAATAATGTGAGACTAGGATGTGTGGGGAGAGGATGAGAAAATTTGAACAATATGGGAGGGTATTATTATGGTATATGTAATAAAATAATTTATATCACATTGTAAGATATACCATGAGTCATAGTCGGTGATATGTCTGTAATTCATTTCATGAACTACAATATATAGATAATGTAAGAGTTGTGTGGATGAATCATTCAGCCACTATCATAATGTATAGTGGGCATAGAATATTATAAGAGACTTCATGACCACTACCACATTTTACTAGTTATATATCATCATTTACAAATCAACTACTTGATTCACTTATGGTATAAAAATTCATTTGAAATATGTAAATGATCGAAACTCCTCAAGAATGTGGTATAATAATGTATGATGGTGTCAAGTGTTTTCAACTAGAGTTGGACTCCCTTAATTGAATAAATGGGGTCAATATAATGGAATGGGATCCACTTATTTAGGTAAGAATGATTAAAAAAATCCATTGTTGAAAGTCTATTTATCCCATTTCGTCATTCATATTCATAGAGAAGGTCTTGGCATTCCTTTGGGGGTACAAATTAGGATTGTAATGGTCATTGATATCCCTGTTGAGTCAAGAGTACATAGGTTCTCTATCAATGACCACTATCAATAATAATCTGATGATTTCAAAAGATATAGATCTTGAAATATTACAGTTATTTTATTTTATATTTTATATTATTCTTACTTCATGCATTATATGAAAAATGGTACTTTATGGCCATATTTTAACATTCTTGGATGGTTTAAATCACAAAAAAATGATTCATAGTGATTTTTATTTTCTATTGTAGAATAGTGGGTCAAGAATCTTTTTACAGTGGCATTTTATTTATAGGTTGTTCTTTTGGTGGCGGTTGGTGTTTTTTTATTTTTTTATAATATTTTTAAATTTCATTATTTATATTTATTTTCTTATTGCTTCTTATATATTAGTTATTAGTTATTAATTGTTTTTTTGTTATTTAATATTTATTATTTATTATTATTTATTTTAATGGTTAATTATTAATTATTTATTATTATTTATTATTATTTTTTGTTATATATTATTATTTATTTTCTATTTCTTTATTATATCAGGCCCACCCCGACTTAATCCTGTCATGCCCTGTCCTACCCAAATGATCCCAATAAAATCAAATATATTTGTGTGTGTGTTGGGAGAGATTTAAACCTCGTGACTCTTAGTTATTTAATAAAAAATTTACTTCTCCATTGAAAATTTAAAATACTAACTAACCAGACTTTAATATGATTATATTTAAAGATAAATCAATAAAAATACATATATATGTGTGTGTATATTTATTCATAATTTATAAATATGTACATATAAAAATATAATTATGTATATGTCACAACCCATCTTAGTGGGGAACATGCCATGACCACCCCAAGCCCTCCTCGATAGGCCAAGGTATGGAAACTAGCACTGAGTAGGCATATATCACAAATGGGAGGCCTTAGGCTAAGTACATGTACACACAAACATGTATCTAAGCCCACTAATCAAAAAGGTAGGGGAACACAACCACTATTCATGAAAACCTCTAAATTTGAATATAATAAAACCATACTGTATCTGGAAATTAATGTGCAGTACTGCAAACTGGACTAAAATACCAGACCAAAAAAGAAAATACAACTACAATGGTTGGAATGCTATCCAAGGTATTAAAGCTGTGGTAGAAATATGTCAAGAATGCCTTGGCCAATCTGATCTCATAAGGCACTGTCTGGTCTTGGCCCTGGTCTTTCTCCACCTAGGACTCGGTCAAAGAATCCATTGTTTTAACAAGATACAACACGTGATGAAAAATCCTAAATAGGGTTGTGTAAAAAAATAATCATTAGAACACCCATAAACCATAAACGAAAGACACAAAGGAATGTAATGTTAGCTCTACAATGGTATACGCCCATACACATACAATGATACTTAGATATCCTCACGAGAATCCACAAGGAAAGAGAAGGTAAGTCACAACCAAATGTTAGTCATAAGTCTTTTCTAACCTACTCCCCACAAAAGGAGGAAGCACTAGTGAAGGGTCATGTTATACAGATATGGGATTCTGAAGAATATAACGAACCCATTCTCTACTAACCTGCATCATTGAGGATTCTCTGATAATTCCATGGAAACTATGGTGCGGATCGTAACATAGTGGATTCTGAAGAATACCACAAATCCTATGATACTGCCCACTAGATATATGATTATCTTCCTCCACTCAAAGGTCACATCAATATCCAATGAACTCCATCCGTGGTGATAAAGTATCACTCTAGTCCCATGAAGGATTTATAACTCTATATGGGACTTTTCTCTCTAGGGGAATCCCATGCACTATTGTATTGAACCCTTGAGGGAAGATCGAAGGGTGAACATATCACCAATAATGGTCATTTCTAACAACCCAACAAGACATCTCAAAATATTTTACACATCATAAGGGTTCCAACAAAGTAAACGGCTCATCAATCATGCAAACAGATTGAATGTAATGACTATTTTGTGAAAAGGGGTTGGTCTGGTCCATGTCTAGTCTGACCCAGTCCGATAGACCCAAATCGGCCCAGGTCTAACCCAGACCATTAGGCAAGGCCTAGACTAGCTACGCCCATGCTAGTCTGATGCACCAGCCCGAGGTTGGTCCACCTATTTAACCTGGCCCACTAAAGTGGGTTGGCCTGCTATGCCCAAGGCGCTTTGGACATCACCTCTCCGAACCACCTATGACATCAGTCACAAGTCACCTCCGCAGTCCAACTTGTCCACGGTCTCTAGTCATTTGACATGGTAGTGAGTTGCGTCCACCAATGGTGGCCTTTAGCCAAAACTGGCAGCCCCTATTGACAACTCGTGGCATTGCTGCGGGCTTCTTCCGTCACTGCGTGCGCCACCTCTGGCACAATCGCGGATGTCGATCCGCGGCCCCCATGTCCCCCTTGTAGCCTCTTACTGTGGCCCTCCTACTTCGATGCCACGGTGCACCACCAATGTGTTCCGCCTCCCATGCCGCAGTGTTCCCTGCCTAGACCATGGATCACTACCACTGTTTCGATATTGGATTCCCTTATGGATTGTTACGGTGATAGAGATCGAGAAATTAAAAGAACAGTGGAGGAAAGAATTCAAATGAACACTCACGGTGGATGGATTAGACCATATTTATATTGGTATTAATCCATATATATTAGATTTTAAGAATGGATAATAATAAATATTAATCATAGGTTTAACATAGATCCAATTTCCCAATGATTATCAAAAAAACAAACTATTCCCACAATAGTACGCATGATCTGTTAGTCAATCTATTTATTGATTTATTCAAGTACATCATGGGGATCAAAATAATGGGGAAATAGAAATTGAATCAATAAAATTTTCTACCTCTAGGATGGATCTGTCAATGAATAATTTTCATGTTCGTTTTTCATCGATATGTCAACTAGTAATCCCAATCCTCAAATCCTCGTTCATTTCTTTCCAACGCCTCCTCTCATGTTTTCCTATAACCAGAGATCTCACAAAAGATATGACGGTTATGAATTGTAACCATATACCCCTATCTATGGGTTTAATAAAAAGGAACCAGAATCTTCACTATGGCAAAAAAATATTTTTATTAACATATTTTTAGTTACAGTTATCTCAAAAATCTATCTTTTTCTTCTAGCCTATAACAAATGATTTTTGGCCCTTCTTAAGGTAATTTTTTTGTTATAGACACAATGGTGCCCTCATTTTTTTTATTTGAGCACCCATTTGAATGTTATATAAAATCAAAGTTACCAACTGAGCATTTTTTATTTAAAAACAAAACCATATTCAAAAAAATTATTTCAGGAATAAAAACAATCAAAATCTCATGCCTTCTTAATGAATAGTCTTACAATTTTCCCAATTAATTTATTAAAAAAAATTGGTTAAAAATATGATTCATTACATTCTCCCTACCATATGCCTTTACATCCACGAAATCCAAAACAAGGGATACTCAACACAAATATGAGGGTGTTGAGCATGCATCTGAGCCTCCCTCTCCCAGGTTCTCTCTTTGAGGTTTCCATGATGCCATTGAATGTGTACTAGAGGAATCCACTACCCAAAAATGGTATGATCCTATCAATCTTCAATCTCCGCTAAGAACATCGCAAACATCTCCCCATCTCCAATGTCCATCTATCCTCAATCGATAATGTGTGATGGGTCATGCACATACCTCCTCACCAGCCACATGTGAAAGACATCATGCATCCAGTGCGACTATGGAGGCATAGCTAGGTGGTATGCCAACTCAGAAACTTTTCTCAGAATCAGAAAGGGGATGATGAACCTCATGGATAACTTCTCATCCAAACCCAATATCTATAAAACCCATTGAGGTGAGACTGGAAGGAAGACATGGTCTCCCTCCATGAACTCCAAGGGACGCAGTCTCCTATCATTATAAGACTTATGCCGGATCTATGTAGTCCTCATCCACTCTTAAATGAACCTACCCTTCTTAGTGGTATCCCACACCAACTCTGGGCCCACAAGTGATGACTCCCCAGGGTCAATCCAACATAACATTGATCTATAAGTTCATCTGTACACAGCCTTTAACAGCACCATACCGTTGGTGGAGTGGTAGATATTATTTTTCTGAAGCTCCATAAGTGGTCAGTGGTCCTCCTAACTGCGATCAAAGTCCAATATGTAGGCAAGTAGCATAACCACTAGGACCTAAATGGGCATTTCTATTTGACTATCCTTTTGGGTTGAAAATATATGCTTAATCGCAACTAGGTCCCTAAATACTCCTAAAAACCCTTCCACATTAGGGAAGAAAAAGATGAATCATCATATGAAATAATGGTCGAAGGCACCCCATGAAGCCTAAATATCATCAGGACTTTGAGGAATCTCAGTCTCTATATGGAACTCTTCTCTCAAATAGGTAGGAAGAGGGACAACATGGTGATTCGGTCAATGATAACCATGATGGTGTCATTTCCCCTAGATGTGCATAGTAAACCTATAGTGAAGTACACCGATATCCCATCCCCCTTCCACTCTAGCACATCGAGAGGATGAATCAAGCCTGCTAGAACCAGGTGCTCTTCTTTCACTTGCTGAAAACTGAGGCACCGAGAAACAAATTCTACCACTCCCTTCTTCATCCCTGGTTACCAGAACTGGTGTCGTAGGTCCTAGTAAATAGTTACCACTCAATGATGTACAACCAAGGGGTGTGTGAAACTCCCTTATGGCCTCCTCCCCCAATTCCACCAGCACAACTTTGTTCCCTGTGAAGAGAACTAAGTACTCCATACCAATTTAATATCCATCAAGGTCTATCCCTAAGGATAATTGTGCACATGGTGTCTCATAGTCAACGTCTCCAAGTTTTTCCTCTAGGACTCGCTGTACGAGTGGAGGGGTGACAACCAATGACTAAAGAAAAACTGATCCATCATCATCCATGGAGGATATCTACAGTGCAACCAAATTCTAGGATGCCTCACTCATCAACTACAAGCTGGACCTCCTACTATGTTTGTCTAACACCACATTACCCTTCTCATTAGTATAAAGAATATTGAAGTCATAATAATAGAAGAACCTTATCCACCACACTATCTCAAATTCAGGTCCCTGTGACAAAATTTATACATTAGGCCCCTGTGGTTTGAGTTGATGGTAAAACACTCCCCATCAAGTAAAACTGCCACATTTTCAAAGAGAATACCACTGCTTCCAGGTCAAGATCATGGGTTTAATACTTCTTCTCATACTGCCTCAACTTGCATAATCCATTGGCAATCATCTCTTTCCCCTGTATCAGGACACAGAGGAGTCCAATCCGATATGTGTCGCAGAATACCACATACCCAATAACCCGTTCTGGTTGCATCAATATAGAAGTGCTCATCAACCTTCATCTCAGCTCATAGAAACAATGGTGACATTTTTCTATCCATATGAAGGGTTGACCCTTCCATGTCATGTACATCAAGTGTGTTTATAACTTCTAAAATTCGGGCATGAACCTCATGTATAACCCATCCAAAAAAACAAAAAAAATACCTTAGTAACTCTCTTGGGTGGCTCACAAGAATTCCCTACCTCAATCTTCACTAAATCCCCCACAACTCCAACCTCCGAAATAAAATGTCCCTAAAAGTGGAACTCCCAAATCCAGAATTGGATCATCAAGATATTCCCATAATGTTATTGCTCCCAAATCATTTCCAAGACCATCTTCAAGTGTATCGTGTGTGTATCCTCGTATGCCGAGTACACGTGAATGTCATCAATGAAGACCACAACGAACCGGTCGACGTAGGGCTAGAAGATCCTATTCATGAGTCTCATGAACACACCCAGGGCATTGGTTATGCCAAAATACATAACAAAGTACTTGTTGGGGCCATACCAACATATGAATGTTGTCTTCAGTATATACTCTTATTGTACACAATGTTGATGATAGCCATATCTGAGGTCTATCTTCAAGAAAAACCTCTATCCCTTGAGTTGATTGAAGAGGTCATCTATTCTTGGAATTCGGTATTTATTCTTCATGATCACCTGTTTTAGATGTTTTCAATATAAACATATCCTCAAGCCTCTATCTTCATTAATATAAAAAAATTGGGCTGACTAAGGTGAAACACTAGGCCTCATGAAGCCCTTCCTCTATAGATCCTCTAGTTGTACCGTCAACTCATGAATATTTGCGGGATCTATCTGATATGTGGGAGTAGATACCTATGTAATACCTGGGTACATGCAAATAAAAATGTCAACCTTCTTGTGGGGAGGATATCCTGGAACATCCATAGGGAATACGTCCTCATAATCATCCACCACTGTAGGAAACTCAGGACTTCCCTTCTCCAACGTACCGAGGCTGAGTCTAACCAATTGGTGAGTGATCAACTGAACCCTCCTTGGGTAAATTCCCTCCAATGATGCATGCATTTCTATTTCACCTAATAAAGGAAAACCTGGTCCTATACTTGTGGAAACACCCCACTATGTTCCAAAAACAATCAATCTGTCCAAGGGCTGTGGATAACAAGTCCATACACAAAATGATGTAGTAAATGTTTGATGCCTCTAACAAGATATCCTAGTTGAATATCTCACATCCAAGATTATGATCACACTATCATAAATAGTATGAAATCTTCAAATCCCCTCATGTTGGAGTCTCTAAACGTAAGTATTGAGAAAAATGCCCCACCGGAATCTCTGATTTCCGAACAAGGTCTATAGCAAGGAAGGCGTGAAAGACACATGTGTCTATAAGAACTAGAGATATGGTGGAGAATACATAGATTGTACATCTATTAATCTTTGGAGCATTGTGGTATTATGCCTCCATCGAATGAAGCTAGACTCTCCCTTGTCCCTTGGATCCCAAAGCCTATGGTGGACAACCTGGGGGTGGCGGTGGTAGTACCTCAGACCTCTTTCAACCGTTAGCTAGTATACCTTCTCTCATGCCACGTCTGCCTCCATGCGGTCCACCCTGCCTAAACCTCTGACTTTTATTCGATGGTCCCTCAACCTCAGATGTTCATCCACACATCGTTCTGGGAAATCCCAATTAGTGTTCCGCCGACCAACACATGAAAAAACAGTCTACCCTTCAGCAATATTTCCCTACCTGAGGAGCTTCAAACAACTAATCTCATATCCCGGGGCATTCTCTTGGAAGAACTGGCCCACTTAGAACCCTTTTAATACTATTTACTTCCCACCATCAACGACTAATCTATATGGTGCCCTCTATAAGATCCTACTACTAGCCTCTTCTCCACTAGAAATATCTCCATGACCTGATCTCACTCTAGTACTCCAACATGTGTACGGATGCTACTGGACACTATTAACACCCTGATATACCAATGTAGACCCCACTCAAAATCTAGTTTCCTGATTAATGTGTCTCACACCATGTCTGTGGAGTAGTGAGAAAGCTCGCTAAATCTCACTGGGTACTCTGCTACTGTCATGCTACCCTACTATAGGTGTAGTAGCTCCTGTATACGCATAGTGTTTAATGTTTCAAGAAAGAAATCATCCCTGAAGAGGAGCTCACATTTTGTCCCAGTTACAGTCACATCGTCAAGTGTCTAGATTACTAAGCTATACCACCATCATGTTTCACCCTATAGAAGGCTCATGGCTAAGACTTCCATCAGATCGGGTGGTGTCCTCACAAGGCAGGATACACGTGTAACCACTGGTAGCAACTGCTTCTCAATGGGTGGTATTGCTCTAAGAAGACCACCCAGGGGTTCCATGTCTGGCATAGGTGTAACGCCCCAAACCTAGTTAGCCAATGTTAGTTAATTACTACATAACATTGGAATGATCACAATAGATCAACTCTTGAAGAAAAATTAGTTTAGTATCCTTGGAAGTACAATATACATGCATATGTTTTACATTATATTAGAAAATAAAAAACATCATTGTAAATCCTTCTAACACCCTCATATCACATAGACTATCCATACAGGTCAATCAAAATATACTTCTTCACATCCATGGAAAAATAAAAAATATGAAAGGGCTGAAATCAAATGCTCAGTAAGGATAAAAATATAGAAGAAACTTTCATAAATAAACATAAAAATTTAAGTAAATGTATCTGTCAACAACACAAGCCTTTAAAAATTAAACATCAACATAATATGGCAATGATAAATAAAATAATTCCATTTAATAATTCACATGGTAATTATACTAGTCGAATAATCACATGTAATGTCAATAATTAATTTCACAATGATGGAATGCATAATTTCGGACATCATAACCACATAGTCATGGCCAAGTGCCAGGACTACAAAAAAGATTTTTTCAAGGCATTGTTACAAGACACTAGTTTGTCTCATGAGACCTACCAATTCATCAAGGAACTATAGCGGGCTTCACCTGCCACTTACTATTTCCAATGAATTCCTCATATGAAAAGGTCGAAACATTACATAATCATTCGTATTAAAAGTAGAATAAGAAATGTTAACACTTTAACCATAAACCATGAATGGTATAAAAATAACACATCCATAGTAAAAAATATCACAAAACCTTCAATATAATATGGATGAGGGTATCATAAAAAATCAACTTCAAACATGTTTAAAATACATCAAAGGATGTTGAAGTAGATGAAATAAAAACTATTTGAGAGAAATATCTCTTTGTATTTTAAAGTCATTTAGAAGTCATGTAATTATAAAAGAAAACATTTATTTTTAAAATATTATTTTAAAGTTGTAAGGATAACTTTGAAGGTTTTATAATGGCGGAAAATATCTGCACTCACCGTATAAGATAAAAAACATTCTTATTATAATTTTTCAAAAATGTCATAAAGTACCTTGTTTGGAAAATGATTGATATATTTCATTAATTTTTTTTATGAAAATTCAAACAAAGGTTTAAATTACATTAACCCATATTCTGGGAAATAGTAAATTTTATTTGAAATAAATTTTTAAGAAACTGTATGTGGATGATAAAGAGGTCCTAATAGATTCTTATGTATAAACAACCACAAATAATGAAGAGATTGTAAAATTACCCCATACCTTCTACTTTTCATTAGTATAGGGTATTTTAACCTCCTTTATAATAGTTAAATAATTGTTTTATAATTTTAAAAGAAGAAAATACTTAAATATGATATCATATATGATCTTTTAATATTATTTATTAATAACATTTTAGTAGTATCATTATTTTGGTTGTCAAATCATTCGTTTTCCTTTATATGTTTGGTTACATAATTCAATTTTGTTAGGAATAGGATGTATTTGAACAATATAAAGAAATATATTAAATTAATAAAAATTAATTATAATCATAAAATGAAATTATTCTTGAATGTTTATGATGGGAAATAAATCTCATCGCATTCGTGGATACGGTAATCCGTAAGTATGCACGAGTGACATTATTATTCTATTGATGGCGAAATTGTATATAATTGGATGGTATATTGAATATAAATAATCATTAACATGATATATTTATTATTTACATCAATTATACTCATTATTATACCCATCGAAATAATGAAGTGTTGAATAACAAACTGCTCCACGACGTGGAGACGGTAAGCCATACGTATGCACATATGGTGACTTTGTCATTAATAGGATAGATAGAATAATGAATAAGGTTAAAAATAATAACACCATAGTATGTATAAGGTAATAGATTTATTATTTTTTTATGCAGACAACAATTAAATAGGAAGTTGAAGAAGAAAATAACTTTGAAAGAGATAAAGAAATAATTACCTCTTTTTTGGGTGTTTCATTTAGATTTGATCAAAAGGGATCCTTAGGATGGATTTATAATCAATGTAAGGCACCTAGGGAGAATATATGGTAGTTGGAAAAATAATTGAGTAGGGTTTTGCTGATCTAAATGGCTTTGGAGGTGTTATTTTTAGAATGGGGAAAGTACCCTTTTATAAGAGAGGTGAGGGTCACTTTCAGAAAATCTTGAAATATTAATTTATTATAGAATCATATTCAGTTTCTAATAGAGAAAAAAGATTTAATTAGAAGATAAGGTGGGGATGGGTCGAAAACCTCTAAAACAATAGGTTTAGACACGTTTAGGTCACTATATTAACCTTATCTTTCATATTTAACTCTTAGTAAAATAGTTTAACTTTTACAATGTATTCTTGTATTATTATAATAAATGGATAAAAAACATACTATAAAAAACCAATATAACCCCAAGTAGTTAATTATTAAAATATCTAACCTTATAAAAATATTTTGGATTCATATGAGATTTTTAGGAATATAATAACAATTAATTATATATTATTTGTTTTAAAAACACATTTTTTTCAATTATGACACTATTTAGTATTTGATTTTTTGTGAAATGAAAAAAAATTATTTCTTTGATAAAAATAAATTAAATCAGTACTAACCAGTCATATTAACCTATAAAATTATTGGAATGCATAAAAATCCTCAAATAAAATTTCTTTGAATATTTAGAAAATCAACTATTTTAATCATTCATTAATAAAGTAATTACTGAATCATCTTTATGTCATAAATAAATTTAAATATTTAATGTATAATAATTCCAAATAAAATACCATTATGTAAGAAATATTGTTGGATTTCTAATTAATAATTATAGTCAAATTTATCATATGTATAACCATATATTAAAAATGTTTTAGTTATGAAAAGTTGAATTTAACACTTTTAACTCTTCCTTAAATAAAATAATAATAAATGTCCTAATCTAATGAAAGTGGATCAAAAAGGTTCATATTTTATTCTTATGGTTGATTTTGGTCGAAATATACTTATAAAATAGAATTATTACAAGTGTTAGGGTAATTATAAAATAATTTTTACCTTTAATTACCCTATTTAATTTTAACCGTGACTAATAAAATTCAAAAGTTACTATTCCCAAAAAAAATCAACCTATTGAACCAAATATTACATATTTTTGTCAATATTGTTTTTTATATTCTTCAAATTCAATTCACAGAAGTGGTAAAATTATGTTTTATGCAAATTTGCAAATTTCCCTAGAAGGTAGGTAAAAGATGTTAAAAAAGTCATTAAAATTTTATATATCTAATCTTGTTATGAAATGAATCCAATGAATTAAATTGAATTAATATAGGTTTTATGTATATATTTTCACTTCAAAATTTATATAAACTTAAAAACTACTAATTTAAATAAAAATTTAGTTTTAAAAAAATGGAGTGTTTTTCACAATTCATCAAAATTGAATGATTTTAGAAAAGTACCAAAAATTTATCCAAACTAAATTTTTATGTTCCACATATAAAGAAAATTTTATTTTTTCAAATTGAATATATAAAAGTGTCAAATATTGGATTTAAAAAAAGATCATCATTAAATGTTGGTGAAATTGAATTTTTTTAAAGATACTTATTTAATCTGAAAAAATTGAATTTCTTCATATATTATGTCTAATAAACACACAATATGGATGTTAAAATTATATAGAGTATATAAAAATCAAAATGCAGTCAATACTATTCATAAATACTTTTTGAGCTTCTAGTTTGGTAATTCATGGTGCGGTCCAACTCAGGGTTGCTTGTAGAGCAAGCAATTGAATTACGTTAAAGAGATAACATACTATGAAATCAAGGGGAGTTACATTCTCCCCTCCTTCAATAAATTGAATCCTCAAAATTTGAATTTTTTTTTCAAAAATAAAAGGTTAAAAATAGAAAATACCTTTGTGGAAAACCCATATCTATGATATGGTTAATAAAATTTACACTTAATAAGAGGGAAATGGAAATGAAAATGTCACCACAAAATTATGATTTAGAATATGAGAACATTGGTGGAAATTTGAGACACATAATTGGAGGGAAAATGTAAATATTTATAGGAAGTGATTGAGGTCATCAATCACAAACATGTGAACAATAAATAGAAATTTTTTTGCTCAAAATCATAAATATATGATGGCTTAAATATTATTGGTTCATCAAAACATAAGGTATTTGGATAACACATTTTGGGTTTTAAGATCCTTTCCCAAATGTTTAAGAATTAGTTTCTTCATAGAATAATAAAAAAATAACTTGACAAGTATTGTTCCATTCTTTAACTAATTTCTTCCACAAACTCATCTTTTACTACAAAAGATAATAGAACTCAAAAATATTCTATTTATCCTAATCATATAGGGTTTCAAAAAAATGAATTTATAATTCATCTATTTGATCATTTTAAGAAAACTAAATTATAAAAACTAGTAAATCACATATTCTAGTCATAGGTGATGAACCCTTATCACCATTCAGTTACATGTTCAAGTCTCACAGCCTTGCCAGATGCGATGTGTTTTCACTTGACCTTCTGGTTTTCCTTTTTATAAAAAAAATCCCAAAATATTATTAAGAAATGTTTTAACCATAAACCATAGTATCAAATGTCCAAATTAATCCATTACAACCTTTAGTCTTATACAAAATACTTATGTTCAAACTCATAGTCCACATATTTATATTGAAGGTCAACATAACGTAATAATGATATATTTTTTCCACATAATAACATGTGATTACCTTCATCATGTATTCTATTTAAACGTGGTAAAATTTTGAATTACTATAAAAACTTATTGATTACCTTCATGGTCCCTTTTTCATTATATAATTCTAGATATATTCCTTATATCCAATAATTTTGAACACTCTAACAATAATGTAATAAACAAACCATTAATCCATTCCAAGGTTGTCAAGAATATCCAATATATTTTATTCAAATCAACCATCTCTTATTCCAAAATCACTAACTTGGTATCACGGCCATATTATGGATTATCTCTCCTTCAACAATGTATTTTCCAAAAATATTAACTTGTTGTTGAGTTAATTTTATTGGTACCATATAATCTGAAATCATCAATGAAAAAATACAGTAATACAATCTTTATTTATTTTTATAATTAATATAACGAGTACATCGTTGATACAACAATCAAATGACATAATTCATTAATAAATATTTATGAACACTAATTATTCCTCTGCATATATGGTATTATCATAACTTGATTATTATCCAATAGAATAATTTGGGGTATACTCTGAAGAATGGGACATTGATTCGCATAGTGTCCCAACTCCTTGAAAATGAAGCATTGTACATAATAACTTTTTATTTCCCTTGCAATCACGTACTTGGTGTCCATTTTCTCCATACTTACAACAAACTCTCATTCTATTCAAGCATTTACTAAGGTGATTCCTTCCATAGTTATAATATATGGGAAAATTACTGTTTCCCTTCTTCACATTATCCATCATCCTCTATACTATCATTTTCTTCTCTAGTTTCCCTTCAAGGCCATGAGACTTAGAGAATTATTTACTTATCATATTAACATATGATACTATTTCTCTATATAATGGGAATACATGGGAGACTGTTTTCCTTCTAAATTTTTTCTTCACACCATGAAAGATATGATCCTTCTTACTCATTTGATCATGCGTATTGCTGGATTTCTAATTCCCTCTACTATGCACCATTTTAAAATAATGGAAAACACAATGTTTGTTTATGAACCATAATGAATAATTCTAAACACGTAAAATACCTAACATAATTTTAAAAGTTTATGCATATAATCCATTATCACAAAAAAGGTTTCTTTGTGGAATTATTTACTCATAAATAATTCATAATGGCTTTTAATAAACATGTGAATTATCTTAAGAATATCCCATAGGAGTATCATAACCAAGAGTGCAGAAAGGCCTATTGTCGTGTATCCAGATATCCTGGGTCAAGCCAAAAACTCATTGTCAGAGTTTTCATTCCAAGGTACATCTATGACAAAACCGCCTCTACCTACTCGTATATTGACAGATATGTATTTCATGGAAAACATACAAAATATCTTCATTACCAAAATTTTATGAAGTTCTTCTATAGTAAACATCAATGTTTATCTTGGGGTAATGTTCTATAACCAGAGTTTTTAAAAATATAGCCTCCAAGGATTATAGTAAACATCCTTTGATACCAACTGTAATGCATCGACCCTTGTTACCCATAGTCAGTTCATTATTACATAACATTGGTATGATCACAAAATATCATGTCTCGAAATACCGGTTAGTTTATTATCCTTGAAATTACTTGATATATACATAAGACTAACATTACAATATGAAATAAAAAAAATTCATTTTTTTTCTACTTTGAACACACCCATATCCCATATCCTATCCCTTTAGATCAATCATAATATACATCATCACAACATGGAGAAAATAAAACGTAAGGGGTGATCTTAGATGCTGAGTAAGTATAAAATTATAGCAGAAACAATCATAAATAAGCATAAACATTGAAGGGAATGTATAAGAATAAAACACAAGCCTCTTAAAATTAAACTTCATCATAATATGTCAAAGATAAATCATATAATTCCATTTAATTATTCACATTGATATTATACTAGTCAAATAATCACATATAATATCAATTGTTAATTTCATAATGATGGAATGCATAGTGTCTGAAATCATAACCACATAGTCAAGGCCTCGTGCCAAGACTAAAAATAAGAACATTTCAAGGCCTTATTCCAATAAACTAGTTTCTCTCATTAGACCTAATGATGCATCTAGGAGCTATAGCGGGCTCCACCCATCATATACTAAGTCTAATACATTCTTTATATGAAAAGGTTGAAACATAACATAAACATTCATATCAAAACTAGAATACAAAATGTTAATACTTTTACTATAAACAATTAATGGTATAAAAATGACACATAAAAAGTCAAACATATAAAAAATGCATAAATACAATATGCAAGATTGTATCATAATAAATCAACTTCAAAAAAGTGTAAAATCCATCAAATGATGTTGAAATAGATGAAATCAAAACTATTTGAGAGAAATTTATCTTTCTATTTTAAAATCATTTAAAAGTAACATAATTATAAAAGAAAACATTTATATTTAAAATATTCTTTTAATATTGTAATGTATTCTTTGAAAGTGTTATAATGACCAAAAATATCTGAACGTATAAGTTAAAAAACATTCTAACCTTAATTTGTAGAAAATGTCTTAAAGTACACTATTTGGAAAACGACAAAAAGATTCCATTAAAAACATTTTATAAAAATTAAAACAAGGGTATAAATGACTTTAACCCATATTCTAGGAAATATTAAATTTATTTTGAAATTCATTTTTAAGAAACACCGATGTGGATGATAATGAGTTCCAGTTGATTATTACGTATAAACAACCACATATAATGAAGAGATTGTAAAATTAACCCTTAACTTTTACTTTTCCTAAGTCAAGGGAATGTTAACCTAGTGTATAATATCTAAATCATTGTTATTAAATCATGAAATAACCACATACATAAATATTATATTATATATGATCTTCTAATATTTCTTTGTTAGTAATATTTCAGTAGTATCATTGTTTCAGGTGTTAAATGATTCATTTTACTTTATATGTTTTGTTATATAAGTCATGTTTGTTTTAGATCATGCGTATTTTATTCATATACAAAATGATATTAAGTTCTTAAACATTATTTGTAATCATAAAATGAATATTATTCTTGAATGGTTATAATGGGTAATGAATCTCATCGCATTCTCGGAGACAATAATCAGTATGTACGCACGAGCGACAATATCATTATATTGATGGTGAAATAGTATGTAATTAAATGGTATATTACATTTATAGAATCATTAAAATGTTATATTTATTATTTATATCAATTATACTAATTATTATAGTCATCCAAATAATGTAGTGTTTAATAACATACTACACCACGACATGGAGATGGTAAGTTCTATGCATGTACGTATGGTGACTTTAGAGTTCATATGATGGACAGAATAATGAATAAGGTTATACCCTAATAAAATCACTGTATGTATAAGTTATTGGAATTAATACTTTGGTATGGAAACAAAAAATAAAGAGTATGTGGAAGAGGAAAAAAACATTGAAAGAGGTGATGAAATAATTTTCTCTTTTTTGGGTTCTTCCTTCTAATTTGATGAAAATGGCTCTTTAGGTTGGCCATATGATCAATGTATGGACGATAGGTTAAAGTTAGGTAGTTGGGAAGATATTTGAGTAGGGTTTTTCTGATCCAAATGGATTTGAAGGTGTGATTTTGAGAGAAGGGTAAGTGCCCTTTTATACGAGAAGTGAGGATCACTTTAAGAAAAGCTTGAAATATTAATTTATTATACAATCATATTCGGTTTATAATGGCTCAAAAAGGATTTAAAAAGAATATAATGTAGGGATGGGTTTAAAACCTCTCAACCAATAGGTTTTAGACAGGTTTATGTCACCATATTAACCTTGTCTTTTATATTTAACCCTTAGTTAAATAGGTTAACTTTTAACATGTATTCTCGCATTATTATAAAGAATGGTTAATAAACATATTATAAAAATTCAATTGAACCCCAAGTTGTTAATTATTTAAATATATTACCTTATCTAGGATCTTTTACCAATAATTATATTTTTATGAATTTGATATGAATTAATAATATAATATTTGTTTTAAAAATTCATTTATGTCAATTTTGACACAATTTAATATTTTGATTTTTTGAAGGTCAGAAAAACCTGATTACATCCTAAAAAATAAATTAAATTAATCATTACATGTCTTATTAACATATAAAATTAGTGTAATGCATAAAATGTTTCAATTAACATTTATTTTGATATTTATAATATCTATTATTTTAATCATTCATTAATAAGGTAACTACTGCATCATCATTGTGTCATAAATAAATATAAATTTTAATGTCTAAAAATTATAAATAAAATACCTTTATGTAGGAAATATATTGGTTTTTATAATTAATATTTATATTCTAATTTATCTTATGTATAACCCTATATTAAAAAATTTTTAATTTTTAAAATATGAATTTATCACTTTTAACACTTCTTTAAATGAAATAATAATAAATGACATAATCTAATCCAATTGGATAAAAAAGAATAATATTATATTACTATGGTTTATTTTGGCTGAAATAAACTTATCTAATATAATTATGACATGTGTTAGGGTGATTATAATATCATTTTTAAATTTAATTACCCTATTTACTTTTAATCGTGGTAAATAAAATTAAAAAGTTACAATTCACCAAAAATTATTTTCATCCTATTGAACCACATTTAATATACTGATGTCAATGGTGTCTCTTGGATTTTATAAATCCAATTCATAGAAATGGTAAAATTATGTTTTACACAAATTTGAAAATGTTCCTAGAAGTTGGGTAAAATACGTTAAAAATTTCAATAAAATTTTATATATCAAATCTTATTACAAAATGACTCCAAAAAATTTAATTTGATTAATATAGGTATTATGTATCTATTTTGACATTAACATAAATTTAAAATTTAAAATAATTATTTAAATAAAAATTTGGTTTTAAACAATAACAGAGTGTTTTCAATATTCATCAAAATTGAATGTTTTCAAAAAAGTACCAAACATTTATCCAAACTAAATTTTTATGTCCCTCTTCTAAAGAAGAAGAATATTTTTTCAAATTTAATATATAAAAGAGTCATATATTTAATTTAAATAGGGTTCTTCATTAGAAGGTGGTAGAATTTATTAATTTAAAAAATGATTATTTTGACTGAAAATTTGAATTTGATTGTATATTATGTCTAAGAAACACATAATATGGATGTTAAAATTATATGGAGTACAAAATATTCATAATTCAGTTAAAACAATGCATAATTTCCTTTTTAACGGCTAGTTTGGTAAGTCATGGTGTGGTCGAACTCGGTGTTGCATGTAGCGCAAGCTGTTGAATTACATTAGTGAGATAACGTACTATGAAATCCTTGGGTGTAACATTCTCCCCTCCTTTAATAAATTGTGTCCTCATAATTTGAAATTGTTGTTCAAAAATAAAATGGTTAATAATATGAAATACATTTTTGGGAAACCCACAAAGGAAAAAGAGTTAATAATAATTAGTCTTTATAAGAGGGAAATAGAAATGAAAAAGTCGCCACCAAATTAGAATTTTGAATATGAGAACTCTGTTGGAAATTTGATACACATAATTTGAGGAAAAAAGTAAATATTTATAAGGAGTGATTGATGTAATCAATAAAAAACAACTGAAAAAATAGAAAATTGTTTGCTCAAAGGCATAAATCTATGATGACATAAAATTTTATTCGTTCATAAAAACATAAGGTATTTGGATAACACATTTTTGGTTTTTAGATCCTTTTCCAAAATTTTAATAATTAATTTCTTTATAGAATATGAAAAAAAATTACATGACAATTTGAGTTATATTTTTTAACTAATTTCTACCACAAACATATCTTTCACTTAAAAAGATAATAAAACTCACAAATATTCAATTTATCCTAACAATATAGGGTTTCAAAAAAATGAATTTATAATTCATCTATCAGATCATTTAAAAAACTACATTATAGAAACTAGGACAACACGTAGTCCACTGGTAGGTGATGCACCCTCATCGCCCTTCCGTTACCGGTTCAATTCTCGTGGCCTTGTCAGACGTGATAGGCTATCGCCTGACATTTGGGTTGATATTTTTATAAAAAACCCAAAATAATCTTAAGAAGTGTTTTAAACTTAAACCATAGTATCCAATGTCCAACATAATCCATTCCAACCTTTAGAGTTATCAAAAACACTTGTGTCCAAACTAATAGTCCAAAATTTTATAAGGAAGGACAACATAACATTATGATGATCTTATTTTCCGCATAATAACCTGCAATTACCTTCATCATGTATTTTTATATAACATAATAACACCCAAAATTACCATAAAACCATATTGATTAAATTAATGCTCCCTTATTCCTTATAGAATACTATATATATTACTTATATCCAATACATTTTGAATACGCCAACACTAAATGAATAAATAATCCATTAATCAGTTCCAAGGTAGTCAATAATTTCCAATATAATTTATCCAAATCATCAATATCTTATTCCAAAATCACTACCTCAGTATAAGGACCATATTTAGGGTTATCTTTCCTTTAACCATGTATTTCCCAAAAAGTTTAAACTGATGTTGATTCACTTTTCTCTATTTCATTTAATCTAAAATCCTCAATAAAATAATATTATGGTACAATCCTTAATTATTTACATAATAAATATAACCAGAACATCGTTTATTCAACACTCAACTGACATTATTCATTAATAAAAATATAAGAACACTAATTATTCCTCTTCATCTAAAATAGTATCATAACTTGATATTATCCAATAGCATCATTAGGGTTATACTTTGATGATTGGGATATTAATTCGCGTAGTGTCCCAACTCCTTGAAGATGAAGCATTGTACATTAAACCCTCTTTTTACCCTTACAATCACATACTTTGTGTCCTTTTTTTCTACACTTAAAACAAACACTCATTTCCTTCGAGAATTTACCAAGATGATTCTTTCAACAGTTATCACATATGGGAAAATACTTCTTTCCCTTATTCCCTTTATCCATATTTCTCTCTACCATCCTTTTCATCTCAAGCTTCCCTTCAATGCCATAGGACTCAGAGAATTATTTACTTATCTAATTAACACATCATACTATTTATCCATATGATTGGAATACGTGAGATACTATTTCTCTTCTAAATGTTAGATTAAGACCATGAATGTTATGATCCTTCTTACTATTTGGATCGTGCGTATTTCTGGAGTTTTTATTCCTTCTATTGGTCACTATTTTAAAACAATGGCATACACTAGGTTAGTTTATGAATCTCAATGCATAATTCAAAACTTGTAAATTATCTAATGTGAATTGAAAATTTTATGCATGTAATCCATAATAATCAATAAATTCCTTGAGGAAGTATTTACTCATAAATCCTTCATAATGGCTTGTACAAAAATGAAAATTATCCTAAAAATATCCCTCGAGAGTGTCGAAACCAAGAGTTCTACAATGCTCATTGTCATGTACCAGGATACCCTATATCAATCCCAAAGCTCATTGTCGATGTTTTAACAACTATGTACATCTGTGACAGATCTGCCTCTACCTTCTCGTATCTGGACAGGGATGTATTGCTTGTAAAACTCACAAAATCTCTACATTAACAAAATTCTAGGAAGTTATTATATACTAATTTTCAAAGATTATCTTAGGGTAATGTTCTCTAATCTGAGTTTTTCTAAAGCTATCTTCCAAGGATTGTACTAAACATCATCTGATACCAACTGTAACACCCCGACCATAGTTTCCCTGAGTCAGTGCATTATTACAAAACTTTGGCATGATCATAGGAGACAAAGTCTCGAATGACCGATTATTTTAGTAGCCTTGGATGTACTAGATACATACATAAGTTTTATATCACATTGTGAAATAGAAAAAATCATAGTGTCTTCCTTGAACACACTCATATCCCATAGAATATCCTTTCATATCAATCATAATATACTTCTTCAAATCATGGGAAAAATAAAACATAAGAAATGGGTGAGCTCAGATCATCAGTTAGGATAAAAATATAACAGAAACTTTCATAAATAAGCATAAACATTGAAGGCAATGTATAAGACTAATACACAACCCTTTTAAAATTAAACATCAATATAATATTGAAAAGGGTAATCAAATAGTTCCATTTAGTTATTCACATTGATATTATACTAGTCGAATAATCACCTATAATATCAATATCTAATTTCATAATTATAGAATGCATAATTATTTACATCATAACCACATAGTCAAGGCCTCATGCTAAGACTACATATAAGATTTTTTCATAGCCTTATGCCAAGACACTAGTTTGTCTCATTAGACCTACTAATGCATCGAGAAGCTATTGCAGGCTCCACCCATCACTTACTAAGTCCAATACAATCTTTATATGAAAATGTTGAAATATAACATAAAATTTGTATTAAAATAAGAATATGAAATGATAATACATTAACCATAATCCATGAGTGGTATTAAAATAACACATCCATAGTCAAACATATCAAAAAACCGTCAATACAATATGGAATATTGTATCTTAATAAATCAACGTCAAACCAGTGTAAAATCCATCAAAATATGTTGAAATAGATGAAATAAAAACTATTTTAGAGAAAGAACTCTTTATATTTTGAAATTATTTAAAAGTCACATAATTATAAAAGAAAAAAATTATTTTCAAAATATTCTTTCAAGTGTTTATGGAATGCTTCGAAGTTTTTATAAGGTAATAACATTTCTATAGCTACTGTATAAGTTAAAAAAACATGATTACCATAATTTATTGAATAGGTCATAAAGTACCTTGTTTGGAAAACGACAGAAATATTCCTTTAAAAATGTTTTGTACAAAGTCAAAAAAGGGTATAAATTACTTCAACCAATATTCTAGTAAAGAGTAAACTTTTTTTGAAATACATTTTTAAGATACACAGACGTGGATGATAAAGAGGTCCTAGAATATTCTTACATATAAACAACCTCAGATAATGAAGAGATTGTAAAATTAACCCTTACCTTGTACTTTTACTTAGTCGATGGTACATTAACCTCATTTATAATACTTAAATCACTGTTATTAAATTAAAAAATACCCACATACATAAATATGATATCATATATAATCTTCTAATGTTGCTTTGTTAATAATATTTTAGTAGTATCATTGTTTCTGATGTTAACTGATTCGTTTTCCTTTATCTGTTTTGTTATTTAAGTCATGATTGTTTCGGATAGGTTGTATTTTATTAATATCCAGAATGATATTGAGTTCTTAAACATTATTTAGAATCATAAAATGAAAATTATTATTGAATGGTTACAATGGGGAATGAATGTCATTGCGTCTGTGGATAGGATAATCCATCCGTATGCACATGCGACAATATCAATCTATTGATGGTGAAATATTATTTAATTGGATGTTATATTAAATTTATAGAATAATTGAAATGTTATATTTATTATTTACAACAATTATACTCATTGTTATACCCATCCAAATAATGATGTGTTAAATAACAAACTACACCACGACGTGGAGACATTAAGTCATACGTACGCATGTATAATGACATTGCCATTCATATGATTGATATAATAATGAATATGGTTGTATCATAATTACATAAAAGTATTTTGATGGTACAATATTTATTATTTTGTTATGGAAACAACTATGAAAGGGGAAGCGGAAGAAGAAAAGAACTTTGAAATTGGGGATGAAACAATTACCTCTTCTTTGGTTGTTTCCTTTTGATTTGACTAAAATGGATCCTTAGGTTGGATATCCGATCAAAGTAAGGACTCTAGTTTGAAGTTAGGGTAGTTTGGAAGATATTTGAGTAGGGTTTGGATGATCCGAATGGATATGGTGGTGTGATTTTGAGAGAAGGGGAAGCACCCTTTTATAATAGAGGTGAGGGTAACTTTAGGACAAGTTTGAAATAATAATTTATTATACAATCAAATTCAGTTTATAATGAATCTAAAAGTATTTATTTCAAGGATAAGGTGGTTTTGGGTAAAAAAAATCTCAACCAATATATTTTAGACAAGTTTTAGTCACCATATTAATATGACTATTTTTATTTAACTCTTTGTTAAATAATTTAAATTTTACCATATATTCTAGTATTATTATTATAAATGGTTAATAAACATTAAATAAAATGGAAAGGGAATCCCCAGAGGTTAATTATTGAAATATTTAACCTTATATATTTCCTTTTACCTAAACATATATTTTTAGGAATATTATATCAATAAATAATATTGTATTTGTTTTAAATTCTCATTTTTGTCAATTTTGACACTATTTAGTTTTTTGTTTTTGGGAAAGTCAACAAAACTTGATTAATTAAAAAAAATTAAATCAAAACTAACATGTCATATTAACCAAAAAAACTAGTGTAATGCATCAATAGTCTCAATTTACAATTATTTGGGTATTTATAATATCAATTATTTTAATCTTTCATTTATAAGGTAATTACAACATCATCGTTGTGTCATAAAGAAATTTAATTATTTAGTGTCTAAAAATTATAAATAAAATAAAATTATGTATGGAGTATTTTTGGCTTTCTAATGTATATTTAAAACAAATTTATCTTATGTATAACCATGTATTAAAAATTTTTTGTTTATGAAAAATCGAATTTACAACTTTAACTCCACTTTAAATAAAATAATAGTAAAGGTCCTAATATAATACTACTAGACCAAAAAGGATCATATTTTATTTTTATGGATGATTTTGTTCAAAATAAACTTATCCAATAGAATTAGTACATGTGTTAGGATAATTATAATATCATTTTTACCTTTAATTACCATATTTACTTTTATCCGTGGTAAATAAAATCAAATACTTAAAATTTTCCAAAAATAATTTTCATCCTATTCAACCAAATTTTAATTAATAATTTCAACTGGGTCTCTTAGATTTTGGAAATTCAATACACAAAAGTATTAAAATAACATTTTATGAAAATTTGAAAATGTGCCTAGAAGGTGGGTAAAAGACGTTAAAAAATTCAATAAAATTATATATATATAATCTTATTATAAAATGAAATTATTGAATTAAATTAGATTAATATAGGTATTATGTGTCTATTTTGACGTTAAAATAAATTTAATTTTAAAAATAATTATTTAAATAAAAATTCAGTTTTTAACAATAACAGAGTGTTTTTCACTATTAATAAAAATTGAATGTTTTCTGAAAACAACCTAAAATTTATCCAGTATAATTTTTTATGTCCCTCTTCTAAAGAAGTACTTTATTTTTTAATGTTGAATATATAAAAGTGTCAAATATTGGATTTAAAATGGGTTCTCCATTAAAAGCTGGTAAAATTTATTTTTTTTAAAAACCTTATTTTATCGGAAAAATTGAATTTGTTCTTATATTGTGTCTACGGAACACATAATCCAGATGTTAAAATTATATGGAGTATAAATAATTCAATATACAGTTAATACTATTCATAACTTCCTTTTGAATGGCTAGTTCGATAAGTTGTGGTGCGGATGAACTCAGTATTGCTTTTAACACAGTCTATTGAATTACATTAAAGTGATAACGTACTATGAAATCCTGGGGTGTTATAATAGGACCCTGCACTGATGTCTTATCACTATGTGGATCAACGTCATGATTGCGCATTAGGATCATGAATGGCTGTCAGCATAGATGAATCCTGAAATAGGTAAAGATAAACTACGATCAAAAGCATATATCTAGAGAGGTGATTCAAGGAGGACATAGAAAACAAAACCCATTTCTATATGATGCATGTTCCATTATTTTCCCTTCAATGGTTGTTTTAATGTACAGAGTTAGAATGAAGGTGCCTAGGGTTCTTATATATGGATATGTTGGCCGCCATACCAAAACTACATTCCATAGCCTGAAAGCTGAAATCAAAATACTAAGCGCTATTTCCCCAAACCAATATCATTGACTCTTGGTCCTAGATTGTAACTGAATATTCTCATATGATAGCACTCTATCATTTCCAGTCCCGGGCAGGGCATGCAGTGACCACCCCAGGCCTGCCTCCGTTAGGTTAGGCACTGGATTCTAGTGTTGAGTGGGCATATCTCAAAAATGGGATTCCTTAGCCTATGTACCAATATAATAGCACACATATCTATGCTCAGAAAGTTAAAAGGAAGGGGAAACACCAACCAATATGCATGTAAACTGCTAAACATAACAGTAATACAACTCGAGTACAAACAGATAGTAAAGTTTAGTATTGCAAACCAGGAAAGAATACAAGCCCAAAAAATAATTCAAAACTACAAAGACCGACCGACTAATTAGGATACAGAAGATATGGTAGAAATATGTGGGTAATGACTCGGACCGTCTGATCTCACAAGGCACCTTCCGGTCCTGGCCCTGGTCATGATCCACCTAGGACTCTGTTAAATAATCAATCATATACACAAGACACGAAACATGCGTGAAAGGCCCTTGAAAGGGTGAGTAAATAAATACTCAATAAAAACTGCAAAACAAAAAAGGTAAGGAACAAATGAATGTATAGTTATCTCTACACAGGTATACACCCATACAAAAACCAAGATACCCAAATATACTAATGATCAGCCATAAGTAAATATAAGTTAAGTCACAGCCAAATGTCAAAAAAAAGACTCTGTTATCCAAGGCCTCACCCAAGGAGGAAATGATGGTCAACAATCATGATATACAGATAAGGGATTCCATAGAATACATTGAACCCAATCTGCATTACCCTGCACCATTGGGGATTTTCATAGAATATGATGAACCCTACAGTGTAGCTCATAACATAGGGGATTCTGAAGAATGTTGTGAACCCTACAATACATCCCACTAGATGGAGTATTAACTCCCTCCACTCAGAGTTAACAACAATAAAAAACTAACTCCATATGTGGTGATAGAGTATCAATATAGTTCCACTGAGGATTTACAACTCTATATGGGTCTCATCTCTTGAGGGGATTGCCATTCAATATTATACGGAAACATCAGGGGAAGAATAGAGGGGGAACTCTACACCTATATTGGTGTTTGATAATAACCCAATAAGCCATCAAAAAATATATGACTCATCATGAGGGTGCCACCTCCGTAAATGGACTATCAATCAGACTAATGGTTTGAAATCTATGAACCCTTTTTGTGAAAATGGGTCGGTTGGGTCTGGGTCCGATCCGACCCAGTCAAACCTGAGTATGAATAAGTCCAACCCAACCGATTGGGTCATTCCAGCATAATAGTACTATCCCAGAATAGCTTGTCCTGATCCATCCTACTAAATTGGCCTATCCAACTGAAGCGGCCCTACCCACCTTTTCAACCTATCCCACTGAAACAGGAAGGCCTACTCCGCCTGAGATATGGCGGGTGCCCCTTCTCTAAACAAACCAGAACATACACCACTGGTCTTCTCCATGGTCAAGATAGATCATGTTCTCTGTCTTCATTACATGGTAGTGATCCACATCCACTAAAGACCACCTTAGGCCATTTTCGGAAGCCCCTGCCCGATGCCTGCAGCAAAGCCACATGCCTCTTCCGCCGCCATGTGTACGGCCTACCTTACTGTCCCTGCAATTGAGCCACGACCCCATGTGTGCCTCCTGCAACCTCCTACTATGGGCCTCTTCCACAACCATGGTGGCATGCCACCATCATGCACTGTCTCCCATGTTGTCGTGACCATTGAGTCATGAACCTCTATCGCCATTGTGGTCCCCTCCTAGATCACGAATCCCCGCCTCCAATGCAATATTTGATTCCTTTCAATATTGTTGCGGTGGAGAAGAAAAAGAGATCAAAGGAACATGGAAGGAAAAAATTCACTTGAACATCCAAGTAGGATGGATCGGGCCTCATTCTCTTCATCCTTGATTTTTCTATGTTAGAGTTATAAATGGCTAAAAAATTAAGTACTAATCATAGGTTCAACATTGAACTAATTTTTCAATGATTATCTCAAAATAAAACCCATACCGAAATAGTACATATGATCCGTGAATCAATCCTTTTGTCGATTGATATAGGGTTTTCATGGAGATCAATAGAATGGTGAAATAGAAGTAGAATCGGACAAATGCCCTACATATGGGTTGAATCAGTCAATGAGGAATGTTTGTGTTCGTCAATCGTCGATCTTTCGTTGAGTGATCCAGATCCTTGAATCCTTGTCTATTTCATTCCAACACATCTTCTTAATATTTCCTCTCACCAAAGCTCTCAAGAATGATCTCATGGTTATAAATAGTAACCTTGGACCTCAAATACATGTTTAATAAAAAAGAAATATAATCTTTGTTTCACTATAAAAATATTTTTATAAAAATATATTTAATTATAGCTATGTCCAAAATCTAACTTTTTCGTTTGGATTGTGTCAGATTTTGTTAGGCACTACCTAAGAAAAATTTGTTGTTCCAGACGTAAAGATTCCATGACATATTTTATTTGAGAACCTGTTTGGGATTTATAAAAATCCAAATTTAGTCTTCCAGCATTTTTAAATAAAAAATGGAACCTTAATCAAAAACATTATCTAGGGAACACCAGGCCTCATAATCTCATGTCCTTTCAACCCGCAGTCTCTGTATTTTCCCAATAAATTAATTAAAATAAATTTGAGAAAAATCAAAGTCATTACTGTATAAATATACGCATATATATACCTTTATAAAATATTTAAATGTATTAAAATGTATAAAAATATGCATAAATATATCTAAATATCTATATATATATACACATGAATATATATAAATTCATTTGAATACATATATATAAATATATAATTAAATATAATTGTGTGTGTATATACCCACGTATTATCCATAAATATATATTTATATTTATATATCGACGTAATATATATATATATATTCATAAATAGAAGTAAAATTATTTAATTATATAGTATTATAAATTAATATACATATATATAAAAAATAGTTCTATATATGTAATTGATATATGAATATATATAATTATAAATAAAAACATATAAATATATATAAACACATATAAGGATATATAAATACCCCCCCCACACACACATATATGTATATATAACCTCATAATATATATAAATATAGATAAATATACATAGCGGTTGGGGGATTACCAGAGTTGTAAGTACTCACTATAATCCTACATCAGAGCCAACCTAAAATCTTGGAAAGAGAGAATTTCCACAGGGACTGTAGTAGTATAGAAACAATTTATTAGTGTGTGTATTGTAGAAGGTTCTTTAGTGGGGTACTATACCATCACTAATATTCATCCTGGATGGTATTTTGGGCCACAAAAATTGTACTTTAGGACACAAGACCTTCGTACCCTCAAAGGCCTTCAGGTCATAGGGCCCATGAGACATAAAGAAGTACAAATAGGTCTTATTAGAGTGTCCCTAAGTGGATATATTAGAGAATACCTAGTGACTGAGGTGGAGAAAACCGAACCCAAAAACTAAATAATGGATATAAACATCATTTTATCCCCCTGTATTTCATTGCACATGGGCACTGATATATGGAAACAACCACATGGTGTTGAGATTGATGCATGAATTAAGAATTAACGTTGAGTGGGTTTTCTAGTATATCCAGGACATTAAATTGATGTTAGGTCTTGTCACTTTGGGCCTTCATTCCATGCAATTCAGGATTTGTGTCTCTAGGTCTCTAGGTCATGTATTGGTTCCCTCTCAACCTATATAAAAAAAATAATCTAGAAATTATCATACAAAATCTAAATACTTGTGACCATTTCATCCATAAATACCTGTATTTTTTAAAATATATAAATATATATATAACTATTTAGGTAAATATAAGTCAGTACATATGTATATATATAATTTAATATGATTTTATATAAGTATAAATCTACATAAGGATATAAATTATTTTTATAGGGGATTAATATATATATATAAACTATAACACTCCAAGACTTTGGAATTTATATTCTATAAATAATACACCTCAAACATGTAATATATACAACACTAAGAATAAATAACTCATGATATAGAACTGAATTATCATTATTTAATTAAAATTGTTATAATTATCCATTGGTTTTAGTGATAAGAATAGGAATAAAAATATTATGAAACAAATATTTAAATTTTTCTATTAATTAAATGAATAATCAATCTTTTATTGGTTATAAATTGGTTATATACAAGAATAAAATCATTTAAAGGTAACAATGTTGTTTTCCATAATTATGGTTTTATGAACGCAATTTTTTTAACATTAATTGATTAAATTTATCACTAATAATAAATGATTCAAATGAAATAAGTATATTATGTTTCCAATTTATTTATTAATCCTTCTTATAATTATGATTATTATCCAAGGAATGATAATAGTCATTTTATTCTTCAAAAATTATTTTTCATAAAAAAGTTATTTTTTTAATTTTATTTGAAGTTATTATAATTAATTTATGAAACATTTAGATTTCTTTTTGAAAAATGGGCAGAAACATTTTAAATAAAATTTCATAATAGGCATAGAATGATTTTTTTTGGGTTTTACAAAAAGAAATTTATTTTTTTGTTAATAATAAAGATTATTATTTTTTCTAAAACTGATATTTCTTTTATTAAAATAAATTTACTTAAAATTATCTTTCAATTTTGGATTTGGTTATAAGGTAACCTCAAATTACTTCATTTAAATTAATATAAATGATCTATTTCAAATAAATATTAAATTTTTTTTGGAATACGTTCATTTTCATAATTGAAAATACAATTGTCAAAAAACTAATTTTCATTGCATTTTTCAAAATTATATTAAATAATCATTTTTTCCATTATAAATATCTAATATTTAGAAATGAATTCCATATTTTTTAATTAAGAGGTTCAAAAATTACGAATTAGATAAAATTAAATTGTTTCATTATAAATAGTAACCATGGTATAAATCTGTCACCATGGTAAAGAGTAAATCGAGTTAATGAAGGTAAATACATCGTGATAATGTAAAATAATATCATGTTAAATATTATTTCATGAATTATTTATACCCTTATAATATTATCTTATAAATTAGATAGTTTTTCCTCTTGAATTTGACTATGACATTTTTATTATTTTATTTTATGACAATTTACAAAATATCACACTCTTTCTTTTACTATCTCTAGTATGTTTCACGAGGATAAAATTAAGACATGAATGATTATAAATGGTATGTTTTAATTTTAGTAACAAAATTGTATTTTAATTTATTCTTAATTTTTAAAGATAGTATAATTTCCTTCAATGTAGATGCGACATTGATGGAATACACGTGCAATAGAAGAAAAATCAAATTAATTATTTTTTAAACATTATAAGTAAAACAGTTTGGATGATTTATGGTTCCCCATGAATTTATTGGATAATAATAATTTAAATCTTTTGTTTAAATTGTTTATAATTAAATCACATTTTTATCTTGATTCATTTAAGGTCATTTTATTGGAATACTATTGAAAATGGACTCAAGTGGTACTAGATGTTTTACAACTATAATTAAATCACTATAAAATAATAAAATTACTATATTTACTAAACTGGATGGGAAATATTATATAGTTTTATCCATGGTCCATTTATATTCCACTATTATTTTTTAGAAATACTTTCATGATCCTTAATGAGTGAAAATTTTGTCACCTTAGTTATGGTAAAACTGGGTTAATGAGGGGGTTTAACAAAATAATAATGTTAAAAATGACACCGAAAACAATCTTAATTTGATTTTTTTTATCTAGACCTTATACTTCTTATAATTGAATATATGGAACTTTTTATCCATTTTTCATAAGTTCAAGACATATTATATATTAATAGTTATTGTATTTACAGGATGGCCACCCACCTCACTTATAAATGAGGATCTCATCTCTACTCACCCTCACACCTATCGTGTAATTATTTATCAAGAAATATGTGCCAAAATATATTACTAAACTTACTCAAATTTTCTTATTATTTTTTCCCTCCCTATTAGACCAACCATAAAGGATTAAGGTGTAAGTCAAAAGTGATTTCTTAAAGAATAGGTAAAGCTCTTAACCGAGCATTTTTAAAGTTTTTTTCCTGTTACTTCATTAAAATATTATATAACCATACTAATATGATAAAATAATTATATATAATTTATGTAAATGTTATTATCTCATTATAAAATTCTTTTTTATATCCTTTAACATCTTATGGGAAATGAAAATATATCTTGTGTGTATGTGTGGACTAAAAAATGTATGAAGTAATGTGTTCCAATTTTCATCACCACATATAAATGATACTTACTATGATATATTAAGGGAATATATATGATATTGATGTGATAATTATGGTTTTATAAATATATTACATTACATAAATTTTTACCCTTCTTTTTTCTTTAAAATGATAACGTCGCTTGCCTATACATGTTTATTAACACATCTATAAACCGATGTGATTAGAATTTTCATGTATTCCATTAATGAGTAGTTGTAAAATTATATTTATTGAATAAAAATGATAATTAATTCGTTATTAATATTTTTTAGATGATGTAATAATGATATTTGTTTTCATTTTTTCACATACTGAAGTAGTGTTGGGATTATGAGCTGAATGTCCTCAAAATGTCAAACATGAACATAATCGATTTTGAAAACATAGAATATATGGAAATGAATGAATTAAAAGAGTTAATAATAAGATAATTATCCTTAATAAAATTATTAATGAAGTAAATAATTAATATAATTTTAATATATAATACTTAAAGAATGAATGGGGAAAGTTGGACTCAAGATAAGGGGATTTCTTATCACAATTTATATTCAATAAGACTCATGCCACAGTAACGACATTTTTTCTCTTTTTTTTATATATATTTAGTTATTAAATTATATATATTATTAAATTAAAAAATTAAAGTGGTTTAAAAACAGTTTTCATATTGCATCATTTAATTATCATTTTATTTAAAAACTACCAAAGTGGTAAAATATTTTTCTTTAAAATTTCCTTTTAAATGTTTTAAACTAATTTTCCTCCATGTTATTTTAAAAGTTTCAAAAAAGATATTATTTATTATTCAAAGGGTTTTAATGTAAATTTTAAAATACTTCATAATTTCTCTCAAAATGTTTAAAAATGATTTTTTTAACATTTTCTAGATGGGTAACTTTTGACACTTGTTACCAAAGGGAAAAAATGTTTCTAATAATAAAAAACATCTAAAAATTATTCATTAATAAGGTACAAAATTTATTTCCAATATTTATCTATAATTTTCCAATTTTTTAAATAATATCATATTCCTGCTCTTATTGAGAATTATTCATTTTATTTGAGTTTTCAAAAGAAAATGATATTTCTTCTCATTTTTTTTTGATATTAATGAGAATGGTTTAGTTTGTGGATGGAAATGAAAATTTAATTTGTTTTTATGATAAAAAGAGATAGTTATTTAATAGTTTTATTTAAAAAAACATGGAAATTATTAATGATTTTGGGAATGGGTACTGAACTCAAAACCCTTATGGAGAATTTCTATTAGGTGATAGGTGGGTCCATTAAATACCTCCAATGAATTGGGTAATGTGAAATATTTAATTGATGTAAATTACTCTTTAGAAAATATAGATGAATTTAATAACTCTTACGAACTGACAGATTCAACTAATATAGATTTTACATAATTGAATGTATTAATTATCTTCTTAAGTGATTCCCGGATGAAATTATTATTCTCCAAATTTCCAAAAATGATTTATTTATGATTTAAAATGGATTTTCATTGGAATATTTGGATTTAGAATGATAAATAATGTGTTTATGCTTTAAAGGAAATTTTATGATATTATGAACATGAATGTTTTTTTATGTTAAATCATTAATTAATTATAATTTTTTATTTATGATTTATTATATTATTTTTCATGAAAGTATCTTTCATTGATGTTTATTTATTGTATATGTAAATGAATATTTTGAGATCAAATGTTAATTATATATAAAAGGGAAACACTCATATAGGTTTTGATGATTTTCAAATTTATTAATGAGTATCATTAATTTTTATATCCCTCACCGATATTTTTTTTCTCATCCCATGTTTTAAATAGTTTTTTATGGGGCCTAGAGATGTGTAAGAACTATTATGAAGTGTATATATATAACGAAATTATACTTGAATTAAGAAATTGTTTCTTTAATGAAACAATAATGTAAACTTAAGAATTATATATTTTTTTGAAATATGATCACTAAGCCTTATTATTTCATATGTAATGAAATTATTTTTTCGATTTATCTAAAAATATAAACCTAAATTACCATGTGAATGTAATAAGGGGAATCCCTTCTCATGAATCATATAATTATGGGTTAATTATGTTGCAGTGTGTTATAATTAGTAGAAGATAAAATTTTTAGATAACATTGTAGGTTATGATGATTCATATGTGGATATCTTAAGAGTTTTATATGGCTTTATGGGTTAATAAGCCAATGTTTTAAAAAAGTTTTACTAAGTGGATACAACTTTTGAGGATCTATTCAATCATATTACTTTAGGAAAAATTAAATGAGTTTTATTATATGTTTGAGGTATATGTGACATTAAATTTTATATTTTTTATAGTGAAAAGTTTATTTTAGGAAGAATTATTTTTTATTTTGTTGTCATAAGTTAAAAGGTATTAGTAAACTTTGTGGTTAAGATGATAATTGATGTTTGTGTAATTATGGTTCATTACAATTTTTGAATATATTATTCATCATATAAATAATCATGGGATTGAAAATAGATTCTTTGAAAAATTTATTAATGATTTTTTAATGAATTTCACTATATTGGGTATATTATATGATAAATAAAAAACATAATATTTTTAAAAAGTATGTATATTTTATTTGAGTAATAATGATTGAGTTAAATTTTGTAAGAATATATGTTATTATTATGGATTTATGGTAATTCCAATTGTTTTTTGGATAATTATATACATTGGAGAATATATGATCAGACTTTATTAGTGATTAATTTCATTAGGATATTAATTTTAGGTTAATATCGAAAGATGATATGATCAATTTTTGATTTTTGGTTCTAATATTTGGTTATGACTATTTTAAATTTATTTATGGTTATTTGTTTATGAAATGATTAAAATTTAGCTTTGGTTACTATTTTTTAGTCTTTAGAAGACAATGTTTTATTTATTCCTATTAGACATTATTTTCCTTGTGAAAATATTTTTGGTTTTGGTTATTCTCTAGATATTGGAGAAGTTACGTTTTATCCTTTTTTAGATCATGTGTCCTTTTATAAGTTTACTTTAGTGCATCATAAGTAAAAAATACATCTTTATTACTAATTTCATGAAGTAAGAGATGATATTGAAGTGATAAAACATCTATAAGAACATCCCAAGGTTTCAATTGGGCATAAGGTAGAAAAATAAATCAAGTCAGTATATTTTCTCGTATTCTATATCTATATGCTAAATGAATCCCTCAACCCTAAATTTTATATTGAAAATGTAATTTTTATCCTATTATGGTCATGCTTGTTTAATTTATGATCTCTTATCTTTTCATAGAATCATAATGTTATCTCTTAAATGGTTCTTCATTCTAAGTCCATGTTTTCAATTCCAGCCAATGTTCTCCTTATTTGGGAACCCAATTAAGTGTTATTCTAGGTGACCAAATTATTTTACTTTTTCTATTTACCAAAGGATATTCTATTATCCCATTTTATGATGTGGGTTTTCGACAAAGATATTTTTTAAAATATAAAAAAAATGTTTTCATTTAATTATCATATTTTTTATCTTCCACAACATTGAATCTATAAAGAACCATCTCGGGTCAACTATACAAGTTAAGAAAGTTGTTCTTCCCCATGGAAATATATAAAAAAGAACTACAAGTCTCATGTAAAACTAAAGAAACATAAAAAGAAAAATAAGGAAGAAACAAATACATATCTTTGAGAGGTACAACTTCAAGACACACTGACCAAACCAGAATGATAAATAATACCAAACTAACAAAGTCTATATTTGACCTTCCATCACCACTAATCCATACCATTATGATGAAGACAGAATATAGTAGAACATAGAATAATACATGATGCACGTCCCTTTATTTAATTTTAATAACTATATCAAAAACCATCCAATTTAAATTGTAGTGTCTAACCATAGATCCTAGTATGATATCACCAAAAAATATGTACATGTTCTAAAATCAATAATTTAAAATTTATAGCTTAAAAAAATGTTATTTGTAAAGAATTATCAAAAATAAAACCATTTTAAAACATTCCTTAATATTAAATAAAAATTAACAAATTCAAAAAATATGGGAATATATTAGATATAAAAAGAAAAATTGGTATACTAAATATATGAGAGAATATCCCTGAAATAATCCATTATGAGATAAACTAAGAATAAAAAGTCAAAGAGAAACATTCAAGAACTAGCCTTTAAGAATATGTAATAGACATCAAAGAATCCTAAACCATGAATAAGTTGGTTCCAAATGATATAAAGTCCTACCACAATCTCTTGTTGTCAAAAAATTAATCCCAAGTGCTTACACACACACTAGGGTTACCTATGTACATTTCTAGATGCATCCACGGTTCTCAATGTTCCAGGTTTATCCAAAAACATTTCCAAAATTCATTCTCACATTTTATAAAAATAATATTTCACCAAAGAAAATACATTTCAATGATAAAAAACCAAGGGATCAATAAAAAAAATATAGAAATTTTGGAATTAGTAACACATTCATTGATACACCTACCTCAAGAATGATTGAAACCTACTTGTCTTCGATAATGATGATTGAAATTCCTAGATAGGCATTTGATTGGTAAGGAAGGGAATGAAATTGAAAACGGTTAATAGAAAACAAAAATCCATCATGAATGTTAATCACAAATGTTTCCAATACTATCTCCAAGATAAATGAAAATTAAGAAGCAGAAAGACTGCTTACCAGGGATATATGACACAATCTCCACAGGAGTTAAACTAAAAATAGGGAAATTAAAAAGGAGGTACATCACCAAAAATATCTCAAAATCATCATAGGTTTTGAGAGTAAATCCTATAAAACAAATGAAAAAAATTAGGTGTGCATTATTTTTAAAACATTTGGACCCAATGAATTCATGTCATGAGTCGCGTTTATGATGTGAAATTCAAATAATTAACAATACCTTAATATTGTATCACCTCATATAAAATTAAATCTTATTCTAAATTTTCACACTGTGTAATGGTTTGATGGCACATAAAATTTTCAAGCCCTAAATGTGAATCACAAAATATTCCCCATAATATATTCACGTCATGTATCCCCTTCAAGACGTGGATGTGTCCACCAGACAGTGCTCAGCCTAGTTTTTTATAGAAAACCTCTGAGCAAATACATTACACTGTCAGGTCCTAGATAAGACCATTTAAATTTACTAATACAATTATATCTAGACTAAATTAATCTAAAAAAACATAAATACCCAAGGTGTAGTACATTATCCCCTACAAAGGATCCCCTTTCATGAGAATCTTTCAATTCACCCTGAAAAAGGAATTAAAATTGGATTAAATGAATTTGTGGATGATGTTATTGAGGTGTTAAAATTTCCCCACTATAAAGGTTTTATTTCCCCAAATATTACCCAGAATCCATGAATTAAAAACATTTAATTCCAATATTTCCTCTTCAATACTTCTTGCTCCCACATCTCATTGTTATCTTGTCTGCATTCCCATAATACAGAGACCAAAGGAATCATTTTTCTATGTATCATATCCACTCAAAAATCTAGAATATGGACTTTTTTTCTCAACCACAATGATGTATGGATCATGATTAACATGATCGCAATCAATCACATGAAAAATATCTGACTGATACCTCCTTAGATAGAAACACGAAACAAGTTTTGTATTTAATTTCAATAGAGACATTATGTCCAAACAATATTCCATTATTCTCAATCGTACAATGATCTCAAAGGGGCCCAAAAACATTGGTCCCATATTACCCTGATTTCCCAACCGATGATGTCCCCAGCAATAGGAAACTATAAAAATGACTCAATCACCAACCTCAAAATCCAGTGACAAATGATGACAGCTCATATGAAATTCATGACAACTCTGTGTCATGATCAATCTCTTCTAGATAAAGTAGACCCTCTCTATAATTTATAGAACAACACTCATCACGTCTAAAGAATGACCCCCCCACTCTTCCAGTATAATATTGATAAAAAAGGATTCAAAAATAAATCACCAAAGGTTGTTATTTTGAATAAGGTTTGATACCTATTTTTATAGGAAAACATGATAAATGGAGAACGATTTTTCCAAGAACAACTAAAATCAAGAACACATGTCTTGTGGATATCCTCATGAACCTGGATATCTCTCTCAATCTGGATATCCATCTTTGGATAATATATTATCCTCGATTTAAATTTGGAAACCATCACATCCTACGATCCATTCCAAATCTTAGATATGAACATTGGTTCCCTGTTAGATATAACCTTTCAGGTAACCCCATTAATTCATACAATATCATTTCTATACAAGTCACCACAATGTTACACAATTTTCATCTACTTGATATTGATTAAATATGAATATTTCATGAGTCGATCAATGGTCACCCAAATCACATCCTTCCTACTAAGATTATATGGTAAACCAATGAAATATCCAAGGAAATATAATCCTATTTTCATACTAAAATGGTTATGGGAGATAATAAACTAGTATGTCTATAGTTCTCCTCATAAATTACATAAAAAGTAATAAAAATTTATACAAAATTCAAAACCAATGATCTCATTCCAGGCCACCAATATCGATGTATCAGATCATGATACATCTCCACTGTACTCAGGTGTATATACCAAAAGGAATATTTTCCACTACCCATCAACACCTTCTCGTAGAAAAAGGAACAACCAACCTGTTTCCAAAAAAATGAAACAACATTGGGAGATCAAGACCACTCACCTTAGGTCTCCACAACATATATGATTTTACTAAATCCCTAGAACTTCGGTTTTGACATCTTCTTGAGAAAAACCTAAAAATCAAATGGTGAGTAATACTTCATTAAATCCAGACATACCTACCCAATATCTTCTTCCATTCCAAGGATAATGTTATTATAAATCTCATCAAATACCACTCTTCCAAAAATTTATTCATTTCATGAATTGAAAATTTACTTCTTGGTGCATCAATGACACATTTCCATTTTTGTGAGTATATAAAATATAAAAATAAAAATTTAGGACATACTCCACCCAATGTCTCTAATGAATGTTTAGATCCCTCTGAGTGTAAATGTAACTGGGCTCTTACAATTATAAAAAATATAAAATTTTCCATAAAGAGGTAGTGATGCCTAATTTTTAGTGCATGCATAAGCACTACCATCTCAAGATCACGGGTAGGTTATTTCTTCTTATGTGGGTGTAACTAATGAGAGAAATATGATGCCACTTGTCTCCCTTACATAAAAACACACCCCTAACCCAAGATATAAGCATTTTAGATAATATCATAACTAAAAACTAGATCTATAAGAATCAAAACTGTATCCTATTTCAATCTCATCTTTATTTCCTCAAAATTAATCTGACACTTTTATTAAACTCAATATTTACACCCTTATGGGTTAAATATGTCATTAGAGTTGCAATATTGGAGAATTCCTGAACAAACTTCTTTAACAACTATCCAAAACAAATAATATTTTGATCTCAAACACATTTCTGGGCTTCATTGAGGAAATAACTATTTATAACATTAAAAGATCCACTAAATTTCCCCTCTCAGATATAACATACCCCAAAAATGTTACATCTTGAATCAAAATCATTCAATTAGAATGATTTACGTATATAATATTTTTCTTGAATGATCTAATAATGATATCCAAATGGTCCATGTGTCACTCCTTTGGTGTTATATAAAACAAAATCTTATCCATGAATACCATAATAAAATATACCAAGAACTGATGAAATATCAGTTTCATCAACAACACCAAAGAATTACTCGGTCTAAATGGAATCAGTAGAAGCATGAAATGCCCATACCAACTTCTAAAGGTTGTCTTTGGTATATCCTCTTCTAAGAATCTCAACTAGTGGTACAATAACATTAGTTAAATATTTGGTAACAAAATTTCCCCTCTATGATAATAAAATAGATCATCAATACTATGAAAGGGATATTTATTCTTGATGATCTCCTGATATAATATTCAATAGTCAATACAATGTCTGAGGCTATAGTATGCCTTTGTTGAAAAGAAGACATCAAAATTACACTATGAATTCTTGAAAGACTAAATCCCTTAACCTTGAGATCTAAAATATGGGCCTTAAGTTCTACCAACATAGTCGGTTCCATACAGTAATATGGAATAGAAATGGGCATCATTTGAGCTAGATGTTCTATGGTGAACATGACCTCTCTCTAGTGTGGTAAACATGAAAGTTCAACTAAAAATACCTAAGGGTAACCACAAAGCACCATAGGTATCTAAATAACCAAACAAGGGTTAAAATAATCAAGAAACATCTCTTAAAAATGGAAAATATTACCCCATCGTGAGTAAAAACATTCCTCAACCTTCCCAATGTAGAGTCCCCCTCACCCTGAAAAACATGAGTAACCCCATCGGCATAAAAGAACTAAACCCAACCGTGATAAAATTATACCTAGTAATTAACACTGGTCACATAATTTATTCTAATAATCATGTAGAATATGTATATATCTATAACAAATAAGTCTTCCTCACCCTCATGGTGACCTATCTTCACTCAGCAAGTCGGGCACTTGAAACCTTGTTCAGACCTTTCTCTAAAAGGCCTTGAAAGATCCATAATGAATTGTATAAGTTCAAAATGGAATACAAAAATCTCAACTATATTTGATTATATAAAATTATGATTACCAGCCATATCAACAAAATATTGAACCATAAAAGATGAAATAAACACTTTACCTCAAATTATGGCAAACACAACTTTAGATATATCTATTGTATATTAGACCACATAAAGACATCTGGTATCAGCTCTTTCCTATGATTTTCGAGCAACATGAAAATACCCTTATCTATAGTAAAAGACCCATATCCTCTAGAAGAATCATTACAAACCTTAGATCCCTTACTGAATGTGGATCCATCATTAGTGACATGGAAAATCTTATCACAAAAACATTTCATATGTCTAGATTGACCACAAAGATGAAAAGTATTGGGAACCTTCATGAAATTTACCTTTGAATGCACATGCAAACTATAAATATAAAAAAATATACATATATCTACATAGATCCTCCAAAACTGGTTCTGATGAATTTTTAATACCTTGGTGCTTTCTTTCCTATCCAGATGATACACACTGGCTGATGATGGTACTAACTAAAAGATCCTCCCAAAAATATTTTTCAAGCTAAATTATTCATTTCCTAATATTCCTTATCAACTACATCCAAATAGTTTAAAGGGTAAATGAGAATAATATTTGTATAAATATTTACCCTCAAACCCTACTCAATCCATTGAATCTTTAGGTAGTCATTGGCAACTAGCTCTGATGCCAAGTGCACCAACTTAGGAAAACTGATGGAACACTCCAAAATGGTATGATCTTCCTACTCTAATTTCAAAGGCACTCAAGTATTTTCCCAATGTAATGTATCCGAATAATTATTTGGGTTGAATATTTTCTCAAAAGAATCCCAGGTAAGATCGTTAAGAAACTCGGCTTGCACAATGGGGTCCCCCATATCCTTCCTGATCGTTCAAGTATATATGTGGTAAAAGAAACCTTATATTCCCTAAGAGTATTCGAAAATTTTAATATCCTATCAATCCCCTTAATCCAATATCTATATTCAGTGGTCCTTTGTCACTATATAAGTTTGGTGGATGCGTCTTCAAAAATTCTAAGTTGTGATCTAGTTCTCGTTTGGGGTTCCCGACACCAGCATGACATTGATTCTGAATAGTTCATATGACATCTTCTACAAAATAAGGGTCCACCAGTGGATTTTCCAATGAAACGTACCATATATAGTCTTCACATAGATTTGGAAGTGCTCTTATAAGTGGCATTGTCTTACTCTCACAAGACAAAACCCAATCCTTCCTGAATAAATTCAAATATCATAAAACCAAATTTATGTACTTGTATGAATGATTAAAAATAATAATAATTTAAATTTATTATGAATTCATGGAGCAAGTAAGATTCCTTAAAAAACATTTTCATTTAAATAGACCCATATTTGGACCATTCAAATAACCATAACCAATAAGTCTCAATCTTAGAAAAAATCCCTCACTACGGAAAAAATGGCTTTTTGCGACGGGCCTTTTGTGACGGGAATAAATCCCGTTGCAAAAGGTCTGTCCTAGAGATTAATTGTGACGGGTCATTGTGCCCGTCAGAAATAACCGACTATTTGGGACGGGGTTTTGTATCCCATCACAAATAGTTTGGCGCAGATTGCGTGCCAAACTGCGCGAAGGTTATTTGCGATAGGGCCCGTCGCAAATAACCGGCAGTGATTTATAGCTTTTTGCAACGAAACACCTTTTGCGACGGGCCCCCTCGCAAATAATCGACATCGATTTATAGCCTTTTGTGACGGTTTGTCATCCCGTCGCAAAAGGTGTATCGGTAGGGACTATTTGCGAAGGGACCCGTCACAAATAACTTTTTAACCGCCGACAGTAATTAATGTGGGCGTAGGTATTTGCGACGGGTCCTATCGCCAAAGATACTATTTTCGATGGGTATCCCATCGCAAATAATCCCTTCGCAACTAGTCTAACCTATATACACCCCCATCTATTTTCCACTCATTCCTCTCAAATTTCATATCAGGTTTCTCTCTAAACTCGGATTTTAGAGAGAGAATTTTTCTAAGTTTATTTTTTTGTTCAAGAAGAAGTTGTGAAGTCGTCTGCATCAATAGAAAATCAGTCTTAAAGGTAATTCATGTTTTTTTAATTTATTGTTTATTTCATTTTTTATGTTAATTTTTTTATTGTTGATTAGTTGTAATTAAATTAAATTTAAATCGTTTTGTCATTAGTGTTTATTTGTATTAATAAATTGAAATTTTTAGTTTTAATTTTAAATAGTTAATAGTAATTACTAATTATTAACTATAATTGGAAATGTATATAATTAATTTGTAGTAATAAATAATTATTGGTAATAAATATCAATAAATAGTAATAAATAGGAATAATTAGTAATAATTATTCATAATTAGTCATAATTAGGAATAATTATTAATAATTATTAATAATTAGTAATAATTAGAAATAAATATTTATAATTAATAATAATTAGAAATAATTAGGAATAATTAGCAATAATTAGAAATAATTAGCAATAATTAGGAATAATTACCAATAATTAGTAATAATTAGCAATAATTAGTAATAAATAGCAATAAATAGCAATAATTAATAATAATTAGTAATAAATTGTAATAATGAGTAATAAATTGTAATAATTAGTATTAAATACTAATAATTATTAATTATTACCAATAAATATTAATAATTAGCAATAAATACTAATAATTAGGAATAATTAGCAATAATTAGAAATAATTAGCAACAATTAGAATTAAATAGAAATAATTAGTAATAATTAGAAATTATTAGCAATAATTAGCTATAATTAGGAATAATTAGCAATAATTAGGAATAATTAGCAATAATTAGGAATAATTAGAAATAATTAGGAATAATTAGTAATAATTTGGAATAATTAGCAATAATTAGTAATAAATAGAAATAATTAGTAATAAGTAGCAATAATTTTAATAAATAGGAATAATTAGTAATAAATAGGAATTATTAATAATATTTAGGAATAGATTGTAATAGTTAGTAATAAATTTTAATATTTAGTAAAAAATTGTGATAATTAGTAATAAATACTAATAAATACTAATAAATACTAATAATTACTAATAATTACTAATAATTAGCAATAATTAGAAATAATTAGGAATAATTATAAATAAATAGAAATAAATATTAATAAATAAGAATAATTTCTAATAAATAGGAATAATTAGTAATAATTAGGAAAAAATACTTATAATTAGTAATACTTACAAATAATTAGTAATAATTACTAATAATTAGTAATAATTAGCAATAATTAGGAATAATAAGCAGTAATTAGGAATAATTAGCAATAATTAGGAATAAATAGAAATAATTAGTAATAAATTGTAATAATTAGTAATAAATTGTAATAATTAATAATAAATTGTAATAATTAATAATAACTACTAATAATTAGTAATAACTAACAAAAATACAAATAATTACCAAAAAATACAAATAATTAGTAATAAATAGAAATAATTAAAAATAATTTGCAATAATTAGAAATAATTAGCAATAGTTAAGAATAATTATCAATAATTAGCAATAATTTGCAATAATTATCAATAATTAGTAATAATTTGCTATAAATAGAAATAATTAGAAACAAATAGCAATAATTAGTAATAATTAGCAATCATTAGTAATAATTAGCAATAATTAGGAATAATTAGCATTAATTAAAAATAATTAGCAATATTTAGGAATAATTAGCAATAATTAGCAATAATTAGCAATAATTAGTAATAAATAGCAATAAATATTAATAAATAGGAATAATTAGTAATAATTAGGAATAATTAGTAATAAATATGAATAATTAGTAATAAATATGAATAATTAGTAATAATTAAGAATAAATACTAATAATTAGGAATAAATACAAATAATTAAGAGTAAATACTTATAATTAGTAATATTTACAAATAATTCGGAATAAATAGTAATAATTAGTAATATTTAGCAATAATTAGTAATATTTAGCAATAATTAGTAATAATTAAGAATAATTAGCAATAATTAGCAATAATTAGGAATAATTAGCAATAATTAGCAATAATTAGCTATAATTAGTAATAATTAGCTATAATTAGTAATAATTAGCTATAATTAGTAATAATTTTTAATAAATACTAATAATTAGTAATAATTACTTATAAATACTAATAATTAGAATTAATTAGGAATTATTAGAAATAATTAGAAATAATTAGTAGTAATTAGTAACAAATAGGAATAAATCTTAATAATTAGTAATAAATTGTAAAAATTAGTAATAATTAGTAATAAATAGTAATAAATAGTAATTATAATTACATATTATTATTACTAATAAAAAAATTATATTATCTATATTTATGAAAAAAAATATTAATAATATTAAAATAATAAAATATTTATAAAATACTAAAATTATCAATATTCGCAACAGGTTTTGCTCTATTCTTAAAATGTTCAAATCTCAAATGGTTTCCAGTTGTCAGATCATGCGCAATAAAAAGTGTGTAGAAAAATATGGAATAAGGAACTCGATATCAGTAATTATTAGATGATCATGCTTGGATAAACATCATAGAAATACAAATTGTTCTGGTTTAATTCATGAATATATTGAGGGTTTTGATGCTTTCTTAGCATTTGCATAATCAAAACCAGAATATGTTTCAGAAGGCACAATTAAGTGTCCTTGTAAAAAATGTGCTCTAAGAACGTTTGACATATTTGAAAAGGTTGGGGGACATCTATTGCGGTTTGGTTTTCAACCATATTATGTTTGTTGGTATCATCATGGTGAACAATGTTCCAGAGAAGATAATAATAACATGATTCCGGATCTATCACAATTCCAAAATTTAGTACATGAAGTTGCATGTCTATCTGTTCAACAAACTGAAACTCACAATGATATTGATTTAACTCCTGAGTTGGCACCATCTGATTTTAATGAGTTGTTGATGTCTGCTGAGGATGCATTATATCCTGGTTTCAAGATGAAAAAATTAGAATCGGTTTTAAAATTAATGGCCATTAAATCAGATAATACAATGTCAAACTATTGTTTTGATAAGATATTTTCTTTGGTTAAAACAATGTTACCTTAATGAAATGTATTGCCTGCAAATTACCATGAGATCAAGAGGTTGGTTCGTAATATAGGCCTTAGTTATCGGAAGATTCATGCATGTGAAAATCATTGCATCTTATATTCTGATGAAAATGAGTCATTGGATAGTTGTCCAACATGTGGAAAATTGAGGTATAAAGAAGATAAAAAAGGGATGTCTGGATCGATTCCTATAAAACAGTTGAGATATTTACCCCTTACACCCAAGCTACAATGTTTATTTATGTCTCATAACACAACATCAATGATGTCATGGAACAAAACCAATATTTCAACTGGTAAAAGCTTGAATTATCCATCTAATGGTTATTCATGAAAACATTTTGATCGTCTATATCCGTCTGTTGCTTTAGAAGCTTGAAACATACGATTGGGTTATTCTATTGATAGTTTATATCTGTTTGGTTCTTATGGTAGTCAGTATTCATGTTGGCCTTTCTTTATAACTCCGTACAATCTACCTCTACAGATATTTATGAAGGAACCCTATATCTTTTTGACATTATTAATCCCAGGACATCCGATAAAAAATATTGATGTTTATTTGAAACCATTGATTGATGAGTAAAATGCATTGTGGAGTAATGGTGTTAGAACATATGATGTTGCTGCGAAACAAAATTTCACATTAAAATATTTATTGATGTGGATGATTAGTGACTTTACAGTATATGGAATGTTATCTGGATGGAGTTCACATGGTCCAAAATCATGTCCTTACTGTATAAAAGACAACAAAGCTTTTATGCCCATCAATGAAAAAAACCTTTCTATTTTGATTGTCATCGCATATTTCTTCCAACCTATCATCCTTTTCGAAGGAACAAATCTCATTTCAAAAGAGGAACAATTGAAAGGGACGAACCTCCAAAAATGATCTCAAGTACAGAGTAAAAATCAGTTGTATTTTCATTACCTCCCATCACATTTTCACCAATAGTAAACCAACAGAAATTTCATGGCTTTGGGAATGAACATAATTGGATAAAATGAAGCATTTTTTGGGATGTACAATATTGGTCTAATTTGTTGGTCTACCACATGTTGGATGTCAGGAACATTGAGAAGAAGTTTTTTGATAATTTGTTTCATACAGTTTTGGATACACTAGGGTAGACCAAAGATACTGTAAAAGCATGATTAGATCATGCGCAAATTTGCAGGTGACCAAAACATGAACTATTTGAAAATGTCAGATAACAGAGGTTAATGATGCCAAAAGCATCTTATACACTATCCAAAGAGAGTTATTTATTATTTTGTTATTGGATTGCAGATTTGTGACTTCCAGATAGCAGTGCTTCCAATTTGGGAAGATGTGTTAAGAATGGTCATATTACCGGATTAAAAATTCATGATTGTCATGTTATAATGGAAATATTTATGCCGATTTCATTCAAAGGTTTTTTAATTCTATGATTTGGGATTCAATAACAGACATATAATATTTTTTTCGAGACATTTGTGCAGTGACAACTGACTACGATGCGCTAAGTAAACTGGAAGAAGATGTTGCTATACTTATATGTAAACTGGAAAAAATCTTTCCTCCTGCTTTCTTTAACTCAATGGAACATCTGATATTACATTTTCCACATGAATCTGAATGTGGATGTCTAATACAATTTTGATGGAAGTACCCATTCAAGAGATGCATGAAAAAATTGAAGAAAAAAGTTTGTAACAAAGCTTCAGTTGAAGGCTCAATGGCTGAAGCTTATTTGAAATGGGAAATTGCCTTTTTCTGGTCTCACTATTTTGAATCTGAATATCCCTCAAAACAAAATCGCATGGGATGGAATGGAGGAAATTTTAATGGTGAAATGGAAAATCATTTATCAATTTTTAATCTGACAAATCTTAGCTTTGGTGGAGTTCATGAACGATGGATTTCAGATGATGAACATCATAGATCTCATACATATGTTCTGCTCAACTGTGAAGAAATGATAGCATTTGTATTGTGAGTTCTTCTATCACTTATTCTATAATTTCTGTTACAGTATGTAAACATATTTTATTTTTAGGTTATATGATAATCATATCAAGAAACAAGTTCCACAAATTACAATAGTTTCTCTTGAAGAATGCAGACAAAAAAAATTTCTCAATGGTTTCAAAAGATGGTAACATAAATTATTGATGGTTTAATATCAATTCAGTTTACTATTTATTATATTGATAATTGTTTTACAAATTTTCAGGTGACTCAACATGATGATAAAATTGATAAGAGACTGTGTATATTTAGTAACCCACCATCCAAAATGGTTAAATATTATAAATCATATGTAGTGAATGGTTTTCGATTTCATACACGTGCATATAGGGAATAAAAAACAATAATGAACAGTGTTGTTTGTTCGAGAGTATCACATCATAGAGAAATTGAAGTTGACTTTTACAGCATTTTGGATGAAATTATTGAGCTATGTTATCTTGGAAAAAATTACATAATGTTGTTTAAATGTCCGTGGTTGGATACTAAGAGAGTATTGAATGTTCATCCAACTCATGGAATCATCGATATTAAATATAAAAGTCTTCTTCTAGTAAATGAACCATTTTTACTGGTTCAATAGGCACATAAAGTTTATTATGCAAAGTACTGTGCTTGTTCAAGAGCTTGGGTGATTGGTGGAGCATAATAAAAATGAAATCTTGAGAAAATCAATTTACTCAAAACTGAATGTGGTTCCGCTGAAGTGAAATAAATTGAAATTTTTCAAGAGACTACTCAAAATCAATCCTTTTCACAAATAAACGTGAATATCGATGAAGACACCCCACAATTACGTGTCTATAGTGACGAAGATGTTAATGATGTTACAAATGAAATTGAAATGAAAAGGGTTGATGAAAGTGAAACTCATATGGATATTAATGATGCCGAGGAGGAAAATGAAGACATTGACGTCGTCAGATATGAAGATGATGATAAAGCTGAAAATTGACATAGTTAAATGCTAGTTATGATCATAACTAATATTTATATATATAATAGTTATTTTAAACTATCTAATAACAACAATAATTTTGTGTTTCATATGGACAATGATCTATTGCGTGAGTTAGAGGAGGCTGAGCTAACTTTTGGTGATGGCGATGTGGGATCATCTTACCCTTAGCCAACTGGTGGTTCAGGAGGTACGCGGAGGGGGCGTAGTCTTGCACGACTGATTATTCCTGACCATATCCCCGAGCGACGTCCACATCTTGGCATCGATCCATGCACACGGAGGTACGGTAACCTGTATATTTTTGTTAGATTTCATTAATTTATTTATATATAGTCTAATTGTTTGATTATTTATTCTTTTTTTACCGTTTTTCGCATTTATCTGTTGGACAGGGGAGCACTATCTTGTGCAATTATTTTTTCTCATCCATGGACCACATGGGAACAGATTCCCGTTGATGTGCAGCTCGACATGTACAATCATTGGCTGGTTAGTAAATAAGTAATATTTATTATGAAATTTATTTTATTAATAACTTGATATTATAAATTATTTGTAGGGTTTATGGTATCCCATTGATGATAGCATGTGTGATGCTATCCTTGCAGCATGGGAGGTGGCTATGTGTGAGAGTTTGCGTATGTTTTTGCACAATTTGAGAAAGGCAGACATTAAGAAAGCAAGAGGGACAATATTCGATGAGTCGTGTAGAGCCCACCGACCAGAGTGCGTTTTATATCAGGTTTGTGATGGATTATGTGCATACTGGTTGGGTGGTGGATTTTAGAGGAGGTCTTCTTTGGGTCGGCAAAATCGGGGGAGATAGGAGGTGACACATCGAGCTGGTATCCATACATTCAGTACACATAGAGAGCTTCTGGTAAGTTTTTTTTAAAATATTTTATATATCATCAAATATAAACAGTTTATTTTATATTCATATTGGCAGTCGAGCATCCCAATATTACTAAGTACGATGTTTATGAGAGGATGTACTGTGATCCAGCCACTAGAGAGATTAGAGGTAATCGTCAGCGTCAGATTGTGGTTAGTCTTATTTTTTAAATTTGACAATTAAATGCATATAATATTTTCACAATTTTAATTTAAAATTAGAATTGACGGAGTCATATAAGGCTGTGACTTCTCAGACACATGCTGAGGGTCAGGACAAGACGACTGATCAGACCAGTGCCCACCATTTCAACGAGGTGGCATGGATGCTGGCGACTCAGTATGGCTTTGAGAAGGGCCGAGTAGTAGGTATCATCTCTCAGGTGACTCCTGGTACTTATTCTGGTACTACTGCGATGTCGGCGTCCAGCTCGAGAGGAGATCGTGGAGAGACATCATCCTCTAGTTCACAGTATCCGGAGTAGTTCCGAGCCCATAATGACCTTATAAAGAGTTTGCAGAAGCAGCAAGAAGAGATGCATCAGTAGCAGCAACAACAGGAGGAGGAGATACGTCGATGGAAGTAACATCATCACGAGTAGATGGAGTACAAGAGCCGCCTGACTCATAGTTTAGGGATGGAGTTTCCTCCACCATCTCCTTCAGCTCCTTCACCTCCTCCAGAAGACGACCCCCAATGATTTTTTTATGTCATAAACATTTGAATTTGAATTTGTTGTAATATAAACTATTTACAGTTTCTCTCATTTATATCGTTGTGATTATTTACATATTTTAATTTTTAATATGTTATGATTTGTTTTCGTGAATATTGTGAATTTTAATATTTTTTTTTATTTTTTTATTATTTTAATAATATTAATATTATTGTTTCATTAATCAAAATTTTATTAAATATTTTTTTTTCAGTATTATATTTTTTAATATTTGTTTATTTTACTAATAATAGTAATAATAATAATGATATTTTATGATTTTTTTATATATTTTTTGTGAATATTGAGAATTTTAATATTTTTTATTTTTTTTATTTTATTAATATTTAAATTAATTTTTCAATAATCATAAAAATATTTTATGTTTTTTATATTTCTTGGTGAATATTGAGAATTTTAATATTTGAAATTTTTTTATTATATTAATAATATAAAAATTAATTTTTCAATAATAATAATTTTATTAAATTTATTTATTTTTATAATTTATTTATTATTTGCGACAAGATCTGTTGCGATGGAATCCCGTCGTAAATAGTCTAAATAATTTTTTCTTAAAAAATGTATTTTTGACTGGATTAGGGGCCCATCACAAATAGTATTTGTGACCGGCCTGTCACAAATAATCTGAATAAATATTTTCAAAAAACATTTACGACGGGATTATGAACCCGTCGCAAATGATTATTTGCGATAGGCCCATCACAAAAGAACATATATATAAATAAGTATATAATAGTAGACTTATTTGCGACGGTGAAGTTTCCATCGCAAAAATCATTTTTTGCAACAGGTCCATCGCAAATAATATTTTTTGTGACAATGTTTTTTACAACAGGCTATTTGCGATAGGGCCCTGTCACTAAAGCATATTTGCGACGGGATCCCGTCGCAAATAACCCATTGCAAATACCTTGAATTCTAGTAGTTCATGACCACCAATGGTAAATAAGATTATTTTATTAAAGTGATCTTGTTACTAACCTTTTTTTAATTATTATATTCATTATAATTATCCTAAATCATATATATAAGACACCAATCCACTCTCAGGAAGTGTTAGTTTCAAATTAGGATGAGTATTCCATTAGATACCAATTTTTAATCAACTATCCTATATCATATTGACACATCACCCAAGGTGTTCAACCAGATGGAAAGAAATAGAAAATAAACAATTCTATCATATTAAATGAATAAATTTAAAATTAAAATATGGAATAAATCAAAAAATATCCCTGAGACATAAAAACTAGATCCACACTGGCTAATTCAAAATGAAAAACCAGGAAAAAATAAATAAGTCTCCATGTGTCCATCTCTCATCACCAATCCATCCCATAATGAAGGAGAAAAACAACAAGAGAACATGGCTGGAAAAAAATTACCTCCCCTTTTTTAGATTCCAAAAAACAAGGCCTAAAATTATATAAATAAAAATTGGGTTGTCAGACCTAAACCGAGTATGATATAACAATATAATATTTACAAGATAAAATATCAATAATTCAAAAGTTATATCATTAAAACAAATCCAAATTTATAAATAATGTTTATAAATAATAACATTTGAAAAAATTCCTTTCTTTTTTATAATTTTGCACCATATTCACCAAATCCAGTACTAAAACATATATAATTGAAAACTGGTAAACCAAACCTGTGATAAGATATCCATGAAATAAAACATCATGTGATAAATTATGTATAAAAGGAAAATCACCCCATTAATGATCTGGCATATAAAAATACGTAATATATATAAAATAATCCCAAACCATGAATATATCAGTTCCAAATGATATCAATTCCTACCACAGTTCGATGATTTCACAAATGTAACTTCTAGTGGTTCCACATACACTAGGGTTTCTCATGACAATTTACCAAAACTCCCAATGATCCCAATGTTCTATGTCTGTCCAAAACACTTTCCAAAATAAATGATCAAATTTTATAAAAACAATTTTTACACAAAATAAAATTCAATTCAGTGATAAACCACAAGGAATGAAAAATATCATTTAAAAATTCATGAATTATAAACACTTTCATAGATGCACGTACCTCAGTAATAATGGAAACATTTCTAAATTAGATAATAAATATTGAAAACCCATGGATTAACCTTCAAATGAAAATAAAAAATAAGAAACTATGATGGATTGATAGAAAATAGTAATTAATCATGAATATGGTTGAAAAATGTAGCCAACTCCACCAACGTTGAAAAAGGAAATAAGGAATAAAAAAGTCCGCTTAAAATGGATATGAAATGCAACCACCATAAGAGTCTAAAATAAATGGAGTGATCCAGATGAAGGGAGATCAGACAAAATTATAATTAGATTTGAGAGGAAGTACTAAACAAGAAATGAATAAAGATCTTGGAAATTAGGGTTTTCAAATTGTTGGACCTATGGAATTCATGTAGTGAATCCATTTCACAATATGAAAATACAAAAATTAAAAATACACTGAAAAAGGTATCACCATGAATTAAATTAAATCTCGATAGATGTTTCACATCATACAATGGTTTCACATACTTTAAAAATTTTCATCCCCAAAAGAGACTCAATGAATATTACCGATAATACTTTCACATCATGTAATCAATTCATGACATCATCTTTCCCAACAGGCATTCCTTACCATAGTTTTCTAAAAAAACTCCAAACTAAAACTTACGAATCTATTATCCCAAGTATTAACTTCTAAATATGATTACACAATTATACCCTAACTTCATTAATAAAAAAATACATCCCAAAAAATTGGGCATTTTTCTCAATAAAAGGCACTCTATTCTCCAGAGTCCCATGAAAAGCAAAAACAATATGAGAAACCAAAACAGGAGTCAAATTATACATGAAGGAAGGTAATGAGGACTTATAGAATAAATGTAGAATAATAATTTAATTCATTTTTATAGGACAATAGATAAATTTATTGGGGTGAAATTTATTTGTTTGGGTAGAATTTAATGCCCCAATATTTTATAATTTATATTATTTAAATGATATATCTAATGTCATATGGTATACAGAAAACCGGTCTAAAATGAACCCTAAAGAACATTATAAAATATTATTATTTAATTATGATTTTTAGGACCTAGTCATTGGTTTTGTGGATATGAATTGGAATAAATGTATTATGTAATATATGTAGAAAATTTTTTCCTAAAAAAATTAATAATAAATCATTAATTGATTATCAATTGGTTGTAAAGGAAGATGAAATCATTTAAAGGTAGAGAATATAGATTTCGTAAAACTATTTTTGTAGAATTCATTTTTACGAGAATAGGTTAAATTTAAATCTATTTATAAATTATTTTACGAAAATAAGTGTATTATATAGACAATTTAATTAATTAACATTCATATAATTATGGTTTTTAGGTGTTGAATGAGAATAAAATCATTTTATGCTTCAAAAGTACATTTTCTTCAAAAATTATTTTTATTTAATTTTGTGGGAGAATATTATAATTAATTTATTTCAATTTAGGAATATTTTTTGATAAAATAGAAATAATTTTTGAAATCATAATGACATAATTGGACTAGGATTTTTTTCTAGAAATATTTATTTTTGAGTGAATAGTGGAAATGAAGTTCTTTATATAATAGACATTTATTTCATTAAATCATTTTATATAATAAAATAATTATATTTTTTATTTTTTTAATTAAAATAAGATCCCTTATACGAAAAATTATATATATAATTCCATATAAATCCAAATAATATTTTATTATGGTATAAGTTAATTTTTATACTGAAATGCAATTTTTTAAAACCATTTTTCATTGCATTGTAGGCACATATATTAAAATTATTTTTTTCCACATATGAAAATTTATTATTTAAAAATATAATAATTTTTTTAATATTTTGGATTTTATTTAGTAATGATTCCAATTTCATTATTGGACTTTATGTCTAGTAACCAAGGTAAACATGTGTCACCACAGTAAATGGTAAATCATGTTAATTAAGGTAAATAGTTTGTGATAAGGACACAAAATATCATCTTAAAATTTATTTTATGAGATATTCCTACCCCTATCACATAATATTTTAAATCATATAGTTTTTTTATGTTGATATAATTTGATTATGGTCTTTATATTATTCTATGTCAAGAAATTACCAAATGTCGCTCTATTTTAACATATCTTGTATATTTTATTAAGAATACGAATAATATATTAATTATTATATATGATTATGTTTAATAGTAATATTTTTCAAAAAAAATTATAGGAATTAATTTTTCGATGAATGCTTATGCAACGTCAATGTGGTGCTTGAGAAAGCAACAAAAAAAATAAAATAAATGATTTTAAAAATAATAAAAGTAATATATTTTTTTATGATTTATATTTTTTTCACGAATTTATTTTATTTTTTTTATTTTAAGAGTTTCAATTCTAATTACATTGATATTTTGATACGTTTAAAGATAAGATATGTGAATAGGCCTAAAAATGGTCTTAAATAGTATGTAATGTTTAATAAATAATTTTAATTTCTTAGAATATTATAAAAATCCTATATTGACTCAAAGAATATGTATAACTCTTAACCAAGTATTTTCATGTTTATTTCATCTTATTCCTCTTCCAAATATTCTATAACCATGATTACATCATGAAATTATCTTCAATATTCTAAAATTTTATTATTTTAATTCTATAACCCTTTTCATTACCTTTCCATCATATGATAAATAAAAAATATCTCTTGTGTGTATGTGTAGTCTACCATCTCCACGAAGCGTTGTGTTTTATTTTTCATCACCACCTATTTAGATTGGTTGTTAGGTTGGGTTCAAGTAATATAGATAATATTAATTACATAATTAATATATTTTTTAAAAAATATACTACTTATGTTCTTACCCTTACGTTCATTGGAAAATGGTTGTGTCACTTGCCCGTGTGTGTGGACTACCACTCCCATGAAGCAGTATAAATCATGTTTTTGTAAAACATTCATGAAAATTTCTATTTTTTTTAAATTTATAGATATTATAAAAATTTAATGATTAATATTATGAATATTATGTAACAATTAACCCTATTATATTTTTTAATATACCATATTTGGTTTGGGATTATAGAGAAAACATCCTCAAAATGTTTGATAAAAACACCATTGATTTAGTAATTATCTAAGGCATGGTAATAAATGATCGAACATAATTTTAATAAGATAATAATACTAAAAATGGTATTTTATGAGTCTAAATAATTAATATAATTTTTTATATTATAGTTAATGATTGTTTATTGTTAGTTGGAATTGAGGTGAGGGGATTTATTATCTCAATTTCCATTCATTGAGAGTCCTGACATGGAAACCCTGTATTCTATTTTGTATGGTGTATATACTAAAATATGGATTTATTTTATAATTAATTTATTAAAATTTAATAGGTTTGCAAATCCTTTTTAATTTCTCTCAATCATTGATCCTTCCATTTTAAAAATTACCATATTGGTAAATGGTTTTTCTTTAAAATGTTGTTTTAAATGTTTCAACTCAATTTACTCAATGTTAATCTAAATGATTCAATAATGCTATTATTGTTACCCAATTGGGTGTTGATTTTAATTTTAAAATACTTTTTAGTTTCCTTATAAATATTTAAAATGGTATGTTTTTAATGTTTCATATTAGAATCACTCTTAACTCTTTTTATCAATGATAAAATAATGTTTTAAACATATTTTGGATTAATAGGTTTTCATATCATCATATATTTTTCTCATTTATAAATATTCCCCTAAATTGTTTAATTGTTTTAAAAGAATATATTATTCTTGATCATATGGGAATTATTTGTTATTTAAGAGTTTTCAAAAAAAATATTTCATCTATTTTTTATAATATGACCATAAATGGATCTTCTTAAGGACTAGAAATGAAATTTAGTGTTTTTATAATTAAAAGTGAATGTTATTGAATATTTTTATTTTAAAACATAAAAAATTGGAATTACTCATGACTGTGGGAATGGTAAGTGAAACCAACAACTTTTGGGTATATTCACATTATGTGATGGGTGGGTTTGTTAAATGCCTCCAATGCATGGGCCTCAACCATAATTTGTTAAAAAATTCCAACAATGCATTCGGTAAAGTGATGAATTTAATAAATATAAGTTACTCCTAAGAGATGCGAACTAAGTAAATTAGTCTTATAATGTTAGGGAGTTAACTAATAAAATTTACTCTTAATTAATTTTTGAAATTATATTGTTTGTTGATTCCATGATGAAAGTAGAAATCCTTATGTTTTAGACATGATTTAATTATATATGAAAATGGTTTTTCATTGAATATTTTTTATTTAAAAGGGTAAAACAAAGATTCAGATGTAAATTTTTTTTATGATCCTCAAAATGTGAAATGTCTCTATTCATGGAAAATATTCCATAAATTATAGTTTTTTCTTTTATTGATTCTTATAAAAAAAATTATAAAATATTTTGGCTTTAATGATTACTTCATGAGTTGGAAAATGGTTATTTTGATCTTAAGAGTTTATTATGATAAAATGGAAAGCATACTTATCAGTTTTCATGAGTTTTAAATGAATTAATGTTTTTAGATTTTTATATCCCTCACTACTATTTATGTTCCCATCCAATGTCATAAAATATTTTTGAATGGTCATAATGCTGAGTATGATCTAATAAAGTCTAGTATTTAATAAAAGATATTTTACTTGAATTAATAAAGTGTGTCTTGAATGAAACATGCATGTGAACCTAAGAATCGTTTTTTTATTGAAAAAATAGACAATAAGTGTTTTTATTACTTATGCAAGGTAATGTTTTTTTAATTCTACAAAAATCTAAACCCAAAAGATCATGGGAACGTATGAATGTGAAGCCCTTATCATATGTCATGTAATTATGTGTTGATTATGTTGTGTGGAATTATATAAACACAAATATGTATATGTATAAAATTATTTTTATCTTTATATATATGTATATGTTTTTGTATTTATATATAAATATATACATATACAAATAATTACTACTTAATAATTAATAATCTAAAATGTTTAAAACCATGATTCGGAAAAACCAAACTCACGATCATTTAATAAAAAACATAAACTTATATATGGGGTAGAAATTGAAAAATATGTATTTTGAAGCTTCCAAATACAAAAAAGCAACAAAAATGGAAGTATTTACCAAGCTACAGTGAAAATAAATTTCCCCTCAATCATGTTCTATTAGAAAGTGACCTAAAAAAATAACTTACCTTTTACCCTTGTTTTTTGGTTTTCCTCTACCACTACGATGTTGATCCATCCACTATTATATAACCTTATACCAAGTGTTGGTGTAATTTTCCTCTGGTTTAGTGCCTGATTCAACATGAATTTTTTTTACCTCTTGTGTACCAATGTTGACATTAATAGAATTAACATACTATATTTGAATGAACAATTTTATTGTTTACCTATATTGATCATCCTCTAATGAATCATTAACATATATCTTTATACCCTCTAATTAGTTAGAACCATCCATAGTACTTATGAAAGATTCATCTTCTACCCAGAGTCTCCTCTTTATAATTTCAAAAAACATGTACTAATATTATTTATATTGAGTGAATGAATCATGGATAAAAAAATCATTTTTAACCATGTTACTTGATTTGACATATAAATACCAATGGGGATCCCCAACCATTGTGATTTCCAATGCTGATAACGAGTCCTTGTGGATAGGTTTTTTTCATGCATCCACCTCTTGGAAAAAGACATTGTTACAGTCCAGTGAGAATCTTTTATGTCCATCCTATAAATGTTTTGATCCTATATAAGTCCCCTTCGATATCCAAAATTTTCCCAGAGCCTGACTGTATTCCAGGATAGTAACCATTTACAATTACGTCTAATTAAAAGACAAATGTTTATCGGAACTCAAATAATTATGTGCCTATATATTCTGAATTTATTCCTCATCCTTAACTAGGATTGTAACCTCTTATGTGTTTCAATTCAAAATAAAAATATTAAATTAACTCATTAAAGGTATTACCTCAAAAATTAGCCACAATAGTTTCTTCCTTCTAACTAGACAAATATTTCTTAAGTAGGTTAAAAATAATATAGCTACCAAAAGATATATATATCCAATATCCTCAGTAATATAATTAATATTGACTAGCGATGTTTCATTATACACTAGTGAAGTAGTGGTTTCATATGGGGAATCCACATCATTTTTTCTATCACCAAAATTAAGTTGCACTAACTCTTAATTTCAAACAATTCTATTGTGAATTTGTGAACAACTCATGTGAGAAAATTTCCAATTCACTTCCTTTATAAGGATTGTTTTTATAAAAAAATACACATAATTTTATCATCATTCACCTACTCTTTTGTATATAATATCCCAGATTCATAACATATAAATATGAATCTAAAGAGATAACAATTATATTCCAAAAATAGATACTGATAAATGTGACCTACCTTTTTCTTGTAAAATTTATATTATTTAAAGGAAATATTTAATCATTTACATACACAATAACCATTTAGGCTAATTGTTTTATAGAATTATTAAAAACACTTAACAACCTGGGTTCATAAACAACTAGCTCATAATGGTTAACATTATCTCCCTCTATACCCAACTGTCAAAATTGGCCATTATCATCATCCATGTGAAATTCTTCTAGTCTCGGTTCATTAAACATATTTCCTCCTAAAATGGGGAAAATATATCATATAAAAGGGTTAGATGAGATAATCAATAATGGTAAAAATAATATTAATCAGACCATGATCATATGAAATCATAATATGAGCATAATTTTATGTGATCATGAACATAACATTTCAAAAATTATACCATGTATATCAACGGTTGAAATAATTAGTCCTAAAATAAAACATGGATGTTTATAATAAATGATTTATAAAATAATAACATAACAAGATCCATGAGAGAATAATAAAAAACATGTAATTGTGGAAATAATATATAACATGACATAAACAAGATTCAAGGCTAACCCCAATACTATATCATATAGTGGAAAAAGTACCATAAAGTAACTAGCTTTACACCATATCTTAACAAGAAATATTTTGAGACTAAAAAGTTACCCAAATCATTTCATACTTATTTCGGAACACTAATTACAACATGAACAGGAATATATGTTCCACATAAATAATCAAACATGATGAATAACCATAAGGGTTTCTCCTACAAAGAAATTAGTATTGTAAGATTTTCAGGAACCATAACCAAAGGAAATATAACAATGGTATCAACATAGTACACCCCTAGTCAAACTGAATAGAAAATATAACATAAAATATGGAAAATGGTATCATAAGAGATCCTCAAAAATTAACTATAGTATTTAACAATGTATCCTGATAGGGATGAAAATATAATAAAGGAGATTATTGATAATTTGTTTTTGAAAATACCCTTTTTCAAATTGAAAATTACATAGGTTTAAAATTACCAAGAAATTATAAAATAAAACATTTTACTTGAATATAACATTGTAATGTTTTAAATTATGCTTCAAAATATTAATGTATCATGATTTTAGTAAATGACGCACAATTTATAGAAGTAAAAAAATATTCCTTGTATATTTTTTCTTGAAAAGTCTCCAAGACCATTGTTTAGAAAATGATGACATATACATTTCAAATAAAAATAAAAATTTAAAACATGAGTAATAATATTTTAAACAACTATGAGAGAATAGTAATATAATTTTTAGAAACAATTTTATAAACCCTGAAAATTGAATAAAAATAGAGTTTTGAGGGAAACATTAAAAAGATAGTTTGTTTTCAATGAAATCCCATTATAAATTAGAGTGAGCATTAATCAAATGAATCAAAAAAATTATTCTTTATAAATTCATATAAATCGAGTGGAAATATCACATAATATATTCAAAAATAATGTCACAAATAATCTTCCTATAACATAATCAAGGTAGTAAAAGTTTAACCCTAGGAATGGAAATTGGGTTATGATTTCCCTTGCAACTTTGTAATCAGTCAAATTATATTCCCAAAGAAATAATTATCCAATGAAACATTTAATAACATGAATATAATTAAATTAGGGTAATATATGCCAAATTTATGTATATATAATCACTCAACATATGGAATAGTGTTGAATATGACATAAATGTCACATAAGTAAAAACTGTAAATGAGAAACACTTACCAAATGCTTCTCTTTAGTTTTGAATACTTTAACCTCATGTATAATGTTTTCAAGAATGTTTTTAATTAATTAAATAAAGAGATATATTAACATTAATAATACCAATTATTATTCATTTTTAAAATCTTACTACCCTTTCCAATATATCATGAATTTAATTGTTTTCGGTGTGTTTGTTTGACGGTTTCATGATTAGACCTCCTGAATATAATTTTGGATGTCCTTCTAAAATGGGAATAAAACACCTAAAATGGAATGAAATGGTAATAATGAACTTATAGTAGTATAAATTTTCTTATATATAATTTTTTGTTTCTAACATTAGTAAGATTCATTTAATAAAATTTTAATGAAAAATAGTCATTTTATTTTTGTGGTTTTAATGCATATCATGAACTAGTTTAGTTTTATTTAATATTGTGTCTATTTTGTATTTAAATAATCTGAGATAGGTTATTATATACAAATTAAATTATTATTTGACAATAATAATATTTTTACGACCATATGTTATGGTTGTAATGTAAAACAAATAAAACCATTATTTATAAAGACGGTTAATTGTGATAACATGGACAATGGTTTCGATTCATTAAATAAAAGGAGGTAGTAAAATAGGTGGATAAAATATATTCCATTATCAACATAAAAATAAATTATAGATATGATTTTTTATTTATCATCCATTTATGGATGGTGGAGATTAAGATAATGTAGAAGAAGAAATGAAAATAAGATAAGTGTTTTGAAAAAATTACATCTTGAACATACCCTCCTTTAGTGACCCTTGAGGACCTTGAATTTGGTATTTTGATGAGGGCAGAAGAATTAAGAAGTGTGGGTGGTGATTAGGAGTGGTTTAGGTAGATATTTTAGGTGCTTTGAGACTTATGTGTTAAAATGGGGTGGAGATGGGTGGTATTTAAACTTGAGGATAGGTGGGTTTATTTGATTAAAATAATGATTATATTATATTTAAAGCCAACCACATTGAGGTGGAATTAATTTACATGTATTAGGATGTTAATATATATTTCATAGGAAGATTACGGTTGGAAAATACCTCATAACCCTTTAATTTTTTATGTTTGTTATGTATTTTAAGACTTTATCTATTTAACTATAACATGTTTCATTTTTTTACATATACTGTGGTAAATAATTCTTTACCATTATAATTTTAATTCTTCATAATAATGAATTTTAACACATAACAAAATTTTCATCACATGATTACAAATATAGAATCCATTTTAATAAATTTAATTCACAAAATTGTAAAAATTATATTTATAATTAATCTCACAGACAGAACAAAAAAGCGTGTTTTTAAAGTGAAAATTTCAAAATATTGAAAAGTTTTTGTATCCAATTTCATTTTGAAATTTATACCCTTGAACTAAATTCGACTTATTTATGTATAAGGTAATTAATTATACATTAAAATAAATTTAAAATAAAATTTATTTAGATAAATAAATTAGTATAAAAATTGTTTTCAATTAAAATTCAATATTTGTTACTATTTTTAAAAAAATGAAAGATATTAGAGAAATATCCAAAAAATGACCCTAAGATAATTTTGATATACTTATTTAATAAATTATGTTTATTTTTTAAAATAAACATTTTTAATGTTCAAAAATTTGGTTCTAAAATTTGTGTTATATTAAAAGGTGTCAAAATTGACTTTTAAAAAAGTATAGATTTTTATGCTTGAAATTTGAATTATTTTTATCTAAATAATATAAAACATATTTAATTAATTTTAAAAAAATGAATATATAATGTATCTATTTCATTAATATACCTCAATAATATTTATTAATTTAATTTATTAATATAAAATTCCATTGAGGGCATAATGTTTTATTTAAAAACAATTACTTTATATTCAGTTTGATTTTTTATCATTTCTAATTAATTAGTAACAAATTAATTAATATTATAATCATTTTAAAACAATTTTTAATAATTTTGTTAATGATATTATTTCCCTTGATTCCCACAATATTGTGATAACTATCATAATTAAATAATAATATTTTATTTTTTTATTGTGCGTGTTGTTTGATATAGGATAAGTTATCAAACATAATGTTCTAGTAAAACATTGGGGTTAAATGAATTGTATTTTTTCAAAGTGGAAATGCGTATTTTAAAAAATAACATATCATAAAATTTTGGGGTCATGCAAAGTAACAGTCAATCCTAGATTATTTCTCATCATGTTTAAAGGTTTCTAGATTAACCTCTTACCTTTACTATCACAAAATTTCTTGAATATCTATTCCTATATATTTACATCATTTAGATTAAATTTTATTCCATATCACAAACTTTCTTCTTTCCCTATTGGCTCCCCATCTTGGGGGACCATTCCATCATCATATTTCTCAAGAGGTACATGATCTTTAAAATTATTCATGTCTTAATCTAAAAGATTATCCCCCTCCTTCTAAATATAGTAAACCACCATAGAAAATGAGATATTGGGTTCATCCATAGGCTCTTTATTTAGAGATAAATCATGTGCACCACCAATCACCTTAGTGACTTTATTTCTAGTACGAATTTTAATGTTTACTACTTCCAGGATGTTTATGTTGATTTCATTTGTAGCAATTATAGAGGCCTCTAATGAAACATTGTAGACATTATCCTTCTTGGTAAAAACTATTTTAACACTCAAAATAGTTGATTTTATCTCTATAAATTCCATCAAGATCATTGGAATCATAATATTGGATGGTATTACCAACATATCTAGGGGCATACAAGGTATAATTATTTCCTATTAACCCTACAAATATTTATTCTATTTCCTAATCCAATTTAATTTTTTTTGATATTTGATTATATTTCTTATAAATGGAATAATTCATGTTCAAATGATAATTTTCCATAGATTGTATATTTAATCATTATTTTTTATAGATGACATAGTTTTTAACTAAATTAATGGATAATTGAAGCTGATTTTCAATAATAATGAGGATAAAAAAATTAGTGTTGAATGAATTTCAATCTAAACTAAGACCCAAGAAAATTTTCTAAACATTACATGTTATGTTTCCCTATCAATATATATGTGAATTCCAAAAGCTAAATAAATACATCCCAATGAATTTTAGGATTCCAAAAGAACCAAATAGGACACTATATATGAATTATTGTTTCGGGGATTAAGAATCTAACCATATCCAGCTCAAAGAAATTAGCCCTCTCTTGGAAAGTAAGAGTTCTGGGTTTTATGGAAATGGTAACTAACCCCACTCTTTCGTCTAAAGACCAATTAAATGAAAAACTATATAAAAATATCCCTTAACAAGAGAATTAATTTTCTAACCATCAAATCATTATATCATGAGAAATCTATTTTGCATAAATTTATTCTTCCTTAGAGAGTCTATATATTTTATTTTAAATCAAGAAATAATTGAGTGTTTTCAATCTCATAAACACTTGATTAAAAATTCCTGATTGGCCTCAACAAATATTAACGAATTGTTATTGAAATTTGATTAGCTGGGAATTTTGACCCTCCTATGAAATAAAAGAAATATTTGAAACTCCCAGCTTTATCTATCAAGTCACAAATCCTTCGTGACTCATCATGTTCCTTTGAAACATTTTGGAAACATTTATTGACACTTTTAGACTCCCTATTAAAATCATATGCAATTTCAACCTTCAATGAAGAACTAAAAAACACCACCCCTATATTTAAGTAGACACTATGATAAAATTCCATCCATGGATTGTTAATAGATAACAATTATTTAAAATTTTAAATAATAACTAATTATAAATAATTATTACTAATTATGAAATAAAAAATAAATATGAAATAATTATTAATTTGAAATTTAAATTTTAAATAACATAAAAATTAATAATTAAGTATTTTTAATATATAGAAAATATATATCAACATTCATAAATACATTTAAATATCTATAAATATATACATAAATAGAAATATATATATATATATATATTTGAATATAATTATATTTTTAGAAATCTATTTATATATACATATAATTAACTATCTATATAAATATACCCATATAATATATATAAATATAAATAAATATAACAAAATAATCTCAAATATACATAAATATATATATATATATATTATATTTATATTTATTTATTTATTTACAATTGAAATAAGTTGGTGTCGAGGATCCTTTATTAAGAAAAGAAAAAGATGGAAGCATGGGACATGAGGTGATTGGGTTAAAAAAATCATTGCATCCCTCATTTAAAAACAAAAAAATGGAAACCAACATACATTAAATTGAAATTAGGGAACAAACCCTTCAATCAAGATGAATATTCTCATGAAATGGATCATTGGATTGAGGAATAATTTTTTTTGAGTGAATACTACTACCCAACCTAACAGCATAGGGGGATGACACACCCATCTCTATTATTTTCATTGGGATAATTATAAGTATGTAAGGTCCATAATTGGAAGAGGGACCTCCCCCACAGATACCCCCAATTCACGCTCATGTACACATTCATTTTTTGAATTCACTATATCATTTTCCAAAGAGATGATAATTGTTTCTCTCACAGATCCATCCCTATTGAATACACTCACAATAGTAGAGTTCGCATGTGTTTTTTACTGAGAGTTCACAAAGATTTTACTTCCTCTATGATATTAGATAACATCCAAATAGAATTTGATGTCATAATCCTGGCTAATGGGTTCATGAGAGATCCTTTGAACTAAGACTCTATTTTAGAGGAAACTAAAGAGGATCATAAGGTCATTGGAGTTAAGATATTAGGTTGATTCCTAGTAGATTCTTGAGATGTCATTTTCCCATTAGGTGAAATGGTTATAGGGCCTCTGAGAAGCAGCGTCTTATTTTCTCTCTTGCATTAGGGCACCTCCTCAGCGGTGATTCAAAGTGGGGGAGACCATTGCGCGACGCTGGCGCCGTATCCCCCTCTCCTCCTCTTACTTCTCTGCTGGCGCTTTTTGGTCCAATTCTTCCTATTTTCTCCTTTATGTATTTTTCTTCCTCTTTGGGGTTTTCTACTCTGGGGCTTTCTACAAGAGAATATCCCCCGCTGTTCCTTTGAAATTCCCAATGTCAGCAGTTTGTTGCTGAAGTCATTGTCTGCTCAAAACCCCCTCTGACCCCTTGTTTCTCTGTTCCTCTCCAGGTCGGAGCAGGAGATTCGGTTCAAAGGGGTTCTGGGTCATGTGTTCCAGTGGTCGATGGGTTCTTAGGTGCTCCCAGCGTTTGACTGCTTTCGTTCTACCTTATTATGTTTTTTGGTCCTCAGAGGCTTCGTTCAGATCCCCCAACCGCTGAACCCTACTCTGACATCGAGTTCCTCGGCGCCTCTCCTAGTCAGATTTGGAGCGGTGGAATCTATAATGTTCTAGGAAGTGTGGTTTGGTGATATTCGGTGCTCCAGATGCTTTATGAGTCAATTTTTCTTGTGAAGTTGGCCTCTTGTTTGTCATTTTTTGTTTATGTTTCTTCTTCAAAGCAATCAGTGATGCCTTGGCTGTTTAGAGATGGCCGTTTTTGGTATTTGGTGGTTTTGATTTTGTTTATGGTGGTGATGGACGCTGCTGTTGATGGTGATGGTGAAGGTTGAGCAAAGATTATATTGGGGAGTTTTTTATGCTAATGACTGGTATTGGGATTCGGATAATGGCAGTGACGATGAAGAGTTTACGACGGTGACGATGGAATCTAGTTGAAGATATCATCGACGATGGTCTGTGGCGACGATGGGGTGTGACGCAACAAGGTGCATGAATCAAGGTGATCAGGGGATGTTAGGTGGTACGTGGACCAAGATGGAATGATGGAACATCATCAAATTTAATTTCAAATTTTGGTTTGTGATGTTTTGCTGTCGGTTACTGCTTGTTTTGCTGTGGGTTACCACTCATCCATAAAGCTGGTTCAAAATCAAATAGGAAATGAATTTTCAGGTGAAATGGTTGTATCTATATCCATGGAATTTAATATCTCTTTTCCATAATGAATAGTTATCAATATGGAAGAAAGAAAAAGTCCTACATTATAAACCCTTAGCACCTTATTTTTTTAGCATCATACATGGGGGAAGCTATGATTTCTTATAAACCCCTCATGTTTATTTATCTTAGTCCATCCTTTCTGTGATCTTGATTTACCCTACTAATGACACCCATTTTAGCTAAAAATTTACATATTCATCAATAGAGTCATCAGAGCCTCTAGCAATATCCTCTTTACTGGTTGTATAAGAACAAGACATGACATTTTTAGCACTAGTGGAAACTATACTGGTTGATATGTGTGATTTCTATGGATAGAGACTTGATGATTTATCATATCCAAAATTTAGAATAATTTTTTCTTCCTAGTACAATAATTTCTTCCTATTCGATTTATAATCTAGAATATGTGCGATGAAAAATATGAAATCATAAGAAAACAACATTCAATCATGCATTTCACATACATATTCGATAAACTACACTTTCTCAAATTTATAGACATTTATAAACAAATGAAAAGACACAACATGGCACAAATTTAATGGAATAAAAAAATTATGAACAATTAAATAGATTTCATTGTCAGTTGAGAAGACACAAGGAATGTAGATCCATATGGTGAAGTCAACACCCACATTGTTTTGATTTCTAACTGTCCCCTTCAAACCAAAACTAACTTCATTCTAGGAATCATGATTGTGAGGTACCTTAGTATTCTAATTAGACTCTTAATCAAATTCAATTGAATGCTTCATCATTTTATATCTTTCATTAGTTTTAATACCATTATTATAGGTGTTTTTATGACAATATAATTAGACTTATTTATCTTTATAAGAAATTCCATAGTGTACTTCTTCTGAGATATATACTTGCAACCATGTTGTTTCTTTAGTTCTATGAATAGAAAAAATGACATGATACCTCTATCAGTCATCTCAATATGCATAAACATGACCTTATTTAATTCATCAATCATCATTTAGTTGATCCCTATAATCAACAAATCATCAAAATATAGGAATGTTATAAGTATATGGAAACAAGAATTCTTCTTCAAGAAAACCGCAAGCTAATATGGATATTGGGTGAAGTTGTTTTATGGAAGATAATTTTTAATGCATGCATTACAAGGACATGGAGCTTGGTTCAACCAATAGATATATTTTTTCATTCAATACACCTTGTATTCCTCTCTAAAAAGATCATAGCCTTCAGGCTGGTCAATATGGACATCTTCTTCAATAATTCCATTCAGGAATGAAAAATTCACATCCTGTTGGTAGATCATCCAAATAAGATCGATAACAAGGGATGTAATCATCCTTATAGTGTCAAGGATAGAAATAAGATATAATACTTATTCACATTCCACCCATTTTTCTTTTTATAGCCATTTTCTATGATTATTTCCTTATAGTGATTGATTTCACCATCAAAATATCCCTTGATCTTGTATACTCATTTGATGAGAATGGTTTTCTGGATCATAGAAAGTGTAGTCAGCTCTTATGTTTAATTTTTATCTATGGAATGAATTTTTTATTTCATATCAAATCTCCAGTATTCTTCTCTTATAGGTTCCTAAAACTATAGAGGCTCATGATCTACATATAGAGAAAACGTATTTACCTCTTCCATTTGATCAAAGATGTTTCTTATGTTTTTCATTTTTATAGGACTCATGTGTGAGGATGACCTAGCCCAACATTGACTTGATAGAGTGAAATCAAAAGCGATGGAATGTACTCCTAGACTTCTTTCAACTGATCCTGCACTTGAGGAATGTTTTGCAGGTGTTTTCTCTTATTGATCATGTCTTTCTTCGGGAACTTTTATTTCGACTAGAATATCTTTTTTTATTCCTCATCATTAAATTTATAATCATATTCCTCACTCAATATCACAAAATTACTAACCACTAGTTTATTTGTTAGAGGGTTTTAGATCTTACAGGATTTAGAAACATCACTATAGATGATGAATATTCAATTTTCTCAATGATCATCAAGCCTTCTACTTCTTGATTCTAGAAAATGAGTGTAGGCGACACACACAAAAACATGTAGGTGTACCATGGTCAATTTTGAGAAACTCCATATCTATTGTGTTGTCAAATTTCTGATGCTATCAGTTGGACACTAATTGAGCATGTAGTTGGTACATGCAACTACCACTACAAAGGATCTCTTTGGAAGTCTATTCTCCTTCAACAAGGTCATTTTCATGTTAGGGATGGTTCAGTTCTTTTTTATGAGATTGAATTCTTCTATAGAGAATAGGCTATAGTGTAATTCTTCTTATTTCCTTGTACCCTATAAAAATATTGAAATGTATTTTTTACCACTTTCATATATGAGAACTTTTATTTTTTAACCACTTTCTACATCAATATAGGCTTTGAAAATTTTAATGATAGAAATGTATAATATTTTTCTTTGATTTAATACACTCAAATTTTATGTTGAAATCATCAATGAGGAAAATAAAATTATTATTACCTTCAAGTGGGGGTGTTTCATGTGGTCAATAAATTTCAGTATGAACCAATTGAATTGGTTCCTTTTCAATTATAGATAATCCACATGGGAAGGAATTCCATTGTTTCATACAAATTGTACAAGCCTCACACAAAGGAGTTGCAATATAAATTGATGAAAATACATGCACCATGATTGATAAGGATAAGAGGTTAATTCTTCTTAAATAAAGATTCCCAATGCAAATATCTTATCTCTTGGAGTCATTATTCATGAGTCCAAAGAGACACTCCTTAACCTTTGTTTTAGTATGTGATAGAAAAATGTGATTCATCACTATTTTAACTTATGCAACAAGTCTCATGTGATAATATATTATATTGAGAAAATATTTATCAATGTGTATGACATTCCCCTTCTAAAGTGGTTGGCTGATACATATGTTATTATTTTTCATGTTTGGTATGTAATACGTATTAGAAAAGAAATTTGACACTCCATTATTCTGAATGATTTAATTTTTTTCTTTTCCAATTATGGGTACCTTTGATTGTCTCTAAATATCATGTCACCATAAACTTCTTCTATGAGTTCCTCAAATAGTTCTTTGTTACCAATCATATGGTCTATTTCTCTCGTGTCGAGAGACCACACATCTGGCCATTAACATTCCTTTTCTTGTGTGAGGAGTGTCATGAATTTTTCTCATGGTGAGATCCTTCAGCATATTTGGACGGTCCATCTTAATCCATTTTTCATCAAAACATAGGGGAATAATGAAAAAGTTTCTTACAATTGGGTCATTGAACATTCTTTCTGTTTTTACAACCACTTGTTAATTGGACTCAACTATTTCCTATTTTATGAAATATGGTAACATTGTTTTATTTTTTTGATGGATTGGATGATATCCACACCCTCTACCTCTTACACAATTACTAGTTCCATGACTTCCCCATCGTGTATGGACATTCTTTTATTCTTATAGAGTCAAATTAAACTGTAAGGCATGATCAATTATTCAACCCTCATTCATTTTTATTCATTGCTCCTAGAATGTCAATAATCACATCAATTTTTGAATGGAATTTGTTTTCATTTCCTTTGATTCATTTATTTCCACAAAACATCATCAAAAATTGTTGTGTTAGATCGTAATGCCTTTTCATTTATAAAAATGTATTTATCTTTTTCACCATTTGTTTTCAAATTGTTAATAATAAAAATTATATGTGAGACTTGGTCTAAGATTCTCTCACATTCCTTATTGTACGCCACTTCAAACTCAACTATTTGTGTATGTAGATGAACCTGCTTCACTTGATATTTACCCTTGATGATGGTATCAAGGGTATCCCAAACTTTATTTCTTGATGTTTCCATGTAATTACATTCAATGGTTGATTCATCCATCCAATGAGAGATGGGGAACAACACATTATAGTATTTCTTCCATCAATTTTTGAGAGGAGAAATTTGTTCATTTGTGAAGGAGGATTCTTCCTCCATAGTGGGTATTATATACCTATCAGTGAAGATCTTATTTAATTATTTTGATCTGAACAATGCCTTCATTTGGATGCACAACCTTTCATATTTTTCATTAGACAACTTAAGAAATTGCAGCTGGATTGTGGTGGAAATCATTTAAAGTTGGAGTATTCCTTGGTTGCAACCTCTGATTCTAATTTTTTTGCTATATATTCCTGGATACTTGAGGAGAAAACGGAACACCGAAAAAAAAATCTTTCAACATTTCAATTCACATACATATTCCATGGAATATACATTATAAAATTTATATAATTTCTAAAGAAATAAATAGATACAACATGTCACAACATTAATGGAAGAAATAAAAAACACAGCTGAATAGTTAAATAGATTTCATTGGTAGTGTAACAGACGTATAGAGTGAAGAGATATATGGGGAAGACAACAACCACGTGGTTTGAATTTCCAAAACATCGATCAAAATCCCTATTTGAGATAATTGTGGGTTTATACGACATATTTATAGTCTTACTAGATGGTAGGGAGAAGAGTTCCCTTCTCCCATATGCTTCCTAATCTTCCTTGATTGGATAAGAGAGCTTACATCCATGATTTTCTTACCCTTGCTGCCACCTAACCTCAAGTACCAATATTTTTGAAGTTCAAATTCATCAATATTAGGTTCAAAATCAGTGTTACATAACTCATTCAATACATTAAAGTACTTATTTCTGTAACCATCACAATGATTTGGAAAAGGAATGTATTGGGGGTGACCGAACTCATGTTACCCCCTCCCTAGGTTTATGACTTCTTCAACTTGGATTTGAGTTCAATTATACAAATACATATATATAATTACATAGAATTATATGAAAATTAATGTAATATATATAGGTATATGTGTGTGTATTTTTATGTAATTATATACATATATAATTAATCACTGTTGAAAAATTAATAATTATACATTAGTTAGTAATTAACAATTAATAATTAATAATCAATAATAATAGAATAATTAATATTTAAAATTTTAGATAATAAATAATAAATAATAAATAATTATTAATTATTAATTAAAAATTATTAATAATTAAATAAAATTTTAATTAATAAATAATATTATTAAATATTTTGAATTTCACATTGGTTTTTTAAAACCCACCACTAAAATTTATAAAATATTTTAAAAAATAAATTTGAAATTTAAAGACAGTTTTAACCCCTTCTAAAAAAATCATGAAATATATAGTAGTGGTTTTAAAAACCGTAGCTCAATCAACTTTTTCATATAGTTTTGTTTCGTTATTGATTATAGTTAATTCACATTTTTGGATTATTTTAATGCAATGATCATGTGATTATCCTATAATACCCATCAATAGAACTAGATCTATGGGAATCAATGAGTCACCATGTCCTTTTACTAATATTTTGGAGAACATGTGCACCATAATTAGCTTGAGGCTATATCATTGTGTATAATATGGTGTGGATGAACCTCAATGCCAAACTCGGCCAATTCTTCTTCTTCTTCATTTTATGAAGTAGAACTACACAACATTATTCTACTATAATATTCTTATCTTCTACTTTATTCCTTTTAGAAATAGATATTAATAGTTTCTTCATCTTATCTTCTACTTATTTAATTCGTTTGATCTACACTAATCTTCTTCTTCTTGGATTTAACTCACAAAATGTTTATGTGGGTAATTATCAAAAAATTGAGTCTCATTATTCATAACACCAATATATTTCTCTTGAATCTCAATGTAAAAAAACTCTCTCTTTTTTAAATATAGTTTTCATTATTAACCAATATTGTTTATATAGAATAAAATATATAGCAGCAATTTTCTTCTTCTTGTTTCTTTTCTTTAATCTACATTAAAAATATTTTCTGAATGAAATATTTTTAAATAAAATAATTTTTGGAAATTAAAAATAAAAGAAATAGTCATTAATTAATTTCCTGATATTAGTATTTTACAAACCCTAAAGACTAATAAATATTTTACTTAATTCATTACACAAAATCAACAATACATTTATGCCGTCATTTTTCTCTCTCTATGATATATAGTAATATCATGAAACCTTCCATCCTCAAAATCTGAATATTTATACTATATTCATGTCTACATATTTTAATATAAATAACTTGAATTCATGAATAACTTTTATAAAAGATCATAACCCTTGGTTATTCATTCATCTTTATTCGTTAAAATACTTAAATAAACTATAATTTATTTTCAATGATATTTCTCTAAAAATATATCTCCAATAAAATTAAAAAAAATTGACTATATCATGATGAGATTTTTTATGTTATTTATTTTCATTTAGTACTTGTTTACTGGGAATATATTGAATTAGACTGTGTTATGCAACCCAAATACTATTGTGATCATGTTCTTCTCAACAAACCCATATGTGTATCTAGAAAGACTAGCTGCATGGAACTTTTTATATATGATTCTCATATTTTATATTATTCTTTTGGACTTTATCATCGCTCATTATGAAAATATCATTATAACCAATATCATGATATATAAAACATATGGATATCATAATACTAATAATCATTAGAAATATTCAACACACGGAACATAGATTCATCATAATTATCTCTTATATTTACACTTCATTCTGTACAGAATTCCTCTTCACATACATGATTAAATTTGTATATGTCCAACTCATATAAATTATGTTTCGCATGAATATTCCTTGATGAGTATAATTCAAATATGTATAAAATTAATATACATGAACCATAAACATATGTTGATCCGTTAACATAAATAAACAATTTAACTACATTCCCATTTAGAATATACAGTAGAACATTCATCTCTATATATTCTCTTATGTATCCAATCATGTATCCAATTCTTCTTTTCAGAACAATTATATCCATACTAGTGAATTTTTAAATGTAGATTTTTTTGTGAGACCAATATTCCGAAGTGGCCATTTAAAATACATGGAGGGAATTCAAGTGTTAAATATTACATTTGGAAATATAGATTATCATTCATAGAGCAAACTAATAGGTGGATATATTCTTACACAGAGTTCCTATCCAAATTAATATACACGGTTCTATACTTATTATACCATTTTCTATAATTCTAATTTTCCCTATTCTACCCATATTAATTATATCACTCTTTATCCAAGAGACTCTTTTTAAAATTCATGATAAAAATATAATTGAATTTTCTTTTTATAAGAACATTTTACTTTGGACTAAATGGACATATTTTCATCTTATTATTCTAATATTTTCTTCAACCATTATCCAATACCTAGATAGAATGCCTAAAATATTAAAATAATATTTTAACATAAATGAATAATATGTATCCAAGTATTGTAATGGAATGAACACCATCTTTCTCACAATATATGTCACATTTCACTTTAGAAATTATTCTCTTCATCAATAATCATAGATTCTTCACCAAGATTACATGATCTCTCTTATATTAACTTCAATTTTTATTATTTACTTAACATTAAACATATTGAAATCAAAAAAATACAACATACACAATGTGGAATCAATAATTTCCCGCTTTTAATATGTTATAAATACCTTCAAAATGATCATGTCAATATATGAATCATTCTTTATTTCTCTACCACATTCATGTCAATCATTCCATACACATTATCTACACCTTATGGGCAAGAAATAAATATTACATAGGAAAATGGTATCAATTCATTCTTATGAAATGTACCATAAATCATCTCACTTTAAGTCTACGTTATCCATGCTCAGTGTAGAAAAAAATTGATTAATACAACAAAGCTATCAATTTTACATTGAACATGATACAAATGATATGATAACTCCTTTAACATTCTGAAAATGTATCAAAATTTTTCTAGGATGATAGAAATTTTTATGAAAAAAATATATATAATAATTCAACTAGAATCTTCCATACTCACTTCAATAACTAGGTCAAAAAAATTAAAGCATAATGGAGGATTAATGTTAAAGAAACAATGATTAATCCTCTTCAAGAAAATTTAAAATTCCATTAGTCAAAGATATATTTCTCCCTAATTATCACAATATTTCTATTTTAGTTTCCTTGTATTAAGGATATGGAAATCATTCCTTTTTAATGAACTAATCTTCAAACACTTTCCAAAATAATTAGATTAGCATAATACTGATTTGTTTCGAAACATATTAGAAGTTCTTCACTTGTCTCCCCCTCAAGGAGAAAATCCTCATGATATTGAAAAATATTGATGTTTTCTAAAGATGAATCAATTTATTTTTTATGTGGATACTTTGAAAAGATGGATCTTTTACTTTTGGTTGTCCATATTTGTCCATTATACTGACCTGAGATATTATATCCTTTATGATACACAATATGTTCTATAACTTTTATCACATTCAACACCCTACATAATCAAACCACAACATATAAATAATACATTAATATTTAATTTTTAATAAAATATAATATGGTAAACTATTAATAGTTATCAATTTCTGAAGGTAAATTTTTAATATTTTTTTATATTGAAATAGTTGTTTTTGTAAAACCCATATGTTTTTATGAAATATTTTCTCTAAAAATTTTAATTCTTCAATAGCATGAATTTCATGAAACTGTGAGTATAAATGAACCGCGAGACACCCTTAGTATAAAATTTCAATTTTAACTTAGTTTTTTTAAAGGGAGTAAATATAACAAAATTAATAAAATTTGTAGTGAATTATTTAGCTACTAAATTATTTATAAAAATATAAATTAATTAAATAATTTTATTTTTGTATTAACAAATTGAGGAAATTACTATCAGTAAATGAAATCAATGAAATATATATTTTATATACTTAATGAAATATTATTCATATTCATCAAATAAATTTTTTTTTAATAGGGTATAAAAAACCCTGTTTGATTTAAAAAAACCTATATTTTTCAAAATAGTAAACATCCACCTTTTAATGAAGAACCCATTTTAAATTAATATTTTGAAATTTTAATAATTTTTATATAAAAAAAATCATTATTGGAATAGGGATATAAAAATATACTTTGGATGAGTTTCTGATATTTTTCTGAAAACTTTCAAGTATTGATGAATAGTAAAAACACAATAAATTTTAATTGGAATTTTTTTTTCTATAAAATAATATACAATTAAATTAAAATTTTATATGGTTTAAAAGTATAAATATAATACATTTGCATCATTTAATATAATTTACTTAATTATAGTTAATTTTAAATTTAATTTAGATGTAAAAACATCTCAATCTCTTACAATATTTAAACCTTTAAAACTTGTTCTCTATTTTTGAGCACGAGATTAATTTAAAATTACTTACTGAAACTTATGTTACTAGAGATTTGAAAAAAAAATCAGTATTTGTCATTATTAATCCCAAATTATGTAAATAGATTACTTTTATTTTTGGGAATTAAGAATAGTTACTTTGGTAATTTCTATTAATATGGTAAATGGGTAAATCAGGTAATTAACGGAAACAATAATAGTATTAAATTACCCTAATAATGGTACTAATATAATTGGATGATTTTTTAATATATAAATCATCTTAATGTATAAATGGTGCCATTTGGTATCCACTTGATTATATTAGAACATTTAATTTATTTTATTTAATTGAATGTTAAATATATCTTACTCATATTTTGCTAAATATACCATTTTTAATATATGGTTATACATAAAGACAAATTTTATTATAAATAACCATTTGAAATATAATTTTTTTTATTTTTCATGATATTTAATTTGTAATTTTTAGTAAATAAATAATTATCTTAAAGACGTATGCTTTAATGATGAAGAAATTATTTAATTATAGAGAAATCTAGTAAATAATTATTATTAAAATTATTTAACCATTAAAAACCGAAACACTTGATAAATATTATTGGTCAATTATATCTCGACCATAACCATCCAAGTATCTAATTGTTGACTATTTAGCTCCTTATAGAAGAGATCATGATACTTATAATGTTTTATTTAAAGTGAGGTTAATATTTTCACATTCATTTTTTATTAATATAAAATTTTTAATGTTGGATATTATAGAATATATATTCTATTAAAAGAATTATTATGAAATATAGAGGATTTATCTTTTTCATAGTATTTTGTTGTTAATTTTAATTCAAAAAATAATCATATTAAATAATTACACAAAAAATATTGTTGACGTTATTTTATTAAGGTAAATATCAAATAAATATTGTTAACAAATTAATATAAATATAATTAATAATAATTAATATTTTCAATGAATTTTCTCTATGAACTTGACTTCTTATAAATTAAATAAAATTTTAGTTTTGATATTAACTTTTATCATAATTTTTTTAAAAACAATAGATTCAAGTGTGTCAAAATTGATTCTATTGATTGTTTATAAGAATAATGATTTATTAAATTATTTAAAAATGATAAAAAAATTTAATTTTTTTGAATATTTATTATATGGTAGAAAATATTATAAGGTTTTTATTTTTTGTCTAATTGAAAATAAATATTTAAATATTTCATCATTTTAATATTGAAATATTTGATACCATAGTGCAAAAATATATAGAAAAATATGTGTTAATTAAAATGATAATGTTTATATAGATATAATAGCTTGTCTAAAATTTATTAGTTGATGATATTACAACCCTATGTCATCTCATCTTCAAAATTAGGACATTTTGAAGGTTTTTTATGGTATTTTATTTTATTATAAATTAATATTTTTGGAGATCCCAAAAGTTCGCCTCACCTGAATTATAAAATGGAACATCCTCACTCACTACTTCACTTCACTTGGGGCCTTAAATCTTGACAATACCCTAACCATTTCCTTTCATAACATCCCAAGTTACATTCTATATGTTCAGGTCTTCTTCAATTACCATGTATAGTTTATTAAGATGAGATTTATAGTGTCCATGTCTAAGAGGAGGATGTTCAGATACATACAAAGGAAATCATACCTATGGAAAGGGATAATTTATCAACCTCATTGTCATCTAAGATTGTGTATACATAAGTATTTACTATGGTATATTTATCATCCATGTCCATTTTTCATAAATATGTATTCCAAAATATTCTTTCAATTATTATACTATTGTTTAGAGTCACTTTTACACATTGGAAAGTTTGTATTGAACACTATAAAAAGAATCATTTTTCATTTTTGAAAGTACGTACATTTTGAATTATCTAAAACAATTATGAGGACAATTCATTTCATAAATTATAAATTATGAATAGATTTTTATATTTTCATTACACCATATTTCCTTGAATATTACATTACATGATATCATGTTTTTTTAAATAAATTTAATTATTTTAATATTGTATGACATTTTGAGAAAAGAAAACATTTTTGATGATGAAAGGATATTTTCCTCGAGAATTAATTCCAACTGGTATATTAAATTTTTTCATCTAAGATGGAATTAACTCATATGGTTATGTTTTGAGTATAATATCTTTATTGTTCCTATGGTTTTATTAGGTTTGTGCTGGACTATTATTTATGAAATCGAATTGTTTTTAATGGATTTTGTTATAGTAGAATGCTGTTTAAAGAAAGCCATTTTATTCCTTCGGTAAGGATGAATGATTTATGTTATCATGGAACACATAAGAATGATTTTATTATTATATTTATGGGACCTATATCTCCCCCCAATTCATTGGTCAATGATTTATATCTCATATGATAGACATGGATGGAATGGGAAATGATCTCAGTTTAACATTACAGGGCTTAATGAGAAATGAACTCGATTCAGTAATGAAAATTTTCTTCTATGATGGTCATGTAATTGAACCTTGAATAATATGAAATTATTTTCTATGACTATGTGTATATAAAAAAATCATTTCTTATGTTATGATTTTTTTTATTACATTAATTGATTCTTATGAACTTTTATGATTTATCCCATGAAATGATATCATGATATTTCATATGTTGGATAATATTTTCAAAGGTTATGTTCTTATGTCTCATGACTATTATTTTATTGATATCTTTATTTTCTACCCTTATTGAGCATCTTATCTCACTCATTCAAATGTCTCTTTTCCCCAGGTCATGGAGAAGGGTATTAAGTAAGATATGTCAAAAAGGGGTCTACTTATGGTGACAGGAGTTAGAGAAAATAAAGATGTCTTACGAACCAATTTTTTATGATTACCAATTTCTAAAGACACTATAACTATAAGTTTTTTTTCATGTAAGTGTTGTATTTTTCAATGAATACTGATCAATTTTGAAGTAATATAAATTTATGTAATGTATTGGTCATTATAGTTGGTATCATAGACATGTTATAATTATCCTTTAGAAACTGGAATGAGAAAACCTTGGTAAGAGCCCAAAGGATATTTTGAAGCATAGGTTATAATCCAAGTGTTTTGGAAATAAACATGAAGAACCTAGGATAAAAAATATAGTGTCCTAAATTGAATTATTTTTTGATTATGTGGTTTTCCCATTATGATTAGTGTTTCTCACACTATGCTTCTAGGTATTTTTCAATGGATGGAACCTCGGGGAACCATGGTAATGTAAAATGTGATGATAAATGAAATGATTATCCTCCTAAAAAATAAAATGTTATGGGGGCTATAATGAAAAATATTATATCTATAGTTACACAAATTTCTAAATCTATGAATCATAAAAGAAATCCAAATGAGGAAAGGAGTGAAACAATTCTGTTAAGTCCTTCATGAGGCAGTGTCCACCTTTACTCATCCAGTTTATTAATCCATTAGTGGATGAAAAATGGAACAATACCACTGAAAATATATATTTTTTTCTCCAATATTTTGGACATGATAATTTCATCTTAAGAGTCTGTCATTTGGAAGCTAAAGCTGATCAATGATGTAACTATATTAAGAATAAGAGGAAAATAGATTAAATTGAACACATAGAATTAGGTGATTTCAAGAACATATTTTTCAATAATTACTTTATTATATTCTTTGAGAAAAGAAATATAAGGAGTTCGTTAATCACATGAAAATGGAAAATGAATCTCTTGGTACGTACAGAGAAACTTTTATAAGACTTTCAAGGTACACATCTAAAATTATTATCCAACTTGATAGTAAAATTGATCAACTCTTTAGAGTCTTAAACCAAAGCCTCTAAAGGGAATTATCCATAATGGAATTCAATATCTACGAATAACTAATTCAATGATCTCCCAAGGTTGATATGGATATTGGAGTATCCCATCAGTCTTTCAATTTTGATAAGAAGAGAAAAATGGAATTCAATGGAAAATATAATCACCACACTAATAAGAAGATGATTTTACCCTTATTCTAAATATGGGGATTGAAATATGGATGAAATTTTCTTAAAGATACTATCAAATGTTTTATGTGTGGAAAATAAGGTTATCAGGATGTTGAATACCAATGTGATGGGAAAAATATGTCTAATGATTTGAATATATAAAATTCTACAAATAATTCACCTCTTACACTTCAATGTTATTAGTACAAGGAAATGGGGAATTATTCCAAAAATTTCCCTAATATAAGGGTTATTGATGTAGATCAACTTCAACAAACTATTATGTCTAAAGGAAAAGGAAAGTCAAATTCGATCATTATCGGTGATGTGGACTATGATAATGAAGTGGTAAAAGGTACACTTACCATCCACTCTAAAGTACCAAATGTTTTATTTGATTTTGAATAAACATAATGTTTTATTTTTAATGAATTTTAAAAGGTTATATCCTTATTACCTCATCAATTAGAAGTTGTGATAGTTGTGAAAACTCCTAATTTCACAACAGTTTCATTAGATGTTTATAATTCTTATTTGTTTGACATTTTTTGAAAATATATTCCTTAAAATATTTTAATGCTTCCTATAGTGGAATTTTATGCGATTCATGGCATAGATTTGATTTCATTATATGGATATTGTATCAATTTACATGGAAGGTAAGTCACATTTCATATTCTGGATCCATATTTGGTCATCTATTAATGCAGGGATGAATATAACCTTCCAATAGAAATTTATTCCATATTAAGGGTCTTGGTTCATATAAATGAAGTTTATCTATCTCAAATTGTTGGGGGGAATTGAAAATTAAGATTACACCCATTGTATGGAAATTTGATAATTTCTAATTTTATGAATTATCATTTTATCCACCAAATCATGAAGTTGAGTTTTCTATAGAACTCATACGGGTTTCTATGCCTATTTCAAAGACACCTGATTGAATGGACCCAATTGAGTTGTAGGAATTGAATAAGAAATGCCAAGAGAATATTGAAAAGGGATTCATATTCCTTAGTATGTCACCTTTGTGAGAAAAGTTTCTATTTTTTAAGATTAATTTTGGATCAATGAGACTCTATATTGATTATCAAGGACAAAACAAGATCACTATAAAGAAAAAAATTTCATCTTCCCCTCATTGAATAATTATTTGACCAACTATGTAGAGATCAAAACTTTTACAAAATTTATCTTTGTTGAGGATATCATAAACTAAGGTTTAACAAAGAGGATATAACAAAGATGTAATTTCATAAAAGGTATGGATTGTATGACTTTATAGTTAGTCCTCTTAGTCTTAATAATTCCCTATCTATCTTCATGGATCTAATTAACAGAGTCTTTAAAGACTATCATAATGAGTTTTGGTAGTCTTTATAGATGATATTCATGTATATTTGAAGATGAATGATGAGCATGAAGTTCCCTTGAGAATTGAACTGATGACACATAGAAGATAAAATATTTATGAAAAATTTACCATGTGTGAATTTTGGATTTATAAATCTTCATTTTTGGGTCACAAAATCTCAAGAGAGGGACATCTGAGGATCTAGTAAATTAGATGTTGTTGAGATTTGGATGATTTGATCAATGGTAACTGATATCAGATTTTTTCTTGGTTTGGCTAGATATTATCAATGGTATTTGATATACTTTTCATGATTATATAATTCAATCTCCATATCAAAATAGAAATAAGTTATCTTTGTGTGGAATCTTGAATGTAAAGATAATTTCAATGATCTAAAAAAAATGTTAGGTAGTGCACTAATATTCACACTGCCTTGAAGTGGATAATGGTCTGTAATCTAGAATCATGAATCCATGAATGGGTTGGGTTTTGTTCTCTTAAAAAATGATATAGTTGTAGTTTATGCCTCATTACAAATGAAAATCAATGCGAAAAAAATACCAAACTCGTGATTTGGAGTAATATTTGGTAATATTTTCACAAACATATGGATGCGTTATCTTTATGGTGAAATGTGTGATATTTTTATTGATGATAAATGTTTAATGTATATTTTCACACAAAAGGATCTTAATATGCATCAAAGAATATGGTTGGAGTTGGATAATGATTGTTACCTCTCAATTAATTACCACACCTAGAAAGCGAACGTTGTGGTAGATGCCTTCAGTCGAAAAGAACCATGTAGCATATCTATGATGATGTTAAAAAATATCCAATATATATCGAATTTCAAAGGATGTATCATAAAATTTTAAATAAGAGTATAAATCATATTTTTCTCAAATAAATGTTCAACTATCTTTACACATGAATATTATGGAGATGTAGAAGGAATTTGTAGTGCTACAAAATAAGGTGATAAGTGTCCCTAAATTCTACCTTGATTGTGATGGAATAATAAGGATTAGGAACTGGATTTTTATACCTATCAGACCATAATTAATGATGGAGTTATTGGACGAGGATCATAGTTCTTCATTCACAATTCATCCTAGATGCATAATAATGTATTGGGGCATGAAAGAGTATTCATGGTGGGATTTAATGAAAAGAGATGTTGTTTAATATGTCTTTTGGTGCATTATTTGTCAGAATGTTAAGGAAGAGGCATAATTATAAGGTTATGTTACCACCATTACCCATACTATAATGGAAATTGGAAACAATCACAATAGAAATTTTTGGTCAAAATCACAAAACATCTAAATTCCATAATTCAAAATGGATTTTAATTGATGTCCATAGGAAGTTGGCATACAAATTTTCTATTGTATAGGACTTCAATCTTGGTCAACTTTCCATGTTATATGTAAAGGAAGTGGTAAAATTGCATGGAATACCACTTTCCATGATATATGATCAGGATCTAAGGTTTACCCCTATGTTATGGTGAAGTCTTCTATAGGATATGGATACAAAGTTATGTTTCAACACTACATATCATCCTTAGATAAACAGTTAGTCTGAGAGGACACATCAATATCTATAATAGATGTTGAGTGTATTCTCTGTGGATTTAAATGGTGGTTGGGATCAAAACCTACCATTTATGGAATTTTGTTAAAACATATTCTATCACTCTAGTATTCATATATCTCTATATGATGACTTCTACGGAAAGTAGTGTTAAAATTCAATTTACTGGGATGATTTTTGGAAAATAAATCATTTAGGACCTGATCATGTTGATGAAAGAGGATAAATGGAAAGTTCTATTCAGCAACACATAAGAGCATCTCAGAGTCGGAAAAAAATATATGCTTACAAAATAAGAAATGAACCAGGGATTGAAGTTGGTGACAATTTATTTCTTTGAATAAATCCCTAGAAAAGAGTAATGATATTTGGAATGAAGGGATAGCTGATCTCTATGTATATTAGAACTTTTGAAATTCTGTATCATTTTTGGATAGTATTTTATTGATTGGTGCTTCCACCAAATCTCATTCAAGTTAATCATGTGTTCCATATATCTCAACTAATAAGTTATTTACATGATCTTTGACATTTACTAAACTCATATTTTGTACCTCTAGAGAAATATATTTCAAATGAATAACAACAGATAGAGATTCTCGATCGTACCAAAAAACATCTATGAAACAAGACCCCTTAACTGGTAAATGTTTTATGGTAGAACAACCAATTTAAGGTAGCAATATGGAAAATTGAGGATATTATGAGCTAAAATTATCATTATCTGTTTGTTTCCAAATGACAAATTTTGAGGGAGAAATTTAGTTTTAGGGGGTATAATGTAACACCCAGATGTCTTCGTGAGATATTTTCATTAAATAATTTTAATTTTTAATTATCTTGCATTGTGTGCAATCATGAGTTTAAATGAACCATGAGACACCATTATTATAAAAATACCATTTTAACCTGGACGTTTATTTATTGAGAGTAAATATAATTAACTTATAAAAATGTCTGATGAATTCATTGGCTACCAAATTATTTATAAACAATACAAATCAATTATATATTTGTATTTTTTATATATATAAATAAAGTGAATTTATATTAGTAAAATAAATTAATGAAACATATATGTTATATACTAAATAAAATATTATTTATATTCATCCAATAGATATTTTTCAAAGGTCATGAATAAACCCTATTTGATGTATAAAATCCAATATTTTTTTAGAGGTTAAATTTCTGCCTTTTAATAGAGAGTCCCTTTTAAATTAATATTTTGACATATTAATAATTTTTATATGAAAAAATAAATATTTTATTTGTAAATGAGATATAAAAATTTACTTTGGATGTGTTTCAGATATTTTTCTGAAAACATTCAAGATATGATGAATAGTAGAAATACAGTAACTTTTAATTGAAAAAAAATTCATCAACAAAAATATCTATGATCAAATTATAGTATTTAATAATTTTAAATTATAAATATAAAATGTTTTTATCCTTATATATAATTTATTTCATTATAATTAATTTTACATTTAATTCATATGTAAAATCATTTCAATCTTTTATAGTGTTTTAACTTTTAAAACTCATTCTCTTGTTTTGAGAATTGTATTAATTCTAAATTAATTACAAAAAATTATTTCATTTTAATTTTGAAGAAAGGTTTCTTTATTTGGAATAGTTAAGTATAAATTATATAAATAACTTAATTTTATTTTTGATCATTATGAATAGTTACTTTAATAATTTTTATTAATATGGTTAAGGGTTCAATCGAGTAATTAAGGGTAAAATTAATATTATGAAATTACCCAAACAATTGTCCTAATAAAAATAAATGATTTTTTGACCTAAATCATCCTTTGGTAAAAATGGTTTCCTTTCTAAGCCACATGGATGAGATTGGGACATTAATTTTATTTTATTAAAAGAATAGTTAAATATGTCTTACTAAAATTATTATAACTATATCATTTTTAGTATAATGTTATACAGAAGATAAATTCAATTTTTAAAAACTCTTTTGTAATATTAATCATTTGTCTTTATCAGGATATTTTATTTTAATGTTTTAAGAAATATGCAATTTTCTTGAATAATTATACATTAATGATAGAGAAATTATTTAATTGAAAAGAAATCAATGAAATAATTATTATTAAAATGATAATAACCATTAGAAAACCCAAAAACTCTTTAAAATCTTACTGGTCGATTATATCTCGATCATAACCATCAAATTTCCATGTTATTGACCATTTGGATCCTTATAGAATATATTAAGACACTTAAAATATTTTATTTAATGTGATGTTAAATTTTTCACATTCATGTTTTAATTAATATAACATTTTTAATGTAGGAGTTTATAGATGTTATAATAAATTTTAATTATTATTATTAAATACATAATATTTATATTTTTCATTGTATTTTATTTTTAATTTTTATTCAACAAATAATCTAATTAAATAATGACCGAAAATTATTGTAGTAGTTATTTTATTAAATGAAATATAAAATAAATATTATTAAAAAAATTAAAATAAATATAATTTGGGATAATTAAATTTTCCAAAAGATTTTATATATTATATTGACATATTATAAATATAATAAAATATTTGGTTTAAATTTCACTTGTGATCTTTATATTTTTTTAAAATTAATGAATTGAATAGTGTCGAAATTAACACTATTGATTGTTTATCAAAGTAATGTTCTAATAAATTTTTTAAATATCATAAAACATTTTAAAAAAATATAAAATCACTATAATATGGTATAAAATGTTCCTATGTATTTATTTATGGTCTAATTGAAATCAAATAAGTAAAAATTCTACCCTTTTAATATTTAAATATTTTTTACCACAGTTAAAAATTAAATAGAATAACAAAGTGTAAATTATTATGATATGGTTTAAATTGAAAAAACAAAGGTCTAAAATTTATTGTTTAATTATATTACCACCCCTTATCATCTCATATTTTAAATTGGAACATTTTAAATGTTTTTGGATGTGGTTTTATTTTATTATAAATTAATATTTTGGAGATCCAAAAGTGTCCCTCACCTCTATTACAAAAGGGCACCTCCTCCCTCACCTCCTCACTTCACTTTGAGCCATAAACCTCTCCGATCCCCTTAACATTTCTATTATTAGCATCCTTAGTCACATTATATTGGTTATAGTATTATTCTAAGACCAACTCTAGAGGTTTAAGATAATATTTAGAGGGAACATGTTGAAGAAGAGGAGGTTCGAACACATATAATGGATATCATAGCTAAGGTAAGTGATGAATTTTTAACCTCATTATTATACGATACTGTTTGCACGTAAGTATTTACCAGGGTATATTTATCATCCATGGTCATGTTTCCTAATTTTTTATTCCAAAATATTTTTTCATTTTTTTACAAATAATTTAGAGTGAGTTTTACCAATTGGGAATTTTTTATTAAATGGAATATTTTGACGTTTTTAATATGAGGTACTTTTAGAATTCTCTATGAAAAGTAATACCTGTATATTTTTTAAAATATATGGTATGAATAGATTTTTTGTTTTCATAATTCCTTATTTCCATGAAACATCCTTTACAGGGTTTCACGTATATTTTCAAACAAATTTATTTCTTTTAAAATTATGTGGCATTTTCAGAAAATAAAAAAAATTGAAGAAGAAAAGATATTTTCATCTAGAATTAATTTCAAGTGTTATCTCAAAATTATTTTCCATCAAATATGTAATTGTCTAATAGGTTTATGTTTCTATTATAATCCTTATTTACCCTTTGGTTTGATTGTGTTTATGAGATAATTATATTTATGAAGTCAAATTGTTTTACATGGATTATGTTATGGTGGAATGATATTTAATGAAATCCATTTTATTCAATGGTTTATGATAAATGATTTATGTTATTGTGGAATATGTAAGAATAGTTTCATTATGAGATGGGTGGGATCTATATCTCCCATTAATTCATTGGGTAAAGATTCATATCTCATGAGACAGACATGGTTGGAACACTATATGATATTGGTTTAGTAGTACAGGGATGGAACAAAGAGTGAAATCAGTCCAGTAATGGACTTTTTTCCCTATTATGGTCCCAAAAATAATTCTTGACTAATATGAAATGATTATATATAATTATTTGTATGACAAAAAAATTAATGTCTCATGTTATGACTTTTATTATTACATTTATTGATTCTTATAAACTTTTTTGATTTATCCCATAGAATGACATCATGATCATTGATATCTAGGATAAAATTTTTAAATGTAATGTTCTTAGTTCATATTATTATGATATGATTGATATCTCCCTTGTTTACCTTTACTAAAAATTTGAGATCACCCTTTAATATGTTTCTTTTCCCCTGGTCATGAAGAAGGGTAATAAGTAATATATTTCAAACATGGTCCAGTTATGATGAAATAGGTGGGAGATAATGAATATGCCTTATGAACAAGTCTTTTATGTTTACCAAATTCTAAAGATACTATACCTATACGGTCCTTTCATGGAGTTGTTATATTTTGTAATGAATATTCTATAATTTTGAAGTAATATCAACGTATGTAATGTATGGGTCCTTATTGTTTTTGTTCAAATTAATTTTCTTTATATTATATATTTTATTTTAAATGAACATATAGTATAGTTCAGTGGTTTTACCCCTTTCATACCCATAGTGGTGTGTTGAAGAGATCCTAGTTTCGGTCCTCTGTGTCAGTGACTTTATTTCCATTGTTCCCCACCCCAACCCACTATAATATATATTTTTATTAAAAATATAAATTTTATAATTTTATAATTTAAATTTGATAAAGTAATGTTCATTTTTTTATTCCTCATAATAAAATTATTTTATAAATTTTTTGGATTTTGTTTAACTAATAGGTTTTTAGGAGAATAGTAAAAATACTAGCATTGCTCAATATGACACTTTTTTAAATTAGAATTTTTCGAAACATATAACTATAAAATTTTATAGTATAATTTAATATAAATTACTTTAAAATACAATATTGAATTTATAAACCCATGGATGACATTTTTAAAATTTATGTAATGTTATAAATGAAAATAGTTTTTCCAAAATTTTGTTTAATTAATTGTATCATGATAAATTGAAGGCATTAGTTTGATTTATTTTTAAATAAATTTTATTGGAAAGATAATATTTATTTTAAATTTATTGAAAAATATGTCATTGATAAATCTATTATAATCATAAATAATTTTACATAAAAATAAACTTTTTCTAAAAATAGGGTTTTGCGCGTTACATGTTCCTCTATTAAAATTTATTTTACATTGACATAGAAAGTTATTTTTATATATTATTATTATATTTAGGACAATAATTTTCATATTATTTAATATTTTCAATTTCATTTTTGTGTAAAAAAGTAGATTGTAGTGATTAGTGTTAATCATAATGATAATGGTAAAATAAATATCTAAAACATTTTTTTATAAATATAAAGTGATTTCAATAAAATAAAATAAATTGAACTATTTTAAATAAAAAAAATATTATTTATAAAATTATAAAAAAATTTATTCACACTAGTTTAATTATTAATAAATATTAAATATGATTAAGAATTTTTAGTGGTCAAAATGTCATCCTTCTAATAAAACATATTTACGACAAATTATCTATTTTAATTTAAATGTTTGTTTTATAATATTTTAAAATTTTGTTGTATTAAATAGATGTTAATTTTATTCCAATCACACCCAAATTTTTTTGTATAGTTTATGTTATATGTTTAATAAAAGGTAAAATCACATAGTTAAGAACACGTTATCTAGATTAAAAGTAAAATAGTAAAATGTACTAACTTAATAGTAAAAACCCAAATAACATTTTTAAAACCAGATTGGTAAATAATATTCCTTTATTGACCGAAATAAATAGAAAACTAATTAATTAAGTACCTTTTATCCATTTACCATTGAATAGAATAATGGGATTATTAAAATATAAGTAGAGTTTCCAAAAGTTCCATTTTCTTCTCTTATAAAAGGATATCACCTACGCCCTTTAAATAGAACACATACCTTTATAATTACTCCTTTAATATAACCCATGTTAGTCTCCCTATAACCCTCTCCCACAAAATAAGTCACTTTTTAGTCATAGTTATCTTAAGATCTTCAATTTCAAGGGATCTTCCCAGGGCTAAATCAAGCCTCTAACCGAAATATTATCTCCTTAATTTTTCTTAATAATATTATTCTTCCAAATTTATACTCCCCATGATAATATAATGATTCTAGTATAATTATTATACTTACATGTTTATATTATTGGTTAAATCTATATTCATTCATTTTCATCTGTTTAGAAAAACAAAATACAACATTTCTTTCATTGTGAGGACTACCACCTCTATAAAGAAATTCCATTTTTTCATTAGAACCTATAATATTAGGTATTAATGGTGGTAATTATGCATAAATATGATATATATAATATAATTATGATTATTAAATTTCAATTTTATGTCCACCTCTTGTGTGTTGAAAAATGGGAATGCTAATCATGCATATGTGTGGATTACCGCCTCAATAATAAAAAGATTTTTATTTTTGTTTGGACTATCATATATTAGGTGAAAATCATTAAATATTGTTTAAAATCATTAAAATACAAAAATAATATCTTCATTATTCTATTATACATATTATATGTCAAAATATACACTTCTATTATCGTGCACTCTAATTGAGTTAAAATGTTATCATATTTTGGTTGGTTTAACAACCTGTGTGAATAATGCTTTAAAATATGATTATGGATGACTATGGGAACATGGAAAATATTATATTATAAAATTTTAATAAAATAATAATTAAAATGTTATTATTTAAATATATTATTAATTATTTTAATTATTATTAAAGTAACATGTTTGTTTGATAAAATTACGCAAATAAGCCGTTATCAATTTAGTTTTTGCAGAACATAAGAAAAACATATTTCAAGTGAAATATGCACATTTTAAATAAATATAAATTTTCTATTATATATCCATTGATGATATATAAATAATTTAATTTATATGATGTTAAGGGTAATGATATCAACATTATTAAACATGCACAAGATAGATAAAGTTATTAACACCTACGGGTAATATTAAGCTATAAATAATTAATGAAATCATGATAAATAATTATAATAAATATTATAAAAGGATAATATTTAGGATTCATGTTTTTAAATATGATAAAAAGATATATATGTATGTTTTACATGGGGTTATTTTTCAACATCTATTTAAGGAAACAAGGTAAGGTATTTTCACCTCCATTTCCCCTTTATTGAGACATTTTTTGTATTACATACCTATATTCCTTTAAGTTGTGTGTCTACTACTGACATTATATATTATATTATGAAAAAATTATTCATTAGTGGTTATATAATTTCATTTTCATTATAACCCTACATCAAGATTTTTTATTTATATATGACACAAGCCTAAGGATCTATTTTCAACTTCATTCCAAAAATAGATTCCCTTCAAATGTGATAATTCCTACAAGAAATTTGTATATTAATTATTTATAAAGCCCCTATATTTTTTTCTCATATTTATATTTTTTTTGTAAAATTAAATTTATATTCAATGTTTTTTAAATTTTATTTTTTAATATCTTCTACAAAATATACATTTTTAATAAGGTTTTTTAAAAATGATCAATAGGTTTTTCCATCCACTCCAAAATAAATGTTTTTTTATACGCTCCAGATTTTATTTTGATTTTTTTGTATATTTTTCAAATTTTAATTATTAGATATAATTTTTTAAAATTAATATTTTTAAATTATTTCCACTTCTTTTACTGCAAACATTATTTCTATTACAATTTTCAATTATTAAGGATTCTTTTTAATTGCTAAATTTCTTCAAGAATTTAAAATAATTTTATTAATAAAATAATTTCCTTTCCTGGTTTCCATTATTAATTTTTTTAAATTATAATTTATCGAGTTGTTTTTAATACTTTTATTTAAAACTTTATACCTTTATAAAGTTTTCATTATTAAATATTCTCTTAAAAGTAAAAGTTTTCAAACAATTTTAACGTCACATTTTTAAAACCATTATATATTTTAAAGGAATTTTTTAGGAACTCTTTAAAATAATTTTTTCAAAATACATATATTTATATTCAAAAAAATGTCTTCAAAATTAATTTACACTTCAATGTTCTAAAAATATTTTTTGAAAAAAAATTATTTTCTCATATATTTATCCACTAGGGGTTATTCATTATTAAATGGTTTATTGATAACCCATTATATGTTATTATGATATTAATTTTTTTTGTAAAATGATATTTATGATATTATATGATTGCTCAATTTCATTTTATTTGATGTTTTTTAATTTTTTAAGAAAACCATTATTTTTCTTATATGTTTTTAGGAGATTATGAATGATTTATTTTAAAGTGTCACCCAAATTTTTAGATTTGGAGAAGGGTGGGAAATATTTATCCATTCGATTCATTAAGTAATGTTTTATATCACATGATGTATAAATGTAATTATAAAAGGTAAGAAATTAACTAGGTTCACAAATTATTACTTTCTTGAAGTTTGGATCTCCTCATAATTTTCAAGTTTATAGGTTAGCAGGTATGTAGGTTTATAAAGGTTGATTGTGATGGTGTTAATTTAAACACACAATTTTATGTGTTAATAGTTTATAAACTTTCTATTTTCACAAAGGGTGTGTGTTATGGAATTAATATATACTCATAAATTTATTGGTGAAAAGGTTAACAAGTCACCGGGTTCAAAAACGGTGAGTGTGAAGGTGTTAAGCTGTAACCATAATGTTATGAGTGCACAATTTTGTGAGTATCTAGTTTTATATGGATAATAAATCCTTTTTTGTTATTATTCTACATATTCAATTTATTTATCATTTTATTCTATGTTATAATGACTATGCCATATTTTCCAATTATTATTCACTTTTATATCATTCTAGTATGTTTTATGATTGTTGAAATTTTTAAAGCCTGGTCATTTATTTTATAGTTCCATACCTATCATATTATGATATTATATTGATCTATAAAATATTATAATTATTATTCATGTACTTTTGAAATTTTATTATAATATGTATATCTTTCTCATATTCTTATTCATGTTAACGATTTAATTCTTCATGATATTATTTTTCCCTTACTGGGCATTTGAGCTTACCCATTTTTTCATGAGTCCAATCGCAAGGATGTGAAAATGATTATATCATGTGAGTTTCCTAGAAATGTTCTGTAGGATAATGATTAAGGATCAGAGTTTCCATGTATTTTAAAATAAGATGTCTATATAGATATTATCCAACACACTAAACCATTCAGTATTTGGGTTGTGAAACTATTGTAAGATGTATGATTTAAATAATGAGATTAATGTATTATATATGTCATTGCTATATTTGGTATATTTAGTTGGCATCAAAGTAAAATTTAGTTATTTTTTTATATTAGTTTATCTGCCTTTAGTGTTAGGATTTTATAACCTTAGTGAAATCCATAGAGATGATTATAAGTATAGGATGATATCCTTTAATATTGGTAAATTATTGAGTATATATTTTTCCTGACCAATTCTTCTATGTCTCAATACTACAAGTGGGATTGGTTTCAGAATAGATAAAAAAAAATGATAATCACCCAAAAAAGTATTGGTTGAGGATTTACATTATCATCATCCTGATGCACAATGATTGAGCCTAACACTATACAACTTGTTTTATAATCCTAGGGGATATAAATTTTGTTGATCATATTCTATTAATAAACCACTATAAAGGATTTATTTATTATTTACATTGAGGAATTAGGATGATAATCAAATCAAATCCCAACATAAAGTAACCTAGGTAGAACCAATTTAGAGGATTACTCATGTATGACATAGTTGATATAAAAGTATCATAAGTACAAATGAAGGTTTCATTGGAGAATAAATCTTATGATTGAACACTCATATTGACATACATTAATGCTTTTATATATTATCTTAACATTTATCGTTTTATTATTTGGTTGAATTAATATCATGGAAATGAATCATTGAAAATTTTCTCGCTAATTAATCCTAAGATTCATATTAAGGATAAATAATTTCCCAGTGTTATTAGGGATAATGATGCGGATATATTAGTATAAGATATATTATAAGCTTCTGATGGATCTATTTGTATATTTGTTTAGCAAACGATAATTTAAATTTTGCAGATGCAATTTGTTCAAGGATGTAGAATGTAATGACTAGATATTTTGGATCCTTTAAATTATATATTGTGTTCTATAACTTATTTTACATGATACAACCAACATAATAAAACCACAACATATTATGAATACATTATTAATAAATCTATAATAAATAAAAATATGGTTAACCATTAAATATTATTAAATTTGGAATCTAAATAATTAATTTTTGTTAATATTGAAACAATCATTTTCAATAAAAGTAGTTTTATTTATATTATATATATCATTTTAATAATATAAATTTTTAAAATTTTTAATTTAAATTCGAAGTTAATTTTTTTTGAATTCCTCAAATAAAAACTATTATAATATGTTTTTCTTCAATTTTTATAAAATAATTGGTTTTAAGGTGAATACTGAAATTACTAATTATGGTAATACCCCCGATTTAATATAACATATAATTTATTAAAGATTTTAAATGAAAATTATATATTATAATGTATAATGATGTGTTTTAAAATACTACTATGTATTTATAAAACCATGGGAAACATTTTGAAAATTTATGAAGTGTTTTAAGTGAAAATTGTTTTTCGACTACATTGTTTAATTAATTATAACATGATAAAAAGATGTTTGTTATTAATTTTATTGATAAATAAAAAATATTTTAATTATATTAAATTAATTTTAGTCAATTTAATTGATAAATCAATACCAATCATAAATCATTTTCTTTAAAATAACTTCTTCCAAAAAACAGGGTTTTCCAGGTTATTTGTGGCTATGTTAGATTTAATATTCCCTAAAAACTAAAAGCTAATTTAATAAGATTATCCTTATTTTTTAGATAATAATAATCATATTTTTTAATTTTACCAATTTCATTCTGGGTTAACAAATTTATATTTCTACAATTATTGTTCATTACCACAATAATGGTGAAATAATTAAGAGATTTATACAATAAAATTATATTTATTAGTATCAAAGAATTTAAATTGAATCAATTAAATTAAAATAATTAAAATAATTAAAATAATATTATTTCTAAACACATAAAAAAAATTCTAACACTCATTTAATTTTTTATAAATACTAAATATGATAAAGAATCAATAATGGTCAAATTTGGATTTTTTTAAAAAAGAATATTTCTATATATTACTTGTTTTAAATTATGGGTTCAATTTATAATATTTAAAATGTAACACCCCAAGCTTCCATGGTACGCTTCTCTTTGAATAATACAATAGCGTGTGTTGTACGCAACATCGAGTTCTAACACACCACAACCAATCAAACCAGTCGTTATAAAGAGTAATACCCAATTTTTGAAATTTTATAAATTTTATCTTTCAAAATGGACATCATTTTTGGATTCAAAATATCGAAATTATCTTAGGGTGTTTTTTTGGTATTTTTCTGAAAACTTTCAATTTTTGATGAATAGTGAAAATCACTGAGTTATTGTTTAAAGACAAATTTTTATTTAAATAATTATTCATTTTATTTGAATTTATTTTAGGTAAAAATATATACATAATACCTATATAATTTCAATGTAATTCATTAGAGTTAGTTTAAAATAATATATATATATATATATATATTTTATTAAACTTTTCACCGTATTTTATCTACCTCCTAGGAGAATTTGTAAATTCACACAAAACTAAATTTTACCACTTTTGTGAGTGGAATTTCAAAAATATGATAGACACAATTGATATCAGTAAGAAAAATGTGGTTCAATAAGATGAAAATATTTTTTGATGAATAGTAACTTTTTACTTTTATTTACCATGGTTAAAAGTAAATAGCTTAATTAAGGGTAAAAATGATATTATTATTACCCAAACACATGTCCTAATTATACTGGATATGTATTATTCAACCAAAAACAACCTTAGGAATAAAATATGAACCTCTGTGGTCCACTTGGATTAGATTAGGACAATTATTATTATTTAATTCAAAAAAGAGTTGAAAGAGTTAAAATCAATGTTTAATAACTAAAACATTTTTAATATAGTATTACACAAAAGATAAATTTGAATTTAAATATTCATTAGAAATATGAAAAGATTTAATACATAATGGTATTTTATTTATATTATTTAGAAATAAAATAATTTAATTTATTTCTGACACAATTATGATGCTGTAATTACCTAATAAATGAAATATTAAGACAATTGATGTTATAAATATCCAAATAAATGTAATTTGAGACTTTTTATTAATTTTTATAATTATATAGGTTAATATGACATGATAGGGTTGGTTATATGAATTTTTTTCTAAATAAAAATTCTATTATAAATTTATCAAAAACAAAATACCAAATAGTGTCAAAATTGACAAAAAATAGTTTTTAAAACAAATATTATATTATTAATTGATATTTTATTCATAAAAAACTAAGGTTCAGAAAAAGTACATATCTAATGATAGGTGTATCATTAATTAACCACTTGGTATTCTCTTGTAAGTATATAATATGTTTATTAACCATATAATATAAAAATACAAAGAAACATAGTAAATGTCAAACTTTTTAACTAAGAGTTAAATCTAAAAGATATGGTTAATATAGTGACCCAAACCTATCTAAAACCTATTGGATGAGTGTTTTTAGACCCATAAAGACCTTATACTTTATATAATCCATTTTTTAGTCATTAGAATCCGAAAATTATTTTATTATAAAATAATATTTCTAGCTTTTCCTAAGGTGCCCCTCACCCCACTTATAAAAGGGCACTCCACCTTCTCTATAATTCACACCTTAAAAGCCATTTTACTCAGCCAAAAATTTCCCAAATACCCTATTAACTATCATCCCTTTATCCTAGAGGTCTTCCTTTAGTCAGAAATACAACATAAGGTGCCCTTTTAATCAAATCAAAAGAAAGAACCCGAAGAAGAGGTAAATATTTCATCACCTCTTTCATGTTCCTTTCTTATTCCACATCCTCTTTCTTTGTTGTCTCCATTCTTAAATAATAAATCTAGTATCTTCTATATAATGTGATGTTATTATAAATATGGAACAACCATATTCATTATTCTCTCCATCCTTTCAATGACATGTCACCATACGTGCGTACGTACGGCTTACCGTCTCCACATCGTGGTGTAATTGTTATTCAATATATTATTATTTGGATGGGTATAATAATGATGTGTAATTGATGTAAAAAATAAATATAACATAATAATTATTCTTTATATATGATATTCCGTCCAATTATATATTATTTTGATATCAAAAGAATGATATTGTCGCTCGTGCGTACGTACGAATTACCGTCTCCATGAACGCGATGAGATTCATTCCCCATCGTAATCCATTCATGAATAATTTTCATTATATTATTAAATATAATGTTTAAATACTTAATATCATTCTGAATATTAATAATATACATCCCACCCATAACAAACATGACTCACATAAAAAATAATTTAATGGTAAACGAATCAGTTAACATCCGAAACGACGATAATACTAAAATATTATTAACAAAGCAATGTTAAAAGATAATATCTTGTATCATATTAATGTATATGATTCTTGAATAATTTAATACCAATTATTTCACCAATATACAGGAGGTTAACCTACCATCTACAAGGAAAAGTATAAGGTAAATGTTAATTTCACAAACTCTTCATTATACAAGGTTGTTTATATGTAATTATCTATTATGACCTCTTTATCATCCACATCCATGTTTCTTAAAAATGTATTTCAAAAAATTCTTACTATTTTATAGACTATGTGTTAAAGTCATTTATACCCTTGTTTGACTTTTAAAAGATGTTTATAAAGGAATCTTTCCTCCGTTTTCCAAACAAGGTACTTTATGACCTTTTAGACAAAATTAAGGTAAGAATGTTTTTTTAACTTATACAGTGGGTGCGACTATTTTACACCATTATAACATCATCAAAGCTTCCCTTAAAATATTATAAGAATATTTTCCAAAAATATTTCTTCTTTGTAATTATGTGTCTCTTAAATGATTTCAAAATAGGAGGATATATTTCTCTAAAATGGTTTTGATTTTATCTATTTCAACATCCATTGATGGATTTTAAGTTTGTTTGAAGTTGATTAATTATAATACAAAACATACATATTATATTGACGGTTTTGTGATATGTTTGACTTCAGATATGTTATTCCATAGCATTCATGGTTTATGGATAAAGTATTGACATTTTGTATGCCAGTTTTAATACGAATGTTTATGTTATGTTTAAACCTTTTCATCTGAGGAATGCGTTGGACTTAGTAAGTAACGGGTGGAGCCCACTATAGCACCTCGATGAATCAGTAGGTCTCATGAGACAAACCAGTGTCTTGGAACAAGGCCTTGAAAAAATATTATTTGTAGTCTTGGCACAAGGCCTTGACTATGTGGTTATGAAAGTCTGGAATTATGCGTTCCATCATTATGAAAGTGGCTATTGATATTGCATGTGATTATTCAACTATTAGAATATACATGTTCGTATGTAAATGGAATTATTTGATTTTATCTTTGCCATATTATGCTAAAGTTTGAGTTTAAAGGGATTTTGTTTTAGTCTTATACATTTCCTTAAATTTTTATGCTTATTTATGAAAGTTTCTGCTATATTGTTATCATTACTGAGCATCTAAGCTCACCTCTTTCTATGTTTTATTTTTTCCAGGATGCGAAGAAGTATTTTATGACTGACCTATAGGGATAGATTGAGGGGATATGAGTGTGGTCTATGGAAACATTGTCATTGTAGTTTTTAATTTAATGATGTAATATAAACATTATTAATGTATCTAGTACTTCAAAGGCTACTAAACTAATCAGTATTTCGAGGCATGATATTTTTTTATCATGCCAATATTATATAATAATGTTCCGACTTTGGGTAACTGGGGTTGGGGCATTACAGTTGGTTTCAGAGGAAGTTTAGTACAAACATTGGAATCTAGATTTAGATAAACTCTGATTAGAGCACATAGCACTATAATACACTTTGAGGATTAGTATAGAAGAACATCTTAGAATTTTGGTATTGTATATATTTTGTGTGTTTTCCTAGAAATACATCCATGTTTGGATATGAGCAGGTAGAGGCGGCTCTGGAATAGATGTAACTAGGTGTAAAACCTGAAAACATCGCTTTGAGCTACACTCGAATGGGAACTGGTGCACGACAACGGGCCTTGATGCACTTTGGCTTACGACACTCCTAGGGGATATGCTTAGGATAATTCTCTTTTTTCCTTACAAACCATTATGAAGGGTTTATGAGTATACAGTTCCTCAATGAAAACATTTTTATGACTATGTATTATATCTATAAACTGTTCAATTTATGTTAAGAGTTTTACAAGATTGGATTTATGTATTTTGATTCACAAACTAATCTATTTTATCATATTGTTTAGAAATGGTTCTAGTGGAAAGAATAGAAACCATATCAATGCATGAAATCCATGTATGGGTTTCCCTCTTGATCAAGATAATTATAGTGGAGCTGGTGATACAACTGGTGATGATTAGCTTGTCACCATACTAGGACAACTCACTCATGTTATAAATAATAATATTACCCATATGGATCACCCTGATCCACAATGTGGAGGATAAATGCTAGATCGCTTCATGAGGAAACAACAACCAACATTCAATGGGAGTAAAAATCCATTAATGGCTGAGCGATGGATAAATTTCATAGAGAAAATATTCCACGCCTTGGGGAGTAGTGAAAGGGAAAAAGTTTTCATTACCGTTTACCACCTCACTGGAGAAGCTAATCAATGGTGGACAATGATTTAAAACACAAAGGAAGATGATGAATTATCAAATATGGAATAAAGGGAGTTTAAGGAGATTTTCTTAGAAAAATACTTTTTTCGTGGTCATCGAGCAGATATGTAAAGGCAATTTCTATGTCTAAGGAAAAAAGAGGATGAGAATGTCACAACATACGAGGATAACTTTACAAGGTTAGCGAGGCATGCTGCAGATTATATACGTAACCCAAGAAGTAATATTGGTCATTTCTTTGATGTGTTAAAACAATTTCTCCATCAAGAATTAGTCTCACAACCCATCTCATCCTACGAAGATATTATCTCGTGTGCTATCAAGACAGAAAAATAATTCTCTATGTCTTACGACTTTAAAGCAAAGAAAGAGAAGAAGAGACCTGTTGAACACTCTAGAAATAGAAATAAGGGAAAGAAGAGAAAATTTTAATATCGATTCCACAGTAAATGTGGGAAGAAAAACCCAGGTACTTTCCTGAAGGGAATGAGAGTCTATTATAAGTGTGGTGAAAAAGGAAACCAAGCTCGTGATTTCAAGAGGAATAAAGAGGTTATCGATGTTGAATGCTACAATTGTAGAGAAAGGGGGAATTATGCAAATGAATTTCTTAAGAATCAAGGGAACTTACCTCAGAAAAGGTCAAGGGATCAAGCCCAAGCTTATGATATCACTACTGTGGAGGTTGAATCTCTGAAATACATGGTGGAAGGTAATTTATTAGTTTCCTCAAGTTTAGAAAATGCTTTATTTGAATCTGGATCATCACGTTGTTTCATATCTTCCCATATTGCTAAGAAAATTAGATATTTATAATTTGATTTAACAAGATATTTTTCAGTCAAAACTCCTATGGGAAGTATCATCGTAATAAAGTTTTGTGAATTAGTTCCCATTAGAGAATATAAATTTTCTTTATCTACAAAACTCATCGTCATACCCATGATTTAATTTGATATAATCCTCAGTATGGATTGGATTTCAGACCATGGTGAAAAAAATTATTGTAAGAAGGAGGATACTATTTTTGTAACGATGATAAAGAACACATTTTCATTAGAGCAGAAATGTCACCACCTGATTTTTATCTAGATCCACCTCCAGTAGCTCAACTAAATTCAATTATTGGGGAGTAAGAGAATGAAATAACAATGGGTGAGGAAAGGAATGTTCAAATAGAGGATGTACCTATTGTGAAAGAATATGTTGTTGTGTTTCCAAAATATTTACCAGGACAACCTCCAACAAGAGAAATTGATTTTTCCATCGATTTAATTCCTGGTTCAAGGCCCCTATGAAAGACCCCTTATAGAATGACCACTGTGGAATTAGTGGAACTAAGGAAAAAACTAGAGGAATTGAGTAATAAGGGATTTAATCTCCCTAGTGTTTCTCCATGGGGAGCCCCTGTACTTTTTGTTAAGAAGAAAGATGGATCTATGAGGTTTTGCATTGACTACAGGGAGATCAATGCTATAACAATAATGAACAAGTATCCCCTACCTCGCATTGATGATTTATTTGACCAACTACTTGGAGCTCAATACTTTTCCTTGATTGACCTTCTATTTGGATACCATAAGTTGTGCATGAAAAAGGAAGAGATTCAGATGAAAGCATTTCAAACTAGGTATAGGAATTACAAGTTTACAGTAATACCTTTTAGGTTGACTAATGCACCCTCTGTATTCATGGATCTAATGGATAGTGTTTTCAAGGAATATCTTGATGAATTTGTAGTGTTATTTATCAATAATATCTTTGTATAATCCAAAAGCTATGAAGATCATGAAAATCACTTGCACATTATCCCGTAGACTCATAGAATACATGAATTATATGGGAATCACCATGGAAGGTGAAACATCAATACTTTTTCAATTTTTTTCCAAGCCATCATTACTCGAAAGGATAAAGAGTTCTTAGACATATGATGAAGAGTTTCAAAAGAAGATTAATGCTATGAATGATGGGATATTGAGTGAATTTGTATATGAAGATGGAGTTTTGAAATTTGGGAAGAGTCTTTGTGTAACTGATATACCTGATCTAAAAAGAGAATTGTTGGATGATGCTCATATCTCCAATTACTCTAGACACCATGGGAGCACCAAAATGTATAGATATTTGAAAGAAAATTTTTGGTGGGACAACATGAAGAGGGATATTGATGATTTTTTGTCAATATGTATTGTTTGTTAACTAGTGAAACTTGGAAGTAAATAGCCTGGAGGAGTCATGCATCCTCTTCCAATACCTGAGTGGAAATGGGATAATATTACGATGGACTTTGTCATGCGACTACCAACGACTCCTAGAAGGAATGATGCAATATGGGTCATAGTTGATTGTCTTACCAAGTCAGCACATTTTCTTTCTATAAGAGAAGATTTTTCACTTGAACATTTAAAAAGACTATATATTAATAAAGTTGTTAGATTTCATGGAGTACCACTATCAATTTTTTCTGATCATGATCCACATTTTACATCATGATTCTGGAAATGTCTTCAGAAATCCCTAGAAACTGAACTTCGTTTGAGCACTCCTTACCACCCCCCAAACTGATGGACAATCAGAATAGACTATTCAAACCTTATAAGACATGTTGAGATCATGCTCACTTGGATTTTGAGGTATGTGGGATCTATATTTACCTCTGGAAGAAGTTTCCTATAACAATAGCTTCCATTCAAGTTTTTTTATGGCACCATATGAAGCATTATACAAAAAGATATGTTGCACACCAACCTGTTGGGATGATGTTGGTGAAAGAAAACTCATAGGCCTAGAACTTTTGGAGGAAATGATGGAAATGTTGAAGGTAATCCAAAACCACATCAAGGCATCTCAAAGTAGGTAGAAGACTTATGCTGAAAACTGAAGAAAGGATTTGGAATTTCTGGTAGTAAATCATGTTTTCTTGAAGGTATATCCATGGAAGGGTGTTATACATTTCAGTAAGAAGGGTAAATTGAGTCCCAAGTACATAGGATCTTTCAAAATTCTAGAACGAATTGGGGCTGTAGAATACCATTTTGCAATGCCACCAAGTCTCTCCAAAGTTCACAATGTATTCTATATATCACTATTGAGAAAATACATGCCCAACCCAACACATGTACTCACCGATGTGTAATTAGAACTGGAACCTGATCAGTCTTATTGCGATGATCCTGTGAATTTTCTTGATACAAGAGAACAAGTGTTGAGAAACCGGACAACTCATCTCGTACAAGTTCTATGGAGAAACCATAAGATGGAAGAGGCACTGTGGGAACCCGAGGAACATATGATGAAGAACCACTCGAGTCTTTTTACATAGTAATACTCTAGAAATTTCGAGGACAAAATTATTTGAATGAGGGGAGAATGTAACGCCCCAAAATTCCAAGGTACGCTTCTCTTTGAATAACACAATAGCGCGTGTTGTACCAAATTTCGAGATCTAACACACCACAACCAATCAAACTAGCCGTTATAAATATTAATACCCACTTTATGAAATTTTATAAATTTTCCTTTGAAAATGGACTTCATTTTTGGATTTAGAATATCTAAATTAGCTTAGGGTGATTTTTTTTTTAATTTTTCTGAAAACTTTCTATTTTTGATGAATAGTGAAAAACACAGAGTTATTATTTAAAACTGAATTTTTATTTAAATAATTATTTATTTTGTTTAAATTTATTTTTGGTCTTAATATATAAATAATACCTATATATGTTCAATGTAGTTCATTATATTCAGTTTAAAATAATTTTAGATATATAAAAATTTATTTGAACTTTTTAACTGTCTTTTACCCCCCTCCTTGGAGAATTTACAAATTCACCTAAAAATAAATTTTACCGCTTCTGTGAGTGGAATTTCAAATATTCGAGAGACATGATTGATATTAGTAAGAAAAATGTGGTTCAATAAGGTAAAAATAATTTTTTGTGAATACTAACTTTTTAGTTTTATTTATCACGGTTAAAAGTAAATAGGGTAATTAAGCATAAAAATAATATTATTATCACCCAAACACTTGTCCTGATTTTATGGGATAAGTATAATTAGACCAAAAACATCCTTATGAATAAAATATGAAACTCTTTGGTCCACTTGTATTTTATTGGGACACTTATTTTTATTTAATTCAAAGAAGAGTTAAAAGTGTTAAAATCAAAGTTTAATAACTAAGACATTTTTAATATAGGGTTACACATAAGTTAAATTATACATTAAATATTAATTATAAATATAAAAATATTTCATACATAATGGTATTTTATTTATATTTTTTATACTATAAATAATTTAATTTATTTATGATACAATGATGATGTTGTAATTACCTAATTAATGAAATATTAAAATAATTGATATTATAAATTCCAAATAAATTTAATTTGAGACTCTTTATGAATTAAACTAATTTTATAGGTTAATATGACATTTTAGGGTTGTTTAGATGATTTTTTTTCGAAGTAATAATTCTATTATGAATTTAGAAAAAACAAAATACCAAATAGTGTCAAAATTGACATAAAAGAGTATTTAAAACAAATATTATATTATTAATTGATATTATTTTTCTAAATATCTATGTTTCGGAAAAAGGAGTTATATAATGATAAGCGTATCATTAATAAACCACTATTGGTTTTCTTGGAATTATATAGTATGTTTATTAACCATATAATATAAAATTACAATGAAACATGGTAAATGTCAATCTTTTTAACTAAGAGTTAAATCTAAAAGATAAGGTTAATATAGTGACCCAAACCTATATAAAACCTATTGGTTGAGTGTATTTAGACCCATACCTACATTATTATTTATATAATCCATTTTTTAGCCATTAGAAACTGAAAATGATTTTATTATAAAATAATATTTCTAGCTTTCCCAAAGGTGCCCCTCACCCCTCTTATAAATGGCCACTCCCCCTTCTCTCTAATTCACACCTTAAAAGCCATTTATCTCGGCCATACTCTACCCCAAATACCCTCTTAACTATCCTACCTTCATCATACAGGACTTCCTTTCATCAAAAAGCCAACCTAAGGATCCATTTTGATCAAATCAAAAGGAAGAACCCGAAGAAGAGGTAAATATTTCATCACCTCTTTCAAGTTCCTTTCTTCTTCCAATCCTCTTTCTTTGTTGTTTCAATTATAAAATAATAACTCCAATATATTCTATATATTGTGATGTTGTTATAAATATGTTACAACCATATTCATTATTTTATCCATCCTTTTAATGGCATGTCACAATACGTGCGTACGTACGGCTTACCGTCTCCACGTCGTGGTGTAATTGGTATTCAATACATTATTATTTGGATGGGTATAATAATGATGTGTAATTGAAATAAATAATAAATATAACATGATAATGATTCTTTATATATGATATACCATCCAATTATATATTATTTTAATATAAAATGAATGATATTGTCACTCATGCATACGTACGGATTACCGTCTCCACGAACGCGATGACATCAATTCCCCATCTCAATCCATTCAAGACTAATTTTCATTTGATTATTAAAGATAATTTTTAAAGACTTAATATCATTATCTATATGAATAATATATATCCCATCCATAATAATTATGACTCGTGTAACAAATAATTTATAGGAAAATGAATCAGTAAACACCTGAAACGACGATAATACTAAAATATTATTAACAAAGAAATGTTAGAAGATCATATATGATATCATATTATTGTATATTATTCTTGTATAATTTAATAACAGTTATTTCACCATTATACAAGAGTTTATCCTACCCTTGACCAAGGAAAATTGCAAGGTAGTGGTTAATTTCACAATCTCTTCATTCTCAGAGTTTGTTTATATGTAATGATCTACTAGGACCTCTTTGTCATCCACATCCATGATTCTTAAAAATATATTTCAAAACATTCATACTATTTTATAGAATATGGGTTATTGTTATTTGTACCCTTGTTTTACTTTTATAACATTTTTATAAAGAAATCTTTCTGTCATTTTCCAAATAATATACTTTATGTCCTTTTCGAAAAAATTAAGGTAAGAATGTTTTTTCTATATTATACGGCATGTGCGGCTACTTTCCGCTGTTATAAAATCGTAGAAACTTCCCTTACAAGCTTATAAGAATATTTTCAAAATAAATGTCTTCTTTATTATTATTTTTCTTTTAAATGATTTCAAAATAGAAAGAGATATTTCTCTAAAAAGGTTTTGATTTCATCTATGTCAACATCCTTTGATGGATTTTAAGTTTGTTTGAAGTTGATTTATTATAATAAAAAACTTCCATATTGTATTGAAGGTTTTGTGACATGTTTGACTCTGGATGTGTTATTTCATACCATTCACGGTTTATATATAATGTATTGACATTTTGTATGCCAGTTTTAATACAAATGTGTATGTTATGTTTAAACCCTTTCATATGAGGAATGCATTGGAATTAGTAAGTGACGGGTGGAGCCCACTATAGCTCCTCGATGCATCGGTAGGTCTCATGAGACAAACTAGTGTCTTAAAACAAGGCCTTGAGAAAATCTTATTTATAGTCTTAGCACAAGGCCTTGATTGTAACACCACGAGATTTTATGAGATATATTATTTTTAATTTCATTGATGTATTCTATTATACACTACACCATGATTAGCTTGTACTATATGCAATACCATATTAGCTTGTAGTATACGCAACACTATTATTGGCTCTTGTTACACACAATTTCAAGTCCATTTTGTGAAAATTATTCTATGCAACATTAAGTATAGATTTTGTTTAATGTATAAATGAAATAAGTTTTGATTATGTTATACGAAACACCAAACATAGCTATCACTACATGAAACCCTGACTTGGATTGCATTACACGCAATCAAGACCTTCTTCGATAGCATGTGTAGTATGCAATACCATGTTTCACTAAAAGAGATATTATTATAATATTATTATGTATAAGCCGTTATGAATAGTAATAGCCATTTATTGAAATTTTAAAAATTTTATCTTTCAAAATGGACTTCATTTTTGGATTCAGAATATCGAAATTAGCCTAGGGTGAATTTTTGATATTTTCCTAAAAGCTTTCAATTTTTGATGAATAGTGAAAACACTAGGTTACTATTTAAAACCCAACTTTTTATTTAAATAATTATTTACATTATTTAAATTTATTTTAGGTCAAAATTGATACATAATACCTATATATGTTCAATATAATTCATTTGAGTCATATTGTAATAATTTTAGATTTATAAAAAATTTATTGAACTTTTCATCGTCTTTTACCCACCTCCTAGGAGAATTTGAAAATTTACATAAAACATAATTTTACCGCTTCTGTGAGTGGAATTTCAAAACTCTGAGAGACACAATTAATATAAAAGAGTAAAATGTGGTTCAATAAGATAAAAATAATTTTTGGTGAATAGTAACTTTTTTACTTTTATTTACCACTATTAAAAGTAAATAGGGTAATTAAGGGTAACAATGATATTATTTTTACCATAAAACATGTCCTAATCCTATTAGATAAGTGTAATTTGACCAAAAACAACCTTATAAATAAAATATTACCCTTTATTTCCACTTTTATTAGTTTAGGACACTTATTATTATTTTATTTAAAGAAGAGTTAAAATAGTTAAAATCAAAGTTTAATAACTGAACTATTTTTAATATAAGGTTATACATAAGATGAATTAGACTATAAATATTCATTAAAAATTTAAAAAGACTTAATACATATTTTTATTTTATTTATAATTTTTAGACATTAAATAATTTAATTTATTTATGAGACAATGATGATGCAGTAATTACCTTATTAATGAAATATTATCATAATTGATATTTTAAATACATAAATAAATGTAATTTGAGACTTTTTATAAATTAATATAATTTTTTAGGTTAATATGACATGTTAGTATTGATTTAATTAACATTTTTATAACTAATCATGCTGTTAGGAGTTTCACAAAAATCAATTACAAAATAGTGTCAAAATTGACATAAAATAGTTTTTAAAACAAATATTATATTATTAATTATTATTTTATTCCTAAAAATATAAGGTTCAGCCAAATGACTTAGATAAGGTTTTATATATTAATAATGAACCACGTGGGGTTCATTTGTCTTGTTATAGTAAGTTTATAAACCATATAGTGTAAGTAAACAAGAAGACACAGTAAAAGTTAAATTATTTAATTTAGAGTTAAATCTAAATGATAATGTTAAAATAGTAACCTAAACTTGTCTAAATCCTATTTTTTTGAGATTATTTAGACCCATACCTACTTTCCCTTCGAAATAAATCAATTTGTAGCTATTATAAACCGAATATTACTTTATTATAAAATAATATTTTAGGTTTTTCCAAAGGTGCCCCTCTCATCCCTTATAAAAAGGGCACCCCTTCCCTCTTCTCTTCACACCCTTTTGAGAAATGAAGCTCGGAAAACCACTGAAAATTCCTCTTCTCAACCTCTCTATTTATATCATAGAGGTTCTTGACTTCTCAAAAGACCAACTCTAGTGCCATAATAAGAAGTTAAAAAGAGGTGCGTCGAGGAAGAGGTAATCTATTCTACCAAATCTTGAAAGTTTCTTTCTTCTTACACTTCCTATTATTTAGTTGTTTCATTATAAAGTAATAACATCAGTCTTATTAATATAATGATATGTTATTTTAAATATTTAACAACTATTTTTCACCTTCTATCCATCCTATGGAAAACAAAATCACCGCACGTGCGTACGTACGGAATACCATATCCATGCCGTGGTGTAATCAGTTTTTCCACCACCACCTTACTTGGATGGGTATAATGGTGTGAAGAATAACTATATATGATTATTATAACTTTATACTGATTCTAAGATATTATATCATCTACTCTAATTCCATTCAATAAATTTGGGAATGATATCACTGCTCGTGCGTACGTACAGATTACCGTCTCCATGATGCGATGAGATTCATTTTCCATGTTAACAATTAAAGAATGATTATAAAGTATATATAATAAGAAATCCTGAAATATATGAAATAATAACTCTATTGGATTTATGTATATGTATATATATATATGTCATCTACTTAATTCCATTCAATTTAATTAGGAAAGGAAAAACAACGTTCATGCGTACGTACGGCCTACCATCACCATGAACGGTGTATTTTATTTCATTTATCTATCTTATATATATATATATATTTAATATATATGATATATAAATCATGATTTATATTCTATAAGTAATTAAATCATGATATAAGTAATAATAATATCAAGAACAACAAGTCCAAACATGTATGATAAATAATACGATTTTACCCAAAACGCTGCATTAACATGAAATTTACAAAAGAACGTGTAATATAAAGTCATTAGTGAAACATATATGATATAATAACAATGAAAATGATTATGTAATAAGTCAATGACATTATTTAAATCATTATATAGGAGGTTCAGATACGTACATATCATATCAGACATAAGGTAAGGGATAACTATTCCAACCTCATTCTTATACGAAATTGTTATTCGTAAGTATTTACTGGGGTTATTGTCATCATACATTCACAGGTTTTCTAAAAATATTTTTATGAATTTTTAAAGTCCTTTTTACCCATTTTTTAAATATACCACATGTTATGAAAGGAATCTTACTTGCTTTTACCACACGAGGAACTCTTTTACTTTTCCGACAAAAGTATGAGAAGAATGTTTTTTTAACTTATACGGTGTGAACAGATTTTTACAGTTTCATAACGCCTCTTTTTCACGAACATTAATATACAAAATTTTATGACTATTTTCAACAAAATAATTTTCTTTGAAAATTTCATGGCATTTTTTGAAAAGAAAATGATTTTGAAGAAGAAATGATATTTTCCTCAAGAATTCATTCCATGTGTTTAATCAAAACCATTTTCCATCTAAGATGACATTATTTCATATGTGTATGTTTCAAGTATAATGTCTCTATTATTTACATGGTTTCACTTTTCTAATGATGAAATATCCATTTGTTTCATATGGATTATGTGATGATGGGAGGATGTTTATGAAACCCATTTTATTCTTTGGGTTATGATGACTGTTTCAAGTTTATTTTGTGGCACAAGTAAGAATGATTTCATAATGAGATGGGTGGGACCTATATCTCCCTAAAATGCATTGGGTAATGATTTATATATCATGAGATAGACATGGATGGAACGATAAGTTAATCCAGTTCAGTGTTACAGGATTGAAATGAGGGGTGGACTCGATTCAGAAAGGGACTTTGTCCACTGATATGGTCTTGGTAGCAATGCCTTGGATACTATGGAAATCATAACATGTGCTTAATATTTACCAAAATTACATGTTTTATTATCATGATATTTTATCAGGATTAATGTTTCTTTATGATCTATTCCTTACGTACTTCCATGATTTATGTCATTACTCAAGATCTTGATGTTTAAACATTATGTTCATGTATTTAAGTTCAAATGTATATGATTTGTTTTATTTTCTCCATGCTTATCCTTACTGAGCATTTGAACTCGCCCTTTTATATGTTTTTTTTCCCTAGGATTTAAAGATAGGTTTTAGGTAAGAAAACAAAAAGGGGAATATCTTTATGGGAGATGTTGAAGATCTTTCACCATGATTAGAAGATTGTGTTCCGAGTTTCCAAAGACACTAAACTATTACGGTCATTCAGTGTTGGTTCTTATTATGTATTAAGTATTCCTAAAAAGTAATTTAATGTCTATGTACATCAAGCCTTGGGCCTCTACAGTTGGTATCAGCGGAAATGTTTAGTTAACCATTGGAAACTAGGATGCAAAAACTTTAGTGATATCCCTAGAGATATTTCTAAGGTATGTCTAGGGATGTCCCTAAGGTTAAGTATAAGTATAGGTTATAGTCATAGAATTATGGTAAAGATATTAGAATTAAACCTAAGATGTTAGATATTCATGGTACTCCCCCATTATTATGTTGTTTTCCGTAGCATGATTTTTGCCTCTCACACTATTCTTTTTGGGGTTTAGATGATGGATGGAACCCTAAGGAACCGTATTGATCAATGTAATGGACAATGGAATGATTTTCCTCATGAACAAACCAATTTCATGGGAGATAGAGTGGAAAATCTTATTACTATACTTACATAAGCTATGAATCATTTTGGACTTCCAAATGAGTAGAGAAGGGAACAATATTCTATTGAGTCCTTCATGTGGAAACATCCACCTTCTTTCAGTGGGTCTTCTGATCCACTTATTGCTGAAAAAATGGATCAGTACCATTGAAAAGATATTTTACATACTTCGCTGTTCAGAACATGAAAAAGTCATTCTGGCTATTTACCGTTTAGATGGTGAAGCAGAACAATGGTGGACTCTAATTAAAAATACAAGGCCCCAAGATGAAATTGAATCCATAGAATGGGACGAGTTCAAGAACTTGTTTTTCAGTAAGTACTTCCCTCAAATTCTTTAAACAATGATGGAAAAGGAGTTACTTGAGCTTAAGCAGAAAGATGATGATTTTTTTGGTATATACAAAGCTAATTTTACAAGACTTTCAAGGTATGAATCTGTCTTTATTATCTAACCTGAAAGTAAAGTTGATCGATTCTTCAGTGGCTTAAAACCAAGTCTTTGAAGGTCATTAGCTAAAATAGACTTCAGTATCTATGAAGAAATTGTGCGTTGTGCTATCAAAGTAGAACTGGAAGTTGGTGTAACATATCCATATCATGGTTTTGAAAAGAAACGAAAGATGGAGTTCAAGGAGAAATCTCAGAATAATGGTGAAAAGAAGATGAATGTTTCTTTATGCTCAAAGTGTGGAAAGAAGCATAGTGGAGATTGTCTTAAAGGGACTAGAAAATTTTTTATGTGTGGAAATGAAGGTCATCGAGCATTTGAGTGTCGAAGTAATGGAAAAAGCGTTTCTAATGATGTGAATAATGAAAAGACTGTAGAGAATGCACCACCAACACTTCAATGCTTCAAGTGAAAGGAAATGAGGCATTATTCTAATCAATGCCCTAATCCAAGGGTTAATGATGATCAACGTGAGAAACCTCTTAAGAAAAAGGATAAAGGGAGGTCACATGCAATCACTATTTGTGATGTTGAGTCTGACAGTGATGTTTTGTAATGATTAAGTGTTTATGTAATTGGATTTCAAAATATTATCACAGAATCTCATTAATGGCATCGTGGAATTTTGGAATATCTATGTGTTGGTTTTCAATAATTATATGGTACCAGTAACCATGAATAGTGATTGAAATATTTTTGGAAAGAAGATGATATGCGCATAATGAAGGGATACAGAGAAAATGAAATGAGCTCATGACTGATATCAGGGTTTGAGTATATAGAAATTTTGGGATTTTGATATGTGGAAAGAGTTTACTTTTGACAGCATTCATGTTTTCACTAAGGTTCAATGGGTATTAATTTTTTTTAAGATAATACTTGATTAAGGTATTAAAATGTTTGTAATTTGACCAACAAGATATATCATATGATATATGGGGGATAGATGATGGTATTCACATGCTCGACAAATGACACTTATAGTAATTGTTTTTTATACTATGAGCTCAGATAGAAGTATTTTGGATAAGCCTAAAGATTGGAATGGATTATGTTGGACATAAGTTAGCATTGTTTAAGTATATAACATTTTCGATATTATTTATGGAATGTTATAATAATTTAGTTTTAGAAAAAGGAAAACCTGCAGGACGGGTGACAACCCGTCACGTCAGACAGGGATACTTGAATCGAACCCACAACCGAAGTGCGACATGCCTTTATCGCCTACCACTAGCCTACAGGAAGTCCCTGGATAGTAAAAACTAGTTTTATTATATTAAGAATTATTATATAGGATGTATAAGTCCATTTTAGGAACCACATATGATTAATATCACTATATATGGACTTATGTATATTTCATAACTTTTGCAAACCTTTTGTTTGAGATAGATGGAATAACCCGTCATTCTATCACATGATCTTCTAATACATCACGAATGGTAAATTCAACTTCATTTATTTAAGGGATGAAGTGGAAATTGTCCAATGAATGACCAACGGTGAGATTGTACGAAAATCAAGAAAGTATTTCTTCTAATTCAAATTTCATCAACTTTAGGGAAATAATCTTGAAAACTAAAAATGTTGTCCTAGTGCCCTTATATCTGATGAATCAGATGGTGCCTTAGATCATCACAAATTTATGGCTTTTTTATTGTTGGCTTTTTCATAGCCATGTACTCTACCACTCTACATTAGAACTTGATGGTTAGGATTCTCTTCCATATCCATATTTTCACCTATGTTGTCCTATGTGGAAACCCAGTGATGAGTCAATTTGGGTAAACGATATGTTTCATACATCACTTTTTAAAATGAAGTTTTAGTACTCCTTTTTACGATGTGGGTTTCTATGAAAGAAACTTTGAGGTAGTAATCTATTTAGAACCCCGACGAATTTCAAGGGCGAAATTCATTTTAAGGGGGGTAGAATGTAACACCCCGAGATTTTATGAGATATATTATTTTTAATTTCTTTGATGTATTCTATTATACACAACACAAAGATTAGCTTGTACTATATGCAACACCGTAATAGCATGCATTATACACAACACTAGTCTTGGCTCATGTTACACATAATTTCAAGTTCGTTTTGTGGAAATTATTCTACGCAACATAAATTATAGATTTTATTTAATGTATAAATGAAATAAATTTTGATTATGTTATACACAACACCAAAAAGATATTTCACTACAGGCAGCCCTGACTTGGCTTCTATTACACACAATCAAGACCTTCTTCGATAGCTTGTGTAGTATGCAATACCATGTTTCACTAAATGAGATATTATTATAATATTATTATGAACTAGCCGTTATGGATAGTAATACCCATTTTTTTTGAAATTATATAAATTTTTCTTTCAAAATGGACTTCATTTTTGGATTCAGAATATCAAAATTAGTCTAGGTTGAATTTTTGGTATTTTTCTGAAAACTTTCAATTTTTGATGAATAATGAAAACACTAGGTTAATATTTAAAAACCGAATTTTTATTTAAATAATTATTTATTTTATTTAAATTTATTTTTGGTCAAAATTTATACATAATACCTATATAAGTTCAATGTAATTCATTTATATCATTTTACAATAATTTTAGATATATAAAAATTTTGTTGAACTTTTCACCGTCTTTTACCCACCTCCTAGGAGAATTTGAAAATTTACATAAAACTTAATTTTACCGCATCTGTGAGTGGAATTTTGAAAATCCAAGAGACACAGTTAGTATCATGTAGTAAAATGTTTTTCAATAAGATAAAAATAATTTTTGGGGAATAGAAACTTTTTACTTTTATTTACCATGGTTAAAAGTAAATAGGGCAATTAAGGGTAAAAATGATATTATAATTACCCTAACATATGCCCTAATTCTATTGGATAAGTTTAATTCGACCAAAAATAACCTTAGGAATAAAATATTAACCTTTAGGTCCACTTGGATTAGATTAGGATACTTATTATTATTTTATTTAAAGAAGAGTTAAAATAGATAAAATCAAAGTTTAATAACTAAAACATTTTTGATATAGGGTTATAAATTAGATAAATTAGAATATAAATATTATTTATAAAGAAAAAAATATTTCCTACATAATTTTATTTTATTTATAATTTTTAGACATTAAATAATTTAATTTATTTATGACACAATGATGATGTAATAATTACCTTATTAATGAAATATTAACATAATTGATTTTATAAATACCTAAATAAATGTAATTTGAGACTTTTTATAAATTACACTAATTTTTTATGTTAATATAACATGTTAGTATTGATTTAATTAACTTATTTCGAACTAATCATGCTGTTATGATTTTCATAAAAATCAATTACCAAATAGTGTCAAAATTGACATAAAATAGTTTTTAAAACAAATATTATATTATTAATTGTTATTTTATTTGTAAAAATATAAGGTTCACCAAATGACTTATATATGGTTATATATATTAATAATGAACCACTTGAGGTTATTTTGGCTTGTTATAGTAAGTTTATTAACCATATAGTGTAAGAAAACAAGAAGGCACGATAAAAGTTAAATTATTTAACTTAGAGTTAAATCTAAATGATAAGGATAAAATAGTAACCTAAACTTGTCTAAATTCTATTGGTTGGGAGGATTGAGACCCATACCCACTTTATCTTCAAAATAAATGAATTTGGAGCTATTATAAACCGAATATGACTTTATTATAAAATAATATTTTATGTTTTTCCAAAGGTGCCCCTCTCCTTCCTTATAAAAAGGGCACCCCTTCCCTCTTCCCTTCACACTCTTTTGAGCCTTGATGATCGGCCAACCCCTAACAATTCCTCTTCTCAACCTCACTAGTTATATCATAGAGGTTCTGGTCTTCTCAAAAGACCAACTCTAGTGCCCTAAGAAGAAGTTCAAAAGAGGTGCATCGAGGAAGAGGTAATCTCTTCTACCGACTCTTTCAAGTTTCTATATTCTTATACTTCCTCTTATTTAGTTGCTTCATTATAAAGTAATAACATCAGTATTATTTATATAATTACAAGTTATTATAAATATTGAACAACCATTTTTCACCTTCTATCCATCCTACGGAAAACGAAATCACCATGCGTGCGTACGTATGAAATACCGTCTTCACGCCGTGGTGTAATCAGTGTTTCCACCACCACCTTACTTGGATGGGTATAATGGTGTAAACAATAACTATATATGATTATTATAACATCATAATGATTCTAAGATATTATATCATCCACACTAATTCCATTCAATAAATATGGGAATGATATCACTGCTCGTGCGTACGTACGGATTACCGTCTCCACGACGCGATGAGATTCATTTTCTATGTTAACAATTCAAGAATGATTATAAAGTATATATAATAAGTAATCATGAAATATATTAAATAATAATTATAATGTATTTATATATATATATATATATTTATTTCATTTACTTAATTCCATTCAGTTCAATAAGGAAATGAAAAACAGAGTTCATGCGTACGTACGACCTACCGTCTCTATGAACGGTGTATTTCATTTCATTTATCTATCTTATATATATATATATTGAATATATATGATATACAAATAATTATTTACATTCTGGAAGTAATTAAATCATGATATAATTAATAATAATATCAAGAACAACAAGTCCAAACACGTACGATAAATAATACGATTTTACCCAAAACGCTGCTTTAACATGGAATTTACAAAAGAACGTGTAATATAAAGTCATAAGTGAACCATATATGATATCATAACAATGAAAATGATTATATAATAAGTCAATGACATTATTTAAATCATTATACAGGAGGTTTGGATACGTACGAAGAATATCGGACCTAAGGTAAGGGACAACTATTCCAATCTTATTCTTATTCGAGATTGTTATTCGTAAGTATTTACTAGGATTATTGTTATCATCCATGCCCATGTTTCCTAAAAATGTTTTCATGTATTTTTAAAGTCCTTTTTACCCATTTTTTAAATTTACCACATGTTATGAAAGGAATATTAATTTTTTTTACCAAATGAGGAACTCTTTGACTTTTCCAACAATAGTACGAGAAGAATGTTATTTTTAACTTATACGGAGTGAATAGTTTTTTAAGGTTTCATAATGCCTCATTTTAATGAAGCTTACTCTACAAGAGTTTATGACTATTTTTAACAAAATACTTTTATTTTAAAATTTCATGGCATATTGTGAAATGAATATGATTTTGAAGAAGAAAGGATATTTTCCTCAAGAATTCATTTCAAGTGTTTTATCAAAACCATTTTCCATCTAAGATGAAATTATTTCATATGTGTATGTTTCAAGTATAATGTCTCTATGATTTACATGATTTAAATTTTCTTATGATTAAATATCTATTTGTTTTATATGGATAATGTGATGATGGGATGATATTTTTGAAACCCATTTTATTCATTGGGTTATGATGAATGTTTTAAGTTTATTTTGTGGAACAAGTAAAAATGATTTCACTATGAGATGGGTGGGACATATATCTCCCTCCAATGCATTGGTGAAAGATTTATATCTCATTAGATAGACATGGCTGGAATGGTAAGTTAATCCGGTTCAGTTTTACAGGACAGAAACGAGGAGTGAACTCGTTTCAGAAAGGGACTTTGTCTACTAATATGGTCTTGGTGGAAATTCCTTGGCTACTATGGAAATCATAACATGTGATTAATGGTTTCCACAATTACATGTTTTATTCTCATGAAATTGTATCAGGATTAATGTTTCTTTACGATCTATGCCTTACGTACTGCCATGTTTTATGTCATTTCTCAAGATCTTGATGTTTAAACATTATGTTTATGTATTTAAGTTCAAATATATATGATTTGTTTTATTTTCTCCATGATTATCCTTACTGAGCATTTGATCTCACCCTTTTATATTTTTTATTTTCCCCAAGATTTAAAGAAATATTTTAAGTAAGAAAACAAAAAGGGTAAGATATTTAGGGGAGATGTTGAAGATCTTTCACCACGATTAGAATATTGTGTTCTGAGTTTACAAAGACACTAAACTATTATGGTCCTTGAGAGTTGGTTCCTGTTATGTATTAAGTATTCCACAAAAGTAATGTAATGTCCATGTACATCAAGCTTTGGGCCTCTACATTGACTATGTGGTTATGAATGTCTGGCATTATGCATTCCATCATTATGAATGTGGCTATTGATATTGCATGTGATTATTCGACTATTAGAATATCCATGTCAATAAGTAAATGGAATTATTTGATTTTATCTATTCCATAGTATTAAGAAGTTCAAGTTTAAAAGGATTTTTTTATTCTTATACATTTCCTTAAATGTTTATGCTTATTTATAAATGTTTCTGCTATATTGATATCCTTACTGAGCATCTGAGCTCACCCCTTTCTATGTTTTATTTATCCCAGGATGAGAAGAAGTATTTTATGATTGACCTGCAGGGATAACATGAGGGGATATGAGTGTGGTGTATGGAAACAATTTTGTTTTAGGTTTTCATTTTATGATGTAATGTAAACTTTATGAATGTATCTAATACATCAAAGGATACTAAATTAATCGGTCTTTCAAGACTTGATCATTTGTGATCATGCAAATGTTATGTAATAATGCATCGACACTGGGTAATTGGGGTCAGGGAATTACCTAAAATATTAATTTTATTATATAAATTTCGAATTTATTCCTAAAATACACAAATTTTGTTATTTTGGTTGTATTATATGATTAATAAACTATAAAACCGCTTAGATAAAAAACAGTTATGTTGTTTAATGGTGAAAGAGTAAAATGTAAATACTTGATTTTAAAAACATAAAAAATTATAAAACATGTTTGGAAACATATTAATGCTCCTTTATATACCCAAATACATCCCAAAAAAATTAATTTGAATATTTTGATCTATTAATGATGGAATAGTTTCATGACATTATTTAAATATTACGTGTGTTTTTAAAATTACCATTTTCCTCTCTCATAAAAGTGGATCAATTTCACCATTTCAATAAGAAAACATATATTTTGGATTCAAATTTTAAACTGTTACCTTTTACTATTTCTATAATCTTCTATCACTAAAATAATCCCCTATTCAATCATATTTTTCCTAATACTTTCATTTCCATAGGTACATCCAAGGAAAAATAAAGTCTCCATGATAAGTGTTATCCCCTTCTTAAGAATTATTCTTAATATTTATTTAGAAAATATTTTATAAGAATAATAAATATGATGAATTTAGTATCATTATTATACTGATATTTTATTATATTATCAGTACATCCATTATTTATTCATTTTCATCCATGTAGAAAAACAAATGAACATTGTTAGTGTGTTGATTGGACTATCGCCTCCACGAAGCAACATCATTTTATTCATTATTCACTTTAATGGATATTAAAAATTGTTTTAATGATAGATAAATATGATATATAATATAATTATTATTCTTAAGTTTCAATTTATAATCTACATTCATCACCTCTCACGTATTGAGAAACATTGACGCTAATCGTTTGTACATGAAGATTACAACCTCCACAATAAAACATCGTCGATTTTTTATTTATATTTTCATAAATTATAAAAATATTATAAAATATTGTTCTCAATAATGATTTAATAATAATATCATTATTATTCTATTATAAAATTAATATGTAAAAAATAGATCATCGTTAACCATACTCAGAAATTGAGTTAAAGTGTGTTCATGTTTGTGTCAGTTTTACCACCTATGTGAAACATGCTTTAATATATGATTATGAATGACAATGGGAACATGTAAAATGATAATATTATAATATATTAATAAATTCATGACTATGTTACGGTTTTTAAAACATTTTAAGAAGTATTTGACTTTTTATTATAGAAAAAGTTTTGTTTACCAAATTACCAAAATAAATTGCTATAAATTTGGTTTCCAAAAACATAAGAAAAAATGTATTGTGTGAAAAGTGAAGAAATTAAATAAATATAATTTATATTTTTGAAACCCATATATTAAATATAAATAATGAAAATTATATCAATGGATGGGTAATTAATTCAAAAAATTTAGACATGTGCAAAACAGTTAAAGTATTTAACACTCAATGGTCATAATACACTATAACAACATAATGTAATCATAATAAATAATTATAATAAATATTATAAATGGTTAATATTTATTATTATGGTCCTGAAATAATATGTTAATTATTTTATGTATGTACGATAGGAGGTTATATTGTCACAATCATGCAAGGATACAAGGTAAGATATTTATATCTTAATGTCCTCTTCATTGGGACATTGTTTATAATACGCACCAATTTTAATTTTAGTGGTGTGTATAATTCCTATATAATATATTATATCATTAATTATCTCTTAATTAATGCCACTATAAGTTTAATTTCATGTTCCTTCCCCTTAAATAGTTTTGATTTAAATATTATACAATCCATGAAGATATATTTTCTACTTTATTTTAAAAATTGATACCTCTAAAATATGATAATACATATTGATATTGTGTAGGCTTATTAATTATAAATAATCTATAATTTTATTCACATATTTATATATTTCAAAAAAAATTAATTTCTCTTTACCATATTTTTAATTTTATGTTTTAAATTCTTCAATGAAATGTGGAGTTTTAACAAGTATATTTCAGAATATTAAAATGTTTATTTCAACATTTCCATAATAAAAGTTTTATCAAATATTAAAAAATTTATTTTGATAAAACCTTTCTCTTCTTCATGTTTTTATTATTAAAAAATATTTTTAAATGTAAAATTTTCAAAATTATTGCCACTGATTTTGTTAAAAATATTATGTATATTTTGAGTTTCCATTATTAAATATTATTTTGAAAGTTAAATCTTTTCAAAGTACCATTTTTTATTTTATTGAAAAAATTATATATTTTTTAAGTTTCCATTATTAAAAAAATTATTTAAATGTTATCAATGGATTTTCTGTTACATTATTAAAATTTTATGTCTTTTGCATGATTAATTTATTAAATATTCTATTATTTAGCATCTTTAAATATTTTTTCTTCTCTATTTTATATTTTTTCATTTTAATGACATTTTATTAATAAATATTTATTATATTGTTTTAATGTAATTTTGTTCCCTTCACAAAAAATATTTGAATGTAATTTTCTCTTCAATGTTTTAAATTTTTTTTTTGAAAACTTTTGTATTTTCACTTATATTTTCCATCTGAGGTTTTTTTCTCATGAATCCATGTTTTTATTTAGGCAGGGTATGTCCCCATATTTATTAAAACTAACAAATACCTCTTATTTTTATGGGTAGAGGTATATCATGACATGACTCATAGGCCCAATCGGTATTAAACCCATGACAACAGCCCTATAGGGATAAACCCCCCTATACACACCCTATGTGTTCGCCTAGTCTTCATAGTGTCTACTCCATACTCCAGAAAGCCCATTACCTCCATCAAAGATCCCACTCAAGAATACCACACCCACTCCCACACCTGACATTCCTAGAATCTTCTGTCATCAGCAACACCACCATCTGATCAAAATGGAGCCCTTTCTATCATCACCCCCGTCATTCTCTGTCTAAAACAGTTCCATGTTAGTTTTCATCATGAATGTCACCACTGGAACCAATGATACTTATAGCCCTCATATTCCTCTTGTTTCAATGGATCCTAATCTATTGTAATCTTTTGTGGCACACCGACCACTGTCATTCAGTCATCACAAAAGGCACACACTTTAAAGGGGGTGAAGTAGGGATCGAACCTGGTAGCCCATGTATGCCTTCACCTCTATTGGAGACCTATCTATCATTGTCAAAAATGGTACACAAAATACTATCATTCCTTCATCTATAAAGTCCCATCCTGAAAAGAGGGTTATAGTATGGTTAGATCCCCATATCCCTACCAACATGGATGTCTCAAATGATAAGAGGTCTCCAACTGATATATTCTCTATTTTTAAGTGATGTTTTAATCACCCATAATGGGTTATTACAATATGATTTATTTTTAAAAATGATAGTCCAAATATTCTACAATTTCTTAATTTCATGTTATGTTATTTTTTAATGATTTAAGAAATTTGTTTTTTTCATTGGTTCATTACAAGATTATGACAGTTTTATTTTCAATTAGAATATAAATGAATATATAATTTTAAGGTGGTACCTATATCTCTATCTAATTTATTCGGTAAAGGATTATAATTAATAAGATAGAAATTTTATGTGACCAGAATAGCATGCCACTATATTCACAAACTATTATTGTGGAAGTGTCAATCTCTACTCACAAGTTTATGTGTGAATATTTTAGAAAGTATTTATCATTAAAAAGGGCCAATGTGACAGAGATAAAAAATTTATTTGAATATGTGAGAATGTGTCTTGGTTTTCAAAGGGTGAGTGTGATTTTATTAAGATTTAGTAAAAAATTTATGTGTGAACAGGTTAGAATTTCACTAGGTTCATAAAGTGTGAGTGTGAGGTTATTAAACTCTACTCAAAAATTTACATATGAATCGGTAAGAAAGTAACTATGTTCCAAAAATGGTGAGTGTGAAGGTATTAAGATCTACTCAAACTTTTATGAGAAAATATGTTGGTTAGTGGCTAGGTTCACTAGGATAAGAAATAATGTATTTATTATTTTGTTGCCAATTCAATTTTTTTCAGCATTTTCCATGTTTTTATGATTATTCCTTATTTTTAAAAGTGTTCTAAAATTAAATCATTCTCACATGTTTTATGATAAAAGATATTTGTTTTTATTCAAAGTAATTTCTTTTATAATTACTTAATGATATTCTTATGATATTATGGTTCTCTATATAGTTTATTTATTGTTATACAATATCTTTAGAGATATTATTATGTGATATATCCCTCTCTCATATTATCCTTCATGTTTATGATTAAATCCTTTATGGTATGTCATTTACCTTACTAAGTGTTTGAGATCACCCATTTTTGTGTTTCTAATACCTAGGTTATGAAGATGGTTGTATCATGTGAGATGTTTAGAAAGGGTCAAAATGAGAATGATTTTGGATAAAAGTTTCCATGTATTATAAAATAATTTGTTTAAGTAGCCAATATCCAAGTCTTAGAACTTTTTCGCAATGGGTTGTGCAACTGTTCTGAGATTTTTTATTTAAATAATATGATTAATGTCATATTTAAGTCATGTTTGGATTGGGTCTCTTCAACCACTTTCACAAATTCAACCAGAGAGATCTTAATTAACACATGTTATTTCATATTACAAAATGTGAGATCAAACTATGATGATAACTTATTCACTTTTAAATCAATTGTAGATAGAAAACACATCCTTCAACTTCATTCGAGATGATATTTTATGGAATAAATTCATGATATTAATTAATTTTTCAATATTATATGGTGAAATATTTATCTGGGCTATCCATAATTTATACCCATCACTCCTAATAGTGTTCTCCCCTTAAAAACATTCATTATTTTAGGGTCCTGTAAATTTAACAAAGGGAAAGAAAATACTCCCACTTGTCCAAAAAGAAAAATTGGATTTCAAATTTCAAATTGAATTTTATGAAATAAAATTTTGTAGATAAATCATGTTTGGTCAGGTACCATGACCGAGAATGCTTAGATGAGGGAATAAATCATGAACCGCTGGTAAAAGGAAGGCTTATAATGCGCTGGCCCACGAGGTATTGGGCAAAAAATGGAGTAGTTCATGGGGAATTTCCACCCGCGATGTGAAGATGCCATGAAATATTTTCACAGGAGAGAATCCAAATGAATTACAACCTGCATACCATCCCTGAAAATGATGTGATTCTGAGATGATTATAATCCAATAGCGTACCACACCTCCGCAAAACCTGGTTGACCATGTCTTTTGTAGATCAAGAGATTGCTTTATGGGCTTCTAAAGAAAGTGTTGTGCATACCGCAGATATAGATTTCTTGGAACACTATAATAGAACCACCATAGTAATTAAAGAAAAAAGGAAAGATAAATGCAAGGGAGAGAGCTCTAGGATGGGTGAAATGGTTACGAAGAAAATAGAGGCTGTGGGAGAAATTTCTCCCACACACAAAGCAGTTCACGGGAATCCATCCCACACACAAAGCACTTCACTGGAATCTATCTTGAATCTGCAACAGTTCACAATTCCCATCTCCCAACAAATAAGTAGTTTACGGAACCCATACCTTGAGCCATATGAAATAATTAGTTCAAAATGTTCCACCCCACGAACTGTATTTAGAAGACTCTCTAAAGCCAGCCAACGTAGTCATAAAAATATATAAAATAAAAACAATTCGTTGATGCCCGTATCTGGGTGACGGTTCATGGATATAGTTATGTGGAAGACACTATGTGGCATACTCATCCACATACCATAATACAAGGAATGCTCCTCCATATACCATCATATAGGGCCAACTGCTCTATGTACCATCATATGCGACCAACTCCTCCAAGTACCATCATAAGTGTCCAATCTTATGTAGCCAGCTCTTACAAGAATTACCTTATTCAAAAAACAGTTTGTGCCCACCAGTCTATACCGCGGGGGCTACACCCCCACACCCCCCGTCAACATCACTACAAGTCCCTTCACATTCATCACTACCCACCATGACAAATGGAGAATCACACTGCAACTTTTCGGGCATGGTTTACACCATTTTCCATTCCACCCTTATGCCTCCCAATCATCCATTACTTAAATACCATTTGAAGATACATTCCTAATACACCTCCCGAGAACCCTATCACCTACCTCCTATGCCAGGTTGACCCATAAATCCATAGAAAATCACAGCCTGAGTGTTTCTTAAATGCCCAAACACATCCTTTCCATCCATCAAACTCAGTGTCTCTGGTGATTATGGAACCTCATAAACGTCCATGGCCATTAAAAGTAGAAGTCTAGTGTCGTTCTGGAAGCATTGTTTGACTATGAACATCAGGCCCCAGTGTCTCTACATATGAAGCCTATAAGAAATACATCAATCAAAAGAAAATACATCCTCCAGAGAGTGATTTCCTACCTCTTTATGCCTCAATGTCTTCCATGACCCGTATCATTTCTACTAATCCGAGAATCCCTAATGTCACAATTTACACATTCCTTCCCTCTCATGTTCGAGGCATGTCAGAACACCTCAGCCTGATTATCCATCAGTTAATAATGAATCTTTCCCTCCATGGTCCAAACTCTATGACCTTAAACTATGAGTTATTTTTCTAACCACATGACATTAAACTGTATGGTACTAGTCTTAACAGTACAACATTAAATAGTGATTTCAGCCTCCAAGCTATATGACTTTGAACAGTATTATATTTGTCGATTTTGGATCTTCATTAACATCCTCATATTTCAGAAGAGGAAGGCCAGTGTCTTGAGGACACATCTTCTTGACAATGCACATCATGCACTAGTGCCTCTGCATATAAATCCTATAGGACGACTATCAACCAAAAGAAAATTCATCCCTAGGAGAGTCATCTACTATCTCTTTACACCTCAATGGCTTCCATGCCTCATATCATTTCTCTTGATCTGATATCCTCCATAATAATGGATTTCATGTTCTATCCCTCTCATTTTTAGGCACATCAAAACATCAAAAAATTATTTTCCTTAAGTAAATCATGGTTTCTATAGTAAGTGGTCCTCATCACATGACCCTTAATATCAAGACCCCTAATATTCCTTTCCATACGAAATTAAATTGTGTTGTCATTATCTAATCTATATTAATTTAAACTATAGTTTATTGTATATGATGCTCTGAGGCCCTCCCACTGAGTTAAGTCCCCGGTCATTCAAGGTTGGGCCATGCGACCATTAATTCCATTTCACATGGAAAGGTTCATCACACTGCGCCATGACACATGATTTCCCAGACCAGTTCTGTTGTGGGCTATCCCTCTCTCACTAATAGTGGTGGATACATGTGCATTGTTGGATCTTTCAAATCCTTTAGTTTCTCACACCAAACATGGCTCACATGGGATTAGAGGTTTGTGATGATTACAACATAAGCACACAATTTGAATTATGATAAATCTGATTCCTAATCAAATCAAGATACACAGAATGCCTTCCAAAAGCCTCAAGATCAAAAGGGTTCCCTCCCATGAAGTGTTCACCCAATCATGATTATCAAATGGGAAGATCCCATGCATAATCTCCACACCATATGAACTACAAGAAATCTGATTCCTGACCAAATCGGGATACATTGAATTCCTTATAGAGGGCCCGAGTTCAAAATGGGGCCCGTCCAACAGTGTCCAGCCAATTATGCCCCCCTCAAATGGGCAACTTACATGCATAAGACCCACTCAATTCAAACTACGTGGGTTTGGATTCCTCTTCCCCAGGATACATAGGAAGCCCTCCCTACAGGCGTATTCCCTACATCAAGTTACCTTCTGTCCCCCTTTGATGATGATAAAATCTAGAGCGCCTTATAATTCAGCTAAGTCAGCATCACCTTCATTGTATCAAACATATGTATACTCACGATGATCTTGTAATGTAATGGTTTCCCATGGACACACTCTTAAATAATGAACCATGTATTCAAAAACATATGAACATGACTTAAATCTATAAGAGAGTACCATTAGAGGAAACAATCCACCCCTTGAAGGTTTTGGTGAGACCGAAATCCAATTTTCTCAACCAATGGAGTCCTCAATTATCGTTGGCCAAATATTTATCCAACCAGTGCCTAAATTTGGAAAGAAGGTCAATGAATCATGGATACCAGGGCTGTTGAGAGTTTGTGACTCTACGATTAAACTTGTTAGAGACCATCCGAGGAAGTTATATCTGAGAAGGAAAAATTTCATAATTGATTGACCCTCATTCAATCACAAGTAGGGACCAACATTTCCCCATAGGGTTAATTCAAGAATCATTAAAGGATAATGACACTGAAAAGGTCGTAATAAAAGAGTGGTATACTAGAAAGGAGCATGTTTCTATGGAAAAGGGAGAGGTGGTGATCCTCATCGTGCCATTTCTGCACCGCCCCTTAGATGTTCCATTTTAGAGGTGGAACAATTACCTTAAATTCTCTATTTGGAATGAACAAATACCATGCAAAACTTTTAATGGAATAAGGTGGGATGTTTTGTTCTTTTTTTGTAACATAAAGGGTGAGATTATTTTCTCAAACATGCTGGTCTATTTCTTCTCCAATGTATACTTTTTCACATGAACATATTTACTAAATTGTGTTTAGGTAGCATGTATCTCATCACATATTCAATTTCTTTGTGTGTGAATTTTATATTTTAAAATGTCATTATGGTATATTTATCACCTGGTGAAGCATTCATCTTATTTAAGAACCCTTATTTCAATATAATTATTTTCGATAAATATATAATAGTGCCTCTATACATTTATTATTACATTTTTATTTTGTTGACAACCACTCCTGCAATTCAGGATCCCCATGTGGAAACTCTTATTTTCCATTAGAACTGGATATTTCATGTGACACCTCCATCTTCATTATTATTTTTATATATAGCATTCAAATGATTAAAATGTCATCAGGAACCTTAGCATCAATATTTTCATATCCACATGGAATGTAATGGGTTCCCTTCATCTCCAATGACCCTATACATGATTCACACATCAAATAATTCTTATAAATATTTTGAATCTAACTTTCATTTTCCTTGTTTCCTAGGATATCTCCACTATTATTTTTGAAATCTATTGGGCCTAATTATTGTATAAAAATAATTCCTTTTGTTCCAATATTTCCTTTGACTTATTCACTAGCTTATATGGTCTTCTTTTATCGTATGATTTTGAAATATGATATAATGAGCATGATCTATTTTTGACCAAAACCTATACCAAATCATCTAAATATAAATTTTCCTTAAATATATTTGAATTATACATATTTTTATAATTAAATGAATGTTTCATATTTTTTATTACACTCTCATTGTATATTTGATTTCATTAAGATTTTGAAATGTGTGGATTATACTAACAATCCAATGCACAATTCCTGAACCTATTACATCACTAACATTTAACCACAAGCACTGACTTATTTAATCTATTATATGTTTTCATGAATTTCCAGTGAATGGGATGTGTTTTTGGGGTCTTCTTGATAAATTGATTGGTTTTTATTTTGGAACCATCTTTTATACTCGCTTTATCCAACATGGAAATGGTGGTATACATATACCCATGTTTCGTTATCCTGTATTATATTTTTTTTTTCAAATAATATCTACTAATGAAAAAATATTTAGAAAAAATTATTTAAAAAATGTAAGGATGGTACCACTTTCATTAAAGAGTCTTGAGAATGATCATTGTGTAATGTCATAATCTTATATACATATGATGTAGAAAATTTTTCAGTTGAATACTCTGAGGAATATTCTAAAGTGGTATTAACTTTTTATCTATTCTATAAAGCCTCAATATGTGTCTTATCAATATTGAATAATATAACATCAAATTCTAGATACCGCATAATGATGATATTCTTCAAATCTTATATATAATCACACTATCTTTAAAATAACTCATTCTATAAACTTCTCTACCATGCATATTATTTATTTAATCAATAATTATATTAAGTAATTTGATTCTATATGACTTTACCCCCAACTGAGCATCCTTGAAATATTTTATATTTTTCAGTTTTACTTGAAGTGAACAGATATATCTTCGATATTTTTCTCGATATCTTCAATTGATTTTTATTTTAAAAAGAAATTATGAATTTGTGAATTTTATTACAATATACATGTTCATTATTCCTATGGATCCAACTAATTTAAAGATCTTAATAAATAATTAAGAAATCATTTTTCATGTTATCTAATTATCTTTCAATATGGGTGGTCAATTTTTATCTTCTTTCAAAAATACCACAAATAATAAAATCTATTTCATATGGAAAAGAATACTGTATATCCTTTAATGAATTATAATATATATCTTGTTATTTAGAAAATATATGATCACTTCCACTTCATTATTATTCTTATGGATGGTTTTTATATGAATTTATATATACCTTGTGACCCCTTATCTTCATTGATCCATATGTTGTAGGAGTGTTTCCCTTCTAATTGGTGGTAATTTTAACCACCTCTTCATAAATTTCCAAGAGAGATTTGTCTTCCTCATTTTCATGGTGTAGAGAAACAAAATTTCCATATACAAAAATCATGAGGGATATATGTATCAGCATCATCTTTTCATTATTTATCTTATCCATCATGGTTATGAAAGAGAATAAATACTGATCCAAGAAAAAATGTTCTTCGCCAAAGCTTCCATTAATTCTTAATAGATGGAATAAACTAAATTTTTCAAAACAGAACAACTTAAAAGTAAGTAATCCAACAGAATGGACCCTTATTTGACGCTAATTTTTATGAACACATTGGGATATGCTCAATACTAATAGGGGGTTAATTAGTGATGGGGAATTTCAGATTAATTAAAATATTCTTATCCCTTTATCAATTAAACCTATTATGATCTTGATTCTCTTTTCATCTCTTCCTTTCCACAAGAAAGTATATGAAAGCAAGTAAATCTTAAAACATATGGGGTTTAAAGGTTCAAAACTCAAAAAGTGTAGTTATTCCTTGTTTTTTATGGTCATAAAAAATTCACAAATTCCATACTACAATGAAGTACCAATAATAATGGTTTGGATCATAAACAATCTTGAACCAAAGTGTGGTTCCCTACACATTAGGAGGGGGATGGAAAAAAATATTGATTCCTTGGACTGGTGATAACCTGGTCCACATGAAACTCCAACTATATATTTATAATTCTTTTATAGTAAATCATTATCTTCTTCAATTTATGTGAAACATAATTAATGTCATCCCATAGTAGAGATTTTTTTGAATTTCATAGTGTTTCCTTGGTTTCTTTTAATTCTCTTACATTCACAACAACATGTAGTAAAATATTTTGACTATTCCCTTAAATATATAGTAGAGAGAACAACATTATTTCACTTCACAAAAATATAATGGAATGTTCCATTATTTATAAATTTTAAGCTTATTTATATCTTGTTATTCTTCTCTTACATTGTTTATAATATGAATATTTTATCTTCGCAACATGGAATACACAAACCCTTCTTCTTCTTATGAACCTCGTGGTTGACTCAATAAATTTTTATTATTATCGTTTTTGTGAAATATAAGCACACAACAATATTATATTATCCTATCTTATTATTATTCACTCTTCCAATGAAGTTATATATGAAAAATAATTTCTTATTCTCTTATACATCATTGTTTATGATCTGCAATCGTTTTATTCTTCTTAGATTCAACTCATGACATGACTATTGGGATAATTACAAGATGTGTGGGTATCCTTATTTTTTGACACTATGATATTATCTCTTGGATCAAATTTTATAAATCTCCCTATTTTTTATATACTTTTTTCATTCACTTACAGTGTCTATGTATATAATAAAATGTACAACATCAGTTACCTTTTTCTAGTTTATTCCCTTTCATATGCATTCAATATAACACATAAATGAAATATTTAAAATTAAAAAAATTGTAATTAAAAATACTTGATATCATCATTCATTATTTTCCATATCTTCCTATTTCCAAAACCCTAATGACTCAAACATATTTCATGTAATTTATTCCACAAAATTCCCTTCATAGATCAATCTTCCTTATTCTTTTTCCACTCTAATATTTATCGAAATATCATGTGTACTTAAATCTATAAAATAAATATATTTAAAATATATTCACATCTTCTTATTATTTTTGAGAGAGATGGAGGATGAGCCCTCTTTATTGAAATAAAGAAAAATATTATGTCTCAGATGTGTATAGGAAAACAAGGAAGGCCCCAAATCAAAATCTACTTTCTGATCTTATTAAAAATTCATTCACATAGCCTACATTATTCTTCTTGATGTGTGTATTGGTTTATCCTTCCTTGAGATCATCCCAACCCCAAATCTCCCCTAATTGAAGGAATATATTGAATCCTATTAAAAATGTGTATCGACATTAGTGATTTTAGAATCAGAGATGTCCTCTTGTAATTCCTCACCTTTGTCGAGAGAGATGTCTCTTAGAAAATGAATCATCACCCCCTCAAGGGACATTACTTTAGCCGGATCCTTAGTCTCCTGGTAATTTTTCTCATCTAGAGATATACGAATTGAATCCTGAATCTTAGTGGTAACATCATTATTCTCATATAACGATTCAATTTTACCTGTTATCAAATGCTCAACCACCACTAGAGTAGAAACAAGGAAATTATTTTTCTTGTTGATGAAAAGATGAAATCCTTCACTTTCCAGAATATGCTTTAGAGAAAGATGGAATGTTTTTGAAAATATTTGTGATCTATAATATATGATTTTTATAACCTTTTCATTACATTAAGAATCTACCATTTCCTGTGAAAGATGGCGATCCACCTCTAATTTGACCACTTCTTCATTTTATTGTTCATCCATTGAGTCATCAACTTTTGGAGGCAAACAATGTTGAGTGTGTTATGATACATTAAGTTTTCCACTGTTATCAGAATCAGTAATTTGAACATTCACCTCTTTAGAAAATATGGAAGTACAATATTTCATCTTGTTCTTAGAGGTGGAGACATAGACACTTGGGTGTTCACCCTTTATAGGAACAATACCTTGCACCTCTTCCTTCTCCTCACAATTTTTACAAGTAATTCCCATTGAATTATCACTTTTACAAGGCTCTTTACTATTTTTATGCTATTGTAATTGTGTAAGAACATCATATTTTCGAGCACGTTCACTTTTAGTCTTTTTTAGATACTTGATCGTGTATTTTCCACACAAATCATAGAGGCATCATACTATAGAGAAGCTATAGGTAGATAATTCATGATCAATAACATTTAATTCCTTGCTAAATTAAGGAATATTTTCATAAATTAACTTAAGAATAATAATATCATGATTAGTTTCAAGCACTGCGTTGTCATCAAAAGTTGACCCTAGTTCATTTTCAACCTTTATTAAACTACCCGAATCCACTCTGCTTCATTTGCAGTATGATTTCTAACCCAATATATCTCCGAAATTTTTTATCAAATAACCTATATCATAATGAGAATTATCATCATAATTATTTTTATTTTATACTCATTTACTTATAATATGATGATTTAGAATAGGTTCTACAACATATATATTTTTGTGAACTTCTTATTTCTAACAACTCTATCATTGTACAAATAAAGTCCAAATGTCTGAAACATCCCATGCGTGATTTTTATCATATTCTATTCTTATTTATGACATCATCATCATTTCATTAAGAAAATATCATTATATCCAGTATCAAGATACATGAAACTTATGAATATAAACATACAAAAAATCTTCTAAAATATTCTTATTATGAAAACGAGCTACTTCATGAACATATCTTATATTTACTCTTAATAAATTATAGGGAACCCTACACAAATGAGATACAATATTTGTTTGTATCAAATTCACATACATTTTTCTTCAGATTAATATTCAATGACATTTCCAATTTTAATTCATATGAAATTATTATTTGTGAACCATTTTCCTATGTTGATCCATTTACATATATAACTTATTTTGTAATGTTACAATTAACATATGAAATAGAACATTTATGTTTTTATATTCAAAAATGTAACCAATAATACACCCAATTATGCTTCCATGAACATTATAATACTCATCAATGCATTCAATGAATTATATTTTCTGATGTGACTTGTTTTACCATGTGGAAAATTAGTATCTGTAACAGGGAATTTGGGAATGTAATATTTTATTCCAACACACATATTTTCCTACAATGGGAAAAACCATTAATGTATATTTTTTTATAAAGATCATGTATCAAAATTTATATACATGGTCCTAGCCTTATTTAACCAATTTATAGACTTTATCTTTTTCTATGTTCAAAACTCATTCCTTCTATCACTCTTCATCAAAGAAACTCTTTTAAAGAATCATTTCAAACAATACAATTAAATTTAAACCTTATAATTAGAATTAAATTTACATAAACTATGTTTATATTCATAATCTTTTAATTATATTTTCTCTATACTTCATCTAACACCTATATGGATCTCATTAAATATATAAATGAAATTTTACCTTTAATAATAAATATGTCTTCAAATATTCCTAAGAAAAGAAAACCATCATTATTCTAATATATTTCATACATCAATTTGGGAATTTTTATCTTATCAAAAATATAGGTCTCTTCACAAATATTTAAAGTTATCTCTCCTCATCACATTTATTATTCTTTTTTACTTGTCCTCTAACATATTAACATCAATGAAATATCCAAATTCATTTAAAACCACTGAAAAAAATTAAAATACACACAAGGTAGACTCATCATCCCATATATAATATATTACTCTTTGTAGTATAAGTGTAAAAATATTACATATGGGGTTTTTAATACAATATGGAAATCACATATCTATTAAAATTCCCTTTTACAAAAAATAAAATAAAATATAAAAATAATCAATTATTCTAGTTGTGTCTTATGATTCATATTTCCCTATAAATAAAAAAATATTGATTGACAAAAAAATGAATGAAATTATTATTTTGCATAAAATTTTTAGTTTTTCGATTTATCATAAAATATAAGTTTTAGGAATTTTAAATAAGATATTCCCATCCCTATATGAATTTTGAAATGTTCATATTAATATGCCATGTTTATAAAATAAATAATATTATTATTTATTTGTTTATTCCTTTTAAATATTCATGTAAATAAATTGTTTATTAAATTTTAATATCATGTATTCTTTAATATATGTGATAAATTTCATTATATAAAATTTACAATCCTTCACATACATGCTATGTTTGAAAAAATAAGATTTACTTTTTATCTACCCTAAATTCAATTTGAAATTAATGTTATTATCTTGAAATTTCCCATTCAATACAATTTATAAATATTAGTTATTATAGTTATGATGAATTCAAATCTATCATTAATAAAGTATCCCTATGTTTTTGGACTGTGGTTCAGACTCTCCACTGGTTTGGAGGTTTATGACGTGTTCTATAAAAGTGGGGGTTAGCTATATATGTATCACGGATTACTAATGTATGGATGTATAATTTCAGGTAATTATAAATAGTTAAATATAAAATTTAGTTAACATATACATAAGATTTATTTTTATATGTATAAATATATAGTTATTCTATTTTTTTGGTGAGTAACACAAACAATAAGTTGTATAAATATTTATATATTAATTTTGTTTAAAAAATTTTATTTGGTGATTGTAATAAAGAATACAAAACAAAATAGGTAGAAGTGTGTATACATAAGGGAACAAAACAAGAAATAATAAATATTTCATGGGATGCAATAGTTATGAATTTCAAATCCATATGATGTATATTTAGTTGGTGAGATGTTAAAATAAAATTCATCAAATATTAGTGTGATGTATATGACTTACAAAGAAATAACATCTTGACACCTTGATCATCCAACTAGGTAGTTTCATGTTAAAGATGGGTGGCCATGAATTATCTTTTATAAGTCATGGTTGATATAAATAACCCTAACGGTTGGGTAATAATATCCCACTGTGATCTTTGGGTGACACTTACTTGGGAAACTCGAAAAGATATAATACAAGAGGAATAGAGTTGTGTTTTTATCCATATAATGGATTCTATAAAAGAGAATTCCAATCAACTATTAAAGAGTTGTGTGTGATATTATTGGAAACTTTTTCCCCATAAATAGATATTTATTCACACGAAATCTAATTTAGACTCAAAGAATAAATAAATATATGTATTTGATTACTAAACATAATTTTCTATTAGTTTATCATCATAATGGAAGTAATTTTATTAAAAACAATTGATGAAAAGATATAAAATATAATACTCACCCATATAAATGTCTTTGTTATATGTTGTGTCATGAATAATGTCAACAATTATGAGATATATTTTTGGTATAAATTATTAAATATTCTATATTGGAATCAATAGATGAGAAATTTTAACAAATTTAATCATTCAGGGCATTTTAATGTGGATTTTAAAGATATTATTTTCACAATTTCCAACATGTTATTATTAGACACTTGTTGTGCATTACACATTTTTACTGATAAACATAGACTCACACATAGTATATAATAATTGAAAGGTGAATTAGATATATGTTTGGAAAATTAGGGAAGAGAGTACACATAGGAATTTGGTACATATGATCTAACTATACATAATGAAATTTTCTTTTAATTGAAAAAATATTATTATATACCTTCCATAAATAAATTTTTTATTCATGTATATTTTTTGGAGAAGAAGGGGTTTTCATTTATTTCTTTGAATAATATTTTTTATAAAAATATTTTCTAAGTGATTTATGGAATCAAGAATTTTGAAAATGGTTTATAAATTATGGTCAGGAATAATCATATCCGTAACATTCAAAACAAGAAGGTCATGGTTGATTCTAAACCAATTTACATTATAATTGTTTCATTGGATTTTTAAATGATAAATGAATTAAAATATCCAATTGGGATGGATTATTTGTAGACAAATAAATTTTTTCATTTTGGGGTAATACATATTTTTAGTTATATTGAGAGGGAACCCTTAAAAGAATTAAATTCCCTAGAATACATAGATTTTAGACCTATATGCACAAAGTCCTTAAATAAATTTCATAATGAATTCATTTACTAGTACTACTATAGTAGCCATCAATTCTATAGTAACCACTATAGCACCCACTAGTGTTATACATCCACTATTGTTATTCTACTACAATGCCACTGTAGTACCATGGAACATACACTCATATATAGGGAAATCTATGATTGAACCCCTTAGACTCATTCAATATTATATGGTGCCTCTACATCTCGTACTATAATATCTAGATTCATATAGAATTGGAAATTTCCTCTACCTTCCAACAAAATACCCAACTCAGATGGATTTTTAGAATTATTCAATTATGAATGTTTTTATAATTAAAAATCTGGGTTATTATGAAAAATGACAAAAAAAACTTTTAATGGAAAATGATAGTTTGAAATTGTATTGTTGTATATGATACATAATAATGTATGAAAAATATTTAGTAATAATGAATCTATTATTGTTAGTTACTTTGTAACTTTTACTGATTAGTTTAGTTGGTATGGTTATGTGATTCTAATGAAAAATAGGTATGAAACTTTTAAAAAGTTCAAAAAATCTTGAATGGAGTTTTAAATCAGCTAGGAAAAAATATTAATATTCTATAATAAGATGATGTTGGTGAATACTTGGGACATAAATTCACAAATAATATAGAAATTTTTTTAATTATTATTTAAATCAATCCCCTTGGAATGCAACAATGGAATTTTTTGTCAAAAAATAATAATCATAACCTATTGGATATAGTTTGATTGATGATGAGTTAGTGTGAGAATTATATTTCATTATAGCGATATTCTCTAGAAATGGCTACATTACAACTTAGATTTCATCCATATAGAGTAATTATAAATACCACACATGATATATGTACTAAAAATCATCTCAAAATTTATATTATAAATTTTTTTGATTTTTAATCACATTTAAAATATTTATCTTCTGATAAACAGAACACAAAATTGGATAAATGATTATTTTTTGAAATCCCAATGAATCTATCGTATTTTTTTATAGTCGTTCAAAACAAATTCTTGTGAAATGGTGTTTTACATCAAAGGAAAAATATAATTTCAGAATTTAGTGGGTGAAATATTTATTTTAGAGATGTTCAAGACCAAAAAATAGAAAGTGTTCCTAATATCAAAGTTGAGCTGGTTTGATAAAGAGAAATAGAATAAAACTAACTTAAGCTATATAAAAACCATTAAGGTCTTGTAGGATTCCCAAGGAGATTAACAGTTGTGGATTTATAAAGGAAAATTAAGATTAATTAATGTTCGTATATTATGAACCTACTACCTATTTAGAGACCATTAAGAGTTATAAGTCTAATATGTGGAAAATATCCTATGAATCTAAACTAGACTCCATGTATACCTACTAATTTTGAAATGGTGGAGGCACCCAAATAGATGAGGACTATAGGGTATATTTAGGTTGTTCATAATAAAATTTTTATGGATGGTAGTGTTTAACTATAAATATTCCCTGGTGGAAAAAGGGTTACCAATAAATTCATAGTATTAACTATGAAGATACCTCTATACAAGTTTTAATGATAATTTAATTTCAAATTTTACATTCCATAATAGTTTATTATGTTTAAGAGATATATTAAATGGATGGAAAACCACTTTTCATCATAATAATTAAATCTTTGATGTGTATCTCAAAGGTTTTTAAATTCTAACTAAGTTTACAAGGGTATAAACATTACAATTGCCTATCGATTGATTGAAATAATATTTTAAGAGTTGTAATATTTAGTTTAATAGTTCAATAAAAGAGTTTGGTTTCATCAATAGTAAAAATTATTTATGTGTATACAATTATATTAGAGGGTTAGGAAGTATTTCTATAGTAGAAGAAGGTACTATAAAAGCATTGATCATATATTTTGTCTTTGGGTCATGTAATGGGAATTCATTCCACAAGGCCTTTGTTCTATCGAATTATAATGGTAATTCAGGACCAAAGGCCCCTAAAAAATGTAAGGGTGCCCTCTAAACCTATAAAATAGGGGTTTTAATAAAATAAAATATAAATAAAAATATACTATTTTTATGGAATACTAATTATCAAAAATGGTGTTCAGACTTTACATTTTTTAAAAAATTGTTTAGAATGTTTTTATTATAATACATACATGAATGAAAAAGCCTACATACTTTGTATGAATATCATATAGATAGATCTAATATGTGTCTTAGATGATGTATTAACACATATATTTCAATAGTTATAAATCACTTTAGCATGGAGAACTCTATGAATGGGCCTTTTCTAGCATTTCATTTTATAGATGTTAGAAAGATTTGAGATCCTTCTAAATAATTAAGGATAGATAATATTCTTTATTCATCCTCCATATGATCTGTTATGTATTATTAGTTCTTTACACAACCCAATGTCTCTTATGATTTTATCATTATAGATATGTACAAATCCTATCACTGTGATATTTAATGGATTATTAACATGAAAATTCATAGATACTTAAGAAGAAGTAAGGGTATATTATTATTCTTGGGAAGAGATAATGAGCTCATTATTAGGTGTCACAGAGATGATAATATCTAGTAAAACATGGATGATATATGAAATTAATCAAGATTATTGTTTTCTTAAAATGGTAGAGTTATTTATTGAATGATTTTAAAAAAGACACTATAACAAACATTAAAATAGAGGCATAATATAAAACTACAAAAAATGTTGTAGAGGAAGTTATTTACATTAATAATATTATATTTGATCATGGGGTTATTTCTTAAATTGAGAAAGAAATTGAAAATTACTATGAAAATAAAAGAGTTATTTCTCAAAGAATTTAATGTATGTTTCACTAAATAACCAACAAAATAATTCAGAAGGACCATCTCATTAGACAGACTACTGAGAGAGGTGATGTAAATATATGTAGTGTGTCTATTGAGTAAAATGTTGCTGGTCCATCGATAAAACCATTATATGATTAAAATCATGGTGGTCATATTGAATCTTTTCATATTAAGTGCATGAGTGATTATATATAATGGTTCTGAAATGTGTCACCTTTTTAATAATAAAGGACATATCCATTAATCATTTAATCACATTTTTAGAAATTTATATTACTTTAATAGTGGAATTATAATGTCCCATAAAATAATGAAATTTATTTTTCATGATTCAATGATCATCATAGAGTATTACAGGTAGTGATGATATATTTTGATGGGCATGATTATAATTGTGTAATCAATAAAAGGGTTGTAAATGTTATATAAAGAATAAACTCATGAGATAATAAGTAATGAATTATTATTTAGACTCACCCACCCAAGTGATCACATAGAATGTAATACATTCATTATTATACATATGATTGTACGGTTTCTTTGAATCCCCATTACATGAACATAATTTGAGGTATAATTGGAGAACCTCTATACTTTGATACCTTTATTACCCAAGAATTATGTCTTTATAAATGAGAGGGTTGTTGGGTGTGTTATTGATCATTTCCTTAGTAGAAGATAAACCTTGATGGGATTTTTTTCACTCATATATTGGGTTATATTAATATGAACCCTTGATAGAATTAGAGTGAGGAACTGAATATACATTATTATTTGTGTGACTTATGATGTTCTTGGGTACTCGAATGAATGGACGGTAATGTATTTAGGTAAATTATTTAGTCTATTTCAATGAATCCTGAATATATAAGGTTTATATAATTATATTTTAATGTTTTATGCCCAATAAACCCTTAATTTCATGAAAAAAGGTAATATATAAATATAAATACAAGTTATATGTTACATATTTTTTTGAATATATTCATATAGAGATATGATTATGTTTAATTGAGACAACACCAAACTAATTTGTAGTTTGATTATAATTAATATATTTCTATAGGATTCTCCATTATTATATCAATGAAATCAATATTATATTTTTTTTCAATGTCGTAAATTCATGTAGGGTCATACACATAGGCCTTATAAAATATATTAATATTTTTATAATGTTGTTATTATGAAATAAACAGAGTTATATAAACTATATCAAAGAGTCTGGATGAATACACAAAGAGTTATAAAGTTTTTCACACGGTCCTTCTGATATTTTCATATAGGTGGGAGATTCTTATATATGTAATGAAGTAGGATATATCATATTTTATGATACCCTTATCCCTAGATTGTGATTTTCATGTTATAAATATAAAAAACTATGATATATCCATATCGTAAGAGGCATGTAGATGCCACTGTTGTTCTCTATCATAGTTTTTAATGCGCTAATGATATGGGAAGTGAGTTCATGGACACTTCCATGTCTTCCTAGTCATATATATTTTGTTTTTAATCAATGGTTTAATTCATTTATTATATGAAAATTCATTTCAAATATTCAATCATTCTAAAAATAATAAGAATATATTATCATAATGTATGTCACGTATAAAATGTTGGGAGCTGACGTTTGACTCCCATAATTGAATGTAGGGAACCTATATAAAGGGTTGGGATCCTTCTAATAAGGTAAGAAGGTTTCAATAAATATAGAGATGAAACTCTTTTCATCCTAGTTCACCATTAATTTACACAGATAAAGTGGTAGCACAACTTTGGTGTTTGGGGATCCTCTCATTATGAGTGAGAATTATAATTTCTTTTTTCATCCACATAGAGGATAATTTCTTATTTTATTTCTTAGTGAACAGTATTAATAAAACTTCTATAAGGTAGAAATATAAAGATATCAAATCAATACAGTTATTTTAGTTTATATTTTAAATTCTTAATAGTATATGTTTTTTATGATGAATGAAGAACTTTTTACATTTTACACTACCAGGATCATGTAATGGTACTCTAAAACCCATAAACTATAATAGAGAGGTAATGAATGAGTCAGGGAATATGAAATTATTAATGATGATTGGGTAGGTGGAGGGATATATGAGCTATCATGTAGGTATGCGCGGGATTGGGATGGGGATATAGGATATAGACTATCTCAGTTTAGTTTATTTATTTATTTAATTTATTGTTTATGTAATTTGTTTTATCCATATATAAAATAACATTTTTTCCTCATGAAATTTCACATATGATTCCACAACTTGTGTTTGTTTTGGTGTATAATTTGAATTAACCATAAAACAAATTCCATGATAATTAATAAATGAATTATTTTATAAACCAAATTTATTCATTATATATTTTAAACTAAAAAATATATTAGTTTAATCTAATTATGTATCCATGGATTTGGTGGGTTTAAAAAATCATGCACACCCCTATAATTTATGAATTAAATGGTTGAACCATGTGAATAATTCCAAGAAAAGTATATTGTATTGTCATGATACAATATTAAAATGATAATTAATTCATTTTGGATTTAAGGATATAAATTGTACGTTAATCAGATTCATGGTGTGAGAAGAATGTCATGATGTTTTTTTTATTTTACATTTTATATAAGTTTAAAACTAGAATAAAATGTTTAAAGCTGATTAAAGAAACTCATTTTTTATGAACCATTACTGAAATTATTGTTAATTAATTTATGGACATTAGGAAATAAATGAACATTATTCTAATGTAAAGAGTAGTCTACGTGACTAAAAAGTTATCTTTTGAATGTTAAATATATTTTTCTATTAAAAATGTGCATCACATGGTAAAAAATAAAAAACTATCTTAGATTATCGTGAGACTTTAAGACCCTTTTTTATTCACTTGTGACATATTGGAATGAACATCATGTTATTTTGATGTGTAGTGTCATTGAAATGACCAAAATTGTGTGTTTTCAATTTTAAAGGGATATTTTAGTTAAAAACCCATAAACATCGTCAAAAAACACTAAACGATCTTTAATTAACATGAAAATCTAGGAAAATGATCATTGAATCCTTTATTACCATTCAAAATAAAATGAATATCTCTTGATTATGTAGTGGGATTTAAATTACTTGAAGTGCATTTTTTATTCTAAGGGTTAAAGAATTTCAAAAATAGTATTATAATCTTGAAACTGATAATAAAGGATCATATTTTTATGACAATCTATTATAATAACCATATATTTATTTAAAGCATTTAGGTTTAATATTCACATCATTTTAAAATGTGGTTTGTTTATAATTACCAAAACATCATGTTTTTTATTCAAAATTGACATTTTAGTTCAAAACTTCTATGTCATGACAAAAACCAAATAAACTAGCTTAAATTTTCATGAAACTACTGAAAAATAGATTTAATTAATTTATAACTACTATGAATGAACTTAACATCATTCTATCATGTAGTGTTCAGTAATACCAAATATTTATTTTTTTAGCATTATGTGTTTTCTAAGTTCAAAACATCTGGCACATGCTTAAAATTTGAAAATTTTGATAAATGTTTTTATATAAATCTAGTAAAACAATATTAAATTGATTTATAATATATAAAAATGATCTAGAAATGATTTTTAATTTGTGGTGTGGTAAAAATGATAAATACTTCATGTTTTTATTTTAGATGTTATATTTTAGTTCAAAACTCATGTCACAAGGTCAAAACTAAGCAAACTGCTTCCAATTATCATGAATCTCTAGGAAAATAATTTTTTCTTCAGATATCACATGTATTAATAAAATTAATATCATTACTAAATGTGGTGGGGTATGAGTGATTGAAAATTTAATTTTTTATATGTAATTGCTTTTAAATTTGTTAAATGTTATTAATAAAACATTTTTTTATTATCACTTATATATGAATCCCTTTAATTATAGGTAAATTTATTTTTTATGTTAAAAGTTAAAATATTTTTGATATTTTGTTAAGAACTTCTTTATATGGTTCATTTTATATTTTTTTCTTAGAATTGAAGTACCATTCCATCATAGTTTAAATATAAAAAATTATTGTTAAATTATTAAATGCTTTTATTATATTTTTTGTGTAAATTCTATTTTCTATTCAATAGATTATTTTTATTATTTCATTATAAATGGGGTTTTTATTGGTATGTGGAGTTTTTTTAATTTCTCTGAAGTTCATTCATTGAAATATAGTTTATGAAAACCTTTTCGATGAATTTTTTTTTGTTCATTGTGTAGAAAGCAATAGTTCTTATATTCAAGCTTGAGAAGGGTCATCGGAAGTTTATATCTTCCCATGATATCATGGAATTCAATAATTTTCCTTCAATATGAGAAAAGTATATAATGAAGATTCTATAACTATTTACTGATGAAATAGATTGAGTTCAATGAATATATTTAATACCACCAGTTGTATTCCATTAGGAGAGCTTTTCTTAATAAAAGGGATGGTGGTAAAACCGAGTCAATCAGTTGAGTTTCTTATAGAAGTCAGTGGGGATTAATCGGCATAGTGCATCAGTGATACAAATATTTAATCCTATTTTTGTATATAGTTATATATAAATAATTCTATACAATAATGTATTACCAATTTTTTTAGTTGAATGCAATCTTTATACTCTTATATAATAGAAATATTTTTATAGTGTTTCTCTCATGCACATAAGAAAACTCATCTAAAGAAAGTCAGTCCCATTATATAATTTATAAATTTATGGATTTTTATTGTTTTAACTAATTTTATTTAAATTTTTTAAGAATTTATTGAGATTTATGTGAGATAGATTTTTTCTAGTTGGTAGGGCGTGGAGACTTCTAACATCTGGTATACTCAAACATGTGAGCTGAACTTCCACAAGTTTAGTTTTTTCATTAGGATACTTCATGTGAATATCCAATTGTCTAAGGATCATGTTTCAAGTGGTTTTATAGAAATCATGGGTATTTGGGATTCCCAATAGTTGGTATCAGGGTCGTGTTTTGTTTCACACTAAAGGGAAACCCAGTTTTCACACTCTTATTCCTTGATCATATTTCATTTTTAGTTGGATTTTACTATCAGTAGATGTTATGGCATTGGATTAAGGAAATATACTAATAGATAAATTCAATGGAATATATTTTGGGTTTAGGAGAATGTATTTGGAGTGCCAAATGATAAAAATGTTCCTTAATACTCCATTATCAATTGAACATCCAAACAAGGTATAGAAGGATTAATGGGAATAGTTGGATCGGAAGGCACCGGTATTGGTGAGTATGTCTTTGGAATAGAACTTTCCCTTCAACTAAGAAACACTCCACTATAGAAGTGATAAAGGCACAAGAATATATATATATATATATATATATATATATATATATATATATAACTAAACAATTTTTTTATGATGTAGTTTTTTTATAATAAGTTTTATATATATAAGTATAATGGTAGATCATGTGAATCAATTTAATATAATCTGCATCCAGCTTGAATCAATTAATGTCACATTTGAGGATGATTTATGGGAACTAATTATGCTATCAATATTGTGCCCGAGTATTTCATTGGTTTTCAATGGTTAAATATGAGTTTGATATAGTGATTATGATTCTTAAAGGGTTTCAATTTATTTAGGAAAAATAATTTGATGTTATGATTTATATTCAACCCATTTATTTTAATAATATGGTTGAGATACAACAAGATTTTTGGAAATTAAATCAGGTGGTTGGTTCTTGAAGAACGCGAGTGGAGAGTTTCAAGACATAGTGGAAACCATGTTGGATGATTGTTTTCAAGATAATGTTAATTTCTAATACGTGTGTTAATGAAGATAATGCACATTTTTAAATGTGATGTGAATAGAGCCTTCATGGGTAATTTTGATCAACCAGATGTGGATTAAAAATCATAAATGAGGTACATTTACCAAATTATAACCATGATTCTATATGAAGAGTAATTCAAGATATAAAAATCATTGAATAAACTGACTACATGAGGTTTACTTGACCTACTTCATGAAGGATGGTAATATGTTTTCTCAACTTACCACATGATGAATATGATTTTGTGATTATGGGAATTTTGTGAGTATGGACCTTCTGAAAAGTTCCCCATATATGAATTAAAATTAGATTGTATTGAAGGAAATTGATTTTGAATGAGATATTATGATGAATTCAGGTTGATCATTCAATGACAGAATATCATGATTCATGTATCATGATTCATACAGTGTTGAAAGTAAAATGATTATGATATCTAAGTCCTCTAGGTATTTTGATAGAGTATTTTATCTTAGTGATTATTCATTACTTACCATGTGAGAATTAAGATTTATTCTTTAAGATATTTTAATAGAGATAATACTTATGATTTTGAATGATATTTTAAGGAAAATTCAAATGGAGTAATATCCTCCAATTATTTATTTAAATAATACCTATCGGTGAAACAAAAGGATGTTCCATATTTCAATTATTGAAATGATTTTTTAGATATTTTTATTAATTAGATAAAAAATCAATGAATGTATCAATGTAATTGGGAGAGAGATTTTAATCGTTAAAAATTATTGAGATAAATTTGTACACCAAGTATCATAGAGATATGAATAAGAATCAAAGTTAGTTATCAATGATCCCAGGTATTTGAGAAGATTAGTAAAATCTAAATATCATGGTATGAGGATTAAGTCTTAAGACTAGTAGTGTCAATGAATTTCTTAGATAGGTACATAATAAGACATGTTTATCCATATTCTTAAGGAGGAAGATCATATTTAGAATTGTTACAGAAAAAACCAAGGAGAGGAAAAAGGTCATTCTTTTTTGGATAATTATTTAATAAGTAAAGTCTCTTCCATTGGAATATGTAATCCATGAGAGGACAATGTATTTTTTATTAGACAGAAATAATTGAAGGGAAAATAGTATACTATATGTTTATACTTCAATATTTTGCTTTGTTTAAGAATAATTTTTAAAGATAATAGATAATATATATTGAGGGTGTAACCAACATGGAAATGGATTGGATTTCAAAATAATTCTTATAAATACTATGTATTTAAATATTTTATTTTTATATTTAAAAAGAGGTGAGGTTGTGATAATTCATTGAGTGTATTGATAAATCAAATTGGTTTGAGAGGAAAAATTTATGTTCTGATTAATTCATTAAAGGAATGTTTCATATTCACCCCCCATAATGATCAATCTAGTCTAGGGAACAACATAGGTTATCCAACCTAGGTTCCCTCCAAATATCAAAGAATATGTCTTCTTTGAAAATGGATAATCAAAATTCTTTGAAAAATGGAGGAGTACTAACTTATCATGGTAAAAATTACCACAGTTTCCAGAATAACATGTTGTTAGGTCTCCTTTAACTGATCTTATAAGTTAAAAATATTATCACTACAGGTTTTTCACTTATTTATTAGGATTATCCAATTATTAATTCTTACATGTATAATTTGGTGATTGATGAAAAATACAATACTACAAAATAAGGCTGCAGACACAATTTGGAATCGTGGCAATAGGTCCAAAAACTGTGCCTATATGTTATATCCACGATTCATTAAACCATGGATAAATTTGATATCCATGACTCATTAAATTGTGGCTGGGATTGGCATGGATATTGTTCTATAGCTACGGTTTTACTCGTGGCGACATCACAATAGACATGGTTTGAAACTGGGGTTATATACATATAACCACACTTTCCAAACTGTGGCTATCGGCCTTCAAATTCCAGAAAAACCCATCATCGTTCAGCTGGTTCTTTCCCTTTGAACCCTCACCACTACCCCTACAACACCCCCCACCCTCCCCTCCACCTCTAACTCCCACCTGCACCCTCACACTTCCCATGTCTTAAAAAACAACCTACCATGCCCCCTATATCCCCCCACTCCCCTTCCAGTATCCCAAACCCTAAAAATCCCCACACCCTCCCTGGATAGACCGTACCCCCTAGACAGACCCCCCTCCATCATAGACAGACCCCCTTAATCCTGGACAGACCCCCTTTCCCATTTAAAAAAAAAAACACTCCCCCATGCATCCCCCCACTACTCTTACAGTATCACACCTCCTACAAACCTTCCACCTTAGATAATCCCAACCCCCTTCCTGGACAGACCCTCCCTCCTAGACTGACTCCCTCCTTTGTGGATAGACCCCCCCCCCTCCCACACACACACACAGACACAAACACCCCTACACACCCAAACCCCCCTGAAGATCCCCCTTGCACCCCTCCTCCCTGCAAATCCCCCACCCCTACAAATCCACCTTTCACACCACCACTCACCCCCTCCTAGAAACCTCATATATAAAGAACTAAAAACCCAAAATAAATGTTGTTTGCCTATTTCTAAGATAAAAATTAATTGGATCCAATTATAAATCACTACATTTATTAACAATTCTAAAAAAATTCTTCATTAAATTTGAAGTAAAAATATTATAGAGTAGATAATAAAATTCAAAATGTAAGAAACACATAACCTAGGTACTCTTTGTCACAAATGTGATGATATTCATATGACTGCATTCAAAATCAGATTACATGGTAAGAAAATGACTTACAACTATGGAGGAAAAAAAATTAAAATCAACGAATAGGCTTATAAATATAAGGGAAACACATAGGTTTCCCTTTCTATTGATCCTTACCCTTTCAGAATAGGTACATTCCATAAATGGTGCATACTGTGACCCCATCTTCTTCCATTTTTTCTAACTCATATGAAATAAAAAATGACAGTAGATTTCATGAGTGATCACAAGAACTCGAAAAACAGACCTAGTTAAGTTAGCATAACTCCCCAGGGGTTTAACCAATGGAAGTTGTTGATACTGAAATTTCAACATTAGATGGAGAATTTGTTCAGTGAACTGTAGACCCTACTTTCCCCCATTCCATCTTGGAAACCCCCCCCCCCACTCCTGGACACCCCAACTACTGGACACCCCCTCCCTCTTGGATAGCCCCTCCCTCATGGAAACCTCCCCTTCAACACACCCCCTAGACACCCCCTCCCTCCTGGACTCCCACCTTCTATAAACCCCCTCCCTCCCAGACACACCCTCCCTCCCAGAAACCTCATCCCAACTACTGGACACCCCCTCCCTCTTGGATTGCCCCTCTCTCATGGACACCTCCCCTTTAACACACCCCCTAGACACCCCCTCCCTCCTAGAATCCCACCTTCTATAAACCCCCTCCCTCCCAGACACACCCTCCCTCCCAAACACCTCATCCCTCCTAGAAAGCCCCTCACCCCTATGAGATACCTCCTAGTGATAAAGAATCAAGTTCATACTGAAATTTCATACAAAAATCAGTATTATAATAGAATAATAAACTAATGAAGTTAATTAAATACCAAAATGGTTAATTTTTAGTTTTATACTAGTATATGATATTATTAAATTTTCATTATCGATATAGTTTCTTCATGGATAGAGAGTTGATACATTCAGGTATGAGTGATCCGAACTACTTTTCTTTCCTTGCATAAAAAGACTTTGTAGATACATCTATAACCTTTTAGTACTACAAAAACATAAATCTGAAAATAAAATAATGTTATTGTGTAAAATTATATTGACTAAACTATGTAACAAATGACAATGAATATACATTACTTCTAGTACATGATGATAGCTAAGTTTTTATTGAATTTTGAGTTCAATATAATTGAACTGGAAAAGAATAATATACAGGATATGTACAAATCTAAGAAATCAGTTAAAACTGTGCAACTATTTAATGATTCTGTATATCAAATATATACAAAAATTTATGAATCTATACATGAAAACATGACTTTTTTTCCACAGTAGCGACGTGCATTTTTTCAACATATTAACATAAGTCATGCTTCCAAATTCACTTTATGTTATGTTCTTAACATAACACTAAGTGGTTCTCTCTGAATAACGTTAAAGTATAATGTAATTTCCAGAGGGGGGATGAATGTTTGGACTCATACAATGTTTTATTCATTTAATAGATAAAGAAAGTCATCGATTCTATAAGGAAGAAATCTCTGCAACCATTGATTGGTTTTAGGGGTTCATATTATGTCCAAAATCAATGAAATCAATGAGATCAACCCATATATATTTTTGATCCATTGAAAGATTCCATGGGTTCATGTTATGAACAATGGAAGTGAAATCAATTCCATATATATGCTCAATATATAGATTATAGAATCAGAAATAATAGGAATTAATATCATAAATAATCTAAACCTAAAGTGATGTCTAAACCATCTGTGACTCTTCATTGTACTCTCAATAAAGAAAACCTTAGCTGCATAGGAAAGTCTCCTACATGCACCTAAAATCATGCGTAACTAGAATATGCATGCACCTATCCTAAACTTTTGGTTTCATTGTATTTTGTTATATGAAACATATAAATATTATTTTAGTTGATAATAAAAAATATATAGAGGGTTTAATATACTAATAGTGAATAAAATTTTATAACAATGAATGGAAACAAATATGCAGTTCAAACACATATATAATGGTTTCACCATACTAACAGTGAATGGAATCACATATGTAGTAGAAACACTATATATTAACAATCACCATTAAAATAGTGAATACAGTATACTGAAACTAAATAGAAACACATAAAAATGGATTCAATATAAATTGAATGCAACGTATTAATAGTGACCACAACATACTAACCATGGACACAAAAAAATATTGAACATAACATACTAAATAGAAACACGTATACAACGGATTCAATATATTAAAAGTTCACAAAGTAATGATAATGAATGGAATCAAATTTACAATGAAAACATTCATATTACAGTGACTAAAATACATTAGAAACACAGGCAATGATGATAGATAATAATAAAATCATCATGAACATGCACATGGAATGCCTGATATGTAAATAAGGATATAAAGAATGTAAAACTAGAAATTTTACAAATAGTTTCATTTACATAGACATGTTCTTGGAATGATTTATCAACAAATCCTTGGGTTTCATTGGGCAGTGAGTCAATACCAATGTGAATGGATTGAAATACAAATCAAATTTAACTGGAAAATTAACTATCATAATGTAGGTAATAGTAAAATGTTTATGGAAATAAAATAAAACTTATTTGAAATTATAAGTCATTAAATGAAAGTGTCTACAATTTTACAATGTTTTTCAAGCAGCAACAGCTTAGGAAATGTGTGGACCGAATCCGAAAACAGTATTCCATAATGGAAATTTTCCAAAAAATGAAACTAAAAAATGTTTGTACATTGATGGGGAAGGAGATTTTGATGTTGAGTGGTCATAAATGAATCCTTATTGTGGTCTGGATTAATAAATCAAGGCATTGTGTGGTACAAAAAATGTTAAAATGGCGATATAAAGAATGTTAAAATTGAAACATTACAAAGAATTTCATATTCATAAACATGTTCTTAGAATGATTTATCAATACACTCTCAGATTTCTTAGTGATGTAAGTCAACACCAATGTGACAGAATTCAAATACACGTCACATTTTACTAGAAAATAAACTATCATAGTGAAGGTAACATTATAATTTTTATGGAAATAAAATAAAATTTACCGTAAATTATAATACATTACCAGAAAAAGTCCACAACATCACAAACTTGTTCAAACTGCAATAGTTTATGCCTGGTGAGGACCAAAACCTAAAGTAACATTACTAAATTGTAAGTTTCCCAAAAATGAAACTAAAAAAACGTCATTACAATGAAGGGGGACAAGAGTGAGTTGTTGAGTGGTCAACAATGAATCCCTACAATGTTCTTCATTAAGAAATCATGTCATTTTGTACGACAAAGAATGTTAAAATAGTTATATAAGGAATGTTAAAATAGAAACGTTTAAAACAATTTTTTATTCATAAACATGTTCTTGTAATGATTTATCAATAAAATCTAAGGTGTCTTGGTGTTGTAAGTCAACACCAATGCAAATAAATAGAAATAACCACCACATTTTACTTGAAAATAAACTATCATAATGAAGTTAATAGTAAAATCTTTATGTAAATAAAATAAAATTTATTGTAAATTATAAGTCAATACCAACAAGAGTCCACAATTTTGATAACCTATTCAAGCAAAAAAAATTTTGTCCTAGTGCTCACAAAAACCTAAAGAAGTACACCAGAATGGAATGATTCCAAAAAAATGAAACTAATAAATGTGAGAAAAACTAAGGGGAATGTGAGTGAGAAGTCGAGTTGTCATCGATGAAACCCTATTGTGGTCTGCGTTGAGAAATTGCGGCAGTGTGTGGTATAAATAATGTTAAAATAGTGATATAAATAATGTTATTAATCACTAACATGAAAGATACTTCAAAAAAAATTTCACGTCAATAATTTAAATAACTGACATAAAAAATATTCTAGCATTTCAGTTATATAAAAACCAATGTGGAAAACCTGGCCTTGATGCATTTTTCACATCGGTTAGTAAATAACTAACGTCAAAAAACCATTTTTCACATGAATTATTTAATAACCAATGTAAAATACTATATACAACATCATTTATGAAAATATGATGTGGAAAACTTATTTTTTAAGTTTTAACATTTGTTAATAAATAACCGATGTAAAAACTAATTTTTTTGAAAAAATAATTTATGAAACCCATCCTCTACACTATAGAATCAGACCTGAAATAACCAATACCATACCACAAACCAGTCCTGAAAAAAGAAAAAACAAAACAAAAACAAAAGAAACCAGCATCAAAAGAACACATTCAAAATTACAAAATTTAAAAATTTTAATACTAACTAATAAAACACCAAAATCCATCCAAAAATACTAAAAAAATACACTTTTATAATTACAACATTCAAAATTACAACATTCGCTAAATATATACTATGATCCAATCAAAACTGTAAAATAATTTGACCATTACACTCGTAGGCCTTGGACCTCTTTTGCACTATAAGGTTTAGGGTCATCAAATAGCTACAAATTTAAAAAGAAATTAGTTGACATGAATAATGATTAAAACAAATAAAATATTAAGGAATAATTTAAAAAATATATAACATGGTTGAAGATCATGACTATCATAGTGGTATATATTTCATACATAAATCTTAATATATAACACTTGATTCGATGTCGCATTATTTTTTATGACAATTTGTTTTAAATGAGTTTTTCAATTTAAAATATCATTTTTATGTAATCTAAAACGTACTAATTATAAAGAGATATTCACCTTTCCATTTAAATATTTGATCTTAGAACTCTTTTTCTTTTTGGATATTCAAAATAAAGGTCATCCCCAATTAGTAAATAATTTGAATGAAACAAATTTAAAATTCATTATAATATAAATAGCTATTTGGAAATAAAAACATACTTCTCTAACATGTTCTAAAAATTTCTCCACACATCTCTGTGATATAGAATATCCAATAAAGTGTTTTCTACATTGAAGAAAAACACTAAAAATCTAATGGTAACTGATATAAAATAGAATTTAATGTTAGTGTTTATCATGTTAAACATTAAATAATTTTTTTAGACATATGTTTCATACCTCTCAACAAAAGGAAACATCCAACACTGCTTAATTATATTCTGTTGAAATATTTCTACAATATAAACTAGATTTTGTTTATCATCCAATTCATGCTCATTAAGTGAAATAATCTATGTGTCCATCAACCCATATATATATCTTTCTGCTCATTTGTCTCACAAATTTTATAAAGACACATAATACAAAATAGGAATGTTTAAATTTTCAGTAAATTTAACATAGGGAAATATTTTTGTTAGGACATATATGGAAAATACTTCCCCCAAGTTCACGGCCAACATATCTCTAGTAACAAGATCCATGATATCATTTTTCAAAATCGCCACATTTCTTGCATGACCATAAACATGGTCTTACAATGGATATATATAATGACATGCCAACAAATTTGAATATCTTGACAATATGTCAAAACTACTATAATCTTAATTGAATATCATATCCTTTTACCTTTTTTTAATATAAATTATTTATTTACCTTAAATGTATTTTTATAAATAAATAGAAAATTATATCAACTTTCAAATGGTAAAAAACTTAATATAAAAAAAAATAAAAGATATAACATACACAAACCTTTATGTTAATGGTTCGTAGATGTCTAGAAGTCCAAACTAAGATGTTGTTGATAGTTTTTCCAAATGTCATCAACTCACATATAAGAAAAGTTACTCTAGCTGATATATCTATAATATCCTATATAGTGACCCTATTCTACACTACCTCTAAGTATTTATGATGAACTATATCTCCTATATAATATATCATCCCATATGTAATTATATGACAGTGAGGATCATGAACATTCAACTCAAAATAAATACATATTTTTAGAGGAGGTATGTGGGAGTCGGATAAAAATGTATCCTATAGATGGAAGTGGAGGATAAATAATGGTGTCTGTAGGTGGAGGTGGAGGATAAATAATGGGGTCTACTGGTGGAGGTGGGGGAGTGGGAGTTATTGGAGGTGGTGGAGCAGGAGGTGTAGTCTGAAATTTTTGTTGCATGTCTCCAACATAGATTGTACCAACGCTATGATCTTTTCCTCCATATTTATATTAATGTTGTGACTATCAGCCTCTTAACTTGCATTTTTTTATATTAACCCTCCATTTAAGAAGTACAAGAACACGCTATGACCTTTCTTATTGATTCACCCACCAGGTATCCTCAAACACGACCCAGGTGTTCATGAATTGCCAATGCAGTAGATAAAATATAATGCATCCAATAAGATTCACATAACCCATATTTGATCTTATCCTCAATATAATATTGTATAAATTATTTTAAAAAATATTTAATGATTCATAGTACATAAAGAATTCAGCTGCCTTAAATAAATAACATAAACAAATTACAATCCTCTCGGATATGACCCATGATTCTTCTGTAAGATTTTTCCCATTTCTGCTCATCTATGCCCTATTCCATTTTTCATGTATGTATGGATGGGATGGAGGGTAAACCTATCCAGAGTTAGAAGACTTAGGTCTACATTTTTGTAAATTTTTAGCTATTATTTGTTCTTCCAATAAAGTATAACCTCCCCGAGACAAACTATAAGGGTATACATTTCTGGATTGGATCTCTTAAAGACCTATTCATGATTCCTATTAATTAAGAATAATAAATCATTAATAATTCATTAATAAAATCATTAATATACGAAAATGTCAAAAAATTACATTACAGTTACCAAAAATTATTCTTTCTCCTACTTTTGACAAATTTTTTATGTGTCTTTATCTATAAAAGGATATATATAACATGAACTTTCATGTTTCATGTCTCTAAAAATGAAATCTGATGTGAGGTTTGATTTGAAATCCCTCTATCTTCTAGAAGCCATCGATGAACATTTCCTCTTGACTCCTAAAGTGTCATGTATGTCAAATTTCATTAGATAAAGAATAGGTAAAACATATTATATGAAAAACATTTCATGATTAGATAAACAATAGAAATTGTCTTACTAAAATGGTATCCCACAATTGAGCTGGTGTTTTTTTCTCAACACTTCTCCAATTATTAAACAAAAAGATGAATTTTCTTTTACCCTGAGTTGAAAAAAAAACTCTTGAACTGTTTTGAATTAGGACCACATGGAACATTATTTTCATCAAATTCTATAACTATCCTGTGGTCATTTCTATGAGAAACTAATAATTTTGTTAAACGTATGCTACCACGTTTACCCACCCTTAAACTCTTCTTTTTGGTAGTGTGACCACATAAATAAGATTGAGGAACATCAAGAGAAGCATATGGCTGTTCCTCCCAAGAGTTACGATCATGATGCTCATCCCTAGAAGTTTGTGGTTCATTATCTAATTGATCTATCATTTTCCTTTATATCAAAAAAACAAACATTTAGTAAAAAAAATAAAAAAATTCACATATTATAATACTAATGTAAACAAAAAAAGAAAAATTAGGAAACACAAAAGTAAACTAAAACATAACACATTATTATTCATATTTGTTATAGTGACCTAAAATGCTAACAATAGTAATGATATATAAAATTTCATGTAAATGAATGAAAACAAATCTAAAATTGGTATAAGAATATTAAAAATGGTACAACCTAATAAATCAATTTTTCACTTAGGAAAATATTTTTTAATATATATATTTGAAATATTTGTCATTCAAAAAACAATAAATGTCTAAGTTATGTAATTGTAAACATGGAAAACAAAAGAAAACTAAATTATAATAAAAAATCAATTCTACTGATTCCTTTTCAATATGTGTATTAATAATGAAAAAAATAAAATATAAAATTTTATGAAATAAATATAATTAAACAAGAAATAAACATATGTTAACTATAATATTATGAATGTACTAATGAATTGATTTCCTAAATTCCTATTATCATGATCATTTTTTATGGCACAAACCATGTCTAAAACATACTCCTCATTATTATATGTTAATCAATCCATGGAAGTATGGATCTAAAATAAATCAGTATCTTCATCAAGTTGATCATCACTAATATATTGTTTTTTTCTTGTAAAACAATTGACCACTACATATCAAATTGATCAGGAACAATGAAAATTTTGTTTTTGTCTGTTTCCATTATAAAAGAGTCAGATATGTCATCCAATATATTCATATTAACAAGTATTGTTCCAAATTCATCATGTCTGAAACTGTTGTTTCTGATAAACCATTTTTAGATAAATATGGGAACATTAATTTTAATGTAATAAACCTCCCATATTTAATCAATGACTACATAATATGCACTTGATGAAGAAATTGGGCTTTTCCCACTAGAACTAAAAAAATTCATTTCTTTTTTGAACTCCAATACAAAACTATTCTAAAATTCAATTTTGTTGTCCTATACTTTCATATAAAATGTATAGCCATTAATTTCATACCAAGACCATGTTGTCACATTTAAACATTGAATACCTACTAACAACATTAAGGTCTCTAATGCATCTGATCTACCAAGAATGTAATTTTTAAACCATGGAATTTTTTTTGTTATGATCATTCAAAATCCACTTTTATTTCTTCTTTGGATGACATTTTTTCAACTCATTAATTTGAAATGTTATATGCAGTTTAGCATCATCCATGTCATTCAAGATGTATAATTGTACCTTCTACATATATTCAGCTGAAAATGATTTGAATTTCAATGCTTGAATACCCTTTCCATCTTTATTAACTAATTCATGGTGAGATGGAGACAAACCAATGTGATCCACCTCAGACAAGTATCTCCTACAAGAATCTGAATCCTCCTCAAAAATATACTTTTCCACAATGGAGGTTTCAAGTCGACATGGATTCTTAACATGACCCTTTAATATCTTCATATATAATTCAAAAGGATACATCCAATGTAAATATATAGGTCTAGAATGCTTTATTTATGAAATCATATTAACCATTAAATGAACTATTATATCAGAAAAAAGATGGAGGAAAATAAATTTACAATTGAAAAAATATAGAAATTGTTTCATTTTCCAAATTGTTCAAAGTATCCAAATATATCACCTTATTACAAATTGAGTTGGAAAAATAACACACCTTTAGGATATTCATTCTAACATAGATGGTAAATATTCCACCCAATGAAACTTTTAAAATTTGTTGCATCATGATTTAATAATCATCAGATTTCATACTTGTCAATATCAAATCCTTCAAAGAGACAAAAAAATTACATTTGAATAATAACCCTACAACACATTGAAATCATGAAGACACTGAAAAAATCTAATTTTCTCCCTCTTGAATATTGTATGACAAGTCGGGGGAAGAAATTTTTTTCTTCCATTAGGTGAGGGAGCTAACTCTAGAAATATTCTCATTAAGAGTAAGTTTAATCCTACATTCAACCCATCCTTTATTGTTCATTTGATATCTAAAAATGCTCCTATCAAACCGTCACATATATTATTCTCCACATGAATGACATCAATGTTATGTTTCACATTATTATATCCCTAGTATGGTAGCTCAAACAATATTGACTATTTATTTTAAATATATATATCTTTACCATATTTATGTGCCTTTCCCAAAGATAAATCTTCGTTTTGAACCCTATCAAAATACTCATTAATGGTTAATGGTTTTGGAGTTATATTAATTTATTATGAGCCATTGAATTCCTTTTTTAATCTTCAATAAAAGGGATCCATTAGAAAAAAAACATTCGGTGACCCATGCATACTATTTTACTCCCATGATGAAATTTACAATATGAAGTATGTTGTTCACAAAATGGAAATGCTTTATGCCCCTTAACACTGTATCTTGGAAAATTTCTATATGTTGCGAAGTCATTTATAGTGACCATAATCCATGAATTCAATTGAATATATTACATTTTTTTAATAATCATGCACCCTGTTACCATCCTCCCACAAGAGTTTCAAATCAACAATTAATGGTGATAAGAAAACATCAATATTATTTTCATGTTTCTTTGGTCCAGATATCATTAAACTCAACATCAAATTTTTATGCTTCATACAAAATTCAGAATATATTTTGTAAATTACCAATAAAATATATCATAAACTCTGTGTGATACTAAGGCTTAGATATGAATTCATTCCATCTGTGCACAACCCAAGTCTTGGATTTTTAACTTCATTTATGAATGTGGGATACTTATCATCAATTTTCTTCCATTGCCAACAATATTATAGATGAAAAAATTTTATATCACATATACACTCATCAGCATGACATCTTAACATTTTATCATAATGTGATTTATAAAAATAAATGTTTCAAATGAAGAATTATAGGAAGATACCAAAGTAACTTGGCTGGGATCTTTGTAATATCTACATCATCCTATGATTTTTCTTTCAACTAATATCATGATATACCATATTTATAAAACTCTAACCTAAATCCACATTCCTTCATAAATATCACACAATCATTCGGAATTACATGTAATTTCTTGTATCCCTATCCCATGAGGAATAATATTTTCTTGGCCTTATAATGTTAATCTAGAAGATCGTTGTCATCCGTACTAATGTCCTTCAACAATTTTATGAGCTCTTTAAAACATTTGTCACTCCATCCATGTTTCACCTTTGGGTTAATCAATCTTAACACCAATGATAAAACCATAAAATCCATACAACAAGGATACAATGGGACTTCAGAATCCCCATATAGAAACTAAATTCTTTCTTCTTTCTCAATATCTTCTTCTTTAATATCACAAATCATTTCTTCAATTAAATCAAAGTTAATATCTTACAAAGCATCTTCATCAGTATATCTTATTTTTTTCCCAGTTTCACCATAAAAAATCCAAGGGTGATAACATTGATTAAAATCATGAAAAATAATATAATCTCTTATCTCTCTAATTTGCAACTTCTTTATATTTAAACATTTCAGGAAAGGACAGAAAAACCGGTCATTTTTTGGATCATTTCATTTATAAAATTCCAAAAAAGAATCAACACCTTCCTCGTATTCATCACTCATTCGATGTGTCATAATCCAATATTGATTCATTATTACCAGTAACAAATTACCAAATTATACATCTTGTTATAGTAATAAAATTTTATATTTATACAAAATATGTCATAATTTGAATATAACACAATTTTGAAATATAATACAAATATATGCGTATTTGAAAAAAACATGCAAGGAAATAATTTTAAAAAGAAAATATAGTTAGAAAAGATAATTTTATATTTATATGAAATATGACATAATTTTAAAGTAACATAATTATGAAATATAATAAAACCAATATTTGTGTATTTGAAAATTATAATTATATTTTTTGTTGAGAAATAAGATAGAAAACCACTATGTAAAAATAAAGCACCATCCACTAGTGTCATGTATTTTTAACTCATCAAGGCATGAGTTTTATTACTTAATTTTGTGTCATATTTATCTAAAATATTAACCTAACAGGTGTTAGGATAATATTGAATTAAAATAGGTTCTCTATTTCATGTAATTTTCATGGTCACATTTAGGGGTTTTAATAACCAAACCCCAAATTTCACCATGTCCCACTCACCAAATAATGAATCCATGTATAATAATATAATATGAATCATATTTGGGACATGTTACCCCATATAGATTTCTAATCTATTTATAACTCTCATACCCCAATGTTGTATATCATAGAAAACCCACCACTTATGAATAACATCACATCACATTACATATCACCCATAGATACCCAGGACATATCATCACATCACATATCACATATAATGTATTAGGGTATTGTAAACATGATAGAGACCAACCTAATTCACTCCTCCTACCATACCTGACCCCAACCATAATCCATCTCATCAAATTCCTCTAATAACACATGGTACATCAATCACTCATCACATCAAATGTAGACAATGATATTTTGATAGCTAACCATCATAACCTATGTGTATCACCATCACCTGGAAGTGGGATTGGGGAAGATATAGAAGACATCCATCAACCCCCCTTTAAAATGTTGGAACAAATACCCCCAAAATAATTGTTTTTATAATATGGTTCTCAACATGGGTGAAGCATATATATAAATAAAAAATAATATATATTTTATATACATATTGAGAAACATCACACAAGCCCCATAATAAGATATCACAACTATGGTATTAACCTATCAAAATATACTCCACTTCTGCTAAAAATTATATATATATATAACCCTGAATTTTTTTTAAAAAAAATCCACACATCACTTTTAAGTTTTAAAATCACATTTTCCACTTTTGAGATATCATATTATAAATAAATAAATATTTAATAGAAACCTATAAATTTATTTATTCAATAGTCATTAGCATCCCATCTCATATAATTATCATGAATTTTATTTCATTGTCACTCAGGGAACTATAATAACTAACCACCATTGCAGTCACATTATACAACCACACCACTACAACCATCAAATCCTTGCTATATAACACATCTATTTCCCCAAAACCATCACAATAAATCCACTCCCCATGAACAACGTCATCATAGCCAATCCACAAAACACAAAATTAGAGAAACAAATATCACAACACATACCATATATTTTTACATATTAGGCATTAGAGATTTCATTAAACTCCACATCATTATTTGAGGTCATCATGTTAAAATCCATATATTCCGAGGAAATAAATTTCATTAACCGAATATGCATGGTTAGCCATCTATTTATGGTGGTTTAATAATAATTCACACAATATGGAAGATCAAAACATATTAAAATCCAAAATAATAGAGATAAAAGAAACCATTAAATTCAGTGATACAATAAAAATAGATAAACTCAATATCATACTCTAAATATATATAATATTTTGAAGAATTTTATTTTACAATTCCATTAAAACTAAATTGAATATTTTTTTGATTAATATGGATAAAACTATCATCCAATGAGATAATAAGAGTAACCACGTCCAATAAAGATAACATTAAGAAATTAAACAAGAACTTGCGATATTTTAGAAAATTATATTAAAAAACGTTAATGTAGGGAATCTATGAAAAATAACAATCAAAATTGAGGTATGTAAGGCCTACATGAGTGTTTCGAGTCGATCAGATAGATGTAGTGATAAAAAAATGGTGAATGATGGAAAAATGAGGTTGGAGGCCATTAGTTTGAAGAATCGTTTCCAGGGTTTCCTTGTGGGAGAGAAGATTATCTATCACCTGATTAAAAAATACCACAATGACTCAATACAGAGCTTTATAAAAAATTTAAATAATTTATCACATCAGTTATTTAGTATCTAATGTGATAAATCTAATTTTTATGGTCAGTTATTATATAACTGACATGATAATGAAAGGGCGGTTGCTTTATCACATCAGTTATATAATAACCATCATAACAAAATGTCTTTATCATGTCGGTTTTAAAATAACTGATGTGATAAAGTGAAATAGTAGATTTATCACATCAATTATAAAATAACTGATGTGATAAGTCAAGAAAATGCAGTTCTTACATCAGTTAAAATATAACAAATGTGATAAATCATTTTTATGGCTTTATAAATTTATTATTTATTATCAACGTAACAAATGTTGATGTGTTAAATAGTTTTTGTACTAGTGTTATGATCAAAATTACATAAATCATGATTTGGAGTTGGTAGTTGTGATTTATTCCCAGGAAATATGGATTCATTATCTTTATAGTGAATGGTGTGATAATTATACTATTTATAAAAGCATAAATTATATATTTTCATATAAATATTTGAATATTCTCCAAACAAGATGATAGGAGTTGATTAAATATTATGAAACCTCAATAAAATACCACCCTATGTTAGTGAAGAAGGTGTTTGATTATCTAATTAGGAAATAAAATGCATGTTTTTCTATGATAAGTATTAAAATAGATTCCATATTTATGGATTTTCGAAAGTTATATCATGAAATATTGTGGATAGGGGATAGATAAAATCATCCTCATATTAATGTTTAACTATACATCCATGTGAGTATTAAATAGCTATAGATGGATGATGTGGAATAATATTAGAAGTTTGGATATATTTATAAGTTCAACAATGATTGTGATGGGGTGATATGGTCTAGAACTAACAATGTGTCTAGTAAAAAAATAATTAAATTAACTTTTATTATATGAATCTTATATTTCAACAATTTGTATTCATCCAGGATGTATGAGGATGTATAGAGATCTTGATGTTTGTTTTTGGTGGGATAACATGAGAAATGATTTTACATAGTATGTATCTTTATTCTTGTTATATCAATAAGTTAAGGCAGAGAGACAAGATTCTAATGGGTTCTTATAAACATTACCAATTCATGAATGGGGATGGGTAAACATTACCATCAATTTCATCATTAGAATCCCCAAAGAATATAAAGGGAAAATGATATTTGGGTTGTAGTTAATCACCATACAAAAATAGATAATTTCATTTCCATTAGTAAATATTTCCCACTTGATCATATTTTTATGATATAAATTAAATATGTGGTATGTTTTCATGTAATGAAAAATTCTTTTAAATATTCTTGGTATCTTAGGTTTATCTCAGTGTTTTGGATCTGTCTTCAGAATTATCATGATAATGATTCGAGTTTCAGTACTTCATATTCTCTTCATAAATCAGGTTATTCTGAAATCACCATTCAAAATCTAGGATATATGTATAGAACTTTCTATATTTATTTCAAAGGTAGTTGGGATCAACACCTTACTTTGGTAAAATTTTCATACAAAAATAGTTTTCACATGATCACATAAATGTATCACCATGAATCCATATAGGGAAAGAAGTATTGATCTCCAATTTTTTGGGATGAGGTTAGAGAAGGAAATTTATTGGCACCTGATATAGTTGGGAAAATGGAAACAAATTTACATCTATTCAGCATGAAATCAAGGAATCTCACAGTCAAAAAAAATTATGATGGAAAACATTGATGAGATATATATTTTAATGTTGGTAACAAGTTATTCCTATAAATATATCATTAGAAAAAAGGATTTGATCATTGGTCATAATGGAAGGTTTATCCCTAGATATATTGGTCACTTTGAACTTCTTAGTTTTATCGAGATGGTTTCTCATCGCTTCATGATTCCATTGAATCCATCTCGAGTTCATAATGTGTTCCATATATCTCTATTGAGAAACAATATAACTTGTTCTTAGCATACACTAAACTCATAGGTAATACATCTAGATCATGTTCTAACTTATGAGGTAAAACCATTAGAGATCTTCGATCGAATAGAGAATGTATTGGGAAAACAATACCAATCACCTGGTCAATCCTTTTTAGTGATAGAATAAATTTATGGAAGGTATGTGGGGAGCTAAAGATTTAATGAGGAAGAAGTATCCCTGGTATTGTTTATCATAGTGATGTATTTTCATGTGAAAAATCTTATAAGGGAGGTAGAATAAAACCCCTTGATATTTTATGATATAATTATCTTTAAATAAATTTATTTCATTTTATAGATTTCTTTACATGAAACATTAAGTTTAAATGAATGGTGATATTAGTAAAATATTATTATTTAATATGATAGTCATAACCTAAATTTTTTTTGGATGGTTTGAAAAAGACTTACTTAATTATGAAATGTTATTTTTTACACATATATAAAATTAATTCATTTGTTATAAATTGTTTAGAAATAAAAATAAAATCATTTGAATGTAAATAGTGATTTTTTTCTAAAATAGTTTTTATACACACAATGGGGTTCTATCTTAGTAAATAAGATTAAAATATATTGATAAATGATTTTAATTAAATTAATTGATTATATATTCAATTTATTATTTTAACATTTATTTAATAGTTTGTTCAGGGTAATGAATATTGTTATTCTCAATTTTATGTTTAAAAATGCATTTTCCTAAATATTGTTTTGTTGTGTTTTGTGTACTTATATTAAAATTATTTTATACCAATTATAGAAATATAAAATTTTAAAATGGATTAAATATTTCTAGTTAATTTAGTTAATATTGAATAATAATTTTTTTAATCACGATGAATAGTAAAAAATAATAAAACTTCATTGCCACGATTACAGATAAAATTGTATTACTATAGTGGCTTAACCCAAGAGGTATTGTTTACAATATCACAAAAAAATTTATTTATTTTAATTATTTGATGGAATTTTTATCTTATTCTTATTATATTTTAAAAATTATAATTTTTTGTTTCAAAATACATAATTAAGTCATTATAATATTTTCATCTAGGGAAAAATTTCAAGAGTGTCCTCTCACTCCATTATGAAAGGATACTACTTCACCTCTCTATATCACACTACATGTGTATTATATATTACCAATAATAATCCTAATCTTGTAATAACATCCCTCTCAACATCTTGGGGTTATTTTATTGATTATAATGACATGAATTCATGAATTAAAGTGTAATCGAAAAGAAGTTTCTCGGTAAAGAGGTACAAATCTTAATTGGGTACTTTTAATTTTATTCATTCCTTTTCCTCCTATAAATTTATAGTATCCATTCTAAAATATTGAAATAATTATACTAAAAATACCAAATTATTTTTCTGATCATGTAGTATCACAACCTATCATTTTTAATTGGGTATGGATAATTAATTTTCATTTTGGATTTCAGGTCATGTGTAATTTGAGGACATTTTGTCAACATTTGGTCGAAGTAAGAGACCACCAGCTAGTCGATGAAAACAACTTCTATATGGTATAGGTTAGAAGAATACTTGTACGTATGAGGGTGACCCCATCCATACAATGTACTCCAACCATCTCTTTAATGGATGACTTATAGGTTCAAGTTTGCTACCTGCACTCATCGACCAACCAGCTAGTCCCCACCATCTAGTCGGTGGATACCAAAGGCCCATCAGTAACAACATTGGGTGTACGGTTTGGTATGGGAAATTTTTTCATTTTATACAAAACCATTTTTCAAGAACCTATAATTCTCCACCCATGGAAAATTTTTTATTTCCCTTGATCTAGATACCCATGGTGATGATTTTGGTTCTCCCCCTTCCCATTGGTGGATCCTCGTGCCAGTTGGAACCTTTGATCTCTATTGTGTGTAATCTTGTATGTTGGATCCTTCATAATATATTTTATTAACTTATTATCAATATTTTAGGTACCTTATAAAACATTATTATTTCATATATCATATAATTAGATAATTTACATTGTTTACATTGGATTTAGGTTTTTTAGAATCTCCTCTATTCCTCTCTTAAAACCGATATTGAAGGAAATGAGGTTTTCATAATGATTGAGTTAAGATTATCTATCCTATAGTTTATCCCATGATGATAATTTTTTAATTGTTATCTATTTTTGTCATTAATTTATCGAATTTAATTATTCATATTCAGTAGAAGTGGAATGTTTTTTCAAAATATGTTTTCTTCAAAAATAGTATTTTATGCAGATTATTAGTATGATAAAATTCCTGAATGATGTCATTAAAATAAAAACGGTTTTTAAAACATAAAATTAGGGTTTAATAACTATAGAAAATGTTTTAAGAAAATATGTTCAAGAAAAATAAATTTCCTTACTTAAGAAAATGGTTTGGAAATGTGAAATTGGTTTCTTGAATGCAATGAATATGAATAGCACATTCGGAAGTACATGGGGTTTATTGAAAAATCCACATACGAAATATCTATTTGAGTAATATATCACTATAGGATTTTGATTGAGGTATCCTTTATAGTGAACCAAGTTGTTCAAGATTTAGGATTAACTTATGTTGTGTAGTTCCTCATTGTTTATCTTAGTTGTGTACTCCCTTGTGTCTTGGATTTTTCTATACTTAATTGTTTATAAATTATGTGTATGGTCATTTTATATTCGTATTTTTCAACTTGATATGGATATCTATTATTGAAACATTTTTATTCATCTAATTATACCTCATAGATATATGTTATGTCATATTTATTCATTTAAATGAATATGGATTGCTATTAAAAAGAAAACCAAAGGATGATTTTATATTGTAAAATTATTTTTTCTATAAATGTTTTTCAGATGTTTTACAAATAATAAGTAATGGATTCATGTGGATAGTAATTGTATTGATTTTTAGTGCTATCCTACTAATATTTAGTTCTGTCACTCTGCTTTTTTTACATTGGGAATTGTTTTCCATGGTCTTACAGGATACAGACAAAGTGAAGAGTTTCATGTAGAGGATTGATCACCTGGATCATGATGTATTAAAATTTTTTGTGATGTTGGTGACATATGATCATGAGGACAAGGAACCATGGATTTTTATGGGTCCATGGTTATTTTCTATCAATTTTTTCATTGGACATTTTAATATTTTTTGGGTTCTTTCTTTTCATGTAAGGGTTATATTTGACATATGATGTTTCTTGGATATCAAATGTAATACTCTGATTTTCTCTATATTATCATATGTCTATTAAGGATGAAATAATTCCAATTTTTATTTCTATGATACCCTAGTTTTTTGTAACTATCCCTTGATGATCAGGAAGACACTTCAATCCTTATTGTAGGCTAATTCACATGATATTATCAATTCAACCGGTTAGTCCATTACAAATTGGTATCAAAGGTTCACGATATCGTTGAAGCATTTTCTCATTCTTATGTATCACCCTCTTATGTCTTGAGGTTATATATATATATATAAGGATGTACTATCAAAACTATAGCTATTTTGGGGAAGTGTGCATGGACTACTCACTTTGATAACAAACCTCAAGTTATCATTGGAAGTCTCGGGTTGCCTAGAATCCTTATTTATATCTTTTTCCTTTTAGGATTTAGTTCTCTAAATTTGGATTATAATAATGGAATTTAATTCTGTTAAAAAATTCAATACATTTTATATATATTATTTCTCCTTCAATAAGAACATCACCAAATGAGTATGGGGAATTTGGGGAGTGATACCCATACACAAATCCTCTAATTGATTTGGTTTTAGTAGAAAATATAATCTAAATGATCTAGTCAATGTGAAAAATTATCAATATTGAACTAAAATATATGGTGGACCATTATAAATAATTCATTAATTAGAATCCACATATATTTCATTGTGATATGGGACCATGGGAATGAAAATAATATATCAACATGACTAGGAATAATTTCTACTTCTTGAAAAATATATAAGACTCTAAGGATGGTTTGAAAATTTATATGATTTAATGGATGGTAATGAAATGGTGAGAATCTATTGTGAAATCCAAGTAACATAAAGATATTACCCGGACCACATTCAATAAATCCAACAATCTATAGTTCTACCCTAATACACTGAGAGTGGAGAATGAATTCGTATTTATTACATTTCAATTAGGATATCATTTGGTCATGGAGTATGATGCTTGGTTTTTTTTGTTATTAAACCTATCACTAGAGCTATTCTCTGATGACTATCTCCAGGATTAGAGGTTTATAATGGGATTCATGGGGGATATTTAGTCTATGATGATTCTTATGTTCCTACCTACCATCACTTATGTTGTAGAAAGTTATGTTATGGATGAGGTGGATATAATTCGGAATACATGAATCTTTGGAGATGTAGTGATGACAAGAGGTTTCCAGAGATGTATTTCTAACCGAAAAAGGAAGTGGGTGACTAATAATGAGGAAGTGGTAGGGGTGTACAATAGATGTCTATAAAGATTCATGTTTTATGTTACCATTATGGGAGAAAATGGCACATCAAACATGATTTTATGGTAGTACATAGGATATGTAACACATGTGTAAAATCATTTCATCAATAGTGTTTTGATGAGAATGATTCCTAGGTAATTATAGAAAATTATACCTTTTCCAAGGGATCATAGATTAGATTAGATTCCATAAAAGGTGTTGTATCACAACCTCATGCAAAGGGTGATGCTTAGGATGTGAATAAAGGGTGGGATGAGGCTGGAAATTTCTATATAGATGAGTGTGCACCAAATGAGTTAAAGGCAAGATAGAAAACCATGAGAGGTATGGGTTTAATTTAACATTATATTGTTATGTTATTTCATACTAGTGATAAGCATTACATTATCTCATCTAATTTTATCAATGTGTTGGGATTAAAATCAGATATTATACTCCTTAAGGTGACTCATTCCACTCTTTTAGGAAATACTTCAGTGAATAGTTTTAAATTACCCAACTTGTGAGTGGTGAGTGATGCCCAAGAAGCCATATAATGATTTTTTACTTTATATTAACTTATATTATTTCATTATCGGCACGAATTGAAAGATAATCTATAGATATCATATTGATTGTTATCATCATCAGGTCCAATTCCTCTATTATAATGCAATCCCTCATGTCTTTTAGGGTGGGTGGAATCCTTGGTCGGGGAGAGTAGGTAATGTTTCCACAAGTGATGAGATGATCTCAGGCTATTTTTCATATATTTTTCTTAATATTATTGATATACTTCTTATTTTCCATCTTTTTTTTGTGGTGAGTGAGTATCCCAATTTTTTTTAAAATTATTTGTCAAGTATTCCACCCCATTGCAAAGTTGGGCTCTCTATATACATACATCGGAGGATAAGGTCCATTTCATTAGTTTTATTCTTTATAAAACCCACTAAATTGAAATAATTAAAATTTTAACCTCAATCCCTCAAGGATATGGGATTTATTAGTCCTAGTGTTTTACCTTAGGCATCACTAGTGATTTTACGAAGAAGTAAGATAAGATTATCCGACCTTATAATGATTTATAGAAACTAAAACATGTGACATTTAAGAAAAAATATACATTTTCTAGTATTTATGATATTATTTATATGATCAAGGGGTTCTGGTGTCTTTTAAAGATTGACCTATGATAGTGGTAACATCATATAAGGGTCAAACATGAAAATATTTATAATACAATATTCAGGAGTATCTTTGGGAATTATGTGTATTTGGTCATGTTTTTTAGCCTTAGGAACACACTTGTAGTTTTTATATCTTTAATAAGTCAAACATTCCATCAGTTCTTATGTTCTTTCATACTTTTGTTTGTGTAAGATATCCTTATTTATTCTTGATCAGAGTCGGATCATGTATTTTATTTGGATATCACTCTTAGTATCTTGAAATAACACCATTTATTTGGGAATATTTCAAATTTTTTGTTCTAGATTAAATAGTTTAAATTCTTAAGATATATAATTTTTAAGAAAATAATATAAGTGGATCAAGGGATGATTCAGGAAATGATGTCTTAGGAGAAGCCAAAAAAATTGTTTTAGATTTAGAGTTTCTTGAGATTTCCTGGTTATAAAATGAGAATTTTTTGAGTTACCTAGGATTTCTTTTCTTATGATAGAGTTAACACGTTTGGTTTAAAAATTCTCTTAGAGTGCACAATGTGAGTGATCATTTGTATCATTGAAATTCAAATTGAATTTAGCTCCAGTTTTGATTCATCATAAGCTAGTATTGGGATATGATATCTATAATGATGACTCAATTATGGGTTAGGGTAATGTTAGGATTCATAGAAGTCAGAGGGTATTTTATGGATCTTATCAATAACAACCTCATGAGAAGAAATACCTCATTCATTATATTGAGTTTTTGAAAATGCACTATTCTCTTAAACCTAGTGCCTCTACCACCTCAGCTATAAATTTATAGTGAATTCAGACCACAAGAGTTAAAAAATCTATCTTCACTAAGGGGGTCAAAATTGCGAAAAAAACATAGGGTGGGGTACCTTAAAAAAATTTATTTTGATAATTCATTAACCCTTAAAAAGGAAACATAGTTGTAGACACTTTCAGTGGAACATTTCATACTCATTCAGTAATGGAATCAGAAGAAGACTAATGCTTGATAGGAATTTTTTTTGAGTTGTTATTGGATGAATAAAAATATGTAAAATGAGTATTCCTAGCTTTTTATTTTTATTTATCATCTCCATATGATCATATATAACTTCTGTAGGCTAGGGAAGCAAGGTGTTATTGATTTAGCTTGAATTATTATGTTGGATAACAAAGGTGAGTGGTCTTGGTTTCCCAATATAGTGTTACATTTCTAAGGAAGGATGGTTGTTTAGATGACTCTGGGATGTGAATTAATGGATGATGGAAAATAATTTAATTATTATTAAAAACCTATAGCTTAAATGATGTATCATGATCTGAGACATCATTATTGGTGTCTGGGAATGAGATTATCAATTACATATTTTGTGTTTCAGTGCCTTACATTTCATAGTGTCATGAACGTGCCTGGGCTTCCATCGAACCCAACAACTGACCTACTCCATTACATGTCCTGAAGGGGATTCTAGATCCCGATGGGCTTGTATTTATATCATGGACATCATTTAACTCCATTGTAAATTGTTTCTACCATGAGAATAATATCTAACATTAATAAAATATTCGCATACATCATTACTGATTCACAAAAAAAACTACATGAATGAGTTACATATTTTACAATTAAAAATGGGGTCCAAAATAAACAAAAAGTGGAATGGTATCAACTAGATAAAAATGACCTACTCATGGTACATGTGTCAACATTCACTATAACACCGCTAAAAATGCCTTCCCAAGGGCCAGTTAACAAGGTTTTCTGCCACCACATCCAACTAAATAATTTCCTTTACCTAGATCAGAAAAAAAAATTCAACATACACCCATGGGTATATATAGGGTGTGATATCAATTACCCAGCAGGATACCACTCAAATTTTTGATGCAAAGACATTATATGATAAATAAAAAAGATTAATTTGAGAGGGATAAGCAACGAAAAATAATAATATGAAATGTTTAGAAGCGAGAGGGAAGTAGTTTAGTTTATAAAAAAATATATTAAGCATTGTGGATAATGAAATATGTATAAACAAAAAATAATTAAACCATAGAATAAGTAACATGAGTAATCCATATGTTTCTAGGGTTATTGGGGAACAAGAATCATAAAACTCTCATTGATAAAACATGGATACGATGGACTATATCCTACTCGTGCGAATCAAATTTTAGCATCAATGTTTTATTAGGGTTATTACATAATCCTTCTAGGTAGGGAGGGTCATACCTAGTGCATTTTTCTAGTATAACCACAAAGATACTAATTATTTTCAAGTGTTTTTTCATTTTTTAAGCAGTAAATAATCCATCCATCATAAAGAAAACCAGCACTAACCAAATCACATCAATTCCAAGGGGGTATCAATATTTTAAAACCTTATACATTGAATCATTTTATAAAAAACTCATTTTTATACACAACACAATTTAAAATTAATTTAGGAAAATAATACAAGAACATTTAAATCATCAAACAATGGATAAGCAAGGAACCTTTTACCATTCATGGAAATCACCCAAATCTAGTTGGAAATTTCAAGCTGAATCAATAAGAAATCATATGGAAGGAATAAAACAAAAAAAACATTGGTATTTATCCTAAATAAATTCTATTGAACCCATTATAGTTTAACATAACCGCTAGAGAAGAGAGAAACCAATAATAAAGTGTGGTGACGTAATGAAAAAGGAATAGGAGAAAGAAGTATAGACTTACATTTTCATGGGAGAATCATGCCAAAATATACAAAAACATTAATATAAGAAGGATTATAAGAGGATGGGTTATGTACATAGGTTTACATAGGCTGAATTTCGTGAAATGGAACGGTTAGATGTTTAAAATTTGGGAAGGTTGAATTAAAATTTCAAATTTTAAAAGAAAATGGAAGGCCACACAGTCTTCTAGACCATCTCCCAATTATGTGGCACATCTGTCCAATAGGATTGGTATACCTCACTATATACTACGTGGGGTTTCATAACAATTTTCCTAGTTGTGTAGCTTGGAAGTGCCACTATCTGAATTTCATAGTTTTCAATGAAATAGTAAATATTTTTTTTTCTAACCATGAACGAACCATGAACCACCTTCTATCCACTAAGGAACTAATATCTTCTTGTAAATTTTCTATGAAATATATAAAAAAATTAAGACCAAAAATAAAATAAAAATGCCCACCAAGATCACAATGACTATTTAAATTCTCCCCACCATAAAAAAATTATTCCTTTATAAAGTCAGATTGTAGTATGAAATTAGAATAAATTAGGATATTTCTCCTACACCTAAGATTTTTGTTCTCATATCTTTTCCCATCATTTTCATGATACCAAATCACCCAAAATAATGGAATAAATTTTCCCTAAAACACTTTTTTTTAGGATCCTAGAATTTTCACTAGTTTCTTGGTCAAGGATAAATTTGGATCTAGCACCATCTCTTCTTAATTCAACATATCATATGAATCCAGATTATATTAATTCAATTTCATGTTTTGGAACACACCGTTAATTGACATCAACAGGGAATAAAAATCCAAGAATTATTCCACCTTAATAATTATTTCAATAATCTTGAAAGGTCTAACATAGGTTGGCATAATCATCCGCTGATTACTAACATGAAGGTGAACTAGGTGAGGTTTCACCATTAGAAAACACTTGGTCACCCTCTAAGAAGTCCAATTCTCTCTTTAATTTATCCATATAGGACCTATGATAATTTTGTGTTTTCAAAAACAAAGATCTAATGACCTGAAATTTATAAGATGTCACCTTTACAAGGCTCAGCCCTAAAATAGGTGATTGTCATAGCCCACTATAAAGTGCTTCGAAGGGGTCCATTATGATTGAGTATTAGTAACAATTATTATAGGACAATTCCACCAAAAAAATATGGTTATCCCTTGAATCTATGAATTCCACCATGCATGCACTATTCATGTACTCAAAAATATGATTTTATCATTCCATATATAAGGACCCATCCTTGAAACATTACATAGTCTTGAATTAAATTAATAATTCTCATTGAGGATCTTTTCAGGTTTAGAGTTTTATATAATTGGAACATAACTATTACATCTCAAAAGATTACCAAGTAGACACTTCTACTCAGTTTCCATTTTTTCATAAAATATAAACTCGTAAAAAGAAATATGTCAAGTTCCATGTTTTAGAAAACATGTATTTCCTTGATCCCATCCTTGACCCTATTCATCTTTAAGTCCTGTGGGAAACATTTCAAAAACATGGGATGAGAAAAAAAAAGCTCAGTAAGGGATATAAAAATACGGAATGAAAACATTAGTCCATGTATTGATAAGAATCAATGAAATCATAATTTAATCATAAAACATAAGCACTTTGAAATACCTTATGAAATCATAAGATTTATGAATAACTCATACAAATCATAAGACATAATGGTAACTTGAGGCATTCATAACATTCTAAAGTAGTGAGTACCCTCATAGTTATGTTTCGAATACCCATCGCAGTGTATTCCCAAAATCTCTTCAGATAAACCTTAGAATTTAACTCCATCATGTTAACCAATTCATTAGAGATCTATCTCGGGCTCACCTACCCTTAGTTTATCACAGAACCACTTTTCTTCATAAAAAATTCCCATGAACCATAACATTATCATATTACATAAAACATGGATAAAGGTAACATAACATTTACACATTTCAGTCACAAGATATCAATACAACACATTGATATAATCAAAACATTATCAGAACAATTTTCATTAACAAAATAAAAGAAAAGTAAAACATGTCATTTATTTTTTTCATTTAAAAAGGTTATGGCTCGTAGAAGAAGCTGAAACTCAAAAGAATTGTCACGGTAGTAGAGAAGTCATTGTCACCGCATACATAAGACAAAAACATTACTTTTTTAGTTAGTAAAAAGATTCATGTAAAAAGATTTATTTTGAATGAAATTAAAAGTCAAAATTGTTTTATACACCATATAAAATAAATTCATGTAGAAATAAAAATATTCCTCAATGAATGGTGATTGATACGAAGTCCCTCACAAAGATGGTATCCATAGATTAAGGATAAATCAATTGCATAATTATGTGTGACAAATATAAATACACTAAATATAATTTGATATTAAGTGTAAAACAATCATATGTCATCAACACATATTCATATCATGACATAATCAATAATTAGTGGTTTAACCCAAAGAATTGAAATTGGGTTAAGAAGTTCCCTTACAGAAATTCGACAGCCTAACGGTGTCACTTTAAAATTCATAAAATGAGTTGATGAGAGATAAAAATGGAATATCATCACTTGGACATAAAATTTACTGAAATAATGATATATAATAACATATCCCCACATAATAAGATATTAATTAAAAGACCTAACAGAAAAAAGTCCTTTAAAAATAGGCGGGTGAAATGATCCCTTACCGATTTGGAAAACATTCGAAACGTACAACCCATGAAAGAAGGGTTATAAAATGAAGATGTAAATATCCATAAATTAATTTATATTACAAAAATAATACAATCATGGGAATTATATACACCAGAGAAATGGAAATAGTGGCAAATGTTGCATGAATCTCACGTGAATAAAAAGTGTAATAAAAACCTCTTATGTCGTTGTAATCAATCGAGTCTTATGAACAAAAGATAATAAACACCAAATGAATCTCACAATACCATGAATATAAATATAATCATGATAATATATATGATATGGTAGTACAAAATACACCACATGCAACAAATAAGTGGTGAACAATGGATATCTTAGGGAATTAAAAGAGAGATATGAAATCCCTTACCTCAAGTCCGACTTGTCTTGTTCGTTTCTTTATATTCTTGAATAATAAACGTAGGTCAATTTATAATTTCTTATGTAATTACTTTAATGTTTATTACCCAATTCATATCACATATTATCATGTTATAATAATTATTTAATTATGTGAGTTCATGTCATAAGTTTTGTTGATGTTCGGTACTCGAGTAAAAAATGAACTTGTTTGAAGAGAATTTTCCATGTAGACATAAGTACATCATCTCCAAAATGGTGTTAATGATTTAAATATCATATATAACTTGTATATATGTATCTAATAATATTCCAAAATGGTTGGAGATAAGAAATGAAATGTACCATTCATGGAGACGGTAGGCTGTACCTACGCATGAACGCTACATTCATCCTTTGTCATATTAATGGAATTTAAAACTAAATGAGACATAGATATATTATAATTACAGTATAATATATATTTTATATAGGTAAAATATTTTCATTAATTACATTATTTATAAATTCCATGTTTTTTTATGAATGAGTCACATCACTTGAGGGGGTGGTTGTCCACACTTCCTCATATGAAATTATCGCAGTTGCACCACATGAAAAGCATAAAGGTATATTTTAAATATAAAATACAGAAACATTGAGAGGACATAAATATAATATATATCATATATAAATATAGTTCCATCATAATGTCCACCATGAGAGGTGTTAAAATAATATTGAACAATCATCGTTTCGTGAGGCTGTAATTCACCACCCACAGAAACAGTATGTTCTTTAACCATTAGACGGAGGTGTGTGTAAGTGTAGGTAGAATACATATCATAACAACATCATATTATATTGAGGATACTATTCTTATTATGGAATCAAATAATAAGAATATATTGGTGAGTGAAGAAGGAAAATAAAAGAAAGAAACTCGAGAGAAGACATTACCTCTAAATCAGGTATCTCTTTTTTGATTTGAGCCAAAGGCTTCCGTGGAAAGACTTATGACCAATGTGAGGATAATATGAGTAATATAGGGATGTGTAGATATAATATGATCAGATTTTGTATGAGAAATGTTCTTGAGAGGTGTGGGTAAGGTGGTAGAGGTGGGGACCTTTTATAAGAGGGAGGAGGGTCACTTTTGGAAAGTTTTTAAATGTTACTTTATTATAAAGTGATTTTCAGTTTTTAAAGGTCCCAAAATGGTATATTTTGAGGATACAGTGATAAGGGTTCGAAATAAAACCATCCAATAGGTTTTATACATGTTTATGTCTTATAATTTACCTTATCTTTTCATTTTATTTAAATTGTTCATTAATGAGGTAATCACTCCATCATCATGGTGTAAGAAATAAATATATTTATTTAATGTATAAAAATTATAAAAAAATACCAAGATGTAGGAAATAGTTTTATATTTCCAATTAATATTAATAGTCTAAGATAAAAAATTTTAAACAAAATTAAAATTGATTTTATTAGGATATACAAACTTTTGTTGTATTTTTCTTCTTTTTTAAAAATAATGTCATAAATGTCAAAATCACACCCATGTGACTCCATGGGCCCTAAAATTTGGTATAATTATTACCATGGTCGGACATGACTCAAAAAATCAGATTTTGACACATGTTTGTGTCAATTTATATTATTATGATCTTATTTTATTACCCTTAACTACCTGATTACTAATTAATCATGATAATTAAAGATAATTGTCATCGTTACTATTCATAATGTCCAAAAACAAAAGAGTCCTAATTAAATAATTTGTACCTTCTGATTCCAAATATGGAATCCATTTTACCAAATTTAAAACACAAGAATTTCCGTAATTAATTTAAAAATAATTCCTGTTTTCAAAACCAAAGACTGGTTTTTAAGATTTAAAATCTATCAAAAGATTGAATTGTTTTTTACATCCAATTTGAAAGTGAAATTACATCCAGTGACCAAAATTGTATTAAAAGAAAAAAAATTAAATTACCCCTTAAAACTAATTAAAATGACAATCTAACTATATAAATAAATTGGATGAAAAGGCAGTTTTGAATTAAAATGCTGTATTTTTCATTATTCATTAAAAAATAAACATTATCAGAAAAATACCAAACATTCACCCTAAGATATATTTGATATTCCAAATTAAAAAATGATTTCAATTTTACCAAATTAAAAACATATAAGTTTCATTAATAAACTATATAGTTAATTCTCGCTGTCAAAACAAATTGTGTGATTTTATGAAACAATATCTATCAAAAGATTGACACTTGTTTATGTCCATTTTCAAAATGAAATTAATTTTAATGACCACCATTGGATTAAATGGTAAAAATAAATTCTAATTAAACTTTAAAGCCAATTAAAAAGATAATCTAACCATGGAAATAAATTATATTAGAACGAGGTTTTGAATTAAAATACCACATTTTTCACTATTCATTAAAAAATGAACTTTATCGGAAAAATACCAAAAATTTAAACAAAGTAAATTTTGATATCTTGAATCTAAAGAATGATTTTTTTTCAAATATAACATATAAATGTGAAAAAAATTAGATTTAAAAAGGGTTTTCCATCAAAATGCGGTTAATCGACCTTTTAAATAATATTAGAATATTTTTGCTAAAAAAATTGGATTCATTCACATTTTAAGCCTCTATCATTTATTGGGTAATTGTTAAAATATTTAAAAAACATATATATTCATTTGGTAGTAAGTTATATTCATTCCCACCATTAAAACGGCTAGGCGTTTACTACCATTTAAAATAATTTTATTATATTATTAGTGTGCAACCTAAGATTTCAACGAAACTCGTTGTTGTGTATTGGGTCCGCCATCGAACATAGAATCCCATTTAAATTAATATTAATATTTTATTCACAAATATTAATAAATATGAAAATTTCATATTCTTTATTTACCTAGGATGTTACATCCTTCCCCCCTTTTGGGAATTGCATCCTTGCAATTTTAAAATTGGGCTCAGAAACTTCATTGAAAGTCCCACATCGGAAAAAGAGTCAGTAAAACAATAACTTTAAAAGAAATAAATAGAAGTTCAAAGGTCTCCCGAGTTAACCCATACTAGGATTCCTTGTAGGAAATCATGGATATATAAGAGGAAAAAAGGGTCACGTTCCCATGGAGAGTGATAGAAAATCCGTCTATGAGAAATTTAACCACCAAAAAATTACAAACTTGTAATGCATTAAACAGTATTTGATTCCCCAGTAGGAAATGTTAACAGACAAATTTTTTGTTTTAATTTTATTTTAATTGAGGAATTTATTTATGATCTTAACTAAAACATAGGGAAACATACTAACTTTTCATGTAGACTTTCATCTTTTACTATAATTCTACAACAAAATCATATATTCTCCAAATGATGAGTATTTAGGATGACTTGTTCACATTAAGAGCGCTATAATAAATTTCTTGAGAATCAATTAACCCACAACAGATGAACTATATATTTCCCATGTCTTTAAACCTTATATAAAACCCAAATTTTTAGTAGAAGATCAGAAAACCCCCAAAAGGACAATCCTTTATAAAAAGAAATATTACTCTTAATCTCCAAAATTCCAAAAAAAGAACCCAAGGTTCAAGAAAGACCATTAAATAAACAGCTATCCATGAAATTCATTAATGTAATTTAAACTAAGATTGAAACCCAAATCTCTAATGGATTTAATCACATAGTCTTCCAAGGTAAATCTTAACATTTATCTCCAACTAACATCAGTTACTCACAAAGTCTCATACTGAAATATAATTAACATAATCACATATTCTCAATGATAGGTTAATCATTTTCATAAATAAACCAATTCATCATATGTCCTCAATAAAATCATAGATTCTTCCAAACTAAAATTTCAACCATTATCCAACAATTGAAATCCCATAGTATTCTATCTACTTTAGGGATATAGTGTTTCCTCAAAAGAGAGAGAACATCTTTCACAACAACCATTATCACTTAATCACCAAATCATTTTCTTATACTAATTTTATCTATTTGATAAAACATAAATTACCAAAATAAAATTATTCTTGTTCCATAAAACCATTTTACTAAAATAATAAGTCATACAAACCAGAGACTTCAAGTAGGCCAGTGGTAGGTGATGCACCCTTGTCGCCCTTCGGTTGTGGGTTCGATTTCGGTGGACTTACCATATGCGACGGGTTGTCACCCATTATACGGGTTTTAATTTTTATAAAACTCAAAAATAACCGTAACATGTTTTAACCTCAATGGTTTCCTTTAACCTCTCATTTTCATCCAAATTCATTATGATCTCAACATCTAAATTCTTGAAGTCTTATTTCACCACCATAATATAATATAAAATGATCACCAAAATAAAGAACATCATACCTTGATCATGGTGTCTATTTGGTTCCATCTTTATCTTGTTCACGTAGGTAGAAGGTACATGCATTGCAACAATGATTTACAGATCCTTCAAAATCATTTTCTTCCCCCATCCAAATACACCTTGTACAACATGGGTCCTATGGGTGTTCACAAAAAAACAGTTTTGGAAAATAATCATGTATGACATATAATTTCAAAACATCTGATAAATAATGATTTTTATAAAATAGTTGGACCAAATTTGAGTTGAAACTTTCAATTAATGGTTCTTTTAAAATACTATAGGTATGTTCTAAGAGACTATTTTGTAAAAGAAAATATAAATAGGTTTCTCTAGGGTGTCCTTCTTTAGAACCTTTTTAAAATCAAAATATGCTTCAAAATCTTGTGATAATTTAACATATTAGAAAAGGCCTTGATAATATTTACCTTTCTTGGAAATATGAGAATATTGTGAAAATGGGATTTGTCTAAATACAACCCATGATCCATGATGATAGTGAGGTATAGTGGAGGTGTTTGATATCTCAAACAACTGCTTACAAGTGAGTTGTATCCTTGAAAAGGTTTCACAATCATCTGAACATGAATTTGAAATAATTATTGCAAGCATGTCCTCATGAATAGATAGCAATGTCGTTTTATATACTCCTCCTTCCATTTGCAACTGACTTTACATGATATTAAAAGTTATAAAACAAGGATTTAACTGAAATAATATATATAGGGGCTAACCACGTGTCTAACGAAAACTCTTAATCCCTAAAGTTGTCTAAACCGACCTTTGATAAAAACTATAAGGACCCATCCTTAAAACATTATATAGTCTTGAATTAAATGAATAATTCTCATTGAGGATCCTTTCTAGTTTAGAGTTTTAGAGAATTAAAACATAACTATTACATCTCAAAAAATTAAAAAGTAGACTCTTCTACTTAGTTTCCATTTTTTTCATAAAATAAAAACTCTTAAAAATAAAGATTTCTACTTCCATGTTTTAGACAAATTGTCTTTCCTTGATCCCATCCTTAACCCTATTCATCTTTAAGTCATGTGGGAAACGATTTAAAATCTTGGTATGAGCATACAAATCTCAGTGAGGGATATAAAAATACGGAAAGAAAACATTAGTCCATGTATAGATAAGAATCAATGAAATCATACATTACTCATAAAACATAATCACTTTAACATACCTCATGACATCCTATGATTTATGAATAACTCACTGAAAACATAAGACATAATATTAACTTGTGGCATTCATAACATTCTTACGTAGGGAGTAACCCTCATGGTTACGTTTAGAATACCCATCGCAGTATATTACCTAAACCTCTTTGGAGAAACCTTAGTATTTAACTCCTTCACATTACCCAATGCATTGGAGAGCTATCTCGGGCTCACCCACCCTTAGTTTTTCATGGAACCACATGAATTCATAAATAATTCTTAAGAACCATAACATAATCGTATCATATAAATCATGCATAAAGGAGACATAACATTTCCACATTTCAGTCACAAGAAATCAATAAAACACATTGATATAATCAAAACATTATCAGAACCATATTTAATACCAAAATAAAAGAAAATTAAAACATGGTATTTATTTTTTTCATTTTAAAAAGTTATGTCTTGTAGAGGAAGATGAAACTCAAATAATGGTCAGAGCGGTGGAGAAGTCATTGTCGCCACATACGTAAAACAAACACATTCCTTTTGTCATTTAGTAAAACTATTCATGTAAAAATAATTCTTTTTAATGAAATTATAAGTCAAAAGGGTTTTATACACCGTATAAAATAAAGTCATGTAGAAATAAAAATATTCCTCAATGAAAGGAGTTTGAGACAAAGTGCGTTACAAAGACGTTGTCCTTAGATTAAGAATAAATCAATTACATAATTATCTATCCAAAATATAAATACACTCAATATAAGTGGATATTAAGTGTAAAACAATCATATTTCATCCACACATATTCAAAGCATGATGTAATCATTAAGTAGATGTTTAAACCAAAGAATTGAAATTGGGTTAACAAGTTCCCTTACAGAAATTCGACAACCTAACGACGTCACTTTAAAATTCATAAAATTAGTTTATGAGTGATAAAAATGGTATCTCATAACTTGGACATACAATTTAAAGCAATAAGGATATATAAGAACATATCCCAACATAAGAAGATGTAAATTAAAATACCTAACAAAAAGAAGTCTATTAAAAAGAGGAGGTTGAAAGGTTCCCTTACCGATTTTGGTAACTTTCGAAACGTACACCCCATGAAAGAAGGTTCATACAATGAATATTTAAATACCCATAAATTAAATTATATTACACAAATAATAAAATCATTGGCAGTACATACACCACACAAAAGGAAATAGTGGCTAATGTAGCATGAATCTCACGAGATTAAAAAGTGAGATAAAAACTCCTTACCTCATTGTAATCAATCGAGTCGTATGTCAAAAAGATAACAAACACCAAATGAATCACATAATACCATTAATATGAATATAATAATGATAATATATATGAAATTTCAGTATACAATACACCACATGCAACAAATAAGTGGCGAACAATGGAAATCTCATGAAATTTAAAGTGAGATAAGAAATATCTTACCTCAAGTCCAACTTGTCTTGTCCGTTTCTTTATATTCCTAAATAATAAACCTTGGTCAATTTATAATTTCTTAAGGACATAGTTTAAAGTTTATTATTCAACTAATATCACATATTATCATGTCATAATAATTATTTAATTATTTGATTTCATATCGAATGTTTTTGTCGATGTTCGGTACATGAGTCAAAAATGAACCTGTTTAAAGGGAATTGTCCATGTTGTTATAAGTAAATAATCTATGGAATGGTTTTCATGATTTAAATATCATATATATTCATTATATATGTATTTAATAATATTCAATAATGTTTGGAGATAAGAAATGAAATGTACTGTTAATGGAGACGGTAGGCCGTACGTATGCATGAATGCTACTTTCATTTTTTGTCATATTAATGGACTTTAAAACTAAATGAGAAATATATATAATATAATTACAGTATAATATATATGTTATATATGTAACAAAAGTTAATTAATTACATTATTTATAAATTCCATGTTTTTCATGAACGAGTCACATCACTTGAGCGGCGGTTGTCCACACTTCCTCATATGAAATTATCGCATTTGCACCACATGCAAAGCATAAAGGTATGTTTTAAATATAAAATACAGAAGCATAGAGAGGACATAAATATAATATATATCATGAATAAATATAGTTCCATCATAATTTCCACCATGAGAGGTGTTAAAATAAGATTGAACAATCATCGTTTCGTGAGGTAGTAATTCTCCTCCCACATAAACAATATGTTCTTTAACCGTTAGATGAAGGTGTGTGTAAGTGTAGGTAGAATACTTATCATAACAAAATCCTTGTACATTGAGGATACTGGTTTTATTATAAATTCAAATAATAAGAATATAGTGGTGAGTGAAGAAGGAAAATAAAAGAAAGAAACTCGAGAGAAGACATTACCTGAAAATTGGGTAACTCTTTTTAATTTGAGCCAAAGGCTTCCTTGAAAAGACTTCTGCCCAAAGTGAGGCTTCTAGGGGTAATAGAGGGATGTGGAGAGATAATATGATCATAGTTTTGACGATCCAAGGGCTTGATATGTGTGGGTAAGGCGGTATATGTGGGGGCCTTTTATAAGAGTTAGGAGGGTCACTTCTGAAAAGTCTTTAAATGTTACTTTATTATAAAGTGATTTTCGGATTTTAAGGTTCAACAATGATATATTATTAGGATAAGGTGATAAGGGTTCGAAATCCACCCATCCAATAGGTTTTAGACAAGTTTATGTTTTATATTTTACCTTATCTTTTCATTTTATTTAAATCGTTCATTAATGAGGTAATCACTTCATCATCATGGAGTCAAAAATAAATTTGTTTATTTAATGTATAAAAATTATAAAAAAAATACCAAGATGTTTTAAATTATTTTATCTTTCCAATAAATATTTATAGTTTAATAGTTCATTTATATGAACAAAATTAAAATTGTTTTACTTAGGATATACAAACCATTATTTTATTTCTCTTCTTTTTTAAAAATAATGTCATAAATGTCACTATCACACCCATGTGACTACATGGGCCCTCAAGTTTGGTATAAATCATTCCATGGTATCCCATGACTCAAAAAAGATGATTTCAACACATTTTGGGATCATTTTATATTATTATGATATTATTTTATTACCCTTAACTACCCGATTCCTAATTAATCACGATAATTAAAGATAATTGTCTCCATTACTTTTCATAATGTCCAAAAATAGGAGTCTTAATTACATAATTTGGAAATTATGATTCCAAATATGGAATCCATTTTACCAAATTCCAAACACAAAGAATTTCTGTAATTAATTTAAAAATAATTCCCATTGTCAAAACCAAAGACGGGTTTTTAAGACGTAAAATATATCAAAAGATTTATTTTTTTACAAACAATTTGAGAGTGAAATTAAATCCAATGACCAAAATTGTATTAAAATTTTAAAACATAATTAAATTACACCTTAAAACCAATTAAAATTACAATCTATCTATATAAATAAATTTTATGAAAAGGCAGTTTTGAATTAAAATGTTGTATCCTTTCACTATTCATTAAAAAAGGAACATTATCATAAAAATACCAAAAATTCACCCTAAGATATATTTGACATTCCAAATTAAAAAATGATGCCTATTTTACCAAATTAAAAACAAAAAAGTTTCATTAATAAATTATATAGTTAATTCCTACTGTCAAAACAAATAGCGTGTTTTTAAAAAACAATATCTATCAAAAGATTGGCACTTGTTTATGTCCATTTTCAAAGTAAAATTAATTATAATGACCACCATTGGATTAAATAGTAAAATTATATTCTAATTAAACTTTAAAAATAATTAAAAATATAATCTAACAATTGAAATAAATTATATTAAAAGGAGGCTTTGAATTAAAATACAAAACCATTTTGCACTATTCATTAAAAATGATCTTTATCGGAAAAATACCAAAAATTTACAAAAAGAAAATTTTGATGTCTTTATCTAAAGGAGGATTTTATTTTGTCAAATATAACATATAAAAGTGACGAAAAGTATATTTAAAAAGGGTTTTCCATCAAAAGGCGGTTAATCGACCTTTTAAAGCATACTAGAATATTTATGCTAAAAAAATTGGATTCATTCGCATTTTAAGCCTCTATCATTTATTGGGTAATTGTTAAAATATTTAACAAACATATATAATCCTTTTTTAGTTAGTTCTATTCATTCCATCCATTACAATGGGTAGTAATTTACTTCCATTTAATATAATATTATTATATTATTAGTATGGAACATAAGATTTCAAAGAAACTCATTATTGCGTATTGGGTATGTCGTCGAACATAGAATACCCTTTAAAGTAATATTAATATTTTATTCAAAATTTTTAATAAATATGAAAATGTCATATTCTTTATTTAGCTGGGATGTTACACTATATGACCATCTGTTTGAGGATGATATGTCGTGCTGAGCATGACCTATGATCCCATAGCATTTTTAAGGCCTTCACAAAATAAAGAGTTAAAACATTCGTCCTGATTCGAAACAATAAATTGTGGCACACCATTCTGAACTCACAATTTTTTATACATTAAACCAACCAAATTATTCCACCTAAGTTGAATCCTTGATCAGTATGAAATGGTTATTTTAGGTTTAATGATTAGTATCCGCCCATTTGTACTTTCTTCCATGGAGTGTATGAGGAAACCAAAATATGTGGTTCATGGAAACCACATCCCACTTTCCTATAGGAATGGGATGTGGAGAAAGTTGAACTATGGGCATATGGTTCCTGGACATAACTTACTAACATGGATAACATCTAAATACATGAATGACTATATCACGTATCGTATCGATCTTCATAAACTAGTGATTCAAGTCATAAAACATCATAGTGGTTCTAGGATTATTATTCCATTAATACTGGTGGATATCCTATTTCACAAAAATCCATAAAGACAACATCACCATAAAACGACCCTTAAAGTAGAGAATTATTTTAGAGGACATTGAAAACTTATCATGCATAACACCACCGTTTAGAAGCTACATTGATTAATAAAATATCTCATCCTTGGGATGTTCTTCTAGAATGTTTTTTAGAAAACGATGGTGTCGACTGAATTCTAGCCAAGAATATACCACAACTTTTCTCCTTGGCTTCTAGATTCATCAGAAAAAATTACCATCAGATTCCAGTCATCACTAGACTCTTTGAAGTCTTGGGTATAAATTTTCTAAATTAAGGAATTATATACCACGTTCTATTTTCATGCGATATAGATAATATAAAATTTGATCCCCTAATGTTACTCGCCCCTTTGGTTTTTCTATACATTCAAATAATTTTGGGATAAAATTTAGGCCAAGATTTTTTGGTTTGAGTAGACCGATAATTTCTCCCCAAAAAGTTAGAGATACCAAAATTTCAGTACATGCATCATCATATATAGTTTGAGGTCCTTTTTGGGGTAAATATTTTCATTGTATTTTGATTTATAATGATCCACACACCACTACATAGTCACCCTCTATCACCACACATCCCATACACATACTTGAAGAGTCACAATAAACCACATTCCCCATTCTAGCCTCATGTAATATCAAGACAGGTGTAGTGGTTAACCACTTCTTGAGATCCAAAAATGATGTTTGACAATATTAAATCTAGATAAATTTCACCCATTTTTGGTGATGGAATTAATGAGAGAATAAAGTTGGAAAAAATATATAATAGAAAACCTATAATATCATGCCATGCCTAAAAAGATTTTGATCTCAATAAAATTATTTAGTTGTTACCATGACATCACTAACAAAATTTTCTCTAGATCAACTAAAACCCTACACTCCATGATTATATAGTCGAGATAGTTTACTTCCATGATCCAAAAACATCACTTGGAGTGATTGGAATAAATATGGTGATCCTAATGTGTTCCTAAAACAATCCTCAGATGTGTACCAGGCTCCTACTCTATCCCATAGTACTCTGGGATTCCATCCAAAAACACCACAATAATAGAGTCACGGTATTAAAGAAACACCATGTTCATAAGGGCCTTAAGAACACTATGGTGTTTTTTTAACCCGAATGGCATAACCAAATACTCAGAATTCCCATACATATATAAAAAATATATATTGGGAATGTCAAATTCTATCACCATATCCCGATGATAACCAGAGCATTGTTTAATCATATAAAACCACATTGATCCCTTTGTCTAATAAAAGTGGTCATAGATATGTGTTAATGGTAATTTATTCATGATGGTGAGCATATTTGGAATCTAGTAATTGATATACAGCTGTAGAGATCCATCATCCTTACTTTCAAAAATAACATGCTCAATCCAAAATGAGATTATTGGTAAAATGAATCCTTTGTATTTTATAAATTCCATATATATCTTAAATCCCCTGAACTTGATCGGGGCCATACGATATGAGGGAATACATATCATTTGTGTTCCTAGTTTCAACTTGATAGTGAACTCTGCATCCCATTCTAATGGTAAACCTATTAAGTCTTCTGAAAATACATCTAGAAAGTCATTAACTATATTAGGAAACCCATTTTCAACACCTTCCTGATTATCATTCAGTATTATATAAAATATCATTCATATAGGGTTGCTTAACTCTCAAAGTGGACATCCAGCTTGTCCTAACCGTGGATCCCATTAACCTTGAAAAATTTAATTTATTCCATCCTGGTACATAAACATCCCCCAAAAATGATATTTTTCGGTATGTTTATTAAATAACATAATCTAATTCATTCCCATGATCACATCAAAGGTTTCCATTTCTAGGATAATGAAACTCCATTCTAGCTATACTATGGATAGGGTGATAGCACACGATGGACATCTGAATCCTCATTACCTCTACCTACCATGATTTGTAACCAAATCCATATAATATGGAATAATATCAATTTTAATTTTAAAGGAGTCGACAAGGAAAGTAACTATGAAGGAATTATAAGCACCTACATCAAATAATGAAACTATTATGGATGATGGGATAATGATAGTACCTCATACTATTGCGGGTCCTGTATCTAACTCCACTAGTGTCTATTCCATAGAATGAAGGTGGTTTATATATACTAATACCTATATTTTACTACTGGATTATGGATATTTGTTAAGTTGAATTTTTCTATAGGAAGATTCATCCAAAACACTACACCCTCCAGATCGTGAACCCATAGCTATGGATGCACCAGACTATGTTTATCAGTTATATATATGTTTTAGAGCTTGTACCACCCTGATATAGAGTAACAATCTTATAGAATATTTTTAAGTAACCAATAAATCCACAATGATGGAATATTTTAGGTGGAATTGGAAATGTAGACCACACATTCCCAAACCTCCCATGCTAATGGAACATGATAGATCACCCACCTGAAGCTACTCAAAAAGGCATTAGGGATGTTTGACTAGATCTTCCATCTCTCTTATTTCCTAGATAATCAAGCTTTCTATTTTTTATATGTTCCATTACTACCCTAGATCATAGTTTAAATTGTTTCAAAAAAAGAAAATTTACAATCTCAGTCAATCTCCACCATCAGAGTTCGATTAACCACCTCAACATTCCTCTTCAACCCAAAAAATAATACCTAGGATCAAATATTCATCCAAAATATCATTTAAAACTATGGGGACATCATTAATTTATTTGAAAAAATTCCTTGAGATAAAAATCGACAAATTTATCAAAATGGTTGGTATATTACAACATTGATCATTCTCCCTGATGGAGGTCCATAAACACTCAGGTCTTAGAAAGGAAAAAGTATCAAGGTAGTACATATCATTAAAAGAATCCCCAAAAATCATACATACCATATATAAATATTTTACTACCTAAACCAGCTATCCCCACCATCAATGACTAGGAAATTCCAGCAAAAACAAGGCACACTTCACTTTGATGGGTTCAAGAGTCTTAGGGAACCAAATGATCATCTCGATTTCTTTGATCCAATATTTCACATCCTAGGGGTCTATGCTTCCCTTCAAGGTAGTTGTTTTATATATTAGGATCTCCAAATCCTTATAATTATCCAACATATGGTTGGTTCCTTAGCCTGATAAGGACTAGAGCCTCCTCCCTGATCAAGACATCAAATATCCTAATCTACTTCCTCAACTTGTTTATGATCAACTGGTGATGGATTTCTCTCTATGGCCTCATCTTATGTATTCATGGGTGGAATCAAAGGATGAATGATACTACACAAGTCATAAAATATATTACAAAACATCAATACACCATTCCACAAAAAAACCAAATAATAACATAATTTAAACACTTCCCAAGTATCATAATTAAAATAAACACAATCACAGTATTCAATTTAAACCACTCTACCTTTCCTCGGTGTCCATGTCCTACCTAAACCCAATACCAAGGTTGTTTATGAGGTTTGATGACTAAAATAACCACTCACAATCATATCCTTAAGACCCAGTTATCCTATATCCTATTTATATGGACTTCCCAAATAAGATGACCTAAATTAAGGGAAACCCCTTATGTAATACCATTTTTTTCATAAATTTTCCCAGGATTCCATTTGTCATGTCATCCGATCCAATATATGACATGAACTACATGGTGATCCAAATCCCCATTGGCTGGAAGATAGTTTCTATGAATCATGTAACTCCTTTGCGAATGGTTTTTATAATGAAAAATAATATCCAACATTAATATGATATTCAAATACATTAAGACAAATTAAAAACATTAGAAGAAAAATTATACCACTTCAAGATTTATTAGAGAATTTAATGTTAACAATTAGAGGAGGAAATATCAAAAAATGTGAGGGGATAAAATAAATGAACAAAACCTCATCATGGAATGTGGGTTGATTCTATCCATCTCACCAACAACAATGCTTTCCTAATCGTCTATTAACAAGGTTAACCAACTCCACCTCTAATAAAATCCTTTCCTTTAACCGGATCTAAAAAAATAAGGTCAAAATGCACTTGAAGTTGTTTATGGGGTGTGAGATCAGTTTCCTAGTAGTATGCCACCCAAAGGTTCCATTCATGGACATTATATGATAAATAAAAATTTTTACCTTTCTAGGGAAAACAACTTAAACTGAAGACATACATTTTTTAGAAGGGAGAGGGAAACAATTTATTTTATAAAAAATGTTTTTATGAATTGTAGAAAATTTAAAATGAATGAATAAAATAATACAAGTAAAATGATAGTGTAAGAACTGTGTGTAATCACTAAGAATATATGTTTAGTGGGGCCTATGATTATTTTAATCATGGTGATCGATCCGAGATGAAAAGTTCTGTCTACTTCTCTAGAAAAAAAATACCAACATCAATTATATTTTAGTATTGTATCATAATCCTAATAGGTGGGGAATTTAATGCCTATCATACATCTCATATTTTATAATATAGATACCTATGATTTATATTATATTTTCTCTAATTAAACCACTAATCTCCCATCCTTCATAAACCAAACCATCACATACAAAATCACATAAATTTCAAGGGGATTCCACTATTTTAAAATCATACACACACCCTTGTTCTGGAAAACACAAAATTTCACTTACATAACCAAATTTAGAATGCATTTAAAAATATACTGGCACATTTAGATCATAAAGTAATGGTTAAAAATATAGTAACCAATAATTCCTTAAAATTACCCAAATCCAGTTTCAAATATAAAGAGAATCACTGGGATACACTATGGGATAAATATAAAACCAAAAAAAATATTTACCAAAATTAATGTTATTGAACCCACTTTAGGTTAATATAAACATTGAAGAACATATAAGTAATGAAAAAATGAGGTAAGACTCATAATAGCGATGATGGGAAAGGTGGAGGAACTTACCAGTGATTTCACTAAGGAATCAATACCCAATCTACTAAAAAATAAATATATTATTTAGTGGAGAAATATGGTTCATGAACCCAGGGCTACATAGGGTTGAGTGGAATTAAATTTAAGGTTATAGAGTTATAATCTTGGAGGGGTAGATTTCGAATTTTAAAATTTTAGAGACTCTGGAATGCATCAGGGTCAGGTTGCATGGTCTGTCTAACCATATACCAATCATGTTAAAACTATGCTCAAGAGGAGGGAAAGGCTACATAGTTTTCTTGTAGGGTCACATAGCAACATTATTATCCCTACATCTTGGATTGTTTTACTATTTGGGTCATAATATTTTCATTGCGTTGGTTCATGGTTTCTCTTAACCAAGCGCTAACCATGCACCACTTTCTATCAACCCAAAAAAAATATTTATTTTGAAATTCTCAAGAAATTATTGAACACATGTATGAAAAAAAAAATGAACTTCAAAGAACACCATGGATGTGACGTAGATGATTAAGATAGAACATCATAGGCTTGTGGGTTTGTTGCAACCCTTACTCATTCAAGTATGGAATTGGATGTGATATACATTCTCATTGGTACTGTATTAATATAGAATTATTGAAGTAGGGATTAGATATGTGTGATTATTGATCAACACAATAAATTAGTGCATTTCATACCTATGATTATATCGATATAGGTGGATGATCTTAGGAACTTGTATGTGCATGAGATTTTTAGACTTCATGGTGTGACATCAGATATCATTTTCTATAGAAAAAATAACTTAAATTATTAGTTTCTTGAGGCAATTTTAGGTAGTAATGGGTTCTTATTTAAATTTGAGCATATAATTTTATCCACAAATGAATGGATTTTTTGATTTATCCATCTATTTTCTTGAATCCTTTCTTTTGGAACGTTCACTTCATTGGTGGATCTTGATAGAAACATATTCCCTTAGTAGAATTTCAATAAAAATAGTTTTTAAGATTTTAATAGGTTTTAACCCTTTATATAATTTAACTGGCGTCCTTGAAAATTTCATTTTTTTAGAAGAGGTTGGAGAGTGTCAAAAATATTTCACGCTTACTTATTTTTATATAAAATGCATTTTTTTCGTAAATTAATTAATCAATCATGCTAATAATAGGTTATTTTTTTGATATATGATAGGATATAGTAAGTTTTTTAAATCAATAATATGGGATCTATGTTTTCCTTTTTATAAGACTTTCTATGATGGGGTTGACCATGGGATGTTTACAAGGATCAGAATAGAGGAATCTAGTAGAAAATGAGTGAAATATGTAGAAAATACCATTCACATCATGAATGGACACTTCACAACATGAAAAATAATAGAAATACATATTATCAATAAATTACATGAAACAAAATCCCCCAGATGAGGATCCTGAAAAGTCATAATGTGACAATATATGTCATGTCATCAATGTTACTAGAGAGAACAAGAAACAGACAATTTTGACATAATTAAACATCAAACATTTTTTTGAAGCCCGAAACACCAAAATTATTGACTTAAATTATTTTTTTGATATATTTATGGATGAATTATATTCATATTGATCATGATTGATTTTTATAAATTCAATTTTTATAGGATATAATGATCATTTGGGGGATGAGGGGAAGTGATGGATTAAGATACCCTACTATTGGTTTTATTTTCATTTTCTTTTCTTCCTTAATTTATTAATTATAAGTATGCCTTAATTCTCAAAAATCATTTCATTTACCCACTATATGGAGGGGTAAAATATTTTAGTGATCAGTTAATTGGTGTCTGGACTAAACTATAATGATTTAGTTTTTCTTCTTAATTTCACAAACACTTTAATTCCTTTTCAATGTAGTTTTAATTATGTATTTGTTGTTTTTAATAGTGAATATTATTGTATATGTTTTAGATTATATTAACAATTATTTCTTTTTTCAATGATATAATATCTCCCTCCACCTATTTCTAGTATTTATATGATGGAATTGGTTAGGTTTATGTGGTAAATTCCTCAATTATTTTCAGTTTTTGTGATGTTTTGTATTGAAATCAAGTTAATTTGGGAACAATAATTCTTAATAAGTGATTTAAATAATTAATAAAAATATCCCGCATAATTCTTCCATATATAAAAAATAATTTAGACCAATATAGTAATTCAATTTAGAATATTCTAACCATCACTATCTGGCCAAGGGGGAGAGAGGAAGCTTTCATGGAATCTCTCTTTTTCTTTCCTAGTAAAAAAAGATTTGTAAAAATGGGAATGTATGACTGAATTTAAATTGGTATATCCAGGCCCTAACTAATAACCATTTTCATTAATTGTTTCAAATAAAAAATTTCAATTTCTATCAAAATTATTAAATTCTCCAACATCAAATGACCTTTTAATATATTACCTATGTTAACATATATAGTATAAATAACGGAAAATATTATTGTACAAGATGCAAAATAAGCCATGCATCATACATGGAACCATTTCCGAGGAAAAAATACCTCAAAACATTTAAACATTGAATAAATCCAACAAGAAATGACCTTTTAATAGATTTTGATCCATAAATTGAAAGAATTATAAAAAAATAAGGAATCAAAACATAAATATCAACTTTGAGGAAATAACCCTTACATATTCGAGTGACACTCTCAATGTTCATGTTAAATATGATGAACGATCATGAATTTCCAACCAAACCCTCAGATATATATGTGTACCAAAATTTTAAAATAAAAAAACTGTCAAATCATTGTACCTTATTTTAAAAATGATTTTGATTTATATATTAATATTATTAAAGTATTATAAAGATTCATGGTCCTATAGGAGAAGAAACAAATTGACATATCTATAATTTACCAATGACATATCAAGCTTCAATCCTAGAGAAGTATCTAAAGACCATGTCATTTAGAGGTAATTTCACTTTTCTCTTGAGTGAGATATACATAAATGGTTGTAAAACCTATAACTAGTAGAACTCATTGATTGGGAAGATATAAATAGGATTTTTATATAAAGAATATTTCCCACCTCAAGAACCATGGTAATCAGAAAATTCATATACTTCATCTACTAATCAACTGGAGAAACTCCCTATGAGTAAAAGGATAGGTTCAAAAACATTTGTGATAGTTTCTTATATTAAACTATAGAAGAACATCACTTCATTGTGTTTTTATAAAATTTATTCATGAAAATAACTAAAACCTACTCAAAACCTCATATATATGATCCTTAATATATGAATCTATAGAATATTAAATGTATTTATTAAATTTATTCTCATAAATTACAGAAATATAGACCATGATCTATGGGAACAAGAGGGATCCATGAGGTAAAAATATCGAATTCATCATCATTATTTGAAACCAAAATTGATGAAATATCCAGTTTAGTGTCAAAATTTCTATAAAGAATGTGAGTGAACAATAGGCCCCTCCTTAGGAATATAGTTTATGAACTTCCCTTAATCATTATATTGAAAAGTGTTCCAAAGTAAAAGGGATATAATGTTTAGTGAAAACATTTCAAGAAAAAAAATCTAGTAAAATAAATCATTAAATGATAAACCTAAAACCCTACTTAGATATGGAAACCAAAAAAAATTAAACATGATATTTCAATCCAAACCAGTTCCCATCTCATTCCCTATACCAATAGCAATACCAGAACCCTTTATATTTCCAATAACCATATGAATATATGTATTAGTAGTAAGTCTGTCAACCACATCCTTTCCAAAAAAAATCTTTTGTAATACCTCAGATAATGAACCAAAATCCAAATAGTAACTAGGAGTAGATATTTAAAAGATGAAAAACATAGTAAAATATATTTCAAGTATGTTTTGAAGTCTCATTAACATGTTGTCCAAAAATCAAAGAGAATATCCTGATCAAAGATTTCAGAATCAAAATAAACTATAAGACTAATAATAAAAAGGATTGAAAAAGACATTAAGACACCCAGACCAAATAAAATTCATTTAAAATCTAAAAAAATTAAGGTTGAGATTTATTATATGAATTTTGAAAATCAACCCAATCAACCAAGAGGAGGGTACAAGAAGAAATAAGAAATAACAGTAAGTTTTAGGAATGAATGACTATATAAAACATTGAAAATGAAATAATGGTAATGTATAGAAATTTCCCCATAATTCCTTTCTCAGTTTACTCAGTCAAATAATATGTAAGAGGATAAAATTCAACGATAAATTAAAGACATCTTTTAAAATGATGAAATCAAAATCCTGGTCCAAGAGTTCATCTAGAAAATCCCCATCAATGAAAATTTTCTCAAGGAAAAATGCACAAAAATGTGTATACTTAAGGAAAATAAAAGTATAGAATTATGAATACACATCTCATACCATATGACCCCACTAATACCATAAAAATATAATTATTTTTGGACATTCTCTATTCCCTACACTATCGGTTCTTTAAAATTTTCTATGGTATTACATGATCATGTCACCTCTATAAATGTAATGATTAATTTTCTGTTTTCATATTTTTAAATAGAAAAAATTAATCCCACAAGATTTGTGGTCTAATTGGAGAACAAATCTACAGTTTTCCTAGAAGAAGTTTTGGAATACGTTTTTTTAGTAGTGAATGGACTAATTTTCCTAGCCACCTTCTATGTACTAAACCTGGTAGATGATATAATCTCATCATATTGACCCATTATTTTGGGGAGAACATTATTTAATATTGATAAATTGATAATCAATGTGCATGGAGGGACTATTTCTATGTATCTTGGAGAGAGCATGGCTCAATTCAACATTCTTGACTCTTTGAACCACCCTTTATGTAACCAACCACTCTTTGAAATTTCCAATGAATATGGTAATGAACCTATTAAAGATTCTGATTTGATCCATGAATTATTATATTTGGAATATTAGTTTTCAATTGAAAATACTATCAAACAAGTTATTTATAAAAAATATAAAAAATCTAACTTCATGTTTAAAGAAGGTATGAAATTTGAATTCATTGATAGTTTATTTGAAGAGTATTGAATGATTTATTATACATGGTTGATTTAGGATTTATCTGTTTTGAACATAAATTAAATATCTACTATTGAAAAGTATGATGAAGAAATAAATAAAAATTAGATGATGATATCAATAATTACATGCTTAAGAAGATGAACATGAAAATATTATCACAAATCTCATAAAGGAAATGGTTGTGAACGATGAATAACTAAATGAGACACAATCTATATATATTCCAATAAAACATGAGTTGAAAAATTCTTTATAATACTTCACAAATGATTTAAGGGTTTTTAGATAATCCTCTTGGGCTAATAAAAAAATTACACGAGGAAGGTAAATTTGTGCTAATTCAATTTCAAAATAGACTTGATTTATTTAATCATGTAAATATGAAATCCAAAACTAAACATATGTGGGGTAAGAAAAACTACTGGTAGTCTTATATATCAAGGTAAATGAAAAAATATGAAAAGTAAGTTCTTTCCCCTTAAGAAATCTATGTTTTGGTATTCAATAGGACTGAAACAACACAAATTAAGATAGATTGGGACCGAAATCCAAAGAACATGGTTTGATGGATTTTTTGAGTTATATGGTAAACATGATACAAATTGTATTCTATATAGTTTAAAATATCTTTACTAGGAAAAATTGAGATAACTAAGGGGATTTTTGGTTGGAAACTGGTAAAAATCTAAGTCAAACATGTGAATAGATATGCAATATAGTTACATACAAAAAATAATATTATGAATGAATATTTTGAAAAATGCAGTTCAGAAGGTCATAATGTTGATGTATTAATGATGATGTTGGATGTATATGTTCTTTATTTTGTGAAAATGAAGTGGTTATAAAATAAACCCTATGGTAAATCATGTAACGATTCTGATATGGTAGAGAATATAAAAAAGTGCCTAGTTGTTTGGTAAAATCAATTAAATGTAGCAGAACAATTAGATGAAGATAAAAACGTACCAAATGAAAGAAAATAATGTGGATTTTGAATCTTGGGTGAAATATTTCAAGAATTTATCTATAATTTTAATCTTGATGATCTATAAGAATAAAATGTAAAAATATATTCCAAAAAAATATTGAGAAGGAAAATCAATCACAATAAATGGGAACAGGCTGAAAAAGTACCCTAGGACCCAACCTCGAGAACCAATGGTGGATATTACACCCCTTCACCATGTTTATCAATGATGATCCATAAAGTTTTACCTTACTGAACATTTTATTTCATGTGATAAACCATATTTAATCAACTTAACAAAATAATCAACTTGAATTCATTGTGGGCACTGAATCAATTATGTATGGGGGATAATATTATAGTTTATACAATTAATGATGGATTTATAAAAATAAAAAATAAAAAAATATTTTCAATCCAAAGTTGTTAACAGAATGAAATATTGTGAGGGAAACTGACTTTTAAAAAAATACTTTAGGACACCCTTCCCCTAATCCCTATTTAATCATAAAAGAATAGTCATGAACTATCAATTGTTTTATTATTATTTTATATCCATAGAATAATTAATAATAGATAAATTAAAGATAATATAAAATTCTCAAACTATGAAAATGAAATTCACAACATGAAAGTCGAATTCATGTTATAAAATACTAAAAAACGGAAGTTATACAATTAGGTTCTATGGAACCCAAATTTAATTATCCTTAAAGGTTTATTATTTGTTTCCATTCCTTGTTTTATTTTCCCCCAATAATTTTAAACATGTTTTTTATATTTAAATGAAATAAAATAGTTCTTCACAATGAACTCTTGTTCAATTATATCGATATAAGAGACATAATTTATTTATGATAATCATTATTCTGGGTTTTTAATTTCACTGTTTTTATGATTAGATAAGTAAAATGGGAATTGAATGAGTATATTTAAAAATGAGGGGATATATTTCAAAAACCATGAATTTTAAAAATGGCATTATTTTTATAGATGAAATTCTTCTTAAACTGGGCATGTTTTGAGTGTCTAAAATTGATATTTATTGATTTATTATTTTTAAGAATTTCCATGAGTAATTATCCTAATATTATCTTATTATTTATGAAAACATTTATAAACTGATATTTCTCATTCTTTCTATTGATTATTTCATTACATAAAATTTTACATTTTCTTTTAGAAACATATTGGAATATTATAAAAGTTATGAATGTATAGAATTACCTTTAATATGATTGAGACATTTTATTATTTATCCCTTTATCATTGTACACACATTGACATTGAATAGTACTTTTTCTCATTGAATACAAGATTGGAATTATTTGGGGATATGCATTTTCGGCCAATTATAACTACTTTTACCCTGTTACTATAACACCCCAAGCTTCCACGGTACGTTTCCCTTTGAATAATGTAATAACTTGCATTGTACGCAGCGTCGATATCTAAACACACCGCGACCAATCAAACTAACCGTTATGAATAGTACTACCCACATTTTGAAATTTTATAAATTTTTTCTTTCAAAATGTACTTCATTTTTGGATTCGGAATATCAAATTTAGCATAGGGTGAATTTTTGGTATTTTTCTATAAACATTCAAATTTGGATGAATAGTGAAAAACACTGAGGTATAGTTTAAAACTGAATTTTTATTTAAATAATTATTTATTTCATTTAAATTTATTTTAGGTCAAAATAGATACAAAATACCTATATAGGTTTAATTTAATTCATTGGAGTCAGATTATAATATTTTTAGATATATAAAAATTTTATTGAACTTTTTAATCGTCTTTTACCCACCTCCTAGGAGCATTTTCAAATTTGAATAAAACAAAATTTTACTGCTTCTGTGAATTTAATTTCAAAAATCCAAGAGACACAATTGATATTAGTAAGTAAAATGTGGTTCAATAAGATAAAAATAATTTTCAGTGAATAGTAACTTTTGACTTTTATTTACCACGATTAAAAGTAAAATAGGGTAATTAAGGGTAAACATGATATTATTATTACCCTAACACATGTAATAATTCTATTTAATAAGTTTAATTGAAAAAAACCTTAGGGATAAAATATGATCCTTTAGGTCCACTTCCATTAGATTAGGACATTTATTTTTATTTAATTCAAAGAAGAGTTAAAAGTGTTAAATTCAAAGCTTAATAACTAAACAATTTTTAAAATAGGGTTATACATAAGATAAATTCGATTATAAATATTCGTTATAAATATAAAAATATTTCCTACATAATGGTATTTTATTTATATTTTTTAGAATTTAAATAATTTAATTTCTTTATGACACAATGATGATGCAGTAATTACCTAATTAATGTAATATTAAAATATTTGATATTATAAATATCCAAATAAATGTAATTTGAGACTTTTTAGGAAATACACTAATTTTCTAGGTTAATATGATATATTAGAGTTGGTTATATGAATTCTCTTTGATGTAATAATGTTGTTATTAGTTTCGCAAAAAACAAAATACCAAATAGTGTCAAAATTAACATAAAAGAGTTTTTAAAACAAATATTATATTATTAATTGATATTTTATTCCTAAAAATATATAGTTCGTCCAAAATACTTATATAATGATATTTGTATCATTAATGAACCACATGGGGTTCTCTTGGATGTATATAGTATGTCTATTAACCAAATAATATAAAAATACAAAGAGACACGTTAAATGTCAAACTATTTAACTAAGAGTTAAATATAAAAGATAAGGTTAATATTTTGACCCAAACCTATCTAAAACCTATTGGTTGAGTGGTTTGCAACCAATAATCACCTTTTCCTTTAAATAATTTATTTTAAAGCCATTAGAAACCAAAAAATGATTTTATTATAAAATAATCTTTCTAGATTTTCCTAAGGTGCCCTTCACCCCTCTTATGAAAGGGCACTCTCTCTTCTCTCTAATTCACTGCTTCAAAGCCATTTGTATCAGACAAAACCAACCCAAATACCCTCTCAATATTCCTCCCTTCATCCTAGAGGCCTTACATTATTCAGAAATCCATCAAAATAATTCCTTTTGATCAAATCAAAAGGAAAAACCCGAAGAAGAGGTAAATATTTCATCGCCTCTTTCAAGTTCCTTTCTTCTTCCACACCCAATTTATTTTTTGTGTCCATTATAAAATAATAACTCCAGTATATTCTATATAAATTTATGTTATTATAAATATGGTATAACCATATTCATTATTCTATCCATCCTTTTAATGACATGTCACCATACATGCGTACGTATGGATTACCGTCTCCATGTCGTGGTGTAATTGTTATTCAATACATTATTTTTTGGATGGGTACAATAATGATATTTAATTGATGTAAATACTAAATATAAAATGATAATGATTCTTTATATATGATATTCCATTTAATTATATATTATTTTAATATCAATAGAATGATATGGTCGCTCGTGCATACGTACGGGTTACCGTCTCCACCAACGCGATGAGATTCATTCCCCATCGTATCCATTCAAGACAAATTTTTATTAGATGACTAAAAATAATGTTTAAAGACATAATATTATTCTTAATATGAATAAGATACATCCTATCCATAAAAAAATTACTTGCGTAACAAATCATATAAAGGAAAACGAATCAGTTTACACCTGAAATGACGATAATACTAAGATATTATTAACAAAGAAATGTTAGAAGATCATATATGATATCATATTAGTGTATATTATTTCTTTAAAATTTAAAAATAACTATTTCACCATTATACATGAGTTTAACCTCACCTCAACCAATGAAAAGTACAATGTAAGGTATTTTGTCTCACTTTTATTCCTGTGAGATTCATATTATATTTTCCACTGCTACCTTTTATTTGGTGTATGTACTACCCATGATTTTATTTTTTATGTAATATACATTAATTTATTGGTATTTACATCATCATTGTATTATCATTCTTTCATGGGGTGTATGTCTCATAAGTTACCAAATCGGTAAGTGTTAATATCACAATCTCTTCATTATCTGAGGTTATTTATATGTAATTATCTATTGAGACCTCTTTTTCATCCACATCCATGTTTCTTAAAAATTTATTTCAAAACATTCATACTATTTTATAGAATATGGTTTAAAGTCATTTATACCCCTGTTTGACTTTTATTAGATGTTTATAAAGGAATCTTTTTGTCTTTTTCCAAACAAGGTACTTTATGACCTTTTCGAAGAAATTAAGGTAAGAATGTTCTTTTTAACTAATACGGCGGGTGTACCTATTTTCCACCATTATAACATCTTCAAAGCTTCCCTTACAATATTATAATAATATTTTCAAAAATAAATTTTATTTTATATAATTATGTGACTTTTAAATAATTTCAAAATAGAAAAAGATATTTATCTAAAAAGGGTTTGATTTCATCTATGTAAACATCCTTTGATGGATTTTAAGTTTGTTTGAAGTTGATTTATTATGATTCAAACCTTCCATATTTTATTGAAGGTTTTGTGATATGTTTTACTATGGATGTGCTATTTTTATACCATTCATGGTTTTTGGATAAAGTATTTACATTTCGATTGTAGTTTTAATACGAATGTTTATGTTATGTTTCATGTTTTCATATAAGGAATGCATTGGACTTAGTAAGTGATGGGTGGATCCCTCTATAGCTCCTATGTGCATAGGTAGGTCTCATGAGACAAACAAGTTTCTTCACACAAGGCCTTGACAAAGTCTTATTTGTAGTCTTGGCATAAGTCCTTGACTATGTGGTTATGTAGTCTGGCATTATGCATTCCATCATTATAAAATTGGCTATTGATATTGTATGTGATTATTCAACTAGTAGAATATCCATTTGAATAAGTAAATGGAATTATTTGATTTTTATATTTTCCAAATTATTCTGAAGTTAAAGTTTAAAAGGCTTTTGTTTTCGTTTTATACATTGACTTAAATGTTTATACTTATTTATGAATGTTTCCACCATATTATTATCCTTACTGAGCATCTAAGCTCACCCCTTTCTATGTTTTATTTTTCCCAAGATGAAAAGAAGTATATTTTGATTGAACTACAGGGATATTAGATGGGATCTCAGTGTTGTCTATGGAAAAAATGTTGTTGTAGTTTCCCATTTTATGATGTAATGTAAACCTTATAAATGTATCTAGTACATACAAGGCTACTAAACTAATCGGTCTTTCAGGACATGATATTTTTTGATTATGATAATGATACGTAATAATGCATTGACTCTAAGCTTCTGGGGTGGGGGTGTTATAGTTGGTATCAGAGGAAGTTTAGTACTAACCTTGGAAACTAGATTTAGATAAACTCTAATTAGAGAACATAACCCTAAGATAACCACTGAGGATTAGTATATAAGAACTTCCTAAAATTTTGGTATTGTAGATATTTTTTATGTTTTTCAACCAATACATCTCTATATGGATATGAGTAGGTAGAGGCGGCTCTGGAACAGATGTACCTAGGGTTAAAATCCAAAAAAACAACTTTGAACTGGACTCGAATGGGAAATGGTGCACAATAACAGTCCTTGCTACACTCTTGGTTACGACACTCCTGAGTAATATGCATAGGATAATTTACATTTTCTTTACAAACTGATATGAAGTATTTTAATATAAGATGAGAATAAATGACCTTGGTTAATCGTAAGCTGTTTCAAATTAAAAATATGGTGTCATGATATTCTCTAAATTATTTTATGACTATTGTTACTCACACAATGCTTTCTGGTTTTAGTCAATGGCTGGATTCCAAGTAAGTCATAGTAACATCGAGCATGATGTAGAAGGTGGGAATGGTGGTGTAAATGAGCAACAAAATTTAATTTTTATAGGAAAAAAAGATATCATGTTCATGCCAAATCATTTTTTAAAAAATATGATCAACAACATATATATTAACTAACTCCTGGAATAAATAAAGAAGAGAAAGGTGATGAATGATAAGTGCTCCAGTAGTTGAGACCATGGAGAAAAGAATCCTCAATTTCCATCATGCAGGAAATATGGATGGAGACATCAAGGAAGGTTTCTTAATGGAACAAGGAAATTAATTACATGTGGGAAAGAAGGAAATAATGTAAGTAATTTCTGAGGAAAAATTAATAGTACTAGGGAAGAAAATAAAAATGGTCCCTATAATCCATTTACAGTCATTTTTTGTAATTTTAGGGGACCTTTCCATTAGCCTATTGAATGACCTATTCTATAGTATATTTTTTGGTCAAAGAAGAAGATATGTGGAAATAAATGGTTAGATGAATTTTTAAATGTATTATTGCTCCTTGTTCATGGGATTACATTGGAATAGTTTTCTCTTGTATTTGTAACCCTGCTGTTTTTCATGTGAAAATTATATTTGTGGAAGAATTATCTTTTCTCTTGTAGATATAGGTATAAATAACCATTTGGTTTTATATGATCATTGGGTTTAAGGTAATTATAAGTTATTATATTTTGGGATGAAAATGAAAGGTATGAGATAACATTTGTGGTTAAATTATGTTATGGTTAATTTGAAGAATTTATCTCATTTTGGTAAGGTTATAATAATTTTTTTTTGAAAAAGGACAACACATATACCGTGTGACAACTCGGCACGTCGGACAAAGCTATGAGAATCGAACCCACAACCAGAGTGCGATTAGGATTTATCATCTACCACTGGACCACGTGAAGTCCTAAGTTAGTGTGACTAATTATTTTTTGTTAAATAATTTTATTGATCATTAATAAATTCATTTGGGATCTTATATCTTATCAAATGAATACCCTTAGTATAGGAAATTGATTTGGTGATTAAGTGATAAATGTTATTTTGGAAGACGTTCGCTCTTTTGGGAACACTATATGCCTAAGTAAAATAGAATACTACGGGATTTCATGTGAGTAGTAATGGTGAATTTTTATCTATGTTTTTATTATGGATTTATAGTGACTTGGGTTATTTATGGAAATGATTAACCTATAATAGAGAATATGTGATTAGGTTAATTACTTTTAAGTATGTGACTTTAAGAGTAGTCGATGTCATTTGGATATACAATTTAACATGGAAGACTACATAACCAAATTATTCTAAATTTTTGGTTATAATAATAGTTTGGATTATATTGAAGTATTGTAAGGACAATTGTTTATTGACAGGTATTTATTTATCTTTGGGGTATTGTTGGTTTAATTTTATAAAATTAAGATTAGCATTTATTTCTCTAAAGTAATTTACTTTTGGGGGATCATCTGATCTTGAACTAACCATTTTGGTTTTGATTAATCTATAATGACAAGGTAAATATATAGTTTATCCTTTTTGGATCATGTGATTATCTAGAAGTTGATTCTAGCTCTTCTGGTGTGACCAAGTAATCTTGCATACTCATCTTTTGAAAAAAATGAGTTAGTGTTAGAAATTTATTAAAGAATAAAACTCTACTTAAAAAGTAAGTATATCTCTTTATGTTCTTAGTCAATCTCATAAATAAATTCCTCATATTTATGATATGTATCTTAAATAAAAAAAATTGTTCGTTTACTTTTCCTACTGGGAAACTAATGACTATTTGTCCCATCACATGTTTATGGTTTTCTTGTTGTTAACTTTTTCCTGATCATGTTTTCTATCCCTATCCATCAGAACTTGACACTTAGTTTATCTTTCGTATCCTTGTTTCCCTACAAGGAATCCTAGTAAGGGATATCTTGGGTGACCATTGTACTTATCTTTCAATATTTTAAAGTGATAGTTTTATTGACTCTTTTTCCAATGTGGGACATTAAATTATGTTATCAAGCGCAATTTTAAAAAACATGAGGGCACAATTTCCAAAATAGGGGAAGAATGTAACACCCCCAGCTTCTACGGTACATTTACCTTTGAATAATTTAATAGCTTGAATTGTATGAAACTTCGAGATTCTAACACATCACGACCAATCAAACTAACCGTTATGAATATTAATACCCACTTTTTGAAATTTTATTAATTTTATCTTTCAAAATTGACTACATTTTTGGATTCAGAATATCAAAATTAGCATAGGGTGAATTTTTGGTATTTTTCTATAAACCTTCAAATTTTGAGGAATAGTGATAAACACTGAGTTATAGTTTAAAACCAAATTTTTATTTAAATAATTATTTATTTCATTTAAATTTATTTTTGGTCAAAATAGATACATAATACCTATATAAGTTCAATGTAATTCATTGTAGTTAGTTTATAATAATTTTAGATATAAAAAATTTTTATTGAACTTTTTAACTGTCTTTTACCCAACTCATAGGAGCATCTGCAAATTTGAATAATACATAACATTACCACTTCTGTGAAATGAATTTCAAAAATCTGAGAGACACAGTTGATATCAGTATGTAAAATGTGGTTCAATAAGATAAAAATAATTTTTGGTGAATAGTAACTTTTGACTTTTACTTACCACGGTTAAAAATAAATACGGTAATTAAGGGTAAAAAAGATATTATTATTACCCTAAAACATTTCCTAATACTATTTTATAAGTGTAATTCAACCAAATACAACCTTAGGAATAAAATATGATCCTTTATTTCAACTTCAATTAGATTGTGACATTTACTTTTATTTAATTCAAAGAAGAGTTAAAAGTGTTAAATTCAAATCTTAATAACTAAAAAATGTTAAAATAGGGTAATACATAAGATAAATTCGATTATTAATATTAATTAGAAATCTAAAAATATTTACTACATAATGGTATTTTATTTATATTTTTTAGACCTGAAATAATTTAATTTATTAATGACACATTGATGAAGTAGTGATTACCTAATTAATGAAATATTAAACTATTTGATATTATAAATATACAAATAAATGTAATTTGAAAAATTTTATGAATTCCACTAATTTTATAGGTTAATATGACATATTAGGGTTGGTTAGATGAATTTTGTTTTGAAGTTATAATGTTGTTATTGATTTAGCAAAAACCAAATACTAAATACTGACAAAATTGAAAAAAATGAGTTTTTAAAACAAATATTATATTATTAATTGATATTATATTCCTAAAAATCTATATTTTGGGCAAAATACTTATATAATGATAGTTATATCATTAATTAACCACTTGGGGTTCTCTGTGAAGTATATATTAAGTTTATTAGCCAAATAAAATAAAAATACAAAGAGACATGGTAAATGACAAACTATTTAACTAAGTGTTAAATCTAAATAATAAGGTTAATATAGTGACCCAAAATGGTTTAAAACCTATTGTATGAGTTGTTTTTGACTCATAACCACCTTTTAATTTAAATAATTTATTTTGGATCCATTAGAAAAAGGAAATGATTTTATTATAAAATAATATTTCTAGCTTTCCCTAAGGTGCTCCTCACCCCTCTTATAAAAGGGAACTCACCCTTCTCTCTAATTCACACCTTCAAATCCATTTGGATCGGCCAAAACCTACCCAAATACCCCTTCAACTATCCTACCTTAATCTTATATGCCTTACTTAAGTCATAAATGCATCATAAAGATCCCTTTTGATCAAATCAAAAGAAAGAACCCGAAGAAGTGGTAAATATTTCATCACCACTTTCAAGTTACTTTCTTCTTCCACATCCACTTCCATTTTTGTTTCCATTATAAAATAATAACTCCAGTATATTATATGTAATTTTATACTATTATAAATATGGTATGACCATATTCATTATTCTATCCATTCTTTGAATGACATGTCACCATACGTGCGTACGTACGACTTACCGCCTCCACGTCGTGGTGTAATTGTTATTCAATACAATATTTTTCTGATGGGTATAATAATGATGTGTAATTTATGTAAATAATAAATATAACATGATAATGATTCTTTATATATGATATTACAATCAATTATATATTATTTTAATATCAATAAAATGATATTTTCAATCGTGCGTATGTATGGATTACCGTCTCCACGAACACGACGAGATTCATTCCCCATCCTATCCATTGATGGCTAAATTTCATTAGATGATTAAAAATAATGTTTACAGACTTAATATCATTCTGAATATGAATAAGATACATACTATCCATAACAAACATTATTTATGTAACAAATCATATAGAGGAAAATGAATCAGTTAACACCTGAAATGACGATAACACTAAGATATTATTAACAAAGAAATGTTAATAGATCATCTATGATATCATATTAATGTATATGATTCTTGTATAATTTAATGAAAATTATTTCACCATTATAAAAAAGTTTAACCTAACCTAAACCAAATAAAATTACAATGTAAGGGGTTTTTATCTCACTTTTATTCCCGTGAGATTCATGATATATTTCCCACTGCTACCTTTTGTGTAGTGTATCTACTACCCAAGAATGTATTGTTTCTGTAACATACTTTAATTTATGGGTATTTACATCATCATTGGATGATCCTTCTTTCATGGTGTGTATGTTTCATAAGTTACCAAATCGATAAGGGTTAATTTCACAATCTCTTCATTATCTGAGGTTGTTTATATGCAATTATCTATTGGGATCTCTTTATCATCCACTTCCATGTTTTTTTTAAATGTATTTCAAAACATTCTTAATATTTTATAGACTATGGGTTAATGTAATTTATACCCTTGTTTGACTTTTATAAGATGTTTATAAAGGAATCTCTCTATTGTTTTCCAAACAAGGTACTTTATGACCTTTTCGACAAAATTAAGGTAAGAATGTGTTTTATAACTTTTATGGTGGGAGCGGCTATTTTCTGCTGTTATAATATCATCGAAGCTTCCTTTAAAATATTGTAAGAATATATTCAAAAATAAATGTTTCTTCTATAACTAAATGACTTTTAAATAATTTCATTATATACAGAGATATTTCCCTGAAAAGGTTTTGATTTCATCTATGTCAACATCCTTTGATGGATTTTAAGTTTGTTCGAAGTTGATTTATTATGATAAAAACATCGATATTGTATTGAAGGTTTTACGATATGTTTGACTGTGGATGTGTTATTTCATACCATTCATGGTTTATGGATAATGTATTGACATTTCATATGCCAGTTTTAATACAAATGTTTATGTTATGTTTAAACCTCTTTATATGAGGAATGCATTGCACTTTGAAAGTGACAAGTGGAGCATGTTATAGCTCCTCGATGCATCGATAGGTCTCATGAGACAAAATAGTGTCTTTCCACAAGGCCTTGACAAAATCTTAATTTCATTCTTCACACAAGGCCTTGACTATGTGGTTATGCAGTCTGACATTATGCATTCAATCATTATGAAAGTGGATATTGATATTGCATGTGATTATTCGACTACTAGAATATCCATGTGAATAAGTAAATGGAATTATTTGATTTTTATATTTTCCATATTATGCTGAATTTCATGTTTAAAAGGATTTTGTTTTAGTTTTATACATTGCCTTAAATTTTTATACATTTTTATGAGAGTTTCCGCTATATTGTTATCCTTACTGAGCATCTAAGCTCACCCCTTTCTATGTTTTATTTTTTCCAGGATGTGAATAATTATATTATGACTGACCTACAAGGATAGTCTATGGGATCTCAGTGTTGTCTATGGAAACAATGTTGTTGTAGTTTTCCATTTTACAATGTAACTTAAACCTTATGAATGTATCTAGTACTTCTAAGGATACCAAACTAATAGGTCTTTCGAGACTTGATCTTTTGTGATCAAGCCAATGATACCTAATAATGCACCAACTCAAGGCTTCTAGGGTCAGGTCATTAAAATTCTTAGCGTATTTAATGATATGTACAACCCTATTTTTGGGTGGTTAGTTGTTTGTGGTGGGTGGGGATGTACATAATTGTGGATATTTTGTTGTGTTCATCCATATAATATGGGGGTGGCATGTGTTATCATTTATTGTGCTTTATTGTTCACCGCTCCTATAATAAAAAAATTAAAAAAAATAAAGTAAGTTTGGTTGTGTCATGGGAGAATAAAAAATAACCATTTTCATACCGATGATATATTTATTATATACATTTAGGTGGTGGATGTGATATTTTTGTAAGTATAACATTTAGGAAAAAAACTCCAAAAGTAACAGAGGATAGTTTATTTATTATGGTTACTTTTATCATGTGCCTATGTGAACATTATGGGTTTAGGATATAGAATATTCATTATAGTAGTAATTCATTGAGATTGTATTTTGATATCACAAACTATGAGTAGATTCAAACATATTTTTGATCCATATATTAATCATTAGTCACCTACCTTACACCTTGAAGACATTTGAACATTGATTAAAAGTCATCGTGATTAATTTTGATATCTATGTTTACATGGTGGAGATGTTATATGACTTTTAATAATATATTAATTGTTATGTACTTAAGGTAATTGGATAATTCCAATATATTTAATACATTAAGTTACGAGTTAAAGGTTCTCAATGGGAGTTAAATTCCAAGTGTCATGGATATTAATGATGAATTAAGAATTAATATTCAATGTTGGGAAAACATTGTTATTTCAAAAGAGGGAAAGTAAAATTCAAAAATAATATTATTAATTTAGAATGTGAGAAGTTGGTGGAATTATTTTTTGTTACATAGGAATGTTTATTTTCAATTTACAAAATAAATTATTTCCATTTAATTTTAAATGTGTCTAGAATAAAGTAAATTTTTGATGTTGTTTAGATTACGTGAATAAAAAAAAGATACTTCAATGTGTGGGGGTATTGATAGAACCATTTTATGGCTAAATATTTTTATATAAATTTAATTTTTTGTCTAAATTAATTGATAAAAATTGATGATAATTTATTGATTTATTTTTATATGGAAATATATGAAAAAAATTTGAAAATGAGAAAAATTGTTCAATATTTTCAATGTAAGAAGCCTTTCCAAAATAGAGGATGAAAATGGGATATTTATAAGGATCAATATGAATGAATCAAGTGAAAAAAGGGAAACATACACTAGAAATGAACCATTCACATTGTAAGTATGATATTAACAACATAAAACATCATTGTAATACATGTTGTGAAACATACATTGAAATAAACTCAACTGGAGGTGAATCTCAACAAGTGATGGTAGGACACTATATGTATTGCTATAAAAGTTGCTGGTTAGACCTAGAAATGGCCCATTTTGATGTAATTAATGTTTATAAAATTCATTGATTCCAAGTGAATGCTCAATAATATCTTGAAATATTTTATTAAATCATTTATAGATGCCTAAATCTATCCAGGTCAGGGTTAATGACTATAAATTCAAGGCCATTGGAGGGTTTAGGTATTGTTATTGGTGTGGAAAAGTATTGTACGAGGAAAACCTATGACTAAAATTAATTTTTATTTAATTTTATTAATTAAAAAATTCTTTCTTTCCACCAAAATATTATAGTTTTCACTTCACATGAAGGGTTAAAAATTTTGAGTGATCAATTAAGGGGAAGTTAGACCAAATTTTTACTCTTGAGTTTTTATTATAATTTTATACATCCCTTTAATTATTTTTAAATATTGTTTCAATTCACTATTTATATGTTTTAATAATAAATTTGATTGTATTTTTTTAGATTCTATTAATAATTATTTTTCTATTCAGTGATCCAATATTTCCTACCACCTAATTTTTTTCTGTATATGGTGAATCATTATAGTGTTATGTGGTGAACTTTTCATTTTTTTTCATCATATGCTTAATATTTTGCTCAGATATATTGGTTATTATGGAACAAAAATACCCAATTGAGGATTTACCAAATTAATCCAAAGTTCCAACTATAATTCTTTCAAACATGAGAATGGTTTTATACCAATATGTGATTTCAATTTTGAGTATTCTCACCATCACCATCTATCCAAGGGGAGGGTAAGAGATTTGTAGAATCTATCTGTTATCAGCCTAGTTGAAAAAAAACATCTTAAAAATTAAAATCTATAATAGAAATGTAACAGGTGTAGCTAAGACCAACCTGATCACCATTTTCATAAATTGTTTAAAAACACCTAATGTAAAAAACTTTTTAAATTAACAACTTCTCTAACCAACTAAAAATTATTTTTCATGAAATAACTAAAAAGTGAAAAATCATTTTTGTGCATTCCTTTCATGAAACTACCAAGGTAAACCTCTATACTATCATTAGTAAATAAATTGATCTTCAATTATCCTTGACAAGGAATGTATCAATTATGAGTCCTTGGTTGGATTGATTATCATTCAATAGATGAAGGATATCATAGAACTGATCAACATGATATTAGAAATAGCACATTGTCTCCAAAAGTCTAATGTTAATCGGTTTTGTTATCCATAGGTATTTGAGGTTGGTGATCATGTTTTAAATTAGGTATCACCTTAGTTGGGACATAGGTGTTTTGGTTTGGAGTTTAAGTTAAAACCATATTATGTGAGCCCATTTGGGATTGTGGATTGACATGGGATAGTGTTTTGTCGATCATACTTACCTATGTGTTTCAATTTTATCCATGATGTGTCCATTATATCACAAAGGAATATATATTATCTGGATCTATCTCATATGATTGAGTGGGAGGATGTTGAGATTAAACTCGACACCTTGATGATTGAAAGACATTTCCGGATAGTATACTGATGGGATAATGTGTTTCATTGAAAGATGTTACCATTGGTTAAAGTGAGATGACATTTTTAATGAATCATCTATGAGATATGGGATCATAATGACATGATGATGCAGTAATGGCCTAATCTATTCTTAGGTTCAATTTATTTAGCCTTTTTGGGGATAGAAATATTTTATTGGGGGGGGGGAATTGTTATAAAATGTATTGTATAATTAGGTATAGATCCCATTTTGTTTTTTTATTTCTTAATTATAGATCATTTTTTAGTTGGGAATATTTTTCTTGGATGTTGGGGGCTTCATAAGGCCACAAGGTAACCGTAGAAAGCCACTAGCTAGCCGGTGTAGGTTGAAATAACAACTATAGGTATTTATGTGCCACTATTCATATAGTTATGTGTCACTATCCATCCATTGGAATAACTGTAGGTGAAGTCTCACTACATGCACTAGCTAGACCACCAGCTGGTCATCACCAACCAGTCGGTGGATTCTAACACCTCACCGGTGATGCCACTAGGCTTGATGTTTTGTAGGGATAATATGTAATGTTATCTCATAATTTTTTTAATAAATATTTTCCTCCTCCCTTGACCAAAATTTTATTTCTCTTGATCTAGAGGCTCCTTGGTGATGATTTTGGATCTCTATATCTTCCTTTTTCTAGGTAATCATTCTAGTTGGAAGCTTGGATCTCTATTGGGTGCAATTTAGAAATTGGTATCCTTTATAATATTTTCTTCTTCTATTTGTAACCCTTTTTTTAGTGACATATAAGCCTATATCTCTAAAACAATCATAGAAATTAATAATTGATTTTGTTTCCATGGGTTCTAGGTTATTGAGAAGTAGGTCTCTTCCATTCCAATAACTGGTTTAAAAAAAAAGGTTTTTTAATGCTATTGGAAGGTGTTTCTATACTATGGTATATCTCTTTATGATCATTATATTTTTATTATATCATTTTGTTTTGAATTTATGAAATATAATAGTTAATCATTGGTTTATATGGAATGTTTTTTCAAAGGGTTTTTCATTTAAAACTATATTTTATGCACACAATGTGTTTCAATAAATGTATAAAATATGAGTTTGAAATGGAAATGATTTTTAAATAATGAAAGAGGTGTGGAATTTCTATAGAAAATGTTTTATGAAAATATGGGTTGGAAAATAAAGTGTTTTCTTCATATAAAATGTTTAATAAATGTGAACATGGTTTCATGAATATAATTCTTATGTGACAGAACATTGTGAAGACCTTAGGGAATGGGAAAAAACTAGACATATGTGAACCCTAGTAGAGTATTCTATCACTATGGTTGAAGATCTAGGGTAGACTTGTTGGGGGACGAGGTTCCAAAAATTTAGGATTCAATTTTGTTAGATAGTGTCTCATTGTTTGTCTTAGTTGGGTATAACTTAGTTTCATTGATTTTCTTGTTATTATCTATGTGTAAAATATGTGTCTTGCAATTTTATATTCCTATTTTCCTACATGATATAGATATTGATGGATGAAACATGTTTTATTCATCTAAATATTCCTCATCTATACATATTATGTCATATTTATTTATTTATATAAATATGGTATGTTTTTTAAAAGAAACCCAAAAGATTATTTTATATGGAAAATTTATTTCTTCTTGAAAGGTTTTTTAAATTTCAATCAAATAAGAATTAATGGATGAATATGGATTGAAATTGTATAGATTATTGGTGGTATCATAATGAGACTCAATGATCACACCCTAATTTTTCCTTTGGGTGTTTATAAAATTGGTATTATAGGATAAACTAATAGTTAAGAGCACTATATATAAGATAGATCTCTTAATCATGTTTCCTTATAGTGGGTTGGGATGGTGGTGACATATACTCACATGTAGATGGAGCCATGGGTTTCATCAGGTTCTATATTTATGGTCGATATATTTAATTTTTGGAAAATGTTATCTATTTTTTGGATTTTACGTTTTATGGTTTGGTTTTATTTTCATATGATGTGTCTGGATAAGTTCAATGATTCTTCAATTTTTTATATCATATCATATGTTTGTTGATGGTGAAATCATTCTTATGTTTCTTTCCCTGATACCCTAGTGCTTGTCTCCAACATGTGGAGTTAGGTAATATGATCCAAGCCTTGTGGTTGGCCTATTCGGATGAAATTATTGGCCATATTGGTTTTTATGCTGCACAGCGAAGTCATTACCACCTTCTTTTAATCGAAATGTAAATAAAAGTATCACACATGCATACATTTGGACTACCTCCTCTATAGAGTGATATGATACATTTTTAATAGCCATAATTCATGGAAGGTTATTATGAAGGAATTATTTTCAATATATGACATTTATGACATGAATATTATTCTATAATTATAACATCTTATCTACCTTAATATCTTTCCATCTATTGGAAAATGATAAAATCACTCGTGCGTAAGTGTGAACTACCACATCATCGAAGTGATGTTATTCTTTTGTCATTTACACTTTACATAACTGGTGATAATAATGGATTTAATGAATATATATGTTTTTAATGATAAAAATTGATTCAATAAAAATTAATTATAATTAAAATTTATTTATTACATCAATTGAATATAAACGCATCACTCCTTCATACATACAAACTGTTGTCTCCATCAAGTGACATAATTCATTTTTTGTCATTGATTTTTATGACTGATTATAATTGAGTTTGTAAAGAGTAATTATTAAAAATATTTAATCATTTAGATTCTCGATATTATTATATAATGACCAATATTCAAATACTGGAACCCTCAAACAAAAACATGCCTGGAAAATAGACTAGTTTTCCCCCAAATTATCATTTTAATGAAGGAATTATTAATAAAAGGATAATTGGAAATTATAAAAGTATGATACATAGTAAGTTATGTATGAATATGGTTATAGAATATATATATATATATATATATATATATATATATTATACATGATATTTAAACATTTATAAATAAAGGTGGTACTTGAGGTAAGGGTTTATGTTACCATCTCATTTCTTTAGGATTGTTTACACTAAATTTCCATGGAGTGTAATTATATAAATCATATCCAACAAAATCCATATATTTTACTATCCTATGTTCATTCCTTATGTTTTTATTTATTAATACCAATTTCATTTCTTTGGTACTTATAATAATTAAAAAAATATTATTAAATAAAATCCATCCTTATTTCTTATTTTGGCGGTGACCTGTTTTTCATTGTCAATTCTCTTAAAAATTAATTTATGAAAGTTGTTACCTATACTTGAAATTTTTTTAAAAGGTAATTTTTAGTACCTTTTAATTTATAAACAATGTTTAAAGATGATTTTTTTTCAGAATTCTTTTTCTTAACATTTCATTTTTTTACATTTTATAATGGTCTGAAAAGAATGTTTTATCTTAAATTATCCAAAATGAATTGATTTTCATGAATTCATGATTATTATTTTCAATGAAGATTACAATATTATTATTTTTTCTATTTTGGAAGAAAATTATATTCTCAATATTATAGAGATATTTAGTTATAATGTTTTCAATTTTTTTTTATTTTCTCATATTTTCATATAAATGTTTGGATGATCTTTTAATTGTATGTTTCATCTATGTATGCATCCTATATGGATTTTTAGGCTGCATTGAGGCTTAAATATTATGATACCATCCATATTATTTCCCTATATGGATGATGATGAATATGATGTTTTAAGGATTATTCTCTGAAGATAATTTCTTTCATATGGGTTAATTAACATTTGGTGAGACATTTATAATGCTATTTTATTTTTCATGGGTTATTCTTTAAAGAAATTAATAAGTGTTCTAGAAAACCATTTCCTTTACATGGTTTATAAAATGATAATATGATGAATTTTTTATGATCTTGTGGATCATTAATGTATGGATCTAATTTTGTGACGGGTTTTCCTATAATTATATAGCCCCCTAGTGCATTGGATAATGATGGTGGAGTTAAAAATGTTTTAAGAGATGATGAATTTAATAAAATATTAAGAGTTTATAGAGTTAACTAAATGGTGTTTTTTCCTATTATATTTTTTTAAAATGACTTAGTAGGATTTTACATGATGGGACATTTTCCGCAATGATAGTCTAGTGAGTGAACATTAACAAAGTCATTTCCAATTCTTATGTATACTGAAAAGACTTAGGTCTTATCCTTGTGATATGTTTTTAGGGATCATACACTTATAAATTATTTCTTTTGCTTTGTGTAAGCCTTATAATATTTTTTATGATTAATAATATTTGACATATTATCTATGATTATTGTAAGTTATGATCATGTTCTTATACCCTTATTCTCATCTTATGATTACTTATTACCATTTATTGATATATCTTATGTTTACCCTTACTAGGCGTCAGATCTCAACCTTTGTTATTTTTTCTTTCCCCAGTTTGTGGAGAATATTTTTAAGTAGGGTATGTCTTAGAAGTGTACTGTCTCATCAAATTTTTTTGGGATATGTTGAAGATAATTTTAAAATAAGATGACTATGTATCTTTTAACCAAAGACAATAAATCTTTATGGTCCTTGGGAGTATTTAATTTTGATACGTATTGAATATTAACATAGAGATTTATAATTTATCTGTATTTTTTCTATGTTCACCTCTAAAGGATTATCCTTTCAGGGTAATCCTTATAATTATGATGTGCTAATATCTTTAATTTATCTACTGCACATGATGTGATCCTGTCAAAATTCATTGAATATATTGAGAAATCTAACTAGTTCGAGATGTTGAATTTAAAAGTAATGAATTAATAAAAATAAAACCAATAATCCCCCCCTCAGTGGTCCATTTATCTAGGGGAACTATGTTCCTCACTTATAAAAATCTAGTATGTGATGATTTCATAAATCAATAATTCAAATAGAAAAATAGATTGTATGTTTGATGAAATCTAGAACCAAATACTTAAATTGGAAATCATGTGTAAATAAGTCTTAGTATAATATAGTAGTCTGATTATAGTGTATTAATGAGTACTGTAACTTTAATAAAATAATTTCTTTCACAAGAAATCATTAGATGATAAATACCGAGAAAGAAAAATGAAAATGTAATATAGTAATTTTTCTACATGTTGGAGTTGGGGGAAAATGACAATTTTAAGAATAACTACTAGAGACACAAGGGAAACACTAGAAGTCAACCAATTTCTAGCAGATAAAATCCCATATTCCTAATATATGGTATCACAAATATCATACTGAGTGTTAACACATATGAAAAAATGTGGGTGATTGACTCTATGGAATACAATCATTCAATTAGTGATCAAATATTCATATTTAATTATGTATGTGAGGTGTTTGGTAATTTTTTCTTGTCAATGATGAAGCCACTAAAATTGTTTGAAAAGATGATTTTAAGATCTGAGTGAATAATAGAAAATCATTAAATCTTATGATAATATGAAAAATTTCTAGTCTTTGGAAAAATATTATTTCCAATATAATACCTGCTAATGATAGTTATTGAACTATATTTTTTAATTGGGTATGGAATTATGACGAAGGATATTTGGTGATTATGAGATAGGTAAAAGATTAAAATCATTACTTCACTATAAACACATATAAAATTTTATCTTTCAAAAGTGTAACATATAAAGTTATAGATTTTGAATTGCATCTTAAGACACCTCAATGGGAAAAAATGAGAAAATAGAATATTGAAACTTAATCACAAGGAAATTTGATAGTTTTAAATATGTGTTCTTGGAAATAAAATAAGTTTGTCTTTAAACATATATAGATATAAGCTCAAATCTTGAAAATTCATGTTGGTTCTCTCATATGTATAGATATCTACACCTATTCAATATCATGGAGGTTATCTTTACATTATAACTTCCATTTATGATGATACTAAAGAAGTATGGGATTATTTTCCAAGCATAAGGATGAATTATTTTAGGTTTTTATTAAATGGAAATATAGGGTGGAAATGGAATAGGGCCAGATGTTATATTTTCATTATACATATAGTAGTTTAACATCAATTATAGCCTTTAAAGCACTAGTTGTAAGAAGGGAATGTGGAATGAGAATGTAGTTCTCTAGAAACCATGTAAACATGTTGTATCTAAGAGTATGAATCAAAATTTTACTAAAAAGGATTAAATTATGAGGCTATAATATATAATGTATAAGGGAATATGGTAGAATTTTGTTAACACAACATCTTATCTTTTCAATATAACCCCACTATTGGAGGTTGGTTGAGAACATCCATAGGAGTTATAGTCTAGTAAATGATTGAATGTTGGATATATTAAATTCTTTAGATGCTCTGAGTGTGTTAATAGTGACACTAAGAATCATGATAAGATTAAGTAAAATTATAAATTATGTTTCCTCATTAGTTGTGAACATGAAAACCATGGTTATCAACTATAAGATATTGATATGTAACAAGTCATCATGTGTAGATATGTTATATTTATGAGAAAGATCAATGTAAGGTATAAAACATGGCATAGAAAAAATTCTAGTGAAAAAAATGAAATATCAAAGTCCAAGTTTGTTAGAGTAAATATTCTAGAAGACTGTAAATTATAGAGAGCTCAAATGGTAATTTTTAATTCATCAGAATACCAAATGTAAGATCATAAAATGAAATGTCATAATGGTCAAGAATGGATAAATCTCATGTGTTGGAAACAAAATATAGGTATTTCAATCTTATAGTATATATGAGTAGTTTGGAGTATTTAGTTTAGTTGAGAAGATCAACTAAAATTAAAAAAACTGGTTCAGAGGTTTCTAACTGATATGAATTTTCTACTCCCAATGGGTTTTGGCGAACTTGGGTGCCTATAACAAGTGGAATATCACATAAACAAAAAAATAGAAAATAGATATGGATGAATAAATTTTTCTGTTACAGTTAAAAAACATATAAGCTTACAAATTTATTATAAAACGAAATAAAACTTGAGAATATGTTGTTGTATTACTTGATATAAGAGTCAGATAGAAAGAAGTGTTGTAGAAAATAATGGTGGAAAATATATTTTAATAAAAGGAGGGTGTTTATTTGTGAGTATTTTTCTCATTGATATTTAATCATTAAAATATTTTAATAATTGAATGTATGTTGGAATCAAAATATATAAACTTAGAAAAAATTGACATTAATGCAGTCTTCCATAATGGGATTTTGGGAAAGAAATTTTCATGAAGTATCAAGTGGGTTTCATGAAATATGGGAACATGAACAGGGTGTTCAAGTTGAAGAAAAATAATTATGGGATAAATAATGAACCTCAATTTTGGAATTATTAGTTGGAAAGATTTATATTTAAAAATGGATTCAAATGGTTCACTAAAAATCACTATTTTAACCAAAAGAAAAAGGGTAATGAAACTTTCTACATATTTATTTTATATGAAAATGATATGATTATATTGGATGAGATGATATAAGGATTCATAAATTGATGTGTAATATTTTTAGATGCTTTGAGATGAAAGATATCAAAGAACCCAATATGATATTTGGAATTATGATTAATATGTATACGAAGTCTATAACATTGTGTTATACTTATCACTCTCTTAGATGTTTTAGTGATCATAGACACCTCTTATTACTCTAAACATTTAATTTGAGGTTTTTTAAACTATTATTCTTTTGGCTATCATCTTAGGATGGTTGTCAATCAATAAATATGTTAAAGAGGAATCTAGAGATAATTCTTGAATGTACCACTGGGAATTTTTACCATCTTGATGGAGCCTCACCCTCAGTCATCCTATGAGAAAAAGAAAAACACATGCGAACTTCTAAGCCCACCGGTTATACAGTATAAAACTATTATCTAGATAGTGATTTGGGAAGTGGAACCTTCTATATGAGCAACGGCACTAGCTAACCAATGATGGATCAATAGCCTAGCAGTTAGTGGACCCTAGTGTGAGGTTGGTGGGATTTTTCAAAAAATCAAAAAAATAGTCATTGGATGTTTTCCCCTCCATCCTCTCTCACCTCCCATTTTCTATTTTGGAATCCCAACAACTCAAAACCCATTGTGGGTCCTTTTAAGGTGAAGTTCCAACCTTCTGTATGTGTTGTATTTTTTTTAAGGTTGTTACTGGTTCTAAATTGAGGCAAATTAAATAGAATCATTTCACTAATATCAATATGTTTAAGAAGTCAGAATGAAATAATTTCTATAATTTTTACTGAAGTATCAAATATATTCAAGATTGATAATGGTGTTGATGTAGCTTGGATAAATGGATAAAGAGTAAATAAATTAATCAAGTCTTATTATTTTATGTAAGATATATTAAACAGTTTGAGTTTTACCATGTTGATTGATGAATTGGTTTACATGTTTAAATAACATGTGATAGTGGGTAGGATGTTGTATATAATAATAAATATTATTGAAGTTACATCCACTACTAGTCATTCAAGATAGATATACATATTAGAATAAAGAAACATAACATTGTTCAATATTAATATTATTTTCTATAGATTTATTTAAATTCCAATAAATAGTTTATGGAGAATAAATTCCAATGTAATAATACTAAATTCTATATATAGAATAATTCTATGTATATTTTGATGGTATTCCTTTATAAGAAAAGGTCTAACCATAGCCACCCAATGAGAACTAGCTCAAACCACATATTGGATCTATCCTCAACCAACTTACCATTATCCCATACATGGGCATCCATTGAATCATATAGGTGGATCATAGCACCCACAAGGATTTCATGGGTGAATAGGAATATGGTGGGTGCATAATGCCCATAGGGGTGCCTAGGTGGACTATGCGAGTGAAGCGCAATCCGTATTAGGTTTGAGTGATGTGTTTTGGGTGCCAACCCCAGTGTCATCTTGAGAGGTAGTGGGAATGGATTGGATTATTAAGCATTCCTTGAATGAGTGGAGGATTGATGTTAGATAGTCAAATCACATAGTTACTATTCCCGCATTAAAAACATATGTTTATAACATAGTCATTTTAATGAATTGATATCAGTCATTTGATCAACTTCATAGTCATCATCAACCTATAGAAACTCTATAATAATTTCAATGGTTTATGCTCATAAGAAAAATTACATTCCCACAACATCCATAGATTGAATTGATCTTTATCACATTAGAACTCAAAATATAAATTATATAGATCACCATATATCCATTCTTTGATGTGTTTGAAACTGTTTTTTGATGAAAATAATTCTGAAAATGAAAATAAATATGAGTACATTTTTTGAAGAAGTGTGGGTGCAATCATGTGATCCATGAAAATCATGTAAGTGTTTTAGTAGGAATGAAAAATTCAATTATGAAAATATTTCATGATTTTTAGTTTCATATGATTGAATCCTTTGTAATGTTTTGAAATAATAAAATCTTTGGTAATATCCTGACATGGAATATTTTTTGGGATTTGAATCAATGAAATATAACAAAATAGACTCTACGAAACCTCTCTAAAAATATTTATTGACTATGTAGGAAAACACTTATTATCATTCATCTTTGATATATTCCATTTTTTTATAAATAAATAGAGCATCAATGTTCTTCAACTATATAAAGACACAAGGTTCAATGATCATATTTAGCATAAAGAAGTAATGTGATCCACTCAGCTATGTGATGAAGAACTACGAGCCTCTTGGTCTAATGAAGGAAGTTTTAGAAAACTCTGGTACATTATTCATGAATAATAGTTTCATGAATTTTCGTATATTAATAATGAACTTGAGGTTTACATAATGATGATATATATATACTACTTCAGTTTATATCAAAAACTCTAGAAGTTTGTAATGATTACATGAAGAACTTATTTTTTTCTAGAATTACAAAACCATGCACTTATAGTTGTGAAAAGATAACAAGAGATAGTGTGAGCTTTTTTATTTTTGGGAAAAACATAAAATAATATTATAAACTTTATAAAAATTTGGATGAATATTGTGAATATGAAAAATTAAGATTATGCGATGAAGGTAGTAGTTTTTCATTATTATCTTACAAAAATTAAAAGGAAGTGGCCTCCCATATATGAAACTTATGTGAAGATGTTTTAAAAATAAATATTAATTTTATTCAAAGTATAATTGAGATAGAATATAAAATATTGCATGATGTTTTAAAAAATATTAATGAGAACATGATAATTCATGCAAGAATTGTAAAAAAAATTTATTGATAAAAAAAGAAATAATGTTCACGTGGGGATTGGGTGAAAATGGAATGCATAATTTAAATACATGCATGAATTGATGTAAAATTTTTAATGTAGTGTAATTTTTTTTTGAAAATACTCTATTTCTCTAAAATGATACATATACAAAATTTACTATTTATATTATATTGAATAAGATGAAGAAGAGGGAAACTGATCATACACTATGTGATAGCATATAGTTGAGAAATAGTTCACCGACCAAAGGAAGGAATAAAATATTAGAAAGATACTTGATTGAGTTCTATTCAAATTTGGTGATTAGGAATAAGAACGGAAGAATTGGTCATAAATACAGGTATCAAACTGAATATAAGGTTATGGATAGAGAAATAGCAATTGATGTGTAGATAATAGATGGTAAAGAAGTGGAAAGGTTATTATAGATACATGATAGATATTTTATTTTCATTTGGTATTATAAAAATAGGGTGAATAAGAAGGAAAAATCATGTAAGAGCTCATGTTTTCATATGAGGTATGGATCAATTTTTTTAAAAGATTATTTATAGAAAATTAGGAATGTCATTTGAGGTCATAGGTCTTTTGGTGGGGAATAATACTTTTCTAGATTCTTGAACCCATATTTCTTTTGGAAAACCAGGACCCCACATGGTTATTATAAACCATGTGGGGTAGGTCACACGGTCTGACTAACTATGTACATCCTGGATAGAGGGAAGGAAGAACTCACACAGTTTTTCAAACCATGTGGGTGGAGGTAGGTTCCCATGTAAGAGGACTTGTAATTTTTGATAGAGGTGTTTTTTCATAGTTTTCACATAGTTATTCAAATAGTGCACAGTGCCCATGCGAGGAGCCACTTAGTATAGCAGAAGTAACATGATTAGCATATAGTTTTTTAAACCATATAGACAAACCATGTGTCGAGGTATTCTAGGTAAAATTACAAAATCACACTTAAAATAGTTATTTCATTAACCCTATTTCTCATTTCTATCACATTAGATAGTGGCGAGAATTGGTAGCTCCTCCTTGAGACAAAACATAGGCTTTCCTCCGATTCTTCTATCTAGAAACTAGTTTGAGTGATGGTCATCTCCTTGGATATGAACTAGTGAGTACTCAATTACTTTTATATCGTTCACTGATTAACATAGGGTAGATGATGTTATTTAATTGGAATAAAATTTTATATATTTTTAGGGTCTTCATCCATTGTTATTTTTTTCTTTTGATCTAAGTCAAATCAGAAGTTGATACTAGATGAAACCCCTACCATGGACCCGTTATAGGTGGTCAATAATTTTCTATTTGCATTTGAGACTTAATTAAGCTAATTTAATTTATTTCTCCCATCATAATTTTAATAATGGCCATGAAATTGAATTTATTAATTGAATTAAATTAAATAGAACATGTTATAGATTTTTTATAGTTTCTTTGAGATGTGTTGGAGCTCTTTCCCCACTTAAGGCCACCCATGGGCTGGGATATGTTAATTGACTATGAATATTTATTTGTTGAACCACCCATGTGGTGAGTTGGTGATTTTATAGTTATAGGATTTCTATTAATTATTGAATTGAAATAAATTGGGTAAATTTGAGATGGTTTTAATCCTTTTTCTGATGATTCATTTGATTAAATGGTTAATATGAAACTTTAATTTTTTAAATGTCCTATTTAGTCATTATGGAAATGATTGGTAAACCCCAAGAAATGTAATTTTTTGTGAAGATATTTATGATTGGTTAAAATCATGGTATGAAATGTAAAATGATTTGAATGTTGAATGGTTACATAGGACACAATTTGTGCGATACCACATGGGTCATGGAAACAATAGAAATTTTTTTGGACCTATAAGCTTCGTATGTTTTATTTATATAGTATTCATTAGATTGTGACACCCCATGGATATGGAAATTTCGGTATTATTGTGGAAATTATCTATATACATTCTCCTTGGACCCCAACTCAAGCATAAACGAGTTTCCATCATGATTCTCCAAAGTCTCAATTAGGATTTCTCGATCTACTATACCATAAAACCAGCTCTGAGGGGTCTGAAATCTGATTATATAGAACAGTCACGGTAAATTTGATATTAATAGTTGCATGGAGTGTTCATGGGTGATATGTCATTTGATTATATAGCACGATAGTGGTAAATTTGATATTCATGGTTCTACATTGTAGTGATGGTTGATATGACTTTTACATTTATAAAGATCGATTGTGGTTTTTCTGATGCTTATGGTTTTATAGAATGGCCTTGGGTGTTTTTATATTCAGATTATACATCAAGGTCATGGATGATATTATATGTAGTGTATCAAACATGGGTGTGGCGTTTATTTATTTTTCATTACTGTTTCCTTAAGAGCATGACCCATATTTTACAAGGAGCCTTGTCTAACTATATAATATCACTTATTTTAGTATATATTCCAAGGTCACTTTCCTTTATATTACTGCTTACCATTGATATACATATGTATATATATATATTGTGCACTTCTTTGTTGTTATATTTCATAGACATGATTTTTTATAGACCTTTTGGAGCTTACATATTGGGATTGTTTCTCTCACCCTATTAAAGCTGTCGTTGGGTACCTGAAGAGACTATATAGATATAGGTATAGATTGGGGCCATCACCCATAGTTCGATGCTTGATTTTCTACCATTCTTAGGAGAAGAGGAGAAAGGGACCATGCTAAGGCTCATGATCCTTTCGAGAGATGTTTCATTATGACCGTTTTGGTATTTTGTTACATGTATTATACTAATTCCATGTATTCCAATTTTGTATATTTTTTAGATGCATGACATGATCATCATTTTATATGATGTAATGCACTGACCCTAGATTCCCTGATTCGGTGCATTATTTTAATACATTGGCATAATTACAAGGAATCAAGTCCCGAAAGACTGATTAGTTTAGTAATCTAGGAAAATATATTACATACATGAACGTTATATTACATTTTCAAACATACAACACAAAAAAATAATCCTTTGACAATTCCATTTCTCCCTTAGCTTAACCCTTTATCTTAAACATAAAACACATCTTGGGTTCTTGGGAAAATAAAACATAATAAAGGGGTGAGCATAGATGCGTAGTAAGAATAAATAATTTATGGGATGCTATAAACTTTTAAGGCAAGATGTGAAATAAAAAAACATCCTTTTAAACAAAAACTTGAACATAATATGGAAAAAATAAATCAAACATTACCATATAAACATGCACATGAATATTCTACTAGTCGAATAATCACATGTAATAACTAATTTCATTATGAGGGAATGTATAATACCATACTCTAATTTCTTTGTCAAGGCCTCGTGCCAGGACCTAGGGGCTAACTGTAAGTGGACCCCAACCCAGAGATCCTCTGTCATTGGACTCCAACACGGAGAGCCTCTGTAACCGGACTCCAACCCAGAGAGCCTCTATATCCAGACTCCAACCTAGATAGCCTCTGTAACCGGACACCAACCCAGAGAGCCTTAGTAACTAGACTCCAACCCGGAGGGTCTTCTGTAACCAGACCCCAACTTGGAGGGCTTAATTTTACCAATCCCCAACCCAAGACATAGTAGTCCAATACATTCATCATAAGCAAATGTTGAAATATAACATAGTCATTCATATTAAAACTAGAATATTAAATATAAATAATTTGTTCATAAACCATTAATGGTATAAAAATAACACATCCATAGTCAAACATATCACAAAACATTTAATACAATATGGAAGATTTGGATCATAATAAATCAACTTCAAACAAGTTCAAAATCCATTAAAGGATATGGACATAGATGAAAATGATCAGTAAAATGCTTTCAAAAAAATACCCACTTTTCATGAAATCGTTTAAAATTCTCAAAATTTATAAAGTTAGTAATTTGAAAGGTATTTTTCAATAAAATTGTCCCATACTACTTTGAAACATTATAAAAGAATTATCATTTCAAAACATTCATGTCCATATAAATAAATCTTTAAAATCATTTTGAAAACATGGAAATTATTTAAAAGGGTCTAGAAAGGTAAATCATTAAAACATTTAAAATGATGAGGTTGTTAAATAGACCCTCCCATAAAACCTTAAAATATTACTTTTGAAATCATTTTTATAAAATATGTGTATTTGTGATATGTATGTCCCATAAAATACTTACACATGAACAATCTCGAATAATAGTGAGATTGAGAAAATTACCCTCACCTCATTGTAATCAATTGAGTCAAATTAAAAATAGTCAATAACCCCAAAATTAACACATAATATCATGATTATAAATAGAATAATGATAATATATATAAAATGTAAGTACAAAATACACCACATACAATAAATAAGCGGTGAACAATAGAACTCTAACGGAATTAAAAGTGAGATAAGAAACCCCTTACCTTGCACTTTTCTTTGGTCGAGGGTATGTTTAACCTCATGTATAATGACCATTGTATGTTATTAGATTATACCAGAACCATATTCATAATTATTGTACCATACATGATTCATTTAGAACTTTATACTATCCATTTAATAATTATTTTCATGTTAAATTAACATTTCAGGTAATAATCAATTTCATTATTGTACGTATTTTAACTTGTTATTCTTGATCGTATCATTTAGATAATTATTTAGATACTTCAAGAATAAAAACTATGATTCATATATCATATTTATTTAGAGTATAAATATTTATAATAGATAGATATATGGAATGGAAAACACCGTTTATGGAGAGGGTGGGCCCTACATACGCATAAACGATGTTTCTGTTTTCATATCGTATTAAACGGAAGTAAGTGAATAAGATATATGTAAGTACATAAATATATATCACTCTATCCAGAAGAATTATTATTTCATATATTACATACTTATTAGTAATATATATTTTTATAATCGTCGGAAAATAGTGAATGAGGAAATGAATCTCATCGCGTCGTGGAGACGATAATCCGTACGTATGCATGAGCAAAAATATCATTTCTTTAAAGGTGAGGAATTGGAGGGTATATTAATTTTACAGAGACATTAGCATGTTATTTTTATTATTACAAATTACTCATCATTATATCCATCCAAATAACATAGTGTTGAATAACAAATTACACTACGACGTGGAGATGGTAAGCGGTACATATGCACGCATGGTGACATTATCATTCATAGGATGGATATAATATTGAATATGGTTATTCCATATTTATAATTACATAATATGATATATGAGGTACTAGATATATTAGGTTTTTATAGAAATAAAAAGAAAGAGTAAGTGGAAGAATAAAACAACTTAAAAGAGGGTGGTGAAACCATTACCTCTTCTTTAGGTTCTTCATTTTGATTTTATGAAAATGGATCATTAGGTTGGATTTATGAGAAACTGAAGGCCTCTATGATGAAGTTAGGATAGTTAGGAGTATATTTGGGTAGGGTTTGGCCAATCCAAATGGCTTTGGAGGTGCGAATTTTAGAGAAGGGGGAGTTCTCTTTTATAAGAGGGGTGAGCGGAACCTTAGAAAAAACTTAAAATATTATTTTATAATAAATTAATATTCGGTTTATAATGGCTCAAAAATAAATTATTTAAAGGATAAGGTGGGGAGGGGTCAAAAAACACTCAACAAATAGGTTTTATCTAGGTATGGGTCACTATATTTACCATATCATTTAGATTTAACTATTAGTTATATAGTTTGACATTTATCATGTCTCTTTGTATTTTTATATTATATGGTTAATAGACATACTATAATCTTCTAAGAGAACCCCAAGTGGTTCATTAATGACATATATAATTGTATTTAATCCCTTTTGAAGAACATTATATTTTTAGGAATAGAATACCAATTAATAATATAATAATTGTTTTAAAAATTCTTTTATGTCAATTTTGACACTATTTGGTATTTTGTTTTTTCAAAATTAATAAAAACATTATTGTTTGAAAAAAATACATTTAATCAACCCTAATATGTCATATTAACATAAAAAAGTTGTGGAATTCATAAAAAGTCTCAAATTACATTTATTTGGGTATTTATAATATCAATTATTTTAATATTTCATTGATAAGGTAATTACTGCATCATCAATTTGTCATAAATAAATTCAATTATTTAATGTCTCAAAATTATAAATAAAATACTATTATGTATAAAATAATTTTATATTTCTAATGAATATTTATAGTCGAATTTATCCTATGTGTAACCATATATTAAAAATAGTTTAATTATTAAACATTGAATTTAATACTTTTAACTTTTCTTTGAATTAAATACTAATAAATGTCCTAATCAAATCCAAGTAGACCTAAAGGATCGTATTTTATTCGTAAGGTTTTTTTTGGTCGAATTAAACTTATCCAATAGAATTAGAACATGTGTTAGGGTAATAATAATATCATTTTTACATTTAATTACCCTATTTACTTTTAACCATGTTAAATAAAAGTCAAAAGTTACTATTCAAAAAAATTATTTTTATCTTATTCAACCAAATTTTACTTACTGATATCATATTTTTCTCTCGGATTTTTGAAATTCAATTCACATAAGTGATAAAATTAAATTTTATACAAATTTGCAAATTCTCATAGGAAGTGGGTAAAAGACGGTAAAATTTCAATAAAATTTTTATATATGAAAACTTATTATAACATGACTCCAATGAATTAAATTGACCATATATAGATATTATTTATCTATTTTGACAAAAAATTAATTTAAATGAAATAAATAAATATTTAAATTGAATGTCGGTTTTAACTAATAACGTAGTGTTTTTTACTATTCATTAAAAATTGAAAGTCTTCAGAAACATGCCAAAAATTCACCCTAAGATAATTTTGATATTATGAAATAAAAAATGAAGTCCATTTTCCAAATTCAAAACATAGAAATTTCATTTATTAATTTGAAATTAATTCCCGTTGTCAAAACAAAAAAACGTATTTTTTAGAAACAATAATTATCAAAAGATTAACACTTGTTTCTGTCTAATTTCAAAGTGAAATTACTTACAATGACCAAAAATGGATTAAATGGTAAAAATATAATCTATTTATACTTCCAAACTGTTAAAATGTTTAATTTAACGCTATAAATTATTTTGATTAAAGAAGTTGTTTTCAGTTAAAATATAGTATTTTTTACTATTCACCAAAATATGAATGTTATGAGAAAAACACCAAATAATTATTGAAACTAAACTCTTATATCCCGATTATAAATAAGAAGTTAATTTTTTTCAAATTGAATATATAAAATTTTAAAATATTGGATTTTAAAAGGGTTCTCCATTAAAAGGTGGTAAAATTGCATTTTTTAAAGATACTACTTTTATCTGAAAAAAATGAATTTTGTTCTTTAATTATGTCAGATAAACTCATAATATGTATTCTAAAATTATAAGGATTATATAAAATTTAAAATTCCATTAATACTATTCATAACTACTTTTGAACGGCTAGTTTGGTAAGTCGTGGTGTACTAGAACTTGGTTTTTCTTGTAGTGCATGTTATTGGATTACTTTAAAGAAATAATGTACTATGAAATCTTGGGGTGTTACATTCTTTCCTCCTTCAATAAATTTCATCCATTCAATTTGAAATTGTTTTTCTAAAATAAAATGTTGAAAATAGAAAATACCTTTGTTGGAAAACCCAAATCGGAAATTGGGTTAATAAAATCATGTCTTAATAATAGGAAAAGGGAAATGAAAGGGTCACCACCAAATTATGTTCTCGATTAGGAGAACATTGGTGGAAATTAGAGAAACATAATTGGAGGGAAAATGTAAATATTTATAGGGATTGATTGAGGTCATCAATCACAAAAAAGTGCAAAATTTAGGGCCTCAAATCCATTAATCTATGATGATTTGAAATACCATCGGTTTAACAAAACATAAGGTATTAGGATAACACATTTTTGGTATTAAGATCTCTTCCCAGAAGTTTAAGAATTATTTTACCCATAAAATAATATGGAATGAAATTATATATATATATATATAATTGACAAGTATAGTTTTATCCTTCAACTAATTGATATCACAAACTCATCTTTCACATTAAAAGGTTTCAAAAAAATATTCTATTTATCCTAATAATATAGGGTTCTAGAACTAATGAATTTATAATTAACCTATCAGACCCTTTAAAAAACTTTATTATACAATCCAGGGACTTCATGTAGTCCAGTTGTAAGCAATAAATCGCAATCGCACTATGGTTGTGGGTTCTATTACCGCAGCTTTGTCCGACGCGAGGGATTGTCACATGGTCTGCGTGTTTTCCTTTTTATAACAATCCAAAAATAACCTTAACAGTAATATCCAACTTCAAACTTAATCCATTCCAAACATTAGACTCATCAAAAATACTTCAATTCAAACTCACTGTAAAAAATTTAGGAGGAAGTTAAACATAATGAAGATCCTTTCTTCCATGAAATAACATGTGAACACCTTCATCATGTATTATTTTAAAACATGGTAAGACTTTGAATTACCATAAAACCTTATTCATTATATTCATGTTCCCTTATCCTTTATATAATACTAGATATATTTCTTATATAAAAAAATATTGAATATTCCAACAATGATGAAATAAACAGACCATTAATCAGTTCCAAGATAGTCAAGAATATCTAATATAATTTATCCAAATAAACCATCTCTTATTACAAAATTACAACCTCAGTATCAAGACCATATTAAGGTTTATCTTTACTCCAACCATGAATTTTCAAACAAGTTTAACTATTTGTTGAGTCACTCTTTCATAAAACCATATAATCTCAAATAATCAATGAAATTGTACTGTATTACAATACTTATATATTTCAATAATTCATATAACTGGTATATCATCGATAAAACACTAAAATGACATAATATTTTTACAACAACATAAGAACACTGGTCATTAATATTCATTTGTGGTAGTATCACAACTTGATTATTATTCAATAGCATAATTTGTGGTATACTCTGATGATTTAGACATTGATTCAAGTAGTGACCCAACTCCATGCAGATGAAACATTGTACACATGAAACCTTTTTCGTATCCTTGCAATAATGTACTTGGTGTCATTTTTCCCCACATTTATAACAAACTCTCATTCCATTCAAGAACTTAAACAGGTGATTCTTTTCACCACTATCACATATGGGAAAATATTTCATTCCCTTCTTCCCTTTATCCATCATTCTCTCTACCATCCTTTTCTTCTCTGGATTCCCTTCAAAGCTATAGGACTCAGAGAATTCTTTACTATTCTTATTAACACATGATACTATTTCATCATATGTTGAGAATATGTGGGATATTATTTCCCTTCTAAATTTTGGATTAATACAATAAAAGATATGATCTTTATTACTCTTTAGATCATACTTATTGTTTGAGTTCTCATTCCTTCTACCGGGTGCCATTTCTAAACAATGTCATACACTAGGTCAGTTTCTGAATCGCAATTCATAATTCCCAACTTTTAAAACAGTTAGCATAAATTGAATAGTTTATGGATATAATCCATAATCATAAAAATGTTTTCTTTGAGGAAGTATATACTCATAAACCCTTCCTAATGGTTTATAAAGAAAATGAGAATTTTCCTAAGCATATCCCTCAGGAGTGTCGTAACCAATAGTGCTGTAAGGCCTGTTGTTGTGCATCAGATCTCCTTTGAGCCTAGCTTAAAGTGGGTTTTTTGGGTTTTACCCCTAGGTTCATCTATGCCTGAGCACCCTCTACCTACTCCTATCCAAACATGGATGTATTTCTTGAAAAATACACAAAATATCTACATTACCAAAATTCATGGAAGTTCTTATATACAAATCCTCCAAGTCTATATTAGGGTAATGTTATCTAATCAGAGTTTATCTAAATCTATATTCCAAGGTTTGTACTAAAACTCCCTCTGATAACAACTGTAATGCCCCAACCCTAGATTCCAAGAGTCGGTGCATTATTTTAATACATTAGCATGAGTACAAGGAATCAAGTCCCGATATACCGATCAGTTTAGAAGTCTTGGAAAATATATTTCATACATGAACATCATATTACACTTTACAACATTCAAAACAAAAAAAATCCATTGAGAATTCCATTGTTTCCTTAGCTTAACCCGGTATCTTAAACATAAAACACTTCTTGGGATCATGGGAAAATAAAACATAAGAAAGGGGTGAGCTCAGATGCTCAGTTAGGGTAAATCATTTAGCGAAATCTATAAAATTTTATGGTAAGATGTGAAATAAAACAACAGACTTTTAAACATAAACATGAACATAATATGGAAAAAATAAATCAAATATTACCATATAAACATGCACATGGATATTCTACTAGTCGAACAATCACATGTAATAACTAATTTTATAATGAGGGAATATATAGTACTAGACATTAATTTTTGTGTCATGGCCTCATGCTAGGACCTAGGGGATAAATGTAACCAGACCCCAAATCAGAGAGCCTCTGTAACCGAACTCCAACCCAGAGATCCTCTATAACGGGACTCCAACCTGGAGAGCCTTTGTAATGGGACTCCAACCCGGAGAGCCTTTCTAACCGAACTCCAACCTGGAGATCCTCTATAACGGGACTCCAACCTGGAGGGTCTACTATAACTGGACCCCAACCTTGAGGGATTACTTTTACTGGTCCTGAACCTAGAACATACTAGTCTAATACATTCATCATAAGAAAAGGTTGAAATATAATATAAACACTCGTATTAAAACTAGCATATGAAATGCCAATACTCTCTCTATATACCATGAATGGTATAAAAATAACACATCAATAGTCAAACATATCAAAAAAAATTCAATACAATATAGAATATTTGTGTCATAATAAATCAACTTCAAACAAGTTTAGAATCTATTAAAGGATGCTGAAATCGATGAAAATGATCAGTAAAATGCTTTGAGATGAATAACACCCTTTTCATGAAATTGTTTAAAATTATAACAATTTATAAAGGTAGTAATTTAAAAGGGATTTTTGAATCAAAGTGTCCCATAACACTTTGAAACTTTTTAAAATAATTATCATTTCAAAACATTCATGTCCATATAAATAAATCCTTAAAATCATTTTGAAAACATGGACATTAATTAAAAGGGTTTAGAAAGATAAATCATTAAAACATTTAATATGATGATATAGTTAAATAGAACCTCCCATAAAACCTAAAAAGATTAATTTTGAAATCATTTTTATAAAATATGTATATCTATGATAAGTATGTCCCAGAAAATACTTACACATGAACAATCTTGGATAATAATGAGATTGAGGAAATAACCCTTCCTCGTTGTAATCAATAAATTCATACGAACAACAGTCAATAAACACCAAATGAATAATGGAATTTCATGAATATAAAGATAATATTTATAATATATATCAAATGGTATTACAAAATACACCACACGCAATAAATATGTGGTGAACAATGGAAATCTCACGAAATTAAAAGTGAGACAAGAAACCCCTTACCTTGCACTCTCCTTTGGTCGAGGGTACGTTTAACATCCTTTATAATGGCCATTGTATGTTATTATTTTATAATAGAACTATATTCATATTTATTATATAAAAAATGATTCATTAATGACTTTATACTACCCATTTAACAATTATTTTCATGTTAAATTAACATTTTGTGTAATAATCGCTTTCTTTATCGTACGTATTTTAACCTATTATTCTTGACCATATCATTTATATTATGATTTAAATAATTACATAATACAATAATTTATTTATATATCATATATATTTAGAATATAAATATTTATAATATATAGATATATTAAATGTAAAACACCATTTATGGCGATGGTAGGTCATACGTACGCGTAAACGCTCTTTCTGTTTTCATATCATATTGAACGGAAGTAAATGAATAAGATATATGTAAGTACATATATATATATATATATATATATCTAGTAGCATTATTTTGTTATATATTACATACTTATTAGAAATATATATTTTTATAATCGTCGATGAATAGTGAATGTGGAAATGAATCTCATCACATCGTGGAGACAGTAATCCGTATGTACGCACGAGCAACAATATAATTTCCTTAAAGGTGTGGAATTGGATGGTATAATAATTATATGGAGACATTATCATGTTATTTTCATTATTTATATACATATTACTCAACATTATATCCATCCAAATAACATAGTGTTGAATAACAAATCACACCATGATGTGGAGACGGTAAGCCGTACGTACGCACGCATGGAGACATTATAATTCATAGGATGGATTGAATAATGAATATGGTTATTCCATATTTATAATAAAATCATATTATATATAAGTTACATGATTTATTATTTTGTTATGGTAATAACAAATAAAAAGTATGTGGAAGAATAAATGAACTTGAATGAGGGTGATGAAATCATTACATCTTCTTCGGGTTCTTCCATTTGATTTGATCAAAAGTTCTCTTTAGGTTGGCTTTATGACCAAAGGAAGGGCTCTATGATGAAGGTAGGTTAGTTGGGAGGATATTTGGGTAGGGGTTGGCCGAGAAAAAAGGCTTTCGATATGGTAATTTGAGAGAACTGGAAGTACCCTTTTATAAGAGGGGTGAGGGGCACCTAAGGAAAAACATAAAATATTATTTATAATAAATTCAGTTTCGACTTATAATGTCTCCAAAATGAATTATTTAAAGGATAATATGGATATGGTTAAAAACACACTCATACAATAGGTTTTAGACAGTTTTGGGTCACTGTATTTACCTTATCATTAATATTTAACTCTTAGTTAAATTTATTGACATTTACCATGTCTCTTTGTATTTTAATATTATATTGTTAATAAAATTACTATAAACTTCCAAAAAAACACAAGTAGTTAATTAATGACATATATAATAGTACTTAATCCCTTTTTCTGAACCCTATATTTTTAAGAATAGAATACCAATTAATAATATAATACTTGTTTTAAAAACTCTTTTATGTCAATTTTGACACTATTAGGTATTTTGTTTTTGAAAAATTCATAACAGCATTATTAAATCGAAAATAATTCGTTTAATCCACCCAAATATGTCATATTAACCTATAAAATGAGTGAAATTCATAAAAAGCCTCAAATTACATTTATTTGGGTATTTATAATATCAATTATTATAATATTTCATTAAAAATGTAGTTAATTCATCATCATTGTGTCGTAAATAAATTAAATTATTCAAAGTCTAAAAATTATAAATAAAATACCATTAATCATAAAATCTTTTCATATTTATAATGAATATTTATGTTCTAATTTATCCAATGTTTAACCCTATATTAAAAAAGGTTTAGTTATTAAACATTGAAATTATCACTTTTAACTCTTCTTTGAATTAAAAAAAATAAATGCCCTATTCTACTCCAAGTGGACCTAAAAGAACATATTTTATTCTTAAAGTTGTTTTTGGTCAAATTAAACTTATTTAATTAAATTATTACATGTGTTAGGGTAATAATAATATCATTTTTACCCTTAATTAACCTATTTACTTTTAACCGTGGTAAATAAAAGTCAAAAGTTACTATTCACCAAGAATTATTTTTATCTTATGAAACCACATTTTACTTACTGATATCAACTATGTCTATAAAATTTTTTAAATTCAATTCATAGAAACTATAAAATTATGTTTTATGAAAATTTGGAAATGCTCTTAAGAGGTGGGTAAAAGACGGCAAAATTTCAATAAAATTTGTATATATCTAAACTTATTATAAAATGACTCCAATGAATTACATCGAACATATAAAGATATTATGTATCTATTTTGACCTAAAATAAATTTACATGAAAGAAATAATTATTTAAATGAAAAGATGGTTTTAACCAATAATGGAGTGTTTTTCTCTTTTCATCAAAAATTGAATGTTTTCATAAACATACCAAAAATTCACTCTAAGATAATTTTGATATTCTGAATTTAAAAATGAAATCTATTTTACCAAATTCAAAAGGGAGAAGTTCCATATATTAATTTAAAATTAATTCTCATTTTCAGAACCAAAAAATGTAATTTTATGGAATATTAACTATCAAAAGATTGACACTTGTTTAAGTCAAATTTAAAAGTGAAATTACTTATAATGACCATCATTGAATTAAATGGTAAAAATATAATATATTTATACTTCCAAACCATTAAAATGTATAATTTAACACTATAAATTATTTTGATTAAAAATGTTTGTTTTAGTTAAAATATAGTATTTCCCCCTATTCACCCAATTATGAATGTTATCAGAAAAACACCAAATATTTATTGAAATTAAACTCTTATGTCCTGATTCTAAAGAAAATGTTTATTTTTTAAAAATTTAATATATAAAAGTTTCAAATATTTTATTTAAAAAGGGTTCTCCATTAAAAGGTGGTAAAATTGCATTTTTTGAAAAATAATTATTTTATCTTAAAAAATGTAGTTGTTCTTACATTATGTCTAAGAGACTCATAATATTGATTCTATAAATATAAGTATTATATAAAATTTAAAATTCAGTTAACTGTAGCGGTTTGTAATTACTTCCAGTGGACTATAATTGATACCTATCAGGGCACTCAATGGGAGGCTACACCCCCTAGGTGAGACACACCACCATCCTCAGTGGCAGCCATTTCATCATGAAGCCCTTGGGCGGAGAGCCATGCATTGTCCAATGCTCACATGTGAGAGTTCCCAAGGATCGGATTCATACCTACCTCCTTTACTGTTGATACTAACTGTAGAGACCCAAATCTTGATGTACATAGACATTACATTACTTAATACATAACAAAAATAGACACCAAAGGACCGTAATAGTTTAGTGTCTTTGGAAACTTGTAACATAATCTTCTAATCTTGGTGAAAGATCTTCAACATCTCCCATAAAGATCTTCCCTTTTTTTCTCTTACCTAAAACATTTTTTTATATCCTAGGGAGAAGAAAACATATAAAGGGTGATCTAAAATGCTCATTAAGGGTAGGCATGGAAAAAAATAAAACAAACCATATACATTTGAACTTCAAAACATGAACAAAATGTTTAAACATCAAAATATTGAGTTGTGAAATAAATATTGGTAGTACGTAAGGCATAGATCATAAAGGAACATCAATCATGATAAAATAAAGTTGTAATAAAACATTTAATTATGGAAAAACATTAAACACATGATATGATTTCCATAGTAGCCAAGGCATTACTGCAAAGACCATCTTAGTGGACACGGTCCCTTTCTGAATCGAGTTCACTCCTCATTCCAGTTCTGTATTACTAAACCAGATTAACTTAACATTCCAGCCATGTCTATATCATGAGATATAAATCTTTACCCAATGCATTGGAGGGAGATATATGTCCCACCCATCTCATAATGAAATCATTCTTACTTGTTCCAAAAAATAAACATACATCATTCATCATAACCCAAAGAATGAAATGGGATCCATAAACATCATCTCATCATAACATAATTCATATAAAACAAAGGGATATCATTTCATCATATGGAAAGTGAAATAATATAAATCATAGAGACATTATACTTGAAGCATACACATATGAAATAATGTCATCTTAGATGGAAAATGGTTTTGATAAAACACTTGAGATAAAATCTTGAAGAAAATATCCTTTCTTATTCAAAATCAATTTCTTTTCACAAAATTCCTTGAAATATTAAAAGAGAACTATTTTGTTAAAAATATTCATAAAATATTGTTGAGTAAGCTTCATGAAAATGAGGCATTATGAAACTGTAAAAATCCGTTCATGCCGTATAAGTAAAAAATAACATTCTCCATGTACTTTTGTCAAAAAAGTCAAAAAGTTACTCGTGTGGTAAAAAAAAGTAAGATTACTTTTATAACATGTGCTAAAATTCAAAAATGGGTAAAAATTACATTAAACATACATGAAAACATTTTTAAAAAACATGTGCATGGATGATAACAATAACCCCAGTAAATACTTACGAATAACAATCTCAGATAAGAATGAGATTGGAATAGTTATCCCTAACCTTAGGTCCGATATGCTTCGTACATATCTGAAACTCCAATATAATGATTTAAATATTGTCATTGACTTATTAAAGAATCATATTCCTTGTTATGATATCATATATTTTTCACTTATGTCTTTATATTACCCGTTCTTTTATAAATTACATGTTAAAGCAGCGTTTTGGGTAAAATCGTTTTATTTATCGTACGTGTTTGGACTTGTTGTTCTTAATATTATTACATATATCCTGATTTAATTAATTTTAGATTGAAAAACATGATTTACATATAATATATATTCAGAATAAACATATATATATGATAGATCGATAAATGGAATGAAATACACCGTCTATGGAGACGGTATGCCGTATGTACGCATGAATGCTGTTTTCATTTCCTTATTGAATTGAATGGAATTAAGTAGATGAAACACACATATATATATATATACATAAATACAGTATCATTATTATATCATATATTTCATTATTATTCATTATATATACTTTATAATCATTCATGAATTGTTAACATGGAAAATGAATCTTATCGCGTCGTGGAGACGGTAGTCCGTACGTACGCATGAGTGATGATATCATTCCCGTGATCATGGAATTGTATTGAAGTATATTTATAATATTTCAGAATCAATATCACTTTACAATAATAAAATATAGTTATTTATTTACACCATTATACCCATACAAGTAAGGTGGTGGTCAAAAACAGATTACACCACGGCGTGGAGACAGTATTTTCTGCGTACGCACGCACGGTGATTTCATTTTCCGTATGATAGATAGAAGGAGAAATAGGGTTGTTTCATATTAATAATAACATATCACTATATAAGTAATACTTATATTATTACTTTATAATGAGACAACTAAAGAAGAAGAAGTAGAATAAGAAAGAAACTTGGGAGAATCGGAAGAAGAGATTACCTCTTCTTCGACACACCTTTTTTAAGCTTCCTATTAAGGAAGTAGAGTCGGTCTTTTGAGAAGGCCATAACCTCCAGAATGTTTCTAGGGATGTGGAGAAGAGAAATGGGCATAGGTTTTCCGAGATTCAAGGCACAAAATGGTGTGAAGAGAAGAGGGAAGGGGTGCCCTTTTATAAGGGAGGAGAGGGGCACCTTTGGAAAAACTTAAAATATTATTTTACAATAAAGCCATATTCGGTTTATAATAGCTCTAAATTGATCAATTTCAAAGATAAAGTGGGAATGGGTCAAAATACTCTCAAAAAATAGGTTTTAGACAAGTTTCGTTTACTATTTTAACCTTATCATTTAGATTTAACTCTAAGTTAAATAATTTAACTTTTACCGTGTCTTCTTGTTTTCTTACACTATATGGTTAATAAAATTACTATATAAATCCAAAACAACCCCAAGTGGTTCATTATTAATATATATAACCTTATATAATTAATTTTGAAGAACCGTATATTTTTATGAATATAGTAACAATTAATAATATAATATTTGTATTAAAAAATATTTTAAGTCAATTTTGAAACTATTTGGTAATAGATTTTTGTGAAAATCATGACAGCATGAATAGTTCTAAAAAAGTTAATTAAATAAATACTAACATGTCATATTAACCTGAAAAATTATTTTAATTCATAAAAAATTCTCAAATTACATTTATTAGGCTATTTATAACATCAATTATGTTAATATTTCATTAATAAGGTAACTACTCCATAATCATTGTTTCATAAATAAATTAAATAATTTATGTCTTAAAATTATAAATAAAATACCATTAGGTAGTAAATATTATTATATTTCTAATGATTATTTATAGTCGAATTTATCTTATGTATATACCTATATTAAAAATGTTTATTTATTAAACATTATTTTTAACTATTTTAACTCTTTTTTAAATAAATTAATAATAAATGTCCTAATCTAATCCAAGTGGACCTATATGATAATATAATATTCCTAAGGTTGTTTTTGGTTGAATTATACTTATACAATAGAATTAGGACATATTTTAGGGTAATAATAATATCATTTTTACCCTTAATTACCTTATTTACTTTTCACTGTGGTAAATAAAAGTAAAAGGTTACTATTCAGCAAAAATTATTTTTATCTTATTAAACTAAATTTTACTCCCCAATATTAACTATGTCTCTATTATTTTTGAAATTCCACTCACAGAAGAGGTGAAATTATGTTTTATGTAAATTTTCAAATTCTCCTACGAGGTGAATGTTCAATAAACTTTTTATATATCTAAAATTATTATAAAATGACTCCAATGAATTACATTGAACTTATATAGGTATTATGTATCTATTTTGACCTAAAATAAATTTAAATAAAATAATTAATTATTTAATTAAAATTTCGGTTTTTAAAATATAACTCAGTGTTTTTCACTATTCATCAAAAACTGAAAGTTTTCAGAAAAATACCAAAGTTTCACCCTATGATAATTTCGATATCCCAAATCAAAAAATGAAGCCAATTTTGAAAGATAAAATTTATAAAATTTCAAAAATTGGGTATTTCTATTCATAACTGCCAGTTTATATAATATTTTAATAACATGTCATTTTTTAGTGAAACTCGGTATTGCGTACAACACACGCTATCGTGGAAGGTCACGATTTTGTGTAAAGAAAGCCAAGTCAGAGTTGCGTATAGTGAAAGATTAATTTGTTTTTTTGTATAATATAATCCAACCATACTTCATTTATACATTGATTATATATATATACACTCAATGTTTTATATAATAACTTCTATCAAACGGACTTGAAATTTTGTGTAACACGATCCAAGAATAGTGTTGCGTATACTGCAAGCCAATACGGTGTTGCGTATAGTACAAGATAATCTTGGTGTATTTTATAATAGAATAAACCAATGAAATTAAAAATAATATATCTCATAAAATCTCAGGGTGTTACATTCTTCCCCCCTAAAAATGAATTTCTCCCTCGAAATTTGTAGTGGTTATAAATCATTTACTACCTGAAAGTTTCATTCATAAAAACACACATCGTAAAAGTTATAATAAAACTTAAATTTAAAAATTAAAGTAAGAAATTTAACGTTCACCCAGATTAACTCATCACTGGATTTCCACATAGGAGAACATAGGTGGAAATATGGATATGGAAGAAAAATCTAACCATCAAGTTCAGATGGAGAGTGGTAGAGGACATGGCTATGAAAAATCTAACTATCACAAAGCCATAAATTTTGGATGATCTAAGGTACCATCTGATTCATCACATATAAGAGCACTAGGACAACATTTTTGGTTTTCAATATCATTTCCTTAAAGTTGATGAAATTGGAATTAGAAGAAATACTTTATTGATTTCGTTACAATCTCACCGCTTGTCGTTCCATGGACAATTTCCACTTCATCTCTTAAAGAAATGAAGTTGAATTTTTCATTCTTGAAGTGTTAGCAGATCATCTGATAAAATGATGGTTCATTACATCTATCTCAAACAAAAGGTTAGAAAACGTTATCAAAAATACATAAGTCCATATATAGTGAGATTAATCATATATGGATCCTAAAATGGACTTATACTTCATATATCATACTTATTAATATAATAAAACTAGTTTCTACTAACCAGGGACTTCATGTAGGACAATGGTAGGAAATAAAGGCCTATCTCACTTCAGTTGTGGGTTCGATTCCCTCATCCTTGCCCGACGTGATGGGTTGTCACCCATACTGCAGGTTGTCCTTTTTCTAGAACTACATTATTATAACATTCCATCAATAACATCGAAAAAATTTCTATCCCTAAACAATAATAACTTATGTCCAACATAATCCATTCCAATCTTTAGTCTTATCTAAAATACTTATGTCCAAGCTCATAGTATAAAGAAAACAATTACTACAAATGTCATTTGTCGAGCATGTGAATACCATCATTTATCCACCATATATCATAAGATATATCTTGTTGGTCAAATTACAAACATGTGAATACCATAATCATGTATTCTCTTGAAAAATTAATACCCACTGAACCTTAGTGAAAACATGAATTCTATCAAAAGTTAACTCTTTCCACATGCCAAAATCCCATAAATTTTATATACTCAAACCATGATATCACATTTTCCTTACATCAATCATGAGATCAATAATACTATCAAACATCTCATTATCTCCTTATCCCTTCATTATGCGCATATCATCTACTTTCCAAAAAAATTACAATCACTTTTCATGGTTACTGTTACCATATAATTACTGAAATCCAATACATAGATATTCCAAAATTCCACAATTCCATAAATGAGATTCCATGATACTATTTTGAAATCCCATTACATAAACACTTAATCATTACACAACATCATTTTCATACTCAAAATCACATATAGTGATCACATGTGACTTCCCTTTATCCTTTTCCTTAAGTGGTTGCTAACGCTGATCATCATTTACCCTTGGATTAGGGCATTGATTAGAATAATGCCCCATTTCCTTTCACTTGAAGCATTGAAGTGTTGGTGGGGCGTTCTCTACAGCCTTTTCTTTATTCACATAATTAGAAACCCTTTTTCCATTACTTCGACACTCAGCTACTCGATGAACTTCTTTTCCACACTTAAAAAAACATTTTCTACTCTCTTTAAGAATATCTTCACCATGCTTCTTTCCACACTTTGAGCATAAAGAAACATCCATCTTCTTTTCACCATTATTCTGAGATTTCTCCTTGAACTCCATCTTTTGTTTCTTGTCAAAACCATGAGATGGATATGTTACACCAACATTCAGTTATACCTTGATATCACAACGCACAACTTCTTCATAGCTATTGAATTCTCTTATAGCTAATTCCCTTTGAAGCCATGGTTTTAAGCCACTAAAAAATCGATCAAATTTACTTTCTGGTTGGATGGTAAAACCAGACGCATACCTTGCAAGTCTTGTAAAATTCACTTCGTATGTACCAACAGATTCATCATACTTATACTTAAGCTCAAGGAACTCTTTTTCCATATTTGTTTGAAGAGTATGAGGGAAGTACTTACTGAAAAACAAGATCTCGAACTCGTCTCATTCCATGGATTCAATTTCATCTTGGGACCTTGTATTCTTAATTAGAGTCCACAACTGGTCTGCTTCACCTTCTAAAAGGTAAACAGCTAGAATGAATTTATCATGTTCCGAACAGAGAAGTATGGAAAATATCTTTTCAATGGTACTGATCCATTGTTCAAAAACAAGTGGATCAGAAGACCCATTGAGAGAAGGTGGATGTTTCCTCATGAAGGACTCAATAAAATATTCTTCCCTTCTTTGATCATTTGGAAATCCAGAATGATTCACAGCTTGTGTAAGTATATCAATAAGACTTTTCACTCCATCTCCCATCACATTTGGTTGTTCAGGATGACAATCATTGCATTGTCCATTACATTGATCAACACGGTTCCTTCGGGTTCCAGCCTTCGTCTAAAACCCAAATAGAACAGTGTGAGAGGCAAAAATAATTCTAGGGAAAACAACATAATAAAGGGGGAGTACATTAAATATATAACATATTAGGGTTAATTTTATGATTGTTACCAAAATTCTAGGACTATAACTTATACTTATACTTAACCTTATAGACATCCCTAGACCTACCTTAGAAATATCTCAAGGGATCTCATTAAAGTTTTCGCATCCTAGTTTCCAAAGGTTAACTAAACCTTTCCTCCGATACCAACTGTAGCAGTCTGGAATTACTTCCAGTGGACTATAATTGATACCTATTAGGGAAATCCATGGGCGGCTACACCCCCTGGATGGGACACACCACCATCCCTAGTGGCAGCCATTTCCTCATGAATCCCTTGGGCGGAGAGCCATGCTTCGTCCAATGCTCACATGTGAGAGTTACCAAGGATCAGATTCATACCTACCTCCTTTTCCTCTATTACCAACTTTAGAGACCCAAAGCTTCAAGTACATAAACATTACATTAATTTTGTGGAATACTTAATACATCACAAAAATAGACACCAAAGGACCGTAATAGTTTAGTGTCTTTGGAAACTTGGAACATAATCTTCTAATCTTGGTGAAAGATCTTCAACATCTCCCATAAAGATCTTCCCTTTTTTTCTCTTACCTAAAACCTTTCTTTATATCTTGGGTAAAAGAAAAAATATAAAGGGTGTGCTCAAATGCACAGTATGGTTAATCATGGAGAAAAAAATAAAACAAACCATATACATTTGAACTTCAAAACATGAACATAAAGTTTAAACAACAAAATCTTGAGTTGTGAAATAAATATTGGTAGTACGTAAGTCATAGATCATAAAGGAACATCAATAATGATAAAATAAAATGGTAATAAAACATTTAATTGTTGAAAACATTAAGTACATGATATTATTTCCATAGTAGGCAAGGCATTGTTTCCATGACCATCATAGTGGACAAAGTCCCTTTCTGAATCGAGTTCACTCCTCATTACAGTCCCGTATTACTGAACCATATTAACTTATCATTCCAGCCATTTCTATCTCATGAGATATAAATCTTTACCCATTGCATTTTTGGGAGATATAGGTCCCACCCATCTCATAATGAAATCATTCTTACTTGTTCCACAAAATAAACATACATAATTCGTCATAACCCAAATAATAAAATGGGTTTCATAAACATCATCCCATCATAACATAATCCATATAAAATAAATGGATATCATTTCATTATAAGAAAAGTGAAACCATGTAAATCATATATACATTATACTTGAAACATACACATATAAAATAATGTCATCTTAGATGAAAAATGGTTTTGATAAAACACTTGAGATAAATTCTTGAGGAAAATATCCTTTGTTATTCAAAATCATTTTCTTTTCACAAAATACCATGCAATTTTAAAAGAAAACTATTTTGTTGAAATTATTCATAAAATATTTTAGATTTAGCGTCATGAAAATGAGGCATTATGAAACTGTAAAAATCCATTCATGCCGTATAAGTTAAAAATAACATTCTCCTCATACTTTTGTCGGAAAAGTCAAAAAGTTCCTCGTGTGGTAAACAAAAGTAAGATTCCTTTTATAACATGTGGTAAAATTAAAAAATGGGTAAAAGGGACATTAAAAATACATGAAAACATTTTTAGAATGCATGTGCATGGATGATAACAATAACCCCAGTAAATACTTACGAATAATAATCTCGGATAAGAACGAGATTGGAATAGTTATCCCTTACCTTAGGTCCAATATGCTTCGTACGTATCCAAACCTCATGTATAATGATTTAAATAATGTAATTTACTTATTAAAGAATCATATTCATTGTTATGATATCATATATGGTTCACTTATGTCTTTATATTACATGTTCTTTTGTAAATTTCATGATAAAGAAGCATTTTTGGGTAAAATCGTTTTATTTATCGTACATGTTTGGACTTGTTATTCTTGATATTATTACTTATATCCTGATTTAATTAATTTCAGAATGAAAAAAATGATTTATATATAATATATATTCATCATATACATATATATACGATAGATTGATAAATGGAATGAAATACACCGTTCATAGAGACTGTAGGCCGTACGTACGCCTGAACACTGTTTTCATTTCCTTAATGAATTGAAAGGAATTAAGTAGATGAAATACATATATATATATATATACATAAATACAGTATCATTATTATGTCATATATTTCATTATTATTCATTATATATAGTTTATAATCATTCATGAATGGTTAACATGGAGAATGAATCTCATCGCGTCGTGGAGAGGGTAGTTCGTACGTACGCACAAGCGATGATATCATTTCCATGATCATCGAATTGTATTGAAGTGTATTTATAATATTTCAGAATCAATATAACTTTACAATAATCATATATAGTTATTTATTCACACCATTATACCCATCCAAGTAAGTTGGTGGTCGAAAACAGATTTCACAACGGCGTGGAGACAGTATTTCGTGCGTACGCACGCGCGGTGATTTCATTTTCCGTATGATGGATAGAAGGTGAAATAGGGTTGCTTCATATTTATAATAACATATTAGTATATATGTAATACTGATTTTATTACATTAAAATGATACAACTAAATAAGAAGAAGTAGAAGAAGAAAGAAACTTGAGAGAATCAGAAGAAGAGATTACATCTTCTTCGACGCACCTCCTTTATACTTCCTCTTAAATAAGTAGAGTTGATCTTTTGAGAAGACCAGAACCTCTAGAATGTTTCTAGGGAAGTGGATAAGAGAAATGGGCAGGGTTTGGACGAGATTCATGGCACAAAAAGGGTGTGAAGAGAAGAGGGAAGGGGTTCCCTTTTATAAGGGAGGAGAGGGGCAACTTTAAATAAACTTAAAATATTATTTTATAATAAAGTCATATTCGGTTTATAATAGCTCCAAATTGATTTATTTAGAAGATAAAGTGGAGATGGGTCGAAATCCTCTCAACCAATAGATTTTATACAAGTTTAGGTTACTATTATAAACTTATCATTTAGATTTAACTCTAAGTTAAATAATTTAACTTTTACTGTATCTTTTTGTTTTCTTACACTATATGGTTAATAAACATACTATAACAAGCCAAACGAACCCCGAGTGGTTCATAATTAATATATACCCTTATTTAAGTCATTTTAATGAACTATAGATTTTTATGGTAATAAAAACAATTAATAATATAATATTTGTTTTAAAAATTATTTTAATCAATTTTGACAATATTTGGTAATTGATTTTTGTGAAAATCATGACAACATGATTAGTTCGAAAAAAGTTAATTAAATCAATAATAACATGTCATATTAACCAAAAAAATTAGTGCAATTCATAAAAAATTCTCAAATTGCATTTATTAGGGTATTTATAACATCAATTATGTTAATATTTCATTAATAAGGGAATTACTGCATCATCATTGTGTTGTAAATAAATTAAATTATTTAATGTCTAAAAATTATAAATAAAACACCATTTGGTAGGAAATATTTTTAGATTTCTAATGAATATTTATAGTCAAATTTATCTTATTTATAACCCTTTATTAAAAAAAATTAGTTATTAAACTTTGATTTATCTATTTTAACTCTTTATTAAATAAATTAATAATAAATGTCCTAATCTAATCCAAGTGGACATAAATGATAATATTATATTTATAAGGTTATTTTTGGTCTAATTATACTTATCTAATAGAATTAGGACATGTGTTAGGGGAATAATAATATCAATTTTACCCTTAATTACCCTATTTACTTTTAACTGTTGTAAATAAAAGTAAAAAAGTTACTATTCACCAAAAATTATTTTTTTCTTATTGAACCACATTTTACTCTTTGATATTAACCGTGTCTCTCGGATTTTTGAAATTCCACTCACAGAAGCGGTAAAATTAATTTTTATGTAAATTTTCAAATTCTCCTAGGAGGTGGGTAAAAGACGGTGAACAGTTCAATAAAATTTTAATATATCTAAAATTATTATAAAATGACTGAAATGAATTACATTAAACATATATAGGTATTATGTATCTATTTTGACGTAAAATAAATTTAAAAAAATAATTAATTATTTAAATAAAAATTCGGTTTTTAAACTATAACTCAGTGTTTTTCACTATTTATCAAAAATTAAAAGTTTTCAGAAAAATACCAAAACTTCACCCTAGGCTAATTTCAATATCCCGAATCCAAAAATGAAGTCCATTTTGAAAGTTAAAATTTATAAAATTTCAAAAAGTGGGTATTACTATTCATAACGACTAGTTTATATAATATTTTAATAACATATAGTTTTTTTGTGAAACTCGGTATTGCGTACAACACACGCTATCGTGGAAGGTCGCGATTGCGTGTAAAGAAATCCAAGTCAGGGTTGCTTGTAGTGCAAGATTCATTTGTTGTTTTTTATAATAGAATCCAACCATATTTCATTTATACATTGAATATATATACTTATACACTCAATGTTGCGTAGAATAACTTCTATCAAACGAACGTGAAATTTTGTGTAACACGATTCAAGAAGTGTTGTGTATACTGCAAGCTAATATGGTGTTGCATATAGTACACGATAATCTTGGTGTAGTGTATAATAGAAGACTTAAATGAAATTAAAAATAATATATCTCATAAAATCTCAGGGTGTTACATTAATACTATTCATAACCTCTTTTGAACAGCTAGTTTGGTAAGTCGTGGTGCGCTAGAACTCGGTGTTGCATGTAGTGTAAGTTATTGGATTATTATGAAGAAATAACATACTATGAAATCTTGGGGTGTTAGATATGAGGTACTCAAAAAATTATTTATCTATTCCTACTATTTTCTATTGCATGGATATTACATTTCATCCTTTTTGGAATTGCATTGAAATTATATTCTATTACATATTGGTAATGAGGTCACAGTCTTCCCAAAAACACACCTTAGGCCCTTATTGCTAGTCAGAAGCCTCTGGAATTTAGGGAGATGTGTTTTAGACCACCTAACCAACCAGTCTTGGGGCACTACTGAGTGGAATCTGAGTCCAGTACATTAAAAAGTGGAATCATATAATTTTCTTTTCTGGTTTATTATTTGGATACAATGGAGAGGGATTTGATAGAATAGGAATTTGGTAAATATTTTTTCCATGGAGTATCTATCCTACGTATATGAAAAATACAAATTGGCTTGGATGGAATTTCATATTTTATGGATTTTGACTATTACAGTTTATTTGATTACACCATTGAGATATGCACTTAAATTGTGGTGTTATTATTGATATGGTTTTAGTTTCTATTTTTTTATAATGTGATGATATGAGGTATTCCATCTAATGAATCATTTTTCTAAGTTGTTAGAAAGCACATTACAAGAATTATTCCATTCTATATAGGATGCATTGCCTATTTTAATGATGTTGTGAAAGTTGTCATGGTATATATACCTATTTTTTTTAATAGAGATTGTGTTAAGGGAATCGAGAAACATGGTTGGTACATAGGGTGTTTATCATAACCTAAGAAGTTTATTCCTGATTAGGCTATAGAATACACCTTAAAAATCATGTTGTGACACGTTGATTCATGGACCATGAGTCACATGGACTAGAACATGTAATGTTGTGGATGGGATGGATTCCATGTTTTGGTTTATAAGGAGTATGGTCCCTTATATATTAGGAATGGTGAACCATTTGGTTCAACCATTTAATATGAAATATGAAATAAATATGAAATTCAAATGGAAAATTGAAATGATAAATATAGTACTCGACCTAGACTTGGATTTTGAGTGGGAAATAGTTAGTGTCTCTAGGGACATTTGAGATTTTTTCATATTATTATTCCTAGATTTAGGTGCGAGATATGTATTATAACCTATTTAGAGGAAGGTTCTGACCTATCCTATTATTTTGAGTTGTGATCATTGATACCATACTTTTCTTTGGTGGGTGTTTGTAATTTTATATGCACTCCACCATGATTCCCTCTAATCACATGCTAGAAGTTTGTTGATGACCATGATCTGGATGTAGTAGTCCATGGTCTACCAATGGATCCACCATTAGTGACCGATGAGGAAACAACAGTTTATCTCAGAAACAGGTGATGAGGAAAAATTACACGAGGGGTTATTTTGATTCATGAATACATTTCATGGAGCATTGCATTTTTCCATGTATATGGATTAGATGATGCATTTTTTCCATCAGTAGAATCCTCCTTTGTTTTTAGGGTTTGTTGGCCCATAGGATGATGATCTATAGATTAAGACTACACTATCAATATTTGTTCATCTGGTGACTCATCCAGAGAGGAGAGTGAAGCTCATGACTTATATGCTACATGGAGCAGAAAAGTGGTGGTTGTATGTTCTCAGCCTAGATGAAAGGCCCTAATATATTGATTAGGTTAATTTCCAAACCAGGTTCTTCAACTAATTTTACCCCAAAACTATAATGGAAGAGTGGTCTTGTGAGTTCATGCATTTTTGGTATGGCACTATGTTAGTTATGGATTATTTGGTAAAAATTATGGAGCTTAATTGTATTGCACCAACATACCTTGATGATGAGTATCATGGGTGATATTCTACGAGGAAGGTCTCCGACATTTTTTTCAGTCTTCGGTCAATTTGTTATGGTTTATAAAAATTACGAAGATAGAAAATCAGGTAATTAGGTAATAGTGGAACATGAGGGAAGATGAGGTAGTAGAGTATATAAATATAGTCATTTGATATAGTAGTTCAACTTCTAATAGCAAGAAGTGACATTTTGAGGCTTCCTCTGAGATGATTACTAGCCAGGATACTAATGCTGGAAATGTAGTTTGTAGTCATTATTTTGGAAGAGTGGGACACATAAGGAATCAGTGTGGTCATGGCCCTCTCAAGTGTCATGATTATGGTATGATGGTCTGCATGAAATTTCTCTGAAATTCCTTACCTTCATCAGTGAGTGTTAGGGGTTATCTTTGTAATCATATTTGGGAGACAGTTTCAGAGATCATAATTTGGAAGGGAGATGGAGCAATAATAGTCATTCATTCTGAGGTAGTAGTGTTTGTGATAGAGGAATCCAAGAACCAGTTGTATCGAGACAGCAGAGTGGGCATACTCTCGGCACTGAGAACTTATCATAGGTCTGTTTTTTGGTCTAGATATATTCTTTGTAGCCTACACCCAAGGAGCATTGGCACCATTCCATCTATGGTTAGAGGTATGATCTTGGTAGCCTATACTCTTATAACTAATATTTATGACATATGTACATCCCATAGATTCATAATTGTATATTTTGTGGAAATTATTGGGATAGTTATATGATTTTATGAGGGATTCATGACAATTGATTCTTCATTTGTGATCATAATGGAGGGTGTGTCCCATTGGAGGGAGTTCCCCCTTGACATTGGTGTGTTTCACATCATATGGAGTCTATTTTTCCTCAAGATGAAAGGGTTTTAATTTATACTCAAAATGGATTATCTAGTATATTATTTAGTCAATTTTGACTACAATCATTGAAGAGTGACTTTCTGTAACACCCCAAACTTCCACGGTATGTTTCCCTTTGAATAATGTAATAGCTTGCATTGTACTTAACTACGATATTCTAACACACTGTGACCAATCAAACTAACCGTTATGAATAGTAATACCCACTTTTTAAAATTTTATAAATTTTATCTTTTAAAATGGACTTAATTTTTGGATTTTTAATATCGAAATTAGCTTAGGGTGAACTTTTCGTATTTTTCTGTAAACATTTAAATTTTGATGAATAGTGAAATACACTCAGTTGTAGATTAAAATTGAATTTTTATTTAAATAATTATTTATTTTATTTAAATTTATTTTTGGTCAAAATAGATACATAATACCAATATAATTTCAATTTAATTCATTGGAGTATGTTTATAATAATTTTAGATATATATATATATATTATTGAACTTTTTAACTTTCTTTTACCCACCTCCTAGGAGAATTTGCAAATTTGAATGAAACTTAATTTTACCACTTTTGTGAAATGAATATCAAAATTCTAAGAGACATGGTTGATATCAGTAAGTAAAATGTTGTTCAATAAGATAAAAATAATTTTGGGTGAATAGTAACTTCTGACTTTTATTTACCACGGTTAAAAGTAAATAGAATAATTAAGGGTAAATATGATATAATTATTACCCTAACACAAGTCCTAATTCTATTTTATAAGTTTAATTCGCCCAAAAACAACCTTAGGAATTAAATATGATCCTTTATCTCCACTTTTATTAGATTAGGACATTTATTTCTATTTAATTCAAAGAAGAGTTAAAAGTGTTAAATTTAATTCTTAATAACTAAAGAATTTTTAATATAGAGTTATAAAAAATATAAAATCGATTATAAATATTAATTATAAATATAAAAAAAATTTACTTCATAATGGTATTTTTTTAATATTTTTTAGACATTAAATAGTTTAATTTATTTATGACACAATGAGGATTCCGTAATTACCTAATTAATAAAATATTAAAATATTTGATACTATAAATATCTCAATAAATGTTATTTGATAATTTCTGTGAATTAAAATAATTTTAAAGGTTAATATGACATATTAGGGTTGGTTAGATAAACTTTTGTCGAAATAATAATTCTATTATGAATTTAGAAAAAACAAAATACCGAATAGTGTCAAAATTGACATAAAAGAGTTTTAAACACAATTATTATATTATTAATTGATATTATATTCTGAAAAATCTAAGGCTCTACCAAAAGACTAATATAATTATAGGTGTATAATTAATGAACCAATTGGGGTTCTCTTAGAAGTATATAATAATTTTATAAAAAAATAATATAAAAATACAAAGAGACATGGTAAATGTCAAACTATTTAACTAAGAGTTAAATATAAAAGATAAGGTTAATATAGTGACCCAAACCTATCTAAAACCTATAGGTTGAGTGGTGTTCGACCCATACCGACCTTGTACTTTAAATAATTCCATTTTGAACCATTATAAACCGAAAATTATTTTATTATAAAATAATATTTCTAGCTTTTCCTAAGGTGCCCCCACCCTTCTTATAAAAGGGTACCCCCCTTATCTCTAATTCACACCTTCAAAGCCATTTGGATAGGCAAAAACCTACCCAAATACACTATCAACTGTCCTAAATTCATCTTAGAGGCCTTAATTTAGTCATAAAGCCAACCTATGGAGTCCTTTTGATCAAATCAAAAGAAAGAACCCGGAGAAGAGGTAAATATTTCATCACCTCTTTCTAGTTCCTTTCTTCTTCCACTTCCATTTTATTTGTTGTTTCCATTATAAAATAATAACTCCAGTATTTTCTATATAGTGTGATGTTATTATAAATATGGTACAACCATATTCATTATTCTATCCATCCATTGAATGACAAGTCACCATTCGTGCATACGTACAACTTACCGTCTCCACGTCGTGGTGTAATTGTTATTTAATACATTATTTTTTGGATGGGTACAATAATGATGTGTAATTGATGTAAATAATAAATATAACATGATAATGATTCTATATATATGATATTCAATTAAATTATATATTATTTTACTATCAAAAGAACGATATTGTCCCTCGTGCGTACGTACGGATTACCATCTCCACGAACGCGATGAGATTCATTCCCCATCGTATCCATTCAAGAATAATTTTCATTAGATGAATAAAAATAATGTTTAAATACTTAATATAATTATTAATATGAATAAGATACATACTATCCATAATAAATATTACTTATGTAACAAAGTATATAAAGGAAAACGAATCAATTAACACCCGAAACAAGGATAATACTAAGATATTATTAACAAAGCAATGTTAAAAGAACATATATCATAACATATTGATGTATATGATTATTGAATAATTTAATAACAGTTATTTAACCATTAAAAAGGAGTTTAACCTACCCTCAACCAAGGAAAAGTACAATTTAATTGGATTTATTCTCACTTTTATTCCCGTGAGATTCATGCTATATTTTCAACTGCTACCTTTTGTGTGGTGTATGTACTACCCATGGTTGTATTGTTTGTGTAATATACATTAGTTAATGGGTATTTACACCATAATTGGATGATACTTCTTTTATGGGGTTTATGTTTCATACATTACCAAATCAGTAAGGGAATTTCAAATTTCAATGTCCACTCATTGGGCTTTACGCATACTTCATTGATTATTTTACTCCATGATTATGTGTGGAATCACTATTTATTATTTTTGTAGTAACTTCCACTCCTCTTTATATGGATATAATTTTTATACACATAATCACTCCATTGATAAATTCTCAAGTCATCGATATGAACTTGATAAGAGTAATTTTAACTCAATCTCTATTTACTGAGTTAAACATCCAATTCATTGGTGTTGTTTTTACAAGAATATGTGTGAATATCCTTTGATTGATTTACACTAAATATCTAATCATATTGAGTGTATTTTTATTTTTCACACATAATTATGTTGTTGATTTATCCTTAACCTAAGGATACAGTCTTTATAATAAATTTCATCTCAATTTACATTCCATTGATACTTCAATGTTGTTATACGCCAATTCACTTTTATATGGTGTATATAAAGTAATTTGACATAGTATATCTTTAATAAATTTATTCCCATGATATTATAATGTTTTTATTACCTCAATTATTTTTATTCAAGGGTCTATCTTTTGGTTAGGAACTCTAACTAAAATATCATTTTTAATTGTTTAAAATATTTATTCTTCTAAATATTTCTCATTAATGTCCATTTTTTAAAAATGGTTTTAAGGATTTATTTATTTGAAATTTAATGTTTTTAAATTAACATTCCTTTTAAATGTTTCAAATTGGTATGGGAAACTTGGATTCAAAAATCTATTCTTAAACATCTTCTTGGAAAATAGTGTGACTTTTCAATGATTTCAAGAAAAATGTGGATATTTCTCCTAAATAGTTTCGATGATTATTTTCATCATTGTCAATATCCTTCATTATTCTCAATTGAGGTTAATCTGTTACAAAACAATCTTCTATATTGTATTGAATGAGTTATTTATGATCATGGATGTGCTATTTTTATACCATTCATGGTTTGTGGATAAAGTATTGACATTTCGTATACTAGTTTCAATACGAATGTTTATTTTATGTTTCAAATTTTCATATGAGGAATGCATTTGACTTAGTAAGTGATAGGTGAAGCCTACTATAGATCCTCGATGCATCAGTTGGTCTCATGATAAAAACTACTGTCTTGGAACAAGGCATTGACAAAATCTTATTTGTAGTCTTGGAACAAGGCCTTGACTATGTGGTTATGTGGTCTGGAATTATGAATTCCATCATTATGAAAGTGGCTATTCATATTGCATGTCATTATTTGAATATTAGAATAACCCTATGAATAATTAAATGGAATTATTTGATTTTTATATTTGTCATATTATGCTGATATTCAAGTTTAAAATCCTTTTTTTAGTTTTATATGTTGCCTTAAATGTTTATACTTATTTATGAATGTTTCCGCTATGTTGTTATCCTTAATGAGCATGTGATCTCACCCCTTTATATGTTTTATTTTTCCTAGGATGTGAAGAAGTGTATTATGACTGACCTATAGGGATAGTATATGGGATATCAGTGTTGTCTATGGAAACCATGTTGTTGTAGTTTTCCAATTTATGATGTAATATAAACCTTATGAATGTATCTCGTACCTCGAAGGCTACTAACCTAATTGGTCTTTCGAGACAAGATATGTTTTGATCATGCCAATGATATATATTAATGCACCAACTCTAGGCTTCTGGGTTTGGGACGTTACAGTTGGTATCATAGGAAGTTTAGTACAAACCTTGGAAACTAGATTTATATAAACTCTGATTAGAGCACATAGCCCTAAGATAAACGTTGAGGATTAGTATATAATAACTTTTTAAAATTTTGGTATTGTATAGATTTTGTGAGTTTTCCAAGCAATACATCCCTATCTGAAAACAAGAAGGTAGAGGTGGATCTGGCACAGATGTGCCTAGGGATAATACCCAAAAACACCGCTTTGAACTAGAATCAAATGGGAACTAGTGCACGACAACAGGCCTTGTTGCACTCTTGGTTACAACACTCCCAGGGGATATGCATAGGATAATTTAAATTTTCTTGACAAACTGATTTGAAGGATTCTAATATAACATGAGAATAAATGACCTTGTTTAATCCTAAGGTGTTTCAATACGAATATATGGTGTCCTGATATTCTATAAATTATTTTATGACTACTATTACTCACACAATGCTTTCTAGTTTTAGTCAATGACTAGATTCCAAGTAATTCATAGTAACTTTGAGCATGATGTACAAAGGGGAATGGTGGTGGAAATGAGCAACAAAATGTAATGATGATAGGCATAAAATATATTGGGTTCATGCCAAATCATTTTTCCAATAATATGATGAACAACATATATATTAACCAACTTTTGGGCTCAACAAAGAAGAGAAAGGAGATGAATTATAAGAGCTCTAGTAGTGGAGACCATGAAAAAAACAAAACTCAATTCCCATCATGCAGTAAATGTGGAAGGAGACACCCTGGAATGTGTCTCCATGGAATAAAGAAATGATTTACGTGTGGGAAATAAAGACATGAATTAATGAATTGTCGAGGAAAAATGAAGAGTACTATGGAAGAAAATATAAATGGTCCCAAAAATCCATTTACAGTCATTTTCCATAAATATAGGGGACCTGGCCCTTACCTGAGTGAATACCCGATTCTATTGTATATTTTCTTGGTCAAAGAAGAAGCTATGTGGAAATAAATGGTTAGAGAAATGTTTAAAAGTATTGGTGCTCCAAGTTGATGGGATTACTTTGGAATAATTTTCTCATGTATTTGTAACCCTACTATGTCTTATGTGAAAATGATATTTGAGGAAGTATTATCTTTTCTCTTATGTATATAGTTGTAAATAACCATTCAGTTTTATATGATCATTGGGTTTGAGGCAATTACCAATTATTATATTTTGGGAAGAAAATGCAAGGTATGAGATATCATTTGTGGTTAAATTATGTTATGGTTATTTTGAGGAATTTATCTCAATTTTGTAATGTTATAAAATATATTTTTTGAAAAAGGACAACACGTAGACCGCGTGACAACCATTCATGTCAGACAAAGATGTGGGAATCGAACCCACAACCAGAGTGTGATTAGGATTTATCACCTAACAGTAGACTACATGAAGTCCCTAGTTAGTGTGAAAAAATATTTTTAGTTAAATGAATTTACTTATCAATAATAAATTTATTTGGGAGATTATGTCTTATTAAATTAATACCCTTAGTATAGGAAAATGATTTGGTGATTAAGTGGTAAATGTTACTTTGGAAGATGTTCACTCTATTGAGAACACTATATGCCTAAATATAATAGAATACCATGGTATTTCATTTGAGAAGTAATGGTGTATTTTTATCTATGTTTGTATTGTGGATTTATAGTGATTTTGGTTATTTATGGAAATGATTAACCTATAATATAGAATATGTTATTAGGTTAATTACTTTTAAGAATATGACTTTAAGAGTAGTCGATGTCATTTGGAGATAAAATTTAATGTGGAAGACTACATACCCAAATTCTTCTATGTTTTGGGTTTCAATATTAGTTTGGTTTATATTGAATGATTTCAAGGACAATTGTTTAGTGAATGGTATTTATTTAACTTTGGGGTGTTTTGGGTTAATTTTAGAAAATGGAGATTACTGTTTCTTTCTCTAAAGTAATATCCTTCTGGGGGATCATCTGATCTTGTACTAACCTTTTTGGTTTGGATTAATCCCTAAAGACAAGGAAAAAATATAGTGTATCATTTGTGGATCATGTGATTCTCTAGAAGTTGATTCTAGCTCTTCTGGTGTGACCAAGTCATCTTGAATACTCATCATTTGAAAAAAACAAGTTAGTGGTAGAAATTTCTTAATGAATGAAACTATAAATAAAAATTAAGTATATCTCTTTACGTACTTAGTCAATCTCATAAATAAATTCCTCATATTTAGGAAATGTAACATAAATAAAAAAACATTGTCCATTTACTTTTCCTACTGGGAAACTAATGACCCTTTGTCCCATCACATGTTTGTGGTTTTCTTATTGTTAACTTTCTCCTGATCATGTTTTCTATCCCTCTCCATCAGAACTTGAAACTTAGTTTATCTTTCATATCCATGTTTCCCTACATGGAATCCTAGAATGGGTTATCTCAGGTGACCATTGTACTTCTCTTTCTTTCTTTTAAAGTGATAGTTTTATTGACACTTTTTCTAATGTGGGACTTTCAATTATGTTCCCAAGACTAATTTTAAAAATTTAAAGGATGCAATTTCTAAAAGGAGGAATAAATGTAACACCCCAAGCTTCCATGTTACGTTTCCCTTTGAATAATGTAATATCTTGCATTGTAAGCAACTTCAAGATTCTAACACACCACGACCAATAAAACTAACCGTTATGAATATTAATACCCACTTTTTGAAAATTTAAAAAATTTATCTTTCAAAATGGACTTCAATTTTGGATTTAGAATATCAAAATTAGATTAGGGTTAATTTTTTTTATTTTTCTATAAATTTTCAAATTTTGATGAATAGTGAACAACACTGAGTTATAGTTTAAAAAAGATTTTTTTAAAATAATTATTTATTTCATTTAAATTTATTGTAGGTCAAAATAGATGCATAATACGTATAGAAGTACAAAGTAATTCATTGGAGTCGGTTTTTAATAATTTTAGATATACAAAAAATTTATTAAGCTTTGTAACTGTCTTTTACCCACCTCCTAGGAGCATTTCCAAATTTGAATAAAACTTAATTTTATCACGTCTGTGAATAGAATTTAAAAAATCCAAGAGACACAGTTGATATCAGTGAGTAAAATTTTGTTCAATAGGATAAAAATAATTTTTCGTGAATAGTAACTTCTGACTTTTATTTACCACGGTTTAAAGTAAATAGGATAATTAAGGGTAAACATGATATTATTATTACCCTAACACATTTTCTAATTCTATTTTATAAGTGTAATTTGACCAAAAAAATCTTTATGAATAAAATATGGTCCTTTAGGTCCCCTTGGACTAGATGAGGACATTTATTTTTATTTAATTCAAAGAAGAGTTAAAAGTGTTAAATTCAAAGATTAATAACTAAAACTTTTTTAATATAGGGTTATACATAAGATAAATTCTATTATAAATATTCATTAGAAATATTAAAAATTTCCTACATAATGTTATTTTATTTATATTTTTTAGACATTAAATAATTTAATGTAATTCTGACATAATGATGATGTAGAAATTACCTAATTAATGAAATATTCAAATATTTGATATTATAAATATTCAAATAAATTTAATTTGAGAATTTTTATGAATTACACTAATTTTATATGTTAGTATGACATATTAGGGTTGTTTAGAATATTATTTTGTGAAGTAATAATGTTGTTATGAATTTATAAAAAACAAAATAACAAATAGTGTCAAAATTTACAAAAAAGAGTTTTTAAAACAAAATTTATATTACTAATTGATATTCTATTCCAAAAAATATAATTTTCTGAAAAAAGACTTATATAATGATAGGTGTATCATTAATTAACAACTTGGGGTTCTCTGGGAAGTATATAGTACGTTTATTAACCAAATAATATAACAACACAAGGAGACATGGTAAATGTCAAACTATTTAACTAAGAGTTAAATCTAAAAGATAAGGTTAATATAGTGACCCAAACCTATCTAAAACCTATTGATTGAGTGGTTTTACACCAATACCCACATTTTACTTTAAATAATTTATTTTGGAGCCATTATAAACCATAAATTAGTTTATTATAAAATAATATTTCTCGCTTTTCCTAAGGTGCCATTCACCCCTCTTATAAAAGGGCGCTCACTCTTTTCTCTAATTCACACCATCAAAGCCATTTAGATTGGCCAAAACCTACCCAAATACCCCCTCAACTGTCTTCCCTTCATCCTAAATCCTTAATTTAGTCATAAATCCACCATTAGTATCCCTTCTGATCAAATCAAAAGGAAGAACCTAAGGAAGAGGTAAATATTTCATCACCTCATTAAAGTTCCTTTTTCTTCCACTACCATTTTCATTGTTTTTCCATTATAAAATAATAACTCCAGTATATTATATATACTATGATGTTATTATAAATATTTTACAACCATATTCATTATTATATCCATCCTTTGAATTACATGTCACCATATCTGCGTACATACGACTTACCATCTCCATGTCGTTGTGTAATTGTTATTCAATAAATTATTTTTTTGGATGGGTACAATAATGATATGTAATCGATTGAAATAATAAATATAAAATTATAATTATTCTGTAGATATTATATTCCATTCAGTTATATATTATTTTAATATCCAAATAATGATATTGTCGCTCGTGCGTACGTATGGATTACCATCTCCACGAAGGCGATGAGATTCATTCCCCATTGAATCCATTCTTGACTAATTTTCATGAGATGATTAAAAATAATTTTTAAATAATTAATATCATTATTAATATGAATATGATACATCCTATCCATAACAAACATTACTTATGTAACAAATCATATAAAGGACAACAAATCTGTTAACACCCGAAACGACGATAATACTAAGATATTATTAACAAAGCAATGTTAAAAGATCATATATGATATCATAATAATGTATATGATACTTGTATAATTTAAAATAAATTATTTCACCATTATATATTATTTTAAACCACCCTCAACCAAGGAAAAGTACAATGTAAGGGGTTTTCATCTCACTTTTATTCCTGTGAGATCCATGCTATATTTTCCACTGCTACCTTTTGTGTGGGGTATGTACTAACCATGATTGTATTGTTTGTGTAATATAATTAAATTTATGGGTATTTACATCTTCATTGGATTATCCATCTTTCATGGGGTTTCTGTTTAATAAGTTACCAAATCGATAAGGGAATTTTAAATTTCAATTTCCACTCATTGGGATATACGCACACTTCATTGATTATTTTACTCCATGATTACATATGGAATCACTATTTATTATTTGTTTAGTAATGTACACTACCCTTTCCATTGATATAATTTTGATACACATAATCACTCCATTGATAAATTCGCAAGCCATCGATATTAACTTGATAAGAGTAATTTTAACTCAATCTCTATTTATTGAGTTAAACATCCAATTCATTGGTGTTGTTTTTACAAGAATATGTGTGTATGTACTCTGATTTATTTCCACTAAATATATAATAATATTGAGTTTATTTATATATTTACACATAATAATGTCGTTGATTTATCCTTAACTTACGTATATGGTCTTTATAATAGATTTCATCTCAATTTACATTCCATTGAGACTTATTTGATGTTATATGCCAATTCACTTATATATGGTGTATATAATGTACTTTAACATTTTATATCAGGAATAACTTTATTCCCATGATATTATAATGTTTTTATTACCTAAATTATTTGTATTCAACTGTCTCTTTTTTGGTTAGGAACTCTAACTAAAATATCATTTTTAAATGATTTAAAGATTTATTCTTCTAAATATTTCTCATTAATGTCCATGTTATAAAAATGTTTTTAAGGATTTATTTATATGTACATTAATGTTTTCAAAATTAAAATTCCTTTTAAATTTTTCAAAGTGTTATGGGACACTTTGATTCAAAAATCTATTTTTAAACGACTTCTTGAAAAATAGTGTGACTTTTAATTGATTTCAAGAAAAAGGGTGATATTTATTTCAAATAGTTTTGATGATTATTTTCATATTAGTCAATATCCTTAATTATTCTCGATTGAGGTTAATCTGTTACAATACAATATTGAATATTGTATTGAATGATTTATGTTTGATTATGGATGTGTTATTTTTCTACCATTCATGATTTGTGGATAAAGTATTGACATTTCCTGTGCTAGTTTTAATATGAATGTTTATATTATGTTTCAAATTTTTAATATGAGGAATGCATTGGACTTAGTAAGTGATTGGTGGAGCGCGATATATCTCCTTGATGCATCAGTCGGTCTCATGATACAAACTAGTGTCTTGGAACAAGGCCGTGAAAAAATCTTATTTGTAGCTTGCCACAATGCCTTGACTATGCTGTTATGCAGTCTGGCATAATGCATTCCATCATTATAAAAGTGTCTATTAATATTTCATGTGATTATTTGACTAGTATAATATCCATGTGAATAAGTAAATGTCATTATTTGTTTTTTATTTTTTCCCTATTATGTTGAAGTTCATGTTTAATTGGATTTTTTATACATTGCCTTAAATTTTTATACAAATTTATGAATGTTTCCGCTATATTTTTATCCGTACTGAGAATCTGAGCTCACCTCTTTCTATGTTTTATTTTTTCCAAGATGTGAAGAAGTATATTTTGACTGACCTGCAGGGATAGTCTATGGGATCTCAGTGTTGTCTATGGAAAAAATATTTGTTGTAGTATTCCATTTTACAATGTAATGTAAACCTTATGAATGTATCATGTACTTCCAAGACTACTAAACTAATCGGTCTTTCGAGACATGATCTTTTGGTATCATGATAATGATACGTAATAATGCACCAAATCTGGGCTTCTGGGGTCAGGCTGTTACATTTTCACATCACCAGAAGGGAATAGTTTATACTCACAATGGTGAATGTGATGTATAGGATACTTGAGCTAGACCAAAGCATTATGGGTTTGGTGGGATGAAATCTTAAATTTCTAGTTTATATCTGGATGATTAGGCAATGTGTCCAGAAGACTTTCCTCCATTGGTTTATCATTTCATGGACACCATCTCAGACAACTTTTATATTTTAAAACCTATGTGAGATATGGATTTATCCATTAGGCTAGTACCAGAATAATAACATGTGTTCTTTACTCCTCACATAATGGAAACAATGGGTTCTAGGAGCTCAAGAGTCAGCAAAATGATTTAGAAGAAAAGGGTTTTATTCTACCCAGTACCTCTATGTGGGGTTTTCCTTTTCTTTTTGTAAAATAAGTGGATGGTACCCTTTGGTTAGGTGTGGATTATCATAAATTAAACTAGCTTATAGAAAAGAAATGGTATTTGTTTCCATGGATAGACTTCTTCTTTGATCATATTTGGGGACTTTGGGTGTTCTCAAAAATTGATTTTATGTCTTTATATCACTATGCGAAGGCTCAACCTACCAAACTATCACATACATATTTTGATATAAGTTACAGTCTATATGATTATCTATTTATATTGATCCATCTCATAAATGCACCAGTGGTTTTCATGACACTAATGAACCAAGATTCCAATCTTTACCCGGATTATTTTGTTTTGGTTTTCATGGACAATATCTTGGTTTATGCTCACTATCAACACATCCATTCCAAAAATATTGAGATCATTTTTGATACATTAAGAGAGGATCATTTATATGTTAATCTCATAAAGTGTCACTTACGCATGGATCAAATTCACTTCTTGGGTCATATTTTCTCAGATATATCACTACAATTAAAACTCGATAAGGTGAGAGAAGTATTTTCCTAGGAGAATCCAAATAATGTATTTGGAATATTAATTTTATTAGGGCTAGATGAATATTAAATTCATTTCATTTACGACTTCTCACACCATGAAACACTATTTATGTGGTTGACTAAGAGGGGTGTAAAGTTTGAATGAATAGATAAATGTGAGATAGCATTTTAGTAGCTGAATGGGATATCAACATCAGTGTTGGTCCTGATTCTTCCAAATTAAATGAAAAGATACATTATGTATTTTAATGAATCAAGTATTTGGCTTAGAGAAATGATGATGCAGGAAGATAGATCTTTGGCATATGGGTCTCATCTGTTGAGTCCATGTGAGGGGAACTACTCAATGCACAATATCAAGTTAACTTTAGTTGTTCATGCGTCCTATTGTTGGAGACATTATTTACTGGGAGAGAATTTTTGGTGTACACTAATGAAAAAAGCCTCAATTACATATTTACACAATGTGATCTGAATCTAAGGTAGTGAATTTGGGTTGAATACCTATAGTATTACAACGTTGAGCTTGCCTATATGCCCGTGAAGGGAAATGAAAAGGCCAATTCACTAATCAAAAGGACTCATATAGAAGAATTTCAACAGGCTAGTAGTGAGTGTAATCATGTGGATTTTTTCTCTTAGATGAACATTGTGGTGTAGGATAGTAAGTGATATACTATTCTTTAATCCTTAGTTGTGACCTCTACCCTACTGGATGGAGTGAGGATGAGTTAGATTTTGAATCTAGAGAAGTTTCATTACTCGATTTGGTTAGTGAATCCTGGTGTTACTAATATTTTTTTTGACTTAAATTTCTATTTCTGGTTCCTATATATAAAACATGATGTAGATGGTGTTGTTATAAGGTGTCCTAATTTTCAATCGGGGGGTGGGGGGGACATCTGTGACCAGACATAATTTTTAAATATTTAACTATTCATAAATGTGAATGGGATAATGTATTGATAGATTTTTGGATAGGTCTATTGAGGTTTCTTTAAGGTAGTGATGTTGTTTCGGTTATAGTGGATAGGCCTAGGAAGGTTTCTCATTTTTTGATGATCAAGGAGACCTTTAGTTATTATTATATTGGGATTTTTTATATCTGTGGGATAATATTCCTTCAAGGGTTCCCCCAATCTATTATTTTAGATAGGTATTATAATTTATGTATATTTTCTTATAGAGTTTCCAATGTTGGTTACGAAGATATGTAATTCTAATAATGACATACCATCCTCAAACAGATATCCAATAAAAATATATGATACAAGTTCTTGAGGATATGTTTTGAAAATGCATCCGGAATTTTGGGGGATCATGGGAGAGGAAAATATACCCCATGTTGAGATAACCTTGAATAGAAACCATCTGGTGAATATAAAAATGGTAAATTTGGGGGATTTTTATGATTGTCCACTTCGATTAACCATGTGCTGTTTAAAATTAGGCGAGGTAGATTTACTTGGATTGCATCTTTTACAGGGGACATCTTAGCAGGTCTTGATGATTAGAAAGTAGATGGATACTGCAGAGTCTTGATAGAAATATAATGTTGATTAACGTAGATGAAATCTAGAGTTTATGGTTAGGGATCTGGTATTTTTACATGTTTAATTGAGGATAGGAAATAGAAGGACCGAGAGGCAAGGTATTATTTCACTATGATATGTCGGGTTGTTTGATATTTGGGAGAGAGACAGTTAGGTAGCCTGTCAGATGTAGTTACATCATAGGTATCAATCCATGCATGTTATCCTCCATGTATCTCAGCTACACCATTATTATTTGGACCCTTCTCAAGATGTTCATCCCAAGGAGGTTGAGTTATAGGTAGATACATCCTTTGAGGGGAATCCAATCCATACCATTGACAAGAGTAAAAAGGTTATATGAGGTTAGTCAGTTCATATAGTATGGGTGCTATGGAAACACAAAAGTTTAAAGGATGATACTTGGGAGTAGGAGGCTGAAGTAATTTATCAGTGGACAAATTTATTCTTTGATGAATCTTGACCACCCTTAAAAGGTAAATTCGGTGAAAATTTACTTTAATGTGTAAGATTTCAAGAACTCGGTTTTTTATAGCAGGTCTAAAACCTTTTCTTTTTTGTTTATATTATTTTTTACAGCCTAATGTGAAGTCCCATTGAGGTCACGGGTCTTTAGAGGGTGTATTGGTATTGTTAAGAGTTTATAACTGAGATTTTTTGGAAAAATAGGTAGGCCTCATTGTTAGTAGAAATCATTTCTGGTAGGACACATAGTCTGAAAAACTATGTGAGGCCTGCATAGAGGGTAATAAAATCCTAAAAAATTTCTAAACATGTGGATAGATTCAAATGCCTAGGTGTGATCGCATATAGATTTTTATAGATGTTTTTTTTAATATTTTGTTCGTAGTTATTCTAACCATTCATAATGACCATGTGGGTTCCCCCTTACTACAGTAGTGGGTTCATGGTTGGCACACTATATGGCTAACCATGTTTCCAAAACATGCGGCCCATTATTTTGGGTGAAGTTAAAAAATATTCGATAACATGTTTATAATTTTAACCCTATTTATAATTTATATCACAATGAAAAGCGGTTAGATTTGTGACCTCCCCTTTGATAAAAAATCTAGGATTTTCTCCCATTATTATATCTGAACTCTAATTCAGGCGTCGATCTTGTCATTGGATCTGCGCCGGTGAGTACTCACTTCCTTTTCTGTCATTCCTCATTTATCATTGGATTGAAGAAGTTATTTTGGTAAAAGATACATTTCCCTATATTTGGGGTTATATTTCATTATTATTTTTTCTTCTGATCTTCTTTGAATTTAAAGATCATACTATATGATCACTCTACTGTGAACCTATAATTGGTATTATATACTTTTACATTGTGTTTTGGTGATTTATTAAGCTAGTTGACACTATTTCACCCTCTAAACATTCTAGAGTGGAACAAAAAATTATTTTATTAATTGAATTAAATTAAATGAAACATGTTAAGGGTACCCTTTAATTTCTTTGAGATGTTTTGGGGTATGGCGTCCCAACCAAAGCCCCCCACGGGGAGTGCGATGTAAATTGCCTATGCATATTTGTTTGTTGAATTGACCATGGGGTGATTTGTTGTATTCTAAGTTAGTGGATGCCTGTCAATTATTGAATTGATCTAAATTGTTTAAATAGGAGATGGTTTGCATCCTTTTAAAGTTGATTCTTTTGTTTCAGTGGTTTATATGAAACCTGAATCAAATAAATGGATTTTTTAGTAATTGTGGAAAAGGTTGTGTGGACTTCTGAAATGTGTGTGTTTGTGAATTCATATATGATTCGGTAAACACGTTGTATGAAATTGAAAATGATGTGAATGTTAAAGGGTCACATAAGATCCCATTTGTATATTGCTCTATGTGCCATGGAATGGTAGAGAATTTATTGGACATGTATGCTCCTCTGATTCTAATTATATATGATTACATGGGCCTTTCATCCCCTTGTATCTGGTTTGTTCAGGCTCATAGTGGACATGATCAGTAGACATGATCCTTTGAACCCAATTCAAGCCTAACCGAGTTTTCACCAATATGATCCTTGGACTTGACAAGGATGCCTTGGACCACTATACCTTTGATCTAACCCCAAGGGGTCTGAAATATGATAATATGTCATGGCCATGGAAAATTTCATATTCTTCATTGTATGTAGTGGGAATTATTGATATCACATCTGATTATATGGCCTATTTGTGGAAAATGTTATATGATTGGTTTTAAGTTGCAACCATGGTTGATATGAATTTTTTTATTATATGGATAGATCATAGTTGTTCTTACACTTATCGATATACGACATGGTCATCGTTGTTTTGATATTCAGCTTAAATGGAACGTTCATGGATGATATGAGATGTAGCATATACAGAATTTTCATGGTGTTTATTTCTGTTTATTTACTGCATCCATGTTATAAGATTCTGGACCATGTTTTGTAGGGAGCCTTATATAGCTATATTATATCACTTGTTGTGGTATAAATGCCACAAATACTTTCCTTTATATTATATATTACCTACGATATATATATATATATATATATTTCACTCTTCTTAGATTGTTATATTGAACATACAAGTTTTTTTATAGATATTTGAGTGGTTACCTATGCATATTGTTTCTCGCACCCTGCTTGGGATATCGTTGGGTACCTGAATAGACTGTTTGGATGTAGGTAGGGACTGAGGAAAGAACCCATAGTTTGATTCCTTATATTGTTTCCTTATTAAGATTATATGTGTACGGGACTTAACTGAGGCTCATGATGAAATCAGGAGGTAGTTATTCTTTATAATTTTTTTATTTTGTTGCATGTATTTTAATAATTCCATGTATACATGTTTTGGATATCTTGTAGACACATCAAATGATCATCATTGTATATTAGATTATTCAGGAATTATTTATCTAGTCCTACTATTATATATTTCTAGAATATAATACTTCTTCTTTTATTGACTATTATTTTCATTCCTTTGTGTTACATTCTTTTAATAAGGTTATTGTCTCGCCATGGACACAATATGGGCCCTTGAAACTAGTCAATAACCACTTTCATTCAAGGAGATCTGATTGAAGCCATGTATCCAACCAGGAATCAGGAAATACATTGTAGCATCTAGTTTTAGCATATTAAAAATCAGATGGATAATATCTAGATGAAATAAGAAGTGAATTTGTTGGGTTTCTTCCATTATGACGAAGAAAAGTTGCTTTCCATCTATTGTGCGAGTGAAAAGTGGAGAGGAAGAATTGGTTGAAAATGAACGCTCTAAAATCTAATAGATGTGTCATATAATGGAATAATTTCTTGGTGTTACAAATTACATTAAGAATAAGTTGAAGAGGTTATTTATTGGTATTATAAAGAACCAGTGAGGATTGTATTTTGGACCATATCATCACCATTTCAGAGAAGAATTTTTATTTCAATCCACCCTCTTAATATGTAGGGACTCACACATTGGATAATAATTATTTTGTTTCCACACCATTATATTTTTTATCATAGTATAGTGAAGAATCAATATACTATTCATCACTATACCAGGCAAGGAGTAGATACTCTTATTGAGTAGTGAACCTTTTAAAAATATTATGTTACATATTTTACATAATAATGTTTAATTTCATACAATAATGAAAATAGAATATGAGAATCAAGATCCAAATAAGTCTAATATGTAAAAAGGTTAAAATTTATAATTTTTTGAAAAATTCCCCAATGCTGATTCATACCCCCTATTAGTTTTGAGTATATCCCAAAGTGTTCCACCCAATTAGTATCAAAACCAAGATTCACCTCAATAGGATTATCTAGGTTCAATCTATTCCCCTTTTAAATATATATGTTTATTTGTTATATTAAAAAAATATCATTTTTAGTGAATATTTATTTATCTCTTAGTAAAATTCTACTTATTCTAAGAACCTGATAAACTATTGAAAGAAAGAGAAAATAAATTTAAATAATAGACCTCACTTATCCAAAGAAGATGAATTATCATATTCTACAAACCTTGTTAACAATAAAGATATATCTACATTGGAATGTAAATAATAACTTATTTAGGTTCCCAATAAGTTTAAGGACAACATTCATAGCTTATGTGATCATTAGTAATGTGTTTGTTCCTATCCAAACTATCTGGAAGATGATCCAAGCACTAGTGGGAATGATAACATGAAATTCTATTTCTCAATTAATGAACTAATGGATATAATGCATGAATTTCCATAATAATTATCCTTTATTATATATGGGATATTTAAATCATTAAATAAGAGATTAAACAACATTTTTAGTGTTATTAAGTAATTCATAAGGTATTATAAGAAAAAATTATAGAATATATAAAGATCTCCAAATTGTATGGATCCTTCAGTGTGTGAAATGTGGAGTGTGATATAAGTTCACTAATGATCAGAGACAAAATTATCAAATATATTGAAGTGAAATATAGAGGAAATAATTCTTGAGAATGAACGATCTATAAAATTTATGATAATTGGAATGTTGACATTGATGTCAAGGATTCACAATATGAAGAAAAATCCATGAATATAAAGGAACATAACTCATTACTTCAAAAACAATTGGCAGAATGAATATAAAATTAAAAAGTAAAATAAATCATGTGAATTGAAGGTGGTTGTGATTGAAGATCAAAAAACACAGCAATATAAAATTTATTTAAATTGATGTTCATTAGGATAATTTTGAAAAGATCCATACTAAGAGATCAAGAAATAGTGATAAATTTATTACTTTTACTCATTAATCAGTGCAAGATTATAAGGCTAAAATAAATCCAACATGTCACAGTAATATCATTATACTTCTTTATAATTTACCTTATTAAAGTGTGAATAAATATATACCATCAATACCACCTTATAATACTGTCTCTAAATCTATTTTCCAAAATAGTTCAGGTTTTAAAATCAAATATAATCAATTATGGAGGATGAAAGAAGATAATCATCCCACCACCATTACTACAGTGGATATGAAAAAGATAGTGTAATTTGATTCCGCATGAAGATCCAACAAAGTTATGATGAATACCCAAAACATTTTTTAGAACAAATTATAAGATCGGTTTTTGGGGATCCGTATTGGTGATTCAATATATTCTATAATTATGCAGTAGATTGTTGGTATAATCATCAAAATTAAAATCACAATCAGATCCTATTTTAAGGTGGTGGTCAAGATATTAATAATAATCTTTCATACTGTAAGAAAAATTAGAAAAAAAATAATTGTTTTGGAATGTTTGAAATTATATATGATGGTTGAAAAATATGTTGTCATAAGAATGGTGGATGCTCATCTCAACATGAATCTAAATTTTTTAAAAATGAAGACAAAAAAAATTGTTAGGAAATAATATTAATCATTAGTAAGTAAGTAGAAAATTTTTATTAACAAAAATTCATCCAATAAGATATCAAATAAGAAATGTTATAAGTAATTAGATTCCTAATAATAGAATTTGAAATAAAGTGTTGCATCTAAAATAGAAAATAAGAAGCAAGGAACTTAGAGTAAGACATGTGTAAAACCAAACATTCCACCATAGATCATAATGATATTCTTGTTATCAACACACAATATTTGGACACAATGCGTAAATTAGATGAAGCATAAGTAAAGGCTAGTGAACAAGGAAAAGAAACTATTCCACATGATGGTGAAGCTCTGTGTGTGAGGTGAAACATGGTTGGACACACCCCAAAATATTATTCTGTAATAATTCAATCACATAAAGAATTATATAAGAAGTTAAAAGATTCCCAAAATGATTCATGTTTAATAAAATATCATTCAACAATAAGGTTAACACACAAATTAATTTTAGAAGTCGTGAAACCTATATAGTGAAAATCAGAATTAAAGTTCATATTTTAATGTGTGTAGATTGAATGAAATTGATTAAATTGGTTTAGAAAATCGCATTAACCTTTATTATCACATTAATAAGGAAGGAAAAAACGCCTTATTCCTTTAAAAATTATGTTTTGTGTTTTATCATTCAAAAAAATGAATTTTAGGTGTGGAAAAATATTAAAGGGAGAACCTGATATTGATAACATTCCTATCATCCTTGGGTAGTATTCATTAAGGATGTTTACATCATGGAATTTTTCCTAATAACTTTTATTGAAATATATTATTTAAGCTTCATCCTTAGTTAATATATTGACATTTTCAAAAGTATATATTGAAACATAAGGAATATCTGTTTTATTTCATTCACGATATAATGTTTCAAAGTCATATCTATTTAAGTGTTTTATCATTTGTAAGATCTTATGAAATGTTTTATTTAGGGGGAAAATTTTTGAGAATGTCAATGATGAAACTAAATTCATTATCTAATGAAAATATAATTTTTTGGAATATGAATAAAATAGTTTCATTAGAAAATGTATTCATTTCATAGTATCTCATCCTTAGTTACTAAACATAAAAAACATAACATAAATGGGGATAAATTAAAATGAGTAATGACATAAGAAATGTGAAATTATGAATGGGTTCTATGGACACATATCAGAATTATTGAACTTTAATGTTTTTGAAAAGTGTCTTGGAGGGAATATATTATTTTTAGGATGATATTTATTATATAAGTTTTAAATCATATTTACGTTTCTTCATCCAATAATAATAGTGTATAACCCTTATATACATTTTTATGAGTTCTTATTTTTTGAGTTATTATGACTGGTTAGTAATTGAAATCTTTATTTTCCAAATCAAATACTCTTTTACATACACTAAGTATGGATCATAGAGAATTAGAATGATATTATCAATGGAAAATTTGTTAATAATGACATGATACCCTTTTGCTACAAACATTATGTTTGTTATCAATAAAGGGGAGATAATTTCAAATGAAATTTTGTAAATGTAATGGAGAGATATTCACATATTTACATATTAATTTTGAAATAACTTTGAAGGTATTTATGAAAAATAAAGAGAAGATTTAATATCCCACTTTTTTTATGATTTGTATTTATTTTTAATGGTTTATATTTCATATCAATTGTTGATAATAATATAGAAATATATCATTGATGTCAATATGTTGATGATTTTGAAGAGAAATAATTTGTTGTATGTTTTCCTAAAGTATCCAAGATATTCAAGATTGACAATAAATTTTATGTATCTTGGATGAATAGATGGAGAATAAAGAAATTAATCATGAATTATTATCTTAAGGAATTTAATTTGAAGAATTTGAGTTTAGGTATGATTATATTGGTCTATATGTTTAACAAAAATGTACTAGTGGGTAACTTGTTGTCTAAAACAATGAAGTTGATTGATGATCCATCCACTAGTGGTCTTTGATGACTGATATACTTATTTAGATGAAGTAGAATAAGTTCATGAAATATAAATATTATCTCATGATGATTTATTTTGATTCCATGAATGAATTTATAAAGAAGAAGTTTTAGAGGATTTGATATTAAATTCTATTCTGCGAATAATTCTATGTATCTTTTAATGGTGGGTGTTTTATCAAAAAATAGGGCCAATCAAAGACACCCAAGGAGGTCCATCTCAAACCACATATAGAATCTATGCTCAATCACATGGGATTAAATGCATTAAAGGGTTTCCATGATGGAATAGAGTAGGATCATAGAACACATAGGGATAATAGTGATGAATTGTATCATGGTGGGAACATATATCCCATATGGGTGTCAGGGTGGACATCGCTGGTGATTCATGACCCCTGATGGATGTGTATGATGTGTTCCTGTTGCCAACCCAATTTTGGATTAAAAGGAAATGAGAATGGATTGGTTCTTTAATCATTCTTTAATGAAGAGGAATATATTGGAGACATGGGTGAAAGATGTCGATATTATTCCCATGTTAAAAAAAATATTTCACCAACACATCCATTTGATTGAGTCGATATTTGTTGTACAATTGAAGTTGATTTTATCTTCAACCTCTAGAAACCCTATATCATAATCGGAGGCTTAAATTCATCGGAATCAATTACAAGACTGTGATATCCATAGATTGAAACAAGTTTTTTCTCATGAGAACTCAAAATAGGATTGATATGAATCTCTATACATGAATTTTTTCATGTGTTTAAAACAATTTGTTTGAAGAAAATTGCAATTACAAATAAACATGACAATGATTAGATTACTTGAAGTAGTTTGGGTGCATGCATAGGATTGTTTGACCATGAAGTAACAAACCAGTTATTTAAGTGCACCATGATTTTTAGTACCATGTGATGGAATCTGATATAATGTTTTAAAATACCAAAATATTTTGAAATATGATGACATGACATATTTTTTGGGATTTTATTCATTGAAATTTAAAATAGGATTGATAGTGAAACCTATCTATAAATACCTATGGACTGAGGATAAAGACACATTACATCATACATATTCAAGATATCACTTATTTTAAAAAATAAACAAAGCTTCTCTAGGATTCCATTGCATCAAGGGAACAGGGTCACACACTCATATATAGCGTAAATATATTCCATGATCTAATTGGATACATGAATTACAACCAAAAGCCTCTTGGTCCCGTGAAGGAAGTTCCACAAAACATAGACTGAGTTTATGTGAAGATTAGTTCAATGAAATCTCATCTGTTCATAGTGTGGTAAAGAGTTACATGAATATGAATAATGTATATTTATTCAATGTTTATACATGAATATATTGTTATATTTAGATTTTGTGAATCACATATTTATTTTTAAAAGTATTTAACCATAAACTTGTAGGTATAAGAAAATAACAAGAGGTAGTGTGAGATTAAGGATGTCAGAAATAAATTAACATAGTATTATGTCCATAATAAGAATGAGGGAAGAGATAGTGAAGCCACATACTTAAACTTTTGTGAATAAGATGGTGGTTTTCCATATAAAAACTTATTTGAAGAATAAGGTAATGGTATTGTGTGTATGAAATATATTCGAACGAGTTTTCAAAAAAAATATATAATATTTCTGAAAAGGGTAAAAGAGATATCACATACACTCTCTCATTATGTTTTCACAAATTTTAATGAAAACATTATAATTCATCCATGAACTATAAATAAAAAATATAATGATAAAAAAAGGAAATAAGTTCCACAAGGATTTTTAGTGATAATATCATGTATAATTTAAATACATACATCATATGATGTGATATGTTCATTGTAGTGTAATTAGTGTTTGAAAAATATTTAATTACACCTAGATGATAGTGATACCACATTCACTATTTATGTTATATCAATGAAGAAAAGGTGAAAGAATGATCATATAATAGGTGATAACATATATTTTAAAAATAGTGTATTGAAAAAAGTAAAGAATAATATATTATCTAGATACCAAATAGAGTTTCCTTATTAATTTTTGATATATAAGATGAAAGGTGGAATGGATCAAACGTACTAGTAATAGAATAAATATAATTTATCAAATAGATTACTAGAATCAGAAGATCATGAAGAAGAAAGGATTGGGTAGACACCAGATGAAGATTTTATTATCATTCAGTATATGAAAAATTTGATAAAGAAGAAGAAATTATTTGATTGAGAAACTCTATATGAAATAATAATTTCATAATTCAGTTCACTACTATGTATAAGAAGTATGTTTTTTTGTTGTTGTGCATGTAAAAATTAAAGAAGAAGAAGAAGTGGAGAACAAAACAGCATTGTGACATCCAAAAAAAAGTATCATCTACTGGAGATGATTATTTTTGTAACAAATTATCTTATAAATAAGGTACATACTATAAGAAAATATAGCGCAATGTACTAGGGAGGTGAATCAAGTTAGACCTATTCATCATTAGTCTAGGGAAGAAGGGTTATTTCTATCCTGCTCCGAAGGTGTTGAGACTGACACTTTGGCTAGAGATTGTTTTATTATAACACCATTGTATTGGTATCATAGAATAGTGTAGAATTTGTGTACTAGTTATCACTAAACATGAAAAGGAATATCTAAATTTATTTAGTAGTGAACATTATAAAATAACCATGGGTTATATTTTACCTGCTATCAAATACTTACATGCGATAAAGAAAATAGAATAATAGAATCAGGATCTTGATAGTTCTAAGAGGTAAAAGGAATAAAATATATAATTGGATTAAATAGTTCCCAAATCTGATTACCCCCACCTCAGTGTTGAGAATATCAAAAAGTGGTCCTCTGAAGAGTCTATAAATACACCCTAAGAATTCTTGGACGTTACTAGTTAATTTTTGGCTTCACTTGACCACTCTTTATGCTTACTTATTGTAATATTTATCTCCAACAATAATTTTCCACTCTTTCTATCATTTTTATATTAATGTAATTTTGGAATAATAAATAGTGTGTTGTAATATTTTTATACTTAAAAACCTATCCTCCTTCTTATTCTTCTCAGGTTCTCATTACCACCAAAGTGAGATTTTTGGTTTCTTTCTTTAACTATATAAAAAGTGTGTGTTTATGTTTCTTTATTTATCTATTTAAAATAATTTTTTTCAATTCATAATCCCATTCTTGTATACCATTGAATCCAAGGGATAATGGGATCTCTCAATCCTCTAATAGGAGGGGATATTGGAACTCATATTGATTATTTATTTAACTCCTTTATCATATTTTGTTGTCTCTTTATTTATTATTTTGTGTTTATTCTTTTAATATGTATCTATCAGTAATTTTATAATTGAATTTATTATAATTTTTTAAAATGATATTCACCCCCATTGTTCATCCTACTCTTCAAAACAATTGGTATCTAATTTTTCCTTGGTTTCTGAACATTAACCAGTTTCAAGGAATGATTACAAAGGGTGGACACTTCTTCTAGCATCCATGGTGGTCTTGAAGGACACTTAGTCAATTAATATCCATTTCATGGTAGATTATATTATATAATTTGGAAAAATAATATGTATATACTCATTATAATCATAGTTTATCCAATTTGAAAATTATCATTCATGGTTATACACACAGTAAGCAATAAAATGAAAAATAGACACCTGATAATATTTTAAACATTGATCTTGATATGAAATCCATGAATTGAATTAATTTTAGGTCAGTAAAAAATTAATTAAATTTTAATTCCACATGAAAAACTATATATGAAATTTGGAAACTTCTTTATGTCACACATGAGATAAATAATAAAGTCAATGACAATATCTTTTAAATTTTTTGTCATGACTTTGGAAATTTTTCATACATATTAATGAATATTTTATAAAAAAAATCTAACTTTACTAAAATTTAAAATGGTATAAAATTTATTGGTGGTATTATTACTAAAAAATTATTATGAAGAAGATAATTTTGGTATTTTCATGTTCTTTTTCACCCATGGTAACAACAATTCAAGATGCAGAGGATACCAAGAACCTATTGGAAAAAGAACTCATTAGGTCACTCATGAAACATAAGATTACCGTGAATTGTAAAGATGAATGGGAACCCATGTAATCTAACGAAGTCAAGAAGAATAAGAGAATTTTTTAAAGAAATAAATGATGACTCTTTCGATAATGTTGTTAAAATTTCATTCCAATCCAAGACGATAAAAAAAAACATGGAAGAAGAAATATCTTTATCATGCTAAAAGGGGGAATCAATGTGGTGAAGCATAGGTGACTTGATATGAATTCAAGAATAATTGAATTATTAGATAAAATTTCCCCCACATTCTAAAATAATAATAAAGAAAAGAATCAAATAATGAAATCCTTCAAAAATTTTACATGGAGTACAAGTGATGACTCCCCCTCTTCAACTATGTTAAGTGATTATAGTTTAAAATGTAATATAGACTAAATTGAGGTAGAATATGAGGTAATTTCCACATCTTATTCTTTTTCTTTAATTTATTTAAATTATTAATTTCTGAAATATGATATAGATCAACATTACGATGTAATTTTTTAACATACTAAAAAATTCAAAGAGATTAATAAATAAATATAATCAAGTAATTAATGATAAGGATAAACACTCCAAAGAATATGATAAATTATAATTAAATTTAAAAGACCATCCAAATGTAGAAAAATTAGATTCTTCTACAAAGGATCTAAAAATTAACTTCATAAGTTCACCCATGGTGAACATAATTTAAATAATCTTTTAGGTTCCCGACATCATGTGAAAAATAATATAGAATTTTGATTTTCAAATAAAGATGTAAACATTAAAAATAATACTTTTATAATATGATCATTTCAAAAAACAATTGTTATTATACAACCAAGCATCTTATTTATGATATTTGTTGTAAAATTTTTAATATGGCTTACCAAAAAGGGTATATCTATCTTCCAAAATTTCATTTGACCAATATTATACAAAAAAAATATGGGTTCTGAAATCTCTTTTAGTTAAAATTATTGGAGAAATATTTATTTGGGTATCAAAAGCTTTATTATCATGATTATTTCATAGGATATATTCCTGGAGAGAAAATCATAAGTACCTACATGTTATATGTACAATGTGTGCTTGAGACATGTGTACAATGGCTACTACATGTTCAATAATATTGAAAATATTTATGGAGGTTGTGTCACCTTCTGTTCATAGATTAAGATCACTCGTATATGTATCATTTGTTTTTTAAACTCTACTATCATTAGAGATTTTATATGTCTGGATGGTTTAAAAAATAAATTTCATACTATTTTTTAATTTTTTTAAATTGCATTTAAATTTTATTTTAAAAATTATTTTCTTGATATTTTTTATTCTAAATTAAAAATCTTATTTTTAGATTCAAGATTTCAAAAAATTTATGTTATTAATTTACAATATCTTGATAGAAAAAATGTTAAATTTCATAATGCACAAGATAGTGAGTTATGAATATAGCCTAGATTCCTTGGTCATTATATCACACACACACTATTAAAACTCAATCAAAATCAACTAGTACATTATTTTCCTAAATTTCATTCCAAATGTGGCATTATGCATGATCCTTAAACTAGGTAAGAAATGAAAATCTTCCATTAAACATAAAAACTAAATGTCTAATTCAAGGTATGTCAACCTTGTACACCATGACTTATTAGGACCAAATCAAGTTTCAATTATATAATGTAAATATTATACATTTTTAATTATTAATGGTTATATAATATTTACTTATTTTTATTTCATGGATCATAAAAATGAGTTTTGTAATGTATTTAATAAATATACCATGAAGTTCAAAAATAAAAATTGATATACGATCATTCCCATTCAGAGTGAACATGAAAGAGAGTTTGAAAATAAAATTTTATAAAAAATTTTATTCACAAGGTTATAATAATTGTTTTTCCACTCCAAGGATTCCCCAATGAAATAAGGCTATTAAAAAATACAATAAAACTATAAAAGAGATTATAAAAAATTCTATAATGAGTTTAAAATACCTCAATACTTTTGGTTTGAGGTAGTCAGTAACACTTTTTATACCTTGAACTATGTTTCAATAATACCCATCCTTAATTATAACCCCTACACATTTAGAAAAAATACTCAAGTTGGTTTGTTTAAAGTGTTTTGTGTAAATTAAATATTATTAACATCAAATACAACATAGGGAAATTTGACCCCAAATATGACGAAGATATTTTTATTTAGTACTCTAACTCAATTAAAGAATAAAAGTTCTATAATAAAATGACCAAGAACATAGTATAATCAATTAGTATAATATTAATGTAAAATTATCTAAACTTAATCCCCAAATTGATGATTTTAAGGTTAACCTAAAAACTATTACCATGAATAACCCACCTCTTTAAAAATAAATTAATGTTTTGGAAGAACCATAGTATATCTAGTAATATAAGGTATTGGTTAAATCTAAATACCATCCCTTATAAAATGTTATATGTTATTTTCATGTTGGTAATACTTCTAGAAGATCGGTTTTAAATGAGGTTGAATATCATCATTTTTTAACACCAAGAACCCCTAAATATTGATGATTACATTGTACTTTAAATGCATTATGTTTTGATCATATTTACTAAGAAATACGTTTGGAATATTATTTAAATATCCAATGACCATACAAATATTGGTACCTAAAGGGGTTTTAAGAAAAAGTTAGATTTTCAAGGTAATATAACTCATAACAAAACTAGACTCATATCTAAATGAAATATTCAACAATAAAGAATTGATTCTAGTCAGACATTTCAACCTATCATATAGCTTGATACCATTAGAATATTATTGGAATTTTCCATCCCCTTAAACATTAAAAATATTCAAATGGGTTTCAAAATTTATTTTTTGAATGGTTTTATTATTGGAAATATTTTTGTTGTGAAACCTCATTGTTTTAAACCTTCAAAATATCCAAATCATGTTTTTATGTTAACCAAATATAATTATGGTTTAAAACAAACCCCTAGAGCTTATTATGAGTGGTTAACTAAATACAACTTATAAAATTATTTTAAAATCAGAAAAGCTTATTTAATATTATTTTTAAAACATATTTCAAATTATTACATAATTCCTAAAATATATGTCGATGAAATTATTTTATATTCTATAAAATAATCTATTGGTGATAAATTTTATTATTTAAGGATAAAATAATTTTAAATGAGTTTTGTGATATAATTATAAAAAATTTGTTTTGATATATCTCAAAATAAAGATAGTATTTTTCTATACCATGGAAATAACAAAAAATAACTACTAATAAAATTCATAGAACAAGGTAAATAAATAACTACCACTATGAGTAATTAATTTAATCTAAATTTAGATTAAACTGTTAAATTATTTGGTAATAAAATATTTATAGAGGTATGATTGACAGTCTTATTTACCTTATAGTGACCTATCAGTGCATTTTTTAGTGTTTATCTTAGATCTCATTTCGAAGACAATTCTGAATAATAAAATTTTGGATCTATTAAAATAATTTTTAAATTTATAAAATGATAAAAAAAAATAGTGGATTATTTTTCCCCAAATATGCTTTAATTGAACTCACTAGTTTTTAATATGCACATTTTTTGGATTCTAATTAGATACGAAAAGTACAAGTGATACATGTGACATACTTTGAAAATCCTTAGTCTCTTGAAGTAGAAAGAATAAAATTATGTTTCTATTTATATGGATAAGGAATAATATATTGTCATGTGGAGTTGTTGTGCCCAAATTATTTGGATTAGAAACACTCTCTGATTAAGGGATTACATTCAATCATGTTCCTATTAAGTGTAATAACACTAATGATAATAGTATTTCTCGAAATTGCATTCAACACTCATGTACTATGTACATTGATCTTAGGAAGTTATTTTTGAGAGATCACCTTGAAAAATGATATATTGTGTTTGATTTTATTTGAATGGGTATTTTATTAGATGAAACATTAAAAAAAACCCTGGATTTAATATATTTTGATTCTATTAATCTAGATATAGTTATGGATCACTTGTCAAAGTTTATTTTTATATAGGAAATATTTAAGTTTATCTATTTATTAGGTCATTGAATATCTTTTTATCATTAATAGAAAATAATTTTACATTTTTTAATGGATAACTATTTTAATCATTGTTTAAAGGGGTCATTTGGAATGGGATATTCAATAGTTATTATTTGAATATTTTTTGGTATATATTTTTTTAGGAAATACTAAAATATCTTTATTCAAGTATTTCTTTTTATGATATATTATTTATCTATCTAACACTATTTAGGATTTTTTACTTATCAAAAAGTTGATGAAGATAATTCTATCAAAGATTGTTTCCAAATATCATTTTAGGAATCATTTTTTAATCAACATAATATATATCTTTTTTCAGAAATGGAAATTCATTTTGGAATTTATTTAAGTATTAAAATTATATTAACTCTTTCCTATTAACCATTCTTTTTTATTTTCGATAATCACAAATGGGAGAAAGGTTACAATGATATTATTAATATCCTTTTAATATTTTAATTTTTTAATGTCTTTTTAAATTATTCTCTTAAAATTGAATCTTCCGTTTTGAACATTAGTCATTTTGATCACCTTTTATACTTTTTTATAATTTAAAATAATTTATAAATAATATCGAAATTTAGTTATGAAATATTGAAATTTATTTAGGACTTGTCTTTTATATATTTATTTGAAATGAATCTTTTCTTTTTATTTTTTACACCTTTTATTACATTTTATTTCATGTTTTTTGGGATCATTAAAAATGGGTGATTGTCGTACTTCTTACTTTCATAGATGTTTTAATGGTCACAAAAACATCTTATGAATCTAACCATTTTAATTGATATTATTTTAGTTATTATTTTTTGGTTATCAGATTAAGAGGTTGTTTGGTCAATCAATATGTTCAAGGGGAATTTGGAGACCATTTTTTGGAGGTCATACTTAACATTTCTACCAAATAGTTAGAGCCATGCCACTAGATAGCGGGTGAGAAAAAAATAGCATGGGAATTAACAAGACCATCGGCTATCTAATGGAAAAACAATGGAAATTTCGTGATGTAGGAAATGTAACTTGCTCATTTTATTACTCCACTACCATGCTGGTGAACTCTTAAAATCCCATTGTCTAGTTGATGGAGCACAGTGGCAGTTCGGTGGGATTTTTCCTAAAATTAAAACATTCCATTAGATTTTTCCACCTCCATCCCCTCTCACCTACCTATGACACTTTTGGACTTAAAAAAACTCCAAATCCACCATAGGACCACCATATTCTATAAACACACGCCCAATAATGAATGGAATCTAACAGTTAGTATTTTAACATCACTTGAGTGCAATTTATGCATTCTTATTGTAATCATTTTCTCTCTCATTTCTTGGGATCTATTTATTTTATTTTTAAAAAATTTATAAGATTATTAAGAGTGTGTTGTATGGTGTCTGTGATTTTAAAACCTATCTTTATTATTATTCTTCTTGGATTCTCACTAACATTATAGTGATATATTTTTTGTTTCTTTCTTTCAATATCTAAATGAAAGTGTATTTAAGTTTCATAATGTCTCTAGTTAAAATTAATTTTTTGACATTATAATATCTTTTTCAGAAGCCAATGAATCCAATGGATAATTGGAACTAAAAATCATTTGAGTGGAGGACACATAGAAAATAATATTGAGTATTGGACTAACTCATTTATAATATTAAATTATCCTTTTATTTATTTCTTCATTCGTACTCATTTAATTTTTATATAGAGATTAATTTACCTATATATTTATTTCATTTTTTTAAAGTAAATTAACACTCCAACCTTAATTATATACTACTCATATCCACACTTTGGTGTTTTCTTATAGAGATTAAATTTGGAAGATCATTGGGAGTTTTAATTTTACCAAATGCAATCCAATGTCAAATCACTTTATCCAACACCTCAATTTTTTTAAGGTGTGAGAACCAGCTAAGATGAAGAGTGTTTCTACATAGAGGTAGTACCATATGCATAAATGGTTTTAATTTTTATGTATTCCATGATATGTGAATAGACAAATACATTATTTTAGTTGGATTTTTAATTCAATTTATGTCAAAAACTAAAAGGGAATATTAGAATGTAATCAATTAGATTATCTATTAATTAAATGAACTAAAATATATATATCTTTATTTTTTGGAAAAAGATCTATTACAGGTTATGTGGATTCAGTGGTCACTAGAAAATAAAATAACCAGAAGAGCACTAAGGGTCTTCTGTTTATGTATGGAGTACCAAGGATTAGTTAGATGTTTTGGTTTCATAAGATAGTTATATTAAGCAAAATAAGATATTAAACACAAGTAGAGAAGGATTTGGTTTAGATATATTGTTTTCTGAAGGAACATGAAGATTTCAATAAAAAGAAGTTATTTTATAAATATCCAAAGGGGAATAAACTTGGTTGAAAGTCTTTAGTTCCATACTAAAGAAAAGAATATCGACCAGAATTTCCACTTTATAAGAAACATATGGGTGAAAAAAGTGTTAGAATTCTAAAAGATGGATAGAATCCAAAATCTGGTGGACATGTTCACCAAAACCTTTAGTTCATGAATTTTTGAGGAAACATTGTGCCTTAGTGGGACTTGGGTAAATAGATAGTGGTTAGAAAAATATTGTGTACAGTTGAAGGAAAAAAGAAGGAGTTGTTTCATGGTGTTTAAGTGTTACCAATGTTTCCCTAACAAAAATCATCAAGTTAGTTATTATTGCGATGTGAAGACTTTCTCAGTTTACGATATCTTCATTCAATAAAACTTCATACACTAAAAATTTGTTGGTGGAATTTGTTTGGTTTGGTGTGTAGAAACATGTTGTTCATCTCTTTGTGTTTCAATTGAGATATCAAAAGTTTTTATCTGATAAGAATATCAATGAGGACTAGAATATTTGGTGAATTTGAGAATACTCTAGATTGAAGAGTTTGGAAGTGTTTACCGATGCGAGTGGTTGAGTTAAACAAGGTTACTGGGGACTTCTTGTTTCTTTCCGAATGAAAGATTTTCCTTAAAAGTGGGATAGTGATGAAATCAAGAAAATCATATGATTTTCCTATAAATTGAATTATTGGATGATCTGTATAGTGAATTAGTGTTATGAAGAGTACATACTATTTTCATAAAATGTTTTATATATATAATCCCCTTTAATAAAATATTACTATTATTGTCAGTTTAATGATATATTTATGCTTTTAGTGAATATAAATAAAGTTGTATTATTTCTACAGTGTTTCTAGGACATCTAGTTTGAAGAATGTTAATCCCTTTATGTCCTTTCTTTCTTTATCATTTCTATTTCTTTTAATTTTTTTATTAATGTTTGTGAGTTTTTTTGAGTTCTGTTTGTGGTCAACTCTGTGTGGTGGGTAGGGTGGGAAGAATTGTTACTTTTAGAACACTCAGTCGAGAGATTCAGACTCCCAAACATTTGGTTTTTCAGTTATGTTACTCTATGAGATCTTCTAGTTGTCTAAGGATCAATGTTTTGGTGTTTTATCATAATCATAGGTGGTCAGGATTTTCAATTATTTCTTTTTATATTTAGGATTTCTCAGTGAAAAATTTTGATCGCAAAAGTTTACATTCGCCATTTCTCATCATAAGCAATATAAATGTTTTAAGCATTGAGAAATCCACTTGTTAGTAATGAAAAAAATCATCTTTCACCTAGCTTTATATTAAAAAAATAGAAATACATAAAATATTTTCTATTAAAAAAATTGCAAAAGACTATGAACTAGAAAATATTTTTGTGTAGTTACTATAAGTATTTCATTATTCTCATACGGAATATTGTGGAATCTTTATGAGGGATTGATCCCCCCCATGGAATATGTTTTACAATCCTTTTATCCAAAAGTTTCAAAGAGGACAATTTACTTATGAGTTGGGTATTGTTTTCATAATACATTATAATTATGATAACTTAGTTTGATCAAGGTAGTGGGGGTGTTGTAAGTAGGAGCCTCACCTCACACTTACACGAAAATATGAGGCACCTTTAAAAAGGCTGTGAATTATTCCCCTACATATAGCACAATTTAAAGCATTGGTGACTAGAATTATCAAATAGAACAATATCCTTGGTTATAATTTTGTATTCATATCATTTTGAATTAATATTAATATAAAATCATAAAGAAGAAATGATTGAATGTATATTTAATTAATAGAAAAAAATGTTTCACGTTATTCATAAGGAAACAATAGTGTGTTATATTTCAATAAAAACAATTAAATAACACATGAGATTTGTTTTTAATTTTACATAAAATATCAGTACAAGTGCATAACACCCTTTTATTATATCATAATTAAACACAACATATAAGAGTGTCATGTTTTCTTATTAATAAAAATGATAAATTGGAATGGAAAAACACATAATTTATATGGATTATTATGATATAAATGAAATGAAAAATGGAATTACATGGGTTCTATAATATATAACAAAATAAAGAACAATGTAAAAAGAACATATCCTAAATTCTAATAAAAAAGTTATCTAAAATGAATAACAAATTATTTTTGTGTTGTTTTATATAAAAAATCAATAAAAAAATAATGGATTTTTTTAAGGAAACCACAAATAATATAGAAAGTTATTTCATTGATAATAAAAAACTAAAGAATCCATGATTTAATTAGGGAATGGTAATGGGTTGAATGCCCATTAAATTTTTTGTATAAAAACCAAATCTGTTTAATTTTTCAAAACCTAAACTCATATATAGCCTACTAATTTTGTAAACTTATTACTCTAATCCTACCCTTTTATATTTTGAAATATCCTCCAACTACTCTAAGCCTTTTAAATTCTCATTTATGATTTAAAACTTTAAAAAATCATGTATACATCTAAAATGAATTAATATCATTTAAAAAAAATTATTATTATTTTATAATCATTTTTTAAAATATATAGTTAACAAATAAATAGTTATTTATTTAATTGGATTAAAATTTATGATTAATTAATAATATAATAAAAAATAATTTAAAATAAATAAATAAATTTTATAATTTTACAATTATTTAAAATTATTTAATTATTAAAATGATGATAATTAAATTTTATTGGTTTTTGGTACCCTAACAATACTACACCGATTCTAACCGAAACATAATTGGGTTCTGAATTCACTAACCCAATCATATAAAAAAACAATTAACCATTAACTTTACCCTAATTAATCGATTTAGTTAATGTTTGGTACTTTGTTAACCAGTTCCATTATCATTCCAAGATTTGTTAAAAAAATTATAATATATAATACATGATTTCTAAATATATAAAAGGATTTTATTATAATATATAAAGTTAGTTAGAAAGTGGAAATACATATTTTTTAGGTTGTTTTATATGAAAAATTTAATGAAAATGATGAACACACGTTATTTTCTGATAAATTAACAAAATAAAACATATGTTATACATTTAATTTCATGAAAAAAAACTTTAGTGAATAAATTGTCATGTATATAATGGGCCATGAATATATATATATATATATATATAACTAAATGTTTATTCCCCTAATAATTTAACTAGATTATTCATAACACACGTTTTATTTTGTATTTTATGTGGAAAATCAATCAACAAATTCAAGAAAAATGTTCAATTACAAAATGACACGATTTATCATAAATAATAACATGAATAAAGATGAACACTAGTTTTATAATATTAAAAATTAAAGTAAGTATAATTGAAATGGTAAAAATTATTTTTATGTCATAACATATTTTTATTAATGGAATAATGCAACAAATCTCAAAGATCTGATAATGTTTTTGATAGGGCTATGTGCAGTGCAATGGATTAAAGAAGAGACCAATTCCTCATGAATACCTTTATCAAAACTTACTTAGACATGCTAATAAAGACATCATTTATTTTCATTATTATTATTAACACTAATAATGATATTGGTTTTTTATAGTGATGCAGATACCTTTTATCAGTGCTTATTTTATCCCTGTTAAAAGGTCATCTAAACAAAACAGATCAATGGGTATTCGGACATCGGTGGATTCAAACATGTGCATTCAAAGGTGGGGATTTTTATAATAACCATTAAACTTATCAAATTCATTCAATAATTATTTACATATAATATATTATATGTCTTGCGTGTATAACTATATTTAAAATAAACATATAAAAATATAATTACCAAATTATATAAAATTATTAATTATGATTAAATATAAATAAACATCGTGATAATAAATTATAAATTTCATTATATAAAATATATATTCTAATTTCAATTTTTAATTTTGTTTATTAAAAATTATATTTATATTTTTTTAATATATATAAATACATTAAATTCACCAATTAAATAAATTATACAGACATACAAACGTACGTACATATATATACAATTTATTTAAATTAATAATTATTTGAAATTTATATTTGGCATGACTTTATATATGATAAATTAAATATATTTATATATGATAATATTATAAAATTTGGTAAATAATAAACATATACACAATTATTTTTTGAATTTATGTCATGGACCACCCTGACAGGGCTAGGGATGCAACTCCCTAAGCCCACCTTGGATAGGACAAGGGCTGGCAACTAGGACTGAGTAGCCATAACACACATATGGGAGTCCTTTTCCTGGAGTATATGTGCACATGCACCCAAAATAACCTCAATGAAATAGTGTAGAGATATATAATGAGTGAAACCCAAAAACCAGGCATACAATAATCCCAAACCAGAGTACAATAGATGTATTGAACTTATAAAAATTGAAAAAACACATGCCCACCAAAAACTGTAAAAGCATACAAACTTCTCAGAATGAGGGTATCACTACCAAATACAATTTCTGAAAAGCACTGAAGTACATCTCTAGAAAGACCTTGGTCAATCTAACTCACTATGATCCACCTACCTTAGGTCCTCTAGGGACTTCTTCAAAAAGCATGTGGTTTGGACAAGACAAAACAAGTGTGGTAAAATCCCATGTAGGTGTGAGTATAAGAATACTCAGTATGCACCTACAAAACTCAAAAGAAAATGGTGAAACTAAAAGGAAACTATTCTCTCAACCAATCCCTAGGGAACCCAATCAAGAGAGAAACTCCATCTCGAACCATTCACATCAATACAAGACTAGTAAGTTTAGTCCACACGGGGTGTCAAGCTAGACATGTGAGTACACCATAAGGACTCCCAAAAAACACCCGAATATAATTATCTCATACTCTAAGTGTCATGAGGATCTAACCCCACATTGACTAACATGGTTCTATTAGAAGATATAATTATAACACAAAAATAGGACAACACGTTCCATGACATCATTCAAACCTAATAGCACCCGTTGGAGACATATCATCCATCAAGAATGACTCACTAGTTTCATATCTAGTTCCAAACACCAATGGTCCTTATATCTCTAACCTTTTCCCTACACTAAGATCTAATAAACCAAGTGGAGAGTCCCTCCCCTCACCACTAAACATATTTGAAAGAGTAAGGATCCACACCTTGTACCACGTGAATCCTATCTACGGAGATAGAATGGAGGTACCCACATCTCTCTACATCCCTACAGTTGAGAGAGAACCAGATCCTTACTAACATGAGAATCCTATGTATCTCTTGTATGAAGTGTCCCACACCTCATTATTTCAAGGTAGTGTTAATTCCTAACCAGGTACCACACAAACTAGTGGAGGGGATTTCCCCTAGTAATTTTACTCAATATCTAACGAAGAACTGCCTCAAATTGAGGACCTGGTCCCTACTGCTACTCAGAGAAGGGGGAGTACTACTCTGTGGGTGAAGAACCATACCCTTGCATGGTATAGGTGTACAATTATACAGATAGAGGACCCACACCCTAAAATGATAGGGGATTAACACTATGCGTCAAGAGTACCTTCATCTTTGTATGAAAAGGGAGTACCACTATACCTGATCGATCACTGTGGGGGGTGGGGGGGCTACACCAAGACATCATAGTGGAGTATCGAACCCATGCTAGAGAACTTTCACACTGGTACGACAGTGGAGTAAATAATCTTCTTGAACCACACATATGGAGGACCTTCACTCTTGTATGACATGGGATTTTGGACTCCAATGATATATGACATGCACCCTAACACGATTGGGGAGTTCCCACTCTGTATATACATCTCATCTATAGGACTTGTGACCTAAAATTGTAGGAGAGTACCAACTCCATGGATAGAGTACTCAAACCCTAGTTGAAAATAGAAGTAACTACCCTAGCTCGAAAACAACTATAAAGTTCATACACCCTATCAATATAGGGGAGTGTTGTATCTAACTATACGAACGATATGGGGAACTTGTACCCTGATCTAACTAGGGAGTAACAACCATTTAAGAACCAACCTAATGATATAGAACCCACACTAATGACGTGGGGATTCTTATATCTACTAATACATAGAGGTAATGGAGACCCACACTTTAATACCATAGTGAAGTACTATTCCCGACATCTATATTCATGAAACAAAATAATCTACAGCATCGGTCGAGTGCCACTGAAAGTATCACCATGCATATCATACCTTGTATCCCAACACTAATAGATGTAGGGGAACCACATCCTGATACAATAGGGGAACACCAATTTAATAGGTGTGAGATTCTAGGGGACCCATTTCCTAAGGTGTAAGGGAAGGGTACCAACCCAGATGTCAACCCAGGGAGCCACCCTAATCACTTCCTAGGGTTAAGAACCCCATCAACAATGCATGCTCAAAAAAACCACATCGTATCTTGAAGGTCACAAATGATGCCACCATCACATTATATGTTGAAAAAATTTCAAGATAGGCTATTCACAAGCTTGAATATGAGTCTATAAGAAAGAGATATGCAATACATAATATCTCAAGAAGATTATACAGGATTTCACAATATGCACTAGCGTCTGTATGACATGTGAACCTCCCCAAGAACTTGGATGTGTATCTTGGTCACATTCCCAATCTTGTCCATTTAGTGGTACATAGTGCTTACATCCATTACACAACATTTTATGCCCCACCCTACCCCATTTCATGTTCTTCATCCACACAGCCCAGCCAGTCATGTCCCTCACAAACCCTATATCAAATAATAAATGGTGTGTTCAGGATAAATGGAAAAATGGTCATGTAGTTACCCCATTCCCATGTATGTAACCCCTTTTCCTTGTATATTATTTATGTATTTCTAAACGAACATGTACTGTCACATGGATTCCCAGGCCATGTATTGTGGCCACATGACATGGGATCACTACATGTACTGTAACCCTGGTATATAGTGTGTAGTCCCCAAAATTCATATTCCATGAATTTTACGAGACAAACAATGTGTCTTAGAGGACTAGACACCCTGTAGATGGTAATTCTATATGGTAATTACCTTGATATTTACCTGATTCCCCCTAGTTTTCCCCAAAACCTGTATATCAACCTAGGAAGGATCTCTATCAATTTTAATATGCATCTACAACCTTAAAAAATCAAAATGTATGGGATCATGAACAAAACTCAAATCCACCTAAATCTAGGGATAAAATCAAAACATTTGTGTGTATAATGACACCCAAATTGTGCTTCTCCAATATCTGGTGATGATTGGTGCCAATAATGGAGATTGTAAGCACCTCATCACTTCAATTATGGATTGTTTTTGTCCATTTTCCAATAGGGGACTAATGGATTTCAATCTTACTTATTCTTCTATACACTCAAGGGGAGGGATAGGTTTTGTTCAATTAAAATCATTTAACTCTGCTTTTAATACCCCATCGCCAAAACACCTCCAACCAAACTCCCAATGCAGCTAAATTTTATGTCGCACCTAATGTAAACATGATTTTTTGAATCCAACTTTGGCCCCAGATTTGAAATCTGATACACAATTTTTGAGTTATTCCACATTTCAAGAAAAACTACATCCATGTGAAAAAATATAAATTATATTTTGAAAATCACTGTGTCGAGGCTCTTCGGGCCCCATAATCCTACACCAACTCAATGTATGGGTTTGTAATTATTCTTAGATATATTTCAAATTCATAGAAGTCTAAACCCTAGAAACTAAATTCTCACGACTATAATGTTATTCATCCTCAAAAATAAAAAAACTCACTAAAAGGGAAGGAAATTAATATCTCTACTGAAACTCCAATTACATTGATCTTACCAAGTTTTCTTATGCTTCTTATAAGAACACGCTGAGGGAGAACAAAGGAAAACCCACCCTCACATCCATATTCAACCATGTCAACATCATGATACAAGTTTCATGTTTCTCCTGAACTTGATAGGTGGAAAATCCACATGGTCCATATGAATTCAACGGGTCAATCAACACCCACCTCGCTATCCTAGTGAAGAAACATATGCTTCCCCACATTTTTCATCCACCGTAGTTGAACTATTTGACAACCTACTCAAGGGTCTTGAATTTAAAGTTTGACACCGAGCATTCAAGGAAACCAACGAACAATAAAGGAAATCCAAAGTGTAAAAACATGGTGTTACAAGTCCCTTAATCTATGAACATCTAGCTGTAACACACTCACCAAAATAAAAACACCACCACACCCAATAATGGTATCCCAGGTGAGTATCCATTCTAAGAAACAAATCCACACAGTAGAAACATCATGGGGTCTAACAATTCTTATAGGTAATCATTATAATCATGGATCTCCCTCCACAAGGGCTAACAAGAAAAAGGGCCATGAAAAAAACTCCAAAGGCAATGCCAGGACCTGATCTAACCCTCCACCACACAACATCACATTGAACACAAAATTATATGGAACACGTCCACCAAACCTTGTCACTTTCTACTTTGGATGGCATTGACCTTCCTACAAGGTTTTGATCATGTCACAAAAACATGTCTCGGTGGGGGAAATCACCCCTTTTCATCATGAGTCCAATGTTATTCCAAACTATGTCATGTCCTCTTCAAGTGTATAATGCACAAAGTTGGTGAAAAGAAAAAAAGGGTTCTAAAAACCACAAAGGGAGTCCCAAAAACTCACACTTGTTCTTATAGGGACATATTTATGTAATAGAAAACACATCACCAAGACCCAGACACATGAATATGAGGGACTCATCCACCAAACCTTGATACTATCCTATTTGGGAAGCACTGACTCACCCTCTAATCTTTTCTCACATCACATAAACATGTCTCTATAGGATTTGGGCGGGTCTTCCTTGGGCATTTGAAGCTACATCAAATAACTCAAACATGGGGTTCAACCAATGCCCCGCATCACCTCGGTTTGAACCATAACCAAGAAGTGGTAGGAAAAGTTTACCTTGTATATAGTTAAATAGATTTCTATTGTAGAAATTATAACTGACATAGGGAATAACTTTATTCATCCTCAAAGCTTAGGGTTCTAAGACCTCTATGGCCAACGGCTATCCTTAGCCACATCCTCTGGCTCCCTAAGCCTGACTTGGACCACCTAGGGATGGTTATTGTAACACCTAGAAATAACTTCCACCATCATCTACTCTCCCAAATCCTTCACCACATCTTCCATATTGTGGAACTCTCTACTCAAAATGCTTCTTCGTCCTCATGATGACCACTACGGTTCACATCCTCTTATCCCTTGACCATAAATCTCTCTACTACTAGAGCTTGATCTTGTACCCCAACATAAGAGGGAAGGAAGAAAATTGATACCACACCTTCACATATGTCCCTATAAAGGCCCTACTCAAAGGATCGAGATTTAAAGAATCATTCTTGTACCATATCCATGGAGTAACATGGAAGGTCTGTGAACCTCATTGAGTACTCCGACATAGTCATGTTACCCTACCAAAGCTGTAGAAGATGTTTTATATGCACTTATATCAACCTAGTTGGGTAAAACTCATCCCTAATGAGTTTTTCTGGCTCCACCCACGTGTTGTCACTTCTTCACGACATTGTGTCATTGAACTCCACAATCATTCGGCCTAACCATGTAGATGGTTCACCTACAGAAAAAACATCAGATTGGGAGGTTTCCTCACTAGGCATAAAACATGACTGACTACCTTGATCCAATCATCAGATTCATGGGGTTTTGGATTACCCTGATACCATGTAGGTAGCTACCTCTTGAACTCAACTAGTTCTCTTAGCCTACGCACCTACTCAACTTGAAATGTCGGCATAACCAGCTCCTCAACATGTGATGGATCAACTAGATGAACACATATATATACATCCTCAAAACTAGTTCCATGCATAGAAGCCTCTCCATGGGGCATATCGTCACCACAATCCCACTGTGGAATCCTTTATGGATTTCATCATCATGGAATCAGGATATAAAATCAAGATGCACCATGTTCAAATAGTATATCTGGGGATATACCACAATAAAGAGTAGGAAAAACTAAAACCCAGTCTCATATGAAGCATGTTCCATTATTTCCCTATGACCAATGTCCCAATGCACCAACTCCAAAAACATGTTATCAAGGTATTTTTGAATGAAAACATTGGTTTTTGCGCTAATAGTTGAACATATTACATGATATTCTAACTTGAAACACCCTAACACTATCACAATGCAACCAAAACCAATCTCAGGGCACTGCAGTACCAATGTAGAAACCATATATGATGCCACTCTTTCATAAAAAGATCAGATAGGGCCCAGACTATAACTCCCCAAACCCACCTCCAATTGTCCAGAAAATAAAAACTAGCACTGAGTTGGCATATCACACAGATGGGAGGTATTTACCTATAGTACATGTACACATGAACACAAAAGAACCTTGATACAAAAATAAAGAGATATAAAAAGATGGAAACTAAAAATAAAGTGTAATATTATCCCAAAACAAAGTACAATAGTAGTACTGAATGTGTAAAAGCTAAAAAACCCATTCCCACAAAAAAAACTATTAAATCCTATAACCTTATCATAAAGTGGGGATCGTTGTCAAATGAAACTTCCGAAAAGCTCCTTGGTCCAACTCCAGTAACACCTATGTAAGTATTGATCACTACACTCTTCCTACCTCTAATCCTCTGGGGACTCTATTGAATGGAATGTGGTCTAAAAAAGACACAACATGTGCCAGAAAAGACCATGTAGGGAGAGTATAAGAATAATCAGTAGTTTCCTCAAAAACAAAAATGAAAAGGTAGAAACTAAAAGAAAATAGTCCACTCTACCAAGCCATATTTAACATAATCGAGAGAGAAACTCCATCTTAAACCATCTTCATCTACACATGACTAGTCAACTTATTCAAGAAGGGTTCTCAACCCAAACTTCTGCCAAAACCTAAATTAATCCCACAACAACTCACAGAGATAATCATATCAGACTCCAAGTATCATCAGTTTTCGAACTCATATCAATTGATAAGATTCTACTCGATACTCTAATGATAACACAAATCCAATAGAATATTCCCCACAAGACCAACCATCCACTAAGGCACATATCTGATAGAAATGATTAGTCAGTAATAACTCCCCAGGTCTGTCTCTAGTGCAAAGAACTAGAGTTCCATCCATCTCTAACATTCACCGTACACAATGATATAAGAACCCAAATGGTGTGACCTTCCCCTTACCACTGCCCACATTTGGTGGATGACTACTCTAAACCATTCACCATGTGAATTCTTTCAACTGAGAGGGAATGGAGGGACCCTCACATCACCAGTTCCCTATAGTTGATGGATTTATATCTCCTAACTATCCTATGAAACCTCTATCACTCCTATTTAGAGTTCCCTTCACCTTAGTCCATCGTGGTTGTGCTAAATCCAAACCAAGTACCACATGAAGTGGGGGAGGGTCCCACTCCTCATAACTATACTCCACAACTACGGGATAACTAACTCCAATAAATGAAATGATCCATGCTACTACTTGCATACGAGGGAGTAATACTCCATAATCGATGACCCACACCTTGGAACAATGGTGGAGTGACACTCTATGAAAAGAGGAATCTCAACATGGTGCAATAGGGGAGTACCACTCTACTTTCTCAACTACTATGGATAACCTTCACTCTGACACAATAGGGAAGTGCCAACCCCAGGCAGGAGGCTCCACTCCCTGGTAAGACAGGGGAGTAAAAAATCTTCCAAAATAACATGAATGGAAGACCCACACTCTAGTACGATGGGGCACTTCTAACTCAAATTATAGAGGTCCAACACTCTAAAAAAATAGGGGAGTACCCACTCTCTATATATGTCATGTATAGAAGACCCACAATCTAATTTTCCAGGGAATTACCCACTCCCAGGATAGAGGAATCACATCCTGGTCCGATAAGGGAGTAACTGCTCAATCATTCCAATAATTATAGAGGGCACACACCTTGGCATAATAGGGGAGCATTGTCTCTAACTATATGAATGATACGGGGAACCCGAGACCCAGTCCGACAGGGGAGTACTAACCCTAGAAGAACTACCCCAATGATATAGAACTTGCACCCATGATGTGGGGATTCCCATCTCTACCAAAGAAGAGAGGTAAGGGGAACCCATGTTGTGATAATGGGGGGAGTACCAGTCCTAATGTCACTTTTTATAAACCTAACTAATATGTATAATCTATCAAGGACCACTGAATGGAGCATCGTGCTTATGATACCACATATTGCAACACTTTCACAGGTATGGAGTCCACACTCTGATACCATAGGGGAGCACTGCTCTACAGGTATTAATATTATAAGGAACACACATACTAAGGTGGGAGGGAAGGGTACCAACCCTGATGTAATCCTAGTTGTCCACCCTGATCACTACCTAATTGTTAGGTCCACTGGGCTAGATACCCTAAGAGGGGGGACTAAGTGAGGGTATGACAGATTAAAAGAACTTCCCCTTTTGATATTGTTTTTCTGTCAAAAAAAATCTATTACTTTCTCCTTCCTATTTATAGTATGAATAAACCTTATAGCATGCATAGGAAACAACAATTTTTACTTGGTTCACCCTCAATGGGATACATCCAAGGAGCGTACACTAGTAGTGCACTTTTGTAACAGTTTCACTATAAGTGCACTGGTGTCTACAAGTTCGAAGAGAACTCACTGTCCCTCCTAGTTTACAACCACTCACAATTTGAGAACTCACTACTCTCTAAACTGAAGTGAGCTCACTGCTTCTTCAGAAGATCCACTCATAGTTTATAGACCTGTAGGTCTCTTAATTATAACTAATGAATGCATCCTCCACTGTATGTAGATGTTCTATTGAAGTCCAAATTTCATCCACTGATTAATACCCCTTTTCCCCTAAACACAGGGAAAATTATTTGGAAATACCTTCATAAAGTACCCTACTACATGAGGCTCCCTATTTCATGAAGCATAAACAAGCCTTTGCAAAGTACCTGCCTTTTCGTGAACCTCGAAATTTCTTAGATCTCAGGTTGTTGCGGAGCTCAATTCATCGTAGAGCAACTTCCCACGCAAAGCTCATTGAAGAAACACAAAGCACACAACTTTCACTATGCTTGATTAGTCGCCACGAACTGCTTCCCTTCGCGAAGCACACTGCCTTCGCGAATGTCCTTTGTGAGCTGAGAGCAAAATGATTTCTTCCAAAACTCTCTACTTCTCTCAAGGGGGTTGAGGCATATTTATAGGCAATTCCACCGACCCTCGAACCATCCGCATGAAGTCAGCTCCATGTCATCAAAAATCACGAACCTCTGAAATTCTATCAATATTTCAAAGCACCATGGAAATTTTCTGATTGTGGAGCTCATTGTAATCATGGAGCGTTCCGTCTATTACTTCATGTCGCTTCTACGAAGCTCCTTCATATTGTTCTTCAACTCTATCATTTTCAAAGCTCGTCGTAATCACAAAGAACACCATCAACCTTATCCTTGCCTTCGAAAAATCCAATCCATGAAGCCTATCTTTGAGAAACTCATGCATGTTCTCTATTTTGATGAGATCTTAAAGGAAATCCATATTTCATGATGCTCACCAAACTCCAAATTTTATGACCCCAAAAATTTGGAAACCACTGGAAAATGAGGCCACCTTGTACCTGTTCTTTTGTACTACCTCTAGATCATCCTTTCCTTTGTCATGGTTCTTTGTCAACATGGATTGTCAACAGCATCTCTAGAACTCAAAAATTCACTACGGAAACATGCATTGTCAACAAACAAAAGCAACACAAAAATTATGCAATGATACCTAGAGGGATTTTTGTCACACAATATCCCCATTTGGGTATGTTAAAAACTCTTCCCATAATGATTCTCTGCACTTTGATACCTCTTTGAATATCCTTCCATCATCACCCAACATTCACCTTTTGCGATTCCAATCGCAACCAAAGATTCACTCACCACCAACTCTAAGCCCACATGATCAAAGCTCGGTGTGAGAAACAAGAGTAGTATGAAATGTTCACCAATGAATCACTTCATGTCTGACCCCAATAGTTGAAACCCAACTGATACAAATTTCCAAGATGATACCAATTGTTGAACCACACTGATACCAATTGGTGATAACTAGAAATATTCTCTCACCATTCTGTCATCATTGTTCTTCTTTTATTACAATCCTCATTTGTCATGATATATATGCATTGATTAATCACTTATAGCATTGTAAAATTTAAAATTCTCCCCCTATCTCATTGATCTCCCCCCTATATCACTGCTCCACCAGTCAACTTTTCCTTGTGTCTTTGGCAAAGACATTTTCTCCCTTCCTTAGCCATAGTTTCTCCCACATTAGGAGTCACTAGTTCTCCCCCTTTGTCAATGAACCCAAAGGTCGCTAATATGTGTCACAACCACAAATTTTCAAGTGTAGGGAGTTGACTGAACTCCCAGAGCTAGTCGATGCCTCTAAAAAGCTTCCTTTGGTAAGGCCTTTGTCATAATTTCTGCAACTTGGAGCTCTGTAGGCACATACTCTAACTTCACAATTCCCTGCCCAACATTCTCAATGATCAAATGATACTTTATCTCAATGTTATTTTTCATTGAGTGATGGATAGGGTTTTGCTAAGATTTATAGCACTTGAGTTATCTCACTGGATTCTGATTGGATAATTCACTTCAACACCCATATCATCAAGCTGATGTTTCATCCATAATAATTATGTGAAAGCTTGAGTGAAGGAAATATATTCAGATTCTGCGGTGCTCAATGAAATTCAATCTTGCTTCTTTCTTATCCAAGAATCACACAATTCTCCAAGATAGAAAGAACCTCCTGATGTTGATTTCATGTCATCCGCTATACTGGCCCAATCTACATCTGTATATCCCTGTAATTCTGACTGGGATTTTCCACTATATATCAAGCCGAAATACACCATGCCCTTGATATACCGAAGTATTCTTTTCACTACAAGCGTGAGGCTTTCCTTGGGATTACTCTGATATCTTGCTACTTGGAAGGTAGAAAATAAAATTTCAATCCTTGTCATAGTCACGTATAGAAAACTTCCAATGATTTTCTTGTATTCTATGATATTAACTATCTTTCCATCCTCATATTTGGACAGTTTCATCCAGGTAGAAACCGAAGTCTTCATCTCCTTGGAATTTTCCATTTCAAATCTTCTCAAAACATCCTTGGAGTATTTGTATTGAGAAATGAATGTTATGTTCCTTCCTTGTGTCTTCTGTAGACCAAGGAAAAACGTTATCTCTTCAATCATTGACAATTCGAACTCACTTTTCATGAATTCAGAGAACAGTCTACACTGAGCTTCATCTGTTCCACAAAATATTATGTCATCGACATAAACTAGGGCCATAATCATTTGATTACTATTGCTATTGAAATATAGATTGTAATAAACTCCCTCACGTTAGAAACTATGATTCTTCAAGAACTAATCAATCCTTGAGTATTATGCTCTTGGTGCTTATTTCCGCCCATACAACACCTTCTTCAGTCTGCAGACCGTATTCACATACTCATGAATGAGAAAACCATCTGGCTGCTCAATATTCACCTCTTCCTCCAGAACCCCATTAAAAAATATAGATTTGACATCCATATGGAAAACTCTGAACATTCGTTGCACTATAATGGCTATGAATAATCTGATTGACTCTAGTATCACAACTGGTACAAATGTCTCATCAACATCTATTCCCTCTATATAAGAGTATCCTTTGTATACTAGTCATGCTTTTTTTGAATCATTGTTCCATATTCATTCATATTTTTGTGATAGACCCATTTAGTCTCGATGACATTTTTATTTATTGGCCTCAAAATAATCTCCCACATCTGATTTTTCTCGATTTGATCAATCTCTTCATTCATTTCCTGAAGCTGATTTTCATCTTCAGCTGCATCAGTGAAGCACTTTGGCTCAACCTAGGATAAGAAAGATTTTTGCTACAGTGATTTCATTCTCCATGTCTTAACATGAGCTGACTAATCACCAATGATATTCTACCTGTAAATTTTAGCTTGACTCCTTAGCTTTTGTACAGATACAGATTTTATTTCCTCATACTCATCATCAGTATCTTCTTCTGAATCAATATTAGCCACTTCTTCTCCCCCTATGTTTCTTTCCTCCTAATCACTTTCATCAGGAAATTGTTTACTATACTATTGGATGATCTCATCATTCTCCACTACAGTGACATCACTGCTCTCAATTACTTTTCACAGCCTTTTTTTAAAAGCATTTGTATGCTTTTCTTTTTCTTATGTAGCCAAAGAATATCCCATCATCTCCTCATGACCCATATTTTCTATGTATTTCTTTGTTGAGGATAAAGAACATGCTTTCAAATATTCAAAAGTATTTCTCTGTTGGATTCTTTCCATACCACATCTCGTATAGAGTCTTTACTTCCTTCGAACACAATAGAGCCCTGTTATAAATGTAGACCGATGTCAAAATTGCTTCCTTCCAAAATTTCTCTAGTAGGTCTTTTTCTATGAGCATCATTCTGGCCATGTTGTTGATGATCCGATTTCTCATTTCAACCATGCCATTATTTTGGGGATTTCTCACTGAGGAAACATGATGCCTTATCCTCTGTTTATCGAGGTATTCTTCCACCTGTCTGTTTTTGAATTTCTTCCCATTATCAGTACGAAACTTTAGAATTTTAGGTCCAAGCATCCTTTCACACTCACTATGGTACTGTTTTATGTAGTTAAACACATCAGACTTATGGGAAATAACAAATACCCAAGACATTATGCTATAATCATCAATGAAAAGAACATAGTACCTCTTTCTATCAATTTGTCTTGGTGTTATATGCCCACAAACATCAACATGTACCAATTTGAGGACTCTTGTTGACTTCTTTTCCTTTTCCATATACGTCTTTATGATGAGCTTCCCTTAATAGAATGCATTGCACATGTGAGTACGATCACGTGATATCTTATGATGGTCTATTGCAGCATCACACTTTACCATATCTTCCAAGGATTATTGGCATATATTACCAAGTTTTTTTTTCAACAACTATTTTTCTTCCTCTCTGGACAGAAAGCACATATCTTCTTCTCCACTTACCAGGCAGAGATTCCCCTTTTTCCTTTTTTTGGTAGAACAACTACCATGTCCCTTCATTAGATGATACACATCTTCTCATTAAACCTTATAGAATGTCCTGAGTCACATAGTTGACTAAAACTGAGAAAATTGTAACTGAGGCCTTCTACTACCAAGACATCAGCACGTCTCGTCTCTTTTCACCAAAAATGGCCTTTATTGAGCCAATTATCATCAGGCCTTCATCATTTTCAAACTTGAAAACTTTTTTGTTGTCATATTTTATGCATGTAACAAGATCCTTATTACCAGTCATGTGATATGTGCAACCGCTGTCAAGGATCCACACAACATAGCGATATAATGATTAAAGGGCAATTTCTTCCACCACTGCCTTCTCATCCTTTTTCTTCTTATTCCATATTTTTTACTTCACACTCGACATGGATTGAGACTTCTGATCTTTCTTAGAAAATGATGGATCAACTTCATCTGGCAAAGCTGCAAATCTATTTTTTATTTCCAACTCACTTGTTGGTTAATTGATCTTTTACTTGTGAATGTTTTGAATTTTCTATGGCAAATTCCTCTGTATGGACAAAGCATAGTACCTATCCATTTTCCCAAATCCTCCACACCAAAAAGAGTTTCCTTCAAAGTATGTTCTGGAGAACTATTCTCTATTTAGCTGTCACCTCTGTTCTTCTTCCCTTCAATATCTCTTGGTTATGGAACACACATATTGTAAATGTCTCATCTTTCCACAACAATAACAGCTAATATAAGGTTCATTACTTCATGTCACTTCTGCACTACTAGTTTCCCCCTAGGATCTCTGAATATTCTGATTGTTCTTTGAGCCCAAAACTACCATCAATCTCGGAATGGATGCTTGTGGTTTGACTTCAGTTTTCATAAAATTCTGTTTATGATCAATCCCGCCGTCATCCTTAGCATCTGAACATAATTGATAATTTCTATATGTCAAAACACTATTTTCTTCTTTCAACTTCTCAATTTTCTATTTGATATGCTTTCTTGATGACCCAACAGAATTCAAGAGTCTTTCTTGATCCTCAACCTTTTCCTGCAAACTGAAAACTTCTCCTTCATGTTCTTCAATATGCTTAATTTGATCATTCCATGTGTTATTCAAGCCATCGATCACCCTTTTTTGTTCTTAAATCATGATTTTATACTCACTAGTTGATTTTGAATCCTCTAGTGATGATGATTTCAGTTTCTCAATCTATTTCATCAACTTAGACATCTCTTCTTCCTGCTACAGCATATAGAGTTTGGCATCACAAACTACATTGTTGGATTTTTTTTTGTTTTGGCTCTCAAAACATCTATCTCTTCAAGAGTAGCCTCTATCTCAACTTTCATATCAACTCTTCCTTCAACTTCTTCTTCTTCATCAATGTCAGTTTCTTCGTTTTTCTGAGTACTCCCAACAACTGTCACCATAGCATTTTCTTCAAAATATTTGTAGTTTTTTATCTCTTCAACCTCCTCAACCTCAGACTCATCTAAACTGTCACATTCTTGTAAAAGAAGATTCTTCTCCTTGAAGAAATTTTTTTGAACTATTTCTTACCTTTCATATTGGCTGAAGACTTTTTCATAGTAATATCTACTTCATCCTCATCATCTTCATGGAACTTCTTGGGGCACCTTGCTATAAGGTGTCCAATATTTCCACATCGAAAGCATGATAGTGGAAGTTTCCCCTTAATCTTTCTTTTTTCCTCTTTGAAGATTTGATGAATGGAATAAAATCACCTCATCTGTCTCTTTATCTTCTCTAGAATCATCAATGGTGATCTTTTTCATGGACTTGAATTCCACCTCTTTGGTAATCCCCCTTTTCCACAACATAGTTATCATCATTTCTCATTTCATATGCAACAAGGGTGTTGTGCAGGTTTTCCAATGTCAACCATTTTGGGTCTTTATCTTCCAAAACAAATACTTCTGGATTGAACCGAGGAGGAAGTTTCCAAAAGATGATCTTCACAATCTTAATATCTTCAATAACATCTCCAAGACCTCACATGTTCTCTACTTCAACATTTACCCTGACAAAGAATGCATCAACATATTCATTCAGGTTCATTCTAAGATATTCATACTTGTTTAACAACACTTGTGTCTTTGCTTATCTGAACTTTGTATCTCCATCATATATATTTAATAATTTTTCCCACATGTCATGTGAGGTTTTTCATGTCATCACCTTCATATAAATAGCATTATATAGGGCTCCCCCTAAAGTATTGATTCCCTTTGCATTAGCATCCAATTCTTTTCACTCAGCTTCAGATAATGCACCAATATTAATATCAACTATGATACCATGCATTTCTGATGTAAACACATCTACTCCCAATGATAGAAATTAGTGTTGCATCTGATTCTTCCATAGCATAAAATTATTCCCATCAAAGATTGCGATCTATTGATGACTGATGGCCTCTATTTGAGAGAGAAACTAGTATCAAACTTTCCCTCTGATACCAATTATTAGGTCTACTAGGCAAGATACCCTATCAGGAGGGGTGAATCAGGGTAAGAAAGATTAAAACTTCTCTTTTTGGTCTTCTTTTTCTTTCAGACAAAACCCTATTATCTCTCTATCCCGTTGCAGAGTGTGGATAAACCTTAAAGAATGCATAGGAAACATCAATTTTTTACTTGGTTCACCCTCACTGGGCTACGTCCAAGGAGAATACACCGGTAGTGTGCTGATGTACAAATTCCACTATAAACACACTGCTGTCTACAAGTTTGAAGTGGACACATTGTCCCTCCTGGTTTAAAACCACTCACAATTTGAGAACTCACTGCTCTCTCAATTGAAGTGAGCTCGCTGCTTCTTCAGAATATCCACTCATAGTTTTCAGACTTGTAGGTCTCTTCATTGTCACTAATTAATGCATCCTCTAATGTATATAGATTCTCTATTGAATTATCAATTTCATCCACTGATTAATACCACTTTTCCTCTGAACACTGGAAAATTCATTTGGAAATACCTTCACAAAGAACCCTACTTCATGAGGCTCCCAATTTCGCAAAGCACAAAGAAGCCTTCATGAAGTCCCTACCTTTTACAAAGCTCACACTTTTACAAAGCTCAGGCCGTCACAGAGCTCAAGTAATCATAGAGTGAATTCCTTTGAAAAGCTCACTAAGCCAACATGAAGCACACAACTTTTGCAGAGCCAGATTAGTCGTTGCGAAGCTCCTTCCTTTTGCGAAGCACACTGCCTTCACGGACCTCCTTCGCAAGCTGAGAGCAAATTATTTTCTTCCAAAACACTCTACTTCTCTCGAGGGTCTGACACCTATTTATAGGTGATTCTACCAACCCTCGAACCTTCCCCATGAAGTTAATTCCACATCATCAAAAATCACGAAGCTCCGAAATTCCCGTCGAAATTATCTCAATATCGTAAAGCACCATGCAAATTTTCCAATTTCATTGCTCATCATAATCTCAGATCATTATGTAAATTACTTCATGCCTCCACCACGAACCTCCATTGCATTACCCTTTAACTCTGCCATTCGTGAAGATCATCATAATCGCAATGAACACCATCAATATTCTTCTTGTCTTTGTGAAATCCAATCCACTAAGCTTATCTTGGAAAAACTCATGCATTTTCCCTATTTTGATGAAATCTTAATGGAAATCCAAATTTCACTATGCTCACCAAACTCCAAATTTTTTGACCCCAACAATTTGGCAAACACTAGAAAATAAAGTCACCTTGTACCTGTTCTTTTTTACTGCCTCCTGATCATCCATTACTTTGTCATGGTTCTTTATCATTGTAGATTTTCAAAAACATCTCTAGAACTCGAAAATTCACCATTGAAACCCACATTGTTAAAAAACACAAGCAACCCAAAAATGCTGCAATGATACCTTGAGGGATTTTTGTCCAACACTAATGTTAAGCACTGCTTTAGTATTTTTATGCCCAACCCATTCCACATATTATCTCACATTTCAGAACAGAGTATTCCATCACATTATACATAGAAAAATTCTTAGGATAGCTTACTCATAAACTAAAATATAAGTCTTTGAGAAGGAGATACACAGGGCGAAAGATATCATGAAGATCTTAATGGATTACATGGCGTGCACAGAGGTCCACATGTCATGTGATCCCACATAATCACCTGGTCATGTATCCTAGTCACATAGCCTAATTTGGGAATATATAGGTACATGGTTTTTATATCCTATACAAAACATGTATGTCCTCACTCGAGCCTTGGTCATGTTCTTCTTCTATACGGCTTGGTCAATCATGTCTCTCACACACCATATTTCCAATAATACAGAGCATGTTCATGCTAAATGAACACATGGCCATGTGGTTACCCTATGCCCATGTACATCACCTTTTTGATATGCTCTTTTTCCATGTAGTTCTACAAATACATGTACTATCGCACATCTTCCCAAGACATGTCCGATGGTAACACAACATGGGTTCACTACACAGCATATAACCTTAGTACACAACACGTAGTCCCAAAAAGTTATTTTCCTAGAACTAGAAGATACACACGACATATATTACTAGGTTACACTTCATGTAGAGAGTATTTAAAAATTGGAATTACATTGACATTCACTTGATTTACCCTTGTTTTCCCCAAAACATACAGATCAACCTTGGAGGGATCTCTATAAATTGCAACTCGACTCTACAACCTTAAAAAATGTAGGGGATCTGTAACAGAACTCAAATCCATCTACATTGGGGGTGAAAAGAAAAATCCTATGGTGTAGAAGGACACTCAAATCATGTTTCTTCTCGGTCTGATGATGATCAATCCCATGTATGGAGATCCGAAGCACCTAGTCGCTTTGATCTGGTCTCTTTTTTTCTCTGTTGGTTGAAGTGGGAGAGGATGTGTTTTCTCCTCCTATATTTTACATGAACCCAATGGTGGGGAGTAAATTGTATTTTATTCAATTAAAATTGATTAACTCCCCTTTTAACATTTTTTCATCAACATAACCCCCATCAAACTCACCACATATGTAAATTCGAGGTCGTGCCTAGGAAAAACACGTTGTTCTGAATTGAACTGTGACCTCAGATTTCTGATTCGAAAATCCACCTGGTAGTTATTCTAGGTGTTAATAAAAAAATCCCACACATGAAACAATATATTAATTTTTTTTAAAATCCCCATGTTGAGGCTCTCTGGGCCCAAAATTCCGCATCGACTAAGCGCAGGTCTTCAGAAATATTCATATAAATAATCTAATGACTTATAGGTTCAAACCCAAGTCACTATAATTTAATTATAATTTTATGTTTCTTTTTTCGAAAAAAAATTATAATCATATTTTAATATTTATATATAAGAATATAAATTTTATTTTCATACAAACACTTGATATATGATAGGATCAATAATTATATTAAAATATTATTATTAATGATTTATTAAAATAAATAACTATATCTATATTTATAATAAATGTATTAAAATATAACTATGTTTATTTTCGGAATTATGATTAAATATAATTGATATATTTATATAATAAATTATATATGCCATTTTCTAGAATATACAATAAAATCTCAAACTTTTATAATTATATTTACAATTATAGAATTTATATATACATTTTTAGTATAAAAACATTTGAAATTTAATCATTGATATATTATATATGTTTACACATGCAATAATTTCAATTACATTAATCACCATGTAACACAACACAAATAAAGAAAACTATAGTAAACATGCATGCTTGGAGACTTGATCTCTCGACTTCCCCCACCCCGACCCTAAACTCAAACACCCCACCACCAATGGTGGGGTTATGGACACATATAATAATTATTTAAATTAAACATAAATTTAATATCCTTTAATATGTTATTAATTTTTTATGTGAATGTGTATGTGTGTGTGTGTTATATGTTTTTATGAAATATGTGTGTTAATGTTTAAATGTGATAAAAAAATACACACACGCACACACAAAATTTAAATAAATGGTTAATTTTTTTTCATTTATAATAAAATAATATCAAGGATAAAATAAGAATTGATATAGTATAAAATCTTACATCAATTTTGAAAAAGAAGACGTTCTTCATGCTTAGAAAAATTACTAATAAATTGTCCAATTTTTGTGTTTCTATGACAGTGTTATTTCTTAAATTCCAATAAAAAATTTGCAACAAGCATGAAAAAATAATGTATATAATTTTCATTTAAATTTTTTAATAAATAGTATTAATAATTAACAAAAAATTCAAAAAATTAAAAAACATATTAAAAAAACTAAAAAATTTTCAAAATTAAATTAAAAAAAATGAAATAATTATGTACATAAGTTAAAATTTTCAATCAATTTTAATAAAATTATAAAAAATTACTTTCAAAACTAATGTAAATACAATAATTAAATAACCATGATTTATTATATAATTTTCCATGAGTATTATAATTATAAAAAATATAAATTTCAACACATGAACTTGCTCATAAACTGAAACAGTATATATTTTTTAAAAAATAAACATACATGTAATATTATTAAATATTATTAATTGTTTTATTATGAAAATTAGATGAATTGTTTCATAATCTGAATATAAAATAATCATCTGAATAATGGATGAAATCAATTAAAAGTGATCTAATATATTAAATTTATCATAAATTATAAATTACTCTAAATTTAGAAATCTATTAAATTATAATTTTTATTGAAACAAATATATTATTTATATAACAAGTAAGGAATGTATTAATTAATATTAATTTATTTATAATATTTTTTTTAATTTTATATATAAATAATTTCATTAATGGTAAATTTAGCAATTCCCATGGGTGGTGATTCCCATGGGGGATAATTCATGTGAGCTTTGTTTCCAAAATTATTATCCATTTTATCGAATGAGATGATTTAAGCCATTAGATTTAATATAATAGATAATAATTAATTTATGTCAGTGATTATATTCTCATGGAGTACATATATATATATATATATATATATATATGACAATATGCTAATGGAAAATAAAAACATATAACCAATATACTTTTCTCATACCTCATTTCTTTTTCATCATCATTGATATTGTTTTGAAACCATGTTTATTTTAATGAGAACCTGTTGGAACCATTGGTGAATGTTAGAGTTTTATCATACATGATGGAAGAGGTGTTTCAGTGGTTTCCAATCAATTTTTTGATTGGGGTATAGTATACGAGATGTTTAGAAGATGTTTTGGAGTTTTAGAGATCATTATGTTTGAGTATGAAAAATTCATAGTGTCATGTGAATGATAATAAAATGAAGTAGGTTTTGTTATAGTAATCCTCAGATATAGTAATCAGTAAGGATGCAATAACATGGGCCTCACTACATAGACTAAACTAGGAAAATATTTTACACCATCTCATAATCTGGTCCAAGTTTTCATATTACAACATGATCTGTTATTCCACAATGTGTGTTGTGTAAGAATAAAATTATAGATAATAGTGAATTGTAGGGAAGGTATCATAGTGCAATGTTTTTTCACCCATATCTTGGTTTCCTTTTATATTATTTAATTCTACACATTGGATATTATTTTATAATTTGGTTTGAGTTCATTGTCATATTTTCCGGGTTTTGGGAGTTTTGGGAGTTTTGGGTATAATGGAAGGTGGCATATGGTTAGCGAAAACCATGCGCCAGCTCCCTAAGAAACATATAGGCTGAATAAGAAGAAACCAAGGCCTAAAAATGTTAGGTATGTGGGTGTTCGACCATACGCAAGATGATGTGCGTCCTTAGGAAAAATACTTAGGGCCTCACACACACTATTAATGAACATGCCTTTAACCGTTCTAGAAAATCCTTTTTTAGTGCTAAAAATAGTTTTTGATCTATGAATCATTAAAAGAGCTACCATTTTATGAGCGCTAGATGTAGCCCTGATAAAGTCATACTCTTACAACATTCTTTTAAATTTATACCACACTACAGAAATATGTACAGTAATTTCAAATATTGTTTTTTACAATTAAATTTGTGATTAAAATTTATCAAAAATATTCCAAAATAGTAATGGTTTCATTATCTTAGGCACCTAAACCCCTCTCAAAAGCCTCACCACTATATCAATTTCTGAAAAAACCACCCAAAATCAAGAAAAATAGTCCACATGTATTGATAAAAAATATATATATTAGTGGTCTTAAAAATAAATGAATTAAATTAATATGAAAAAAATGCATTAATAAAAATACATTTTTAAACCAAATTCACAGAATTTGAGTAAAATAGATCACATCGTACGTCAGATTGAGCTGAAACTGATTCCTAATTACCAAAAATGACTTATGGATCATTTTTCTAAAGTATCAAAACAATATGAATGTGTTTCCTTTGTTTTGGTCATTTCACTGGTTTTCTTAGTAAAATGTCATTTAAAAATTTACTTTGAGTCATACCAGTCACAACATCTGATAGTTTGATATGAAAATTATTCCTACATGTCACAAATTACATATCAATAATTATCCTAAATTAGGAATACAATTCAAGTGTGTTTTCTCAATTTTCAATGGGTGACACACATATGGAACTAAAACATCACTTTTAATCTGTTGACAGGCACTTTGAGTTCTATCGAGCACACTATGTATCCCCTTGAGGTGAGGATAATTCATGGAAATCACAGGTGACTTATCAATCATTTTCCAAATTTATCAAAACAATCTGAATGCATTTGATTGGTTTTGAATATGTTACCTAATTTTTTAACTAAACATATACTTTTTTTAAAAAGTAAATACACAATTTGAGTCATATCAGTCACATCGTGAGAGGTGGAAGGGTGCTTTGGGACCCACGGGGTTCGGTCCAAATGGGGTTTAGTGCTTTACATGCACCTGGAGATCTCTTGGGTTCAGAGGTGTGGGATATTCCAACTGGTATGATTATTTTTATACAGTGTCGTCTCTAGTTGGACAAGGTTGAGTTTGATTATGAAGTTATGTTGAGTTACATCTAGGGGAGTCATATGGTGTCGAGGGATTTGACTTATCTTATTCGTAGAGGCTTTGTAGAGAAAAATTACAGACAAATTGTTCACTCTATTTGGAGGAGTATAATTTAGTGGTGGACTCACTAACTAATTTGGGTAGCTCAGAAGAGGATATGGGTATTTAAAATTTCTTGGGTTCACTTCTTATTGAGTGTAAGTTTGTCATTTGTGGAGACTTTCTTGGTTTTCATCACTTTCGTCCCCCTTTAGGGATCCCTTTGTAATTGATTTCCTTCAGGTTATATAAAATTTTTTATTTTAGTAAGCTTATAAAGTTACAAATGTATTATGAATTACTATACAAAAGTATCAAATTAATCTGAATATATTTTACTAGTTTTTCATATGTCACTTGTTTTTTTACTAAAATGCTGTTTTAAAATGAAAACATGAACATTGAGTCATACCAAACACATCTTGTGTCGAGTCATTGTGAGACTGATTTCTACTCATTACAAATGATTTACAAATCATTTTTCCTAAATTATCAAGATAATTAGATTTTTTTCTTTGTTTTTGGTTATTTACACAAATTTTGACTAAAATGTTAATTTTAAACTGATAATTGACACTTTGATCCATACCAGGAACACCGTGTATTAGATTTAGGTGCGGATAATTTCTACACATAAAAAATTATTTATGTATAGTTTTTATAAAATTTAAAAATAATGTGAATGTGATTTCTTGATTTTGAGTATATCACTTTCCTTTTTTAGTAAAATGTTAATTTTAAATAAAAAAACACACATTGAATCATACTAGTCGCACCATGCGTCTAATTGATGTGAAAATGATTTTTAATCATCAAAAATGACATATAGATCATTTTTATAAACTATTAATACAATCCAAATGTTTTTTCTCAGTTTTGATTATGTCACTTGTGGTTTTTATTAAAATTCCATTTGAACTGATAACACAAACATTGAGTCATACCAATCACACCATGTGTCATATTGATGTGTGGATGATTCCTACACTTTAAAAATGATGTTGTAATATTTTTTATAAATTATCAAAACAATCCAAATACATATTCTAGTTTTTGAGTAGGTTTCTTGTTTTTTTACTAAAATTTCATTTAAGCTAAAAACACAATCATTGAGTCATACCGGTCACATGATGAATCAATTTGATGTGATAATTAATTCTATATGTAAAAAATCTCTTTTGAATCAATTTAAAAAATTATCAAGACAATTTAAATGAGTTTTTTTAGTTTTCAATGAGTCACGCATATTTTGAACTAAAATTTCAATTTTATACTGATAATAGAAACTTTGAGTTATATCATGAACATTGTGTATAACATTGAGGTGAGTTTGTCTCTAAAATCTCAAAAATTACTTATAGATCATTTTACTAAAGTATCAAAAAAATCAATGTGTCTTCTTGGTTTTGAGTATGTAACTTTTCATTAATACTAAAATGTCAATTTTAAAAAAATTAATACCCTTGGAGTCATATCGATCGCACCGTGTATTGGATTTAGGTGAATCCAATTAATACACATATCAAATAATTTATCCATCATTTTCCTAAACTATCAATAAACTATGAATTCTTTTACTTATTTTTGACTATGTCCCTTGTTTTTTACTAAAATATCATTTAAACAAAAAACATGAACTTCGAGCCGTATCGGTCACATCGTGTGTCAGTTTGATTTGAGACTTATTCCTAAGCATAAAAAATTAAATATAAATAAATTTCCTAAATTATCAATTCAATTTAAGAACAATTTTTCAGTTTTCAATGACTGACAAAAATTTTGAACTAAAATGTCAATTTCAAAGTGATAGCATGCACTTTGAGTCATATCATGGTCAATATGTATCCGATTTTGGTGTGGAAGATTTCTATACATAAAAAATTATATACGGATCATTTTAATAAATTATAAAAAAAAATCCTTGGTTTTGAGCATGCCACTAGTCTTATTTTTACAAAAATGTAAATTTTAAATAAAAAGACCCAATTTGAGTCAAACCAGTCACACAGTATGTCAGATTGAGGGGAGGTTGATACCTACACATCAAAAATAAATTATAGATTATTTTAAAAGGTATAAAAATAATATAAATCCATTTTATTAGTTTTGATTATGTCACTTTTGGTTTTACTAAAATGTCATTTTAAACTAAAAACACACACATTGAGTCATACCGATCACATCCTATGTTAGTTTGATGTGAGACTGATTCCTTTATCTAAAAAATTCCTTATCAATTATTTTCACAAAGTATCAATAAAATATAAGTATTTCTTATTAGTTTTTAGTGAGTATCATACATTTTGAACTAAAATGTCAATTTTAAACTGATAAAGAACATTTTGAGTCATACCAGGCCGACCTTATATTGGATTGTGGGGCATCACACATAGAAAGTTTCTTATGGATCATTGACCTAATGTATTGAAACAATCCTAATTTGTTAGTTTATTTTTGACAAAGTCACTTTTCCTTTTTACTAAAATATCTATTTTAAATAAAAAACTCACATAGAGGCATATTATTCATGTCATGCATCATATTAAGATATGGTTGAATCCAACACATAAAAAATCACTTATGGATCATTTTTATAAAGTATAAAAATAATAAGAATGTATTGTATTGTTTTATTGTATGTACCTTGTAGATTTCAATTAAATGTAATTTTAAACTGAAAAGGAGCACTTCGAGTCGTACTGGTTATATGTAGAGACCCGAAGCTTTACGTACATGGGAATTACATTAATTTTGCGGAATACTTAGTAAATAACAAAAACACACACACACAAGGATCGTAATAGTTTAGTGTCTTTGGAAACTCATAATATAATCTTCTAATCGTGGTGAAAGATCTTCAAAATCTCCCATAAAGATCTTCTTTTTTTACCTAAAACCTTTCTTTATATCCTGGGGAAAAGAAAACATAAAAGGGTGAGCTCAAATGCTCAGTAAGGGTAAACAAAAGAAATATAAATCACATCATATTAATAAGAACATAACACTTTGGAAATCTTAACCTGCAAAAGAGAGCATAATTTCATAATATGGGAGAAATCATAGTAGTGAAATGAAATCCCAATAATCATAACTTAAAACATGAAACTTTGTGGCATACACACATAATCATAGAGAATCATTTCTTATTAGTCAAGACTCATTCCCAAGACTATCTTAGTGGACAAAGTCCCTCTTTGAACCGAGTTCACTCCTCGTTTCAGTCCTATTTCACTGAACCGGTATAACCTACCATTCTAGCCATGTCTATCTAATGAGATATAAAATCTTTACCAAATTAATTGGAGGGAGATATAGGTCCCACCCATCTCATAGTGATACCATTCTTATGTGTTCCACAAAATCATAAATCATACATCATTGCATAACCCATGTAATAAAAATGGGATTCCTAAACATCATGACATCATAAAACAATTCATATAAGATAAAGGAATTCATAAAAATAATTCCATCACAACATAATCAAATCAATTTAATAATATGGGTAGAAACAGAACCCAATATTATCTTATATGGAAAATAATTTGGATAAAACACTTGAACTCCATTCTTGAGGAAAATATCCTTTTTACTTCAAAAACAATTTTCCTTTCATAACATGTCATACACTTCTAAACTAAAAGAAGTTTATTAAAAATAAACTTGAAAACTTGTAAAGAAAGATTCTTGGAAATGATGTTTTAAAAATCCATTCATGTCGTATAAGTTAAAAAAACATTCTTCTCATACTTTTGTCGGAAAAGTCAAAAAGTACCTCGTACGAAAAATGACAAAATATTACTTTCATATCTTTTAATAAAAACTCACTGAAGGGTAAAATTGGATATAAACTATTGTAGAAGGATATAAATATTACATATTGAGGAAACATGGATGTGTATGATAAAATACACCCCAGTAAATTCCAAAGTATAAACAATCTCAAATAAAAATGAGATTGTGATATTTTCCCTTACCTTTGGTCCGATATGCTTTGTACGTGTCCGAACCTCCTGTAAAATGATTTAAATAATGTTATTGACTTATTCCAGAATCATAATTATTTTTATGATATCATATATGGTCATATTCTTAGCTTCTTAGTAGTAATATTTCATTGCTACTTGTTATTCCGGTGTTTATAACTTTTTGTTCTTATGCGTGTTTTGTCGAATAAATTCGTATTCTTCTCTTTAGGATATAGATACCTCATTTCCAGAATGTTATTAGTGTAATATATATCATATTAATTCATTAAATTCATTTATATAATCATTATTAAATGAAGATCATGTAGAACGAGTCGCATCACATCGTGGAGACGGTATTCCGTACGTACGCACGAGTGATGATATCTTTCCTATGATTGTGGAATTGTATTGGAATGTATGTATACTATTTCAGAATCAATATCACTTTATAATAGTCATATATAGTCATTATTTACACCATTATACCCATCCAAGTAAGGTGGTGGTGGAAAATAGATTACACCACGGCGTGGAGACGGTATTCCGTACGTACGCACGCGCGGTGATTTCATTTTCCGTAGGATGGATAGATGGTGAAATAGGGTTGTTTCATAAATATAATAACATATCAGTATATGAGTGATACTTATGTTATTACTTCATAATGAAACAACTAAAGAAGAATAAGTGGAAGAAGAAATAAAGATGAAAGAATCGGTAACAGACATTACCTCCTCTTTGAAATGCTTCTTTGAGACCTCCTTTTAGGGCACTAAAATTGGTCTTTAAAGAAGACCAGAACTTCTAGGATGTTTCTAGGGAAGTGGAGAGGAGAAAGTGGCAGGGTTTGGCCAAGCTTGAAGGCTCAAATTTGTGTGAGGAGGAGAGGGAGGAGGTGCCCTTTTATAAGGGAGGAGAGGGGCACCTTTGGAATAACTAAAAATATTATTTTATTATAAAGTCAAGATCGGTTTTAAATAGCTCCAAATTGATTTATTTCGAGGATAAGGTAGGGATGGGTCTAAATCCTCTCATCCAAGAGAATTTAGACAAGTTTAGGTTCCTATTTTAACCTTATCATTTAGATTTAACATTAAGTTAAATAATTTTACTTTTACCGTGTCTTCTTGTGTTCTTATACTATAAAGTTAATAAACTTACTATAAGAAGACAAACGAACCCAAAGTTGTTTATTATTAATATATATAACCTTATCTAAGTCATTTGGCCGAACCTTAGATTTTTATGAATAAAATAACATTTAATAATATAATATTTGTTTTAAAAACTATTTTATGTCAATGTTGACACTATTCAATAGTTGATTTTTTGAAACTCATAACAGAATGTTTACTTCGACCAAATTTAATTAAATCAATCCTAACATGTCATAGTAACCTATAAAATTATTTTAATTCAAAAAAAGTCTAAAATTATACTTATTTAGGTATTTATAATATCAATTATTCTAATTTTTCACTATTATGGTAATTACTGCATCATCATTGTGTCATAAATAAATTATATTATTTAAAGTATAAAAATTACAAATAAAATTTCATTATGTAGGAAATCTTTTTATATTTCTAATTAATATTTACAATCGAATTTATCGAATTTATCATCTTATATTAAAAATGTTTTAGTAAATAAACTTGTATTTTAACGCTTTTAACTCTTCTTTGAATGAAATAATAATAAATGTCCTAATCTAATCCAAGTGGGCCTAAATGGTCATATGTTATTCCTAAGTTTGTTTTTGGTCGAATTAAACTTATCCAATAGAATTAGGACATGTGTTAGGGTAATAATAATATCATTTTTACCCTTAATTGCCCTATTTACTTTTAACCGTGGTAAAAAAAAGTAAAAAGTTACTATTCACCAAAAATTATTTTCATCTCATTGAACCACATTTAACATACTAACATCAACTGTGTCTCTCGGATTTTTGAAATTCCACTCACAGAAGCGGTAAAATTAAGTTTTATGAAAAAATCATTTTTTTAACTACCACTTAGTGGTTTCACTATTCATCAAAAAATGAAAGTTTCCAGAAAAATACCAAAAATTAGGCCTAAGCTATATTTGATATTATGAACTCAAAAATGACGTCTATTTTACCAAATTCAAAACATATTAGTTACATTAACTAATTTAAAAATTAATTCCCGTCGTCAAAACAAATAGCGTGTTTTTAACAGATAATAACTATCAAAAGATTGACACTTGTTTATAACTGGTTTAAATGTGAAATTACATACAATGACCGACATTGTATTAAATTGTAAAAATATATTCTAAATATACTTTAAAACCACTCAAATTAATAATTTATCACTATTAATTATTTTGATTAAAAAGGTTGTTTTTAATTAAAATTTAGTAATTTTTCGCTATTCATCAGAAAATGAAAGTTATCCTAAAAGTACCAAAATTTCACCCTAAGCTAATTTCGATATTACGAATCCAAAAATGAATTCCATTTTGAAAAACAAAATTTACAAAATTTCAAAAAGTGGTTATTACTATTTATAACGTCTAGTTTTAATAATATTTTAATAGCATATTATTGTTTAGTGAAACTCATTATTGCGTACTACACACGCTATCGAGGAAGGCCGTGATTGCGTGTAATGCAAGGAAAGTCAATGATGCATGTTGTGAAAGCTCCTTGTAGCGTACAACACAAGACATTAATTAAATTAAAAAGAATAATTTTCATAAAATCTCGGGCTATTACATTCTACCCCCCTTAAAATTAATTTCTCCCTCAAAATTCGTTGGGGTTATAAATGGTTTACTATTCGAATGTTTCTTTAATAGAAACCCACATCGTAAAAAAGGAATACCAAAACCAATCTTTAAGAACAAAAGTATGAAACGTAATGGTTACCCAAATAAACTAATCACTGGGTTTCCACATAGGTGAAAATATGGATATGGAAGACAAATCTTACCATCATGTTCTGATGGAGAGTGGTAGAGAACATGGCTATGGAAAAGCCAACAATCACAAATCCATAAATTTGTGACTATCTATGGTACCATCTGATTCATCAGATATAAGAGCACTAGGACAACAGTTTTGGTTTTCAAGATCATTTCCCTAAAGATGATGAAATTGGAATTAGAAGAAATACTTTCTTGATTTTGGTATTGTGTCACCGTTGGTCATTCTTTGGACAATTGCCACTTCATATCTTAAAGAAATGAAGTGGGATTTGTCATTCGTGAAGTGTTCGCAGATCATCTGATAGAATGATGGGTCATTCCATCTGTCTCAAACAAAAGGTTACAAAAGTTATCAAAAATACATAAGACCATCTATGGTGAAGTTAATCGTATACGATTCCAAAAATGAACTTATACTTCATATATCATAGCACGTAATAAAATAAAACTAGTTTCTACTAACCAGGGACTTCCTGTAGGCCAATGGTAGGCGATAAAGGCCAGTCACACTTTGGTAGTGGGTTCGATTCCCACAGACTTGTCCAACGTAATGGGTTGTCGCCCGTCCTACAGGTTGTCCTTTTTCTAAAACTACATTACTATAACATCCCATAAATAATATCGAAAAATCTTTTATCCTTAAACTAACTTATGTCCAACATAGTCCATTCAAATCTTTAGGTTTATCCATAATACTACTGTCCAATCTCATATTATAGTGAAAAGGATTACCAAAGAGTTCATATAACAATCATGTTAATACCATCATTGATCCCCTTATATCATGAGATATGTCTTGTTGGTCACATTCCAAACATTCGAAGGCCTTAATCATGTATTCTCTTGAAAAATGAATACCCATTGAACCTTAGTGAAAACATGAATGCAGTCAAAAGTTAACTCTTTCCACATACCTAAATCCAAAAATTCTATATACTCAAACCATGATATAACCTTCTCCTTATATCAGTCATGAGCTCATTAATACTATAAAACATTTAATTTTCTCCTTATCCCTTCATTATGCGCATATCATCTACATTTCAAAAATGTCTGAATAACCTTTCATGGATACTGGTACCATTAATCATACACTTTCAAAACTCAAGGAAATAAAACAGTATAACAATCCTTAGATGTCTCTTTATTCCATAGTACCATGAGATTACTTATACAACATTACACATGATAAACATGTAATCATTCCACTACATTCTTAAACCATTGACCGAGCTTCAACAATTCTTTCATCTCACATATCATTTGTAGTCTCTTAATCATCATCAACATAAATACTACCCATACGACCATACTGATTCTCTTCATGAGACTTTCCCTTAGGGCATTGGTTTACATAATGCCCGTACATTCCACATTTAAAACATTTAACCATTGTTGATGTCGTAGCAATACCATTATCCTCATCCCTGGTGTTAACTAAACCTTTTCCTTTGCACTTACTGGCTTTGTGTCCTTCTTTTCCACACCCAAAGCATCTTCCAGTTCCTTTGAAACATTCTCCTTGATTCCTCTTCCCACATGATTTACATAGGGGAAATTGAACTTTTTTCCCCTATGATCATCATGAAACTCCATCTTTCTCTTATTAGCCGAGTCAGGAAACATAAGAAATTTTACTTTATTGATCATATTATGAGATTTCTAATTCGGCATAAAAATGATGTTTGGACTTCCAAATCCCATTTCATTTGGTTTCTAATGAAGAATATCATTCCATTGTCCATCATATCCTCCATTATCGTGAATCATCTTGTTTCCAGCCATTTTCTAAAACCCAAAAAGAATAGTGTGAGAGGAAAAAATCATAATAAAGGGGGAGTAACTTCAATATCTAACATCTTTGGTTTAATCTAATATCGTTACCATAGTTCTAGGACTATATCCTATAAGTATACTTATCCTTAGGGACATCCCTAAACATACCTTAGAAATATCTCTAGGGATCTTACTAACGTTTTCGCATCCTATTTTTCAAAGGTTGACTAAACTTTTCCTCTGATACCAACTGTAGAGACCCGAAGCTTGACGTATATGGACATTACATTAATTTTGTGGAATACATAGTAAATAATAAAAACACACACACACAAGGATCGTAATAGTTTAGTGTCTTTGGAAACTCGGAATATAATCTTCTAATCGTGGTGAAAGATCTTCAACATCTCCCATAAAGATCTTCTTTTTTTACCTAAAAACTTTCTTTATATCCTGGGGAAAAGAAAACATAAAAGGGTGAGCTCAAATTCTCAGAAAGGGTAGACAAAAGAAATATCAATCACATCATATTCATAAGAACATAACACTTTGGAAATCTTAACCTGCAAAAGAGAGCATAATTTCATAAGATGGGATAAATCATAGCAGTGAAATGAAATCCCAATAATCATAACATAAAACATGAAACTTTGTGGCATACACAAATAATCATATAGAATCATTTCTTATTAGTCAAGACTCATTTCCAAGACTATCTTAGTGGACAAAGTCCCTTTCTGAACCGAGTTCACTCCTCGTTTCAGTCCTGTTTCACTGAACCGGTATAACCTACCATTCCAGCCATGTCTATCTCATGAGATATAAAATCTTTACCCAATGCATTGGAGGGATATATAGGTCCCACCCATCTCATAATGATACCATTCTTATGTGTGCCACAAAATCATAAATCATACATCATTGCATAACCAATGTAATAAAAATGGGATTCTTAAACATCATGACATCATAAAACAATTCATATAAGATAAAGGAATTCATAAAAATAATTCCATCACAACATAATCAAATCAATTTAATAATATTGGTAGGAACAAAACCCTATATTATCTTAGATGGAAAATAATTTTGATAAAACACTTGAACTCCATTCTTGAGGAAAATATCCTTTTTACTTCAAAAACACTTTTCCTTTCCCAACATGTCGTACAATTCTAAACTAAAAGAAGTTGATTAAAAATAAACTTGAAAAATTATAAAGCAAGCTTCTTGGAAATGATGTTTTAAAAATCTATTCATGTCGTATAAGTTAAGAAAAACATTCTTCTCGTACTTTTGTCGGAAAAGTCAAAAAGTACCTCGTACGAAAAACGACAAAATATTACTTTCATATCTTTTACTAACAACTCACTGAAGGGTAAAATTGGATATAAACTATTGTAGAAGGATATAAATATTAAATATTGAGGAAACATGGATGTGTATGATAAAATACACCCCAGTAAATTCCAAAGTATAAACAATCTCGGATAAAAATGAGATTGTGATATTTTCCCTTACCTTTGGTCCGATATGCTTTGTACGTGTCCGAACCTCCTGTATAATGATTTAAATAATTTTATTGACTTATTCCAGAATCATACTTATTTTTATGATATCATATATGGTCATATTCTTAGCTTCTTAGTAGTAATATTTCATTGCTATTTGTTATTCGGGTGTTTATAACTTTTTGTTCTTATGCGAGTTCTGTCGAATAAATTCTTATTCTTCTCTTTAGGTTATAGATACCTCATTTCCAGAATGGTATTAGTGTAATATATATCATATTACCTCATTCAATTAATTTATATAATCATTATGAAATTAAGACCATGTAGAACGAGTCGCATCACATCGTGGAGACGGTATTCCGTACGTACGCACGAGTGATGATATCGTTCCAATGATTGTGGAATTGTATTGGAGTGTATGTATACTATTTCATAATCAATATCACTTTATAATAGTCATATATAGTCATTATTTATAACATTATACCCATCCAAGTAAGGTGGTGGTGGAAAATAGATTACACCACGGTATGAAGACGGTATTCCGTACGTACGCACGCGCGGTGATTTCGTTTTCCGTAGGATGGATAGATGGTGAAATAAGGTTGTTTCATACTTATAATAACATATCAGTATATTAGTGATACTGATGTTATTACTTCATAATTAAACAACTAAAGAAGAAGAAGTGGATGAAGAAATAAAGATGAAAGAATCGATACCGGACATTACCTCTTCTTTGAAGTTCTTCTTTGAGACCTCCTTTTAGGGCACTAAAATTGGTCTTTGAAGAATACCAGGACCTCTAGGATGTTTCTAGGGAAGTGTATAGGATAAATTGGCAGGTTTTGGCCGATCTTGAAGGCTCAAATTTGTGTGATGAGGAGAGGGAGGAGGTGCCCTTTTATAAGGGAGGAGAGGGGCACCTTTGGAATAACTAAAAATATTATTTTATTATAAAGTCAAGTTCGGTTTTAAATAGCTCCAAATTGATTTATTTCCAGGATAAGGTTGGGATGGGTCGAAATAATCTCATCCAATAGAATGTAGAAAAGTTTAGATTCCTATTTTAACCTTATCATGTAGATTTATCATTAAGTTAAATAATTTTACTTTTACCGTGTCTTCTTGTGTTCTTATGCTATAAGGTTAATAAACTTACTATAAGAATCCAAACGAACCCCAAGTTGTTTATTATTAATATATATAACCTTATATATGTCATTTTTCCGAACCTTATATTTTTAGGAATAAAATAACAATTAATAATATAATATTTGTTTTAAAAACTATTTTATGTCAATTTTGACACTATTCAATAGTTGATTTTTTTGAAACTCATAACAGAATGTTTACTTCGACCAAAGTTAATTAAATCAATCCTGACATGTCATATTAACCTATAAAATTAGTTTAATTCATAAAAAGTCTCAAATTATACTTATTTAGGTATTTATAATATCAATTATTCTAATTTTTCACTATTATGGTAATTACTGCATCATCATTGTGTCATATATAAATTAACTTATTTAAAGTCTAAAAATTACAAATAAAATATCATTATGTAGGAAATCGTTTTATCTTTCTAATGAATATTTAAAATCGAATTTATCTATTGTATTACCCTATATTAAAAATTTTTTAGTAAATAATCATTGATTTTAACTCTTTTAACTCTTCTTTGAATTAAATAATAATAAATGTCCTAATCTAATCCAACTGGGCCTAAATGGTCATATTTTATTCCTAAGGTTGTTTTTTTGTCTAATTAAACTTATCCAATAGAATTAGGACATGTGTTAGGGTAATAATAATATCATTTGTACCCTTAATTACCCTATTTACTTTTAACCGTGGTAAAAAAAAGTAAACAGTTATTATTCACCAAAAATTATTTTCATCTCATTGAACCACATTTTACTTAGTAACATCAACCGTGTCTCTCAGATTTTTGAAATTACCTTCACAGAAGCGGTAAAATTAAGTTTTATGAAAAATTCATTTTTTAACTACCACTTAGTGGTTTCACTATTCATCAAAAAATGAATGTTTCCAGAAAAATACCAAAAATTAGGCCGAAGCTATATTTGATATTATGAACTCAAAAATGATGTATATTTTACCAAATTGAAAACATATCAGTTACATTAACTAATTTAAAAATTAATTCCCATCGTCAAAACAAATAGCGTGTTTTTCAGAGATAATAACTATCAAAAGATTGACACTTGTTTATAACTGGTTTAAATGTGAAATTACATACAATGACCAACATTGTATTAAATTGTAAAAATATATCCTAAATACACTTTAAAACCATTCAAATTAGTAATTTATCACTATTAATTATTTCTATTAAAAAGGTAGTTTTTAATTAAAATTCAGTAATTTTCTCTATTCATCAGAAAATGAAAGTTATCCGAAAAGTACAAAAATTTCACCCTAAGCTAATTTCGATATTACGAATCCAAAAATGAATTCCATTTTAAAAAATAAAATATACAAAATTTCAAATAGTGGTTATTACTATTCATAGTGTCCAGTTTTAATAATATTTTAATAGCATATTGTTGTTTAGTGAAACTCGTTATTGCGTACTACACACGCTATCGAGGAAGGTCGCGATTGCTTGTAATGCAAGGCAAGTCAAGGATGTGTGTTGTGAAAGCTCCTTGTAGCGTACAACACAAGACATTAATTAAATTAAAAAGAATATTTTTCATAAAATCTCGGGCTGTTACATTATAACTACGCAATATTTTCATACATTGACAATACATCACTTTTTTATAATATTTAATACCTTACACAAACACATACCCAAATACTATACTAGTTTAATGCCATTGGAAACATGGAACACATTATTATAAATTTGTAAATGATCTTCAACATATCACATAATGATCTTCGACTTTAATACCCCTAACAAAAACCATTATTTATAACCTTGGGAAAAGAAAACATAAGAAAAGGGTGAGCTCTGATGCCCAATAAGGGTAAAAAATGGAGACATATAGAGATAAACATGAGAATAAGGGTAAAAATGTGATCATGATAATAGAATATCATACCCTATGTATCAATGATCATAAATATGAATCATAGAATATATATTAACAGTTCATAAGAGATGAATAATTAGGAAATAAATAACATAATCCATGAAATCATAACTTCTCAATAATACATGAAATTTTTGGCAGAAACATAACTATATAAAATTATTTCCATAGTAGTCAAGGCATAATTTCCAATGGAATATTAATAGTATGGTTTCACTCCCCATAACTTCTTGGTTGTTGTGTTTCACTCCCATAACCATCTTGGTAGTCATGGTTCACTCCCATAACTATCTTAGTAGTCATGGTTAACACCAAAGTTTTTCTTTGTAGTCATGATTCACTCACATAACCATCATTGTGGACAAGGTTATTTAAGTGTATGACATTAGATATAAATATTTACCCAATTCACGGAGGGAGATATAGCTCTCACCAATCTATTAATGTTATTATACATAACTTTTCTAGAAGAATATAACCCATATATTAAATCATAAACCATAAGAAATTTAATGGGTTTCATAAATATCATTACATCATAAATATAAAACATTAATTGAATAAATAATAATGGTAAAATTGTTTCATAACTTCAATAAAACCTCATTAACTTTAAATAATGTCATCTTAGTTGAAAAATAATTTTTAGAGAACTCTGGAAAATATTTCATGATGAAAATATTCTTTCTACTTTGAAAAATATTTCATTACATAAGATGCCACACAATTTTAAAAGAAAACATTTTCATTGAGAATAACACTATAATATTGTAATATAATCATAAATGTGATGAGGTTTAATTAAATAATAAAAATATTTTCATGGCCTAGAAGTTAAAAAACACTTTTCTCATACATTTTAGAGAAAATTAAAAAAGTACCTCATTATGAAAATGGAAAGATATTCCTTTCAAGTAGTTTAATAAAAAGTCATAAATGGGATAAAAATGAATTTAAATGTTTCTAGAAAAATACTAACAATATTCTATAAAAAAAATTATTAGATAAATGGACATCTATGATAAATATACGCAAGTAAATACTTACATATAAACAATATCTAAAAGTAATGAGATTGAGAAATTTACCCTTACTATATTATAATTAGTAGAATCATATGTCCCATGAAATAAAGAAAATTATATGGATATGAAAATAACATAATATTATGGTTAATAATTTTAAATGAAATTCATTGGAATTATATAGACCATTTAGAAGAAACAAGTATTGTTTGAGGCATATGTCTCACAAAAGTAAAGGTGAGCCAAAAAAATCCCTTACCTTAGGTCTGATTCCCTCTATATGCACCTAAAAATCTTGTAAAGTGAATTTAAACATATTATTAACTTATAAAATAATCATAATAATATTTATTATATCATATATGATTCATTTATGACATTATATTAAAAATTTATTAATAATTCCAAGATAAAGCAACATTTTGGGTAACAACAGCTTTGTTTATCATACGTGTTTTGACTTGTTATTCTTAATAAATTTACATAGTTAATTATTTAATTACATAAATAATTTAAACCATTATTTATATACCATATATATTTAGTATATAAATATATATAAATTATGGATCTATGAAATTTAATACACCATTCATGGAGATGATAAACCGTACGTACACATAAATGTTTCTTTCGTTTTCTAATTGTAATGACTTGAAGAAGGTAAATGATATATATTTATATATATTATTTAATTATCATTATTATTTCACATATTTATGATATATTAACTATATTAATTTCTTATAATCATTATTTAAATGGTTAATGTGGAATATGATTTTCATTGCATCATGGAGATGGTTGTCAAGACCCGTCCTCAGGGCCCGTGCCGTGACTACCCCAAGCCCGCCTCCCATAGGCCAAGGGCTGGCGACTAGAACCAATGCGTAAATCCCAACAAAAAAATAGGAAGTAATTTCCTTTATAAAGTAAACAAACACCACAGAGTAAGCAATAAGAATTAATACTTAGTAAAACTGGGTACAAAACGTAGTGTGGATAAGTAAGTGGGCCAGAATACAAACCCAAACTGAAAGTAAAGTAAAACTGGAAAGGAAGTACAACAACTGAAAAGTAAAGCAGCAATGCCGAGCCATACACAGGAAATCCCACCTGAAGGGTGGGTACAGATAGCCTCCTTAGCTCCTCGGGTCCTGCCGTCCGCCCTGTATGCGTTCCGTTCAGTGGTCCACCTCCAGGTACTGACTCTTCGTGATATCCACCTCCTGGCACTGACTCGTCGTGGGTTCCTCCTCCAGGAACCGTCTATCTCTACAAGCCTCAACCTCGATCAGTGATGTCCGTCATCTGCAACCAACACAATGTAGTGTGGGTGAAGCCCATGCAGGGGTGAGTATACAATACTCAGTAGGGACCCCGAGACCCCCAAAGGTCTCCCTGAATCCAAAAATAAAAAACCACAAAGAAAAGATACAATCACAAAGTAAAATCCAACACTACGTAGGTATATTCCCATACATATACCCAAGTCATCAATCCCAGTATGACTCCAACATCCGAGCCCAAGCTCGATCACGTCCACACATGATAACACAACCAATCAACATAGGATAACACAACCCAATCCATATAGGAAAGCAAGTCAATCATATCAAAGATAATGATTGAAAATCTGGACTTAGCTCAAACCAGGATTTAATCATGATGTTGAAACCATAGCTGTTGGGGAAACTCCTCCTCTATCGAGTACAGTGGGTCTGCCGCTACAACCATGCGCTTCCCATTAACCTTAGACTGCTTTAGTACTCCACCTGTCGAGTATTGCGGGCCTACTGCTACAACCAAGCACTTCCCACCATGGGTCTGCCGCTATATCCAAGCACTCCCCCTCATAGCCTCCAGAGGTACTCTTTCTGTTGAGTACCGCAGGTCTGCCGCAACAACAAAGTGCTCCTTCGCCGTGGGTCTGCTGCTACAACCAAGCGCTCCCCCTCATAGCGTCCAGAGGTACTCCTTCTGTTGAGTACCGCGGGTCTGCCGCTACAACCAAGCGCTCCTCCACCATGGGACTTCCGCTACAACCAAGCGCTCCCCTTTGGGCTATCCGAATCACACTGAGTACAACCAAGCACTCCTCTTTGGGCTATCCTAATCACACTGAGTCGATCGATTAGTAGTCTTCAAGTCTCATCCATCTCTAGGGTTTCATAAAGATTGAAAGTACCATAGTCGTCACCGTCAAACCCATGGAGGATTCTCTTATGGTTGTCGCCGTCGTCGAACCCACGAAGAATTTGAGTACGGAAGTCATCGTCGTCGCAGACGCAGCCAGCTCTAGGGTTTCCGCACACAGTACGCTCATTCCGGGAGGGTCCAATCCACGTTCCAAGAGGTCGATACATCAAATGACACGTAGTCCGGATTTTATGTATCCCAATGTTCCGTCTCAACAAGAGGAACTCAACGTGACAGACAGCGCGTCAATCGGACGGAGGGTCTGAGAGATATTGTCTTTTTCGTTCCTGGGGCCCGGTTGGTTTTTAAGTCAAAACCAACCCGACTGCACTCCAACTACGTCCAAACCTCGAGCGGAGTAAGCCAAAAGGTCTATATCACTAAGAGGAAACCAACAAAGTTGACGGAACGTCAATCGGACGTCTGAAGCTCAAGTTATAAGTGTTTCCGCTCCGAGGGCCCGGTTGGTTTTGTCTTCGAACCAACCGGACCATATCCAAAGTTCCTCGAACCCTTGAGTGTAATATTCTGAAACGACCGTCCCAATCCAAGGATCGCATCGCAACTAATAGTGCATCGATCGGAGGTCTGTAGCCCAAGTTATGGGAAAAAGACCAAAAGTGGTATGAAAATGGGGGGTCTGGGCCCGGTCCGACCCGGCCCAACCCCCTAGGTTGGCCCGAACCGGGTTCGGGTCCAGCCCATTAGGGCGCGGCCGACCCGGTGGGCGTAGCCCATCTCAGCCCTCACGGCCCGACCCGGTTCGACTGGTCCGGCCCGGGGTGGCTCGGTGCTGGTCGAGCGGCCGCGCAAAAGGGGGGTGGCTAACCCCTTAATTGACGTCGCGGCCCCCCGCGTGGGGGAAGCTCCATGCCAGCGGCCGTGGCCCAGTGCCGCATCCCCCCCTCGGTCTCGTGCGGCCACGGGACCAGCTGCAGCGGTCCTTCCCGGCGGCTTGCTGGGTGCCGCCGCCTCCGGCCGCCATCGTCGTCGTGCCGGCGTAGCGCGCCGACAGGGTCTTCTGCGGACAACCATATGCGCTTCGGTGGTTCATTTTTCCTTCCGTCTTCGCCAGCGGTCCTCCTGGGACCGGCTCTTCACTACGAAGTCCTCAAAACGCCCTTGCGGCCTGCTTCATCATCGCCCAATGATCCACACACCAAGAATAGAGAAATGGTGGGTTAGGGCTTGTTCGTTGGTCCCCACCCACCGCGTTAGTGGTTCAAATGACTTCCAACAATTTAATTATATGCCGATGATATAATCCACATAAATTAAATTAAACCAAACCCCCTACCTCAAGGTGTCGTCGAATGAAGGTTTGTCACGGGAAATAATGTCACAGAAGAAGGCATCGTGGAAAAAGGCATTGCAGAGAAGAGAACAGTCGGCGTCGCGGTACACGGCATCATGTCATCGATCTCCAAGGATTCAACATTATTCATCATCTTTCTTCGGGGGCCGGCGTTCTTCTTTGTTCTTCACATTCTTCAACGAGGCAGAACGTTCCTCAATTCTAGAGTAAAATTCTCCCCAAACCCTCCGGCACAACGAATTCGCCCCCCAAAGAAATAAGACTTTTTCTTATTTTATTAACACACACAAGCCATCTTTAATTTGAAAACTCAAATTGAATTCACGAATTAATTAGCGCGCATTGACCCATTAAAGAGGCATTTTAAAAGGCATGTAATTAAAAGGGGGGAGTTGAAAATTAATTGCTAGAGGGGGGTTCAAAAGGGGGTGTTGAGGAAATTGAAGGAGGTGGGGGCTCGTGCGGGCCCCACCCCAACTTTCTAGCATCCTCCTCTTCCACACACTTAACCCACTGTTGACGCTCCTTTCGTCACAGAATCTAAAGATCAGAAAAGGGAATATCTGAGCTCAAAGTGATTCAGCCTTTGAAGAAAACATCAAAAATCAACAAAGGAAGGAAGAAATGATCAACAGGAACCTCACCGCGCAAGTTATCTAACTGGCGTGCAAGTGTACTTGCGCGGCGACCTTGGTCGCGCAGGTGACTTGCGCGACCTAATTGGTAACCGCCCGGTAACCGCCCGGGGTCTTCTTTTGCCTATAAATAGACCCTGTGGGCCCCCCATTCGGGAGGATCTTTTTCCAGAAACTCGGATTGAAGCTCCCGATGCCCAAGTCTCTTCTCAAAGCTTCCGGAACACTTCTAAGGTAATTTCTTACCTAGAACGGAAGATTTAAAGAGAATAAGGAAGGCCTAAGTGTTGAAACTTATCAAACACTTGCGCGCCGACTTATTTCCTTCAATATAACTTGCGCATCCCTTTTTTGGAAGAACCTCGAGAACATTCTAAAGGGTTTAAAAAAGAGTCTCTCAAGTATTTCAATGCTGGTTGAAAATCGCGCAAGTACACCATGTGCTACGCAGGTATACATGCGCGACCAATACTTGCGTGCCCACGGAAGACTTGCGCGCCTTGCAAGACTTGCACGCCCCTATCTTTTTGGGTGCCAATCTTGCCCATTTTTACCCCTATTAAGCCATCACACCTTTTCTTTTCAAGATTCAGTCTTCAAGAAACTCTTCAAAGCCATTTATGGCATGATTTCTTGATTTGACTTTCTTATCTGAAAGGAATTCTGTGGAATCTCTCTCAAAGTCTAGTGATTTAAATATCCTTATGTCACTAAAATACGGAGAGTTCATTCATTCAACCTTATCCTTTAAGATGAGAGAATCCTAACCTGGGTCTCCTTTTCAGGAATAATCCCCAGTTATAAAACCTTTTAATCTGGGCATCTTCCTCAGGAGTAAGCCCCAAATTCTTAAAGTTCCCAATCTTGGGCATCCTCCTTAGGAGTAAGCCCCAATCAAGTCCTCTAATCTTGGGCATCTTTCTTAGGAATAAGCCCCAACCTCAAATATGGGCATCCTCCTCAGGAGTAAGCCCCAAACCTTAATCCCTAACCTGGGTCTCCTTTTTCAGGAATAAGACTCAGTCATAACCTTGGGCTTCCTTTTAAAGAATAAGCCCCATGTCCCCTAACCTGGGTCTCCTTTTCAGGAATAAGACTCAGTCATAACCTTGGGTCTCCTTTTCAGGAATAAGTCCCAAGTCCCCTTAAATTTCTCTTAACCAGTCATAATTTACCTTTGATTTGGGTTTCCTTTTCAGGAGTAAAACCCAATCATAAGTCCCCTCCTAACTTGGGAATCCTCCTTAGGAGTAAGCCCCAAGATTAGAGTATTCAAATCTCCATGAAGCACATATAACTTTATGGATCATGTTCATGGATTTTCTCCCTAAAAGTAAATCCTAAACCTTCATCTATCTGGGCAGTCATCCATACATAAGCCCCAAACAAATTCTTATGATTGCATTTTTCATGTCACAATTGTCTAAATTTTACCAATACCTCTTGTTTCTCACACAGAGCATGACTCACGTGAGCTTAGAGTGTAAAAGTAATTATGACATTCATATTTGAGCCATCAATCATAAACATCATACTCCATTTCTTGAACTACGTGGGTTCTGATTCCTTTTCCAAAACAAAGGATACATAGGTAGCCCATTTATGGGTTCGATCCCAACTTTGAAATAATCTCTGTCCTTCTGAATGATGATAAACTTCAAGTGCCCCACTGAGTGGCTTTAAAACCAGCCTGGTCATCATAATGACCAAGAGACTTTTATATAAATGTTTTGAAGTATACCATTGACCAAGAATCTCTAAACAGATATAGATGATTCTCTATTGATGAAAAACCTCGAATACATATAAAAGATTCTCTAAATTTCTTGCATATTTAATAATTGATTTTTAAAACTAAAGGAAAGCTCATTTTATACTTGGTAATATAATAAGGATTCACGAACATAACTTAAATCTATAAAGAGAGTCCCGGAGTAGACAATAATTCCCCTCAAAAAGGTGTGATGAGTCCGACCTCCCATCCTCTCGACCAATGCAAATTCCTAAGTCTCATTAGTCCACAAGCTAATGAGCACCTTCCTTTGGAAAGTAGGTCCAAACGGATGTGGAATCATTGGATGTTTCCATTTCTACGAACAAACCCGTTAGAAACCGATCGGAAAGTTTGAATCTCCCATCCAGGAGGTCATCCCCAGATTCCGTGCGAAACAAAAAATGGTGAACCCAACGTGAAACCTTAACCAAGTTAAAGTGATGTTATTCTTATTTGTTAGGCCCCTTGGGCCAACAAAGCAATCATTGACACGTGCTCATCCAAAAGATGCAGTGGCCGGATTCATCTTGATTATGTCTGTTACATGGAACAGGCACTCTTTTCTCAAGATCTTCTGCAAAATGGCTTTCCTTAAATTCACCCCTGTGAATACTGCTGCTGTGAACACCTCTACTGTGAGGTCTGCTGCTGTGAAAACCAATGCTGCTACTCCTCCTGGAACGTCATCCGCTCTGAGGATGACATCACCAACTCAGCGCCTTCAACGCTGGGTTTCTAATGCACTAGTTAAGGAGTACCGTCGCAACGGTACTATCCCAACTCTGGAGGCCGCTCGTCAAGCCCAACAAGTTAACAACTCTACTTGGTCGTCCGGACAACGGCGGCCAGCAATCAAGAAGCAGGCGGTGCTGACTACCGTCTCCAACCGTTTCGGGTCGTTATCCCCGGAACGTAATTTCCATTCACTCCCTTACTCTGAGGAAGTAAATGAGCAGGTCCCTCAGGGCCTTAGTTCAAAAAAACAGGAGTCCTTCCCGAGGGCTCCCATCAACAATCGCCGCCAGACTCGTGCGGTAGTGCGCCCTCAACATGATGAGGGTACCGACTCCAGGCATTCAGCTCAGGTTCCTTGAACCCGAGCAGGCAAGATGAACCGCCAGAGACGGAATCCGGTTAACAATAAGCAAGTTGTCATCCCTGCCATCTCTGGAGAAGTCCACCAACCTAACTTGGTGGAAAACAACGAGCAGGCATACACACCTGTTCGTTTTAATTCCGCTGTCCAGCAGACTCGTCTGGCAGCATCAAGCCTATTCCGCCAGGCAATTCTGGCGGAGTACCATAGGCAGAAACATACACCTGCTTATACATCACCAGTTAGTCAGCAGGCTCGTCTGACTACATATGATAGATCTCGTCAACCGCATTTGGCGAAGTGTAATCAGCAGGCACATACACCTACTAATACTAATCAACCCTACCAACAGTCTCGCTTGGTAGCGCACGGAGAAGACTGTCGGAAAGTCCCGACGATGAACAGGGGGCAGACTCAACTCTCTGCCTCCACACTTGAGTACTGTCAGGATTCACTGACAGGAAAAGGAGGACAGGAGCAGGCACATACACCTACTCCAAGCCCGGAATGGACGTATATCCCCGTTACGGCGGCTGAATTCACCAAACATATTTTGTCAATGGTGAAAGAGCAGAAGCAAATTCCTGCTCATATTCTGGATGCTTGCCAGGATATCATAACAGCTTCAGCATCATCTCAGGGACAGACACATAAATCTATCCCTAGCAATGGAGTGACACATCAACGATTCACTCCGGAACAGACACACACATCTGTTCCAGTCAAAGAGGGTTATGGGGCATACTCCCCCATATCATACGGACAACCAAGTCAGGCACATACACCTGATTTGAGTGGAGATCATCTGCCTAACCTGACCATCTTTCCTGATCAGGCACATACACCTGCTCAGAGCAATCACTTTCGTCATCAAGTGGTTTCTAAAACGAGTAAGAAGGCATCTAAGAAAAAGATCCGCCCATCATAGTCAGGAGATCAAAGGCCAATTTGCAACAAGGCCTTGTTCGATGATGGAGTTCTTGAAGCCCTCAGACATTTATCTGTCAAAATTCAAGATTCTACTCCCTCAATTCCCAATAACAGGAACATTAATTCTGATGGTTTTCAACAGACACTTCCTCATGAAGACTTGCTTCATGAAAATTTGGTCAATCTTGAAGTTTCTTCTTCAGATGAGAGCCACAGGAACCCTCTGTGTGGTTAGAAGACCAAGGAGCAAGATATTTCATCTTTTGCTTTAACCCATCATGACGTTCCTCCTCATGGTGATGAACTTCGCTACGAAAGTCCTCTCCGCAGTAGTGATTCACGTTGTCTCGAAAATTCTTCAGAAGGCAATGTAGTGACGAGAAAGCCCTCCTATCTCGAGGCACTTGCAAACGTAAAACCAGTCATGTCTGATGCTTTACTATCGGCAGGTGAAACTCTTTCTCCATCAGAAGATAGCCTGGGGTTCAGGTTATTCTCCGAACCATCCCTGGGTCATTCATCTTCCAGCATGAATAGTGATTTCTCTACCAATCTTGTTGAATCCGATGAAGCAACAAGGAAACACCAACTCTGGTCCAAACAGGTAGAAGAATCTTCATTTAATGATAAAGAGGAAATGCAGAACATGAGGAAAAAACTAGAAAAAGGTGAAGTACCAGTCATGTTTTGGCCTTTGGCTGACTCCCAGTACGACATTCCAAAGATGTTGACGGATGATGGAATCCATGATATTCGTCTCAACATATGGAAAACTCTTTGTCAATTAAAGAATAAGGTATTATCTTACGATGAATATGAAAATCATTTTAAGATAATAGAAGGGATACAACGTCAGATTGATTTGGCATCTCTATCAGTCTCTCGGTATCCGAAGGCTGAAAAGCAACAGAGAACCCTTCAACGTTCATGCCTTGGCGCACTAAGAAGATTGTGTCAGTTAATTGCCAATGCTCCATCTGATGTTCATATCAGAGGATGGGGTGTTCACGGAGCACTACATTTCACAGTGCTTTCCGGTCAGCAAGGCCCGCCGAAAATGGTCTAATGCAATGTTATTGCCCATGGTCGGCCACAGTCAATGGGCTTTGTTCATAATCAAAAGCTTGCTCAAGAACAACCTTCAACTAGTTCCTCTCAAAATCAAGTATATAGAAAACAAGTTGTTGAATTTCTCCTACATCAATCAGGCAAGAATATTGCACAAGCCTCTCGTCTGGAGGAAACACGTCATCAAATGACAGAAGTTTCGGAAATCATCCAACAATCTGTTGAACCAGGTGATAAAAGTGGATACAGTTTAATGCATCCAGCTAATTTCCGAACTAAAATTAGCAAGATCAAGAGAGATTTTAAGAAGATCTCAGACATAGCATGTCAAGAGACACCCCAGCTTGCCAGACTGGGGACTTCTCTAACCCAACCCTCAGAGTCAACAAATGGGATTCGAGGAGTTGAGCGGAAGCAGCAGGAACATCCCCGGTCCACCGGACTGGGGACTTTTTCAAATCCTCAATCCCTCCCTCAGAGAAAGTCAGTATTCTCTCGATTAGGAAATAATCCTCAAGAGGAACGAAGAGCCAAGCTGTCAGGAGATTCTCTCCAAGTGACGGTTCTCCAAGAAATTTCTGAGGGATCAAGTCAACGGAATGCCATGTCTCATCATTGACATAGAAGAAGACAATATCACAGAAATGCTGATAGAAAGGATTCCATGCAATATACATCCATTAATGTCATCAATGCCGTTGCTGCTGATTCACCAGATGAGGCTCAATCAGAAGGATCAGACGAAGAGGTTCCTGCTCAAGAAGTTGCGCACACAGACCTAAATGAAGAAGGTGTGCGCACACGTAATCAAAGGCTTACCCAAAATATGGGTATTCCTTCATGTAACCCACTTCCCCCTCTCCAAAAAATATCCAATAAGGGTAAAGGAAAGAATCAGGTTACTTCTCACCCTTCCTCTGAAGGAGGTCAATCGCTCTCATTAGAGCAAAGGTTTGCACAACAGGAGGAAGAAATGAAAGAATTAAGAAGGTTGAATGCAGAACTACTTCAGAGTAGTCTTCTTCTTAAGAATTCTGAAGTCCGACAGCCGAAGGAATGTGTTGTCACTACTGAGATGGATCAAGAATATCCTCCTTTATCAGTACACCCACAGAGGTCTAATCTTATGGGTCAAACGCAACAACGGTTGGTAGCACTACCATTAGTTGCAACACCAATCACCACGTCTGTCCAAGCTCCATTCATTGCACCTACCCAAAACCAAGTTCAACCTGACGTTTCTCAAAAGTTAATAACTACTATTGGGTCATTAACATCTCGGTTAGAAACTATGGAAGGGAAACGGGCGCAAGTTCAACCTGAAAAGAAAGTTTACCCTGAATGGGTAGATTCAATTTCTCCTCCATCCAGTTTTGGAAACCCTGTTTTCCCTACTTTCAATGGAACAGGCGACCCTGAACAACATTTGACGCATTACGTGTCTTGTTGTGATCCTATGATGGGAACTCCAGAGCAGCAAGAAGTAGTGAAACTCAGATGCTTCGTGCGAACCTTGCAAGGACCAGCTTTTGTCTGGTATACAAGCTTGCAATCCCGGTCAGTCATCAGATGGGAGGATCTTCGTCAAAAATTCCTTCTTCAATTTAGCTCAACTTTGCCAAAAACGACAGTTTTCGATCTTACAAACTGCAAGAAAAGGGAGAATGAAAGAGTCTCTGATTTCATTGCTCGTTGGAAGGGATTAACGTATTCCTTGAGTTTTGCACTCCCTCAGGAGGAATTATTGCCAATCTGTGTGGCAAATTTGCGTGACGAATTGAGAACTCCATTGATCCCTATGAAATATACAGGAGGGTTTCGAGACCTTACTTGAATCGCTCAATATATTGAAGATTCCCTTATACAGGATAAGGTTAAATCTCATGTAATTCCATCAGCTCCAGGAAGAAGAATGGGTAAAGCAGAAACTGCTACAGTTATGCTTAAACAGGCACCTATACCTATTTCTACTTCAAAACCTTCATCTTCTCGAAGGGATCCACCTCCTGAACGCCAACAACAAAGGCTGTTTCGTCCAAATGATCAAAAAGATCAACGACGAAAACAATTTGAGGATATGAAGAGTAAAACATACTCTTTCCGAAGTGAACAAGTTCCTGGTTACTTCATTTCAGCTCTGGAAAATAATTTGGTTCAATTACCAGTGCCCAAGAGGCAAAACAAGGAAGGAGATGAAGACCGTCCCAATTATTGTCCCTTTCATCAAATGTTGGGGCATCCCATTCAGGAGTGTTTTGTCTTTAAAGACCTCCTGCAAAAGATGGTCGACTTGGGACAAGTCAAATTGAAGGGTTCTTCAGCTCATGTAGCGTGTATTACCGCTACAGATCCAGAGGAAGGAGGTGAGTGGCAGGAAGTCAAAAGCAAAACTGCGAAAAAATATGATGATTGGATGGTCAGAAAGACAATCAATCGGACCCATTCCATTTTGCGAACACAATTGAAGAAGCCAATTGTGTCTCCAACAAAAGCTGCAGTAAATCCTCCATCAAAAGAAAAATCCTCAAAAGGACAGCGCAATTCAATGAAGAAAGAGGAATCGGGAGAAGATGAGTATGTATCAAAGCCTAAATTGTCTTTGACTCTGGCAGATTTCATGCCATCTACTTCGAAGCCACGGGCACCGTCCCACCAAACGGCACAGCCTAAACAGGCTAACCAGGGAGAGTCTTTATCAGACGAAGAGTTAATCTTTGGTCTTGTTAATATGATTCAATTAACAGATTCATATTCTAGTCTTGATGAGCCTGAATTCCCTGTATCAAATAAGGGAACCCGAGGAAGTTCTAGAGGTTCAGGATATAGGAGAAGACGTGGATCTTTCCGAAGCCACTACTCTAATTCTACCCCTGCTAGCACTGTATATGCAGCAGAAACTCGTGGTAGAACCCTTCAGCGAGATCAAAAAGAACAAGCATGTTCTTCTGCCAATGGCCAACTCAGTTTCGGCACAATTATTTTGGATGACCGATTAAAAGTTCCATCTTCTTTATCTCAGCAAGTAAATGGATCTAATCAGTCTAATCTTCCAAAACCAAGGATGTTTCCAACTTCAATACAAGATGCATCAGCTTCCAAAGCATCTGCTTCCAAGCCAAGTTATCAATTTTGGATGCTTTGAATCTATCAAGAGATCTTCGGGAAGCACTCATCGAAGCTTTGTCAAGTCCTCAGGAGTTTGAAGCTGAAATTGCTGCAGCTGAAATCTATCACATAGAGAATAATCAGGCAGAATTCCATGCAGTGATATCTTTTAATGATAAAGATGAAGATGATGTTGTGCATGGTCACATAAAACCTTTGTACTTATCTGGCAAAGTCAATGGTATAGATGTTCGAAGAGCTTTCATTGACAATGGTTCAGGAGTCAACCTCATGACCATTCGCACACTTCATCGATTAGGCCTCACAGAATCTGATTTATCTCCTTCTACCATGATGTTGCAAGGATATGATAAAAATGAACAAGAACCACTGGGAGAAGTTACGCTCAGAACTCAGTTTGGAGATCATGTTTCCAATTCGGATTTCATGATTGTTGATCAAGACTCAGCTTTCAATATCTTTCTTGGAAGACCCTGGCTACATCAGTATGCAGCTATTCCGTCATCATACCATCAATGTCTCAAATATTGTTTCGATGGTCAAGTTGGAACATTGTATGGTGATAAGGCCACGTTCAAGACATGTGAGTCTCAATACATTGAGGCGGAATTTTATCACATGAAGGGAAGAGAAAAATCTACAATGAAGGAAATTACCAAAGTTAATGCTCCATATGGTTTGGAAAAAATTCCAATAAATCCATTTTCACATGTGAGTACAGATTATGTGTTACCTATCAGTCAAATTGACAAAATAGGCCCAAATCAAAATACTCTTATGGAAAGATCCATAATGTCAATTACGGAAATCGAGCCAGACAACATAAGAGAAATTGGTAACTTACCAAGCAGTGATGAAAGCATAAGTGGTGACGTTTTCATTTCGTCTGCTGAAATCCAACAAGTCTATACTTCGCTAATCAGGCCAGAAGAAGTTATAGCAACACCAGAGGTGAATATTGATGTCGATTCTCAATCCATCATCTCCTCTTTATTTCCCAAAGAAGACCCTTTATCATCAATAGGGTCGGAAATGGAAGCTTCTTCTTCAAAATGTGAAAATTTTGACATCTCTTATGATCATGACAATTTCGTTTTTTCATCTACTTTGCAAGTAGAAACGGAAGAAATAACACATGATGAAGAGGAAGAGGAAGATCTTAGAGATGATCCTCCAGCATTTGAAGAGGGTATCTCTACCACTGTGGATGAACTCAGAGAAGTAAATCTGGGTACAGAGAATGATCCACGCCCCACTTTAATTAGTGCGGCCATGACCCTTGAAGATCAAGAGATGTATATTTCTTTTCTAAAGCAAAATAAAGATATTTTTGCTTGGAATTATACAGAGATGACTGGTCTTGATCCTGATGTTGCCACCCATCATTTGGGTTTTCCAAAAGAACATCGAGGATTCAAGCAAGCCGCGAGAAGAACACACCCAACCTATGCTTCCAAAATCGAGGCTGAAGTGGATAAGCTTATCAAAGCTAACTTCGTTAGAGAAGTTCAATATCCCAAGTGGTTGGCTAATATTGTCCCTGTAAAGAAGAAGAACGGACAAATTAGGGTTTGCATCGATTTCAGAGATCTTAATTGGTATTGTCCTAAAGATGATTTCCCAGTTCCGATTACAGAACTCTTAATTGATGCGACGACTGGCTATGAAGTACTTTCTTTCATGGATGGATATTCTGGATATAATCAGATCCGAATGGCCCCAGAAGATGAGGAATATACATCCTTCAGAGCTCCTCAAGGTGTGTTTTGTTACCGGGTGATTCCCTTTGGTTTAAAGAATGAAGGTGCAACATATCAACGCGCCATGCATCGTATCTTCAAACCTCTTTTAGGGAAATTTGTTGAATGCTATGTAGATGATTTGGTGGTTAAATCCAAACAACCTTTTGATCACTTGGCTGATTTGGAAGTCGTATTCCACAAGCTTCGACAACATAATTTGAAGATGAACCCCTTAAAATGTGCTTTTGGGGTAACCTCAGGAAAATTCCTCGGCTTTGTTGTACGCCATCGTGGTATTGAAGTCAATCCTGAGAAGACCAAATCAATCCTTGGAAAAATTTTAGCCTTTACCAAATTATTGAAGAAAGGAGTCACTTACCAGTGGACTGATGAATGTCAAGAAGCATTTGATGTTCTCAAGAAATACCTCTTGAGTCCACCAGTACTCATGCCACCTGTTGAGGGTAGACCTCTTATCCTCTATGTGACAGCTTTAGAGCGATCATTGGGTGCCTTTCTCGCTCAAAAGAATGATGCTGGGAACGAAAATAGTCTCTACTATCTCAGTAGAACTATGCTTGAAGCAGAAACCCGGTATTCAAGTATTGAAAAGTGCTGCCTAGCATTAATCTTTGCAGTTCAGAAACTGAGACACTACCTGCAACATCATGAGGTCCAATTGGTATCTCGTAATAATCCGCTCAAATTCATCCTTAGTCGTCCAATGCTTACAGGACGTCTGGCAAGGTGGGCGGTTATTCTACAGCAGTTCGACATTCAGTATGTGTCTCAAAAGGCAATTAAGGGCCAAGCTCTGGCTGATTTCCTGGCTGAACATCCTTCAGTGGAAGAAACGTATTCAGATATCGAACTCCCTGATGAGGAAGTTTTCTCTATTGAAGAGAGTCCTCAAACATGGGAAATGTATTTTGATGGTTCTTCTAGAAGTCCAACAGGGAAGAAAATGGAAAATCCTAAATTCAACAAAGTTGGTTTAGGAATTGTGCTCATTTCTCCAGATAAGGCGGTGTTACCTTATTCCTTTTTGTTGTGGGAAGGTGGTACCAATAATGAAGCTGAATACCATGCTCTCATTACAGGCTTGGAGTTAGCGCTTCAATCACAAGTGAATCACTTAAAGGTGAAAGGTGATTCAGACCTGGTAATCAAACAAGTCAATGGGGATTATGCCATCAGAAAAGAAGAATTAATCCCTTTGTATGATTACGTCAGAGAGTTAATGTCGGAATTCCCTTCAGAACCGACATTTTCTTATGTCCCAAGATCACAAAATGCTCAAGCTGATGCACTGGCTAATATAGCCACAGCTTTAGCAGATCCAAATCGGGACGAGACAACCATCTGTATTGCCCACCGTCGTGCAATTTCACCTTATGTTCAAGTCAGAACAGAGTAAATTAATGAAATTAGTCCCATTCCTGAACCGTATGGTCATACTACAGGATGGATGTCACCTATCAGGGAATACCTTCAAAAAGGAACACTTCCACCTGATAGAGCCGAGAAAGAACAAATTCGGTGATGTGTGGTCAATTTTACTCTTTATGATGGCCCAAACCACCTCGAGAAAATTCTCTACAAACGTGGTTTTGATGGAGTTCTCTTCAGATGTATTGATGGTGAAGAGACAATGGCTATCATAAAAGAAGTGCATGCAGGAGTCTGTGGTGCCCACCAGTCTGGACATAGACTATCTGATCAAATTCGAAGGCTTGGATACTTTTGGCCTTCAATGATACAAGATTGTGTTAATTTCACAAAGAAATGTCATTCATGCCAAGTATATGCCAACTTCATTCATCAACCTCCATAGTTGCTTCATACAGCTAAATATTCATGGCCATTTTCCACATGGGGAATAGATGTGGTGGGACCTTACCCTTCAGCTACGGCCAAGTAGTTTAAGTACATTCTTACTGCTACTGATTTCTTTTCCAAATGGGCAGAGGCAGTACCTCTCAAAGAAGTCAGTTCTAAATGCATTGTTAGCTTCATCAAGTCTAACATCATTACTAGATTTGGTGTCCCTCATACCATATTGACGGACAACGGCACCAATTTCTGTTCTTCCGAGGTAAAGAAATTGTATCAAGAATACAACATTAAGTCCAACCATTCATCTCGATATCATGCAGCGGCTAATGGCCAGATAGAGGCCTTCAACAAGACTCTTTCAAATATACTACAAAAGATGCTGGATAAAGATAAGAGGTCATGGCCTTATAAACTCTTTCATGCTTTATGGGCTTATCGGACTACCACTCGCAATGCAACGTGGTCAACTCCATATTCATTGGTATATGGAACAGAAGCAGTTTTGCCAATTGAAGTTCAATTGCCCTCACTCAGAATAGCCATTTGTGATCAGTTATCTACAGATGAGCAATCCCAAAAGCGGTTGAATGAATTGGAACAGTTAGATGAGAAAAGATTGTGCACTTTGCATCACATGGAAATCTATCAGAATCGAATAGCACGAGCTTTTAACAAAAAAGTTCATCTTCGTTCATTCATTCGGGGAGAATTGGTATTGGTTCTCAGAGCACCAATGATACCAGGAAAGAAGCCTCCCAATCTTGAAAAAAAATGGGAAGGACCTTATTCAATACATAAGGTCTACTCCAATGGAGCGTATTCTATGATCTCAATGGATGGAGAACACATCACGACTCCAACTAATGCCAGATTTCTGAAGAAGTATTTTGTATAAACACAAAATATTGTTCCCAGATCCAAATCAATCACATTAGTTCCGTGTATGTCCTACATGACATTAAACTGTTATTATGTCCTATCTACATGACGTTAAACTGTACAGAAGTTCCTTTTTTATGTCCTACATGACACTAAACTGTATTATGTCCTATCTACATGACATTAAACTATACAGAAGATCCTATATTTTTTCCGAGATGACATTAAACTATATTGTGTCCTAGCAACATGACATTAAACTGTGTGGCACTTCCAACGTCCAGCATGATGATAAACTGTAAAAAGTCCCCAGAACTGATATCCTCATATTGGTTCACCTTAGTCCTAGCTACATGACTTTAAACTGTACAGCACTAGTTCTTCCTTTCTATATGACGTTAAACTATACAACAATGGTCCAGTATGAATTTAAACTGCAACTTCGTCCCACACGACATTAAACTGTGAAAAAGTTCCCTAAACCGTCCAGCATGACCTTAAACTGCATCATCCCTGGTCCATGTATATGACCATAAATTATTTGCAAATCCCTTATGTCCAGCAAGACGTTAAACTGTGATGTCCTAAACTACATGACGCTAAACTGTATAAAAGTCTCTCACGTCCGAAAAGACGTTAAACTATATAATCATCAAAGGTCCAGCATGACATCAAACTGCACCATCCACGGTCCATGCATATGACCTTAAACTATTCGCACTTTCGTCCGACATGACGTTAAAATGGTACACTCTTTTGTTCTTACTGTATGACATTAAACTACACAGTCCCCCTTTCGTCCAATATGACGTTAAACTATTTTATCCCCATCGTCCTAACTACATGATGCTAAACTGTACAGAAAATCCTTGATAGGTCCTACATGACATTAAACTATATTTTGTCCCTGCTACATGACACTAAACTGTGCAGCACCAATAGTCCTAACTGCAAGACTTTAAACTGCATAGTCCCTTTTTTATGTCCTACATGACATTAAACTGTGCATCGTTAAGGTTGTTATTACCTCTTGTTTCTCACACCGAGTATGAATCACGTGAGCTTAGAGCGAACATCAACCATAACATTCCCTTTGGGCCACTAACCATGTGTAAGTCCCAACAATATTTTTTATTAGATCATTGTCCACAAGAACAACTTGATCATTAATTCATTCTTTAATTAAACTACACGGACTTTGATCCTCGCCCTCCAGGCTGGGTATGTAGGCAACCTCCCAGGGTTCAAGCCCAAAAACAATCTCTTCACATCGGTTCACCACCACCTCATATGATGTTGATTTGTGAAACCACCCCTGGAATCAATATCTTTACATTGATTCACTTTCGTCCTTGTTATATGACGTTAAACTATACAACACTTTTGTCCGGTACGACAATAAACTACAATATTCTTTGATTTCCTCATTTGAGAAGGAACCATTATTGACATTGATTTTTTTCAATCATGTTTCATTTCAAAAGACTACGTGCATACATGGTAATGCCTAAACTTTTTATCTTAGGTTAAAACCATCATTGCACTAAAGTCCCCTTTCACCCTTCAAATGTACGAACCAAATTTGTACAAAGGGTAGTTCTAGAACTACGTGGACTTGATTCCCATCCTTATGGGATACGTAGGAACATTCGAGTGTCCCTCGAATCCAGTCCCAAGTCTTTTGGGCCTAACCCCAAATTTCACTTTCAGTCCCTTGGCTGAAAAGTCCTCATGAAAACACACACTCTGTATTCATTATTATGGTCCGAATTCTATGACCCTAAACTAAGATGACTCATACTTTCGTCCTGCACGACGTTAGACTGAATTTCAAGAACTACGTATGGCTTGATTCTCATTCTTATGAGATACGTAGTGAAGTCCAAGTTTCAATTCAGGACCCAGCCACAACATGATTATGGTTTTCATTGACCTATGTATCTCTATATACATTGGACAATACCCATCTTTATGTGTTATAATCCTAACCTTAAATATTTTCAGATCTTCATAACCCTTTTCATGACTTCTAGTCACAAAAATGTTAAACTTCTGAGAATTCTTTTGCCTGACTATGCAGCACATGCCCATAGGTGGCCTTGCATAAATAGTCCACATAACAGACTTGTCAGCCAAAAGATGCTATTCATTTGACCATGCAGCCAATGCCCATAGGTGGCCCTGCATATTTCAACCCCATAACGGGTTTTGTTAAATAATAGTAACTTCATTCATGGGAAGAATGCCTCTTTTGTCCTTATTTGTCTTAAACGACAGTATGTAGGGATCCGCAAAAAATATCCATCCTTAACATATTTGTCCCATATCCTTTTTCATGATCTGAAAGTATTCAAGTCTATGGTTTATTCTTCTTCCCTACGTTTGGGTCAGACCTTCGTAGGAGTTATATTCATCCAGTTCTTCGATGTTCTTGTTCGGAAATATCTTCTCCATATTCAAGTACCTCTTTCCATACAACGAACTCTATGCTTTAGAAAATTTGAATCTCCATAAACTTTCACTGGCTTTTAGCACTAGGAATGTAAATTTCTGGGAGTTCTTTTGCCTGACTATGCAGCACGTGCCCATAGGTGGCCTTGCATAAACAGTCCACATAACAGACTTGTCAGCCAAAAGATGCTATTTATTTGACCATGCACCCAATGCCCATAGGTGGCCCTGCATATTTCAACCCCCTAACGGGTTTTGTTAAATAATAGTAACTTCATTCTTGGAAACTACTTCTTCTAATGCCTTTTAGCTCTTTTTCATATCATTCCTTAGATTCAAATATTCTTAAGCCATAGTTTACATTTTTTCCCTCATACTTGAGTATGTTAATATGTTTTCAGATAAATTGTCAAGGAATTGAATCCATTTTTAATCCATTTTGGTCAAAGCTATTTCGACCATAATCATTAGCCCCTTTATGTCCGGCGTGCATGACTTTAAACTGCCCACACAAAAGACAAAGGAACTCTGAATAAAATTCAAGTTCCAGCTCACTAAATATACATTTATGTATGATTTAGGTAATATTGAGCAATTATATGATTCAAAGCTTGATTTCCTCAGAGTCAAATCCTCTTTTCTCTCCAGATCCAACTCTGAGGGGGGACTTTTGTTGACGCTCCTTTCATCACAGAATCTAAAGATCGGAAAAGGGAATATCTGAGCTCAAAGTGATTCAGCCTTTGAAGAAAACATCAAAAATCAACAAAGGAAGGAAGAAAGGATCAACAGCAACCTCACCGCGCAAGTTATCTAACTGGCGCGCAAGTGTACTTGCGCGGCGACCTTGGTCGCGCAGGTGACTTGCGCGACCTAATTGGTAACCGCCCGGTAACCGCCCGGGGTCTTCTTTTGCCTATAAATAGACCCTGTGGGCCCCCCATTCGGGAGGATCTTTTTCCAGAAACTCGGATTGAAGCTCCCGACGCCCAAGTCTCTTCTCAAAGCTTTCGGAACACTTCTAAGGTAATTTCTTACCTAGAACGGAAGATTTAAAGAGAAGAAGGAAGGCCTAAGTGTTGAAACTTATCAAACACTTGCGCGCCGACTTATTTACTTCAATATAACTTGCGCGTCCCTTTTTTGGAAGAACCTCGAGAACATTCTAAAGGGTTTAAAAAATAGTCGCTCAAGTATTTCAATGCTGGTTGAAAATCGCGCAAGTACACCATGTGCCGCGCAGGTATACCTGCACGACCAATACTTGCGCGCCCACGGAAGACTTGCGCGCCTTGCAAGACTTGCGCGCCCCTATCTTTTTGGGTGCCCATCTTGCCCATTTTTACCCCTCTTAAGCCATCACACCTTTTCTTTTCAAGATTCAGTCTTCAAGACACTCTTCAAAGCCATTTATGGCATGCTTTCTTGATTTGACTTTCTTATCTGAAAGGAATTCTGTGGAATCTCTCTCAAAGTCTAGTGATTTAAATATCCTTATGTCACTAAAATACGGAGAGTTCATTCATTCAACCTCATCCTTTAAGATGAGAGAATCCTAACCTGGGTCTCCTTTTCAGGAATAATCCCCAGTTATAAAACCTTTTAATCTGGGCATCTTCCTCAGGAGTAAGCCCCAAATTCTTAAAGTTCCCAATCTTGGGCATCCTCCTCAGGAGTAAGCCCCAATCAAGTCCTCTAATCTTGGGCATCTTTGTTAGGAATAAGCCCCAACCTCAAATATGGGCATCCTCCTCAGGAGTAAGCCCCAAACCTTAATCCCTAACCTGGGTCTTCTTTTTCAGGAATAAGACTCAGTCATAACCTTGGGCTTCCTTTTAAAGAATAAGCCCCAAGTCCCCTAACTTGGGTCTCCTTTTCAGGAATAAGACTCAGTCATAACCTTGGGTCTCCTTTTCAGGAATAAGCCCCAAGTCCCCTTAAATTTATCTTAACCAGTCATAATTTACCTTTGATTTGGGTTTCCTTTTCAGGAGTAAAACCCAATCATAAGTCCCCTCCTAACTTGGGAATCCTCCTTAGGAGTAAGCCCCAAGATTAGAGTATTCAAATCTCCATGAAGCACATATAACTTTATGGATCCTGTTCATGGATTTTCTCCCTAAAAGTAAATCCTAAACCTTCATCTATCTGGGCAGTCATCCATACATAAGCCCCAAACAAATTCTTATGATTGCATTTTTCATGGCACAATTGTCTAAATTTTACCAATACCTCTTGTTTCTCACACCGAGCATGACTCACGTGAGCTTAGAGTGTAAAAGTAATTATGACATTCATCTTTGAGCCATCAATCATAAACATCATACTCCATTTCTCGAACTACGTGGGTTCTGATTCCTTTTCCAAAACAAAGGATACGTAGGTAGCCCATTTATGGGTTCGATCCCAACTTTGAAATAATCTTTGTCCTTCGGAATGATGATAAACTTCAAGTGCCCCACCGAGTGGCTTTAAAACTAGCCTGGTCATCATAATGACCAAGATACTTTTATATAAATGTTTTGAAGGATACCATTGACCAAGAATCTCTAAACAGATATAGATGATTCTCTATTGATGAAGAACCTCGAATACATATAAAAGATTCTCTAAATTTCTTGCATATTTAATCATTGATTGTTAAAACTAAAGGAAAGCTCATTTTATACTTCGTAATATAATAAGGATTCACGAACATAACTTAAATCTATAAAGAGAGTCCCGGAGTAGACAATAATTCCCCTCAAAAAGGTGTGATGAGTCCGACCTCCCATCCTCTCGACCAATGCAAATTCCTAAGTCTCATTAGTCCACAAGCTAATGAGTGTCTGCCTTTGGAATGTAGGTCCAAACGGATGTGGAATCATTGGATGTTTCCGGTTCTACGAAAAAACCCGTTAGAAACCGATCAGAACGTTTGAATCTCCCGTCCAGGAGGTCATCCCCGGATTCCGTGCGAAACAAAAAATGGTGAACCCGACGTGAAACCTTAACCAAGTTAAAGTGATGTTCTTCTTATTTGTTAGGCCCCTTGGGCCAACAAAGCAATCATTGACATGTGCTCATCCAAAAGATGCAGTGGCCGGATTCATCTTGATTATGTCTGTTACATGGAACAGGCACTCTTTTCTCAAGATCTTCTGCAAAATGGATTTCCTTAAATTCACCCCTGTGAATATTGCTGCTGTGAACACCTCTACTATGAGGTCTGCTGCTGTGAAAACCAATGCTGCTACTCCTGCTGGAACGTCATCCGCTCTGAGGATGACATCACCAACTCAGCGTCTTCAACACTGGGTTTCTAATGCACTGGTTAAGGAGTACCGTCACAACGGTACTATCCCAACTCTGGAGGCCGCTCGTCAAGCCATCCAAGTTAACAACTCTACTTGGTCGTCCGGACAACGGCGGCCAACAATCAAGAAGCAGGCGGTGCTGACTACCGTCTCCAACCGTTTCGGGTCGTTATCCCCGAAACGTAATTTCCATTCACTCCCTTACTCTGAGGAAGTAAATGAGCAGGTCCCTCAGGGCCTTAGTTCAAAAAAATAGGAGTCCTTCCCGAGGGCTCCCATCAACAATCGCCGCCAGACTCATGCGGTAGTGCGCCCTCAACATGATGAGGGTACCGACTCCAGGCATTCAGCTCAGGTTCCTCGAACCCGAGCAGGCAAGATGAACCGCCAGAGACGGAATCCGGTTAACAATAAGCAGGTTGTCATCCCTGCCATCTCCGGAGAAGTCCACCAACCTAACTTGGTGGCTAACAATGAGCAGGCATACACACATGTTCGTTTTAATTCCGCTGTCCAGCAGACTCGTCTGGAAGCATCAAGCCTATTCCGCCAGGCAATTCTGGCGGAGTACCATAGGCAGGAACATACACCTGCTTATACATCACCAGTTAGTCAGCAGGCTCGTCTGACTACATATGATGGATCTCGTCAACGGCGTTTGGCGAAGTGTAATCAGCAGGAACATACACCTGCTAATACTAATCAAGCCAACCAACAGTCTCGCTTGGTAGCGCACGGAGAAGTCAGTCAGAAAGTCCGGATGACAAACAAGGGGTAGACTCAACTCTCTGCCTCCACACTTGAGTACTGTCAGGATTCACTGATAGGAAAAGGAGGACAGGAGCAGGCACATACACCTACTCCAGGCCCAGAATGGACGTATATCCCCGTTCTGGCGGCTGAAGTCACCAAACATATTTTGTCAATGGTGAAAGAGCAGAAGCAAATTGCTGCTCATATTCTGGATTCTTGCCAGGATATCATAACAGCTTCAACATCATCTCAGGGACAGACACATAAATCTATCCCTAGCAATGGAGTGACACATCAACGATTCACTCCGGAACAGACACACACATCTGTTCCAGTCCAAGAGGGTTATGGTGCATACTCCCCCATATCATATGGACAACCAAGTCAGGCACATACACCTGATTTGAGTGGAGATCGTCAGCCTAACCTCACCATCTTTCCTGATCAGGAACATACACCTGCTCAGAGCAATCACTTTCGTCATCAAGTGGTTTCTAAAGCGAGTAAGAAGGCATCTAAGAAAAAGATCCGCCAGCACAGTCAAGAGATCAAAGGCCAATTTGCAACAAGGCCTTGCTCGATACTGGAGTTCTTGAAGCCCTCAGACATTTATCTGTCAGAATTCAAGATTCTACTCCCTCAGTTCCCAATAATGGGAACATTAATTCTGATGGTCTTCAACAGACACTTCCTCATGAAGACTTGCTTCGTGAAAATTCGGTCAATCTTGAAGTTTCTTCTTCAGATGAGAGCCACAGGAACCCTCTGTGTGGTCAGAAGACCAAGGATCAAGAGATTTCATCTTTTGCTGTAACCCATCATGACGGTCCTCCTCATGGTGATGAACTTCGCTGCGAAAGTCCTCTCCGCAGTAGTGATTCACGTTGTCTCGAAAATTCTTCAGAAGGCAATGTAGTGACGAGAAATCCCTCCTATCTCGAGGCACTTGCAAATGTAAAACCAGTCATGTCTGATGCTTTACTATCGGCAGGTGAAACTCTTTCTCCATCAGAAGATAGTCTGGGGTTCAGGTTATTCTCCGAACCATCCCTGGGTCATTCATCTTCCAGCATGAATAGTGATTTCTCTACCAATCTTGTTGAATCCGATGAAGCAACAAGGAAACACCAACTCTGGTCCAAACAGGTAGAAGAATCTTCATTTAATGATAAAGAGGAAATGCTGAACATGAGGAAAAAACTGGCAAAAGGTGAAGTACCAGTCATGTTTTGGCCTTTGGCTGACTCCCAGTACGACATTCCAAAGATGTTGACAGATGATGGAATCCATGATATTCGTCTCAACATATGTAAAACTCTTTGTCAATTAAAGAAGAAGGTATTATCTTAAGATGAATATGAAAATCATCTTAAGATAATAGAAGGGCTACAACGTCAGATTTATTTGGCATCTCTATCAGTCTCTCGGTATCCGAAGGCTGAAAAGCAACAGAGAACCCTTCAACGTTCATGCCTTGGCGCACTAAGAAGATTGCGTCAGTTAATTGCCAATGCTCCATCTGATGTTCATATCAGAGGATGGGGTTTTCACAAAGCACTACATTTCACAGTGCTTTCCGGTCAGCAAAGCCCGCCGAAAATGGTCTCATGCAATGTTATTGCCCATGGCCGGCCACAGTCAATGGGCTTTGTTCATAATCAAAAGCTTTCTCAAGAACAACCTTCAACTAGTTCCTCTCAAAATCAAGTATATAGAGAACAAGTTGTTGAATTGCTCCTACATAAAGCAGGCGAGAATATTGCACAAGCCTCTCGTCTGGAGCAAACACGTCATCAAATGACAGAAGTTTCGGAAATCATCCAACGATCTGTTGAACCAGGTGATAAAAGTGGATACAGGTTAATGCATCCAGCTAATTTCCAAACTAAAATTCGCAAGATCAAGAGAGATTTTAAGAAGATCTCAGACATAGCATGTCAAGAGACACCCCAGCTTTCGAGACTGGGGACTTCTCTAACCCAACCCTCAGAGTCAACAAATGGGATTCGAGGAGTTGAGCAGAAGCAGCAGGAACATCCCCAGTCCACCGGACTGGGGACTTTTTCAAATCCTCAATCCCTCCCTCATAGAAAGTCAGTATTCTCTCGATTAGGGAATAAGCCTCAAGAGGAACGAAGAGCCAAGCTGTCAGGAGATTCTTTCAAAGTGACGGTTCTCCAAGAAATTCCTGAGGGATCAAGTCAACGGAATGCCATGTCTCATCATGGACATAGAAGAAGACAATATCACAGAAATGCTGATAGAAAATATTCCATGCAATATGAATCCATTAATGTCATCAATGTCGTTACTGCTGATTCACCAGATGAGGCTCAATCAGAAGGATCAGACGAAGAGGTTCCTGCTCAAGAAGTTGCGCACACAGACCTAAATGAAGAAGGTGTGCGCACACGTAATCAAAGGCTTACCCAAAATCTGGGTATTCCTTCAAGTAATCCACTTCCCCCTCTCCGAAAAGGATCCAATAAGGGGAAAGGAAAGAATCAGGTTACTTTCACCCTTCCTCTGATGGAGGTCAATCGCTATCATTAGAGCAAAGGTTTTCACAACAGGAGGAAGAAATGAAAGAATTAAGAAGGTTGAATACAGAACTACTTCAGAGTAGTCTTCTTCTTAATAATTCTGAAGTCCGACAGCTGAAGGAATTTGTTGTAACTACTGAGATGGATCAAGAATATCCTCCTTTATCAGTACACCCACAGAGGTCTAATATTATGGGTCAAACGCAACAACGGTTGGCAGCACTTCCATTAGTTGCAGCACCAATCACCACGTCTGTCCAAGATCCATTCATTGCACCTACCCAAAACCAAGTTCAACCTGACGTTTCTCAAAAGTTAATAACTACTATTGAGTCATTAACATCTCGGTTAGAAATTATGGAAGGGAAACGGGCACAAGTTCAACCTGAAAAGAAAGTTTACCCTGAATGGGTAGATTCAATTTCTCCTCCATCCAGTTTTGGAAACCATGTTTTCCCTACTTTCAATGGATCAGGCGACCCTGAACAACATTTGACGCATTACGTGTCTTGTTGTGATCCTATGATGGGAACTCCAGAGCAGCAAGAAGCAGTGAAACTCAGATGCTTCGTGCGAACCTTGCAAGGACCAGCTTTTGTCTGGTATACAAGCTTGCAATCCCGGTCAGTAATCGGATGGGAGGATCTTCGTCAAAAATTCATTCTTCAATTTAGCTCAACTTTGCCAAAAACGACAGTTTTCGATCTTACAAACTGCAAGCAAAGGGAGAATGAAAGAGTCTCTGATTTCATTGATCGCTGGAAGGGATTAACGTATTCCTTGAGTTTAGCACTCCCTCAGGAAGAATTATTGCCAATCTGTGTGGCAAATTTGCGTGACGAATTACGCACGCCATTGATCCCTGTGAAATATACAGGAGGGTTTCGAGACCTTACTTCAATCGCTCAACAGATTGAAGATTCCCTTATACAGGCTAAGGTTAAATCTCGTGTAATTCCATCAGCTCCAGGAAGAAGAATGGGTAAAGCAGAAACTGCTACAGTTATGCTTAAACAGGCACCTGTACCTATTTCTACTTCAAAACCTTCATCTTCTCGAAGGGCTCCACCTCCTGAATGCCAACAACAAAGGCTTTTTCGTCAAAATGATCAAAAAGATCAACGACGAAAACAATTTGAGGATATGAAGAGTAAAACATACTCTTTTCGAAGTGAACAAGTTCCTGGTTACTTCATTTCAGCTCAGGAAAATAATTTGGTTCAATTACCAGTGCCCAAGAGGCCAAACAAGGAAGGAGATGAAGACTGTCCCAATTATTGTCCCTTTCATCAAATGTTGGGGCATCCCATCCATGAGTGTTTTGTCTTTAAAGACCTCCTGCAAAAGATGGTCGACTTGGGACAAGTCAAATTGAAGGGTTCTTTAGCTCATGTAGCGTGTATTACCGCTACAGATCTAGAGGAAGGAGGTGAGTGACAGGAAGTCAAAAGCAAAACTGCGAAAAAATATGATGATTGGATGGTCAGAAAGACAATCAATCGGACCCATTCCATTTTGCGAACACAATTGAAGAAGCCAATTGTGTCTCCAACAAAAGCTGCAGTAAAGCCTCCATCAAAAGAAAAATCCTCAAAAGGACAGCGCAATTCAAAGAAGAAAGAGGAATCGGGAGAAGATGAGTATGTATCAAAGCCTAAATTGTCTTTGACTCTGGCAGATTTCATGCCATCTACTTCGAAGCCACGAGCACCGTCCCACCAAACGGAAAAGCCTAAACAGGCTAACCAGGCAGAGTCTTTATCAGACGAAGAGTTAATCTTTGGTTCTTTAAATATGATTCAATTAACAGATTCATATTCCAGTCTTGATGAACCTGAATTCCCTGTATAAAATAAGGGAACCCGAGGAAGTTCTAGAGGTTCAGGATATAGGGGAAGACATGGATCTTTCCGAAGCCACTACTCTAATTCTATCCCTGCTAGCACAGTATATGCAGCAGAAACTCGTGGTAGAGCCCTTCAGCGAGCTCAAAAAGAACAAGCAAGTTCTTCTGCCAATGGCCAACTCAGTTTCGGCACAGTTATTTTGGAAGACCGATTAAAAGTTCCATCTTCTTTATCTCAACATGTAAATGGATCTAATCAGTCTAATCTTCCAAAACCAAGGATGTTTCCAACTTCAATACAAGATGCATCAGCTTCCAAACCATCTTCTTCCAAGCCAAGTTATCAATTTTGTATGCTTTGAATCTGTCAAGAGATCTTCGGGAAGCACTAATCGAAGCTTTGTCAAGTCCTCAGGAGTTTGAAGCTGAAATTGCTGCAGCTGAAATCTATCACATAGAGAATAATCCTGCAGAATGCCATGCAGTGATATCTTTTACTCATAAAGATGAAGATGATGTTGTGCATGGTCACATAAAACCTTTGTACTTATCTGGCAAAGTCAATGGTATAGATGTTCGAAGAGCTTTCATTGACAATGGTTCAGGAGTCAACCTCATGCCCATTTCCACACTTCATCGATTGGGCCTCACGGAATCTGATTTATATCCTTCTGCCATGATGTTGCAAGGATATGATAAAAATGAACAAGAACCACTGGGAGAAGTTACGCTCAGAACTCAGTTTGGAGATCCTGTTTCCTATTCGGATTTCATGATTGTTGATCAAGACTCAGCTTTCAATATCTTGCTTGGAAGACCCTGGCTACATCAGCATGCAGCTATTCCGTCATCATACCATCAATGTCTCAAATACTATTTCGATGGTCAAGTTGGAACATTTTATGGTGATAAGGCCCCGTTCAAGACATGTGAGTCTCAATACATTGAGGCGGAATTTTATCACATGAAGGGAAGAGAAAAATCTACACTGAAGGAAATTACCAACGTTAATGCTCCATATGGTTTGGAAAAAATTCCAATAAATCCATTTTCCCATGTGAGTACAGATTATGTGTTACCTATCAGTCAAATTCACAAAATAGGCCCAAATCAAAATACTCTTATGGAAAGATCCATAATGTCAATTACGGCAATCGAGCCAGACAACATGGGAGAAATTGGTAACTTACCAAGCAGTGATGAAAGCATAAGTGGTGACGTTTTCATTTCGTCTGCTGAAATCCAACAAGTCTATACTTCGCTAATCAGGCCAGAAGAAGTTATAGCAACACCAGAGGTGAATATTGATGTCGATTCTCAATCCATCATCTCCTCTTTATTTACCAAAGAAGACCCTTTATCATCAATAGGGTCGGAAATGGAAGCTTCTTCTTCAAAATGTGAAAATTTTGACATCTCTTATGATCATGAGAATTTTGTTTTTTCATCTACTTTGCAAGTAGAAACGGAAGAAATAACACATGATGAATAGGAAGAGGAAGATCTTAGAGATGCTCCTCCAGCATTTGAAGAGGGTATCTCTACCACTGTGGATGAACTCAGAGAAGTAAATCTGGGTACATAGAAAGATCCACACCCCACTTTAATTAGTGTGGCCATGACCCTTGAAGAGCAAGAGATGTATATTTCTTTTCTAAAGAAAAATAAAGATATTTTTTCTTGGAATTATACAGAGATGCCTGGTCTTGATCCTGATGTTGCCACCCATCATTTGGGTTTGCCAAAAGAACATCGAGGATTCAAGAAAGTCGCGAGAAGAACACACCCAACCTATGCTTCCAAAATCGAGGCTGAAGTGGATAAGCTTATCAAAGCTAACATCATCAGAGAAGTTCAATATCCCAAGTGGTTGGCTAATATTGTCCCTGTAAAGAAGAAGAATGGACAAATTAGGGTTTGCATCGATTTCAGAGATCTTAATCGGTATTGTCCTAAAGATGATTTCCCAGTTCCGATTACAGAACTCTTAATTGATGCGACGGCTGGCTATGAAGTACTTTCTTTCATGGATGGATATTCTGGATATAATCAAGTCCGAATGGCCCCATAAGATGAGGAATATACAGCCTTCAGAGCTCCTCAAGGTGTGTTTTGTTACCGGGTGATGCCCTTTGGTTTAAAGAATGCAGGTGCAACATATCAACGCGCCATGCATCGTATCTTCAAACCTCTTATAGGGAAATTTTTTGAATTCTATGTAGATGATTTGGTGGTTAAATCCAAACAACGTTTTGATCACTTGGCTGATTTGGAAGTCATATTCCACAAGCTTCGACAACATAATTTGAAGATGAACCCCTTAAAATGTGCTTTTGGGGTAACCTCAGGAAAATTCCTCGGCTTTGTTGTATGCCATCGTGGTATTGAAGTCGATCCTGAGAAGACCAAATCCATCCTTGGAAAAAGTTTACCCTTTACCAAATTATTGAAGAAAGGAGTCACTTACCAGTGGACTGAAGAATGTCAAGAAGCATTTGATGTTCTCAAGAAATACCTCTTGAGTCCACCAGTACTCATGCCACCTGTTGAGGGTAGACCTCTTATCCTCTATGTGACAGCTTTAGAGCAATCATTGGGTGCCTTTCTCGCTCAAAAGAATGATGCTGGGAATGAAAATAGTCTCTACTATCTCAGTAGAACTATGCTTGAAGCAGAAACCCGGTATTCAAGTATTGAAAAGTGCTGCCTAGCATTAATCTTTGTAATTCAGAAACTAAGACACTACCTGCAACATCATGAGGTCCAATTGGTATCTCGTAATAATCCGCTCAAATTCATCCTTAGTCGTCCAATGCTTACAGGACGTCTGGCAAGGTGGGCGGTTATTCTACAGCAGTTCGACATTCAATATGTGTCTCAAAAGGCAATTAAGGGCCAAGCTCTGGCTGATTTCCTGGCTGAACATCCTTCAGTGGAAGACATGTATTCAGATATCGAACTCCCTGATGAGGAATTTTTCTCTATTCAAGAGAGTCCTCAAACATGGGAAATGTATTTTGATGGTGCTTCTAGAAGTCCAACAGGGAAGAAAATGGAAAATCCTAAATTCAAAAAAGTTGGTTTAGGAATTGTGCTCATTTCTCCAGATAAGGCAGTGTTACCTTATTCCTTTTTGTTGTGGGAAGGTGGTACCAATAATGAAGCTGAATACCAAGCACTCATTACAGGCTTGGAGTTAGCGCTTCAAGCACAAGTGAATCACTTAAAGGTGAAAGGTGATTCAGACCTGGTAATCAAACAAGTCAATGGGGATTATGCCATCAGAAAAGAAGAATTAATCCCTTTGTATGATTACGTCAGAGAGTTAATGTCGGAATTCCCTTCAGAACCGACATTTTCTTATGTCCCAAGATCACAAAATGCTCAAGCTGATGCACTGGATAATATAGCCATAGCTTTAGCAGATCCAAATCGGGACGAGACAACCATCTGTATTGCCCACCGTCGTGCAATTTCACCTTATGTTCAAGTCAGAACAGAGGAAATTAATGAAATTAGTCCCATTCCTGAACCGTATGGTCATACTACAGGATGGATGTCACCTATCAGGGAATACCTTCAAAATGGAACACTTCCACCTGATAGAGCCGAGAAAGAACAAATTCGGCGACGTGTGGTCAATTTTACTCTTTATGATGGCCCAAACCACCTCGAGAAAATTCTCTACAAACGTGGTTTTGATGGAGTTATCTTTAGATGTATTGATGGTGAAGAGACAATGGCTGTCATAAAAGAAGTGCATGCAGGAGTCTGTGGTGCCCACCAGTCTGGACATAGACTGTCTGATCAAATTCGAAGGCTTGGATACTTTTGGCCTTCAATGATAAAAGATTGTGTTAATTTCACAAAGAAGTGTCATTCATGCCAAGTATATGCCAACTTCATTCATCAACCTCCATAGTTTCTTCATATAGCTAAATATTCATGGCCATTTTCCACATGGGGAATGGATGTGGTGGGACATTACCCTTCAGCTACGGCCAAGCAGTTTAAGTACATTCTTACTGCTACTGATTTCTTTTCCAAATGGGCAGAGGCAGTACCTCTCAAAGAAGTCAGTTCTAAATGCATTGTTAGCTTCATCAAGTCTAACATCATTACTAGATTTGGTGTCCCTCATACCATATTGACGGACAACGGCACCAATTTCTGTTCTTCTGAGGTAAAGAAATTCTATCAAGAATACAACATTAAGTCCAACCATTCATCTCGATATCATGCAGCGGCTAATGGCCAGATAGAGGCCTTCAACAAGACTCTTTAAAATATACTGCAAAAGATGGTGGATAAAGATAATAGGTCATGGCTTGATAAACTCTTTCATGATTTATGGGCTTATCGGACTACCACTCGCAATGCAACGCGGTCAACTCCATATTCATTGGTATATGGAACAGAAGCAGTTTTGCCAATTGAAGTTCAATTGCCCTCACTCAGAATAGCCATTTGTGATCAGTTATCTACAGATGAGCAATCCCAAAAGCGGTTGAATGAATTGGAACAGTTATATGAGAAAAGATTGTGCACTTTTCACCACTTGGAAATCTATCAGAATCGAATAGCACGAGCTTTTAACAAAAAAGTTCATCTTCGTTCATTCATTCAGGGAGAATTGGTATTGGTTCTCAGAGCACCAATGATACCAGGAAAGAAGCCTCCCAAGCTTGAACCAAAATGGGAAGGACCTTATTCAATACATAAGGTCTACTCCAATGGAGCGTATTCTCTGATCTCAATGGATGGAGAACACATCACGACTCCAACTAATGCCAGATTTCTGAAGAAGTATTTTGTATAAACACAAAATATTGTTCCCAGATCCAAATCAATCACATTAGTTCCTTGTATGTCCTACATGACATTAAACTGTTATTATTTCCTATCTACATGACGTTAAACTGTACAGAAGTTCCTTTTTTATGTCCTACATGACACTAAACTGTATTATGTCATATCTACATGACATTAAACTGTACAGAAGATCCTATATTTTGTCCGAGATGACATTAAACTATATTGTGTCCTAGCAACATGACTTTAAACTGTGTGGCACTTCCAACATCCAGCATGACGATAAACTGTAAAAAGTCCCCAGAACTGATATCCTCATATTGGTTCACGTTAGTCCTAGCTACATGACTTTAAACTGTACAGCACTAGTTCGTCCTTGCTATATGACGTTAAACTATACAACAATGGTCCAATATGACTTTAAACTGCAACGTCGTCCCACACGACATTAAACTGTGAAAAAGTTCCCTAAACCGTCCAGCATGACCTTAAACTGCATCATCCCTGGTCCATGTATATGATCATAAATTATTTGCAAATCCCTTATGTCCAGCAAGACGTTAAACTGTGACGTCCTAAACTACATGACGCTAAACTGTATAAAAGTCCCTCACGTCCGAAAAGACGTTAAACTATATAATCATCAAAGGTCCAGCATGACATTAAACTGCACCATCCACGGTCCATGCATATGACCTTAAACTATTCTCACTTTCGTCCGACATGACGTTAAAATGGTACACTCTTTTGTCCTTACTGCATGACATTAAACTACACAGTCCCCCTTTCGTCCAATATGACGTTAAACTATTTTATCCCCATCGTCCTAACTACATGACGCTAAACTGTACAGAAAATCCTTGATAGGTCCTACATGACATTAAACTATATTTTTTCCCTGCTACATGACACTAAACTGTGCAGCACCAATAGTCCTAACTGCAAGACTTTAAACTGCATAGTCCCTTTTTTATGTCCTACATGACATTAAACTGTGCATCGTTAAGGTTGTTATTACCTCTTGTTTCTCACACCGAGTATGACTCACGTGAGCTTAGAGCGAACATCAACCATAACATTCCCTTTGGGCCACTAACCATGTGTAAGTCCCAACAATATTTTTTATTAGATCACTTTCCACAAGAACAACTTGATCATTAATTCATTCTTTAATTAAACTACACGGACTTTGATCCTCGCCCTCCAGGCTGGGTATGTAGGCAACCTCCCAGGGTTCAAGCCCAAAAACAATCTCTTCACATCGGTTCACCACCACCACATATGATGTTGATTTGTGAAACCGCCCCTGGAATCAATATCTTTACATTGATTCACTTTCGTCCTTGTTATATGACGTTAAACTATACAACACTTTTGTCCGGTACGACAATAAACTACAATATTCTTTGATTTCCTCATTTGAGAAGGAACCATTATTGACATTGATTTTTTTCAATCATGTTTCATTTCAAAAGACTACGTGCATACATGGTAATGCCTAAACTTTTTATCTTAGGTTAAAACCATCATTGCACTAAAGTCCCCTTTCACCCTTCAAATGTACGAACCAAATTTGTACAAAGGGTAGTTCTAGAACTACGTGGACTTGATTCCCATCCTTATGGGATACGTAGGAACATTCGAGTGTCCCTCGAATCCAGTCCCAAGTCTTTTGGGCCTAACCCCAAATTTCACTTTCAGTCCCTTGGCTGAAAAGTCCTCATGAAAACACACACTGTGTATTCATTATTATGGTCTGAATTCTATGACCCTAAACTAAGATCACTCATACTTTCGTCACTTAGAAGAAATCTCGAGCTCTGGTGCGCATAAATTATACGCTAAGTGAGTTGCGCGAAAAGAAAGAAGTTTGCATGAAAAGAGGATAGCTGCGCGAAAACTTGAGAATTTGCGCGAAAAGAGAAAAAGTTGCGCGCAACAGGAAAGGTGCGCGAAAACGTTTTTCGCGCCAAAAGGGATTTTTATGCGCAAGTCATTTGAATTGCGCGCAAGTCACCCTAAAGGTTGCGCGAAACATTTGGGGTCTTCGCACGTATTCAGTTTTCCGTAAGAGGGTTCTTACCGTCTTCTGGGTAATAAAGTGAAGATTTGTACTTCAGAGAATACATCTGTTCAATTGTAAAGAAGAACTGAAACATTGTGTTACCCTATTTGTGCTAAGAGGGAGCACATTCACTATTAGATTGTTTTTAAAGTGCTGCACGAGTGTAAGGGTATATCCTACTCGTTGTATTCCACATCAAAGGATTTTTTTCTAGTGGATTGTGTGGTACTGGATTGTTTCTGTACCATACCAAGGACGTAGCTAATCTTGTTGAGTAGTGAACCTTGTAAATTTTGTGTTCCTGTGGTTCTGTGTGTTTAGCAGGGAAGAAACTCTTTAATAGGAGGCGAAGGTTGTTTCAAAAAAAAAGGGAAACTTAAAAAGAAAAAGATATCACTGATTCACCCCCTCCCCATCTTAGTGATACTTAGATCCTGATTGGGATCTTCAATTGGTATCAAAGGGAGGTTGCCTTCGTTTACTTTTTGCTGAAGTGTTTGAAGAGAAGTTGTGATGGAAAATCAAAATTGCGTGAACAGTAAGGGGATTCCAATCTTCGATGGAAAGAACTATCACATCTGGAAGGACAGAATGATGCCGTATCTTATGTCTCTTGGATATGAAGTTCTTGAAACTACAACAGATGGATTTCCTGATATTGATGACAAGGTCCCTCTTACTCCTGTCGATAAGAAGAATCTTGAGAATGATGGAAGAGCTAAAAATGCATTACTCTCATCACTTTCTGAGAGTGAGTTTTTAAGAGTGAATGGTGTCACTACTGCTAAAGGCATCTGGGATAAGCTAATGAATATCTATGAAGGAAATACAAAAGTGAAGAAGGAAAAACTACAAATCTGGAGGCTGAAGTATGAAGACTTGAAAATGGGAGAATCTGAATCTGTTGGGGAATTCTTTACCAGAGTTAATGACATTGTCAGTACAATCAGATGTCTTGGTGAAAAGTTAGAAGATGATACAGTTGTTGAAAAGATCCTGAGAATTATTCCTGACAAATTTGATGATAAAGTTTCTTCACTAGAAGACAGAGATCCGAAAACATTATCTCTTGATGATTTGCACAGTACTCTCATCACTTATGAGATGAGAAGAGAGAAGACCATGAAGAGCAAAGCAAAAACTGATAGAGAAATGTCTTTCAGGGCAGAAAAGAAAGAGAAGTCGAAGAAAATTCTTATTAATGAAAAAGCTGGTGAATCCAACTCTGAAAATGGGGTATGTCAAAATTTTGATGAAATTCTATCCTTGTTTTCTAAAAATGTTAAAAGAGGCACAGGGAAATACAAAGGGAAACTCCCTTTGAAATGTTTTGAATGTGGAGCAGTTGGCTACTTTGCGGCTAATTGCCCTCAAAAGGGGAAAGATGCCGTCAGTGATGAGGAAGACAGAGGACCAAGAAGGTCATGGAAGAAACAGGATCGAAAAGATAAATATTCTGGTAGAAGTCATAATAAAAAGTTCTTTAAATCAAAAAGAAGAAGCTTTTTTTCAAAAGATAAGGAAGATGATGATAGCGAGACTGAATCATAAAAATCTGCTACTGAAAAAACTAGAGAGAGTACCTTTTTTGCAATAATGAATAATGATGATTATGAGAGTAGTAGTACTGAAGAAGAAGAGACTCAACTTGAAAAGTATCTGAAAGAAGAGCTGAAGGAATGTTTGAGGAAGATCAGAAAACTTGAGAAAGAAAACAACAAGTTAATAAAAGAAAATTCCACAGTAAACAATCAAGAAGGTTTTACAGATGATAAAATCATGATGGAAAAAGAGATTGATGATCTGAAAAATTCTATTGAGAACACAAAGAATCGTAATGATCATCTTGAAGTGAAGTTGAAGGCAAAAGAAGAAGAGTTGGAACTTGTCTAACAAAAACTGCATAAAGCTAAAGAAATGAATATCAGTTCCAAAAATTCTATCTCAAAAGTAGGGGAATGTTCCAGTAAGAATGAACCAAAAAGGGATCTACAAAACTTACCTTCAAAGGTTGAAATGAAAGACAAAACTGGTTCTGATAAGAACAAGGCTGGAAAGACAAAGTATGTGGTCAAAATCAGCAATGCAGAAAAATCAGAAGTGCATAAAAATCTTGAGTCAAGAAAAGCTTCTAATACTTCTGGTACTGTTGAATCTGAGCTGAAGAAGAGAGTTACAAATGAAAATATGACGGTTTTTGAGAAGCGTGTTCACAACTCCATTCAGTATAAAAGTTTCAGAGGTAAATATTCTTTCTATGGTTACTGCTGGTATTGTGGTGGATTCGGACACATGGAAAGTATGTGTTGGTTTAACCAACAACATTAAAACTATTCCAAAAGTTTTGAAGGACAAGGATTGAGGGGGAGTCAATGCTTTCAAAATAGAAGATCTCCAAATAAGTTTCAGAAGATATCTGAGAAGACTGGTGTGAAAGTTGGGAATAGATTCCAACCACTGGAAACTTATTGTGAAAGATGTGATCAACCTGGACATCTTGCTAAGGGCTGCCTTAGTGTGTTACCAGAGCAAGAAAAGTTTGTTAATAATCCTCAGAAGACAGAGTTTTTAAAATACAAAAGGGACAAGTATGATAAGTCTGAAAAGAAAGAAAGCATGGTTCTCTGGCCAGAACACATTGATTTGGCTAGGAAATTGGGAGAAGCAAAACAGTAAGTGATGGAAAAGGAAGAACAAAAAGCACTTGTTGTTGAAACAGCTTTGAAGGCTACTAAAGGAGAACGTCCATGGATTCTTGATAGTGGATTTTCATCTCATATGACAGGAGACTTAAAGCTGCTGAAGAATTTGAAAGACTTTAAAGAAGGAACTGTGACATTTGGAAATGATGAATCTCTAAGGATCAAAGGTGTTGGATCGGCCATCATTGGAAAAGAAAAGATGAAATCCAGAAAACACTATATGTTGATGGACTGAAACACAACCTGCTCAGTGTGTCACAACTCTATGATGAGGGCAACAAAGTGATATTCAGAAAAGATGGATTTGTTGTAAAAAGTGAAAATGATGGAAACATAGTTACAAGGGGCCAGCGTACAAGAGGGAATTTGTTCCAAGTTGGGGATGGACAGAACTCTTGTTACATGAGTGTGGTGGATGAAAATAAATTATGGCATAAAAGGCTGGGGCATATGTGTCAGAGAAATATGTGCAAGTTGTCAAAGTGAGAAAGTGTTCGGGATATGCCTGATTTATCAAGAGAAAGAGATTGGTGCTTCACTATTTGTGAGAAAGGGAAGATTGCTAATTCTATGCACAAGAGAGTTGAAATTCGCTCAAAAAGACCCTTAGAACTCATACACTCAGATATATGTGGGCAAATGAGCAAGAAATCTTCAAATGGAGATAAGTACTTCATTACTTTCATTGATGACTTTACTCGCATTACTTGTGTTATGTACATGTGACATAAGTCAGATGCTCTAACAATGTTTAATAGTTTCAGAAGGAAAGCAGAGAAAGAATGTGAGTATTCAGTGAAGAAGTTGAGAACTGATAATGGTGGTGAGTATAAGAATGAAGAGTTTGAAAGTTATCTTGGGAAACATGGAATTCGGCATGAGTTTAGTTCACCATACACACCTCAACAAAATGGGGTGGCTGAAAGAAAGAATCGAAGTCTGGTGGAAATGGGGAGAACTATGTTACTTGAACATAGTCTCTCTCATTATTATTGGAGGCAAGCCATGAGCACTGCTGTGTATATTCAGAACCGGTGTTTCTATAGGCCAAACTCAGATATGACTCCATATGAAATGTTCTATGGAAAAACTCCAAGTCTGAAACACTTGAGAGTCTTTGGGAGTCCATGTATTATAAAGAAGAAAGGTGGAAATCTGGGAAAGTTCGAGCAAAGAGGAGATGACGGAATTTTTCTTGGCTATGCTCCAGAAGGAAGAGGATATATATGCCTCAACAAAGAAACAGGAAGAATTATTGATTCTTCAGATGTAAAAGTTGTTGAAAGTGTTGAGAAAGAAAAGCAGTCATATGTTGATGTGGAAGTCGAGCGGGATAGAGAAGATTTTGTTAACAATTCTGATAATGTTGCAGAATTTGTTCATCCTAGTCAAGAAGAGGAATCTGACTTAGAAATATCAAGTGATGAGTATGAAGTTCAAACAACTCATCCTAGGTTGAGGAAACAAGTGGAGGCTCAGAACATTATTGGAGATAAAAATCAGAGGGTTCAAACAAGAAGAACAACGAATGCTATATCACATACTTCTCTTTATTAGAAAGTTGAACCGAATGATGTAAATGAAGCATTTGAGCATCCAGAATGGGTTCATGCTATGAATGAAGAGCTTGATCAGATAGAGAAGAACAATACTTGGGAACTTGTACCCAAGCCGGACAACAAGAACATTATTGGTACAAAGTGGGTTTTTCGAAACAAGCTGAATGAAGAAGGTAATGTAATAAGAAACAAGGCAAGATTGGTCTGCAAAGGGTATTCACAAATTGAGGCATTGACTTTGATGAAACCTTTTCTCCAGTAGCTCGATTAGAAACAATCAGAATATTTCTTGCCATTGCTGCACAACGAGGTTACAAAATCTTTCAAATGGATGTAAAATCTGCATTCTTGAATGGTGATCTTGACGAGGAAGTTTAAATTGATCAACCTTGTAGATTTGTTATTGGGAAAGATGAAAGCTATGTGTGCAGGTTGAAGAAGGCTCTGTATGGGCTAAAACAGGCTCCGAGAGCATGGTATTCTAAATTAGATACTTGCTTGAAGAAGATGAACTTTAAGAAAGGGAGAGTTGACAGCAATCTCTACATCAAGAAATGTCAGGAGTTTTCACTGATCGTTATTGTTTATGTCGATGATATTATATTTGCTGGAAATAATGAAAGATCATGTGAAAAATTTGCTGAGGAGATGAAGAAGTTATTTGAGATGTCCATGCTAGGTGAAATGAAGTACTTTCTTGGGTTACAAATTTCACAGAAGAAGAATCATGTTTTTCTGTCTCAAGAAAAGTATGCTAAGGAACTTCTGAAGAAGTTTGGCATGGAAAATTCGAAACCAGTTTCCACACCGATTTCAGTGGGAACCAAGTTGTCTAAAGATGGAGAAGGCAAGGAAGTTGATCAGAAAGAGTTTCGAAAACTGATTGGAAGTCTGCTATATTTGACTGCCTCAAGACCCGACATCGTCTATGCTGTTACTTTATGTGCAAAATTTCAGAGTGCTCCTAAATAATCTCATTTGATTGCTGGAAAAAGAATTCTCAGATATATCAAAGGCACAACAAACTTTGGAATCCGGTATGACGGCTCTGAAAATATTGATCTATTTGGGTATTCTAATACTGATTGGGCAGGAAATGTTGATGATCGAAGATCCAATCTGGTGGAGTATTCTTTCTAGGAAAAAGATGTGCTAGTTGGCATACCAAGAAACAGAATTCAGTAACTCTTAGCACAGCTGAGGCTGAGTATGTTGCTGCTACTCAATCTGCAACTCAACTAATGTGGATGAAGACTCAGCTGGAAGATCTACTTGTTGATGTAAAGCTACCATTGCTCTTGGGTTGTGATAATCAGAGTGCAATCAATGTTACAAGAAATCCAGTACAACATTCTCATTCAAAACACATTGATATAAAGTACCACTTCATCAAAGAGCAGGTTGAAAAGAATGAACTGAGGCTGGAGTATGTTCCTACATCTGAACAAATTGCTGATATATTTACAAAACCGTTACTGAAGGAACCATTTGCAAAGTTGAGGTTGAACATGGGTGTACAACCTCCTTCTCATCAAGGTTAAGGTACATGTTTCTGTCCCCTCTCTTGTCTCAGCTTTGGATAGTGTTGTCAAGGGGGATAATTGTTTCATAAATCTATCCATAAGGAAGAATGTATTAAGGGAGAGTTGTGGGTAAGCTGTGAATTCAGCATGTATGTGAGTGAACTATTCTAACTATTTGTTGGAGTGGTTGTAGGAAACAAAGTTGTTTTACAGGAAAGTTGAAGAAGTGAAGAATGCTATTGCAAGAGTGAAGAATGCTGAAGTAAAAGATTGCAAGATGTTCTAAAGAAGGATGAGGAGGTATGTTCATGAGATTTTACAGTCACTGCTTTTGGACAGCATGGTTTTGGCTGTCAATAAATATTGTTTCCTACAATGAGTTATCTCAAGTAGGCTTAGAATTGTTGATAAGTAATCCATTGCAAAAGGTTTCAAAATTCAGTGATTTATGAATCTTTGTTGACAACAAAATCCAAAGGGGGAGATTGTTGGGACCAAGTTGAATGAAGATGAAAGTTTGAAGAGTTAGCTTTTGCAGAGTGTTGTATTTTGTTGTCAAAGGCGACAAATCAATTCACTTTGTAGAAGGATCATAAATCAGACGATGCTTTGCTGGTATGTATTTCACACAAATCATGATTTAGGAGAACTTGTGATGCAAGCCTTATGAAGGAAAGGGGGATAAATGATGATTCCAGTCATATAATGTCTTTATTGGAAGGAATGATGCTGCTGGAAGATAGGAAAGATTCAGTTCCCATTGCAACTCTGACGATGCTTAAGCTGATCTATCAAAGGATAAATATCACGATAGTGGGATTCGTGATAAGAGCAGAAGAATGGTTATGGGAAGTAGTAAAGAGATAAAATGGCAAAGCAATAGACAATCTGGGGATGGCAGAAAAGCACAGTTTAAGGTGGCGCCGTTTTCCAGTGTTTGCCAAATATTAGGGCCTGAAAATCGGGAGATGAAGAAATGTGATTGGCAATGGATGTTGCGCATAAGATTGAAGATGGTTTATACGTGAAAAGAGTTATTCAAGGTCAGAACGATGAAAAATGACAAAGGAATGGAGTGCGCGGAAATTTAGGCACGTTTTGCGCAAAAATAAAGTGGTGCGCGCAATATCCGCGGGATGCGCGAAATAGTAGCGGGTTGCGCGAAAACTCTGCGGGATGCGCGAAATATTGGCATGGTGCGCGAAATTGAGGAATGAAGTTTTCGCGCAAATGATGGTTAGAGATCAGAAGATCAAAAATTGGCAAAGGCATAAAATGCACGAAATATTTGAGCAGTGCGCGAAATCTGGTGTTGTAGGAAAGATTGGGTTTGCGCGCAATATGGAACGCGGTGCGGAATTTTGCGCGCAATTGGTGCTGCATGCTTAGAAGGATGAAAAATAGAAAAGGCATGAGGTGCGCGAAAACATGAAGCATGGCGCGAAATATGAAGTTGCATAAAAGAGTTTTTACGCGCATGGAGGAGGTTTTACGCGCGGATTAGTGTTTTTCGTGCGGGATCAAAAATGCCTATAAATATGAGGCTAACCCTTGTTAGTTGTTAATGCTCGACACTTAGAAGAAATCTCGAGCTCTGGTGCGCATAAATTATACGCTAAGTGAGTTTCACGAAAAGAAAGAAGTTTGCATGAAAAGAGGATAGCTGCGCGAAAACTTGAGAAGTTGGGCGAAAAGAGAAAAAGTTGCGCGCAAAAGGAAAGGTGCGCGAAAACGTTTTTCGCGCCAAAAGGGATTTTTACGCGCAAGTCATTTGAATTGCGCGCAAGTCACCCTAAAGGTTGCGCGAAACATTTGGGGTCTTCACACGTATTCAGTTTTGCGTAAGAGGGTTCTTACCGGCTTCTGGGTAAGAAAGTGAAGATTTGTACTTCAGAGAATACATCTGTTCAATTGTAAAGAAGCACTGAAACATTGTGTTACCCTATTTGTGCTAAGAGGGAGCACATGCACTATTAGATTGTTTTTAAAGTGCTGCACAAGTGTAAGGGTATATCCTACTTGTTGTATTCCACATCAAAGGATTGTTTTCTAGTGGATTGTGTGGTACTGGATTGTTTCCGTACCATACCAAGGACGTAGCTACTCTTGTTGAGTAGTGAACCTTGTAAATCTTGTGTTCCTGTGGTTGTGTGTGTTCAGTAGGGAAGAAACTCTTTAACAGGAGGCGAAGGTTGTTTCAAAAAAAAAGGGAAACTTAAAAAGAAAAAGATATCACTGATTCACCCCCTCCCCCTCTCAGTGATACTTAGATCCTGATTGGGAACTTCAGATTCCTGTACGGTTGTTGTCGTCGTCGAACCCACGGAGGATTTCAGAATAGAAGTCATCGTCGTCGCAGACGCAGCCACATGTAGGGTTTCCACACACAACACGCTCATTCCAAGAGGGTCCACTCCATGAGCCAAGAGGTCGATCCATCAACTGACACGTAGTCCGGAGTTGATGAATCCCAAAGTTATGTCTCAACAAGAGGAACTCAACGTGACAGACGGCGCGTCAATCAGACGCCCTATTTGAGAGTTATTGGTTTTTTCGTTCCAGGGGCCCAGTTGGTTTTTAAGTCAAAATCGACCTGACCCCACTCCAACTACATCCAAACCTTGAGCGGAGTAATCCAAAAGGTCCTTCTCACTAAGATGAAACCAACAAAGTCGATGGTACATCAATCAGACGTCCTAAGCTCAAGTTATAAGTGTTTCCACTCCGAGGGCCCGGTTGGTTTCGTGTTCGAACCAACCCGTCCATACCCAAAGATCTCTGAAACCTTGAGTGTATTATACCGAAACTACCGTATCAATCCAAGTATCTCATCAAAACTGAAGGTACATCGATCGGAGGTTTATATCCCATGTTATGGGAAAAAGACCAAAAGTGGTCTAAAAATGGGGGGCTAGGCCCGGTCTGACCCGGCCCAACCCCCCTGGGTCGGCCCGAACCCGGTAGACCAGAACAAGGTCCGCGTCTAGCCCATTAGGGCATGGCCCGGCCCGGTAGGCGCGGCCCGGCCTGGGGCGGCTCGGCGCTGGTCGAGCGGGGTCGACTCGGTGCTGGCCGAGCGGTCGCGCAAAAGGGGGGCGACTGCCCCCTTAATTGACGTCGCGACCCCCCACGTGGGGGTTACTCCTTGCTAGCAGATGCAGCCTGGCGCCGCTTCCCTCCCTTGTTCTCGCGTGGCTACGGGACCAGACGCCTGCCGCCGCGGCTTCAGCTGTGGCGGTCCTTCCCGGTGGCGCGCCGACAGGGTCTTCTGCAGACCCCCGCACGCGCTCCGGTGGTCCGTTTTGCCTTCCGTCTTCGCCAGCGGTCCTCCCGGAACCAGTTCTTCACTGTGAAGTCCTCAAAAGGCCCTCGAGGCCTACTTCGTCATTGCCCAACGATCCATACACCATGAACAGAGAAACGGTGGGTTCGGACTTGTTCGTTGGTCCGCACCCACCGCGTTAGTGGTTCAAACAACTTCCAACAATTTAATTATATACCGAGGATATAATCCACATAAATTAAATTAAACCAAACCCCCTACCTCAAGGTTTCATCAAATGAAGGTTCATTGCGGGAAAGAATGTCACGGAAGAAGGCATCACAGAAAAAGGCATCGCGGAGAAGAGAACCATCGGCATCATGGTACACGACGTCACGTCGTCGATCTCGGAGGATTCAGCGTTATTCGTCGTCTTTCGTCAGGGGCCGGTGTTCTTCGTCATTCTTCACGTTCTTCAACGAAGAAGAACGTTACTCAATTCTAGAGTAAAATTCTCCCCAAACCATCCCTCACAACAAATTCGCCCCCCCAAAAAATAAGACTTTGTCTTATTTTATTAACACACACAAGCCATCTTTAATTTGAAAACTCAAATTTAATTCATGAATTAATTCACACGCATTGACCCATTAAAGAGGTGTTTTAAAAGGCATGTAATTAAAAGGGGTGAGTTTAAAATTAATTGCTAGAGGGGGGGGGGGGTTCAAAAGGGGGTGTTTAGGAAATTGAAGGAGGTGGGGGCTCGTGCGGGCCCCACCCCAACTTCCTAGCATCCTCCTCTTCCACACACTTAACCCACTCGTAAAGAAATAAAAATAAATTGTGAAATAATTTTATTTTTTATTCCTCACATATTTTTAACATCTTCTCCCGAGAAAATGAAACTCCAGGAATGGTCTTTCTAAGAAAAAACCGGCACTACGGTTTTATCGGTGCTCTCTGATTTTGATTCTGATCACCGGTTCAAAAGTTGGGAAAACTCGCTCGTTTGTTCACTGAACATACCTGAGCTAAACTTCAGAAATTGTTTCTGGGCACACCGGGTCTCAAAATCAGGTGCCATCAGAAACTGTGTACTCGTAAAATTCCAAATAAAATTAAGAAAAAAAATTTACCTTGAAATTTACGGGTCTTTACAATGGTAGGTCGTACGTACACACAAGAGACGATGTCATTCCATTAATGGTGAAAAAAGTATGTAAGTTGATGGTATATATTTTGTTCTAGAATAAAAAACGTGTTATAATCACCATATATAATTAATATTTCCATAATTATATTCATCTATGTAAAGTGGTTATGAAAAGCACATTACACCAAGGCATGGAGACTGTATGTCTTACATACGAAAGCGTGGTACTTTCATTTTTTGTAGGGTGAATAAACAGTGGAATATGGTTATTCCATAGTCATAATAACATATAATAATATATTTTATACTATAGTTATTAATTTATAATGGAATCAACGTGTGATGATTTAGTAGGAGAATAAACAATTTTGAAAGAGTCGGTAAGGAGATTACCACTTATTCAACAATCCCCCTTTAGATCTCCTCTTATGGACACTAGGGTTGGTATTTTCAGAATAAAAAAATCTCTATAATGTCCCTAGGGAATTTTATAAGAGAAGTTTTAAAATTATGGTTGAGCTTGAAGGCTCAATTTGGTGTGAGTAAGTGAGGGGGAGGTTCCCTTTCATAATTTATGTAAGGTGAACTTTTGGAAATCCGCAAAATATTAAACTATAATAAGACTATTCTAGAGCCAAAAACATCAAAATGGGATATAAATTAATTTGGGGTAAAATTTTAATCCATATTATATAAATTTATTTATTATTAATCAATTTTTTATTTTTAAATAATTTAATGATATATTAATTTAATAAAATGTCATTATTTTAATATTTGATATTATGCATTTAATTTGGCTCTAAATAAATCGATACAAAGTGTGAATTAGAATATAATGGTTTAAAACATATATAATATATCTTATAGATCTATAAAGTTCATTATAAAATTTAATTCCATGAAAATATATTAAAATTAATATTATTAAAATAAACTATTTTATTTTTCTATTAATTAGACAAATATTATTTTAACATTGTAGAAGAATTTAATGTAATTATATAATTTATGAAAAATTAATATATATATATATATAATGATTTTAATATATTTACTATCAAATTGGACATCTATATTCATTCATCTCTTTATTTTTTCCCTATGTTGACACATAAAAGAGAATAAATACAAGATTGTCATATTTTGTAACTATCATTGTCTTTAAATAATATATAATTAATTTTCATGGACTAGTGTTTATTAAAAAACTCAATTTCAATATTATGGTCATGAGGGCCGAATACTATTCATACAATAATTTTTGGACATGTATTTCTTTTATTTTAATCCCTATCATTTTGATTTTCCCTTAATTAATCTATTGTAATTTTAAATGTGGTAAAAAAAATTTAAATATTATGTGATTATAAATTATTCCATGTATGGGCTAATTGTCCATAAATGTATAGTTTATGAAATTTTAGAGTGTATAATAATCCCTTTATAATTTTAAAATAATTTTATGATTTTTATTTAATTTAATAAAATATTAGTTTTATAAAATATCCATACTGTAAATTTTGAAACTTTTTGCAAATTTTTCATTAAATAAAATCACAAAAGTAATATAATATCAAAACAAACCATTTAATACTATATTAACATTTAATAGTCACCTATAAAATTTATAGACCAAATTAATTAATTCAAATTATATTTATTTTAATATTTTTAATATCTTATATTTGATCCTTTTATTAATTAAAAATTTAGTCCATAATCATTATTTCACCATTCAAGTTAATAATTTTATCAATAAAAATTTAATATAAATTATCAAGATAAAGATAAACATTTTATATATCAAATGAAAATTTATAGTCAAATTTGTCTTGCATATAACCCAATATTAAAAATATTATTTTCATTGATATATGAGTACGTAATTTTTAACATATATTTAAATAAAATATAATATATTTCATATAACTATCCATGTGGCTTTAAAAGGATTGTATTTGACCATATGGTTGATTTTAGTCAAAACTCACTTTTCCAATTTACCTTAAATCGTTGTAAATAAATATTTACTAAATTTAATATTCATAATATTAAAAATATTAATTTTATCCTATTAGATTGTAAATATAATACTTATTACAACCATGTATGTCTATTTTTTTAAATTGAATTCAAAGAAGTGGAAAAACTAATTTTATCGCTAATCCTACAAATGTGGTGGTAAGGTGGATAAAAAGAACGTTCAAAAGATCAATACGTTTTTATATATAGTTTTCACATAAAACTTATTCTAATGACCTTAATTGGATTAATATATGTATAAATGATCTATTTTGACTTAGAAGTAAATTTCAAGTATAATAATTCATTAAATGAAAAACGCAGTTTTTAACTATAATGGAGTGCTTTCACTATTCATCGAAAAATAAATCTTCTTAGAAACATACTAAAAAATCACCCTATGTTATTTTTGAAATTACAAATTAAAAAGTGATTATTATTTTAAAAAATTCAACTTCTAATAGTTTCAAAAATTAATTTTATAATAATTCAAAGAATGACATAAAGTTATTTCTATAAGAAAATAGTATTTCTAAACATATAAAACCTTAACCAATAACTATACATTTCACTATAAATATTTTTTTTATGTGAAAGAATTTAAAAATTATTTATTACTATTCATATTTCTATGTTTAATGGCTAGTTTAAAAAAATCTCATTTAAATAATTATAATAATAAAGTATTGTTTTGTAGAAACTAAATGTTGTGTGTAATGCAAGCCATGTCAGTGTTGTGTGTTGTGAAATATTAACTTGGTGTTGTGTATAACATACTCTTAACTTTGTGATTTTATATAATATAAATATATATATATTCATTTTTTCATGAAGTGTAAAATATAATAAAGATTAAATTAATTTGAAAAATTATAATTCACAAAATCTTGGGGTGTTAAACTACACCCTTAAAATGAATTTCCCTCCCAAAATTCATCAGTCTTATTAATGGTTTAAACCTTTAAATTTTTTTCATATAAACCCAAATCTTAAAAACAAATACTAAAACTTACATTTAAAAATGTAATTTGTTTTAAAATAACTGTTTCTTGAAGTAACTAATAACTGGGTTTCTACATAGGAGAATATAGGTAATGATTTGGGAATAGAGGGAAAACGTAAATATTTAGATTTTGATAAAGATCACTAATGATATGAAATTGAGAGATCCATGGAAATGTAACAAAAAAATGATAAATTAACTAATTGTGAAAGATGTAATTTATATAAAAAAAATGATTATAACAGGATAATCTTTTACATCACAATCTCTTTTCATATTGTTCAAGAATTTTCATGAGAAGATCTACTTACTTGATTTCAGAACAACATCACATTTTTTGTGACATGATTAATTTCAACATAATATTTTACACAAAGAATTAAGGAGAATATTTCATTCCTGAATAACAAACTGGTCCTGAGATCTATAAATATAATGATAGGTCATCTCATCTATCATTATCACAACAAAAAGGTTATCACAAGTTATTAAATATGCCTAAATCCTTATATGGTGAGTTATTAATTTAATCTAATATACTTTATAAAATGTTAAAGTTAATCCCATCCAAAAATGTATAAAGTTGTTACTCTTCTAGAATCTGGAAATACAAAACATTAGAATGTAGGTCATAAAATCAGCTTAACATTGGTCCCCCATATATAATAAAGTTTCTCTTTGTTTTCACATTTAAAAAATGTGAGTAACTTCATTGTATATTCCATTAAAACATGGTAATAAACTAAATTACCATTCATACTTATTGAAAACATTCATGTTTCCTTATTCCAAAAATTATTGGATATATTCCTCAAGTATAAAATTTTTAATACGTCATCCATGATATAATAACCCACTTATCAACAAATCCAAAATTAGTACACAAGAAACTAGGATCATCCAATTTCCTTATTCATATCAAACAAATAATTATCCAATCATCATTATCATAACATAAGGGGAATATTAAAGGTTTTCATTCCATTAATCATGTGTTCTCCATTTAAATCTCCATACCATTAAATTACTTTTCTTGTTCTTTGGAATTATTCAACATATCATTTCCAATCTTTAATGAAAAAATTATAATGAAAATACTTGTTTATTTCATGATTAATATAGAATCATCTATGAATTCCAAAACATATACACCTCAGACATCCAAATTTATTCTAAAACCATTACTCAAGATCTATCATCTTATTTTTTTCCTGAAATATGAATGATGTCTTAATTTTCCTCAACAATAATATAACCATGCTTCTTAGGATTAATGTAAAAAATAATTCTAGAATGTTCCATACATTGTTTATCGTTTTCAGTCTCTTTATCATTAGTAATATAACCAATACTCATACCACCTTCTTGATTTTCTTCATGAGATTTCCAATTATAAAATAGGTTTTCATATTTCTCAAACATTAAAAATCTAAACCATTCAATGTCAAACATCTTTCTTCTAGTTACACAAATTGACTAAAACTAGGAAGAATAGTGTGACAATCATTCACCATGATGGAAACCCAAATAATCATTGAAAATAACTTATAGGATATCTAAATCATGATACCTACATTTAAGTCAATGACACCTTAGGCTTATCCTTAGATACACCCCTAGAAATATCCTTATAAATATCACTAGGGATCTATTATGTTTTCTCATCCCAGTTCCCAAAGGTTGACTAAACCTTGTCTTTGATACCAACTATAACAACCCAATATTTTTCATCAATATAAATTACATAACTTTTTCGGAATACTTAATACATTACACAAAACACTCCCAAAGTCTCTATTACTTTTGTAACTTTGGAATCATCGAACACATTATTATAATTTGGTAAAAGATCTCACACATCACCCATAAATATCTTTCCATTTATACTACTAACTAAAATCATTCTTTATATACTATAGAAAAGAAAACATAAGAAAAAGGGTTATCTTAGATGTTCAATAAGTGTAAACAAGAGATATATATAAACATAAACATTATCATAAGGTTATAACAACATTACCATGAAAATAAATGATCACAACCTTCTTATCCATGATCATAAATTGGAATCATAACATAAATATGGAAAGTTCGTAAGACATGAATCATACGAAAAAAAGAAAATAATACATGAAATCATAACTTTACAACAAGACGTGAAATTTGTGGTTGAAACATAAACATATAAAATTATTCTGATATTAGTCACTTCTATGTCTATATTACTAGTATGGGTTCACTCACCATACCATCTTGGTAGTCATGGTTACCTCCCATAACCATATTCATAGTAATGGTCCACTCCCATAACCATTTTTGTTGTCATGGTTCACTCCCAAAACCATATTGGTAGTCATGGTTCACTTTATCAACCATCTTGGTGGACAAAATACTTTATATATATCACATGAGATATAAATATTTACCCAATTTGTTAGAGGGAGATATAGGTCCCACCCATCTCATAATGACATAATTAATATATGTTCCCCTAGAACATAAATAACATATCATATCTTAACCCACAGATAAGAAATGGGGTTTATAAATACCATTCCCTCGTAAACATAAACCATTCATAGAAAGAATAAAAATGGTAACATTGAGCCATATACCTAGTAAAATATATAATATAATGTTATCTTAGATGGAAAATAATTTTTATATAACTCTTTATAAAAATATTGGGGTAATATAATTTCTCCTTTGAAACCATTTTCATTACTTGAAATTTTGCACAATTGTAAAGAAAAAATTTTATTTGAAAATAACCGTGTGATATTATAAGGGAATACTCAATGAAACAATGCATTATGGAAGAGTAAAAATATGTTCATATCATTTATCATAAAAACATTCTTCTCATACTTTTTCTGTAAAATTTAAAAAGTACCTTGTTAGGAAAATGACAAAATATTCCATTGAGACTATTTAATAAAAAAGTCATACATGGGTAAAATTGAATTTAAATATTTTTTTGAAGAATAGTAAAAATATTCAGGAATACAATTATAAGAAACATGGACAAAAATGATAAATTGACCCTAATTAAATACTTACTTTTAAACAATCTCAAAAGTAATGAGATTTTGAAATTAACCTTTAAAACATTATAATCAGTAGAATCATTAGACCCATAAAGAAGAATTATTATATGGATATTAAAATAACATAAAATTATTTTTAAGACTCATAAAATACATTTTTGGTCAGTATATACACTATATAGAATAAACAAGTAGTTTATGAGGCATGTGTCTCACAGAAGTAAAGGTGAAGCAAAAATCAATTTCCATAAGTCTGATTCCCAATGTACATATCTTAAACTCTTATATATTGGTTATAAACAAATTTTTAACATATAAATAACGATAATAATATTTAAGATATCATATATTATGCATTTATGACTTTATATTACCCATTTATTTACAATTCAAACTAAATTCTATGTTTTGGGTAATAACATCTTTGTTTATCGTGGATGTTTTGATAAGTTATTCTTGATCTTATTACATAGGTAATGATCTAATTATTTAAATAATGTAGATAATGATTTATATATCATATAATTTAAGTATATAAATATATATAAGATAGATAAATGAAATTGAATACACCTTTCATGGAGATTGTAAGTCTTACATACGCATGAACGATGTTCCAACTTTTTTATCATACTGAATGGAAGAAGATAATTGAAATATATGTATATATATATTATTAAATTAGAATAATTATTTTATATGTTTAATATTTATTCATTATATACAATTTTTATAATTACTATTTAAATGGTTAATGTTGAATATGAATCTCATTGTGTCGTGGAGACCATAGGTTGTACGTACGCATGAGCGACGATATCATTCCCTTAATTATGAAACAGTAAGGAAATGGAGGGTATATATTCTTCTATAGAATTTATATAATTTTATAATAATAATAAAGAATTATTATTTCTATCATTACACTCATACAAGTAAATTGGTAAGGAAAAACATATAACACCACAACGTAGAGACGGAAATCCATACATACACATGTGTGGTACTTTCATTTTTCATAGGATGAATAAAAGGTGAGATATAGATCGTCCAAAATCATAAAAAACCTAATTATATATATATTTATATAATTATTACTCTATAATTCAATCAAAATATGACGAGTAAGTATAAGAAGAAATAATTTTTAAAGATCCGGCATTGATATTACCTCTTCTTTGATGATCTCCCTCTAGATCTCCAATTTGGGACACTATAATTGCTCTTTTGAGAATTCCAAAACCTCTATAATGTAACATTGTAACATTATAATATAAATGGTCAGGTTATGGTTGATATTGAAGGATAAATGTTGTTTTAGTATGTGATAGGGGAGGTTCCATTTTACAATTGAGGCAAGGTTTACTTTTGGAAATCCTCAAAATATTAATATATAATAAGGATTTTTTGTAACCAGAAAACATAAAAATAAGATATATATATATATATATATATATATGGGATGTGAAATTCTAGACCATATCCTATCCCATTTGTGAATTTTTATTATTTTTTTATTTTTATGTAATTTAATAATATATTAATTCAATAAAATATCATTATTTTTAAATATTATACTATTAATTTAATTAGTCTTAAATACCTCAAGAAAAAGTGGGATGATAATAAAATGGTTTCAAACATATCTAATATATATAATAGATCTATAAAATTATTTATACAATTTAATTCATAAAAAATATATCAATAATAACATTACTTAAATCAATAATTTTATTGTTTTGTTAATTAAATAAATGTTGTTTTAACATTCAAGAAACATATAAGGTAATTATATAATTTATTAAAATTAAAAATTAAATTGTATAATTAATTTAATTTTATTATGATAAAATATAGACATTTATATTTTTTCATTTCCTTTTTATTGTCCCTATGTGGACACATAAAAGATATTAAATACAAGAGAGTGATATTTTGAAACTATCCAAGACTTTAAATAATATATAATTTGCTTTCGTGTAATAGTGTCCATTAAAAACCATAAATTTTATATGAAGGTGATAACTGTAGAACCATATTCATACAATATTGTTTGGACAAGTATTGCTTTTATTTTCAACCTAATCATTTTTATTTACCCTTAATTAATTTATTGTAATTTTAAATGTTGTAACAATATTTTAAATATTAAGAGGTTATAAATTATTCCTTATATGGGATCTATTTTCTATAAGTGGACACTTAATTAAATTTTTGTCCTTATTTTAGTCCATTTTAATTTATTACATTTTTTATTTGTTTTAATTAATTTAATAAAATATTATTTTTTAAAAATATCCTCAGTGTCAATTTTGTCATTATTTACAACTTTGTATTTAAATAAAATACAAAAAACAATATAATTTAGAAAAAAATCATTTTAAACACTATAATAATGTCATAAGGACCTATAAAATTAATTATTCACATTAATTAATTAAAATTATATTTGTTGTAATAATTTTTATATCATTTTTTTGTCCTTTTATTAATTAAACAATTACTGAATCATCATTGTGTCCCCATTTATGTTAATTATTTTTCACAAAAATTTGTAAATAAATTATCATAAAGTAGATGAAATTTTTATATTTCCAATGACTATTTATAGTCAAATTTATCTTCTGTATAACACTATATTAAAAATTTTATTGTTATTACAAATATGAGTATGAAATTTTTAACATATCTATAAATAAAATATAAAATTATTTCATGCTCTTACCCAAGTGGATTAAAATGGTATTTATTTCAGAAGAAGCTTAATTTTAGTTGAATCAAATTTATACAATTAAATTAGTACATGTTTTAGAGTACTTTTATAATATTATAATATTATTTTTACCTTTAATAATCCAATTTACCCTTACCATGGTAAATATAAATTTAATAAAGTTACTATTATTATTATTATTAGATATATTAATTTGATTCCATTAGCTTCTAAATATCATATATATTACAACAATGTATGTCTGATTTTTGAAATTTAATTCACATAATTGGAAAAATTATGTTTATCGTTAATCACCCAGACACGGCGAGAAGGCGGATAAAAATAACATTCAAAAGATTAATAAGTTTTATATATAATTTCAATATAAAAATGTTTCCAATTTTCTAAATTGAATTAATATTTGTATAATAGATATATTTTAACAAAAATAATAATTTAATTTATAATAATTCATTAAATGAAAAATTTGGTTTTAACTATAATACAGTATTTTTCACTATTCAACAAGAAATGAAATTTCTTAGAAAAATACTACAAATTCACCCTAAGATAATTTTTAAATTAAAAAAATTTATCAAATTAAATTTCATAGAGTGTTTAAAATTAATTTTATCATTATTTACCGAAGGACATAAAATGGAGTTCCTTTAAGAAAATTTTATTTTTAATCATATAAAAATATTAACAAAAATCATAAATTCCATTTTAAATTTTTTTATTTATGTGATGAAATTTAAAAATTATTTATTCAAATTAATATTACTATGTTAATTTACAAGTTATAACTATCTCATTTAAATAATTATAATAACAATGTGTTGTTTCACAGAAACACATTATTATGTGTAATGCAAGCCAAGTTGGTGTTGAATAAAGTGAAAGCATAAATTGGTGTTATGTATAAATTAATACAAACATATTGCTTTTATATAATAGAAAAAATCAATATTCTATGTATCATGAAGTGATAAATATCAAAAATGGAAAATTAATTCAAAAAAAAAATAATTCCCAAAATCTGGGTGTGTTCTATTAGTATCACTATTTATCGGATTGATGTGTGGTTAATTCCTACATGTCAAATATGAAAAAGTTTTATTTTACTAAAGTATAAACATAATATGATGTTTTTTTCATTTTTTTAGTTTGACATGTGTGTTTTTTACTAAAATTTGAATTTTAAACTTATAAGAGACACTTTGAGTCATATCAAACAAACTGTGTACTAGATTGAGGTGAGGATGATTTCTAAATGACAAAAAATAAGTATATACAATTTTAGTATAGTATCAAAACCATCAGAATTCAATATCTTAGTTTTGAACATGTGATATGTGTTTTTAACTAAAAGGTGAATTTTAAATATAAAACAATCACTTTATGTCATACCAGACACACCATGTATCGTAACTAGGATTGATTGATTCCTATATGTCACAAATGACTTATTTATTTGTTTTAAAAATGTATCATATAAATATTATAAGTAAAATAACAAGTAAAAGTAGATAAAACAATGAAAAAATCAACTAAATAAGTATTGGGCACTCACCTCTACATGATGTCCATATGCATTCTGAAACCATGTATGTTTCCCATTTATTTAATAAAAATTATTTCTTCTTGTGAATATGAGGACATTAAATAGTCATGGTAGTATTATGAAAGAATAATTAAATAATATAATAATAAATATTTTAATTTAAATTGTAATTTTCTTCAAAAATACCTATTTTGGGATGCTAGTTTTTTGGTGGTATATGATATATTTCATAAATTTGAAAACATAATAACCAAAATATTTTACATTGGTTTGTTTTGGAAACTACAGAAACACTGATAAAGATAAGTAATTTGTTTGGATTTATGTTTTCAAAGTTAAATGTTATTATATATACCATAATACTTATCCACTTGTAGAAGTCTATAGGCTCCTTTTTCTCATGGGTTATCCTCTTGCGATGATTTTGGTTACATTTAATCACCACCCTATCATAACATAATTTTCATTAAAACATAATATAAAATATATTACTTGAATTTTAGTTGTAAAAAATTGCATGTAGTGTTTTACAAATTGATAAAATTCTACACATGTAATCAGTTTTTTGGGTACCGATGCATTTAATCCTGATAATAAATCATTTTAGTATCCAAATATAATGCAATTTGTATCCAATTCTACCTAAAAATAATAATAGATAATTAAAAAAATAAAATTTATTTTATATGATTAAATCAAATATTTTGACCCATGTATCATGGGTATTAATAAAATTATTAAGTCTATATGTTTTCTTTCAAACATTGTGGTCTATTTTACCACTATTAAATAAATTATATTTTTTTAAATTATATTTATTATGTGGAATTTTTGTGCAGACAAATGTGTCTAAATTTCTATTCATATGTTTTTCCCTTCAAATAGTATTGACATATATGCCTGAAAAAAATTATTAATACTATTCATTCATAATTAATATAGAATATCATCTATTGGATAAAAAATCAGGAAAACACACCCCATGTTACATTTAAAACATGACTCCAAGACATTCATATGTGAGGATTTCATTTATATTCTCAAGACCAATATAGTTTATATCAGACACATCATACATATGTTCTTAAAAATAAATTGTGTTCGTAATACCACTATATAGAATGTTATTGGCATGAACCATTAATAGTAGTAAATGTGACCATTGAATGGGTGGGGTAAAGGTAATTGGTGCAGATATTTTTAAATGGTTGGCTGATAAAATAGATCATTTTTATTCAACCTTCTATTTCATCCCCTTCCTATTGTCCATCTATAATAACTTTCATTGGTTCTTAAATATTATCAATAATTTTAAAAAAAATCATGAAAAATAAATTTTAAATGATACCTCCTTGTCAAAATGTTTTTTATAAGATCGAACAACCATTCTATTAATGTTCGGATAACATGCATGACTATATGAAAACATGCATAATCAAGTGGAATAAGTAGCTCAGTGCTTATCTCAAGAGCTACAAGAATCTCCACTCTCACAAGATCTTTCATAATTTGTTTCTTGTGTAGAATATCTCTATGGATATTGTACATGTTACCCCTATAATCAATGCGATGGGTGGGGTTGATGGATATATATCACAATAATTTCTACCCTATAGAATATCATTTCTAAAAAAGATACTAGTTCCAAGCTAATTTTCATTTCACATAAAAAATTATGAAAATACAGATTATCTCTTCAAATATTTATCTTTAAGGGTAATAGATCACCTCAATGATGGTGCGTGTTGGGGGATCTTCACGTAGTGGTTATTAATGTTTTTTTCTTATCTTTGATTCATTCACATAAAATTTTCTAAAAACTCTTACCTCCAATTTAGTTATTATTCTAGAGTAGCTAATCTAGAATTACATTCTTCTATTTTCTTATCTTTATCCCCTTTACATTTCTTTTCAGAAAAATATTTTCATCCTGGCTCTGAAAAACCCACACCTTTGATGTTATTATACATTTCTATTGACTTTAATTCCACTAATATTCATTGAGTATACATGGTGATGATTATTTTTCCTAAGTGAGATAAAATATATAGTAAAATAATAATCATTATTATTTAATACTAATTTAAAGAAAAAAAATATTTTATTATATCGTAATTACACATTATTCCCAAAAAATTTGTGTGATTAATCTATTAGTATTCCTTATTTATTTACATATTCCTCCTTTCATAGCACATGTTGTGTAATATAGGTGGGTTTGTATTACATTTCATCAATATATATATAAATAAGGGAACATTATACTATTGTTTTTTCATGTCGCATAATGGTATTATGGTAGATTTAAAATACATACCATTTTGTCATGTGAAGCATACCCCATCCTAGATTTAGGGTTGGGGTATATTGGGTTTTCTTCTAATTTATTATTTTTATTAATTAGTTGTTATTTTATAAATTAATAATCCACAATCAAAGTAATTAATTAACATATTTTCAAGAAATGTATTCCTAGTCACAATTACCTAAAAAGACGTCTCCCCATGATAACCAATATATTTATCCCATAATTTTTCATTTATCATGTGTGCATAAATATCTGCTGGGTGTAGATTTATATTCCATTTAGTATATATAAGATGATACTTTGAAAGAATTATGTAAAACCATATATAATCCTTTCCAAATATCATAAACTCAAATTTCATTCAAGAGTGTTCTACTATAAATTCACTAAAGAATGGATAATGATGATTGTGCCAACATTTCATTATTTTTTTAGTAAAATAAAGAATGTGAATAATAATGTTACCATTATATTTCCCCAAATTAATTCTATAATAACGATCATAATATTGTGCCAAAAATATAAGTCAATCGACATGCGCATAAAAGTGGGGATCCAAATGTATCTAATAAACATGGCCTTATTTAGGATAACATGATGGGCATGTGAATTCAATCCAAACTCAAATTTGATGCCTTTATTTCACGCCTTTGTAATTTATCTAATACAATCATTATATGACACTGCTATTTTTTCTAGGACATGGGATATTCACCCTCTACCATTAACATTGATTAAAAATCATTAATATATATTATTAATTAATATTGGTAGCATCGACATATGAAGAAGTTTATTATTCCTCTTCATTGGGAGTAGAAACATGTTAAAAAACTTGTTGTTCTTTTTTATTTGGAGTATCGACAAGTGTCGAAGTCATTATCTGTAGAGGTGGGTCAAAATTTAGTTTATATTATTTTAGTTTATCAATGAATATACAATAATATTTTTTAATGAATTGTATATTAAAAAAATATAACCTGATTATTGAACACTCTTTTTAAAGGATTAATGCATTGGAACCCTCTATTGTATATGAAAACTACTTCATTATGTTATCTTCTTACATACAATACCCCTACATCATTTGGAAAACTAAATAATGATTTTGATTTCCCAATGAACTGTTCATCCTCGTTTTAATTGATATCTGATCCTTTAGTGGTTTTTTTCGATAAGAGAACAAGTGACTACTTTCAGTTTATGTGATCTGTAACTTAAAATACATTTATTGAATGTTACTATCTTATAAAGGGATCTTTTTTTACCCTCCCTTATATAAATACGCATTCAAAAATCCCAATTCATTTATTTTAACATCTCTCTCTTAACCAACCCAGTGGCATTGAAAAATCAGCACATGTAATGCTGTATAATCCAACTTGTGCATTTTCAAGATGATTCCAAAGTATGGAACATTTTAATAAATTGTATTTTTTTCATTGATTAATATATTAAAATCTTTATATCCACAAGTTTAACTCCACTAATTTTCATGGTACTATATTCCTCATGTTCATTTTTATAGAGCATATTACCATTAATTACATAACCATTATAAGATAATATTTGTACACTTGCTCCTATGGCTAGCCATCAAAGTCAATATAAAATTGAATCTGGATTTTTAGTTGACTCTTCCAAAATATGGTGTTGAAACCATACTATAAAATATTTATTATATGTATCTAGTTGGAGGCATAATATTCTTGTTTCTCTCTTCATTGGTGTAAACTTATCCCATATTCCCTTGTCAATCACATCCAACTAATGTTAAATTCCATCCTTTGTTTTTTTTCAGTTTCATTTAATAAAATTGAAATGACACTATCACATAAATATTTTTTAAACATGAATAACATCAAGAAAATTACTATCTTAAAAAAATTCTTATTTGGTAATAAAAATAAACTAATCTCTTTTTCCAACCATTTTTTGAAAGGTTTCATGAAAGTGGATTACCAAATGTATTGTCTACTTTCTCAAATAGTTGATCAAATAAAAGGGGATATGGTTTTTTATGTTCTACTAAACTCATGTTGAATAATGTGTTCAAATATTGTTACTTATGTCTCCAGGGTATAAATCTATGATGTCATAGAAAAGTATTATTTACTGATTGTTTTAACCTAATTAAAAATGCACCATGTTCAAAAATGGAACACCCTTGAGTTCCATTAATACTATATCCTGAAAATTTCCCTTAATCAAGAAATTCATCTTCTATCCCATACAACATGACTCTCAAGATGAAATCTTCATTTATGTAGGAATCATACAACACAACACATAAATTTGGAAATAATTTCAAATATTCAATCAATGGGGCCAAATAAACCTCAATATCATTACTTAGTTTTTTTTGTCCTTATATATGTAGGGATAACATAAATTATTTTTCTTTCATGCATACCCACAATGTAATGTTATAATTTACCAATATAATCAGTCATTTATTGTTAGTGATAATTTAAAGTCAACATATTCGATATAAACTTGGACATATATTGTTATGTTTTTATAAATATTGGGAGATGAAAATAATTCACACAACGTATTTTTTCTGATACACTTGACTCAAAATATGACATGTGATTATTTATTTGTTTTACCACAGAAAAAAGGTATATTATTTCAATAATCCTACAGAACACAAAGTGTTTGGGGAATTACATGGTGTATTATTAGTGAAGGACTATATAAGTTAAGGATTTAGTGGAAGTAATATTAAACATAGAGATATTTAAGATGAATAAACAATAAGTTTTAATGAGACATTGTTTGATTCAGTTAATCAAATATTTTTGGAAGAATATCCTATTCATGTTACACAAGAACCTATGAGGTTTTGTATGATTCAAAAAGATCTTGAAAGATATAGATTTCCCATGTAAAATAATGATGGGGTAACATTCATATAAGATAATCCTACTACATACAAGGAGTAAATTGAGATTTATAATTATGTGAAATGTTTAAAATCAATGGAATGTGAAATAGATACCATATACAATAATCAAGTTTAAAACATGGTGGATGCACCTGCAAGGGTATGACCCCTAGGGTAAAAGTGGGGGGTTTTATAAGAAAAATAACATTTATGAATAGTTTCTACCTATAAATCACTCATAGTGATAAAACATTGTAAGAAAATTCATTTAATTGTCCATAAAGAAACATTTAATCCTATTAAGATGATAAATCCTATTTAGATATTACTTTCCATAATATCTTTCTTTGATTATGAGATATATAAAATGGATTTGAAAACTAATTTCCTTAATTGTAATCTAGTCAAAGAAGTGTATATAATGAATCCTAAAGTTTTTGATGTTCCAAATGTGTCTTCTAATTTATTGAAGTTACAACGGTCCAATTATAGACTAAATAATGGTTCTCAGATTTGGAATATATAGTGTGATGAGACAATCAAAGAGTCGGGTTTCATCAACAACATTGATGAATCATGTTTATATAATATGATTAGTGGGATTTTAGTGGTGTTGTTGATATTTTACGTAGATGACATATTTCTTATCATAAATGATATCCCAAATCATTATTTTAAAAAGATCTAACTCTATAAATTCTTCTTGATAGAAGACACATGTGAATCTACTTATATATTTCATATGAAGATCTATATTGGTAGATCTAATAGGTTTCTTAGACTTATTCATGACACTTATATTGGTAAATTGATAAATATTTTTTGTCTAGAGAACTAAAAAAGGGGTCTTTTCTGGTGTTACATTCCATAAGTATTAGGAATATTTGGGATCCTTCTAAAGAGCTATAAAGGACAGATATAATCCCATATGTTCCCTTCATATGGTTTTTCATGTATTCAATGTTGTGTTATCCACCAGATGTCACTTATGCTCTATGAATAACTATTAAATACCAATATAATATCACTGAGAGTCACTATATTTCTATGAATAAAATTATTAAGTACTTGATAAGGACCAAGGATATTTCCTTGATCTTTATAGTGGTGGATGAGATCTGTATAAATGGTTAAATAGTTTCTATTTCCAAATCTAAACGGTATGATATGAAATATCAAATTATTTTCTATTTTTCCAGGAAAGTAGAGCTATCAGTTAGAAGAGTACTAAATATGATACCATATCCCACTTGATAATAGAGGCATAGGACATTACTACATCAAATACTATGAAGGAATATGTTTTGGATTAATAATTTTACCACTAAACTACGAGTGGTTCCCAGCTCTTAGGGAGTAATCAGGATTTCTTGTGATAAAAATGATGAAATTTATCAGGATAAAGAACCATGTTCTTACGAAAGTACCCAACACACCATTCTTAAATAACATATTATATGAGATACTATTTAGGGGGATTTGTAAAGATTAGTTTGGTGGATATATATGATAATGTAGTGGTTGCATTAATGAATCCATTATGACAACAATGACAAGAAGGTCACGTTATGTATCTTGGTATATAATAAATATAATATTGATATAATGTATGTAAATTGATCATGTTTTTATAATAATGGTTTCCATAATTTATCATTAATTCATGTGTTATGTAATTTATTTTATATAAATAGTAGAATGATAACAACCCCTAAAAGTATGGAATTGAGTTATCCCTAATCAATGATCATCACAAATTTTTTTTGTATTGTGATGATATTTTATGATTTGAATGAATAGAATCATATCCTTGTAATAAGGGTTGTATGTGAGGTATGAAGAATAGATTCATATGGTTTTAAGTAGAGAATTATTACTTGGATTGACCTGGAAAATTATATCTCATGGAATTTCATATAATAATTGATATATATTGGGGAGTGTGTTTATTATCAATCCTTATTACTTAAAATTGGATAGATACCTAGTAAGTAAACCATAATAATTTGATACCTGAAGGTTTTAGGTTCTACATAAGTGTTGATGAAGGCATGGAAAACTCAGAATTTTTTTCATAATGAACAAATAATCTATAATGTACATAATGAAAAATCATCATGAAAAACTTATTTAATATAAATATTAATTGAAAAAACCCAACCCATTAAGGGAGGATCTTTTCAAATATAATTTTTAATTAATTTATTTAGTAAAATAATTAACTTTTTTGAATTTATTATTCAATATTGATGAACCAGAAGACAACTCAGGTCATACCATAGTTGTGTCTGAGAAATCAAGCATAGATTCTATTTAATGTTAACCCCAACATGCTCCTTGGACCTTTGATCGTATCCATAGAATTGTTTGGGTGCTGTCATGAATGAATCTATCATATAAGAAAATCGATGTTGGTCGTAAACAAATCCTTAAATCTTATTGGAGAGGATAATTTTTTTGTATTCATCAAAAAAATTTATGGAAGATATCTCTAGGGATTGAGATAATCTTCTCTATAACTTATTGTGCACAGTGAGAGAATGTGTCTCTTTCATTTGGAAAATTTCATAACCAGGATTAAATAATGACATTGTTACAAAATAATAATTGAACAAAGGCCCTTATTATTTTATGAATACCACATGATCCCCATGTCCAAATAATAATAAACTAATTATTATTTACTTGAGATAAATTAAGATCACGGATAAAATAAATGTTATTTCTCTTGAATTAATAATTTAATATTTATTGAAATAATATTTAATTTGACATTTTCACCAAACTAGTAAACTTGGTCTACCAATTCTCCTCAATATTTATCAGTCCTTGAATAAGTCATATTTATTGAATAAGATAAACCTCATAGAATTATTCACAAATAAATATATATAAATATTATATTCTCCAAAATAATGAGAAAAGATTTATTAAATATTCACATAAATAAATAAATAAAATATTTTGTTAACATTTAAATAAACTATAATAAATAAATATTATATATTCATTTAATTGAATAATTACCAAGTGAATAAATATTTAATAAATATTAAAATAGCATATATATTCCTTAAAATAACTTTTCATTGAATATTTGGGATCAAACCAAAATAAACAATTACTAAACCACATATGAAAATAATATTAATCCCAGATGTTAAATTCATATGGAATTTAACTAAGATTTTCAATACACATATTGTCTAACCTTTTAGGTTTATTTCTTTAGTGGTATTTGGATAAAATGCATTAATTCAAATTTTATATTATAGAAACATTCCAACTCTTTTATAAACATTTTATTTAATTTCTCAATGATATGTAACCTCCTAAAAATGTACACCATGTAATATTATAAATTTTTCATGATATATCTAATGAATAAAGTTATATATTGGTGGAATAAACCTTTAGGCTTTCTATCTATTTCTTTGAAATTATATAATTGAAATTTCCATCATAACCACCATGGAAAAGGACATTTTCAAATTACAATAAATGGTACTGAGTTATATACTTCTATTAAAGAATATGTTGGATAATTTATTTCTTGAATAATTCATTAATACTACATAACTCTTGATGCACCCAATGTATCCTACATCACTATGAGAATATATAACACTTGATTTCATTAATACGTAAAATTAATAAACTCCTGGAATGTATTAGTAATGATATAAATCATAAGCATCACTAACCATGTCAACATATAGGAATATAAAATAACACATATAAGTTTGGATTTCCTATTAGAGGGCCATGTTATCATAACCTCCTTCGATAAATATTATCAGGGGGTAGACCATTTGAAATTGTCTCAAATTCCTTTAAGTTTCCAACCTATATAGATTGTATTATTGTGTATCCCATAAAATTATATCATGAAACTATAGAACTTGATTTTAAGAATATTATTGGGGAACTTATAGGTTCTTATAATATTTAGTAACTTCTATGACCTTTCAATCTGAAAAGTATACTTAAGACATTATCACATACTATATCACATTGAAAAACAATAATAATGAAATAATAACTTTCATTAATATTCAAATACATGAATACAAATAATCGTAAGGCACATAAAACTTGATTATAGGGAAACAACGTCAAAAAACTAGAACATTAACTAGATCCATCAACTAACAAATTTTAGTTCACTATCTCTCACAAGATGTTCACGATTCTACTATGATAATATTTTAGTCAAGGGGTCCACCATATTTTCTTCCATGGAAACACTACTCACAATGACATGACCCCTTCAAGAAAAATAACTCAATATGTGATGTTAGGATAGTATGTTCTTCATCAGTTGATGTGACCTAGGTTTTTTTTTGCGATATGCACCACTGAAGTATTATAACAGTACAACATGATAGGATCTCTACTTATTGACCACCCATAAATCTTCTATATAAATTTAGGAATCTAAAAAAAATATTTGGCTACATTATAAGCCATTATATACTCATATTCGACTATAGAATTGGTGACAACTAGGTTCTTTGAACTCTTTTAACTCGTAACCCCTTTATTAATTTTCAAGAAATATCATGACTATGACTTTAAATGATTATAATCTATTTATAAAATATAATTAGGATGTCCTCTTGTTTCAAGTTCATAATTTCCCCTATATTCCAAGAACATATCATTAGTATGCCTTAGACACTTAAAAATAACCATAAAACTATACCTATGTTATTTTCCTAGATTATCTTTATATCCAACAACCATGATTAAATAATAGGAAACCTAAATCCCTGTATATAAAATGGGAAACAAGATAGTTCACATCATTGATGCATATGGTATTCTACTCAATATCTCCCTCTCTCAATTGTTGTATTTGAGGACACATTTTCTTAGTAATATTTATAACATGTGACTATGGAACCAATATCATATTTTACATTAACATAATTTAATAAACCTTTTGGATCTATCATGAAAGATCATGATTCTTAGGATATATGATTATATACCAAAACCATTCATATAATGGAAATTTTTTAACATGTCTTTAAGTGATTGTATGATTGCTATGTCATTTTCAATAAGTAATATGTCATCAACATATAACACTAGAAATTTGAGCATACATCCACTAAACCTCTTGTAAACACATGTCTCACATCCATTATTCATAAAAAATGTCTATAACAGCTTCATCGAACCAAATTTGTCCCAACATGGATCCATGATTTAAACTTGAACTGGATCTCTGTAACATACATATCTTATTGCAATTTCCTAGAGTCACAACCACTCTTGGTTTTGGTATATATAAATCTTGTTAAATGATTCTAATTAGAAAATCTAATTTGGAATACATATATCAAATATGATAGTCATGGAATGCTACTATGGAATTTAGAATTTTGATAGATTTAAATATAGAAAGTGGAGAATAGGTTTTTCCATAGTCAATGCCTTAAACTTATTTAAAACATTTAGCCTATATCCTTATATTATAGGTACTCAATTTTCCTCTTATGTGCAATTTTATCATGAATACTCATTTTCATACAATGGGAATTACATCAACTAGTGGATTGTTCAGAACCCTTACTTAGTTCAAATACATGGAATACATATCAGAATTAATTTATTCAAACCATTATACAACTTACAAGACTTCTACATCCAAGGTAAAATAAATATGATAATTATCATCAACCAATAATGAGTAAAAATATTTGTTGAGTATAAAATCATATATTTATAGTTCTCTAATCTATCTTGTTATCCTACACAGTACATTTATTTTAGGACCAATATATTTCATGGGGAGCTGTTGAATCTATTCCTCCACAAACTCTTCTATATCTTTCCACATCAACTTCATCAAAGTCATTCATTATCCTACTATCCTTATTGAGTATATTCTACCTCTCAAGAAAAATATTCTATCCTATGATAGTCTATCATCTAAAATTTATAATAAATAATTAACTTTCAATAAGTCAATGGGTTTGATATCTTTCCCCACACGTGACATCGAACATAGATGAAACTTTGATATATTTCGATAAAATATAATTTTTTAAGTGAAACAATTAAAATATTATCCATTTAAATACTAGTAATTAATATGAGTAATTATTTATATTTGTAATATATTATATTTTTAATATGAATGAAATTTACTTAGTTATCACAAAATGACCAATAAGATCGTTTATTATTTAGAAAAAATATATTCTATAAAACTGATATGAATTCCTATATCAAAAAACATATGGTTAATGAAAAATTATATTTTATATTAATAATTGGTTATCAAAAATTTAGTAGGAAAATAGAATGAAATTATAATAATTACAGTTAATATTTGAAAGATTTATTTTCCCATTAAAAAAATCATTTTATATTATGATTTTAATAAACTTTTAGATTTATAAATTTTGGAATTTCAAATAAATAAAATTTAACTCCATTTTTTAATTACTTATTTCAATATTAACATATTATTAATTTCAAAAAAAATCTAAAAGGCTGGTTTTAAGTTGAAAAATATTGTTTTCACAAAACATGCAATATTTATTACATTATCATTATATAAAAATATATATATAAGAATAAAATATCCTATTATTTTATCATATATGAATATATGGAATAAAATTATGAATTTTAAAATATTTCTGATTTTATAAATCTTATTTCCAAAATTTTCAGAACAAATTATAATGCTACTTTCATAAAAAAACTAATTTTAGTCTTTTTTATGAATAAATTATTTTCAATGGAGATTTAGTTTTGACCAAACATGGATGATTCATGTATATTATTTTTTATAATAAATAAATTTATTTCATTAAAATAAATATCCATAAAAAATTATCTTATATATAAATTTAATGTTTAATAAAAATATTTCTATAAAAATTATTTTTACGTGATTAAGTGTGTTTATTTTCAAATTCACTTTTCAAATCTTTTGAAATTTTATTTGACAAAATTATTTTTAGTTTTTTAATTATAATTATCAAATTAGAAAAAAAAATTAATCTTAATATTTTTCATTAAAATTAAATACTATAGATAGGAATTAATTAAAAAGGAATAATTAAATTAGTGTAAAAGATAAAAAGTTAAAAAAATTTCTAAAACACTATTTCTTTCTCAAAAAGTAGTGTTTAAGGAGAGTTTCAAATCACAATCATTTTTCTCTTCAATCATTTCAATTTTTTTTCTTTGAACCTTGAATAGTAACCATACATTATTGAAAATGTATGGGTTACTCCCAAAAAAACCTACCATTCACATATAAATGGGTAACATGTTTATCACTTAATGACTCACCATTAATTATAATTTATTATTTAAAATATTCTGATTTTGTTTCACCTGATTTTTACAACTATGAGTGGATCCCGCCTCCTCCCCTTTTATTTCATTTTTTTATTTTACAAAGTCTCATGTGTTTTAAAAGTTTACTTGATTGTTTTCAAGGATAACTATTCTTTTAATTTTTGATCCATTGAGGGAGTTTTATAACAATAGTAGGCCTTTTACTTTTGGTTATTTTACACTTATTTTTTAATGATTTTCAAATGGGTTATCAGGTACTCACTGATTGACAAACCATGTGACCTGGGGGAGCTCATTGGGCTACCATCGTGTGATCACTGGTTGTCTGAGTCACCTTCATGAGAGAATAATTACTTGTCAAAGTGACTTCATTATATCCTCTTCAAGATATGTGATGCACATGGTTCATTCTCATGACCTTATGATGGACATTTGATTATGTGTCTCTTGGAGGCTTGTGTAATCCATAGATATCAGCCACCTTCCTCTTATTTTTCCTTTGTGGGGAACATAATACCAATATTTAGGTTTTTCATTCTTTATGATTTTTTTGTTCTCATTTTGAAGACGTTAATAAATTCCCCTTTAGTAGAGACATCCACGAGGATAAGGGATCAATTCTGAGGAATGTCAATACATGCATAATTCTTTGGTGTCATTGAGAACTAGTATCTTATGAGACATTTGGTCTTTGAGGTGGAACTTGGTATCCTTCAGAATTACCTATAAATAGGTTAGTGTGGATCTGCCTCATTCACTAACTACTTGATCTTCAAAACTCCCTTTATCTTGAATCCTTCATGTGTAATTCTTGATAGACTATTCTAAAAAACCTTATCATGAGGCCCCACTGTGACCCCCTTTCGTGAGAACTGTTCTGCATGATAAATGTTGCTCAAGAGCCCATTATGACCACCAAATAACTATTCTTAGGTAATTTCATGAACTTTAGTTATGTTAATGTGATTATATTGAGGGTTATTCATTGTTTAATAGCACAATCTCTAAGTCCATATGTAAGAATTTTTTATCTCATGCAGGAAAAATAACTATCATGATGTAGTTTATGGTCTTTTAGGTCAGACCTCAATCATTATAGATTAGGTTCATTTAGTTCAGACCTGTTATTTTTTTAGTTTATGTTCTTTTAGCTCGGACCTTTTATCATTGTAGTTTAGGGACTTTTGTCTCATACCATTTATTTATAAAATTTATAGTCTTTTAACATGAACCATCCACTACTTCAGCTTAGGGACTTTTAGCTCATACCTTCTATGAAATTAGTTTAAGGACTTTTAGCTTGGACCTTCCATTATTGTATTTTATGACCTTTTATCTCAATCCTTTTATCCATTGATTTTATGATCTTTCAACTCAAACCTTATATCACTTTAGATTATGGTGTTTTACCTCATACGTTCCATTTCTTTAGTTCAGGGTATTTTATCTTGGAACTTCTATCAATTTAGTTTTGGTTCTTTTATCCCGGAACATCAATTGCTTTAGTTTAGGGTCTTTTAGCTCATATCTTTTATCCCTATAGTTTGGGGTCTTTTAAATAAAACCTTCTATCAATATATTTCATGGTATTTTAGATTTTACCTGGTATCACTTTATTTTAGAGTCTTTTATCTCAATCTTAATCAATGATTACGGAAAATAGTGTATACATGCCCTGAATGACCCAAAACACTATAAGGTTATTGGTTCTTCCATGGTGTTTCAAGGGATCATAAGGATTATAAATTTCTTTTTGTAAAGTGATGTATTTGGTTGATGACCATTGGGGTATATTTAAAATTCATATGCATACATTCATTATCAATCAAAGGGTCTCTTGAAGTTGGGAATCTTTTCCAAGGGCTTAAAAACATTTATGGAGGTAATATTGGTTGAGGGTAAAATAATATGTATTTTAGGTCTACTTGAATAGTTGGAATATGCATGGCATAATTCAAAACCCATAATTTTGTGTCTAGGAATATGTGATGTGGAAGATACAGTCAGGATGACCCATAACACTTTGAGGTGTTAGGTTCCACCACAATGTTGCTAGGGATCAGAAGGATTAAATCTCATTTCTTGGAAGGAGTAGATACATTTAATTATTGGGTCATGGAACTTATGAGTCGCTATCACTGTCAAGAAAAATATGATATACCCTCCCTAGAACCCTTGGGAGACTCATAGATACAAATGATGAGGTTGGGTATGGGAGGTTTAGTTATACCGAAAGGATTCTAGCACCCTAGGAAAATTTGACTCATATATTGTAAAGATTGAGATCTACTCCCTATTGTTTGGATTAACAAGGCATGGCCTATCAATGGTTCTAGAATGGAGTGTCACATTCTTTATTTAAGAAATGGTACAATAGATAGTGATTTAGAAGCGAGGATGTCAAATCCACTCAGATATTTTGGTATGGAGATTGTAAATCATAGTGAAAAGTTCTCATGTTAAGAAGATGATATGTGAAAATCTTATCAGGAATGAACCAAAACAATATGGGGTTCTAGGATCAATTGTACTGATGTTAGTTCTCACCAGGATCAAAAACAACTTTTGGCAGAGTGACGTATTTGGTTTGTGACCATATTTTCATATGCAGAATCCATTGGCATACATGAATAGTCAACCAAGGGGTCCTTGAAGCTGGGTATCCTTTCCAAGGTACTTGTAAGGTTATGTTGATCTAGGAAAATCAATTCTTGAAGTGTGACTTGTGGAAATTGTAATATCCAACAAGGGTTTGACAATCCTAAAATTTTTATCACCACTTAAAAAAAGATTCTCCTGGAAAGAATTTGTGAAAAATTTCTAATCTAACTTTTTCTTGAACTAGGGGGTCTAGCAAGCATAGCTTAAATTTTACTAGGGATAAAAAATATACCCTATGAGCTTTATTCCTTGATAATTTGTGCTTTGTTTTTTTCCTAAACACTAGAGACAATGATTTTAGCGAGCAAAGATTTGACTTTTTATCATGATTCCATTTTTGGGTTTTTTCACCTGATAGGTTCTATGTATCCTTAATTTTTTGTTTAAGGTCTTTTTATTTGGACCATCATAGGATATAGTTTATGGTCGTACAACTTTGACCATTGTGCATATAGTTTAAGGTTGTGATGTGCATGTACCTAATATGGACAATGACACATAAGAGACCAATTAGAATACCCATGGTCCATAGTTCCCCAATATCCTTCTAATAGGGAGATGTAAATTTTGTAAATCATAGATCGATGTCCCAGAATCAGGAGTAATGATATAGGAAAATCATATCAGGGGTATTTCAGATCATGCTGAGGTGTTGAGTTCTTTCATGACTATGTAAGGTCTCAAAATAATTGGAAACCCCTTTTGGATAGTTATATATTTGGTTGATGACCATAAGCACATAATAAGGAGCCATAAGCATACTTTAATTGTCAGAAAAAAGTTTCTTTAAACCAGATATCCTTTCTTGGTACCTTTGAATGTTGTAGTATCTTAGGCACTCAAATCGTGAAGAGTGGTTTATAGATCGATTTCTATTTAAAAAAAATTTCAATCACCTCATACTCTGTGTAGTTTTTCATCATGTGTTGAGGATGTTCTTGTTGTTCATTTTAATTTCATGTGACTAAGACATTTTCCAGACAGTTAATTTCATGTTGTAAGGTTGTGGGAACTAGTGTGAAAATTTTTAAAAGAAATATTATGTACATAATCGAACCGCATGTATATCAGGCTCATTCTGAGTAAAATATGATCTTGTGTGACTCGGATCTTATATAGTTGGGATGCATTTATTGTCAATTATGTTAGCTAGACTCAATATTGGAGATCTTTATGTCACTAATTATCTTGTGATTAAAGGAATCAAGTCACATGTAGTTCTTGAACGTGAAACACTCTACAAGTTTGGCCCATGCATTGAGGTGGGAATTTATTATGTTGATTATTATAGCTAGGCCAAGGAATAGTAATATAGACGTCACTATGTATCCTATGATTACAGGAATCAATCCCCACTTATTTCTTAAGGAACAATGTAGTTTAACGATATGATAAAAAGAAATGGGCTTCTGACATGAAAAGGGGAATTGTGGCTGGACCCAAGGATGGGAATCTGGGAATAATTATGTATCTCATGGTAATTAGAATCAATCTATATGTATTTATTTAAATAACATGCTATTTAATTCTATGTGGTGACGATAAAGATGAATCAACGTGAACAAATGGAAATTTTGTCAGTGGTATAGATATTGGATGTCTATGAATCACTATTTATCTCATGATAATGAGAATAAATCTTAATGTAGTTCTTGGATAATGAAATTCCAACACAATTCTTTCGTGTACATAGAGAGGGTTCATTTTTATATTTTTATGACTAAACTCAATATTGTAGATTTGGGAATCCCTATGTATCATCTGATGTCAGGAATAAATTCACACATAATTCATTAATGGAGATGTCGTAGGAGGCCGACTCTTGAAATAGTGGTCATCTTGGGTGAGGTCCACAAGAACCTATAGTTCTATGTCATGCAAGGGACATCAATAATGTACTTTAACATATTTTGAAATTGAATCATTGTATTCCATTTTTTGGTCTTATATATAGAGCCATCTTGATCATGTTTTAAGCTTTTGTGCCTTGTTTGTTTGGGGAATCCCTTTCTAAAATTTCTAATCACACATGGTCTATTCATAGTGTGCGAAAGGAGAACTGAAAAGGGTTCCTCTCAGTATGGAGAGTAAATTGTATTTTTCATCATATGGTGGCTGGATTGAGGAGTCCCTGTATATATTATTGAAAATGGGAATAAAGTCATATGTAGTTATAGAAGACCTATATAGTTTAAATCTGAGTAGAAAAGAAATTAATCGTTTAGTTTAACGTCTTGGAGTAAGGATGTGGATCACCTAAAATTAATAATGAAATGAGATTTTTGTATCCATATAGGTTTATTTCATGTGTAAAGGATGAGGATCACATGATGTGAAAGAAAATAAATGTTGTGGGTGGGCCCAAGATTAGAGATTCGGGCATTAAAATATATCCTATGATGACAGGAATCAATACACACTTAGTTCAGAAAACCCATGAAGTTTTGATTTCATGCAGTAAGAAAAACTTTCGTGTAGTATATCATCATCTGGTATGGAAGTGATTAAATATTTTAACAACATGTGATTGGGATGACATTTTGATAGTTTAACATCATGTTACCAGGAAGTAGGGGGCACAAACAATGATGGTGATTCCCATTTGATGATAGCTATGAAAATATTTTCTTGAGAAATATCTCCTTCGTGAGAGGTATGACACACTCCCCATCCATGGTGTCTAATGAGTATGCTCCGTTATGATATAACTTATGTATGATATAAGGCCCTTCCCATTTGGGATCCATCCTTAGAGGTTTAGTTTTTGGTATCATTGGGGTTCTGAGTGCCAACCCCAGTTCTCCATAGAGGAATGAACAGAGGAGAAAATTCTTATTAAAGGCTCATGTGATCCTCTTCTGATGAGACTCAAGGTTGAGCAATGTACACAACCTGTTCTCATCGAGTCTCTCTATATCATTCATCCACTATGGTTATTTCCCATCATCTAAGAGCTATCTGAAAATGGATATTCACAGTGAAGGTATATGGACCTCTATGGGTAGAACTACCTTGGTCCTATACACCAATGAGTATGGTACATATTGGGTAGTCGTAGAAGTGGTGGTACAGTAGGCCCAAAAATCATGTAGGATCTTTTCTGTCGATGAATTTTTATCCTTGTTCACCATCTCCTATATTATATTTGAAAGATCCATATTCAAGTCCCCTATCTATCTATTTTCTACTTCATGATAGCAATATGAGTTATTGGAGTTGATATTGTACTCCTAGTATAGTTTCTTCAACTCTGTAGAACAAAATTTTGTTCCCTTGTATGTCAATATTGTGTGAGGGACCCTAAAAATATTGATGATATGGGACTTTATGAAGTTGATAATGTTCCTTGTCCTGAATTCTATAAGGGGTATTTCTTCTTCCCATTTAGAGAATAATCTGGTAGTAGTAAGAATGTTCTTGAACTGTTTTCTGTTGTAGGGGGATATGGGACCAAAACATCCATTCTGCAAATAAAAAATAGATAAGAATATTTAGATATATGTAGAAATTTTGGGGGTTGAGGGATTAATTATTTAGGGATCTGGAATGAGTGAAACTTCTGGGTGAATTCCATGTAGTCTTGTATCTTGGTTTCCTAGTAATATCCCAACCTCATGCTTTTGTGGGAGAACCTAGTCCCATATTTATGGGTATCATAAGATCCTTCGTGGAATTTATCCATGATGGTGAAAATATATCCTTAAAATATGAATCTAAGAATTATTCCTTCAAATCCTCACTTTTAGAGGGATTTTTTCTCATTTTGACCATCTTTAAGGGTGATGTTTGCTACACAGTGCTGAATCTATTCCCTCTTAGCTCGGTTTGTACGCAGAGTCCCATTTTGGAGATAACAAATTATGGGATCCTTCCACCAAGAAGTGGTCATCGGTTCATCACACTCTAGGGTAGTGTTGATATGATTTATTTATTCGATAACACATATAATGATAAAATAGACCATTATTTGATGTTTGATATGGAATATTGTTTCCTCCTAGTTAGTTTTAGCTAATACGGTGGCTGAATTATCCAATGTGTCGGCACGATAATTCTATGATATAGGAACATGATGCAATGTGGTCATAAAAGAGAACTCTTCCATCATTCCACTGACATAGCCATTGATATGGTCAAATTATTCCTTTCTAATCAAATATTCTCCATTGATCTTCTTTATCACTAGTTTTCAATCCCCTTTGATATTTAGGTTGGCTATGTGAAGCTAGAGGGCTAGTTATATTCTAGTGATGAGGTCTTGGAATTCTTCCTCATTGATTGTGTAGCCTTCAGATAGTGAGAAAGTATATGGAAATACTACTTTTTCTGGGAAGATAAATACAATCCCTAGACTAACCTGATTGATGGTCAAGCTTTCCATAATTTTTGATGTAGGACTTCAGGGGGTTCCATCAAAATATATCTCCTCTGTCTGGGGAGTTTCATGGGAATATATTACCTCTTCATCAATAAGCTCAGTTTTCACTAGTGTATTTTTGGGGTTGGATGTAATATGAGGAAATAAAATAGGTCTTTCCCATTCACTAGCTTATGTGATAAAAAAATGAATGTCATATTGCTTCAAAATGATCTCCAATCAGGTTAAGATCATAGTATATATAGGGAGACAATGTATGTACTTGAGTGGATCAATACAAAAGACTAGATGGACTTTATGGTGTTGCACGTATTAACTGATCTTTCTCACTTAAAATATAAGTGCAATGAAGTTATTATCGACACCCGATTATTAGGTCTCAATTCATATCCTTGTATTGATTAGTTATTAAATACAACTTTGGATCCCCATATAATTTTTTGTGAAAATATATAACCCAATGAGTGTTCCATGAAATCCACACACACGATTATTAGCATCCCTTCCACTGGTGGAATCAGAATCAGTGGGTGCATTATGTACTTCTTGAGGAATTTAAAGGACTCCTAGAAGTTTTATTCCCATTTATAAGTGATTCACTTTGTCAATAACTTGGTTAAGGGGGTAGATTTTATGGGAAATTTGGATATGAATCAACAAATTTAGATGAGGTTCCCTTGGATCCCCCTCAGTTCATTGAGATTTTTGGGGGTGACACTTCTAAAATTGAAAAATTATTCTATGTGTCAACCCCTATGTCACGGTGGTGTACCATAAATCCATGGAACTTCCCAGATGTTACCTCAAAAGTGAATTTCATTGGATTCAACTTTAGACTATTTTGTTACAGTTTGTTAATTACTTCTTAAATATCATTGAATTGATCGCATTGGTATCAGGATTTGGAAATAAGTTAGTCGACATAAAATTCAAATATCCATCCCTATAATAGCTTAAAAATATGATTCATGGAACTTTTTTATGTGTCTCTAGTGTTATTTAACCCAAATAGATTAACCCGATATCAAAATATTCCTTAAATTGCTCTAGAGGAAGTGTCTTTTTCCCCTTTAGGTGAAAACTTTTTTTGATTATACCCTCATCACACTTCCATGATGGAAAGGAATTAGAATCCTTAATTTTCATCAATCATGAGTTTTTTGATCATAAATGGGAAGTATTCCTTTAGGAAATACCGATTAGGGCCTCTAAAATTGATGAAAGCCCTATTTTTCCCATTCTATTTCTTGATATGGATGATGTTGGTAATCCATATTGGTTATTTCACTTCTCAAAAAAAGTTGTCATTGATCAATTTATCAACTTCTTCCTCTACATTGGTGGCATGAGAAGGGTGCATCCTCCTAGATTCCTTCTTAAATCCTCAGTGCTCATCAGTTTGGTTGATATATTGTGTAGCCACATCTTAATTTAGTTGGGGAATTATATATGGTTCCAATAAAACAAATATTGATGTTTCTTGAGAAATATAATGTATATCTCTTTCTCTTCGAGGGGAATGGCAGTACTAATCTATGTAGTATGGGGGTCTTCTTATGTTTCCAGATTTATATGTCTGAGTTCATCGATGGTGGTGGAGACACCATTCACTAATGTGGGAGGATCATTCATGATGTCATCCTCATATTCCTATACCTCTGATTTTGTGGATACATTTTCAAATGTAGATGGAATGTTTGGGGTTCTTCATCACTATAATGGTGAGGAATGCCATGAGAAGAGACATTATCATCCCCTATCATAAAAATCATTATAGAGAGATGTTTGAGTTAATTTTTTCCACACTTTCACTATGGATAGGATGATCTTGGATCTCTGGGACCTAGCTAATCATCTCAAAAATATTTTTACGGAGCACATAATCACTATCGAGTTACTATATGGATTTCTATTGGATGTTCCTAAGATGTTAGCATCTAAAACATATGTATCATCATTATTATCCTAACTAGGTTTGATACCCTAAGAGGGGAGTTGAATCAGGGTATGTAAGATTAAAATATATACCCTTTAAGATCTAGTTTTTTGGTTAAAAACGCAGTTATCACTCTTTCCCATAGGAATAGATTAAAAGAAATTAATAAATGCATGAGACATGAAAATTTTACTTGGTTCACCCTCACTGGGATACTTCGAAGGAGAAAGAAACAACAATTTTACAGTGTACCAAATCTAAAAAAAAGCACTCTCTTTTTTTATAAAGATTGGATCATACGGTTTACAACCAATCACAAATTGAAATTTCACTTCTCTCTGAACAAAAGTGTGATGACTGCACCATCAATAGAATCAACTTTAATCTCTTGAATCATCATGTTTTACACCTCATTTAGTGTATCATTATGTTCAACTTTCATCCACAACATCAATATCACTTTACCATATAATTAATGGGAAACTCCAACAATCCACACAACCTTTGTGTGTATTTTATGAAAATTAATAGTCATGCACACAAAATTTGAGTTATGGTTAGAAACATCCAAATTTTTCATAATTTCTCAGATAAACATCTTGCACGCAACTTTTTTTCTTTTCGGAAAACACACTTTACATGAAAATCCCTTCTTACATTTAACTCTCTTCTAATGTGAAAATACCGTTGTGTAGAATTATTACACAATACAGAGCCTCATATTTCTCTAAGGGTTGAGCTGTGGAAATGAGGTGGGTATCCACTTTTTTATAAACCCGGATTACTATGCATGAATTATCCTTATGATTCTTAATTTTCACACATAATATTTACCTAAGAATATAATCCCACATTTGACATCTCATTGGATTCATAACTCTCTTTCGCGTATAGGACTTTATATTTATTTCGTTAGTGCATGCAACTATTCTTTTGTCATGCAAACTCATATTTCATGCCCATTCAAATATTTCACATTAATCATGCCCTTTCCATAATTTGATGTTATGATCTTGAATCTTAACTTATGCGAAACATTATGAATCACCATCAATATTTTAAAAAACTTATTTTTTCATAAACAACTTTATCTATTTTCTATATTTTGGATCCAAAAATTTGAAAAACATTCTGAAACATCGTCCCCTTGTGTGCGATCTTTTTATACGACCTCTAGGGAAACCATTACATTTTCTTGCATCATTGTCATCATAGATTTTAGAAAATATATTTGTTACTCCATAACTGACCATGGAAATCTGTTATGTCAAAAAAACACTACAATTTTTCAAAGAAGTATTTTTCCCAACAATCTATAACTTTGGTTTTGTTGAAAAATCTTTTCATTTTGATACATCATAGAAGATTATTCTAACTTATACCACCATTTTATTCTTTTAATTTATCTTGTGATCAATTATTTACTAAATATATAAACAAAACCCACATAGGTCATTCTTCGCATGTGAAAATAGAGTACCATGCAAAGTCCATCAATGAATCACTTCATTCTTGAAACCACTCAACTACTTTATTCACAAACTACATCTGTTATGATATGTAACATTTGATTGATCATTTATAAAATTTTAAAATTTAAAAACACTCCCTACTTATCTTCTTGGGTTCTTGTGCTTTAGAATGATTAAATATGTACAGTTAAGCCCTGATAGACATGACCATTAACTATTTCCTTAAAAAACCAAATTCTAATCATGTCATAAAAGTATAGAATCTTCCTACTTTACTTTTTCACCTATCAGCTTCTCCCCTTATATTATTTAATAAATCTTTTTCACATTAATAAATAAAAATTATCACCCTTTCCCAATAAACCCGAAGGTTATTTCATTGTGTTGTCTAATAGGGTAAAGAACACCCATTAGCACATTTAGGAGAAAACACGCCATACCTCGGGGATAGGGGGTCCCACATCCATACTTTTTAAAGTGTGTGAGGTTGAATAAAGTCCCAGTGCTATTTGATATTGTTAAAATGCTTATTTAGGTATGTCCTTTGTCAAAATGTTTGTATCTTGAGGTTCTGTAGGAACATATTTCAACTTCACAAGCCCATGCTCCACCTTCCCCTTTATGAAATGATATGTGATTTCAATGTTATCTATCCTTGAGTGATTAACAAGATATTTTCTAAGATTTATAGTACTTGAATTAACATAATGGATTCTAAACTAACACTTAACATTAACTACTATATCACCAATCTACTGCTTCATCCATAATAATTGTGTGCATGCTTTAGTAGCCTCAATATATTCATCTTCTATACTGCTCAATGTAATACAATATTGTTTCTTTATTATCCATGAAATACACAATCCTCCAAGTAGAATGCAACACCTGACATTGATTTTCTATCATATGATGATCCGGACCAGTCTACATTTTTATTGCCCAGTAACTCATGCTATGATTTTTCATTATATAGAAATCCAAAATTTACCATTCCCTTCATATATAAATGTATTATTTTCAGTTAAAGCATTTTTATTTACTTATTATTTATCTGATATCATTCTTCGTGACCTGTGTAAAAAAATATCATGTCGTTTCCTTGTCATGTACAATACACTACCAATGACTTTCCTATATTCTATGAAATTAACTACATTGCCTTTATCATGAAAAAGATATTTTCATCCAAGTATCCATCTTAGTAATCATATCCTTGCAATTTTCTATTAAAATGTTTCTAAAACCCATCTTGGCATATTTATACTGAAAAATGAATGTGCAATTATTTCCTTTTGTCACCTATAAATGAAGAAAAAATGTCAGTTCACTAATCATTGACATTTCAAAATCATTTTTCAATGAATTGTCTAAACTTTCTACATTATGATACATCTAATCCACCAAATATTATTCTATCAACATATACTATAACCATCAACCTTTTATTGCTATAATAATTTACATACATATTGTAATAAAATTCACCACACTAAAAGTCAAGAATCTTGAAAAGAAATGATTGAGCATTGAATAACATGATCTTTGTGATTTATTTTATCCATATAGTGACTTTATCAGCTGAAAAACTTTAATATTATCTTCATGAATAAGGAAAATAATATAGTTTCTCAATATAAACACATTCTTTCTAGAACCCTATTCATAAATGACAACTTGACATTCATCTGGAAAACGTTGAACTTCTTTGACACTGTTATGGCCAAGAATAATATGATTGTCTCTAGCCTTTAAATAGGTAAAAATGTTTCATCAACATTGATACCTTCTATCTGGGAGTACACTTTTCACACTAGTCGTGAATTATTTTAAATCATTGCGTCATCTTCATTCACCTTGTTTCCAAATACACATTTATTACCATAGAAATTCATATCTATTGGTCTCTAAACAATATCCCATATCTGATTCTTCTCAATTTGTTCAAGCTCTTAACTCATATCTTGAACCATGTTCTCATCTCCAGTCACTTCATCAAAACATCTAGGCTCTACCTAAGAGAAGAAATATGTTTTTTGTAAAGGCTTCATTATCTATGTTTTAATGGGTTGTTCTTGATCAATAATGATATTTTTTCTATCAACTTTAGCTCGACTCTTATTCTTCTACATAGATATAGATTTGAAATCCTCTTTCTTATAATCATTATCATCTTATGAATTAGCATTTTCAACTTCCTCTACCCTAGTGATTCTTACCTCTTCATCACTTTCATTAGAGAACTATTTATAGTTCTATTGAATATTCTATTCATTTTCCACTATAGTAAAATAATTTCTTTCAACTAATTTATCTTGCCTTTTATTGAAGAATTTATATGCTTTGATTTTACCTGAGTAGCCAAGGACTATCCCCCCATCTCCATGTGATTCAAATTTCTAATGTTTCTCTTTATTGAGAATAAAACACTAACTTAAAAAGATAAAAAATTATTTCAATGTTGGATTATTTTCATACCACATCTTATATAGAGTCTTCTATTCCATCGAACACAAAAAATCCATATAAGATATGTTGATTGATGTTAAGACTGCTTCCTTCCAGAATTTCTCTAGTAGTTATTTTTCAAGAATCATCATTCTACCCATATTTTTGATAATCTGATTTCTCCACTCAACCACTCTATTTTTTTTAGGATTTCTCGCTGAAGAAACATGATTCCTTATATCGTGTTTCCCAAGATAACCTTCCAATATTATGTTTTTTAATTCTGTACCATTATCAGTATGAAACTTCATAATCTTTAATTCAATTATCCTTTCTAATTCCCTTTGATATTGTTTTATACAACTGAACATGTCAATATTTTGGGAAATGATAAATAGCCATTCCCTAATACAAAAAATCATCAATGAAAAGAATCTAGTACCTCTTCCCATCAATGGATCTTGGTGATATATGTACACATACATCTACATGCACTAATTCAAGCATGCTAGATGAATTTTGTTCTTTTTTATTGTACGTATTTCTGATGGTATTCCATTGTTGACAAGTATTTTACATATGAGTATGATCACACGATATCTTAGGGATGTCTCGATCTGCATCATGTATTACGAGATCTTCCCATGATGGTTAGCATAGATGGCTAAGGTGTTTATGTAAAAACCTTTTTCCATCCTCTCTGAATAAAAATCAAATGTCTTCTTATACACTTACACAGTTGGGATTCCCCCTCTCTTTTACTATATAAAAAATTCACCATATATTCCTTTGATGACGTAAATCGTCTGAGTAAATATTATAACATGAACTGAGTCACTTAGTTGACTAATACTAAGTAAGTTGTGTCTGAGACCTTCAATGACTAAGACATCAGCACGTCTCACTTATTTTCTGCCAAACTTGGCATTACCTGGGCCAATTATCTTCATTACTTCATCATTTTAAAATTTTAAAACACCTACCTTGTAATATTTTATGCCTATAACAAGATTCTTATTTCCTATCATGATATGTGAATCCACTCTCAAGGATCCATACACCAGAATGATATAATTTCTTATGGGAAATTTCTACAACCACTTCCTTATCAGCTCTTATCTTTCAGATCTATATTTTTGACTTTATACTCAGTATAGATTGAAAATATTTATCTTATTTAGAGTATGATGTACCAGCATCCTCTTATAGATATTCAAATTGGTTTTACATTTTCATCTCACTTAATTATTCATTGAGTTTCTCCTTTTGGCCAATTTGGTTCTTCTTTAGCACATTCCTATTCATGGTTGATGTACAATATCTTCCCAAGTGTAAAAATCCTATGCACTAAAACAATTTCACTCAAAATATGTCTTAGTGTATTGAGGTCTATTTGGAAAACTCTACTATTCTTGTTTCATTCAGTATCTCTTGGATATTTAATGCACATTTTCTGGGTGTCCCATATTTCAATAGTAATAACACTTAATGTTGGGTACATTCCTATATGTCACTTCTACACTATGTGTTTTCCCTTTTTATATATAAATCTTAGTATTTTTCTTTATACCCAATTCAATTTTCAATCATTACTACTTTATGTTATTTATCAATCCCCATATCAACCTTTTCATCTGGGTTTGATTGTTTCTTCCATTCTTCTAAGCCTCTATGCTTCACACTATTCTTTTCTGCTTCCTAAATGATCTTTTATCCCAATATTGTACTAATAATCAAGAGTTTCTCCTAATATTTAACACATCATCACAAGATGACGAATTCCCTGTTATGTTCTTCTATATGTTTGATTTTATCTTTTATAGTGTTAGTAAAACTATAGATTTACCTTTATTGTTCTTTGATTTTGAGCATGTACTCAAAAACATTTTCAATACTCTCAAGAGTTGAAGACTTTTTCTTTTCAATTTCTTAATTCATATCAGACTTATCTTCTTTATGTTACTACATAAAAAGTTTGGCATCACGAACCAATTTGTTGTATTACATCATTTTTTCTCTATAAACATCTATCTCTTCAAGAGTAGCTTCTAATTATTTCATCAAATCAAATATTCCTTCCACTTCTTCTTCTTCTTCATTTTCACGTACTTTCTTTTTCTAGGCACTATTAACAACTTCCACCATATAATTTTCTCAACGATCATTGTATTTCTCCATCTCTTCAACCTCATATTCTTTTGAACCCTCATTTTCTTATGAAATATGATTCTTCTTTTTGAAGAAATTTCTCTATAACTTTTCTTACCTTTCACTTAGGTAGAATACTTCTTCATGGGAATTTTAAAATCATCCTCATCATCTTCTTGGAAATTTTTTGGGCACCTTTCTATAATATGACCAACCATTCCACACCGAACTAATTCTACTTGAAATTTTCTTTTTTAACATTCCTTTTCCTATTTTCATATTCGAATAAAGGAATGGCATAACCACATTTGTCTCTTCTTCTTCCAAAAAATATTAAATGGTGAGTTTCTCTATGTAATTGAATTCCACCTCTTTGGAATTATATTTTTCCATGGACTCAATGTCCTCATTTCTCATCTCATATGAAACAAGAGTACTATGTAAGCTATCTAATGTTAGATCCTTTGGATCTTTTCCCTCCAACACAAAAATATTAAGATTGAACCAAGGTGGATGTTTTCTCAATATGTTCTTTACAATATTTACAACTTCAATAATTTCTCCATGACCATGCATGTCCTCCACAAAAACATTCACCCTATCAAAGAATGCATCAATAGACTCATTAGGGTTAATTCTAAGTGCCTAATATTTTTTCCAGTGAATTCCCAAATTTTTATTCTCTATATTTTGAATTTCCATCATATATATTTAGTAGCTTTTCTCACATGGCATGAGAAGACTTACATGTCATCAACATTGTATAATTTTATTTGGATAAGGATCCCCCTAAGAAATTGATTCATCTAGCTTCCACATCTAATTCTCATATATTATCTTTCGATAAATCACACCTATCCACACTGGTCATAATTCCATGTGTTTCTTAGTCATCCATACCTAGGGATTGGAAATAGTGTAGTATCTAATTCTTCTATTTTTGAAAAAAATTTCAATCAATGATTTCGATTCCATTGTGATTAACAACCTCCATGAGTAAATTATTGAAAATAACTTCCCTTTGATACAAATTTTTATCCCAACTAGGATAAATACATTAAGAGGGTGTGAATCCAAGTATGATAGATTAAGAAAACTACCCCTTATGATCTTTTTTCATTTTCAAAAAACTTCATCTCTATTTCCCATAGTAATGTATGAACAGAAATGAAAGCATGCATGAGACACTATAATTTTACATAGTTCACCCTCACTGGTCTACGTCTAAAGTTCACACAATGGTAATTTTCTGATGTACCAAATCTAATAAAAGTTCACTACTATTTTCAAGGTTTAGAGTGGAGTCATTATCCCTCGTATTTTACAACCAATCTCAAATTGAAAGCTCACTGCTCTCTCAACTAAAGTTTTCTCACTTTTCCTTCAGAAGTATCCACTTTTATCTCTTGAATCAATATATTTTACACTACATTTAATATATCATTAAGTTCCACTTTCATCCATAAGATGAATACCATTATACCATAGAAATACTGGTCAAATTAAATATTCCATGAACCCTTTGGGTTTCTTGACTGAAACATTATATCCTTTCATTAAACTTTTCAGTTAAGGTTAAGAACTCCCAACTTCAACATATATTCACACACAAAAACCACTTCTGTGAAACTGTTATTCTTTTCACAAAAAAACACTTTATGGGAAAGTAACTTCTTACATGAAACTCTCTTCATACATGAAACTACCTTTGTGCACAATTATTATGTGATTCAGAGCCTCTGATTTCACTATGGGTTGAGATATTATAATAAGGGGTCTAGCTTCTTATTTATAAACATGGCTATCCCAACACACAAAATCTATATTAGCCTTCCTTTGGAAAGGTATGATTCCCCTGAATGCATAAATCCATATTTCACATCACATTGGGTATGTAACTCTCTTTCATGCAGATGACTTCATCTATATTTTGCAGGAACAGACAACTCTGCTTTTGGCACACAATCTCCTCTTTTTAACACATTCAAATCATTCACATCAATCATGAATTTTCAATAGTTTGATGTGATGATATTGAATCTTGAATTTCATGAATCATTATGAATCACCATCAATCTTGTCCACAACATCCTTTTCCAAAAACACTTTTTTCTATTCTCTATATTATAGACCCAAAAATTTGGAAAACACTAAAAAATGCCAAATTGAGTCTGAATATTTTGTATCACATCCGTTGCATCCATTCCATTGTCTTCGATCTTTTTCAACATATCTTTTCAAATATCACTCTGGTACTCCATAACTGACCATTGAAATATTCTCATTCAATAAACAAAATCAACCCAAAAACCCTACAATTTAAACTTGAGAAGTTTTTTCCCAAAAAAATGTCCATAATTAGTCATTTTCCCCCCTTTTTGTAAAATATTGACTCAGAATATGTGGCTTCATAGGTTTCAAATGGGAAACAATTATCATGTATTATGGTAACTTTTCCATCGAAGGGTAATTTCAGACATTGATGGAATATTGAAGGTACCGTCATGTGGCTATGGAGCCAAGGAATTCTAAGAAGAGCAATAACAGTGATGTATTGCTGCATAACCATAAACTAATCATTACATGTGATCACCCAAAACTGAGTTTTAAGTTTCAAATTCTTGAGAGTGATTTTCTCATGCATATAGTACCTTGGAATGGTCATCCTCTTGGGAGAAAACCCCTCTTTATTGTATCCCAAACTTCATAGGGTTTGAACTTGGATGATGTTGATTGTGAAAACATTACCAAATAGATCCCTCTATATATAGAAATTATTGATTCCTACAATAATGTATCAGGGATTGATGTTACCTTAGATGACCTCTTCCTGATCTAGACCAATAAACAAAATGGAGAAATGAAATTCTGAGGACATTCTATCTACTCGATAGACCTCGACTGCAGTAACTTCTATATCAAACTCCAATTGTCTTTGGAGGGACTTTCTAAGTTCCTTTGTATGTTTTTTAATGATTAATTGAATAAAAGATTTAGAACTTTGTTGGGATAATCATTTTCTGTTTCAGAATGTTGTATTTTTTTTTCAGAGTTCAACACATCCCAATATGGGGTTCCTCCTAGACATGTAACTCTGGAACTAAGGAACTTGAGGTAGATCGGTATGCAACGTGTTTAGAGGTTATGGGATAATATTATACTTGTGGGTTGTGTTGTTATGTCCTTCCCCATTTCTTGGGTTTATTGGATAATTGAACCCCCACTAGGTGGTCATACAAGACAACTAGGTGCAGTTAATTGCTACAGGGTTCTAGGACACCTCCATAGTTTTTTGAGCACACTAGAGTGCATAAATATGGGTCTAAATAGCATATATATTCTCCATAGTTATGTTACCAAAATATAAGGTTCGTCCACACCTACATTTTCCCATGTATCCTTGGTTCCTATGAATGCAGCCTCCCATTCCCCGATTATGTGTAGAAAAATCATATTCTGGAGAATTATCATCATCGAAGAAGGGTTCTTCCATAAATATCACATTAAAATAACCAAATTTGAGATATTCATCGGATAAGGATTCCATTTAGTGGGGAAGTTCTTATGCTTTGGATGTCATATGGAATAAGTCTGCAAAAGATAGAGCATGCTTTGAAGTAGAATATGATACCTACAATTATATTTTCCATCCTCCTGGTGATCACTCCCACCTATTCGAGATATATTTTATGTTTCATCATTGTGTGGTGGATCTATTGTGGGATTGCGCAACTGTGCTCTCAGGGTGGCATGATCTCGATAAACTATTTTCTGAGTAATACAGTTTTTTATCTTTAATGCATTCCTGATAGGAACTTTCTACCAATAACCTTCCTCCTTTTATTTGGAAACAATTATACAAGCCACTAGCTCTAAGGTGTTATCTAACACAACCTATCAAGAATTGACCATGCCTTAAAGGACATCATTGTGTACAATGTATTCCCTGATATTATTACCCAGACTTCTATGGAGGGGGATGTAGTTGGGATGGTTGATGAGGTTGACCTAATTTGTATTTCTAGGTTGCGGTATTGTGAGAAGGTTATTGTTGATGGAATCCAATTAATAATCAAGTACTTGTTCATTTATGAAGGATTATGCTTCATTCATCCATTCCTTATATCTTGATCTACCTTGATTATTCTACACTTATAGATGAGGGTTATTTTTTGGTTTTCGTTATTTAACATGAGGTTCTAGGTTGTTTGGGACCTACCTTGATGCTTGGATGGGCACTACAATGAGCATTAGAGTGATAGCTATAGATTATGTATTTTTTCAAAGATTCACCTATATTGAGGGCATAACTGGAGGTTTGGATTGGGTTCATTGAATGGAGTCTTCAAGAAATATTTTTGTCTCTATGAACTCATGGAACCCACCTGGATACTTCATTAGGATCAGAGCTATCTACAAATCATCCTGAATATTTTTATCACAGAGTTCCAATAGTTTCTCCTATGAGAGATAGATGCTGTGTGAATATGTTATACCCTTCCACATTTCTATAAAGTCATAAACATAATTATTTTTTTTGTTTTCTATAGTATTTTAGGTCAAACATTGTCATTCTACTCATCATGAAGCTAAAATGATAAAGGAACTGGTGATGAAGGCATTCCCATCCTACAATGGATCCTACAGACATAGAATTGTACCAAAAAAAGGCTGGCCCTATCAGAGTCTATACAAAACAAATCATCTTTGTTGGATCCTATTGGTCTTAAGGGCCCATCATCATCCTAGATCAGGATGTGAAGTGTCTGAGATTTTTTTTAGGATCTACCACTCTGTCAAAGTTAGAGAAGGTAGGATTTCCAAAACTGGGTGGAAGTGGAGTCTAATCCACCCAGTCTCGGTATAGATTCCTTTTAGGATAGATAGGTGTGTATCACCCTTCCCTAGCTTTCATTAAAGTATCTAGGTACTTGATGATGTTAATAAGCTCTAGGGGAACTACTATTTGATCCCCCTCCCATCTATAGGGATTGGGTGGGGGTTTATTAGGTGGCCCCATCTTTATCTCCCACTGATTTCAAATTATTCCTAAGACAGGATGATTACCCTGGGAAGGGATAGGTTGTTGCCGCAATGGAGGGAAGTCATGATCATTTTATACTTCCTCATTTATGTAGAATGGATGCCTTGATCCAGAGATAATATAATGCTCAGAAGCCATTTTTTCTAGATCTACTATTGGAGGGAGAATATTAATATCTACCTAAAGACGATGCCCAGTGGGAATGATTCCCCTGAGGAGCTCCTCATTGAGTTTTCTAAGAGATTGTTTCTCACTCTCATATTAAGAAAAATTTTCCTCGATATAATTAACCTCAAACCATAAGGGTGGTGATCGGGATGTAGTCATACCTTTTGATTTCTCTTTATTTGTTCTCCAACGTGTAGGTGGAAAATCTTTGTTTCATCATGCCAGATTCTGGAACCTCCTTTGGTTCTAGGTGCATGTAGCCTTATTTTGTGCATCCAGATCACCCTCCTCCCAGGGTACATTTTCTTTTTTGTGGTGAACTAAATATGTTTCTTGATCAAATAGGCTTATTTTTCACTACCATTATTAAGGTTGTTAATTTAGATTCCACAAGATGATTTTTCAGTGCCTTTATTAGGGTTTTTATTTGAACTGTTGTCCATATTAGGCCATTCAGGACTGAGACCCCAGTGGTGAATGATAAAATTTTCCAATACAATCCTCTTCTCGTGGTTTATTAATAGTGTCCTTGAGGGATATTTTGTTCATGTTTTACAAATGATCCATAAATACAATAGGTTTGACTTGCAGCGGATGGGATGCTAACTGCCGATTTTTACCTCCCAACCTAAAGAAGATTGATTCTCTCTATGGGGATTATAGTGATAAAAATTCCCTACATTCCAACATGTTAGCCATTGTTGGGGGCCTCAATTAAAATTTTGTGGATCTATTATTGACAATCAAATGAATCCATTCGGGGATTTGATGATTCCTGGGATGAACATGAAGATATAAATTCACATCACCCCATGAGGTAGGTTTGATCTAGAATCACCATTGATATCCACAAGAACTTATCAAGTGATGATGAACATGAGGGTGGTTATTGGGATATAAATTCCCCCATAATAACAGGATGGGGTTTGTTCGTAGTTACTGTCATTGTGTCCGAAATACTCTCATTAATTGACAATCTAAGAGGTGGAGGTGGTGGTAGATATTCTCCTGACCCAATGGGATGGGTTTTCTCCTAGACGGCTGCTATGGAATCTACTACTATGGAATGTTTTATATGGAAAAAAATTTCTTTTGTATGATTTGGGTGTGATTTCATCCCATCATGAGAACCATTCATTACGTGAAGTTGTCCAGGTGATCGTAACTTTGGCTTCCATTTATGAAAAGAATTCACATTTCTTTGATGGGCCTAGCTCAGAGCCCTATTAGGTATCTTCTCCTTTTGTTTATGATTTCTTAGAACTCTTGAAATGGGGGAATTCCATTTTAGTGACCAACTAGATGGAGAATTACCTTAACCCCTTATTTTTTCAGAGGTAATAACATTACATGATGTCATATTTGAGGGGTTCAGTTGTTCTAGGTCTGAGAAAAGATGTAATTCTTCATACTCTCCTCATACTCAAACAAAGAATATTTATTATGGCTTTTGAGATCAGATTTTGGAGAGTTATGATGCAATAGAAGCAAGCATTTTGTAGATTTTTGATGTGATTCTATGGTTTTGGATCCTAGACTATGGATATAGAAGCTAGGTCTAGATGAAAACATAGTATCATGATTTTTTGAAGGCTACCCTCATATACTATATAAGGGAGGTGTCTATAAGCCATCATTAAATAATTATCCCATGTATTTTGTCATAGATAAGGTATACACTCCTTTTCTAGCTCATCTAGGACCTCATAGTTAGAAGTGGAGAGGGACCAGAAAAACATGGGGAGGTTATTTCTGGATAACTCTCTCCATATGTCTATGTTATCCTCCGCTTCATTATACATACAAGCCTCCACCTTTTCAAACCATAGAATATGATTCTTCAAGTCTCCTATTTACTAGAGTGTATTGTTGGTGGAATTTGATGGGGAACCATATGCAGTGGACCCTAATGTTTCAAGCACCTCTCTATACAAATGTGTTATTGTTTTTAACACCTCTCTATACTATGGAGTTTGGTAGAGAGGATGATTTCCCTTTCGATGGGAGATATTCCATGGGGATGTTTACTATGGTGGGTGTCAGGAGTAGAGTCCATGTGGTCCAAATCCACAATAATATGAAGAGTAATATCATGGTAATGGTTGTATTTTTCTTTGGTGGAAGAGTTGATGGACCCTTGTGGTGTTGAGAATGTGTCTAAAATAACTCTAAGGACACTAGAATTAAGAAGATTAGGAATTTGGGTTCAGTTTTACATCATGGTAGGAATATTTTTATTTGACTTCTGGTATTTTATATGGATATGAGCTAACTATATGATGGTTGTTATAACTATTTTTATAACCGTCTGATGTTGTAGGAGTATGATCCTGCTGCTACGAATCTACTGAAATATTTTGATGAGTTGTCTCATTATTGATAGTAATATGATCAAGTTTCCATGAATGTTCCATAATGAATTGGTGATCCTTGATTAGGATGGGAATATGATCCTGATCCTGAACCTTTGGGATATATGACTAGCCTTTCATGGAAAATGTATGAGTCTTCCCTAGGGAAGCTGCCGCTATCACATGGTGAGATTTGGTTGGAGTAGGGATATAAACCTAGTCTAAATATTCATTTCCCACTGTAATATGTTATTTAACCTCCATAATGGGATTAGGGATATGATCCTCCTCATGTATTTCATTTAAATGATATTGGTGTATTTGTTCATTGGTGGAAGTAGGAATATGCACCTGGCTTCCATAATCTTCTAGAATATGGCAGGTAGATTCACTAATAATAATATGAGCCTATCTCAAAGATTGTTCCATTATCACTTGGTTAACCCTGGCCAAAACAGAGATATAATCCCAATCCTGGGCCTTTGGGATATGACATAAAACTTTTTTATGGGCATGTTCCTATATTATGTGTCATGTATTGATCTCAACTGGTGATCCCTAGTTGGAATGGGGGTATTAGCCCAATATGATGCCTTGTCCTTTATATAATATACTAATATTACACCTGGATGGGAGAAAGAATGTGTTCTTTCACCATATCAGCCACATTTTTATGGTGATCATATTATTGAGTTTTCATGGATGTAGGGATATAAATATGCCCCTTTCTGTGTATCTACAAGAGTGTCGAAATATGCCAGCAGAGTTCTACAGTTGTCACTAAAATATATTGGAATTATAGAAAAGTGTTTTCAGGGATATACACCTACACATTTTCCATCCTCAATATACACTTATATACGTATTTGATTGAAGTGGGGATATATTCCCACTTCTATCCTCATTGTTCCACTAGAATATTCTGATGGGATTCATGCAAGGGGGTATGGATATGTGCCTCCCCTAAGACTACAATAAGAATATACCCACGGAGTTGTTTTGAGTGAATAGGAATATGAGCCAAATTTATGATTATAATTGTAATATGTCAGTAGAATTCATTAGTGAGAGTGGGTATTAGAGGACACTCAGGGGTATCCAGTGTCTTTCTTGCCTGATGAGCATTCCTTGTTTCTTGTGGATGGGTGTCAAAGGTGTCAGTGTATCAGGTGTTACCCTCAATAGGTGACTGGTGGGTACTGATGGGATGATTTTGGCGATAGCAGTTTATAAGAACCCTCCTAGGCAGCCCCAGAACTAGACAGGAGCCATATTTGGTTTTTCATCCCACCTTGATTTGTTATTAAAGGTTTCAATTATCAGGCTCTAGGGATAAGCTCCTAAATTTGTTTTTTGTGGAAATGGTGTCAATTTTTTAGCTAAATATTTCACAAGGTGATGTGAACTGATCGTCTTTGGTTCTTGGAGACCCTTATGAAAATTTTTGATGGTCAGTGCTATACCACAATGTTGGTACTACTGAACCATCATGCTTTCTACCTAACATTGTAGTTATCAAGTAGGTGAGATCATTTTTTAACCCATGGCGGTTGCAATCATAGGTGATTTACTGGAGAGATCACTGAATAAATAAGAGATTTTCTCAAACTGGGATGCTACTGATGAGATAAGTATCTATAGTCACGCAAAAAACATGGAACAAGGTCACTGATTAGTGAAATATTGTAGGCATGATATGTGCTCAATCAGATATGCATGGTTAACACAATTATCCTTTTATTTGAGATTTTTCTATTATTCTCATTTTCAGATTTCCAAATGAGTATGGACTTGTTCCATAAGAACCACAGCGAAATAAAGTCATTTGTGAGATCATGTTGGTCTTACGATAATTTTTTATGTAGAATATGCAATAGAAAGTGGCCTGATACATGATTGATCGATCATTCTGTCATTTGAGTGTTTCACATTAGGATTTAGATTTATTTTTGTGTATGGTGTGAAAAACAAATGTCTCTATGGATAATAACACAATCATTTTTTTATTTCATGGATTCATGTAGGGTTCACAAATATTTATTTGTATTCGGTGTGCAAAAAATGATCAGACGAATAATAACCCATTCATTTTGTTATTTCAGAGATTTTTTTCGGTTTCACCCTTTACTTTTATGTATAGGGTGTATAAAAAATGGCTCTATGGATAATAATCCAACCATCTTTTTATTATATATATTCACATCAAGTTTAACATTTTTATTTCATCGGGTAAAGATATAAATGATAGGTGTGTTTGGTTCGACCTAATGGCTAATTATGGGGGGGGGGGGGGTTACACAATCATTAACATTGGGTCACCATTTTCATTATTAATGAAAGAACCCAAGGGTTCCCCATCCATAATTGGGTACGTACCATCTTTCAAAAGGTAGGTGTTCAATTGGGTTTTCATATCCAAAGATTCTTAGGGAATCACATTGGTCAAGAGGATGTTAGATCGTGAACATCACAACCTATGGGGGGGAGAATTATGGCCTAATTTAGGACTCTCTTATAGATTTAAGATATTGTCATGAATAAATTCTTAATCCCAATGAGGGACCAGTTACCCTATCACAAATATTGTGGGTTAATAATCTCTTTATGAAAAATATGTGGATCTCATCTATGAATCTATTTATATGTATCTAAGGTTCTTCATATGATTCTCGATAATGAATAGATTCTTATTTGATCATGTCGTATTACTAGGTGCTTCAGGATTTTATTCCACTCAAGGAGGAGGTTAATATTCATAAGAGGGTATTGATCCATTATAAGGCATCCTATGTATCTTAGATATTTCAAAAATCAGAACCCATGTACTTCATTAAACCATTTAAGTTTAAAATCATGTGGATAGTATATATATGAGTTCTCTAGGCCACCATATATTCAATATTAAATCCAAGGGGGATTTATGACATTTTTTGATAATAGAAAAAATCATATTTTTCATAGTTTATTTGATATCTCATCCCACTGATGGATGAGGTAGAATAATCATCTTATGGTAATGATTGGGTCCTTATGGTGGAAATGTTATATACATGGAAGAATATACACTATGGTGGGTGTTAATTTGATCTTAGTCCTTAGAAAGGCATCCTAGGTATCTTGGTTATTATAGGAGTTAGAGTTCTCATATTTCATTCACGCCCTTTAGATTGGGCCTAAGGTAGATTTCCTTATATGGGTGAATTTTATATCATGCCACTTATCAGTAATTACATACTTTCATTTCCCTAGTTGGTGGGACTTCGTGATGTGATTGATAAGAATATTCTGATTCTTTAAGAGCATGTGAGCTATACACCATGTGAAAAAAAGGGATAATAAATAATCAGTCACATTGTATATGAATGTGGGGCTTATGTGATGGGAATACCCTTAGGATGGTCAATGTGGATCTTATCCCTTAGGGAGGCATCCTATATATCCTAGTTATGGTTGGAACCAAATTCATCAGAGTTCAGCTAATTTCTCAGTCCATTGATAGATAAAGTAGAGTGATCGGCCCATGGGAATGATTGGGTCCTGATGGTTGAAATGTCAGAGACATGGTTGGACAAACACTAAGGGGGATACCCATTTTAATTTAGGAACAGTCTATATGAAGGAAACTTACATATCCTGGTTATTAAATGAATTAGAGTCCCCATAGTTCAATGGATTTGTGATTACACACTGACATTGACCTAGTGTTTTAGGGGTTAATGCTGTAGAAGAAATGATTATTACAAAACCCTAATCCCACATGATCCATGATTATTTTGAGATACAAGGTACGTAAAATATTTATTTCATTTATTAGGAATTCAGGACTTATATGCTGGGATCTCCCTTGGATTCATAATATTGAGCTTGAACCTCGAGGAGGTTTCCAATGTATCCATGTTATCAAAGGAATTAGATACATCTTAGTTTCCTTGATTAGGGATTACACGCTGATATTTCCCTTATGTCTAATACATATCATATTATTTTACTAATTGGGAATTATAATCTAAGGTTGCACTAATTTTCAAATCTTACATGGAAATGATGGGAAAGTTCATCCAATCCTAGGATACCTTATGCTTTGTCTTTATTTCCTACCAAACATGCGCTAATTATCCACTCTTCATGCCTTTATTATCTTCATGACATGTTAGATAGCGTCTGCCTGAAATTTCCAAAGAAAATTATGTAGTCCATTTAACTCATTCAGAGTACTTCCCATAATATGGATGCCATGTATGAATGTAGTCTCATGATCAAGGTTGACTTTTTCTAAGGACATCTCATGTCCTGAATGGTTGACCCTAGAATCCATCACGTGACCTGGATGAATTTTCCAAAGGGTATATCAGGACCCTGCTAACTATCCCAGGTTCCATCATGAGATATCACTAACACACATAGAGGGTATCAAGATAGTTGATGTGAAATATCTTAGAGGGTGTCGCATATCCATGCTGACATGTCTAGAGGACAATGTGATTCCTGGTTGGCGTGTCCAAGGGATTTCGTGAGAGCTGGTTGACATGCTTGTGTGGTACTGCGAGACTCAACTAACATGTATTGGTTCCATTATATAAGTTAGGAAACACATTTTATGTACATCACGATATTGGAATGGAGTGTTCAGAGGGCTTTGTGAGACTTGGGTGGCCTGACCAAGGGGCAACGTGTGACTTTCTCTTACATGTTTGGTGGACTTTGCATAACCCAAATAGTATACCAAAAGAGGATCTCGAGATCTGGGACACATTTCCTGGTGCTTATTTGTTTCATTGGTGGTTTACATGTGGAAAATTAGGGTCATTATATATATTCATTTCATAAGTCTCCCAACTTTAGTCATTGTTTTATCATTTATATGGAGAATGGATTAGATTTGTTCAGTGTCATCTTATTTTAAGTCTTGTAGGACCTAGTGGGTATGTGGAATGTTCGTCACATTTCCTTACAGAATTATTTTTCATGATTTATGTGTGATAATGCAAATTTTTTATTCACGTTGTGTGGTTTCTCTAGTTTTATTCCAAAATCTTACCTGTTGGAAAGCTATCCCATCATGAGATCAACCGCTCTGATAAATCTTCTGTGGAACATGGATGTAAAAGGGGAAACATATCATCTATAAAATTTTCCTCTTGGTCATGGTAGGTAGACATAGTTTTTCATGAAAGAGTGGATGATTTATATTCCTCACCACCCTGTTGTTCACCACTTTTGGTGGTTCATGTCATGTGAGTCAAATATGGAGTTAGAGAAGGATTTTTTTCAACATGTCTTTGAGAGTCTCGGCATTGATCTCTCCAAGGTCATTTCCTGGTTTTCAACGACTACGAGACCATCCCTTCAACACCTACTTTACTGTATTACCTCTAATTAATGGGGACTCGTTGAATCAAGCAATCATTTTGAAGGACTTCTATATTGGAATATTGACTATTTCAAGTGCCATTGGGAGAACAGTATTCTATTCAAAAAGCATTAGTGTTATCTTAGGGGACTTGTATGAGACTTTTTTGTGAGAAAAGGAAGTTTTGTATGAGGGCCTTTTTAAGAACGAGATTACTTTTCATGGGGTCTCATGAGACCATGATGTGAAAATCTATAGCATTTCATAAGCGTTTTAAATCCATGAGAGGCTTCCACCTCCCCCCCCCCATTTTATTTTCATTATTTATATTAAAAAGGTTATTTAGTTCATGTGGTTGTTTGGGTATCATCGGGGAAAATCACCTTACCTCTTGGTGATGTGTCACATGACCACAAAAGGTCCTATGGAGATACACAATCATTTCATATATAATTTGATATTTTTTCCTTAGTGAGCCAAATAGGGAGTGTGTGGTTTCTTGGACATACCCTAAGCTCTTAAAAGGATGAGGATGAAATGCCAGAAATATTTCTCAAGGTGTGGTGGACATGCCTCTAGGGTCTTACAGTGTCTTTTAGATCACCAAGGGAAGATCACATGATGTTTATAACCATGACTAGCTCCCACCTCCTCCCTATTTATTTCCCTTGTTTTATTCTACAAAAGGCTTGTGGTTTTTTCATGTTCACGTGAATGTTGTCAAGGAAAACAATTCTATCCCTCAGAAATTCATCATGTGAGTTTTATAATTGCAATAGGCCTCCTCTATTTGGTCATTTTCTTCATATTGTGAATGACATTCAAATGGGTTTCTAGGAACTTTCTGGTTAAAGAACGACATCACCTAGGGGAGCTCATTCGATAGTCATCATCTGATCATCAGTTGTCTGAGCTTCCTTCACGAAAGAAGAAGGGAATATCAAAGATACATTTTTGAATCCTTCACAGGCTATGCACTACACATGGTTCCTTAACGTGACCTTATAATGGACATGTGATCACGTGTGTCTTGTAGGATCACATGATCCATATGTATTTTCCACCTTCCTCTTCCTTTAAATTTGGGGGGAACATAATAACCATGTTTAGGAATTCTTCCACTTGTGAATTTTTTGATTATCATATGGTGGAAATCAAAATACACTCTACATAATATTCCAGGACTTGTATTGAATATAACAAGAATTAGACTTGTCATCCAAGGGTGAATTCTTCTTAAACATCTTGTGTGGAATTTTTTTCTAGATATATTCATATTTATACCTAAGGTTTCTTAATTATTATTAAATGGTATTATCATCTCACCCTTATTTTAAAAGTGTTGAGATATAATTTTATCACTTTTGTGACCACAGAACTTTCCAACATTATAGGAATCTTTGAGTATATAAAATATATTTAATGTAGATGGATTCATGTTATTATGTGAATGTTTCATCTTCACATACTTTAGCCCTTTTGGAATAGGATAATTTTTTTAATATATAACTCATTATACCAAAAAAAACCGTTGCAAACTTCTGGAATCTATTATATCATCAACATTGAGACACAAATATTGATCTTCCTTTATTTTTTATATGTTGTCGAGAATTTCCAGAAAAAATAGTATATCATTTTTTTCCTATTTACCACATATTGTGTCATTTTTTGGGAACTAACTTCCATATTTATTTTTCCCACTATAATCATGGTAAAATGATCTTATTCATTTCCCCTCATCCATATTTTAACTGAAATTTTATTTAAACCTGTATTTTTATGGAAACAAATTTAGAGAAATTATCACATTAACATATGAATTGTACATTTTTTCAAAACTACTTGAGAGGATCTATTAGAATATGTAATAATCATATTTGTGTATAATATAGTTGTTTTTTAGTAGATTCCTAAAATGAACACTATATATATGAAGATATATATTAATTTTATAGTGAAATATCAACATGATTCTTTCCAAGATTGTCCAATTTGATTTTAAATAAAATCCATCTCTAATTTAGGGAGTTATTATTATCTTAAACCAATGAAACTCTCTCTAAATAACATATTAATACCTTTTGAACGCCCTCTTGATGCATAACATCCTTCTCTTGAAAAAATATTCAATATTCTGGATTTTATTGGATTTAATATCCAATTATTCATTCTTTAATTGAATGTTATTTTTTATATTTTTTCCAACAAATGGATGTTGTTATCAAATTATTTAGTGGATTATTTCTTTTCCTAGATTTTATTGATCTAATATTATTAAAATTGAAATTATCTTTCCATGATCTCCTCATACTCTACCTTAGTGACTCTAACTTGTATAGAGATATTATAAAAAATTTTGAACTTGTTTTTTAGGATTTTCTCCATTTATTTACACTCATCCTTAAGAAAAACTGATTTCATTTTTCATGTTTTTAAAAATACCCTAGGTAATAGAAACAACATAATTTTGTAAAACAATGAATCATATCCATTAATATATTAATTGAATAATAAATTGGCATGTTATTAAATTCTCTAGTTCGAGGATAATCTTTACAAAAAAAAATTGGAAAATACCTCATGATCACATAAATTTTTTGGTCCTACTAAGGTAATAATATTGTCTATATCCTTGGTTGTTGAAACAACAATTTTTTTACCTCCAAAAATTTCTTATATGAATTCGTCATCTTTGGAGTGACTGAAAATTCTTCTTCTTATCTTAATAAGGACATCTTATTTATCTTCTTGTTCTCTTCATTTTTATCGTTAATCAAAGTATTGAAAGAAAATAAGTTTTTATATGATATAGAACTAAATTATACAAAAATAAACATAATTATAAGTTCAAGAAGGTGATTTAAATATTCAAAAAAATTAGGTCTGGTTAAATCCTTTATATCCCTTTCTTTGAAGTCCCACTTCTCGTATATGTAAAAAATGAATATATTAAAGAGCACATGAGGAATTTTAATAGCATCGGTATAAGCCTACTTATTTTCATGATCAAACTATGGATGTTTCATGTAATATCACATCACTATTAATTGTTGTGAGCACAAGTGTGGTACAATTAATACAAAATTTTATACAAGTAATATACACGCCCATTAAATGATAAATGAAATTATTTATAATAGAATCACCAGTTCTTCAATGAATTTTAACAACCCCTCATGAATAGGTCTCTAACCACTTTTTCTTATTGATGTAGTTTGAATGTTTTCCTTGTTCCACATGATGTAAACTCATTCATATTTTATTCTAATTAAATGTTTTCCTTTATTTAAATCACTATAAGTCATAAAATATCATTGAATGTGACTAATAATATTATATTCAAGTAATCTCATTATACTCTTCTAGATGAGAAGAATGTATTACTTCAACTAAAACTCACTAATATATCAAAATGAACAAATTAAGATTTATCAACAAAATAAAAGTCTTATTATTCCTTCAATTTGTTCCCCTCTTGAATTATCAGCACACTGAAAACTTGGGAGTAAATACATTATGAAATACTACCAGATTATAGTCTCAAATTATTAAACCCTTAATATTAAATATTATATATAGTTCACTCAAATCGTCATGCTTGTATATCATCACATGCATAGAATCATAACCATTAAATATGGCTGAATGATGTGTATCATGCATGGAAAATCTCAACTCATATTATTTATTCTTTGTAAACCATATAAAGTTTTGAATGCTCAAATTATCATTTTGTATATTTGCATTGTTATTAACTCATGTTCCATCATTTAAAACAGTTCACATTGATCTTAAATTTTATGTGAGCATGGACTGTTTTAGGATTATTATTATTAATCAATTTTTAGATTATTCTAAAATAGTTTGCATGAGTAGGTCGTTATTCTCATAATATTAAATGTGTGAATTATTACTCTTTTTTCAAACCAAGTGTGGAAACACTGAAAAAAATCTTGAGAATATTTTAGACAGTTATGAGTCTATGAAACTAGAACATTCTTTTTGTGGTCATGAGGGATGAAGCATCGCACAATAATATAAAAAATCTTCTCCAAGAATATTGATTTCCCAAGATCATTATCCTCTATCTATATGAGTATGGATTGTGAGATGAATTCTTTTTATTTATAAAACCTTGTAGTCTTAGTGTACTCTATTTTTCATTCAATCAGATGCCTTATAATTCTCTATTTTCTTTGAGGAAAAAACATTTCTTACAAATCATGAGTGGATGCAACAAACACCTTGTCCTTACCTTGTTATTTATAAGTGAGAATCATTTCCTTTATTTTACTCTTCCACCAACTTGAAATCTTGAGAAATATATCATATCCATCTTGTTTTGTATCCCAATAGACATATATTCATGAAATAATTACATAAGAGTTTCCCTATTTTTATTTTCACACAATATGATTCTATGTTTTAAGATTACTCTTTTTATGCGGTTACACATCTCTTGAATATGAAAATAATATTATGCTCTATAATTTTTAGATTCTTGAGCTCATGCATGTATCTTGGATACACAAATAGACTCCTACAACTGTGTTTTCATTCAGGATAAAATATCTTCATACTATCCTTAGAAGTTGTCATATTCTTTAAAATATTCCATTCAAGCAATACATATATTTCATGCAAGATGATAGTATAATAAAATAAGTCTCATTCTATGGTAATAATCATAGTAGCTAGATTAACTGATGATTATTGGATATACTAAGGTAGAGTAGTGCAACCATTGTTTGGAGATTAAAGAGAACACTTTGGGGTAATTGGATTACTGAAATTTTCAAGTATAGATGGGCCTTGTTTTATACATATGTTTTAAAGTGTATGGATAGTGTATCACATTTTTTATATCCCACGTAGTCTCTCAAAATGAACATGCTCTACTTATTAAGTAATATCATGATGCCTACCATTTGATCTAAGGAAATGAGGTTAGCAACTAGATACACTACACCAACTCCCTTCACAATTTGTGACACATCTTTGCATAGTCCCCCAATCACCCTTGTGCACCCTGTACACACACCAGGTGTACCTTTGGGCATAATCCATGTGCAGTTCTATGAAATCCCAAATCCCCTTTCCCGTCATGGTCGATTTGGGTCAACCCTCTTCCATGTGGTTTACCCTTGGTCCCACATGTGTGGTTGTGGGGATACTCATTTGTCCCTTGGTTAAATAATTTTTATTAAACTTCCATAAAAATATACGTAGTAAAATTTACACATTTAAGTATTAAATTTCCAATCGAATTAAATTAATTCTTAAAAAAGATTCATAATAAAAATTTATAAAACTATTTTCCTTTTTTAATGGACTTTAAAAATATTCTACAATTAATATTCTAAACATTATAAAAATACATATTGGCATGGTCTTTAAAAAAACTCCTCATACAATAAATATTTTCATGGCCTCATTAAACATAATAAAACCTTATCCAATCAGAAACAACATTGGATAGATCATATTTTTTGAAATCACCTGATGCAAAATATAGCTTCCATGGCCTAGTACATTTCTTAAAATAATTCATACAATAATAAGGGTATTTCATGCAACCATAAAAACATGTTCTTCTTGAAAATAATTATTTGCATTGTATTCACCTTGTTAAATATTATAGACAATGTTCACTCTCCTATTTTAATTGTCATGTTTCTTTAAACTAATGAACAGTTCAACAAATTTCAAAATCATCATGGAGAATTGTCTTACCAACTGAAATTTTATGAATACATAATAATTTTCCATGAATGAGAACATTATCTTCAATCACTAAGACTATTTAAAATATTGAAATCAATAAAATAATAATTATTAGTTAAAAATATAATTGACTATAAATATGTTCTTTACATAGTTAGTTCAATAAATATAATATCACTCGTAACACAGCCAACATATCCAACCTCACTCTGAGCATATGTTTTTAGCTTTTTCATCAATACATCAATGTACATGAATCCTGGCATGTATTACTAATAATATTAAGGTATAATGATAATTACACATGTTCAATGGTAGGAATATCCGATGAAATATATAAATATATATTTTCTATTTTTTGGTTATGTTATCATATTCTTATGCACTAAAGATTACTAATTGCATACACCATGAAAAATGTATCTCAAAGTCCTTTGAGTCTCCACCCCTAGTATCTTATATAATTTGTGTCCCATAAAATTATATAATCTAGATATATAATATATATTAAATAATACTATCATGGAAATTATAGGTTCTCATCATAACAGGGACCTTCTATAACATATTAGTGTGACAAGTAGACTTGAAATTTTATCAAATACTATGAAAATATAATAAAAATCATGATATGATAATGGATTTTATTAATATCTAAATACATGAATACATGTAATCATAACGTACTTAGAAATTGTTTCTACGGAACCAACTATAACAACAACATACATATGCAATCCAAAAGTGACTTAGCTAATCTAGGGGTGATTAGGTAAGTAGTTAATCATTTTATTTATTAGAGTTTAACCAAGATGAAATTTATATACTTATATGAATAGTAAATACACATGTACATTGATTAAATTGGAATGAGGAAATTCCTAGGAATTATTAAGCTGAGTCACACATGATGTGTTTGGATACGTAGATGAAGGATATGTGATGTATTCCTCAATAAGATGAATAACATGTTGTGTATTCATCGACTTTGTTAATATTTTCCAGATAACCAAGAAAAAGGGTGAGATAACCTATATTAGATAAATATTTTTCAGTGTCTCGTGGTTACTTGGTTTCAATGATAAAAGGATTATATAGGTTTATATATGATATATATCATATATATTTTGGTGTAAATGTTCAATTATAGATATGATTATGTTTTATAGAGACCACATCAACCCCCTTAGTATATGGAGTATCAGTATTACTTTTCTAAAGGATTCTATTTTATAAAATATATGAAATAGAGCTTTTATATTTATTTTCAATGCAACTAAAGCCTGTAGGGTCACAAATTTAGGCGTCTATAAAGGGAATGATTTCTTTTTATTGGGTACTAGTTGGAGCTGTGATATGATCATCAATCAGATGAAAATATTTCTATAATTATATTCCTAACCAAACACAATTTATAATTAGGTAAAGGAACTAACAACCCTTTAATGTTTTTATATCATCGTGTTTTGAACTATGTCCAAAGGCTTGTGTAATCTGCATAGGAGGTTTTTTCTATTGTAGTGGTGATCACCATCAAGCATTCTTCATGAAGATAGATTTTTCTATTATCCAATAACACATTGTATTTATTTTATTTAATTATAATTCATGTTGATTATTTCATAGATATATAAGTTGCAAAAATAATTTTTCTTTTACTTACAATTTCATAAGATGATCCCTTAAAAACCCATCAATTATAGAAATGGTTAAAGAGTAAACCAATTCTTGTGAACTCTTATACATAAATTTTTGATGAAGTGTGGTTCTCTACCCAAGTGATCCATTGCTGATGAAAAGAGTTTAATAGCCCAATATTTGGGTAATAGAAAGATAAAACATGTTTATTTTCATATAACATATGATTTATTTATACGATGATTCAAGATTCCACCACTATCAGCTATATCAGAGCAACAAGGTTAGCTTGGTGAATCTGTTAGTTTAAGATATCTATCCTGAAGAATATATTAAATCCAAAGGGAGTTCTATTTTTTGGTGTATAAAATTACATCATATGGGAAAACAAAATGTGATTACATTTAAATTCACTCAAACTTGATATTTACCCATCCACCATTCGAGGAATATATGTAAATGATGTTTTAGAGTAAGAAACAAATCAGACATTACTCAATGCTAATGAAAAGGCACCAAACACCTTGTTTGGAGAATTGTAATATTACATTTATATGATGTTGAAATGTTTCATATATAATTTAATATGGTATAAATTTTACAACATCTATGAAGTTGGAAAAAGTTATGGAATCAATGTTATAGGTTTTACGAAACAAATTTTTTTTATTTCAAGATGCGTTCTAATGAAAAAATTGAAAATATTTTCAATTAAATCATTTGGTATGTTATATTTATTTTGGGTAAAGGACATGAGATGAATAATTCAGTTATCATAAAGAAAATATTGTGTATATTTTCATCTTTGTACAATCCAAAGGCTCCAACACTTGAAAAAGGGAAATATTTCAATATAAACTCTTGATGATTTTTATAGAAATATGGTGGGCTAAAAAATTTAAGTGAATCTAAAAAGAGTATCTAGACAATAATAAAAGTATAAAAAAATTATTCCATAGATAAAATTTATTTAAATGATTTTGGATATTGGTAATAAGATAGTAATGATGAATTTATATCACTTATGGTGAGAAAATTTATACATGGATTTAAACTAAAAACCAATAAAATAGGGGTAGTGAATATAAGACAAATGAAAATAAAAACATTATATATAACTCTATAGCATCAAGAGCTTATAAAAACCCATGATTATACTAAGATATTGAAAACATGTAGAAATAATGAGATAGAATATTCCTCCTTATGAAGTTTTAATTTTTTTTTGTTATCTTAGTCACACAATAAATTATTATGTGTATAACAATTTTCATTTGAAATGAGAAGCATCTAAAAGTAAATAGAGGAGGAAGGTATCATATCCTAAATTCCTATGAATGAATTTATTTTATTTATATTTTTTATAATGTTTTAAATTTGGTCATAATGTTTTTATTTTTAGGAAATGATAATTTCTAAATATATTATGTGGAGGACCAGGTAGAATGGATGTAATATTAGTGATCTATATTACCTTGGAAAACAATTCCCCACATAAAGAATAAAAATATGAAAATATTATTTATGTTGAATAAATTGTGGTGATATTATCTTATGTATCATGTCAATCGAGTATTTATTGGATGAAAAAAAAGAATTAGAAAAGCATCCATATCAAAATTGATCTTAATGTAATAAAGAACAATAGAGAATACATACATAATAGTTGTTATTCAACCAATATAACTACAAATATGATCCTATTAAAGAATTTTAAATAGTGTTTTAAGGTATGATGTAGTTTAGAAATAATGGATCTTTAAAAAAATATGTGTGGGAATAAGAATATGTGTTGAAAAACAGGTATGTTCTATATTTGGATGGAATTTGATGAAATTTCTTAAGAATGATTCAACTTTTTGACTTAGGACTGAAATTCATATTCAATAGGAATATTTTACTTATCAAAGGCAATATTGGAAATTAATTAATGAAGGGATAGATAAAATATGGATATTTATATCAAGTGAATGACACAGATAACACAAATCTACTTGTGGAGGTAGAGGATAAAATTTTATGACATCAATGTCTCAATCATATATAGAAATAAATCGTAGAGAATATATCAAAATTAAAATCATCCATATATAATCTAAATTTAATGTGTTATAAGAAACCATCCTTAAATTTTACTTAATCTTGAGTTTTATTTCATGAATTCCTTCACTTAAATTTGATGATTTTTATAGTTTATAGTTTTGGATTATTATTAAATCACCCTTAAATAAATACATATTACATCAAAAAGTGCACACTTCAAATTAGTATCCAATTTTTCTATAAAACAACACATTTAATGTTTAACAAGTTTTCTTTTCTTGACACATATTCACAATTTTCATCTTGACCTCATCCTTGTACCTAATAATCCTTAAAACCCAATGAAAAACGTTTTAAAACCTGGGATGTGAACAAAAAGTTCAGTTAGGTTCATATAAAAATAAAGAAAGAAAAATGTTACTCTAATAATACTTATAAAAAATTTCTTTTTTAAAAATAATGTTTGGGCTTAGAAAACATTTTAATACTAAAGAAATCAAACTCTCTACCCAATTATATACAAAAAAAATTCTTTTCAAATCTTAAAGTCAAAAAAAGTCAAAAAAAAATTCTTTTAACACATGAAAACTTTTTCACAAAGTTATGATTTTTACCCTTAACAAGTAGAAAAGAGTTTTTTTAAACATAATTTTGTTATCTTACCATGTGAAATCATAAGATTTTTATAAAAACAATATAAAAAATAAATAAATTTTTGAGTCAACAAGTTATCTTATTACTTTTACATTCCTTTATGTTTTGAAAATCACAAATACTCTATCTTAAGGCAAATTTCATTTCCCCGAATATTTATCTTAATAAATAAAATTTTCCTTCCTCATGGAAAATTTATCTTTACCATGTTTTCATTGTTCATGTAATAATTTCTCTAAACCTAACTCATTTTATTTCAAATTATAAATTTTTTTTCATATCTAAAACCTTGGAATCTTATAAATACTTAGATATAGAGAATTCTGTTTTTAGGATCCGAATTCATGTTTGGAATTCTCAGAATTCAGACTCTGAACTTTCTGAGTTCAGACTCTGAATTCTCTAAATTCAGACTCTGAACTTTCTGAATTCATACTCTGAATTCTTATGAATTATGACTCTGAATTCTTATGAATTCAGAATCCGAATTTTTATGAATCTAGACTCTAAATTCTTATGAATTCAAATTCCAAATTATTATGAATTCACACTCCAAATTCTTATGAACTCAGACTCCAAATTCTTATGAATTCAGACTCTAAATTTCCTTGCAAATCAGACTCCCGAATTCTCTAGAATTCATGTTCTGAATTCTTTTGAAGATAGAATCCTAATATTCAGGTATTATTGAAATGGAATGTTTTTTTAGACATCGAAATTTTATTTTTTCTTAGACTCCGAAAAATGAATTTCATCAAACAACCATAATTTTTCTTACCTTGTTATGAAACAATTTCATCCAATCTATTTCTAACCAACCATTGTTTGAGTGACACGGGTACATGTCCCTCCGAAATTCAAGGAAAAATATGACCCATGAAAGTGGGATCCAACCGTTGAAGATGTTTCTATAAATAGAAGCTCATTTGAACTATCTCAAAAACAATGATCAATATAGAGATTACCTGCTGCTAAATTGATTTCAAGAGAGAGAGACTTTATTGATTTTTGTGTACTGAACAACTTGTTCAGAATTGCTTCGTGCGACTCCAAATGTTTCTGAGTACATTCAAGGGCTTCTGAGGATAGGAAGATAGAGGTTCCAACTACCTTGAAGTTGAGGGCTTGCGGGGATAACAAGACAGACTCTGATATTCGTATCGAGGAATTACCCTAGTGTGGGTAATATAGAATTTCTGGAAATTATAAATGAAGGGACCTTTATCCAAGGTTGTTGGATACCCTTCTATTTGGGTTAAAATATTTCTTACTTGTTACTTGTATTTATTCATGTTTTTTTTACGACATTTTTGATTGATAAGGAAAGTATAATCTTCTTATACTTTCTTGTACTTGTACTTTGATTAGTAATATTCTTTACGCTTTAAGCTAGAATATTTATCTTTATAAACTTCTCTTAATTTTTTATTTCTGGAACCACATTTCAAGAATCAAGCAAGTTTGTATAACTAATAGGTTTATTTAATTTACATTGTTTAACTTTGTTAAACATTTCCTTCTTTAAAAGATCCAAAGGAATTTTTTTTAAAGTAATCAATTCACCCCCCTTGTATATTGATCATCTACATCATCATTTCGATCCTATAATTGGTATTATAGGAGGTCTCTGGGATAATTATATTCACATATAATTTTTCTTTCTCAAGTTTTTCATTGTTCTATATTTTCCTTTCTTAGTATATTTTTATTATTGTTTACAAACTTTTATTACTGACAAGTTTTTGTGGAAAGATATTTTCTTTAAAATGGCTGGAATGAATTTTGGTTCAATTGAAAATCTTAATCATACTATACCACCTATATTTCATGGAAATGATTATGAATATTAGAGAGATCGTAAGAAGAATTTTGTTATTAACACCGAAGTGGACAACTTTGTTATGCTTACTGAATATTACAATACTCATGTTAAGGAAGTCAGAACTTTTACTAATCAAGATAATTCAGGATATAAACTAAAATATAAGGTATGAAATACTTTGTTTTGTTCCATGACCACAAATATATATAGCCAGAATTCATCTTTTGATGCTACAAATTATGTTTGGAAGAAGCTTGAATTAACTCATTTTGGTACATCCAAAGTTATTGAAACTATAATAGTTATTCTTATAGCTAAGTATCCTGGTTTTTTCATTCCTTATGGAGAACATATATGTAAAGTAAAATAGAGATTTATGACTATTGTCAACAGCGTACAATCCATGGGTGAAAAAGGTTTGGATGATGAGGCACTTGTAGAAAATATTATAGACATCATGCCTAATGAGTGGGAATCAAAGAGGACAGTTATAGATGAGAATAGGAAAGTCTCACAGATTACTCTTGATGATATTTTTGGAACTCTTCTTCAACATGAGACTATAATGAAGAGATATTCTGACAATGTTAAGAAAAATAATAGGAATTAAAGTGTTTTTTTACAACTACTTTCAATCTTATGAAATCCAAGACTCTTGAGAGAGTAACGAGATCTAAATCTAAGTTCATTATGTTTTCTGAATCAAGTGAAATAGATCATTCTAAGAATGAACTAGATAATATTTCTTGAAGGATGAAAAATATAGTTGGGAATAAAGACATCCATTATAGATACAATAATAAATAAAGGAAGGATAAGAAAGACTCTGAAGTAACTTGTTATGAATGCAAAAGAGTTGGGAATATAAGGCCAAATTGTCTTATGATTTAGAGAAAAGATATAAAGGAAAAGAATTATAAAAGGAATAGAAATAAGTATTACAAATCTACATCTAATAAATTTTTGAAAGATAATGACACCTAGAGTACCTGTGGTGGAGACTCTTTTGATGAATCCTGATATTATGAATCTTCTGGATAGAAGAATCTTTGTTTACATGCCAAGTTACCTATTGAAAATAATTGTTTAATGGGTAAGGTACACAATTTTGAATCTATATCCAATGTATCATTGAATTCTAATTATAGTGATAGAAAATATTATGAATCCTGGGATAAATAATCTTCTTCTGATAAAGATAATACTTTACCTACTTATGAAAAAGTTTCTAGATTTTTTAAGCTTCTTGAGAATGAAAATTCTAAAGTCAAGAAGAATATTGATAAGGTAAATTCAAGAATTTCTATTCTTACTAAGGAAATATTAGATCATTATAAAGATCTTGATAAGAAAACCCTTGATTTTGTAAGTATTTTAAAAAAATATTGAGGAAGTAAATTCTGAGAAGGATAAACTTTTTAAGGATCAAGAAAATGTAATTTCTAAGAAAAATGTTTTCGAGCCTAACTCTAGTGCTAAAAATAATATTTTTGCGATAAGAACATAGTTATTAGGCTAAAGACAGAAATATTTTCCTTGAGGAAGTGTTTTTCAAACTTTACCTTAGGTAAGAAAAATTTTGATAAGATGTATTCTCAAATTCTCCCCCTAAGGAATAATTTTGGTTTTGGTTATACTAGTTCAAAACCAATTTTTAGTAACAATTATTCTGTTCCTCAAAGTGATCCTTTCAGCACTAAATGTTAGTGTGGTGGTCATTGGGAAAAACAATGTTCCTTAAACAAAACTCGGTCTTTAGGGTTTTATAAAGAATATTTTTCAAAGAAAATCAGGAATCCTAAAAAAAATTATTTCTGAAGTTTCTGAATCCAAGAATGTCTGGGTTCCGAAAGCCTAACACTCTTATTTTCAAGAAAATAATGATAGTACCAATAGAAATACATGGTACATGTATAGTGGATGTTCCCAGCATATAACTATTAACAAAAACTTCTTTGAAAATATTATCAAGATGAAAGGAGGAAAAGTAACTTTTAGAGATAATGCTAAGGGAGAAATTATTGGTGTAGGTAACATTGTTCTTATTGTAAAAATTGGATTTCAAATGTTTTATTTTGTATGGTTATTAATCACAACCTCATTAGCATAAGTCAATTATATGATGAGTGTTACCTTGAGAATTTTAAGAATGACAAGTGGTTATTACATAATTCCAAGGAAGGTTTTATTCTTTCTACCAATAGGAAAGGGAATATATACACACTAAACATAGAAGACCTTAGAATCCAAGATCTAACTTGTCTTAGTGCAATGGAGGATCATTCTTGGTTGTGGCATAGAAGTTTGGGACATTGTAACATTATAAACCTATGAAAAATCTCTAAGAAAAGACAAGTTAATGATTTACCAGAGCTTATATTTGATTCTTCAAATGTTTATGATCCTTGTCAATAGGGAAAGAAACATAAATCATGTTTTAAATCAGTTGGTGAAGTCTCAACTACTGATGCATTACAGTTAGTGTATATGGATATTTTTGATCCAACTCAAAATGAAAGCATTGGAGGAAAATATTATTTATTTGTTTTAGTTTATGATTACACCAGATCTACATTGGTCTATTTTCTATCAATGAAATATGAAGATTTTTCATATTTAAAAACTTTTAGAGCCCATGTTAAAAATGAGAAAAACCTTTTTTTGATAAAAATTCATAGTGATCATGGAGGAGAATTTTAAAATTCTGATTTTGAAAAATTTTGTAGTAGAAAATGCATTACTCATAACTTCTCATCACCAAGAACACCTCAACAAAATGGTGTTGTTAAAAAAAGAAATAGAATTATTCACGAGATAACAAGAACCACGTTGAGTGAATATTTGGTTGCCAAACATTTTTGGGTTGAAGCTATAAGTATTTCTTGTTATACTATAAATTGTGTTTTCATTAGACATTTTCTTAAAAAAACTCCTTATAAATTATGGAATGGTAGAAAACCTAGACTTTCCTACTTCATGGTTTTTGGTTGCAAGGTATTCATTCTGAATACCAAAGATAATCTTTAAAAATTCACACCAAAATCTGATGAAGGAATTTTCTTAGGCTACTCCACAACTTCTAAGGCTTATATAGTTTTCAATAAAAATACTTGTATTGTTGAAAAATAGTACATGTCAAATTTGATGAAAATGATCCTTTTTTTAAACAACCTTAAACTACATCATAGGATGTATTTTCAAAAACCGATTATCAACCCTTGTTAGAAGATCCTTCTAATAAGGAAAATTTTCAAGAATGTATTTCTAAAACATTTACCCCAAAATATTTCCTACCCTATATTGATGAACAGGTTTTACAAAACCCAAATCAGTTGTCTCTTAAAAATCATCCCAGTGATAGTATCATTGGTGATGTGAATCAACATGTATGGACTAGAAGTTCCTTAAGTAATGAAGTATAAAATCTAGCATTCATTTCCGAATTAGAACCGAAAGCAATGATGAAGCTTTTGGTGATGATGATTAGATGAAAGATATGCAAGATGAGCTAAATGAATTCGAAAGGAATAAAGTATGGACCTTGGTCGAAAGACCTAAGGAAACTTTTATTAATGGAGTAAAATGGGTCTTCAGAAATAAATGTGATGAAAATGGAATCATAGTAAGAAATGAAGCTAAATTGTTTGATAAAGGATATAATCAACAACAAGGAATAGACTATGATGAATCCTATGCTCCCATAGCTAGAATTGAATCTATTCGTATTCTACTTTCTTTTGTAGCATTCTTCAAATTCAAACTTTTTCAAATGGATGTTAAATGTGATTTCATTAATGGTTTTGTTCAAGAGTAAGTATTTGTTGAAAAACCTCGTATTTTTGAAGATAAAAAACATCTTCAACATGTTTTCAAACTTACCAAATCTTTGTATGGACTCAAAAAATCCCCAAGATAATGGAATGATATGCTTATAGAATTTTTGATTCAAAATAATTATGTTAATGGAAATGCTGATCCAACCCTTTTTATAAAGAAAGATAAGAAAAATGATTTTATTGTTCAAATTTATGTTGATGACATTATATTTTGTTCAACTAGGTAATTTTTAATTGATTCCTTTGCAGATCTAATGAAATCTGAGTTGGAAATGAGTATGATGGGTGAGTTAACATTTTTCCTTGGTCTTCAAATTTCTCAAAAAACAGAAGGAATCTATATCTCCCAACATAATTATGTTAAAGAACTTTTTAAAAAGTATGGATATCACAACACTAAGAGTATAAGTAAACCCTTTGGTATGTCAAATTAACTTGATCCTGATGAAGGTGGGAAACCAGTAGATCAAACATCTTTTAGAGGTATGATAAGAAGTCTACTTTACTTGACTGATAGTCATCTAAACTTAATGTTTTTAGTATGGTTATGTGCAAGATAACAATCCAATCCTAACGAATATCATTTAAAGGTAGTGAAAATTATTTTTTTCTACTTAAAGAGAACCATAATTCTAGGACACTTTTATACTTCTAGAAATGATTTTGTTTTAAAGAGTTTTTCAGATGATAACTTTGGTGGATGTAGAATGGATAGGAAAAGTACATTAGGAACTTGTCATTTCATAAGAGATTCATTAGTTTTTTGGTTATGAAAAATACAACACTCAGTATCACTTTCACTGCTAAAGCTGAATATATAGCATCTGGAAGTGATTATGCTCAATTGTTGTGGATCCAACACACACTCGGAGATTATAGTATGAGTTTTACCAAAACAAAAATATTGTGTGATAATACAAGTGTCATTGCCTTATATAAAAACCATGCACATAAATCTCATGCAAAACACATGGATATTAGTTATCACTTTCTTAGGGATCACACACAAAAAGGAGATATCATTTTTCAATTTATCGGAACACAATATCTAATTCCTGCTATTTTCATAAAATCATTAACATCTGATAGATTTGAATAAATTAAACAGATTTTAATAATTATAATCATAAGGTAATTTTCCTTATTAACTTCTTGTTGAAACCTATCTTCATGTAGTAATAAACACCTTTTCAAAGGGGGAGTAAATTTGTTTGTTAGATTTTTAAAATTTTTCATAGTCTAAAATTTCTTTTCGTAGTCTAAAATTTTTTTGTAGTCCAAAAAATTTTCATAGTCTAAATTTTTTTATGTATTCTAAAATTCATCGTACACTAATTTTTTTTATAGTCTAATAATTTTTCATTCTCTAAAAATCTTTCGTAGTCTAAAATTTTTCGCAGTCTAAATTTTTTTTTGTAGTCTAAATTTTTTTTCGTAAAATTTTACATTGTTAAAATTTTCATAATGGAGATTTTCTTACGTAAAATTTTTGTAATAGAAATTTTCATAGTTAAAATTTTGTTAAGGGAGATTTTCGTACTTAAATTTTTTGTAATGATTATTTTCATACATAAAATTTTCATAATGAATGTTTTCGTACATAATATTTTTTTAATGAAGATTTTCATACTTAAAATTTTCGTATTGAAAATTTTTTATAATTAAAATTTTTGGAATCTAAAGTTCTTCAAGAAAATTTTTCCTCATTGGTAATAATCTTCGTAGAAATCCTAATGGATTTTTCCTTTTATAAATTTTTGCAATCATCTTTTACTTGTTGGAATTATCTTTTTGTTTTTAAAATTTTCAGATTCATGCTTCCTTAAATCTTAATGTTCTATCTTAAAAACCTCAAAAGATTGGAATCTATCAAATCCTTATTCAGCTATAATATCACCTATCAGATATTATCAAGATGATTTCAACCGTTGGATCAATCGGGGAAGCTGAACCATCACTTTGATTGCCAATATAAAGGACCCCTTGATGATTGTCCCACATCAATCTAAAAGCTCTTGTGTGTTGAAGCTCTTCCCTTGCTGCATAATCCTGTTCGAAACTTCATAGCTCTTCCTTACTTTCAAATGTCTACCAAAGTATCTTCCCAAACAGAAATGTGAACGTTCAACCCAATCTATGAATGGAAGATATAAAGATAAAGGTTAGTTGATCCAATGTTTTATGCCAAATATGAGTCTATAATTTCCAAGAATATCAATCTCAATGGTTGGGAGAGTGTATGTTTCTCAAAACCAAAAGCTCAGGTTTTGGTATATCTGGAATTGTTAGTAGAGTTATATGAGTCTGTAAATTTCTTCAAGGAAGAATCTAGGAGTAATTTTTCTTTCAAGTGTTATGGAAAGAAATATTCACTTTCTCTCACTAAGTCTGCAAGCTTGGTTGGTATTTATTATGAAGGGGAAGCTGAGCTCTGTACTCACAAGCTACCTAATGTTGAAGGAAGTTTTATTAAGGAAAAAAGCAGTGGATTTTCTTTGTATCACATATGTAAAGACTCTGAAGATTCTTCACCTGTCTACAAACTTTCATATTATTGACTTAAGTGTTCAAGGTTTCATTATTCCGAGAAAATGTGATAAGGATACTCTAAAGAAGGGTGACATCTATATTTTGGATTTATTGGTAAATCTAAGTAAGATAAATTTGGTTAATTACATTTTGATTATGATTGAGAATATATTGAATGGGTAATTGAAATATCAAATTATTATGTATCCATCCATTCTATCAAATATGATTGTTCGGTGTTTAGAATCTGTCAATATTCCTTGCAGTTCTAAGTCAAGGAATTGCAAAGTCATGTTGTTGATTGATGATACTTTGAGAAGGATGGAAATTGGTTTTTCCAAAACAATCCAAATAATTATATGATTTTCTTGATGAGGAAGTTGAAACTCATTCAAAGAAACAAGAGATTGATGAAACCTCTAAAAATGGTGGAAGTAAGAGGAAGGTGAAGGAAGTATAAGAGAAGGAAAAACCCCAGCGGCTAAGGAAATTCAATCAGAACCCCCAAAGCCAAAGAAACAAAAAACTTATCATGATGAAGTAGTAGAAAACTGGAGACAAGATAAGAAAAATTATAAAGAATGGGAGTCTAATTTTGTCATGGAACCTACTGTGGAAAAATTTGTGAATGAAAAGGTAGTTAAGGAGCTTGAGAAGCAGGAGAAAGAGAAGAAGCAAAAGAAAAGTTGCCTGAGGAAGCGATGGTCCAGTCACTTCTGAAGGACACTATGAAAGCATCCGAAAATATTCCAGTACCAGAATCCTTTTTTATAGAACCTTTACTAGAGACTCTGGGAAAGAAATTTGTGACTCTAGAAAAATTCCAAGAAAAACAAGTATAAGGAGAAGAAGAAGAAGGCAATGGTGATACCGAAGACTTGATAAAGCAAGTTGAAGATTTTCATGAGAAGGATATTCCTTCTAAAAATTTACCATTATAAACCTCTAAATATGAGTATTCAAAACTTTCTACCCTAGGGAAACACGATAAGAGTGGAGAATAAGTGAACAAAGAGTCTGAAGAAGAAATCTCCAACCATGATTTCATTCAGCCAGAGGATGCTGAGGCAGGAGCTAAGAAGAAAGAGGTGGATGAAAAAAAAGTGTGCAACTATCTCATAGTGAACACAAATCTCCCAATCAAGAATAATTCATTCTAAAATCTAATAAGGGAAAAATTTTGGTTGTTGATACACTTATATGATCAGTGGTGAAGAAAAAAGAAGTGGGTGCTTCATCGAAGAGGAAAGCTGGTGATACAGAAAAATAATCCTCACCAAGTAAAATATCTAATTCAGAATCCTCCTCTCTTTGACATGATTTTGTAGTACAGTCTTTGAAAAATATTATGGGAACCATCCCTCAATTTCCAATCATAGACTCTAGATTCCATATGCTTTACCATACCTTAAAATCAAAAATCAGATTCAGTATCCACGGTGATGGATAAGTGTGTCAAACTTGGGGTTGATTTCAAAACCTTTTTCATAAACTACAAATCCCACAAAATATCTAGCAAGAAGATAACTAGCTGGTCAAAGAAAACTATGGAAGACATGAGAATTCTTAATGAGTTTCAAGATAATTTCAAAGATTCATTTGAAACCGAAGGTGGTAAGTTCAAAGATCTCACCAAGCCTTTTAAGAAAATCTATCTCTTGAAGAAAATACTTGGAAGAAAGAAGTCCAAGATCTGAATGGGAAATTATATTCAGTTGATCAGATTTGGAAAAGAGAAAGGGATCTTATGATTGGGATATAAGAGAAACTAGTTAAGAAAGAAAAAGTTATAAAGGGTCAGTAAGAATCTATTAAGGCTCAGGAAGAGAAAAACAAAGCCTTAGAGAAGAAAACAGAAGATCGGGATCAGCTTCTCAAACATGAAGAGGAGGATCATAAGGATCTGAAGAAGTTGAAAACCATATTGAAGAATTTGATGTTGAAGGATAAGGAAGGATAATATTGTTCAATTATGATCTTTTGTTGTATTTCATCCTTGTATAAATTTTTCCAATTATAATGAAATTTTGGGTTTCTCTTTATAAAATAGGTTGTCTAAAACTAATATTTTAGGTACCATATTTTCTTTTCCATTCCCTATATTCCTTTTTGAAAATCACAAAGGGGGAGAAAGGAATCTTAAAAATAATACTAAGAAAAAAATAAATTCCCCTACGTAAGGGGGAGTTCTTATCCAAGAAGATTTTTGTATTCAATAAAATGATAAGTCTCAATCCAAAAATCAAGAATACAATCCTTGCTATTTCCAAAGACAATGGGAGTGTTAGTCATATTCCACATTTCCCATGTGTTAAGGGAGATAAGTTTTATTTTCAAATTCTAGAAAAATATTTTCTATGTCCTTATATTCTTTTTCGTAAGGTTGTTTGTGCTTTCCAAAAAGGGGGATATTGTTGATTCAATAACATTTCCTTATGAATTTTCTATTCCATCGTGTTTTGAAAATCACAAAAATCTATCTTAAAGAAAATTTCATTTCCCCTAAGATTTATCTTATTAAGGAAAATTTTCCTTCCTCATAGAAAATTTATCCTTACCATGTTTTCATTGTTCATGTCATCATTTCTCTAAACAAAACTCATTTTATTTCTAAGTATAAAATTTGTTTTTGAATCTAAAACCTCGGAATCTTATAAATACTTAGATAGAGAACATTCTATTTTTAGGTTCCGAATACAGGTTCAGAATTTTTTGAATTCAGACTCTGATCTTTTTGAGTTCAAACTAATAATTCTCTGAATTCAGACTCCGAACTTTCTGAATTCAGACTCCGAATTCTTATGAATCCAGGTTTTGAATTCGTATAAATTATGATTCTGAATTCTTATGAATTCAGACTCTGAATTCTTATGAACTCAGACTCAGAATTCTTATGAATTCAGAATATGAATTTCAATGAAATTCAAACATCTGAATTCAATATAATTCAGTTTCTGAATTCATTTGAATACTGAATCTGAATATTCATGTATTATAGACACCGATTTTTTTATTGGGCTTCGAACTTTTATTTGTTATTAGACTCCAAAAAATGAATTTCATCAAGCAACCATACTTTTTCATACCTTGTTATGAAGCAATGTCATGCAATCTATTTCTAAAAAACCGTTGTTTGAGTGACACGTGTATAGGTCCCTCCAAAATTCAAGGAAAATATGATTGTTGGATGAGGGAGTCAACCATTGAATATGTGACTATAAAAAGGATCTCATTTTAAAGAACTCAACAACTTTGATCAATATAGAGGTTACATGTTTCTGAAGTGATTTCTAGAGAGAGAAACTTTATTTCTTTGTGCGTACTGAACATCTTGTTCAGAATTGCTTCATGCGACTCTGAATATTGCTGAGTACATTCGAGGGCTTCTAGGGATAGGAAGGTAGAGGTGTTGACTACCTTGAAGTTGAGGGCTTGTGGGGATAGCAATACAGACTCTAATATTCCTATCGAGGGCTTACCCTGGTGTGGGTAAGACAGACTTTCTTGAAAGTATAAATCAAGGTAACTTTATCCTAGGTTGTTGGATACCCTTCCCTTTGGGTTAAAATATTTTATACTTGTTACTAGTATTATTTCAATTTTGTTTTCTCCTGCATTTTTTATTGATAAGGAGAATATAATATTCTTATACTTTCTTGCACTTCTACTTTGATTAGAAAGATTCTATGTACTTTAAGATAAAATCATTATCTTTGTAAACTTTTCTTAAGTTTTATTTCCGGAACCACATTTCTGGAATCAAGCATGTTTTTAGAACTAAAAGGTCTTGTGAATTTACCGTGTTTAACTTTGTTAAACATTACCATCTTTAGAAGTTCCAAAGGAATTTTTTTATAGTATACAACTCACCCCCCCCCCCTCTTGTATATTGAGCATCTATATCATCATTTAGATCTTACATAAATAAAATGGGTTACTTTGGATATCATTTTCTATATCCCTCTTGTAGTTGGAAAAACCAATACAGTCAACTTTCATCATAATTCTCAAGAGAACATATTCCTTACCCAATGCATTTGAGATCTGTAACAGACCCACCCATCCATGGTTTATAACAAAAATACTCGTTGTTGGTTTATCACAGAACCAACACCACTATAGAAAATTCCCAATAACCATAACATAATCATAACACAAAAAATATTTCAATTTTCAATATTACACACATAAAAAAAATTCATTCCGCCTATAAGAAATCATTTCCAGATATTGAAATATTTATTCCATTTAATTTTTTTAAAAATACATCAAACAAAGGGAAGGATTGTTTTTATTCGATAAAAAACATGAAATATTTTAAAGTAATACAAACATAAAATAATGGTTTTGGTTTCAGGAAAAACTATTGACGTCATATATATTAAAATACAACATTCATTCTCTATTTTTTTCAAAAAGTTCATTATAATATACATAAAATGATTCTTTGTAAAAACCTATTAAAAAATGAAAAAAATTGACATAAAATTTCAACTATAATTCAATAAATTATATATAAATATATCAATAAAATAATTTCAAAAATATGTACATAGAATAAAAATATTTGGAAAATAAATCATTAAAATTTTTAAGATGAGGTTTTTAAAGTAAAGTTTCTATTACATAGAGTCTGACACATCATGCATGTTACTCATATTTCTAAATAATAAAATTATGTTAATTATATAATTATTAAGAATTTTTTTCAAGTTTATTGTTCCTTTTAATTTATTTAGTACCATGTTATATTAAATTATTTAATAAATTAAGTTCACGTCGTATATTTTGATGATATTAAGCTCATAAGTAAAAAATGACATTGGAAGGTTTACTATGGTCAATGAGTTCATTATTTTATCATTTATAGAATAATTATAATTAAATAGTTAAAATTTTTGTGTATAAATTATACTTTTACAATCAACCAAAAATTAACTACATTACAATCATAGAGATAGTATGTCATACATACCAATGACTAACGTTTCCATTTTTCAAAGATCATGATGGAAAGAAGGTAATTATTATTTTATTTTTATAAAATTATTATTATATCATAAATATCATATAATTTTTTTATAGAATGTATAGTATCCATTTTATGTGGTTAGGAAAAAAAATCACATCTCTCTATGGAGGTTGTAATCCAAACATATGCATGAACGACGTTGTCATTTTTTAATCGATGGAAAGGTAAGAAAATAGATGATATATTATATTTATATAGTGTTAATTATTCCATTAATATCATATATATATATATATATATTAAATACATCATTATAAAAAACCATAAAATATGGTGATGCAAAAAAAAATACATCAGTTTGCGAGGTGATGGTCTGCCGTACGCTTGAATGATAGTTTTATTTCCCATTGGATAAAATATGTGATGGATATAAGTGATGAAATTGAAATAAAAATATATTAATATAATTAAGATACTTGTTTAATTATTTCATAATGTTTGAATAATATTTTAATGATTTCGAATAATAAATAAAACTAAAAGATTTAGTTAAATACTATAACTCTTCTTTAAATTACTTCCATTTCTTTACACCATAAACTCTCTAAGGTTGATATTATTCCCAAAAAATACCTATATAACATGGTTAGGGATATTATAGAAGTATTTAGGAAGGTTTTTACTAAAGTAAAACGATTTTTAATGAAAATATGATTTGAGGTTCACTTATATAATTGATAGGAGGGGCACTCTTGGAATTGCGTAAAATATTAAATTATTGTAAATTTTCTTTCATGGAAAAAGGATAAAATATATATAATTAGAATATAGTATTATTTTGTTTCAAAATAATATCATCCAATAAATTTTTGAATATTTGAGATTTTTTTTACCTTTATCTCTTTGTTTTAACCCACATTAACCCTTTTTAACAATTGCTACAAAAATAATTTTTTTACTATTTAGGGGTCAGTATATTTACAATAAAAGAAAATTTGGTACATAAATGGACCATATTTGATATTTTTTAAAAATAAAAAAATCACATCTTTGAAGGTAGTATTTTATCAATTTTAAATAATTTAATAAATTATTTCTTTTCATAAAATAAAATTAATGTCATTTTTGGAAATAATATTTTAATTTGAATTTGAAAACAATATGAAAATAATGGAATTAAAATATAATATTTTAACACATACCTAAAATGTTATTGTTGGAGCCAAAATTTAGAATGAAGAAAAGGCCCACAAATGGCCCCATGGGCTACCTCGTGAAGCCACTTTGCGGAGTCCCCCCAACATCGTGGCTGCTACAAAGCAAAGGAGGCGGGACACTCCACGAACGAATTTGACATTAAGAAACCCGCCACAAATCAAAGGATGTGGGATCCTCAGTGAACGAATTTGACGTTTGTGAACCCACCATGATATAAAGGATGTGGGATGCTCCGTGAACCCATTTGATGTACGTGAGCTTGCTACGAAGCCACAAATCCCCTCTACGTGAAACGTGAGCTCTGCTCCACAGCGCCTCTTGCCTATAAATGCTGGGATAACCCTGAGCTCTCTGGAAAAACAATCTGACCTTTCAGCTTCTCAGCTCCTGAATCGTGAAGCACTCTTCCGCTCGGTGAACCATGAGATGTGCGAGGTACTTCTGCTTCGTGAAGTACCTCCCCATTGTCTCGTTTTGACCCCCATCTTCCGAGATGGATGCCTTTCGGGAAGCCTAAGGGCTTTAATGAGGGATGGGGATCCCCAAGGGGACCCGGGTCATTGTGGAGTGTTTATTATTCATGAAACACCCTTCATGTACACATGATCCTCATGCTAATTCAGGGTCACTGTACTTTGCGAAGCACATTGCTTCCAAACACCTTGTTTCATGAGGCACCTTTGCTCCATGAGTTTGTGCTCTGCGAATTCCCTTCTACTTCACGAAGAACCTCCCATTTGCACCTTCACCCCATGATAATGCTAAGGCACCCCACATCGCGAAGCACACCCCTTCGCAGGTTCCCTCTGCCACGTGGAGCAACAGAGCTCCACAAGGCCCCTGCCTATGAACCCCTCTGCTTGGAAAATCCTTTTCCTATGTGACCCTCCAGGTTTTCATGATGTGACTTCAAATTCCCCTGGACGATACCGCCCATAGCATTGCTGCGCCTAATGCTTCTTCGTAAAGGCACACTAATGGCTATTTCTTCTTTTCATAGTCGCACTAACGTGGACCCCTCGATGGTTCGCTCCATAACACCCCCTCAGTATGGAGTTGCTGGTTCCTTCTCTCCAATAAGGAGAATAAGGTAGCTACTGTGTAAGTCCTTGGGGTGTGGAGCAAACCCACTTCGTCTGATCTGAAAGACGTTAAACTACTAAAAACCCTTGTCCTCAGCACAAGACGTTAAACTGTGACCTTTCCCCATGCCTCGTATGCGGGGTCCCCCACCTTGGACATTCTCCACACCCCCTGGTCTCCACAGGGGATGATATCCTCCTTCTGGGTGTGGCGTTAGTCCTCGGGGGAAGGGAAGGCACCTTGGTGTAAGCCCCTATCTTTTCTTACAGTAGGTGGCACCCTTTCTCCTCCTCACTTCCTCAGTGCCAAGGCCAGTAGAGGGCGTGATGGGGAACAAGGCTCCTCCTTTCTTCGGTCTCAAGTGCCTCTCCCACTACGCTTTGTCACCCATAGGCCTCCATCTGGGAGTAATTCCTCGCTTCTTGGGCCGTCTTAGAGCATAAGCTCCACTCCTCGTCACTTCCCAAAGACACACCTTTCACGACATGGTCTTTAGGACGTTTCTACCTCTTATTTCTTACATCGAGCATGACTCACGTGGACTAAGAGTAAGCATCGACCATGACACTGCCCATCCCACATGACGTTAAACTGTATTCCACAGCCACCCGAACTATGAGGACTTTGATCCATGTCAAGGCATGGTATGTAAGAAGCCTCCATGAGGTTCAAGCCCAACAACCATTGGCCCCGACCATCTCTGCATCATTGTGCCAATTCACCAACCCAAACTATGAGGACTTTGATCCGTGGCAATGCATGGTACGTCGGAAGCCTCCCTGAGGTTCAAGCCCACCATTGACCTGGACCAACTTCCTCATTCACGTTGTTCCACCAGCAATCCAACCCAAACTATGGGGAATTTGATCAATGTCAAGGCATGGTACATAGGAAGCCTCCCTGATGTTCAAGCCCAACTGCCATCGGACTCCCGGTCCACCTTCACATCGTTTCACCAACACCAACCCAAACTACGAATACTTTGATCTATGTCAAGGAATGGTATGTAGGAAGGCTCCATATGGTTCAATACCAACAACCATTGGCACCGACCATCTCCGCATCATTGTGCCAAGCCCCAACCCGAACTATGAGGACATTGATCCATGTCAAGGCATGGTACGTAGGAAGCCTCCCTGAGGTTCAAGCCCACCATTCACCTAGACCATGGTCCTCATTCATGTTGTTCCACCGGAAATCCAACAAAAAATATGGGTAATTTGATCCATGTCAAGGCATGGTACATAGGAATCCTCCCCAAGGTTCAAGCCCAACACCCATCGGACCCCCGACCCACCTTCATGTCTGTCCACTAGCAATCCAACCTGAACTATGAGGTCTTTGATCCATGTCAAGGCATGGTATGTAGGAAGCCTCCATGAGGTTCAATCCCAACAACCATTGGCTCCGACCATCTCTACATCATTGTTCCAAGTCACCAACAAGAACTATAGGGAATTTGATCCATGTCAAGGCATGGTACGTAGGAAGCCTCCATGGGGTTCGATCCCCTCCCCATTAAGTCGCCTCAGAGCGTAATCCCCAAATGCCACCGTCCTGAATGATGTCAAATGGTACACCTGAACTATGTGGTCTTTGATCCATGTCAAGGAATGGTATGTAAGAAGCCTCCACAAAGTTCAAGCCCACCACCCAGTCGTTCTGACCTCCTTCACGTCGGTCTGACCCCATCCAGCGGTATGTCGTTGCGACCCTATTCAGTGGTAAGACATTGACATCCTTATCTAGTGGTAATTCATTGTAACCTCATTTAGCGGTAAGCCATTTTCAACCTCATTTGATGGTAAGCTGTCGTCAAATGAACTACGCGGACTTTGATTCCCTACCATGGGGATACATAGGAAGTCTCTTCAAGGCTCATGCCCAAAACCATCATCCATCCTGATTCTTACCTAGGCCACCACATCCCGGTGAAATCATGCCATCTCATTCCACTCCACATCGTTCGGGAAGCCGCCCATCTGCTTGCCCCAATATCAGTGTTCCCTCCATGGGGTTCCCCAACATGATCCACTCTTACAAGTGTTCTGATCAGTCTGATCCTTCTCCACTGGATGTTAAACTTGCGACATACCCTATGTTAAACATGGGAAACTGAGGAAAACCTCAGATACATGCCCATGGAATATGATTCCCCGAGCTTGATGTGGGATGCCTCGGGCTTCTGTTCCCTCAATAAGCCCTATAATAAGGGACAGAAGATAGACATGCCAATCCCCCAGTGTCCAGACATGCCAGTGATTCCCCAATGTGACTACTCCCCTAACCGAAGGTTACTGCCCTGACTGGACCCCTTGGAATGTCCTGACAAAAGCAGGGTAATTAACTTGTGTCCATAAAGATATGGCACTAGGAAGTGTTTCACGAACAACATATTAAATCTATGAGAGAGACCCGGACTAGGTGATGAGTTCTAAGGAGGAATCCACAGAAGGAAGAACCGACATCTCAACATCCCATTTTGATCAAGGAGCAGACTTCCCTGAAGAAGGAGCGGCTGTCGCCTGCCTTTGGAAACTGGGAATGCAGGGTAACAAAAAAAATCACGTCCTTTGTCCCCTAACGAGATGGATGTGCGCACCCCATATAAAGCATCTAAAATAGAAATGGTGAACCCAACGTGAAATTATTCTCCTCAACATAGAGATACGTAGTACTCGGGGCATCCATAGATTGATGTGTCACCGGATCCAAACATCTGGAACCAGGTCCCGCCAAGAAAATAACAGTCCTGGCGTGAAACTCACTTGATGTTGGGGCAGTAGAACATTGGACATTCCGTTATGCGACGTTGTCAGCATGGATCCCTCTTACCGGCCATAGAAGAAGGAACGACGTTGGGGCACTGGTTGTCGATTTCTTTTTCTATCAGTGTTAACGAGTTCATCTCCCTGCTTCCAGGAACCAATTTGTTGCATTCGGAGCCGATCACCTGCCCACCGGCATAGGGGTAGGGGTAATACCGACGAGGCTACCCCGCGTTGTCCAGCCTCTTCCATAACGTCTTCGACCACCATGACTGTTGGGCACCCACGCCCCATCTCCCCATTAGAAATTATCCAGAAAAGGGTAATTAATGACCTTGTACGCAGGTACGAGGAGGAGGGGATCACCCACACCCGGGATATGGCCCGCCTGGACCTGGAGGCGTCCAGGCCCTACTGTCCCCGAGGTCCGGCCTGAGAGCCACTAAATCCCACCCCAACATTCAATAATTTTGGGAGCCTGTCCCCAGAGCACTTTGACGACTCCCTACCTTATGGTGATGGGGTGGGTGAAATTCGACCTAGCCCAATCAGAGTCCCAATCCAGGGGCTCCCATTGAGGGCCCCCACCCGACAGCATCAGCGCCGCCACCCAGCCTTTCCAGAGGAGTAGGTAAACTGTGCACCTGTACCACTAGCACGGGCTCATCTAACCTTACGCCAGCATCGAGCATGATCTGAGGACGCTCACCTAGGGGAATCAACATTGATGGATACTGTGTCCTGAGCCACTACCGATGCATATCATCAAGTATCTACACACACTGAGCAGGGGCGCTTATACGCCCAACTGGGATCGAGGCCCAAACCACCCCATGGGTAGTCTAGGTCAACTCTCTGGGTCGCAGGCACGAGCGGTGGTCGTCGTGAACCAGCCCGCAGTGATGCCACCCCATACAGCGGTCCTCCATGTACCACTACCACATAGTACATGGGTCTCCCCCACTCTAAGTCTCACCATGGAGGTTTTCCCCGTGCTACCTCCAACTCAAATGAAGGTTCGCCCCATGACAGTGATGTTCGGTATGGAAACCTCTCATGTTCCCATCAAACTAGGTATGGAGCCCTTCTTCCTACCCCCAACCGTCGATGTGGAGATGTTACCATCTTTGTCTCCCACCAACTTGGGGATCCTCCCTATGTCATCTCTATAGTTGGTGAAGGTCCTCCTCGCCCTAGCACCCAAAGGGGTGAAGGCCATCCTCGCTCCACCAATACCAAGCATGGAGGTCCTCCCCATGCTCCCTTCAGTTCTGGTAGAAGTTTTACCTACTCATGTGCTATTCATGGAGGTCCTCCCCACGTCCCCTTCGACATTTTTCCTGGTGCTCCACGCACCTCGGCTGTCTCAAGTGGAAACCCTCTCCGCCCTGTCACCAGTGCGGCCAAAGTACCACATGTCAGAAATCATCCCAGTCTTGAGGAGCCACCCAGGGGCAGGAAGGTGGGTCATCTCTGCCACAAGAAGAGTCCTTGGAAGGCCCATATGGAGATCATACCGGTACACTTCTCAGACTCTGAATTGGACTACAACTCAGCTCGGGAGCCCTCCCCTCGCTCATACAAGTCAAGGGTTGGGGCAGGGATGAGGCGCATCAGCTTGGTGCTCCTGGAATGCAAAGTCCACAAGATTCCCACTTCCCTCCATAGATTTATCCAGGAGGATGAAAACCTAGGGACCCCGCAGGTTACGATCGTGCAGTCACCACCATCATCATCGTAAGTGCTTTCTACCTCCACAAGAGATCACGGAGCGCTATTCTGGGGACCGATGGCAGGCAAGCAGCATCACGACCTATCACCAGTAGCCCAGGTCTCTATCCTAGGAATGACATCCATCAGCCCCTATTACCGTGATGTAGTAGCTATGTCACTCCACTCTTCAGAGGACTACCTGAGAATCAGCGGCCAATCAGCCTAATCGTCATATTCTCCATCGGCCAACCTGCCATCCCAACGGTCTGCCTCAGTACTGCTTCCAGTTTCTCAACCACCCCTAGTTGGCGGGTGGGGAAATCATGTTCCAGACCCTGAATTTTACTTGAGGATCCTTTGGATCATTCATGCAGTGGACCACTTCCTCGAGGAGTTATGGCTCGTGGTTGTGCTAGATTTCTACATAAACAAGTATCTCACCCAAGAGGAAGTAGAGTGCTTCTACTACACCCTCTGGGTGATAAATTTTAGTCTCAATCATCAGAGCATGGTCTATCCAAGGAGCCAAGCGCATTTCAAACATTTCAGCAAGCAGCGTCGTCTAGTCGATATGGCTGCACTCCCTATGGGCCAGCACCCCGAGTCACTCAGTCGTTGTGAGGCTCTCCAACAGTAATGCGTTCAAAGTATTAAGGTGCTCTGAAAAATTATCAGGGAGTCTACCCCGCGCAAGAAAGTATGTGGCTAGGGATAGTATGACGCCCTCTTCTTCATTACTATGTTGTGACAGCCCGACACAGTATGAAATATTGAGGACATGCCCTTGAAAAGGGTTATGGTCCACGTGGCTGTTGTCGTGGACAAGGAGGACGAGCTAGATTTTCTGTATGGAGACATACACCCTGAGGGTGTGCCACCACTGTTGGACCCATCAGGGAGGATTACTCATCAACAGAGGAACATTCTAGGTCTCCCTACACGAACCAAGGAAATGGTACTCAACTGGAATACTAGTAAGGGAAAAGAGAACGTCGGGGCTATCAAGCACTTCGACCCATCCACCTCGGTGCAGAAGAAAGAGGAGGACCTCCAGAAAGCCGCGTTGAGCCAACAACTTACTGTTAAAAACTGGTTGGACTACGAACTCCTGGATGAATGCGTTGTAGAGCGACAACCTAACTATGTTAATCTTAGGTCGGTGTAGCAGGGTTGAGAACAACTCTGCACCGGTGAGATGACTCTGGTAAAACCTAATCATACATCTCTTGTAGACAGGGTTGAAGCCAGAACTCATGGTAAGAGGGCACGGAATGTCTCACCAAACCCTCTCGAATGGCGCAACAATCTGAGGAATCTGGCACGGGTTCCCCCAGTTGCCCCGCAGGTCACTACACCAGTTGCTCTATGAGCCCTAAAGCATGTTTACCATGTTAAAGATCCTTACAACACACTCTTGTTTAGGGATCCCCATCAAGATAGGGACCCCCGCCCAAATGATCATATGGAGGCACTCATAGCCCGCCTTGAGGCATTATAAACGCGGACGGTGGCAATCCCACTGGATGGAAAGCCATACCCACCCTGGGTAGATGATATGCCTACACCTCTGGGTTTCAGGAATCCCACCTTCACCCCCTTTAATGGGACGGGGGACCCGCCACAACATCTAGCCCACATCAACTCAAGGTGCCGGCCTATATTAGGGACCTCAGCGTAGCAAGGGGCCGCCAGGCTCTACTTTTTTTCTGATGCTGGAGGGGTTGGCGTTCGTCTAGTATAGCCAGCTCCCCATCAAATCCTTGAGCATCTGGGAGGACATTCGCTACTAGTTCCTCTACTAGTTCAGCTCTACCACCCGGAAGACCATCTCATAGTCCTCTTCATGTGAAAAAAAGGCATGAGGAGCGATTCGTAGACTTTATCACCCGGTGGAAGGGGCTTATATACACACTTGACATGCCACTGACTCAGGAGAAATTACTGACAATGTGCATGGGGAATGTCAAGGAAAAACCGGTTCCCTCCCTGATCACTAAGAACTATCCCGGAGGGTTTCGAGACTTCTCAAATAAGGACCAGCACCTCGAAGAAGCCCTACAACTGGAAGGACAGGCACGTCCGCTTCCCCTGTAATCCCAACAAGAAGAGCTTCTAGAGATGAACCCACCATGGTGACCCAGATAGAAGCCACAAGGCATCTAGAATTGCTACCAATATCACCGGCCCAACAACCTCGTAGAGGCCCTGCACCTCAGGCACAGCCTCTGGCTCCACAATGTTTTCAAAATCGGCAGGCGCCCCCACGGAATTCTCCGCCACTACCCAGGTAGGACAATCATGGTCCACCTCCTCGATAGGCCCCTCCGACTCCTCATCAAGGCCATGCTCCAAGGGTTCCCTATCAAGAAAGAAGACACCAGATTTACTCGTTCAATGAGAATCAGGTCCCAGGTTACTTCCATAGAGACCTTGAGTAGGGGATTGTATTCATGCCTGAGTGCAGAAGGCCAGTAGAGGCAAATCTCACCGATATACCTATCTACTGCCCCTATCATCAGATCATGGGGAACTCCCTCAAGCAGTGCTATGTGTTTAAGGACTGGATCCAAGATCAGGTCAATAAAAGCATAGTCAGACTTGTCCTGTCCTCGGCACAAGTGGCGGTTGTCTTTGTGAGGTCAAATAGCAATAACGACGGTGAATGTGAGTGGAAATAGGTTCCCAGTCGTAGATCCCAAAAGAATGACGACTGTATGGATCGTAAAATGGTTGCTCACAACCATGGAATTATTTGTTCATTCCTGAATCAGATGGAGCCTTCAGAAGCTGTAGCTATCACTTATGCATTGTCATATCAACTGGCCTCTTCCTAGAAGAGCAAGCATCGGTGGTGCTAGAAGAAGCAACATGCCCTGCCAATTCTGTCATCGTCCAGCACTCTCGGAGACTTCATGCCCTCTAAGATGGGAATCCCTCCCAGAATCCACCCAGTGGTGGATGATTCGTCAGGTGACAGTCAGGGGTATGCTTTGGTTAACACTGTTGAGTTTGTAAAACCCTATATGAATCCCGTCGAGGGGGAACGCCAGGCAAACTTCCCCAACATCCCCAGTTGACGGAGCTGCGACTATATGGGTCATCAAGGTGTGTCAGTTGGAACCTTCAGTTAGGTCGTGCATGTCATTGATACTAGACAACAGGCCCAGCATAGAGATCAACACTCGCAGCCTCTTCATCTAGTGTCGTCAGGACCGCCTCCACCACTGTTTGTACTACTGGATCAGGCAGAGCCACTTCGGTTGTACCGCAACCAGCTTCATCCCACTACAGCTGATCTAGGCCATCTTGTCCTCATTTCGTGGATACTCTTCAGGATTCGACTAGTGGGAAGTGAGATATTCCCAGTACCAGTCAACCACCAGTCCAACCAGTGGGGCCCTCCATCGCAAAGTAGCCTCCTGTAAGCAGAAGTTTGCACCTGGCACAGAAGTATGATTTCCTAAAGCACCTCATCAGAATCCCTATGAGTAATTCCATCCTTGAATCACTCCGCCTATCATCAGATATGTGCGAGGCCCTCACTGAGGCTTTAAGAAGCCTCATCTAGTTTGAGATGGAGGTAGTAGCTTCAGAAGCCTTCCATGATGAAGCAGTTGAGAATGACGAATGTTAGGAAATCATTTTTTTTCTTAGGATAACATGAAGGCTCTCCCATACAGGGGAACATCCACCCTCTGTACATCATCGGCCAATTCAACTATGTGGATTTTAGTTTTTGTCTCATTGACGCTGGCTCTGGGATCAACCTTCTCCCGACTTGGACATTACGGAAGTTATGGTTGTCTTAAGATGACCTGAATCCCTTTGATTTAAGGATCCAGGGATATGACAGGATAGAACAGAAAACGGTCATCAAAATATTTTTGAAGACCCAGTTTGGTGGCCTAGTTTTTAGTACTAAATTTATGGTTTTCTCCAAGGACACCACATATAATGCATTGATGGGTAGTCCGTGGCTCCACCTGCATGCGGTAGTCCACTCATCATATCACCAGTGCCTCAAGTACTCTTTTAATGGTCGAGTAGGTCTACTCAATGGTGATTCATCTCCTTTTGCCTCTTGTGAAACCCGTTATATGGATGTTGACTATTAAAAGAGCAAGGATAAGCAGATTTTGTCTAGTGGGGTTGAGCCCACCACGGTCACAAGTGACCCCTGGGCAGGTTGGGATGATGCCTACATCTTCCCAATCCATCGATTCGAGGCCACAACTCCCAACATGGGTAAATAATTTGTTGTATATGGTACAAGAGGAAGACATATTTCCATGTCCAAGAGGCGATGGAAAATTGCCTCGTACTCCTACACAAACCAGGCTCAGGTAATCCCAGAACCTCCTACTCCCATACAATATTGGGATGTCTGCCCCATGGCAATGGTAGTGCGTCATACGTGTCTGTTCCACCAGGATGGAATTAACCGGATCAAGCCACCGCACCACTATTACTTTGATATTGTCAAGCGTGGCCCCTTGGGCCGAAGACTAGATTGGATCGGGTTGACAACCTTCATCACTACGGTCACAATTTCGCTGGAGTGCCCCGATGCAATGACCACGACCGCTCAATCCGGCACCAGCATCCCATCGGGGTCTGGTAGCTCAGGAGAAACTTCCCCCATGGAAGATCCCTCTATAAATAGAGAATAGGATATAAATTATTCTCCCCTAGCCTTAAAATTAGGCGTCTCTATGACGGTCGATGGACTGGTAAAGGTGAACCTTGGTAGCGAGGCAGATCCGAGACCCACATTGATCAGTGCTTCCATGTCTCTCGAGAAGTAGCAGCGGTACGTGGACTTCCTTAAACAGCACCGTTATCTATTCACCTGAAGTTACGATGAGATTTTAGGACTAGATCCTCAGGTATCTGTTCACCGCCTGGGACTCCCAACAAATCATCGCGGGTTCAAGCAGCATCCCAGAAAGATGCACCCTTCTCATGGTGCAATGGTCGAGGTTGAAGTTGAAAAGCTTATCAAATATAAATTCATTAAGGAGGTCCAGTACCCCAAGTGGTTATCCAACATCATTCCAGTTAGGAATAAGAATAGATAAATTAGAGTCTCCATTGACTTCTAGGATCTCAACCATCACTATCCGAAGGATGATTTTCCCCTTCCTGTGATAGAATTGTTGATCAACGCTAAAGTCGTGTTCCAAGCCCTATCCTTCATGGATGGTTACTCCAGATATAATCAGATCTGGATGGACCCCAAGGATGAAGACTCCAATGCTTTCAAGGCACCCTAAGGTACTTTCTGTTACCGGGTTATGCCCTTTGGCATGAAGAATGAAGGTGCCACCTATCAGTGGGCCATGCACTGCATATTCAAGCCAATCCTTAGGACATTGGTGGAGTGCTATGTGGATTATATTGTGGTAAAATCTTTCCAGCACCAGGAGCACCTCAAAGATCTTGACAAAGTGTTCAGATTCCTCTGTTCACGCCACTTGAAAATGATCCTATTGAATTGTGCCTTCGGGGTCAGCTCCAAGAAGTTTCTTGGCTTTGTTTTCAGGTATCGAGGCATTGATATCGACCCAGAGAAGATCAAGATAATTAGACAGATGCCTCCCATAATCAATATTTGGGAGCATTGAGGTTTTCAAGGCCACTTAGCCTACAAACACCGATTCATTGCAAATATAGATGGTAAGTGTAATCCCTTTTCATATCTCATGAAGAAGGGCACTGCTTATGAGTTGGGTGAAGAGTACCAAGATTCCTTTGAGGAAATCAAGAAGTATCCACTCTAGCATCCGGTCTTGATGCCACCCATCTCTAGGAAGATGCTGGTCCTTTAAGTCGCCACCCTGGAATGGTCCCTCGACGCCCTTCTCGCACAGAAGAACAATGAGGGAACAGAGAACAATCTTTACTACCTCAGTCGCATGCTTCTCAATACAGAGACCAGATACTCCCCCATCAATAAGAGATGTCTTGTGCTTGTATTTTCTATTCAGAAGTTGCGACATTACCTGCAGCACCACGAGGTATATATGGTGTCTTGAGTGGACTCGCTGAAGTATATTCTGAATCTCCCCTTGTTAACTGGCCAACTAGTGTGGTGGGTGATGATCCTCTCGCAGTTCGTCATCAGGTTTATGCCTTAGGAGGCTATTATGGTGTAGGCATTGGAAGACTTTCTAGTTTCCCACCCAAACTCCTTGGACCAGTCACTAGACTTGGATTTTCATGATGATGCAATCCTCTTAGTCGATCAGTCTGTCACATGTTGGCAGATTCTCTTTGATGGTGCCTCTCAGAGTCCCACCAGTAGGAGGCTCAATGATCCTAGTCTCAACAGAGAAGGCCTAGGCATCGCCTTCATTACCCCGACGTAAGCAGTTTTGTCATACTCATTCTTGTTGTCAAAAAAAAGCACCAACAACGAGGCAGAGTATCAAGAATTCATTACTTTTCTCGAGCTGTCCCTTGAGATCAATGGGCCCCATTTTCATGTGAAATGGGATTCTGATCTAGTCATCATGCAAGTCAATAGTGGCTATGTTTTCGGAAAGCTAGAGCTCGTACCATTGTTGGAGCACACCCTCCCTCTAATAGCCCAATTCCCTTCTCGATCGGAGGTTACCCATGTCCCTCGGTCATAGAGTGGTCGAGTGGACTCTTTGGATGGATTAGTTGTATCACTTGCAGAACCCGAGCAGAATGATCTGATTACACATGTGGCACACCGGACAGTCATTTCCCCTATCACCCTAGAGGATGATGACAGCATGTGGGTAATGCATCTTACCATTGGATCTTCCACGTCAGGAGCCCTAGGTTCATCAGATGTAGTGGTTGAAGCGATCCCCAACTGGAGGGACCCTTTTGTTGAGTATCACCAAAATGGTTGCCTCCCAGCTGATCGGGATGAGGGCGAGCGAATCTGACGCCACGCGCTACAGTTTACCCTCCAGAGTTATCCCAGCCTAGAGCATGTCCTTTATAAGTGCGGGTTTGATGGTTTTCTCCTCCATTGAATCCAAGGAGTTGAGATTACACAGGTCATGTAAGAGGTTCACACCGGTTCTTGTGGTTCCCACTATGCTGGGCCGAAGTTGTCCCATCAGATCCAGAAACTGGGGTACTTTTGGACATCTATGATCCATGATTGCGTCGAGTTTTCCAAGAGATGTCACACGTTCCAATTCCATGCTAACTTCCCGCATCAGCCACCAGAACCTCTCCACTCCACCAAGTACTCTTGGCCATTTTTGGTGTGGGGACTTGATGTCGTGGGACCATACCCACTGGCTACAACTCGACAGTGCAGATTCATCAGGACCACCACGGATTTCTTTTCCAAGTGGGTAGAGGCAGTTCCACTCAGGTAGGTCAAGGCACACTCTATTGTTAACTTATTGAGCTCCAACATCATCCACTGGTTTTGGGTCCCTCATGTCGTCCTCACTGATAATTGCACCATCTTCCGAGCAGTCGAGCTGAAGAAATTATACGCCACGTACAATATCTGTTCGAGCGATACCTCCCGCTATCACGCATAGGAAAATGGAAAGATAGAGGTGTTTAAAAAACACTCTCTAAAATTTTGTATTAAATGGTTGGTTCGAACAAGAATAGTTGGCCGAACAAGCTTCCCAATCCCTTTGGGCTTATTGGACAACGACTCACAATGCCACCTAGGTGACTCTATATTCCCTGGTGTATGGGGTTGAGGCCATCCTACCCATCGAGATCCAGCTGCCTTCGTTACACACTGTGGTCTATGACCAGAAGGTTCCAGATAAGGTGGTTGAAGTTCATCTAGCTGAATTGGAAGAATTTGAAAAGAATAGGCTCTTTGCCCTGCACAATTTGGAAAGGCATCAGAATAAGATGGCTATAGACTTCAACAAGAAGGTTCGCCTCCACTCTTTTCTGCAAGGCAACCTGGTATTGGCCCTCTGAGTGCCAATGATCCCTGGTAGGAAACAACCCAAGTTAGAGCCTAAATGGGAAGGACTTTACATATTCCACGGGGTTTACCCCAATGGAGCATACTCCTTGGTGACCATGGGTGTTGAGTGCATAACTCCTCCCACCAATGCCATGTTCCTCAAGAAATACTTTGTCGGAACCTAATGGTCCTAAATGACCATAAACTGGATGGTCCTGCATGACCTTAAACTGGATGGTCCTGCATGACCTTAAACTGGATGGTCGTGCATGACCTTAAACTAGATGGTCCTACATGACCTTAAATTGGATGGTCCTGCATGACATTAAACTTAATGGTCCTGCATGACCTTAAACTGTATGGTCCTACATGACATTAAACTAGATGGTCCTGCATATCCTTAAACTGGATGGTCTTGCTTGACCTTAAACTTGAAGGTCTCGTATGACCTTAAACTAGACGATCCCACATGACCCTAAATTTCATGCTGGTCCTGCATGACCCTAAACTGTATGTCGGTCTCTCATGACCTTAAACTGACCAGTACTGTATGACTTTAAACTGCGCATCATCCTACATGATGTTAAACTGCATTTTGAGAACTACATATGGGTTGATTCTCATCCTCATGGGATACATAGGAACACCAGGACATTTCGTCTGTTGGCCCAGCCCAAAAGCTAGAATCTTCCCATCGGGTCAAGACATGTGTAGGGGTACATACTTTTTCCCCAATTCATGTTGAGTTAGCCTCGATCCGGTTGTACGTCCCACTCCCTAGAGACATTCACCTCTTTCATAGATGGGTACAGCTATGATTCACCCACTCCTTGACTAGGATTCCATCACCTTCCCCATCTGGAAGGGCCCATGAATGGTATGGATGCTAGGAAAAAGGTCTCTCTTACCACTTTAGTCCAATTCCCTCGAGGATTTTGAGGAAAAAATTGATACAAATCCCGTATTGCAAATATGGTCAGTGGTCGATGCTCATTTTTTTCCCATTTCAGGTCACTATAGGGATGCTATGTTTTGAACATGGTCAATAGTTGTCCTTGATTGTTAGGACCACCCCAAGATGTCCCAAACATCGAGTGTATTGGTTCATTATACCCTTTTATATCTCCAAGCGATGGACTCCCTCTGGGCGATGCCATCTATCATGCCCCATTTGATGGGGATAGCCAAGACCAGCTCCTTGTTTCCCACACCGAGCACCACTCACATGGTCTTAGGAGCCGTGATGAGGCAGTAACCATACAAGAGGGCACATGACCTTTCATCCAATGCCAAGCCTCAGACCCCTTGGCCTTCTTGGGCCCCCATCCCCCATCCTCACTACAAGATGTTAAACTGCAAGCTCGTCAGGCCTTCCTCACTAAGGCCCATCCTCAAGCCCCTTGGCCGTCTTGGGACCCCGACCCCCATCCTCATGAAATAAGTTAAACAGCAAGCTGGTCAGGCCTTCTTGAACGAGGCCCAGCCTCAGGCCCCATGGCCTTCTCAGGCCCCCTTCCCTCATCCTCACTGCAAGACATCAAACTACAAGCTGGTCAGGCCTTCTTGACCGAGGCCGAGCCTCAGGCCCCTTGGCCTTCTGGAGCCCCCATCCCCCGTCCTCACTACAAGACGTTAAACTGCAAGATGGTTAGACCATTATGACTGAGGCCCAAACTCAGGCCCCTTTTCCATCTCGGGCCCCTAGCCCCCATCCTCACTGCATGATGTTAAACTGCAAGTTGGCCAAGCCTTCCTGACTGAGGACTAGCCTCAGGACCCTTGGACTTCTTGGGCCCCAATCCCCCGTCCTAACTACAAGACGTTAAACTGCAAGCTGGTCAGGAATTCTTGACCAAGGCCCAGCCTCAGGCCCCTAGGCCTTCTTGGTCCCCCGGCCCTGTCCTCACTGTATGATGTTAAACTGCAAGCTGGACCGACCTTCCTAACTGAGGCCCAGCCTTAGGCCCATTGGCCTTCTCAGGCCCCCGGGCCCCATCCTCACTACAAGACGTTAAACTATATGCTGGTCAGGCCTTCCCGACTGAGGCCCAACCTCAAGAACCTTGGACTTCTCGAGCCCCTAGGCCAGGTTCTCTCTTATGGGATTGTACGGTGTTGTGTGTGATTATGTCCTCATTCACGTCGGGTTGTTTTCCATGCCGTACAACCCCCCTTTGAAAGGGTATCTTACCCCCAGGTGCTCCAAGAACTATGTGTCTCTTGATTCCCATCCCTATGGGATATGTAGGGCCGCCTTAGCATTTAGATTTCAGGTCTATCCCCATCTATTAGAGATCTCTCTATCTCCCTATCCCCTAGGCCCCTTAGCCTATCCCTCTCTACGAGGGGGAAATATAGGTGTGGTACATGGTTATTCCCTCTTTCGTGTTGGGTTTTTGGCCCTATTCCCCCCTTCTCCTGTGAATCCTCCATCTCTTGGCCACCCTCAAGTTGAGTCCCTCGGCCCCTTGCATTGGTTTGCGAAGGTGTTAAGAGTATTCTAGTATATGACTAGGAGTGTCTGATTCAACTTAGGTAAGTTCCTTCCACTTTTCAAGATTCGTGTTCCCCTTCATTTGGGCCTTTGTTTTCTTTCACACCCGGAGGGACCCCCATGAAACGGCATGGATACCACGCCTAAGGGCTCTCCTACGATTACGGGCCAATGCCCCCAAGGGTTTCAGACAACAAATTTATACAAATACCGCGTTGCAAACATGCTCAGTGGTCGATGCTCATTTGTTTGTCCTCATTTCAGGCTAATGCGACATGATGCTGTGTCGCTAATATGGTCAACAGTAATCCTCTGTTGTCACTCCATTCCCTTAAGGCCTTGAATTTTGGTTTCATTATTAACATTATGTTCCACCCCATCATGTCCAGGTGGAATCTTGACACTCTTGGTGTTATCCCTCAGTGCACCTTCACACGTCAGGGGGACAAAGCTATAATTCGGCACCCTTCGGGGCTCTCACGGTCCGAGATCTAAGACTGTAAACTAAGATCTTCATTAAGGGCTATGTGTGACTCTATCCTCATCCTTATAGAATATTTAGGACCACCCGGATGTCTCGTTTCTGGGTCCATCTCAGTTGGGAGCTAGTTTCTCCTACCCCTTTCCCTCTTACCTCTATTTGGGCCCCTTGGCCCGAGGTTTCCCTCTCAGAATTGCATACGGAATGATATGGGATCATGTCCCCATTCACGTCAGGTATGTTTTATTGCACCATACACATTCCCCACCTAGCATCATCTCCACTACATCTATGTTGTATAACGTTAAAATGCACGCTTGGTCTTATCAAATGACCCTAAACTATGACATTATTGTCCTGGATGCACGACGAAAAACGGAGCTGCATTGTGATTTCCTCGCTCAAGGGGACACCATGTTTGGTATTGGGATCCCACCATGCCATTTGTCAATGCCAGATATGGCTTGATTCTTGTGGCGATTCTAGGGCCAGCTTCCAAAGTCCTGTCTCTTCAAAAAAAATAACCAATTACCTTAAAGGACAAACAAGATCATTCAAATACTGCTTCTTTTGGTGTGAGGGCCATCCCGCGAGCCCCTTTTATCCCAGGCACTGGTACCTTACCATGTCACCTCCGGAACTACGTACAGCTTGATCCCCATCCTCATCGGGTACATAGGAATGCCTTTGCATTTTTCCTCAGGCCCAGCTCAACTCTTGTTGTTGGTCCCTTGACCTAGAGCCTGTCTATGGAACACGCGGTGGTCGGAACCCCCGGTCCCCATTCACGAAGGTTTTTTGTAGTTACCCCACCACATGTATCCTATGTTTTCCTATCATCCATGGTCTGAGTTCTATGACCCTAAACTAAGATCTCCCCATGGTAAGGGACTCGACTCCCTCTATGTAATACGTCTCATTGTCGTATTCAGATGTGCTTTGACAAAGATCCCGAAGTGTGGAATCTTCATGGAGACATTCCCCTCATTCCATGTGAAAGATTCGTGAGCTAACTATTTGGATCATCATCCTCTTCTAGATCCAAAAGGACCCCCGAATAGTATGGATTCTAGGACTAGGGACTCTCCTACCATTTTGGGCCAATGTCCCTAAGGATCTCGGACAACATCTGCAACAAGTCTCGTCTTTCGAACATGGTCAATGGTCGACCCTCATTTGTTGTCCCCACTTCAAGCTGACCTGATGATAATTCTATATTTTCACCATGTTCAACAGATATCCTCCACCATCATGCCACCATCATTGTGATCCGGATTTCGAGCACCATGATTCACACATTCCCACTTCTTCAGGTTCAGGTGGAATTCTGACATACTCAACCTTGCCTCTTTGCGCGTCTAGGTGTGCTACATGGATGAGTTATCATCATTGGGCCGACATTCATCGAGCATCCATTTGCCCTTACATGCCCCTTCCTGTTTCAATAAAGTCCCCCATTACTTCTTGTTTTCCAAATCGAGCATGACTCAAATGGGATTAGTAGTTTTTGTGGGATGTGTACTGGTGCAACCGGGCTTCTCATCGTCCTGCATGACCATAAAATGTGCTCCCAGAACTATGTAGGGATTTATTACCATCCTCATGGGATACGTAGAGACACCCTGGTATTTCACCTAGGGTCTAGCCATAGGAATCATAAAATCTTATTCCTCTCTATTTCCGGCCCTTATCCTGACACCTTGTGAGGAACCGCATAACTGCGACTTTACCCCGAACAAGTTCAGGATTCCCCAAGATGACATTGGGTAGCGACATCCCCCCTCTCTAGAGAGTCCCTTTCTGAAGCAATGAATGATCCATGATCAAACCGATGCACCCATCTAGTGTACTGCCACCACGGTGGCATAATTTCATGAGTGCTGGATTCTGTTCGAACAAACCATCCCTCCACACTCCACGCTTTGCGTGCCCCTTATTCGGACCCTCATCCTCTTTCACATCGGGAGGAACCCCCTAACAGTATAGATGCTCAGCCTATGTCCTTCCTACTATCCTAGGACCACATTTCGGAAGACTAATAGATGAAAGTTGTGATAGGTCCTGTGTTTTGAACATGTTCAACAGTCAACCCTCATTTGTCTGTCCCCATTCCAGGATAATGCAATAGGAATGTTGTGCTTCTGCCACGGTCAATAGTTATTCTTTATTTTCATGCCACACCCCCCACAATGTTTTGAATATTCAGTATCATGATTCACACTTTCTATTCCCATATATTCGGTTAAATTTCATCACCCCTGGAGTTACCCCATTCATGCACAAGAGCAGGCTAGGAAAACGTTAATTCAGTTGTTCTAAGAGCTTCATTCTCTAGACAGGTCTCCCGCATTTCCTCCTAGAAATCCAGACTGGTTTTTCAAACCCCGGATTCCCAATTCTTGGTTTGAACTCCTACATTTGGATGGGGCGATAAGGTGGTCATCCGTTGTTTCTCACATTGGGCCAGACCCAGGTGATCTTAGGGAAGATCATTGGATGCTCCACGAACATCACAATGATGCAGTAAACCATTGTAAACAATGAAAATCATGCGTGCTACGGATTCAAAAAATAAAAGAATGAAAGTAAATTTGAGGGTTTGTAATAATTACAGTACCCAAGGGTCAACTACCCCCATGGATGGGTTAACCTCATAAAAAGAGCGTAGAAGCTCCTCCACCCTCTGGCTGGTGGCGTCTAGGAGTTGTTGTCGCTTGTTCAGCTCCTGCTTCCCCTTAGTGGAGAGAGGGAGCATTCTATTGGCCACAATTCGAGCCTACTCCACATCGGCCCGGATGGAGATCATCTCCTCAAAATCTCGCTTCAGGACCTCTTCAGGTTCTACTAGCTGGGCCTTCAATAGCAATATTAGCTTAGATTGCGAATTGAGGGAGGTCAAATGCTCATCCAGCTGATTCTGAAACCACTGGACCTTGTCTTTAGCCTTATGGAGCCTCTTGATGTTCCCCACCTTCCTCTACTTCCAGCCCACACTGAGGCCACGATGATAATTCTGAATCTTCTCTGCCATAGGATCTCGGACGAGCTTGTGAGGGTGCTGGGCTTCCACTCCCCCAGCACACAGTTCGCGCAGTTGTGAGCAGAGTCTATCCATCTCATCCAACCATAATGCTTGTGGGTGTCATTGATGAAGTGTGTGATTAGATTCCATGATCGGCGATGGTCTATTTTGTTTTCCTCGTCGTCAGAGGCCGTCTCGTCCCAGTCGGCAAAGTTGGAAGGCTTGTATGCTGGGAATTCCCCCAAGACGTCCTCAGCTGGGTCCACATCTGGCATTGGATCAGGCGTAGAAAGTCCCGAATCATCTGGTTTATCCTCATCATCAGATCCCACCTCGATAATCTCTGGAGCGGTCCCACTGGTGTCCCCACCAGTGATCGGGAGTGTTGCAGTTCTGTCAGGCTGGATGTCCACCTCTACGACCATTGGCATGCCTCGAGGAAAGACAATACCTGATGATTCGACCAACAATGCCGCAGTAGACCAGGCTAATTGAAGTATTGTACACGCCAATAAGGGGATGTGAATGTCAGTTAACTCGATTAGGGTATGGTCATCATGGATTCGGTAGAGGAGACTTATAGAGGTCAAATCTCGGGTCTCGCTCTTGGGATGATGTCGTCGGAACCCCGAGACGCGGCCCCCTGTATATGGCTGGAAAGTCTGGAGACTCTAGGGGAGCCACCTCGACTGTCCCAGCCCCTCCAGACACGAAAGTTGAGGGAGCCACAGGCATGGTTCCGGAAGGTCCCGTGTCGGCACCCGCTGAGGGGTGAGAATGAGGTCTATGCACAAGGTCCTCTTGCACAGTACAAACACTGATGAGAATATAGAGTAACCTAAGGGTATACTCTGAAGTAGGTACATGGGATTTTACCTTGAGGGCCTCCGCGAAGCCTTTGAGATCTGAGGACTGATCACCTACCTCACCCTCCTCCAGAGAACTTTCTCTACTAGCCTCATCTCCCTAGGAGGACTCGCCCGATTCGTCCGGTAGAGGGAAGCACTCCCTCAGATCAGAAGATGATAGCTGCGGAGGGACCGTATGACCCAACAATACCTTCACTCGGTCTTTCATCGGGTGCAAGGCACCTCGGGTGTGGATAAAGTCTTACAGCTCAGCTATGTATTACTCCGGCTCTGCTTAGGATACTGTAAAACCAGCCCTAATGGGGCCAATTCCTAGAAAGTCTATCCCGAGGAGGTTTAGGTGCTGCCATAACTCAGATGGGCTGAGGAATTTCCAATTGACTTCCCAAATTTCCTAGGCCTCCAGGAAGATAGCATTATCTTGCATTTCAATGTGGTGTAGACGTTTCCCTGGGGCTTGGGTAAAAATCCTGCAGAACCCCCTCAGTGGCCACCCCTCTGGATAACTCTGTTCTCTTAGGACCACCGGCTCCGCTTCCACTTTTGGATCTACTACCGCTGCTCCCTCTTCAACTAGTGCAGGAATCGCCGCTACAGAATCCCCGCCACTACAATACGTCCTTGCCGCCTTCTGGCCACACCCCCAAGGTTAAGGAAGCTCACCCTCGCCGACCAAGACGGTTGGTTACTTCAGCATCTCCACTGGATAGGCCACCTCCCAGCTCTTAGAGTATTCTTTTACCAGCCCGAGGATGGTGGTCGGTAGAGGTAGTGCATTCTGCATCTTCCCATCTTCCCGTATGAACATGAGCCACTTCTACGTCATCACACACAGGTGCTCCTCATAGTTCACCCCCAGATAGACCTGCGGGGTCAGCAACTGCAAGAACTGGAATTTTTGGGAGAACTATTGTGGGGTGTACAGCTCACAGAGATGCTCGCAATCCACCCTGGCCACCAAGACTCCACCTCAAAAGGCTAGGAGGTAGGCCCGATTCTCTTCTATCCCCCATTCGTCATCAGTGAAGGCCCCCGTCAGCAGAGAGAAATGGTGGAAATTGAATTCCTCCACCTTCCACACTTGGTTCAGAACCGACGATGCGGTCAGCTTAGTCAGAAAGCTCTCGGTCGTGTTCAAGATCAAGGAACAAAAGTCCGACCCTAGTGGTGAGAAGGGGTTTTGAAACTAATAAATCCCCCTGATGTTCACCGCCATCCACATGTACATGATGTGGAACGGCATGTATACCCTCTGTGGCCTTTTCTCCTCACTAAAGTTCCACAACATTTTGTTCAACTTAGTGAGCATCGGGATCCCTAGGCTGACCCACCCTCCTATCTCCAATGAGGATTCCATGATGAAGATTCTTGGTCGCACTCCCATGTTTGTATCCCACAACGGCAGGATCCAACCACAAATGAGGGATCCAATGAATGCTGATAGCCTGACTATTGGTCGTTGTTCAGTGTTGACACTGAACCCCCAGTTCTTCCACTGGATATTCTCCAACAGCCGCCAGTATGAGTTTTCCTTACTCCAGGCACCCTTTGGAAAAGTTCGAGGCCTCGCTGGGAACTTCCAATTTTCTGGGAAGTTCAAAAACTTCTCGAACCAGTTCTTAAAGTTGGCATCCCTCACCGCCTCCGTATCCTCCCCGGTCACGAGCTCCATTAATGCCATCACCAAACACGACATCTGCTCCGGATCCTCCCATGCACCCAGAGCTGGGAAGAATTCATCGTACATCGCCCCCAATATCGGGACCCCCAAGATCTGATTCACATCCCATAGGCTGATGTCGACCTCCCCATAATGCAGATGGAAGGTATTGGTCCCTGGTGACCACCGGCTCAGTAGCTCCAGCATTAACTGCTTCGGCTGGTAGATATGGAACTATGAAGCCCAAGCTTCCTCATACAGGCCCACTCTTCTCAGATCTTCTCCGAAATCCATGCACAAGGCACCTACCCTGTAGGCCTAAGCCCAATCGTCCGTAAAGTTTTCTCCATGGCACAGGTCCTATTCCTCAGACCACCCTTTCTTCGGGTTCCCTAGAACCGCCTTGAGGATGGTTCAGTACCGAGGAGGGGACGTCTCCGGATGCAATCTCGTCCCGTCGACATCATTCCAATGATTATTTATGCAGTTGGAGATGATAGGTGTGAAGTCCTCCCAGGCTTGACCATCGGGAGCCCTGAACCATCGGTGCTGACACGATGTCCTTCGGAACCAGTAAGCTGGCTCATCCCTGCCTGCTTCAAGGATGAAGATGTCATCCCTCATCCCGAAGATGTATAAAGGCAACCTCTCACACAGCGGGTAGTTCATATGGCTCTCTAATAGTAGCTCCACCAGTAAACCTTGGTCTAAGTGGCTCCAGACTAGCTCTCTTATCCCCAGACTGTTTTACCTTTCGTCCTTCCGAGCGGCATCCGCAAGGACCCCCTGGGTAGCTTCTTGGTGGGCCATTCGGTTCTGGAACTTTGATGTTTGGTTGGCTGGTTCATAAAGATCATTTGAAAAGCACGTTCGTGAATCCCTCTCACGATGATTTTTCATAGGGCGCTGCCGAGACGCTCAGTCGCTGGATCACGGAGCACAAACACGGAGTCGAGGACTCGATGTGTGCTGCTAAGCCTCGATTCGCAGAGACCACTCATGGAGTACGCAGAGCTTCGCAAACTGAGATCGCAAGGAGACAAAATTGCAGATAAAGGAAAGTAAAAAAGAGAGGGTAGACCCCCTATTTATAGGCAATGGCTGTCGGAGCTCTGCGGCACGTCTAGTTCGTGCGGAGCCTCGCGGAACACCTGGCCCACACGTCCCCTATCTGCTTCGTGATCCCTCTTCATGAGTCAGCACTGTGAAAGGCAGAGGATTTTAGTGATTTCCCTCAGACTTCAACCCTTGATCTCTCTATGGATCCAAGTCTAAGTGGGGGCATTTGTTCGCAGAAAAATTCGGAATGAACAAAAGGCCCACAGATAGCCCCACGGGCTGCCTCATGAAGCCACTTCGCGGAGTCCCCACAACACCATGGCCGCCGCATAGCATAAGAGGTGGGATGCTCCGTGAATGAATTTGATGTTCGTGAACCCACCGTGAAGCGAAGGAGGCGGGACGCTCCATTAATGAATTTGACGTTTGTGAACCCGTTGCAATGAAAAGGAGGCAAGACACTCTGTGAACCCAATTGACGTTCGTGAGCTCACTGTGAAGCCACATAGCCCCTCTTCACGCCACGTGAGCTCTGCTCCACGGCACCTCTTGCCTATAAATATCGGGCGCCTCTGAGCTCTCTGTATGGACAATCCGACCTTTTGGCTTCTCAGCTCCCGAATTGCAAAGCACTATTCCTCTCGGTGGACCATGAGTTGTGCGCGGTACTTCTGCATCGTGAAGTGCCTCTCCAATCTTGTTTTGATCCCCTCTTCCGATAGGGATGCCTTTCGTGAAGCCAAAGGGATTTTTCAAAGGAATGGGATCCCCATGGGGACCCGAGTCATCGCGGAGCATTTATGCTTTGAAAAACACCCTTCATGTAAACATGATCAACATGATAAGGCGGGGTCACTGTACTTCGTGAAGCACATTGCTTCCTAACAACTTTCTTCATGAGGCACCTTTGCTCCGCCAGGTTGTGATCCGCGAATTCCATTCCACTTCGCGAAGCACCTCCCAATTGAACCTTCACCCCATGATAAGGCTAAGGCACCCCACTTCATGAAGCACACCCCTTTGCAAGTTCCCTCCACCACACAGAGCAATAGAGCTCCACAAGACCCCTACCTAAAGACCCCTCTGTATCGCAAATACTTTTTCCGTTTGACCCTCTAGGTTTGCATGATGTGACTTCAATGTCCCCGGGATGATACTGCCTGTAGCGTTGTTGCACCTAATGCTTCTTTGTATAGGCACGCTAATGGCTATTGCTTCTTCTCCTATACATGATAACGTGGACCCTTCGATGGTTCGCTCATTAACACCCCCTCAGTACGGCATTGCTGGTGCCTTCCCTCCCACAAGGAGCATAAGGAACCGGTTATGTATGTCCTAGGGGTGGGGATCAAACCCACTTTGTCTGAGCTATAAGATGTTAAACTGTCAAGGACCCTTATCCTCAGCACATGACGTTAAACTATGACCTCTCCCCGTGCCTCGAACAAGGGGTCCCCCACCTTGGACATTCTTCACGCCCCCTGGTCTCCACAGGGGATGATATCCTCCTTCTGGGAGTGTCCTTTGTCCGCAGGGGAAGGGCAGGCACCTTGGTGTAAGCCCCTAGCTTTTCTTGCAGGAGGCGGCACCCATGCTCCTCCTCACTTCCTTGATGCCAAGGCCAGTGGAGGGCGTGATAGGGAACGAGGCTCCTCCTTTCTTCGGTCCCAAGTCTCTCTCTCGCTGCGCTTTGTCGCCCATGGGACTCTATCCTGGAGTAAGTCCCGGCTTCTTGGGACGTCTGAGATCGTAATCCCCACTCTTATTCACATCCCATGGATGCACCTTTCACAACGTGGTCATCAAGTCTTTGTTTTCTCTTGTTTATCACACCGAGCATGACTCAGGTGGGATTAGAGTAAACATCAACAATGACATCGTCTGTCCTGCATGACGTTAAACTATATTCCACAGCCACCCGAACTACAAGGACTTCGATCCATGTTAAGTCATGGTACGTAGGAAGCCTCCATGAGGTTCAACCCAATAACCATTGTCCCCGACCATCTCTGCATCGTTGTGCCAAGTCACCAACCCGAACTATGAGTACTTTGATACATGTTAAGGCACGGTACGTAGGAATCCTCCCCAAGGATCAAGCCCACCATTCACCTAGACCAAGGTCCTCATTCACGTCAGTCCACCGGCAATCCAACCCAAACTATGGGTACTTTGATCAATGTCAAGGCATGGTATGTAGGAAGCCTCCCTGAGGTTCAAGACCAACACCTATCGGACCCCCGGTCCACCTTCGCGTCAGTTCACTGACACCAACCCAAACTACGAGGACTTTAATCCATGCCAAGGCATGGTACGTAGGAAGCCTCCATGAGTTTCAATCCCAACAACTATTGGCTCAGACCGTCTCCGCATCATTGTGCCAAGCCCCAACCCGAACTACGAGGACTTTGATCCATGTCAAGGCACGTTACGTAGGAAGCCTCCCTGAGGTTCAAGCCCACCATTCACCTAGACCAAGGTCCTCATTCACGTTGGTCTACCGGAAATCCAACCCAAACTATGAGGACTTTGACCCATGTCATGGAATGGTACATAGGAAGCCTCACCGAGGTTCAAGCCCAACACCCATCAGACCCTCGGTCCACCTTCATGTCGGTCCACCGGCAATCTAACCCAAACTATGAGGACTTTGATCCATGTCAAGGCATGGTACGTAAGAATCCTCCACGAGGTTCAGGCCCAACAACCATTGGCCTCGACTGTCTCTGCGTCGTTGTGCCAAGTCACCAACCTGAACAACGGAGACTTTGATCCATGTCAAGGCATGGTACGTAAGACGCCTGAATGAGGTTCATGCCCCCCCACATTGGGTTGCCTCAGAGTGTAAGCCCCAAATTCCCCCGTCCTGCATGACGTTAAACTGTAAACATGAACTACGTGGTCTTTGTTCCATGTCAAGGCATGGTACGTAGGAAGCCTCCATAAGGTTCAAGCCCACCACCCCGTCGTTCTGACCTCCTTTACATCGGTCTAACCCCATCCAGTGGTAATCTATTATAACCCTATTCAGTGGTAAGTTTTTGACGTCCTTATCCAGCGGTATATCATTGCAACCTCATTCACCAGTAAGCCATTGTCCACCTCATTCGACCAAAATCCATCATCAAATTAACTACGCAGACTTTGATTCCCTGCCACAGGGATACGTAGGAAGTATCTTCGAGGCTCAAGCCCAAAACCATCATCCATCCTGATTCTTATCCGGGCTGCCACATCCCTGTGAAATCATGCCACCTCATTCTTCTCCACATCATTTGGAAAGTCGCCCACATACTGGCCCTAATATCGGTGTTCCCTCCAAGGGGTTCCCCAATCTGATCCACTCTAACCAGGGTTCAGACCTGTCCAATCCGTCTCCACTGGACGTTAAAATTGCGGGATACCATGTGTTAAACATGGGAAGCATAGGAAAAACTCAGATACATGCCCATGGAATATGACTACTCATGCTCGATGTGGGATGCCTCAGGATTCCGCGCCCTTGAGTTGACCTATAATAAGGGACAGAAGACAGACACACCAATCCCCCAGCGTCCAGACACGCCAGTGATGCCCCAACATGACTACTCCCCAAACGGAAGGTTCCTGCCCTGACTGGACCCCTTGGAATGTGTTGACAGAACCAACGTAATTAACTGGTGTCCATGAAGATATGGCGTCGGGAAGAGTTTCACAAACAAAATATTAAATCTATAAGGGAGACCCAGACTAGGTGATGTGTTCCGAGGAGGAATCCACAAAAGGAATAACTGACATCCCATCATCCCATTTCGATCTAGAAGCAGACGTCCCTAAATAAGGAGCAGATGTCGCCAGACTTTGGAAAGCAGGAATGCAGGGTAACAAAAAAAAGTTGCGTCCTTCGTCCCGGAACGAGAAGGATGCACGCGCCCCGGCGAAAGCGTCAGAAAAAGTTCTATTTATCCAAAAAATTTGTGGAACACAATAATTCATTAAAATTATAAGAATTTTAACATTTTTTAAAATATGTAATTTATTTTTCTGTTAATTGAAAAAAATACTCTATCAGTACTATGTAAGAATTTAAAGTAATTATTTCATCAAAAAAATATAAATAAATTACAATGATAATGCATCACTTATATTTTAAATAAACCATTTAGAACCAAACATACCCTTTTTTTTATCAATTTTTCCAAAATTTATAGATAATTAAAGAAATAGAATGACATTTTTTACCTTTCTTTATATAGAAAAATATAACAGTCATAATCAAATAAATTCGGAACGAAATTTCCATATTTATAAAAATTGGATGGAAATGGCAGAACCTAAATCCTAAAATAAGATAAAGGAGAGTTTTTGGGTCATGTTTTAGTATTTATAATATAATTTCAACCTTAATTACCCAATTTACATTTACTATGGTGACAATTATTTATTATGGTTACTATTCATAAAACCCAAAAATAAAAGAGAAATATTTACAAAATTTGGAATTCTTGATTCAAAATATGGAATCCATATTTTAAGAATCAATTTTCATATGTGGTAAAAATAAATTAATATTAATATTAAAAGTTCTACAAAACCTAGTTTTTCGTAAAAATATCATTTTAGGTATAAACATTTTTTATACCATCTTTAAGTATAAAATAAATTAAAAATAATATAATTCGATTAATTTTAAGAAAAATGAACTGATTAAATTTAAAAACTAATACAAAACATAATTTTACTTATAAATTCATAAAAATAAAATACAGTTTTCAATAAATATAAGTATTTTCCACTATCCATTGAAATATCAAACTTTTTAGAAAAATCTAAAAAATTACCATAAGATAATTTTAAAATTCTAGTTTCTAATATTATATCCTTTTTATCAAATAAAATTTCTAAAAGTTCCAGAAATTAATTATAATATCTTCTCCCAAAATTAATAGAATTTTTTTTAAGAAAACATGTTTTTAATAAATAAATTTAATTTAATAAAAATTGAGTGATTATTCAATAGGAATTTATCAATAAATTTATATTGAGTATTAAATTAATATATATATATATATATATCATAAATTGGTTAATCCTATTCATACTCACTAATTTTATTTCTAGGTTATAATAGTCATAATTAAATAATAATATCACATTTTGTGTTTAGGATCAGTGTTGCATGTCGTATACACAATTCAAAAAAACATTTATTTTTAAAATATTAGGGTGTTACATTACCCCCCCCCCCCATTTAATAAATTTTATCCTCAAATTATGAACTTGATTTCAATAATCAAGGTATTGAAATATAAAAATAATTTTTTGAAATCCCACAATATAAAAAGGTTTAATAAAACTTCTTTTTAAAAAGAGACAAAAGGGGGTAAAAAGGTTACATAGAATAACACATACTAGGTTTCCAAATAGGATAACATTAATGAAAGTGAAAATATATACATGGAGAAAACACATAATTTAAAAATAATGATAGAGATTGACTGAGATCTGTGCTCATAATGAAGTGAATGGTCGTGAGATAGTTAACAACCACAAAACCATAAACCAGAGAGTTGTGAAAAGGATTATAAATTCATCATAAATGAATGTAATATGATAATTTTTTTGTTTTGAGACTATTTTCATATTTTTAAGGAATTATTTAACAGCCAGAATAATAACATAAATAAATATAATTACTTGATAAGTAGAATATCATTCTTTAATAAATTATAACCATAATATTATATTTTTGTTTAAACACTGAGTACTCAAGAAGATTTTTTATGCTTTAAACACTGAAATAATCATCAAATAGATCACATAATTGATAAAAGGATAACAATTTATTTCACATATCTTTATAAATTAACCCAAAACAAAATGGCTACCATAAGATAATTCTAAAAATGAATGAACCATCCTATAAACAAGTACATCATTAATCACAAAAACCTAAACAAGAACATATAAAGTTCAAGTTATATCATTCAATAAATAAATAACTATAAAATACATAAAAATATTCTTGACTATAATTGAAACCTAAAAATTAGAATTATTTGATAAAATATTATTCTAATATTTATTTAATATTTATTTACCGAATAACATCAATCACTTTTGAATTCGCATACCTAAAATGTATACGGCCTAATCGTATAATCTTCAAGATATGTCAATCACTTCCATAAATAACATGCATCAACTTAAATCTATAGAAAAATAATATATGCTTCCAAATTATAATTCAATATATATTTCTCAAATAAAATCCCATAATATTATTTTTTTACATTAATAATATAAATTTATCAAAATAGTGAACTTCTTCTGAAATATCATTAATCACTTAATCACCGAATCACTTTTCAATACCATAGTTATCTATAGGATAAAACTGATGTTCCCAAAATAAAATTTACCATTACCAGTCAAATCATTTAAGTAAAAAAACATTGTCATACTAAATAGTACATCATGCAGGATAATGGTTTGTGTTGAAACCTTTTCACCCTTAGGTTGTGGGTTCAACCCTCGTGACCTTTTCGGATGTAAAGAGTTCTCACATTTTATGTGGGTTTTCCTTTTTCTAAAACTATATTAATGTAATTCCAATAACATTCCCAAAATTATTATGAAAATTATTAAAAAAATAACCATAATATAATAAATATTAAAGAATGTTTTCACCTCAACGGTAATCTCATAACTTTCATCATTAACCCCCTGCCCCAATGTAATATTATTCTTCTGAAATAATCCTTCATGTTAAAACTAAGGTTTATATATACCTAAAATTAATAAAGTTTCTCCATAAATATTATTAGTCACATTAAAATGCTATCACATAAAAACTCAAAAGTGGTGGATATGTCATTGAACTTAGGATTGACCTTAAAATTATAAACCCGTTAGGGTATCGATAACTCTTAATTTAACCTCAAATAAAAACATCTTAATATATATTGTAATCTAAACCTTTCATATGATACCAACTATAAGCATCTAATATTAAACATTACATAAAAAAAATTTTAATGTCAATAATTCATTATCTTAATTTTGAGGTAATTTATGGTCTAGAGTTTTAGATTATTAGTCCATCACCCTTGTATAATTAAATATTACAACACAATGTAGATACTTCTACTTAGTATAAATTTTTTCACAAAGAAAAATTTTAAGTTATAATGTTTTTTACAAAACATCCTCACGATTTTTATCTTGACCATATCCTTTTCTCCACTCATCCTTAAATCGCTATGAAAAACATTTTAACATATAGGATGAGCACAAAAATCGTAAAAATGTACATAAAAAAGGATATAATCAAACCCATTAGTCCATGAATAATTATAAAAATATGATTTTTTATAAATAAAGTTTGGTCTCAAAGGTAACATTTTATTACTCAAGAAATATACATCTCTACCCAAGGATTTTTATAAATCATTTCATTCGAAATATTAATGGAAAAATAAAACCCATAAGGGTTTCTTTGAAATCATGACATGCTCGTGAATGTTTTTTACAATGTTTTTATTTTCACCTTTATGTACTATAAAATATTTCCCTTAAACATGATCTTATTATATTACCTCATGAAATCCAGAGGATTCATAAAACCCATATCATGCATAAATAAATCGTGTAAGTAACTTGGGATATCATTTTCAATATCATGCATATAGTTGTAATAACCAATTTGGTCAACTTTCATCACAATTATCCAGATAACATAATCATTACCCAATGCATTAGAGGGCTATAATGAACCCACTTGTCCATGGTTTATAATGTAACCATCCATCATTGGTTTTAATGGAACCACATGTTTCGGGTTTATAATGGAACCACCTATACATGCTTTATAATGGATCCACCCATCATTCTAAAAAATTTACATGAATCATAACATAACCATAATAGATAAAATTCAATAATTTTAAACATCACACTTATAAAAATATTCTTTTCACCCATAATAAAACATTTCAAGATATTAAAATATCCATTTTATTTAAAACCATTTTCAAGAATACCCAAAACAAAGGTAATGAGAGTTTTTATTTAATAAAAACTTGAAATATTATTATAGAATCCAAACATAAAATAACCATTAAAATTCTAATAAATCCCTTTGATTTAATATACATTATAATACACATTCTATTTGGGTATTTTTCAAAATGTTCCGTATAAAATATGTAAAAATATTCCTTTTGAAAAACACTGAAAAAAGTAAAAAGTGAAATAAAATTTCCTCTATAATTAATTCAAGGACTTATAAATACATCAGTAAAATAATTTCAAAAATATGTGGATGGAATAAAATTATTTATAGAATAAATATTTAAAACATTTAAAATAAGGTATTTATAGTAAAGTATCCCTTATGTTAAGTTAGACTCATTAGGTAAATTATTTATCTTCTTGAATAATAAACTTATGTTAATTATTTACATTAATAATAATTTTTTTAAATTTAATTTTCCTTTTATTTTATATAATATCATGTTATATTCAATTACTAAATAAATTAAATTTATGTTGGGAATTTTGATGATATTCAGCTCATAAGTCCAAAATTACTTTGGAAGGTTGATTGTGGTCAAATAAAGAATTTTTTAATTATATCCATAATAATAATACTGAAATAATTATAATTTTTATATATCAATTATAATTTTAAATACATCCATGATATATGGTTATGAAAAACGAACTACGTTGTAATCATAGAGAAGATAGGTTGTATGTACACATGAGTAACGTTTCCATTTTTCAATGATCATGATGGAAAGAAGGTAAGTGTTATTTTATATTTATATAATTATTATAATATTGTAAATATCCTTTAATTTATTTAAATAATCTTATATTTAGTATCCATGGGATGTTGTTATTAAAAATGAATGACACTACTTTGTGGAGGTCGTAATCCACAGGTACGCACAAACTACGTTATCATTTTTGACGGATGGAAATGTAAGAAAATTTATGATATGTGTTCATTATAAAATGTTGATTATTTCATTAATATTATATATATTTATATATTAAATATATCATTATAACCATTCACTGGAGGTAGTGATGGAAGATTAATTACATTGGTTTATGAGGTTATATTTTGTCGTGCACACAAATGAAAATTTACTTCTCCATTTTATGGAAGAGGATATATATTATGATGATGAAAATAACATAATAACATATAGGTATATAGAATATACAGTTTTTATTATCTCATAATTTTTTATAATATTTTAATTATTTATTAAAAGAAATAAAACTAAAACATTCGGTTAAATACTAAAACTCATCTTTAGAAAACTTTTTCTCTTTACACCTTAAACCATATAAATTGGAATTCTTCCCAAAAAATCTATAATTTGTTGAGCTATTTTATTAATTAATTAAGAAATTTATTTATAGAATTAAAATTATTTTTTACTGTAGATAAAATAGGATCCAACGTTTCCTTTTATATGTGATGGGAGGGACACACTTGGAATTACATAAAATAATAAATTAATATAAATTTACTTCCTTGAAAAAAGGGCTCCAAAATTATATAATTATAATATAGGATGATGGTGGGTGAAAATAATATCATAAAATAAAATTTTTAAATGTTTATATTTTTTTACCTTTATATCTTTGTTTTAACCTACATTAACCATTTTTGAAAACTACCACAATAAGAAGTTTTAACTCTTAGTGGGCCAATATATTTACTATAAAATAAAAATTGGTCCATAAATCGTCCAAATTAAATTTTTATATATATATAACAACCAATTGTATGATTTTAGGATTTTTAAAAACATTAAATCATTTAATACAGTATTATTTATTATGAAATAACATTATCATAATTTTTGGAACTATTCGTTTAATTTGAATTTGAAAGGTACATTAAAATAATGGCATTAGAATATAATCCTTTAACACATACATAAAATTTTATATTTATCCAAAAATTAATTGGAACAAAGTATTTTATTCAAATTATATTAATCTTTAAATGTAGAGCGATTATTTTATTTTTCAGTTTAATTGAATAAATATTGAGTTGGTGTTGTGTAAGAATTTAAAGTAATTATTTCATCACTAAAAGTTGTAATTAAATCACCATGATAAAAAATATTTTTTTTAAATTAACCTTTTAGAACCAAACATATCCTTTTTTTATAACTATGTCAAAAATTTATAGATAATAGGATAAAAAGAGTGACATTTTTGAAATTTCATTAAATAAAATAATATAAAGATCACAATCAAATAAATATGGCACAAAACTACCAAATTTTTTAAAATTTCATATAAATAGACAATATTCACAAATCCAATTTGATAAAGGTAAGTTTTATTCTATTTTTTATTCCTTAGCATATTATTTTTAACCTTATTACCAGATTTACCCATAATGTAGTGGCAATTATTTACTATGGTTGTAATTCATAAAGACTAAAAATAAAAATTTACCAATTTATAAAACATATAACTAATAATTAAAACAATTAATCCACTTTTAAGGATTCAATTTCTAAATTTTGAAGAAATTAATTTAAGATTAAAATGAAAAACACAATGAAAAACTATTTTTCAAAAAATTCCATTTTAAGTATAAAAATGATTTGTACCAAATTAAAGTATAAAATTAATTAAAACGACTATAATTTGATTTTTTAATAACAAATAACTAGTGAAATTTTGAAACTAATTAAAATATTATTTGTCTTTAGAAATACATTAAACAAAAATATAGTTTTCAATAAAAATATATATTTTTCACTTTTCTTTAAAAAAAATTCATATGATGATTTCAAAAATTATATCTTCTTTATCAAGTAAAATTTATAAAATATCAAGATATTAATTATAATATTAGCTCCCAAAAAAATCATTTTTGAAGAACACATATTTTTTAGGAATTTAATGACTTTACTAAAAATTAAGTTATTATTTACTAAAGATTTATCAATAAATTTATATCAAGTAGGAATTATATATATATTTCATAAATCAATTAATCCTATTCATTCCCACTAATCTAATAGTCTTGTTAAAATGATAATATTAAAATAATAATATTTCATTGTTCATTTTGGCATGTTGTTGTGTGTAATATATGCTATTGAACATTGTTTTAATTTTTAAATTTTTGGGTGTTATGGTGTCAGCAGGAGAAGCCTTTTAATATTTTATTGAGAGTTAAAATAGTAAAAAATACCTATCAATAAAAGAATAATTGGGAAAATAATTTGCTGTAATTAATATAGATTGTTGTGTGCGGTCCAATAACAAATCCCAAAATATAAGTTGAAACATACTTTACATTTTTATTGATTATTATAATATAAGAGGTTTCATAATGTCTATATAGACCCAAAAATATGTTATAGACTACATTAAACATTTGTAAAACTGAGTTAAAAATTAAATTGAAAGATCGATAATGATTATTCAATAAAATAATGTGTTGGAGTACACTTACATATAGGTATAAAACTATTTTAAGAAACCCAGAATCATGCATGAATTCTCATCATTGATAACACTATAATAAAATAGTTTCATGGAAAGATGAAATTGTATGATTAACACTATGGAAAATATTTAAATTATTGAAATTTAGATCCTAATGAACTATTATAAGGAATCAGTATAATTAGTTTCATACACACAAAATCATGATTTTTTAAGTCCTTGAGTAGAGAAAGAATTATATTAAATGTGTCATGAAAGTAATACAACACATAAACACTTTATAGTGTTTATAATAAATTGGTATATTTGAGAAACCTAATACAACTGAGGAATATATAGAGATGAAATTGGTGAAAAAGTTTTATTAATCTACTCTACTAATATTAATTCTTATAAATTTTTCAAGAATAGGTTAAAAATTTATGAAAATAAAATATTCAAAAGTAATTGAATAAAATTATTAAAGAAAATATATAAATCTATTTTTGAATGAAATTTATGTCGAAAAATAAGAGGTTTACCTATGTTCTAGAATCATACAAAATTTGTCAAATTGTAATGATTTCAAGGATGAATTGAAGGAAGAAGAAGCTACAAAATAAATATATCAATTAACTCCAAGAAGAAATAGAAAAATTGTATCCAATTAATCAAATATCATTGGGAACCAATCTTCTCCATTGAAAAATCATAGGATGAGTAATATAGAGAACACTATAATATTTTTTCATGTAGATCTATCATCATTTGAGTAAGTGATAAAGGATGTATCATGGGAAAAATATATGGATGAGTAGTTGGAATAAATTGAGAAAAATAAAACATTGGATCATGTGAATATTTCATAGGATTGTAACATCATCTGAATAAAATGTATGTTCAAGAAAAAATATGGTTATCCATGAAGGAAAATTCATAGAAAATAAAAATTTGAGTATTGTGGTAATGAATAAGTAAAAGGAATATAAGTGGAACCTAGTGAGACTCAAGCTAATAAGATCATTCATGGATGTGTCAAAAATATTACAATGTTTATTAAATTAATGTAAATAATACATTCATGAATGGAGTTCTCAAGGGGGAAGTGTATATTGAATAACTAATGGGTTTTCAAATAGGTGATGATTAATTTAAGGTGTACAAAATGAAGAAGGATTTATATAGATTGAAATAATCTCTTTGGGCATGGTATTCTTTATTAGCCACATAATTGGGGAAGATAGAAATTAGTAGTGGTGGTCTTTATCAAAAAATCTATATGAAATTAACCAAGGAAGAGAAGTTTATGATACTCGTATATATTAAAGACATCATTTCTTGTGAAATAAATGTGAAATCGGTGGATGAATTCACAATTTTGATAAGATTAATGTTTTATATGTTAATTATTGAAAGTTTTATATACTATTTTGACTTGAATTCAAATAAAAGTAATCAATATTCATTTATATCTCAAACAAATTGTTTAAGGTTACTACTGAGGAGGTTAGAGATATATGATAGTAAACTGGTTTCAACACCTATTATCATTAGAACCAAACTCAGAATGCATGAAAATGAGGTAGCTATTGATCCAATATTATACTGGATATTGGACCAGAGCTTTTAGTATTTTATAATAATGATAATATATATTGTTTTCTTGGAATTCATGGTTTCTTAGTAACAAATTATTATATAGGAGGAACATATCATTGTTGTTAATAAAATCTTGTGGTTAGTCCAATTTACACTTTAATATGGGTTATTGTGCTATACAAGAATGGAATTAGATTTGATGGAATATCCAAATTTGGGATAGGATATAGATATTTTGGATTAAGGATCCATTAGTGGAGGGGGATTCTTTTTTAGGAAGAATTGTATTGGATAGTTATGCAATAAGAAAAAGATCACATCTCTTAGAATGGAAGTGGTGGAATATATATTAGCAATAATGATGTGTACTAAATTTCATTGGTTGAACCAGTAATTGGAGGATCTTAGTGAATATTTGAAAGATTATATGGTGATTCTCTGTGATACTAATAGTGCAATTTAATTTTCAAATAATCACATCAAATACTCTCATATAAAGTATATTAAAATTCAGTGTCACTTTATTATAGAGAAAGTGGAGCATCAAATCATAAAAATATAATATTTTGAAATAAACAAACAAGTAGTGGATATTCTAAAAAACCTTTATCCATGCTAGAATTTGAAAAGAATTAATTTAAACTTTGTTTTCAACCACAAACCTTAGTTTAATGAGGATCAGAAATCTCGTCGCCCAATATTATTTTTAATTCTATCATAAAATTTCAACGCATGGTATAAATACACCCTTTTGGTTTATTTTTAATGATAGATAAATTAGTGAAACTTTAAATAAACGTGTATACATACATATATATTTTTCAAAGGGAATTTTTATGATAGTTTGAATTTAAATGATCCGAACAAGTGAGGTTTAAGAAAAAATCTCATCACAAAGGGGGTCTATTTTGAGGAGGTAGTTTATTGTATAACATATTTGGGATATATGATCCATGTGGATCATCTTGAAGGACTATATAGATTAAGATATACTAAGTTTTATTGAGTTTATAAAATTAAATATTATTGGTTTCATAAAATCCATGAGGTATACATCGAGCATAAAATTCTCTATTGGTATCTTGTTTTCTACCCTAATCAGTACTCACATTGGTTTAGAGTGATAATAGATTTATTATAATAGTATTTTTTTTATACTAAAGTATAATTATCCTATAGATATATTTTATTTCCAAAAAACCCAAAGGGTGATAATGTTATAACCAAGGTTATTTAAATAACAAATTATTAGAAAAAAAATGTTATATTATTATTCTACAAGATATAAAATGGGTTTTGAAGTATTTTTTTATTTATTATTAATAATATTTGACTTTTTGAAAAAAAATTATAGATGTGTTGAAGAGTTTTGAGGAGATTTGGAGATGATTCTATTTGAGTAAGAAAAAAATAAAAACAATATATGAATTCACTTTCCGTGAAAGAGGCTCCAAATAAGTAAACTAAAGAGATAGTGATTAGTTGAATTGTAATATCATGCATCCTACCTCTAATAATTATTTTAGACTATAAGTATTTCCCTTTGAAAATATTGTGAAAATTTGGATAATTTGGTCAAATTATTTATGTTTCAACTTGGTTAATCACACTACAATGAGGCTAGTTTAAAAATAATTCTTTTTAAAAGAGTTGATCTTAGAGAAGGTGTAAAAGAAAAACATCATGTCATAAAAAAATTATTATAGATTTAGTTTTAATTTAATTATTATATCATGACATAACATAAGAGGCCACACCATAATGGGTTAGTGATCAATTAATACTTTAAGTATCACACTATGATCATTAAAGAGTTATAAAATGGATTTTATCTAGGTTTCTTGGAAATGAAGTTAACTTGGTAGTTATTCCATGAGGATACGTGTTACACCATAATTTTATTAGAATGGAATGATATCCTAATTTAATCTGCATAATTCTACTATGATAGGTTTTACTAAATATTGGTTTAATAAGTTAATATTTTTAAAATTTGAAGAGATTTACTTTGACTTTGGTTGTTATAATTAGATAATTAGGGATGATTTTGAGGCCCAGTCATATGGTGAAAAGTGGAAAATTCAAATGGATAAATTTGAAAGATTTGATAGACAGTATTCATGATTTTTTTAGAAAATAAAAAATATTGTATGAATTTGAGAGAATTGATCATTAAAAATAGAGATTAGACTAATATTGTGTGTAGATTTATTGAAGACTCAAATTTATCTGAGAAAATAAAATCAAAATAAAGACACAATTACTATTATGGGGTTGATATTTTTATGCAGAAATCATTTTGAAAAATCATTTTTTTTATTCTTCTACAAACCTTATCTTTAATAAATGGTAGGAGATATAGTATATGGATTTTCCCTAGGATAGAAAGTGATCCCCTTTTATACCTTTACAAACACAATAGTTTATAGTGATATCCATTTTAAATTGACACATCATTGATTTATTCTCCCAGGATCATCCCTTAGTGATGAACTGAGAAAAATATTATGGTCCCTGCATTTTATTTTCAATATTTAGTTATTGTGTTTTTCCCTTAATATTGATAATTTCATATATTTGTTACCAAATTGAGAAAAAATATCTATCAAAAGTCAAAGAAAAATAATTCACACCCTAATTCACCAACTCATAGGGTGTGTTTTTGATACTTTGGTATCAATATATTAGGATTGTGTGTTTTTTTACATCCTTACTCTTATTTTATACAATTAAAATCATATTTTGTCTATTATTTATATACCTCGCTTTAAATTTCAAAATAATTATGGTTTTTAATTAATTTTATAATCCCAATATGGATAGCTTGTTATTTGCATGAGATGTACTGACCTAAAGATGTTTTTTTTATTTGGTAAGATTTAATTTCTATGATTATTATTATTAAACTTTATTTTCTCTTTAATTATATTATTATGATTAATATTATGTTTGATAGTGTAAAGGTGTCCAAAATTATGGTTAATATATAAAGGGGAGAAATATCTTAATGTTCCTGTTTATAGGATTATGTTGTTTACAATTATTCAAAAATCCATCAAATCATAAATTAGATCATTAATATTATTTCATGTATTTTTTTTACTTAAAAATGTCTAAATGATCATAAGTATACTAGGAACAATTTGGATGAATGGATAAATTTTTGTAGAATTAGTTTAGAAAAGAAGGGAAAATCACACCATGATGGTTATGTGTCATGTCTTGATTGTTTTCATAGATATGATGATGCTTAAGCTATAATTTCCTAACCTATATGTCATGAAATACCATAAAGGATATGATTTAATGTGTTCAATATATTTTGTTTGAGAAATTGGATTTTTGTTTATGAATGAGATGGTTGCACCATGAAGTCAGGAATAAAACTACGGTGATGGGTGTAATTATATGTAATTTCATTTAGAAAGTTTAGTCACATTATAATGAAGAGTTTCATGAAAATATTATCCTAGAAAAAGAATTTTTATAGAAGTTGACTATAACTATTTAGTAACCCCATCTGTTTCACTATGATTCACTTCATTACTTTCTAATTTATTTTATGGTAAGGTTTAGAGAAGTCTTGTTGATGCAACATCATTTTTGATAAATGGGATAAAAAACATGAATTCTTATATTCCTAACACATATCAAAGATGAAAACGATATATGGATTAAATAAATGTCTTATATATAAGTGTAAAAAGTTTAATAATTAATGTTAGTTTTTGAATTTAGATTTTAAATTAAAAATTAAATGAAAGAAGAAGTGTGTTGCTATTATAAAGGGGGATGATACAAAATTAAGTGTCAAGACTTAAAGGGGAATAATAGAGAGAGAGACATATAATAGATTCCCATATAACAAACATTTTAAATGATGATAACTAAGTATTATAGAGGATTCAAAATATAGTGCAGATCAAATTCATTCCTTGAAAAAAATGGTCTATGATGGTTTTGCAGATAGTTTTTGAGTTTTGTTAGGTTTTTCAGGTTCATATATGCATTTAAACTTCAATATATCTCTATTGAATAAGGAATACAATGTTCGGTGTTATTAAATAAGTGTTTTGATGATGAATTTTAGATTTTTAGTAACTAAAGTAAATAAAATTGGGTGGCCCACTATTGATAATTGATTCAAAGACTGTTAATGAGTAAAGAAGACCATTATTATTTTTTATTTAATATTTATCCAAAATTAACCAAAAGTACATTTTACTTATCAAAATAAATTTTTACAAACATGAATTTCAAATATAAACTGTATAACTACACAAACATGGCATGCAAAGACATTATATTACTTTTTCAGAATACTTAATATATTTCACAAAAAGACACCCAAATACTTTATTAGTAAGTACCTTTAGAAAAATGGAACACATTCTTATAATTTATTGAAATATCTTCAACACATCCCATAAATTTATTCCCCTTTAGTATTACTACCTTAAACCATTCTTTGTATCTTAAGGAAAAGAAAACATATGAAAAGGGTGAGCTCAGATGCTCAGTAAGGGTAAAAAATAAAATTATCAAACAAAACATGAATATAATAATGTAAAAACATGACTATAACATTTTAAAATAATAAAATGTATAAAATATTTCAAAATATTGAGTCATGATATAAATCAAGGAAGCTCATAAGGTATAAATCATAAAGGAACATGAGATATGAGAAAATAACATTGGCATAAAACATGGAATTGTGGCAAACACATAAGAAGAAGAATCATTTCCATATTATCCCAAGATCATTTCCAAGACCATCATAGTGGAAAAATTTCTTCACTAAACTGAGTTCACTCCTTGTCCCAGCCTTGTATTACTGAACTTGGTTTACTTACCATTTCATCCATGTATTTATGAATCAAGATCATTTCTCATTCTATCCCTGTACTACTGAATTGATATCATTCCTCATTCTAATCTTGTCTATATCATACGATATAAATATTAACTCAATTTATTTGAGGGATATATAGGTCCCACCAATATCATAATTAAATAATTCTTACATGTGCCACAAATACATAAATAAATCATCATAACCCAAGGAATTAAATGGGTTTCATTAAATGTCATTCCACCATAACATAATCATTATAAAAAAAGTAATTTCATAAATAAAATTACATCATAAACACAACTAAACAATATGAAAAATTGGTATATATTAATTTAAACATAACCCTATTAAAATTTTCCATCTTATATGGAATATAATTTTGATATAACATTGTAAATTAATTCTTGAGTAAAATTTCCATTCAACTTCAAAAAAAATTGTTTTTATAAAATGCTATGCAATTTTAAAAGAAAATAATTTATTTTAAAATATCCTTGAAAAATTATAAGGGAAGCTTCCTGGAAATAAGGAGGTATAAAAATTTAAAAAAATTCATGTCATATAAGTTTAAATAAAACATTATTCTCATACTTTTTCAAAAAGTCAAAAATTACCTCGTATCGAAAATGAGACAACATTTATTTCATACCATTTAATAAAAATTCACCAGTGATTGAAATTGAATTTAAAAAATTATAGAAGAATAGAAAGAATATTTTTTTAATTCATTTTTATAACACAGAGACGTTGATGATAAAAATATGACAGTAAATACATATATATAAATCATCTCATATAATAATGAGAATTGAAAAAAGCTACCTTACATTAGGTATGGGTTCCTTCACACATGTTTGAACGTCCTGTATAATGGTTTAAATAATGTCATTTACTTATTCTAGAAATATTCTTATTTTTATAATATCATATGTGATCATAGTATTACATGTTTGTTAATAACATTATTACTCATCCATCGGGAATTATACTTTATTTTCTTACACTTGTTTTGTTAGATAATTTATTATTCTTATTCATAGGATATAGTTATATCATTTCTATAATGATATTATTATAATATATATCTTATTTATTCATTATATTCATTTAAATAATCATTCTTTAATGAAGATCATGTATGATGAATCACATCGCACTGTGGAGACGGTAGGTTGTACGTACGCTTGAGCAACAATATCATTCCCATAATTATGGAATGGTATTAAATTTTATGGTTTATATGATATTTCAGAATCAATATTATGTTATAATAATCATATATGGTCAATATTTCCATCCTTACATCCATCCAATTAAAGCGGTGATGAGAAATAGATTACACCACGCTATGGAGATAGTAAGTCGAACATATGCATGCATGGTGTTTTTTTCATATGTTAGATTGAAGGTGGAATATATTTGTTCCACAGCCATAAAAAATCTCAGAACAAAATTGATACTAGATTAATTACTTTAGGATGGAAACAACACATGAAGAGGTATTCGAATAAGAAAATAGATTGGAAGAATCAGTAGAGTAGATTACCTCTTATTTGACAAGATCCCACTACATCTTTTCTTAATGGCGCTAGATTAGGTCTATTGGGAATCCCATAACCTATATAACGTTACTAATTATGTTTATATTGGAAATGGTTTGGGTATATCTAATCTTTAAGGCTCAAAGTTAAGTGATGTTGTGAGGGAGGGTGTTTCATTTTATAATTGAGGTGAGGGGCACATTGGGCATAATAAAATCAAACCACATCCAAAAACCACCAAAATATTCTAATTTTGAAAATAATATTATATAAAGTTGTAATTTTATCAACCAATAATTTTTAGACAAGTTTTTTTTCATTTAAACCTTCTAATTTTAATTTAACACTTAGTTATTCAATTTCCTTTTAACTAGGGTAACAAGTAATTCAATATTGAAAGGGTAAAGTATTTACTTATTTGATGTCAATTAGACCATAAATAAATATTTTAGATAATTTTAGACCATATAATAATGATAATATATTTTTTAAAAAATATATATTATTTTTAAATAATTTAATAAAACATTATTTTGACAAAATATCAATAGTGTCGATTTTGACACTATTCACTTCATGGATTTTTAAAAATATCAAGATTAGATGTTATATTTGAAAAATATATTGTATTATATCTATAAAGGGGTCAATTTAATCTATAAAATTCATTGGATATATTAATGATCCCAAAATATGTTTACTTTTAATAGTTTAATAACATTAATTTGATATTTCCATTAACAAAATAATATTAATATCATTTTTGTGTAATTAATTAATATACAAATATTTGGAATAAGAATTAAAAAATAAAATACTATGATGAATTTAAATCCTCTATATTTTATAATAATATTAATATTTGAATATATCTCTAAGAAAAACATTCATTAAAAAATGTTATATTTAACAAAACCTGAATATGGAGACTTTAACATCACTTTAAATAAAATATTATAATTGTCATAATATTTTCCATATAGCTTAAAGTGATCAATAAATAGACCATTTGATTATGTTGGTCTATATATACTATAACAAAAATATTTGGTTAATTTTTTTCTCTTTTAATGGTTATTATCATTTTCGTTAAAATTATTTTTTCGATTTTTCATCATTTAAATAATTTCAGCATCACCAATATATAAGCCTTTAATGAATTTCTATTTTCTTGAAAATTTAAAAAAAATCATTATAAAAAATAATGTTATCTTTAAAATGATATTTATAGTAAAATTTATCTTCTGTAAATCCTTATATGAAAAATGAAATATTATTTAAAACATGCATGTGACGTCTTTGAATTTTTATCAAATAGAATATTATAAATACAATAATATTTCCCAAGCTAACCCAAAATTTCAAAAATGAATTTATATTAAGAAAATATGTTCATTTTGTTAAGAAGGAACATTTAGATTCATTTATATCACCAATTTGAACCTATATGGACACGTAATAGATATAAAAGAAAAATAAAATGATACTTTGTGTCATTCTTTAATTTAAATGTTATTTAAGCGATTTTCATAGAAAATATTCCATTAAATGACATAATATATATAATTATGTGTTAGGGTTCTAATTTAATTCAAATAGAAATTATCATTTTTTAGGGTTATTTTATAGTCCTTGTAATTTTATTTTTTTAACAAAAATTACAAAATTTACCATCTACCGTGGTAACAAAATTTATCATGGTCACTATTAATATTAGCCAAAAATAAAAGGCACCTACATAAAAAAATAGACCTCCTGAATAAAAAAATTAAATTTATTTTTCAAAACTCAAAAAACAAATATTATAGAATTAAATTTAAATAAAACCACTAAAATGCCGCGAAGAATAGTTTTTTAGAAAATGTCTTTTTAAAATGAAAAATGATTTTATAACAAATTCAGGATTAAAATATATTTCAAAAAACATGGTTGTAATATTAAAATTAATTAATTAATATTTAAAACTAATCTATAACATAATTTTACCTTGTAAATACCTTAAAATAATATACATTTTTCAATAAAAATCTACATTTCATTATCCATCAAAAAATAAAACTTATAAAAAAAATACAAACAATTCAACCAATGTACATTTTGATAATCCAATTCTAAATAAGATCTTTATTTTTCAAATAAAATATAAAAAGGTTTCATAAACTAGATTTAAATTGGGTACTCTATCAAAAGGCTGAAAACTGCATGTTTTTGAAAAATACTTCTTTTATTCGAAAAATTGAATTTGTTCTTATATCATGTCTAAAAAATAGATAAGATGAATTTTAAACATTATATTTAATATATTAAATATATATTTAATTAATAAAATATATGTAGAGTGATTTTATTATTTTATAAACTCGCTTAATTTCATTTAGATAGTTTTTTATAAAAACATTTCCTTTTATTTAAAAAGGGTTTTATTTTCATTTATAATTATTTACTCACCAAATAATTAATTATATATACATGTGTAAATATTATTTTCATAATTCAGATAATATTTCACATATAATTCATTATAATATCTTTGTTATACTGTAATATAATAATATCTAGTTGTTCAATTAAACTTTATCTTTCATGAAATGAATTCTATCAAAGAACTTGAAATTTTATGTAGCATTATCCAATCATAGTGTTGTGTATTGCACAAGATAATTTAGTGTTCTATATAGTGCAATATTATCTTGTTGTATCATAAATCAAAATACATTAAAGAAATTAAAAAATATATATCTCATAAAAATCTTGGGGAGTCAAATTATACTCCCCTTCAAATGAATTCTGTCCCAAAATTAATCTGGGTTTAAGAACATGAATACTTGAATGTTTATTTTAAATAAAACCACATCATAGAAAACATGTATAAAACATTATTTTAAAAAGGAATAAATAGAAAACAATAGTTTTCCAAAGTAAATCATTATTAGGTCTCTACATAAGAGAATATATTTGAAGACTTGTGCATGGAATAAGAGTGTGAATAATCATAGATGTATATAATGATTGTTGATCCTAGCAAATTTTGTGTTCCCTAGAATTTTAAATTTTAAAACCATAAATTAAAGAAGTGTGAAAGTGGTTATTGATATCATCAAAAATGATTATTATAGGCGACCCTTTAAATTCATGATCCCATTTCCTAAAATTAAATAGTTTGTAAGATAAGATATAATTACTTGATTTCATTACAATATCACCATTATTTGTGACCTGGACACTTTACACTTTATATATTATTAAAAGAAATAAAGTTACATTTTTTTATTATATAAGTGTTATAAGATCATGTGATCCATAAATATAATGATAGGTCATTATTTTTATCAATATAACAACAAAAAGGTTAGAAAAATCATCAAATAGGCATAAGTCCACCTATGGTGAGATAATACTTTATTCTAACAAAATAAATCTAAATTTTATATTATAAATTCATTAAATTTATAAACTTAAAATCTAACCAAAAAATGAAAATAAAAAACAATATAAAGAGGTGCAATAACTTGGCTTCACATTCATCTCCTATATATAATAAGGTATCTCTTATTGGTCACATTTCAAACATGTGAACACCTTCAACGTGTATTCTTATAAGTTATGGTAATAACCAGAATTACTATATATCCTTATTGAAAACATTCATGTTTCCTTATTCTTAAGTTGAAAAAGCTATAAACTTCATCCATGATAGTATAAACCACTTTTTAAAAAATCCTTAATCAGTTCTATGAAATCATTACTATCCAGTTTACGTATTCATAAACAACATATCATTATCCAAATATCATTATCTCATAATCATGATAATATTTATGGTTATCCTTCCCTTAATCGTATCTTTTCCAAAAACATTAACATATAAACTCAATCAATTTTCATGGTTACCTGTACCATTCAGTATATGCTCTTAAATCCTTATAGAAAAACTATAGTGGTCCAATATATAGATGTTTCATTATTCTATGAAACAATAAATTTACTTCCACAATATTTTTCATGAATTCTGATATATAAACACTCAATAATTATAGAACTTCATTTCCATTATCCACATCTCTAATAGTGATCGCATCTAACTTCTCTTTTACTTTTTCTTTAAGAGGTTGCTGACATCGATCATCATCATTAACCATTGGATTTGGGAATTGGTTAGAATAATTACTATTTTACTAACACATGAAACAATTATTTGTGGAAGGTGAACTCTTTATAGATTTATGTTTATTATCATTACATATGTAGTAAAATTCATGATGAACTTATTTACCATGCTTAAAACATTTATTTATCCCCTTAATACAATATCCACCATTTTTCTTTCCACAATTTGAGAATAAAGAAAATCTAATAATTGTTTGTCCAATGTTTTTAGAGTTTACATTAAATGTAATCCTTCTTTTGTTATCATAACCATGATAAGTATGGGAAACTTTAATCTCCCTTTTTTTAAGAAGAATACAAGGAAGGTACATACTTCACAATATGTTCTTGAACTCATCTCAATCCGTAGAGTCATTTTTATCTTATTTCCTCATATTCTTGACATTATTACACCACATATTCTCTTTACATCATAAGTGATAAGTTCCTAACATAACGTTTTCATGTTACAAATAGAAGAGAATGAAAAATACCTTTTTAATTTTATAGATCCATTTCTCAGTAACTAATGGATCGGTAGTTCCATTAAAAGAAGGTGGACATTACCTTAAGAAGGATTTAAGATATTTTTGTTCCCACCTTTGGTTATTTAGAAGCCCAATAGGATTTACAGTCAAGGAAACAATATTATTTATTCTATATCCCAAAAAATTTTGTTGTTCAAGAGGTTAATTATTGCATTTTCCATTACATTCGTCATTAACATGGTTCCTTCAGGTTCCATCCATTATCTAAAACCCAAAAATGAATAGTTTTAGAGGGAAATCATACTAGGAAAACAACATAATTCAGGGGTATTGCTTTTAATATATAACATCATACGTTTAATCCTAGTTTATTCAAGATAATTTCAAAATTCTAATATTTTAACCTATAATTTAAATTATCCTTATTACATCCCTATACATATCCTTAGAAATATCTCATTAGATCTCATGAAAGTTTTTGCATCCTAGTTTAAAAAGGTATACTAAACCATTGATATGATACCAACTATAATGACACAATTTTAACATACATGGACATTACATTTTTTTTATACTTCATAAATTACATAAAAATACTCCCAAAGACCATATTATTCTAGTGCCTTTTGAAATATGGAATAAATTCTTCAAAATTAGTGAAATATATTCAATATCTCTTATAAACATATTCCCCTTTTGTTTTCCTACATAAAACCTTTCTTTATATCCTGGGGAAAATAAAATATATGAAAAGGGTAAGCTCAGATGCTCTATAAGGATAAAAAAGTAAAATATCAAACAAAACCTGAAAATTAGAATGTAAAAACATGAACATAACTTTAGAAAATCATACCATGTATAACATATATCAAAATACTGAGACAATAAATTAATCTTGGTAGTTCATAAGGCATAAATCATAAAGGAACATGAGTCATGAGAAAATAAAATTAGCATAAAACATAGAATTATGAAAAACCCATAATAATAGAAAATCATTTCTATATTAGACAAGGCTCATTCCCAATACCATAATAGTGGAAAAATATTTTATTGAACCAAGTTCACTCCTCATTCCAACCCTATATTACTGAACTAGTTTTATATACCGTTCGAGCCCTGTATTGTCAAACCAAGATCATTTCCCATCCATGCCCTATATTTATAAATATATATCATTTCCTATTATAGTCTTTTCTATATTATTAGATATAAATATTTACCCAATGAATTTTAGGGAAATATAGGTCCCACCCATATCATAATTAAATAATTATTACATGTGCCATGAAAACATGAATCGTTTATCATAACCAATGGAATAAAATGTTTTTCATTAAACAACATTCCACCATAACATAATTCATGTAAAAAATACATTTCATAAAAATAATTACATAATAAACATAATAAAACCATAGGGGAAATAGGTATAATATACTTGAAACATAACCCTATTAAAAAAATTCCATCTTAGATGGAAAATAATATTGATATAACACTAAAAAATTAATTTTTGAGGAAAATGTCCTTTATTCTTTAAAAGTGTTTTCTTTTATTAAAATTCCTTGCTATTTTAAAAAGAAAATAATTTCTTTGAAAATATCCTTGAAAACTTATAAGGTAATATTCAGGGAATGAATGTTTCATAAAAATGTAAAACTTCATTCATGTTGTATAAGATAAAAAGAACACATTCGTCTCATACTTTATTTAGAAAGCCAAAAGTTATACATATCAAAAACGAAAAAACATTCCCTTCATAACATTTAATAAAAACTCAAAATGGGTAAAATTGAAATTAATATTTATATAATAATAGAAATAATATTTTTGAATTCATTTTTAGAAAACATGGATGTTGATGATAAATATACCCAAGTAAATACTTACGTATAAATAATCTCAAATAATAATGTGAATTGCGAAAGTATCCCTTACCTTAGGTATGGGTTCCTTATTACATGTTTGAACCTCCTGAATAAGGGTTTAAATAATTTCATTATCTTATTCTATAATCATATTCATTTTTATAATATCAATTATGATCAGAGCATTACTTGTTTGTTAATAACATTATTACTCGTCCACCAGGTATTAACTGCTTTATTTTGTTGAACATGTTTTTTGGATAAGTTATTATTATTATTATTATGTTATAGATATATCATTTTCAGAATCATATTGGTATAATATATATCATATTTATTCATTATATTCATTTATATAATCATGCTTTAATGAAGATCATAAAGAATGAATCTCTTCACCTTATGGAGGTAGTAAGTCATACATATGCAAAAGCGACGATATCATTCTCATAATTGTAGAACGGTATTAAAGTGGATGGTGTATATAATATTTCAGAATAAATATCATGTTATAATAATAATATATAGTTATTATTTCCATCATTACAGACATCCAAGTAAAGTGGTGATGAAAAATAGATTACACCATGGCGTGGAGATGGTAAGCCGTATGTATGAATACGTGGTGGTTTCATTTTTCACAAGATGGATAGGAGTAATATGGTTGTTCCACAAACATAATAACATTTCATCATATAATTGATACTGGATTTATTAATTTATCATAGAAACAACTCATGAAGAGGAATTAGAAGAAGAAATAAGTTTGAAAGAATTGGTAGAGGAGATTACCTCTTCTTCAACAAGCTCCCTCTATATCCCAACTTAAAAAAATTAGAGTTGGTATGTTAAGGATAAAAGTGACTATATAGATTGGATAACTAATAATAGAAATTAAATGGTTAGGGTATATCTGAGATTGAAGGCTCAAAGTGAAGTGAATTTATGAGGGAGGGTGTGCCCTTTTATAATTGAAGTAAGGGGCACATTTGGAATAACAAAATCAAACCACATCCAAAAACTACCAAAATTTCCTAATTTAGAAGTTTATATGATATAATATTGTCATATCATAAACAAATAAATTTTTGATAATTTTTTCTATCCATTTAAACCTTATCATTGTAATTTAACACTTATTTATTTTATTTCATTTTAACTAGGGTGATAAATTCTTCAATATAAAAATGATAAAATATTTACTTATTAGATGTAAATTAGGCCATATATAAATAATTTAGAATATTTTAGACCATATAATAATCATTATATATTTTTAAAAATATTTATGATTTTTAAATAATTTAATAATACATTATTTTGATAAAATATCAATAGTGTTAATTTTTACACTATTCATTTCTTGGATTTTTTAAAATATAAAGATAAGTTGTTATCTTATAAAAAAATAATTTATTATATCCCTAAGGGGTCAAGGTCATCTATAAAATTTATTAGATATATTAATTATCCCAAATTAAATTTATTATAATACTTTTAAAAACATTTATTTGATATCTCCATTAATTAAAAAAATTAACATCTGTATTGTTTAATTATTTAATATATGTATTTATTGAATAAAAATTTAAAATAAATATTATGACGAATATAAATCATCTATATTTAATAATAATATTTATAGTTGAATATATATCTTGAAAAAGCCTAAATTAAAAAAATATTTTATTTAATAAAACCTAAATTTGACAATTTTTTCATCACTTTGAATAAAATATTATAAGTCTCATAATCATTTCCCTATAGCTCTAAATGGTTTATAACTACACCCTTAGATGATTTTGGTCAACATATAATGGGACAATAATATTTTTTCAAGTGTTTTGTTCTTTTATTGGTTATTATCATTTTGATTAAAATTATTTTATTGATTTGTCATCAATTAAATAATTTCTACATCACCAATGTATAAGATTTTAAGGTAATTATTTTTTTACTGAAAATTGAAAATAAATTTCTATGATAAAAAAAGTAATTTTATATTTCAAATGATTTTTTATATTATAATTTATCTTATATATAAACTTATTTTAAAAATGACATATTACTTAAAATATGAATCTGGAATCTTTAAATTTTCATTCAATAGAATATTATAAATTCCCTAATATCTCAAAATGGCCAATAAAAGGAAAATATGTTCATTTAGTTAAAAATTAGCATTTATATTTGTTGATTCCGCCCATTGTCCCTTATATGGAAACATAATAGATATTAAAGAAAAAGAAAATGACACTTTGTGTATTTTGTTGATTTAAAAATTATTTGAGTCATATTCTTGGAAAAGTTTCCATTAAATGAAATAATTTTTAAACTTTTGTGTTAATGGGAGATCATAATTTATAAAATAAAATTTTACTATTTGTTAGGGTTATTTTATAGTTTTATAATTTCATTTTGTCTACCAAAATTACCATTTACCGTGGTTGCAAAATTTATCAGGGTTACTATTAATATTGGACAAAAATAAAAGGGACCTAATTACCATATTTGGACCTCTATAATATAAATTTAACATTAGTTTTTAAAAATTCAAAACATCGGAGATGTAAAATTAAATTTAAAATAGAACCAGTAAAATGTTACAAAAACAGTTTTTTGAAAAATATTATTTTAAAAAGGATAATTTTGTTTAATAAATTCATGTATAAAATCTCATTAAAACCCAAAATTAAAGTATTAAGATGAAAAAATTAAAATTTAAAACAAATATATAACATTATTTGACCTTGTAAACACCTTAAAATATAATACAATTTTAATAAAAATATTCATTTAACTATTCATCAAAAAACAAAACTTATCATAAAAATAACAAAAAATAAAAGAAAGTAAATTTTGAGACGCTTAATTGAAAGATTGCTTTTTCAAATATAATATCTAAAATTGTCAAAATACATTTAAAAATTATGCGCCATCAATAGGTAGAAAACTGCATGTTGTTTAGAAATGCTTCATTTATTTGAAAAAATTGAACTTATTCTTATATCAGGTCTTGAAAACATATAAGAAGAATTTTGAACACTAGAATGAATATATAACATATATATTTATTTAGTAAAATCAATAATTATTTATTTTAATATTTTATAAACTCACTTATTTTCAATTATATAGTTTTTCATAATAAAATTTTTTTTATTTAAAAAGGGTTTTAATTTAATTTATAATTAATTTCACACTAAAGAATTAATTATATATGCATGTGTAAAGAAAATTTTCATAATTTAATTAATATTTTTCATATATTCCGTTATAGTTTATAGTTTATAATGTGATATAATAATATTTAGTTGTTCTCTTAAACATGGTTTTGCGTAAAATTAATTCCCTCAAAAGAAATCGAAATTGTGTGTAAGTCAAGCCAAGCATAGTGTTGTGTATTCGACAAGATTGGGTGGTGTTTCATGTATTTAAAGATTATAATGGTGCAGTATACAACATAATAAATCAAATAAATTAAAATAAGTATATCTCATAAAAACATTGTGGTGTTACAAACCCTACTCATTGTAATCTATTTTGTGATACTAGGGGATTGTGTGGCGAAGGATGATGCCACACCATTCTACGGATGTAGCCACTAATTTTTAATGGTTAAAATCATAAATATATGTTCTATTCTTTGGTTTTTGGATGTTAAAATGAAATCATTGAATGAAACTAATTAACATTAAAAAAAATTTATGGTGAAGAAGAAAGATAGGAAACAACTTTTTTTTATCATCTTACCTGATAATGAACATTATTTACTAAAAGTGTTTAAGATATTTTTATACATTAATTCACCCTCCTTGGTGTATACTCATGTCACACAAAACTACTATTGGTGGTACTTACTTCTATAATTGGTATCAGAATAGTGGGTTTATTTTAAATACATCATGATAGTTTGAAGTTTTTTTGGAAGTTATCTTTCATAATAAATCAAATAAATTAAAATAAGTATATCTCATAAAAATATCGTGGTGTTACAAACCCTACTCATTGTAATCTATTTTGTGATACTAGGGGATTGCGTGGCGAAGGATGATGCCACACCATTCTACGAATGTAGCCACTCATTTTTAATGGTTAAAATCATACATATATATTCTATTCTTTGGTTTTTGGATGTTAAAATGAAATCATTGAATGAAACTAATTAACATTAAAAAAATTTATGGTGAAGAAGAAAGATTGGAAAAAACTTGTTTTTTATCATCTTACCTGATAATGAACATTGTTTACTAAAAGTGTTTAAGATATTTTTATTCATTGATTCACCCTCCTTGGTGTATACTCATGTCACACTAAACTACTATTGGTGGTACTTACTTCTATAATTGGTATCAGAATAGTGGGTTTATATTAAATACATCCTAATAGTTTGAAGTTTTTTTAGAAGTTATCTTTGTTTCTTATTGTTAATGATATTTAATTTATAACTTTCACCATAGATCATATAAATTAATTAGATATAGAAGGAAATTATACATTTCAATGGAATAATTACAATGTTTAGAAGGAAATAATTATTATTTACTTTCTCTAATTAGTTATAAAATCTCTTAACATTGAAACTAATGGTTTAACTCTAGCTATTGAAGGTGTGGTGATGACTCCAGTTGACAAGTTGAGTATAAATACCATTTTATGTGTAATGAATAATATCTTACCTTTGCATTCAATGAAATATTTCCTAAATTTTTTTAGGATCAAGATAAAAAAATTATCTAGTAAAATCTAAAAAATTCCAATGATGTAAATTTTAGAGTGAATGAAAAAACTATATATCTAGCATTCCCTAATTGAAGACATTTATATTCATGAAGAATAGTGGATATATGATTTATTCACTAAATTTAATGTAATTTTAATCTCAATCAAAGGTTTTATAGAAAATATATTGGATTTAATGTTAAATAATATGTTTTGTTATGTAACTCCCTGATATTTTTTTAATTTTTAATTTTTAATTAATTTAATCTTTTGATATTTAGTATTTCATACAAAATTGAATATAGATTTTTTTATAAGAATAACTAAGTGTGGATTTCATTATATGAAACACCATGTCAATATTTCTATACATTAAGAACATATATTAACTTACTATACATTAAAAACTATGTTTAGATATTATTACAAACAATACTAAGCCACTTTGATAGCTTGTGTTACACCCACAGCTGAGTTTTTCTAAACTACAATATAATAAAAATTTTATTATTAAAATATTATTATAGTTTACATCACTCCCTTGAAATGGAAGTTATGAATACGATTAAATAAATTATGAAAATATAACTTACACATGGATATAAAATTAATACTTTAGTGATCAATTGCTAGAAGTGAATGTAAGAACTGTTTGAAAATAAATAAATTACTTTTCTAATAAAACTATTTTTCAATGTAAAAACACAATTTTATCTCAATAAATTAAAACACACCATTGATTAATTTTTTCAAGAAAATTCATATATTATATATTCAATCAATATTTGTTATACTCATCTGAAATATTTGATAGGTATATGTTTAGAATAAATATAATTTTATGAATATAAATATGTATTCTTTTAAAGAGTAATTTTACCTACTTTTAATAAAGAAATTATTTAAAATATTATTTTTTAAATTTTTTTAATTTTTATTTGACAAAATAAACTTCATTTTTTGAAATCATTACATAAAATTTAGATTAGGGTGAATTTTTGGTATTTTTCCATGAAGCTTCATTTTTGATGAATAGTGAATAATAAGGAATTTTAATTCAAAACCAATTTTTCATATAATTTATTTATAAGGTTAAATCATATTTTTTACTAGTTATATGGTTCAATTAAAAAAATTATACATCAATTACTTCAATTTAGGTCATCTCAATATATTTTACTATAAAACGGGATATAAAAACATACCATACATTTGAACTTTTTTACTTTTAAACCCCACTTTGCCTCCCCTTCGATGGAATTAAATTTGAATTTATTTTTTCCAAATCATTGATTGGATTTTTGAAAACCGGATTAAATATTTGTAATCAAGAAAATATATAATTTAAAATAATTTCAATGTAGTTTTTTACAAAATATATTAGGGAATATAATTAAAATTAATTATAATTATTAAGAGGAACAAGTAGATTAATAAGGGACTAAACCTTAAACTTGAAGGGAAAAATGACCTAGAAACATGTCCAAAATCCATTTTATAGATATATTTTGACCCTATACTCCATTTTGTGAAATTTGGTTCATTATTGAAGCCACTATTCATAGGAAAAACGTGGGTAAGGTTCTTTTTTCAAAAAATTAAACAACACCACTCCTCTTCCACTATAAAAAGGCACTCACCCCTCCAACTAATTCATACCTCTAAAGCCCTTTGTCTCAGCCAAAAACTTCTCAAATAAGCTCCAAAAATAACTCCCTTAATCCTTGATTCATAACATAGATCATAAATCCATCCAAGGAATTCCTTTTTTGAAAACCAAAAGGAGTTACCAAAAGAAGAGGTCACATCCTTCCTCAAGCTCTTTTGTTTTATATCAATTATCCACCCCCAAAAAAATTTATATTCCACTATTATATAATAATCTTGGTATCATAAATATACTAATACATTTTTATTTTAAGTCATATTCTTACAGTTACATGCACACATCCATCTATTGGGTAACAAACTTACTGTTCTTATGTACGGTTAACTTCTCTTCATGAAATGATGTTGTTCGTTTTTCCTTTACCACATCTCATGATTTGGAATTATGATGGAAACACTTTTTTTATATTATATTTATGATATATATGATATATATATAATATATTTATTCTTATTTAATTATTATATAACACATATCTTCATCCTTTCATTATTTTTGTAAATACGATAATTTTGTTTGGGGAAGTGTGAACTACTTCCTCCTCAAAGCAATGTGATTCGTTTCCCCTCTATATGGAATTTATTAAATATGAGTTCAGTGAATTATATGATATATATAAAATATTAATTTTAATTTAATTATATCATATATATATATAATCTACTTTCTTTCATTCAATATGATAATAAAATGTAAATATTGTACATGCGTACATACGGCCTACCATCTCCATGAATGTTGTATTCTATTATATATATATTTTATATATAAATAGAAATACATATATACTGAATATATATGATATTTATACTATTATTTTCATTATATAAATAATTAAATAAAAATATAAGTAAGAGTATCAAGAATAACAAGATAAACATATATAAAAAAGTATATATTACCCAAAATGTAACATTAACATGGAGTAGTGAATAAATAAGAAATATAAATTCATAACCAAATCATATATGGTATTATATATAATAATATTTTTTTATTATATTTATAATAAACTTATATTTATTATACAGATGGTTTGAATGTGTACAAAGAAATTCAAAACTTAAGGTAAGTGAAATTCATCTCACTTTTTATTTCCATCAGATACATTCAATATTCAAAACTTTCTTCTATTTTATGGTTTATATACATAACTATGATATATTATATCATTAAGTTTCATTATTTAATGATATCATAAGTTTCAATTGATGAAATTGTTTCATGGGGATCACGATTAAAAAGTTACTCGAGTGGTAAGGGTTTTCTCAGCTCACTTTTATTTTTTGTGATACAGAAGTCATGTTCACCTCATATTTCTATATCTAGAGTGTATAATACCTATAAATGTATTATAAAATTCATATAAAAAATTATGGGTATTTACATATCCATTTTATTAACTTTCACTCATGGTATTTATGTTTCAAAAGTTACCAAATCGGTAAAATAATTTTGTCTCAATAATCCATTTTTGAGTCAATGTCATGTTATGCATCTATAGTTTTCTATGATATGTATATACTAACATTAACATGTTATATCATTAATATAATTATTTTCATTATATTTTAATCTTCATTCAATTTTATTCTTTCCATTGTACTATGATTCAAATTTACCAAAGTTGTAACGGTTTATTTCTACAATCTCAACATTTATCAAGATTGTTTATGATTATTCATCCATTGATGAAATATTATGATCTATATCAAAATAAATATCATGAATTTTATTACCCATTAGTAATTCATTTTATATCCATGTAATTTTACCATTTATTCATTCCTTGTTTCTCAACATAATTAAGAAAATATTTTTATGAAAATCTGACAATATTTATCCATTCTGTCAAAAATTTGTGTTCATTAAAAACCATGTTTTCAATGAAAAAGGTTTTCAAAAATGTATTACTTTTAAATAGTGTTTCAAATGGTTTTTAAATATTCCTTCATATTTTTTTACAAGGTTATTTTCAAATAAAGGTATTTTAATGATTTTAAGATTTCATTATATGTTTTCATATCAATTTTCTAGACGAGGGTTTTTCAAAATGATTTCAATCCTTTTTTTAGGTTTTTAAATTATTTTCACTGAGAAAGGTTTTAAAAATATTTTAAATATTCCTTTATAGATTTTTAAAATGTATTTTAAAATAAAAAAGTTTTTAAAAATGATTTATTTTTTAAAAAGTGTTTTTCATAGTGGAAAATATGTCTTCCACAAGAAATGTTTTAATTGAAATTATAATGATTTATTTATAAGAAAAATATTTTGAAATGGTTTTAAAAAATTCATTGAAATGCTAATTTCCTTAATAAATGATTCATGTGCTCTTTCAAAATCCCTCCCTATCTAAGATGACTTACTTTTTTATATTTATGCTTTACTGGGGATACAATCCAATAAAACCACTTATATTATTTATTGAATGGATTATATTTTAATGGAATGATATTTACAAACCAATTTCAACTAAACATGTTATATTCTTCTGAAGACCACTTCTTTTCATAGATTAGGATTTGATGAAATTATTATGAGACCGATATATTTTCCATAGGTGATGATATGATGAAACGTTTATGATACCCATTTCATTCCATGGGTTAAGATATGGCTATTTATGATTATCTTTCACATGAATGTATGATTTAATTATGAGATGGGTGGGCCCTATATCTCCATAAAATAAATTGTGTAATTATTTATATCTAATTATATAATGATGGGAATTATGTTGATGGAATTAATCAACTATATAGGATGGGGAAACCTGTTCCAATATAAGAATATAGGGATTCTTAATTCGCTATAGGATGATGGAAAACCAGATCTACTATGGGACGATGGGGAAACCCTATCTACTATGGGAATATGGGAAAACATGATCCATTATATGAAAATGACTTTGACTATGGATGGTAGTGTGTCCCACCCATTAGGTGTAGTCCCCATAAAGTGCCCTGGTTAGTTTTTGGCAACGAGCCTTATCTTATAAGGAATGATGTTACATGTTTATGTATCTGCCATGAATTTTTTTGTCTTATACCTTTGATATGATCACTTAGTTCTTGTTATTGATTATCTTTTGATTCATGTATTATAAACTACTAGTTTTTTCCATGTCTCATGATTATTATCCTCTTAAGAAAGGTATGATCTTCAAAGGTTATTCTCATTTTCTCATTCCCTTATACTCATGATATGCTTATATACTTCCTTTTATTTACCCTTAGTGAGGATTTGAGATCACCCCTATCACGACCCATCCTCGGGGCCCGTGTCATGACTACCCAAAGCCTACCTTCCATAGGCCAGGGGCTGCCGACTAACACCAACGGCGTAAATCCCGATAAAAAGGGAAGGCATTTCCTTTATGAAACGTAAACACACACAAAATAGTACAAGTGGAAGAAAACACTAAGTAAAGCAATATATCAAGTGTGCTAGAAGTAGAAAGGGGGCCAGAAATACAAGCCCAATAGTAAAATACAAGGAATAGACAAAACAGAAGGAAGGTGTCAAGCTGCTCCTAGAACGTCCTCTGTAGTTCATACCTGAAGGGTAGGTACAGATGGGCACCACATCTATCCACATCCATCTGTCACCTCTGTGTATAGTCTCTTCATGAAGTCCACCTCCGGGTACCGTCTCATCGTGAATTCCACCTCTGGGTACCGTCCACCTCTACAAGCCTCAACCATGATCAGTTATGTCTGTCGTCTACATCCAACACAATGATGTGTGGGCATATCCCGTGCAGGGGTGAGTATAATGATACTCAGTAGGGACCCCAAGACCCTCAAGGTCTCACTAAAACCAACAAGGATAAACCACAAAGAAAGATTCACTAAATCCAACAAGGATAAACCACAAATAAAGATCTCAACTGATAACCTTTACTTAGGTATATACCCATGCATATACCTAAGTTATCAAGTAACCCATCTCAAACATGAGGTTAACACTATGGTCATTGACTTAGCTCAAACCAGGATTTTCATTATCGAAACCAAAACTGCTGGAGAACTCCTCTTCTATCGAGTACAGTGTTCCTATCATGACTTTGAGGCGCTACTCACTAACCTTAGACTGTTGAGGTACTCCCACTGTCGAGTACCGCGGGTCTCCTGCCAAATACAGGGCGCTCCGTCCACTAAGGGTCTGCCGCCAAATACCGGGCACTCTCCCTAATATCCTACAGAGGTACTTCTCCGGTCGAGTACCGCGGGTCTTCTTCCAACTACCAGGCACTCTGTCTGCCATGGTTCTGCTGCCAAATACCCGGTGCTCTGTCCACTGGGCTAACCGAATCACTTTGAGTCAAATCAGTCAAGCAATCGTCAGGTCTACAACTACTAGGTCTCCTCACTCCGTACGCTCGTCTCTAGGAGGATCCGCTCCACGAGATAATGGTCGATACTCTAAGTATCACAATGTTCCATGAATAAGTATCTCTAAGGACCACCTTGTCAAAGGGGTCTCAATGCAACAGACAGCGTCTCTATCGGATGCACGGTCTGTGAGTTATTAGCCTTTTAGTCCCGGGGGCCAGGTTGGTTTCCTGTATGAACCAACCCATCCATATCTCAAATGTATCCAAAACTCTTGTGGAGTATTCCAAAAGAAATATCTCATCACGAGGAATCCAACATAGTCGACGGCACGTCAATCAGACGTCCGGTCCTCAAGTTATAAGTGTTCTCGCTCTGAGGGTCCGGTTGGTTTCGAGTTAGAACCAAACCGGTTGTACCCAAACTTCATGAAAACCTTCAGTGTAATATACTGAAACGACCACCTCAACCCAAGGAATCCTACCCATCTGACGGTGTATCAATCAGAGGTCTGTAGGTCAAGATATGTCTGTTTAATCGAAAACAATCTGAAAATAGGGGGTCTGGGACTGGTCCGACCCAGCCTAACACCCCCTGGGTCGGCCCGAACCAGGACGACCCGACTCGGGTCTGGGTATGGCCCGGTAGGGTGTAGCCCAGTTCGGCCCAACCCAGCCGGTGCGGCCCGGTTCACATGGCACGCCCCTGCCCGGCCGGGGGAGGCTGGCTCGGCCTGTCGGTCGAGCGTGTTGCGCCGAGCGGGGGGGGGGGGGCACCCCCCCGCTGATTGATACTGGCGGCGCCTGCTGGCGCAGCCCCGCCTCCCGGATCCCATGTGGTTGTGGGATCTATCATACCACAGCCACAACTGTTGTCGCAGTGGGTTTCCTCCAGCGGCACGCCGCCGCCGCCGGACGTCGGTGTCGTCGTGCCTGTCTGGCGCGCCGTCAGCGGCTTTCGCGAACCACCAGATGCACCCCATTGGTCCGATTCGCCCACCTCTTGCGCCTATGGCTCTCTTGGGACCCATTATTCACTGTGACAACTTCCAAACTCCATTTCTGTCCCGCTTCATCGTCTCCCGTCAATCCGCGCATAGACAAACAATATGTTGAGTGTTGTTAGGCCGTGTTTGTTCGGCCCGCGCCCTCTGCGTTAGTCAATAGCAATAAGTCGGACAACAATGATGTTCAATGAAAAAAGAGGTACAATTTTAATAAAATAAAATTTAACTTAATTCCAAACAATTCCCCCGCAAACAAATACTCCCAAACCGCAAATAAAAACATCCTCAGATCAACATGATAATGAGTTGATCCGCATTCTTTGTTTTAGAAGGGAAGAATCATGGAATATAAACATAATGAAATTAAACCCCTACCTCAATAATTGACTTCATATGTCAGCCGTCACGGAAGATGGTATCACGGGGTGAGGTTTCGTAGACGATGTCGGAGTGTGCCTGTATAAGGCCCCAGCCTTACACCTTACTTAATATTGAATTAAATGAGTAATTCACATTGAGGATCTTTTCAGGTTTAGAGTTTTAGAGAATTAGGACATAACTATTACATATCAAAAGATTACAAAGTAGTCGCTTCTACTAAATTCCATAAAATACAAACTCTTAAAAAGAAACATGTATAGTTCCATGTTTTAGGTAGCATGAATTTCCCTTGATCCCATCCTTGACCCTATTCCATGCTAAGTCCTGTGAAAAACATTTCAAAAACTTGGGATGAGCATAAGAAGCTCAGTAAGGGATACAAAAAGAATGAAAACTGTTAGTTTTTCAAAACAACAAGTAAACCATGAAAACTTTATCAATTTAATACTTTTCACCTTCATGAAGTAGTAAAAACTCTTCATTGAAAAAAAAGTATAATTACTTACCTTTTTGTAACCAAAGGATTACCATAAAACCCATATAAAGAACACATAACATATATAAAGGTAACTTGGGACATAAACATACTTAAGTGGAATAACCATACGGTCGACTTCCACACATATCACTTAATGGAATAGCCATACGGCCAATTTCCATACATACTTAATGGAATAGCCATATGGCCGATTTCCATACCCAATGCATTGGAGGTTATAACGTAACCACCCGTCCTGGTATTCATGGCACCACCCGTCATATGGTTTATAACGTAACCACCCGTTAAAATGTCCAAGTACCAATATAAAATCATAAAACATAAAACCAATATAAAGGAATGATAACATTTCCACATCACAATATATCATAATAGAATCCTTTATCAAAACCATTTTCAAAACCATTTAAAACATTTAATAAAGAGATTTTTGAATCAAAGTGTCCCAAACCACCTTGAAGCTTAAAATTTTAAACCATTAATATCCATATAAATAAATCCTTAAAACCATTTTCAAAACATTTATATTAATAAGAACAAATAATTAAAACATTTAAAATGACATTTTGGTTAAATGGGGTTTTACCAAAATTAGAGACACTTGAATACAATAATTGAGGAATAACATTTAGTCAGAACTTTATAATATCCTGAGAATAAATGGATTCATGATATAATATTCAAAAGGACAGTATATACACCATATAAGAGTGAATTGGTGCATAACTACAATGAACCCTCAATAGAAATGTCAAATGTGATGAAATCCCTTATAAAGAAGGTATCCTTGAATTAAGGACAAATCAATCTCAAAAATATGTGTGACAAATATAAATACACCCAATATAAGTGGATATTAAGTGTAAAAAAATAAAAGGTCATTCACACATATTCAATGTATGACATATTCAATGACTACAAGTTGAACCCAAAGAAATCGAAATTGGGTTAAAAAGTTCCCTTTGACAGCCTAACGACATCACATCAAAATGAGTTGATGAGAGATAAAAAGTGTATCTCATCACTTGGACATAAAATTTACATCAATAAGGATATATGAGAACATATCCCAACATAACAATATGTAAATTAAAAGACCCAATAAAAGAAGGCTTTTAAAAAAGAGGAGGGTGAAAGGTTCCCTTACCGACTTGGGTATCTTTCAAAACATACACCCCATGAAAGAATGACAATAGATCATCGATGTAAATACTCATAAACGAAAGTATATTACACAAAGAGTAGAATAATGGTCAGTACATACACCACTCAATGGAATTTGTGGCAAATGTAGCATAAATCTCACGGGAATAAAAGTGAGATGAAAAATCCCTTACGAAAACTCGGCAGCCTAACGGCGCCACATAAAACTTCTGAATATGGATTGATAAGATCAAATAGGGTATCTCATCACATTACAATAAAATGTACAGCAAGAGGAATATAAAATAACATCCCCCAACATTACAAGGAGGATTTTAAAAGAAGTGACATAAAGGAGAGTACTTAAAAAGAAAGAGAGAGGTTAGATCTCTTACGAAAGTTCAGCAGCCTAACGGTGCCACTCAAAACTTCCAAAATGGATTGATGAGAGAGAATAGGGTCTCTCATCACATGAACATAAAAATTACAGTAATTGTAATATAAAAGATCATCTCAATAACAATAAATATGAGATTTAAAAGGAATGACATAAAAGTGTGTACTTAAAAAGAAAGAGATGAGTAGGATCCCTTACATCGGGTCCGACTTGACTCGATCGTTCTTTATTCTCCTTTAAAAGTGTATCTTTTTTTGATTTGAGCCTAAAGGCTTCCTTTGAAAGGATTCTGCCCAAAGTGAATCCTCTAGGATGAGGAGAGGGATGCGGAGTGAGTAAATGGGGAGGGTATGGCCGAGCCAAAGGCTTGAGGAGTGTGTGAAATGAGGTAGAGGTGGGGGCCTTTTATAAGAGGAGAGGAGGGGCACTTTTGGAAAGTAAGAAATATTACTTTATTTGAAAATGTGTTTCGGTTTCAAAAGGTCCCACATTGATATAATTCGTGGATTAGGTGTTAAGGGTTCTAAATCCACCCATCCAATAAGTTTTGGACATGTGTAGTTTATATATTTTACATTATCTTTCCATTTTATTTAAATCGTTAAATAATGAGGTCATCGCTGCATCATTATTATGTCATAAATAATTTCATTTATTTAGTGTCTAAAAATTCTAAAAAAATACTATTATGTAGGAGATCTTATTAGATTTCCAATGACTATTTATAATCAAAAATCTGATCTTTATAACCCCATGTAAAAATTGTTTTCGTAAAACATATGATGATTGTGTCATTTTTACTTTTACATTAAATAAAAAGTTATTTATGTCATTTCCCAACCAAAGTGGCTCCATGGGGTCCCCAAGTTGACCCATGGATTTTCTTGGTCGGCCAAGACACAACCAATGAGGTTAGGACATGTGTCAAGCTCATCTTATTTTATTAAAGCATTATTTTTACCTTAAACTACACTAATTACCACTAATCGCGATTAAAAACTTAATAAGTTACTATTCACCAAAAAATTATTTTTATCCCATTGAACCACATTTTACTTCTTAATGACAACCATGTATGTCGGATTTTTGAAATTCAAAACACAAAGATGGAAAAATTTCATTTAAACGGAAAAATCAGTTTTTATAAGTACCACTTAGTGGTTTCACTATTCATCAAAAATTGAAGTTTTTCAGAAAAATCCCAAAAATTCACCATAAGCTATATTTGATATTCCGAATTAAAAAATGAAGACTATTTTATAAAATTCAAAACATATGAGTCATATTAATTAATTTAATAATTAATTCCCACTGTCAGATCAAATAGCGTGTTTTTATGAAATAATAAGTATCAAAAGATTGACACTGGTTTAAGTCTGATTTCAAAGTGAAATTAATTCCAACGACCACTATTGGATTTAATGGTAAAAATATATTCTAATTTCACTTTAAAACCAATTCAAAAGATAATCTAATCATATAAATAAATTAGATTAAAAATAGGTTTTGAATTAAAATACAACATTTTACACTATTCATTAAAAAAATGAACTTTATCGGAAAGATACCAAAAATTTACACAAAGTAAATTTTGATGTTCTGATTCTTAATAAGAGTTTTATTTGGTCCAAAAGAATGTTTAAGAGTGAAAAAAACTATTTTTAATGATGGTTCAACATCAAAAGGGGATAAGTGAACCTTTAGTGAAAACTAGGGCATATACGCCTAAAATTGAATTCTTTCCGTATTTTAAGCCTTTATCTTTTATTGGATAAATGTAAAAACATTTAAAAACATATATAATAATATTTTAGTTATTTCTATCCATTCCCTCCAATAAAACGGCTACATGTTAACTACCATTTAAAATAATATTATTTTATTATTAGAGTGCAACGTAAGATTCCCAAGAAACTCGTTGTTGCGTGTTGGGTACGCCATCGAGCATAGCGTCCCCTTTAAAGTCATTTCAATATTTTATTCACAAATATTGATAAATATGAAATGTCATATTCTTTATTTACCTGGGGTGTTACATCCTTCCCCCCTTTTGGGAATTGCGTCCTCGCAATTTTTTTAAAATTGCGCTTGGAAACATCTTTGAAAGTCCCACATCGGAACAAGAGTCGGTAAAAAAATCACTTTAAAATAAAGAAAGATAAGCATAGAGGTCACCCTAGTTAACCCATACTAGGTTTCCATGTAGAAAAATATGGACATGGAGGAGAAAACATAGGGTCATGTTCTGATGGACGGTGATAGAAAACATGTTTAGGAGAAAGTTAACAATAAGAAAATCACAAACTTATGATGGGTTAAACGGTATTCGATTACCCAGTAGGAAAATTTAATAGACAACATTTTTGTTTTAAGATAATTTTTATTGGGGAATTTATTCATAAGGAAACATAATCACTTATCATGTTGACTTTCAACTTTTATTAGATTCCTTACACAAACTCATATTTTCTCCAAAATGCGAGTATTTAGGAAGACTTGTTCACATTAAGAGTACTATAATCAACTTTTAGAAAATCACCTAATCCACAAAAGAGAACTATATACCTCCCATGTCTTTAGACTTTAACCAAAACCAAAACCAAAAAGGCTAGTACAAGATCAGATAATCCAGAAAAGGATAACCCTTTATAAAAAGAAAATCTATTCTTAATCTCCAAAATTTGTCCAACAAAACCCAAAGTTCAACGAGGACCGTCTGATAAACAACTTGTCCATAGAATTCTTCACAGTAAACCAATATAAGATTGAAACCCAAATATTTGAAGGATTTAGTCGCATAGTCTTCCAAGATAAATCGTAACATTTATCTCCAAACAACATCAGTCGCTCCTAAAGTCTCGCATTGAAAAGTAATTAACCTAATCACATATACTTCATGATAGGTTAATCATTTTCATAAATAACCCAAAATCAACTTACTCTTAATTCATAAAATTATATAACTAAAAAGAATCGGTCAAACTAACCAGGGACTTCACGTAGTCCAGTGGTAGGCGATAAATACCAGTTGCACTTTGATCGTGGGTTCGATTCCCGCAGCTTTGTCCGACGCGATGGGTTGTCACACGGTCTGCGTGTTGTCCTTTTTCCAAAACTACATAATTATTAAAACATTCCCCAAAATGAGATAAAATCTTCAAAGATGATCATAACATATTTTAACCTCATGTTTATCTCATGCATTTAATTTTCCATCATAACATATAATAACCCATAATTACCTCAAAAGTAAGGATCATATAAACCCTAATGGTTACCTTAATAATTATTACCTAAATTTCCACATCGAGTTGGCCATCTTGTACATGATGCATTAGAGAACTCACCAAGGTTGAAGTGGTTGATCATGACTCCTTGATAGTTGGTTTAGAACAACTATGAGATTCCTCATTGAATCCCCCATCTCATCCAGTATCTTAATTAGAGAACCACCACAGTTTCCTTCAAACCCATTGTCACTTTGGTGCCTGCTAGATCCAGCCATTTACTAAAACCAAAAAGGTCAGTGTGAGTATATCAACATAACAATCATGTACTAATGAGGAAGATAAACACTAAGATATACTTACTCATTCACTTTATCTAAAACTAGGACTCTTTCTAAAATCCTAACCATTATGGTAATGTCACTTGTGCTTAGAGAATACCCTAACCTATAAAGTTATCTAAACCGACCTTTGATACCAACTATAAGGCCCCAGCCTTACACCTTACTTAATATTGAATTAAATGAGTAATTCACATTGAGGATCTTTTCAGGTTTAGAGTTTTAGAGAATTAGGACATAACTATTACATCTCAAAAGATTACAAAGTAGTCGCTTCTACTAAATTCCATAAAATAAAAACACTTAAAAAGAAACATGTATAGTTCCATGTTTTAGGTAGCATGAATTTCCCTTGATCCCATCCTTGACCCTATTCCACGCTAAGTCCTGTGAAAAACATTTCAAAAACTTAGGATGAGCATAAGAATCTTAGTAAGGGATACACAAAGAATGAAAACTGTTAGTTTTTCAAAACAACAAGTAAACCATGAATACTTTATCAATTTAATACTTTTCACCTTCATGAAGTAGTAAAAACTCTTCATTGAAAAAAAAGTATCATTACTTACCTTTTTGTAACCAAAGGATTACTATAAAACCCATATAAAGAACACATAACATATATAAAGGTAACTTGGCACATAAACATACTTAAGTGGAATAACCATACTGTCGACTTCCACACATATCACTTAATGGAATAGCCATACAGCCAATTTTCATACATACTTAATGGAACAGCCATATGGCCGACTTCCATACCCAATGCATTGGAGGTTATAACCTAACCACCCGTCCTGGTATTCATGGCACCACCCGTCATATGGTTTATAATGTAACCACCCATTAAAATGTCCAAGTACCAATATAAAATCATAAAACATAAAACCAATATAAATTAATTATAACATTTCCACATCACAATATATCATAATAGAATCCTTTATCAAAACCATTTTCAAAACCATTTAAAACATTTAATAAAGAGATTTTTGAATCAAAGTGTCCCATACCACCTTGAATCTTAAAATTTTAAACCATTAATATCCATATAAATAAATCCTTAAAAGCATTTTAAAAACATGGATATTAATAAGAACAAATAATTAAAACATTTAAAATGACATTTTGGTTAAAGGGGGTTTTACCAAAATTAGAGACACTTGAATACAATAATTGAGGAATAACATTTAGTCAGAACTTTTTTATATCATGAGAATAAATGGATTCATGATATAATATTCCAAAGGACAGTATATACACCATATAAGATTGAATTGGTGCATAACAACAATTAACCTTCAATAGAAATGTCAAATGTGATGAAATCCCTTATAAAGAAGGTATCCTTGAATTAAGGACAAATCAATCTCAAAAATATGTGTGACAAATATAAATACACCCAATATAAGTGGATATTAAGTGTAAAACAATAAAAGGTCATTCACACATATTAAATGGATTACATATTCAATGGCTACAAGTTGAACCCAAAGAAATCGAAATTGGGTTAAAAAGTTCCCTTGACAGCCTAACGGCATCACATCAAAATGAGTTGATGAGAGATAAAAATTGTATCTCATCACTTGGACATAACATTTACATCAATAAGGATATATGACAACATATCCCAACATAACAATATGTAAATTAAAAGACCCAATAAAAGAAGTCTTTTAAAAAAGAGGAGGGTGAAAGGTTCCCTTACCGACTTGGGTATCTTTCAAAACATACACCCCATGAAAGAAAGAGAATAGATCATTGATGTAAATACTCATAAACGAAAGTATATTACACAAAGAGTAGAATAATGGGAAGTACATACACCACTCAATGGAATTTGTGGCAAATGTAGCATAAATCTCACGGGAATAAAAGTGAGATGAAAAATCCCTTACGAAAACTCGGCAGCCTAACGGCGCCACATAAAACTTCCGAATATGGATTGATGAGGTCAAATAGTGTATCTAATCACATTACAATAAAATGTACAGCAAGAGGAATATAAAAGAACATCCCCCAACATTACAAGGAGGAGTTTAAAAGAAGTGACATAAAGGAGAGTACTTAAAAAGAAAGAGAGAGGTTAGGTCTCTTACGAAAGTTCGGCAGCCTAACGGCGCCACTCAAAACTTCCAAAATGGATTGATGAGAGAGAATAGGGTCTCTCATCACATGAACATAAAAATTACAGTAATTGTAATATAAAATATCATCCCAATAACAAGAAATATTAGCTTTAAAATGAATGACATAAAAGTGTGTACTTAAAAAGAAAGAGAGGAGTAGGATCCCTTACCTTAGGTCTGACTTGACTCGATCGTTCTTTAATCTCCTTTAAAAGTGTAACTTTTTTTGATTTGATCCTAAAGGCTTCCTTTGAAAGGATTATGCCCAAAGTGAATCCTCTAGGATTAGGAGAGGGATGTGGAGAGAGTAAATGGACAGGGTATGGCCGAGCCAAAGGCTTGAGGAGTGTGTGAAATGAGGTAGAGGTGGGGGCCTTTTATAAGAGGAGAGGAGGGGCACTTTTGGAAAGTAAGAAATATTACTTTATTTGAAAATGTGTTTCGTTTTCAAAAGGTCCCAGATTGATATAATTCGTGGATAAAGTGTTAAGGGTTCGAAATCCACCCATCCAATAAGTTTTGGACATGTGTAGTTCATAGATTTTACATTATCTTTCCATTTTATTTAAATTGTTAAATAATGAAGTCATCGCTGCATCATTATTATGTCATAAATAATTTAATTTATTTAGTGTCTAAAAATTATAAAAAAAATACTATGATGTAGGAAATCATTTTATCTTTCCAATGACTATTTATAATAAAAAATCTGATCTTTATATCCCCATGTAAAAAATGTTTTCATAAAACATATGATGTTTGTGTCATTTTTACTTTTACATTAAATAAAAAGTTATTTATGTCATTTCCCAACCAAAGTGGCTCCATGGGGTCCCCAAGTTGACCCATGGATTGTCTTGGTCGGCCATGACACAACCAATGAGGGTAGGATATGTTTCAAGCTCATCTTATTTTATTAATGCATTATTTTTACCTTAAACTACACTAATTACCACTAATCGCGATTAAAAACTTAATAATTTACTATTCACCAAAAAATTATTTTTATCCCATTGAACCACATTTTTCTTCCTAATGACAACCATGTATGTCGGATTTTTAAAATTCAAACACAAAGATGGAAAAATTTCATTTAAATGGAAAAATCAGTTTTTATAAGTACCACTTAGTGGTTTCACTATTCATCAAAAATTGAAGTTTTTCAAAAAAATCCCAAAAATTCACCATAAGATATATTTGATATTCCGAATTCAAAAATGAAGTCTATTTTATAAAATTCAAAACATTTAAGTCAGATTAATTAATTTAATTATTAATTCCCGCTGTCAGAGCAAATAGCGTGTTTTTATGAAACAATAAGTATCAAAAGATTTACACTGGTTTTAGTCTGATTTCAAAGTGAAATTAATTCCAATGACCACTATTGGATTTAATGGTAAAAATATATTTTAATTTCACTTTAAAACCAATTCAAAAGTTAATCTAATCATATAAATAAATTAGATTAAAAAGAGGTTTTGAATTAAAATACAACATTTTACACTATTCATTAAAAAAATGAACTTTATCGGAAAGATACCAAAAATTTACACAAAGTAAATTTTGATGTCCCGATTCTTAATAAGAGTTTTATTTGGTCCAAAAGAATGTTTAAGAGTGAAAAAAACTATATTTAATGATGGTTCAACATCAAAAGGTGATAAGTGAACCTTTAGTGAAAACTAGGGCATATACGCCTAAAATTGAATTCTTTCCGTATTTTAAGCCTTTATCTTTTATTGGATAAATGTAAAAACATTTAAAAACATATATAATCATATATTAGTTATTTCTATCCATTCCCTCCAATACAACGGCTACATGTTAACTACCATTTAAAATGATATTATTTTATTATTAGAGTGCAACGTAAGATTCCCAAGAAACTCATTGTTGCGTGTTGGGTACGCCATTGAGCATAGCGTCCCATTTAAAGTCATTTCAATATTTTATTCACAAATATGGATAAATATGAAATGTCATGTTCTTTATTTACCTAGGGTGTTACAGCCTGAGGAAGGAAATAGTGTTCCCTCTCTTATCGCGGAGAAGAGAACATAATGTGCGTCGTCGTTGGAAAAATCCCCACGTCGGTGTCTCCTTGTTGCGAATAATGAAGAAGAAGGAGAATCGTGGTTTCCAAGTCGTTCTATATTAAAGGGTCGATGTTCTTCATCAGAGAAGAACCGTCCTTCGTTGAGGATTAAGTTCTTCAAAAACTCTAGAGTTTTTCCAATTCCTCCTCACACAACAATTGCCAACACAAATAAAATAAGGCTTCCCCTTATTTTATTTAACCATTCCATGCATTCTAAATTTAAAATTCAAACGCATAATTAATTTAATTTAAAATGTTCAATCAATTAATTAAGGTGTGTGTTGTCAAGAATTAAAGAGGTAGAGAGGAGAGAGGAAGTTTTACTCAATTAAAGGGGTGTTAACAATTAAGAAGGGGGTTTAAAAAAGAGTTTAGGGAATGTGAAAGGTTGGGGATCATGTGGGCCCCACCTCCCAAATATCCTCACATGGGTAGTTAGGTTCTAATGGGTTCCACCCCAACTCCCCCATGTAGTTTATAACCAAATTAGATATAAAATAAAATTTGTTCCACAATTTTATTCACTTCTTATTTTACCCACAAATTTTAACTTCTCCTCCCGTGTAAACACATCTACGGTAAAGGTCCCCTTAAGAAATTACCGACATTGTGAGTTCATCAGTGCCCTCAGATTTCAATTCTGAGCACCAATCAAAAGATAGAAAAACCTTTTCATTCTTTCGCTGAATGTACCTGAGCTAAACTTTGGAAATTGATTCCGGGCACACCGGGCCTCAGAATCAAGCGTCGTAAGAAGCCACAGAATCGTGAAATTACAAAGAAATTACGAAAAAATATTCCATGAAATTTCAGGGTCTTAAAATTACTCCCACCTCAGGGATTTACATCCCCATAAAGCTAAAACACAAACTATATAAACTAAAGGAGGTACGGAGCATGCATCTAAGCCTCCTGCACCCATGTGATCTCCTGGAGGTTCCCGTGCTGCCAGCGAAAGCGCACAAGAGGAATTGACCGTCAACATAGGACCCACTCATGTCTATTCTCAACCTCTACTGGAACCTCATGAAAGTCACCCCATCATCGATGTCCAGCTCTCCATAGTCGATGATGATGGTTTGGTCATGCACACATCTCATCAGCTGAGATATGTGGATGATGTCGTGCACCCGGTCCATCTGAGGTGGAAAGGCCAAGCGGTAAACCGCCACACCTACCCTGCTGAGGACCTATAAGGGTCCGATAAAACTCAGAGATAACTTTTCGCCATATCCACATCTCCGTAGACCTTGTCGAGGTGAGACTCGTATAAAGACGCGGTCGCCATCCTCGAACTCTAGAGGCTTCTGTTTGCTATTTGGAACTGAAAACTGAAAACTCTTGCTGCCATGAGGGTAAGGTTGGCCGACTCAAGAGTGATCTGCCGCACCCTCCTATGCATGAGTTTCTCCTATGTTGCCTGGTTTTTCCTTTTCGTTGACCAAGGTAAAACCTCATCCCAACGTTGTGGATAAACAACAACCTTTTTCCTAATACATTCAATCTGTGTATGAACTGTGCTTGCCCAGTCCATACCCAAACTAATGTCGTAATGCCTAGACGCTACTACCAAGGGGTTCAAACTGAAACTCTCACCTCAAGGGTCAGATCACATCATCGGCGTAAGCGTGATTATCAAGTATCCTCCTAAAGATATCTCCAGACGTGAGGGTCAAGTCAACGGTTTTAACCGGAAACTCTAGGTCTGGGACAAGATTCCTGGAAGGAAGGGATGATTTGTATCAATGTCAGTTTTTATGGTAGCTAGTAGTAGACACAGACCGTACTTCAAATCATACCTAGAGCTCTTGGGTCACACTCCTTGACTGGATGCAGTTACTCTCTTCCCCTACCCTCATGCTCCCTGATCCTGGTGGGAACTACAAAGGTGGGTGGTTGTAACATGTCGAAATGTACACCACCACATGCTACCATCCTAGCTCTACTTCCACGTCTGCTGCTTTGCAGATTCATTTTTCCTTAACACTTTTTTTTCTTAAAACAATTTACACGCCCAAGTCTCCGAGACTGGTGCCAGTTTCTTGCTTTTCCACTGCTAACCTTCACTGGCTATATCCACTCACCCAAATAATTCTCAACCAAAAAGGTTCTCTCTGTCACCTTAACATAAGTAGGAATGCATAGAGGAATGGTGCTAGCTCAAATGTCCTTAAACACACCTCACTCGGAAGTCCGAGCCCTGGAGCACTGATCGTATCATAGTCATCAAGTACCAGGAACGATCGGTACGCCACAATGACTACTCAGCTACCGACAAGTCGTCCTGCTGAAGATGTATAACCTCTAAAAAACTATCATCCACCTCCTCAATCCAGTCCTCAGCCGCTTATGAGTCGGGCTCACCTTGGAACCTCAGGGGTATCTGATGTTGAAACATGTGTAAGGCATTGAACCTACATGTTTCATCTACCGGTACTACCGGTTGAAACTGCTGACCAACATGTAGTGATATAGCTGGCACACTACCCGAAGGTACTATCTCAGACATCGGTCCATGTACCAAAGTACCATCACTCTTCCGAACATCCTCATGGTCACTCACTAGGAAACAACAATATCTAGATCACCATCTGCTCTAATAGTGTCTAAACTAGGTGTAGAACTATAGGAATCGCCTCCAGCCAGTCCACTGCTGCCTGGGAGTCTATCTCACCTCATAACATCGGAGGCCTCTGCTGCTAGAACTCACACAACATGCTCTGTCAGCGTGCACCGTCCGCTAATACAGCTAGTGGCATATTCTACCCAATGGGTGGTGGTGTTGCGGGTGCGCCACAAGAAGGTGCCAACATAATAAGAGGGCTCTGCACCGGACCTCATCACTCGGTGGGCCGTCATCGGGTACTCTCTCGGAACTCCAATTGACTGTCTGCGTGGAGGCATCCTAAACAGATGTGACGCGGTCAAATGATTATATGTCGTGAGCTGACCTGGTTTGAGCAGACTTAAAGAAAACTTTTGAAAACACACACACAATTAGTGTTTTCATGCACTGAGTCAGAAATCACAAGTCATGGTCATGGTGTATGGATATGTCGGCCACCGCAGCAACACTGGACACCTTGAACTGAAAACCAAACTTGGTACCCTTAACACTATTTCTTCATAGAAAGGGAATATCAGAGTTCTAAGTTATTCGGTAGAACCGACTCCTCTGATACCAATTTGTCACGACCCATCCTCGGGGCCCTTGCCGTGACTACCCCAAGCCCGCCTTCCATAGGCCAGGGACTGGCAACTAGCACCAATGGCATAAATCCCCATAAAAAAGAAATGCATTTCCTTTATAAAACATAAACACACACAACAGAGTACAAGCGGAAGCAAACACTATGTAAAGAAATATATCAAGTGTGATGGAAGTACAAAGGGGGACGGAAATACAAGCCCAGCAGTAAAGTACAAGGAAAAGACAAATCATTAGGAAGGTGTCAAGCTGCTCCTGGATCATCATCTAGCGTTCCTACCTAAAGGGTTGGTATAGATGGCCACCACAGCTCTCCACATCCATCTGTCACCTCTGGGTATCATCTCTTTGTGAAGTCCACCTCCAGGTACCATCTCGTCCTGAAGTCCACCTCCGGGTACCGTCCATCTCTACAAGCCTCAACCAGGATCAGTGTTGTCCGTTTTCTGCATCCAACACAATGAGGTGAAGGAATATCCCGTGCAGGGGTGAGTATAACGATACTCAGTAGGGACCCCGAGACCCTCAAGGTCTCACTAAAACAAACAAGGATAAACCACAAAGAATGTTTCACTAAATCCAACAAGGATAAACCACAACGAAATATCTCAATAGATAACCTTTATTTAGGTATATGCCCATACATATACCTATGTTATCAAATAACCCATATCAATCATGAGGTAAAAACTATGGTCATTGAATCAGATCAAACCAGGATTTTCATTATTGAAACCACAACTGCTGGAGAACTCCTCCTCTGTCGAGTACAGTGGCCCTGTCACGACTCTGAGGAACTACTCACAAACCTTAGACTGCTGAGGTAATCCTCCTGTCGAGTACCGCGGGTCTACTGCCAAATATCGGGCGATCCGTCCACTGAGGGTCTGCCCCCAAATACCGAATGCTCTCCCTAATAGTCTATAGAGGTACTCCTCTTGTCGAGTACCGTGGGTCTGTTGCCAACTGTCAGGTGCTTCATCCTCGGTGGGTCTTCCTCCAAATACCGGGCGCTCCGTCCACTAGTCTAACCAAATAACTCCGAGTCGAATCATTCAAGCAGTCATCAGGTCTACAGCTACTAGATCTTCACACATCGTACGCTCGTCTCTAGGAGGATCCGCTACACGAGCTATTGGTCGATACTCCAAGTATAACAATGTTCCATGAAGAAGTATCTCAAATTAATTCCTCGTCAAAGGGGTCTCAACGCAACAGACAGCTCATCTATCAGACGCCTGGTCTGTGAATTGTTAGCCTTTTAGTCCCGGGGGCCCGGTTGGTTTCGTGTATGAACCAACCCATCTGTATATAAACTATATCCAAACCTCAAGTGAAGTATGCCAAAATAACCATCTCATCAAGAGGAATCCAACATAGTCAACGGCACATCAATTGGAGGTTCGGTCCTCAAGTTTTAAGTGTTTCCGCTCCGACGGCCCGGTTGGTTTCGAGTTCAAACCAACCCAGACATAACCAAAATTCTCCAAACCCTTGAGTGTAATATACTGAAACGACCATATCGATCCATGTAATCCTAAGCAACTGACGGTGCATCGATCGGAGGTATGTAGCTCATGATATGACTGTTTGTCCGAAAATGGTGCGAAAATAGGGGGTCTAGGCCTAGTCCGAGCCGGCTCAACACCTCCTAGGTCGGCCCGAACCGGGAAACCCAACTCAAATCCGGGTCCGACCTAGTAGGGTGCAACCCGGCTCGGCCTAGCCCCGCCGGCGCAGCCCAGCCTAGCCAGGGGAGGCTAGCTTAGCGAGTTGGCCGAGCGTGTTGCACTGAGCGGGGGGGCACAGCCCCCGCTGATTGATACCGGAGGTGCCCGCTGGAGCCGCCCCGCCTCCCGGATCCCACGCGGCTGCGAGATCCGTCTCACCACCGCTTCGGCTATTTCCGCGGTGGGTTTCCTCCAGGGGTGGACCGCCACCACCAGACGCTGGTGTGGCGCGCCGGCAGTGGCTTCCACGGACCACCGGACGCACCCCGGTAGTCTGATTCACCTCCCACTTGCGTTTATGGCTCTCTCGGGACCTGTTATTCACTACTATGGCTTCCAAATACTGTTACGGTCCCATTTAATCATCTCCCGTCAATCCGCGCATAGAAAAACAATCTGAGGATGGTCGTCGGGCCATGTTTGTTCGGCCCGCGCCCTCCGTGATAGTCGATAACAATAGGTCGGACAAAAATGATATTCAATGACAAACAAGGTATAATTTTAATCAAATAAAATTTAACTTAAATCCCAACAATTCCACCAAAAAGAAATACTCCCAATCCTCAAATAAAAACATTCGCGGATCAACTTGATAATTAGTTGATTCACGTTCTTTGTTTTATAAGGGATGAATCATGGAATATAAACATACTCAAATTAAACCCCTTCCTCAATAATTGACGTCATAGGTCGGGCATTGAAGAAGATGTCATTGCGGGTTGAGGTTTCGTAGATGATGTTGGAGTGCACCCGAGGAAGGAAACGTTGTTCCCTCTCTTGTTGTGGAGAAGAGAACATAAGGCACATCGTCGTTGGCGAATTCCCCAAATCGGTGTCTCCTTCCTTGTCACAGAGAAAGAAGAATATGGAGAACCGTGGTTGCCGAGTCATTCTACATTGAAGGGTTGATGTTATTCGTCAGAGAATAATCGTCCTTCGTTTAGGATGAAGTTCTTCAAAAACTCTATAGTTCTCCCAATTCCTCCTCACACAACAATTTCCAACCCAAATAAAATAAGGCTTACCCTTATTTTATTTAATATTGCCATGCATTCAAAATTTAAATTTCAAGCACTTAATTAATTTAATTGAAGAGGTTCAATCAATTAATTAAGGTGTGTTTCGTCTAGAATTAAAGAGGGAGAGAGGGGAGGGGAATAATTACTCAATTAAAGGGGAGTTAACCATTAAGAAGGGGGTTTAAAAAATAGTTTCGGGAATGTGAAAGGTTGGGGCTCGTGTGGGCCCCACCTCACAAATATCCTCACATGGGTAGTTACGTGCTTATGGGTCCCACCCCAACTCCCCCATGTAGGATATAACCACATTAGATATAAAATAAATTTTTTCCCACAATTTTATTCACTTCTTATTTAACCGACAAATTTTAACTTCTCCTCCCATAAAAACCTATCTATGGTAAAGGTCCCATTATGCAATTACCGGTGATGCGAGTTCATCGGTGCCCTCAGATTTCAATTCCTAGGACCAGTTCAAAAGATAGAAAAACTCGCTCTTTTGTTCACTGAACGTACCTAAGATAAACTTCAAAAATTGATTATGGGCACACCGGGCCTCAGAATCAAGCGCTCTCAAAAGCCACAGATTCGTAAAATTCCAAAGAAATTAAGAAAAACATTTTCTTGAAATTTCAGGATCATTACAACCCCTATCTTCCATTTTTTTCTCTATGTTATGAAAAAAGGTTATAAGTAGGAGTACTAAAAGGGAATATCTTTAAGGGATATGTTTAAGATCTTCCACCAAACTAGAAAAATGTGTTCCAGGTATCCAAAACACTAAACTATATGGTCCTCAGACATGTATTTTTTTAATCTGTGTAATATTCCCCTAATATAATGTAATATTCATGTATGTTAAGACTTGATTATTATAGTTGGTATCAAAGAAAAGGATTCTTCAAATTTTGGAAACTATGATTAGAAAACTTCAGTGAGATCCCTATAAATATTTCATTGGATATGTATGGTGATGTCTCTAAGGATAAGTCAACAGATAAGTTAATGTATAGGGAAAGGTCCTAAATTTTTTTGTAAATTATATAGTGAGTAGTTTCCTTAAAATACATCCATGTCTAGATAATACAATTGAAAGTATCTCTATAACAGATGTACACAGGAGTAACAACCCAAAAACAATTTATTGAGCTGGACTTGATCGGGAACTGGTGCACAAAAACAGGCCTTACTACACACCTAATTTGACACTCCCAGGGGATATACTTTGAGAATTCAAAAACCCTTTATGAACAATCATGAAGGATTTAAATAGAATATGACTATTAATAACCTCGAATATACCTAAGGTTTTATTAATTAAATAAGTAGTTGTCAAGATTTTGACATCCTATAAGTTGTTTTTTCTTGATTATGTGGTTTTTTGTTATGATAAGTGTTTCTCACACTATGAATTATAGTTTTAGTCAATAGGAGGTAATATAAGTAACTAGGTTAATTTTGAAATTTTTGTATGTGGAAAGTATGAGAATTATACAAATTATTATTGTATGATCCCATGAAGAGAATTGGGAAGGTGGTGTGAGTATTGGTTACACTTTTGAAGATAAACAGACCGAAAGAAACATTTGACAAGATTGGTATGTTCTAATAGTATTTTTACATTAAAAATAAGAAACATGATTATATTGAGGTTGAGTAACCACAGCAAATGATTTATATTCCATGTTCTAGGATAAGTGGAACTAAAGAAGAATATGATTACGCTTAGGTAACGGTTAAAGAATAAATCAAGATAATTGAATTGTAAATGTTTTTAAATTCAATGATTATGTTATAGGAATCATGAAATATATAATTATTGTCAGTATACTTTTTTCATTAAGGATTTAAAAAGATATTTTTAATGGTTATTTAATGGAAAGGTGATAATTTTATATAAGATAAGGTAACTCTTAATGTGTTCAAGATTTTGATACAATTGTGTTTATTGTGGATAAAGAGATGATTGATATGGATAAAGTAAATAGGATAGCATTGATTAGCCTAGAACTGATTATTGATTTGTTAAAAAAGTTTTATATTTCATCATGAATGAATTTTACAACTTCTTTTACTTATGTAATATATCAAGTAATATTTTTAATAAGAAAGAATGTATGTTTTCTAAAAGGATTTATGGTGATTCATGTTATTACCATGTTTTACAAGAATATACGATGACGGTATTCACATGTATCGAATTTGAAAACCAATTTAAACTTTTTTATATATGTTGGATCAATTATAATATTATTTCATTGCCTTATTTATAATGTTTTGTATTTTTCATCTTTCGTAAGGTTTATAAAGTTATCCTTTTATGAAAATTTTAAGTTAAAATTTGGACGAAGATTTTGAGATTAAATTAATATCTCACCACATGATGATTTATGTATATTGGATAACCTGTTCTAACCACTTTTTATTGATTTTAACTGAATACATATGGGATACCTTATCATGGATCTCACAATCTTTTAGTGCTTTATGAATAAAAAACCACCTTTGTTTTTCAGAGAAATATGTGAAGTGGAAATTGGTCAAAACATGACCAAAGGGTGAGATTTTACTTATGAAAGTGAAATGAATCAAGTAAGTATATCTTGTGAAAAAAATATTCAAATTTTGGAAAAGGGTGCATAAATAAAATTTTATATGATTATCATTATTTTTTATGATATCAATAACCTCTTTCATGCTTCTTCACTTTATGGTTTTGTGATTGTAAACTTTATCTGGATCACCCAATTTCTTTTGATCAATTATCTTTATCAATTTCAATGATTATTTATGTTTTCCATTCATGTCCAATCTTACCTTACCACCTATTTCCTTTTATGTGGAAGCTTATTTATGTGATAATTTGGGTAACCATTATTATTTCAACTATCCCTTTTAAATGATGTTTTAGTATTCATTCTTACAGTGTGGGATTCTATAAAAGGAAAATTCAAGTGTCCAATTTTTAATAATCTAGATTAATTTTAAGTGTGAAATTCATTTTAAGGTGGATATAATGGTACACCCTGATATTTTTTTGAATTAATTTAATATTTTTTTATTTCACACAACACTGAATATATATTTTTTATACAAAATAAGTAAGGGCGGATTATGTTATACACAACACCAAGTTAGTATTTCACTATAATTAACACTTATATTAGCTTCCCGTACATGAAACACTACATGTTTCTTATGTTACACATAATTCTGAGTCCCTTTATTATCTTGTGTTACATGCAAGGCTGAGTATTAAGAACTACAATATACTATTAATACTATTATTGTAGTTACCACCTAGCCATTGGTTTGAAAGTTATGAATAATATTAAATAACTTATAAACATATGATTTAAAAATGTATATAAAACAAATCATTTGGTTATAAATTACTAGAAGTGAATGTAAGAACTATTTGAAAATTAAGAAATTACTTTTATAATAAAACTGTTTTCTATGTACAAACCCAATTTTATCATAATAAATTGAACAAATTTGTTTTTATTAATTTTTTTAATAAAAATTATATATTATATATTCAATAAATGTTTTTTATACTCATCCAATATATTTTATAGTTATAAGATCATAATAAATCTAATTTTATGAATAAAAATATGTATTCTTCTAAAAGGTAATTTTACTACCTTTTAATGGAGAACTTATTTTAAATTATATTTTCTACACTTTTAGAATTTTTACTTCAAAAATAAACATAATTTTTTAAAAATTAACATAAAAATATATTAGGAAGTTATTTTTCTATTTTTCTGTGAAGTTTTATTTTTTGACGAATCGTGAATAATACTGAATTTTAATTCAAAAATATTTTTTGTCTATTTTAGTTATGAGGTTAAATTGTGTTTTTAATTTATTTTAAAGTTAAAATAGATAAATTATACCATAATTAATCTAATTTTAATAATTTTAATTAATTTCACTTTGAAATTGGATATAAAAACATACGAAACATTTGAACATTCTTAATTTAAAACATTTGTTTTATCTTCCCATCTATGGGGTTAAATTTGAATAAATTTCTAACACTTGTATTATTGGAATTAAGAAAATTGGATTAGATATTTGGAATCATAATAATATATAATTTTAAATAATTTCAACATTTATTTTTACAAAAATATTTGTGAATCTAATTAAAATTAATTACCATGATTAATAAGAAAATTTGCTTAATAAGGAACTAAACCTTATACTTAAGAGACAAAAGCATCTAGAAACATGTCCAAAAGACATTGTATGGCCATATATAGACAATATAATCCATTTTATATAATATTTTTCATTATTTTATCCATGATTCAATGTAAAAACGTGTGTGTAATTCCCTTTTCAAAAATTTACAAGAATGTCACTCCTCTTCCACTATAAAACGGAACTCACCCCTCCCACTTATTCAAACCTCTAAAGACCTTTATTTAATCCAAAATCTATTTTAATAATCTCCCAAAATCCTACCCATCATCATATAATCCTCCCTATTGGAATAAATCTATCCACATAATCCCTTTGGTGAAAAAAAATAAGTTACCCAAAAAATAGGTAACATCCTTCCCCAAGCTCTTTTGTTTTATATTCATTATCCACCCCCTAAAATATTCATGTTCCGTGATTATATAAAACACTCAATATCATAAATATACTGATATTTTTTATTCTATTTTTTCTCCCTTCACTTACACACAAATCCATATAATGGGTAATGAACTTACCGTTTTTTTGTGTACGATGAACTACAACATCACAAAATGATGTTGTGCATTCTTTCATTTACCATGTCTAATAGTTGGGAGTTATGATGGAAAATATGTATTATATGATATTATGAAATTTATGATGTATTTATTCTTCTTTAATTATTATATAATGCATACCTATATACTTTCCATTTTGTGTAAATGCGATCATTTAATTTTGGAAGTGTACCGCCACCTCAAAAAGAGGTGATTTGTTCACACTATACATGGAATGTATTAAAGATGGGTTTACTGAAATTATATGATTTATATGAAAACTGTAACTACCCAAAGTTTCATTAATGGAAAATCCCTCTTGATCTTATTAAATGTCTCTTTATATAAAATATTTTTATAAAATGTCAACTCCATTGGTTTTATGATAAGAATTGTGACTGTTACTTTTATAATCGTTGAATAGTGATCACATGATTAGTATAAATATAGGGCATTAACACATCCAATTTTACACAGACAAAGGAAGCGATGACCTCATCCAGTAGAATTTCCCCATACAAAGCCCATTTGTCGGAGCTCATAAAATAGGTGGTGTCTTTGGGCATCGCCCTTGACCAATCCCAAGCTAAGCTTCATCATGTCAAGCTCGAACATGACCGTCTATGGGAAAAGTGAAAGTTGATTGATATTACCACTCGAGCGATGTTATCCGAGCCACCCCAAGAGTCTTTCACCATTTCACACCTTACCCTTAGGTCTTATGCGACTATTTTAAGGGTTTATGTAACAAATAAGTAGTAATATGTTCATGTACATTATTTTTTGTATATAATAATGAATATAATTCCTTGTCATTTTTGATACATTGTAAATAGTTTTTAAAGTACAAATGGTGTTTTTAGTTATTATTTAATTAAGAAATCAATTTTATTAAATTAAGGGATTTTTTAATTAAATAATATTTTAGTAAAATAATAAGATTATTATTAAATTAATTTTGATTAAATATAAATGATCTTATAATTTTATGAATGCAATTAAAATTTTATTAAGGTTTGAAATTCATTTCTGTCAAAACTCGTGAATTTTCGATAAATGTTGGTTATTATTTTAAAAGTGAAAATTCGCATATTTAGAAAATTATTTAGATAAAATAAAGGTTATTTTTGTAATCAGGACATCGAAATTATACAACGGTGAATTTTTCATAATTTTCTGAGACAGTCATATTTTTGGGTAAAAATTAAATACCGTTTAAATATATAATGTGTTTTATGACATCATAATGACCCAATAGTGATGTAATAAAATACTATAATCTTTATTTTCGGACAATATATGTTTTAAAATTAAAATAATGTGATTTTGGGTTTGTTTGGATTACTTTTCAAAGCATTAATGGACCCCTCAAGACTTATTCAACACTTTGCCTCTTTAAATTAATTTCCATGGGAGTGTGACTCACCTCCACATAAGCAACCTTATTATTTTAAGAAGTTCGGAATTTGGCCTTATAAAATATTTTTTTCCTGTTCCCTTTTCCAAAAACCGTGGGATGGTTTGTGGTTTGGATTAATTTAATATAAGGGGTCTCAAATCTAAATAATAAACAATTCCCTCACCTTTCCTATATAAACCCACCCAAGCTCCCACTTCCTCCTCACTCAAATCCCTTGGAGTTCATCCAAACTCTGTCCTACTCTCTCTAGAATCCTCCAAAGGTTCCCCAAGCTCCCAAGAAGCCTCTCACAAGCCACTCTTTAGCCTTTGGAAGCACACTTCCAAGTAAGGGTTTTTTATTCCTTTCTCATTTTTGTCCAATTTTCTTTAAGTTGTTTTTCCCATTTAATTTCAATTATAAATATTGGGGTATGGTTTCTCACCTCCCTTATACTACCCTCTATATGTTTTAATGATGGGAGACCCTTTCTCTCTCATTAAATGCCTCCCATGTACACCCGTTACTATGCCGAAATTCCAAAAGGAACTTCTCTCTCCTCTTTTACATTCAAGAAATACTTTTGTATCATGAATCTAAATTCAATTACAATTGTTGGGAAATTTATCTATATGAACTCATTACTTTCCATTACATTTAAATATGATGAGAAACCCTTTTCTCTCTAATCAACAATTTTTATAAATTCTTATGTCACGTCGTTACGCTGCCGAAATCGCACCGATTTTCTAAGACAATGTCATTGTGTAGTGAATACCATGACCATTTCTCTATCAAGGGTATTCAACTTTATGAAAATTTACTTTTTGATTGTAAAGTTACATGTATTTATTCCACATTCCTTTATTATGGAATAAATGATCATGTTTTATGACTCCATGTTTTATGATCCATGTGGCACACTTATGCATGAAATGAAATGTTTAAGAAGGGTGTGCTCTTATAGAGCTCCAATGAGTTGGGTAAGTATAGTATCATGATACGTCATGTTCAATAAGTGTTGACTCATGATACTTCAAGTGCAATGAGGGTTTACTCGTGCCTCATGTGCAATGAGTATTTACTCATGCTCTATGTGCAATGAGCCTTGGCTCATGTTAATTCCATGTTAAGTGTTGTTGCCACATTTCCATGTTATGATTATCATTCATTATCATTCCTTTATGTTCATGTTTCTTTTATGCTCTATTGATATTACTATTGTCTAACATTAATTTTACTCCTTATGTTGTTCCATATGTACTCCCTTACTGGGCTTTATAGCTCACCCTTTTCTTATGCATGTCCTCAGGTTATCCCATGCAATGCTAAGTACGAGGGAATGTAGTGGTCATGTAAAGGACGTTTTCAATAAAGATGTTGTATTTCATGTTTTAAGTTTTTCTGTAATGTTCCTAAGCCCCAAAGACACTAACCTCTCGATCTTCTTTGTTGTATCAAGTGAAGTTTTATGTAATAAAGAATGTTTATGTTGTAATAAAAAGCAGGGTTGTCATAGTTGGTATCAGAGGATAGGTTTAGTTATTTTTTGGATTAAGAAACCCTAGTAAAGCCTTTGATACAAGACTAAGTATAATAAAAACATCCATAAGTTTTGGTATGTACTGATTAAGTGGTTTATCAAACAAATACATCCATGTTTGGATACGAGCAGGTAGAGGTGGCTCTGGCACAGATGTATCCTAGGGGTAAAACCTGAAAACACCGCTTTGAGGTAGACTTGAATGGGAACTGGTGCACGACAACAGGCCTTGCTACACTCTTGGTTACGACACTCCCGGGGGATATGTTTTGATAAATTCAAAAGCTTAGTATGAACCCTTATTAAGGGAATTAAAAAAATTCCCCTATGAATATATGTTATAAAGTAGATCATGAAAAGCTTAGATTGAATCCTATAGACTCTTGAGTAAGGAAGTAAAAGTTTATTTATAAGTCATCAGCTTTTTTATTTGGATTACCCTTTATGTGTTACCCCTAACTTTCCTTTTATTCTAGCCAATGGCTGGTAATAAGAGGACTCGGGCTAACAACCGTTGTGAAGATCAGTGTGATGACTGTACTAAGGAGATGCCAAATCTAATGGGAGTGAGAATCGCGAACTTTGTCATGATTCTCTCTCAGAAAACTCAAGTTTTGAATAGAAACATGGGTCAAGAGGAACATTCAACCCCCCTAAGAAAGTACAATTCACTATCGAGAGCTTCATGATACAAAGGCCTCCTACTTTTAGTGGATCATCTGATCCCATGATCGCTGAACAATGGATCAACGCCATTGAAAAGATATTCTCTATCCTACAATGTTCTGAACAAGAGAAGTTTCTCCTATCGACTTATCATATGGAGGGTGAAGCTGATAAATGGTGGATGTTGATCAAAAATATGAAGCCTGAGGAGGAGATAGAGGTGTTGGAATGGAAGGATTTCTGGAAGATGTTTTTCGATAAATATTTTCTACACACCCTCTGGCTTACGATGGAAAGGGACTTCCTTTCCCTCATGAAAAAAGATGAAGAATCTGTTGGAGCGTACGAGGAAAACATCACAAGGACTGCACGATATGCTTCCGGCTTTGTCAGTACCCCCAAATGCAAGGTTGACCGCTTCTTTGGTGGGCTAAATCCTAGCTTGTGGAAAGCATTAGCAATCCGTGACTTCAACAGCTATTAGGAAATGGTCTGATGTGCCCTTAAGGTCGAAATGAAGATCGAGGAATCACATGGGTATCCTGGGGACAAGAAGTGTAAGGTGGAATTCACTGCTGGTGGTCCGATGGATAAATCCAATGGTGCTAAGAAGATCCAGCACCCCACTTTCCAAAAGTGCAGAAAGAAGCACCCTGGAAATTGCCTTTAGGGGACCAGAAAATGCTTCAGGTGTGGAAGAGAAGGGCACCTAGCTGTTAACTGTTGGCAAGAAGGACCTGCGGCTGCGACAGAGGATATGAACACTCCGTTTGAACCTCAACGCATTGTTCAATGGTAAAAATGCAAAGAATCAGGTCATTTTCCAAATTAGTTCCCTAATCCAAGGGTTTTCTGAGGCAACCATCAACCTCCAAGACAGAAAGGAAGAGCTTTTTCCATCAGTTCTGCTGCAGTAAACCCCAACAACAAAGTGTTGATAGGAACGCTAGTTATTCATTCAAGAATAGAGAACTAACTTTTTGATTCAGGTTCTATGAATTCTTTTATATCTCAAAAGTTTAGTAGAACAATCCCAGCACCCCCACAAATCATGGAAGTAAATATGTTGGTGATTACGGAAAATGGGGAAATCATTGCATCCCATGAATATAAGTCCTCCCCTATTATAATCTATGTATTGAATTTCTCGTCGAACCTCATCATACTCCCTCTGGTGGAATTTGAGGAAATTCATGGCATGGATTTACTTTCCTTATATAGAGCCAACATAAATTGTCGGGAGAGGGAGATTACACTCCATATAGAGAATCGACCCCCGATTCTTTACAAGTGTCAGGAGGAAAATGAATCTCCTTTAACTATATCATCTGAAGCATGGATATTACTGCCTTATGATCATGAGTATATAGCTTAGATGATTGAGTCCAAGGAAGAAACCATCCTTGAATAAATGCATACTGTGAGGGAATTCGCTGAAGTCTTTCCCGAGGAACTGCCTGGTCTTCCTCCTATAAGAGATGTTGAGTTCTCAATTGAACTTATACTTAGGGAACTACCAATATCCAAGACTCTGTATATAATGGCTATTGTAGAGCTTGAAGAGATGAAGAAACAACTACAAGAGAATCTGGATAAAGGGTTTATACGCCCAAGTGCTTCACCATGGGGTGCACAAGTCCTCTTCGTCAAGAAGAAGGATGGGTCAATGCAGATTTTCATCGATTATCGTGATCTTAACACAATCACGATAGAGAACAAGTATCCTATCCCAAGAGTCGATGACTTGTTTGATTAGATGTGTGGATCACAATACTTCACTAAGGTGTATTTGCCGTCGGGATATTATCAAGTAAGGGTGAAGAAGGAAGATATCCCCAAGACTGCTTTTCGTACAAGATACAGGCACTATGAATTCATAGTAATTCCTTTTGGACTCAACAATGCTCCATAAATATTCATGGACTTGATGAATATAGTCTTTAGAGATTACCTTGACAAATTTTTGGTAGTATTTATAGATGATATTCTAATATACTCCAAAACCAATGAGGATCATGAGGAGCATTTAAAAACTGTACTAGAGACTTTGCACAAGGAGAAGCTTTATGCCAAGTACATCAAGTGTGATTTCCAGTTAAATGAGGTCTCATTCTTGAAACATATCATCACAATCAATGGAATATCTATGGACCCCTCCAAAATAGATTCAATTGAGGGATGGCCACGGCCAACATCGGTAACGGATATCCGTAGCTTCTTGGGGTTAGCTGGATATTATTGACGATTTGTGAGAAATTTCTCACAATTGTCCAACCCTCTTACCAAGATAATTTGAAAGGGAGTAAAGTTTTCTTGGAGTGATTAATGCGAAGAAAGCTTCAAGGAGTTGAAAAGGAGTCTTATCACTGCACCTGTTCTCACTTTACCCACAAGTGGGGAGCTTTTTGTGGTATTCGATGATGCTTCGAAGAAGGGCTTAGGCTCTTTGCTGATGCAGAATGATAAAGTTATATCCTATTCCTCAAGGAAGTTGAAAATCAATGAACGAAACTATACAACGCATGATCTGGAGTTGGTGTCCATGCTCTTTTCCTTGAAAATCTAGCATCATTTGCTCTATGGAGAGAAATGTGAGATATATACTGACCACAAGAGTCATAAATATATATTCACATAGAAAGAGCTTAATATGTGCTAGAGAAGATGGATAGTGCTTATCAAGGATTATTACTGTTCAATACATTACCACCCTGGGAAAGCGAACAAGGTGGAAAATGCCCTAAGTAGAAAGGATCCACCGATTCTATCGATGATGAGAATTGAGAAGGATCCAATCTTCTTAGACTTGATGAAGATGGGCGTGGAAATCATAAAAAAGGAACGTCATTAATCCTTTCACAAATGATTGCTTAACCATATCTTTTGGAAAGGTTGAAGGATGATCAAAAGGATGATTTGGGAATTCAAGAAAAAGTGGAAGCTATCAAAAAGGGGAAATCCTCAGAGTTTAATGTTAATGAAGAAGGAATTGTGTGGTTTGGGAAAAGACTATTTGTTCCATCAAGTTCGGAGCTGAAGAAGGAACTTTTGGATAATGCACATAGTTCAAATTTCTCTATTCACCTAGGGAGTACAGAGATGTATCGAGATCTCCGAGAAAACTTTTGGTGGGATATTATGAAGAAGGAGATCGCTGAATATACATCAAAATGATTGGTGTGTCAGCAAGTGGAGGCAGAGAGGCAGAAGTCTAAGGGGATGATGCAACCATTGCCCATACCAGAATGGAAATGGGAGAACATCACCATGGGCTTTGTCACCAGACCTCCAAGGACATCCAAAGGAAACAATGCATTCTGGGTGGTTGTGGATCGTCTTACAAATACTGCACACTTCATTTTTATTTGGGAGGATTTCTCATTGGATCAACTGGCACTGATATATATCAGGGAAGTGGTACGGTTTCATGGAGTTCCACTATCTATTGTGTATAACCAACATCCAAGATTCACCTCTATGTTTTGGAAGATTATTCAACATGCTCTGAATACTAAACTGAACTTCAGTACGGCCTATCATCCTCAAACTGATGGCCAATCCGAGCAGACTATCCAAACACTTGAGGATATGTTGAGAGCGCGCTCAATGGACTTTAAAGGAGGATGAGATCAACATCTTCCTCTAGTTGAGTTCTCTTATAATAATTGTTTCCACTCGAGCATCCAAATGGCACCATATGAAGACCTGTATAGGAAAAGGTTCAGAACACTGGCATGTTGGGATGAGGTCAGTGAACGTAAGATGCTTGGACCAGAAATGGTCGAAGAAATGGTGGAGAAGGTGAAAACCATTCAGCAGTATATCAAGGTAGCCCAGAGTCGACAGAAGAGTTATGCAGATAATCGTCGATGAGACCTTGAGTTTAAATTTGGAGACATGGTGTTTCTATGTATATCTCTGTGTAGAAAGTTCATGAGGTTTGGAAATAAAGGGAAGTTAAGTCCAAGGTACATCGGTCTCTTCGAGATTCTTGATCATGTTGGGTTTTTGGCCTATAGACTAGCACTTCCACTAACCATGGCCAAAGTGCATGATGTCTTTCATGTATCCCTCTTAAGTAAGTACATATCGGACCCTTCACATGTACTCTCTTCTGAGGTGGTACAATTGGAAGACGATCTTTCTTATGAGGAGAAACCAGTGAAGGTCTTAGATAGTAGAGAAAAAGTTCTACGAAATAAGACAATGCCCCTCATCAAGGTGTTGTGGAGAAACCAAAAGTTTTAAGAAGCAACTTGGGAATCGGAGGAAGTGATGAAGCTGAGTTACCCACAATTGTTTTAGTGTGGGAAAAGGAAAATTTCGAGGGAAAAATTTCTTAAGGGGGGAATATTATAACGACCCAAAGTTTCATTAATGGAAAATCCCTCTTGATCTTATTAAATGTCTCTTTATATATAATGTTTTTATAAAATGTCAACTTCATTGGTTTTATGATAAGAATTGTGACCGTTACTTTTATATCCGTTGAACAATGATCACATGATTAGTATAAATATTGGGCTTTAACACATCCAATTTTACTCAGACAAAGGAAGCGATGGACTCATCCAGTAGAATTTCCCCATACGAAGTCCATTTGTCAGAGCTCAGAAAAGAGGTGGCGTCTTTGGGCTTCACCCTTGACCAAGACCAAGCTGATCTTCATCATGTCAAGCTTGAATGTGACCATCTACGGGAAAAGTGGAAGTTGATTGAAATTACCACTCGAGCGATGTTATCTGAGCCACCCCAAGAGTCTGTCACCATCGCACACCTTACCCTTAGGTCTTATGCAGCTATTTTAAGGGGTTATGTAAAAAATAAGTAGTACTATGTTCATGTACATTATTTTTTGTATATAATAATTAATATAATTTCAAGTCATTTTTGATACATTGTAAATAGTTTTTAAAGTACAAATGGTGTTTTTAGTTATTATTTAATTAAGAAATCTATTTTATTAAATTAAGGGATTTTTTAATTAAATAATATTTTAGTAAAATATTATTATTATTATTAAATTAATTTTTATTAAATATAAATGATCTCATAAATTTATAAATGTAATTAAAAAATTTATTAAGGTTTGAAAGCCAATTCTGTCAAAATCTATGAATTTTCAATAAATGTCAGTTTTTATTTTAAAAGAGAAAATTCACATATTTATAAAATTATTTAGATAAAATAAATGTTATGTTTGGAATCAAAACGTCAAAATTATCCAATGGTGAATTTTTCATAATTTTCTGAGATAGTCAAATTTTTGGGTAAAAATTAAATATCGTTTAAATACATAATGTGTTTTGTAACATCATAATGACACAATAGTGATCTAATAAAATACTATAATCTTTATGTTCAGCCAATATATGTTTTAGAATTAAAATAATTTGATTTTGGGTTTGTTTGACTTACTTTTAAAAGCATTAATGGACCCCTCAAGACTTATTCAACACTTTGCCTTTTTAAATTAATTTCTATGGGAGTGTGACTCACCTCCACATAAGAAACCTTATGATTTTAAAAATTTCGTACTTTGGACTTATAAAATATTTTTTTTCTCTTCCCATTTCCAAAAACCATGGGATGGTTTGTGGTTTGGATTAATTTAATATAAGGGGTCCCAAACCTAAATAATAAAGAATTCCCTCACCTTTCCTATATAAACCCACCCAAGCTCCCACTTCCTCCTCACTAAAATCCCATGGAGTTCGTCCAACCTCTGTTATACTCTCTCTATAATCCTCCCAAGGTTCCCCAAGCTCACAAGAAGTCTCTCACAAGCCACTCTCTAGCCTTTGGAAGCACACTTCCAGGTAAGGGTTTTTTCTTCCTTTCTCATTTTGTCCAATTTTCTTTAAGTTGTTTTGCCCTTTAATTTCAATTATAAATGTTGAGGTATGGTTTCTCACCTCCCTCATACTGCCCTTTTTATGTTTTAATGATGGGAGACCCATTCTCTCTCATTAAATGCCTCCCATGTACACCCGTTACTATGCCGAAATTCCAAAAGGAACTTCTCTCTCCTATTTTACATTCAAGCAATACAATTGTATCATGAATCTAAATTCCATTAAAATTGTTGGGACATGTATCTATATGGACTCCTTATTGTCCATTACATGTAAATATGATGAGGAAGCCCTTTCCCTCTCATCAACCATTTTTATGAATTCTTATGTCTCGTCGATACGCTGCCGAAATCGCACTGATTTTCTAAGCCAACGTCATTGTGTAGTGAATACCATTCCCATTTCTCCATCAAGGGTATTCAAATTTATGAAAATTTAATTTTGGATTGTAAAGTTTCATGTATGAATTCAACATTCCTTTATCGTGAAATAAATGATCATGTTTTATGACTCCATGTTTTATGATCCATGTGGCACACTTATGCATGAAATGAAATGTTTAAGAAGGGTGCGCCCTTATAGCGCTCCAATGCAATGGGTAAAGTATAGTATCATGATACATAAAGTTCAATGAGTGTTGACTCATACTAATTCAATTAAAACTGGGGTTTAATCGTGCTTCATGTGCAATGAGGATTTACTCATGCTATATTTTCAATGATCCATGGCTCATGCTAATTTCATGTTAAGTGTTGTTGCCACATTTCCATGTTATGATTATCATGCTTTATCATGCCTTTATGTTCATGTTTCTTTTATGCTCTATTGATATTCCTATTGTCTAACATGTATTGTACTCCTCATGTTGTTCCATATGTACTCCCTTACTGGGCTTTATAGCTCACCCTTTTCTTATGTATGTCCCCAGGTTATCCCATGCAATGCTAAGTACGAGGGAATGTAGTGGTCATGTGAAGGCTTTTTTCAATAAAGATGTTTTATTTCATGTTTTAAGTTTTTATGTAATGTTCTTAAGCCCCAAAGAAACTAAACCTCTTGATCTTCTTTGTTGTATCAAGTGATGTTTTATGTAATAAATCATGTTTAAGTTGTAATAAAAAGTAGGGTTTTCATAAAAACATAATTCTAATTAATATATATATATATATATTTCATTTACATTCATTATTTCCTTCAATATGATAATAAAATAGAAACATCATTCATTCATACATACGTCCAACCGTCTCCTTGAACTGTATATTCCATTCCATATTTATTTATTATATTAATTATTATAAATACATATATACTAAATATATTTTATATTTATATCATTATTTACATTTTGGAGATAATTAAATCATGTTCTATGAAAGAGTATCAAGTATAACAAGCCAAAGCATATACAAAAAACACGTCATATATTACCTGAAACAAAACATTAACATGGAGTTGTTAAAAAATAGATAATATAAAGTCATATAAAATAATATATGGTATTATATATAATATTATGGTTCTTGGTTATATTTAAAATACACTTATATTTATTATACATGAGGTTTGAATGTGTACAAAGAAAGTCAAGACATGTGGTAAGGGAATTCCATCACAATTTTTATTTCTATGAGATACATGTCATATTCCCAGCTCACATCAACTATGTGGTGTATATAATTACCTATTACATGTTATATAATTAATTTAATTTATTTAATTATATTATACATTTCAATTTATTTTATTCTTTCATGGAGATCGTGATTCAAAAGTTACTCGAGTAGTAAGGGTTTTCTCGTCTCACTTTTATTTTCCATGAGACACAAGCCATGTTCACATCCTATATTCTATATGTGGTGTGTATAATGACCATGGATGTATTATATAATTATTATAATAAAATTATTTACATATAAATTTTATTACATTTATTTCATGTGGTTTATGTTTCAAAAGTTACCAAATCGGTAATGAAATTTGTCTAAATTTTCCTTATTTGAGACACATACCATGTTATGCCCCTATATTTCTCTATGAGGTGTATATACTGACTTTGACATGTTGTATAATGAATAAACATATTTTCATAAAATTTTAATCTTAATTTAATGATATTCTTTTCATTTTATTATGATTCAATGTTACCAAAGTGGTAACGGTTTATTACTTCTATCTCAATCTTTATCGATATTGTTTATGATTATGCTTTCATTGATAAAATATTATGATCTGTATCTCAAGAAATATCATGAATTTTATTACCATATAGTTATTCATGTTATATTCAATTAATGGTACCATTTTTCCACTCCTTCATACATAATATAATTAGGAAGAAAATTATGAAAATCAGACTTTATTTCTCGTCTCTATCAAAAATATATGTTATTTCAAAATCAGGTTTTCAAAGAGATTAGTTTTCAAAAATTGTTTGGGTTTAATTTGTTTTAATTATTTTAAATAATTATTTTATATGTTTTCAGAAGTTTGTTTTAAAAAAATATATATATTCAATGATTTCAATCTTTCTATATAGTTTTTCAAATCCATTTTATAAAAAACGTTTTCCAAATGATTTCAATCCTTATTTTTAGGTTTTAAAAGTGTTTGAAAAAAAAGGTTTTAAAAATATTTTTAGGTTTCATTTATATTTTTTTAAAATTAATTTTAAAAGAAAAGGTTTTCAAAATGATTAATGTTTTAAAAATATTTTTTCATAGTTGAAAATATATTTTTCCAAAAAAATATTTTAAATGAAATTGTAAACATTTATTTATAAGACCATGATTTTAAAACGGTTTTATAAAAAGTATTTTCAAAAAAATTATATTATCATTAAAAAATGTTTCATGTTATCTTTCAAAATCCTGCTCCATATATGATGAAATACTTTATTATGATTATGATTTATTGGAATTATAATCAAATAATACCATTCACATTATTTCTTGAATGTTTTATGTTTTGATAGAATGATGTTTATGACAAAAATTTCTCTTAAACAAGTTATATTCCCTTGAATATAACTTAATTTCATTGGTTATAAATTGATGAAATTATTTTGAGACCAATAAATTTTCCATAGTTTATGATATGATCAAATGTTTATGATACCCATTTCATTTTATAGGTTATGATATTACTATTTATAATCTTGCGGTAGATGTATGTATGATTTCATTATGAGATGGATAAAACCTATATCTCCCTCCAATTCATTAGTTAATGATTTATATCTCATAAGATAATTATGGGAATCCTGTATACTATCTTGATCCACTATTGATGATTCAAAAACCTAATCCACTATGAGAAGATGGGGAAACCTGATCCGCAATGGGAAGAAGGGGAAACCCAATATACTATGGGAATATGGGGAACCCTAATCCACTTTGTGAATATGGGGAAACCTAATCTTATATGGGAAGATAGGGAAACCCAGTCCCAAATAAGAAATGTACTATGAATGGGGATGGTGGTGTAACCCACCTGGTAGGTGTAGTCGCCATGAAGTGCCGTGATAATTTTTCTGAAATGAACCTTCACTTATAGGGAATGGTGTTACAAGTTTTTGTATTTTCCAAAAATAAATTATTATGCCTTCGATATTCTCATATGGTTCATGTCCTTGATTATATTATGATTCATTCATTATGAACTATAAATATTTATTCCATGTCTTGTAATTATTATCTTTTTATATAGGATATGGTCTTTAGGTATTATTCTTGTGTTCTCATACACTTATTCTCATGTTATAGTAACATATTTTATTTATTTATGCCTCCTAAGCATTCGATCTCACCCCTTTCTTTTGTTTCCTTTCCCTAAGTGATGGATAAAGGTTTTAACTAATAGATCTAATGGGGTGATCGATAAGTGATATATTGAAGATATTTCACCAAACTAGATGAATGTCTTCCACGTTTCCAAAGACATTAAACTATTATGGTCATCGGGCATGTATTATTGTAATGTGATGAATATTCATCCAAAATGATGTAATATCAATGTATGTTAAGATTGGGTCTCTACAGTTTGTATCAAATGAAAGGTTTTTTGAACCTTTAGAAACTAGGATGATAAATCTTTAGTGATATCCCTAGAAATATTTCTAAGGATACGTCAAGAAATGTCTCTAAGGATAAGTCTAAGGATAAGTTAATGTATAGGAAAATTTCCCTGAATTTTGTTATAAGATAGAGTGAGTGGATTCCTAGAAATATATCTTTTCTGGATACTAAAAGTGGATGTGGATCTAGCGTAGATGTACATTGGTGTAACAACCCCAAAAACACCATATTAAGCTAGACTCAATCAGTAACTGGTGCACAACAATGGGCCTTATAGCACACTGGGTTTGACACTCCCAGGGGATATGATTTGGGAATTCACAAACTCTTTAGCAACCATCCTAAAGGATTCAAATAGAATATGAATATGAATAACGTAGAATAATCCTAAGGTGTTATAGATTAAATAAGTTGGTTTCATGATTTAGAAATTTTATAAGTAATTTTTTTCCTGATTATGTGGTTTTATGATATGATAAGTGTTTCTCACACTACTATTTCTAGTCTTAGTAAATAGAAGTACTATAAGTAACTATGTTAAAATTGAATGTTTTATATGTGAAAAGTATGATAATTATAAAAATCAATGTCTTAATATCAAATGAAAAGAATCAGGATGGTGATGTGAGTATTGGTTATACCTTTAATGATAAAGATATTGCGAACAACATGTAAAAGGTATGAAATGTTCTAATAGTACTAATTACATTAAACTTAAGAAGAATGATTATAATGAGGTGTAATATCTTTAATACATTACTTAAATTTCATATTATAGGATAAATGTTATTAAAGAATAAGAAGATGAACCATGAGTAATGGTTTAAGAATAAAGTTGGATGATTAAAGTGTATTTGTTTTGAAATTAATAGATTATATTATATGAATCATGAAATATATATATCTATTTTCATTATAGTTTTTTCCATTAAGTATTTAAAAGGATACATTGAATATTGATTTAATGGAAATGTGGTATTTTTAAATATGGTATGGTAACCCATAATGTGTTTAAGATGTTGAAATAATTGTTTTTAGCTTCGATAAAGAGATGATTGGTATGGATAAATTAAATTTGATAGCACTGATTGCCTTGGAAATAATTGTTGATTTATTTACCAAGTGGTATATGTCATCATGGATGATTTTTATGACTTATTTTATTTAAGTAACATATCCAGAAATATTTTGAATAAGGAAGCACGATCATTTTTCAAAACGATATATGGTAATCTAGGTTATTAACATATTTCAAAAGTATATATGATGAGGGTATTCACATGTTTTTAATCTTAAAACCAAGAGATATTTTGAGATATATGAAGTATCAATTTTAAAATTTTTTCATGACCTTATTTATAAAGTTTTGGTTTACTATCTTTTAGAAGGGTTATAAGGTTAACCTTTTATGGAAATTTTAAGCTAATATTTGGATGAGTTTTTTTGAGATTAAAGTTATATCTCACCACATAAGGATTTATGCTTGTTTGATAACATGTTATAACCTTTTTTATTGTAACTAAATATAGATGGGATTACTTATCATAGATCTCATGTTCTATTAGTACTTCAGGAATGAAAAGTTCTCCTTCCTTTTGGAGTAATAGGTGAAGTGGAAAGTGGTCGAGACATGACCAAAGGGTAAGATTTTACATATGAAAGTGAATTAAATCAAGTATGTATAACTTCTAGTAAAACAATTATTTAACTTTAGGAAAATGTCCCCGAAATAAAATATTGTCCTATTATCATCAATTTTTATGAAATCAGTAACATCTTTTATGCATCTTCACTTTATGCTTTGGTTATTGTTAACATTCTATGGATCACCCACTTTATAATGATCATTGATCTTTATCAATATACATTATTATTTAAACTTTTCATCCATTTACAATCATATGTTCCTACTTATGTTCTCCTATGTGGGTAACCTAGTTATGTGATAATTTGGGTAACCATTATGTTTTCAACTTTATCTTTTAAGGGAATTTTAATTAATTATTTTTATGATGTCAGTTTCTATAAATGGGACATTTGAGTATCAAACTTTTAATAACAAAAACGAATTTTGTGGGTGAAATTCATTTTAAAGGGAGTAGAATGTAACACCGTGATATTTTGTGAATTAATTTTTTTTTGAATTAATTTAATCTTTTGATATTTTTCATTTCCTACAACACTGAATATAGCTTTTTTTATACAAAACCTCTTAGTGTATCTTGTGTTATACACAAAAAGAAGTCAAGATTACACTATAAATAATATTTATATTAGCTTCTCGGATATGTAACACAATGTTTTTCTTGTATTACACAAAATACTAACCACCTTCAATAGTATGTGTTACACATAAGACAGAGTTTTACCAAGCTAGATTATACTATTAATATTATTGGTAAGATATTATTATAGTTAACACCTAACTATTGGAATTAATGTTATAAGTAATATTATTTTTTTGAAAATATAATTTATAAAAGTATATAAAAATTATCCTTTGGTTATTAATAACTAAAAGTGAATGTAAGAACTATTAGAAAATAAATAAATTACTTTTCTAATAAAATTATTATTCTATCTACAAACCCAATTTTGTCCCAATAAATTTAGAAACCCAATTTTGATTAATTTTTTCTGTAAAATATATTTATTATATTTAAAGTAAATATTTTTTATAATTAACCAATATATTTTATAGTTATAATATAACAATAAATCAAATTTTATGAATAAAAATATGTATTCTTTTAAAAGTCAATTTTCCCACCTTATAATGGAGAACACATATTAAATATTATTTTTTACACTTTTTTAAATTTTTTTGACAAAATAAACTTCATTTTTTGAAATAAAAACATATAAATTAGATTAGTGTGATTTTTTTTATATTTCTATAAAGATTAATTTTTTTATGAAAATTAAATATTATTGAATTTTAATTCAATACTAATTTCGCATCTAATTTATTTATAAGATTATATTATGTTTTTATTTGTTTTAAACTTAAATTAGATCAATTACACATAAAAAATATAATTTAGCTCATTTTAATCAATCTCACTTTGGAATTGGTTATAAAAACTTATTAAACGTTTGAACTTTTTTACTATAAAAACCTTCTTTATCGTCCCATCAATGGGATTAAAATTAAATTAATTTCTTCCACTTCTGTGATTGAAATTTGGAAAAAGGGATTCAATATTTAAAATAATCATAATATATAATTTAAAATAATTTCAATATAGTTTTGGGAAAACAATATTAGAGAATGTAAATAAAATTAATTAGAAAGATTAAGAGGAAAATTAGCATGATAAGGGACTAAACCTTAAACTAAAAGAAAACAATGACCTAGAAACTTGTCCTAAATCCATTTTATATAACTATTTCGTACCTATACTAAATTTAATATAATTTAGTTATTTATGGGATCAACTTTTCATAGAAAAAGAATGGGTGAAATTCCCTTTTCAATAATTTACAAGAATGTCACTCCTCTTTCACTGTAAAAAGCCACTAACCCCTCCCACTTATTAACAACTCTCAATCCCTTTTCCTCTCCCAAATTCATTTCAAGTAATATCCCAAAATACATACCTTCATCCTATAATACTCCCTTTTTTCATAAATACATCCAAATAATCCTTTTGGTGTGAATGAAAAGGAGTTAGCCAAATAAGAGATAACATCCTTCCTCAAACTATTTTATTTTATATTAATTATCCACCCTATAGAATATTCATATTCCATGATTATGTAAAAACCTAAGTATACTATACGTACTTATATTTTTTTATTCTAATGTTTCTAACTACATTTACTCATTCACCTTTCTAATGGGTAACGAACTTACGTTCTTATGTATGGTGAACTACCACATCACGAAACGATGGTGTTCATTTTTTCTTTACCACCTCTCATGGTTGGTAATTATTATTATACTCTATTTTTATATGATATATTTAATTTTTATGATATATTTATTATTTTTTAATTATTATATAACACATACCTTCTTTTCCATTTTTTGTATATATGATAATTCGTTTAGGGAAGTTTGGACAACCGCATCCTCAAAGTGATACAATTCATTCACACTCTACATGGAATATATTAGAGATGGATTTAGTGAAATTATTTGATATATATGAAATAATTATTATTATTTATTGATATTATATAAATAAATATATTTTGTTACATTCTTTCCTTCTTTTAATACGATAATAAAATGTAAACAATGTTCATGCATACATATGACCTACCATCTCAATAAACGTTGCATTCCATTTCATATTTCTATATTATATATATTATTATGAATACATATATACTGAATATATATTATATTTATATCTTTATTTATAATCTATAATTAATTAAATCATGTTCTAATTATGAGTTTCAAGAATAAAAATCCAAAACATATATGAAAAACAAAGAATATATTACCCAAAACATAACATTAACATGGAGTTGTTAATAAATACATAATATAAACTCATAACCAAACAATATATGGTATTAGATATAATAAAATAGTTATCTGGTTTTTTTATAGTAAACTTATATTTATTATACATTATGTTGGAACGTGTATGAAGAAGGTCAAGACATAAGGTAAGGGAATTTTATCTCACTTTATTTCTGTGAGATACATGCCATGTTCACCACTCACTTATATTTTATGGTGTATATACTTCCCTATGATATGTTGCATAATTAATTTACTTTATTTAGTTATATTATATGTTTAAGTTGATTTTATTATTTCATGGGAATCATGATTTAAAAGTTACTCAAGTAGTAAGGGTTTTCACATATCACTTATTTTTTCTGAGACACAATCCATGTTCACCTCATATTTTCTATATATTGTTTTTATACTAACCGTGGATGTATTATATAATTATTATAATTAAATTTATAGTTATTTAATTTACCTTTTTATGATGTTTATTTTATGAGGTTTACATTTCAAAAGTTATTAATCAGTAAAGTAATTTTTTTCTCAATTTTCCTTCTTTGATACACATGCCATGTTATGCACCTTTATTTTTCTATGAGGTTTATATACTGACTTTGAAATGTTTTATCATGGATATATTACTTTTTATGATATTTTAATCTAAATTTAATTTCATTATTTTTATTTTATTAAGATTCAATGTTACCAAATTTTTAATAGTTTATTGCTATAATCTCATCATTTATCGATATTGTTTATGATTATACTTCAATTGATGAAATATTATGATTCATATATCAATAAATCTCATGAATTTTTTTATCCTATATTTATTCATGTTATTCCATGTTATGGTACCATTTTTTTACTCCTTGGTAATTAATATAATAATGAAATTATTTTATAAAAATATGACTTTATTTCTCCTTTTAGTCCGAAATATTTGCTCATTCAAACCCGTGTCTTCAAAGAAAAATGTTTTCAAGAAAAATTATGTTTAAAATGACTTTTAAATGATTTTCAAAAATTCAATTATATGTTTTATAAAGCATATTTTCAAATAAAATGACTTCAAGGATTTTATGATTTCTTTATAAGTTCTCAAATCAATTTTCTAGAAAATGGATTTCAAAATGATTTCTTGCCTTCATTTTAGGTTTTCAATGAATTTTCAAATATAATGGTTTTCAAAATATTTTCAAGCTTAATTTATAGGTTTTTCAATGGTATCTTAAAATAAAAAATCTTTCAAAATTATTTTTGTTTTAAAAAGTACTTTTCATAGAATAAAATATATCTTCCTCAAGAAATGTTTTAAATGAAATTTTAAAGATTTATTTGTAGGAAATTGATTTATAATGAAAGTGTATTTTCCTTAAGAAATGTTTCATGTGATATTTTAAAATCTTTCTCTATGTAATATGACATACTTTTTTATAGTTATTTATTACGGGGTATATGATCTAAGAATATTATTCGTATTTTTTCTTGAATGGTTTACGTTTTCATAGAATGATGTTTATAGTATTTGTTTCACTTCCATGGGTTATATTCTATTGAACCCATATTATTTTAATAGGATTTTATTGCATGAAATTATAATGATACCTATCTTTTTTACATAGGTGGTGATATAATAAAATTCTTATGATATCAATTTCATTTACTGGTTTATGATATCACTATTTATGATCTTATGGAACATGTATGTATGATTCCATTATAATATATATGGGACCTATATATCCCTCTAATGCATTAGGTAATGATTTATATATCGTAAGATAATGTTGGTAATAAATTCAATGGGTGTGATCCACTATGGAATATGGGATAACATGATCAACTATGGGAAGATAGGGAAACATGATCTACTCTGGGAAGATAGGAAAACATGATCCATTATGGGATGATGGGAAAACATGATCCACTATGGGAAGATGGGAAAACTTGATCCCTTATGAGGAAAGGTCTGAAACTGTGGATAGTGGTATGTTCTCCCCAGTAGGTGTAGTCCCCATGATGTTTGCTAATATGTTTTTGGAAAAAATCCTTAACTTATAGGGAATTAGGTTATATGCTTTTGTATCTACCACAGATTCTATTTCTTATGCCTTTGATATTCTTACATGGTTTATGTTCTTGAATATATTTTGATTCATTTCTTATGAAATTCTAATCTTAATTACATTTCATGAGATTATTTTCATTTTATATAGGGTATGTTATTCAAATTTTACTCTCAATTTCTCATAACCTTATACTTATGTTATGCTTAAGTATTTACATTAATTTTCCTTAATGAGCATTTAAGACCACCCCTTTCTTATGTTTCCTTTCCCCAAGTTATTAATAAATATTTTAATTAAGAGTACTAAATAAAGTTATCTTTAAGGGAGATGTTGAATATTTTTCACCAAACTAGAATAATTTGTTCCAAGCATCCAAATGCACTAAACTATTATGGTCCTCAGGTGTTTATTTTTTTTATTGTGCTGAATATTCTTCTAAAATGATGTAATATCTATGTATATTAAGACTGTGAAATAATACATTATATATTATCAGATAGGTTTAATACTGAATTATTATCACTTGAAGATCATGATTTGAATATATTTTCACTAGATGACTTGCATAGTGTATTTATGGAATAAGAGATAAGGAAATATTACTATCTTAATAATATAATCAATAGATATAATTAATCCCAAAATAATGAAAAAAAATATAAGGAGGTCAAGTAAGAAACTGAATAAGTCGATTTAGATAATGTTATTGATGCAAAGCTTGGAAATATCTTGCTAATCATATAAAGAAATATCTGAAAAGTATAAGTTAGATACCATGGTAAACTAGATTTTAAGTATTTCATGTATGTATTGATTTAATTTTTTACTATTAATTATCTAAGGGTATATCTAAATTTAGAAATAAGAAGCCTCTTTTCAAGGTAATAGAGAATAAATTTTCGAAATTTATAAGGAAATGTTATTCTATGAATATAGAGGAAGAAGAGTGTGATGACAATGAAATTGAATAGGATTCACCATTTAGTTCTCACAATGAGATGTTTTTTTGATTCTAAATTGAATAAGAATAGTTCTCTAATGAAGGCACTGATGAAAAAATAGGTATAGAATTCATGATCAAAATTGAGTTCAAGGATTGTCTGTTTAAAATATCTTGACTTGAGAAAGAGAAAAATATGTTTGAAAAGTTAAATTCTATAATACCTAAATATTTTATTTTATCATTTTCTTTTAAAATAATACTATCTTTGATAATGTACACAACATGAATCCTAGAGCTTAAACAAATTATGAAATAAAATTACTTATATGTAACTCATATATGATAATTGTTGGGTTGTCGGGTAGGAATAGGAATAACTAAATTATAAAAAATATTTATGAATTGTTTTATTAATAAAAATAATTAATTTGATAAATATATTTAACATTCATATTTTTTACTAGGAAAATTAGAAGATAAATTAATTTTATGCCTTAATGTTACTTTTCTTCCAAAATATTTTTATTATATTTTATTCATTGATATTATAATTTATTCGCATAAATTTTATATATATTATTTGAAAATATTGATATCATTTTTGAAATCTTCATTTCATTATAATCTTAGGGTAAAGTTTTTATATTTTCCTAAAAAGGTTTATTTTTTAGAGAATAGTGAAAAATACTAATTTTTTAAAAATTTCCAATTATTTTCATTAATGAAAGTAATTTAAAATACCATTTATTCTTTTAATTTATCAGTAAAGTAAAATAATTATAATTTAATTATAAAAAAATATAATTAATTATATAGTAATATATATTATACTTTATTTTGGTATAATTTTGTTTTTTGAAATAAAAATGAAATTTTATAAAAATTGTTTCTCATAGAGTTTTATGCATTTATATTAAAATTTATTTCGTGAAATTATATAAATTTAATATTTAAAATTGGATTCCATATTTTGAATTAATATTTTTAAATTTATTAAATATGTCCCTTTTTTGTCTTTATGAATAGTAGCCATGGTAATGTTTTCTCACCACAGTAAGGGTAAAATAGGTAAAAATAAGTTAAACTATAAGGTGAGGCTTTAAAATTCGATTAAAACGTGAATTTATCTTATTTTATGTGTTTTTTAGATACAATAAATCATATATATTAAAATATAAAAATTTAATTACTCTTTACTTTGACTATAAAATTTATATTATTTTAAGAAAATGATAAATGAAAAATGGCACTCTCTTAATTTTAATTTATCATTTATGTAGTCATCGAGTTAAAAGATTTTACAAATGAATATAAATTTTATTTTGAACATAATTAAATTTTTTTATGATGGTAATTTGATATTAAATTTTCAGGATGACATAATTTCCTTAAATTAATATCCATTGCTAGCTTATATCTTCTGAAAACTATAGGGAAAAAACTAATAAATGATTTTATAAATATTAAAAGAATTGTTTTATGGATAAATTATTGTATTAAAATAACTTTTATGGTTAATAATAATTTATAATTGATGTTGTAATAGTTTATATTCGAAATAAATTGTTATCCTGAAAACATTAAAGTCAAATTAAATGAATAGTCCCAAAAAAGACTAATGATATTTTACGTTAAATACTATTTTATTAAATGATTAAAAATTCACATAAATATTTAAAGGGTAAAACATTGATGTGAAATGGTCAAAAAATTTATACATTGACTATTTTTTATCCCTTTTCACCGTATAATTAAATTTATAATCTTTAAAGGCTAAGAAATGTGTTAACACAGTTAAGGTTAAGAAGGGTTAACAAAGGTGTTAAACCAAAAGATAAGGTTAAAAATTTCACCAAAACCTATCTAAATTTGATTGTATGGTTATATATAGAGCTTATAATCGGCTTATTCTAATAAATTTCTATTTTTAATAATTTTAATTAAGAAATAAATTAATTATATTTAAATGTTTTAAGAAATTCCAATTATAAAATCTCCTCATTTATAAAAGGGAAATTCATCTTCATCTTATTCACAAAGTTTAATACTTCTAGATGAAAAATATACCTACACTAATACCATACTATATTACTTAACTTAATTCTTGTGCTCCTTTTATTTCCCTAATAACATCCTAATAAGTCTTAAGGTGAAATACAAAAGTGGTCTCCCAAAGAAGTGGTAATCGTCTTACCCAACTCTTTCAATGTTTATATCTTATTCTACTTCTTATAAATATTTTGTTACTATCCTAAAATAATTAGTGGGTATAAAATATATATATTTTTATTGTTATGTTAGAACTATTTTCCACATCCTTTCCATCATGTGGAATATGAATTCGTTGTTCATGCATACGTATGACCTACTGTCTCCACATAACAGTGTAATTTGTTTTTCATCACCACTTTACATGCATGGTTATAATGGTTAAATTAATTAATTTTTATAATATTTATTAAATTATTATTATTATTTAAATATAACATATCATTTACCTTCTTAAACTTCCAACCATTGTAAAATGATAATGTCGTTTGTGTATACATGTGGACTACCACCTCCAAAAAGTGATGTGATTAATTTCTCAGGTCTTCCTTGAATGAATGATTATAAAGTTTTATAAAAATGATAATTACATAATTATTAATATATTATATATCATTAAACTAGGACAAAGATTCAAGGATTGTAACTACAAAACTTAATCTTGTATGAAAATAGAACAGTTAACACCTGGGGAGATGGTGTTCATAAAGAATTGTTAGTAAAAGGATAATAGAATGTTATAATTTAATTATATAGTATATTATAACAATTAATATTGTTATTTTATATATTTATAATAAATATAAATCTATTTTACATGAGTTTAATAGAGAATACAAGGTGATTTATACGAGACATAATTGTAATTTTGTCTCATTTCAACTTCAATGGGACATGTTTTAAATTATGCACCTAATTAATTTTACATGTTGTATATACTAAACCTTTTAAAATTTAACTCATGAATAAAAAATTATTAATGGTATTTAATTTTCTTATTTATTTTTTCTATTTAATTGGATTTTATTTTAAAGTTACTAAAGCAGTATGGGATTTTTGTAACTATTTTATTTTATTTTATGATTTCTTATGTTCATATTTACTTAAGGAAAATTATATGATTCTAATATCTTAAACCCCATATATTTTATTATCCTCTAATAATTTTGGATTTTACATCTTTTTACACCATTTTTTATCTTTTTGTATCAAGAATCAATAATTATGTTACATATAAGTGAATTTATTTTAGAATTTTGTTTTAAAGTCTCCCTTCTAAAACTTTTTTTTTCATATCAAGATTCTTTTAAATATTTTAGTAATTTTCTTATTTACAATCCAATGATTATTTGAATTCATTTTCAATCATATTTTTCTTTCTTGAGATTTTTTTAAAAGAAATCCTCTTTTTCTTTTTCAAATTAGGTACTTCTAGAATTTTCATAAAAAGTGTGAATAAAATCATTTTTTTAATGTTTACTACACAAATAAAGTCACCGACCATCATTACCATTATTTCCATTGAAGATTCATTAAAAATATTCGATTTTTTACTTCCAAATAAATTATTATTTTTCAATATTCATGTCTTTATTATAATTGTATAAAATATAAAATGATATTATTTTTTTAAAATGAATGAAATTAATTTTCAAAGAGATTTATAACTTTGTTCTTGCACAAAATTAAATTGAAGTTTTTTAAATTTGTTTCTTCTAATTTTTTTCTAAAGTCTTGGTTTTACTAGAAAAACTTCATTTCTGATGAATCTATAGTATTATATCATCTTTTACTAATAGTGGATTATACCATATATTGAGTCCTTTCACTTTATTTTGATTATGTTCTCTATCACTCTCAATTATTCCCTATACATAATTTTTCACATAAATTTCCATATTTTAAATATCATGGATGAATTAAATATTATTTATATTATATTGATGATGTTTCATCTATATAACACTGTTATATATGATAGTAGTTTAAATAATAATTTATTTCTTTAACAATAGAAATATTATATATTCATGATTCAATATGGATAATTGTTTATTTATAAATAATTTTGAGAATATATTGTATTGATCATTAAATATATGAGGAATGAATAAGATGTTCAATTAATGAGTTGGTATTGGTTATAGATATCTCATAAATGCATTGGTAAGTCTCATGAGACAATACAGGTGGCCATATTGTATATTTATTTTCATTACAGCAACCCATTTATTAAGAATAGTGTCTTGGTTGAGAGGAATTGATGTAAATATTCATGATACCTTAGTTGATTCCATGATGGAAATTTCATGAATATATGGATTTATATATTTCCTTTCTAAAGAATTTGGTTATCGTTATACATATGATATTTATTCTGATATTATTCATAGAACTACATTTAACTCAAGTTGTTAGCTAAAATATAAAGTTTTTTTATTGTTCACTTTTCTATATATATTATGAATTATATACTAACGGTAGCTTATGTTTTATTCCTTCCCTTAAAAATAATTTTAGTGAAACATTTGATAGATTTTCCTTTCCACGAGATATGAAAATGTAATCTTTGATTGTTCTTTAATAATGAAATAAAGTTTTTCATTATATGTTTTATTTTTACAATATAATATGGAAATCATGTATATATCTTGTCTCTCATGTTTTATAAATTGGTCTCTAATTTTTTAGTGTGATCCCTTAAATATTATACTAATGTAATAATTAATAATTGGCTCTAGGTTACTAGATTTGGGGAGTTATAGTTGGTATAGAAGGAATTTTAGTATGAACCTTGGGAATTAGATTTTAGATTAACATAGCTAACATGAGAATTATGATAATACCATAGAGTATTTGAGAAACTTTTAGGGATTTTTATTCCATGTCTTAGTATTCATGAGGAACATGAGATAACTTTGTTAGTTCAATTTTTTAGGGATGGAGCCTAGAATAAGGAAGGGAATAAATACCTATGGTTATTGTAGGGATTACCCTATAATGAAATTCAATAAAATAGTTTTTGGAGATAATAAGATAATAGAAATATTAAGGAAATATAATCAGATTATGATTGATATGTTTTCTCATATAGAAAAAACAAATAGGAGAGAATGTAGAGTGAGTGATCTTATTATTATACCTATAGATATATCTTGAGTTAGGAAAATAAATCAAAACCTAAATGGATGTCTTAAGAATAAGATAAAAGTAGAGTTTTGTGGATATTTTTGTGATAAATAATATTGGAAGGAAAAATATTCAACATCCCACATGTTAATAATGAGGGAAGAAGAACTTTGGTAAATTCTTAAAGGGAATTGGTGTTTCTTATAGGTGTAGAGAAAAAGGTTACCATACTCATTATTTAAATGGAATGAAATAATATATTAATCTATAATTCTTTAATTGTAAGAAGATTGTGAGTTATAAAACAAATGGCCCAAGTATCAATTATGAACCTGATAAATTTCTTTATTGATTATGTCATGAAAATAATATAAATATTTTAAAGAGCATGCGAATAATGTGAGAATAATTATTAATTATTTTGGAGAGAATGAGTTGTATGATAAGTTTAATAATTGTGAATATTTATTTTAGGAATTTTTTTTCATGGAAATAATTTTTCAATGAATGGAATATCTTTTTTGTCTTTCTTAGAAAAAAATGTAATCAAATAATATATTTCATAGATAATCATAATAATAAAGGACATGGATTGATGGTAATTATGATTAAATTAGAGAATATATGATTATGTTCTAGTGTTATTTATCAATTTTTTTTGGTATGACTATTAAGAGAAATAATCCAAGTATTATTATAATAATATACAATTGAATGGAAAAATTAATGAATACAAATTTTGGAAACAAACATCATATAGTATAAATCACCCTAAAAAGTGATGTGATATTTTTAGAGATATTTATTGAAGAATTTATAAATTACCTTTAAGGTTAATATGTGATATGAAAAGATGACACTTGGAGATGTTTACTACATTTTTTATAGTATATTTAGGAATATGTAATTAGTTAATAAACATATTTGAGTGGAAAAGTTTGTTTGGGGATAAAAAAATGGGTTTATTTTGGAATAATTATAGTCAAACCTTTCTGATTTCTAGGTCCAATTTTATTAAATCATATTTTAGGAGTTTTAAATTAATATTTTTTTACTATTAATATTTTAGAGATTAATTTTTTGAAGGTTTATTCATATTGGTTATCATGTTAGTTTTTCTTACCATTTCAGTTTAGGACAAGAGGAATAAATTTTCATCATTTTATGGATCCTATAGTTGATTAAGAGTTGATTTTAGTGCTTGTAGCATAAAAACTTCATCATGATCATGATGATTCACAACAATGGATTAAATCATGCTCATAAAATGGGAGGAAATAAAGTATGTAATTTTTATAGTATTTTCTATCCCAATGGTAATAGAATTTATCAAACTCAACAAAACTAAAAAAATATTATGAGTCTTATGTAGAAAGTAACCCTCATTTACCAAGGTACATTTACCGAAACTCGTTTATAAGAATCATTATTATATAGGTACATTCATAATAAGTTTTATAGTCCTAACCTTGAAATTAAATTTCTTTATAAAACCTATATCAAATTTTATTGTAATGTTAAAAAAATTTCAGTTAAAAAAAGATGAATTAAAATTATGAGGAATCAATTTTTATAATGATGAGAGAATGTAATTCCTGGATATTTTATCATATATTTTAATTTTAAAATAACAAAATATTTGATATAATACACCACATGAAACACCATGCCTAAACAAACCACAAAATAATATTAATCAAATATTACTAATATAACATATCCGTTGGGTTGGTGGATATGGATAGGCATAAAAATTATGAAATATATATATAAATTATTTCCTTAATACCAATAATTAATTTAATCAACAAATTTAACATTCATCTAATTTTTATTACTAGTACAAGAATAATAATAATTTCTTTTTATGTTATAAAGTATATTTTCTCTAAAAATGGTTTATTTTCATTTTCTTAATGGATAATGTAATTAATTTATACCACATTTATTAATAGTATTTGAAAAAATGGATATAATTTTTGAAATTATCTTTTCATTATAGTCTTAGGATATATTTTTTATATTTTTATAAAAAGGTTAACTTTTGAGTGAATAGTGAAAAATATCAATTTCTGGGAAATTATCATTTCTTCTCATCAAATCAAGTAATTTGAAAGTATAATTATATATATAATTTTATTTTAAATTAACATAATTATCCTTTAATTATATATTATATAATTAATTATATATGAATCTTCATTATACTTAATTTTGGTAAAAGTTCCTTTTTTGGGTTAAAAACTCATTTTTCTAAAAATTGTTTTTCATTATGTTTTAATAATTTATATTGAAATTTATTTTTGTAAATTATATTAATTTAATATTATAAAATTAATTACATATTTTGAATCAACATGTTTAAATTTTTAAAAAAAATTCCATTTGTTTTTTTTCATTATGAATAGTGTCCATGATAAATGTGTGTCACCACAATAATGGTAAAACATATAAAAATGGTTTAAAACTAGGGTTCAAGGCTTTAAAATCGCTCAAACATGTGAATTTATCCTATTGGATGAGTTTTTTTAAAACATCCACTATATATGAAAATTTTGGAAATTTATTTTTATTTTCCTTTTATTATAACATTTTTACTATTTAAAAAAGATATATAAAAAAAGTCACTCTCTTGAATTTAATTTATATCTTATGTTTGCATAGGGATAAAAAGAAGATATTAATTATTATAAAATGTTTTTTAACATAAATATATTATTTTTATGATGTTATTTTTTTAAAATTTATGGTGATTGTATAATTACCTTAATTACTTGCTCAATGTTAACTTATTACTTATTCAAAGAGTAATAAAAATATAGTAAATGATTTCAAAAACATTAAAATAAATATCTTTTTGGTTAATTAAGGTGTTCTAAATATTTTATGGTTCATAATATAGTATAATTTATGGTAAAATAATTTATATTTTAAATCCTTTGTTATATTGTAGGATTTAAATTCAAATTAAATGAATAGTCACAAAAATGACATTAATGATATATTATGTCCAATAATATTTTATTAAATGATTTACAAATAAAAAAATATTTTCTTGGGAAAATTGGGCCACTAAATGGTCTAAAATTTCATCCATGTATGATTTTATCCATGTTTCATCTTAAAATTACATTACTTACCCTTAATGTCTAAAAAATGTGATACCATAGTTAAGGTTAAAAAGGTTAATGGAGGGTTTAATCCAAAATACAACGTTTAAAATAAAACCAAATCCTATATAAATTTTAGTTGATAATTATATTTTTGACTTGTCCTATTTTATTATAATCCATAGCCATTTGGAAGAATTTTAATTAATAAAAAAATTAATTATATTTAAATCTATTATGTAATTCCAGGTGTGACTTATCCTCACTTATAAAATGGATTCTCTAGTGCTTATTTATTCATAATTTCTGAACATTCAATATCATACAATCCCTACCATAATACCTATATATCTTCATTCCCTTCATTCAAAGGCACCTAGTCTTTACCTAATACCACCCTAAGAATGGTCAAAGTATAACCCAAAGGAGGTCTCTCAATGAAGTGGAAATCATCTTTCCCAAGTCATTCAAAGTTCATTTATTCTTACACTTAATATAAAACTATTTAATTCATCCTAGAATAAATACTACAATATCAAAAATATAAAGAGATATTATTATGATTATGATACAACCATATTCTACCTCCTTTATGTTAGAGTTGGTGTCCTGGGACCAACTGTGTGTACTTTGACTACATGGATATTTAATATATTTAAATAGTAAACATCTTATTACATATTGTTCATTGTTTTGCATGACTATGATGTAATAGTGTGCTAGAGTATTTGTTGTAGTGATGAGGTAATTGTAGTTCCTTGTTATGATGTGAACCTTGAAATGCTATAAAAATAGTCTTAAATATAGTTCTTTGGTTGGATGACATACTATGATGGGATACATATCATTCAGACCATCTGGTTAGAGTACTCGTAAGCTGATTAGACTTCCTCTCATGAAGTTCAAACTTGGTAATCTTCATGAAAGGAGATTATGAGAAGAGACCCTCCAGTAGGAATTTTTCTTGTTTTAGTGTCATCAGATATTTCTATCTGCAAGTGTGTGTAATGATCCTTAGACTTTAAGATTTTCATTAATACATGTCACAACTCACACACTTTGATTTACTGACGAAAACCATCACATAGATAGTTGGTGGGAATTAGGGTATTGTGGTTGGGTCATGATTGGTATATTATTAATGTATAAGTCAAGGAAGGATTTTTTTCCTTCAATTATGGAAGTTGATATCTTGACCCTTTGATTGAAGTAAAAAAGTTGCGTGAAATTTCTTGTCCATGGAGTAATGACGTATTTATTTTATATATTCAAATAATGACGCATAAATCATAAAAGTTGATGACACTATCATGAAACCTACTTGATGAGATGTTGCAACAAAGGGATTATATAATAAAGTGAGCGTTCATATGTGGATATCGTTTTGTTGACATTAAGTTCATTGTCGTGGGTGGCTTGACCTGTTTCTAGATAGTACTCTTGGAATTTAGGCAGGCCTGTATAATGCCAATGAAAAATAATCCTAGAGGGTCATACACTAAGGGTTTCTGGTGGTCTTCATTAAATTCAATTTGAATTTAATTAATAAATATTATTCTCAAGATAGAGGAATAATTTGATTCAAATTAATATGATTTCACAAATTAAATAAATATTTATTCATTCTATTGTTGGTAAAAAATGTTTATTTATTTTACTGAACATTTAATAAATATTTATTTACTTGTTTGAAAAAAAATATTAATTTAAGAGAATAAATTATTTCTTTATTTATTCAGGTATACAATAAATGGAAGTGGATTTTGAGCAGACCAAGTCCGGTCCGATAGTAAAACAATTATTTGCAAGGTGATAAATAATTATTTAACTAGTAGGCCAAAATTAAAATAATGTTGCTATTATTTTGTGACATGGAATTTTATTTATAATTTGTTTTTGTGCAAGTTAGCACACCATAAATAATGATTCATTATTATTATTAATAGCATGGGTTTTCTCTAAGGTTATGAATGTATTTAATTGTTGTTATGCAATTAAATATTGTAACTGAATCCCCATGTCAATAAATAGATATGTATGCCTATTGTTCCATGTACCGAACTGCACACCTGGTGAATTGAGAATTTTTTAGATAAACAATTTCTATTTAAAATCCTCTTCCCTCCCCTCTTAATAAAGAGAGACATTCTTCAATTCCGAAGAACAAACGATCAAGAACGACCGATAGAAGACAATCACTTTTCCACGCTAGCACTCGGAGAACGAGTCGTGTCGATCGGAGTCCATCGAAGCACTTGTGGATCACCACTAGAGGGAATCTATTTTAAATCCTTGCAAGCATAACGAGATCATTTTAAAGGTTCATTACAGATGATCAAAATCATCAACAAAGAAAATACCAAAGATCTAGGTATTAATTTTGTAAAATTAACTAAATTAATTATGAACATGATGTGAAAGATCCTCTCTAAAGGTTTCAAGCATCTTCTTTCTTTATCAAAATCTTTGATTCTATTCCATGGAGACTATCATTAATCTTCTTATTGATCCCATAATAATCATTGATCATGGTAGAAATTAATTTTGGGTGTCGGACCAACCTCGCTTCTACTACACCTGTAACATACACGCCGTAGCAAAGGGGTTGCATCATTGTTTATAATTATTTAAATATTATGTTGATGATTTATTCATTTAGTAATATAGTTGTTTCAAATCATGTTAATCATTGTATAAATCTAAATATCAATATTTTTCCTCCTCTTTAGTTTTTCATTCATCTTATAGTAATGATCTTTTCTTTTAATTTTGATTGAAATAAAATAGAGGACCTCATCTAGAGGTGCCAAAGGTTCCTGGTCGTATAACAACAGAACATGTGACATGTATTCAGTAGTACACATTATGTAATCAAGGTTCAATGCACTGGGACCAGTATGACAAGATGAGCTGTGTAATTATAGTTTTTATAAGTCTTAATGAATCCATGTGTTGAAAAGGAATAGGTACCATGTCTTTTCCGGATTATAGGTTATGTGGCCCACTGGATAGGGTGTATAGTACCTTCAGGTTATGGTTGGACCGTGTACACTATACCTGGCTTTCCTAGCTGGAGACCATGTAACGCAGATACTACATGGTGTGTGGCCCACTGTACACATTGTGTACTCCGAATATTTCTAAATTACACTCACATGTAGTATCCCAAGGCGTGTACTTTGGATGGATGGTGAAGAATAGTACATGCCATGTAGTTAGAGCTACATATTGTGTACTCATCCAAATTATGCATATTTATTTAAATTTATTATTATCTTATGCAAACCCTTGAAATGTGTACCATGGTGCATAAGTAAAGCTGAGGCACAATAGATGATAGCTTTTTTATATATTTGTATTTAATTTAACATCTGTGTAATGTTCATTTCTACCCACTGCGTAGTTATAAACAAGAATTCACTAGGTTACCTCCAAGGTACAAGTTACGTAAAAAGATAATTTTAAATTAATTTATTTATTTAAAATTATGATGGATTATAATTTCAAGGGAATTCAGAAAAGGGTTTAAGATAAAGGGATTGATTAATTTAATTTGATAATTAATTGATTCAAGCATGATTTATCTTAAACAATAAGGATTAATGAAATTGAATGCTAGTTTTATTTATGTGTAAATATCGTTGCATGTATAGATGATCATGAGCTAGACTATGACCTTTGTATGTGGATGGTTTCTTTTAATTTATTTATTTAAACTAAAATTTTCCGCATGTGATCCTTATTATCATTAATATGTAGGGTCTACCTACCCAAGGTCTGTTTTATGTAAACCCTATTTTATCCCTCACATTCATGTGAGTTTAAAAGTATATGTAATGGATGGAACTCCCAAGATTATTTAAGTGGTTCAAGCTAGAGATTATATGAAACCAATCCCATGAGATACAGAGGTGGACAGGTGGAAAGATGTAAACACAAACCTAAAAGGTTCAAGGGGTTTCTCCCCTAGGTCAGGGTTGTTTTATCAACCAATAGACAATATAACCATCAGAAAATCTCTAGATCATTCCATTTTATTTATTTTATTTCTATCGGTTTCATGGTTTATCATTATGGTTTTTTTCGTGATCACATAATTAATGAATTAAACACGCATGCAAGATAGAACTGAAATAAATTAAGAATTATGTGTGAATATTATCAAGACAAGGTTAATCACTAAAGTATGTTCCAATTAATATTAACAATTATGTGATAATGATAATAATAAATTCACACATAAGATATAAAAATCCCTCAAATAAAATATTATGTCAGACCAATCCCTCTACTACTTGATTAAGGGAAAAACTTAATAAAACTATGTGTTTGAAAAACCCTTGATGGGACACTTACTTTTATAAAGGAATCCCTCATGAAAGGTTTCCTATTGAATTAACCATATTACTTCAAGTGTAGTAACCCTTTCAAGACATGGTGTAATATTGAACGTTGGAGTTGAGGAAATCCAAATTTAGGATTTCAGGATTGGGGAGTCCACTCAACAGACCAAAGTACTGGAAGCCAGTAGTTAGCAAAGACATACCCACCTAAACACCTTCAAATAGCTTGACCAACCATTTTTTGGGTCAAGAAAAGGGTAATATGGATCCTTTCCACTATAATGTCAAGGAAACTTGACATTCCGAGTTCAATGGTGAGGGCCATTGGGACTTGATAAAATAGTGGGACACTTAATAAAATTAATTTATTATTTTTCATAAATTGTAATCAAGAAATTAATAATGATCATCTCTTTAATTATAGAATAAAAATGAAATTCTCATCAACCACACTATCCATATTATCCATTTTGGATAAATATAACATCCTCACTGATAGTAACTTCTAGGAATGGTTTAGACACCACCGGGTTATCCTATGCCATGAACGGAAGTCTTATGTGTTGGATTCTGCATTACCTGATCTATAACAACCCTGCTTTTATTAAAAACATAAACATGATTTATTAAATAAACATCACTTGATATAAAATAGAAGATTGAGAGTTATAGTGTTTCTGGGGATTAGGATCATTACATAACAACTTAAAACATTAAATACAACATCTGTATTGAAAAATTTCTTTACATGACCACTACATTACCTTGTACTTAGCATTGCATGGGATAACCTGAGGACATGCATAAAAAAAGGGTGATCTATAAAGCCCAATAAGGGAATAGACATGTAATAACATGAGAAATTCAATACATGTTATACAATAGGAATATCAATGAGCACATGAGAAACATGACCATAAAGGCATGATAAATCAGGATAATCATAACATGGAAATGTGGCAACAACACATAACATGGAATTAGCATGAGCCAAGGCTCATTCCACATGGAGAATGAGTAAACCCTCATTTAACATGAAGCATGTGTAAAACCTTGTTTCACTTGAATTTTCATGAGTCAACACCCATTACACATGATGTTCCATGATACTATATTTTACCCAATGCATTGGAGCACTATCAGGGCACACCCTTCTTATACATTTCATTTCATGCATAAGTGTGCCACATGGATCATGGAATCAGTCAACATCATAAGTTATTCTGTGATTAAGTAATGTGGAATAAATACATGAAAGTACCATTAAATATGTATATGTGTATAATGGTGAATACTCTTTATAGAGACATGGGTTTGGTATTCACTACACAATGATCTTGGCTTGGAAAAACGTGGTGCAATTTCGGCAGCATAACAGCGTGACATAAGGATTCATGAAAATGGTTGATGAGAGAGAAAAGGGTGTATCATTATATATAGATGAAATGGATAGTAAGGGGTCATATATATATATATATATATATATGTCCCCACAATCGTAATGGAATTTAGATTCGTAATACAAAATAATCACTTGGATTTAAAAGAGGGGAGATAAATCCCTCAAGGAATTTCAGCATGGTTATGGGTGTAAATGAGAGGCATTAATGAGAGAGAAAGTGGTATCCCATCATCCAAACATAAATAGGATAGTATGTAAGAGATTTTAAATCATACCCCAACATTTTTAATTTAAAAAAAAGGCCATAAAAACTTAAAGAAAATTAGACAAAAATGAGAAAGGAGGAAATGCATTACTTAGAAGTGTGATCCCAAAGGCTTGGGAGAGGCTTGAGAGAGGATTCATGGGAGCTTGGGGTGCCTTGTTAGGATTATATAGAGAGGAGTTCAGGGGTTTTTCAAACTCAAAAGGCTTTTAGTGAAGAGGAAGTGGGATCTTGGGTGGGTTTATATAGGAAAGGAGAGGAAATTCTTTATTATTTATGTTTGGGACACCTCACATTAAACTAATCAAAAACACAAACCATCCCATCGTTTTTCCCATGGTTTTGGCCAAAGGGGAGTGGAAAAAATTATTTTATAAGGCCAATGGCCGAAATTCTTAAAATAATAGGGTTTCTTATGTGGAGGTGAGTTACACTCTCAAGCAAAATAATTTAAAAAGGAAAAATGTTTTATAAGTATTGGAGGGTCCACTAATGCTTTGTAAAATAAATAAAACAAATATAAAATCACATAATTTTAATTATAAAACATATATTGGACAAAAATAAGGTTTACCGTATTTTATTATATCACTATTGGGTCATTATGATGTTATAAAACACATTATATTTTAAAACGGTATTTATTTTTTACCCAAAAATTCGACTGTCTCAAAAAATTATGAAAAATTTAACATTGGATAATTTATAAATCCTGATTCCAAATATAATATTCATTTTATCTAAATAATTTTATAAACATGGGAATTTTTACTTTTAAAATAATAATAGATATTTACCTGAAATTCATGGATTTTGACAAAAACTGCTTTCAAACCATAATAAAAATTACAATTGCATTCATATAATTATATGATCATTTATATTTAATAAAAATTAATTGTATTATAATAATATTTTTTTAAAATATTATCTACTTAAAAAATCCATTAATTCATCAAAATATATTTCTTAGTTGAATATTAACTAAAAATACTATTTGTGCTTTAAAAACTATTTACAAAGTAACAATAAAAAAATTAGTGCACATTATTTATACAAAATAAATGTACATAGTCATAGTGCTAGGGTATTTTTACATAACCCCTTATAACACCCACATAATACTGAAGGGTAAGGTGTGTGATTGTGACAGACTCTTGGGATGGCTCGAATAACATCGCTCAGGTGGTAATCTCTATTAACTTCGACTTCTCTTGTAGTCGATTCCACTCAAGCTTAATGTATTCAATATTGGATTAGGCTTGGTCAAGAGCAAAGCCTAATGACTCCAAATCCTTTCCGAGCTTTGAAAAATGGGCTTCGTATGGGGAAAGGCTACTGGATGAGTCCATCACTTCCTTTGTCTCAGTAAATTGGATTTGTTAAATCCCTATATTTATACTAATCTTGTGATCAATGTTCAATGGATATATTATCAACAATCACAATTCATAATGGTATTTTAAAATCCAAAAAAAAATACTAATGAAGTTCACATTTTATATAACCATAATAAATATATAATTAGATCAAGAATAATTTCCATTAATTAATGTTTGGTTCCTTACAATCTACCCCCCCCCCTAAAAAATTTCGCCCTCTAAATTTTTTTTTCCCACTCTAAAACAAATGTGGGAAACTCTGCTTCATCACTTCCTCTGATTCCCATATCTCTTATTCCAACTTGTGGTTTTTCTACAACTCCTTGGCGAGGGGAATTTTCTTATTTCGTAGAAATGTTTCTCTACGATCTAAGATCATCACTGGTTTCTCCTCATAAGAAAGATCATCCTCTAGTTGTACTACCTTTGAAGAGAGTACTTGTGAAGGGTCTGGTATGTACTTCCTTATGAGGGATACATGAAAGACATCATATACCTTTTCCATGGTAGGTTGAAGTGCTAGTCAATTGGCCACATCCCCAACATTATCAAGATTCTATAATGGGCGATGTACCTAGGACATGACTTCATTTTCTTTACAAACCTCATGACCTTGTTCCATGGATATATGCATAGAAATAAAATGTCTCCAACTTTAAACTCAAGGTCTCATCAACGGTTATTTGCATAACTCTTCTGTCAAATTTGGGCTGCCTTGATATGTTGTTGAATTTTTTTCACCTTAACCACCATTTCTTTGACCATTTATAGTCCTAGCATCTTTCGTTCACTGACTTCATCCCAACATGCTGGTGTTCTGCACCTCTTCCCATATAGGTCTTCATAAGGTTCCATTCGGATGCTCGAGTGGAAACTGTTATTATAGGAGAATTCAACCAATGGAATATATTGGTCCCACCATTCTTTTAAATCCATATAACATGATCTTAACATATCCTCTAGTGTCTAAATAGTTTACTCAGATTGTCCATTAGTTTGAGGATGATAGGTTGTACTAAAGATCAATTCAGTATCCATAGCATGTTGAAGACTCTTCCAAAACATAGAGGTGAATCTTGGATCTCGATCAGATACAATTGATAGTGGTACTCCTTGTAGCCTTACCACTTCCCTGATATATATCTGTGATAGTTTATCCAATGAGAAATCCTCCCAAATTGTAATAAAGTGTTTAGACTTTGTAAGATGATCCACAACAACCCAAATTGCATTGTTTCTTTTGGATTTCTTCCGAAGTCTAGTGACAAAGTCCATGGTGATGTTCTCCCATTTTCGTGGTGGTATGGGTAATGGTTGCATCATCCCCTTAGACTTATACCTCTCTTCCTTCACTTGTTGACACACCAGACACTTTGATGTATACTCAGTGATCTCCTTCTTCATATTACCCCACCAATAATGCTCTCGAATATCTCCATACATCTTTGTGTTTCATAGGTGAATAGAAAAATTTGAACTATGTGCATCATCCAAAAGTTCCTTCTTCAGCTCTGGAATGGATGGAACACATAGTATTTTCCCAAATCTCACAATTCCTTATTCATTAACATTGAACTCTGAGGATTTCCATTTTCTGATAGCTTCCACTATCTTCTGAATTCCCACATCATCCTTTTGAGCATCCTTTAGCCTTTCCAAAAGAGACTATTGAGAAATAATTTGTGAAAGGATTGATGATTTTCTTTTCTTTATGATTCTCATGTCTATCTTTATCATGTCTAAGAATATTTGATCCTTCTCAATTCTCATCAATGATAGAATCATTGGGTCCTTTCTACTTAGAGAATCTACCACCTTGTTCAATTTTCCAAGGTGGTAATGGATTGAGTAGTCATGGTTTTTGATCAGCTCTAACCATCTTCATTAGCACATGTTCAACTCTTTCTATGTGAATATATACATGAGGATTTTGTGGTCCTTATATATTTCACACTTCTCACCAAAGAGATAATTCTGCTAAATTTTTAAAGTGAAGATCACCACAGCCAACTCTAGATCATGTGTTGGATAATTCTACTCATGAACATTCAATTTCTTTAAAGAATAGGTAATAAGTTTTTCATTTTTCATCAACACACAGCCCAGGCCCATCTTCAAAGCATCACTGAATACCATAAGAAGTTCTCCACTGGTGGTTAAAGTGAGCATGGGTGCAGTGATAAGCCACCTTTTTAACTACTTGAAGCCTTCTTCACATTCATCACTCCAAGAAAACTTTACTACCTTCTGATTTAGCTTGGTAAGAGGGTTGGAAAATTGTGTGAAATTTCTCACAAATCATCGATAATATCCATCTAACCCCAAGAATCTATGGATATCTGTTACTAATGGTGGCCTCATCCATCCCTTAATTGAATTTGTTTTGGAGGGATCCATAGATATCCCACTTCTTGTGATGATATAGCCCAAGAATGAGACCTCCTTCAACCAAAACTCACACTTTTTGTACTTTTCATATATCTTCTCCTACCGCAAGGTCTCTAGTACAGTTATTAGATTCTCTTCATGATCCTCCTTGGTTTTGGAGTATATCAAAATATCATCTATAAATACTAACACAAATTTTTCAAGGTAATCCCTAAAGACTATATTCATGAATTCCATGAAGATTGTTGGATCATTACTGAGTTCTAAAGGCATTACTATGAATTCATAGTGCCCATATCTTGTACGAAAAGTAGTCTTGGGAATATCTTCCTTCTTTACCCTTACTTGATAATATCCCGACTGAAAATCTAACTTGGAAAAGTATTGTTCTCCAAAGAACATATCAAACAAGTCAACAATTCATGGGAGAGGATACTTTTTCATTATCATGATTTTTTCAAGCTCACGATAATTGATGCAAAGGCGCATTGACCCATCCTTCTTCTTGATGAAGAGGACTGGTGCACCCCATGGGGAAGCACTTGGGCATATAAACCCTTTATCCAGATTCTCCTATAGTTATTTCTTCAACTCCTCAAGCTCCTCAATATCCATTCTATACTGAGTATTGGATATTGGAAACACCTTAGGTATAAGATCAATTGATAATTAAACATATATTCTAGGAGGAAGACCTAATAATTCCTTGGGAAACACTTCAGCAAATTCTCTCACAATAGGCATGTCTTCAAGGATGGTTTCCTCCTTAGACTCAATCATTTGAGCCAGATACATGTTCTCATAGGGAAATAATATCCATGCTTAAGATGATGGAGCTAAATAAGATTCATCTTCCTCCTTTCACTTGTATATAATTGTGGGTCTATTCTCTACATAGAGAGTGATTTCCCTCTCACAGCAATTTATGTTGACTCTATATAAGAAAATTCAATCCATGCTAAGAATTGCATCAAATTCCACTAGAGGGAGTATGACAAGGTTCGTTGGGAAATTTAATCCACATATTAGGAGGAGTTAAATTCATGGGATGCAATGATTGCCCCATTTTCCATATTCACCGACATCTTTACTTCCATGATTTGTGGTGGTGATGAGATTGTTCTACTAAACTTTTGGGATATAAAAGAATGCGTATAACCTGAATAAAAAAGTATGTTCACTATTCCTGATTGAATAACTAGCATACCTGTCACCACTTCATTTTCGGGTTTCACTTCAGCAGTAGTGATGGAAAAAGCTCTCCCTTATTGCCTTAGACATTGTTGGTTACCTCCGAAAACCCTTGGCTTAGGCCATTGATTTGCAATATGCCATGGTTCTTTGCAGTTGTAGCAATGAACAATGCATTGAGGTTCAAATGGAGAATTACTCTCCTCTGTTGCAGCCGTGGGTTTTTCTTGCTAGCAGTTAACAGCTAGGTGCCCTTCTCTTCCACACCTAAAGCATTTCCTCGTCTCCTTCAGGCAATTTATGGGGTGTTTCTTTCTACACCTTTGGCATGTGGGGTTTTGGATCTTCTTAGCTCCATTGGATTTATCCATCGGACCACCAGCATTGAATTACACCATACGCTTCTTATCCCTATGATACCCTGAGATTCTCTAATCTCCATTTCAACCTTGAGGGAACATCAGACAATTTCCTCAAAGCTATCAAAATCACAGATCGCTGGTACATTCCGTAGGCTAGGTTTTAGCCCACCAAAGAAGCAGTCGACCATGCATTCGGGGGTAACGACAAAGCCGGAGGCATATTGTGAAAGCCTTGGGAAGTTTTCATCATATGCTCTGACATATTCTTTGTCTTTTTCCTTGAGGGAAAAGAAGTCCATTTCCATCTTAAGTCATAGGGTGCATGGAAAATCATTATTGAAAAACATCTTTTGAAAATCCTTTCATTCCAATGCCTTGATCTCCTCCTCATGATTTGTGTTTTTGATCAACGTCCACCATTGATCAGCTTCACCCTCTATATGATAAGCATCCACGAGAACCATGTCTTGTTTAGAACAAGGATGGGGAAGATTTTTTCAATGGAGTTGATCCATTGTTCAACAATTGAGGGATCGGATGATCCATTAAAAAGTTATAGACCTTTATCTCATGATGCTCTCGATAGTGACTTGTTCTTTCTTAGGGGGGTTGAACATTCCTCATGACCCATGTTTCTATTCAAATATTGAGTTATCCAGGAGATAATCATGAACAATTCGTGATTCCTTCTCCCATCGGATTGGGAATCTCATTAGCACAGTCATTACATTGATCTTCACATCGGTTGTTAGCTCGAGTCCTCCTATTATCGTCCATTGGTTGGAATAAAAGGAGAGTTATGGGTAACACATAAATGGTAATCCAAGCAAAAAAACTGATGACTTATAAATAACTTTTATTTCCTTAACTTATGAATCTATAGGCTTCAATTTATGCTATTCATGATCTACTTTCTAACATATATTATTAGGGCCATTTTTTTAAACCCATTAATAAGGGTTCATACTAAGTTTGTGAATTTACCAAAGAATATCCCCTAGGAGTGTCATAACCAATAGTGCATCAAGTCCCATTATTGTTCACTAGTTCTCGTTCAAGTCTAGCTCATAACGGTGTTTTTTAGGTTTTACCCCTACGATACATCTATACAAAGCCGCCTCTACCTGCTCGTATCCAGACAGGGATGTATTTTCTTGATAAACCAATTACTCAATACTCACCAATACTTAGGGATGTTTTTATTATACATATTCTTGCCCAAAATTATTCACTAGGGTTTTCTAATCCTAATCCCAAATATAACTAATCATATCCTCTGATACCAATTATAACAACCCTACTTTTATTAAAAACTTAAACATGATTTATTACATAAACCCCACTTGATACAACATAGAATATTGAGAGGTATAGTGTCATTGGGGGTTAGGATCATTACTTAACAACTTAAAACATGAAATAAAAAATCATTATTGAAAAAAAATTTTACATGACCACTACATTCCCTCATACTTATCATTGCATGGGATAACCTGAGGACATGCATAAGAAAAGGGTGAGCGATAAAGCCCAGTAAGGGATTAAACATGGAAAAACATGAGGAATATAATGAATGTTAGAAAATAGGAATATCAATAGAGCACAAGAGAAACATTAACATAAAGGCATGATAAATCATAATAATCATAACAGGGAAATATGGCAAGAACACTTAACATGGAATTATCATGAGCCAAGGCTCATTGTACATAGAGCATGAGTAATCCCTCATTTCACATAAATAAGGAGTAAAAACTCATTGAACTTTAATTAACATGATTCAACACCCATTTCGCATTACTTATCATGATATTATACTTTACACAATGCTTTGGAGCACTATCAGGGTGCACCCCTCTTAAACATTTCAATTCATGCATAAGTGTGCCACATGGATCATGGAATCAATCAACATCATAAGTTATTCTGTGATTAATTAATTTGGAATAAATATATTAAAGTACCATTCAATATGTATATGTGTATAATGTTGAGTACCCATGATAGAGACATGGGTATGGTATTCACTACACAACGATCTTAGCTGGGAAAACGCAGTGCAATTTCAGCAGCATAACGGCGTGACATAAGGATTCATGAAAATGGTTGATGAAAGAGAAAAGGGTTTCTAATCATAAATACATGAAATGGATAGTAAGGGGTCATATAGATACATGTCCCAACAATCTTAATGTATTATAGATGCATAATACAAAATAATTACTTGGATGTAAAAGAGGAGAGAGAAATCCCTCAAGGAATTTCGGCATGGTAATGGGTGTACATGGGAGGAATTAATGAGAGAGAAAGGGGTCTCCCATCATCCAAACATAAAGAAGACAGTATAGGGGAGGTGTGAAATCATACCCCCAATATTTTTAATTGAAAACAAAAGGTCATAACAAATTAAATAAAATTAGACAAAAATGAGAAAGGAAGAAATCCCTTACTTGGAAGTGTGATCTCAAAGGCTTGGGAGAGGCTTAAGAGAGGCTTCATGGGAGATTGGGGCACCTTGGATGGATTATATAGAGAGGATGGTTGGTTTCATTTGAACTCCAAAGTCTTTTAGTGAAGAGTAAGTGAGAGCTTGGGTGGGTTTATATAGGAAAGGAGAGGGAATTCTTTATTATTTAGGTTTGGGACACCTCTCATTAAACTAATCAAAACCACAAACCAGACCGTGCTTTTTCCCATGGTTTTTTCCAAAGGGGAGTGAAAAATAATATTTTATAAGGCTGATAGCTGAAATTCTTAAAATAATAGGGTTTCTAATGTGGAGATGAGTCACACTCTCGAGGAAAATAATTTTAAAAGTCCAAATGTTTTATAAATCTTTAAGGGTCCACTAATGCTTTTAAAAATAAATCAAACAAATATAAAATCACATTATTGTAATTCTAAAACATATATTTTTCAAACATAATGTTTATAGTATTTTATTACATCACTAATGGGTCATTATGATGTCATAAAACACATTATATATTTAAACTGTATTTAATTTTTACCCTAAAATTTGACTATCTTAAAAAATAATGAAAAATTCATTGTTGAAAAATGTTGACATCCTGATTCCAAAAATAATATTCATTTTATTTAAATAATTTTATAAATATTTGAATTTTTACTTTTAAAATAAATACCTGACATTTACTGAAAATTCATGGGTTTTGACAAAAACAGCTTTCAAACCTTAATAAAAATTACAATTGCATTCATAAAATTATATGATCATTTATATTTAATAAAAATTAATTTAAGTATAATAATTTTTTATTAAAATAATATTTAATTCAAAAATACATTAATTCTTAAATATATATTTTTTAGTTTAATATTAACAAAAAATACTATTTGTGCATTAAATACTATTTACAAAGTAACAATAATAAAATGAATGAACATTATTTATAAAAAATAATGTACATATTCATAGTGTTAGGGTCTTTTTACAAAACCCCTTATAACACCTGCATAATAACGAAGGGTGTGGTGTGTGATTGTGATGGACTCTTCGGGTGGCTAGGATAACATCGCTCGTGTGGTAATCTCTATTAACTTCCACTTCTCTCGTAGTCAGTTCCGCTCAAGCTTAAAGTGTTCAAGCTCAGCTTGGGCTTGGTAAAGAGTGAATCCCAATGACACCACCTCCTTTCCGAGCTCCTAAAAATGGGATTCATTTGGGGTAAGCCTACTGGATGAGGCCATCGATTCCTTTTTCTGAGTAAATTGGATTTGTTAAATCCATATATTTATAATAATCATGTGATCACTATCCAACGGCTATATTAGCCACAGTCAAAATTCATAACAGTATTTTAAAATCCAGAAACATAAAACCAATGAATTTAACATTTTATATAACCATAATAAACATTTAATTAGATCAATTAGAATTTCCATTAAAGAAATTTTGGGTCATTAAATAATATGCCTGCCAAATTGGTGAGTGATGAGGATTTCACAGTCTCTGAGAAACATATGAATGATTTGGTTGACATTCAATGTTTTATTTTATCATTAATGTCTAGTGATCTCATGAAGTCTCATAAAAACATGGATACTTATAGCATACTCGAGCATCTTCATGTTCATTACTAGGAGAGATAAACATAGGAAAGGTTTGAGATCTCCAAGGAACTCTTTCAGAGTAAGCATGGAAAGGGTTCTCCAAATGGGCCTCATGTATTCATGATCATTGGCTACATTGAGAGCCTGAAGGTTCCAGGGTTTAAAATCCCTGAATAACTGGGCACCAATCTCATTCTCACATCACTACCTCTAATTTTCTCCAACTTTGTTGTCAATTTCAATAGGATCAACATTTATAACTATATATCTGATATTCTTATCCACATTCTCTAAGTAAGCAAAGACATGAAGTAGGAAATTCTATCCTTCCTTATGGTGAATAAGAGGAAAGGGAAGGTGGTGTGCTTTAGGACCAAAGATTGTTCATGGCCTTCCACAAAAATGAAGATCAAAGGGTGGGAAAGGGAATGAGAGGTTGTTTTTTTCACATGTAGTAAGAAAGGCCATAAGAAGAAGAACTGCACCTAGCCTAAGAAACAAGGGGAAGCTTCATGTGCATTTGTTTTCTAATTAAATCTATTTGTTTCTACAAATTTGTTATTATATATAGCTTTTGGTTCTCAAATATGTATCCAAATAAAGGAACCAAGTAGGTTCAAGAAGATTGATCGAGGGGAGGTAGATCTGCAAGTAGCCAACGGCGCCAGACTTACTATTGTAGCTGTTGGGGACTACCACCTCACAATTCTAACTGGGATGATCTTATTGTTAAAGGGATGTTATTATGTCCTGTATGTTACTAAAAACATTATTTTTGTATCCATATTAGATACAAATGGATGTTTTTTCATGTTTGGAAATGATTTTTTCTTATTTTACAAATATAGAATTTGTTTTTGTAGGGAACATTTATACAATAGTCTTTAAATGTTGTATTACACAAACCATGTAATGGTAATCGATAACAAAGATATTTCACATGACTCATACCACACCCAACATTGGCATCACTAGCTAGATCATGTAAAAGATAAACTCTTGACAAAGTTACATCAAGATGGATATTTAGATTCATTCGAACTAAAACCACTTGGCGTATGTCATGCATTTCTTCAAGGAAAAATTATAAAATCCCCATTTAGTGGGAAACGTGAAAGTTCTAAAGAATTTATTGAATTGATTCATACCGATGTATGTGGAACATTTCCATTTTGAAGAAAGGGGGTACTCATACTTCATAAATTTTACTACTAATTTTAGTAGATTTGGATATATCTACATAATAAGGTATACGTCATATTCTTTTGATAAGTTCAAAGAATACAAGAATGAAGTAGAGAACAATCTTGGTAAGAAGATTAAGAAACTCTTCTCAGACTGAGGTGGAGAATATATTAATCAAGACTTCATTGATTACTTACAATAGTTTGGGATCCAATCCTAACTCACTCCTCCTTACACACCCCAGTGGAATGGTGTGAAAAAAAGGAGGAACCGCACCCTGTTGAACATGGTGAGATCAATGATGAGTCATGAGAGTCTTCTATTATCCTTATAGGGATAATTGTTACAAACAGTGGTACACATACTAAACCAAGTACCAACTAAATTTATATATGTTATTCCATACAAGTTCTGGAGTGGAAATAAAGCCATGTTGTTGAATTTACATGTGTTGGGAAGTGATGCATTTGTTAAGGCCTCTTCAAGTAACAAACTTTCACCTCGAGGCACAAAGTGTACCTTTATAGGATACTCCAAGGAAACAAGTGGATATTTCCTATACAAATCTATATAATAAAAAGGTTATAGTGTCTAGAAATTCCATATTCCTTGAGAGGGAGCACATCTCCAAAACAGATATTGGAGTGAAATATACTTCGATGAAGTTGAGGCTCAAGGTACACAAGAGTTGGTATAGGAGTAGATTCCACAAAGCCCTATGGAAGAAAGAACTATTCCAAAGACACAAGAACTATGTAGGAGTACAAGAGAGGTTATAGAACTGGAACAATACAGCTTTTCAGTTATTGATGATGATGACTCATTATTAGTTGATAATAATGATCCTCCAACGTACAAGGAAGAAGTAAGTGGAATAGATGTTTACAAGTGGAAAGAAGCCATAAATTCTGAAATTGATTCCATGTACCAAAACCAAGTCTAGATTTTGGTAGGTCTTTTAGTTGATATAAATAATATTAGTTGAAAATTGGTATTCAAGAAGAAAATGGACATGGAAGGACAATTCAGTACCAATAAGGCCTGACTAGTTGCAAAAGGGTTCAAAAAACATCAATGTATTGACTATGACGAATCCATTTCACTAGTTGCAATGCTAAAATCAATGAGAATTTTATTGTCCATTACTACTTATCATGACAATGATATTTTTGAAAATGTATGTCAAAACATTATTCCTTAATGGGAACCTTCAAGAAGATGTCTACATGACACAACCTAAAGTGTTTATGACTCTAAAGGATTTCAATAAGGTATGCAAGTTGTATAAATACTTTTATGGAATAAATAAAGCATCCATTTCGTGGAACATTCATTTTGTTTAGTCCATAACAAAATTTTGTTTAATCAAGAATGAATGTGATCCTTGTGTCTACAAACAGTTTAGTGGGAAGGCAGTCATTTTCCTAATAGTATATGTTGATGAAATATTACTTATTGGAAACAAGATACCAGTCTTACATTCTGTTAAGGAATGGTTGAATCAATGATTCTCCAAGAAGGACTTGGGCAAGGTAAAATATATTCTTGGGATCAAGATCAATTGTGATTGATCCAAGAGATTTTTGGGCCTAATTTAAAGTACATACATTGATAAGATACTGAAGAGATTCTGGGTGGAACAATCCAAGAGGGGATTGTTGCCAGCATCACAAGGCATTCGTCATTCCAAGAAAATGTATCCCCAGACACTTGAGGAAAGAAATATAATTCCAATAACTCCATACACATAAGTGATTGGGTTATTCATGTATTCCATGCTATGTACTATGTTGGATGTATCCTAGGCATTGAATGTGGTAGACTGATATCTTACTGACCCAGGTGATCTTCATTAGATGGAAGTCAAGACTATCCTAAAGTATCTAATGTGTAATAGGGATATGTTCCAGTTTTACAGAGTACATGAGGAAATAGTCATTAGAGGATATGAAGATTCTAGTTTCCAGATAGATCAAGATGACATGAAGTCAGAAGTGAGATACATCTTCACTTTGAATGGAGGTGCAGTGATCTAGAAGAGTTCAAAGTAGAGTGTGGTCATAGATTCTATAGTAGAGTACGAATATATCGCAACTTATGAGGTGGCTAAAGAAGTAGTTTGGATGAGAATATTCATCCAAGATCTGGATTTGATTCCTAGAAGTAAAGATCCCATCACACTGTAGTGTGATAAAACTGCAGTGGTGGCTCTCATAAAATAGCCAAGGTCACATCAATGGATGAAGAACATACTTCAGAAGTATCATATCTTGAGGGATTTTTCATAAAAAGGTGAATTTGTAGTGAGTATTATTTCCACGAAATACAATGTGAAGGACCCCTTGACAAAATCCTTGACTCAGCAGATACATTATCATCATGTATGGTTTAGTAGACTGAAATTAGTAGGCAGTTAGCTCTAGTCCAAGTGGGATTTTGATAGATTTGGTGTCCTAGAACAAACTGTTTGTACTTTTATTACATGGATATTTAATGTATTTAAATATTAAACTACTTATTACATATTTTTCATTGTTCTGAATGACTATTATGTAATAATGTCCAAGAGTATTTGTTTCAATGATAAGGTCATGGAAGTTCTCTTCTATGATGAGAACCTCAAAATGCTATAATAATATTATTAAATATAGTTCTATAGTTGGATTACATGCTATGATGGGATGCATATCATGCATACCTTTAGGTGAGAGTACTCATAAGAAGATGAGACTTCCTCTCATGATGTTTTCACTTGGTAATCTCCAAGACTGGATATTGTGAGAACTAACCCACCAGTAGGAATTCCGCATGTTTTGGTGTCATCAGATATTTCTATCTTTGAGCATTTGTAATGATCCTTATACATTAATATTATCATTAATATGTGTGATGACTCTCACAATTTTATTTACTGACGAAAACAGTTATGCAGACATTTGGTGGGAATTAGGGTACCTTGGATGCATCACGAGTGGCATGTTATTAATGGATAAGTTGAGGAAGAATTTTTCCCTTACATTTATTGAAGATGATATCTCAACCCTTTGATTTAAAAATAAAAATAGTGCAAAATTCAATAGCAATGGTGTAATGATGAGTTTATTTAATGTAGGCAAAGAATTACATGTCAAACATAAAAGTAGATTATACTATCATGAAACCTACTTCATGAGATATTGTGACAAAGGGATTATATTACATTGTGAGAATTCATATGTGGATGTCATTGTTACGACTTTAAATTCTTTCTCTTGGTTTCCTTTACCCAGTGTTAGATATTAATCTTGGACTTTAGGCAATCCCACCTAATTCCAATGAGAAATTATCCTAGAGGGTCACACACTAAGTGTTTCTGGTGGTCTTGGTTAAATTGTATTTCAATTTAATAAATAAATATTGTTCTCAAGAGAGTGGAATAATTTTATTCAATTTAAAATGATTGAATAAATTAAATAAATATTTATCCACCAGATTTTGGGTAAAATATATTTATTTATTTTATTTAACATTTAATAAATATTTATTTACTAGTTTGTAAATAAAATATTTATATAAGAGAATAAATTATTTATTCTTTAATTTGGTTATTCAATAAATGTAAGTATAGTTAGAGTGGACCAAGGCGGGTCTAGTAGTAAAATAATTATTTTCAAGATAATAAATTATTATTTAAATAATTGGCACAAATTAAAATAACACTGCTATTATTTTGTGATGCGGAATTTTATTAATAATTCCATTTTTCACAAATTGGAACACCATAAATATTGATGAGGTATTATTATTAATATCATTGTTTTTCTCTAAGGTTATGAATGTATTTAATTTCTGTTATGCGGTTAAATATTGTAACTGAAGTGTCATGTCAATAAATTGACACGTACGTCTATTAGTCCATGTACTAAAACGCACACCCGGTGAATTGAAAATTGTTGAGCTAAATTTTTTTTCACTTGAATCCTCTTCCTGTCCCTCTCAAGAACGTGAGACATTATTCAAGACTGAAGAACAAACGATCAAGAATTACTGACACAAGACACTTGCTTCACCGTGCTAGCACCCGGATAATGAGTGGTGTCGATCGGAGGCCATCAAATCATGTATGGATCACTGCTAGAGGGATTATAGTTTGGATCATCTCAAGAAAAATGATATAATTCTCAAGGGCTATTTCGAATGATCAGCATCATCAAAAAATAAAATAGCAAAGATATAGGTATTATTTTTTATAAAATTAATTAAAATAATTATAAACATGATGTGAAATATATTATTTAAGGTTTTGGGCTTCTTCCTTCTTTATATAAATATTTGATTTTATTCTGTGGAGACTTGAATTCATCGTCATATAGATCCTTGAATAATAATTGATCGTGAAAAAATTAATGTTGGGTTTTGGCACAACTGTGCTTCTGCTGCACTCGGAACCTACACTTTCCATCTTATGGAAAATGAAAACATTGCTCATGTGTATGTTTGAACTGCTATCTCCATGTAGCGGTGTAATTAATTATTCATCATCCCTTTATATGGATGTGTATAATGGTAAAATTAATTGATATATATGATATTTTTGAAATAATTATTATTTTATAAATATAACATATCATCTAATTTATTACCCTTACATCTATTGGACAAATATAATTTTGTCCATGTATACTTGTGAACCACCACCCCAATGAAGAAAAGTGTTTTGTCTCTCATGTCTAGATTTCATCAGTGATTATAAAGTTATATTTAATGTATAAAATTAAAAAATATTTTATGATTAATATTCTTTAGATGATTAAACCATGACCAGGATGTAAGGACTAGAACTACAAAACTGAATCTTATTTGAAAAATAATGCAGTGATCACTCAAGATGGTAATGTTAATAGAGAATTGTTAATAAACTAGTGATAATGTTATATGTGAATCATATGTGGTATGATAACTATGAATATGGTTTTTTAAATATGTATAATAAATCTTAATTTATTATATAGAAGTTTAATAGTGCATACAAAGCAAGTTGGACTTGACATAAGGGTAATTTGGTCTCATTTTTTCTTCAATGAGACATGTTTTACATTATGAAGATAATTTATTTTACATGGTGTATATACTAAACATTATTACCTTTATATAATTATACCCTATTTTTTATTTGTATTAAATTTTTTTATTAAATTTTTATCATTAAGGTTTTTTGATTCAAATGTTACCCAAACAGTAAAGGATTTCTATAACAATTTCATTTTATTTTTGGGATTGTTTAGGTTCCTATTTCCATTAGGAATATTACATGATCCTAATATATTAAAACAAATATATTTTTTGAAATTATGGTTATTCTTTAGGTTTATAGGTTTATATAAAAAATTTTCTCCTACTGGATCAAGAAACAACATGTTATATATAAGATATTTTATTTTAAAAATATTATTTTAAACTCTTTATTCCAACTCTTTTTTTTTCTTTTAAATGTTCTTTTAAATGTTTCAAGAATGCTATTATATACCTAAAAATTATTATTTAAGTCATCATCGAACATCTTTATCTTTATTTACAATGTTTTAAAAGAAATATTCTTGTTTTTTATCAAATGAGGTACTTTTAGAATTTAAAAGAGTTTAAAAGGAATCATTGTTTGAATGTTTACCACAGAAATAGAATTTATGGTTGTCATGACCATTTTTTTAATTGATTTTTTATTAAAAAAATTCAGTGGTTGTTTTCAATGAAAATATTTTTATCAATAATATGAGAATTTTAATTTAAAATTTTATCAAAGGAAAAGAATATTATTTTCATAAAAGAATAAATAGAATTTGGAAAGTGTTGGTCGGAGTGGACAATCAAGAGGGGGGTGAATTAAGTTCCAATTAAAATTTCTATTAAAAAATATTTCTATTAAAATCCCCCAAATTGATAAACAAGTTAAACTGTAGTGAATTTATACAGATTGTAAATGTTCAATTAGTTTCTTAAAGATTAATTAGGTCTCAGTTAATTTAATCAGGGGATTAAATTAACTTTTGAAACTAAATTACTGGTTCACAATATGTATAAACACTTGCTAGTTTAGCTATCAAAGTAACTTTAAAAAAATAGTATTTCAAAGTAATTAGTAGCAGAATATTCAATATAGTTATAACCAAAATAGATAAGAACAGTAGTTTCTGAAACAAGTGGTTTAGTCTCAAGGTGAGACTTAGTCCTCTCAAACAATTTATATCAATTTTATCCACACACTGGATCGGGGTAAACAACAGTACAAGAGATTGTCCAGGTCCTAAGACCTCTACCATAGTTATATGTGGGAAAACAAATGATAGAAACAACACATAGGATGTCCAGGTCCTACTTGACATATACCACTATCTTAGTGGGATACAAGAACGTGTTGAAAGATTGGTGTGAGGATTTAGTATCCTCAAGTTCAACATAGGAGTCAATGTGTGTGTAAATTATACAAAGTACACACACTGCTCAAAAAAGTAAATAATTAATCACTTAGAGAGAATATATGAGAGTTTAGAATGCTCTAGTGATATGCAGTGCAGCTCTGGACTCCTTCGATTTAGCAGAAATGCTTTTGAGTCCTTCTCTGGTTTTTGTGTAGAAACACAGAGTGTCGTGGTTCTCCTTCTTTCACTTCCAATGTAAGTGTTCAGCTCGATCATGAGTAAATGTTATATCCCTTGAAATTTATCTTTTAATTTATGTTCTTGATGAGTATTAGAGTTCTTCGTGTGTTCTTCTTTTCATGTATGTGTGTGCATGGAAGAATCCCCTTTTTGCCTCTCTTTCTTGTGTGTCTTTTTAATGCAGCTCGATCTTCCTTATATTCCACGATCTCCAGCAATAGGAATGATTACCTTTTCATAGGTATGAGGTACGATTCCCTGACATTCCAAAAACTAATATTAAATATCATTAATTTCATTAAAATCACCAAATATGACCGTTGGAATTAAATATGAGTTAATAGAAATTCAAACATTTTTTATGACTATCAGCGAGTCATGAGATCGATGAGTCATTTTGAATCTGCATCGGTTTCAGTAGGTCATGATCATCGGTATCAGTAGCTACTTTGATCATCGGTATCAGTAGCTGCTTTGATCATCGGTATCATCAGCTCCTTTGATCATCAGTATCGGTAGGTTTCATCGGTACGACCGTTGCCATCGGTGAGAGCGTTCTTCATCGGTGCGACTGTTCATCATCAGTGCGACCATTCATCATCAGTGTGACCATTCATCATCGGTGAGACTGTTCATAATCGGTGCTACTGTTCATCATTGGTGTGACCGTTCATTATCGGTGCGACCGTTCATCATTGGTGCCTGAGGAAAATAACTAACAGTGAATCAAAACATGGAATTTTCACAAAGTGTATGTTCAGTCCATAATACATCCAGGTAAATAGTAAAACATAAATTAATATAGATAAACATATATTGACATGATTTAAACATATATAAACACATTTAGAACAATTTGAACAAAATACTAAACAATGATTTGGGATTATTAAAATAGCCATCTCACAAAGAGTTCAACAATCTCCCCCTTTTTGATAATCACAAATCAATGGCATAAAGGAAGAGAGAAGATAGTATGGAATTCATTATGCTCCCCCTATATAATAAATATGCCAAAAGATAAGACAAGATTAGAATAGCATAATTCATTCTCCCCATCTAATATAAATCAGATAATATGATTCATTCTCCCCCATTAATCACTACTCCCACTTAGATATATAGTCACCATTTCTCCCCCTGTGTATATGCATGCATGTAGTAAACAGTGAATAATGGGCTCATATTCGTATTCAATTCACCCCATATGCATATTCATGATTTCTACCCCTTATTCATAGTCATGATTTCTCCACCATTGGGATTATAAAAAAGAAAAGAGATGGAAGAGAAGCAAGAAGAAGAGGCCACTGAAATAAGATTTGAAAAAGAGGACAAGAACTAGATACAAATTTGTAAAGGACAAGAAATAGACACCCTATCAAAAATAGATAGACATAGTAATTTCTTTGGGTGAAATGGATATTTTCCTTTGGAAGTTGGAGGAATAGATGGTCCAGAAGGAGGCTTTGTAGAAGGTTGATCTGGTCAGATAGAGAGAGGAGGTAGGAAAGGTCTGGCTGGATGAATAGTGGGTTCCAAAGTCACTTGCGGAGGAGAAACAGATATTTCTGAAGGTTGTTGTTGAATGACTGTCTGGATATTTGATAGAGCTTGAGAGATAGATAACAGACCAGGAGCAACATCCGATGGATTAAGAGGCTCAGCGGTAGGAAAAACAATGTCCTCCTCCTGCATATGAAGGTAAGGTTTGATCAGATTGATAAAACCTTGAATTACTTCTCCACCGTACATCATATCCTTTTCAAAGTCATCCTTTTTCTACATGAAACATTCCAAATTAGGAGTATAATCCTTCAGCTGTTGAACTTGAGCCTTGAAATCTTGAGTAATCGGAGGAAGCCTCAAATTTTCAGCCAAAACCTTGAACTGATGGTTCAACTCATGCTTGGTATAAATCTTAGAGAAGTAATGATCCACATTCTCTTTAATCTCTTTCTGAGCCTTGATAGCATCAGGTGAATAAAACTGCACCATTTTTTGAATATGATCACTGTTCTCTTTCATATTTTTCAAAGAATCTAAATCCAAAATCCTTCCAAGAGCTGCCAGATCTTCTTTAATAACATCCTTTAAAGCATTAATCTCATGACCATTAATCTTGCCCACATTTGAAAAACTATCTTGAGAAACGACATGGGCGATCTCAGCTTTCACCTTTCTCAAGTTTGCCTTCTTCATATGTTCTATCAGATTTTTTAACACTTCCATCATACCAGAGATTGTTGCTCTAAACTCTCCTGACAGAGAGACCAGATTACTACCTAAATCCGTGAGTGTTAGATTCAAAGTGGTAATGTGTCTCCCAATCAATTCACTGGTATTGCACAGGTCTGGATTGATAAGGTTTACCACTCTTTGAGCCAAATCATCTATAGCACCTTCAGATAAAGACACAGGAGCAGGAGTAGGAACATGAGATAACTCATCTTTCATAGTCTCTCTAACTACTTAAACCAACTCAACCTTAAATCTATCAAAATCAGATTGAGAAACTGCAGGACCAGGTGATGCTTGAGACACTGAAGGATCAGGTCTAGATTGAGAACCTGAAGGACCAAGTCTGACTTATACTCTTTTCATAAACACAACAACTAATTGAGCATTAACTAAATCACTTACTCCTGTATGATTCACTTCTACTTCTTCTTCCTCTAGATAATCGAAACCCAAAACTGCAAGACCTGGGTGTTCTTCCCATGCATCTTCGCATGAAGGATACAGAGGTTTCACAAACCTAGCTCTTCAAGAATTTTCAGGAGAGACTTCTTCATTCACAAAAATTTCTAACTGTTATGTCCTCTTAGCCTTAGGGACATTTTTTTTCTCATTTGGTTGGGGTTGAGGATCATCTTGGATCACATTCTAACCTTCTATAGGTCAAGCATCAGTATCATCACCATCACCACTATCACCATCACTGCTACTACCATCATTATCACCATCATCATCAGCATCATCCTCATCACCATCATTTCCTTCATCATCATCATTATTAACTGATTTCTAACTTGAACTATCTATACTAATGGATTCATACAGCTCAGGGTTTGATTCTTCAGAATCATCTACTTCTTCTGCATCACCTAAAAGAGGTTCAATCTCTGGTAAGTTGAGAGGTGGATTAGCCAGTCCAAATTCCATTTTTCTATTCTTCGGGCTAACTGTATCAAGATCACTCCTCTCATCATGAGATGATTCATCCTCCTTTTCAGCATTCAAATTATCATCATCTTCTTCTTCCTTTGTTCCCTTCTTACTGGACTCACCAGTTTCCTTAGGAACTTCTGCTTCCTCTTCTTCATCAGAATAAACCACTTCCTCACCAGGTTTTAAACTCGGATCTCTCATCCCCTTTGGTCTCTTAGGATGATCAGTAGGATTGAAGGAGTCATAAAACATCTCATCATCATCAACCCAAGCCTTCTTATATGGGTTCTATTTTATTTTCATCCTCTTACATATATCCTTATTAATACAGAAGCTACTAGATGAGATGCACTCATCTCCATCATCATAACAGCCCAAGAATTTCAGCATGGTAAAGATTTGCTTAGAATAAAACAAAGTTGTAGCTTTCATTGATGGCTTTATCATCTCAGAAATATTCTTAGAAAAATATCTACATAGGTTGATCTTTTCACCATTCAACAAAAGAAATAACAGAAAAGCATCCGAATATTTTAAGGAAGCAGAGTCACCGTTTCTTGGATAGACTTGGTGCTGAATAAATTTAAACAAAATTATACTCTCACCATCCAATTCTGCGGAAGATATTCTTCTCGATTCAAACATACCAGTCAACATTTCTAGAGCTATCTCATAAGAAAAGTAATCATTTTTAGGATGGATATTACTAGTGAAATCCTTGTATCTTCCATTGTGAGGAACTCCCAAACATTCAGCCCACTACTTCGATGAAAAATTATTATTTTTCCTTTTAACTATTGAAGATAGTCTCGCAGCTTCTGCTCCATCCAACATTATACTTAAGTTTAAATAGAACTCATGCAGAAACTTTGCATAACAGACTTAGTTATTGTCACAGAACCAGTTTTTCCAACCATGCATTTCCAACACTTTCAACAGAGCAGAGTTTCCGGATAATACCCATTCTGAACAATCTTTCTTTTTTGTAGTAATTACCTATTTTTTCAGCTTTGGGTTTACTGACCTTTGTGTCGTGCTGCTAGATTCTCCGAGATCATGTTTTACAAGAGAGTAACTTTCAAATTCCTTGCTTTACTGCTTTTTCTTTTCCATTTGGAGTTTCGATAGGATTTAGTGTTTGGAAGGGTTCGAAAGGATCGGTAGGTTTGGGATTCAAAAAAGAAGAGAGAGTTCGGCTGGAGATGGAAGGTCACCAGTCATTTAGAAATAGTCGCGGGTCATTATTTTTATCATTTAGGGTTACGATATTAATAAACAATAATAACGATTTAGTAAAATAATGTCATTTTGATAAACACTAATGGTTTCACTAACTGTACAACTCAATCGGTAGCACAGATCAGTTTCACAGATCGGTTTCACAGATCCGTTTCATAGATCGGTTTCACATATCAGTTTCACAGATTGGTTTCACAAATCAGTTTCACAGATCAGTTTCACAGATCATTTTCACAGATTGTATTCACAGATCGGTTTCATAGATCGGTTTTATAGATCGGATTCACATTTCAGTTTCCCAAATCGGTTTCACAGATCGGTTTCACAGATTGGTTTCACAGATCGATCATACCTAACTCTTGTTTAATAAAGTCTAACCTTTCAGAACATAAAGTATTAATGAAAATATCAGTTAACTGATGTTTAGAGTCAATAAATTCTAGAGAAATATCACCCTTTTGACAATGATCTCTCAATAAGTGATGTCTGACATCAATGTGCTTAGTCCTAGAGTGATACAAAAGATTCTTAGAAATACTAATTGGACTAGTGTTATCACAATTAATTGAAACATCCTTAAAATCATATCCATATTCACAAAGAGTGTGTTTCATCCAAAGAATTTGTGCACAGTAACTACCTTCAACAATGTATTCGACTTCGGCAGTGGACAAAGCTACAGAATTCTTCTTCTTACTACACCAAGATATTAAGGACTTACCCAAAAAATGACATGTTCCAGATGTGCTTTTTCTATCCAACTTGAAACTGGTAAATTCAGCATCTGAATAACTCATTAATTCAAAATATTGTCCTTATGGGTAAAAAAACCTAAATTTAAAATGTGTTTAAGACACTTAAAAATTCATTTAACAGCAAGTAAATGGGATTCTTTTGGATTAGCTTGAAATCTTGCACACATACATACAATGAACATAATATCTGGTCGACTAGTAGTAAGGTAAAGTAAGCTTCCAATCATACCTCTATAATTCGTTTGATCGACTAGTTTCACAGTTTCATCATCATCCAGCTTACAGGTGGTACTCATAGTTGTGTCACTTCCCTTATTACTATCCAAACCAAAACGTTTTAAAATATCCTTTGAATATTTACTTTGATTTATAATAATACCATCCTTCTTTTAAAAATTTTAAAATCCAAGAAAATGCTTGAGTTCTCCCATTAAACTCATTTCAAATAAATTTTTCATAATCTTTGAAAAAATAGTACATAAAGAATGTTTGGAAGATCCAAAAATAATATCATCAACATAGATTTTGAAAATCAAAATGTCTTTCGAAATTCTTTAATTAAAAGAGTAGGATCAACAATTCCTTTAGTAAAACCTTTTGAAATAATAAAATTTGTAAGTATATCATACCAAGCTCTTGGAGCTCGTTTTAAACCATAAAAAGCTTTATAAAGTTTAAAAACATGATTTTGAAAATGGGGGTTTGTAAATCCAGGTGGTTGTTCAAAAAAATTCAATTATAAAACCATTTAGAAATGCACTTTTGACATCCATTTGATATAACATGAAATTCAGATGGGCAGCATAGGCAAGGAAGATCCTAATGGCTTCTAATCTAGCAACAGGTGCAATGGTTTCTTCATAGTATATTCCTTCCTCTTGACTATATCCTTGTGCAACTAACCTGTCTTTGTTTCTAACTATATTTCCTGATTCATCAACATTATTTCTAAAAACCCATTTAGTGCCTATGGTCAAGGTGTCCTTAGGTCTTTCTTCTAATTTCCAGACATTGTTTCTTTCAAATTGATTTAACTCTTCTTGAATAGCAATTACCCAAATTTCATCATTTATTACATCATTGATATTTTTAGGTTCTAACTGTCAAAAAAGATATTGATGTTCAACCTGATTTCTGAGAGACGCTCTAGTTTATGTTCCTCTATAAAGATTACCAACAAAAGTATCTAAAGGATTATTCATTAGAATCCAAGTTGATCTAGTAAAGATAGGACTAGAGATTTTAGGTTCTTCTCTAGGTTCGGGTTCATTAGGAGCAGATTCTGAAATATTTCACGAACTAGTTGTCTTTACAAAAGGTTCATTGATTCTATCATTAAGGTTTAGAATAGAAAAATCTCCATCAGGATTTTCAAGAGAATGTTTAGGTTCATGTGGATTAGTTACATCAAATTTTATGTGAATAGAGTATTGCACACACTTGGTTCTCTTATTGAAAACTCTAAAGGCTTTTATAGTAACTGAATATCCTAGAAATATTCCTTCTTCACTCTTAGAAGCAAACATGTCTAGATTATCCTTGGTATTGAGGATAAAGACTTTGTAGCCAAAGACTCTAAAGTAACTAAATTCAGGTTTTCTATTGTTCCACAATTAATAAGGGGTCTTCTTAAGAACAGGTCTATTCAAGACTCTATTGATAATATGACAAGTTTTATTCACAGCTTTAGCCCAGAAATAAATAGGTAGGTCATACTCATTGAGCATGGTTCTTGTAATTTCTTGAAGGGTTCTATTTCTTCTTTCTACTACACCATTCTGCTAAGGTGTCCTAGGGGCAGAAAAGTTGTGACTATAGCCATTGTGTGAGTAATAAAAATCAAACTCATGAATTTCAAACTCACAGCCATGATCACTTATTGGGGTTTTAATCTTAAGTCCACTAAGGTTCTATACAAACATGGAGAATTTGACAAAATAAGAACAAGATTCACTTTTGTGAGCTAAGAATTATACCCAAGTATATCTAGAAAATTCATCTACTAGGACATAGACATAGTGCTTCCCATTTAATCTAGAAACTCTAGAAGGCCCAAACATGTCCATGTGAACCAACTTGAGAGGTTGATAAGTTGAAACTTCTTTCTTTGACTTGAAAGAAACTTTATGTTTCTTTACCTTTTTATAGGGATTACAAACTTTGTCTGATGGGAATTCAATTTTGGGTAGGTCTCTAACTAAGTTCTTCCTAGTCAGTTTTCTAAGTGAATAAATGTTTCTATGTCCTAATCTTCTGTGCCAAAGACATGATTCCTTATAAAACCCTTTTAAATAAGTAACATTTTTCTTAGATAAAAAAGTTAAATCAACTGCATGTACATTTTCATTTCTCAAAGAAGAAAATACTAAAACATTTTTAGATTTAAAAACATTACAAGAATCATTTAAAAATTTTACATTGAAACCATCATCACATAACTGAGAAATACTTAACAGATTATATTTAAGTCCATCAACAAATAAAAATTTAGAAATGAAAAATGAATTAGTGTTACCAATCTGGCCTAGGCTGATGATCTTTCCTTTAGAGTTATCACCAAAGGTAACATGGCCTCCATAAACATTGATTAAACTGTTAAAGCATGAGTATTCCCCAGTCATATACTTTGCAAATCCACTGTCCAAGTACCACATCTTCTTATGAGAACACTTTAAGCAAGTTTCCTAAAAAACAAATTTAGATGGAAAATGATTTTGGTACCTAGATCTTCTTAGGTCCTGATAGGTTAGAAAGCAAAGATTTAGGTACCCAAATTAGTCTTATGGGTTTCATATAATTTACAGAATCAATAGATTTTGAAAGATAAACTTCATTTGATCTGTAACTATGTGAGTAACTAGTTGAGACATGCGAATTTCTAGAACTTGAACTAGCCCCATTCTGTTCAGAATTAAAAATAAATCTAGTTTTAGTAAATTGCCTCTATCTAGGATGATAGCCTAAACTGGTAGTATACTTTGTTCCCACTTATTTTCCAATAATTTGAGTAAGAGTATCTTTTCCATTTGTGAATTTTTCTATGTCCTTCCTTAATTGCTCATTAGACAATTTTAGTTCTGTATTTCCTTAAGAAATTGATCATTTTTTCTTTTTCTACATCAAGTGCAGATTTAACATTTGCAGTGAGATCATGTTGTTTATTCAATGACTTATATTTATCCTTATGTTAATTATTGGTTTATTCTAGAATATTATAGTATTCAAATAGTTTTTTACTAGACATATTTTTAGATTCAGAATAAGATTCAACTCCAGAGTAATATGAATTTAAATCAGGAGTATATAGTGTTACCTCAGATGTGTTTTTCATAAAACACATGTTACGTCGATTCTTTTCCTAGTTAGAAACATCAGATTCACTTGTGCTGTCTTCTGAAGCACTCCAGGTAGCTTTCATAGATTTCATGTACTTATTGTCCTTGTAGTCATGTTTCTTATTAAACTTTAATTTTGGATAGTCTGTTTTAATGAGACCTTTTCTTTTATATTCATAGCAAACAACCTCATCACTCTTATCAGTTTTCTTCCAATACTTTTTCTTATGACCTTTGTTGTCATATTTACCTTTGTAGTTTGATTTTTGGAAGAATTTCTTCTTCCTATAGAATTTCTTAAACCTCCTGGCTATTTGATCCATCTCAGCATCACTATCAGATTCTGAACTTTCACTTGTTGAACTTTCAGTAAGTGTGTGAACTATCTTTTTATTCTTGCTCTTTATAGTAGTAGATTTAAAAGCAACTGACTTCCTATTTGGTTCATCATATTCTTCCTTGTCTACTTTAATCTCTTACACTTACATCATTAACATACCAATCATCTCTTTAACAGGTAAATCACCAATATCACATGATTCTCTAATTGAAACAGATGTTCCTCTCCATCGGTCTGGTAGAAATCCTAGTATCCTCATGATTTTCTCCTTTGCTAGAACAGATTTTCCAAGTGAGCTCATAGTATTGAAAATCTCATTAAACCTGAGATACATATCAGAAATAAGTTCATCAGGCTTCATTTTAAAATTATCATATTTAATAGTATAGGTGTTCAGTCTCATTTCTTTGACATTGGTTTTACCCTCATGGGAAACACCCAGGGTATCCCAAATTTCATAAGCAGTTGTACAAGCAGATATGCGATTGAATTCTTCATCTCCTAAAGTAGAGACAAATCATTCATTTCTTTACATTTATTATTGTATGCAGTCTTAGTACCTTCATCCCAAGTAGTTCTATCAGTTTCTGGAATCTTATATTGAGCTTCTATAGCAGTCCAGATATCAAACCCCATACTTTCCAAATGAATTTTCATTTTAAGCTTCCATTGAGCATATTTTTTACTATTAAATAAGGGTGGCGTGTTGGTAGGTGAACCTTATATTCTATTGTCCATAACTAGATTTTAGAAAATATATTTAAAGAGATAAAATTTATAACTAACAAAAATTTAAGATCTTTAAATATGAAACTAAAATCACAATTTAAAAACAGAGTGTTTTTAAATCCTGTATTAATAAAAACGACCTCTGATACCAAATTTTGGTTGGAATAGACACTCAAGAGGGGGTGAATTGAGTTCCAATTAAAATTTCTGTTAAAAAATATTTCTATTAAAATCCCCCAAATTGAAAAACAAGTTAAACTGTAGTGAATTTATACAAATTGTAAATGTTCAATTAGTTTCTCACTAATTGATTATGTCTCAGTTAATTTAATCAGGGGATTAAATTAACTTTTGAAACTAACTTACAGGTTCACAATAAGTATAAACACTTACTAGTTTATCTATCAAAGTAACTTTAAAACAAATATTATTTCAAAATAATTATCAGTGTAATATTTAGTATAGTTTATAACCAAAATAGATAAGAACAATAGTTTTTGAAACAAGAGTTCAGTCTCAAGCCAAGACTTAGTCCCCTCAAAAAATTTATATAAATTTGATCCACACCCTGGATCGGGGTAAACAACAGTACAAGAGACTTTCCAGATCCTAAGACCTCTACCACAGTTATATGTTGGAAAACAAATGATAGCAACAACACACAAGCTCTCCAGGTCCTACTTGACCTCTACCACTATCCTTAGTGGCATACAAGAATGTGTGAAAAGATTGGTGTGAGGATTTAGTATCCTCCAGTTCAGCACAGGAGTCAGTGTGTGTGTAAATTATACAGAGTACCAACACTACTTGAAAAAGTAAATAATGAATCACATAGAGAGAGTATATGAGAGTTTATAATGCTCTAGTGATAAGAAGTGCATCTATGGACTCCTTCGATTCAGAAAAATGCTTCTGATCCCTTCTCTGGTTTTTGTGTAGAAACACAGAGTGTCGTGGTTCTCCTTCTTTCACTTCCAGTGTAAGTGTTCAGCTCGAGTATGAGTAAACATTATATCCCTTGAACTTCTTCTTTGAATTTCTGTTCTTGATGAGTAGGAGAGTTCTTCGTGTGTTCTTCTTTTCTTGTATGTGCGTGCATGGAAGAATTCCCTTTTTTCCTCTCTTTCTTGTGTGTCTTTTTACTGTAGCTCAATCCTCCTTATATTCTAGGAGCTCCGGCAATAAGAATGATTACCTTTTCATAGGTACGAGGTACGATTCCCTGCATGCCAACAACTATCATTAAATATCATTAATTTCATTAAAAACATCAAATATGACCATTGTAATTAAATATGAGTTAATATAAATTCAAATAGTTTTTATGCCTATCGGTGAGTCATGAGATCAGTCAGTCATTTTGAATCTACATCGGTTTCGGTAGGACATGATCATCAGTATCAGTAGCTCCTTTGATCATCGGTATTGGTAGGTCCTTTGATCACTGGTTTTGGTAGGTCCTTTGATCATCGATATTGGTAGCTCCTTTGATCAATGGTATTAGTAGCTCCTTTGATCATCAGTATCGGTAGGTGCCATTAGTGAGATCGTTGCCATCGGTGCGAATGTTCTTTATCGGTGCGACCATTCATCATCGGTGCGACCGTTCATCATTAGTGTGACCGTTCATCATCGGTGCAAACTTTTATAATCGGTGTGACCATTCATCATCGGTGTGACCATTCATCATCGGTGCGATCGTTCATCATCGGTGCCTCAGGAAAATAACTAACGGTGAGTCAAAACATAGAATTTTCGCAAAGTGTCTGTTCAGTCCAGAATACTTCCAGGTCACCAGTAAAACATAAATTAACAGAGATAAACTTATGTAGATATGATTTAAACATATATAAACACATTTAGAACAATTTGAACAAAAGAATAAATTATGATTTGGGATTATTAGAATATCCATCTCTCAGAGAGTTCAACAAAAAGTGATTTATAACTCTATTCTTTCAAGAAGTAACATGGGGTTTATTTTTAATGTTTTAATTCTAATTTATTTTATAAATGAATGGTATACTAAAAAATCATTTTATATGAATCAATGTTAGTCTATCATCCTTTATTGATAATGAAATATACCTTATTTAGAGATAATTCATTTTCATTTGATCATGTTCTCTATCAATATCCATTATTCATTCAACATTATTTTTATCCTTTATTTCCATATCTTCAATATCATGGATGAATTTAATATCCTTTCTATTAATTTTATGATGTTTAAAAAATATACAATTTATATACATGATTTCAACTAAAGGAATAAAATTATTTCATGAATTGGGGATATAATTTATATTCTTGACTCAATATAGATAATTTTTTATTTATAAGGAATTTTGAGATTTAATTAAATTGATCATTCAATATATGATGAATTCATAGGATGTGAAAGTGATGGGTGGATCCTGGTTATAGGTATCCCTTATATGAATTGAAATGTATCATGATACAAAAAAATACTCATATTAAGTGGGTATTTGGTTTACACAAACCAATTTTTTAATAATGACTTTTGGTTGGGAGTCCTTTATGTTAATGTTGGTCGGAGTGGATACTCAAGAGGGGGGATAAATTGAGTTCCAATTAAAAATTGTTGTTAAAATATTTCTATTACAATCCCCCAATTCAAAACTAAGTTAAACTGTAGTGAATTTGTAAAATTGTAAAGGTTCAATTAGTTTTTCAAAAGATTGATTAGGTCTCAGTTAATTTAAACAGAGGATTAAATTAGCTTTTGAATCTAATATACTGATTTAAAAAAGTTACAAACACCTCCTAATTTAACTATAAGAGTTTTAGAGACCCCAAACTTGAAGTACATAGATATTAAATTAGCTTTTTGGAATACTTAATATATAACAAAAACCAACACTCAAGTACCATAATAGTTTAGTGTCTTTGGAAACTCGTAACATAATCTTCTAATCATGGTGAAAGATCTTCATCATCTCCCATAAAGATCTTCCCCTTTTGTTTTCTTACCTAAAACCTTTCTTTATATCCTGGGAAAAAGAAAACATATAAAGGGTGAGATCAAATTCTTATTAAGGGTAAGCATGGAGAAAATAAAAGAAACCATATACATTTGAACTTAAAAACATGAACATAAATTTTAAACATCAAAATCTTGTGCGGTGACATAAAACATGGAAGTACGTAAGGCATAGATCATAGTGGAACATCAATCATGATAAAATATCATGGCAATAAAACATGTAATTGTGGCAAACCATCAAGCACATGATATGATTTCTATAGTATCCAAGGCATTGTTTCCAAGATCATCTTCGTGGACAAAGTCCCTTACTGAATCGAGTTCACTCCTCATTCGAGTCCCGTATCACTAAACCAGATTAACTTGTTATTCTAGCCATGTCTATCTCATGAGATATAAATCTTTACCCAATGAATTGGAGGGAGATATAGGTCCCACCCATCTAATAATGAAATCATTCTTACATGTGCCATAGCATAAACATAAATAATTCATCATAACCCAAAGAATAAAATGGGTTTCATAAACATCATCCCATCATAACATAATCCATATAAAACAAGTGGATATCATTTAATCATAAGAAGAGCATAACCATGTAAATAATAGAGAAATTATACTTGAAACATAATCATACTAAATAATTTCATCTTAGATGGAAAATATTTTTGACAAAACACTTGAAATGAATTCTTGGGGAAAATATCCTTTCTTCTTTAAAATCATTTTCTTATCACAAAATGACATTAAATTTTAAAAGAAAGGATTTTGTTGAAAATAATAATGAAATATTTTAGAGTAATATTAATGAAAATTAGGCATTATGAAACCGTAAAAATCCGTTCATTCTGTATAAGTTAAAAAAACATTCTTCTCGTACTTTTAACAGAAATGTCAAAAAGTACCACGTATGGTAAACAAAATAAAGATTCCTTCCATAACAAAAGTAAAATTCAAAGAGGGGTAAACATGAATTTAAACATACATTTAAGAATATTAAACACTTTATTAAAAACATTTTTATGGACATGGATGAAAAATATAACCCCAGTAAATACTTATGAATAAACAATCTTGGATCAAAACGAGATTGGAATAATTATCCCTTACCTTATGTCTGATATGCTTTGTATGTATCCAAACCTCTTGTATAATGATTTAAATAATGTCATTTAATTATTACATAATCATATTCATTGTTATGATATCATATATGGTTCACTTATGACTTTATATTACCCTTTAATTTGTAAATTCCATGTTAAAGCAGCGTTTTGGGTAAAATCATTTCATTTATCGTATTTGTTTCGGTTTGTGTTCTTGATATTATTAATCATATCCTGATTCACTTAATTATAGAATTTAAAACATGATTTATATATAATATATATTCATTATATAAATATATATATGATAGATCGATAAATGGAATGAAATACACTGTTCATTGAGATGGTAGGTTGTACGTACGCTTGAACGCTGTTTTTGTTTCCTTATTGAATTGAATGGAATTAAGTAAACGAAACATATATGTACATAAATACAGTATAATTATTATTTAATATGTTTCATAATTATTTATTATATATATACTTTATAATCGTACTTTAATGGTTAATCATGGAAAATGAATCTCATCGCGTTCGTGGAGACGGTAGTCCGTACGTACGCACAAGTGATGATATCATTCCCATAATTATTGAATAGAATTCGAGTGGATGATATAATATCTTAGATTCAGTATGATGTTATAATAAACATATATAGTTATTCTTTACACCATTACACCCATCCAAGTAAGGTGGTGGTGGAAAAACTAATTACACCACGACGTAGAGACGGTATTCCGTACGTACGCACGCGCGGTGATTTCATTTTCCGTAGGATGGATAGAAGGTGAAATGGGGTTGTTTCATTTTTATAATACCATATCAGTATATTACTGATAATGATTATATTAATTTACAATGAAACCACTAAATAAGATGATGTTTAAGAAGAAAGAAACTTGAAAGAATCGGTAGAAGAGATTACCTCTTCTTCGACGCACCTCCTTTAAGCTTCCTCTTAAGGGAATAGAGTTGGTCTTTTGAGAAGACCAAAACCTCCAGAATGTTTCTAGGGACGTGGATAAGAGAAATGGGTAGGTTTTGTCTATGCTTGAAGTCTCAAAGTGTTGTGAAGAGGAGAGGGAGGAGGTTCCCTTTTATAAGGGAGGAGAGGGGCACCTTTGGAAACCTCAAAAATGTTAATTTATAATAAATCAAAACCCACTTAAAAACCTCAAAAAATGACTCATATTCGAAGATTAGATGATATAGGGTTGTAATCACATCAACCAATAAAAAATAGACATTTTGGAAATTTATTTTAATCCTTATCAACTTGATTTATATTTATTTAATATATTTAATTTTATTTGTGGTAATAAGATTCTAAATTTTAAATTGTTATAAATTATTACTTATGTGTTGTGAATTTTACATAATTGGATACTTTATGACATTTTTGAACAAATAAATTTTAATTTATAATTTTTAAATATTTTTGTGATTTTTATACAATTTTATATTATGTTATTTTTATAAAATAACAATAGTGTCAATTTTGACACTATTCATTTATTTGAATTTAAATAAAGTCCAAACAGAAGATATGTTTGAACTAAAATATTTAATAGATCCATAAAATGTCATATTTATCTATAAAATTCGTGGATCATATAAATAGTTTATACAATATTTATTTTAATATTTTTAAAACCATTTATTTGATATTTCAATCAATAAAATAATTTCAACATCACTATTGTGTCACCTTTAATGATAATTATTTAATCCCTAAAAATTATAAATAAATTCACATGATGTATATAATTTTTTTAGATTTCTAGAGACTATTCAGGTTCGAAGTTTCATTAAGTTTATCACTAAAGTAAAATTATTATACTTATAAGGTTTAAGAGAGTGACATGTTGTCACTTTCTTTGGATTTAATAATAATTAAATTATTTTAATGGTCAAAAGTCCATAAAATTAATCTATTCCGGACTTTAGGTGATATGGGTCTACTTTTATTCATCAAATAGAATTTTGGAAGGTGTTAGGGTAATTTTATAATCTTATTGTTACCCTTCATTACAAGATTTACCTTTAACTGTAGTAAATAAGAATTACTGTAGTTACTATTCATAATATCAAAAAAATAAAAGTAACCTATTAACATAATTTAGACCCACTGAATTCAAATATGGAATCCATTTTTTAATATTCAAAACACAGAAGATGTATTAATTAATTAAAAATTAATCATGTTGTTAAGAAAACGGGTTTTAAAAGCTAAAACATTGCCAAAGATTGAAATGTTTTTACCTATGAATTCAATGTAGAATTAATGGTAATGAAATAAATTATATTAAATGTAAAAAATATATTCTCTTTATATATTAAAACCATTCAATATTATAATTTAACCATATAAATTATTGCGATGAAAAAAGTTGTTTTTAATTAAAATATTGTGTGTTTTTACTATTCACTAAAATATGAAAGTTATCAGAATAATATGAAAATTTTATCCAGGATAAATTTTTATATCATAATTCCAAAAAAGAATTTTATTTTGTAAAATTCAACTTATAAAAATTTCAAAAACTATATTTAAAGTGGGTGCGCCATTAAAAGGCGGCAAAATTGCATTTTTTGAAAAATACTTATTTTACCTCAAAAAATTATTTTTTTTCTCATACCATGTTCTAGAAAATGTGTAAGATGAATAATAATGTTATAAAAATAAAAATGTAGTTAATACTATTCATAAAATCTAGTCCATAAAAATATGATAATAATATATCGTTGTTTAGTGAAATCTGGTATTGAGTACTACACACGCTATCAAGGAAGGTCGCGATTACGTGTAATGCAAACCATGTCATGGATGCATGTAGTGCAAGCTCCCTTTGGTGTTTCATATAACATAATTCAAAACTTATTTCATTTATACATTAAACAAAATCTATACTTAATTTTGCATAGAATAATTTCTACAAAACAAAATTGAAATTGTGTGTAACACGAGCCAAGAATAGTGTTGTGTATACTGCAAGCTAATACGGTGTTGCATATAGCACAAGTTAATTTTGGTGTAGCATAAGACACAAGACATCAATTAAATTTAAAAGAATAATTCTCATAAAATCTTGGGTTGTTATATTCTACCCCCCTTAAAATGAATTTCGCCATCGAAATTTGTCGGGGTTATAAATGGTTTACTACTTAAAAGTTTCTTTCATAGAAACCCTCATCGTAAAAAGGAATAATAAAACTTAATTTTAAAAATTGGTGTATTAAACATATCGGTTATGAAAATTAACTCATCCTTGGGTTTCAACATATGATGACATAGGTGAAAATATGGATATGGAAAAGAAACCTAACCATCAAGCTCTGATGTAGAGTGGTAGAGAACATTGTTATGAAAAACCCCACAATCACAAAGCCATAATTTTGTGATGATCTAATGTACCATCTGATTCATTGGATATTAAGACACTAGGACAACATTTTTGGATTTCACGATCATTTCCCTAAAGTTGAAGAATTTTAATTAGAATAAATACTTACTTTATTTTGGTACAATATCACCGATGTTCATACCTTGAACAATTTACACTTCATATTTTAATGAAATCAAGTTGAATGTGTCATTCTTGAAGTGTTAGAAGATCATGTGATAGAATGATGGTTCATTCCATCTATCTCAAACAAAAGGTTAGAAAAATTTATCAAATATTCATATTTCCATCTATGGTGAGGTTAATCGTATATGATTCCAAAAATGGACATATACTTCATCTATCATCTCGCTTAATAAAATAAAACCAGTTTCTACTCACTAGGGACTTCCTGTAGGCCAGTGGTAGGTGATAAAGGCATGTTGCACTTCGGTTGTGGGTCTGATTCTCGCAACCTTGTCCGACGATATGGGTTTTCACCCATCCTACAGGTTGTCCTTTTTCTAAAACTACCTTATTATAACATCCCATCAATAATATAGAAAAAAAATTCTAGCCTCAAACAATACTAACTTATGTCCAACATCATCCATTCCAATCTTTAGACTTATCCAAAATACTTCTGTCCAAGCTCATAGCATAAAGAAAACAATTACTAGAAATTCCGTCTACTGAGCATGTGAATACCATCATTTATCCCCGATATATCTTGTTGGTCACATTCCAATCTTGTGAATACTTTAATCATGTATTCACTTGAAAAAGGAATACCCATTAACCCTTAGTAAAAACATGAATTCTGTCAAAAGTTAACTCTTTACAGATACCAAAATCCCAAAATTTATATATACTCAAACCATGATATCAGTCATGAGATCATTTCATTTTCTCTTTATACCATCATTATGCTCATATCATCTTCATTCCAAAAATATTTCAATCACTGTTCATGGTTACCGGTACCATACAACTATTGAAAACCACAATGGACCAATATATAGATATTCCAATACACCATAAAAGTATCTCAACAACATTATTCATCAATTCCAATACATAATCCATTCAATCCATCCTCTTCAATGATTGGCATAGAATAGGTCCTTCCTCAATTTAGAAGTAACCTCTTCGGTCAGGGCATTGAGATGGGTAATGCCCATGATCTCCACAGATAAGACATTGAACTCCATAACAGTTCATCACTCTATGACCCTTTTCCCCACATAGATAACATATTCCCCTCCATTTTAGGTATTCCTTAAGTTTCTTCTTCCCTTCTTTAGAAATCCCAATCTCTCCTTCTTTATGATCCCCACCATGCGAACATGTATAAAAGTACATCTTCCGCTTATTTGATGAATTAGGAATACCACTAAAGTTCACCATGTTAATCATATATCGTGATGTCCGATTTGGAATAATCATAATAAATTTCTCTCTAAGCGTTATGAAATTTCGCTTCTCATAGTCACCAATTTTTCCATCGGATTCAATGTTAACACAATTCCTTTTGGTTCCCTCCATTAACTAAAACTAGAAACCATTGTGTAAGAAACAATTAAAATAATTAGGAACCACATAATCATAAAAAGTCACTTATAGGATGTATAAATTATGAAACCTCCTTTAACCTATGATATCTTAGGTTCACCCTAGGTTATTCATGATCATCAACATAATTTTAGGACTACGCCTATAGTTATACTAAACCATAGGGACATCCCTAGGCATACCCTAGAAATATCTCTAGGGATCTCCCTAAAGTTCTCGCATCCTAGTTTCTAAAGGTTGACTAAACCTTTCCTATGATACCAACTGTAGAGACCCCAAACTTGACGTACATGGAAATTTCATTACTTTTTAATAATACTTAATACATAACAAAAACCAACACTCAAGGACCGTAATAGTTTAGTGTCTTTGGAAACTCAGAACATAATTTTCTAATCATGGTGAAAGATCTTCATCATCTCCCATAAAGATCTTCCCCTTTTGATTTCATACCTAGAACATTTCTTTATATCATGGGGAAAATAAAACTTATAAAGGGTGAGCTCAAATGCTCAGTAAGGGTAAGCATGGAGAAAATAAAAGAAACCATATACATTTGAACTTAAAAACATGAATATAAAGTTTAAACCTCAAAATCTTGTGCAATGACATAAAACATGACAGTACGTAAGGCATAGATCATAGTGGAACATCAATCATGATAAAATAGCATGGAAATAAAACATTTAATTGTGGAAAACCATCAAGGACATGATACGATTTCCATAGTATCCAAGTCATTGTTGCCAAGACCATCTTAGTGGATAAAGTCCCTTACTGAATCGAGTTCACTCCTCATTCCAGCCTTGTATCACTGAACCAGATTAACTTTTCATTCCATCCATGTCTATCTCATGAGATATAAAACTTTACCCAATGCATTATAGGGAGATATAGGTCCCACCCATCTCATTATGAAATCATTCTTACATGTCCCATAGCATAAACATAAATCATTCATCATTCCCCAAAGAATAAAATGGGTTTCATAAACATCATCTCATCATAACATAATCCATATAAAACAAATGGATATCATTTCATCATAAGAAGAATCAAACCATGTAAATAATAGAGACATTATACTTGAAACATAATCATACTAAATAATTTTATCTTATATGGAAAATAGTTTTGACAAAACACTATAAATGAATTCTTGAGGAAAATATCTTTTCTTTTTTAAAATCATTTTCTTATCACAAAATTCCATTAAATTTTAAAAGAAAAGGATTTTGTTGAAAATAATCATGAAATATTGTAGAGGAAGCTTCATGAAAATTAGGCGTTATGAAACCGTAAAAATCTGTTCATGTTGTATACGTTAAAAAACATTCTCCTCGTACTTTTAACAGAAATGTCATGAAGTACCACGTATGGTAAAAAAAAGAAAGATTACTTCCATAAAACAAAGTAAAAGTCAAAGAGGGGAAAAATTATATTAAACATACATTGAAGAACATTAAACACTTTATAAAAAACATTTTTATGTACATGGATGAGAAATATAACCCTAGTAAATAATTACAAATAAACAATCTCGGATAAGAACGAGATTGGAATAATTATCCCTTACCTTATGTCTGATATGCTTTGTATGTATCTGAACCTCCTGTATAATGATGTAAATAATTTCATTGAATTATTATAGAATAATATTCATTGTTATGATATCATATATGGTTCACTTATTACTTTATATTACTTGTTCTTTTGTAAATTCCATGTTAAAGCAGCGTTTTGGGTAAAATTGTTTCATTTATCGTACGTGTTTTGATTTGTTGTTCTTGATATTATTAATCATATCCTGATTCACATAATTCAAAAATTTAAAACATGATTTATATATAATATATATTCAGTATATAAATATATATGGTATATTGATAGATGGAATGAAATACATTGTTCATGGAGACGGTAGGTCGTATTACGCATGAATGCTGTTTTCATTTCCTTATTAAATTGAATGGAATTAAGTAAATGAAACATATATGTACATAAATCCAGTATCATTATTATGTAATATATTTCATAATTATTTATTATATATATACTTTATAATCATAATTGAATGGTTAATCATGGAAAATGAATCTCATCGCGTTCATGGAGACGGTAGTCCGTACGTACGCACAAGAGATGATATAATTGCCATAATTATTGAATAGAATTGGAGTGGATGATATTATATCACAGACTCAGTATGATGTAAAATAACCATATATAGTTATTATTTACACCATTATACCCATCCAAGTAAGGTGGTGGTGGAAAAACTAATTACACCATGGAGTGGAGATGGTATTTTGTATGTACGCATGCGTGGTGATTTCATTTTCCGTAGGATGGATAGAAGGTGAAATGGGTTTGTATCATATTTATAATATCATATAATTATTTTAGTGATACTTATTGTATTACTTTACAATGAAACAACTAAATAAGATGATGTTGAATAAGAAAGAAACTTGAAAGAATCGGTAGAAGAGATTACCTCTTCTTCGACGTACCTCCTTTAAGCTTCCTCTTATGGGACTAGAGTTGGTCTTTTTGAGCAGACCAGAACCTCCATAATTTTTCTAGGGAAGTGGAGAATATAAATGGGCATGGTTTGGCCGATCTTGAAGGCTCAATGTGTTGTGAAGAGGAGAGGGAGGAGGTGCCCTTTTATAAGGGAGGAGAGGGGCACCTTTGGAAACCTCAAAAATTTTAATTTATAATAAATCAAACCCCACATAAAAACCTCCAATAATTACTCATATTCAAATATTAGATGTGATAGGGTTGTAATATAATCAACCAATAAAATTTAGACATGTTGGAAATTTATTTTTCAACCTTATCAACTTGATTTATCCTTCTTTAATCTATTTAATTTTATTTGTGTTAATAAGATTCTAAATATTAAATAGTTATAAATAATTACATATGTGTTGTGAATTGTATATAATTTTATAATTTATTACATTTTAGACCATATAAATTTTAATTTATAAATTTTAAATATTTTTGTGATTTTTAAACAATTTTATATTATGTTATTTTTATAAAATAACAATAGTGTCAATTTTGACACTATTCTTTAATTTGAATTTAAATAAAATCCAAACAGAAGATATGTTCGAACTAAAATATTTAATGGGTTTATAACATGTCATATTTATCTAGAAAATTCGTGGATCATATTAAATACTTCATACAATATTTATTTTAATATTTTTAAAACCATTTATTTGATATTTAAATCAATAAAATAATTTCAACATCACTATTGTGTCACCTTTAATGATAATTATTTAATCCCTAAAAATTGTAAATAAATTCACATTATGTAGATAATTTTATTATATTTTTGGAGACTATTCATGTTCGAATATTCATGAAGCTTATCACTAAATGAAAATTATTATACTTATATTATTTAAGAGAGTGACATGTTGTCACTTTCATTGGATTTAATAATATTTAAATTATTTTCATGGTCAAAAGTCCACAAAATTAATCTATTCCGACCCTTAGGTGATATGGGTCGACTTTTACTCATCCAATAGAATTTTTAAAGGTGTTAGGGTAACTTTATAATCATATTTTTACCATTAATTACCCGATTTACCTTTAACTGCAGTAAATAAAAATTATCGTACTTACTATTCATAAAATCAAAAAAATAAAAGAAAACTATTAACATAATTTGTACCCACTGAATTAAAATATGGAATCCGTTTTTTAAAATTCAAAACACAGAAGATTTAGTAATTAATTTAAAATTAATCATGTTGTTAAGAAAATGGGTTTTAAAAGCTAAAACATTGCCAAAGATTGAAATGTTTTTACCTATGAATTAAAGTGAAATTAATGGTAATTACATAAATTATATTAAATGGTAAAAATATATTATATTTATTCATTAAAACTATTAAATATTATAATTTAACCATATAAATTATTGTGATGAAAAAAGATGTTTTTAATTAAAATATAGCATGTTTTTACTATTCATTAAAATATGAAAGTTATCAGAATAATATGAAAAGTTTATCCAGAGTAAATTTTTATATCCTGATTCCAAATAAGAACTTTATTTTTTCAAATTGAACTTATAAATATTTCAGAAACTAAATTAAAAGTGGGTGTCCCATTAAAAGGCGGCAAAACTGCATTTTTTTTAAAATAGTTATTTTACCTAAAAATTTTATTTTGTTCTCATAACATGTTATAGAAAATGTGTAAGATGAATAATAATGTTATAAAATTCAAAATGTAGTTAATACTATTCATAATGTCTAGTCCATAATAATATTATAACAATATACCATTGTTTAGTGAAATCCGGTATTGAGTATTATACATGCTATAGAGGACGGTCACGATTACGTTTAATGCAAGCCATGTCAGGGATGGGTGTACTACAAACTCCTTTTGGTGTTGCGTATAACATAATTCAAAACATATTTCATTTATTCATTAAACAAAATCTATACTTAATGTTGCGTAGATTAATTTCTACAAAACAAACATGAAATTGTGTGTAACACGAGCCAAGAATAGTGTTGGATATACTGCAATCTAATACAGTGTTGCGTATCGCACAAGCTAATTTTGGTGTAGCGTACGACACAAGACATCAATGAAATTTAAAAGAATAATTCTCATAAAATCCTTGGTTGTTACAAGAGTGACTTTAAAATAGATTTGTATTTCAAAGTAAATAGCAGCAGAATACAATATATATATAATACTTTAAACTTAATATGAGATGCACAGTAGATATAACCAAGAGGTTCAGTCTCAATCCGCGACTTAGTCCCCTCAACCAATTTATATATACTTGATCCACACCCTAGATCAGGGAAAACAACAGTACAGAGACTGTTCAGGTCCTAAGACCTCTACCACAGTTCTACGTGGGAAAAACAATAGCAAAATCTCTCAGGTTGTTCAGGTCACACCTGACCTCTTCCACAACTCATAGTGGGATACAAGATGGTGTCGAAAGTTTGGTATGAGGATTTAATATCCTCCAGTTCAGATCGGGAGACAATGTGTATCTAGAGTAGACAGTTGTACACACACACTGCTCAGAATGTTAAGAAAAGGGATAAGACAGAGGAAATAATAGAGTTTAGAAAGCTCTGTGTAATTGCAGATATGCTCTGGACTCGTTTTGATGTTGCAGATGGAAGTCAAGTCCTTTCTGGGGAGGATGACTCAAAATTGAGTATCATTGTTCTTCTCAGCTGCAGCTATTTAGACTTGTGCATATGATTTTTAGTGAGGCACAACTACTAGTCTTTGTGTTTGTTTTAGCTGAAATATCATCTTCAGGCTCTCTGGTTTTTACAGGTGTTCTTCATGTTTTCCTTATGTTCCCTGGGACTTCACACGCGTGCACCTTCTTTCGTGTATATGATTTTTCTTTTCATTCAGCTCTATCTTTTCACTGCAGATCTTCATTTTTATTCCTTGAGATCTTCCAAAAATATTTATTACCTTTTTACAGGTATGATGTATGGTTTCCTGACATCCAACAACCAACATTAATTAATAGCATGTGCAATTTACTAAGCAAATATGACATTTGGAATTAAAAGGATTAGTAGAAAGTTCAAATAATTTTCATGACTATCGATGAGTCATGAGATCGGTAAGACATTTTGAATTTTCATCGGTTTCGGTATGTCATTTGATCACCATTGCTTTCGGTAGGTCATTTGATCAGCATCAGTTTCGGTAGGTCATTTGATCAGCATTAGTTTGGGTAGCTCATGTGATTAGCATCGGTATCGGTAGCTCATGTGATCAGCATCGGTATCAGTAGGTCCTTGGATCAGCATTGGTACGACCGTTGCCATCGGTGCAACCGTTCTCATCAGTGTGACTTTTCTTCATCGGTGCGACCGTTCTTCATCGGTGCGACCGTTATTCATAGGTGAGACCGTTCATCATCAGTGACTCAAGAAAATAACTAACAGTGAGTCAAAAACATGAAATAATCACCAAGTTCCCATTCAATCCATAACACTTCCAGGTCAACAGTAAAAAATAAATAATCATAGATAAACATATATGATTAATCATATATAAACACATTTAGAACTGAATGAATATTTGACTAAGGTTACGTATAAACAGAAATAACAATGATTTGTGATTATAAAAATAACCATTTCACAGATGGTTTAACAATCTCTCCCTTTTTGATAATCACAAATCTATGGAATAAAAGAAAAGAGAGGAAAGGATGTAACATTCAGTATACTCCCCCTATGTAAACAAAATATATAACCAAAGATAAACAGATCATCAGAGAATGCACCAAATCATAAACAAAGTGAGAATTTAAGTAGTCATCATTTCTCCCCCTTACTTCATACAGTCTGATTATATGCCTATTATTTTATGCTTGTTCTCCCCCTTTGGGATTATCAAAAAAGAAAAAGGGAGCATAGAGAGAAAACAGAATAAAGTTCCATGGAAAGAACCACCAAAAAAGGTACACAAAAAAGACACCCTATCAAAAATGACATGCATGGTTGTTGATTGGGAGGCAGAGGAGCTTTTCCTTTAGCAGATGGAGGAATGGATGGCCCAAAGGTTGGCTTGGTGGAAGGCTGATCTGGCCGGATGGAGAGAGGAGGCAGGACGGCTCTAGCTGGAAACAGAGAGGGTGCTAGGGTCACTTGAGTTTGAGTAGAAGATCTTGTTGAAGGAGGCTACTAAAAGACTGGCTAAATATTAGAGAGAGCTTGATAAACTGATAACTGACAGGAGGAACAATGGATGTACTGAGAGGCTCAGCAGTAGGAAAAACAATTTCCTTATCTTTCACATGAATATAGGGTTTGAGTAGATTGATAAAATCTTGAATGACTTCACCACCATATTTCATAGCCATCTCAAAATCATCTTTATTCTATATGAATCTCTCTAGAGTAGGATTAAAATCTTTCAACTGATGTACCTGAGCCTTAAAAGATTGAGTGACTAGAGGAAGCCTCAAATTGTCAGCCATGACATTAAACTGATCGTTCAACTCATGCTTGGTATAGATTTTAGAGAAATAGTGATCCACTTTTTCTTTGATCTCTTTCTGAGCCTTCGTAGCATCAGCTGAATAAAGCTTCACCATCTTGTGAATATGATCACTGTTTTCTTTCATCTTTTTTAATGAGTCCAAATCCAAAATCTATCCAAGTGTAGCTAACTCTTCTTTTATAACATCATTTAAAGCATTGATCTCATGACCAGTAATCTTGATCACTTTGGAGGAGCTATCTTGAGCAACAACCTGAGTTATCTCAGCCTTCAACTTCCTCAAATTAGACTTCTTCAGATGTTCTATCAAATTTCTCAGAACTTCCATCATACCAGAGATATTTGATCTAAATTCTCCTGATAGAGAAACTAAGTCAGTGCCTAAATCCTTGGGTGCTTGATTTAAAGAGGTAATGTGTCTGCCAATCATCTCACCAGTATTGCACAGGTCTGGATTAATAATACTTAATACTCTTTGAGTTATAGCATCCATAGCAGCCTCAAATAAATTCATAGAAGTACGATCAAGAGCATGAGATAATTACTCTTTCATTATCTCTCTAACTGCATGGAGCAACTCATCTTTAAATCTGTCTAAATCTGATCGAGAAACTAAAGGACTAGGACTTTCTGCTGTCACTTACACATTCTCAACAACTAGTCTAGCCTTAACTAAAAAACATGCCCTTTATTTTTGCACCCCTTATTCTTCTTCTTCCTCTGAATAATCCAAACCAATAACATCAAAACATGGGTGTTCTTCCCATGAATATTTACAAGAGGTATACTGAGGCCTTACAAAATCATCTTTTCTAGAATTTTCATGTGAGATTTATTCACCTACATCAATCTCTGTCTGTATTTTTCTTTCAACCTCAACAATATCTTCTTCTTAAATGTTGTGGTTGTGGATCATCTTGGATCACATTTTGACCATCTACTAGTCGAATAGCATCATCATCACCACCATCATCATTATTGCCATCATCATTGTCACCATCATCATCAACACCATTTTCATTTCCATTATTATTTACTGGGGTCTCATCAGTTCTGTCTTTACTACTGGATTCATACTCCTCAGAATCTGATTCCTAAGTATTAGCTTCTTCTTCATCACTTAGAAAAGGTTCTGACTCAGGTAACGTGAGAGGTGGACTAGCTGGTCCAAATTCCATTCTACTTTTCTTAGGACTTACTGTATCAGGATCACTCCTGTCATCAGGAGGTGATTCAAGTTCCTTTTCTATATTCACATCATCATTAGCCTCAGCTTCCCCTCTTCCTTTATTAATTGACTCTCCAGTTTCCTTAGGAGCTTCCGTCTCCTCTTCCTCATCAGAATAAACAACTTCTTTATCTGATTTTAAACCAGGATCTCTCATCCCCTTTGGTCTCTTAGGATGGTCAGAAGGATTAAAGGATTCATACAACTTATCTTCATCAGCAACCCATTCCTTCTTCCATGGATTCCAGTTGATTTTCAATCTTTTGCATATATCCTTGTTAATACAAAAACTAATACTGGATGAGATACACTCATCTTCATCTTCAAAACAACCCAAAAATTTTAACATAGCAGAGATTTTATTAGAGTAGAACAAGGTTGTAGCTTTCTTGGATGGCTTCACCATCTCAGTAATATAGGCAGTAATATATCTACACAAGTTGATCTTCTCATCATTTGGAAATAAAAACAACAGTAAAACATCCTGATACCTCATAGCATCAAAATCACCCTTTCTGGGACAGATTTGGTGCTGAATAAACTTAAACAAAATTCTACTTTCACTGTCTAACTCAGCAGCTATTATTCTTCTGGATTCAGAATTTTCAGTCAGCATCTCCATAGAATGTTCATATGAAAAATATTCAGTGGTAGGAGGAATATTACCAGAATAATCTTCATATCTACCTTTATGAGGTACTTCCAAATACTCGGCCCATTGCTTTGAAGAAAAAGATTTCTTTTTCCCTTTTACTATTGAAGATAATCTTTTAGCTTCTGCTCCATCCAATACAATAGTTAAGTTCAGATAAAACTCATGCACAAGATTTGGATAGTAGACTTGGTTATTATCACAGAACCAGTTTTTCCATCCTTTCATTTCTAAAACTTTTAAAAGAGTAGACTTAATAGTTAACACCCATTCGAAACTTACTTCCTTTTCAGTTGTAACCACCCGAGTTTCTAACTCCGGGTTCACTGACCGTTGAGTCGTGCTGCTCGATTCTCCTCGTTGGTGTTTCATAGGAGAGAAACCTTAAGATTCCTTGCTTTTTTGCTTTTTCTTTTCCATTTGGATGTTTGAGCAGTTTGAAAGGTTTGAGGGATTTTAAAAGGTTCAAGAGGTTCAAGTCTCAGAAAAATTAAGGTTCGGCGGGAGATGGAAAGTCACTGCTCTTGGGAAAAGAAATATTTGTGGGTCATTAAATTTATCATTTAGGGTTACAATATTAAATTTAATATCGATTAAGTAAAACAATGTCGTTTTGATAAACACTAAAATTGTTAAACACTGTATGATACAAACGATAACAAAAGATCAGCTTTACTAATCGGTTTTGCTGATCAGTTTTACTAGTCAGTTTGACTGGTTGGTTTCACTGATCGATTTCACTGATCGGTTTCACTGATCGGTTTCACTGATCGGTTTAACTGATCGGTTTCACTGATCAGCTTCACTGATCGGTTTCCCTGATCGGTTTCACTGATCGGTTTTACTGATCGATCTTACCAAGCTCTTGCTTAATAAAATTTATCCTTTCTGAGCTCAAGGGTTATGTGAATATATCAGCTAATTGATGTTCAGAGTCAATAAATTCCAGAGAAATATCACTTTTTTGATAATGATATCTCAAGAAGTGATGTATGACAACAATGTGTTTGGTCCTAGAGTGAGACACAGGATTCTTAAAGATTCTAATTGCACTAGGGTTATCACAATTTGTAGACACATTTCTTAATTGATATCCATAGTCAAAAAGGGTGTGTTTCATCCACAAAATATGTGCACAACAATTACCAGCAGTAATGTATTCTGCTTCAGCAGTAGACAATGCAATAGAGTTCTGTTTCTTACTATACGAAGATACTAGGGACTTCCCCAAAAGATAAAATGTTCTAGATGTGCTCTTCCTATCTTACTTGCAAATGGAAAAGTCAGTATATGAATAACTAATTAAGTCAAAGGATTGTCCTTTTGGATAAAACGAACCTAAATTGGTAGTATGTTTAAGATATTTGAAAATCCTTATAACAGCAAGTAAATGAGATTCTTTAGGATTAGCTTGAAATATTTCACACAGGTATACACTGAACATGATATCTGGTCGACTAGTAGTAAGGTAAAGTATACTCCCAATCATACTTCTATAATTAGTCCGATCAACTAATTTCCTAGTTTCATCATCATCCAACTTACAGGTGGTACTCATAGGTGTATTGCTTCCTTTATTACTATCCAAACCAAAACATTTCAAAAGATCCTTGGTATCTTTACTTTGCATTAAAATAATACCATCTTTCTTTTGAAAAATTTGATAGTCCAGGAAATACTTGAGTTCTCCCGTTAAACTCATTTCATATTTATTTTGCATAATTTTTGAAAAGTCAGTACGTAAAGAATTTTTATAAGATCTAAAGATAATATCATCAACATAGATTTGTATAATCAAAATATCCTCAGAAATTATTTTAATAAAAATATTGGGATCTAAAATTCCTTTAGTAAAACCTTTAGAAATAAGAAAATGTGTAAGTCTATCATACCAAGTTCTTGAAGCCTATTTTAAACCATACAAGGCTTTAGAAAGCTTAAAAACATTATTTTGAAAATGGGGGTTTTTAAATCCAGGTGGTTGTTCAACAAAAACATCTTCAATTATAAAACCATTTAGAAAAGCACTTTTGACATCCATTTTATATAACTTGAAATTCAGATGAGAAACATAGGCAAGTAAGATCCTAATGGATTCTAATATAGCTACAGGTGAAAAGGTTTCTTCATAGTCCATACCTTCCTCTTGACTATACCCTTGTGCAACTATCCTTACTTTGTTTCTAACTATATTTCCTAATTCATCAACCTTGTTTTTAGAAACCCATTTAGTGCCTATGGTCAAGGGGTCCTTAGTACTTTCTACCAATTCCCATACTATGTTTCTTTCAAATTGATTTAACTCTTCTTGCATATCCATTACCCAAAATGCATCATGTATTGAATAATTGATATTTTTAGGTTCTAGCTATGAATTAAAGGCTTAATGTTCAACCTGGTTTCTTAGAGAAGCTCCAGTATGTGGCTCTCTATCAACATTACCAACAACAGCATCTAAAGAATGATTCTTTAGAATCCTATTTGATCTAGTAAATGTAGGACTAAAAATTTCAGGTTCTTCTCTAGGTTTGGGTTCACCAGGAGTATATTCTCGAATATTTCCAAAACCGGTTGTCTTTACAGCAGGCTCATTGATTTTATCACTGAGGTTCAGAACAGACAAATCTTCTTCAAGATTTTCAAGAGGATTTTTAGGTTCATGTGGATCAGTTTCATCAAATTTGATGTGAACAGATTCTTCCACACAATTTATTCTCTTATTAAATACTCTTTAGGCTTTTCTATTAAATGAATATCCTAAAATTATTCCTTCATCACTTTTAGAAGAAAAATTTTCAAGATTATACTTAGTATTGAGAATAAAGATATTGCAGCTAAAGACTCTGAAGTAACTAACTTTAGGTTTCCTAATATTCCACAACTAATAAGGGGTCTTCTTAAGAACAAGTCTAATAAAAACTCTATTGATAATATAACAAGCTATATTTATAGCTTCATCCCAAAAATAAATAGGCAGATCATATTCATTTAGCATAGTTCTAGCAATTTCATTAAGGGTTCTATTTCTTCTTTCTACCACACCATTCTGTTGAGGTGTCCTAGGGGCAGAAAAGTTGTGATTATAGCCATTGTATGAGCAGTAAGATTCAAACTCATGATTTTCAAACTCATGACCATGATCACTTATCAGGGTCTTAATCTTAAGTCCACTAAGGATTTCTACATACTTGGATTATTTTACAAAATACGAACAATCTTCAATTTTGTGAGCTATGAAGTATACCCAAGTATATCTAGAAAAGTCATCTACTAAGACATATACATAGTGCTTACCATTTAAACTAGAAACTCTAGAAGGTCCAAACAAATCCATGTGAACCAACTCAAGAGGTTGAGAAGTTGAAACTTCTTTCTTTGATTTAAAAGAAACTTTATGTTGGTTTCCCTTTTGATAGGGATTACAAACTTTATCAGTTCGGAATTCAAGATTAGGTAGGTCTCTAACTAAGTTATTCCTATTCAATTTTCTGAGTGAATGAATGTTGCAGTGTCTTAGTATTCTATGCCAAATCCATGATTCTTTATGAAAAGAATTTAAACAGGTAATATTTTGTTTAGCTAAATAATTCAAATCACCTGCCTAAACATTTTCATTTATCAAAGTAGAAAATACTGAAACATTTTTAGAATTAAAAACATTACATGAATCATTTTCAAATTTAACATTGAAACCATCATCAAACAATTGAGAAATACTTAATAGGTTATATTTAAGTCCATCAATAAATAAAACATTGGAAATTAGAACTGAATTAGTGTTACCAATCTGGCCTAGGCTGATGATCTTTCCTTTAGAGTTATCACCAAAGGTGACATGGCCTCCATCAACTTTGATTAAGTTCTTAAAGCACGAGTAATATCCATTCATATGCCCATAACATCTACTATCCAAGTACCATACCTTCTTATGAGAATTCTTCAAGCAACTCTCCTACAAAATAGTTTTATATAGAAAATGATTTTGGTACCCAGATTTTCGTGGGTCTAGACAGGTTAGCAAGAAAAGCTTTAGGTACCCAGATTTGTCTTATGGGTCTCAAATAATTTACAGAATCAATATATTTTGAAAGATAAATTTTTTTTGATCTATAACTAGATGAATAACTAGTTGAATAATATGAGTTTCCAAAACTAGAACTAGCAACATTCTGTCCAGATTTCGGAATAAATCTAGTTTTAGTAATTTGTCTTTGTACAGGATGATAGCCTATTCCAGTGGTATATTTTGGTGCCACTTTTTTTCCTAAAATTTTTGTAAGAGTATCCTTTCCAATTGTGAATTTCTCTAAGTCCTTCCTTAATTTCTCATTAGACAATTTCAGTTCAGTATTTTCCTTAAGTAATTTAGCATTCTTTTCATTCTCTATATCAAGGGAAGATTTAACCGAACTGGTTAGAGCATGCTGTTTCTTTAAAGCTTTATACTTGTCCTCCAATTCATTAAAAGATTCTTATAGCATATTATAGTACTCAAATACCTCTTCACTAGACATATTTTCAGATTTAGAATCAGAATCAACTCCAGAATAATATGAATTTAAAGTAGGAGTGTCTAGTGTTACCTCAGATGTGTTTGTCATAAAACACATGTTAGCCTTGTGAGATTATTTATCCTTAGTATAATCATAATCACTTGAAGTGTCTTATAAATCACTCCAAGTTTCTTTCATTTCTTTATTGTACTTATTGTCCTTGTAGTCATATTTCTTTTTGAACTTTAACTTTTGACAGTCAGCCTTAATGTGTCCATTCCTTTTTCACTCATAACAGACAATCTCATCACTTTTATCAGACTTCTTCCAATCTTTCTTTCATGGACCTTTGTTGTCATATTTACCTTTGTAATTTGATTTTCTAAATAATTTCTTCTTTCTATAGACCTCATTAAATCTCCTATCAATCTAAGCCATCTCTACATCACTGTCAGAATCTGGACTTTCACTTGTTGAGATTTCAGTAGGTATTTGAACTTTCTCCTTGTTCTTTCCTTTTGAGGTAGTAAACTTAAAGACCACTGACTTCTTTCTTGGTTCATCATCTTCTTCCTTGTTTTCCTTCAGTTCTTCTTCATACATCATAAGCTTACCAATTAATTCTTTAACAGGTAAAGCACCAATATCACAGGATTCTCTAATTGAAACTGATGTGCCTCTCCATGTGTCAGGAAGACATCTTAATATTCTTATGATCTGTTCTTTTTCAAGAACAACTTTTCCAAGTGAGCTCATAGTGTTGAAAATCTCATTGAACCTAAGATAGATGTTAGATATAGGTTCATCAAGCCTGATTTGAAAATTATCATACTTAATAGTATAGGTATTCAATCTCGTTTCTTTAACATTGGTTTTTCCTTCATGAGAAACACCCAAGGTGTCCCAAATTTCATAAGCAGTTTTACAAGCAGATATGCGATTAAATTCTTCATCTCCTAAATTACAATACAAGGCATTCATTTCTTTACAATTATTATTATAATCTATTTTAGTAGTTTTATCCGAATTAGTTCTCTCATTTTCTGGAATCTTATATTGAGTTTCTATACCAGTCCAGATATCAAATCCCATACTCTCTAAATGAATTTTCATTTTAGGCTTCCACTGAGTATAATTAACACCATTAAATAATGGTGGCCTTTTGGTAGCAACACCTTCATTTCTATTATCCAAAATAATATTTTAGCGAATATATATAAAGAGGTAAAATTTAGAACTAACAGAAATTTAAGATCTTTGAGATACAACTAAAATCACAGTTTAAAAATAGAGTGTTTTGAAACCCTTTAATAATAATTTAACCCTATGATACCAAATTTTGGTAAGAGTGGATACTCAAGAGGGGGGGTGAATTGAGTTCCAATTAAAAATTTCTGTTAAAATATTTCTATTACAATCCCCCAATTAAAAACTAAGTTAAACTGTAGTGAATTTGTAAAACTGTAAAAGTTCAATTAGATTCTCCAAATATTGATTAGGTATCAGTTAATTTAATCAGAGGATTAAATTATCTTTTGAAGCTAATATACTGATTTACAAAAGTTACAAACACTTGCTAATTTAACTATCAGAGTTACTTTAAAATAGATTTTTATTTCAAAGTAAATAGTAGTGCAATACAAAATATATATATATATATATATATAATACTTTAAACATAATCTGAGATGCACAACAGATATAACCAAGAGGATCAGTCTCAAGCCAAGACTTATTCTCCTCAACCAATTCATATAAACTTGATCTACACCCAGGATTAGGGAAAACAACAATATAGAGATTGTTCAGGTCCTAAGACCTCTACCACAGTTCTATGTGGGGAAAACAATAGAAAAAGCTCTCAGGATATTCATTTCACACTAGACCAAAGGTCTCAGGCTATTCAGGTCACACTTAACCTCTTCCACAACTCATAGTGGGATACAATAAGGTGTAGAATGTTTGGTGTGAGTATTTAATATCCTTCAGTTCAGCTCAGGAGTCAATGTGTACCTAGAGTAGATACATGTACACACAAACTACAAAGAATGTTAAGAAAATGGATATGATAGAGGAAATAATAGAGTTTAGAAAGCTCTCTGTAATTGTAGATATGCTCTGGACTCGTTTTGATGTTGCAGATGGAAGTCAAGTCCTTTCTGGGGAGGATGACTCAAAATAGAGTATCATTTTTCTTCTCAGCTGTAGCTATTTAGACTTGTGCATATGATTTTCTGTGAGGCACAACTACTAGTCTTTGTGTTTTTTTAGCTGAAAGATATGATTCAGGCTTTCTGGTTTTTACAGGTGTTCTTCATGTTTTCCTTGTGTTCCCTCAGACTTCACACATGTTCACCTTCTTTCGTGTATATGATTTTTCTTTTTGATCAACTCTATAGTTTTGCTGTAGATCTTCCTTTTTATTCATTGAGATATGGCAAAAAGAATGATTTCCTTTTTACAAGTACAATGTATGGTTTCCTGACATCCAACAACCAACACTAATTAATAGCAGGTGCAATTTACTAAGCAAATATAACCGTTGGAATTAAAAGGGTTAATAGAAAGATCAAAAAGTTTTCATGACTATCGGTGAGTCATGAGATCGGTAAGTCATTATGAATTTGCATCAGTTTCGGTAGGTCATTTGATCAGCATCGTTTTTGGTAAGTCATTTGATTAGCATCGATTTTGGTAGGTCATTTGATCAGCATCAGTTTCGATAGGTCATTTGATCAGCATTGGTTTTGGTAGGTAATTTGATCAACATCGGTTTCGGTAGCTCATGTGATCAGCATCAGTATCGGTAGCTCATGTGATCAGCATTGGTATTGGTAGGTCCCTGGATCAACATCAGTATGACCATTTCCATCGGTGTGACCGTTCTCATCGGTGCGACCGTTCTTCATCGGTGTGAACGTTCTCCATCGATGCGACCATTCTTCATCGGTGTGACTGTTCTTCATCGGTGCGACCGTTCTTCATCGGTGACTCAAGAAGATAACTAACGGTGAGTCAAAAACATGAAATACACACCAAGTGTCCATTCAATCTAGAACACTTCCAGGTCAACAGTAAACCATAAATAATCATAGATAAACATATATGATTAATCATATATAAACACATTTAGAGTCTAGTGAATAGTTGACTAAGGTTACTTATAAATAGAAATAATAATGATTTGTGATTATTAAAATAACAATTTCACAGAGGGTTTAACAATTAAGATTCATGAAAACTTGGCCAAGTATTTTATGGAAACTTCATTACTCTCAGTATTTATCCATTACCTTTATTAATAATTCAGTTTTGATTATCCATGTGATTTCTATGTTGATATTATCAATGGATATACTTGGAACTCACTTTTTTGGATTAAAATAGAACATTTTTTTATTATCCACTCTTCCATATTGATTATTCTTTTTCTATTAATGATATATTCTATTGTATTCATTCCCTTACTAAGAGTTTGATCTAAACCTTTATTAGTTTTTCCTTTACCATGGATATGAAGAAGGAATCATTAATTGATCTTTATGGTTGCAATAAAGAGTTTCATGCTATGTTTAATTTTTTCCAATGTAATATGAAAAACATGTATACATATAGTCTCTCAATACTGATAAACTAATCAATTCATCAGGTTGTGATCCCTTGTATCTTGTACCAATTTTATAAGTAAGCATCGACCCCAGTTTACTGGAGTCAAGGTGTTACAAATTAAGTATCTAATGAGGTTGATAAAACCAAAGGAGAAAGATATCAAAAACTATGGAAATAATTAAAGAGTTTAAATATATAACTTATTGAGGGTAATAAGCTTAATTATATGATGTAAGATACAATTAAAAAAAAAGAAAAAGATCATTTTGATTTATTAGTAAAAGTTTATTGTTTTTTAAGATCATTTGAAAAAGATCAAAATTTATTTTCAAAAAAATTTGATTGAATTTATGGAATCTTTGAAGAACATGAGAAGACTAGTGAAACTTCCAAGAGTTTTGGTGATCATTAAAATTATCAAAATTATCATTCATTGGATTTAGAATTCCACAATTTTAAGGATAATATGATTAAAGTTAAAATAAATAAATAATAAATAACAATTTTCCTCATAAGGTGAATTATTTAATTGTAACACCCCATTACACTTTCTAGTTACTCAATTACTTTTTTTGTTTATCTTCCATGTTATTGAGTTATTACAATAGAAAATAGGTGAAGTGTTATCTATTAGAAGATTACACACCATGTAATGGGATTATATGTTTTGTAATGATCTTTGGGAAGAAGCCTCAAATCATGTTTAGGGTGTGAAAGGTTTACACGTCATGTATTTAGTTCATGTCACACCCATATTTTCAATTCCATGCTTTGATTAAAATCCACTTTTTGTTCTTAGCTTTCTCATGATTTTCGGGTGATTCAGGTTTAAAATTTTGGTTCCTCTTGTGTTATTGACCTATGACCTTATCCTTGGGGGTATTGTATGGTATTTGTAATCCTCTTTTGTCAAAGGGGTGGTATGAGGTTTAGGTTGTTTGGAGTTGGATTTGTGACACTCCTAGTGGCGACCATTGCGGGGTAAGTTGTTGGGGTGGTTTGTAACCTTGAGTTTGATGAGTCTTAGGGTAAAAATGTGGTCTTATTTTGGGTATTATTTCCCCCAATACTTGGCCTATCTTTACTCTAGGTTTCTTCCTTGGACCCCCCCCCCTTTTAAATTTTAAGGCTTTTGGACACTTTTTGAGTGGACAGAAGTGGGCGCATGTTTTGGGCGCACTATTTGTTAAATCGTGCAAGCAAACCATACGACCTTGTCCTGATAATTAAAAATATTTTTAGTTTCCAATTTTTTCTTCCATGTATTCATCCAGACATACCACTCTCTTCCCCCATTTGACCATTTCATTCATGGAATCCTCCCAATCTCCCAAAACCTCCATTGGAACTCATTTTTTGAATGGGTTTTTTATGGTGAAACATCAAGTTCTCTTCAAGTAAGTGCTTCTATCTTTGATTTCACTCCATTATTTTGGGTTTTTTTATTAATTCTTGAAGTTCCTTGTGTCCATCAGGTAGGGTTTTTAACCTCGGGATTGATCCTTTGTTTCTTGGTCTTTTCTTCTGGTTTTAGGTTCGATTTGTCCTCCTTGTGGTATGGTGGTGGTGCAAATGAAGTTTCAACCAAGATTCAAGGGTTTTGACAATTTTGGTACGTGATTCCATGTGTATTAAGTCATTGTGACTTAGATATCCGTGTTTATAATATTTTCATGTTCATCTCATTTTATTATTGGTGCAAAAAATGGTTTTAGTGGTATTTGTAAAGAAAATGAAGTTTAAGTGACATTTTCATGTGAAATTGGGGGTTTTCATAGGAAGCTTTAATTGGTTCATTTGGGGATTCCATATAACAAATTAGTTGATTTTATTGAAATTTATTAGGGCTTTAAATCATGATTTTTATGTTTATCTATTTTGGTTGTGGATTTGTAAATTTGTTTTAATGGTATTTGTGAAGCATATGAATTTAAGTGCCATGTTTGTGTGAAAATTGAGGTTTTTCAATGATACCACTTCTTGGTTTATATGGGGATACCCTATAACTGATTTTTTGTTTTAATTAAATGGTGTTGGGATGAAATTTTTGTTTTTGTGACTTATAAGTGTGCTCATAGTGTTCAAATTATTATTTTAATGGGATTTTGGTAAATTGGGTTCCAATTTAGTGTTAAATTGGGTGTCTTACGTGTCTATTTTAGGTTATGCCAAAGGGGTTGTTTTATAAATCATGTAACAGGTTTGTAGAAAAGATTTGGGTTCTTAAAATTATGTTTCTATGAATAAGGGTATGTCCATGGTGTTCAAAGTGGGGTTTCTAAGGGATTTTGTGTGCAAAACATTGTTAAGTTTTGTTAAGTGATTTTATTGAAATTCTATTGGTTTTATTGGGTGGTGTAATTGGTGAAAAACATGTGTAGATACTGTTTGAATTGATTATGAACAAAACTTATGTGTTTATGTGATAATGGGTTTTTTTATCATGAGATAATTGTTTGAGCACAAAGGGGGAAGCACGGGTACCTAGGTGGGTAGATGTGTACTAGTACGCAAGTGATCTGAATGAGTTTTGTCCCTATTTCACTTAGCATTTTGGATAACTATGAATCTAACTAAATGATATGGATGATGTTTGTGGACCACTATTTTATGTTTATGTTCCCTACTAGTGGATCATGCATGGGAAAGGATTGTGACATGGATATTTTAACACTGAGGTACAAGGTACTGGGGGCCGAGACTATCTAGTGCCTAGGGGTGTTCCCGGTTTCAGTTCTCATTGGATTTGAGGTATTTTCCCTTGTATTAGGGTTTTCGTGGATGTAAATTACAGTATATAACATGTCTTATTCAAATTTTTTAACATTTTCAAAGTTTTATATTTAGAACTGTTTACAATTGAAAGTTGCATTTCCTGGAATTTTTTGTTTCTTTTCCTTATATATTAAAACTACATGATTTTCACCTTGTATTGAATACTCTTTGAAATATTTAGTTGGTATACTATAGGGTGTAGTCTCACACCCTACATACACCCCTTTTGTGTAATTATACTCAGTTATGTTTGAAACAGGTAATGGAAAAGCCTCGGGTGAAGGCGGTTCAGGTTATTGGTCTCCTCTTATGGTATGGTGTTGTGGAGACTGCTCGGGGGAGATGACCCCTTGTCGTGTGGAGCCTTTTGGTTATTTTTCTATTATTTTTATTTATATTTGGTCTTCTTGTACTATAATTAGACCTATTTATGTAGTTTGGGATTTTGTATAAACCTCGTTTTGTTTGAATTTTTCAGATTCAGTTTCCAGATTGTTTTTGATGTTTTATGTAACCATATTCCGGTAAATAATTTCGAAAACAAAATATATGATACTCGGGCACTTGTGACAGCCTGCGGGAATAGGGAACATCCTTTGGGGCTTATCACGGGTCATGTTTGGCATTGGTTTTGATGGATAATAGATTTGTTTTGTGACAAAATGGTATTAGAGGGGGTTCAATCTTTGGGTCATGTTATTTGGGGAAGAGTCAGGATAGACTGGAGTTAGGATTATTAGGACTTGACACTCCAGTTATAGATAGTGTACTTGGAAAGCACACAACATTATGGGATTCAAGACGCCAGGGGAATTTGGGATTTATCTGATTCCTTTGGTTTTCTTGGTTTGATGATGATTTGGGGAAATGAAAAGAGAGTTGGGCTAATAGTCTCAGTGAGCTCATAGGGATTGGAAAGACCTATATAGCTAGGGATAATTCCCTAGAACACACTCTATGATAGTGAATTTATTAGAGTATTTCCGCCAACCATATTTTCAAGTCACCAAGCAAAACTAGTTTCCTCTCACATTATCTTGTGTCTCTTTGTTTTGGAATCTTGTAAACATGGTTTTTAAAGAAAAAATGACTTGATTTTAAGGAGTGTAAATTTTTGTGATGTGATTTTATAGAAAATTGAAAATAGTTTTATTTATGAAATTATAGAAATGAAATTTTATGAAATATTTTGAAAGGGTAAATTATGTGTTTACATGTCTTTTGAATGTATGAATTAGGTTAAATGGGGTTTTAAAATGGTGTTTCTAGTATAATTTTCTATACCATGGAAAAGTGTTTTGAATTGAATTATGTGATCTATAATTTATGTGTGGGTGTTGAAGATGGATTTTTATTTTGTAACTACTGGGAATTTGAAAAGTTTTATGAAATTTTAGAACCTTGTTTTGAAATGAGAAGAGTTGAGTTATTAATTAAATGGAGATTTATGAAATGGTGTTTTTCATGAAATTGTCCATGTTTTGAAATGGGTTGAATTGTTTTTAAATGGTTGTGAAAGGCATGAAAGTGATTTTTTATTGAAATATGGGTGATTTTTTAAATTGGTTTGTAATATTTAAATTGGTTTTCGATTTCATGGTTAGCGTTTTGGAGAAAGGAAAAGTGTGGTTAAAAATGATTTGATTTTGAAAAGAGGAGAGGTTTGGTTTGGTCTTTGGTGTTCTCAAGGGATACCACATGCATGGGTTTATATGGGAATATGGATGGTTAGTGGCATGATTGGATGATTTTCATGATGGATATGAGGTTGGTGCCTGGTGTGGCCTGTGAACATGCATGTGTGATGATCATGAGACACCATTTGTAAAATCACAACCCACCAACACTATTTTTTTAAATGATTTTGAAGGAAAGTATTGTGTTTTGATAAGTTTTTGTTGGGAGGTGTGGCTTATGTGTTTTCAGGATTTTTATTGTGGGATATTTTGAGTTCAAAAACCCCTCTTGTTTAAACAATTCTTTGGGTTGATGTTTCATTGATAAGTTGGAATGAAGCATTGGTCAGTGGTCTCTTTTGAGGAAAAGTTTTGGGGGTCATTGTGGTGGCTACCCTCATGCGTACAGTTTAGGTTTGTGGTATGTTGTGACTAAATGACCAGATTGGTTGGGTCCTTGGGATTTCTTGTTTGTCAGGGTATGCCCCCATAAACAGTTAATATATGATTCATGTGTGGCCCATGGTGAATCATCGTTGAATGATCCTTTAGTTGATCAACATGAGGACTTTCTTCTTAATATTTGGAGATTGAGTTTACCCCTCTTCTTTTTTGATTATGTGGATCCCATTGTAGAGGGAGAGTGGTTTTGGGAGGTTGAAATAGACCTTAGTTTCTTATGTTTCATGAGTCATCAAAGGTGAATGTAGTTCAGGGTTGTCAATATAGAATGGTGTCTTAAAGGGCATTTGGGTCTTCTGTCAGTCTCGTCAAAGAAAGAGTTCATGTTAGGCTACCAGTTTGGAAAATATGGCCTAGAGTGGCTCTTGTGGCCACTTTTTGTAATTGTGTGATGTTTAAGTACATTGAATAAGGTCCCTTTCCATGTATTGTTTCTATCAGTTGTAATGGTCATGTTTAGTGGTGATTTGTGATATCGTCTGCTCATCTGACTGTAAAATTTAAGTTCGTACAATCCTATAAGAGTCTATATTATTATGGGAGTATGTCTCCCTTGGAAAAACATCAAAATCCTCTATTTTAGAGGAGGGTTTTTGTCTCTATCCTTTCTTTTTGTTGTTTCTAACCCAAAGAAACAAGGTGTGATGTGTGTGCATCTTCTAAGCCCTTGTTTCAGTGACAGGTTGGGATAGGGTAAAGTGGTTTTCGAATGTGTTATGTCTTGGTGAACCCATCTGAGTTCATAGTGAAATTGTTTTTGGAACTGAAATAATAAGATTCATTTATTGGGTTTCCAAAGCCTAACTACAAGGTCGAAGATGCTTCAATCGTTTAAGCACTAGCCATAGGTCTCAGAGTGAAGTTGGAACATAGTCAAGGGAAATACCAAGGTCATTCAAACATGTTTACGAAGTCTAATACTCAGTATGAATTATGGGGAACATTTAAACCACTAGTGTCGTCATATCACTTGTGTTTTTTTCATTTGATGGAAATAGGTTGGAGGACCTCATGTCCACGCTATCACTCAATGTCCTTCCTTTCCCCTTTGATTTCCATTGGGTTTTTGAAGAATTGTTTGTGATTCATATATAAAGGTTTAGCACATGTTTTGTGCATTATTAGTAGTGATTGTGTTCTAGGAATCCATGTGGACAGAATGATTTGCGCAGTTAGTGCGCGACTTCCCAAACTATGCAGACTAACAATGCATTTGTGCCAACTCTTTAATTTTAGGGTCTTTTTGTGTCGAACCATGCTGGTCAGTTAATATGGTTGGTTCTTATAGTAGGTATACCCACTATGGGTCTCATTTAACTTCTCTTGGAAATATTCTAATGTTATTTTACCCCTTATGTTGGGGAGACCATTCGGACCTTCTCTAATTGGTGTCCTGATTCTATCTCAGAAATTAATTTGTCCCTTGTGGTGAGAAAGTTGTTTGGGTCACTATATATTAGTGAGTCGGTTCTGTCCTTGGTGTTTTCTTGAATAGAAGTATTATCTATCAAGACTATCTACCCACCAATTTCCTACTTGGGAAAATTTGGGATTGGAGCACGCCCAATGGTTTTGTTTAAGTAAGGTTGTAATAGCATCATTCGGGTTTGTGGTTCTTTTCAAGTTGATTGCTTGGGCATCATCAGGGAGTTTTTGATGTGTTTTGTTTTGGTATTTAGATTTAATATGGTTGATCATTTAAGGTATGGTGGTACATTGTGGTTGGTGAGAGTATTCTATTCCATTGTTTGATCAAATGGAGGTGTTTGGCCTTTTGGAGGTAGGTGAAAACGTGGAAAGGGGTCCGTATTGGTATATCGTTTGGGCATTGTTTTTAAATCTGGTTTAATTGTGGCTTTTCAGGTTTGGAAAGAATTATACTGGGGAGAATTTTCACCCTCTGATTTTCAATTCCATAATTTTATAAAAATCCTCTTTTGGTAGTGATCCTAAAAAGGAGTGACCATGTAAAAAATTATAATCCACCAATATAGTGAAGCGTAGTGTATTTTGTTATGCTAACAAAATGTTGTGTGTGTACTCCTTGCACTATCCCTTTGTAGTGAACCATTTAAAGTTTTTGTTTCATGATTTAATTTTTTTCATTTGTGATTATGGTGGATGTGTGTTTAATTTTGAAATATTCAATATGTTCATACCAATATGGGAACAAGATCTAATGTAATGAAATTAAAATTTGACACAATGATTCATTCCTCCACTATCAAGGTGTCTTGGGTTGAAACAAGTTGTATGAGAGTAAATTATTCAGGTGTTGAATCTTTTATATGAAACTCAGTATGGATAACATTGTGAATGCTAAATTGGTTTCTTTATTTTATAGAAGGAATTAATATATATGGAATTACAAAATGAGATCACACTTAAAATCTATTAGGCAAAATTTTTTCTCTTCCACTATTCATGGGATATAGTTTAATGATGAATAAAAGTTTTCCATGATTGAAGATAATAGAAAAAACACTATGTTAATTCCAATGCTCAAAATGATTTATTTGGAGCTCTATCAATTCATATATATATATCTGAAGGTAATGAGTTTCACTAGCAACAAGTCCATGTGGGATATATTAGATGACATATATGATGGTGATATAAAAGAAAAAGAGGATAAATTTCAAGTGTTACCTAACATGTTTAATGATATGAAAATTCTCTTGAAGAAAAATGTTGAAGTATTTCCTAACTAAATCATTGATTTTTCTAGAGTGATTTAGGGACTCAGTATAGAAATAAAATATGTTTAAATTGTCAAGGAAATATATTTGAAGGCTTCCACCTCTCTATAATATAATAGTATCAACTCTTGAAAAGATTTACTTGGAATAATATTCACTCAATTATCAAAAAATGAGTTTAGATTCATATAGAATGTGTGTCAATATGAAGGAAACAACAAATCAATCAAATAAGGTGATATAATTTTATGGTATAGGGAAACATGAAATTGATAAATGTTGATATAACAAAGAGGATGTTATTGATGAATTTATATCTATTATTGATATAAATATAAAGTTAATGAAGGGAAGGTTTGAATGCAGGCTATCCTTTGTGTCATTTCAATGCATTAAAGTCAAGAACATTGAAACTATGTGGATAAATATATTTACTGATGATAAAATAGAACTTGAATCCATACAAAATACCCATAATAAATTCCCTCTCTAAAGAGACTTCAAACCATAAATTTCAAATAGAACAATATTTTAGAGGAATATATTCATAAGAAAATAAGAATATGATAATGAAAATTACCTGGAATAGTTTAAAATATAATTTAATTCAGATTTATAAGATAATATAATGGATATTTTTGAAATTGGATAATCTTGAATGGAGGAAGACAATAAATCAGAAGGGGTGCATCATCTCAAGGTAGAACTGGATGGGAATCTCAAATATATCTATATTCAAATAAATAAAAAACACAAATATCAGTGGATTAATGAAAGATCTAGATTCATGGGTAAAAGTGTATTTAGGAACAATTTTCAGATATAAAAGGTTGTAATAATGATAGATAAGAACAAAGGAAAGTATAAGGCTGATGATTTTGGAGATAACACTATGACATAAGAAGAACAAAAAATGTTAACTCTAATTAAATGAATGTATAGGGTTAGAAATTTTCATCAATCATCTATGGTTAATCAAAATCTGATGAACTATTCAAAGGATAGAGACATGTGGAGGAATGAAAGTGATAATATATTTACTCTTATGAAGTTAAATTTTTTTAGCAATCTTAGACACACCTTACCCTATTGTTAAGAGGCAAGAATTTATATGAATGGAGAAACACCCAAAAATCAGTAGAGATGAATTATACAATATCCTTTATTTCATAGAATAAACTCCTTCTATGGGTATTTATTTTATTTTTTTATTTTTGGTCATAAAGCTTTTGAATATAAGAAAAGAAGAAATATGGGTTACCATTATGGAATTCAAAGGCAAATGAATTCAAGAAAACTTTAATTTATTGTATTGAAAAATATATACTCTTTATTAGAAGAATATTATGAGTTGGATTATAATACCAATGGTAAAGGGAAAGAGAATAGTTCATATTATGCCTTTAAACAATTTAAATTCTCATTTAAGGAAAAGAAGAAAATAAAGAAGGGTAATTTGGTGGGAATCACTCTTTAATCAATAATGAAAAACAAAAAAGGGATCCTTAATATTGAGTTATTATCATACATAATAGAGAATATGAATATTATAAAAAATGTGAAGGGGAGAGTATGTGACATAGTGAATTTTTTAAATGACATAGAATTGAAAATTTAAGTTTCAATATCATATTATCAAGCAATAGAGTAAAGAAAACAAAATATATCTACATGGATGGCCGAAAATACAACCTATTGAGTCTGATTCAGCTCTATTACTTTTTAATTGAGGATACATTTAACCAAAAGGGGTTCTTAATAAAAGTAAAGTTCATGAAATCTCTCATGAAGGGCTGGAGAACAAATAGTGTCTTTACCATGTGTACATTAAATAAAACCCTTTTCTTTTATACATTATGGAGGAGAATAACTTGTGGCATCAGAGGCTCTTCACCAGTCACCAACAAAGAATGGAGAACCTACATAATCTAACATCTATATTTTATGTTCTATATCTGAAGTGACTCTATGAAAATTCATTTTATATATGTATATGGTGAAATATAGTACAAAATAAACATCAATAAAAGAAGAATGGGGCTTCCAATCTCATCGATTTGGTTCACACTAACGTATTTCTTCCTATAAATCAACCTATAAAATGTGGTTAAAGGTATTTAATTGTGATTTTTATTATTATAATATAATTTCCTAATTAAATTTCATGTAGATAAAAATATAATTCATGGAGATAATGAAAATGTATCTATGGAGAGTCAAAAATTATAGTAGACACACTATCAAAAAAATTCAATCCAATACTATGATAAAATAAATTTCCATTGAATTCAAAAACTACCATGAGAAACATAGAAATAATAATGAGATGACCTCATTAAGAACTCCACATCATAATGTACATATTGAATAAATAAATTAGTAGGTGTATAATAAGGAAAAAAAACTCATTCAAATGTGTATCCATTGCCACTACTAAAAGAAGGTAGTACAAGTTGTAGTGTATAATTAAAACTATATAGTGATAATTTTAGAAAAATTGAGGAAACCATAAGAAATTTATCATGGAAGGAATCCCTCATTGAAACATTTTGAGGTATTTAGAAGAAAATAGTTCATTTGAAAAAAATAATTAAATCATGGAAAGTTTGGTGATATGGAAAATGAAGAAGTGTTTATAAGATAATAAATTATTTGTAATGCCTATAAATGATACAGAAATAGGATGATTAAAATTATGGGGAGTAATTATTTCAATTTCATTAAAGATAAATTTATTAATAATTCTTAAAGTTCAAACTTCAATGAATTATGTAAAGAGTAGGATTTAGTTGATAAAAATCATGTGGTTGTACAAAGTTCCTCAATTGATAAAGATTTTGAGTTTGAATCAGAATAAGATATGATTTATAAAGAAATTAATCATGAAAATCATAGGATAAATATAAGAGTTTAAGTAGATATATCCAATATATTCAGATAAAAATTAATTCTATGAAAACTCAAAGAATGGGTAATTTTGGTAATGTTTTTCAATTATCATTAGTGAAAATAAAGTCATTTTAATAAGTAGTAAAACATGAATCATTGGTTAGAGACATGATTGTATCATTTTATCAAACAGAAAAAATAAAACTTGGGAACTTTTGAAGAACACAAAACATCCAAATTTGATTAAAAAAAGTGGATCTTCAAAAATAAATTTGATGATCATGGAAGTGTGATGCAAAATAAGGCATGACTGGTATTAAAATTGTATGTGCATATTAAAGGTGTTTATGTCATGGATAATTTCATACCATGGGATCAATTCGAGTGGATTATTATCTTATTATTAATTTCAATTCTAAGGGGTTCATAATTTATAAAATGGATGTAAAAATTAAATTCATGAATGGAGTACTCCAAGTGAAGGTTTACATTGAATAACCAGTGGGATTCTTAATTGCAAATGATGAAACCAAGGTTTACATATTAATTAAGGCCCTTTAGGGCTAGTTTGGTAGGGATGATACAGAGAGAAAAGAAATGATATTAAGAGGAGAAATTGGTTTCTCATGTTTGGCGAGATAATTTTAAAGGGAGGGAAATGATAAGGGGAGAAATTGAGAGAAATAGATTTCTCTCCTGCTATTGTTTTTAAATCACCCCAAAATTGGGATGATTTGGAGAGAAATGATGGTGGAGGGTTGTTAAAATTTTAAAATTCCAATTTTATCCCTATTTTCTACATGTATCACAATAGAATTTCTTTTCTTTTCTTTTAAAAAGATTCACCAAACAAGATGGAGAGAAATCCAAATCATTTCTTTTCTTTTACTAAGTTATAGGTCCAAACGCAAGGAGAGAAATCACAATCATTTATTTTCTTTTCTTTTCTTTTATAAAATATCAAATCATTTCTTTTCTTTTACTAAAATCTTACCAAACACAAGCTTATAGTCTAAAAAAGGAACCATAATCATGGTTTGATCATATTGACATGTACCTAAATAAGTTAAAATTAAAAGGTGGTGGTGTGTATCATAATATATATGTCAAAACATCAAAGGAAGAACAATTCATGGTACTTTTATTTGTGGATGATATCATATTTGTAGGAGAGAAGAAATATGTGAATGATTTTTCTAATTTCCTCATCTTAGATCAGGAATGAGAAGGATTATTGAAATTAGTTATTTTATTAGGATACAGGTGATTTATAAAAGAGTAATTTACCATTATCACCCAGGTGAAGTATGTGAGCAAGCTGCTGAAGAAATTCAATACTCATGATTCCAAACCAAATTCAACTCTAATTGTAGTTGGAACCACGTTTTGTAAGCATGAATATGGGAAATATATAGTCCCTACATTGTATAAAAATATAACGGAGAACTTTTTATTTATCAAAAATATGGATGGATAGTCGTGAAATAATCATTTCTTACTTGAAAAATTCATCATTTTATAAGAATATTAAAATTATACAATAATATTACACACCCAAGAACTATAAAGGTTTACTATCTTTAGGTATTAGATATAAAATCAATATATTTCATGAAATATATTCAATAAATTCTACCAATTTATTCTCACATAGAACTCTTCTTAGACATACCCTACATAAGAAATTTCTTCATAACCTGGGGAAAGGAAACAAATGAAATGGTGTGCTCAAATGATTAGAAAGAGTAAACGTGGGATATATAAATAGATGATCATAATTGAGTATATGATGAGAATAATGGTATCAGAATATGATCATAACTTAAAGAAATCACAACTGCTCATTAAAATATCATAAATCATCATTCATGGTATAAGAATTTTTTATAACAAAATACATCGGTCATATGAGTTCAAAATCATAAATAATCAATAATGGTCCATGAGAACATATCATAAGCATAAGACATAATTTTATGTAATATACATAATTATAAGGCCCCAGCCTTAAACCATACTTAATCTTGAGTTATTACAAGATTACACATTGAGGATCTTTTCAGGTTTAGAGTTTTAGAAAATTAGATCATGAAACTTGCATTTCATTCCACATTTAAACAAAGTGGTTACATAAAATACAGTATTCATTCTTCCCATCAACGGAAACTTATTGAAAATAAAACATGGATTCTTTCTTGACACATCCTTGACACTATCACCACATCATTTACCTTTTCCTTGACCTGTGAAAAACATTTCAAAAACTTGGGATGAGCATAAAAAGCTCAGTAAGGGTTATAAAAATATATAAAGGAAACATGAGTTCATATATACATAAGAATGAAATCATACTTTACCCATAAAACATAGGTACTTTAACATACCTCATAAAACCATGAATAAATCATAGAAAACATAAGACATAAAGGTAACTTGAGGCATTCATAACATTCTTACGTAGGGAGTAACCCTCTTGGTTACGTTTGGAATACCCATCATAGTATATTCCCTAAATCTCTTCAGAGAAACCTTAATGTTTCACTCCTTCGTGTTACCCAATGCATTGGAGAGCTATATCGGGCTCACCCGCCCTTAGTTTATCACGGAACCACCCGTTTTCATAACAATGCACAAGAACCATAACATAAACGTATCACATAAAACATGCCTAAAGGAAACAAAACATTTCCACATTTCAATCACAATATAACATTTTAGTATTTTAAAATAATGAATCCATACAAAAAGAAACCATTTCCAAAACCATTTAAAACATTTAATAAAGAGATTTTTGAATCAAAGTGTCCCATACCACCTTGAAGCATAAAATTTTAAACCATTAATATCCATATAAATAAATCCTTAAAACCATTTTGAAAACATGGATATTAATAAGAACAAATAATTAAAACATTTAAAGAGGTATTTTGGTTAAAGGGGTTTTACCAAAATTAGAGACACTTGAATACCATAATTGAGGAATAACATTTAGTCAGAACTTTATAATATCATAAGAATAAATGGATTCATGATAAAATACTCCAAAGGACAGTATATACACCATATAAGAGTGAATTGGTGCATAACAACAATGAACCCTTAATAGAAATGTCAAATGTGATGAAATCTATTATAAAGAAGGTATCCATAAATTAAGGACAAATCAATCTCAAAAATATGTGTGACAAATATAATTACACCCAATATAAATGGATATTAAGTGTAAAACAATAATAGGTCATTCACACATATTCAATGGATGACATATTCAATGACTACATGTTGAACCCAAAGAAATCGGAATTGGGTTAAAAAGTTCCCTTGACAGCCTAACGGCATCACATCAAAATGAGTTGATGAGAGATAAAAAGTGTATCTCATCACTTGTAAATTAAATTTACATCAATAATAATATATTATAACATATCCCAATATAAAAATATGTAAATTAAAATACCCAACAAAAGAAGTCTTTTAAAAAAGAGGAGGGTGAAAGGTTCCCTTACCGACTTGGGTATCTTTCAAAACATACACCCCATGAAAGAAGGACAATAGATCATTGATTTAAATACTCATAAACGAAATTATATTACACAAAGAGTAGAATAATGGGTAGTACATACACCACTCAATGTAATTTGTGGAAAATGTAGCATAAATCTCACGGGAATAAAAGTTAGATGAAAAATCCCTTACGAAAACTCGGCAGCCTAATGGCGCCACATAAAACTTCCGAATATGGATTGATGAGATCAAATAGGGTATCTCATCACATTAAAATAAAATTTACAGCAAGAGGAATATAAAAGAACATACCCCAACATTACAAAGAGGATCTTAAAAGAAATGACATAAAGGAGAGTACTTAAAAAGAAAGATAGAGGTTAGATCTCTTACGAAAGTTCGGCAGCCTAACGGCGCCACTCAAAACTTTCAAAATGGATTGATGAGAGAGAATAGGGGATCTCATCACATGAACATAAAAATTACAGTAAATTTAATATAAAATATCATCCCAATAACAATAAATATGAGCTTTAAAAGGAATGACATAAAAGAGTGTACTTAAAAAGAAAGAGAGGTGTAGGATCCCTTACCTCGGGTCTGACTTGACTCGATCGTTCTTTAACATCCGGAATAATAAACTTGAGTTAATTTTTACTTCCGTAATAACCTTTTTCAAGTTCATTATTCCTTTTATATCACTTATTACCATGTCATAAACATTATGTAATCATTTAAGTTAATAATATTTGTTTTTCCGATATTTGGTTCTTAAGTCGAAAGTGGACTTCTTACAATTACATGTTGTTCGTGTGGTCGAAGGTTCTTTATATCCAGAATGAAATTCATGATTTGGATATCATATATATCATATATATCCAGAATATACATGTATTTATAGTATTACATAATCATTTAGTGGTAAGAAATGAAATGCACCGTTCATGGAGACGGTAAGTCGTACGTACGCATGAACGCTACTTACATTTCTTTGTCATATTAGTGGACTTAAAACTAAATGAGAGGTATGTATATTTTAATTACAGAATTATATTCATCATTTATATGTATCATTAATCATATATATCCATTATACACATTTACTTATAATAGTACATTACATTTGGGGATAAGAAATGAAATGCACCGTTCATGGAGACGGTAAGCCGTACGTACGCATGAACGCTACTTTCATTTCTATCTCATACTTTAATGGAAAGAAGTAATAATGATATAGAGGTATATAATAATTCCAGTATAACATCATATATAATAACATTAAATCCATCCTTTATACGTCCCACGTATGGCATTAGCGAATCACATCACTTTGAGGGGGCAGTAGTCCGCACTTCCTAAAATGAAGATATCGCGTATACCCATAATGTAAGCCATAAAGGTAAGACACAAATGAAGAATACAGAAGCATAAGTAAAACATAAACATATTATATATCATATATAAAAATAGTGACATCATAATGGCCACCTTTGAAGGTGTTAAATGAGTATTGAACAATCATCGTTTCGGGAGGCAGAATTTCACCATCCACGGAAACCGTATGTTCTTTAACCATTTGATGTAGTTGTGTGAGAGTGTAGCTCGAATAAATCTTATAACAACATCTTAGTATATTTAAGATACTTTTTTTGTTACAAAAGAAGAAAATAAAAAGATTTTAGGGGGTTGGAGAAGCAAAATAAAACAAATGAACATGAGAGAATGAATTACCATTAAAAGTGTAACTCCTTTTTATTTGAGCCTAAAGGCTTCCTTTGAAAGGATTCTGCCCAAAGGTAATCCTCTAGGATGAGTATAGGAATGTGGAGAGAGTAAATGGGCAGGTTTTTTCCGAGCCAAAGGCTTGAGGAGTGTGTGAAATGAGGTAGAGGTGGGGGCCTTTTATAAGAGGAGAGGAGGGTCACTTTTGGAAAGTAAGAAATATTACTTTATTTAAAAAACATTTTCTGTTTTAAAAGGTCCCACATTGATATAATTCTTGTATAAGGTGATAAGGGTTCGAAATCCACCCATAAAATTGGTTTTGGCCATGTGTAGGGTTTAGATTTTTCATTATCTTTCCATTTTATTTAAATCGTTAAATAATGAGGTCATCGATGCATCATCATGATGTCATAAATAATTTAATTTATTTAAATTCTAAAAATTATAAAAAAAATACTATGATGTAGTAAATCTTTTTATCATTCCAATGACTATTTATAATCAAAAGTCTTATCTTTATAACCCCATGAAAAATGTGTTTTTCTAAAACATATTATGTTTGTGTCATTTTTACTTTTACATTAAATAAAAAGTTATTTATGTCATTTCCCAACCAAAGTGGATCCATGGAGTCCCCAAGTTGACCCATGGCTTGTCTTGTTCGGCCACTACACATCCAATGAGGTTAGGACATGTGTCAAGTTCATTTCATATTATTAAAACATTATTTTTACCTTAAACTACACTAATTACCTCTAATCACGATTAAAAACTTAATAAGTTACTATTCACCAAAAAATTATTTTTATCCCATTGAACCACATTTTACTTCTTAATGACAACCATGTATGTCGGATTTTTGAAATTCAAAACACAAAGATGGAAAAATTTCATTTAAACGGAAAAATCAGTTTTTATAAGTACCACTTAGTGGTTTCACTATTCATCAAAAATTGATGTTTTTCAGAAAAATCCCAAAAATTCACCCTAAGCTGTATTTGATATTCCGAATTCAAAAATGAAGTATATTTTACAAAATTCAAAACATGTAAGCCACATTAATTAATTTAATAATTAATTCCTGCTGTTAGATCAAATAGCGTGTTTTTATGAAACAATAAGTATCAAAAGATTGACACTAGTTTAAGTCTGATTTCAAAGTGAAATTAATTCCAACGACCACTATTGGATTTAATGGTAAAAATATATTCTAATTTCACTTTAAAACCAATTAAAAAGATAATATAATCATATAAATAAATTAGATTAAAAAGAGGTTTTGAATTAAAATAAAATGTTTTACACTATTCATTAAAAAAAGAACTTTATCAGAAAGATACCAAAAATTTACACAAAGTAAATTTTGATGTCCCAAATCTTAAGAAGAGTTTTATTTGGTCCGAAAGGATATATAAGAGTGAACAAAACTATATTTAATGATGGTTCAACATCAAAAGGTGATAAGTGAACCTTTAGTGAAAACTAGGGCATATACGCCTAAAATTAAATTCTTTCCGTATTTTAAGCCTCTATCCTTTATTGGATAAATGTAAAAACATTTAAAAACATATATAATCATATTTTAGTTATTTATATCCATTACCCCCATTACAACGGTTACATGTTAACTACCATTTAAAATAATATTATTTTATTATTAGAGTGCAACGTAAGATTCCCAAGAAACTCGTTGTTGCGTGCTGGGTACGCCATCGAACATAGCATCCCCTTTAAAGTCATATTAATATTTTATTCACAAATATGTATAAATATGAAAATTTCATATTCTGTATTTACCTGGGGTGTTACATCCTTCCCCCCTTTTGGGAATTGCGTCCTCGCAATTTTTAAAATTGAGCTTGGAAACATCCTTGAACGTCCCACATCAGAACAGAGTCGGTAAAACAATCACTTTAAAATAAAGGAAGATAAGTACAGAGGTCACCCGAGTTTACCAATACTAGGATTCCATGTAGAAAAACATGGACATGGAAGAGAAAACATAGGTTCATGTTCTGATGGAGAGTGATAGAACATATGTTTAGGAGAAAGTTAGCAATAAGAAAATCACAAACTTGTGATGGGTTAAATGGTATTTGATTCCCCAGTAGGAAAAATTAATAGACAACATTTTTTCTTTAAGTTACTTTTTATTGAGTAATTTATCTTTGAGCTTAAATAAAACATAAGGAAACATACATACTTGTCATGTTGACTTCCAACTTTTACTAGATTCCTTAATCAAACTCATATTTTTTCCAAAAGACGAGTATTTAGGGAGACTTGTTCGCATTAAGAGTACTATAATCAATTTCTATAGAATCACCTAATCCACAATAGAGAACTATATACTTCCCATGTCTTCAGACTCTAACCAAAACCAAAACCAAAAAGGTTAGTACATGATCAGATAATCCAGAAAAGGATAACCCTTTATAAAAAGAAAATCTATTCTTAATCTCCAAAATTTGTCCAACAAAACCCAAAGTTCAACGAGGACCATTCTATAATCAATTTGTCCATAAAATTATTCAAAGTAAACCAAACAAAGATTGAAACCCAAATATTTGAAGGATTTATTCACATAGTCTTCCAAGTTAAATCGTAACATTTATCTCCAAACAACATCAGTTGCTCCTAAAGTCTCGTATTGGAAAGTAATTAACCTAATCACATATCCTCCATGATAGGTTAATCATTTTCATAAATAACCCAAAATCAACTTATGCTTAATTAATAAAATCATCTAACTAAAAAGAATCAATCAAACTAACCAGGGACTTCACGTAGTCCAGTGGTAGGCGATAAATACCAGTCGCACTTTGGTTGTGGGTTCGATTCCCACAGCTTTGTCCGATGTGACGGGTTGTCACATGGTCTGCATGTTGTCCTTTTTCCAAAACTATATAATTCTTAAATCATTCCCTAAAAAGAGATAAAATCATCAAAAATGATCATAACATATTTTAACCTCAAGTTTATCTCATGCCTTTCATTTTCCGGCATATCATATAATAACCCATAATTACCTCAAAAGTAAGGATCATATAAACTCTAATGGTTACCTTTATAATTATTACCTGAACTTCCACAAGGATTGGTCATCTCATACATGATGCATTACAGAACATACCAAGGTTCAAGTGGTTGATCCTGACTCCTTGATATTTGGTTTAGGACAACCATGAGTTTCCTTATTGAATCCTCCATTTTATCTAGTATCTTAATCAGAGAACCACCAAAGTTTCCTTCAAACCTGTTGTCTCTTTGGTGCCTGCTAGATCCATCATATCACTAAAAAAAGAAATGTCAGTGTGAGTATATCAACAAAAACATCATGTACTAATGAGGAAGGTAAACACTAAGATACACTTACTCATTCACTTTATCTAAAACTAGGACTCTTTCTGAAATCCTAACCATTATGGTAATGTCACTTATGTTTAACGAATACCCTAACATCTGAAGTTATCTAAACCGACATTTGATACCAACTATAAGTCCCCAGCCTTAAACCTTACTTAATCTTGAGTTATTACAAGATTACACATTGAGGATCTTTTCAGGTTTAGAGTTTTAGAGAATTAGATCATGAAACTTGCATTTCATTCCACATTTAAACAAAGTGGTTACATAAAAGACAGTATTCATTCTTCCCATCAACGGAAACATACTAAAAATAAAACATGGATTCTTTCTTGACACATCCTTGACACGATCACCACATCATGTACCTTTTCCTTGACATGTGAAAAACATTTCAAAAACTTGGGATGAGCATAAAAAGCTCAGTAAGGGTTATAAAAATATAGAAAGGAAACATGAGTTCATATATACATAAGAATGAAATCATACTTTACCCATAAAACATAGGTACTTTAACATACCTCATCAAACCATGAATAAATCATAGAAAACATAAGACATAAAAGTAACTTGAGGCATTCATAACATTCTTACATAGGGAGTAACCCTCTTGGTTACGTTTGGAATACCCATCATAGTATATTCCCTAAATCTCTTCGGAGAAACCTTAATGTTTCACTCCTTCGCGTTACCCAATGCATTGAAGAGCTATATCGGGCTCACCCACCCTTAGTTTATCACGGAACCACCCGTTTTCATAACAATTACCAAGAACGATAACATAAACGTATCACATAAAACATTCCTAAAGGAAACAAAACATTTCCACATTTCAATCACAATATAACATTTTATTATTTTGAAATAATGAATCCATACAAAAAGAAACCATTTCCAAAACCATTTAAAACATTTAATAAAGTGATTTTTGAATCAAAGTGTCCCATACCACCTTGAAGCTTAAAATTTTAAACCATTAATATCCATATAAATAAATCCTTAAAACAATTTTGAAAACATGGATATTAATAAAAACAAATAATTAAAACATTTAAAGCGGTATTTTGGTTAAAGGGGTTTTACCAAAATTAGAGACACTTGAATACCATAATTGAGGAATAACATTTATTCAGAACTTTATAATATCATAAGAATAAATGGATTCATGATATAATACTCCAAAGGACAGTATATACACCATATAAGAGTGAATTGGTGCATAACAACAATGAACCCTCAAAAGAAATGTCAAATGTGATGAAATCTCTTATAAAGAAGGTATCCTTAAATTAAGGACAAATCAATCTCAAAAATATGTGTGACAAATATAATTACACCCAATATAAATGGATATTAAGTGTAAAACAATAATAGGTCATTCACACATATTCAATGGATGACATATTCAATGACTACATATTGAACCCAAAGAAATCGAAATTGGGTTAAAAAGTTCCCTTGACAGCCTAACGACATCACATCAAAATGAGTTGATGAGAGATAAAAAGTGTATCTCATCACTTGGAAATAAAATTTACATCAATAAGGATATATGAGAACATATCCCAATATAACAATATGTAAATTAAAAGACCCAACAAAATAAGTCTTTTAAAAAAGAGGAGGGTGAAAGGTTCCCTTACCGACTTGGGTATCTTTCAAAACATACACCCCATGAAAGAAGGACAATAGATCATTGATGTAAATACTCATAAACGAAATTATATTACACAAAGAGTAGAATAATGGGCAGTACATACACCACTCAATGGAATTTTTGGAAAATGTAGCATAAATCTCACGGGAATTAAAGTGAGATGAAAAATCCCTTACGAAAACTCGGCAGCCTAACGGCGCCACATAAAACTTCCAAATATGGATTGATGAGATCAAATAGGGTATCTCATCACATTAAAATAAAATTTACAGAAATAGGAATATAAAAGAACATCCCCCAACATTACAAAGAGGAGCTTAAAAGAAGTGACATAAAGGAGAGTACTTAAAAAGAAAGATAGAGGTTAGATCTCTTACGAAAGTTCGGCAGCCTAACGGCGCCACTCAAAACTTCCAAAATGGATTGATGAGAGAGAATAGGGGCTCTCATCACATGAACATAAAAATTAAATTAAATGTAATATAAAAGATCATCCCAATAACAAGAAATATGATCTTTAAAAGGAATGACATAAAAGAGTGTACTTAAAAAGAAAGAGAGGTGTAGGATCCCTTACCTCGGGTCTGACTTGACTCGATCGTTCTTTAACGTCCTGAATAATAAACTTGAGTTAATTTTTACTTCCTTAAGAACCTTTTTCAAGTTCATTATTCCTTTTATATCACTTATTACCATGTCATAAACATTATGTAATCATTTAAGTTAATAATATTTGTTTTTCCGATATTTGGTTCTTAAGTTGAAAGTGGACTTCTTACAATTACATGTTGTTCGTGTGGTCGAAGGTTCTTTATATCCAGAATAAAATTCCTGATTTGGATATCATATATATCATATATATCCATCATATACATGTATTTATAATATTACATAATCATTTAGTGGTAAGAAATGAAATGCACCGTTCATGGAGACGGTAAGCCGTACGTACGCATGAACGCTACTTTAATTTCTTTGTCATATTAGTGGACTTAAAACTAAATGAGAGGTATGTATATTTTAATTACAGAATTATATTCATAATTTAGATGTATCATTCATCATATATATCCATTATATACATTTACTTATAATATTACATTATATTTGGGGATAAGAAATGAAATGCACCGTTCATGGAGACGGTAAGCCGTACGTACGCATGAATGCTACTTTCATTTCTATCTCATACTTTAATGGAAAGAAGTAATAATGATATAGAGGTATATAATAATTCCATTATAACATCATATATAATAACATTAAATCCATCCTTTATACGTCCCACGTATGGCATTAACGAATCACATCACTTTGAGGGGGCGGTAGTCCACACTTCCTAAAATGAAGATATCGCGTATACCCATAATGTAAGTCATAAAGGTAGGACACAAATGAATAATACATAAGAATAAGTAAAACATAAACATATTATATATCATATATAAAAATAGTGACATCATAATGGCCACCTTTAAAGGTGTTAAATAAGTATTGAACAATCATCGTTTCGGGAGGCAGAATTTCACCATCCACGGAAACCGTATGTTCTTTAACCATTTGATGTAGTTGTGTGAGAGTGTAGCTCGAATAAATCTTATAAAAACATCCTAGTATGTTTAATATAATGTTTTTGTTACAAAATAAGAAAATAAAAAGATTTTATGGGGTTGGAGAAGCAAAATAAAACAAATGAACATGAGAGAATGAATTACCTTTAAAAGTGTAACTCCTTTTGATTTGAGCCTAAAGGATTCCTTTGAAAGGATTCTGCCCAAAGTGAATCCTCTAGGATGAGGAGAAGGATGTGTAGATAGTAAATGGGCAGGGGTTGGCCGATCCAAAGGCTTGAGGAGTGTGTGAAATGAGGTAGAGGTGGGGGCCTTTTATAAGAGGAGAGGAGGGGCACTTTTGGAAAGTAAGAAATATTACTTTATTTGAAAATGTTTTTCGGTTTTAAAAGGTCCCACATTGATTAAATTCGTGGATAAGGTGATAAGGGTTCGAAATACACCCATCAAATTGGTTTTGGACATGTGTAGGTTTTATATTTTTCATTATCTTTCCATTTTATTTAAATCGTTAAATAATGAGGTCATCGTTGCATCATCATGATGTCATAAATAATTTAATTTATTTAAAGTCTAAAAATTATTAAAAAAAATACTATGATGTAGGAAATCTTTTTATCTTTCCAATGACTATTTATAATCAAAAATCGTATCTTTATAACCCCATGTAAAAATTGTTTTTGTAAAACATATTATGTTTGTGTCATTTTTACTTTTACATTAAATAAAAAGTTATTTATGTCATTTCCCAACCAAAGTGGATCCATGGGGTCCCCAAGTTGACCCATGTCTTTTATTGGTCGGCCACTACACATCCAATGAGGTTAGGACATGTGTAAAGTTCATTTCATATTATTAAAACATTATTTTTACCTTAAACTACACTAATTACCTCTAATCGCGATTAAAAACTTAATAAGTTACTATTCACCAAAAAATTATTTTTATCCCATTGAACCACATTTTACTTCTTAATGAAAACCATGTATGTCAGATTTTTGAAATTCAAAATACAAAGATGGAAAAATTTCATTTAAACGGAAAAATCAGTTTTTATAAGTACCACTTAGTGGTTTCACTATTCATCAAAAATTGAAGTTTTTCAGAAAAATCCCAAAAAATCACCCTAAGATGTATTTGATATTACAAATTCAAAAATGAAGTCTATTTTACAAAATTCAAAACATGTAAGCCACATTAATTAATTTAATAATTAATTCCCGCTGTTAGAGCAAATAGCGTGTTTTTATGAAACAATAAGTATCAAAAGATTGACACTAGTTTAAGTCTGATTTCAATGTGAAATTAATTTCAACGACCACTATTGGATTTAATGGTAAAAATATATTCTAATTTCACTTTAAAACCAATTCAAAAGATAATCTAATAATATAAATAAATTAGATTAAAAAGATTTTTTGAATTAAAATACAACATTTTACACTATTCATTAAAAAAAGAACTTTATCAGAAAGATACCAAAAATTTACACAAAGTAAATTTTGATGTCCCAAATCTTAAGAAGAGTTTTATTTGGTCCGAAAGGATATATAAGAGTGAACAAAACTATATTTAATGATGGTTCAACATCAAAAGGTGATAAGTGAACCTTTAGTGAAAACTAGGGCATATACGCCTAAAATTGAATTCTTTCCGTATTTTAAGCCTCTATCCTTTATTGGATAAATGTAAAAACATTTAAAAACATATATAATCATATTTTAGTTATTTATATCCATTCCCTCCATTACAATAGTTACATGTTAACTACCATTTAAAATAATATTATTTTATTATTAGAGTGCAACGTAAGATTCCCAAGAAACTCGTTGTTGCGTGTTGGGTACGCCATCGAGCATAGCATCCCCTTTAAAGTCATATTAATATTTTATTCAAAAATATGGATAAATATAAAAATTTCATATTCTTTATTTACCTGGGGTGTTACAATAATAATAAAAAATCATTTTCTTTGTCAATTTTCACTTCCAAGACTATCATACCATACGGAGTCCCATAGTGGATTAGGTTCACTCTTTATTACATCATTTCCTTATTCAAGGATCACTTCCAAGACTATCATAGTGTGAAGAGTCCCCGTATTTTACTAAGTTCATTTCCTATTCTATTCCATATTATCTCTTGATATATCAATAATTATACAATGTTTTAAAGGGTTATATAATTTTGGTCCTTCCCATCACATAATGAAAACCATACATAAGTCTTACATAAGATCCTAAAAACATTCAACACTTAATCATACAATAACCCATGTAAAATAAATGGTTTTCAAAAATATTTTATCATCACATAATCATAGCTATCTAGATAAAGTAAGTGGATGATATCATAAAAAATTTACATATTTAATCATATCTTAATTAACATCTGGGAAAGTAATGGGTTTCAATGAGTTATCCTTAAAAAATCACCATCATAAGTTATCCAGAGAAATAAATTTGATGGTATTATAAGATCATATCAAAAATGAATCATAAAAATCCTTAAAGGATACTGACAAAGATTAAAAGCACCTTTAATAGAGCACTTGAACATTTCATTGAAAACAAAAAATATATATTTTTAGTATCATTAAAAAATTAAAAAAACCCAGAATACTAAGAAAAATATTTTATTTGAAAATAAAAATATAAAAATTTAAAGTAAGGTTCAATAAAAATAATGTCCATGATGGTGGTAAATTCTATTCATATGGAAGATCATAAAACAAAGATTCATTTCATGCTTTTTATAAAAATTCATAAATAACCTATTTGAAAAAACTTTATAAAAATTCAATTTTAATACTTATAAAAAACATAAAATATGGTTGAGAATAACATTACATAATTACTTATTTTTAGAACATTCTTGAATACATTTTATAGATTATGGACATGGAATAAAATTTCACCGACCAAAGAAGAAAAAAGATTGAATTTTCTTAAAAAACATTTTATCAATAATTTTAAGTACCAAAGAGAGTAGAATGAATGTAAATCCTGAAAAATCCAAAAATTTATATAGTAAAAGAAAATACATGGGTTTTAGTGATAAATATAATATAATTCTCCCAATAGAGATTCAAGAATAAACAATCCTAATTAAAAAATGAGATTACAACATATACCCTTATAAATTTGGTGACATTTTAATAAAAAAACCCTAAAATAAATAACATAAAATTAAATTTAAATATCATGAATATAATTAAATTCCTGATATAATATTTCAAAGATGCATTATATACATCATATAAACATAAATATACTCATAATATGAAAATTTCTCAATAAAAGAATATTGAGATGAAGAACCCTTACAACAATTGTAATCTATAAATCCAAAATGCATGAAACATAGATCCTTATATAGATTTTAAAATCCATATAATACTTATTAAAATAATTATAAAATACATTAATTGGTAGTATATACACCACATAAAATAAAAATGTAGTGAATATGACATATGTCTCGTGGGAATACAAGTGAAACAATAAACCCTTACCTCATGCCTCATCTTGTTTCATATGTATTCAGAACTATTATATAATTAATTTATATTTATTAGAAATATATTCCAAAACCCTAAGAAAATTTACTTAAGGTACTTTTCAGTTTGGTCTTTTCTTGATCCTAAAATGCAATGGGAACCTAAAAGTAACTTGAAAATACATCTAGAAAATAATATTGAGTCCTTATTTACAACCTTTATATCATTTGGTCTATAATGGTATTGGAGAAATTATACATCTTATTGAAATAATATAACTTATTTTAGTCTATACATACACTCTAAATATTCTAAATTATAATAGGTGTCAATAAATTTTATTCATTTTCTACAATATTCAGTCCAATAGTTTTTGGAACTGTGTGAATGGGTTAACCCATTATGAGCCAAATATAGGTTATATTACTCCTAATTATAAAAACTTCTCTATGTATTTTTTATTAAATACATCATATTGAGATTTAGTCTTATTTAGGAATACCAAACATGTTTCTAATTTCCCTCAATAAATATTTTATTTGAGCATATTTTGGGATTTATTCCTTGAATATCTCATAAAATTTAACCTATTGCTTAAAAATTTATCCTAGAAAGTTCAATAAATTTTTGTACTTTGTTATGGGGAAGGTTACTAAAAATTATTACTAGAAATTTTAATCCTTCCATTAATTACACATACTTGATTTTACTGGTAAAAGATTTTAATTATATATTTCGGTGATCCTCTAAAGTTAAAATCTGATTGTGGTTATTTACGTCAAATAATAATATTTTATATACACGTTATGAAAAATCATCATCTTAATCATGTATATATTGATAAAATCCATCAAATAATTTAGGAGTTACCACTTTTCCTATTTTATAAACATATTTTATAAATATCTAAATAATTTGTTTCTACATTAAAGATTCAATCATTTTGTTTTTCCAAAAGGATAAAATTTTATGTAACTATCAGTCCCAGTGGAAAACTCAATAGGTGGGGATAATTGAGTTTCGAATAAAAAATTTGTTTGAAAACAATTTCAATACTATCCCAATTTCATAAAATCACCAATTTAATCCAAACTAATTTTATTTTTCAAATAGTTTCTCAAAAGAGAGATCATTGCTTAATTAAAATAACTTTAAAAGTAATTAGAATTTTAAAACTAAAATTCTTAACTAAACCTTGAATATAAAATAGAGATTAATATTAACTATTAGAGTAAATTTTTGCTTAATATTTGATAATATTGAATCTTTTTTGATTTAAAAAATAAACAAAAAATGAAAAAGTACTAGGGAATTTAACAAGGGGTTCATTGCCAAGCTGATACTTAATCCCCTCCACTTGTAAATAACCAAATTCCATGAAGTTTTTTATAATACAAGATGATACACAACCTATATTGGGTTTTAAAAACAATAGTAAGGAATACATTCTAGTCATAAATCCTCCTCCATAGTTATACATGGGATAAAACAATTACATATCACACATGACCTCTTCGATCATTGTTTTTTAGAATAAAATTTTAAAAAATTGAGAGAGTTTGTGAATAATTATCTAGTTCAGTGCATGATACTCTCTTTTATGAATATATAGAGTAATATAAAAACACAACATAAAAGAATATCTAAAAAAGATCAAGGGATATAAGATAATAAATGTGATGCAGATGAATTTGAATACCTTTTCTTTTCTGCAGTCATTGAATTTGACTTTGGAAACAACGTAAAAAATTTCACAAAAAAGTTCAACAAAATAGAATGTTGTAGATTATTATCTGTAGCACAGGTTCACTAGTATAGGATACTATGTTATTCTCTATACAAGTGAAAAAGTTTTCAATACCACACCAAATGAAACTTTTTTTCTTTAGATTATTGGATACTCTTTTAAATTAATATTTATAAAAAGTGTCCATTGAATAATAATAAATGAAAGATTAAATGCACTGACACTTAAATTAATTCCTCAAAATATGGTTGTTTTATATTTTATGTTCCCCACTACTAATCAAGACATTAAATTTTTTTCTTCACATAAATAATAGTTAGTTGATATCATGGAAACATGACATAGTCTTTTGATATAGAAAGGTTTTATAGTTGGTTCACCACATCATGTGGTCAGTTCATTTTCACATGTGGTAGGTTCATGAACATTTGTGGAAAATTATTTCTTTATATGATCACTAAAATAATAGAAACATTTATTATATTACTAAATGAAAAATTATATATACCTTATAACAAAAACTTGATTTCTTCATAAATTTGGTAGTTTCTTTCATAACCACCACATAGATTCAAGTGGTCAGGCACAAGGAATGTAGAACTCCATATCCAAGTAGGTTGATTGTATATGTGGTAGGGTGATACTCAACATACAATGAGCTCAATATTCAATGAGTGGTAATTTCTTTACTTTGAAAAAAAATCTCTTCTGACTCACAATTAGCACTTTTTTCATGCAGTAAGGAGAAACACAACATGTGCAAAGGTGACATGGTTACCTGACATCCATATGATAAGGTGGCATGGTAAGCTTCATAATTAGCCATTTTTTATGTTTTTTCTAGGAAAAAATTTAATAACATATTGTAGGAGATTAATTAATAAAAATAAAACAATGATTTGGGGTTTTTAAAATGAGGTGGTTCTAGTCTAATCCAATAATCTACCCCTTTTTAATAATCAAAAATCCTTGCATTTAATTTGAAATTAATTGAATAAAACAAAATTATATTTTTATAGTATTGAAATAAATTTTTAGCATCTTAAAAAAATCATGCAAAGTTTTCTTATTAATCGAATGAAATTTTATTAATCACACTCATGAATTTACTCACCCATTTGGGATTATCAAAAAGTAAAATAGTCAAAAAATAAGATCCGTAATAATATAGAAAAATGAGAATAAAGGAGAGTATTCCATTAATATATTATAAAATATTAAAATAATACTATAAAAATGACCCTATCATAGATCATAATAAAAATCCAAATAATGGAAATCTATGAAATCTATAGGGAGAACAGTGTCCTTCTATATTTATATAGAGGAAAGAGAAAGACTAGTCTCAGGAGTATATGAGGAGGTAGTATCTCTAATATCTACATGCCTAAAAATGAGTCTAAGCTGCTAGAAGGCTTGGGAAGGATTTATGACAAAAGTATTAATGGTGGAAGAGGTAGTAGGTATGGATAAAGTAATGGTTGAATAGGCTAGAATATCTGTCTAAGAAGTGTATAAATAGGGTTCCATAAATTGGGTGAAATCATTGATAGCCTAAGAAATGTGCTCCAGGGCCTAAATAAAATCATCTTGATTCTCCATAAAAGCTTCCAAAACATGATCCATAGATCTATGATTCTCACCATGAGACTCAAATTCTAGAGTTGGAGATGGTATATTAAATTCCAATGAATTATTTCTAAATAAACCTTTTAGAAATGAATTTCTGAAGATACAACATAGATAATAATAAATCAAGCTCCTGATTATTTCTCTATCTTGACTAGATTTCTTGGAATATTCAAAAATTGGTTCTAAGTTCTTAGAAGCATAGATATATAACCCATCATGCACAACTTCTCTTATCATGTGAAACTCATCAAATATAACCTTCAAATCATCTAAAATGAGTTATCTAACATTACCTTCTTCAAAAACCAACTCTCCATAAGGATCAAGAGGAAGCACAAGAGAAGGTTGAAACACATAATTCATAAACCTTTTTTTTTTTTGACTGAACCATCTTATTAGATAGGTCATTATGAAGAGAGCTAACCTAGGCTCTTAAATATACAATCTCATTCTGAATCATCTCTATCCAAAAATTAAATCTAGTCTGGAGGTGATTGATTACCAAAGTAACAACTTCATAAATATCATCTTTTATCACTTGTTACAAGGAGTTGTCAAAATTAACAAATACTTTCTTGAAAATACCCATCATTTATAATTTTAACACAGCCATTTCATCCTTAGTTATATATTAGGTAGAGTGAATGGATGTTGTGGGAGCTGAGGGATATGGATCACTTGCCTATTGCCTACCATCTATCTATGGTTCATCCTCCATAGATCTATTTCTCAAAAACGGATCATTAAATATATCAAAGTCCACAACTTCATATTTCTCATATTCTTTAACTATTTCCTCATGAAAGACAATATGAGAATCCCCACCTTCTCTAGTAGGAGTATCACCAAATATATCATGAATGGTATGAAAAAAATTCTTACAGGAGACACTTCTATTATCTCTTCAAAATCAACCTCAACAATCAAATATCCTTCTATAGTTCTTTGAATAGTGTGAATTAAAATTCCACCATGTCTAGTTGGACTGCCTCTGTTATTTTCATCATCATAATTAGGATATTCTATGTCCAAAATAAGAGGTCTATGTGATTTTTCCCCCTTATAATGTGAACTAGGAATAGGTTGTCTAGAAGTACTCCCAATAATAAGAAATCCTCTGAGCTATCCTGAACTTCAACAAATCCAATAGACTAATCCTATTTTGGCTCATCCTTATGAGTTATTCTGCCTTATTCGATAAGTTCTAGAGATTATATATCTTTTTCTTAATTCTATTCTTCCACATCTAATTTCTCTTATACTTCTCTAAAAGGTGACACATCATCAACTGAACACTCAATAACCTCATCAGGTTAAAAACCCAGATCCATTAGATTACTAAGTCAAACAAGATACTTTACTAAATTAAACTATTTTATAGTTTCTCTAGGTTGGTCACTCATTCATGTTTCCATGGATTCTATTTAACTCTCATTTTATTAAAAATAATTTGAGTAATAAAAAATCCATTATATGAAGTTATCTTTTCATCCACCTAATGAACTAAACCATTATACTCTGGTAAGGCCTCAATGAGATTTGGATAAGGTAAAGAACTAAACCATGAAGTTGGTTTTCATAGATCAACCATATTTTTGGTGAAATATATAAAAATACTGATCTAAATATCATTCTTTATTAAAAATAATAAGAATTAATCCTAATTCCTCTGGATGCTGAAATCTTGTTCTCATTAACATATTAGGTGGTGGATAAATTTGACCACTAACCTGAATTCTTCATTCAATTTAATAGATAATGGTATCATGGAGGTACCATTACCAATTAGTTCATCCAAGGAATTCAAAAACTCTAAATTATAATGATTAATAGGAAACGATTTTTGATAATGCTCATATTCTCCTCTATGTGGTACACCTAAACACTTTTCCCAACATTTTTAGGAAAACTCAAGAACATCACCACTAACAATAGTTCTGAAGTCATCTATTTTTTAACCAAGGATAAACTCTATATGTGAATAAAATAATTTTACTATATTTGGATAAAAGGCCTAACATTTTAACTATACTAGGAATCACCTCACTGATATTGAATTACATTATTGAAAAATGATCTTCCAATTTCGACCACTACACATAAACTTCTTTTTTGTTGAAATTGAATGATTTAGGAGATGTATATTTTTCATATTTACATATGTACTTGAACTTCCTTTTGATTTAATTGATTTAATAACCAGATTTGGGTCGATATGAGGCATTGAATCAGTGGTGCATTTCATTTTTAGCATTTTTAGATCGATTTGAGTTATTTGGATGTTCGGAACTGATAGAATGAGATAGATTCAGGGAAAGTGAGTGGTTCCAAAAAACATAAGGATTTGGGTTAAGGAATATATTTAAGGGAAAATATGAGTGGGGATTCAGATTCAAATTATAATTTTATTTTATTCATTTAGAGAATAAAATAATAATAAAAAAATTAAATCATTCCTAAAAAATTCATGAAAAATCGTAAGTAAATGGATACAGTAAATATACTGACTCTGGATCCGTAATGACGTAAGTATGGTAGGGATGTTAAATATGACCTCACAGTAAGTATGAAAACCACAAGAATTAAACTTTCATGGTAAGAATAGTTACCATGATAATGAATACTCACGGTAAGTATAGTGACTGTATGAATAAGTGTTCAAGGTAGTTATTCTAACTGCATGAAAAAATTCATGGTTGGCCTACTAATCGTGTGAAGAATAATTCATGGTAACTTCCATAAAATCTTAGAGAACATAAATAAAACATTTTTACACAATAATAAATAAGTAAAATAAAATTAAAATAATTTGATATAATTTATCATACCCAATTCCTTCTATATATAATTGATTCTCTTAGCATTCAAAGGCTTTGTAAATATATCAGCAAGATGGTGTTTAGTACCAATGAATTCCAGAGTTATATCACCTTTCTCAAAATTTACTCTCATAATGTGATGTCTTATATCAATATTATTTGTTCTATAATGTGATATAATATTCTTATAAATATTATTGCACTTATATTTTATCAATTTATAGGGAAATTTCAGAATTGATATTCATAATCTAGTAATGTATGTTTAATTCATAGAATCTTTTCACAACAACTACCTGTAACTATATACTAAGGTTTAGTAGTGGATTATTCCATAGAGTTCTATTTCTTACTACATCATGACACTAGATACTTTCCTAAAAAGTGACATGTTCTAAAAGTGATTTTTATTTCTAACTTAAAAATACCAAAATATTCATCTGAATAACTAACCAAATCAAGCACTTTCCCTTTGGAGTAAAACAATCATAACTTAGTTGTAGTTTTGAGGTATTTGAAATTTATATTCACATATAATAAATGAAACTATTTTGTACTTTATTAAAAATTATCACACACACACTTAAAACTATATCAGGCCTTCTAGTAGTTATGATTTGTAAACTTCCAATCATACCTCTATGTGTGGTTTGATCAACTAGTTTCCCACTTTCATAAATATCCAATTTTTAACTAGTACCCATGTGGGTATCGATACCTTTAGTATTTCCCATTAAAAAATATTTTTAATGATATTTTTTGTAATTAATTTTATTTAAAATAATTCCTTTATTATTCTAAAAAAATGAAAACCAATAAAAAATGTTCATCTATAAAACTAATTATAAATTCACTTTTCATGATTTTTTAAAACATGGTATACAAATAACTCCTTAAAAATCAAAAATAATATCATTAGCATATATTTTTACTAATATAGCAACTTTTTAAATTCTTTTAATAAATAATGTATGGTCAGCTATTCCTTTTGTAAAATCTTTGGAAATTAGAAAATATTTAAGCCCATCATACCACACTCTAGGAGATTATTTTAAAGCATATAAATCTTTTATTAATTTAAAAATATTATCTTAAAGTGAGGATTTAAAAATATGGGGGGTTTTCTATAAAAACATCCTTAGTAAGATAACCATTTAAGAATTCAATCTTGACACCCATTTTATATAATTTGAAATTCAAATTAATCGCATAATAATTAAACATTATAATTGATTAATTTTTGGATATTGGAGAACAATTTTCCTCATAGTTAATACCTTTTTCTTGACTATATCCATGTATAACCAATCTATCTTTATTTATAACTATTGTTCATGACTCACCAAACATGATTATAAACACCAATTTAGATCCAATAGTTACATAGTCCTTAGTTATCTCAACTAATTACCATACTCTATTTCTTTCAAACTTATTTAACTCTTCTTGCATACCCATTACCCAGAATTCATAAATTAATTAACCATTTATGTTCTTAGGTTCAAGCTATGACAAGAAAGATTGATGTTTAGCATGATTTATAAGATAAGCTTTAACTTGTGTTCATTTATCAAGATCAAATACTACTAAATCTAAGGGATGATATTTGTGAGTCCTAATATATTTAGGAAGATCACTACAGGGTAGTTATCTATCTTCTATAGATTTGGGTTCAAATTTCTTATCATAACAGGAAGAGTTTTCTACAAGTTTGAAAAAATTATCACTAGGTTTGGCATTGATATCTAAACTTGAAAGGTCATACTCTAGATTTTCTAAATAGGATTTTTCCTCATGTAGATTTGTTTCATTAAATGTGACATATATATAAAATCACTTCATCACCCTTGGAAAAAAAATTTCTAAATTATCTTTTGTTTTTGGTATATAAACTTTTTGACCAAAAATTATAAATTAATTAACCTTTTATTTTCTTCCATTTTATAATTAAAAATGGTTCTTCTTTAAGAGAGTTATCATTAAAAATCTATTAATTATACAAAAAAATTTATTTATAGATTCCTCATAAAATAGATAGGTAAATCATAAACATTGATCATGGTCTACGAAATTTCTTGAAGGGTTCTATTTTTTCTCTCTACTACACTATTCTGGTATGGGATTCTAGGAGCAGAATGTTGCTATTATATCCATTTTGTTTTAATAATGATTCAAACTCTTGATCTTTAAACTCACAATCATGATCACTTAATAAGGTTTTAATTATAATCCCACTAATATTCTCTACAAATCTATCATATTTAGAAAAATATAAAATAGCTTCACATTTATGATAAAGGAAAAATTCTCATGTATATATTGAATAATAATCAACTATAACATAATCATAATGTTTTCCCACTAGAATATAAACTCTAGAGAGTCCAAAAAAGTCCATGTAAATAAACTCTAAAGGTTGTGAATTTGAAAATTATTTCTTTGGTTTGAAGGAGATTTTATGACTATTTCCCTTTTGACAGGGATTATAGACGTTGTCTATTGGGAATTATATTTTTTGTATATACTTGAATAAACCTTTATTAGTTAGCTTTCTAAGTTAGTGTATATTGAAATGTCCTATTCTACTATGTCAATCCCAAGTTTCTTTTTAAAATTCACTTAATCAAGAAACATTTTAAGAAAATAATGAGTTTAAATTAATAGAATAAGCGTTTTAATTCCAAAAAATAGTAACAAAATATGCATTTTTAGAATCAAAAATCATTAAAGAATAATTTTTAAACTTATCATGAAAACCATCATCATAAAGCTATGAAATTTTAAGTATGTTATACTTTAATCTATCTATAAATAATACTTTATAGATTAAAACAGTACAAAATTTACCAATTCTAAATATTCCATTTATTTTCCCTTTGGAATTGTCACCAAAGGTGACATGTTTACCATTCACATTAATCAATTTTTTGAATCTTGAATAGTCTCCAGAAATAGGTCTATAATATCCACTATCAAGATACCAGAAGTTATTACTAGAACATTACAATAAGGTTTCCTGCAAAAGGGATTTAAACCCATAATGACTTTGGTACCCATATTTTCTTAGGTATAGATATGTTACTAATAATTAATTTGGGAATAAATAATTATCTTAATAGATTCCTATAATAATATAAAATTCATTAATAAAAAAATACCATATTAGGTCCTGTTGAATAATAAATTTTAACTAAATATATAGAATTGGAACTTCGGATAAATTTATTTGTATAAATTATCCTCTATCCAGGTTGATATCCTATTCTAATGGTATATTTATGAGTTTTATATTTAAAAAGAATTTAGGTAATAGTTTTTCTACCATTAGTGAACCTCTATATATCTTTCATCAATTTATCATTTGATAATTTCAATTCAATATTTTCCTTAAGAAATTGATCATTCTCATCATTTTCTATAGTGACATCAGTTTTAGAGTGAGCATACAAAGCATGCTTCTTCATTAAAATTTTATATTCATATTTTAATTCATTGAATGTATATTCTAACATATTGTATTATTCAAATAATTCATCAATATACATATTATCACCATTATTTTTAGTCTCATAATTATTTTAATTTTGAGTAGGAGATTCACAAAAAAAACATTTAATAGCTCATATGTATTTTATATAAAACACATATTAGCTCTATCATTTCTATCTTTTTGCTTGAGTATGATTCACTTCAACTACCCTATGAGGAACTCCAAGTGGATATCAAGCCTTTTTATATCTTTTAAATTTTTAGTTATATTATTTCTTGTATTTTATATTATAATATTTTTCATTAATGTTTCCTTTCCTCTTTCAATCATAGCAGATCACTTAATTGGTTTAATCGTGTTTTTTCAAAAAAAAAACTCCAATTTTCGTAATCATACATACCTATATAACTAGGTTTTATGAAGAACTTTTTATTACTATATAACTTATTAAATCAACTATATATATGTACAATTTCATCATAAATGTCAAGAAGTTATTATTCATCACTAGAACATTCAACTCGACTCTTTTTTTATTTGATCTAGAAGACATGAAATCTACTAACATCATTTTTGGTGCATCCAATTCCTCTATTTTTACTTATAGTTCTTATTTATACATCATTATACTTCTAATTAGTTATTTTACTGTTAGTGTGATAATTCCATATGATTCTATAATGGATACATATTTTCCTCCACATCTTTCTGGTGATCATTTAAGAAGTCACATGAGTTGCTCTTTAATATCAATGGTATTTACAAGTGAATGAATTTTATTTAAAATATAATTGATCCTGATATGAATATCATAAATAGTATAATCATGTTTCATCATAATGTATCATATTTAAGTTTTTAAGTATTTAAGCACATATCATTAACATTTTTAGTTCCTTCATGAGAAATAGCTAGTGTATACCAGATTTCAAAAGTAGTAGTGAAAGAAGATATTCTATTACATTATTTATAACCTATGGAATAGTATAAAATAATTCATATCTTTATAGTTACAATAATATTTATTTTTAGAGTAATCACTATAATCTCTTATAGGACCTATAGTTGAGTCAAATTTATCCACGATAACTGTCCAAATATCAAAACCCATGTTCTATATATATTTTTTCATCTTAATTTTCTGTTGATCATAATTACATCCATTAAAATAAGGAGTCCAATTAGTGTAAGTTCATTCTTATATATTTTTATCCATAATGAATTATATTTAGAAATAATAAAAATTTAGGATCTTTAAATATAACTAGATATAGTTAAAAGTTTTTTGAAAACTTCTCTGATACCAAATGTGGGTCCTAATGGAAAACTCGAGACGGGGTAAATTGAGTTTCCAATAAATTTTCTATTTAAAAATAATCTAAAAATTAAATCCACCAATTTAATAAAATTTATTAGTTCATCAAAACTGTATAAATATATAATTTTATTTTTCAAATAGGTTCTCAAAAGTGGGATCAATGCATGGTTAAAATAACTTTTAAAGTACATAAACTATTTAAAATAATTTAATTAACCAAACAAAATATATAAAACAAAAATTAATATTAAATATTAGAATAATTTTTTGTTTAATCATTGAGAATATTTAAGTAGGTTTTATTAAAAAAAATATAAAATATAAAACTCATAGATAATGATGTAAATTAACAAGGGGTTTATTCTGAGGCCAAGACTTAATCCACTCCACTTGGAAATAACAATATGCCAAGTATTTTATTATAAAATAAACTTATCTATAACTTGGATTAGGTTTTACAGACAATAGTACACCGGACTATCCAAGAAAAAATTCTCTCCCACTATTATACAAGGGATAAAAAAAGTACGTCATACACGACCTCTTCCATAGTTATTTTTGGGAATACATATGAAGAAAATTGAGAGTTTGTGTTAAGAACTTTCTATTTTAGTATAAGAGACTTTTTTTATGAATATACAATTTAATTTAAAACATATCTCAAATTAATATATAAAACATAAATATCAAGAGATATAAGATAATAAATGTGATTTATCTCAACCCAAATAGATTTTCTTGTCAATAGTCATTGAATGTTTCTTTAGAAATATCTTGGACAAGATTCATATTATGTTCAAGAAAACAGTGTTTCATAGAGTCTTATCTATATCCCAGGTTCACGTGTATGTGATCCTTCATTATTATTTGTGTGAGAGAAAAAATTCAGCACCATACACACCACCTATTTTTCTATTCACATGATAAAATATTATTATTAAATAAATCATCATTAGAATTAGTCATTAAATAATGATAAATGAAACATTAAATGCATTGTATATTATTTAATGGAACAAAAACTATCCATTGTAGATTTTAAAGTATCCACTACTAAATTAGGCATGACAATTTTTCTTAGCATAAAACATGGTTGGTTAGTCTCATGGAAAATTGAAACAGTCGGTTGATGTGGAAAGATTTCATGATTGGTTTATTACTTTATGTAGTCATTTCATTTTCATATATGGTAGGTTCATGACTTTATGTGGTAATTTGTTTCTTCATGAGATTATTATGTTAATAGATAAGGTTATTATACTAATTAATTAAAATTTAAACACACCATGTAATGAAAACTTGATTTATTCATATGGTTGGTATTTTCTTTGATAATCACTACACTGATTCATATGATTAGTTACATTGTTGGTATAAATCCATATCATGGTAGGTTTATTATACTTGTTATAAGGTAATACTTATCATATGGAAAGCTCAATCTACAATACATGGATAGTTCATAACATTGAAAAAATTTCACATCCAACTCATGGTTAGAATTTTGTTCATGTATTAAGGTGAAACATAACATAAAGTAAAGTGAAACTATCACTTGATTTTTACACTGTAATTTGGAATAGAAAGGTCCAAACATATCTATTTTTTCAATTTTTTTCGAAAACAAAATTACAAAAAAAACATGTAATTCATTAATAATAATACAACCATAATTTGGGATCATTAAAATAATTAGTTTTGTTCTAGTATAATAGTAAAATACATAAATCTTCACTAGGAATAGCCTCTTTAATATGGGAAAGTTTAAAAAACTAATGATCCTCTAAAGGGTGCCTCATGTATTAAAAAATATCTTGATGTGGATGATGTTGTAAACAAACTTGATAGTGAGGGTTCTTTCATACACTTTGATGATACAATTTTCTATCTTCAATAAATTTCTACCATAATTAATAGGTGAGTGTATTGGGGTTCTATTGTAACATCCCAACCTAGGTGCCACTAAATGATGCCCTAATCTGGTGGGTCACATGGCCTCAAGCTCTCCTCCTCATATGCCATAGGATTCCAAATAGAATCAAGGGTATGAGGTGATATAGTGTTGATACTATAAAATTGTGATTGGAGTAACATAGTGGTACCATAAATAAATAATGATGTAGAATCATATTATAAATCACTAAAAAAGATACATCCAGATGATAGTAATAATAATAAGTACTAAAAGAAGTTTCATGTACATTATGATGATCATGTCTTGTATCTATACAAAATGGATGGAAATTCATGGAAATAGGAATCCCATATAGTACATGTATCAAAATAATAAAAAGACCCAAAAGGAACTATCTCCGGCTAGCATCACAAGCATAGCGTGGACATATTCTCCTCTACTCCTATGAAACGATCAAATAAAGCATAATAAAGTGGTATATTTTCCAATTCCCTACCATTATACATGAATTATTCCTAGGTACCCAATGGTGACCCAAAAAGGTGTGAGATAAAATTTTGTTGTCCACCACTAATGGCATATATAACATGTCTAGTTTATGTATAAACAATGAAGAAGTGTGGAGTATATCACAGGTATAACAATACTAAAAATAAAGTGTCAAATTAAGATGTGATCTTATCCATCTAAAAATGGATCCATATGAACAATAATCAAGAACCCATTAACAATCGGGAACTCTAATTTAGAAAACACAAATCATAATGAATCATCCACCATGTCATATACCATGTAATCAAGTGACAAATTTGAAAGGTCTGGATCCATGTTATAAATTAACAAGGAATCCTCATTGAGTCCCTGGAGTATCTTGATGGAAACTCAATCAAGACTTGGGTGGATCCTGAGGAGCATGCCCACGGATCATGTCCAAGGTATGTCCAAGAAACCTGATTCCATGGAGTAGCAATGTCCTTGGAATCCAAAGTAAACTGGATCCATGAAGTAGAAATGTCCATGGAATTGTATGGAATCAGGATCCTAGGAGTATAAATTTCCAAGGAATCTAGTACCATAATCAGGACCATGGACTAGAAATGATTTTGGAATCCAATGGAATTAGGATCCGAGGAGTATAAATTTCAAGGCATCCACTACCAGTATGAATTCATCATCTTATTTCATAACTCATTTCATTATCACTACCATAAAATTAGTTTATCCAATCCATTCCACATTTTTTTCATTTAACGATTTAACCATTTAATTATATGTATTCACATGAAAAGGATGCATAAATCTTCTCCAATAACTCATTTAATTATCATAAATACAATGGTAGGATCCTAACACACCAAGGGTGGACTAATCATATAAAAAGGTAAGAATACACTCCATGGGTGGATCAGTCTAAGGTGAACAACCTCCCACCATATAATAGTGCTATGTGATAAACCTAAATAGGTTCTAATCAAATTAATCAAGGAATTCAAATAATTTTAAGGGAAACACTAGAAGGTACAACATGAAACACAATTACAACAAGGTATATAAAACATTAATATTTAAGGGAAAGGTATAGACCACAACTGTATACCTATGTTAGAACACTCATCTAGTATCAACTCCTAACTCAAAGTAGATTTTAAGAAAATAGAATAAAATAGAATAATGGATAAAAAACCTAAAAATAGGGTATATTAGATTGAAAAAAAATAGTATCATTGATAGAAAGTAAAATAACTAAATTAACCAAAGGATTGATTCACTCACCGATAAAGATCCAATGGGATGATCGATGCCTAAATTTGAGTCTAGAAGCAGAATCAGGATCCAATGATATAATAGGATCTCTTCACGAAAAAATGGATCCTCTACACATTGGAAACTAGAAATATGAATGTAGTTTAAACCTCTAAAACCACCAGGAAAAAATGTTTATTTGAACATTAAAAATAGGGTCGCATGGTTTGGTTGCATGGTTGGTCAAACTGTACACCAACCGTATACCCCTCGCTGCCTCAATAGGGAACCCTCATCGTTCATACGAATGGTTTGGAAAACCATGTGTAAACTATGAAAAATTCCTTAACTAAAAATTGAAAGTGGATAACATGGTCATGAGGCCCTATATAAATGGTTTCATCAAATCACACAGCCACCTACCAACCACTGAAACACCCCACATAAGTAATATTAACCATGTGTCTTGGGTAGAACAGTTTCTATTAATCATATAACCCTTCACCTTTTATTAAAAATTCAGGGTCTAGGCTTTGAAGAAGTATTAAACACCCTTAAAACTCTCATGGACTCATTAGTAACTCACAAAAGGTCAAAACCAAGGAATTAAATTGAAATTAAAAACATATTTACCTAATAAAAAACATGGGATCTTACAATATTTTACCCTTAAAGTAATTAATCCCCAAATTCCCCTTCCAATGGTTGTCAAGAATCATCTATGAATAGTTCCATCCATTGAGCATGTACGCCAGCCTCCCCTCCCAAGTCCCATCTTGTACTTAGATGTGCTTCTATATCACCCATACTAGAGGAACATACCAACCTCATATAGCCTTCAAAATCTGATCAACAATATATATTGGATTATCCTAAAAGGATGAATCAACCTATAAATAAATCTCATAAAGATAAAGAATATTATATGGTATTGAGTGATAATGGTTCAGCTAAGATACATGGAAGATATCATGAATGGATTGGTACCTTTGAGGTAATTGCAACAGATAGGATACTAGATCAACTCTCTCCAAAATCTTGAATGGCCCAACATATTATGGTGAAATCTTACATGGTCTCTAAATCTATCTATTCCCCAACCTTGGTGAGATATGTAAAAATAATTGATTCCAAACCTTGAAATTCAAAGGTCATCAATGGCGATTAGAGAAATATTTCTATGTAGATTTAGTAGAATTTATCCACTTATTAATCAACTAGACCTACTCCAAAGTCTCCTACAAGATATGTGGTCTACGCAGTGCTACCTATCCTACTTATAACCATCATAGAGGTGATCATAATGTACTACCATATAAATCCTTATATGGTTCCATACATATAGTCAACTGATACCTATTTTTGTAGGAAAATTCGACTATGGGTATATAAAACTCCCAATAACCCCTAAAATTGATGGGTGCATACTCAATTCAGGTCCTCTAGAGCTTGTATTGTTCACTCTAACTATACATTAGTATGAGGTGGGTATGTTGTTCTTAGAAACACCTATGTACCAAATACCCTTTATAAGCTCCACCAAAATAAGGATTTAAACTGTTCATTTCTATCCAATACAATGGTATGAGGAACCTAGTGGTAGCACAAAATCTCACTAATATAAAGTATCCCAAGATCATTTACTGATAAGGTCTCTCTAGTCCGTAGGAAATGGGTAAATTTTATGATCAATTCCAAAAAAACCATAAAACACCAATACATTGAGGTGACCTCAACAACTCAGTTAGAAATCCATCGTAACACCATCCAATTTCCACTCAGGAATGATAACTGATATAAAATCCCTATTATTCCTTAATGTTATGCCTTCACCTATAGATAGCTGGAGCACCACTTGATAGAACTATCTACCTCTCAGTTCATCCTTGTCCACCAGTATTGATGGTGAAAGTAATGATACATCTTGGTAACTTCAGGGTTTACTTCCCATGATGAGGTATGAAACTCTCACATAAAATCCTTGTGTATGTATACTGGAACCCAAATGAAAACATGTATGTGTAGAATTTCATCCTCACCAAATATCAAACCAAGAGGTGGTTCCTCACCTGTTATTCTATCCCATGGTAATAGAACCTTTTAATCTGACAGTTGCCTCATCCTTAACCAATCCAGAAGAGTGTAAATCCCTACTAAGGATAGAGAAAATTATATACTTGATTATCATAAACATAAAATTTCATCTCTTAGAACAATTCCATAACATTCCACTCAATAATGGCTTCATAAACTATATGAATATGAGTCCTCCTTGTTAGTTCATCGACATCTATATTCCCCTTAACAGGAATATAGGCTAGCTCAAAATTGAATGACAATAGGTACTCAACCCACCTAATTTACAAAGGTTCAATTCACACATTTTAAATATGTATTTTATGCTTTAATGGTCCCTTTACACCACAAAATGATCTCCAAGAAAATATTTCCTTTAACAATGCATGACATTAATAACTATAACTAACTCATGATCATGTGTTGGTTAATTCCACTCAAGTGGTCTCAATTAGTGAGACTCATACTCCATGACTCAATTCCCCTACATTATAAAATCTCCTAGCCTAATACCTAATGTATCACAATATAATCTATACCTTATGCCCAAATCTATAAAAATTAGGACTGATGCCAAAGTTAGTCTCCCTTTTAACTCTTAAAAGGTTATCTTTCAGGTATCTGACCAGATAAACTTCATGACCTTATTATTAAAGCTCATAAGATATGTTGATAAGCAATAGAAGTCATGTATGAAACACCTGTAAAATCCATCTATCCCAAATAAACTCTTTATTTCAAATATGTTCTTAGGATTATCATAGAAGCTATATCTCTCACCATATCCATGTCAAATGATACTCTTGCCTCTGAGATAATATAACCCAGGAAGTGAATCTCATCCATCCAAAAGTGGCACCTTGTGACCTTATAAAATAATTGATACTCATTCAGTGTATCTAAAATTATCTCAATATGTTTTTCACGTTCATTTCAATTATGTAAATCCACCAAGATATCATCAGTGCCATGAAAACTACTGGCATGTTCATGATATTAAATGGAGTAACCAAATACTCGTATATAAAATACATTATATGAAAAGTTGTATGAGGTATTTATGAAGGCCAAAATGAACCAGATAATAACCCTATATCATGTCAATATTCTAGTACACTCATTCACCTTAGATCTAGTCAAACGATCATTTTTTCATGGCAAGGGATACCAGTTCTTAATCTTAAGATGGTTCAACTTTTGGTAATCCTCACCTAACCAAAGGGTTCCATCTTCCTTTTCGCAAAAATGACTAGAGATCCCCACATAGAAGTTTTGGGATATATAATCCCGTTTTCTTAAAAACACGGATCCCTATTAATAATAATCAATCACCCATAAACAAGGGTAAACATTTATCTAGAAACCTTAAATAATGATAAACCATCCACAACAGCATATGTCGTGTAATCAAGTGTCAGGAATGAAAGGGTCAGATCCAAGGTATAAATGGACAAGGAATCCTCATAGAGTCTATAGAGTATCTAAATGGAAACTCAGTAAAAAACTTGGGTGGATCCCATAGAGCCTGTCCAAAGATCATGTCGAAGGCGATTCGAAACATGCCAGATCTAAGAAGTAGCAATGTCCTGGGAATCCATAGTAAACTGGAACCATGGAGTATAAATTTCTAGGGTATCTTATGGAATAAGTATCCTAGGAGTAAAAATGTCCAAGTTATCCACAACTATAATCAATCTTTTTGGAATAGAAATGTCCATGGAATCGAAAGGAATCAAGATTTGATGAGTACACAAGTTCAAGGAATCCACTACCATTATCAATTCATCATCTCATTTCATAACCCATTTCATGATCACTCACATACCATGAGTTCATCCAACCAATTTCACATTTTCCCATTTAACAATTTAACCATTTAATCATATTTATTCACGTAAAAATTACGCATAAACCTTCTCCTATAAATTTTTAAATTCTCATAAATATAAGGGTGGGGTCAGCACAACCCATAGGTGTCCTAATCACATAAAAAGGAAATAAAACACCCCATGAATTCCTTGATATAAGGTGAAATACCTACAACTATATAACAATTATAAGTGGGAAACCTAAATAGTTTTCAATCAAATTAAGAAATACATTCATATATTTTATGGGAAACGTTGAAAGTTTCGGTGTGTGGAATAATGACAACAAGGTATATAAAACACATATTTTTAAGGAAAAGTTATAGACCACCTACTATATACTTGTTGTATAAAACTCATCCAATATCTTCTCTAACCTCGAAACTAATTATAATAAAATAGAATAATGGAAAAAAACATTGAAAATAGTTCATATTATCTTGAACCAAAATTACACTATCTATAGAAAGTAAAATTGTGAAATGAGCTTAAGGATTGAATCACTCACTCGTAAGAATCCAATGGGATGATTGATTCTTGGATCCAAGTTAGGATATAGAATTGAGTTTGTATCCTATATCAAGATCTATTCATAAAATAAAAATGGCACCAATCGATTTAAGTTAGTATCTCAAGATGGGGGTGAATTGGGTACCCAATAAAAATTTATTTCTAAAATAGGTTTAAATAAAATCACACAATTAATTTTAAACAAACTAGTTAGAATAAATAGCTTATTGATATAAGTTCGTATCTTTTAAAGGATTTATTATATATTAGTTAAAACAATATACAATATTATTTTATCTTTTGATATCAATTTACTTGATCAAAACCTTATTTAAACATTAATAGAGAATAACTATCAATGTTTTCTATTTTTTTATACTTCATAAAAGATTCGGTTTTAAAGAAAACAAATAAAAAACAAAAAACACATAAATTGGAATAAAATGATAGGTTTAGTATCAAGTATATACCTACTCCTCTCCACTTGGAAATCACCCTCTATTAAGAATATTATATAAAATAATCAATGATCCATAACTTGGTTTGAGTAAAAAACAGAAAATCTATCCAGGCCACGTAGGGACCTCTTCCCCATAACCCATGGGAATAAAACAAAGATATATCATAAGAAAATTTTATGTTATACATGGTAAAAACAAGGATAAAGGGAGTGTTAAGAAGATATCATGTATCATCTAGTTCAAGTACTGTATATAGTGTTTGTGTTTATAAAATGGTGTATGCACACATTGTTCATAATATACATAAAGAGAAAATAAATATATGTAAAATGATTTTTTTCTCTTTCTGAAAATCTCTATATATCATGACTCGTTGAATGTTGTATGAACTAAATCTTGAGTTAATTTTTTGAAATTTGCAGTGGAACAAAGTTTTGTAAACACTTTCTTGTTAGTCTGTAGGAAGTAATTTGAATGTTCAGTGAGTTTCAAATATTCTACAGTTGATCATTGATAAAGATTATTCATGTAAGTAACAATTCACAAGAGATTTATTTTTGTCTTGAAATGTTCAAATATATCTATCTACGTGTATGTTCTATGCATATTAACATGAGGTAGTCTACTACAACTTTTAATAGCCACATGCATGAGTGCCCATATGGAGAATAATCATTTGGTTATCCTGAATCCTCATACTCAGTAATGACACATTCTTTAATTAATATCTAAAGTGTATTAATAACAATCATTAAAATAATTTTTGGAATACAATTTTATAATATAGATTTTAGAAATATTTGATTCAAAAATAATAAAAAGTTGACAGTGACTCCTTTGAACAGTGAGACATTCTATAGCAGTGAGTCATCCTAATGGTGACTTAAGATGGTAGGGAGACATGTAAATGGTGAGTTAGGATGATGGTAAGTCCTTCCAACACTTTTTCACATTTTCATTCTGGTGATAGGTCATCTTCAATGGTGACTACTCTCTGGTGGTAGGTCTTTCTGACACTTAACCAAATATTTGGTTCTACCGAAAGTCATCCTCTAGTCATAGGTAATTCCCATACATTTCCAAAATTTTGTTCTAGTGTTGAGACATAGATAATGGTAGGTTTCTCCAACACTAAACCATTTTTTCACCCTAATGGTGAGTTCTCCCCAATGGTGAGACATTACTGGTAGTGCTCAAACTCAATGAAGAGTCATCCTTGGTGATGGCTCAACCTCAATGGAGAGTATTTATCATACTTATCCAAATTTCATTCCAATATTCTTTATATTATAAAATGCTATCACAATACATAAAACATATTAATAGCATAAGAAACATGATTTAGTGATCATTAAAATAAGGGTTTCAACAATAAATCCATTTTTGATGAACACAAATAATGACATTTTATACATATGGTATCAAATAAAAAGAAAGGAAAAAATAATTATATAGTAAACTGTATCAAAGAAAGATGGTACAAAGAAAAGTTGTTAAACATGTATGTTAATTAATATTAGAATGGTATCAAAGGAATACTACCACATAAATAAATTCAATAAAATATTCTCTAAATATACCATGTTAAATAAATAAATAAATAAATAAAATTCTATATATCCTTCTCCCCCTTTTATGATTATAAAAAAGTAAAAATAAAATAGAAAATACATAGAAAGAGGGAATAATATGAATAATAAAAATAAAAATAATTAGGTGATTTTTATTGAGAAAATCATTTAATGTGAAGCCAAAAAGATAAAACAAAAAGGTTACACAAAAAATCCCCATAAAAGACCAAAATTATTATTATCAATGATTTTCAATTTGGGTTAAAGAATTCGGATGTGCTTTATCATTTCCCTTGTCTGGATCAAAAGGCTCAACAACAGATCATGAAGGATCTTGAGGGATGGTTGTAGGAATAGAAATCAAAAATGGATTTTCTTTTATGATGATTAGTTTTAGGTGTTGAACTGATTCTATAAGAGAGGGATTGAAAGGCTAGAAACAGATTAGAAAAGGTGGAGTAGTATATCTGGTTACATTAGGCCTGAAGAACTGTGGTTTAGAATCTAAAGGATTCAGATGATCTTTTTTTGGTAGGGCATTCGGAACTGCTACAAAAATTCCAAGAACATGAAGAAATGATTTCATCAAATTGATAAAGTCCATAATTATGTCCCCTCCACTCTCCATAGAACTGAAGAAATCTTTCTTCTCTTCCATAAAAAGCTTTAGCACTGGGGTCATCACCTTCAACTGATTCACCTGTTCTATAAAGTCTTGACTAACCGAAGGCATCATTAGGTTCTCTTATAATAATATGAAATGAGCATTCAGTTCATGCTTAGTATATATCTATAAATGATAATACTAGAATGGCCATAAAAAATCACCTTTATTAAAATAAAAAGAAAGAAGACAATTGGGATCACTTATGGACTGGGTAAGGGAGAAACCAATACAAACACATAGTCCCAGAGGGATCAAAGCCATTGCAAACCAATAAAAACCCATTAGAGTTTCCAGAAATCCCAGAGGGGAAAATCCCATTACAAAATCAAAGTCAACCCAAAAAACTTCATCCACCACTAGTGCTCCAATCCACGTCATTTTCACCACCATGATTGTCGTAAAACCCACTTATGCCACTGTCTGATGCATCAGCACATGCTACATTGGTTGATGCTAGAGGAACCACATCTAGACAAGAACTACCTCTACCTTACCACACTGCCCCATAGCTCGTTCTTCTATCACGCTCGTCGAGATTCCAGCTGAGAAGCTGCCTATCCCACCTATTTTGACCCTGATCCACTACTGAAGGAAGTTTTACCACACCATGTGTCATAGATCTAGAAAAACCATACCACCACCACCTCATAGATCTAGATCTGGTCTAAACCTAGATCTTTAAAAACCTCTCCCACTCATCATCTACTGAGGACCACACCGCAACCACCAGAGAACCCACTCATAGAATGCCAAACACTAGAGCGACCAAATCTGGTAAGAAACTAAACCAGATCTAAAGATTTTGACAACCAACTATCTTTCATGCCACCACTACTAACTCTTACATGTTTCTTTCACTTACTCTTGCATGCTGAGGTGCCACCACCTCTTCCTACTCTCACCACCTTCTCCCACACCATACTACTATAGAGCGAGCAGTCAAGCACCATCAAAGGGGAGAGCCATAGCTGAAGTTTCAGCCAATCTCTTTTAAATATAATAAATTATTTCCTTGTTAATGTTATTTATGTCAGATTATATGTCCTTAATGTACACTCTAATCATCATGTTTGAATGATCACTGTTATTCTCAAACTTCCTTTAACATTCTTATGTTATGGAGGGTTCACCACCTGAAATATCACTAATTTATTCTTGCACAATAGATCTGATCAACTCAATATCAAGAGAGGGAGGTAGAGCCATATAAGTAGAAGGTGATAAAGGAATATTCTTCATCCTATCAAGTAAGAAATCCATAGAAGTATCAATGGTTGTTTGCATCCTTTGTAGCACAGATTTCATAGACTCTGGATCACTATAAAGTATCCTCATTTCAATATATACTTCTTAAATATATTGCTTCATTTTGGGTTGAATATGATGTATCACCAGTTAAAATAAGTACCTTGTATCCTTTTCACTTAACATAGTGACATGTGGTTCCTGATTCTTCCAAATCTAACCAAAATCCGAAATCATATTTTCTATAAAATATTTCAAGTCACCTCTGGTGACAAAATCCCCAAGAACTAGATAAATTAAAGGAGAAACAACTCTCTCAATGGTAGGTGTAGGCACATTAGAAGAAAACCTATGTAGTTCACTAGCAACATCAATCTAATCAACCAATGATCCTTCAGGATCCCTTTATTTTTCAAATATTAGGTCCACCATTTTTTTGTGGACTGCCAGTTTATTTATCTCATTCCTCGAATATTGGGTCCATCTAATTTATATAAGATTTTATAAGAGGTATAACACTTGGAGAACAAGAAACTATCGACACACAAATAGTAGATACAAAAATTGAAGCCACAACAGATCTATGTATGTCACTTGATTTCTTAACAAAAATAGGCTCTACTTCTATATGCTAAACAAGTGACTATTAAATAATAGGCAACAACATTCATCTATGCATCCACTGAATGTTCAAAAATTATCTTATCAATAGGATGACTCTCTATATTTGGTGATTTTCCCCCCTCAAATGATGCTTCCTTTTTTTCTCTTAATGTTTTCGAAACATCCTTAACCAGGTTGGGTCTCTCTTAAAATCAAGAAACACCAGATAATACTAAAGAAGAAAGAAAATCTTGAGGTATCTCAATATCCTCTACTCTAACATGACTATCCTAACAATCATGGTATGATCCTCCATCATTATCATATCCATCTCCATTTCCATTTTTATTTCCATTTTCATCATCTCCTCATTCTTCTTCATCTTCATATTCTTCTTTATCACCATTTTCATTATTTTCATTCTCTTCAAAGGATTTGGAAGTACTCTTAAACTACTCTTCACCTAACCCATATATCTCTTCCTCATCAATACCTTATTTCAAAAGAGATTCCATGATATGGAGTGTCCTAGGTGGTTTAGGAGAACCATAGGTAATAGTAGGATATCCTTGAGGAAAACTAGGTCACTTCTATCCTCCATAGGATATTCTAGTTCCACGTTACCAAGGGTAACTGCCTCCTCATCCTCATCTAAGTATTCATCCACTTCATTTGATTACAAACCACAAACTACAAGTTCCTTTAGTCTAAAAGGATGATCTACTAAATTTAATAGATACTAAATCCTTTCACCATCATTGATCTACTACTACTTCCATGTATTCTAAATGATTTTAATTCTATTTCATATCACTCTTATGATACAAAAAACCTCCACATATTACTAATGATTATTCACCTTCATCAACTAGACCTTTGGAATTTATCATATCAGAAATAAACTTTGGTTATATTAATGAATTATATCTTGAATAAGGTTTAAAAATCTATATTATATGAAGCATTATATATCTAAACAGGTTTATCATCTCTCCTTTTTTCATTAGACATAAAATATAAACATCCCAATACCTCATAATAGCAAAGTAACCTTTTCTAATAGGCAGACTATGCTCAATTAACTTGAAAAGAAACATTCATTCACCATCAAGATCTAAGGAAACTTCTCTTCTAACTATTCCATCACAAGTTAACTCATACAAAGCATCATCATATACAAGAGTATCACTATTATCCAAAAAATGGTCCTTGAAATTCATTTACAACTCCTCCATGATGAACCTTTAAACAACTACCCCCACTACCTTTAAGAGAACACTACTTTTCATCCATTGATTTTAGTTCGTACCAAGTCTTCATTTTCTTCAAAATAAAACTCTATAAACTGGTAAAACTGATATATCAACCTATGATAGAAGGGAATATCTTTATAAGAGGACCATACCATCTATCCCTTTTCCTGTAAAACTTTGATCACTAAGGACTTGCTTGATATTATCCATTCATCTTGAACTTCTTTCTCGAGTACTATAATCATCTTCATAAGCATGGGATTCACAGGCTCAATAGTAGCATGACTAGACTCCCTTTTCTTCTACATTATATGACGTGACACATTTAGAGAATATTACAATGCTAACTTCACTCTAACCATACATAACATCTTGACAGGTTTGGGTGAAGGATAAGTAAGGTCTATATTTAGGAGAGAAAGAGTTGAAACAAGTACCAAGATAAAAGGTTTGAGGGAAGTGAGTGTTGAAATTAGAAAAAATGTCTCATTTGTTTCATTTTTTAATTTAGGTATTCATAAAATTGAAATCAAAATAACAATATAAATTAAATTATAAATTAAATAAATAAATAATTTGTATAAATAAATTAGAAATAGTGGTATAAAAATAGTGAATAATTGAAAAAGGAAAAAATTGTATAATGATAGGTAATACTAATGGTAAGTAGAAACACAATGGTGATTAAAATAAAAATGGTGAGTAATTCCAATGGTAAGTAATTTCAATGGTGTATAAAACATAGTGGTGGGTAAAACTCAACTATGGAAAAACTCAATGGTGGATAAAACTCAACATTGTGTAAAACTCAAAGGTGCATAAAACTCAATGACGAGTCCTAAAAATTAATCTTAAAAAAATTAATTATACAGAATTCATGTTAGATATAGTTCATTATCTCATAATTCAAATTCTTAGTGATAATATCAGTAAGATTACATTTGGTACCAATGTATTAATGGGTTATATCACCCTTTTAAAAATGATTTCTCAAAAAGTGTTGTCTTACATAAATATTTTTTTATAGAGTGGGATATAAGTTTTTAGAAATATTTATAGCACGTTTTTGTAAAAATTTATATTTACATTTTGGAATTGATATCCATAGTCTAATAATGTGTGTTACATCCACAAAATATGAGCACAAAAAATGCATGTGATTATGTATTCAACTTCAACAGTAGATAGTGCAACAAAAAATTTTTTCTTACTACACCATGAAACTATATACTTTCCTAAAATATGATATATATTCTAGAGGTTATTTTTCTATCTAACTTTCAATCACCAGAACCAATATCCGAATAAAAAACTAAGTCAAATTATTATCCTCTAGGGAAAAACAATCTTATATTATTAATATATATGAGGTATTTGAAAATTATTTTTACATCAACTAAGTGTGAATCTTTTTGATTTTCTTGAAAATGAGCACACATACATTAATTGAACATAATATCAGATCAGCTAGTAGTTAAGTAGAGAAAACATATAATAATACCTTTAAAACTGGTTTGATCCATTGATTTCTTAGTTTCATCAAGATCCAATTTATTGTTGGTAGTCATAGGAGTATCACTATTTTTAGTGTTATCCAAATTAAAATGTTTAAATAGGTATTTATTGTAATTAATTTTATTTAAAATAATTTCATCTTTATTTTTAAAATTTTAAAAACCAATAAAGAATTTTTTTCACTCATTAAACTCATTTTAAATTCATTTTTTCATTTTTGGGAAAGTAGTTTATAAACAATTTTTAAAATATTTAAAAATAATTTTATATACATAAATTTGGACAACTAAAACATATTTTAAAATTATTTTTTTAAATATGGTAGGATTAGTTAAACCTTTTGAAAAAACTTTTGAAATAAAAAAATAGATGAGCATGTCATACCAAGCTCTAGGCGCTTCTTTTAAACCATATGAATCTTTTGTTAACTTAAAAACATGATTTGGAAAATTGATATTTTGATATCTAGGGGTTTTTCAAAAAAATCATCATCATCTATATACCCATTTAATAATTCACCCTTGAAATCAATTTGATATAGTTTTAAATCTATATTTTCTATATAGGCTGGTATTATTCTAATGGTTTCAACTCTGGGAATAGGTGTAAAGGTATATTCATAGTATATAACCTCTTCTTGACTATACCTTTGTGAGACTACTCTAGCATTATTCATTACTATACTACCATATTCATAATTTTTTTTCTAAAACCCCATTTAGTGACTATGGTCAAGGTTTATTTGCATCTATCAAAATGTTCACATAATTTATATATTTCAAATTTATTTAGTTCTTACTACAAATCCATTACCTAGAATTCATAATTAATTGCATCATTGATGTTCTTAGGTTCATGATGTGACAAGAATGCTTGATGTCCAAACTAGTTTCTTATACAAGATCAAGTTTCTTTACCTCTATCTAGATATCCACAATAGAATCTAAATTATGGAACATAAGAGTCCTAACAACCCTAGAAAAATAAGGTTTAGTCACCTTAGGTTTCTCAATAGGTTCAGGTCCAAGTTCTGGAAGTTCCTCAAAAACGGGATAATTTTTATTCTCACTTTACAGAAGAATCAGAGGGTTTGGAATTTAAGTTCCAAGTAGTTAAATAATTATCAAGGTTTTATAAATGAATATTACACTCGTCTAAATCTATCTAGTCAAAATTGATGTGAAGAGAGTCTTCCACAGTTTGGGCCCTTTTGTAAAAACTCTATAGGATTTACTAAAATTATAATATCAGAAGAAAATTCCTTTATCTCTTTTGGAGAAAAATTTGTAAAGATTATCCTTAATACTAAGAATAAATAGTTTGCGACCAAAAACCCTAAAGTAATTAACCTTAGGCTTTATACTATTCCAAATCTCAAAAGGGGCCTTCTTCTACATGTGTCTAATTAACGCTCTATTAATTATATAACAAGCTATATTGATAGAATTTTCCCAAAAGTATGTAGGTAATTCATATTCATTAATCATAGTCTAGGATATATCTTAAAGTGTTAAATTTATTCTTTCTATAACTCCATTCTGTTGTGGGGTCTTTTGAGCAGAGAATTTATGAAAATTTCTATTTTTTTAGAAAAATCATTCAAATTATTGATTTCAAACTCATGGACATAGTCACTCCTTAGGTTCTTAATTCTAATTCCACTTAGTTTCTTTATAGATTTAGCATACTTGATAAAATAATAAAAAGATTTACTTTTTTTAGCTAAAAATAATCCCTGAGTGTGCTTAGAAAATTCATCTACAAGTACATAATAAAAGTTCTTCCCATTTATAATAGAAGCTTTGTATGGTCCAAATAAATTAATCTGAACCAACTCAAGAGGATGAGACATTGAAACATTCTTCTTTGATTTAAAATAATTTTGTGTTGGTTCCATTTTCTGATAGGGGTTATAGAATTTATCATTTGGAAAATGAAGTTTGGGTAGATTCATGACTAACCCTTTCCTAGTAAGCATTCTTAGTGAGTGAATGTTACAATGTTATTGCCCCCTATGTCAAAGAAAATATTCTCTATGAAATGAACTTCATTAAGAAACATTTTGAGAAATTAAAGTTTCATTATTAAAAACACAACCATTATCATTTATTAATGTAGTAAATACAAAATAATTTTTAGAATTAAAAACATTGAAATAATTTTTTTCAAATTTCAAATTAAAACCATCATCACATAATTGTGAGATGTTAAGTGAATTATACTTTAAACCATCAAAAAATAGTAATTTATAAATTAAAACTAAATTGGTGTTACCAATTTGGAGAATGTCGATGATCTTTCCCTTATCATTGTCAACAAAGGTTAAATGACCACCATCAACCTTTATAAGGCACTTTAATCTCAAGTAATCCTCTATCATATTCCTAGAAAAACCATTGTCTAATTACCATATACTTCTATAGAAGAACTTAAAACAACATTTATAAAAAACATTTATACCATAAATGACTTTGTTACCCATATTTTCTTGGGTCTAGATATGTTAGAGATTAGTGCCTTAGGAACCCATATTTTCTTCATATTTTTCCTATAAGTATATTATAAACTCTTTTAAATAAAAACTTTATTATATCTATTTGAAAAATAAATAGCAGAAATTTTTTTAAATTTGGACTTTGGAACAAAGTGCTCTTAAAATTTTTTCTTTTTCTATGCTAGTATCCTATACCAATAATGTACTTAGGAGAACTTTTTTCCTATAATTTGAGTACGTTTTTCTATAAAATTTGTGAATATTTATAAATATTTCTTGAGTTTCTCATTTGACAAGTTCAGTTCAGTATTTTCCTTTAACAATTGAGAATTCTTTTCTTTATCTACAGTAAGATAAGACTTAATATTAACAGACATAACAAATTGTTTCTTCAGAAATTTATTTTTGTATTTAATATCATTAAAAGTATCGTCAATCATGTTGTAGTATTCAAAAATTTCTTCCATAGAAATTTCATTTTCATTTTCCTTTTTATGGTGAGCAAAATTAAGTGCAGATGATATAGTAGGAACTTCAAAAAAAAATTTCCCTGAAGCACATGTTGGCTCTATCAGTTTTCTCTTTATGAGTAGAATATAAGTCATTGGATCATTCCTCGGAGTCACACCATGTTTATTTCATGGATTTCTTATATTTTTTATCATTTTCCTCATAATTGTTTCTTGTATTTGGGTTTAGGACATTCATCCTTAACATGTCCTTTTCATTTTCACTCATAGCAGGTAATCTCATTTGAGTTTTCATATATCTACCAATCCTTTTTCTAAGTTCCACTATTTTCATAATTTCCTTTATAACATAGATTCATAAAAAATATATACTTCTTATAAAACCTATTAAATCTTCTGAACAGATGGCCCATTTCTACATCACTATCCACCGATGATTCATCCTCACTGGAGCTTTCAAATTTTAATTTTTAATTCTCCTTATCTTTGAAAGTAGTAGACTTGAAGGAAGGTAATTCTTTCTTTGGTTAATCATATTATTCGATATTGAATTTAAGCTCTTCTTCATATATCATCAATTTACCAATCAATTCATTAATAGGAAGTTTACTTATGTCGTAGATTACCTTATGGAAATAGATGCATGTCATCATCATTATGGAAGGCATCTTATCAATCTCCTGATTTGGTATTTATCAGACACTAGATTTTCCAAGGAGCACAGATTATTGACAATATCATTGAACCTAAGATACATATCCAAAATTAACTCATAATGTTTCATCTTGAAAGAATAATATTTGATTGTATAAGTATTCAATATCATTTCTTTAACATTGGTAGTTCCTTCATGTGAAATATATAAATTATCCCAAATTTAATAGGAAGTTTTACTCGAATATATTATATTGATTTATTCATTTCATAGATTTTTAATTATTATTATAAGAAATTTTGGCAGCACCATCTGAAGTACTTATAGCAGACTTAGGTAACTCATACTTATCCTCTATAGCAAAAAAAAATTCAAAAAACACTCTCTATATGTATTTTAATATTTATTTTCTACAATGAATAGTTGTTTCCATTAAATAAAGGATTTATGTTAGTATTATAACCTTCTTTCCAAGTATTCAGGTAAATAATTAAATTTATAATTGATAGAAATTTCAAATCTTTAAAAAAACAAAAATCATAGTTGAAATATTTTTTAATAATCTTTGATACCAAATGTTTGTTGGAGTGAGTATCTCAAGACGGGGTGAATTGAGTACCCAATAAAAATTTATTTCTAAAACATGTTTAAATAAAATCCCCAATTAATTTAAAACATCCCATTTAGTCTAAATAGTTGATCGATATAAGTTTTTATCTTTCAAAATATTTCTCAAAGTTTGATTTAGTTTTAGTTAAAAAAATAAACAATATTAATTTAACTTTTGAAATAAATTTACTTGAAAACCCCCTATATAATCACTAATAAAGAATAACTATCAAAGTTGATGTTTTTTTAATTTAAAAAATATTTTGTTTTAAATAAAAAAAATAAAACATAACACACGGCAGAATAAAAACAACACTTTCATTCTCATATCATGACCTAATCCTATCCACATAGATTTCACCCACTTCTATGTATATTATATAAAATAATCTATGATCCAAAACCTAGATCAGGTATATAACAGAAAATATATCTAGGACATGAAAGGGCCTATTCCACAAAACCTATGGGTATAAAAAAGACAGGTCACATGTGACCTCTTCCACAACATGTGGGAAAAAGGATAAAGAAAGTGTTAAGAATATATTAGGTATCTTCTAGTTCAGGAAAAGGAGAAAATGTGTGTGTTATAAAACAAATTAAACACACACTAATCTTATTGTAAATTATATATAGACAAAGAGAAAAAAAAGATATGTAAAATGATTTTGTTTCTTTATCTAATAAGCTTTGTAGCTCATAACTACTTGAATGTTTTTTGAACTGAAGCTTGAGTGGTGTTTTTGAATTTTTTAGCAGAATATGGTGTCATAAAGTCTTTATTATTAGTCTGTAGGAATTAATATAAGTGTTAAATGTTCTTCACTCCCTCTATAGTTGATAATTGGTAAAGATGCTTCATTTTATGAATACTTCAAATAAATATTCTTATTATCTTGAAATATTCAGCTCTAGCTCTCTATGTGTATGTTCTATTCATATCCACATGAGGGAGCCTCTTGTAACTTTTAATTGAAGCATGCATGAGTGTCCATAGGGAGAAAAAGTCATTCATATATCTTGTATCCTCATAATCAGGGCTAATATATTATTTAATGAATATATGTAATAGATTAATAATAATCATTAAAATATGTTTCAGAATTATATTCCACAATATATCCATTAGAAATTGTTAATTTAAAAATAATGAAAACAATGGAGATTACTCCTTTGAAAGGTGAGAAAATATCTAACAGTGAGTCATCCTAATGGTGACTTAATATGGTGGTGAGACATTATAAGGCCCCAACCTTAAACTTTAGTTAATCTTGAGTTACTTCAAGAATACACATTGTGGATCTTTTCAGGTTTAGAGTTTTAGAGAATTAGATCATAAAACATGCATTACATTCCACATTTAAACTAAGTGGTTACATAAAATATCGTACTCATTTTTCCCATAAAGGGAAACATATTTAAAATAAAACATGGATTATTCTTGACACCTCCTTGACACTATCATCACAACATGTACCTTTCCCTTGACCTGTGAAAAACATTTCAAAAACTTGGGATGAGCATAAAAAGCTCAGTAAGGGATATTAAAATATGGAAAGGAAACATGAGTACATGTATACGTAAGAATCAATGAAATCATACTTTACTCATAAAACATAATCACTTTAACATACCTTGTCAAATCACGAATAAAACATAGAAATCATAAGACATAAAGCTAACTTGAGGCATTCATAACATTCTTACGTAGGGAGTAACCCTCTTGGTTACGTTTGGAATACCCATCATAGTATATTCCCTAAATCTCTTCGGAGAAACCTTAACGTTTAACCCCTTCGCGTTACCCAATGCATTGGAGAGCTATATCGGGCTCACCTGCCCTTAGTTTATCACAGAACCACCCATCTTCATAACAATTCCCAAGAACCATAACATAATCATATCACATAAAACATGCATAAAGGAAAAATAACATTTCCACATTTCAATCAAAAGATATAAATACAACACATTGATATAATAAAAACATTATGAAAACCATTTTAAATACCAAAATAAAAGAAAAGTAAAACATGGTATTTATTTTTCATTTTTTAAAAAAAGGTATGGCTTGAAGAGGAAGCTGAAACTCAAATAATGGTCACAGCGGCGGAGAAGTCGTTGTCGCCGCATATGTACGACAAAAACATTCCCTTTTGTCGTTTTGTAAAATGATTCGTATAAAAAATACTCCTTTTGGATAAATGTAAAAGTAAAAGGGGTTTATACACCGTATAAACGAAGGTTTTGTATAAAACAAAATAAGCCTCAATGAAAGGAGATTGAGACGAAGTTCCATACCTCGGGTCTGACTTGACTCGATCGTTCTTTAATTTCCTGAATAATAAACTTGAGTTAATTTCTACATAAATAAGAACCTTTTCAAAGTCCATTATTCCTTTTATATCACTTATTACTATGTTATAAACATTATGTAATCATTTAAGTTAATAACGTTTGTTTTGTCGAAATTTGGTACTTGAGTCAAAAGTGAACTTCTTATATTTACAAGTTGTTCACGTGGTCAAATATCTATTATCTCAAGAATGATATTCATGATTTAGATTCCATATATATTATATATATCCTGTATATACATGCATTTAAAATATTACATAATCATTTAGAGGTAATAAATGAAAGTCACCATTCATGGAGACGGTAAGCCGTACGTACGCATAAACGCTACTTTCATTTCTATATCATATTAATGGAATTAAAACTAAATGAGAGATATGTATATTTTAATTCCAGGATTATATTCATCATTTATATGTAACATACTTCATATATATCTATTATATATATGTACTTATAATAGTACATTACATTTGGGGATAAGAAATGAAATCCACCTTTCATGGAGACGGTAAGCCGTACGTACACATGAATGCTACTTTCATTTCTATCTCATACTTTAATGGAAATAAATAATAATTATATAAAGGTATATTATAATTATAGAATAATATCATATATAATATCATTAAATCTATCCTTTATACATACCACATATGGTATTAAAGAATCAAATCACTTTGAGGGGGCGGTAGTCCGCACTTCCAAAAATGAAGATATCGCGTATACCCATAATAGAAGCCATAAAGGTATGCCATAAATGAAAAATAAATAAGATTAAGAAAAAAAATAAAAATATCATATATCATATATAAATATAGTGACATCTTAATCGCCACCTTTGAAGGTGTTATAAGAATATTGAATAATCATCGTTTCGTGAGGCAGAAATTCGCCATCCATGGAAAGAGTATGTTCTTTAACAATTAGATGTTGGTGTGTGTAAGTGTTGATTAAATACTTTTTATAAAAACATCCTAGTATATTTATTATACTGGTTTTGTTACAAAATAAATGAAAAAAGAGTTTATGGGGGTTGGAGAAGAAAAATAAAACATAAGAACACAAGAGAAAACATTACCTTTAAAACGGGTAACTCTTTTTGATTTGAGCTTAGAGGCTTCCTTGGGAAGACTTCTACCCAAAGTGAGGATTCTAGAAGTAATAGAGGGATGTTTAGAGACAAAATGGGTAGGTTTTGGCCGAGCCAAAGGCTTGAGAGGTGTGGGTAAGGTGGTAGAGGTGGGGGCCTTTTATAAGAGGAGAGGAGGGGCACTCTGGGAAAGTTATAAAAGTTACTTTATTATAAAATGATTTTCAGATTTAAAAGGTCCAAAAATTATATATTTCAAGGATAAGGTGATAAGATTTATAAATCCACCCATACAATAGGTTTTTGACATGTTTAGGTCTTATATTTTACATTATCTTTTCATTTTATTTAAATCGTTAAATAATGAGGTAATCGCTGCATCATCATGGTGTCATAAATAATTTAATTTATTTAATGCCTAAAAATTATATAAAAAAATAGAATGATGTAGGAAATATTTTTAGATTTATAATGAATATTTATAGTCAAAAATATGACTTGTATAACCCCTTTTAAGAATTGTTTTAGTAAAACAACTTATGTTTGTGACAATTTTAATTTTAACTTTAAATAAAAAGTTTTTAATGTCATTTTCCTACCAAAGTGGCTCAACTGGGTCCACAAGTTGACCCATGGATTTTCTTGGTCGGCCATGACACATAAAATAAGGTTAGGAGATGTGTATAGGTCATTTCATATTATTAAAACATTATTTTTACCTAAAATTACACTAATTACGTCTAATCGCGATTAAAAACTTAAAAGTTACTATTCAGCAAAAAAATATTTTAATCCCATTGAACCACATTTTACTTCCTAATGAAAACCATGTATGTTGTATTTTTTAAATTCAAAACACAGAAGTGGTAAAATTTCATTTAAATGAAAAATCATTCTTTTAAGTACCACTTAGTGGTTTCACTATTCATCAAAAATTGAAGTTTTTCAAAAAAATAACAAAACATCACCCTAAGCTATATTTGAAATTATGGATTCAAAAATGATGTCTATTTTAAAAAATTCAAAACATTTAAGTTAAACTAATTAATTTAATAATTAATTCTCGTTGTGAGAGCAAATAGTTTGTTTTTATGAAACAATAAGTATCAAAAGATTGACACTAGTTTAAGTCCAAATTCAAAGTGAAATTACTACCAATGACCACTATTGGATTAAATGGTAAAAATATATTCTAATTTCACTTTAAAACCAATTCAAAATATAATATAATCATATAAATAAATTATATTAAAAAGGGGTTTTGAATTAAATTACAACATTTTTCACTATTCGTTAAAAAATGAACTTTATCGGAAAAATACCAAAAATTTACACAAAGTAAATTTTGATGTCCCGATTCTAAAGAAGAATTTTATTTGGTCCAATAGAATATATAAGAGTGACCAAAACTATATTTATAGACGGTTCTCCATCAAAAGGTGATAACTCGACCTGTAGTGAATTTTAGAGTATATATGCCTAAAATTGAATTCTTTTCGTATTTTAAGCCTTTATCTTTTATTGGATAAATGTAAAAACATTTAAAAAACATATATAATCATATTTTAGTTATTTATATTCATTCCCGCCAATACAATAGCTACGTGTTAACTACCATTTAAAATAATATTGTTTTATTACTAGTGGCAAAGTAAGATTTCAAAGAAACTCTTTGTTGTGTATCGTGTACGATATAGAACATAGCAGCCCCTTTAAAGTAAAATTAATATTTAATTCATAAATATTAATATATATGAAAATGATTTATTCTTTATTTACTTGGGATGTTACATCCTTCCCCCCTTTTGGGAATTGCGTCCTCGCAATCTTATTGACTTATCAAAATAAGTGGGGGTATTTATCCCTCATAGAATTTTCAGATTCCCATGTTGCCTCTTCACTCATGTGGTTTTTACACAAAACCTTTACTTGATTAATCACCTTATTCCACAACACTTGCTCCCTATGGTCAAGAATCTGGACCGGTTGTTCCTCATAAGATAGATTCTCTTCCAGCTGAACCACCTCTGGACTCAAGACATGAGATGGATCTGGCATGTACTTCCTTAACATTAAAACATGAAAAACATTGTGTACGTGAGATAAACTTAGAGGTAAAGCCATTCGGTAGGCAACTGATCCAACTCTCTCTAAAATTTCATATGGTCCAATGAACCTTGTACTCCTCTTTCCTTTCTTACCAAATCGCATCACACTTTTCCACGGTGAAACTTTGAGAAAAACATGATCACCTACCTCAAAAGATAGATCCTTCCTCCTGTTGTCTGCATAACTTTTCTATCTGCTCTGAGATGTTCTCATGTGTTTCTGAATCAACTAAACTTTTTCTGCCATCTCTTTTACCAATTCTGGTCCCATCATCTTCCTTTCACCCACTTCATCCCAAAAAGCTGGTGTTCGACACCGCTTCCCATATAATGCCTCAAATGGTGCCATCTGTATACTAGAATGAAAACTATTATTATAAGAAAACTCAACCAAAGAAATATGTTGGTCCCAACTTCCCTGATAATCAATCGAACAAGCATGTAACATATCCTCCAATGTCTGAATTGTTCGTTCTGACTTCCCATCTAATTGAGGATGAAAAGATGTACTAAAATTTAATTCAGTACCCAACGACTTTTGAAGGCCTTTCCAAAAGTTAGAAGTGAACCTGAGATCACGGTCAGATACAGTGGAGAGGGGAACTCCATGCAACCTGACAATCTCTTTAAGGTACAATCGAGAAAGTTTATCTAGAGAAAAAGTATCTCGAGTAGGAAGGAAATGAGCAGATTTAGTTAATCAATCAATAATAACCCAGATTGCATTATTACCTCGAGATGTCCTCGGTAATCCCACAACAAAGTCCATGGATACATTTTCCCATTTTCACTCTAGCACTGGTAAAGTCTGAAGCATCCCTTTCGGTAACTACCACTCTACTTTAACCTGCTGACAAGTCAAACACTTCATAGTAAAATCAGCAATATCTATTTTCATTCCATCCCACAAGAAATACTCTCGCAGATCTCTGTACATCTTAGTACTGCCAGAATGAACTGAAAATGGGGAACTATGAGCCTCACAAAACAACTCATTCTTAAACTGTGAATCCACCAGGCACACATAATCTCTTCCCAAACCTCAAAACACAATCATTATCAATATTAAATTCAGGAAACTTACCCTTCTGAACCAGCTCTACCTTTTTCAGCAACTCATTGTCTTGCTTCTCTGCTTGCTTGATTATGTCTGATAGAGAATATTTCACTGATACCTGAAACAAAATAGAAGGACATCCTGCACCAACAACTTTTATGCCAAATTTCATCAAATCCTTAAAAAAAGGATCACGTTCCAAACGCAACATTGTTAATGAAGCATTACTTTTTCGACTCAAAGCATCAACCACTTTATTTGCTTTTCTGGAATGGTAATGAATTGTACAATCATAATCCTTGATTAATTCTAGCCATCTACTCTATCTCATTTTCAATTCGTTCTGAGTTAATACATACTTTAAACTTTTGTGATCAGTATATATTTCTCACTTTACTACATACAAATGATGCCTCCAAATTTTTAAAGCGAAAACAACAACAGCTAATTCCAAATCATGTGTAGGGTAGTTTACCTCATTAGTTTTCAACTGAAGTAAAGCATATTCAATTACCAGATCATTCTGTATAAGGACATAGCCAAGTCCTTTCAATGAAGCATCACTATAGATAACAAACTCACCATTCCTGGAAGGAAGTGCCAAAACTGGAGCATTCACGAATCTTCTTTTCAACTCCTGAAAACAATCATCACATTCTTTTGTCCAGATAAAATTAACACCCTTCCGAGTTAGCTTAGTCATTGGAAAAGATAACCGTGAAAAATTTCTAACAAACCTTTGGTGATATCCTGCCAAACCAAGAAAGCTATGAATCTCAGTTACATTTGTGGGTCTTGGCCATTCTTCAAAAACGTGATTCAACTGATCCATCAGTGTAGTAAACTGCTCATTTCTGATTCCGACCATCTCTGGTTTCTGATTTAAAATTTCATTATACTCTGTATGACTTCCTAGAAAAGCTACTCTTTTTCCTCTATGGAAAACCATTCTTATCATAGAAATATCTTAGGCGAAGCAACATGGTAATCTTTAAATGATATATCATTTAAATTTGACCATAAAAAATATTTTTGGATAATCATTTAATAGAATTATAACTCCTAAAGTTATCTAAACTGACCTCTGATACCAACTATAAGGCCCCAGCCTTAAACATTACTTAATCTTGAGTTACTTCAAGAATACACATTGAGGATCTTTTCAGGTTTAGAGTTTTAGAGAATTAGATCATAAAAAATGCATTACATTCCACATTTAAACAAAGTGGTTACATAATAGATCGTACTCTTTTTTCCCATCAACAGAAACATATTTAAAATAAAACATGGATTATTTCTTGACACCTATTTAACACTATAATCACATCATGTACATTTCCCTTGACCTGTGAAAAACATTTCAAAAACTTGGGATGAGCATAAAAAGCTCAGTAAGGAATATAAAAATATGGAAAGGAAACATGAGTACATGTATACATAAGAATCAATGAAATCATACTTTACTCATAAAACATAAGCACTTTAACATACCTCATCAAATAACGAATAAATCATATAAATCATAAGACATAAAGGTAACTTGAGGCATTCATAACATTCTTACATAGGGAGTAACCCTCTTGGTTACATTTGGAATACCCATCACAGTATATTCCCTAAATCTCTTCGGATAAACCTTAATTTTTAACACCTTCGCATTACCCAAGGCATTGGAGAGCTATATCGGGCTCACCCTCCCTTAGTTTATCACGGAACCACCCATATTCATAACAATTCCTGAGAACCATAACATAATCGTATCAAATAAAACATGCATAAAAGAAACATAACATTTCCACATTTCAATCACAAGATATCAATACAACACATTGATATAATAAAAACATTATGAAAACCATTTTCAATACCAAAATAAAAGAAAAGTAAAACATGGTATTTATTTTTTATTTTTTTAAAAAAAGGTATGGCTTGTAGAGGAAGCTGAAACTCAAATAATGGTCACAACGGTGGAGAATTCATTGTCGCCGCATATGTACGACAAAAACATTCCCTTGTGTGGTTTAGTAAAATGCTTCTTATTAAAAAGATTCATTTTGGATAAATGTAAAACTGAAAGGGTTTTATACACCGTATAAAATAAGGTTGTGTATAAAACAAAATAAGCCTCAATGAAAGGAGATTAAGTCGAAGTCCCATACCTTGGGTCCGACTTGACTCGATCGTACTTTAATTTCCTGAATAATAAACTTGAGTTAATTTCTACATTCCTAAGAACCTTATTCAAGTTCATTATTCCTTTTATATCACTTATTAGCTTGTTATGAAAATTATGTAATCATTTAAGTTAATAATGGTCGTTTTGTCGATATTTGGTACTTGAGTCAAAAGTGAACTTTATTAATTTACAAGTTGTTCACGTAGTCAAATATCCATTATCTCAAGAATGATATTCATGATGTAGATGACATATATATCATATATATCTAGTATATACATGCATTTATAATATTACATAATCATTTAGAGGTATGAAATGAAATGTACCGTTCATGTAGACGGTAAGTCATACGTACGCATGAACGCTACTCTCATTTCTATGTCATATTAATGGAATTAAAACTAAATGAGAGATATGTATATTTTAATTCCAGGATTATATTCATCATTTATATGTAACATACATCATATATATTCATTATATATATGTAATTATAATAGAACATTACATTTGGTGATAAGAAATGAAATGCACCGTTCATGGAGACGGTAAGTCGTACGTACGCATGAACGCTACTTTCATTTCTATCTAATAGTTTAATGGAAAGAAATAATAATTATATAAAGGTATATTATAATTCCAGTATAATATCATATATAATATCATTAAATCTATCATTTATACGTACCACATATGGTATTAACGAATCAAATCACTTTGAGGGGGCGGTAGTCCGCACTTCCTAAAATGAAGATATCGTGTATACCCATAATAGAAGCCATAAAGGTATTCCATAACTGAAAAATACATAAGCTTAAGGGAAACATAAACATATTATATATCATATATAAATATAGTGACATCTTAATGGCCACCTTTGAATGTTTTAGAAGAATATTGAACAATCATCGTTCCGTGAGGCAGAAATTCGCCATCCATAGAAACAGTATGTTCTTGAACCATTAGATGTAGGTGTGTGTAAGTGTAGCTCGAATACTTATTATAAAAACATCCTAGTATATTGATGATACTGGTGTTTTTACAAAATAAATGAAAAAAAGAGTTTATGGGGGTTGTAGAAGAAAAATAAAACATAAGAACACAATAGAAAACACTACCTTTAAAACGGGTAACTCTTTTTGATTTGAGCACAAAGGCTTCCTTGGGAAGACTTATGCCCAAATTGAGGCTTCTAGGAGTAATAGAGGGATGTGGAGAGAAAAAATGGTCAGGGTTTGGCCGATCCAAAGGCTTGAGAGGTGTGGGTAAGATGGTAGAGGTGGGGGCCTTTTATAAGAGGAGAGGAGGGGCACTCTTGGAAAGTTATAAAAGTTACTTTATTATAAAATGATTTTCATATTTAAAAGGTCCAAATTTTATATTTCAAGGATAAGGTTATAAGTGTTCGAAATACACCCATACAATAGGTTTTTGAAATGTGTAGGTCTTATATTTTACATTATCTTTTCATTTTATTTAAATTGATAAATAATGAGGTAATCACTGCATCATCATGGTGTCTTAAATAATTTAATTTATTTGATGTCTAAAAATTATAAAAAAATAGAATTATGTAGGAAATATTTTTATCTTTCTAATGAATATTTCTAGTCAAAAATATGACTTGTATAACCCCATTTAAAAATTGTTTTAGTAAAACAACTTATGTTTGTGAGATTTTAATTTTAACTTTAAATAAAAAGTTTTTAATGTCATTTTCCTACCAAAGTGGCTCCATGGGGTCCCCAAGTTGACCCATGGATTTTTGTGGTTGGCCATGACACATCCAATAAGTGTAGGATATGTGTATAGGTCATTTCATATTATTAAAACATTATGTTTACCTTAATTTAAACTAATTACCTCTAATCGCGATTAAAAACTTAAAAGTTACTGTTCACCAAAAAAATTATTTTAATCCCTTTGAACCACATTTTACTTCATAATGACAACCATGTATGTAGTATTTTTTAAATTCTAAACACAAGTGTGGTAAAATTTCATTTAAATGAAAAAATCAGTTTTTTTAAAATACCACTTAGTAGTTTCACTATTCATCAAAAATTGAAGTTTTTCAAAAAAATAACAAAACATCACCCTAAGATATATTTGATATTCCGGATTCAAAAATGATTTCTATTATATAAAATTCAAAACATATAAGTTACATTAATTAATTTAATAATTAATTCCCGCTGTCAGAGCAAATAGCATGTTTTTATGAAACAATAAGTATCAAAAGATTGACACTTGTTTAAGTCCGAATTCAAAGTGAAATTACTTCCAATGACCACTATTGGATTAAATGGTAAAAATATATTCTAATTACACTTTAAAAACAATTCAAAATATAATCTAATCATATAAATAAATTATATTAAAAATAGGTTTTGAATTAAATTACAACATTTTTCACTATTCATTAAAAAATGGACTTTATCGGAAAAATACTAAAAATTTACACAAAGTAAATTTTGATGTCCCGATTATAAAGAAGAATTTTATTTGATCTAATAGAAGTTATAAGATTGACCAAAACTATATTTATAGATGGTTCTCCATCAAAAGGCGATAAGTCGACCTTCAGTGAATGTTATATATGCATAAAATTGAATTCTTTTCTTAATTTAAGCCTTTATATTTTAATGGATAAATGTAAAAACATTTAAAAAACATATATAATCATATTTTAGTTATTTATATTCATTACCTCCAATACAACGGCTACGTGTTAACTACCATTTAAAATAATATTGTTTTATTACTAGTGTACAACGTAAGATTTCAAAGAAACTCTTTGTTGCGTATTGGGTACGCTATCGAACATAGCAAACCCTTTAAAGTAAAATTAATATTTAATTCATAAATATTAATAAATATGAAAATTATTTATTCTTTATTTACCTGGGATGTTACATACATGTCAACGGTGAGTTAGGATAATAGTAATTCATTCAAACACTTTTTTAAATGTTCATTCTGGAGGTAGTCCATCTTCAATGGTGACTACTCTATAGAGGAAGGCATTTCTAACAATTATCCAAATATTTGGTTTGGTGGACAGTCATTATCTAGTGGTGGTTAATTCCTATAATTTACCAAAATTTCATTCTGGAGGTGAGACATTGCAGATGGTAGGTGTTTCCAACACTTAACTATATTTTCACCCTAACGGTGAGTTATCCCCAAAGGTGATACATCATTGGAAGTGACTCAACCTAAACGGTGAGATAGCCTTAGCAGTGACTCAACCTTGATGGTGATTATTTCTCATACTTATCCAAATTTCTTTCCAATATTCCATATATTATACAATGATATCAAAACACATAAAACTAATTAATATCATAAGAACTATGATTTTGTCATCATTAAAACAAGGGTTACAACTTCTACCCAGCATTTTGGATACTATAAATAAGAAATTGGTTTAAAAATTTAAATATATAAGGAAAAAATGCTCATTTACCCATTAAAAACTAGGTCACATGGTTTGGAACCACGATTGTACAAACTTTGTCCAAACCATATTCCCATAATTTCCTCAATAGAGAGCCTTTATGGTTTATTCTCATGGATTAGAAAACCATGTGAAAACCATTTTTAATGCATCTGCTAAAAAATTTTGGTGGCTCACACAGTGGTGTGGCCCTAGGTTCATGGTTTTGTCAAACCATGTCATCCCATACTACCCACTGAAACATCCTATAGGGTTAGGAGTAATTATGCAGCCATGTCCGCATGGTTTCTACTTACATTTTTTCCCTACTCTTTTTCCCCAAAATTTGGGCTTCGGGATCCAAACAGGTCTCAAAAACCCGAACACACTCTTTTGACATCATTAGGAACTCACCAAAACCAAGGGATAAAACTAAAATTCTAAAGGTCCATAGCTCATAGAAAAACATGGGACCTTACATATATATTCCTCCATGTTTAGCACATAAAATTATACTATAGATATTAAATTCTATACTCTTACTAGATCATCTTCTAATACTCATGTTGGAAATGTAGTAGATTAGTTTATAACATATACCACCAATATTATAGTCTTCAATTCACCCGTTTGAAAATATGTAAAATATGGATTGTGGAATAAAATTTATAGAGGAACCTAAATCCCAAAAATCATCTAAACTAGTTATTTAAATAATGGTAAAAGTGATATAAAATTTCTTTGGTTCTTGATATTTTGAGGAAAATGGTTGTGTTATCTCGGTTGAGACACTTCTTTTTAGTTTTACCCTCTCATTCCCTTGAATTAACCTCTTTTGGTGAAATTATATTTTAAAAACATATAATACTTCAAGATTTTATTCCGTGATTCTAGAAGAGGTTTATCGATCTTATATTTTTATATTGTCTACATAATTAATTTTTGATGTTATTTCCCTTGGATATTTTTAGATTAAACCATCCTTCATGGTAAAGGGAGTGGGAGATAATTATTCTCCCTTTTCTACCTCTATAAGGGTTTCTCTAGTCTCTTATTATTTCTACTTCATTCAACTCTTTCTTTCTTTCCATTTTGTTCCTCTATTTCTAGTCATATTTTCATAAATTTATCATGTTTTTCAGCCGCATGTTCTTTATTACTAGGTTGGTTCTGTTTGGTTTTAAGTGTGGTTTGTGGAAGCATTTCCTTACCAATTAATATAATCATCATACTCACATTCCATTTTGGATTATGGGAAATTTGGGAAGTAAGTTTACTTGATTTTTTTGTTAATATCTCTACAAGAATTCCATCATGATTCTTTAACACATACACTTTATGCCTAAACTTCTCAACCTTAAGTCCTTGTTCCTATCGTACTAGGGATTGATCATTTGTTTAAGGTTTATTAAAGGGTATATTTTTATGGAATGGTAATGGTGGTTAAAATGATTGGTTATGGTATTGTTTTTATGGATTCTAAAATGGTGGTGGGTAACATGATTGGTTATGGTATTGTTTATATTGATTATAAAATGGTGGTGGATTTTAGAGAGGTCGATTATGCTACTGGAATGGGGGTTTTCATTGGTATTGGTTTTGATAAGGTGGTTTAGTTTAGTTTTTTATATTTCTAAATCAATATTGGACTTTGTAGTTATCTATCCATCTTGAATTTTTATATGGATATTGCCTCTACTGGTAGGCTTCTGAACAATTCTCAATTCCCTTCACCTCAATGCACTAATTAGTGTAATGGTTATGAGATAAACATAAACCACTTACCTTTAGTGTAAAATATTATTCATTAGTTATCTTCAATTCAATTTTTTTAAAAAGAACAGTTAGTTCCTTATGTTTTGATTCTAATAATGGATATGATTCTGAATATCTTACCTTATGTATACCACTAGTACTTATACATACTGTGTTAAAATTTTGATATTTTTGGGTTATATTCACCATGATTATCCAGGATTTTACTGGTGATTTTATGTATTATAGATCCTCTAGATGATGCATCTGATAGATTTCTATAATTTTTTAGAAATATTTGATAAAATAATATAATTAAGTCATATTATAAAATGTATTTATGAGGGAAACTTGCACAAAATTTCTTGAACCAATTATAATAGTCATATTAAGGATCTCTAGATGTCTATTATGTTGCATAAATCTCTTTTATAATGGTTTTACTTCTATTGGTATGAAATAATATTTAAAGGAATCTTATTTTTAGGTAATTTCAATCATGTATGTATCTTAGTTATAGGATATAAAACCACTCATTATCTTCACTTTCTAGAAAAAATGGAATGAACTCCACATGAATTTTTCTTCTTCAACTCCTTTGGGAATAAAAGTGGATAAAACAAGGGTAAAATTCTTTACATGATCATTGGAGTATTCACATGAAAACCCATGAAATGTTCATAGTAATTAAATAAATTTAATTTTTAATTCAAAATCATTTTATAAGGTAGGCATGAAAATGTGATTTTTTTAATTCCTAAAATAAGTGGAACAAATATCTCTTAGTGTTTGGTTGGTATCAGCTGCTATGGTGGTATGAACAAGGTGAACACTAAAATTTTAACTTGAGTCTGTCAAGGAAAATTCATTAGATTCATATTATAAGTTGAAATTTATAAGTATGGTTAGAAAATTCCTTTCAATTTATAAATCAAAAATGGAAAAGTTTATTATTAGAGTTCCTACACATGAAATTTAAAAGTTATATTTTGTTGGTGGCTCTCTAACAACAATGAAAATTTTTTGGAGAACATTATCATAGGGTGTGAAAAATAAATTTATTTCCTAGGTTAAATGTATAATTTATTGTAACCTAAGGTTTTCTCCAAATAGTATTGATCAAAATAAGTTGTAACTTTTTATTGGGAAGGGAGATGTTTGTTTGTATTTGTATAGATTTAAAAATAAATTAATATAAAGGGAAAAAAGATTCTATAAATAATATAAATATAAGTATTTATGTTAGGTTTGTTTCTCCACTTGTAATGCTATCATATATTCAACTGTTTTAATCTTCTCAAAATTGATATTATAATGGGAGGCCCCTTAATTAATTTACCTCTAACCAATAGTTTAATAAAACAATTAGAATAAAATTAATAAAAATCAATACCCAATCCACCCTCCTTCCTTGCATGTAATGTTTTACTAAAACCCACTCTTAGTTTATATAGGAAATACCCAAATATATATTTTTTCTAAGTCACTCAAGAATATTCTACTACCTTCATACATGGGTTGGGAATTACTAATATTTTAACCACTGATCCTTCTATATTCCATCATATATAGATTGAGTTTAGTGGAGGTAGATTAATGATCTTTGACCAAGGTAATAAAAATCAGAAGAAATAAAAAAAATAACATTCAATATTATAATTTTTTGTAGAAAAATAATATTGGTAAATATGAAGAACAAATTTAATTCATTTTAATTGATAATATAAATCATTTATGTTATACCTCATTCCATTCCTAAATCACTCAATGTTTTAATCTTCCAATTGATGGATAATAGAGATAAAGGAGAAAGAATAAAGAATTACAGTAGTACATAATAAATAAAATAAAATCATGGAAAATAGAAAAAGTAGACACATGGGTCAAACTCCCAAGTGAAAAATCTCTTCTTCCTTCAACCTTGTGTTCTTCTTATAGATCCTAGGTTCCTTCATAATTTTACCACGATCAAAAACACTGAGATCCTCATGTGTACTAAATTCTTCTATCTTAACTCCTTTACCATTATTTATAGATCTCCATGAAATCAATCGTAATATGTTTCCATAATTGTGATTTATCTTATTCAACATGTTCCATATGGTTAACATAGGTTGGTTGCATGAATACTGATGTGGCTCAAAAAATCCTCATACAAAAATCCAGATTATGCTTACAGATGCACACATCTTTATGGGATAGGATTGATCCATATGAGTATCAACCATATGGGGGATTAATGTTTATAGTAAAATAATCTATATGGTAATTTATCCTTAAAGAAATATTCATGTTTACAAATTTCATTCATAAATAGGATTTTATCCTTAGAGCAATGTCATTCATCCTTACAGGTGGCCATGCTTATAGGAAATCAGTCTTACACATAGAATATGATTATAACATATCAAGATTATAGGTGGAAAATTCTTATGAAAGCTTTCATACTTACAGCTGGGTTGGAAGTTCCCTATGGGTTAACACTTATCCAAATTTTAATAACTTCTCCAAATTCTGGAATTCTTCAAAAATTATAAAAATGAATACTTTAACCTGAAAAAAGTAAAAGGACATGAAAATAAATTTATCTATTTTCCAAATAATTCCAAAATTAAATAAATATAATTATGAATTATGAATTTATTTATTTTCAAAATTAAATAAAAATACTCCTTAAAATAAAATATTTGATAATTACACATTAAATTATACAGTAGTTGGATAAAAAATCATTAAAATAAAAATTGAAATATATGAAAATATTAGATCTATCGATCAAATGTGCTATTGATCTTATGAATGGGTTTCAGATGGAGTGAAATTCCATTGTGGGATTGGTATTTAGGAGACACAAGTTTAAAAGTAAATGAATGAGAAAAAGGACAAAAGAGATGTCATCTCACTTTTCACCTTCCCAAGACATGTGTTTCACTTGGATCCAACTATGATTGTATCTTCCATGTAATGGAATACAATAGAAGTTTACAAGGAGATCAAAGTTTCATTTTTTTCCTCTATAAAGATTATGTATGCATGACTTCACCATGTGGCGATATTTGGGGAAATCCCAAGCCTAAATGTGGGTAAGATAATTCATCAAGGTAGTCTCTCCACACCCAGATATGTTTCACCATGAACTTTGATACTTGAAAATTCTCAAGGGATTAAGTCACGAATACATAATATTAATAAGGCAGAAACCTTGGATGATGCATATATTTTTCCCTATTGTATAATTTTGGTGAAGCTTTTTTACACCACCCAGCTAATCCATTCACCACACCATATTCATGTCCAGGGGGTGGAGACTTACATAAAGTTATCACACAATGAAGTGTATAGTGGTGCTACAATGCATGCAATTTTATGGAACCTATTAACTCTATGTGGCATAGTTTTCATTCATGCTTCACTAATGTGATTTTATAAGAGTAACTACACCATCAACTAATATTTCATAAGAGTTTGAGAGAATTTTCATAAGAGTAATTCTGTTATGGATTAGAAGTTCTTAAGAGTCGGGTACTTTGTGAAGTTTGGGGAAAAGTTGTCGCACCATGATAAGGAGTGATGTGTCAAGATTTCTCTATTCCATGGTCTCCTACCAAGAGTAAATGGATGAAATGGTGTACTTCTACCGACTTGTTTATTCCTCAAGGATAAATTTAATAGTGAGGGAATTAGAGGATTGAATCTCTTAGGTATTTTTCAGGCGATGGATAGGGTTGTGCTGCTGTGAATATTTATTAATTCCATGAAATGATACTATCAAAACATGTATAAAGAAATACAAGAGATTCACATTTCTCAATGGACAAAGAGAAAAAGTTTTAATTTTGGAAGGGTTGTGTCATCGTTCATTGATAAGATGTATTGGAAAGAGATCGACAGATATGGAAGTTAACATCACGTCTAAATCCTTTACAGTGAAACATGAATGATCACATATTTTAAAAGATATAGTCTTTTTATTTTTTTAGATAATATATGAGGTTTTTGACCTAGTATATATCATGTGAGATTCAAAATGATATTTTAAAGGGAAAGATATCCACACTAGAGGGAATTGGCAAATAGAGGAGAGGAGTTTCTAGGTTTTTGACTTGAGAGTCATGTTGCTAAGTTTTTTTTTATTATTAGAATGCATACGTAGATGATTCATCTTATAGGTATGTTTTATATAATTATTCAATTTAATTTATTAGATTTATCTAATGTATCTTCTATGTGATATAGTATAGTTGATGTTGAGACCACATCGTGATGACTGGACAAACCCGTATGATGGATAATGATTTATTAAAGTTGATGTTTGTAGTATTTTTGGATTATAATTTTCTCCTAGATTAATATTATTTAGTATTATTATGGTGTGACTTAGATATTTATATTATTCATTATTATATCATTGAAAAAATTCATTTAATAATGGATAAACGTCAATGTATTATTGGTTATTAATTTATTAGTAGTGAATGGATTACTCTCTATCTTTTGAGATTTAAACTTTATGCACTATATTTTTTTTGTTTTTCTGATCATGAGAGTCAATATTCTTGGTTATTATTGATAAAGGATGATCAAATTGATATTTATTACATTTATGATAATCAGTTTGTGGAGTTTGAATTTTCAATGAGTGAAGTGGAGTTATTCTTCTTAAAGAAATCATCCATATATATTTATTCATAAATCTTCATCCTTGTGCCACTTTTTCTCATTATTATAGTCATTATTTAATTATTTTAATTTAGAATTTGTTTCATAGTCCTCGAAATATTTTGGAGGTCTTACATTTAGTCTTGAGTTGTTATAAAATATTATATAAATCCAACACTACATGTGATTCTTAAAATTTCCTTAATATATGTTGAAAACAATGTAGTATGATATTCATGTGATATATATCTTGAGAATTATTGGGATCTATGTGTAGTGGTCTTGTGCTATGCATGAGATGATACTTCTTATAGTTATTAGAAATCGACTGGTATTAAATTAAAATTTGGTTAAATATCCCCACACTGGCTATAATTTATTGAAGTGTTACATAATATGTAAACCAAAAAAAAGGAGATTAATTATTATTATGAATTAATTTACCAAGGTATTTACTCATATGATAAATATCATTAGTTAATAAACTTTTTTACTAATGACCTCCAAAAGTTGTATATAAACCCTACTTCTATACAATGGTAGTGTGTATAAAGATTCACATTTAGGTGTGTGGGTGTTCTCTATTATTGGTTGAAGCTCCCTAATCTTGAATCTCTCTTCATGTACCTCCTTATCCTTATGATTTTCTATCACATCATGTAGGTTAGTGGATTACTCTCATATAACGATTGATGTAAATACAACTTGTGGATACCAGAGGTGGTGGGAGTTTTTTTTCTACCACTCTAATGAACTTTATTAACAAAATCAAACAATGATCAAGATATAGAAGAGGCATATTTATTATAAGGTATGTAATTTCTGTTAGTGTTATTTATTTATAGTATTTGTTACACAATTTTGGTCTATTATACGCCTATATATCTTTAGTTTTTTAGTTTCTAAATTACTTTATTAATAATGGATAATTTTTTAACCCAAAAGAAAATTTATTGTGGTATTAGACCCACAATGAAATGTTTTATTTGAAATCATAGTTTTAAAATGAATACAAATAGAAAAATATAACATCACATTTTGTGCATCACTAAGTTGAAGCACTGACATCACCATGACATGGAAGGGTTTATCAAAAGGAAAAAAAGACCATAATATTCGGACTAGGATGTGATTACAGACATTTTAAACCTTGATGATAAGCATTAACAGGTGTAAAATGGGCATTTTAACTCCACCACATCATAGAGGGAGCCTTAGTCCATTGGAAATAGTGAGGTTTTTTGTCTTGTTGGGTGAGTTGTAGTTAAACATTATGTCATTTTATACAGAAATATGGGAATATTCACACAATAATACCATAGGGAGCTCCACACTATGGAAAAATTCATGGTGTGGTGAAAAACAAATAAATAAGTTTTTCAACCATTTTCAATTATGAAATTAATAAATTTATTTATAAATTTTTTATAAATAATGATAAATTTTATTTTGGGGAAATTTATTAATTTAAAAAATGTTTACAAATTATTTTATTATAAAGATTTTAAAGTTACTTAATAAATGTATATAGAAAATTTATTAATAAATATTCCTTAAATATTAAATATTAATATTTAAAATACCTTTTATATAATTTTAAGACGTGCTAATTGAATGATAAATAAAATCTTTATTTATAAATCATGAGATATTATTTATAAATTGTTTATCTGTTTTAAAATAGGGAATAATATACAAATAATATTTAAATAAATTATGATATTTTCATAATGATTGGTTTGAAATGATCAAATTAAGGGTACTTATTTGTAATAGTATTTAAATTTCATTAAATGTATTCATAATAGATGTGATAAAATATTTTAATAAATTTCTAAATATGTGATATTTAGATTATGTAAAATATTTATATAATAGAAAATGAATTTTAAATTTTTTTATAATTAATAAATTATCATATATTTAAAATGGAGTGTCATATAATGCATTATGTGAAGTACATATTATGATTTGAATGTAAATAGTTTATATTCATTATTATGGAATGTCCAAAATTATTAATGAATAACTATAAAAAAATATTTATGAATAACACATAAATGGTTGTATCAAATTTAAATATTTGAAATATTAATTTATTTAAAAGTTTATTCCACACTATTTTCATAGTTCTAAATTATTTATATTATTAATACATGTATGCTTTATTTTAAAAAATTTAAATTGCTTCTTATGAAATTATTAGGCATTTAATTACTTTCTAGGAGCATCAACATAAGATTTAGTTTTCTTCTACCATGTCCTTGATTTATTATATTGGTTATTATCTTGTATTTAGTTGTTGATCAAAGTTTCTACATATTAGGTTTTATAATTATTATGAATTGAAATTTATATTGAGTAAATTATTTCTAGGTAGAATGATGTGGGGTCTGAATACCCACTTGTATAGAGGCTTATACCTTGTTCTAGAAAGGTAAGGGGTTGGATATCAGTTGCTTTAGGCTTACTCATGTGGATATTATCAGTCTCCTTTAACTATACTATAAGGACTTAGCCTTATTACATTACATAATCTTGAATTTAGTCAAGAATTCACATCCTTTCACATTGAGTATCTTTTTAAGTGTAGATATTTAGAGAATTGGGACATAATACATTCATAAAATTTCATGTTATTATATAGTGGATACCATAAAAATAGTATTCATTTATTGAAAAATATAAAACTCTTCACATAAAACATTATTTCATTGACTAATATTCAAAATTTTAACTTGGATTCCTTCTTTGTATTACACATCCTTATAACCTGTGAAAATAATTTAAAAACTTGAGCTGAGAAAAAATATTGGTAAGGGATATAAAAAGAAGGAAAGAACACATTAGTCCACGAAAACTTGTAATGTATGAAATCATTTTCAAAATACATACTTGTCACCCATAAATACTTTTTCAAACATGAGATTTAAAAAATATCCACACAAAACATAAGAACATAAATATAACCGAAAAGTTATCTTGGGTTATTACTTACATAATCTTGTAACCCTCTCGGCTACCTTATAATTTGTAACCCTCGCGATTACCTTACAATTTGTGTAACCATCACAATTACACTTGGAGTAACCATATGGACAACCTACAGCTTACATACACCCAATGCATTGGAGGTAAATATAGGTCCTACCCTTCATTTTAAAAAATTCCTAAGAACTATAAAATAACCATACAACATGAATAATAGCATAAAAACATTTCTTTTGAACTTTCTAAAACAGAATTTTAAAAGATGATTTTAAAAGAAAAAGACCCTTAAAAATATTGTATAATTCATGTGGAGATTATTATAGTGGATGGAATATATATAAAAACTATAAATACACTTAATTAAACATAATATAAACAAATCCAATCACACAAACAATTTTAATACCACATAAATAATGAAGTAGAAGGTTAACCCAAAGAATTGAAATTGGGTTAAGAATTCCCTTACCTAGAGATTTTCTTACTTTAAAACTGTTTAAAACTCCTGTATAATGGTTAAGTTAGTGTTATTAATATCTTTAAGAAACATATAAATCTTTATAATACTTTATATGATCATTTCATTATATCATTTCACCCTTTAATTGTTAGTATTTTGTTCCTTGCACTATTTTTGGGTGAGTTATTTACATGATTTCTATGATTGTTTCATGATGGTTGTTCTTGTTGATTGGAAGTGAAACTCCAGAATTTTAATGGATTAGAATTTAAATATTTCCAAAACCATAAATTATATCATTTTTCATTTTTAATTCTTACATTATGATGATTCATAAGTTAAAACATTAATGATGCTCGTTTAGATCATTTTAGTGGTTTTTGATAATAACAACCAATTTTTTTATTAAATTAAAACCATGTATAAAAAAGAATTAAAAAACCATTTATGAGAAATAATACATATATTATAACCTATTTCAACCATAAAAATTGTTGAATGACTTTCCTTGAAGGAATTGAAGCAGATTGAAATCACATCGTCCATGATGTCGGTAATTCGACACATCACGGACAATGTTTTTAATTCCTTGAATAAGTGGTGCGGAGAAAAAGATTGATGAGTAATTTTACATGAACATGATAAAATATTGAATATAAAATCTTATTGAGATTTCATTCCTCTTGGATAATTGTATGTGAGGAAAGAATAAGAAAATAATGGAACTCAAAATAAAAGAAAATTTGAGAAATCCCTTATGAAAATTCGGCAGCCTAACGACGTCACATAAAATTTCATAAACTAGTTTGATGAGAGAAAGGGGTTATCTTGTCATACTTACATAATATGGGTATTAATTGGGATATGGAATGAAATATACCAACATAAGACAAAGGGAATGAAAAATAATTACATAAAATGAAATAAAATAAATAAAATAAAAGAGGATGTTTACCTCTTGATCTCTTCTCCTTGAGATCCTTCTAAAGGCCTTTAGTTTTAGCCCTTTGGTGAGACAAGAAGCTCTAGGACTTGGGCAAGATACTTGGGAGGATTATTGGGTATAACATAGGTAAGGATCAATGCTTTATAGGTGTGGGAGGAAGAGGCGAATGAGGGTGGTATTTATAGTGGAGGAAAGGGAGTATTTTTCATTATTTTAATCATTGTTATAATATTTTTGCTCAACACTATGAATAATCTTAATTTATGTGACCCCAAATAGTAATAATATAATTTGAGTTTGAACCAAGCAGTATTATATCACTTATTATGTCATAAATATTGTATTTTACTGATAATTTGAAAATACAGTATTTTACCGTATTTCACTATTCATCAGAAATTCAAGAATTTCATAAAAAAAAAAAATCACCCTTAACATTTTTCAACGTTTAGAATTCAAAAATTAAGTCCATTATTTTAAAATAATTTTATAAATATCATTAATTTAATTTTTAAATAAAATCATACTTAATTCAAAAATTGAAAATTTAAAAACTATAATTGCTTTTATATCACATTGTAAAATTAACCAAAATGTCATTATATTAAACCTTTATAAAATAAAATATTAATAAAATTTACAATTAATTAGGGTAATATTACTATTTATATTACTATTAACAAGGTTGTCTTACTATTTAACAAAAAAAATTGGTTCCAATAGACTCTAAATAACATACTGAACACAATTGTAGATAACTGTTTTTCGAATTTCAAATCATAGAAGTGGAAATTTTAATTTTAAAGGATAGTTATAAATATATTTTTAAAATAATATTTCATTAATTTCATATATTTTTTAAACCTTAGGGTGTTAAAATATCCCCACCATCTAGAAATTACATCCTTATATTTTATTTACTCATTAAATAAGAGAGGGTACCTTTCTCTCATAGCATATTCAAGCTCACATGTTGCTTCTTCTACCATGTGTTTTCCCCAAAAAGCCTTTACCTGGTGTATTACCTTATTCTACATTATGTGTTCCCTTCCATCAAGGATCTGAAATTTTTTCTCTTCATAATAAAGGTTCTCTTCTAGCTGAACTGTTTCTGGGTTCAAGACATGTGATGAATCTAACACATACTTCTTCAACATCGAAACATGAAAAACAGTGTGTACCTAAGACAAAATCAGAGGAAAAGCTACTCAGTATGCAACTATTCCAACTTTATCTAGGATTTCTAAAAGACTAATTAACCATAGACTTAGATTTCATTTCTTATCAAAATTCATCACACTTTTCCAAGGAGAGATTTTAAGAAAAACACGGTCACCTACCTCGAAAGAGAAGTCTTTCCTTCTGTTATCTGCATAACTTTTCTACCTTCTCTGAGCTATCATCATGTGTTTCTAGATCATATTAACTTTCTCAGCCACTTTCTCCACTAATTCTAGTCCCATCAACATTATTTCACTGACTTTATCCCAATATGCTGGAGTCCAACACTACTTCCCTTACGAAGCCTCTAAAGGTGCCATCTGTATACTAGAATGAAAACTATTATTATAAGAAAACTCAACTAAAGAAATATGTTGATCCCAACTTCCCTGGTAGTCTATTGAATAATATTGAAGAATATCCTATAAAGTATGAATCATTTGCTCTGACTGGCCATCTGATTAATGATGAAAAGTTGTTCTGAAATTTAATTTTGTGCCCAAAGACTTCTGAAGTCCCTTCCAAAAGTTAGAAGTGAACCTAGGATCTTGGTCATATACAATGGAAAGAGGAAATCCATGTATCCTGTCAATCTCTTTAAGGTAAAATCGATAAAGTTGATCCAAATACATTGTATCTTGAATAGAAAGAAAATGTGCAGATTTTGTCAGTCGATCAACAATAACCCAAATCACATTATTACCTCAAAAATTATTTGGTAGTCCAACCAAAAAGTCCATAGATACATTCTATTAGTTTTACTCTGGCACTATCAAAGGTTGAAGCATCCCCTTCGGTAACATTTACTATGCTTTAACATATTTACATTTCAAGCATTTCACAGTAAATTCAGCAAGATCTCTTTTTATTCCATCCCACCAATAATACTCCCAAAGCTCTCGGTACATCTTAGTACTACCCAGATGAACCAAAAATGGAGAACTATGAGCTTCACACAAAAACGCATTCTTCAACTAAGAATCATAAGGCACACACAACATTTTTCCAAATCTTAAAACAAAATCTTTATCAAGGTTAAATTCTGCAAATTACCTGTTTTAACCAATTCTACCGTTTTCTATAACTCATGGTCTTCCTTCAGTGATTTCTTAATTCTATCTGATAATGATTAATTCACTAAAACCTGAGACAAAATAGAGCTATTTCCTACACTAACAACTTATTTTCCAAAATTCAACAAATCATTAATCAATGGATTATTTTCCAAACATAACATTGTTAATGGTGCATGATATTTTCGACTCAAGGCATCTACCACACTATTTTATTTTAAGGGATGGTAATTGATTGTGAAATCATATTCCTTTATCAATTCAATCTAGCTTATCTAACTCATGTTTAATTACTTTTGAGTGAATATATACATCATACTTTTACAGTCAGTATATATTTGACATCTGGCTCCGTATAAATGATGCCTCCAAATATTCAAAGAAAAAAACCTTAGCTTCCAATTCCAAATCATGTGTGGGATAATTTAACTCATGAATTTTATGTTGTCTTGAAGCATAAGAAATTACCTTATCATTATGCATCAAAAAATAACCAATTACCTTCAAAGAAGCATCATTATAGATGAAAAACTCACCATTTCATAAAGGCAAGGCCAAAACTAGAGCATTCACTAATCTCTTCTTCTGTTCTTGAAAAAAATATCACATTCTTCTATCCAAATAAGTTTAATACCTTTCCATGTTATCTTATTTATTGGGATAGATAACAGTGAAAAGTTCTTAACAAACCGTCGGTAATAACCTACTCACCCAAGAAAAATACGAATCTCTGTAACATTTCTAGGTATTTTCCATTCATCGACCACTTTTGTTTTGATAGGATCAATTGTTATTCCATTATTATTAACAATATTCCCAAGAAAATAAATTTCTTGCGACCAAAAATCACACTTTCTGAATTTTCCATATAGCTTCTTTTCATTTAGAGTTTGTAAAAAAAACCCTTCTATGTTTTTCATGTTTCTATTTATTTTTGGAAAATACTATAATTTCATCAATAAACAAATCCACAAAAATATCCAAGAACTCATCAAATATTCTATTCATAAGATTAAAGAATATATTATGTGCATTAGTTAACCCAAATTTCATTACAAAAAATTTATAATGCACATATCTATTACAAAAGGTTGTTTTCGGGATGTCACCCTCCTTCACCTTCAGCTGATGGTATCCGGATCTCAAGTCAATCTTGGAAAAGAACTGAGCTCCCTGGATCTGTTCAAATAAGTCATTGATATGAGGCAAAGGATACTTGTTTTTAATAGTGATGTTATTCAAAGCTCTATAATAAATGCAAATTCTCATGCAACCATATTTATTTTTAATGAACAAAATAGGAGCTCCTCGTAGTGATGCTCTAGGATGAATGAATCCTTTATCAAAAAAATCCTACTACTGATCTTTTAATTCAAGAATTCCTATTTAAGATATATGATATCAGGGTTTTGAAATTGTCTTATAATCAAGAACTAAGTCAATTGTGAACTCTAATTCTTGATCGTGTATGACACTAGGTAACTCATCAGGAAATACATCAAGGTATTAATTTACCACTAGCACATCATCAATCTGAATAGTTCCCTTATTTTCAAAAATATGAGAAAGATAACCTTAATTTCCATATTTCAATAGTTTATCATATTTTTGATATTTTTTCAATTATATGAATTCATTTTTGTATACAAATTAAAACACATTCTGAAAAACAACTTTTTTAGCTCTACAGTCAATCATTGCATGATAAACAGAAATCCAATCCATTCCCAGAATAACATCAAACTAGACTAAGGGAAAAAAACAAGGTTTTTAGTTAATGTCTTTCCACATACCATAATAGAAATATTATTATAATTCCTATTTGATATAATATTTTCCCCTGTTGTTTTAACAATAGGTTTTAGTCTCATTTTTTGAGGTGATATTTCCAATTTACTAGAAAATTTCTCAGAGATGAAGGATTGTGTAGACCTCATATCAAACATAACTTTAGAAAAATCTGAGTCAAAAAACCAAGTACCTAATACAACTTCATTGGATGGCTCGACATCTACTGACTTAGTCACAAAATATCTCACTACACCTTTCTACTTATAGTCTGGCTTCTTTGAATCATTTGGATCTCTCTTTGGGTAGGAATTTTCATAGTGACTCATCTCACCACATTTAAAACACTTAACAATTTTCTTATCAAGATTAGTTTTAGGACCATTTTCATTACAATATCAGGCCATATGTCCAAACTTACCACATTTAAAACACTTCCTAGTTTTGCTAAGAAATTGTTTAGGGAACTTCTTGTTATACTTTTCAAAAACATGAAACTGAATTTTCTTACCATCATATTTCTTTTGTCGATTCTTACCCATCACTTTCCATCTAGACCACTTCTTCTCTTTATTTCCAAAATGAATGTCATCATCAGCAAACTCCATCTCTACCATCTCATCGTATCGTATAAGTTTCTCACAACTTTTGAATTCATGGGAGTCTAATTTCCATAAATACCTTGGCTTCAGTCCTGAGTAAAAGAGATTGATTTTTCTATCAAGATCCAGAATAATATTTGGAGCATACCTCACCATTCTGTTGAAGTTTTCTTCATACATATCCATTGAATCTTCCTCCTTGTACTTCAATTCAGTGAATTTCTTCTCCATCCTAAGTCGACCCACCTTAGGAAAATATTTTTCAAGGAAAAGAATTTTAAATTCATCCCACTATAAGGCATCAATATTCTCTCTATCCATGATATTATATAGCATTAACCACCACTGATGAGATTCACCTTCAAAATGAAAAATTTAAAGACATACCTTTTGATTTTCTGAACTTCCCATAACATCGAATATCTTTTCAAGTGCTTTAATTCATCCTTCAGTCGCTACTAGGTCAGATGATCCATTGAAAGTAGGAGGGTGTTGTCTCATAAAATGTTCCACTATTGTCTTGTTATATTTTAGTACCTCTAGTTGTTATATTGGATGGATTCCACCATAATTTATTGCTTGATTTAGCTAATCCATTAATGTCACAAACTGATCGGTTCCAATCCCTACCATTTCAGGATGCAGATTCGAAATGATGTTGTTATGTCGATGCCTCTCCTCTTCAGCTTCCTTGTTTATTCTATGGACCACCATTCTGAAAAAACATATCTTAGATGAAGCAACATGGTAATATTTAAATTCTATAACATTTCAAATTAATCATAGAGTAAAATTCATTTATGGTATTCTTTTAAAATCATCCTAACCCCTGAAGTTATCTAAATCATCCTCTGATACCAACTATAAGGATCTAGCCTTATTAAATTGCATAATCTTGAATTTAGTCAAGAATTCACTTCATTTCACATTGAGGATATTTTCAAGTTTAGATATTTAGATAATTGGGACATAATACATTCATAAAATTACACATTATTATAGAGTGGACGCCATAAAAATAGTATTTATTTCTTAAAAAATATTAAACTTTTCTCATAAAACATGATTTCTTTGACTAATATTAAAAAATTTAACTTGGATTAATTATTTGTCTTACACATAATTATAACCTGTGAAAATCATTTAAAAACATTTTATTAGAAGAAAAAAATCAGTCAGTGATATAAAAAGAAGGAAATAACACATTAGTCTATGAACAGTTGTAACGTATGAAATCATTTTCAAAAGACATACTTGTCACCCATAAATACTTACTTTGGGAAACATGAGATTTACACAATATCCACACAAAACATAAGAACATAAATAAAACCTCAAATTTATCTTGGGGCATTACTTATATAATCTTGTAACCCTCTCATCTACCTTATAATTTGTAACCCTCATGGATACCTTACAATTTGTATAACCATCGCAGTTACACTTGGAGTAACCATACAGCCGACCTCCAACATAAACACAACCAATGCATTGGAGAGAATTATGGGTCCTAGAATTCACCATAAAAAATTCCCAACAACTATACCATAACCATACAACATGAATAATAGCATAAAAACAATTCTTTTGAACTTCGTAAAATATAATTTTAAAAGAGGATTTTAAAAGAAAAAACCCTTAAAATATCATATAATTCATGTGGGTATTATTAGAGTGGATGTAATATATATAAACACTATAAATACAATTAATTAAACATAATATAGACAAAACCCATCACACAAACAATTTTAATACCACATAAATAACGAAGTAGAAGGTTAACCCAAAGAATGGAAATCGGGTTAAGAATTCCCTTACCCCTGGCTTGTCTTACATAAAAATTGTATAAAACTCCAGTATAGTGGTTAAAAGAGTGTTATTGATATCTTTAAAGAATATATCCATATTTATAATACCTTATACGATCATTTCATTACATCATTTCTTTCTTTAATTGTTATTATTTTTTCCTGGCACTGTTTTTGGGTGAGTTCTTTACATGATTTCCATGATTGGTTCATGATGGATGTTCTTGTCGATTGGAAGTGAAAATCTAGAATTGGAATAAATTACTATTTAAATATTTCTAGAACCATAAATTATACTGTTTATAATTTTTAATTCTTACATGAGGATGATTCATAAGTTAAAACATTAATGATGTTCGTTTAGGTCATTTTAGTGGTTCTTTGATAATAACGACCTCATTTTGTTTTATAAATTAAAAAAATGTATAAAAAATAATTCCAAAACCATGGATGAGAAAAAAATAAATATATTATAACCTGGTTAAACCATAAAAAAATTTTCATGACCAGCCTTGAAATAATTAATGTAGATTGAAATCACATCATCTATGATGTCAATAATTCGACACATCACGGACAATGTTTTTAATTACTTGAATAAGTGGGTGAGGAGAAAAATATTGATGAGGAATTTTCCATAAACATGAGAACATACAAAATATAAAATATTCTAGAGCTTTAATGACTCTTAGATAAGGTAAGGTGAGTAAATAATAAGAAAAGAAAGGAACTCAAAATAAAAGAAAATTTGAGAAATCCCTAATGAAAATTCGGTAGCCTAACATTGTCACTTAAAATTTCATAAAATAGTTTGATGAGAGAAATGAGGAATCTCATAAATATTAAATAATATGGGAATTAAAGTGGATATGTAATTAAATATCTCAACATAATCTAAATGGAATGAAAAACAATAACATGAAATGAAAGAAAAGAAAGAAAATAAAAGAGGATGTTTACCTCTTGATCTATTCTCCTTGAGATCCTTCTTAAGGCCTTTTGTTTTTGCCTTTTGGTGAAACCAGAATCTCTAAGACGTGTGGAAGAGACTTGGGAGGATTATTGGGCATAACTTAGGTAAGGATAAAGGCTTGATAGGTGTGGTGTGAAGAGGGGAATGAGGGCGGTATTTATAGTGGAGCAGAGGGGGTATTTTTCATTATTTTAATCATTATTAAAATATTTTTGCTCAAGACTATGAATAATCTTAATTCATATGACCCCAAATAGTAATAATGGAATGTCAGTTCCATAAAAGTGGGATTACATCACTTATGATGAAATAAATAGTGTATTTTATTGATAATTTGAATATATAGTATTTTACCGTATCTCACTATTCATCGAAAATTCAAGAATTCCATAAAAATCCCAAAAATTATCCCTTACCATTTTTCGACGTGTAGAATTCAAAAATGAAGTCCATTTTTTAAAAATAATTTACTAAATATCCTTAATTTAATTTTTAAATCAAATAATACTTAATTCAAAAATTAATAATTAAAAAACTATAATTGCTTTTATATCACATTGAAAAATTAACCAAAATGTCATTATATTAAAGCCTTAAGAAAATAAAATATTAATAAAATTTACTATTAATTAGGTTCATGTTACTATTAATATTACTATTCATAAGGGTATGTTACTATTCACCAAAAAAATAAGTTTGTTCCATTAGACTCTAAATAACATACTGAACACAATTGTAGATTTCAAAACATAGAAGTGGAAAATTATTATTAAAGGCTAGTTATAAATATCTATTTAAAACCATGTTCCATTCATTTCAAATTATTCTTATAACCTTGGGGTGTTACATCTACACCTTTAAATTAAGTTTTTATTTATCTTGTTAATATGATTCATTTCCATATGTATAAATATGTTTGGATCCTATTTTTTGGTGAGCAACACAAACATTTGGGTTGAGAGAAGTGTTACACATCAATATGGATTAAAAAACTAATTTATTGGAGGGAATATGATTCCAAAACTAAATCATTATAATCATTCATACATAATGGAATAAATATGAAAAAAATATGGATAGATTTAATCACCTTAAAATATTAAGTGTAATATTCCTTCTAAGGTCATACTTTTCAATACCTTGATCATTCAACTAAGTGGGTTCTACCAAATAAAGGTTCCCATTGATTATCTTGGGTAAGGAAAGAAATTAATTGGTGACACCTGATAAAACATGGTCAGGTTCTACCAAATTTGTGTTCCCATGTATTTTCTTTCACCTATTCTTGGATTTTTTTTGTTACACCTAGCTGGAAAGTCCCCATGAAGGATACCAGAAGAATAGAGTTGGGTTAATCCATATTATGGATTGGATAAATAGTGGTTTTCTTTAATATAAAAGAGTCATATATTATATAATTTGGATGATTACCTACCTAAATAGATATTTGAAGAGAAGAAGTCTGAAGAAGACTCATTTCTTAGTGAGATATAGATATCGTCCAACTAATATATGTGATAAATTTTAAAAAGGGTTATTATTTTATTGGGATCCCATTTTATAAAATTACTTATTAATAGTAATAAAATAGTATTATCATCAAATAAAATATTTTATTTTATATAATAGCATCATAATCATCAATATTGACTACGAAATCAATCCTTGTAAGGAGGGTTTTAATGTAAGAAACTCCATAGACTAGTAACTTAAAATAGTTCTTAAGTATAAAAGAAAATTACATGTGTTAGAGAATCCTATTCCCAAATAACCTAATGTTGAAGTTTTTCAATAGGTGGATCTAGATTCTTATAGTGACATAGAGTTATTTAATTAGGGTTTCAAATCCATTAGAAGAAAATTGAAAGTAATTTTATTATTTTCTCATATATTTAATATGATTGGATATGATAATGACATGGTAAGACTAATGTTTTCATCTATGGTTTATTCTAGTTATGGGATTCATCATATCATCATTTATGAAAATGTTTTGAAATTTGTAATGAGTTCAAGAAAATTTTACATGTTATTATCATTGGGTTGATAATAGATGTAAGGAAAAAATGATGTATAATTACTACCGTAGTATAGATAGAGCTAGAGGGTAAAAGTTCAAACTAGAAGAACAAAAGTTAAATAGTTAATAATGTTTCTTCAAGAATCCAGTCAAGGTCATTGAAACCAGAAGACAAAGTTAGGAAGTGGTATGTGAAACTCCATGGAATTTCTAAATCATGTATTAATGTTATAGAAATAAATTCTTCAGTTTTGATGTGTATATGATACTGAATGTGAACTTCAAAAGTGTTTTGAATATACTGGAGTTCAAAATCAAAGGAATAATTGATTGAGGTTGTGGTTTTAATTAAATTGGTGAAGAAAAGGGTTTCCTCAATAATGTTTTGAAAATAAAGGAATTTATCAATCTTGGATATATCGATATAAAGTATGTGTATATTCGTCTCATTTCTCTTATGTGATGATAAGTCTATTGATAACATAGTATTTTGGTGAAAAAAAATTGGATGATTAATTGTATACACATGGTGTATGATTCAAAGAATTCTATAACATATTTTGAATAAGAAAATGGATAATAATTTTTTATCCCGGAAATTTATTTTATCCATATGTTTGTTAAAATACGAGGGAATGTGTTCCCACAACCTATTAGTGGTATATTTTAATAATGTCATATTTTCAAAATAAAATTTTTCGAACTCATAAAAGTACCATATATGAAATAGAAACCATATTTTTTTATTCCTAATAAAATGAAATAAGTTTTATTTTAAACATAATGAAATTTGGGTTTAATATTAGAAAAAATATTCTAAGATGAAAATCATGTCTAAGAATCTAGTGGGAGCATTTTTTAACTTAAAGATGTTTAAAGATTAAATAAAAGATTGTACGATTCTAAAGTGAAAGTGGGTTTTCAATCTTCTAAAGTGTATAGGATATGATATGGTAAATAAAAGTGTAAAGATTTTCATTTAAGTTCCATCATTGTTAGTTATATACTGAACCATAAATATTCTTTAATCTCTCATTGATTTTGATGCTCACAAACACCCTAGAAAGTTTTTATAACAGAGTTAATTTAAGTAAATTTCAGTAATATATTTATTGAAATATTTATTTTATTAGATCTAAAATTTTGGAAGTTGTTAAATTTTTCTAAGTATTTTGGATATTTATAAGGAGTTTGGAATCACTATTTTAAACTCAACATTTTTTTAGAACATTAGGTTTTAAAACCTATCTTTTGATAAATAATTCTACTTCTATACCCAATGTTTATTCTAAACGTTTGGATTGGGAACAAAAAATTTGTGAGGAAACCTATGTTCATGTATGTAACATATGGTTAGTTATCCAAATGTTTGGAATCAATGGTATATTTTGAACCATAATTTTTAAAGTTATCTATATACAGAGAAATTATTACATTTGAAGTAGTCATCTATGGAATTTTAATTCATGGTATTTATTAAAATTTCATCAACAATTTATATGAAATAAATATCACATTAAAAGTTTTTCAAATAGAATTTCAATGTATTTTAATTAATGGATTAAATTATTCCTATTTATAAGGGAAGTTACAATTTTCTGGAGTGATTTAAATTAAAATTTAAAACACATTGATTGTTTTTAATATAACAATTTATTTAGTGATATTTATGAATCTGGTTTAACCAAGAGAAACTCAGTTTTATTATTTATTCTCAATATATTTATTATTTTTTATGATGTGATATTGAGAAAATATTTTAAATTTAAAAGTGTTGTTACAGTCTATTAGATAAATCTATTTTTTCAAGGAGCTTAATGATCAAATCCCCTACTATATTTTTCATTGGATTTATATTTTCATAGAGGATAAATTTTTTTATTCACTAAAGCTATTTTGATGTCATTTTTATTTGAATTCATTTTTCAAAGCTTTCAGGACTACACTTTGGAGACATAAATGTTGTAATTTGTTGTTGTGAGTTCATGATGTTGTTATTAAAAGTTATTATTCTATTGATATATTTCATCAAATAAAATCTACAGTTAAGGTTCAATTTAGAGCAGTAATTACTTAAATATTTTATTCTCTAAATAATAAGATTCATATTTTTTCAGTTTCTGCTATAACGATGGGATGAACTTTTTATTCAACAAAAAATCATCTAGTTTTATTGTATTGTAAACTAATTATACTCATTCACGGTGGTCTGTCAACTTATCATAATAATCTATGTATATTTGTACTACCTAGAAAATAACATGATTTTGTGTAATCTTTCAACTGCTTACTCTTATTTATAGAGGTCCCCATTAAAAGAAAATGTTTAGTGAAATACCCAAGCATGTGGAGAGAGCATTGGTGGAGTGGATTATGGGATATTTGTGTCTCGAACCCCTATAAAAATTGATTTGATCTGGTATTATTTATTTTAAACTAATCAAAATGTTTGAAGAAAATAATATTTCATCATATCATAAAGGGGGATTAATTTTAAATTACTGAAGTGATTTTATAAAAGGACATAATTCACCCCCTCTTGTGTATTCACATTTTATGAACAAAAATTGGTATAAAAGGAGTACTCATTGAAAAAATATTAATAATATCTACTGATATTGAGTTTAAGATCTCTATAAAGAAAATATTTTTATAGATGATCTCAAAGAAGGTATGTCAATGATCAGAACACCATATTTAAATATATAATAATATAGTTTCTCAAAAGAAATAATGATCATCTATTTGAAGAATATTGGTTTCAAAGTTTATATGGAGATTTTAAAACCCTATAAAATTTCTGAAAAACTGGATAAGTTGGATTCTACAAAGGAATAATAACATGACTTAAATTCAAAATCCATAAAAGGTATCATCGGTGGACTTAGTCCTAATGAGTTTTATCATGTTTATCAATGTGATGCTACCTATTAGTTGTGGTAGACTGTAGTTTTTTCTTATGAAGGAGTTAAAAATGTTAGAAAAATAAGACATAACACCGTGAATATGAATTTTGATACTTTTATAATGTATGATGGTGAAATAATCACACAAATTAATGGAATATTTACTAAAAATAGTCAATGGTGTTGCTGCCTTGGGAGATCTAATTTTATAACCATGTCAAGCTTTGAAATTACTTTCAATTTTAACTTTAAAATGGAATGGAATATTTACTACTGTTACAAAATCCACAAATATTAGATAATTAGATATAAAAAGGATGATTAGTACATTAATGATGTCTGGAGCTAAAATTCAAGCTAAAGTAGAAGATCATAGAATGATCAAAATGGAAAATACTTCTCTAAATTTTACTACACCCAAAAGAGAAAATAATATTAAAGAGGATTTTATACCCTTAAGTGATTCTGCATTTTCACATCTTGGAGAAGAACTAGCTCAAATATAAAAAATATTTAAGAAATACAATAAAAATGATTTAGGATTTAAGAAGTTTTATAATGATTTTAGACAGAAAGATCATGGAATAAAAGAAGTTAAGTGTATTAATATAAGAAAATGAGGCATATCAGACTTGACTTACCATGTCTAAAAGAGGAAAAAAATGGAAAAATAAATGAAATAAGTAACAAATGAAAGCAAGTTATGATCATAAAGTTAAAGAGGATATAAAGGCTATATGGAGTGTTTATAGAGACTCCAAAATCTCTTCAAAATATAATTAAAATAATAATCCATTAAATCTGAAATCATGTGATTTAGAGAAAATTAATAAGATTTACAATCCTATTATTCTTCAACATATGATCCCTAAGGATACTTAATTATAAATTTTCATAATATTGTTCTATGATTGAGGAGAGATATAAATCCTTAGTATAAAAGAATAAATGATTAAATAATATTTAAAATTTTATTATTAATGAAAAATATTCCATGTTATAAAACATTTTAATTTAAAATAAAAATTAAGTTAATCTACTTCAAGATTCACTATGCATGGAAATATAATTAAACATTTCCTAGATGAAGTATAATACTTTAAATGTGCTTTTAGTATATTAAATAAGGTTGAATAATCTATAAATAATATTCTTGAAATAATGTTTACAAGAAATAAAAATATAGTATTGGAAGTAGTGGTGAAAAATGAAATTATACAAAAATTATTTTGTTCCTAGTTCAAATAACTATAACATGTCTAGGGTTAATTTTTTATGTGGAATTAAAGGCCATTATACTAATAAATATTTCCTGAAAAATAATCATTTTAGTTGTGTAAATAAATCTATTATTTCTATAAATCTATCTAAAGTTAATTCAATAAATTAGATAATAATTAGACATATATGGTCACTAGTATATTTATTGTATGAAATTACTAGACCCAATACCATCTGGGTACTAAAAAAATCTTTTATTTGATATTGTTTAGGTACAAATCCATAGTGAAAAAAGTGAAATATGGAACATGGATAGTGGATAATAAAAACCAAAGAGTGGATACCTTTTGAATATCCATGAAATATCAAAAGTATATAGAGGATTAGTTACCTTTGGATATAATTATATAGGAAATATTATTTGAGTAGGATCATTTAGAAATAAAAAAACTATACTAATCAATAAATTTATCTATGTTCAAGAGTTGAAGCACAATCTGATAATAATTTATCATTTCTATGATGAGGTTTTTTTATTTGATTTTTAAAAAAATTAATGTTTTATTTTTAAAGATAAATTGCTTAAATTTAGAGCACCTATAATTGAAAGGGTTTATACTTTGGACTTTAGTTACTTGTGTGGATAAAAAGTGAATTTTTTAATTGATGAAATAAATCCAAAATATGCAATAATAGGATTGGAAATTGTAATATATTTTACATATCTATTATATTTTAGAAAAATTCAGTTTTAGATCTACTTAGTCTTATGTTTCATGATAAAAGACTTTGTGATACATGTCAAATAAGAAAGCAGTATAAGTCATCTTTTAAATCTATTAACAAGGTTTCTATATCCAAACATTTAGAACTTATCCATATAGATTTTTTGGGACTATCATGAGTAGAAATCGTGGATGAAAGATTGTTTTTTTATGGTTTTTCATGATTTTCTTGGTTTTATATATTAAAATTTAAAAGTGAATATTTATTAGTTTTTGTGACTATTAGTAAAATTGTTAAAAATGAAAAATATTTAAAAATAATTTCATTAAGAAGTTACCATGGAGGAGAGTTTTAGAATTAGTAATTCAATTATATTTTCTCATACTTGGGTATTAAATATATTTTCTCTTATCTAGGAATACATCATCAAAATGAAATTGTATAAAGAAGAAATAGGATTATTCATGAAACGGAAAACATTATGTTAAATGAATATAGTCTTCCTTCCTATTTCGGAAAGAATCTATAAATATATATTCCCATATCATGAATAGTGTTTTAATTAGACCCTTTCTTAAAAATACACAATATTATTTATGGAATAAAAGAAAACATAAAATTAGATACTATAATGTTTTTAGATGCAAATTGTATATCATGAATACTAAAGACAAACTTTGTAAGTTTGATCCAAATACTAATGAAGGGATATTTCTGGGATATTATAAAACTTATAATTCTTTTAGATTGTATAATAAAAATTCAAGTATGGATAAAGTATATGTTCATTTAAAGATTAATGAAAGATATCCTTTGGATTATAAAAAAATCAAATAGATGAAGTCACTGATTCTTTTAATAACTTGAGACTTATCTCTTCTAAATATGTTTTTCAAAATAAATTAAAATATGATGAGGTGAAATTCAATTTAGAAAACATGAAACCAAGGATCCTAAAAGTGTATTACCTAGATATCCTCAAAGATAAAGGGACCATCCTTTAGACACTATTGTAGGAGACTTATATATAGGAATTAGGACTTCAAGGAATATAGGAAATCTAGCTATGTTTTTTCCTTTCTATCCTAATTTGATCCTAAATATATATAATGAGACTTAGAATATTAGAGTTGGATGATAGTAATATAATAATAACTAAACCAATTTAATAGAAATAAATTTTGGGAATTAGTTTATTGGATCTCAAACTATCCAGTAATAGGAACAAAATTGGTTTTTTTAAATAAGAAAAATGACCATGGAATAATTACTAGTAATAAGACTAGTGTAGTTTCTAGAGGATAAAAATAGGTGGATCGTCTAGATTATAAAGAAACTTCTTCCCCGGTTTCTCATATAGAATTCATTAGAATCATGTTGGCATATTCATCTTATATTAATTTAAAATTATATCATATGGATGTTAAATATTATTTTTTAAATCATTATTTAGTGGATGAAGATTGTGTTGAACAACCACCAAGATTTAAAAACCCTCATCTACCAAATTCTGTCTTTAAACATACTAAATATATTTTTGGACTTAAAAAATCACCAAGATCTTGGTAAGAAATATTAAATTATTTTCCTTTTAAAAATTATTTTTCAATGGGGTTATAAGATCTTACTGTTTTTAAGAAAAAATGTTTTAATATTTTATTAGTACAAATCTATGTAGATGGTGTTATTTCCTAGTTTTCAAATTTATCAAAAATATTTTGGAAATGATTTGAATCAAAAAAATATATTATGGAATTATTTAAAAAAATCATACTTGAAAATATTAAGACTTATGAAACTCCCATTTGTACTAATATAGATCTTGATTTGTATGAATCTAGAAAACCAGACCATAATAAGTTATATAGAGGTAGTATTGGTAGTTTTCTATACCTTACTACTAGTAGACCAAACAATATGTTTTTTATTTATCTTTGTGCAATATTTAAAAAAACCAAAAAGAATCCCATATTAATACTATTAAAATAATTTTTATATATTTAAATTGAACTATTTTTCTATCATTTTTTATCCAAAAACTTCTAGTTTTGATTTAATTTTATATTTTGATTTGGATTTTTCCGGTTGAGATTAAATAAAAAACTAACTTCCGTACTTTTCACCTTTTAGGAAAGTCCATAGTATTATGGTCTAGTAATAAGCAACATTTAATTGCATTATCAATACCTGAAGTAGAATATATATCTTCATATAGTTTCTATGAACAAGTTTTGTGGGTGAAACAAGTACTTATTGACTTTAGACTTAAATTTAATCATATCATTATTTTTTTATAATACTAGTAATATTAACATTTAAAAAAACATATGAGTCTCTCTATGACTAATCATATTGATATCAGGTGTCATTTTCTAAGTTATCATGTCCAAAAGGGGATATATCTTTAGAATCTATAAACAATGAGTATCAACTTGAAGATATTTTCACTAAACCACTTTTCACTAAAAGATTTTATTTTATTAAGGAGGAGTTTGGTTTATTTAATTTTAAGTAATGTTTTTTTCCTTATTTAATATTTTTATAATTTGTAATTTTTTTATTTAAGATTTTACTTTTACAGCTTTATCTGTTATATTAATTCTATTTTTTTAATTTTTTATTTTTTATTTTTTATTTTTTTATTTATTTATATTTGGTTATTTAAAATTGTTTTTTATTGAAATATCACTTACATTACATTTTTAAAATGAATTTTCAATTTTATAATCCTAAATTATTACTCTAAAATTTTTCCTTGAGAATCTAATCCATCATTTAGATAAATAAAAGAAAAATACTTCTCTATCCTACCATCTATCTCATTACCTTTTGATCTCTTGAGGTCTGAAACTATCTCTCAAACCCAAACCACCAAACCCTCAATTTTTTCATTCTTGAAATTGAACATACCAAGAGAACTAATGAAGATCGACTAAGTATATATAAGAGGTAGAGTGATTCCAGTTCAAAAAGAATAATTCTTAAATTAAAATTAATATATTTTTAATGGTTGTTTCCGAAAAACCTTATACAAAATTAATACCTAAAATTCCCTATAGTTTAGAGGAATTTATTACTTTTTTAATGGTTAAAATACAAAGTATATTTTTGACAAGGAAATAAATTTTTTTTACAAAACTACTCAACTTAGTTTTTTGATTTTCATAGGGTGTTGTTACTTTTATGGTAAATGATGAGGATTTTTTAATTTTAGCAGTTAATATAGCTCATATTTTCAACTACCACCAAAAAGGTGAGTTTCCCATTAGTATGAGGTCAATCAGGGATAGTGTTCATGAATCGTAAGATTTAATGTCTTTTAAATTTGGGACTTCCCAAATCAAAATGTTGTTTATAAATGATCTAAATGTATATAAAAGGGTTTTAGTTATGTTTCATCAATATTTAATAGTTACAATAATAGAAGAGAGGCAAGAAATTTTTTTTCTTGATATATATGGGATTTTCTTGGTGTTGAGTGACATAAAATTTAATTCCAGTAGATTTATGTTAAGATATATATATCATTATTGTCAAATATAGGCAAGGATATATTTTTACCCTTATAGAATTGTAGTCTCTCTTTTTCTGTATAGTGTTTTTTTGATATTTGACATTCAAACAAGCATCATATGTCATCACAACAATATTCTATCAGCTAGAATGCTTGTAAAATTTATCTTTTTCTGGAGCACAGCCAAAAGAAATTTATTGCCTATTAGACATGAGTAAAAATTCTATATAGATCTCATGATCCAAGGGAACAAAGATATTTGAATTGACTGGTTCATCTAGAGTAGGTGATAAGGAAATTAGAGAATCTAGAATTAAAGGAGTTGCAGGTTTGGATGCTACTTACAATATTCCAACCACTAATAGAATATGAAAATAATTGGATGATAATATCCCTACTAGAATAAATGGAGTTCCTCAATTTCCTACAAAATATCAGGAGACATTTCATGAATAAAGTGGAGATTATTTTATTATAAAACTAAGATAAATTGAAGGACTGCTTAAGCAGTTTGTAGTACCTATAGTTGAATAAGTGATTCAAATAGTTCTAATTACTAAATAAATAATGGAGTACTATATTTTTGGAGTTTCTATTGTATAAATAATTTAGTAATAAGATACATATTATAATGATTAGTTTATAAATGTTAAGAAGAAATATATTGAAGGACCTCATTCTGATGAGCATGAAAGTACCCGTAAAGGTGAAACAACTGATTTTATTAGGGATAAGATAGTATCTCTTGATTTGTACTTGGAAAATACTATTGATGTTGAAGGTGGTCAAGAGACTAAAGTTATTAGAGATCATCCTTCTCTATATAGTGATGAATTTTAAGTCCAATCACTTAAAAATTTTGAAGATAAAGGTATTTCTATGATACTAGATCAAAGCTCATTAAATACAAAAGGTTATTTTAATTTTAAGGATCATACCATTAACTTTTCCCTAGGTCTGATCAAGAATTATAATAAGTTGAAAGAATAATTTGTACAATTGAAAAATTAAATAGATAGTTCTCAAAAATATTATGAACATATGTTAAATTATTTATTTTGAAATATAATTTTAATTAATTAAATAAAATATTCAAATTTTGAAAAAAATTTCAATTTAAAGAAGATATTTTAATTATTTTTAGAAAGAAATGTTTGGTCAAATTTTTAAAATTATAAGTGGGTATATTTAAAAGTATAATTTTGGAGATTTGAGTAGGTTCTTTGGGATCTAATTTGATTCTATACAAGAAATTAAAATCAAAGTTATAGTTTCTACTCTAAGATAAATATCTCTATATTTTCTATGGATATTAGAGTCTCTTAATTCTGTTTTATTTTTCATGAATGATAGAATTCAAAATTGGTAGTTTGAAAATACTCTACTTCACAATATTTTGGAAAATTGACAAGATCTTATTAAAAAATTAACCACTGAAGATCTTTGTTTACGATGTTTAGTAAATAATCTTGGTGAAATGATAGATACTTTTATCTAGTCATCTGAATCTGTTCAGAAATTTTTAAAAGTAAACATGGTGAAAGTTATAAAGTTATTTTATGGATCAAGATCATTGTTTAAGGAATGATTTGAGACAATAAATTTGAGTTTTTAGTATTTTATGGAATATGTAATGGTTTTACATCAAATTTATCATGATTCCTTGACCTCATAATATTCTTCTTGACTTGATCCAAAACCCTCTTTCCATCTTGTGCATTATTCTTTTTATCCTTGATCTAAAAACTTCTTGTAATCAACGATGTTTAATTAAAATAAATTATATTCTTTACATTTTTTATCTTTTTTCTTTTTAATTTTATTTATGTTTCCAAGCCTACTCATTTTTAGGATTCATTTGCCTTTGGATAAACATAAAATTCACTAACAATTTAGTGCTAAATTAAATGTTTTTTACTCTATTTCATAATTTCATTTTGATATCCCAAAAATTGGGAGAAATTGGGATTAACACATCATTTATATTAACTATGGGATGAAATTTTATGTATTCTCTTTTTGGATAAACTAAATTTTCTTTTTTTTAATTTAATAAATCCTTGTTCGTTTGATTGATTATTTAAAACCTATGTTCTTTTCTTTATATTTAGATGGATTTTTTGATCATTAAAAGGGGATAGATTGTTGGGTATATATTGATCCAACAATATTCTTTATTCTCTCATTGATTTTTATTCTCATAAATTACCTCATATGTTGTACTAATGAAGTAACTTTAAGTGAATTTTTGAAATATATTTATTGAAAAATTTATTTTACTACCTCTACAATTATGGAAATAGTTGAATTTTTTTATTGTTATAGAAAATTATAAGGAGTTTGAAATCAATGTTGTAAACACTAGTTTTGTATAGAATATTAGGTTTGGGAACCTAACTTTGAGTAAGGAATGCTACTTTTATACCCTACATTTAAGCTAAATATTTTTATTTGGAACCAAAATTTTAGGAAGAACCCTATATTCATGTATGTAATGTATTGTTAGTGTTGACCTCACCTGTTTTGATAATCCCAATTATGCTTTCACATACTTTGATAATACCAAATAATGTGTATCTATATATTAATTCTTTCAATCTATGATCAAGTTGATAATTATATTAAAATACTCTTTGAAATATATTAATCAATGTTTATCTATGTTTATATGACTTTTGAAATAATTCTTACTCAATCAGATATGTTTTGCATAAATTAGATAAGTGTTAAGTCATTGATATGCTTATAGCTTCTAACACAGATCTAGCGGTACTTATTCTACCGATAGACATAGTCACCAAGAAGCTAAGATCACCGATACGTAGAGCTACCGGTATGTATAAGTCCATCAGTAAGCACAGACCACTGATAAGTCCACTGATACAGACAGCTACCGATAGAAGCTAATATACTGATAGAACAAGTCTACTGATATGCATAAGTCTGTCGATGTACACTTCACTAGTACAGAATAGATCTACCAGTATGCACAAGCTACAAAAAGAACAAGTCTACCTATAGAACAAGGCTCCCAACACAAAGTCTACTGATAAGTGCGGTTTCTGATACAGAGTCACCGAGACAAGAAAGCTACTGATAGAAAAGCAAGCTACTGATAGACAAGAGATACCGATAGATAAAGATCTACCAATAGAAGGAGTCACCGTTAAATAGAGATACTGATACACAAATTAAAAAATACGGATACAAGGAGCTACCGGTACAAGATCAAAGAGCTACCGATAGGATCTCACTGTTATACAAAGTCCATTGTTACATATCTTCCAATAGAAGATACTTATAGGCTTACCAATCAATGATTCTTAAACTCTAATTTTTTCAATATTATTTATTGATTAAGAAATGGTCATATTTGATGATTTTAATGCAATCAATGTTATTTAATGTTGGTTGTTGGCATGTCAGGGAACCGTACCTAGTACCCAAGAAAAGGTAATCATTCCCATTGCTGAAGCTGAAATCTATAAAAGAAAGGACAAATACCGGGCATAAGAAGCGAGGTGAAAAGAAGTAGAAAAGTAGTTTCACAAAGAGTACATACAACAGGAAAAATAATTCTGTAAAGTGGTTCATACATAAAGACTACTTCTATAACTGAAGATCACTGAACATACACGAAGTCATTCTTCCTGAAGGAGAACACAAGCTGCACCTTAGTCAAGGAGTGAAGAACTACAATGAAAGCTCTTAATGCACTCAAGCTGATCAAACTGAACTTGAAGAAAATGACCCTCTGTTTTTCAGACAAAAACCATGGAAGGACTCAAAGATTCATTTACATCAATCTAAGGATTCCATAGCTTCACTCACAACACATAGAGCACTCTAAACTCATCTCTATCTATTTAGCTCTATTGTGTTTTATTCATTTACTTTTTGAGCAGTGTATTTACACACTGACTCCTGGACTGAACTGGAGGATACTAAATCCTCACTCTGAACTTCTTACACATTACTATATCCCACTGTGAATTGTGGAATAGGTCAAGTGTGACATGGATAGCTTATGTGCTATTGTTGTTGTACCCACATAGAATTGTCGTATATTTCTTAGTACCTGCACTTTTTTACCCTGATCCAGGGTGTGTATCAAATTTATATAAATTGTTTGAGATAAATAAGTCTTAGCTTGAGACTGAACCTCTTGGTTACATTTTTTGTGCATATTTGATTAAGTTTAAAGTATATTATATATTTTATATTCCGCTGCTAATTACTTTGAAATAAATTTTTTTTTAAAGTTACTTTAAAAGTTAAATTAGCAAGTGTTTATACTTAATGTGAACCAGTAAGTTAGTTTCAAAAGTTAATTTAATCTTTTGATTAAATTAAATGAGACCTAATCAATCTTTGAGAAACCAATTGAACTCTTACAATTCGTATAAATTAACTATAGTTTAACTTGTTTTTAATAGGGGGATTTTTTAATAGAAATATTTTTAACAGAAATTTTAATTGGAACTCAATTCAACCCCCTCTTGAGTATCCACTCCGACCAACATTTGTTATAAAAGTTATGTTTATCAAATTTTTCAAAACACTCTGTTTTCCAACTGTGATTTTAGTTGCATCCTTAAAGATCTTAAATTTCTGTTATTTCTAAATTTTATATCTTTAAATATATTTGCTAAACTCTATCTATGGATAATAGATTAGAAGGTGCTGGTACCAACATGACACCTTTCTTTAATGGTACAAATTATGCCTAGTGGAATCTTAAGATGAAAATTCATTTAGAAAGTATGGGATTTGATATCTGGACTACCATAGAAACTCAATATAAAATTCCAGAATCTGAAATAACTACTTGGGATGAACCTATTAAAATATCTTACAATAATAATTGTAAAGCTATGAATGCCCTGTATTGTTCTCTAGGAGATGAAGAGTTTAATATAATATCTTCTTATAAAACTACCTATGAAATATGGGATACTTTGGGTGTTTCTCATGAAGGAACAACCAATGTTTTATACTATTAAATATGATAATTTTAAAATGAAGACTGATGAACCTATTTCTGATATGTATCTCAGGTTCAATGAGATTTTCAATACTATGATCTCCCTTGTAATGGTTGTTCTAGCAAAGGAAAAAAATATGAGAAAATTGAGATGCCTGCCAGACCGATGGAGAGGCACATCTATTTCAATAAGAGAGTCCTGTGACATTGGTGCTCTGCCTGTCAAAGAGATAATTGGTAAGCTTATGATGTATGAGGAATAACTCAATGTGAATAAGGAAGAAGATGATGAATCAAAAAGGAAGTCAGAGGCTTTTAAGTCTACTGCCACAAGAAGCAAGGACAAGGAGAAAGTACACATACAAACTGAAATCTCAACAAGTGAAAGTTAAGAATCTGACAGTGATGCTGATATGGCTCAGATAGCCAGAATAATTAAGAAATTATATAGGAAGAAGAAATTCTTCAAAATATCAAAGTAAAAAAGGTAAATATGACAACAAAGTTCATTGTAATAAGGACTGGATGAAGCCTGATAAAGGTGATGAGATTATCTGCTATGAATGCAAGAGGAAAGGACATGTAAAATCAGACTATCCAAAATTGAAGTTCAAAAATAAATATGACTACAAGGACAATAAGTACAAGAAAGCTATGAAAGCTACCTAGAGTTCTTCATAAGATAGCATAAGTGAATCTGAAGTTTCTAACTTTGAAAAGAATCATGCTAACATGTGTTTTATGACAAACACATCTGAGGTAACACTGGATCCTCATGTTTTAAATTCATACTATTCTGGAGTTGATTCTGATTCTAATTTTGAATCTGAAAATATGTCTAGTGATGAATTGTTTGAATAATGTAATATTCTAGAAGAGAAATGTAATGAATTGAAGGACAAGTATAAGACCATGAAGAAACAGCATGCTCTAACCAGTTCTGTAAAATCTGCACTTGATGTAGAAAAGGAAAAGAATGCTCAATTGTTAATAGAAAATACTAAACTAAAATTTTCTAATGAGAAATTAAGGAAGGACTTAGAAAAAATCACAAATGGAAAATATATTATCCCTAAAATTCTAGGAAAACAAGTGGTACCAAAGTATACTACTGGAATAGGCTATCAGTCTGGACAGAGACAGTTTACTAAAACTAGATTCATTTCCTAATCTGGACAAAATGCTGCTAGTTCTAATTATGGTAATTTTTCTACTTCAAATAGTTATTCATATGTTTATAGACTAAATAAAGTTTATATTTCAAAATCTATTGATTCTGTAAATTATATGAAACCCATAAGACAAATTTGTATACCTAAAGTTTTTATTTCTATCCTTTATGGACCTAAGAAGATCTGGGAACCAAAATCATATTCTATCTAAACCTGTTTTGTAGGAAACTTACTTAAAGAGTTCTCATAATAAGTTATTGTACTTGGATAGTGGATGTTCAAGGTGCATGTCTGGGGACTACTCATGCTTTAGGAGTTTCATCAAAGTTGATCGAGGTCATGTCACCTTTGGTGGTAACTCTAAAGGAAATATCATCAGCCTAGGCCAGGTTGGTAACACTGATTCAGTTTTAATTTCCAATGTTTTATTTGCTGATGGACATAAATATAATCTGTTAAGTATTTCTCCGTTATGTGATGATGGTTTTAATGTTAAATTTGAAAATGATTCTTGTGATGTTTTTAATTCCAAAATTTTTTTAGTATTTTCTACTTTGAGAAATGAAAATGTTTATGCTATTGATTTTAATTATTTAGCTAAACAAAATGCTACCTGTTTAAATGATTTTCATAAAGAATATTGGTTATGGCACAGAATATTAGGATATTGCAACATTTATTCACTTAGAAAACTTACTAGAAAGAACTTATTTAGAGACCTACCTAAACATTAATTCCAAACTGACAAAGTTTGTAATCCCTATCAAAAGGGAAAGCAACATAAAGTTTATTTTAAATCAAAGAAAGAAGTTTCAACTTCTCAACCTCTCGAGTTGGTTCACATAGACTTGTTTGGACCTTTAAGAGTTTCTAGTTTAAATGGGAAGTGCTATGTCTGTTTCTTAGTACATGACTTTTCTAGATATACTTGGGTATACTTATTATCTCACAAAAGTGAAGCATGTTCTTACTCTATTAAATACTCCAAGTCTGTAGAGAACCTTAGTGGACTTAAGATTAAGACCCTGAGAAGTGGTCATGGTCAGGAGTTTGAAAATCATGAGTTTGAATCTTATTGATCACACAATGGCTATAGTCACAATTTCTCTTCCCCTATAACACCTCAACAGAATGGTGTAGTTGAAAGAATAAATAGAACCCTTCAAGAGATTACAAGAACTATGCTTAATGAGTATGACCTGCCAATTTATTTTTGGGCTAAAGTTGTTAATAGAGCTTGTTATATTATTAATAGAGTCTTGATTAGACCTGTTCTTAAGAAGACCCCTTATGAGTTGTGGAATAATAGTAAACCTAAGGTTAATTACTTCAGATTTTTTGGCTGCAAGGTTTTTATTCTCAATACAAAGGATAATCTTAACAAGTTTGCCTCTAAAAGTGATGAAGGAATTTTTCTTGGTTATTCTTTAACTATCAAAGCCTATAGAGTTTTTACTAAAAGATCCAAGTGTTTGGAATAATCTGTTCATATCATGTTTGATGAAACTGATCCACATGAACTTATGTCTTCTCTTCAAAATCTTGAAGAAGATTTGACTATTCTGGACATTAATGATAAAACTAAAGATCCTGTTGTAAAAATGTCCAGTTCTGGACATATTCCAGAATCTTATTTTATAGAACCCAAACTTAGAGAAGGTCCTGAAATTTCTAGTCCTACCTTTACTAGACCAATTAGGATTATAAAGAATCATCCTTTGGATGTTGTTGTTGGTAATCATGATAGAGGAACACAAACTAGAGCTTCTCTTAGAAACTAGGTTGAACATCAAGCCTTTATTTCACAGCTAAAACCTAAAAATGTCAATGATGCAATCAAATATGAATTTTGGGTAATGGCTATGCAAGAATAACTTAATAAATTTGAAAGAAAAAAAGTCTGGGAATTAGTTGATAGACCTAAGGACACTTTGAAAATAGGCACTAAATGAGTTTTTTAGAAACAAAGTTGATGAATCTAGAAATATAGTTAGAAACAAATCTAGGATAGTTGCACAAGGGTATAGTCAAGAAGAAGGTATGGACTATGAGGAAACATTTTCTCCTATAGCTATATTAGAAGCTATTAGGATTCTACTTGTCAATGCTGCTCATCTGAATTTCAAGTTATATCAAATGGATGTCAAAAGTGCTTTTCTAAATGGTTTTATAATGGAAGATGTTTTTGATGAACAACCACCTGGATTTAATAATCCTCATTTTCCAAATCGAGTTTTCAAGCTATCCAAATCTTTATATGGTTTGAAACAAGCTCCAAGATCCAGGTATGATAGACTTAGTAATTTTCTTATTTCAAAAGGTTTTACTAAAGGGATTGATGATCCAACTTTTTTATTAAAATAATTTCTAAATATGTTTTGACAGTACAAATCTATGTTGATGATATTATTTTTGGATCTTCTAAACATTCTTTATGTATTGATTTTTCAAAAAGTATGCAAAATGAATTTGAAATGAGTTTAATGGGAGAACTCAAATATTTTCTTGGATTTCAAGTTTCTCAGAATGAAAATGGTATTATTTTGAATCAAAGTAAATATACAAAAGATCTTTTAAAATGTTTTCGCTTGGATAGTATTAAGGAAAGTGATACTTCTATGAGTACTTTCTGTAAATTGGATGCAGATGAAACTAGAAAACCAGTGGATCAAACAAGTTATAGAGGTGTGATTGGAAGCTTACTTTACCTTACTACTAGTCGACCAGATATTATGTTTAGTTTGTGTATGTGTGCAAGATTTCAAGATAATACAAAAGAATCCCATTTACTTGCAGTTAAAAGAATTTTTAAGTATCTCAAACACAGTGTAAATATAGGTTTGTTTTATCCAAAAGGACAATATTTTGAATTAATGAGTTATTCAGATGCTGACTTTGCTGGTTGCAAGTTGGATAGAAAAAGCACATCTAGAACATTTCATTTTATAGGTAAGTCCTTAGTATCTTGGTGTAGTAAAAAGCAGGATTCTATAGCTTTGTCTACTTCTGAAGCATAGTATATAGCTGCTGGTAGTTGCTGTGCACAAATTATGTGGATGAAACCTACTCTTTTGGACTATGGATATGATTTTAAGCATGTTTCTTTTAACTGTGATAACACTAGTGCAATTAACATTTCAAAGAATTCTGTGTCTCACTCTAGGACCAAACACATTGATGTAAGGCACCATTTCTTGAGAGATCACTACCAAAAAGGTGATATTACTCTTGAATTTATAGGTACTGAACATCAATTAGTTGACATTTTCACCAAACCTTTAAGTTCAGATCGGTTGAGTTACATTAGACATAAGTTAGGAATGATAAACCCCAGCGATGTAATACCTCACTGATAAACCTCACTGATGTAATACCTCACTGATAAACCTCACCGATGTAATACCTCACTGGTAAACCTCACCGATAAACCTCACCGATAAACCTCACCGATGTGATACCTCACCGATGGACCTCACTGATAAATAAACCTCACTGTTTGGAATTCTCACCGATATACCCTACCGATGTGCATTGTTTTAAACTTTTGTTTGCCACCAGAATCTGAATCTTTTATACTTATGATATTTAAATTATTTATTTTATGATTCCTAAATGATAAAACTAAGTCCTAGTTACCTCTCAAACCATTGAACCATTCCTTCACCCTCAAGCCTTAGCTCCCAAATTTCTTGAAAACCCTAAGTACATTGAACCAGAGGTGGATAAAACCAAACTCCCTACTATCAGAGATGACATTGATGAGCTGAATGCGAAGAAGCAGAAGACCGAGCCCGAATCAAGTGGAAGTGTTGGTAGAACAAGGTCGGAAAGGTGACCAGTGAACCCTCATTTACATAATAGAGTTATTGTGATCGAAAAAGATCTATCAGTGGAATGGTTTTTGTCCATTAAATCGTTATTTCTAGAGGTGGTGGAAGATCAGAAGTGGGAATATTGCTTTTCAAACAACAATGTCCCCTACTATCTGAAGCTGGTGAAACAGTTCTATGAGTTTGTAAGCTTTGAGAAATTAGAAGATGAGAACCGAATGATTTCCTTTGTGAATGGAAAGGAGATATCTTTCTCATATGTTGAATGGGCTGAATGTCTGAAGGTTTCACATGAAGGTGTTCCTGGATATTTCTCAAGATCAGTACCACCTATAAGTGACATATTTGATTATGAGACTGCTTTAAAGAAGCTCACTGGTAGTGGCAAGAAGAGACAGGTGGTGGCTGCTGAAATGGATAGAGAGAACATATTGTTGTTCAAGTTTGTTCATCATGTTTTAATTCCAAGAAGAGAAGACTTTGTGAATTTAAGATATTAGGATATCTATTTGTTACATATTTTGAGGAATCTTTTGAGACATGGTGTGAAAGTGAATCTGTGAAGGCTTCTGATGATTCAAATGTAGGATATAATTAGACCACAGTCAAAAAAAATGCCTTATTCTTTGCCAAGATGATCTCAGTGATGATCAAAGTGAAAGGGGTAGCTGAATCTCAAGATGAGATAGTGGTAGTAAAGAATAATTTTTGTATCACAAGCACTGTTTTTAAATACATGAAAATAAACTTGAATCCATAGAGAAGAGAGTGGGTTAATGATGACAAGAAGCTATATGATAAGTTCAATCCTGTGGATCATCCTTCAAGGCCTAATGATGTGAGGGATCCAGGTCTAGGACATGATGAAGAAGAACCCGAGTACATTGATGAGACTGATGAAGAGGAGACTTATATGGTTGATGGAGGGATCCGGACTTTCCCCCAAGTCCTATTTCTGAAATTATATCTTCAGAAAAGGAAACATTATTAGAAGAAGAAACACCTATTGTTAAGGAAGACCAGCTAACTCCTAAGAATGAAAAATAAAGAGAGAATGAATCTAAAGCCTCTGATTCTATCTTCTTAAGTCTTATTCCATTGATTGGAAGCTTAGTTGTGCCTGTTAAGGAAGTAGTGGGTGATATGGAAGGACCTATGCCTAATCTAGAGGATCCTCCGGCTGTTGTAGAGATGGAGTTGATTGTAGAAGATTCTTCTGAGGAAGAAAGACCTGTTGAGAATTATTTTGTTGTACAAGAGAATTCATCAGTTTAGGGGGAGCATCCAATCTGGTTTGGCAGTGTTTCAGTGGCAGTTGAAATTGAGGATTGGGAAGAAGACCCAGGCCTTGTGGTTTGTAGATTGGATTATCCAGATTCTGATAATGAGGAATCCCTCAATAGACAAAAAATAAATTATGATATTAAAACTGAGTTGTTACCTAAATATGTGGTCAGAATGCATGATTTGGATAATCTAAATTCTGATCTCAAAATCAGTTTTGTGGAATAAATAAGGAAAATGGAAGCCTCACTAGTGTCATCCATTCAATTGATTATGAATGACTCAGTGACCAGTATAGTATCTGAAAGATCACCTGTTGTGGTTGCACCTGCTGATATGATCACCAGGGTTGATATTGAATCCTTAAAAAAGGATCTAAAAGAGTCTTTTAGTGCTTCTGTTTCCAAATTGAAGCACTGATTTTTTGAAGAGATGAGCAATTTGGAAAAGTCTTTTGAACTCTTTCTTGGCTGTAATGTCTCTACCTTTGTTGCAGAAATAGTAGGTGAAGTTACAGCTTTACAGACTCAAGTATCTAGACTGGAAGAGGATGTTGAAGTTCTAAAGAAATATGTTATCTCTTTAGAATCTTATATGAGTTTTAGATCCCAAATAGTTAAAGATTTAGCTTATGTCAAAAGTGTTGTGAGCTAGATGGTATCGTTCTTTGAAGGATTTAAAACCTCCATGAAAGATCATGTCAGCACCCAGGATTCCCAAGTGAAAAATCTTATCAGTGGGTTGACCAAAAACTTTAAGGAAATAGTAAACTTCTCTATTGGTTCTCTTGCCTCCAAACCATCAATAGAACTGAATCAGATTCAAGATTTGAGGAAGGAGGAGCTTGGTTAAACATCAACCAGTGGCTTTGTGCACTCATCTGATCTGACCAAAGTGGTCATTCTACTAGAGATACAGATCGAAATATAATGAAGATTGTTCATGACTATATGAGAGAAGCTTCTACCTCTCATAAAGAAGTGAAATACAAGGTAGATTATTACTTCCAAAGAGTTTACACCAAGCATCAGCTCAATAATCATTTCAAGCTTATGTTAGAAAACATGAAGCTACCTCCTGTCAATCAAGCTTTCCAGGAGAAAATTAGAAAGCTAAGGAAATTGACTCCAGCCTTGGATAAATTTATGGAGAACAAGGATGACTTCATATCTGATATGGAGAGAGGAGGAATCATTATGTATTTCAGAAATCTCATGTTGCCTTTCTTGCATGTAGATTCTAGGCCAGTGATTGTTCCTCCAGCTATACTTGCCTCTGCCTCTTCTACTTCTTGTGTTCAGATGACTCCAGCCCAAGCTATCAAAAGCCTTAATCCTATGATCACTCAGAGGGCTACTCAGTACAGGCCAAGAATAGTTTCAGTAGCTCAGCCTCCTGTGATCATTTCTGGTGTTCCTAATCCTACACCTGCATCCACACAGCTTGAATCCTCTTCTGATCCCAAGGGAAAATCTCACATTGAGGATGTGTATTGACTAGGTGGATAAGATATTTGATAGGAATCCCTTTTATTTTTTTTTTATTTCCTTGTACCTTTTGCAACATGAAATACAAATGGTTTTCTTTTCTTTCCCATTTTGCTCCTTCTCTCTTTGTTATTTCCCACTTTTTCCTAATCAAAAAGGAGGAGAGCTAACAGAACTGAAGAGGAGAGCTATTATCTATCGCATTTTGTAACTTGTAACTTTGATACCATTTCATTTAATTCTACCTATGATACATTTAACACTTCATATCTTATATTGTTTTCTCTGCTACAATTGCATGTAATGATATATCCTCTAATACATTACTGATTATTTTGAGATTATAATATCATAAGTTGTGATTATCAAAAAGGAGGAGATTGTTGACCTCACATGTTTTGATAATCCCAATTATGCTTTCACATACTTTGATAATCCCAAATAATGTGTATCTATATATTAATTCATTCAATCTATGATCAAGTTGATAATTATATTAAAATACTCTTTGAAATATGTTAATAAATGTTTATCTATGTTTATATGACTTTTGAAATAATTCTAACTCAATCAGATATGTTTTTCATAAAACAAATAAGTGTTAAGTCACTGATATTCTTATAGCTTCTAACACAGATCTACCGGTACTTATTCTACCGATAGACATAGTCACTGATAATCTAAGATCACTGATACACAGAGCTACCGGTATGTATAAGTCCACCAGTAAGCATAGACCACTGATAAGTCCACCGATATAGACAGCTGCCAATAGAAGATAAGCTACTGATAGAACAAGTCTACCAATATGTATAAGTCTTCTGATGTACACTTTACTAGTATATAACGGAGCTACCAGTATGCATAAGCTACCGATAGAACAAGTCTACCGATAGAACAAGGCTTCCAAAACAAAGTCTACCGATAAGTGTGGTTTCTGAAACAGAGTCATCGAGACAAGAAAGCTACTGATAGGCAAGAGCTACTGATAGACAAAGAGCTAACAATAGAAGGATTCACCAGTATATAGATCAACTGATACACAGAGTAACAGCTACCGATACAAGGAGATACCGATACATGATCAAAGAACTGCCGATAGGAGCTCACTGCTATACAAAGTCCACCATTAAATATCTACCAATAGAAGCTACTTATAGACTAACCAGTCAATTATTCCTAAACTCTACTTTTGTCAATATTATTTATTTATTAAGAAACGGTCATATTTGATGATTTTAATGCAATAAATGTTATTTAATGTGGGTTGTTGGCATGTCAGGGAACTGTACCTAGTACCCATGAAAAGGTAATCATTCCCATTTCCGGAGCTGAAACCTATAAAAGGAAGGACAAAGACTGGGCGCAAGAAGCGAGGTGAAAAGAAGTAGAAAAGTAGTTGCACGAAGAGTACATACAATGGGAAAAAGAATGCTATAAAGTGGTACATACAGAAAGAATACTTCTATACTCGAAGATCACTGAACATACACGAAGACATTATTCCTGAAGGAGAACACAATTTGCACCTTATTCAAGGAGTAAATAACTACAATGAAATCTCTTCATGCACTCAAGCTGATCAAACAGAACTTGAAGAAAACGAACCTCTTTTTTTCATACAAAAACCATAGAAGGACTCAGAGCTTCATTTACATCAATCCAAGGAGTCCAAAGCTTCACTCACAACACATAGAGCACTCTTTACTCATATCTATCTATTTAGATCTATTGTGTTTTATTTATTTACTTTTTGAGTAGTGTATTTACACACTGACTCCCAGACTGAACTGGAGGATACTAAATCCTCACTCCAAACTTCTTACACATTACTATATCCCACTGTGAATTGTGGAAGAGTTCAAGTGTGACCTGGATAGCTTGTGTGCTATTGTTTTTGTACCCACGTAGAACTGTGGTAGAGGTCTTTGTACCTGCACTGTTGTTTACCCCGATCCAGGGTGTGGATCAAATTTATATAAATTGTTTGAGAGGACTAAGTCTTGGCTTGAGACTGAACCTCTTGGTTACATCTGATGTGAATATTTTATTAAGTTCAAATTATACTATATATTTTATATTCCGCTGCTAATTACTTTGAAATAAAATTTGTTTTAATGTTACTTTGATAGTTAAATTAGCAAGTGTTTATACTTATTGTGAACCAGTAAGTTGGTTTCAAAAGTTAATTTAATCTTCTAATTAAATTAACATAGACCTAATCAATCTTTGATAAACTAATTGAACTATTAAAATTAATATAAATTCACTATAGTTTAACTTGTTTTTAAATAGGGGGATTTTTTAATAGAAATATTTTTAACAAAAATTTTAATTGGAACTCAATTCACCCCCCCTCTTTAGTATCCACTCCGACCAATAGTTATTTATCACAATGTATGGAATCAATGGTATGTTTCGAACCTTACTTTTGGAGTTATACCTATATAAAGAAATCCCTATGTTTGAAGTAGTCATCTATAGAATATGAATTCAAGATATTACTTAAGATTTAAGTAATGGTTTTCCCGAAATAAATATCTCATTAAAATATTTTCAAAGACTGTTTCAATTTATTTTAATCGAAGAATATAATAATTTCTATTTATAAGAGAAGTTATAATTTTTAGAGGTGATTTAAATTCAAATTTCTAACATGCTATGAATTTTGAATATCACAATTTATCTGGGAATCTTTTGGGATATGTTTTGATTAGGAGTAACTTATTGTTCTTGTTTATTCTCAACGGATCTATTAATTGTTATGATGAAATATTGAGAATAGATATAATATTTTTAAGTACTTCTATAGTCAATTAGATTAATACACTTTTTCAAGAATCTTGATGATCAAACATTCTACTATATTTTTCATTTCATTTATCTTTTTACAGAGGAGAAATTTTTCTATTCACTAAATTTCCTATGGTAACTTGTTTTATTATTCAAAGTTGTGCATTAAAGCTTTCAGAACTATAATTTGGAGACATAGGTGTTGTTATTTTTTGTTGTGTTTTCGTCCTACTATTTTTCAAAGTTATTATTTTGTTTCTATATTTATTTGATGTTTATTTATATATAAGGATCACTTTGGATATTTAATTACTTGAAACTTTTATTCTCTGAATAAAAAGATCCATCATCTCTCAGTTGTCATCACAATTGTGGGTTTTACCAGTTATTTAAAAAATAACTCATCTTGTTATATTTCAGTGTCAAGTGTTTATACTTAGTCATGGTGGAGTGCCATATTCTTATAATAAACTATGGATATTAAGGTTCTCTATTAAATAACATGATTTTGTGCAAGGTTTCAACTTATTACACTGAGTTTTAGAAGTCCCAGTAAAAGGACTCCATTAGTAAAAATCATTAATCTCATGGGGATAGTATTGGTGGAGTGGACTAGGGGATCTTCGTGCCCTAGCCCACTATAAAAATGATGTGTTCATTTCTTCTTTATTTTATACTTCTCAATCTATTTTAAGAAAATAATATTTTATCGCATCACAATGGGGGATTAATTTTAAATTATCCAAGTGTTTTTTTAAAGAAATAATTCACCCCGTCTTGTGGCTTCACATTTTTTAACCAATAATAACTACCTTCCATAATATTTATACCAGTTTAATTAAAAATTGAATTTTACTTAATATCTTAAAAGAGTTTTAGGGCATATCTCTAAATGAGAAATATAAATAGTTTCATTTAGTTACCATACCAATGAAAATATCACTTCATCATAAATATGTTTAGTATGTACTGGTGAATGGTAAAGTAAATAGTAACATTATTATTAAGGGGAAAATATCCATGCAATAGTGTTCAAGGATGATGATGATGAACATAGAGATATTTATAAGTAGACAATATAAGTTAACCTCATAACATTTGACATTATAGCTTTAGGGAATTTTAGTATATTCAAGGTGTTGAGCATTAAGAATATGATTATTACAATATCTCCATTATTCAATATTGATTTATTTATGGATGTCACTCACTAAATAGTTGGTTGGAGGATTTAATCACATGACATATATATGTGGCTGGTATCACTAGAAAATGTAATGAATTGACAAAACCTGTAAAATTCAGTAAACAAAAGGATGATATGGTAGTCTATCATATATGATATATTAAGAAAAGATCTTATATTTTGTTTTTGAATTATTCTTATTAGGTTTAAGAATATAAAATTTATCATAATAATAGGAAATATCCACTTTATAAAACTTTCATGTTGGTTTCATAAATGTGTGTATATATATACAATTCATGAAGTGAAATGATAATTGACCTCTCAAAGTTTTCCTTTGAGTTATCCAAATCCAATGTTTATCATGGAGTCTTATAGTTCATGATGAAATTTTAAGGTTATTGTTAGTAGGATTCTTGTATAGAGATATGGAATATGCTCATGAGCCAAAACAAATAGTTTTTATTCACTGGATAACCCATGAATTATACCACATGGAATGTCCGATACTAGTTATTTGGTATACTAGGAGTGCATGGATCATATTTGGATCCTAATACTTGAGTTTAGTGAGATACTGTAAGTTAGAACCTTCAAAATTTTATATATTTCTTATAGAAGTCAAAAGTGACTTAGAGAATTAGTGTGTGTTTGGGTATGTTGTAGATCATGTCCTTGGTTAGAGCTCAACCAAGATGATATTTTTCCTCTCATATGACATGTATGACATCTGATCCCTTAGTTGAGATAGACTAGGGAGATTGTAGATACACCTAGAAAGTACATATGATTTCATAATATACTTGGATGACTGACATGTAATATGTTCATCTATGAAAAAGAGTTACATGTGATAAATTTATCAACCAGTTCAATCTATTATTAAAGAATCAATAATGTATTAGTTGGATGTATGGAATTAACATACTCCTTCTCCCATGTTCACTAAATGTTTTCTAAAAATATAAATTATGGTAATTAAAACTTTCATGTGATGTAAAATAGTGGACATAAGTATATAGATACATGTCTTTGGTGAGTATCACACTAGATCACTTTATATCTTGAGAATCATTGATGATTTGTTAAAGGTTTCTCTTTAAATAGATTTATGGATCTAATATTCAGATTTATTTTCAAGGATATTGAGTTACATAGGGTTATAATTTTTGGTTGACTCAATGGGTATTGAGTTTGACTTAGAGAGATACTCTAAAAGTGTATTATATTTAATCCAAAAAATTTTGGATAATTATTCATAAGGTAATAAATATGATGTGATATGAGGTGATGCTAATGATATATTTCTAAAAATATTTTGGAATATGTAAAAAACTAATTTTTTATATGATTTCACAAGTTATTTTATATGATACAATACAAGTTGAAAATGCATAAAGTATTTTAGACAGTAGTATAGTGGGAGATTAAAAGGAATATTATTTAAAGATAACACTACATGTGATGTGTGTAGAGGTTTAAACTTACATTTAATCCAATGTGATATTATATGAATGGGATTTATGTGTTGAGAATATATAGTCTCACCATGTAGTGGGATTGTAGTATGTATTAGATTTTACTGCTTACTATTATAAATAATCAAACATTAATGAATTAATGTACAGTTAAATCACCTCATGATAACTATCATTTTTGAAGCATTAAAAAATATATAAACATGAAATAAGGGTATTAATGCATATTATGTGTGAATTGACCAATTTATTAACTCATATAATAAATCACATCAGTTAATACACTTTTTTATTGATGGAATCCATGGGTTCTATATAAACCATATTTCTAAATTATGGAAGTGTGTATGAATATGTGTATAAAGGGGTGTGGTGTGTTATCTATGCTATATAGATGATCTCAGATCTTTAAGATCTCTATTACTTTATCCTTATCCTTTATAGGCACTAGAACATCATGAATGTCTATGGATTCCACTCATACGATGAGCGATTTAGGCCTAACCTATGGATACCTCCAAAGGTGGGAGGCTTTTATCTACCACTATAGTTCACATTATCAACCACATCATATAAAAATAAAGATGTATAATAAGAATATTTTATGTAAGTTACGTATGGTTCTTAAATTTTCTTCATTTATAATATTTTATATATCATTTTACTTAATTATATTCAAGGATATATAAAGTATTTTGGTTTATAAATCACTCCAATTGTAATGAATAAGTGTTTCTCAGAGCCTAGGAAACCTAACAAGTTGTTGATGGGTTCTCTATTCCTTATGGGATGTACCTCATAATTTTTATATTATACACCGTAGTATTTAGTATTACTTTGAGTGAAATAAAAAATTCTAAACTTTGAAATCCTGTCATGGTAACAACATCAGTGGGTCCTACCAAATTTTTGGAATTGTTGACTAAGAAAAATGGAAACTAGAAAACAATTAGAAACTAATCCCTTAAGTAAAATACTTTTCCTTTATCATTTCTATTTTATGATTTTAGTTTAGGTTTTTTTTCATTTTACACTCTTGGTTGTTCACGGTGTGTTCAATATGGAGTATTAGATTGATAAATACTATTTACACCATTGGAATTTATATTTTATTTGATGGAGTCTACCTCATGGGTGACACAAAAATGTTGAATGGTGTACATAATAAGGATAAATATGGGATACATCAAAATCCCAGGGATATGTTGAATTCAAAAATCAAATTTGGAGTGAAACCTACTATCATCCTTAGCATAAGAGATCCGAACATTCGGAACTACGAAGTTGAAAAATGCGATGAGTAGTACTATCTGAATGATTATAGATTTCATGTATTGTAATAGAATAATTCATAATAAATTTTAAGTTAATTTCTCTTGAAATACACTTTAAACATTGATAGGAGATTCAAAGAACATGGGGTGCCACTTAAGTAACATGAGAATACGGAAAAGAAAAATTATAAAACTCTTTAAATTTTTTATTCATTTTTAAAAAAGTTGTATATACATCATGATATATGTAATTGGGAAGATAAATAGAAGTTATTAGAGCTAAATGTTGTTGAAGTGAAGTAGGAGGAGGAAATATGAAAGAATATAAGTTCATTGAGTTTGTTGAAATTTCTAAAGAATAAATTCTAACTCTTAGAAAAAAGGAAGACCACACTTCTAAATATGAATATTATATCATAGAATTTAAAGAGATTAAATAAGAATAAGTAATAGAGGATATTGAGTTCAATGATATTTCTCAATTCATTAAATAAAAAGAACCAACAACACTAGATAAAGAGAATAATGATGATGAAACTCAAATATTTATCAAATAATTTGAAGAGAATAAAGAAGAAGAAATGGTGGAGGAGATTTGATATAGAATTTAGTCTATTTTTACATTGTTTTTTAATTAATTAAAACTTTACAAACCTATTATTTCATTAAAAATTTGTGTCAAGATATTACCATAGTGAATGATAACTCTTACTAAAGATGGTTAGAACTTAGAGTCATTTATAAATTCAAATAGGTTAAATTTGTTTTGTTCACCTATTATGTTATACTATGGTAATTTATAGCTAAAATAAATTAAATAAAGTACTTTTCAGAGGGAATCCATTTTTTATTTCTTTCTAGAAATTAGTTTTAGAAATTAGCTTATTATATAAACTCTCCTAGTGTTAGATTTTAAAATCCCCTACCTTTTGAGATGAATTGGATGGAACCTTGATTTACATTTTTGTTTTTGATTTTTTATATTTAGTTTGGAATAAGGAAGAATAGAACTCAAAATGGGATTATATAAATTGGAGGATATCTTTATCACTTGCCTATATTTTTACATTTATTTTACCATTTCTTATTTTTGAAATGATGAAGAAAGAAAGAAAATATATTTTTTGTATTTAGTGAATTAAATTCACCCTTATAATGCTTGGATATTTTTTTCTTGATCTCACTGATATAGAAGAAATCAACACTTAGGAAAAATATTTCTTTTTGTTGGAAAATATTGATTCATCATGATCGTATATTTTAGTGATATAAAAGGAAATTTTTTAGAATTTATATACTTATTTTAATTTTTTGTTGTTTTTTAAGTGATTGATGATATGATTTCTATTATTGATATTCATTATTTAAATATTTCATTTAATAGACTAATTTTTTGTCTCTATTCCAGGACTTGATTAACCAAGTTTATGTTTCCCATTTCTATGAATTTTCTAAGAATATTTTTTTATTTTATTTCTTATACGTTATTTATTCATAGAACTCAAAATGTGCATAACTACTAGAAATTTATTTATTTTTTATTTAAGAATGATGATTTTGAATTACATTAAGATGATTGAGTCTATTAATTGATTTATATTTTACCCATTGGATCCTATGACCTTACCTATATTTGATCATTTATGAATCCCTTAGAGGTCATGTAATACATTGTTTGGAATCCATATTACAAGCCTAATAATCCTTCATATCTTCTTTCTTGGGTATTATTACATGATCATTTATTTACTATTTAAAGAGGGGGTTTGATTTTTCATGTTAATGATTAGTGATAGTTCCATGAATGAGTGTGGGGAGAGTATCAATTTTTTATTTGGGAAGAAATTTTTTAAAATGGTTATTCAATGTGTTTATGTGGTTCCTGAATTATTTGGAACAAAATAAAGAAAAAATTTGAAAATAGGAATGGAAATTTTTCATTATATACAAAGTCTGGTTTGTGAACATATGTAAAAGAGGAGAAGGAAGTGTAGAAGTTATTTTTTGATTAAATATAAAGGGAGAGAATTTTTCCTTAACCCATATATTAAATTATATGAATTATGATTTTAGAATTTATGCCTCTTTTTCAAGCCTCTATCTTTAATTTTTCTCATTTTTATAAACCTACCTTTATCCATAGATTCATTACTCTTTAATGAACGGTAATTAGATTTTTTATTGTTTAATTTATAAGTGGAGATGTTTATTATAAGGCCCCAGCCTTAAACCTTACTTAATCTTGAGTTATTACAAGATTACACATTGAGGATCTTTTCAGGTTTAGAGTTTTAGAGAATTAGGACATAACTATTACATCTCAAAAGATTACAAAGTAGTCTCTTCTACTAAATTTCCATAAAATAAAAATTCTTAAAAAGAAACATGTCTAGTTTCATGTTTTAGGTAGCAGAACTTTCCCTTGATCCCATCCTTGACCCTATTCCACGCTAAGTCCTATGAAAAACATTTCAAAAACTTGGGATGAGCATAAAAACTCAGTAAGGGATACACAAAGAATAAAAACTGTTAGTTTATCAAAACAAAAAGTAAACCATGTATACTTTATCAAGGTAATACTTTTCACCTTTATGAAGTAGTAAAAACTCTTCACTGAATAAAATATCATTACATACCTTTTTGTAACCAAAGTATTACCATAAAACCCATATAAAGAACACATAACATATATAAAGGTAACTTGGGACATAAACATACTTAAGTGGAATAACCATACGGTCGACTTCCACACATATCACTTAATGGAATAGCCATACGGCCAATTTCCATACGTACTTAATGGAATAGCCAAACGGCCGACTTCCATACCCAATGCATTGGAGGTTATAACGTAACCACCCGTCCTGGTATTCACGGCACCACCCGTCATATGGTTTATAACGTAACCACCCGTTAAAATGTCCAAGTACCAATATAAAATCATAAAACATAAAACCAATATAAAGGAATGATAACAATATCATAATATAATCCTTTATCAAAACAGTTTTCAAAACCATTTAAAACATTTAAAAAAGAGATTTTTAAATCAAAGTGTCCCATACCACCTTGAAGCTTAAAATTTTAAACCATTAATATCCATATAAATAAATCCTTAAAACCATTTTGAAAACATGGATATTAATAAGAACAAATAATTAAAACATTTAAAATGACATTTTGGTTAAAGTGGTTTTACCAACATTAGAGACACTTGAATATAATGATTGAGGAATAACATTTAGTCAGAACTTTATAATATCATGAGAATAAATGGATTCATGATATAATACTCCAAAGGACAGTATATACACCATATAAGAGTTAATTGGTGCATAACAACAATGAACCCTCAATAGAAATGTCAAATGTGATGAAATCCCTTATAAAGAAGGTATCCTTAAATTAAGGACAAATCAATCTCAAAAAAATATGCGTCACAAATATAAAAAACCCAATATAAGTGGATATTAAGTGTACAAAAATAAAAGGTCATTCACACATATTCAGTGGATGACATATTCAATGACACAATGTTGAACCCAAAGAAATCAAAATTGGGTTAAAAAGTTCTCTTGACAGCCTAACGACATCACATCAAAATGAGTTGATGAGAGATAAAAAGAGTATCTCATCACTTGGACATAAAATTTACATCAATAAGGATATATGATAACATATCCCAGCATAACAATATGTAAATTAAAAGACCCAACAAAATAAGTCTTTTAAAAAAATAGGAGGGTGAAAGGTTCCCTTACCGACATGGGTATCTTTCAAAACATACACCTCATGAAAGAAGGACAATAGATCATTGATGTAAATACTCATAAACGAAAGTATATTACACAAAGATTAGAATAATGGGCAGTACATACACCACTCAATGGAATTTGTGGCAAATGTAGCATAAATATCACGGGAATAAAAGTGAGATGAAAAATCCCTTACGAAAACTCGGCAGCCTAACGGCGCCACATAAAACTTCCGAATATGGATTGATGAGATCAAATAGGGTATCTCATCACATTACAACAAAATTTACAGCAAGAGGAATATAAAATAACATCCCCCAACATTACAAAGAGGATATTAAAAGAAGTGACATAAAGGAGAGTACTTAAAAAGAAAGAGAGAGGTTAGATCTCTTACGAAAGTTCGGCAGCCTAACGGCGCCACCCAAAACTTCCAAAATGGATTGATGAGAGAGAATAGGGTCTCTCATCACATGAACAAAAAAATTACAGTAAGTTTAATATAAAATATCATCCCAATAACAATAAAGATGAGCTTTAAAAGGAATGACATAAAAGTGTGTACTTAAAAACAAAGAGATGAGTAGGATCCCTTACCACGGGTCCGACTTGACTCGATCGTTCTTTAATCTCCTGAATAATAAACTTGAGTTAATTTATACTTCCTTAAGAACCTTTTTAAAGTTCATTATTCCTTTTATATCACTTATTACCATGTTATAAACATTATTTAATCATTTAAGTTAATCATGTTTGTTTTGTCGATATTTGGTTCTTAAGTCGAAAGTGGAATTCTTACAATTACATGTTGTTCGTGTGGTCAAAGTTTCTTTATATCCAGAATGACATTCCTGATTTGGATATCATATATATCATATATATCTAGAATATACATGTATTTATAATATTACATAATCATTTAGAGGTAATAAATGAAATGCACCATTCATGGAGACGGTAAGCCGTACGTACGCATGAACGCTACTTTCATTTCTTTCTCATATTAATGGAATTAAAATTAAATGAGAGGTATGTATATTTTAATTCCATAATTATATTCATCATTTAGATGTATCATTCATTATATATATCCATTATATACATATACTTTTAATAGTACATTACATTTGGGGATAAGAAATGAAATGCACCGTTCATGGAGACGGTAAGCCGTACGTACGCATGAACGCTACTTTCATTTCTATCTCATACATTAATGGAAAGAAATAATAATGATATAGAGTTATATTATAATTCCAGTATAACATAATATATAATAACTTTAAATCCATCCTTTACACGTCCCACATATGGCATTAACGAATCACATCACTTTGAGGGGGCGGTAGTCCGCACTTCCTTAAATGAAGATATCGTGTTTACCCACAATGGAAACCATAAAGGTATGCCCAAAATGAAAAATACAGAAGCTTAAAGAAAAAAATAAACATATTATATATCATATATAAAAATAGTGACATCATAATTTCCACCTTTGAAGGTGTTAAATGAGTATTGAACAATCATAGTTTCGGGAGGCAGAATTTCTCCATCCACGGAAACCGTATGTTCATTAACCATTTGATGTAGTTGTGTGAGAGTGTAGCTCGAATAAATCTTATAACAACATCCTTGTATATTTAAGATACTGTTGTTGTTACAAAAGAAGTAAATAAAAAGATTTTAGGGGGTTGGAGAAACAAAATAAAACAAATGAACAAGAGAGAATGAATTATCTTTAAAAGTGTAACTCCTTTTGATTTGAGCCTAAAGGATTCCTTTGAAAGGATTCTGCCCAAAGGGAATCCTCTAGGATGAGGATAGGGATGTGGAGAGAGTAAATGGTCAGGGTTTGGCCGAACCAAAGGCTTGAGGAGTGTGTGAAATGAGGTAGAGGTGGGGGCCTTTTATAAGAGGGGAGGAGGGGCACTTTTGGAAAGTAAAGAAATATTACTTTATTTGAAAATGTGTTTCGGTTTTAAAAGGTCTCAAATTGATATAATTCGTGGATAAGGTGATAAGGGTTCGAAATCCACCCATCCAATATGTTTTGGACATGTGTAGTTCATAGATTTTACATTATCTTTCCATTTTATTTAAATCGTCAAATAATGATGTCATCACTGCATCATTATTATGTCATATATAATTTAATTTATTTAATGTCTAAAAATTATAAAACAAAGACTGTGATGTAGGAAATCTTTTTATCTTTCCAATTACTATTTATAATAAAAACTCTGACTTGTATAACCCCACTTAAAAATTGTTTTAGTAAAACATATCATGTTTGTGTCATTTTTACTTTTACATTAAATAAAAAGTTATTTATGTCATTTCCCAACCAAAGTGGCTCCATGGGGTCCCCAAGTTGACCCATGGCTTGTATTGGTCGGCCATTACACATCCAATGAGGTTAAGACATGTTTCAAGTTCATTTCATATTATTAAAACATTATTTTTACCTTAAACTACACTAATTACCTCTAATCGCGATTAAAAACTTAATAAGTTACTATTCACCAAAAAATTATTTTTGTCCCATTGAACCACATTTTACTTCTTAATGAAAACCATTTATGTTGGATTTTTGAAATTCAAAACACAAATATGGAAAAATTTCATTTAAATGGAAAAATCAGTTTTTATAAGTATCACTTAGTGGTTTCACTATTCATCAAAAATTGAAGTTTTTCAGAAAAATCCCAAAAATTCACCATAAGATATATTTGATATTCCGAATTCAAAAATGAAGTCTATTTTACAAAATTAAAAACATATAAGTTATATTAATTAATTTAATAATTAATTCCCGCTGTCAGAGCAAATAGCGTGTTTTTATGAAACAATAAGTATCAAAAGATTGACACTGGTTTAAGTCCGATTTCAAAGTGAAATTAATTCCAACGGCCACTATTAGATTTAATGGTAAAAATATATTATAATTTCACTTTTAAACCAATTCAAAAGATAATATAATCATATAAATAAATTAGATTAAAAAGAGGTTTTGAATTAAAATACAACATTTTACACTATTCATTAAAAAAAACAAACTTTATCGGAAAGATACCAAAAATTTACACAAAGTAAATTTTGATGTCCCGATTCTTAATAAGAGTTTTATTTGGTCCAAAAGAATGTTTAAGATTGAACAAAACTATATTTAATGATGGTTCAACATCAAAAGGTGATAAGTGAACCTTTAGTGAAAACTAGGGCATATACGCCTAAAATTGAATTCTTTCCGTATTTTAAGCCTCTATCCTTTATTGGATAAATGTAAAAACATTTAAAAACATATATAATCATATTTTAGTTATTTATATCCATTCCCTCCATTACAACGGCTACATGTTAACTACCATTTAAAATAATATTATTTTATTATTAGAGTGCAACGTAAGATTCCCAAGAAACTCGTTGTTGCGTGTTGGGTACGCCATCGAGCATTGCATCCCCTTTAAAGTAATATTAATATTTTATTCACAAATATGGATAAATATGAAAATTTCATATTCTTTATTTACCTGGGGTGTTACATCCTTCCCCCCTTTTGGGAATTGTGTCCTCGCAATTTTTTTAAAATTGAGCTTGGAAACATCCTTGAAAGTCCCACATCGGAATAAGAGTCGGTAAAACAATCACTTTAAAATAAAGAAATATAAGCACAGAGGTCACCCGAGTTAACCCATACTAGTATTCCAAGTATGAAAATATGGACATGGAGGAGAAAACATAGGGTCATGTTCTAATGGAGAGTGATAGAAAACATGTTCAGGAGAAAGTTAACAATAAGAGAATCACAAACTTGTGGTGGGTTAAACGGTGTTGGGTTCCCTAGTAGGAAAAGTTAATAGACAACATTTTTGTTTTAAGTTACTTTTTATTGAGGAATTTATTCATAAGGAATCATAATCACTTATCATGTTGCCTTTCAACATTTACTAGATTCCTTAGTCGAACCCATATTTTTTCCAAAAGATGAATATTTAGGGAGACTTGTTCGCATTAAGAGTACTATAATCAACTTCTAGAGAATCACCTAATCCACAAAAGAGAAATATATACTTCCCATATCTTTAGACCTTAACCATAACCAAAACCAAAAAGGTTAGTACAAGGTCAGATAATCCAGAAAAGGATAACCCTTTATAAAAAGAAAATCTATTCTTAATCTCCAAAATTTGTCAAACAAAACCCAAAGTTCAACAAGGATCATCCGATAAACAATTTGTCCATAAAATTCTTCAAATTAAACCAATATAAGATTGAAACCCAAATATTTGAAGGATTTAGTCACATAGTCTTCCAAGTTAAATCGTATCATTTATCTCCAAACAACATTAGTTGCCCCTAAAGTCTTGTATTGAAAAGTAATTAACCTAATCACATATCCTCCATGATAGGTTAATCATTTTCATAAATAACCCAAAATCAACTTACTATTAATTCATAAAATCATATAACTAGAAAAAATTAGTCAAACTAACCAGGGACTTCACATAGTCCAGTGGTAGGCGATAAATACCAGTCGCACTTTGGTTGTGGGTTCGATTCCCGCAGCTTTGTCCGACGCGACGGGTAGTCACACGGTCTACGTGTTGTCCTTTTTCCAAAACTATATAATTCTTAAAACATTCCCCAAAATGAGATAAAATCTTCAAGAATAATCATAACATATTTTAACCTCAAGTTTATCTCATTCCTTTCATTTTCCATCATATCATAGAGTAACCCATAATTACCTAAAAATTAAGTATCATATAAACCCTAATGGTTACCTTAATAATTATTACCTGAATTTCCACATCGGGTTGGCCATCTCGTACATGATGCATTAGAGATCTCACCAAGGTTGAAGTGTTTGATCATGACTCCTTGATATTTGGTTTAGAACAACCACGAGTTTCCTCATTGAATCCTCCATTTTATCTAGTATCTTAATCAGAGAACCACCACAGTTTCGTTCAAACCTGTTGTCTCTTTGGTGCCTGCTAGATCCATCCATTCACTAAAAATAGAAATGTCAGTGTGAGTATATCAAAAAAACCATCATGTACTAATGAGGAAGGTAAACACTAAGATACACTTACTCATTCACTTTATCTAAAACTAGGACTCTTTCTGAAATCCTAACCATTATGGTAATGTCACTTATGCTTAAAGAATACCCTAACCTCTAAAGTTATCTAAACCGACCTTTGATACCAACTATAAGGCCCCAGCCTTAAACCTTACTTAATCTTGAGTTATTACAAGATTACACATTGAGGATATTTTCAGGTTTAGAGTTTTAGAGAATTAGGACATAACTATTACATCTCAAAATATTACAAAGTAGTCTCTTCTACTAAATTTCCATAAAATAAAAATTCTTAAAAAGAAACATGTCTAGTTTCATGTTTTAGGTAGCAGAACTTTCCCTTGATCCCATCCTTGACCCTATTCCACGCTAAGTCCTGTGAAAAACATTTCAAAAACTTGGGATGAGCATAAAAACTCAGTAAGGGATACACAAAGAATAAAAACTGTTAGTTTATCAAAACAAAAAGTAAACCATGTATACTTTATCAAGGTAATACTTTTCACCTTTATGAAGTAGTAAAAACTCTTCACTGAATAAAATATCATTACATACCTTTTTGTAACCAAAGTATTACCATAAAACCCATATAAAGAACACATAACATATATAAAGGTAACTTGGGACATAAACATACTTAAGTGGAATAACCATACGGTCGACTTCCACACATATCACTTAATGGAATAGCCATACGGCCAATTTCCATACGTACTTAATGGAATAGTCATACGGCCGACTTCCATACCCAATGCATTGGAGGTTATAACGTAACCACCCGTCCTGGTATTCACGGCACCACCCGTCATATGGTTTATAACGTAACCACTCGTTAAACTGTCCAAGTACCAATATAAAATCATAAAACATAAAACCAATATAAAGGAATGATAACAATATCATAATATAATCCTTTATCAAAACCGTTTTCAAAACCATTTAAAACATTTAAAAAAGAGATTTTTAAATCAAAGTGTCCCATACCACCTTGAAGCTTAAAATTTTAAACCATTAATATCCATATAAATAAATCCTTAAAACCATTTTGAAAACATGGATATTAATAAGAACAAATAATTAAAACATTTAAAATGACATTTTGGTTAAAGTGGTTTTACCAACATTAGAGACACTAGAATACAATGATTGAGGAATAACATTTAGTCAGAACTTTATAATATCATGAGAATAAATGGATTCATGATATAATACTCCAAAGGACAGTATATACACCATATAAGAGTGAATTGGTGCAAAACAACAATGAACCCTCAATAGAAATGTCAAATGTGATGAAATCCCTTATAAAGAAGGTATCCTTAAATTAAGGACAAATAAATCTCAAAAAAATATGAGTGAAAAATATAAATACACGCAATATAAGTGGATATTAAGTGTACAACAATAAACGTTCATTCACACATATTCAGTGGATGACATATTCAATGACTACATGTTGAACCCAAAGAAATCGAAATTGGGTTAAAAAGTTCTCTTGACAGCCTAACGACATCACATCAAAATGAGTTGATGAGAGATAAAAAGAGTATCTCATCACTTGGAAATAAAATTTACATCAATAAGGATATATGAGAACATATCCCAGCATAACAATATGTAAATTAAAAGACCCAACAAAATAAGTCTTTTAAAAAAAGAGGAGGGTGAAAGGTTCCCTTACCGACTTGGGTATCATTCAAAACATACACCTCATGAAAGAAGGACAATAGATCATTGATGTAAATACTCATAAACAAAAGTATATTACACAAAGATTAGAATAATGGGCAGTACATACACCACTCAATGGAATTTGTGGCAAATGTAGCATAAATCTCACGGGAATAAAAGTGAGATGAAAAATCTCTTACGAAAACTCGGCAGCCTAATGGCGCCACATAAAACTTCCAAATATGGATTGATGAGATCAAATAGGGTATATCATCACATTACAACAAAATTTACAGCAAGAGGAATATAAAATAACATCCCCCAACATTACAAAGAGGAGATTAAAATAAGTGACATAAAGGAGAGTACTTAAAAAGAAAGAGAGAGGTTAGATCTCTTACGAAAGTTCGGCAGCCTAACGGCGCCACCCAAAACTTCCAAAATGGATTGATGAGAGAGAATAGGGTCTCTCATCACATGAACAAAAAAATTACAGTAAGTGTAATATAAAAGATCATCCCAATAACAAGAAAGATGAGCTTTAAAAGGAATGACATAAAAGTGTGTACTTAAAAAGAAAGAGAGGAGTAGGATCCCTTACTCGGGTCCGACTTGACTCGATCGTTATTTAATCTCCTGAATAATAAACTTGAGTTAATTTATACTTCCTTAAGAACCTTTTTAAAGTTAATTATTCCTTCTATATCACTTATTACCATGTTATAAACATTATTTAATCATTTAAGTTAATCATGTTTGTTTTGTCGATATTTGGTTCTTAAGTCGAAAGTGGACTTCTTACAATTACATGTTGTTCGTGTGGTCAAAGTTTCTTTATATCCAGAATGACATTCCTGATTTGGATATCATATATATCATATATATCCAGAATATACATGTATTTATAATATTACATAATCATTTAGAGGTAAGAAATGAAATGCACCGTTCATGGAGACGGTAAGCCGTACGTACGCATGAACGCTACTTTCATTTCTTTCTCATATTAATGGAATTAAAATTAAATGAGAGGTATGTATATTTTAATTCCAGAATTATATTCATAATTTATATGTATCATTCATTATATATATCCATTATATACATATACTTTTAATAGTACATTACATTTGGGGATAAGAAATGAAATGCACCGTTCATGGAGACGGTAAGCCGTACGTACGCATGAACGCTACTTTCATTTCTATCTCATACTTTAATGGAAATAAATAATAATGATATATAGGTATATTATAATTCCAGTATAACATCATATATAATAACTTTAAATCCATCCTTTACACGTCCCACATATGGCATTAACGAATCACATCACTTTGAGGGGGCGGTAGTCCGCACTTCCTTAAATGAAGATATCGTGTTTACCCACAATGGAAACCATAAAGGTATGCCCAAAATGAAAAATACGGAAGCTTAAAGAAAAAAATAAACATATTATATATCATATATAAAAATAGTGACATCATAATGGCCACCTTTGAAGGTGTTAAATGAGTATTGAACAATCATCGTTTCGGGAGGCAGAATTTCTTCATCCACGGAAACCGTATGTTCATTAACCATTTGATGTAGTTGTGTGAGAGTGTAGCTCGAATAAATCTTATAAAAACATCCTAGTATATTTAAGATATTGGTGTTGTTACAAAAGAAGTAAATAAAAAGATTTTAGGGGGTTGGAGAAACAAAATAAAACAAATGAACAAGAGAGAATGAATTACCTTTAAAAGTGTAACTCCTTTTGATTTGAGCCTAAAGGATTCCTTTGAAAGGATTCTGCCCAAAGGGAATCCTCTAGGATGAGTAGAGGGATGTGTAGAGAGTAAATGGGCAGGGTTTGGCCGAGCCAAAGGCTTGAAGAGTGTGTGAAATGAGGTAGAGGTGGGGGCCTTTTATAAGAGGGGAGGAGGGGCACTTTTGGAAAGTAAAGAAATATTACTTTATTTGAAAATGTGTTTCGGTTTTAAAAGGTCCCACATTGATAGAATTCGTGGATAAGGTGATAAGGGTTCTAAATCCACCCATAAAATAAGTTTTTGACATGTGTAGTTCATAGATTTTACATTATCTTTCCATTTTATTTAAATCGTCAAATAATGATGTCATCACTGTATCATTATTATGTCATATATAATTTAATTTATTTAATGTCTAAAAATTATAAAACAAATACTGTGATGTAGGAAATCTTTTTATCTTTCCAATTAATATTTATAATAAAAAATCTGACTTGTATAACCCCACTTAAAAATTGTTTTAGTAAAACATATCATGTTTGTGTCATTTTTACTTTTACATTAAATAAAAAGTTATTTATGTCATTTCCCAACCAAAGTGGCTACATGGGGTCCCCAAGTTGACCCATGGCTTGTCTTGGTCGGCCATTACACATCCAATGAGGTTAGTACATGTGTCAAGTTCATTTCATATTATTAAAACATTATTTTTACCTTAAACTACACTAATTACCTCTAATCGCGATTAAAAACTTAATAAGTTACTATTCACCAAAAAATTATTTTTGTCCCATTGAACCACATTTTACTTCTTAATGAAAACCATGTATGTCGGATTTTTGAAATTCAAAACACAAAGATGGCAAAATTTCATTTAAACGGAAAAATCAGTTTTTATAAGTATCACTTAGTGGTTTCACTATTCATCAAAAATTGAAGTTTTTCAGAAAAATCCCAAAAAATCACCATAAGCTATATTTGATATTCCGAATTCAAAAATGAAGTCTATTTTACAAAATTAAAAGCATATAAGTCAGTTTAATTAATTTAATAATTAATTCCCGTTGTCAGAGCAAATAGCGTGTTTTTATGAAACAATAAGTATCAAAAGATTGACACTGGTTTAAGTCTGATTTTAAAGTGAAATTAATTCCAATGGCCACTATTAGATTTAATGGTAAAAATATATTATAATTTCACTTTTAAACCAATTCAAAAGATAATATAATAATATAAATAAATTAGATTAAAAAGTGGTTTTGAATTAAAATACAACATTTTACACTATTCATTAAAAAAAATAAACTTTATCGGAAAGATACCAAAAATTTACACAAAGTAAATTTTGATGTCCCAATTCTTAATAAGAGTTTTATTTGGTCCAAAAGAATTTTTAAGAGTGAACAAAACTATATTTAATGATGGTTCAACATCAAAAGGTGATAAGTGAACATTTAGTGAAAACTAGGGCATATACGCCTAAAATTGAATTCTTTCCGTATTTTAAGCCTCTATCCTTTATTGGATAAATGTAAAAACATTTAAAAACATATATAATCATATTTTAGTTATTTATATCCATTCCCGCCATTACAACGGCTACATGTTGACTACCATTTAAAATAATATTATTTTATTATTAGAGTGCAACGTAAGATTCCCAAGAAACTCGTTGTCGGGTGTTGGGTACGCCATCGAGCATTGCATCCCCTTTAAAGTAATATTAATATTTTATTCACAAATATGGATAAATATGAAAATTTCATATTCTTTATTTACCTAGGGTGTTACATTTATATATATAAAGATTTTATGAATAGTGTATATATTTATATAGAACATAACTTTAATTATATGTTCTTGAGTGATGAGTGAAATGTATTTCTAATAAGGTAGATCATAAGTGACGAGAATATTAATAAATGGTTAAGTGATGAGATTGGAAGAGGAAAACATTCTTGGATAGGGATTATACATGAAGTATGATTTATAACTTTATTGGGTAAGTTTTATGCATTATGAATTTTAAGATGTAAATTTATATTTATGAGAATGATGATTTGGATCTTTTTCATATTGAAGTGTGGAACCTTTATACTAGGATGTTTATATTTTTATTGATGACATAAAAAAATTTATGTGTGGGTAAGTTTTATACTTGGATTTTATTTATATATTTTCATTAGTTTTTTTATTGTAAAATTTGTTTTATTTCAAAATTATACTATATTGGTTGTTTAATGGAAGGAATAAGCATTATTCAATATTTTAAGAATTTATATTCATTTTCATAGTTTTCTGGAAGATTTTGACTAAACACCTGAATTATAGAAATAAATATAGGGAAGATTTATATTTTTAAAAAGGATCAAATGTTGGAATTATTTTAGAAAAAAATAGTTCTCCATTAAGATTCATTGAAGGGAATCCCTAGTATGGTTTAGCGCATAGGCACAAGGAATCCTGGTGTGGGGAGGAACTATAAAGAGAAAAATAATGGTTATATCATACTCTTGGGCTTATGAAAAGGTTCCATATGAAGTGAAAGTCTAATATGTGATTGGTATTTTTGAAATGTGGGTCTAAAATTAAACTGAAATGATAGTTGAGGACCAAAACAGGCAGTTAAATATAGTTTCGACCAAAAAATGGGAAAATTTCAACAATGTAGAAAAAAGAATATGAATTTTAAATTGAAATTAGATTCCAATTTATTATAAAATATATTATGTCATAAATTGGAATTAAGGTCCCATTTTGGCCTTAACATTCATTAACCCAAAATTAAATGCATATATAAAAGGATAAACTATAATCATCTAAATTTTTACCCACCCATGAGCTAGGACTCACATATATCTATCAGTGATTATATTTCTTAAATCGTGGAATGCTAAAGAAGAATGTAGGGGATCAAAGATACCTTATTTTATCTATGAAGACCAAGAATTAATACACCATGAGGAGGTGTATGTAGCACAATTGGGCCTAAATGCAGGTGAAATGATATGTAAACTTAGTCAATACACACCTAGAGTTGTCATGCTATGAACTATGATGCGTGAAAATACCCAAGGGATGAAGCCCTACATATGTAATATTAACATAATAGAGTCCATGGATGATGCATATGTTTTCTACCATTGTATAATTTTGATGAAGTATCTCAATCCATATGGTTGGTTCATTAATTTCATTCCATATACAAATTCATGGGACATAGAGACCTACTTGGATTTATTGCATAGTGAAGGGTCTCTTGGGACCATGATGTGAGAGATTGTATGTCACCTATTCTCATCATGATCCATATTTCATAGTCACGACTCACTAAAGTAATTTTAAAAGATTAACTACATCATGAGATGATATTTCATAAGATTCATTTGGAATTTTTGTAAGAATAATTCTACCATGGAGGATTAGTTTGTAAGAGTTGCTTCTTTGGTGAAGTTTTGGAAGAAGCATTCATTCCATGAAAAGGAGTGATGTTCCACGATTTCTACATTTATTGGGGTCCTATTGAGCTTTTTTTGTTGATTTTGGGCATCGAAATATACTCATTCACATTGCAAGTAAAAATTTGTTAGTGATGTAGAATGAGGCATGAAACTCACTAATGGTTTTTTTATCATGGGTAGAGTAATGTTTTTAGGAATAATTGTTCATGTCACAAAATGATACAATCATTATTTCTATCAATAGATATAGGATATTTATATTTCTTGATGGATGAATATAATAATTTCAAACTGGATGGGTTGTGTCTTAGCGCATTGAGAAGAAGTAATGGAGGGAGATTGGTGGATGCATAAGTTCATGTCGTTCTTGAATCCTATGATTCATGACATGAATGATAAAATATATTAAAATTAATGGCCATATTATATTTTTTTAATAAGATAATAGGTGGTTTAATGGTTCCATCTCATGAAAGTTTTTATGTCAAATTTTAATGGTAAGAATAATTGTTTTAGACGCTACAAAAAATAGAGGTCTTAATGGATTTTTTTCACTATTGATAGCATTTTAAACCATCTCTACATTATTTAATAGTAGTTACATAAACTTCTATCAATTTCATAGTTAGAAATCATTTAACATCATTTTTTATATATCTTTTGCTAAATTCTATAGTATCAATTATGTTTAGTGATGGTTATCAGAATCTGTCACTAAATAGATAATATAAAAACTTTTTAGCAGTGTTTATCTGAAATTGTTGTTAAATATATTTAAAAAATTGAAAATATTTAATAAAAAATAATATAAATATATAAATATTATTCATATAATAAATTAGACCATACATACACAATAAAGTCATCATGCATACACAATAATACATCCACTGTCATATATATACAACAACCTATCAACCCATAACCTCGGTGATCAATATATACATGTAAAATATGTCTAATATTCACTATCATCCCATAGCCAATACATCCACCCCACAAACTTTTCTGTATCCATCTACCTCCAAATCTAAAACCATCATATATGAGAACAACCACATCATGTCATCAACTAAAATAAATGGAGATAGAAATCAAAACTAAACATAATAAATTAGAATTACAATATAATCATTGAAAATATATAACCATAGAAGAAAATATAAGTATATCATGACTACTTTCTAAAGAATTTCATGGATCAGAATGGATAAACTTGTACCTACTGGAATCATTTATCACCTACAATAAAAACCAGAACATTTTGGAAAAAAATATGAAAGAGAATAGACATAGGATATATTCTAAATTTTTCACATAACAGATTTTATTTTATTAATCAGACAAAAAACAATTTAACATAAAAATAATAATATATCATCGATAACACTTTGAAAACATAAACCTACGTATTTAAGATATTATTCAACACTTGGAACTCAAAAAGGATAAGTATAATGCGATCTAATCAATTTTTAAACTGACATGCGGTGAGATTGAAATTACACAATAAAAAAAATTAAATACATTAATATGGATGCATTTCCTATATTTTAAAAATAATTAAACTATGGTTTTCCCATGATTTCACATCAATATGAGGTCTTTTCCTTTGGTTTTGACTATTATATGCATGTTTAATTGTTTTAAAACACTAAAAACATGTATACATGCATCCTGAGAAAACCATAAATTAGATGTGGCATTGGTTCCTACATGTTAAAAATAAATCTATGATCATTTTTATATGATTTTAGAGATATATAATGTTGTTTTCTTGGTTTTGACCCGTGTAACACATATTTAAAGACTTTGATATCTTTTAAATTTGATTATTGGGTCATTTTGAACAGACCACACACTGTATGGATGTGTTCTATTCTCTTAAATTTCACAAATAATTCAAAGGTGTTTGTACCATGATTTTACATCAATATAAGGTCATTTTTTATAGTTTTGACAATTACACACATATTTTAGTGTTTTAAAATAATAAAAAAGAATTTATTTTCATCCCATAAAAAATGTATCTTAGATTGACCTGGAGTCAGTTATTACATGTCACAAATCAATCTATGGTCATTTTTATAGGATTTCATGGATATCCAATGATATTTTCTTTGTTTGGACCCCTAACCATACATTTTTAAATACTTTGATATCTTTTATAACCACTTATTAAGTCATTTCAAACACACCAAAAATTATATAGATGTTTTTTCTACTCTTACGCATGAAAAATAATTCAAAGGTAATTTTACCATGATTTGACATCAAATCGAGGTTTTTCCAATGGTTTTGAATGTTACATGCTTGTTTTAGTGGTTTAAAACACTAAAAAAGAATATACAAGAATTCTGGACAAACTACAACTTTGATTGATTTGGAATCAGTCACTACATGTTAAAAATAAATCTAAGATCATTAACATGTGATTTAATAGTCATATATGTTGTTTTTTGTAAGAACCCAATTCTTTCTTTTGGTACAGAATCATTTACATTTCATCAATTCTCAGTGAAAATTATTTTTTATGACCTAATGTGAATACCCACTGAGTTTATGGGGGTATTAGGTGTGTATGGGGATTTTTTGGATAATCAAACCTAATTTTTTTTTTAAAAAAAATAGACAGGTCGTATGGTCAGTAGAAACCATACAGGGAAGGTCACACTGCCTGAATAATCGTGCGAGGCCTAGACATAGGGAAAGAGGATCATGCATGGTTTCAACAAACATGTGTATGGAGGCACAAACTCTTGCAGGTTCACCTATAGTTTTTGATAGAGTTTTTTCATAGTTTTTTCATGGTTAGTCAAATTGTGATTAGTGGCTATGTGGGTGCCCCCTTAATACAATAGAGGGAACATGATTGGCATGTGGTTTGGACAACTATGCGGCTGAACTATGTGGCCCAGTATTTTTAGGTGAAATGAACATTTTTATCTTACTTAATTTTATAATCTAAATATATTTTCTCATTTCTTTCTATGTATATTGGTGAACCCAATGGATATCCTCTTGAATTCAAAACATAAGCTTTGATCTCATTCTTTCATCCGAGCTCAGAATCGACCATCATTGATCTCTTTGGATCTTCATCGATGAGTAATCAATTCCTTTTATTTTATTATTCATTTTTCTTATATTGATAGTTCTATTTAGGTAAAATAGAATTTTTCCTATTTTCAAGGTTTTCATCTATTCATTGTTTTTCTCTCGACCTGAGTCAAACTAAAAGTTGATACTGGACAAGCACTCCACTACAAACCTATGGTAGGTGGTCTTGTACTTTTTCCTCAAGGTTGAGGTGTTTATATATATTTTTTGTTCAATGAAACCAATTTTCAAAACATCGCCCTTGAAATGGAATTTAATCCTTTTTTAAAATGATCATGTATGACCTTTATAGCTAATGAGACCATTGATAAATGATTAAAAGTTATGAACCTTGAATTAGAACCACCCCTCGGGTGTGTAGATTTATTAATTGGACCATCAGGGGTGGAAAATGAACTCGAATATATTTTTATTTTTTCCTTTACCCCTTTCCATGGGATGTTAAATGATGAATTATAATTGTAATTTTAGCTGATTGATGTAGGTAATGTTAGACCATTTTCCTTGGATATAGACATGTAATTGATTGTTTAAGAATGTGTTTCTTCCTCTATTGATATTGCCCATGTGGGATAATTAAGAGGCTAATCCTTCTATGTTTATCCCATACCTTGATCCACCTTCTAAGGTGAAGTTAAATTGAAATGATCACGATGATGATCTTTAGTAAAATTAAATGACGTGATTGAATGTTTAATATATTCCTTAGCAGACACATCGGTTCATATAAGAATTCCATGGATGGAATCATTTGGATATTACCTTACTTTCTCTCGAGTGACACTTTGAATCCCTAATAGACTATCAAGGATGGAATCATAGGATTTACTGATAAGCACCAAGCGACACTTGGACTTCTTATATGGATTTCCAAGGATGGACTTAGAGGAATAATTATATATAATCTAGAAGTGATATTGGGCTCCCTTAGTGGATTTACAAGGACGTAATCAAATGGAAATGATGTTATAAAACACCTAGACTGATATCAGGATTCCATTGAGGAATGCCTAGGATGGGCTTGTAAGGTTCTTGGTTTATGTTACACATAGAGTGATACTTGGATTCCAAATAAGGAATTCCAAGGATAGGATAAAGTTATTAATTGTATATTTAATGAAATTATTTATACAAATTTATTCTAATATAAATAACAATCTTGGATTCGTTCAAATACTTATTCCATATTGATGGCCTTGATACGAACCTCTGATCACATCATTACGGAGGATGCTAGGCTACGTGTTAGGTCCCAAGACTTATTTATTAAATAAGGATAATTAATCAAATGAGCTTAGTTATAAATTGATAAAGGAGTGAATTTTTATTTAGAGTATTTCTAGAAAATTCTAAAGTAGGTAGGAGAGGATGAGTGTCTATGGGAACCCGTACCTTTAGGTATTTTTTATATTTAGTACTTCCTTTACATATTCTATTACTGCATGCACAATGATATTATATATTCACTGACTTGATGGAATTAGACACTGTAGGTGGTGGCCCATTGGGATTGTATCTCACACCCTACTCAAGATGCATTTGGTTCCCAATAATATTATATGACTATAGGTATGGACAAGTTAAATTTCCCTACTATAGGTTTTTTATTGTTTCTTAGGAGAAGGGGAGTATAGGACTATGCTAAGGCTTGTGATGCTAGCTGGGATAGTGTTGGAATTTTTTGTATTTTCTTACATGTATTGTATTGAACACCTACCATGTAAAAATTTTTTGGTTTCTTTGTAGACCCATGACATGATCATCATTGTATATGGGAATACTTATATCATTAGTATATCTACCCCTATTTTGATGTTAATCCATTGTATGATTTATTTATTTCTTCCTCTATTGATTCTATGATTTCTACTATTATATTACACTCTATAAAGAGGGAATAGTTTCCCTATAGACACACACTAGGCTATCACTACTAGTTGGAAGCCTCTGGCATTTGGGAAGATGCGCTTGAGGCTATGTGGTCAAACGGTCTTGGGGCACCATTCAGTGGCATCTAGGTCCGGGACATTACAAAGTAGTATAAAAGGGTATTCTTTTCTAGTTGTATTTACTATTTTGAGATAATATAAAGGGATGGGATGGAAAATGAATTTGATAATGATTATTGTGTAGGCATATCTAACCAACATAAATGATAAATCCAAATTTCATTGAATGAAAATTATTGTTTTATATATTTTGGATATTATAGTTTATTTGATTCCACTATTAGGAGATGCACTTGAATTGTGATGTTATCATTGATATGATTGTGGGTTCTATTTTGTTGAAACCTAGTGATATGAGGGTATTCCATATCATGCATCATTTTATGCACTTATAGGAATCACATTCCATGCATTATGGAATGCCATATAAGATGCATAGATTTTTTGAATGATAATGTGTTATGTTTTGTAGAAGATATGGTTGCTATTTTGATAGATATTCTATGTAGTGAATTGAGAAACATGGTTGGTACATAGAGTGCCCACTATAACCTAAGCATTTTTTTATGATCAGGATATAGAATACACACTAAGAAGCCAGTTGTGGAAAGTTGATTCATGGTCCAACAGTCTCATAGACTAGAAAGTGTTGTGGTGTGGATTATGTGGACATTATATCTTGGTTTATGAGGAGTATGGGACCTTAGGGATCAAAATTTTGTGAAAATTTTGGCTCAACCATTTAAGATTAATTTTGTTATGATGAAAATTAAATGGGAAACAAATGTGAATTAAAAGGAAAATGAATTTCTTATGGTAGAGAACTTAACCCATACCTAACCTTCATAGTGAGAAGTAGGCAGAATCTCTTACATTATTATGACCTATATATTTCCTAGGCTTTTCTAAAGTATCAGGTAGAGGGGTGTGATTCTTATATAGGAAGGTTAATACCTATCCTATTTTAATATATTTTCTTTCATATGAAAGCTTTAATAATGTTATTTTCTAAGGTGTGTGTTTGGAATTGTAGGGACACGCCACAACGATGATCTCAATTCATATTCTAGGAGGGGTGACAATCATGCTATATAGGCACTGTTCTATGGGATACTGATAGATCCTCTATTAGTATCAGTTGTGGTAACAATATTATTACTAGAAATAGGTTTCAGGGAATAGTTATGTGAGGGGTTTTTCCACTTCATACAAACTTTCTAGAGTGTACCACAATCTTCCTTTTCTATGGATAAGATGATTCATGTGTTAAAGAAGTAGTATTTACCCAAATTTACAAGGTATTATGTACCAAAGGATTCAGATTCATGACTAGAGGTCATGATATATATCATTGATAATCTTGAGACATCGTCTAAGAGTAGGGTAAATCTTGAAACTTATATGCTACGTGATTCCACCAAGAGATCGTAGGATTTAATTACTCATAAAAATCATCATTAGGAGATGGATTGGAGGTATTTTCATATAGACTTGTATGATTACTTCCATCCTGAGTTGTTAAGGGCTGATTGAGCCTAAACGTTCATGCATGTGGAATAGGGTGAGTTATTAGTTATGGATTATTCAGCCCGTTTTACAGATCTCCAGTGCTTCACACCTATTATGATGGGTGAAGAGTTATCCAAAGATAGGAAATTCAAGGATGGTCTTATGTATGACATATGATCACTGGTGAATTTATTTTGGTTGACTATTATTTCTAAAATCGATAATCAAGTGTTTATCACATAGCATAAACAAAGAGTGGTTGGGGGTGTGTGAGCCAAGGAGGTTCGAAACTTAGATCCAGTAATACATCAACTAGCAGTCAGAAACATTATATGAAGCTTCCACGTGGTGATATTAGTATCTATAAAACATACTCAAATATCTATGAGGGGTTTCACTATTTTGGTAGATCGGGACATATGATACCATAGTTCACGAAAGACCCAATTGAGTGTCGATCATATGGAAATATGGGTCATCTATAGTGCTTTTGTAGAAATGTTCCTCTAGAAGCCAGTGATAGAGCGTCTACACTAACTCCATATTTAGAAGTGGAGTTAGAAGATTTTCATCAGGGATGGATTTGGAGTATAGTTTTCTGATCAAGCTGAGATGGTGTTCATGGTCATGGTTGTTAGACCCCATATTTAAAGCTACAGTAGAACAAATTTGATTAGGGTGTCCATGTTGTATGTAACACCCCATATTTATCTAAAGGTATAAAGCATTTAATTTTTTTTAAATCCTTAAAAAGTCCCTTGAAATGATTCCTAGGAGGTTAAAGGAGGTCCCGAGGTAGTTTGGGGTTCATTTGATCCTAGAGCACTGAATATGGCGGAAATAGGAAGGGCCGCATGGTTTGTCGGAAATATTGCGACCTAGGGTGCACAGTCGTGTGCCATGTTACAAGTTTTGGATACTGGTAAAATGCATGATTTTCACACAGTTAGGAAAATTTTATGCTATTACTATGTAGTATGCCTAGTTAATCAGTACCATACACATTGTTGGTGCATGGTTTGTCCAAACCATGCACATCGTAAATGGGAGTGAATTTGCTAATTTTCACTTAATGAATATTTAAACCCTTATTTCATTTTTCTTCCCTACATCTATAGCCTATTTTATCCTCCTCAATGTCGCATAAAGATCTACTCCTCCCTTTCTTGGGGTTTTGATGTTTCTCCTTCAAATATCATATGTTTTATTCACTATCAGAAGCTATGGACCCATCTTAGTAAGCTTAATCACCTTAATTCCTCTATTTAATGGTTTATCCATCATTAATTACACTATTTTGGTGAAACAAACGTTTTCCTTATTTTGGTAATTTTATTAAATATCTTGATTTATTTTCATTTTAGGTTGAATCAAGACTTTCAATCGGATGTGTGGAGTACTACGACTATGAGGTAGAGTGTCTACTCTTTTTCGCATAATTTCATTGCATTTTGGAATCAAATCATTATGACACTAGCTAGAACCTTCCAGAGAAGCTTTTTTATCATATTTTAAATTGACCAGAATGAATTAAAATGTCTATGGTGACCATCGCTTATGGATAAACCCATTCATAGGGTGTTCTATTTGCCTTCAGCCACCCCTTTTGGTGTTCCATCTTAAATGGTCTAAATTTCCTTTTTCCTTGAGTTGTGTTTCACCTTAGGTGTGTGTGTGGAACATTGGATTAATGTTCTAAATTGATAAATTGATTAAAGATGAGTAAAAAACCATGAGTCCATTCTCCTTAGTAATTCCTATGTTTAATTATCTTTCATTTTCCCATATATGATTCGGTATTCCTTTAACATGCTTGAAGTGTCATATTGAATCCCAAACCTTATATTTATTTTCTCATGAAAGTATTAAATTCCTTACTTTATGTTATTTGTCATTTCTTTCATTTATTATATTCCATGTTCCTTATGTTCTATGAATCATCTTGTGGTTAATTTCTTATGTTTACTCATAACCATGTAATGAAATGTGCCTTTCCTTGTTTGATGAATATGGTTTAGACCATATGTTTGGTTTAAGAGGAATCTTAGGCTTGGTTAAGAATGAGAGCTTGAGATATTGAGATTTAATTGATGAAATAAGGTTAGGGTCATGACGATGCCAAGTGCCTATGGTTTTATTTTATTGTTTAGAGCTTATTCCTTATAGCTATGTCTTTTTCTTATGTCTTTCTCAAGTTTAATGATTCTTACTTTTCCATATGGATTGTGTCAATATTATTTGGATTAAATTTTTTAGCTTGATGGATTGTGCGCATGTGGTATTATGATGCTCTTTTTTTAGGTCATTATATATATATATATGCTCTCCTTGTGATGTTCTTTGGATACTTGATCACATGATAAGGGTCTGGAGAGAACATTGGCCATGTATTAAAGATTCCATGGATAGACTCACCGTGCTTGGATGGTTACGAATCAACATGCTAGGAGTGATTATTTTCCTTTCCAAGTATGGGATGCCCTTAGTGTTTTACTTATAATCATGAGAGAGGTTGGTTCCTCAAGGGAGAAATTGAGGACAAAACCGTTTGGAAAGGTGGCTATGTCATGCCTTGGGTGATACCCAATCCCCTGTGTGAGATATTTGGAATAGGTTTAGAGTGACCATCCCCAAGTTATTCAAGGGACACCATATGGGTTTCCTTGGATGGGCTCAGTGTTATTGGCATATATTGGATGTTCCATAGTGACCCTTGGGATTCTTCTTATATCACCTTGTACAGGATCGAAATCCACCTAATGGATTTGAAAATTTTAATGATTATTGGTTCATATGGGGTGCATCCCATACCATTATTGTTATGAGATTTCTTATGCATATGTTTTGTTTTATCCTTGTTTTACTAAAACACATGGGTGATAAAATGTGTATTAGACCTCAATCTGAAGCACAAGATTGGGGTTCTACCTTTCTAGGTTATCTTGGGATTAATAGATCATGTATACATTATATGCTTTGGATAGGTACCTTTCTCAGACTTCTAGAATAGGCCGAAGAAGGTGGTATGGGATGGGTACCCATTTAAGAACTTGGAAAAATGTTTACATGTTTATTATGAATATCCCTTCTTTATATTCTTATGGAACAATGCTTCTTATCTATTTGATGAAATGGAAAGGTATATACACCATGGGTGTCAGCATACTAAGATTTATATATCACACCCTTATCGGGCACCATTTGGTACATGAGTAGAATTTATGATTACATTACTAGATAAAGGGAATAGATTATCTTAGGATTCTTGATTTTCTTGCTTCTTAGGATATATATTTGGAGGTAGAGTATTGAGCTTATGATCTAGATGTTGTGTAGAATTTTTTGGCTTCTTTTGTAGTTTTTTGGATAGTATGTAGTATATTCTTGAACCATGTTCCTTGGTACTCCAATTTTTTTATATCATCATGACATGGACATCATTTTGTATCTATTGATGATTTTTTCTTCCTTCATTTGTTCATTTATACATTTTAGCTTATTATATCATTTCTTCTTCTGTATGGTTGTTCATTTTCTTCTTATAATTACTATTTATTACTTTCTATTGTGCATAACCTGATTTGTGAGGGCATAGTATTTCCATGGACACACCCTAGGCCCTCACTACTAGTCGGTAGCCTCTGGTGTTCAGGGAGATACGCTTGAGGTCATGTGGCCAAATGGGCTCATGGCACTCGGGTTCGAGATGCTACAAAGTGGAATCATAGGATTTTTCCTTTATCATACAATTTGGGATAGATAATAGATTAAGATAATAAAATTTGGAATTTACTCTATGCTTGTACATAGCTAACCCATGTATAGGGAACACCCAAATTACCTAGGTTGGGAATTTTGTTATTTATTATTCATTTTTTGGTTGATACAACTTCTCCATTGGGTGAAACAATAATGTTGTGATGTTATTGCTATTAATATGATTGAAATAATGATTATATTACTTAATCTTGATGAAATGATAGAATTTCATTCAATTCATCATACTAGGAACCATAGGGATTAAAATGTCATGCGTATTTCCATGAAACGTCTACTTTTAGTGTGAATATTCCTATTTTCAGGTGATTCCTAATGAGACTAGTTGTTATGTATTGCAATGCTTGATAGTTATAAAGGTAGAATTGTGCCAAATTGAATTTTAGGAGCATGATTTGAATTGGGTTAAGTGGAAATCCAACTTCAATTTATAATTTGTATGAGCCCTTATAAATTATAATAATGATCCACCTAATTAGATATATTTAAAATGGGGATTAAGTACTTAAAATAATGAAGTTAATGTGACCAGTTAAAATGAAATGGATGCCTTATATGAAAAATATGATACATTACCTAGGAAATGGGTTGTGGGCTGAGTTTCTTATGATAATATTGGATGTTTACCCTTCTAATATAGACCTATCTCTTGGAGAAGTTTGTTAGTTGTGTTATTATAAGAGGTATTCCATACACCTATCCTTGTTATCTATTTCCTTATCGGTTGTGACATGTTTTAGGAAGGCCTTGTACCAACCATTACTTATCTTTTTTCCCTATCTATTATAGATTCTACATGAGGTGTGTGTACTTGTAAATTTTAGAGTTATTCCTCCATAACATCCTCATGTTTTATGCCAAGAGAGTAGTGATGAGAACACTCTAATGTTGGTGAGACCTAAGCCACCTATTATATCTCCTATAGTGACACCTGATGTACCTTATACTAATATTCCATTGGGTGCCAATACTCAGCTCATGGATAGTTTTATCAGCTTCATACAGACTGTTCAGGGTGCTATGAGGTCTGCCCCTACTCTGGAAGAGCTTACACAGGACTTTCGGCAGTATCATCCTTTTACCTTCTTATGGTATGACGAACCTCATGCTGCAGAGTTGTGGATAGAAGTTATGATATCCATATTCGGCCATCTAGAGATGCATCTATATCGAAGGGTCAATCTCTCTACCTATATGCTACTTGAACCTTCCAAGAATTAGTGAGATATCATTTCTCAGTCATAGAGATACCAAGACATTGTTTTGAAAGACTTCTAGATAGAGTTTTATGATCACTTATTCCCACAAATCTTGAAAGAGGATCGAGATGATGAGTTCTTGCATCTTTAGTAGGGATATATGACAGTTCTTGAGTATTCTTTTCCATTTCACTGAGCTCCAATAGTTTTATCCATATCAGAATGGTGAAAAATTGATGACTATGAGGAATTTTGAGGATTGTATTGGGCATGATTTCTATTCACAGGTGAATGTATTTTGGTTGATGACTTTTATAGAGATAGTAAATTAGGCCCTGATTATGGAGTAGAATCTCCTAGAATTTTTTCTTATGATCCAATTCAGTTTAGTTATATAATAAGGAGATGGTTATTTATGCAGTATAAAGTGTTGAATTGAGGGTGAACATGGGGGTAGTACCATCTAGGTGACACATGTGTATAGTTCTATCATATGTCACCAGTGAGGAAGGCCATGGCATAAGAAACCTTAGTACATGAGAAACCTGGTCAAATGTCGATCTTGTAGCAGGATGGGCCACCTTCAGCATTTCTGTCATTCTTTTCCTCTAGAATTTAGTGGTAGGGGATTCATACAAGAACCTATATCATGTATGGAATTTAATACTCCACATCAAGCTAGGAGTTAGTCTTATACTATCTGATTAAGTCGAGGCAATAGTTTCCATGGTCGAGGTAGTCTGGGGATGAATCTTCAATGTTGGAATAGTAGATCTGATTATGCAAGTTATGTTGCATCTCAGGGATGTGTTTCAGGCCATTTATATGTAGTGCATCCAGAACTAAAGAAGTAGATTCTAGAGTTATCTATAGTTAGAGGTGCTATTTGGGTATCCTCTACCTTAGTTTCTAGCCTTTTAAATAAAGGTGCTTTTCACTCTTTTATATCTGCTTCTACTGTTGAAAATTTGGGTCTTCCAATCAAGTAATTATGTGGAATCATTTCCCTAGACACTCTTCTAGGGATCATAATAGAGTTAATATGTCCATTTCATAAGTTCCCCCTTGAGATAGATGGGTACCGTTTCTTTTGGAATTTCTTCATCCTTGATATAACCAGCTTTGGCATCATTCTCGAAATGGGTTGGCCCATGTTTTTATCATACCCAAGTGGATTTCTATCACCATTAAGTTTTTTACATCACCTAATAGTATCAAGTATGTACATAAGAGATAATAGGATATCCAGGTAGATCGAGATGGACCCAAGTGGATGGGATTGGCAGAGGGACAGCTTAGCGAGAAAGTCTCTTTATGAGTTTTCAGGGAATGTAGTTTATGGAATTCCCTAGAGTTGTAGATCAGTTTAGGTATGTCTGACCTAATTATTTCTCAATATTACCTCTATTGAGAGATTTTTAGTTCACTATTGATCTAGTATAATGTGTAGAACTAGTGTCCATTCCAAAATATAGGATGGAACCTAAATAGCTATATGAACTCAAAAAACCACTGGAAGATCTTCCAGATAAGGGATTTATCAAACCTAGAACATCACCATGGGGTTCACCAGTCCTTTTATCAAGGAATGTGGATAGTACCCTCATATTTTTCATAGATTATAGGCAGTTGAATCATTTTATGATGAAGAACCATTATCTATTTCCATGTATAGATGACCACTTCGAGCATCTCTAAGGAGAAACTATATTATCCAAGATCAATTTGAGGTTGGTCTCTCATTAGGTTCATGTGATACCATCAGATATACCATGTACAGTGTTTTGGAGTAGGTATGACTTGTATAAGTATGTTTTTATGTCATTCGGTCTAATAAAAGTGCATGCAGTCGTCATGGCTTTGATGAATCGAGTTTTCTACTCGTATCTTGATTCGTTCATGGTAGTCTTCATAGTAGAAATCTTGGTGTACCCATGCATCATAAGTGGCCATGAAACCCATCATGAGATTGTGATGAGTAAACTAATAGAGCACTAGCTATATGCAAATATTAGTAAATGCCACTTTTGAATCAGTGAGTTTCACTTCTTAGGCCATATCAGATCTAAGGCAGGTGTATCTATTCACAAAAAGAAGGTGAGTGTCATGGTTTCCTGGGAGAAACCCAATAATGTGTTTGAGGTATGTTGCTTCTTGGGGATTTATGGCCATTAATGGCAGTTCTTTCATGACTTCTCACACTTAGCAGTGCCTCTTACGACCCTAATAATGAAGGTTGTGAAATTCCTATGGTATGAAGATTGTGAGAAATATTTTCATAAGTTAAAAGTTAGACTCACTTCATCTATAATTCTGATTATTCTAGAGCCGATCAAGAGTTATACAGTCTATTGTGATGTTTCGGGAATTGGATTGGGTGCAGTTTTCATTCTGGGTGATCGAGTTGTTGCATACAGATCTCTCCAGCTGAGGCCTCACAAGAGAAATTATTCTATTCATGATCTCGAGTTAGCATTAATGGTTCATGATATATGATTTTTTAGTAATTACATATTGGTTGAGAGATTCATTATTTACACAGATCAAAAGATCTTAAAATATATCTCGACATGGAAATACTTTAATTTGAGGCAGCGTAGGTAGGTGGAATACCTTCGGTATTTTGATTTGGAGATTTCATACACAATTTATAAAAAGAATATCTTGGCTGATTCCTTGAGCTTTAAGTCAAAAGCACAATCTTTTTATGTGGCTATCAGTGAGTGGTACATGAAGTATTTGTTTTATGAGATTCATATTGAGGTTCAGGAACAACAGGGGCATCCAGTATTAGCAGCTCTAGTAGTGAAATCATCTCTTCTAGAGTGAGTCTAGATGTATTAGTTATCTGATTCATAGGGAGTCATTTTTAGGGAGATCGTTGTATGATGGATCCCACCTCTTGGATGGTTTGTTGATGGTTGTGAGAATATGCTCTACCATGGCAATGTATAGGTTCCTTCATACATACAACAAGAGTTGATAAGATAATAACATGCCTATGTTTGGTTATTTCATCCTAGGATTAATAATAAGTAAAGAGACATGGGTCATCATTATTGGTGTCCAAGTATAAATAATCATATAGTATGATTCATCACTCAGTGGTCAAGCTATCAATAGGTGAAGGAAAAGAACCAGCAACCTGCTGGACTTCTACAACCCCTATCCATTCCTGAGTGGAAATGGAATGATGTCACTATGTATTTTTTGATAGACTTGTTAAAATCTCCATGAGGCTACAATCTAGTTTTCATGATCATCAATATGTTGAAAAAAATTCAATAACTTATTGCCTATTCAAGATTCCTTATATGTTGATCATATAGAAAGGTTGTATATCTAAGAGATGGGGTGACTTAATGGTGTTTCTAGTTCTATCATTTTAGTCCAACATACTTGTTTCACATCGCAGTTCTGGAAAGGGGTTTATAAGTCACTGGGTTCATAGATTCTCTTGAGTAATTATTTTAATGCTCAGAGCAATAGGTAGTCTGATTGAATGATTGGGGTGTTCGATGTTATACTACAGGCTTGTATCATTTATTTTTGAGGTTCCTCAGAGAAGAATATTCCTATAGTTGAGTTTTCCTATAATAACTTTTTCAGGTAATAATTAAAATGGATCCATATGAGGATCTATATGGTAGACCATTGTTTTCACCTATATGATGGATATAGGAATGGTTCGCAGCTCTATTGGGTCCTCATCTTATTTAGGAGACAGTGAAAGTTCAGTAGATTCAGAATCACATGGCTACATCCCAGTCGAGGAAGAATTCATATATCGATCTCACCACAAACCTATGGGGTTCGATATGGGATATTGGGTTTTTCTATGTGTATAACCTCATTTGGTACTTAAAAAATTAAGAGACAAAGCAAGTTATCATCGAGATATGTCAGGGCCTTTTGAGATAGTGCATTGAGTTAGGCTAGTATCCTATTGTTTTCTATTACCTCAAAGTTATTGTGCCACAGATGATGTCTACCATATATCCTATCTTTTTTAGTATCATCCAGACCCATCACATTAATTTGACCAAAAAGATACCGAGCTTGAGGTGGATGTCTCCTTCGAGGATCATCTGATTTGTATTGTCGATCATAGGATAAAAGTTCTTTAAGGAAGGTTAGTTCCTCTATTCTAGGTGCCATGGAGGCACAGACAGGTATAGGATGAGACCTGGGTGTGGGAGGCTGATATACGTGCGTAGTGGCCAAATCATTTCTTAGATGAAGTTCTACTAAACTCAAAAGTTAAAATCAGGGATGAGTTGTCTTAATGAGGGCATGGATTAATGTACTATCATTATCCAAAGGTACTTCCCATTTAATTTTTGGTCTAAATTCCTTAAAACAACCCTTGAAGTGATTCCTTGGAGGTTAAATGAGGTCTTGGGCACTTATGGGGATTTTCTAAATCCCAAAGCACTGAAAATGAGGAAAACATGCTAGGTCGCATTGTTTTTCTGAAACCGTGCAACCCAGGGTGCATGACCATGACCCATGTTGCAGTTTTTGGACAATGGAAAAACCCATAGTTTTTACATGATTAGTTAAACAGTGTTTCTTTCCCATGAGATATTTCCAATGAATCAAAACCATGTTCATGGTTGGCGCATGGTTTGGAAAAACCGTGCAGCCAAACCTTGCATAGTGAAAATGGGGGAGATAATTTACTAATTTTACCTTAATGAATGTTTAAAACCTTATTTCACTTTTCCTCTACCTCTATATCCAATTTTATCCTCCTCCATGGTGTAAGAATATATCCTCCTCCCTCTCTTGGGTTTTTTATGTTTCTCCCTCAAATATCATCTATTTCCTCACCGTCGGAAGCCACAAACTCATCTTGGTAAGATCTATCACACAAACTCATCTATTTTTTAGTTTCTCCATCATCTATTGCATTGTTTTTTTGCAATGTACCTTTTCCCTATTTTGGGGGTTTTGTTAAATATATTTCACCCTTCCATTTTATGTTGAATCAAGCCTTGCTATCGAACGTGTGGAGTATTATGACTATGTGGTAGGGTTTCTACTGTTGTTTTCTATCATTTCATTGTATTTCAGTATTCCATCATTATACTACAAGATAAAACCTTCCATTAATGCTTTATTATCACATATTAAATTGTTCGGAATGAATTAAAATATCTATGGTGACCATCGCTTATGGAGAAACCCATTCACAGGGTGTTCTCTTTGTCGTCATCCACCCCTTTTGGTGTGCCATATTAAATGACATAAATTTCTTATATCCTTGAGTTATATTTCATCTTGGGTGTGTGTATGGTACATTGTCTTAATGTTCTAAATTGATAAATTTATTAAACATAAGGAAGAAACAAAACGTTCAATCCACATTGTAATTCATATGCTTAATTATAATTGATTGGCCCATATATGATGTCATAAGCCATTGACATGCTTGATGTTTCATATTGAAACCCATGACTTATATTTATTTTCTCATGAAATTAATAAATTCCTTTATTTATGTTATATTTAATTGATTTCATTTATTATATTCAAAGTTTCTTATGTTTTATGCCTCATCTTGTGTTTAATTCCATATTTTTACTCATAACCATGTAATTCCATGTGCCTTTCCTTATTTTGTGATTATGGATTAAACCATGTGCTTGGTTTGAGAGGAATTATATGCTTGGTTAAGATTGAGAGCTTGATATTGAGATGTCATTGATGACATATGGTTTGAGGTATGATGATGCCAAGTTCCTATGGTTTAATTTCATTTTTTATAACTTATTCCTTGTCGCTATGTCCCTTGCTTGTGTCTTACTCATGTTTCATGCTTATTTCCATGCCATATGAATTGTGCCATTATTTTTTGGCTTAAATTTCATAGCTTGATTGATTGTGAGAATTTGGTAATGTGATGCTCCTTTTTTCCATTTCATTATATATATATATATATATATATATTATTTTTTATGATTTTATTTGGCTATTTAATCACTTGATAAGATCTGGGAGAGAAAATGGGTCTCGTATTAAGGATTCTATGGATGAACTCACTGTTCTCAGATAGTTAAGACTCGAAGTGTCGAGAGCGATGCTTTGGATTTTTAGGTACAGGATTCTCGTGAGATTTTCATTATACTCATGAGAGAGGCTGGGTCTATAGGGTATCAACCGAGGATGGACCTATTTGTAAAGAGGTCTATGCTATGCCTTGGGTTATACCCCACCCCTTGTGCGAGATATTTGGCATGGGCATAGAGTCACTATCCCTAAGTGATATAAGGTACGATGTATGGGTCACCTTGGATGGGCTTTGTGGTATTGGGTAATATTGGATGTTCTTTATAGACCCTTTGGATTTATCTTATATCAACTTGGATGTACTCGAACTCTACCTAGTGTATTTGATGGATTGAATTATTGTTGGTTCATATGATGTACGTACTTCATCAATATTGTTATGAGATTTCTAATGCATATGTGTTTCTATCTCTTTGATTTACTAGAACCCTTGGTTTATTACATGTGTATTGGACCCCAAGAAGAAGCACAATCTTGGGGTATTCCTTTATTTGTTAGACTTGGTTACTATTAGCTCTTGTATGCATTATATGCTTTGCACAGGTACCTTGATCAGACTTTCAGTATAGGACAAAGAAGGTGGTATGGGATGGGTGTCAATTTAGGAACCCAGACTAAGGTTTACTTGTTTATTATAAATTTCCCTACATTATCTTAATATGTTACATTTATTCTTATCTATTTCATGAAATGTAAAGGAATACAAACCATGTTTTTAGCCTACTAAGATTTATATCTCACACCCTACTCAGACACCATTTGGTACCCGAGTAACTTTATAATTGTAGGACTGGATAAAGGGAAGAGAGCTACTTTTGATTCTTGATTTTCTTGCTTCTTAGGATAGATATTTGGGGGAACATGGCCAAGATTATACTCAAGATATTGGGTATCAATTTTTGGCTTCTTTTGTAGTTTTTGGATTTCATATAGCATATGCATGTAACTTGTTCCCCCATACTCCTATTTTTGTATTGCATCATGACATGGACATAATTTTGTATCTATTACTGATTTTATGTATCATTTAGTTGTTCATTTATACCTTTAATATTATTACATCATTTACGTTGCTTTGTGCTTGTTCTATTGCATCATGTACTTACTAGTTTTTACTTACTATTGTGTATACCCTGATTTATAAGGGATTATTCTCTCTATGAAGACACCATATTCTTTTAATACTAGTCGATAGACTCTGTTGTTCAAGAAGATTCACTTCAGGTCATGTGGAAAGTTGTTCTTGGGGCACTGTTGAGTGGAACTCGAGTCTAGGACGCTACCTTGTATCATAAGGTCATGGATTAAGCTAGGTATATGCAGTGAAACCAACACCTAAGGATCAAAATCATAGACCTTTTACTATGATAGGTACTATTCTAGTAGAATCTACTATATAATTTACTCTTTTTGATACATTCACTTCTCATATATTTATATTTTTGACCATTGTGGAGAGACTTGGACTCATCGCTCAGTGTTTTGATGGATTTATGATGCTTGATACTCTTTTGGGGATTTAAATGAATGATGTATGTCAGTGCAGGGAGTTCCTCCTTTAGGTTGGTGGGTATCATTTCATATGTGAATTATTTTTACTCAAGATGATGGGTTCTGACTTCATTCTCGAGATGGACTAGTTGGTTCCCTTTCTTGCTTTCATTGATTTCTATCACAAAATGGTGACCTTAACATAACCAAAGGGAATATAGTTTATTAAAAATGGTGAATGGGATGTAAGATTGAGATGAGATGGACTTAAGAAACGTGGAATGGGCTAGATGATATCCCATATTTCAATTTTATATCTGGATGAGTAGGGAATACATCCGTTATATTTCCCTCTAGTGGATGATCATTTCAGTGATGTAATCCTGAATGAATTTTTAGGATTACCTCCAAGTAATAAAGTTAGATTTATATATTGATATAGTTTTATGAGTTTCACTTGTATCCATTTATTCTTATAGGATGGCTACTAATGAGAAAAAGTATCTCAATAGAAATCTATATAATTTAGAGGCAAATTGATTTATCTGACCTAATACTACTCTCTGGGGTTCTCCAGTCCATTTTAAAAAAAAGGTTAAGGTGACCTCAAGCTATGTGTATATTACTTAAAATTCAACCAATTTGAGGTTAAGAACTGGTATCCTCTTCAATGGATATATTGTCTCTTCGACTAACTTCAAGTAGCTTGGGTGTTCTCAAAAATTGATTTCAGATCTGGTTATCATCAGGTGCATGTTAGACTATCAGACGCAGCCCACATAACTTTTTGTATCATTAATGGTCTATATAAGTATTTGGTTATGTCGTTCAGTCTCATGAATGCACTAAAAGTCTTCATGACACTGATGAACCAAGTTCTCCATCCTTATCTAGGTTCATTTTTTAGGGTATTCATGAATGATATCTTGGTACGTATATTCTCATACTCAACACAACCATGAAAAAAATATTAATATCATATTGGATACATTGAGAAAGAATAATTTATATACTATGTTCAAAAATTGTGTTTTTTTTATGGATCATATTCACTTATTGGGTCATTTTGTCTTAGATAAAGAAGAGTCATTTGACCTAGAGAATGTGAGTTATGTAGTTTCATGTGAGAAACCCAATAATCTCTTTGAGATACAGAGTTTCCTAGGGATTTTTTGGATATTATAGGTGTTTTATATAGAAATTATCATGCATAGAAGTGCTTATCATGATCTTGACTAAGAAGGGTGTGAAGTTTTTATGGTAAGATGCATGCGATTCAGCCTTTCAGGAGCTAGAAGAGAGATTGGCTTCAGCACTGATACTGATTTTGTTAGAACTGGGCATGAGTTGTATTGTTTACTGCGATTCATTAGGTATCAAGATAGGTGTTGTTATGATATAGGGGGATATATTCATTAAATATGGGTCTTATCATTTAATTCCACATGAGAGGAACTACCCAATGCATGATCTTGATTTAGTTTCAATTGTTCACGCTTTGTGATGTTGGATACATTATTTACTGGGAGAGCATTTTTTTGTGTCCACGAACCAAAAAATCCTAAAGTAAATATTTACATATTGTGATATGGATCTTAGGTAACTAAGGTGGTTTGAATACCTACAATCCTTTGAATTTAATATTTCCTACATTCCTACGAAGGGTAATGTAGTGGTTGATGCACTGAGTAGGGGGGACTTAGATACAGGTAGTTTAGGAGTCCATTAGTGAGTGGAAGCTGATGGTTTTGTTCTCGGAGATTCAATTGGAAGTAAAGGATAGTCATGGGTATACTTTTCGTTTATCCTTATTTTTGACCTATATGCTTCAAGATAGAGTGAGAATGAGACACCTATCAAATTATGAGGGCCTAGTTCTGTGGGAGAGTGTGGATGGTGAGGACCTGCCTCCTGGGTTGACCATAAGTGAGGATGAAATTATATGTCTACATTGTCACGTGTGTGTTTTAGTAGAAATTTGTGAGGATATAATGTGATACATTCATGATTTAGCATGGTAAGTTCATCCCGTCATCACCAAGATGTATCGAGATTTGCATCACCAATACTGGTTGTCAGGTATGACAATAGATGTAGATGTTTTTATCATGAGGGGTTCCACCAGTCAGTAGGTGAAGGAGGAAACCCAATGACAAGAAAAAATTTTATAGTAGCTTTCCATTCTTGAGTGGACATTGGATGATGTTTCGATGAATTTCATGACCAGGTTATCAAGGTCACCATGAGGAAATGATTTAATTTGGGTTTTTGTTGACAGGATCAGAAAGGTTTCTCATTTCGTATCTATCATGGAGACCTTTTAAATAGATGTTCTTAAAAGATTTTATATCCATGAGATAGTATTACTTCATGAGGTTCACCATACTATTGTTTTATATAAAAATTTATGGTTCACTTAACATTTTTGAAAAGGGTTGCAAAATTTGTTTGGTGAATAGGTGATTCTGATCACAGCATACCACACTCTGACGAATGTCCAGTCAGAACACATGATGTAGTTTCTTGAGAACATGCTATAGGAATGGGTCTGGGATTTTGGGCACTCCTGGGAGAGGCACATACCCCTAGATTAATTCCTCACCATCAAAAACTTCCAATATATAATATAGATGGTGTCTTATGAGGCCTTGTATGGTATGTCGTTCCAATCACCACTATGATGGGTAAAGGTAAGAGAGGCAAATATTATTGAACCTCATCTCATACATGACACTACAGATCAAGTTAAGTTGATTTGGAAGCATATGGATATTGCACAGTCTTGACAGAAATCTTACGCTGATCATTGTCAATGACCTCTAGAGTTCGAGGTTATGGATCGGGTCTTTTATGTTTCTCACTGAGTTTAAGACATAGGAGGATTGGGAGATAGGGTATTTCACCATGGTATGTTTGGTCATTAGAGATTATGGAGAGAGTAAGGTCGGTAACCTATTGGTTGTAGTTACCTCTGAGGTATCATGACATGCATGATGAATTCCATGTATCTCAAATGTGTTATTATCATTTAGACCTATCTCATGCTTTTCATCATGAGAAGTTTGAGTAAAGGTATATGTGTACTTTGAGAATCATCTAATTCATATTTTGGATCATAGAACAAAAGTTCTCTAAGGCTAGTCAGTTCCTTTATTTTGGGTGCTATGGTAGCATGACCATGTATAGGATGAGACCTGAGAGCGGGAGACTGATGTACAAGCACAATGGCTGGAGGTTTTCATAGATGATGCTTCACCACCCTTGGAAGGGAAATTTGGGGATGAATTAAAAGGGTGAAGTTTTTAAAACCCCATTTATTTATTAACACATGAAATCTTTTACCTTCGATAAATTTTATTCTTAAATAATTATTTATGGCCTAATATGAAAATTATTTGAGGTTATAGGGGTATTGGGGGTGTCTGGGGCTTGATTGGAGCCTAGATCCCATATTTTTGGGGTAAATATGCAGACTGCATGGTTAGTAGAAATCATACAGGGTAGGACACATAGTCTGACTTACTGTGAGAGGCCTAGACAAAGGGAAAGAGGAGACTGCATAGTTTTTCAAACCATGCGGATAGAGGGGTATGCCCATGTAGGAGCACATTTAGTTTTTGATAGTGTTGTTTTTCACGATTTTCACATAGTTATTTAAACTATTCACAATGATTGAGAGGTTGGCCTCTTAGTATAGTATAGGGCGCATGGTTGGCACATAGTTTGTCTAACCACATGTCCAAATTATGTGGCCTAGTATTTTAAGGTGAAATAAATATTTTTACCTTACTTAAAGTTATAAACTAAATCTATTTTCTCATTTCCTTCTCTACAAAGATTTAAACTCATTAAAGATCCTCTTAAATTCAAAACATAGGCTTTGATAGCATTCTTTCATCCAGACTCACAATTGAGCATCGTCAGTCTTTTTGGATCCACATTGGTGAGTAATAAATTCATTTCATTCCATTCTTCATTTGTCTTGGTATCAGATGCGCTATTTAGTTGAAAAATTATTTTCCCTATTTTTAGGTTTTTTGTTCATTCTTTATTTTTCCCTGATCTAGGTCAAATTAAGAGTTGATAATGGATGAGAACTCCACTAAAAACCTACGATAGGTGTTCTCTTTCTTTTTATTCCATGTTGAGGTGTTTATATATATTTCATTGTGTCATGTGCCCAATTTTCCGAGTGTTTCCCTTGAAATGGAATTTATTCCTTATTTAAAAGGGAAAGGTATGACCTGTATAATTAATGAGACTATTGATAAACAATTAAAGGATATTAATCTTGAATTAGAACCACCCCTTGGGTGCATCAATTAATTAATTAGACCACCATGGGTGGTAGATGAACTTGAATACCATTTTAGTGTTCTTTTTACCCCAATCCAAGGGATGTTAAATGATGAATTGTAATTGTAATTTAAATTGATTAAATTAGGGAATGCTAGACCATGTCCCTTGGCTATGGCCATGTAATTTCTTGTTTAAGCAAGTGTTTTTTTCTCTATTAATGTTTCCTATGTGAGATAATTAAGAGGTTAATCCTTTAAAGATTATCCCATGCCTTGAGCCACCTTCTTAGGTGAGGTTAAATTGAAATGATAATGATAATGACCTTTGATATCATTAAATGACTTGAATTAATGTTTACTATCTTCCTTGGGTGGCATATGGGTTTATATATGAACGTTATGGATTAAAAAATTTGGCTACTACCTTAATTACATCTGAGTGACACTTAGAATCCCGAGAAGACTAATAAGGAAGGACTCAAAGGATGTACTGATAAGCACCAAGGGACACTTGGAATCATTATAAAGACATCCAATGAAGGACTCATAGGGATAATTATATATACTTTAAGAGTGAGACATGGTCTCCCTTAGTGGATTTCCATGGATGGAATCAGATGTAAATGATGTTATAGCACACCTTGAGTGATACTAGTATTTCAATGAAGAATGCCTAGGATGATCTTATAAGATGGTTGTTTTATGTTTCACCTAGAGTGATACCTGGATTCCAAATAAGGAATTACAAGGATATACTCATGTAATTAACTATATAATTAATGAAATTATTTTTATGATGTTTCTGCCAAGACAGAGAACAATATTAGATTCGGTCAGAGACTTATACTATATTAATGGCCTTTATAGGAACCTCTTGATCACATCATTGTGGGAGATGATGGACTACATGCTAGGTCCCAAGACTTATTTATTAAATGAGGATGATTAGTCAAATAATCTTAGTTATAAATTGATATAGGACTAACTGTTTATTTAGATACTTTCCAGATAAGGATAAAGAAAGTAGCAGAGGATAGGTGTCCATGAGAACCCATGACATTATGGGTTGTTTAATTTTAGTACTTCCTTTACATAATATATTACTTCCTACACACTATTAATATTATATATTCACTGGCTGGATGGAATTAGACATTATTTGTGGTGGCTTACTGGGATTTTATCTCACACCCTACTCGGGATGCCTTTGGTACATTAGAAGATTATATGATTGTAGGTATGGATAAGGGAAATATCCCTACTACAGGTCTTTGATTTCTACTTTGGGGTAGAGGAGAATAGGATTAGGGAGTTTTGTGATGGTAGTTGGGATAGTTTTTTCTGTTTGGTATTTTGTTACATGTATTGTATTGAACACCTTCTATGTACACTTGTTTTTAATGCTTTGTAGACACATGACACGATAACCATTGTATATGAGTTTACTTATTACATTATTATATATACCTATATTTTTATTTTTATACATTTTTTATTAATTTACTACTTTTTTTATTCATTTTATGTTGTCTATTATTGTGTTACACTCTGATAAGATGGCATAGTCTCCCAACAGACACACCCTAGGCCCTCGCTGATTGTCAACAACATTGGGTATTTAAGAAGATACATTTGAGTAAATTCATCCAACTATGATCTAGGAACTGTTTAGTAACATCTAGGTCTAGTACATTATAGTTTTCTTGGTTTTGAACCTTAGACCCACATTTTTAAGGACTTTGATATCATTTAAAACTACTTATTGAGTCATTTAAAGAAAAAATCATGTCGAATGGATGTTTTATCTACTCATACATGTGAAAAATAATTAAATTATGGTTTTACCCTTATTTCACATCAATCTATGGTCATTTACTATGGTTTTTGTTGGACTCTCCTGTTATGATAATCCCAAATCACATTTTTATAATCCCAAATCATATTTTTATAATCTCAAATCATATTTTGATAATCCCAAATCTTGTTTTCTTTTAAGATCCATGTCTTCATTCTATGCTAATAATGCTTCATTATCGTTTCCCATTCCTATGGAGTAATATTCATATAGTTTCAATCTCACTGCTTTATTGATTAATCTTAAAGTGCATAATTTATCTAAGTATAGAGGTCACTGTTATATAGTTCACCGTTACAGAAGATATCGTTACACAGTTACAGTTACAAGCTTACCATTACATGGTTACAATTACAAGGTCACTACTATATGGTCACCCCTACAAGGTTACCACTAAAAGGTTACCACTACAAGGTCACCGTTACAGGGTTACCACTACAAGGTCACTGTTATAGGCTTAATGCAACAAGGTCACTGTTACGTGGTTACTGGTGTGAGCATGCTGCTAAAGGTTATAGTTGGAGATTATTGATGTGCACCTACTATTGAAGCCTACTGATATTAAGGCTACCATTACCGGTCTACCGATGCTTATTATTCCATACTTTTTAAATTTCACAAATACTTTTCTAACGGTCATATTTGATAAAATAAATTCTATTACATTAATTAATTTTGATTGTAAACGTTTTAGGATACAATACTGTGGACAGTACAAGGTACGAGAAAGAATACACCTGATCTACTCATTCCCATTGTCGGACCTCAAATATAAAAAGGGAGACCACAAAATAACAAAATGATGGAGGATACAAACAAGAAAGTGTAACATATATGCATACATGAAGAAAGGGTTGCATGAGAAGTGTGATTAAGCTTACTTTCCAGATCAAAAAATCTAAACCATCTAGCAATAAGATCCTGAACCCACAAGCATCACAAAGATCATTCTGGGATAAACTCATTCCTGCATTATGTGCTTCATCAACTCTTGATCAACATTAGAAACAGAACACTGAAAGCTAGAACCTGGAGTTGCGACACTCCGTTTTGGAAACAACTTCTAGAGATTGATTCGAACTTCAACGTTTCTCATTCCAAGGAATCAAGAGCTGATCTGCAAACACATAGAGCCTTATAAACTCTTTCTCAACATAAATACTCTATTGTGTTTCTTTATTGTATATATTTGAGAAGTGTGTGAGTCTGCTTATATCACACACTGTCTCATGTGATTGAACTGGAGGATATTGATTATCCTCACATCAAACTTCACATTATCTGTGTTCCCCATGTATAACTATGGAAGAGACCGTGTGTGGTCTGTTTTGTTTGTCTTTCCCATGAAGAGTAGTGGTAGAGGGTGTGTTCCCTGTACAGTTTGTGAAAACTATTGTAAATCCCAATACAAGCTGTGTATCAAGTTTTAATATAAACCGTTTGGTGATAGGTGATCACCAAGTGGTGAGTATTAGGTTTGACTTGAGACTGAACCTCTTGTTTACATTGTTGTGCATATCTTCATTTACTCTGTTTTGATTTTATCTACTGCTTATATTTGCTAAAACATAAAACTTTTTTTACTCACACTTTGATTGTTAGTTTTGGTTAGTGTGTGTACTTGTTTAATTCATTAAACTTGTTTCAAAAGTTGAATTGGTGTTCTACACTGATTCGTCTGAGGACTAATCACCCTTTGAGAAACCTGTTGACCAGTTGAACATTTACATTTCTATTGCCTTAATTGATTGGGATGTTTTGAATTGGGGGATTTTTGTTATAAGGTTTTTAACAAAAATTTTAATTGGAACTCAATTCACCCCCCCTCTTGAGTATTCACTCCAACCAACATTTGGTTCAGATTATTTTTATCTAGTGTGAAAATTATTCTTAACTGTGATTTTAGTTGTATCTTAAAGATGTTAAAAATTCTATAATATCAAAATTTTCAGTTCTTTAATATTCTAAGTAAATATGGAAAATATAGTTGAGGGTGTTTCTACTAACATGACACCTTTCTTTAATGGTAATAACTATACTTAGTGGAAATTAAAAATGAAAATGTATCTAGAGAGCATGGGACCTGAAATCTAAGACACAATTGAAGAACAACATACATTACCTTCTACTACTTAGGACACATGGTCTCAGTTGAATAAAGCTACATATAATAACAACTGTAAATAAATGAGTGCCTTATACTATTCTCTAGGTGATGATGAATTCAATATAATATCTTATTGTAAAACTGCATATGAAATTTGGGATACTTGAGATATTTCTCATGAAGGAACAACCAATGTTAAATAAATAAGATTAAATACTTACACTATTAAATATGATAACTTTAAAATGAAGCCTGATGAACTCATTTCTGATTATGAGACTACTTCAATGCCTACCTGACAGATAGAGGGGAACTTCTGTTTCTATCTGAGAATCTTGTGACATTGTAAAACTTCCAATGAAGAAACTAATTGGAAAGCTTATGATGTATGAAGAAGATCTTAAGGTGAATCAAGAAGTAGATGAATAACCAAGGAATAAATCTGTAGCATTTAAGACTACTACCTCAAAGAACAAGGATAAAGAAAAAGTTCAAGCTCTTTTAGATACTTCCATAAGTGAAGATTCGGACAATGATGAGGAGATGGCTCATCTTGCTAGAAGATTCAAAATATTCTACCGAAAGAATAGATTCTTTAGGAATTCAAACTACAAGGGAAATTATGATAGTAAAGGACAATGGAAGCAAGATATCAAATGGAATGATAACTCAAATGAAATAATATTTTATGAGTTCAAACTAAAATGTCATGCGAAGGCAAACTGCCCCAAGATGAAATTTAGGAAGAAGTATGAAGATAATGGAAAAGGTTAAAAAAAGGCTACGAAAGCTACCTTGAGTGCTTCAGAAGATATCTCCAGTGGATCTGATGCTTTTAATAGGGAACATGAAAATCATTCCAAATTTTTCTTCATGACAGAAACATCTGAGGTAACACCTAATTACCCTATGCCTAATGATTATTATTCTGGGAATGAAGGTGAATAAATCAATGATGAAAATATGACTAAGGATGAACTATTTGAATACTGTGGAATGCTTGAGGATACTTTTAATGAACTCAAGTATAAATATAAATTATTTAAAAGAAATCATGATTTAAATACTAATTACAAATCTGATCTGGATACTAAGAAAGAAAAATGTGCTCAGCTGTTAAAAGAAACTACTGAACTCAAATTATCCAATGAAAAATTAAGGGGAGATGTTGAAAAATTTACTGACGGTCGACATACCTTGAATAAGTTTCTAGGACAACAGATTTCCCCAAAATATACAATTGGTCTAGGATATCATCTAGGACAGAGAAGGTTTATTAAAACCAAATTTGTTCCAAAATTTGGACAATTCTTAGCTAGTTCAAGTTCTAGACCATTTTGTGAAAAACAATTCTCTAAGGACCAAAAAAAGTGTTTTTGTCTCAAAATTTATATATTGTTTATAAGAAATCTATGAGACAAGTATGGGTTTATAAAGTATTAATTGATAACCTCTCTGGACCCAAGAAAATTTGGGTACCAAAGTTACCCCCATGCATAATCTATTTTGCAGGAAAATTGTCTAAAGAGTTCCTATAGAGCTCTGTGGTACTTAAATAGTGGATTTTGAAGACATATGACTAGAGACTATTCATGTTTCAAAAGTCTGATTAATGTTAATGGTGGATATGTCATGTTTGGTGATAATTATAAAGGGAATATCTTCAGATTATGCTATATTGGTAACCCTAATACTGTATTAATTTAAAAATTACTTTTTGTTGATGGGTTAAAATACAATCTGCTAAGTATTTCGCAGCTGTTTGATGATGGTTTTAATGTCAAATTTGAAAATGATGCATGTAATGTTTGTAATTCAAAAAATTATTTAATATTTACTACTCTCATAAATTATAATGTATATGTTGTTGATATGGATTCTTTAGATAAGTAAAATGTTTCTTGTTTAAATGTGTTTCATAAGGAATCCTGGTTGTGGCACAGAAGACTAGGACCCTTTAATGTTCACTCACTTAGCAAACTGACTAGGAAAGGTTTAGTTAGAGACTTACCTAAATTGGAATTCCCTCTTAACAAAGTGTGTAATCCTTGTCAAAAGGCAAAACAACAGAAATTTTTTTTCAAACCAAAGAATGAAATTTCTACTTCTCAACCGCTTGATTTGGTTCACATAGATTTGTTTGGACCATCAAGAGTTTCAAGTTTAAATGGGAAGCACTATGTATATGTTCTTGTAGATGATTTTTCTAGATACACTTGGGTATACTTTTTAGCTCACAAAAGTGAAGCTTGTTCTTATTTTATCAAATATTCCAAGTCTGTAGAAAATATTAGTGGACTTAGGATCAAGTATCTGAGAAGTGATCATGGCCTTGAGTTTGAAAATCAAGAGTTTGAATCTTATTTCTCACACAATGTCTATAGTCACAACTTCTCTGCTCCTTGAACAACTCAACAAAATGGAGTCGTGGAAAGAAGAAATAGGACTCTTCAAGAGATTGCTAGGACAATGCTCAATGAATATGATTTGCCAATTTACTTTTGGGTTAAATCTATTAATATAGCTTGTTAAATTATTAACAGAGTCTTGATTAGACCGATTCTTAAGAAGACCCCTTATGAGATTTGGAATAATAGGAAGCCTAAGGTTATTTACTTTAGAGTTTTTGGTTTCAAAGTCTTTATCCTTAACACTAAATATAATCTTGATAAGTTTGCATCCAAAAGTGATGAAGGAATTTTCCTAGGTTACTCAATCTCCAGTAAAGCCTATAGAGTATTCAATAAGAAAACCAAATGTGTTGAAGAGTTATTTCATGTCAAGTTTTATGAGACTGATCCACATGAACCCAAAACCTCTCTTTAATATCTTGAGGAAGATATGTCAATTCTAGATCTTAATGATAATGATAGTGAACCTCCTGTAAAAGTAACCAGTTCTGGGAATCCTCCATACTCTTCACCTGTTGAGCCTAAACCAATAGATGACCATGTGGATTCTAGTTCAACTATTTCTAGAGGTATTAGAACTCTAAAGAATCATCCTTTAGATGTTCTAGTAGGAGATTAAAACTGATGGACACAAACTAGAGCTTCTCTGAGAAACCAGGTTGAACATCAAGATTTTCTTTCACATCTTGAACCTAAAAATATTAATGATGCTATCAATGATGAATTTTGGGTGATGGATATGAAAGAAGAATTAAACCAATTTGAAAGAAACAAAGTCTAGGAACTATTTGAAAGACCTAAGGACACTTTGACAATAGGCACTAAATGGGTTTTTAGAAACAAAGTTGAGGATTCTGGTAATATAGTTAGAAACAAAATCTAGGTTAGTTGCACAAGGTTACAGTCAAGAGGAAGTAATAGACTATGAGGAGACCTTTTCTCTTGTATCTAGACTAGAATCCATTAGGATACTACTTACCTATGCAGCTCATCTAAATTTCAAACTTTATCAAATGGATATAAAAAGTTTATTTCTAAATGGATATATAATTGAAGATATATTTTGTTGAACAACCCCTGGCTTTACAGATCCCAATTTTTTAAACCATGTTTTTAAACTTTCTAAAAATTTATATGGTTTAAAGAAAGCTCCAAGAGCTTGGTATGATAGACTTAGTTCCTTTCTTATTTCAAAAGGTTTTACTAAAGGAATATCAGATCATACTTTGTTTATTAAAAGGATTTCAAAAGATGTTTTGATAGTAAAAATTTATGTAGATGATATAATTTTTGGATCTTCTAAATATTTTTTATGTACTGATTTTTTAAAAATAATGCAAAATGAATTTGAAATGAGTTTAATGGGAGAACTTAAATTTTTTCTTGCATTTCAAATTTTGTAAAACAAAGATGGTATTATTTTAAATCAAAGTAAATATACTAAAGATATTTTAAAACATTTTGGTTTGGATGGTGGTAAAGGTAGTAATACACCTATGAGTACTACTTGCAAATTGGATGTGGATGAAACTGGAGAACCAGTGGATCAAAACAATTACAGAGGTATGATTCGGAGTCTACTTTATCTTACTACTAGTAGAACTGATATTATATTCATTGTATGCATGTGTGATCAATTTCAAGTCAATCCCAAAGAGTCTCATATAAATGATATTAAAAGGATTTTTATATATCTCAAGTATACTATAAATTTTGGACTATATTATCATAGAGGGTATCCTTTTGATTTAATAAGTTATTCGGATGCTGACTTTTCTGGTTGCAAGTTAGACAGAAAGAGAACCTCTGGAACATGTCACATTTTAGGCAAGTCACTAGTTTCATGTGTAGTAAGAAACAGAATTTTGTTGCATTGTCTATTGCAGAGGATGAATATATAGCTATTGGTAGTTTTTGTTCTCAAATTCTGTGGATGAAACACACATTACTATACTATGGATATCAATTCAAACATGTCTCTATAAACTGTGACAACACAAGTGCCATTAACATCTCTCAGAATTCAGTATCTCATGCTAGAACAAAGAATATTGATGTAAGACATCACTTCTTGAGAAATCATTTTCAAAAGGGTGATATCACTCTTGAATTAATTGGTATTGAACACTAATTGGATGATATATTCACAAATCCTTTGAATTATGAGAGGTTAAATTACATCAGATATGAGCTAGGTATGATAAATTGTTAATTGTTAGAACCTCACTATTAGAACCTCACTGTTAGAACCTCACTATTAGAACCTCACCATTTGAACCTCAATGTTTTAACCTCACTGTTAGAACCTCACTATTAGTATCTCACTGTTAGACCTTAAAAATACCTCCTTACCGATAGACATTAGAAGTCCAGGACTTTACATTTTATGTGCTCTCAACCGGAATCTGAAACGTTTTTATTCTATTATTTATTTATTTTATCTTTTTTATTTTTTAAATCCCTAAATGATAAAAATATAACACAGACCACATTTTGATCCACATCAAACCCTCCTCCGAACCTCTTGATCTAAAATCTCAGCACTTAAACCTCCGCTAGAACCTCAAACCGCTCCGAATTAATGGCTAGATTGAAGAGGATGATGGTCAGTGATGAAGGAGGCGTGCCTGATCCAAAGAGACCTAGAGATGAATCGAGTAGCAGAAGACAGATAGTGGAAAAGGTACTAAACCCACATCTATCTAAGAGGGAGATAGTAGGTGAGAAGGAATTAAGTTCAGAGTGGTTGCTTTCGAGTCGATCTTTAGTGCTTAAGGAACTGGTAGTCCAGGGCTCGGTTGAATGTTTTTCAAACAACAATGGACCATATTACCAGAATTTAGTGAATTAATTCTATGAGTATCTGAAATTTAGACAGTCTAATAATGAGCACTAGATGACTTCTAGAGTAAATGGAGAAAATGTAAGTTTCTCCTCTGCTGAGTGGGCTTATTGTTTAAGGATTCCTCATGAAGGAATTTATGAATATTACTTAAAAGTGGGGCCTCTCACTAGTGAGTTCTTTTTATATGAAGAAGCTTTAGCTGAATTGACAGGGAATGGAATTCCTAGGAAATTCATTGCTGCTGAGATGACAGGATAGGATAAGCTGCTTTTTAAATTTGTTCAGCAAGTGATATTCCCTAGGAGAGGTGACTTAGATGTTTTGAAGTATCAAGCCATATTCATTCTGTATTTTCTGAATCATGGACATAATATTAACATGTATAGGCCATTGATGATTCAACTTAAAGATATTATCAAGCCTAGTTCCAAATCCAATGCTCTATTCCATTCCAAGATGATATCTCTTATGTTGAAAGTGAAAGGAGTTGCTGGAGATAAGGAAGAAATTATTATTGTACAAGATAACCATTGCATCACCAAAGTAATCTGCAAGCTGATGAAGATTAACTAGAATCCATGGATGAATATGATGAATTATAAGGCTATGGTGTATGAAGAGTTTAATCATGTGACTCATCCTACTAGGCCTAATAATAAGAGAGACCCTGGTCTTAATCCTGATGAAGCCAAACCTACCTACTCAGATGAAGAAAAATAAGTTGTTGTTGTGCGAGAAAGAGAGGACTCTCCAATAGATGATAGGAGTGACCCTGACCTACCTTCCAATCCTTGTATGACTATTGTATCCTTTGGTGAGCCTATCCCACCAAATAGATTGCCTAGAAGGGAAGTTTTCCTAAGGGGCAGTGATAAGGAGACCAGTGAAGAAGAAGGGGCTGAAATTATTTTAAGAGAAGTTAGAGATACCTCAGATGAGGATGAGGACTCTGAATCAAGTCATGATGACCTTGAGATAGCTGCTGCTGAAAATGAAGAGGAATGTTGAATTCTTAGTCCTCTAATAGGACATACAGCAAGGGTAGAAAGTGGAGTAGAAGAAGTTGCTGATTTAGTTGAGGCTGAACCTGTCTTGGAAGTAGTTGAAGATTCTAAGGTGTAAGTGGAAGTAAACCTTCATGATGTTGTAGTTGATCAAGGAGGTCTGGAGGAAATGAATTTGGCCAATCAGAAGATTGCTCAGATTGAGGGGGAGGAACCTACTATTACAGGATCAATTTTTATTTTGCATGAAATTTGAGGTTGTTCTGAGGATCCTGGATTTATGGTATTGGTTCTAGACTATTATGACTCAGATGATGATAGGCCTATCATAATACCCTTAGTTCCAAACCTCACTTTTGTCCCTCCAGAAACCTCTTTTCCTCAAGACCATGTGACAAAGGAAAACCTTGATTCTTTAAAATCAGACCTGGAGCAGCTCTTTAATTATCAAAACAATCATATAACAAGAACAATGGCAGTGAATCAAGGACAGGAAACATATTTAGTGGAAAGGATAGTCTCTACCACTCACTCAGCTGTGTTACAAGAGGTCAAGTAATGTCCGAATCAAGTAAAATATTTGGCAGGATCTATGGTTTCAGTGAAATAGTCTATTTCCAAACTAGATGCTTATATGGATTCAGGGACTCAGGTGGACAGAGACTTTGCATATGTCAAAATTATAGTTCATAAAATGGTCACAGTGTTTGAGTATTTCAATAAATATTTGGAAACACATGTGAAAGGGCAAGATGATGATGTTAAAAGACTGATCAGTGGGCTGACAATATCTTTCAAGGAAACAGTGGCCTTCTCTCTGGCTCCTCTAGCTGTATCTACTTCCACTTCAGCTTCTCCTCCAATTGACATTAAAGCTCTTAGGACCATTTTAAGAGAAGAAGTGACAAAGTTCTCAGGTGGCAGTTCCTCATATTCTCATGTCATTTCCATCACCAGGGAAATTCATAATCTTGTGGACAACTATTTAAGGGAAGATGATTCGGATCAGAAGGCCATCAAGGATCAAGTTGATTTCTACTAAAAACGGGTGTACACCAAACATTATATGGATGGTCACTCCAAGTTTTTGTTGGAAAACATAAGGGTCCCACCTGTCACTCAGGCCTTTAAGGATCAGGTTAGAAAACTCAGAGAATTGACTCCTATTTTGGAAAAATTCATGGAAAATAAGGATGATTTTATTTCTGCTATGGAGAGAGGTGGTAGTATCATTATGTATATCAAGAATATTCTCTTGTATTTCCTCCATGTGGAAAACACTCCAATCATATTTCCTCCTACTCTGCCTACTTCTTTAGCAGCTTTAGGTTCCACCAGTGCTGCTCCTTTGATGACTCCTACCCAGGCCATCAGAAGCTTGACCCCCTCGATTCCTCAGAGATCTACTCACTTCAGGTCTACTAATACTTTTGTTGTAGCTCTTCCTACCTTTCTAACTTCCATCCCTCAGCTGATCCCTCCACCTTTAGCACCTACATCCTCAGCCTCCAATGACAAAGCTCCTATGGGCATATCTAATGTGGATTGAGTGTGTACTATCTTAGTTGATAGGGATTGGTGTATCAATTTTTGTAATGTAATCCTATTTTATTAATACAAATTCTCTCTTTTCACTATTTTTTTGTTCTTTATGCTTTTTTTTAATCACAAAGGGGGAAAATATTAAAGGGAAGAAAAATGGGAGAGCTGATTCAATGAAACTTGCAAATGTGTTTTACCTTGATTAAAAACTCTTAACAATGCCATAATTTGTGATTATCAAAAAGGGGGAGATTCATGGACTCACCTGTTTTGATAATCCCTAATCACATTTTTATAATCCCAAATAATATTTTTATAATCTCAAATCATATTTTGATAATCCCAAATAACATTTTTATAATCCTAAATCATATTTTTATAATCTCAACTCATAGTTTGATAATCCCAAATCTTTTTTTCATTTAAGATCCATGTCTTCGTTCTATGATAATTATGCTTCATTATCATTTCCCATTCCTATGGAGTAATATTCATATACTTTCAATATCACTGCTTGATTGATTAAGCTTATAGTGTAGAATTTATCTAAGTACAGAGGTCACCTTTATAGAGGTCACTGTTATAGAAGTTACCATTACATGGTTACAGTTACAAGCTTACCGTTACATGGTTATAGTTACAAGCTCACCACTATATGGTCACCACTACAGGGTTACCGCTACAAGGTTACCGCTACAAGGTCACTGTTACAGGGTTGCCGCTATAAGGTCACCATTACAGGATTACCATGACAAGGTCACTGTTACGTGGTTACTAGTGTGAGCATACTATTAAAGGTTATAGTTGGATATTGATTATGTGCACCTACTATTGAAGCCTACTGATATGAAGGCTACCTTTACAAGTTTACTGACGCTTATTCTTTCATAAATTTTCAATTTCTAAAATACTTTTCTAACAGTCATATTTGATAAAATAAATGCTCTGGCCTTAATTAATGCTAATTGTAAATGTTTCAGGATACAATATTGTGGATAGTACGAGGTATGAGAAAGCATGCATGTGATCTACTCATTCCCATTGTCAGACCTCAAATATAAAAAGGGAGACTATGAAATAAGAAAAATATGGAGGATACAAACAATAAAGTGTAACAAATATGTGGACATGAAGAAATGGTTGCATGAGAAGTGTGATAGAGCTTACATTCCAGATCAAAAAGCCAAATCATCCAACACTAAGATCCTGAACCCACAAGCATCAAAAAGATCATTCTGGGATAAACTTATTCCTGACTTATGTGCTTCATCAACTCTTGATCAACATTAGAAATAGAAAACTAAAATCTAGAACCTGGAGTTGCGACACTTTGTTTTGGAAACAACTTCTAGAGATTGATTCGAACTTCAATGTTTCTCATTCCAATGAGTCAAGAGATGATCTGCAAACAGATAGAGCCTTCTAAAATCTTTCTCATCATAACTTCTCTATTGTGTTTCCTTATTGTATATCTTTAAGAAGTTTGTGAGTTGGATTATATCACACACTTCCTCCTGTGCTTGAACTGGAGTATATTTATTATCCTCGCATCAAACTTCACATTATCTATGTTCCCCACGTATAACTATGGAAGAGACCATGTGTTGTCTATTTTGTTTGTCTTTCCCATGAAGAACAATGGTAGAGGGTGTGTTCTCTAGACAGTTTGTGAAAACTGTTGTAAATCCAGATAGAGGATGTGTATCAAGTTTTAATATGCACTGTTTGGTGACAGGTGATCACCAAGTGGAGAGGATTAGGTCTCGGCTTGAGACTGAACCTCTTATTTGTTTTTTTGTGTGCATATCTTCATTTACTCTGTTTTGATTTTATTCGCTTCTTATATTCTCTAAAACATAAAACTATTTTTTCTCACACTTTGATAGTTAATGTTTGTTAGTGTGTGTATTTGTTTAATTCATTAAACTTATTTCAAAAGTTGAATTGGTGTTCTACACTGATTCATGTGAGGACTAATCACCCTTTAAGAAACCTGTTGACCAGTTGAACATTTACATTTCTACTGCCTTAATTTTCTGGGCTGTTTTGAATTGGGGTATTTTTATTATAAATTTTTTAACAGAAATTTTAATTGGAACTCAATTCACCCCCTCTTGAGTATCCACTACGACCAACAGTTCTGACCATTAAACACATGTTTCAGTGTTTTAAAACACTAAAAAATAATTTATAGGAATCCTAAGAAAAATTTTACTCGAATTGACATGGTTTCAATTCGAATATGACAAAAATAAATATAATTTCATCTTTCTATGATTTAATAGACATTTGGCACTATTTTTTGACTCTATGTCGTGTGTTTTTAAAGAATTTAATATCTTTTAAAACTACTTATTGAGTAATTATAAGCATAAAACACATCATATGGATGTTTTTTCTACTCATTCATAGAATAAAATAATGAAATGGTGGGTTTCACATGATTTCACTTCAATATAGGGTCTTTTTCCATGGTTTTAACCGTTAGATTCTTGTTTTAGTGTTTTAAAATATGAAAAACGTGTTTATGGGCATCACGAGAAAACTGTAACTTATATTATTGTGGTGTTAGTTACTATAGGTCACACATAAAGATAATTATTTTACTATGATTTCATAGCCATATAATTCTATTTTCTTGGTTTTGACCCCCTACTTCATGTTTTTAAATACTTTGATATCTTTTAAAATGTCTTATTGAGTCATTTTGAGCACACCACACATCAAATCAATGTTTTTTATACTCATGCTCATAAAAAATAATTCAATTGTGGTTTTACCATGCTTTCAATTCAATAATATTTTTTTTCTTATGGTTTGGACCATGACACACCCCTTTTAGTGTTTTATACCAATAAAATGCATTTACAAACATCATGGGAAAACTATAACTTGGATTGAAGTGTATTTAGTTCCAACATTTAAAAAATAAATAAATGATATTTTTACTATTATATCACAACCATCCAACATTGTTTTCTATCTTTTTACCCATTGAAACATGTTTTTAAAACTTTTATATCTTTAAAAACTATTTATCGAGTCATTCTGAGTGCACTGCACTTCATATAGATGTTTTGTCTACTCATTCACATTATAAATAACTAAAAGTTTTTTTCATGAATTTAATTTAATATGAGGTAATTTTATATAGTTTTTACCATTACACGCATTTTTTAGTGTTTTAAAACACTAAAACACATTTACGGGCAACACGATCAATAACCTCATGATATAAGTCTATTTTAATATTGATATACATCTTCCATTACTTATGAGAAATGCATTTAGGAACATTATTATAAATTTCTTAAGTGCTCAAATATTTGTCTCTAAAATCATGTTATAATATCCATTTAAAATCTCTCCATTTCTCTCCCAAGTTTTTCAAGGTCCATGGGCATGAAACGAAGTCAAGACATCAGAATGAAAAAAGAATCTAGAAATAAAAAACAGTACACTATATTAGTATATTGATATTTTTACTCATGTATTTTAAATTATTTATAAACCAATATTCAATATTTATTACCTTTACTTGGTTATCAAATGATTAAATTTTTCAATCTATGAGGATATGGGGTCAATATTTATAATTAATAGGAAAATTTACTATTTTTCAAGGAAGCTATCCAACAATTTGTCAATAGATTCCAGAAGAATCACTAGTAGGAACCCTGAAGTCATCAAATGGAATGATAATCTTAAATTATTTCAAATTCCATACATATTTTGTGTTCATATTTATTTCTCTTATGTTTTTATATTTATCTATTTGACAAATTTATTAAATATTTAATAAAATATATAGTTTTTTGTATAATGTAATATATACCAATAATGGTAACTCACAAATATCCCCTATATATAGGGGTCACCAACTTCTCTATCACTAGAGGTTCATTGAATGATGGGATACCGACAACATCAGTGGAAACTGTACGCTCTCTAGAAGTATCTGGTATAACGGAATCACACATATCCACTGAAGATTATGATAATGGTAGTGTGCTCTGAGAGGTTGATCAGTTAGGATCTTGAAAAAAATTATTCTCATCATTCATGTAATTCAAATTTTTAGGAATATGTAAAATATATTAAAAAACTATAAGTAAAGTTTTTTAACAAAAAAGGAAAAGTGGAACAATTTATATTTGTATGAAACACTTATAAATGAAAAATTGTAATTTATTTTTAGTACCAATTAATATATTAAAGTATCTTCATCATCATTTTCTTCATTTTTATTAACATCCATTATGATGATTACTTCATTTTCACTCTCTCTTTCAGGTTATATTATTTCAATATTATCAGGAAACAATTATTGAAAGTTTCTGGTTGATGAGGTTCACTGTCACAAAGTGAAAATTGACTTTTATTTCCCATATCATACAAGTCTCTCCATTTTAAGTTCGCAATAACAATTAAACATTCATTTATCTCATCATCCACATAATAAAACATCTTCTATTGTGAATCCAAGACAAATAGATCATGCTTTAAATGTTCACCAATATAGATCAAGCAAGAGAAGTTTAATAAATTAAAATGTAACAAATATTTCATTATATCCCAATCAATGTTGACCAACATTCATTTCAATAATATAACTAAAAATTAACCATGTTAATTTATTTTTATTATATCAATCTTCTTTTCCATAATATCCCACATATTCAAGTTTAAATATATCACTATTTTTAGTTTTCAAGACTTCTTTATGACAAATTATATGAAACACGAAGGCATGAATATTGTAGGAATCAAATCTCATAGATTTCCTTTGAGTTCCTTGATCTAAAAACTTCAAATAATTTTATATTTTAGCTCTATTATCAATAATAATTATCTATAAAATTATATATAAGGTGTTAGTTTTCACATATACAAAATAACTAAAAGTCAAAAATATAAATATGATTATATACTTACACAACATGTGAACCATTCGAAAATATACTTACCAACAACTTTTGTTAATTCCTCCTCATTTAAATCTCAACCCCTTAGTAATCTATTTTTTTAAATCTCAATTCTTCAATAAATGGATCTTAAATAAGACTATTGAGTAGCATATATTGATACGCTTATAGTAACTCTGATTTAGATAGTGTAAATTTTTACCCCATTCCAACTGGTCATCCAATAGTTGGAAATACCGATGATTGGTTTTCAAAATAATAATTAATGGGGACGTCTTCAACATGTCCAAAATGATTTAATCTAGTCTGAATCCCATCCAAATACCTAGAATGGAAGAATAATCATTGTTCATATATTTATCCTTATGTAATAGATCCTTTTGTTTGATCATTATTCTTCACATATTATTTCAAAAAACCTAAGTACCTGATGAAAAAATAAAAAATATATTGAAATTGTTTACACAATGATTTGATGAAATTTAATTCATCAATGAAAATAAAAATATATATATTAATGTACATCCCAATTTAATATATCCATCAATAGTGTAATGATCCACAAAGTTTATCTTCTTCAACAGAATGAACACATCAATGAATCATGACTCTGAAAAATGAAGGGGAAATAACATATCAAAATTAAAAGGTTTCAAAACAATTATTTATTGAATTTTATCAATCTCATTTGGATTTAGAGTTTTTCAACAAATATCTTTAAATAATTTACACAAATAAAATAGAACTTTAGTTACTTTTTTAGGTAATTATTTATGAAATGTCAATGTATACAACATCTCCACTAGAATATGTGATTCCTGAATTTTCAATCCATGTAACTTTCTATTTTTTAAGTCAACTCACCTTGAAATGTTACTTGAATATCCCTCTGAAACCTTTACATTCTTTAGATTTTTAAGGAATATTTCTTTCTCATGGTTTTTCATTGTAAAAATAGACAAATTATACTTTTCATTATCATTTTCAAAAAAACCATGATTTATATTTATTGATTCCAAATCCTTACAGGCATTAAAGTTGTCCTTCGATTTACCCTGCTCATTAAGTAATATAAAATTTACATTATCATAGAAATTCTTCTCAATATGAATTATGTAACGTTTATGACTAATCAAATTCAATTTTTAATAAAGAATTTATAGAAATATAATCATTTTCTTCCATTTTTTTGTTCTTGTTTCTTCAGATACTATACCTCATACCCTTTTCCCCCTTCTTTAAACAGATTGCATTTTCCAAATTTTATAGTGAAATTCTTTAATTGTCCCAAGATTTATGAACTAGATAACACCTTTGGTGACTTTATCAATATAATATATCTATTGTATTTTTTTTGTCAAACATGAATTTATGAGAAGCACCAAGAAATCTATGATGACACATAAAACCCTATTTTCTACTATGAGGTAACCATTGACGTTCAAAATTAAAATTAAAAATTTGAAAATCCAAACCAATATGAGTTTTCCAACTAGATAAGTTTCCTAGCCCAAGAAAGTCACCAATTTGTGTTAGTTTTCTTATTCTGATTCTTACTGGTGTTTCACTAATGTTTACTCTCATTGTTTCTCATTGACTTCCATATACTTTTATGGAATATTATAAATTAGTCTTAATCAAAATATTATCCCCAATAAATCATGAAATCATTAGGGCATGCATGTATCATAGTATAATCAAGTCCATATTATTTGATGATTTTATTTATCTCATAGAATGATGTAGGCATATTAGCTTCATTAAATTCATTATGAAGTAAATATAAAATCATAGAAATTGATTTTTAAGTAATTCCACGGAGACAGTTTATATGATAGAACTTAAGTATAAATACAACTTTGAATACTTGGAACACCCTTCATACAATTATTTATTTACATATTTAACTAATTCATAAAACTTTTTTGAGTCACTAAATTTATATACAAGATTATCCTACTTAGGATCAACTGAAGTTTGTTTTGATATATTTAAATCTTCTACATTAGATCCTACAAATCAAAATTCATCATTTATCATGTTTTGAACTGACTTTTTCTATGGCATGTCACCTAGTGTTTCATTGACAAGATATTTATCATTTTTTACATTCCATAACATTTAATTATTAATGCTAAATACAACAAACATATTGAATAGGAAACTATTTCAATATAAAGTGCTCATATAATTTGTTTCTTTTTAATAATCACTTGAATTTAAAATTAGGATACATGAATTTTATTATACCATCCACTGATTGGTTTACAATTACATAATCCAAAAATTCTTCCAATACCTTATCGTAAATAGGTGTGTTTCGAGGTAAATTAATCCAAATTTTATCCATAGGTATTGGATTTTTACTTTTCGACATATACAATCAAATATAAATGTTCAAATGTTTAATAAAACAAGTACAGTCAAAATTAATCATCATCCAACTTCATCATAGATCAGGGTAGGGTATTGATTTGACAGAACACAAATTCGACATAAAAATGATTCAATGTGACATAAAAAACATAAAAAAATAAATGAATAAATATTATCCCTAACAATAAAAGGGTCGTATTTCATGGAATAAGTTTACAGAGATGATGAGAGGGAAATGGATATCATGGAGGTAAGGGAGATGAGGCCAATGAAGTCTGAATCACTGGCTGATAGGGGTATGTGGAATCAGGATGAGGTAGAGGGAGGAGTGGGGTGGGGTTATGGGGAGAATGAGGTTAGAGCTACTGCCACCATTAGGGGTTGAAGTCACCAGGAAAAGGGGAAGAGGGTATGTCATTGGGTGTAGCCTTCATGGGGAGAAAGGTCGTCAGGGGGATGGAAGTAGGGTGGGAGCAAGGGTCCTTGAGTATCTAGGGGGAGGGGTTTTATTAGGTTTTATAATAAATATTTATCAGTTTTTTTAATAAAACCAATTCTAATTTAAAAAATATAAAAAATATAGTGTCAATTATACCAAATCACTGTAATATTTTAAATTATATTTAATATGATTTTTTTAGCAATGGTTTAAAAAACTTCCGAAAATAAACTGCCACTAAGACCTCTTTTTTATAGTTTTCTTATATTTTTTAATTTTATCTTCTATGTGGTAAATTCTACCCATTGTCTATAACCACTCGATGATGAGTGGCTAAAATTATCGAAGTGTTTGGTGTCAATTAAATAGGATGTATACCATATTGTTTTGATTCCACTTAATTCATAGAATAATTATAATTAATAAAACATTATCATGACTTAAATATTCAAATTATTCATTATTAGGTAATTGAACAAATATATTTAATAATGAATGAACCCTAACATAGTAGAGGTAATTTTTTCATTAACTATGAATGGATTATTCTTCTGATTTTTTTATATGAACTTAATGCACTTTATTTTTTTTGTTCTTCTAATCAAGAGAGTTAAGATTATAGGGTAGTATTGTAAAAGGTTGATCAGAGAGATATCAATTACATTTATAATCACTCAAATACAGATTTTGAGTGTTTCTTAGGTGAATTAAGGTTATTATTCTTAGAGAAACCATCCATGGATATTTTTTCCCCTCTCTTCATCCTTGTGTCTATTTTTCACAGTATTTAAGTCATTATTTTGGTAATTATTATAAATTTCATGTCATGATCCTAAAAATATTTTGGTGGCCCAACATTTAATCTTGATTTATCACCAGGATTCCATTTTCCTCATGGGATCAACCTCAAAAATTCACTATTCTATGCCTTAGTATTTATATTTGGTTTGATTGAATAATAAATTTCTAAACTATGGCATGATGTTGGAAGTAATGATGCCGATAGATTCTATCAGGATCCATTTCATCTATAAATGATTATTATTGGTGTAAAACATTGATAGGGTTGTATTGTGATTCTTCATCAAAAGGGAATTTAGTTTGGAGTAGTGATGCTCATCCTTCTAATGATGGGGGCATGAAATCTATAAGCTTTTGGATTCATTTAAGTAACCTTGAGGGTTCCTCTTCCCATAACATGATTATTTTGTGATGATTTAATTGGTTATTTTAAATATATATGGAAGAAGATGTAGTCATAGTATTTTTAGAGGAAATTAAGTTCATAACTAATTGATTCATTCATTGTATAATGATTCCATGTGCACGGTGACCAAATTTTGAGTCATTTATCAAACTTCTATGCATTATTTATCTAGTGTTTCCTATAATTATCCTTTTTCATTATTAGAGAAGATTAAAATCATTCTAAATGTTCCCTAAGACAATCTAAGGTTACTCATTTTTCATTCACCATACTTTAGATAAGTTCTTTGAAAACAAAGAGTTCATAGATGTTGGGTCCTAGCATCGGGCAATATGAGTAGTGTAGGCTCTGAACACAGCGAAAGCATGTGATGTTTCATTCCCAAATTTTATTTTTTTTATGATTGATTATTAATTAAAGATTTACATAATGATAAAATTCATATTCAATGGAATATAATCAAATAATATATACAATGGATAAACGCTACAACCAAATCTCTAGATCATTACATATTATTTATAATTAATTTAAGAAATTAAATAATTATCTTGTGAGAAATACTTTCTTCATTGAAGGATTTTATAATATATATATATATATAGGTTGTATCATAATTGGGTTATAAGAATCATGATTAGATTCCCTCTATCTGTGATCCACATGTGTTCCACAAATCTTTGAACACCTTTGAAGGAATCTCTAGGTCCTAGCATGGAAGTTATTATCACTTGTGTCGTTCTCCTTTGATCATCTAAAAACCACTTCTAAAGGATTCTTATTGATCTCTCTAGACTCAAGAGTGTAAGGCAGAGGAAGATAGCTCTCTATACTTGAGAGTGTTTTTGGAGAAGTGGGATCACTAGGGATTTAAGAGGATTCTCTAAATTTTGTTATGAACAACAAAAGAAATGAATTATCTCTCTTGAAAAATAATAAAATTGTGTTTATATACCACTAGGGTTTGAAATAAAAAATTCCCCAAATTCCATTTATTAATTATTTAATCCATGTGAAACCCCATATTTATAATAATATTATTTTTATTTTTATTTTTACTTACTAACATGTTATAAACCGTCAAATTAAATTAAATATTATTTATTCAAATAATATTCAATATATATTATTTCTCATAGGACCATTAAACTCAGTCCTCCATTCCTCTAAATTATTTATCAAGACAAAAAAATTGACTATTTATTTAATAAATAAATATCACTATATTATTCTCTAATAAATAAATAAATATTATATTCACTAAATGATGATAAATACTTATTAAATATTCTACTCCCATAATATTCTCTTGAATAACTAGTTACAGAATACAAGAGATCAAGAAAACATGAATAGCTGTTAATCCATGTGAGGTGATTATATTTATAAAACTTTTTAAATAATAAATAATAATATATTATTTAACTAAGATTCTGGGTACACTTAGTCTGTGGCAATCATGGCCTATTTATTAGTGTCTTTAGGAAAAGTGGCATAAAGCCTAAGGATAGAATCTAGAAACATAAAAATTCACTCATAGAGAAATAAGTTAATATCAAAATTACATAATACCTCATAAAAACATTTACTGTGAAATATAATCCCTTTATCATGATATCTCTAATCAAGAAGGTTACATATTGGTGCCATCAACCTATGTGTTGGATGACTCTTTATTTGAATTTTCAGAAATCAAAATTGCCTATAGAATTCCATGGGAAATGATTTAGTTAGACTATATCATTTCTATAAAGGGGCCTGAGATATCAACTTTTGTTAAAAAATATAATAGAAAAATTATTTCTCACATTATTCATTAATAAAATATTTCTCATGACGCACCCAACATATCCCACCTCATCATGAACATATTTCATCACGGTTTTCATTAATAAATCAATGTACTCAAATTATAATTCTCATTAATAATAATATTAAAGTCTAAGGATCAATAAAAACACCCATAGATAGGAATATCCAATGACACCTATAAATGTGGATTTTCTACAAGTGGGTCTCATTCCCATAATATCCTACACTTGATATTACCAAGGGTGTACACCATGAGAAGGTACCTCAAAGTCCTATGAGTCTCCACCCCTGATAGAATTTATCATTTTTGTCCCATGAATTAATTCATCCAACTGTAGAACATATATTTAATAATATTATCTTGGAAATTATGGGTTTTCATCATAGTGAGGAATGGCTATGACCTTTCAATGAGAAAACTACTTTTTGGACATTATCACATAATATGTTACACATAAGAAAAATAATAATATGATAATGAGTATATTAATATTCAAAACAATGAACACATGTTATCATAAAGTACATTTAATTTTTTTATAGGGAACCAACTCTAACAGACTCTCACTTATACTAAAGAAAACTGCTAACAACCTTTAGTATAGAAGCTTGCATGTGATACTCATGATTCTACTGAGATAGGCCTTTAGTCAAGGGGTCCACCACATTTTCTTTTTTGTTAACTCTATTTACTAAAAATTCACCCCTCTAAGAATAATCCCTCAAGATGTGAAACTTCTAAAATATGTGTTTTTTATATTGGTGTGACCTTATTGATTTTTCATGATCCACTATTGTAGTGTTATAACAATGTAATTTTATAGGGACTTTACTTAAAGGTACCACATCAAGATCATAGACAAATTTTTGTATCCAAAATGCTTCTTTGGTTGCATCAGAAGCTTCTATATACTCAGAATCAAACAAAGAATTAGTGAAAACTTGATACTTTAAACTCTTTTAACACAAAGTTCCTCCATTGATATAGAAAACATATCATGATTGTGTCTTTAGATAATTATAATCTATTTTAAAACTAGCATCAGTATAACCCTTGATGAATATCTCCTCATATCCTCTATACACCATGAACATATCCTTAGTTCTTATCAGATACTTATGGATAGCCTTAATAGTAAACCAATGTTGTTCTCCTAGATCTTCTTGATATCTTCCTACCATTATCAATGCATAGGAAACATAGAGTCTAGTACATAACATGGCATACAATATTGATCATATTTCTGAAGTGTATGGGAACTTACTCATTATCTCTTTCTAATGTTGTGTATGAGCACACATTTTCTTAAAACTATGTATACCATGTGACATTAGAACAAATCCCCTATTTTATTGTTCCATAATAAATATATTTAGTATATGTTCAAATATATACTTTGTCTTAGTCCAAGTATCCACTTGGATCTATCAAGAATGGTCTTGATCCTGAGAATATAGGCTACTTCACCTAATTCATTCATGAAGAAATAATTGTTCAATTATTCCTTAACAAACTATAATACTGGTTGTCATTTCTAATAAGTAATATATCATCAACATATACTACTAGGATAAAGAACACATTACCAATAAACATCTTGTAAACACATGGATCACATTCATTCTTAATGAAACAAAATTATTTTATAACTTCATCGAATTGAATGTTCCATGACCTAGATTCTTTCATCAAATCATAAATGGAACTCTACAACTTGAAAATATTTTTTTCATCACCTGGAGTCACAAACCCTTCTGTTTTTTTTTCATGTAGACATCTTCCTAAATGTTCCAATTAAGGAAAGTGGCTTTGACATCCATCTTCCAAATTTCATAGTCATGGTAAGCTATAATAACAAGTAGAGTTTTGATGCAATTAAACATGGAAACCAGTGAAAAGGTTTCATCATAGTCAATTCCTTGATGTTTTTAAAAACCTTTATCTACTATCCTTAATTTATAGGTATTTACCATACCTTCCATGTCTAGTTTTCTCTTGAATACCTATTTTCTCTCTATGGTCATTACATCAACTGGAACATTAACCAAAACCCAAAATTAAATCTGATACATGGAATCCATTTCAAAATTTATTTCTTATTTCCATCTTGAAGCTATTGATCTCTCCACTAACTCTTTTTATGAGATAGGTTCATCATTGTTAAAGGATAATGATTCACCATCTTTGGTGGCTAGAAAATCATATCTCTATGGTTGTCTTTTCTCTCTAGTTATCATTTGTAGTGTCTATGTTTCAAAAACTACTTCTTCTATGGGTACCTATGGAATATGTTCCTGTACCAACTCTTATGTATCTTAAGCGTCAAATTCATCAAAATTAATCTTTCTAACATTATCCTTTTTAATTATGTGATCCCTATCAAGAAATATGGCATGTCTGGTGATGGTAAATTTCTTATCTAAGGGGATTTATAGGTAGTATCCCTTTATTTCCATAGGATTCCCTAAAATGATACATTGTATTCCCTAGGTTTCTAGTTTGTTTCCAGAAAAGTCCTTGAAAACTCATCACAACCCATGTACTTATGTATGTGAAAAAATGGGTTTCTTTACACTTAATAACTCAAAGGAAATTTATTTTATAATTTTTTTTGGTACTCATTTTAGTGTGTATACTAAAGTTTTTAATGAATAAACCCAAAAGTATAATAGAATATCTACATGACTTATCATCAAAATTACCATATCCTAAAAGGTACGATTCTTCCTTTGACTAACACCATTTTACTTTGGTGTGTAAGGTGGATTGAGTTAAGATAGAATCTCAAAATCTCATAAAAATTCAATAAACTCTTGGTTAAGATATTCAGCACCTCAAAGTGGTGAAATTTTACTTATCTTGTTTCTAATTTGATTCTCTAATTCATTATTGAATTCATTTAATTTCTCAAAGGAATCAAACTTATACCTCATCAAGTAGACATATCCATATCTACTCAAATCATCAATAAAAGTTATGATGTAAGAAAACTTGCTTCTAGATTCTACTAGAAATGGTCCACACACATCAGTGTTTACCAATCCCAAAATATTTTTTTCCCTTTAACCCTATCCATAGAATTGAGGTTTGGTCATTTTTCCTTATAAATTTGTATTCCATATTTCAAGTGGTTTTAGATTATAAAAATCTAAACAACCATCATGATAGAGCTTTGTCAAATTCTTATCATTTACATGACCAAGATGGTGATTCCATAGATGGGGGTTATATGGGTCATGTGAACATGATTTTTTATCTATTTTCAATACATGGTTTTCATAATTTAATACATAAAGACTGTTATTTAAATTTATTATGCAAAAACATATGTTCTCTTTATAAAATAAACAAGTTTCTTCTGAAAATTCAAAATAAAAACTTTTTCATCTAGGTATGATACATAAATTATGTTATTGGTAACATTTCATACATAATAAATATCTCTTAAAACCAATATCATTCTGGTTGGTAATTAAAGGTGGTAGTCACCAATGGTTAGAGTATCCAACCTCACACCATTAGCAGCTTGTAAATCAACCTCCCCTTATAAATCCTTCAAAATCTACTTGGTTCATGCATTTGGATATAGATATGAGAACCACAAGATGTGTCTAATACCCAATGTGTAGATATTGAAATATTTCACTAGATAATGAATGCACCTTTATCTTCCCCTTGGTTTTGGGTACAGTTCCTCTTCCAGTGGCCCTTCTTTCCACATGAAAAAAAAATATTCCTTTTCCTTTCCCTACCTCTAGATCTTCCTCCTCTTGGAAGGATGGTTATCGATAATTTCATACTTTTTATGGGTCTTGGGACCCTTTACATTGTACTTCCTTTTCATATTCACCATAAGGATTGTGGGTTGTTTACACCCCATGTACTTATCCACTTTGGGAATCAAAGTAAGAAGTTATAAAATAGTCTTCTCATTATTTCTCATGTTATAATTAACAATAAAATTTTATAAGTTCTTGGGTAGTGAGGAAAGTATGAGATATGTATGAAAGTCATCTAAAAATTTAACCCCTAAGATTTATAGGTGTTTAATGTATCCAATAAGCTTGACTACATATGGGCCAGCTAGCATCGACTCTTCAAAATTAGTTGTAAACAAATCATTGGATATCTTTAATCTCTCTTGTCTTTCCATCTCTTGATAGAGATATTGAAGGTGAGACATCATTCTATATGAATCCATGTCCTCATGATTATTCAAAATATTTTTGGTCACATATGATATAATGAAACACTGAAAATTTTTGGAATCATTCAAATTTTTTTCATAGAGAGACAAATATTCCTCACTAGCCACATTACTAGGCACATCCGGAATAGGTTCTTCCAACTTATACAATTTCTTATCATTTAATAGGATAATGTGTAAATGCATTTTATATTCTTCAAAATTTATGGTAGTGAGAAGGTTATAATTCACAAGTATAGATCAAAATGATATGTTTGAACTAATTTTTATTGTTTTTAATATAAATAAGATGAGCACAGTTTTATTGCTTTATCAGATAAAATTTAAATAAATACATAAATATTATATTTATTAATCTTCCGCTATTTTTTCAAAACCCAATTTCCCTCACCATTAGCATAGAAATATCCTATTTCTTGGACATTATAGTGGAAAGAATCCATATTCCCATTTTCATCAACCGAACTTTGTCCAATCAATAAATTTTAATGGTTTTATGTATGCATTTCAAATTCCAAAAGCATTAACTCATAGTTCATTGATCTGTTGAGTGAACTCCCCAATCCTGAAATCTTTAAACATTTTCCTCTCAGTTACACCAATTACTTCTTTGGCATTCAACCATTGTTGTGAGCTAAGTTAAGTCAACCAAAAACTTCATGTTATAATTCCCTGATAATTGAAAGCACCCCAACTTTGACTGTTCAAGTACTTTTAACTATGGTTAGATTTTAATTTAATTAGTGGAAGTCTATACTGACTTAATATATATAATTGAGGGATTTTATAATTATGTGTAAATTAAAATTTATTATCTTTATTACATACTTTTTACTATTATGTGGAGATACTTAAGTGATTAACCAAGTCTTATATAATATTTTTTCATAATCCAATTTATTTTAGTTCTATATTCCATGCTTATTAATTAATTAATTTATGTGATCAAAAAACATCCATAATGAAATAACAATACATCTTTATATAAATATAATAATAAAGTGTTATGATAATGAGATTTTACTAATGGTTTGTTTATATAGCGGATGATAAACTAACCATCGACCTAGGGGGAAAACTCCTTGAACCATTTATGGTTCGTGTTGAAGCTTTCCACTTATACACTTATGTATCTATCTTGGATTTGTTTCACTTTAGCTTCAAACTTGAAATGCCCCCACTATATTTGAAGCTCCATCCATTATATATGATTTTACTCACACACAGGTGAGGAGAACCAAAATATTGGTTAATCAGTTTAAAAAATAGAAACCATGGCCATACAGGCCCTTACAGAATAAGATGAGAGATGACACACGTGCCAAAAATTTAATTTAATAATAAATTAAATGAAACAGATAACATAAAAATTTCTGGTCTAGGATAATGACCATCCACATGCATGAAACAAATTACACATTTAATAAAATTAGCATTCAATTCTAATAATTATTATTTAAGATAAATTTCACTCAAATTAATTAATTATCTTCTTTAATTAATCAATTATTTTATCTTAATTATCATCCAAATTTCCTTAATATTCTTAACCACCATAATTTTAAACAAATTAAATATTTTTTAAAAAAATTATCCATATACAAAAATGTACCTTGGAGGTAACAAGTGGACTACCCATACTAACTACCTAATGTCTATTATACTCATATACTGTTTACTATTACAACATGTGGCATACACAACTTATCACGTATTTTCATGGAATTTATTATCAAATTAATGAACACACGGTTTACATGATATTTATGTAATGTTTTATGCTTCAATTCACATATATTAATAACTGTAATATGACTTATACATGATATGTTGATACAAACGTTATTTATAAATTAATTAGATAATTATATATATATAAACTCATCACATGGAAAGTCCTATCAACTTAATAACTACATTAAAGCACATGTTAATAAATTTTTCACCATATAATAATATAATTTTATTTCTACATAATATGGTAAATGTACAGGGTGTGTATGTTAGAGCTACATTGAGTGCATTCTTCTCACCATTTATCTATAGCACACACCTAGGGACTCGGTATGTAACCATACCACATAAAATTTTTAGAGTATACGGTGTGTACATGGGCTATAAAACATGTCATCTATGAGTTACATGGTCACTAGTTATGTAGGCCATGTAAGAAGATACACATACTGTCTGTGAATAAAGAATTATACACCATGTATGGACATTACATGAAGTGTACTCTAGCTGAGTGTCTTCCAAGAGGACCTAGTCAACACATGATGTATAATTAAATTCAATGTGTGTAATAAATGTACACATCTTAAACTAATTCCGAATTAATTTTTTGGTGTGTTAAACATGGGTACATGGTGTGTACCTATGGGTTACATGACATGTACTCTTATATTATCTAGAAATAATCCTCGGCACCTTCAGATGAGATCTCTAAATTTATTTCAGTCATAAAATAAATCAATTTGATTATATTTATGAGAAAATAAGAGGAAGAAAGTAGATCTCAGAATTCAGATTAAAGAACCATTAAACTAGAATTGAAAACTAGTAATAAATGCATAAATCAATCAATAGTCATTAGATAATTATAAATAATTATGAAACCTACCTATGATAACACTTATAGGTTCTGAGCATAGTAGAAGCATGTTATTATTCATACTTAACTTCTCTGTTTGTCATGATTAATTATTAGTATGATATTTACATGATGATAAATGTTGTAATCAATGGAATTGAATATATGAATAAGTATAATGGATAAACACCAGAGCCAAATCACAAGATCATCACATAATATTTATAATTAATTTAATCAATTAAATAATTACCTTGTGAGAAATTATTTCTTCATTGATGTAACTGATAAATAATATACTATGTGACATCCTTGAGTTGTAGGAATCAAGATTAGATTCCCTCTATTAGTGATCCACATGTGTTACAAAAATCTATGAATGTCACTATAGTAATCTCTAGGTGATATCATGGAAGATCCAGTCGCTTATGTCTTTTTCCTTTGATCACCTTGAGAATCACTTCCAACAGATTCTCCTTTATCTCTCTAGACTCGAGAGTAGATAGAGGAGAAAGCTCACTCTAGGTTCTTGGGAGAATTCTTGGATAAGGGAGAACTCTAGGGTTTCAAGAGGATTCTCCATATCTCATTATGCGCAACAAAATTAATTAATTTTCTCTCCAAAAAAATAATATAATTGGGTCCATATAATGCTAGATTTAGAAATAAATAATTGTAAAATTGCCCTTTATTATTTATTTAATCCATTTGGAACCCCATGTCTATAATAATATTATTATTATTATTTATTAATATTATCTAAACTCATGAATTAAATTAAATATTATTTATTTAAATAATATTAAATATATATTATTTCTCACTAAACCGCTAAAATCAGTTGACCATTCCTTCATAATATTTATCATGCCTTGAAAAATTAATATTTATATAATAAATAAATATAACTGCATTATTATCTAATAAATAAGTAAATATTATATTCACTAAATAGAAAATAAATATTTATTGAATATTCTACTCACATAATATTCTCTCGAATAAATTGTGATGAAATACATGTGATCAAGAAAATATGTATAATTATCCAACCAAATTCATGGATAATATTTATTTATATTCTTAAATGATAAATAATAATATATTATCTAACTGAGATTCAGGATCCACTTAGTGTGTGGCCCTCTAGGCCACTTTCTCAGTTCCATTAGGAAAAGCAGCCTAAATTCCAAGGTTAGCATCTAGCTACACTTCAAGGTACCCATATCGAAATAATTTAATGTCGTAATGAAATAATACCACATAAAAACTCTTACTGTACAATATAATCTCTTTATCATGATATCTCTAATAAAGTAGGTTTCATGCTGGTGCCATCAACCTATGTGCTTGATCTCTCTTTCTTTAACTTCCCAAAAAGAAAACTTATCTATAGAAACCCATGGAAATTGATTTATTTAGGATTTATCATTTACATCAAACATCCTAAGATATCAAATTCCATTAAATATTAGAATATACAAATCCTTTAAGGCCTTATTCATTAAAAAATATTACCCATGATGCACCTAATGCTTTCTACCTCGCTACGAACATATGTTGTCATAGTTTTTGTCAATGAATAATATTAAAGGGATTATAATAATCATTAATAATAATATTATAGTCTAAATACTGATACACACATCCCTATATAGGAACATCCAATGTCACATATAATATAGATTACCTATTGGTGGGTCTTGTTCTCATAATACCTTACACTAGATATTACCAAGGGCATACACATTGAGAAGGTGCCTCAAATTCCTATGAGTAACCACTGATGATATCCTATATCAGTTGGGTCACTAAACTTATTTCATCAGGCTATATAACATATATTTAAGAATACTATCATGGAACTTCTCATTTCTCATCATAGCGGGGAACTATTATGACCTTTTAGTGAGACAACTAATCTTAAGATATTATCACATACTATGTTACAAAAATGAATAATCATGATGTTATAAGATGTTTATTAATATTAAAAACAATGAAAACATGTTATCATAAAGTAAACATAAGTTGGTTCTGGGGAACAAACTCCAACAAGTAGTAGTTAGGGAAATTTTTCAACTATGCTTCTCTGGTATTTCAGATCACTAGTACGGTGAACAAGTTATTTTCTAATAATGAAATGAAAAATATATGTACTTGATTATTTCTGAAGAAATACATTATATTGTTTATTTTATCAAAATTTTAATGAAACCACTCATTATTTACATATCTCATGGTAGTATTAAAATATGGTTGATGTTTATATCTCATGTGAGAGGCATAGTTTCATATTTAATAGGTGTAGGGTCTCAAGTTGGTAATAGTGTTAGTTTGAGAGTGATGGTATTAGTATCTACCTTTCTGAACATCTTTTCTAATGATGATGATGTTGTTCGAGGTTTTTTTATGATGAATAACATCTTTCGGAAAACTCTTAGAACCTAGTGAGATATTTATAGGGGATACAAATTGTTTCTATATCATCCTATATATTCTCTACATAGATTTCTATAAATTGTTCCTATGGTATATTTATAAATATATAATAGGTTAAACCTTTATATCTGGTAATGAAGTACTTGACACTATCATTTTTATAATTATTGTAATTGGAGAGGTCATGAATGGTCATTTTTCGTAGTTTTGATTTAAATTGATAGAGAAACTATTTTCATAAATCTTCCCAACTGTTGATATATCTGGTAGTGATATTATTACACAAAACAAATGCAATACCTTCTAGATTATACGTGAAACACTTGAGATTCAACACTTATTATTGCTCAATCATTCCTAGAATTGTGCCACACTAGGAAGAAAATTTTATAAGATGATATTATGGGTATCTTGTGCTATTAATCCTTGAGAAATTAGGATTTCTAAAGTTAGATAGAGGAGAGAAATCCACCCATTCAAGATAGAGTTTTCTCTCCAATTTTAATAGTGTATGGAAGCCTTCCATGGAATCCATTTCAGTATTAATATATTCAATAAATTCTTGTGATATTTTCACCTAAGTTGAAACTTTTTCTGGGAAACATTCCCAAGATAACATAGTTGTCTTGTATGATCCTATAGTTGGTAACATTCATAATCTATCCCTATATAAATTACCTGAATTGATGGATGATTTCATGCCAATTGAGAAAACTATTGATTATCAAATGGTGTTACAATTAAATTATTAGGTTGGTGCTATCTCAATATGACCATGTATCTATATTCTACTCCAGTAGGTTTATAAATCCCCTCTTATTGAATATTTTCATTTTGATAATTCATGTTTGGTTCCTCATAAAAGTTATACTCATTGGGTATATTTTTTTATGTATCTCATTATTAAATTTCCTTTATTTATTTTAACTTAATACTAGGAAATTCATTCTTAAATAGAAATTAAATCAACCTATTTTACAAGAAGGAACCCTATGGATGTAGTTATATATTTCTATTTTTCATTAATACTAGCTCACTAAGTGGATAGTGGTGGAATATCATGAGGGGATATTAATCATGGTATTTATTTTGATTTAATCTATAGAAACATTCTTCCCAAACTTTTGTTCAATAAATGTTCTTCAGTGATGCTTCCACCATATCATACTCCCTTTAATAAACATAATATCATACAACATTTGTAAGTTTTATATTGAAAACATGTAATGATGAAAACACCATATTAAAATTGAAATCCTCGTGTTCATTTGAAAAGTATGGAGCATCATTGGTTTCAGATTTTTCTTTTAGGGGAAGATCATAATCCTTATTTTCTTTCACCTTGTTGAATAATAATTTGAATTTTTTTGGATATATGAGGTTTTAATTTCTATTTTTAATACTTCCATTGATATGTATTTGGATATATTTTATGAACAATGATTCTATATAAATCACATTTAACTTCCACTAAATATAATCCCACAGGAGTGGTTCAATCACAAATCATCAATAGAGTAGTCTTTAATGGTATTTCATGTAGATTTTCCCCCATAATTGAGAAAACTAATCTCTTTTGTGGTAGTGTATTATCAACATAAATATCCTTTTGTATAGTTGATAGTATCAAGGTTAGTGGTGGGGATAAAAATTCCCCTACCAATTGGTTAGGGATTTCCCCATATTTTTAAAATAATTTTTTCATTCAATTTAACCTTCAAATATTGTACCTAAGAATTTTTTATATCTAAAAATTTTATAGACATTATAAATAAGAATAATATTATATTTTAGTTGAATCAATTTTCATGTATTATGTGTATCTCATGTTTTTTCTCTATTTCACATTTCTGGAATTTTGGTTTTGTAGCTTACCATTTTCTTGATCCCACTGAGTGTGCATCTTTTGTGCTATTATAATATTAGTGTTATAATGTATTAACCAACTAACATAAATAAATCATGGATTCAAGGTATGATTCATGGCAATATCATTATATATTTCACTGTTGGGATGGCCCTATTGACCGGTGAGCTATATGAAATGAAATTCTATGAATCCACCTCAACCACTGATATTTATATAGGTGGAAGCCTCCTTGATTATTTTGAAAAGTTATATAAGACCATTTAAGTAAAAATTTTGGATTTATTTTAACTATCTAACTAACTTGGGGTTCTCAAATATTGAAAGAGAAACCTGGTCAACATTGATACATTTCACATCCAATGTCTTGAGGTGGTCAAAATATCCTTAATAGGGAAGGTGTTAGAATTTGTGATTATGGAATGTCATCTACAAATTTCATTGAATTTGGGTAATTGATTCCTTTTAAATGATATCTGGAATAACATACTAGTAGGTGGTTATGGGTTAAAACATGACTGGTATTTTTTCATCAACCAACTCCTTCCACATGATGTGAGAACCTTCCTCATCTTCATAGAACGGTTCTTTGACCTATTATAACCATAAAAATCCCTTTCCCAATACTTTATTGAAAAAATAATCATCATTTTGAATAATTTAAACCACATACTAGCTTATATAATTTGATAGAGTCATTGATGATGATATTTACCTTTTCTCACCCATTGGTTAGGATATGTCACTGCAAATTGATGGTGGAGTGTCTAGTATAGATGGTTTCAATTTTAAAAGTTCCTCATAGAAGAATGGAATATTTGGGATGATTTTGACATGGTAAATAAATTAATTTTAAATAGATTAATTGTTTCAAGTAGGAACTTCATGGTAGGTATCATGGGGAGGACCTCTATAGTTGATGGTTTCTTTGTCTTCAGTATGAGGGGCTTCATTATTGATAGATATTTCATTAGTTGTAGGACTACTATAGTGGGTTATATGTGGAGGAATTCCCCTATTATCTTTAATTTTTCTACCTATAGGACCTTTATAGTGAAATTATTTGGGAGGGACTTCAAGATTATTGATTTTTTGATTTCAAGTATAGGAAGAACCTTCTTTTCTAATGTCATGGGGAGGACCTCTATGGTTGAGATATATATTTTCACATCACGTGAAGTACCTCCACTCTAGATAATATTTCCATCATTAGGATGAAATTTATGATAAAACCATGAGGAGGACCTCTAATTTTGTTGAATATTGATTTTTTTTGTATGGGTAGGACTTACCTGATAGATGATTATTGTGTTGTGTGGACGACCTTCACAACTAACATCATAAGGATGTCCTTTGTGATTTTGGAATTGTATTTCACCTTGGGGTTGATATCCATGGTTAATCATTATATTTTCACTAGAAGGACCTCTTGAAATGAAAATATAATGACCTATAGACTATCGTATTTTTTATTGTCTCTAGATCTCACATTCATGGTTTCTATATTGTTATTAGGCTCCATATGGAGTACCTTCATGGTTGAGATTTATATTATTGTGGTAAGGACCCCCATAGTGAGTGAATTGGGGAGGACCTCTATACTATTTTATATATCACTATTTGGTGGACCTTTTCCAATGTTATTTTATTCCATTAATATTAAACGGTTGGTTAGAGTAGTTACCAATTCCTTCCTTGATGATATTTGAGTCTTCTTATGAATAGTGATCTGGAATTTATATTAGTTGTATAAGGATATGTGTTTAGGTTTTGGGGATGCTAGAAGTAATAAAGTAATGAACCTAATATTATAATTTTTTAGTTGATGACCCTTTGTGGTCCCTTCTTATAGGTTCCCTTGTATATATGGTTAGGGATAAAGTTTCAATAATGGCCTCCTATGTGAATGAGTTTGAGTGGCGGTGATGAAAATTGTGTTTGATAAGATCCATCCTAGGTGTATCTAGGGTAACCGTTTATATGTTAAAAATATCCTCCATGACCTATTATAGAAATGGAAAGTAAAAATTTCCTCACTCCATAGAATGATTCCAAAAGTGGTTTGAAGGGAATATGGGTGTCTCCTACCCCCAACTAACTAGCCTCCGTAGTACCAACCTTCATAGCCTAAACTCCTTCAAGCAGGCATGGGATGTCTCTAGGTTGGGGATGATGTAAATATTATGTTACTCTCATACCATGGAATTCACTACCTAGAAATAAAGGTTTTAAGTAGGAAAAATATTTATTGAGGGGTAGAATCCAAGGTAGTAATTGTGACAGTAGCATATATATATATGGTACCACTTGCTGGTGGTTCATTATAACCCAAATCATCTTGTGGTTTCCCCTAGTATGGCTAGGGAACTTGACTCCTTATAGTTCATTAATTGAATTGGTCATTTGGAAACTAAGGTAGACACAAATAGTGAAATCATTAATTTACTATCATAATTGATAATGAATGGTTAATCAACCTCTTTTATAAGTAATAGATTTTAAATTTGATTCACCATTCTTTTTCCAACACTACTATGTCCACATTTTTTAGGGCCTACTTTCTAATGTGGGTGTCTATTAAGGTAAATTAAAAATATATTTGCGTATTTCATGTCAAAATCAATAAGATAGGTTGTAGACTCATCCCATAGAAGAGATTATTACCTAGTTTTAGATTCTCTTCTAGATTCAATTCATGTTCCTGAAATCCTTCCTAGTAACAATATTAGTTACCCTTATCATGAAAGTGGTTGATCGATACCATGAATTCATGAGAACATTATATGTATGAGTGGTTCAACATCATTCCCTTATTGATTGATTATTCTATAGCTTAAATCCATATAGTCGGGAAATCTGGGATTTATCTCTATAAAAGGAGGAATAATGTGTTGTGGAGTTAATATTGGGGTCATGAGAGGGGATTCCAATATATCCCTATGAAAGGGATCAAAACATAATTAGTAAGGTTCTGTTTAATAAGGAATGAAAAATATTTTATATTTGTGTGTTAATATAATTACGGTGCCTTTTAAGGTCATGAATCTATGACCAATGATATTCCTTTTTAAGGTCATGTGTCTAGGATCACTGTTGTTCCTTTAAAATTGATGCATTTAGTACCATTATGTCTTGTGGTTTAAGTTCATATAACTAGGACCTCTTTCTATTAGTATAAGGTCATGCAGAATACACTACTAGGATTTGATTCTAAGAAATGATTTAGTATTTGGATTATGTTTAAGTAGCTCATTATGGTTTAACATGATAGATTATTCTAGTGAATATAGGGTAGGGAATTACACTAGGTTATATACCCATTTTAATTCACCTTCTATCTATTGGTGACTATATATGGGGAATAATGACTGGAGATGTGGCTAGTGTAACCCATTGGGAGAAAATTGTGGGCTTACACAAGATAGACATCCCATTTATAACTTTTTATTATTAATTGGATCTATAGTGGATAATTAGATAGATTAACCATACATTTATAGGATAAGGTAGTGAATTATAATAGCTAGAATAAGTGGGTTGGGAAGGAAGATCAATGAAAGTTTCCCCTAGTTTTCTAATGGGATGGATCCTATTATGGGTTTATAAGGCTATTTGAGCATCACATATATAATTATTACAACATTATTGATGAATATTAAATATATCTTGCAAAACTACATTCCATGAAACCCTAAAGACTTAGTTTATTTGTATATTAGATACATAATCAAATTATTTCATGAAATTTATTCAATATATCCCACAATGTCCTCCCTTCTTAGACATTTCCTACATAAACCCATTATTTGTATCGTAGGGAAATGGAAACATGTGAATGGGTGAGCTATGATTCTTGTTAAGGTTAAAAATTAGATATATCAATCTATGATAATAAGTTATCATTAGATAGTCCTAGGGGTATGAGAACATGATCACAATTTACAAGATCATACCCAACCGGTCATAAATCATAAAACATAATTCATAGAATAGGGATTTTTTATGATAATAGACATGATTTATAATCATGAGGAATCATAAATAATAAATAATTTTCCATGAGAGAATATAAAAATCATAATACATAATTGTTTGGCATAAACATAAGAATATAAAACCATTTACTAAGTCAAGGATCAATGTTAATACTATTATAGTAGATAGAGTATCGTAATGGATTGGCTTCAATCCCCATTACTATAAACATAGATATCATATTTCAAGGATAAACTCCATGAAATTCATCACATAGTAGTCATATCATAATTACTCATGTACCTTCCTAGGCTTGGGCCAACTTCTTGTGTACCATCTTGGGATTGTGAAACCTCTCATGTACCCTTAGTGTTGATATGATATCCTATGTACATTTTTTAGCTCATGAGATATAAAATATTACTCAGTTAATTTTAGGTATATAATGGAACAACCCATCATATCATAATAAACCACTCATATATATTCTACAAGAAAATAAGAGCTTGGTCATTTCATCATATTTTAATTAACATGTGATAAAGAAATATGTTTTATGAAACATCATCATTATAAGTCATCCAGAGAAATTAATTATATGGTATCATAAGATAATATCCTTAGTTAAATATATAAATATTTAAATAATATTTGAATAAATGAAAAATACTTTTATAAAATCAATATAAATGTGCTTTCAGAAAAAATAGAAAACATCCATTTCTTTTGGTAAATTTAAAAGGTAAAAATTTAAATAATAATGGGAATATTGTTTTCTTTGTAAAATATTTGTAACTTGTAAAGGAGGATTCATAAAAAATAAAGGACATGAGGGTGGAAGATTTTGTTCAATTCATAAGCATTTAAAATCATTATTTTTTTACTTTTGTAAAAAGTAAAAAGTGAGTCATATGGAAAATATTTGAAAAAAATGATTTTTAATAATTTTTAAATAAATTAAAATATATCATAGAAATTACTTTTTAAATCATTTAAAATGTTATAAGAACTTTTATAAATCAATTTTTAAGAACATGGATATGGAAGATAAGGATTCACGACCAAAACAAGAGAAACTTGGTAAGCTTTTCATAAAAACACACTTCTGATCCTTTTGAGTACCAAAGAAATAAAAATAGTAACAATACTCAAAACCCCCATAAATAAATAGAGTATACTAAAATATAAGGTTTTTAATGGATAAATAAAATATAATTTCCAATAATTAAAATTGAAGTGTAAACTATCCCAACAAAAAATGAAAGTGTAACATAAACCCTTAACATGAAAACTTTCTAGGGAGATAGACTCCAGTAATATTAAATTCCTTGTTAGTTACATAACTTAAGATGGTTGGTGGGTGTGAGAAAATTAGTTGTGTGAGCTGTGGTTTCTTCAGGTCTCCTTTGTTTTTCTTTGCAGTTTTGTTTTTACTAGTTTTCAGCACACTTCTTGGACCTACTCCAGAAGGGGATCAGAGCAATAAGTCTTCATTGATATAGGTCTCTTGGAATTGGATGCTTGAGAGGGTATGTCTTCGCCATCGGTTTTGTGCCCGTGCTTTTGCACGGGACTGCTTGCCAAGGGGTCCTGTGTTGGAGAAGGCTTGTTTTTGGCTCACTTGATGGGATGGGGTGGTCCAATTGTTTTCTTTGGTTTGTATGTGGTTTCTCACTTTTTCCTTAAAGTGTTTTATAATAAAAAAGTAGTTTTCATCCAACATAAACCCTTACCTCAAGTCCATAATTTCATTGTATATGTCCTAAAATCCTATATGATAAATTTATAATTGTTATAAATAAATAAAATAACAATAATCATACTAAAATTACTATGTATCATTCCCTTATGATTTTACTCACTCATTTATTAACAATTCTTCATTAAAATCAATATTTTGATGTCAACGGTTCTATTTTCCACATATGTGTTGGTTCGGTGATTATAGTCCTTAAACTTTGGTCATGATTTAGTAGTATATAAAATATTAATCATGTTATAAATATAATATTTATTCATTATATACATTTTTAGAACCATCCATATAATTTGGTGTTGAAAATTAATTGTGTTGCATCGTCGAGACGGTAGTCTATACATACACACGAGGGATGTTTTCATTTATTTAATTAATGAAATAAAGGTAGGTAATTAATAATTTATATTTAAAAAATAATTATTATTTTATAAATATCATATATATTCTTTAAATAAATATATATAACCATCCTTGAGATGTGGTAATGAAAAATGAAACATGTAGCTTTAAGGAGACGATAGTTCGTACGTACACATGAACAAAAATTTCATTATCCATTGAATGGAAAGAAGATTAAAAATAGTTTTAAAATTAAAAAAAATAACTATATAATAACTATATATATATATATATATATATCATTATATTAATATGCTTATTGAAGATTTGGAGTAGGTTTAATAGAAAGGAAACTTGAAAAGGTTTGGTAACAACATATACCTCTTCCATAGATAATCTTCTTTGAAAAACACCTTAAGACATGTTGGATGGTTATTTTGGGATGACCAGAGCATCAAAGATGTGAGGAGGAGAGTTTTTAAGGTGTTTTTTAATATCTCTATTGAGATAAGGTGTTAAATTTTTGTGAATAAGTAATAATAGGGGGTTCCCTTTTATAAGTGAGAGGAGTGGCACCCTTGTGAATATTAAGAAAATTAAAATATAATAAATTCAATCTCATGAGAAACTAGATCCAAAACATGTTTTCTTATAATATAAGGTTATTTAGGTTAAGATTAACTCGACCAATAAAATTAAATATTAGGTTTACTGATATATTTAATCTTTTTCTCTTCACTTTAATCATTTTTAACTATTTTTACATTTACTATAGTGGTACAATTTTTACCAAGGTAACTAATTTTTAGGAAAAAAATGAAATTGAACTTACAAAAAAAATTGAATGTTTTATTTCCAAATATGGAATCCATTTTATAAGATTAATTTTATAATGGTGGTAGAAATTAATACTAATACCTTCTCACAAAACACATAAAAACAATTTTTAGAAAAAATGTATTATTAAGCATAAAAAAACATTTTATTCTCATTATTTTCCTTGTAAAAACCATTAAATGAAAGTTAATTTATTTTATTAAATATATATTTTATAAACATCATTAAAATAATTCATAAATAATGATTAATTTAATTTATTAACATAAAAATACATAGTACGCATAAAAATAGTTTATCAAAAACATATCTCTTTTTACCTATAAATGAATTTATCATAATTTATAACCATTTGATAATTAATGTATGAATTATTAGACATTTGTATACATGTGTAAAAAATAATTTTCTATAATTTTAATACTAAAAATAAAATAACTTTTAACTAAAAAATATATAATAAAAATAATGTTTGTAAATAAAGAATTTCTATTTAGCCAATAATTACTAGACTAAAATCCTATATCATTTCTCAAAAATTTCATGAATGTAATTACTTGAATTTAATAATTTTATTTTTTTCAATTTTATTTAACTATTTATTAATGTATTTAATTTTATCTTTTTAATATATTTTTATTCACTTGAGTTTGGTTTTTTATGCATCACAAACTATCAAACATATTGAAATTATTAAAGATAAATGTTTTAAGGATTTTACCCTTGTAATTCCATTAATCTAAAGAAAAAATGGGGATAATTATATCATATTAAATCCTCAGGTTCCATGGTAGCTTCCTTGAATCTATAGTTTCATCAAAAATCTTTGACCAGTTGAGTGGTCTTGTTTCATATCACTTTGTATCTTCTTTCAAGAATCTTTATTGGTTTTTCTTCATAATAAAGTTCAACACCAGCGGTAAAACATATGATTTTAGTAAATGTGAAGGATTAGGTATGTACTTCATCATAAGAGATATATGGAACACATCAGTAACTTGGGAGGGGTTTAGTGGAAGTTCGAAGTGATAATATACCATCCAGATATGATCAATAATCAACTAAGTATAGATATATTCAGGTATCAACTTCCCTTTATTTCCAAATATCATAAGATTATTTTAAGTATATATTTTTAAGAATATATTATCACCCATTTCAAATTATATATATGTTCAATGATTATTAGTATAGATATTATTTCAACTCTGAGATACCTTCATTTGTTTTTGAATGGATCTAATTTTATCTTCCATGTCCTTAGTTATCTCAGGTCTCAATAGATTTCATTCTATAAATTCATCCCAACATGTTGGAGTTTTTCAATTATTTTCATAGAGGTATTCATAAGGATCCATACGAATGATGGATTGAAATATATTATTGTAATAAAATTGAACTAAATGAAGGTTTTGATCCTAAACCCCCTTGAAATACATAAATAAATCTCTAAACATATCTTTTATGTATTCAATGGTCCTCTTAGACTAAGAATTTTTCTATGGATAATATACAGTACCAAAGTTCAGCTCTGTATTCAATGAATACAGAATACTACTCCAGAATTTTGTGTTAAACCATGGATCTCAATCAAATATGATTAATATTGGTACTCCATTAAACCTCATAAACTCTTTAATTTATATTATGTAATGTTGGTAAAGAGATAAATCTTCTATGATAGTAATAAAATGCACTGCATTTATAAGGTGGTAAACTACAACCCAAATAGATTTATAGAGTTAGAATTTCTTGTGGAGTCCTATGATGAAATCCATGATGATGTTTTCCCATTTCCATACATTTATAGGTAAGTGTTGTTTCATCCTATTAGACTTTATTAATTCATAACATACCAAGCATCATGTAATTCCCTAGCCTAGGAGACATTATAATTGATGCCTTGATAGGGATTTCCACCTTACCTCAAGCGCACCTCCCCGTATTCGAGAGGCCAATGACTAAATGTGATGGGGACACTATATCATATTTAAGAGGGTGAACCAATGGTGTAAATCATGATAAAAATTGATATGTAGTATTAATAAATACTATAACATCACATACCACATTTTCCACATAGGAAGTACCAATAAACCAATAAGATAAAGAATGACATGTCATGATAGTATAAGTTAAAAAATAAAACCAAAAGAATACACTAGATGAAATCCATAAATGGGTATAGAATTCATGTCTGGTCCCCTCATCCATGCACCATCCTAACACCTGTTCCACCCATCTAACATTAGGCCTTTTCCCTTATCATAGCCTCCAATTATGAAGTATTCTTGGGTACCCAACGATGACCTAAGTAAGGTGTGATTAAAACTCAATATTCCAGCACTAATGGGTTCTAAAAAATATCCATTCTAATATATTTTATGTATAAGTATAATAATCAATAGAAAATCCTTAAATCTAAACAAGTTTCGTTTTTTAACAATATTTAAATTAGCTATTTTTTCATAATTCCAAGTGATACCCATACACATTAAACCTAATTCATCCCATGTTGGTTGTAACACCCCAACCCTGGTTACCCATTTTTGGTGAATTATTACATAAAATTGGCATGATCACAAGAGATCAAGTCTTGAAATACTGATTAGTTTAGTAGCCTTAGAAGTACTAGATACATACATAAGTTTTAAATTACATCATGAAATAAAAAAACATTGTGTCCCATTTTAACAAACTCATATCCTTGGCCTATCCATATAGGTTAATCATAATATACTTTTTCACATCCTGGGACAATGAAAACATAAGAAAGGGGTGATCTTAGATGCTCAGTAAGGATAAAAATATAATAGAAACTATTATAAATAAGCATAAACATTTAAGCAAATGTATAAGAATAAAACAAAAGCCTTTTAAACTTAAAATTCAGCATAATATGGAAAAGATAAATCAAATAATTCAATTTAGTTATTCACATAGATATTATACTAGTCTAATAATCACATATAATATCAATAGCTAATTTCATAATGATGGAATTCATAATGCCAGACATCATAACCAAATAGTCAAGGCCTCATGCCCAGACTAAAAATAAGATTTTTTCAAGGAATTTTTCCAAGAAAATATTTTGTCTCATGAAACCTACCTATGCATCAAGGAGCTATAGCAGGCTCCACCCGTCACTTACTAAGTCCAATACAATCCTCATATGAAAATATTGTAACATAACATAAACATTCGTATTAAAACTAGAATATGAAATGTTAATAATTTAACCATAAACAATGAATGGTATAAAAATATAAAATCCATAGTAAAAAATATCACAAAACCTTGAATACAATATAGAAGATTGAATCATAATAAATCAACTTCAAATAAGTGTAAAATCCATCAAAGTATGCTGACATAGATGAAGTTAAAACTATTTGAGAGAAATATCTATTTCTATTTTGAAATAATTTAAAAGTCAAATTATTATAAAATAAAACATTTATTTTGAAAATATTCTTATAAGATTGTAAGTGAAGCTTCAAAGGTTTTATAATGGTAGAAAATTTCCACACCCACCAAATAAGTTAAAAAACTTTCTTACCTTAATTTGTCGAAAAGGTCGTAAAATACCTTGTTTGGAAAACAATGGAAAGATTCCTTTCAAAAAAATTTATAAAAATTCAAAGAAGGATATAAATGACTTTAAACCATATTATAAGAAATAATAAAATTGATTTGAAATAAATTTTTAAGAAACATGGATGTGTATGATAAAAAGTCCCAATAGATACTTACGTATAAACACCCTTGGATAAATAAAGAGATTGTAAAATTATCTCTTACCTTGTAATTTTCCTTAGTCGATGGTAGGTTAACCTCCTGTATAATGGTGAAATCATTGTTATTAAATTATTCCAGAACTACATACATAAATATGATATCATTTATGATCTTCTAATATTTCTTTGTTAATGATATTTCAGTAGTATCATCATTTCAAGTGTTAACTGATTCATTTTCCTTTATATGTTTTGTTATGTAAGTCATGTTTGTTATGGATAAGATGTATTTGATTCATATATATAATTATATTATGTTCTTAAAAATTGTTTTTTATTCATAAAATGAAATTTATTCTTGAATGGTTACGATGGGGAATGAATCTTATCGCGATCGTGGAGACGGTAATCTGTACGTGCGCACAAGTGACAATATCATTCTATTGATGGTGAAATAGTATATAATTGGATGTTATATCATATATAAAGAATAATTAACATATTATATTTATTATTTACATAAATTATACTTAGTATTATACCCATCCAAATAATAAAGTGTTGAATAACAAACTACACCACGACGTGGAGACGGTAAGTCGTACATACACACGTATGGTGAATTTGTCATTCATAGGATGGATAAAATAATGAATATGGTTGTACCATATTTATAATAACATAAAAGTATATATAAGGTACTGGATTTATTATTTTGGTATGGAAAAAACAAATAAATAGTAAGTGGAAGAAAAAAAGAACTTTTAAAGAGGTGATGAAATTATTACCTCTTCTTCAGGTGCTTCCTTTTGATTTGATCAAAAGGGCTCCTTAGGTTGGCTTTCTAATAAAAGTAAGGCATCTAGGCTTAATTTAGGGTATTTGGGAGGATATTTTAGTAGGGTTTGGCCAATGGAAATGGCTTTGGAGGTGTGATTTTGAGAGAAGGGGAAGTACCATTTTATAAGAGAGGTGAGGGTCACTTTGGGAAAAGCTTAAAATATTATTTTATTATAAAGTCATATTCGGTTTATAATGAATACAAATGTATTTATTTTGATGATAAGGTGGGTTTGGGTGGAAAATATCTCAACCAATATGTTTTAGATAGGTTTAGGTCACCATATTAACCTTATCTTTTAGATTAAACTCTTAGTCAAATAGTTTAACTTTTACCATGTATTCTAGTATTATTATAATAAATGGTTAATAACCTTACTATAAAAATATAAGAGAACCCAAAGTGGTTTATTATTGAAATATATAACCTTATCTAATTCCTTTATAAGAAACTTATATTTTTAGGAATATTATATCATTTAATAATATAGAATTAGTTTTAAAAACTCATTTATGTCAATTTTGACACTATTTGGTATTTTGTTTTTGTGAAAGTCATAGAAACTTTATTAATTCGAAAAAAAATTATTTAATCAACCCTAAAATGTCATATTATTCTAGAAAATTAGTTTAATGCATCAAAAGTCTCAATTTATATTTATTTCGTTATTTATAATATCAATTATTTTAATCTTTCATTAATAAGGTAATTATTGTATCATCATTATGTCATAAATAAATTTAATTATTTAATGTCTAAAAATTATAAATAAAAAACCATTATGTATTAAATCTTTTCATATTTCTAATTAATATTTATAGTCTAATTTATATTATGTTTATCCCAATATTAAAAAAAATTATATTTATTAAAATTTTAATTTAACACTTTTAGCTCTTCTTTAAATAAAATAATAATAAATGTCCTAATATAATCCAAGTGGATAAAATAGGATAATATTTTATTCATAAGGTTGATTTTAGTCTAAAAAACACTTATCCAATAGAATTAGGACATGTTTTAGAGTAATTATAATATCATTTTTACCTTTAATTACCTCATTTACTTTTAACCGTGGTAAATAAAATTCAAAAGTTACTATTCACCAAAAATTATTTTATGCAAATTAGAAAATGTGCCTAGAAGGTGGGTAAAAGACGTTAAAATGTTCAATAAAATTTTATACATCCAATTTTATTATAAAATGACTCCAGCGAATTACATTGAACTTAAAAAGGTATTATTTATCTATTTTGACCTAAAATAAATTTAAATAAAATAAATAATTATTTAAATAAAAAGTAGGTTTTGAATAATAACACAGTGTTTTTCACTATTTATCAAAAATTGAAAGTTTTCAGAAAAATACCAAAAATTCACCCTCAGCTAATTTTGATATTATGAATCCAAAAATAAAGTCCATTTTTAAAAATAAAATTTATAAACTTTCAAAAATTGGGTATTACTATTCATAATGGCTAGTTTGATTAGTCGTGGTGTGCTAGAACTCGAAGTTGCGTACAACTCAAGTTATTGTATTACTTTAAAGAGATAACGTACTATGAAATCCTTAGGTGTCACATTTTCCCCTCCTTCAATAAATTAAATCCTCGCAATTTGAAATTTTTGTCCAAAAATAAAATCTTAAAAATAGAAAATACCTTTGTGAAAAACCCACATCGGAAATAGGGTTAATAAAATTTAGTATTAATTAGAGGGAAAGGGAAATGAAAAAGTCCCCACATAATTAGGATTTATAATAGGAGAACATTGGTGGAAATTTGAGATACATAATTAGAGGGAAAATGCAAATATTTATAGGGAGTGATTGAGGTCATAAATCACAAACAAGTGAAAAATAAATATAAAATTGAGTGCGCAAAGCCATAAATCTATGATGACTTAAAATATTATTATATCATCAAAACATAATGTATTAGGATAACACATTTTTTGTTTTAATATTTGTTTCCTAAAGATTAAGAATTAATTTCTTCATAGAATAAGAAACAAATTACTTGAAAAGTATAGTTCCATTCTATTACCAATTTCTACCACAAACTCATCTTTCACTCCAAAATATAATAGATCTCAAAAATATTCTATTTATCCAAATCATATAGGGTTTCAAAAAAATAAATTTATAATTCATCTATCAGATCATTTTAAAAAACTACATTATACAACCAGGACATCACATAGGTCAGTGGTAGGTGATGCACCATTGTCACCCTTCGGTTGCGGGTTCAAGTCTCATGACCTTGATGGATGTGACGGGTTGTCACCCGACCTTTGGGTTATCCTTTTTATAAAATAAAAAACTAAAAATAATCTGAATAAATGTTTTAACCTTAAACTATAGTATCCAATGTCCAACTTAATCCATTTCAACTTTTAGAATTATCCAAAATACTTGTGTCCAAACTCATAGTCCAAAACTTTATAAGGAAGGTCAACATAACATAATGAATATGTCTTTTTTCCACATAATAAAATGTGATTACCTTCATCGTGTATTCTATTAAAACATGGTAACAACCTGAATTACCATAAAACATTATTTATTATATTCATGCTCCTTTATTCCTTATATAATACTATATATATTCATTATATCCAAAAAGTTTGAATACTCCAATAATGTTGGAATAAAAACCATTAATCAGCTCCAAGGTAGTCAAGAATATCCAATATAATTCATCCAAATCAACCATCTCATATTCCAAAATCACTACCTTGTTATCAGGACCATACTAAGGATTATCTTTCCTACTACCATGTATTTTCCAAAAAAAAATAACTTTTTGTTGAGTCACTTTTCTTAATACCATATAATTTCAAATCCTCAATGAAATAGTACTGCAGTACAATCCTTATTTATTTATAGAATTAATATAACCATTATATTGTTTATACAACACTAAAATTACATAATTCATTAATAAAAATATATGAACACTAATTATTCCTCTTCACCTGTGGTAGTATCATAACTTGATTATTATCCAATAGCATCATTTGGGGTATACTCTAATAATTGGGACATTGATTCGCATAGTGTCCCAACTCCTTGAAGATAAAGCATTGTACATTTGAAACATTTTTCTTACCCTTGAAATCACATACTTGGTGTCCTTTTTCTCCAAACTTATAATAAACTTCCATTCCCTTTAATCATTTACCAAGGTGATTCTTTCCACAGTTATCACATATGGTAAAATCCTTCTTTCCCTTCATCCCTTTATCCATATTTCTCTCTACCATCCTTTTATTCTCTGGATTACCTTCAATGCCATAGGTCTCAGAGAATTATTTACTTATCTTATTAACACATGATATTATTTCTGTATAAGATGATAATACATGGGAGAATATTTCCCTTCTAAATGTTGGATTAATACCATGAAATATATAATCCTTCTTACTTTTTTGATCATGCGTATTGTTGGAGTTATCATTCCTTCTACCGGGCACCATTTATAAACAATGGCATACACTAGGTTAGTTTATGAATCACAATTAATAATTACAAAGTTGTAAAATACCAAACGTAAATTGAAATTTTTTTGCATATAATCCATAATCATAAAAACATTCCTTGAAGAAGTATTTACTGATAAATCCTTCATAATGTCTTGTAAAGAAAATGTGAATTGTCCTAAGCATATCCCCCAGGAGTGTCATAACCAAGAGTTCGGAAAGGCCCATTGTCGTGTACCAGTATACCCTGGTTCAAGCCCAAAACTCCTTGTCAGAGTTTTCACTCCTAGGTATATTTGTGCCAGAGCCGCCTCTACCTACTTGTATCCAGACAGGGATGTATTTCTTAGAAAACTCACAAAATATCTATATTACCAAAGTTCTAGGAAGCTCTTCTATACTAATCCTTAATTTTTATCTTCAGGTAATGTTCTATAATCAGAGTTTTTATAAACCTAGCTTCCAAGGTTTATACTAAAATTCCTCTGATACCAACTATAATACCCTGACCTTAGTTACCCAAAGTCAGTGCGTTGTTACATAATATTGGCATGATCACAAGAGATCAAGTCTTGAAATACTGATTAGTTTAGTATCCTTGGAAGTACTAGATACATACATAAGTTTTACATTACATCATGAAATTAAAAAAAATATTGTGTCCCCATTGAACACACTAATATACTTGTCCTATCTCTATAGTTTAATCATAATATACTTCTTCAAATCCTGTGAAAAATAAAACATTAGAAAGGGGTGACATCATATGCTCAATAAGGATTACAATATAGCAAAAACTATCATAAATAAGCATAAATATTTAAGGAAATATATAAGACTAAAAGAAAAATCCTTTTAAACTAAAACTTCAGTATAACGTAGAAAATATAAATCAAATAATTACATTTACTTATTCACATGGATATTCTACTAGTCAAATAATCACATGTAATATCAATAGCTAATTTCATAATGATGGAATGCATAATGTCGGACATCATAACCACATAGTCAAGGCCTCGTGCCAAGTCTAGAAATAAGATTTTCTTAAGGCCTTATGCCAAGACACTAGTTTGTTTCATGAGAACTACCAATGCATCGATGAGATATAGTGGGCTCCACCCATCACTTACTAAGTCCAATGCATTCCTCATATGAAAAGGTTGTAACATAACATAAACATTTGTATTAAAACTATCATATGAAATGTTAATACATTAACCATAAACCATGAGTGGTATAAAAATATCACATCCATAGTCAAAAATATCACAAAACCTTAAATATAATATGGAATACTGTATCATAATAAATCAACTTCAAATAAGTGTAAAATCCATCAAAGGATGTTGACATAGATTAAATCAAAACTATTTGAGAGAAATATATCTTTCTATTTTGAAATCATTTAAAAGTCACATAATTATAAAATAAAACATTTATTTTGAAAATATTCTTATAATATTGTAAGGGAATCTTTGAAGGTATTATAATGGCAGAAAATAGTTGCACCCACCGTATAAGTTAAAAAACATTCTTACCTTAATTTATCGAAATGGTCATAAAGTACCTTGTTTGGAAAATGATGGAAATATTCATTTCAAAACATTTTATAAAAAGTTAAACAAGGGAAAAAATAACATTATATTATATTATAGGAAATAGTAAAAATGTTTTGAAATTAATTTTTAAGAAACATGAATGTGGATGATAAAGAAGTCTCATCAGATACTTACGTATAAACAACCTCAAATAAATAAAGAGATTATAAAATTAACCCTTACCTTATACTTTTCCTTAGTCGAGGATAGATTAACCTCCTGTATAAATGTGAACTCATTATTATTAAATTATATAAGAACCACATACATAAATATGATATCACATATGATCTTCTAATATTTCATTGTTAATGATATTTCAGTAGTATCATCATTTTGGGTGTTAACTGCTTCATTTTCCTTTATATGTTTTGTTACGTAAGTCATTTTTGTTATGAATAGGATTTATTTGATTAAAATTCAGAATGATGTTATGTTCTAAAAAAATTAATCATAAAATAAAATTAATTCTTGAATGATTACAATGGAGAATGAATCTCATCGTGCTCGTGGAGACGGTAATTCGTACGTACGCACGAGCGAAAATATCATTATATTGATGGTGAAATAGTATGTAATTCGATGGTATATCATATATATATAATAATTAACATATTATTTTTATTATTCACATTAATTATACTCATTATTATACCCATCCAAATAATTATGTGTTGAATAACAAACTACACCACGATGTGGAGACGGTAAGTCGTACGTACGCACGTATGGTGACTTTGTCATTTATAGGATGGATAGAATAATGAATATTGTTGTAAAATATTTATAATAACATAAAAAATTGTATAAGTTACTAAAGTTATTATTTTTTTTGGAAACAGCAAAGAAAGAGGAACTATAAGAAGAAAATAACTTTGAAAGAGGTGATGAAATTATTATCTCTTCTTCGGGTGATTCCTTTTGATTTGATCAAAAGGGATCATTAGGTTAGATTTATGATCAAATTAAGGCCTATATGTTGAAGTGAGGGTAGTTGGGAGGATATTTTATCATGTTTTGGCTGAGACAAATGTCTTTGGATGTGTGATTTTGAGATAAGGGTAAGTACCCTTTTATAAGAGAGGTGAGGGTCACTTTAGGAAAAGCTTGAAATATTATTTTATTATAAAGTCATATTAGGTTTATAATGAATCCAAATGTATTTATTTTGATTATAAGGTGGTTTTGGTTCTAAAATATCTCAACCAATAGGTTTTAGACAGGTTTAGGTCACCATATTAACCTTATCTTTTAGATTTAACACTTAATTAAATAGTTTAACTTTTGCCATGTATTCTTGTATTATTATAATCAATGGTTAATAAACTTACTATAAAAATCCAAGAGAACCCCAAGTGGTTTATTATTAATATATATATAACCGTATCTAAGTCCTTTTTCTGAACATTTTATTTTTATGGATATTATATCATTTAATAATATAGTATTTTTTTTAAACTCATTTATGTCAATTTTGACACTATTTGGTATTTTGTTTTTGTGAAAGTCATAACAACTTTATCACTTCGAAAAAAAATTATTTAATCAACCCTAACATGTCATATTAACATATAAAATTATTTTAATGCATAAAAAGTCTCAATTTACATTTATTTGGATATTTATAATATCAATTATTTTAATATTTCATTAATAAGGTAATTACAGCATCATCATTGTGTCATAAATAAATTTAATTATTTAATGACTAAAAATTAAAAATAAAATACCATTATATAGGAAATATTTTTATATTTATAATGAATATTTATAGTATAATTCTTCTATTTATAACCCTATATTAAAAGTGTTTTAGTTATTAAAATTTGAATTTAACACTTTTAACTCTTTGTTAAATAAAATAATAATAAATGTTATAATATAATCCAAGTGGATTAAAGAAGATCATATTTTATTCCTAAGGTTTATTTTGGTCGAAAATAACTTATCCGACAGAATTAAGACATGTGTTAGGGTAATTATAATATCATTTTTACCTTTAATTATCCCATTTACTTTTAACTGTGGTAAATAAAATTCAAAAGTTATTATTCACCAAAAATTATTTTCCTCCTATTGAACCATATTTTACTTACTGATGTCAATTTTATCTCTATGATTTTAGAAATTAAATTCACAGAAGTGGTAAAATTACATTTTATGCAAATTTGCAAAAGTGCCTAGAAGGTGGGTAAATGACGTTAAAATGTTTCATAAACTTTTATACATATAATTTTATTATAAAATGAATCCAGTGAATTACATTGAACTTATATAGGTATTATGTATCTATTTTGACCTAAAATAAATTTAATTAAAATAAATAAATATTTAAATAAAAATTAGTTTTTAAACAATAACGCAGTGTTTTTCACTATTTATCAAAAATTGAATGTTTTCCGAAAAAAACCAAAAATTCACCCTTAGATGATTTTGATATTCCAAATCCAAAAATGAAGTCCATTTTTTAAAATAAAATTTCAAAAAGTGGGTATTACTATTCGTAATGGCTAGTTTGATTGGTCATGGTATGCTAGAACTTGAAGTTGCTTACTGCGCAAGCTACTGTATTACTTTAAAGAGATAAAGTACTAAGAAATCATGGGGTGTTACATTGGATTCCTAAACAATATAAAAATGGAGTCAAGAAATTTACATCATAGGGGAATTAATTTATCAAATAAATTTATCAATGTACCTTGGAGCAGCATTCTAGGTATCCAACTCAAGTCCATAATTTAAGAGATTGGAGAATCTGTCTAACATACTAAACCGTGTAATACATCGGTGGGGCCTAAACCATAAGTATAGACCGAAACAAGGTGGAGGAGCCTTAGTCTAATATCCCAAACATACCATTTCTCATTCATTCAAATATTTATCATCGTTAACCTTTTTAACCAAAAATAACAACAAGGTTTCACCTATTCACTTATCACATTATCAAGGTTCATTATATTCAGTTGTTTACCCCAATTCATTTCTATAACATTTCATCATTTAAGCAAAATTACAACCATTGGTTCTCCTTTCAAACCATTTACCCACATGGACATGACTCTTTAATAATTTATCACATTTACCCATTAACATTCAATGAGATATTTGAATTATAAAGTTAATCTAAATGACCCCTTATTCCATCTTAAAAATAAAAACACTATGTATATGGTTTAATATCATAACCCCTTTAAAACATCATTTCACATCACATTTTACCCTATCAAAGGGAGTATCACACCCCATGGGTGACTCTAAGCCCAATCTAATCATTCTCAACTGATCTAACATGGATCATAATGGGTCCAACACATCTTTTAAACACTCAATTTATCATTTCACACCAAAGAATAAAATTATAAGCAGAATGACACAAAGTCACAACCACATACACAATAATAAACATCAAGACTAGGGGATATAACTTCTATACCACCTACCTCAATTCAAAGACAAATACTTTCTCAAATATGAAAATTTATTCCAGCCCAAAAAACCCCTCAATTCCCAATCCTATAACTTTTTGGAAAAAAATGGTTTAGATGATTCAAAAGTATAAGAAATAAAACATCATGTTTATTCCACAAAATAAAAGGAATATGAGTGATAGACTCTCCTAGATATTTGATTTTCAACTAACGTCTCTTTGAACAGCTAATAATCAAAGGATATTGATCCTTGGTAAGCTTGGAAGGAATGGTTTTTAACCCTTATCTACAGTAGAATGAAATGGTGGAAAATTGAGAAATAATTCTTAAATCTCGTGGGGGGATGGTAAATCCCCATCTTTAAATGCAGTGAATGGTTTGGATAAATGGTTGTCCAAACTATTCGCCAACCATGTGGCCCCCTCTATACAGGAGGGGGTCCTAGCCGTGTGGTTTGTCTGGTCCACATGCATGTTTTGAAAAACCCTATAGTAGACATGTGCGCATGCCACTTCTAATGGGAGTTATGTTGAATAGTTTCCTAGTCAATGGGGGCATGGTTAGTACTAATTGTGTGAAAACTGTGCTCCCAATACATAATGGACTCATTTCTCCCTTTTTCATGTCTTGAACCAACATGACACCCCAAAACATACTGTACTCTTGGAAATCAGTTCACCAACCAATTTTAAGGTATTAAAATCAAAAATTAAACAAGAGAATGCCTCTTGAGAGGGTCTAGATCTTACGCATTACGATACATACTCTGTAATATCCCTCTTTATAATATATCCCCAAAAATTTTCTTTGATATATTTATGAATATTTATACTCATAGTATGGATAGATAATGATGATCCATGTGCTTCAACAAATAACTTTTATTCAATTCTCATATTGATGGGGAATATACTCAGTTAATGAACTTAATCATTCCATCACTATCATAGTGACTTTAGGAACATTCCATTCCATATTTTCTAGCTCCAATACTTCTTCTACACCCCTTTAATCTTCAAACAAATTCATGGTTGAAAATTCATTTGAGAAAGATAGTATTTGTATCATTTTATCATTATTTCAAGATCCATTCAATAAAAACCCATAATTATTATAACTCTTTCAATTATTATCACAGAAAATCTACCATGATACTTCCAAATCAGATCATTAACCACCTCATTTTCCTTTCTTAGGTAGTAATGTATTGAATAGTCATTATATTTAATTAGTTCCAACCATTTTCTTTAGAATATACTATACACTTTCTATGTTAATATATACTTCATGTTTTTATTATCGGTATATATATCACACCTTTCACCATAAAGATAATTAATTTACATCTTCAAAGAAAAAATTATCATTATCATATCCAAATCATCATTAAATTAATATGAATCATTAACCATTAAGTGGTGGGAGGCATACACTACCACCATTTCATTTTATATAAGAAAAGATATCAATCCATTATTTAATTCATCGCTATAGATCACAAATCCTTCTCTTATATAGGGTTTTGTAAGAATATGTGAAATTGAAACCCATCTCTTAAATTCCTTGAAATTATCTTCACAGTAATTAGTCAAAATGAATTTTACACCCTTCTATTTCAAATTGATAAGTGGATTAGATAATCATGAACATTTTCTGACAAAGTGTCAATATTATCTAGCCAATCCAAGAACACTATTGATCTTAGTCACCATGGTTTGTCTAGGTCAATGTTTAATAACTTCTATCTTTAAAGGATCCACTTATATTACCACTCTTATAATTACATGGCCCAAGAATAATAATTTATATAGCCAAAAATCAAACCCAATAAATTTGGTAAATAGATTCTCCCTTATTAAGGACATAAAAAATTATTTAAACGTTTTTCATGATCTTCATTAAACTTTGAATATATAATAATATCATCTATAAGGACTACCATAAACTAATAAAGTTAATCTCTAAATACTTCATTTATTAGATCAATGAAGATAGCATGGGCATTGGTAATTCTAAAAGGAATCACTATAAATTCATATTGTCCATAGCTCATATGAAAGGTTGTCTTGGGTATGTCCTATATTTTAACCCTTATATGCTGATATCCATATCAAAGGTTAATCTTGAAAAATTATTGAGATACTGATATTTGATTAAATAAGACATAAATATGTGGTATAAGATACTTGTCATTGATATTGAACATGTAAAGTTCACAATAATCAATGAAAAGAGACATTGACCCATATTTATTCATAAAAAATAACAAGTTCACCCCATGGTGATGCACTAGGGTGTATGGATCCTTTTTATAGATTATTTTAGTGTTTACTATTTAATTACTAAAACTAAATTGGGTACATTATATAAGGATTATTAGAAACTAGTGTAATATTGGGTAAGAGTTCTATTGAAAACTCAACTTCACAATTGGAGGGAAAACTAAGAAACTCTTTAATAAATACATTGTATTATTTCTAAACAATAGTAATATATTGAATTTTGATATTCTCCTTGTTAATTTGAGATAAATACCACTTATGAATAAGTAATAATACCTATATAATATAATTAATTTCCATTTGAATTTTTTGGATATCCTTTCACCGATAGATGGTCATAGGTTGATTTGTAATATCAAATGTGACTTCCCTTCTTTGGAAATTAATGTGGGATCTATATAGAGAGATCCAATTCAAGCCTCGCATCACATAAAATTCAACAAGTTGGAGAATAACATTATTTATAAAAAAGAACATTGCCAAAAAAATCAATCAGAGAGGAGGTATATACTTGAGATAAGATCATAATACCATTAAGAGTTTTCAATAATAATTTAATATCTAACCATTAAGTTTGTGATGTGATAATATTAGAAAATTATTTAGATATAAAATATTGGGTAAGCCTAAATAAAATAATACATTTGAATTTATAGAGTGTAATATAAGTTTACCTTTTAGAAATTCATTATTATGTCCCACTTCAATGGTATTGATTATATGAGAGTATATCATAACCATGAGATATAAGTTTGTGAGATAAGGATTTTTCATAATAATAGACATGATTCATAAGAGTGAGAAATAATCAATAATTAATCATGATCCATGAGAGTATATCATAACCATGAGATATAAGTTTTTGGAATAAAAGTTTGGAATAAAAATAGGCATAGAAAATTAATTCCTTAGGAAAGGCTCACTACCAAGACTATTATAGTGGATAGAGTCCCATAGTGCATTCAGTTCACTCCCTATTCCCATAAACATAGAAATCATATTTCAAGGTTACTCTCCATGATATTCATAAAATAGTAGTATTAGGATAATTACCTATATACCTTATTGTTCTTGGTCTAAATGTAATTCCCCAAAAAAATAGTTTAAAAAAATAACAACCACAATAGCTTTCTTAACACATAACACTGAGCTTTATGTTAATTTCGATATACTATAAAATATTTAAAGTATTAAATGTGATTATAATTAACTATCCATTAAATTTTTAGTATGAATATGAATAACCAAATTATAAAAATATATATATATATTTTTCATATAATAAAAAAACATTAATTAATGCATAATAAATAAGTACTCAATTTTCAGTAAAGTTTTTATATACTTTAAAAATAAGTTTTATCCGAAAATAGTTTTTTATTTATTTTTATCATCAGATATTTTAGTTATTTTTTCCCACTTTTAGATATTGTATTTTCTAAAAAGGGTATCATTTTTTTTTAATCATCATATCAAAATTATCTTAGGGTAAAAGTTTCCAATTTTCTAAAAAATAGAATTTTCAGTGAATTGAGAAAAATACTGATTTTTTAAAACTAACATTTAGTTTTATGAAAAATTATCATTACAATTTTAATTTAATATCAAATTAATATAATTTTTCTTTAGTTATAAATAATTTAATTAACTAAATTTGAATTAGTAATATTCATAATTTTGATATAAGCTAATTTTTAATCTTAAGAACACATTTTTCTAAAAAATATTTTTCATTGAATTTTATAAATTTATTTTAAAACTATTTCCTTCCATATCTATAGATTGAATATATATTTTTAAAACTATTTTTCATTTTTCTTGATGAATTTACATTAAAATTAATTTTTTACAAATATAGAAATTGAATATTGAAAAATATATTTCATATTTGGAATATAGGCACCTTTTATTTTTTGTCATTGTGAATAGTAACCATGGTAAATATTTTTCACCTCAGTAAGGGTAAAATAAGAAAAACATGGATAAAAATATGGGATAAGTCTTTAAAACAATACTAACACATGGATTTAATGTATTGGAAGAGTGGGGTTTGGTTATCCTCATGAAATATTTGATGTTATGGAATTTTTTTGCCTTTTTTATTTGATAATGACATATATATTATTTTAAGAAAAGAAAAATAAAAAATGTCACACGCTTTTATTTTAAAAACTATAATATTTTTAAATAGACATAAAAAAACTTTTGGTTAGTTATAAATAGTTATTTATAAGATTAATAAATTATTTTTATGATATTAATTTAATTATAATTTTTAGTGATGATATAATTCCCTTAAATGCTTATTCAAAGTTAGCAAAGTTCTTGCACAAGCAGAAGAAAAATTTACTAAATAATTTTAAAAATATTAAAATAAATATGCTTTGGATTAAATGTGTTGTTAAAATAATTTAATGGGTAATTTTAGTTTATAAGTGATTGTGAATGGGTGTTTCATTCCTAAATTTAAAGTCAAATTATATGAATTTTACCAAAAATTATATTAATGATATTTAATATTAAATAATATTTTATTAAATTATTTAAAAATCATAAAAATATTTAAATTGGAAAATTGGAATTTTATATAGCCTAAAATTTCATTCATTGACCATTTTTAATCCAAATTTTACCTTATAAGTAAATTTATAACTCATTATATTGAAAATTTTGTTAGCACTATTAAGGTTAAAATTGGATAACAAGGGGTTAAACTAAAATATGAGGTTTAAAATTCCACATAAACCTATTAAAATTTTATTTTTTAGAATAATTTAAACGTTAACCTATCTTAAATTTTAAATATTTTCCACTTGGTTCCACTTTAACATGAAAAAAAATTTAATATATTTTAATCTTTTAAGTAATTCCAAGTGTGTCCTTTCTTTCACTATAAAAGGACATCACCTCTCGTATATCCTTCACACCACATTCAGCCACTTAGATTGACCAATACCAGGAATAAAATATTATAAAAATTAATATACAAGTTATTAAGGTTTTGTTTCATCCAAATACTATCCCTAGGGTCCTTAATAAGAAATTCAAAGGCGGTTTCTCAAAGAGGATGTAATTGTCTTAACCTAACTCTTTATTTTTTACTTCTTATTTTACCACATTAAATTATATCCTAAAAATTTCAATATAATTAAATCATTTTCTAACATATAATATTACTTTATTATTTTTATTTCATAACCTTTATCAATATCATTTCCATCAAGTGCTAAATAAAAGTGTTGTTCGTTCATACATGTGGACTACTGCCTCCATGTAGCGATATGATTCAATTTATACCACCATCTTAAATGATTGGTTATTATGATGTATTTAATGTTTATATATTATATTTATTAAATAATTTTTATTATATAATTATAATATCTTATCTAACTTTATACCTTTCCATACGTTGGAAAATGATAACATCCCACGTGCGTACATATAGACTACCGTCTCCTGGAAATTTTGTGATTATTTTTTATTTATGATTTACATGGACTATAATAAATATATATTTAATGAATATATATGAAATTTATGATATATTAATGATTATATAAATTTTAATTGTTGTTTTTCTTTGTTTCATTCGATTTATCAAAAAGTGGAAACATCACTCGTGCGTACCTACAAACTACCATCCCCATGGAGTTATGTAATTCATTTTATATCACAGCATTATACAAATGGTTATAAATTTGTATATAATGAATAAATTTTATACTTATTTTATGATTCATATTTTTTATGTGATTAAACCATGACCAAGGTAAAAGTAATGGAACCATCAAACTAAAACATGCAAGGAAAATAGACAAGTTTTCATACGAATGCCCATTTAAATGATTAATTGTTAATAAAAAGATAATCATAAATTATAAAGGAATGATAAATATTATTTTATATATTAATATGGTTTTTTAATATTTTTATATTAAATATATATTTTATTTTATATGATTTTTTAATAGATACCAAGTAATACAATACTTGACGTAAGAGTTTCTCGTCTCTCTTTCGTTTCTATGAGACATATGTCATATTAAACAAGTGTTTCATTAATTTAGTGTATACACTACCCATTTTATAAGATATATAATTAATATATTTTTATTAATGGTATTTAATTTTTAATTTAAATTTATTTATTTTAATTAGTTTATGATTCAAAAGTTTCCAAAGTAGTAATATATGTATGTTACCATCTCTTTTCTTTTTAAGATTGTCAGTTATGAATTTAATTTGAGAGAAATTATATTGATATTAACATTTAAACTCTGTATATTTTCTTATAATATTTTTATATATTTATTATTTATGTATTAATACCATTTTCCTCTCTTTGGTATATAAAATGATCAATAAAAGTTTTTTAAAGAAAAACAGACATTATATCCTCTTTGGTAGATGAACTTTTTCTTCAATGTCCTTACACTTAAAAATTATTTTATATAAGTTATGACCTAGACATGAAATGATTTAAAATATTTATTTTCACTAAATTTTAATTTAATTTAAAATTTTTAAAAAGAAACATTTTTAAAGAAACATTTTTCCAAACAAGTTGTGTTTTATTTTTTAGAAAAGTGTGAAATGAATGTTTTTTTAATTTATACAACATTAAAGTATTTTTACACCATCATGGTTATTGTTTACATTGAATATTACTTGGTTATTTTCAAATAAAAATAAATTTTTTCAATATTTTGGGAATTTTCATTTAAAAAATTTTCAAAAGAAAAGGATATTTTCTCATGTTTCAAAAGAAAGGTCTAAATGATATTTTAAAGGTATTTTTCATCTATGTCAGTGTAACATCACAATTAAGTAATTAATAATAGATATTTTTATCTATGTATATTAATGAATTAGATAGTGTTTTAGAGGCTTAAAATGAAAATAAATGCAATCTTAAGCATTGAATACACTAATATTCTTAAAAGGTTGTTTTATTGCCTTTTGATGGCAAACCCTTTTTTAAATAAAACTTTTGACAATTTTATAATATATATTTGTCAAATTAAACATATTCATTATGATTGGGACATTGAAATATACATTGGATAAATTTTGGGTATTTTTCTAACAATGTTCATTTTTTAATGAATAGTGAAAAATACTGCATTTTACATCAAAACTGCTTTTTCATTTAATTTAATTATATGGTTAGATTATATTTTTAATTAGTCTTAAAGTGTAATCTGAATATATTTTTACCATTTAATCCAATGGTGGTCATTAGGATTAATTTCACTTTTAAATTGGTCATAAACTAATGCCAAACGTTTCATAGATATTGTTTCAAAAAATCCCGCTATTTGTTTTGACAACGGGAATTATTTTTAAATCAATTATTGCAATTTATGTGTTTGGAATTTTTTAAAATGGATTACATATTTGGAATCAGAAGGTCCAAATTATGTAATTAAGACTCTTTTGTTTTTTGACATTATGAATAGTAATGACGGTAATTATCTTTAATTATCTTGATTAATGAGTAATCGGGTAGTTAAGGATAATAAAATAATATCATAATAATAAAAAAAATGACACCAAAATGTGTCCTAAGGCTACTGGTTGTCTCATAGCCGACCATGGGATGCCTTGTTCCAAACATGGGGGCCCCATGAAATCACATTTGTGAGAAAGTGACTTTTTATCTTTTTATTTTTAAAGAATGTTAAATGTAACAAAGAATGTATCACCTAAGTAAAATATTTTTAATTTTTTCTAAATAAATGATCTTTTGAACTATAAATAGTCATTTTAAATCTAAAAGGATTTTCTACATCATAGTATTTTTTTTATAATTTTTAGACATTAAATAAATTAAATTATTTATGACATCATGATGATGTAGCGATTACCTCATTAATAAAGTATTTAAATAAAATGAAATGATAATGTAAACTCTATGACCTACACATGTCAAAAACTTATTGTATGGGTGTATTTATAACCATTATCACCTTAACTTCGAATTATATCAATGTGGGACCTTTTGAATCTGAAAATCATTTTCAAATAAAGTAACATTTCTTTACTTTCCAAGAGTGACCCTCCTCTCCTCTTATAAAAGGCCCCCACCTCTACCTCCTTACTCACACTCCCAAAGCCTTTGGCTCGGCCAACCCCTACCCATTTTGTCTCTACACATCCCTCTATTACTCCTTGAAGCCTCACTTTGGGCAGAAGTCTTCCCAAGGAAGCCTTTGAGCTCAAACCCAAGGGAGTTACCCGATTTTAAGGTAATGTATTCACTTGAGTCCTTTTGTTTTATTTTGCTTCTCCAGCCCCCTAAATTATTTTTATTCATTTCTTTTGTAACAAATACAGTATCTTCAATATACTAGAATGTTTTTATAATAAGGATTCGAGCTAAACTTACACACACCTACATTTAAAGGTTAAAGAACATACTGTTTCCGTGGATGGCGAATTTCTGCCTCCCGAAACGATGATTGTTCAACATTCTTTTAACACCTTCAAAGGTGGTCATTAAGATGACACTATATGTATATATGATATATAATATGTTTATGTTTTCCTTAGTCTTATGTATTTTTCATTTTGGGCATACCTTTATGGTTTCCATTATGGGTAAACGCGATATCTTCATTTAAGGAAGTGCGGACTACCTCCCCCTCAAAGTGATTTGATTCTTTAAATACCATATGTGGGAAGTATAAAGGATGTAGTTATGATATTATATATGATATTACACTATAATTATAATATATTTTTATATCATTATGATTCCATTCTATAAAATACGAAATAGAAATGAAAGTAGCGTTCATGCGTACGTACGGATTACCGTCTCCATGAACGGTGCATTTCATTTCTTACCTCTAAATGATTATGAAATATTATAAATGCATGTATATACTGGATATATATGATATATACATCATGATTATAATTCTGGATATAATGGATACATGAACAACTTGTAATTATAAAGGGCTAAGTTTTGTCTCAAGTACCAATGATCGTTAAAACGACCGTTATTAACTTAAATAATTACATAGTGTTAATGACATGGAAATAAGTGATATAAAATGAATAATGAACTTTAAAAGGTTCTTAAACAAGTAGAAATTAACCCAATTTTATTATTCAGGACATTAAAGAACGATCGAGTCAATTCGGACACGAGGTATGGGACTTCATCTCAATCTCCTTTCATTGAGGCATATTTTGTTTTATACACAACCTTATTTTATATGGTGCATAAACCCCTTTGAATTTTACGTTTATTCAAAAGGAATCTTTTTTATATGAAGCGTTTACTAAACGACAAAAGGGAATGTTTTTGTCGTACGTATGCGGCGACAACGACTTCTCCGCCGCCATGACCATTATTTGAGTTTCGGCTTCCTCTACAAGCCATACCTTTTTTTAAAGAAAATTAAATACCATGTTTTACTTTTCTTTTATGTGGTATTGAAAATGGTTTTCATAATGTTTTTATATCAATGTGTTTTATTGATATCTTGTGACTGAAAGGTGGAAATGTTATGTTTCCTTTATGCATGTTTTATGTGATACGATTATGTTGAGGTTCTTGGGCATTATTATGAAGACGGGTGGTTTTGTGATAAACTAAGGGCGGGTGAGCCCGATATAGCTCTCCAATGCATTGGGTAATGTGAAGGAGTGAAACGTTAATGTTTCTCTGAAGATATTTAGGGAATATACTGTGATGGGTATTCCAAACGTAACCAAGAGGGTTACTCCCTACATAAGAATGTTATGAATGCCTCAAGTTACCTTTATGTCTTATGATTTCTATGATTTATTCATGATTTGATGAGGTATGTTAAAGTGCTTATGTTTTATGGGTAAAGTATGATTTCTTTCTTATGTATATATGTACTCATGTTTCCTTTCCATATTTTTATATCCCTTACTGAGTTTTTTATGCTCATCCCAAGTTTTTTGAAATGTTTTTCACAGGTCAAGGGAAAGGTACATGATATGATGATAGTGTCAAGGAAGTGTCAAGAAAGAATTGATGTTTTATTTTAAATATGTTTCCATTGATGAGAAAAATGAATACTATCTTTATGTAACCACTTTGTTTATATGTGGAATGTAATGTAAGTTTTTTGTTCTAATTCTCTAAAACTCTAAACCTGAAAAGATCCTAAATGTGTAATCTTGTAATAACTCAAGATTAAGTAAGGTTTAAGGCTGGGGCCTTATAGTTGGTATCAAAGGTCAGTTTAGATAACTTTAGGAGTTAGAATTCTATTAAATGATTATCCAAAAATATTTTTTTTATGGTCAAATTGAAGTGATATAGCATTTTAAGATTACCATGTTGCTTCATCTAATACATGTTTGTTTAGAATGGGTTTCCGCAGAGGAAACCGGGAAGCAGTGCTAGGAAGGCATACAGAAGGAAATAAACTTCTGAATTAGCATCCTGAGATGGTCGGAATTGGAACTGAACATTTTGTTGCAGTGATGGCACAGTTGACTCAAGCGATAAATAGTGGTGGTATCCATGCACAAGATCAGCCAGATCAACCGCAGAGGAACATGTTAGTGGTGGAACATTTCATGAGTCAACATCCCCCATCATTCAGAGGATCATCTGACTCTGTGTAAGCTTAAGGGTGGATTAAAGCACTGGAAAAGATTTTCTATGTCATGGGGTGTTCATACAATCAAAAGGTTAGTCTTGCTATTTACCGTTTGGAGGGTGAAGCAGATCAGTGGTGGTCGATGGTTAAAAATATCAGGGATGTTGATGATATTGATGCTCTCGACTTGGATGAATGCAAAGGTATGTTTCTTGAGAAGTATTTTCCTAAGGCTGTTCGACTTAGGATGGAAAAGAAATTCCTGGAATTGAGGCAAGAGGAAGACTCAGTGGCTACCTATGAATAAAGGTTCACTCGATTGGCAAGGTATGCTCCAAATTTTATTCGAGACCTTGATAGTAAAATCAATCGTTTTTACTCAGGATTAAATCCAAAATATCAAAGGGCATTAGCTTCTCGTGAGTTTAAAAGTTATGAAAAGCTTGTTCGATGTGCTGAGAAGGTGGAAATGGAGTTTGCTGATGATCAAGTGTTCTATAACAACCAATAGAAGAAGAGACCGAGGTGGCAGGAGAAAGGGAAGAATTCTTCAAAAAAGTCTGATGGTAAGAAAACTAAGTTTCCAGTTTGTGATAAATGTGGTAAAAGGCATGCTGGGGAATGTCTTCGGAATTCTGGAAAGTTCTACCGATGTGGTAAGATGATACATAAGGCTCGTGATTGCACTGAAAAAGATCAAGGTGATGGTAAGTTAAAATTTTATTTACAGTTAGTGAAATGTTTTAAGTGCAATGAGATGGGTCACTATGCAAACGATTGTCCGACAAAGAGCTTGAGTGACGGGAAGCAGTTAGACTACAAGCAGAAAGGGGTGGTGAAATCCTTTGAAACTACTTCAGCAGATGTTGGGCCATCAAATGAAGTTGTATCAGGTACTTTGTTTGTTTTTTCAGATTATGCTAGTGTGTTGTTTGATTCGAGGTCTACACATTCTTTCATCTCTGAAAACTTTTCTAGTAAAATGGGAATACCATCTCAAGAAATGACTCCTGAAATTTTGGTAAAAACACCTGGGGGAAATGTTGAGACAAAAATAATTTATAAGAATCTTCCTATCCTTCTCTGTGGAAAGAACCTACTTGAAAACCTTATTGTTCTACCTCTAGTAGAGTTTGATGTTATCCGGGGTATGGATTGGCTCTCTATTTACCATGCTATGATTGACAGTAGAGCTAAAGAAGTTTCTTTTCAGAAAGACTTTCAGTTTGTGTACAAGAATTAACCCTTACTGTTGATAACATATCAAGAGGCCGAGAAACTTGTAAAATATGGAAATGAATGTTACCTTGCACACATCATTGAAAATAAAGGAACTGTTCAGATTAATGATGTGCCAGTGGTAAATGAGTATCCTGATGTTTTTCATGATGAGTTTCCTGTAATAATACCAGATCGGGAAGTTGAGTTTACTGTTGACTTAGTTCCTGATGCTAAGACAATTTCAAAACCCCCTTATCGAATAGATCAAATTGAACTTTTAGAGTTGAAGGAGGAATTTCAAGATTTATTAGAGAAAGGTTTCATTTGACATAGAACATCACCATGGGGTGCTCCTGTCTTGTTTGTTAAAAATAAAGATGGCTCAATGAGACTTTGCATTGATTATAGATCCTTGAATAACATCACTGTTAAGAACAAATATCCTTTGACTCATATCAATGATTTGTTTGATCAGCTCCAGGGAGCTTAGTATTTTTCAAAGATTGACCTGAGATCGGGGTACCATCAGCTGAAGGTAAAGGAAGAAGATGTTCTGAAGACCGTGTTCCGTACAAGATATGGCCATTATGAATTTGTAGTAATGCCTTTTGGGCTAACCAATGCACCTTCTATATTCATGGACTTAATGAATATAATTTTCCATGAGTTCTTGGATAAGTTTGTGGTGGTTTTCATTGATGATATTTTGGTGTTTTCTAAAAGTAAAGAGGAGCATGAAAGACATTTAAGGGTTATCTTGCAAACTTTAAAAGAAAAGAAACTGTATGTAAAATTCAGCAAGTGTGAGTTTTGGTTGCAACAAATTTCTTTCCTTGGTCACATTTTTTCTAAAGATGGGATAACCGTTGATCCTGCAAAAACAAAGGTTGTTGAAGAATGGCCAAGACCCACAAATGTAACCGAGATCCGTAGTTTCCTTGGTTTGGCAGGTTATTACCGAAGGTTTGTTAGAAATTTTTCACAGTTATCTAGTCCAATGACTAAGCTAACTCGGAAGGGTGTTAAGTTTATCTGGACAAAAGAATGTGATGATTGTTTTCAGTAATTGAAAAGAAGATTGGTGAATTCTCCAGTTTTGGTACTACCTTCCAGGAATGGTGAGTTTGTTATATACAGTGATGCTTCATTGAAAGGACTTGGTTGCGTCCTAATGCAGAATGATCAGGTAATTGCTTATGCTTCACGACAGTTGAAAACTCATGAGGTAAATTACCCTACACATGATTTGGAATTAGCTTCTGTTGTTTTTTCTTTAAAAATTTGGAGGAATCATTTGTATGGAGTAAAGTGTGAAATATATACCGATCACAAAAGTTTAAAGTATATATTCACTCAGAAAGAATTGAACATGAGACAAAAGATATGGCTATAATTAATCAAGGATTATTATTGTACAATTCATTACCATCTGGGAAAAGCAAATAAAGTGGCTGATTCTTTGAGTCGAAAAAGTAATGCTTCATTAGCAATGTTGCGTTTGGAACGTGATCCTTTGGTTAAGGATTTAATGAACTTTGGCATAGAAGTTATTGGTGCAGGAAGTTCTTCTATTTTTTTCAGGTATCAGTGAGATCATCTCTATCAGATAGAATCAAGCAAGCACAGAAGCAAGATAGTGAGTTGCAGAAAAAGGTAGAGCCGGTTCAAAAAGGTAATTTGCCTAAATTCAACATTGATAATGATTGCGTTTTGAGATTTGGAAATAGATTGTGTGTGCCTTGTGATTCACAGTTGAAGAGAGAGTTGTTATGTGAAGCTCATAGTTCTCCGTTTTCAGTTCATCCAGGAAGTACTAAGATGTATAGAGATCTTCAAGAGTATTACTGGTGGGATGGAATGAAAAGAGATATTGCTGATTTTACTGTGAAGTGTTTGACATGTCAACAGGTTAAAGCAGAGCGGCAGTTACCAAAAGGGATGCTTCAGCCTTTACTAGTGCTAGAGTGGAAATGGGAGAATGTATCCATGGACTTTTTTGTGGGATTACCGAAGACATCTCGAGGTAATAATGCAATCTGGGTTATTGTTGATTTCTTGACCAAGTCTGCTCATCTCCTTGCTATAAGAGATACTTTTTCCCTAGATAAACTTTCCCGTTTGTATCTTAAAGAGATATTCAGGTTACATGGAGTTCCTCTCTCCATTGTATCTGATCGTGATCCCAGGTTCACTTCTAACTTTTGGAAAGGCCTTCAGAAGTCGTTGGGTACTGAATTAAATTTTAGTATAGCTTTTAATCCTCAATCAGATGGGCAGTCGGAACAAACAATTCATACCTTGGAGGATATGATACGATCTTGTTCAATGGATTATCAGGGAAGTTGGGACCAACATCTTCCTTTGGTTGAATTTTCATATAATAACAGTTTTCATTCCAGTATACAGATGGCACCATTTGAGGCGTTATATGGGAAGCGGTGTCGAACTCCAGCTTTCTGGGATGAAGTGGGTGAAAGGAAGTTCATGGGACCAGAATTGGTAGAAGAGTTGGCAGAAAAAGTTCAGCTGATACAGAAACACATGAGAACAGCTCAGAGTAGGCAGAAGAGTTATGCGGGCAACAGGAGGAAGGATCTCTCTTTTGAGGTAGGTGATCATGTTTTTCTCAAAGTATCACCATGGAAAAGTGTGATGCGATTTGGTAAGAAAGGAAAGCTGAGTCCAAGGTTCATTGGACCATATGAAATTCTGGAGAGAGTTGGATCAGTTTCTTACCGAGTGGATTTACCTCCGAATTTATCTCAGGTACACAATGTTTTTCATGTTTCGATGTTGAGGAATTATAAGCCAGATGCATCTCATGTTTTGAGTCCAGAGGAAGTTCAGCTGGAAGAGAACCTATCTTATGAGGAAAAACTGGTCCAGATTCTTGACCAAAGGGAGCAAGTGTTACGGAATAAGGTGATTAATTAGGTAAAGGTTTTGTGGAAAAACCACATGATGGAAGAGGCAACATGGGAATCTGAAAATGCAATGAGGGATAAGTACCCCCATTTATTCGATAAGTAAATAAATTGCGGGGACACAATTTTCTAAAGGGGGAAAGGATATAACATACCAAGTAAGTAATGAATAATAGATATTTTTATCTATGTCTGTTAATTAATTAGATAGTGTTTTAGAGGCTTAAAAAGAAAATAAATCCAATCTTAAGCATGGAATACACTAATATTCTTAAAAGATTATTTTACTGCCTTTTGATGGAAAACCCTTTTTTAAATCAAACTTTTGACAATTTTACAATATATATTTGTCAAAATAAACATATTCAATATGATTGGGACATTGAAATTTACATTGGATAAATTTTTGGTATTTTTCTGACAATGTTTATTTTTTTTAATGAATAGTGAAAAATACCGCATTTTACATCAAAACTGCTTTTTCATTTAATTTAATTATATGGTTAGATTATATTTTTAATTGGTCTTAAAGTTTAATCTGAATATATTGTTACCATTTAATCCAATGGTGGTCATTAGGATTAATTTCACTTTGAAATTGGCCATAAACTAATGCCAAACGTTTCATAGATATTGTTTCAAAAAAACCCGCTATTTATTTTGACAACGAGAATTATTTTTAAATCAATTATTGCAATTTATGTGTTTTCAATTTGGTAAAATGGATTACATATTTGGAATCAAAAGTTCCAAATTATGTAATTAAGACTCTTTTGTTTTTTGACATTATGAATAGTAACGACGGGAATTATCTTTAGTTATCTTGATTAATGAGTAATCGAGTAGTTAAGGATAATAAAATAATATCATAATAATAAAAAATGACACAAAAATGTTTCCTAAGGCTACTGGTTGTCTCATGGCCGACCATGGGATGCCTTGTGCCAAACTTGGGGGCCCCATGAAATCACTTTTGTGAGAAATTGACTTTTTATCTTTTTATTTTTAAAGAATGTTAAATGTAACAAAGAATGTATCACCTAAGTAAAATATTTTTTATTTTATCTAAATAAATGATATTTTGTACTATAAATAATAATTGCAAATATAAAAATATTTTCTACATCATAGTATTTTTTTTATAATTTTTAGACATTAAATAAATTAAATTATTTATGCCATCATGATGATGCAGCGATTACCTCATTAATAAAGCATTTAAATAAAATGAAATGATAATGTAAAATCTATGACCTACACATGCCCAAAACCTATTGGATGGGTGGATTTCGAACCCTTATCACCTTACCCTCGAATTATATCAATGTGGGGCCTTTTGAATCTGAAAATCATTTTCAAATAAAGTAACATTTCTTTACTTTCCAAGAGTGCCCCTCCTCTCCTCTTATAAAAGGCCCCCACCTCTACCTCCTTACCCACACTCCCAAAGCCTTTGGATCGGCCAACCCCTGCCCATTTTGTCTCTCCACATCCCTATCTTACTCCTTGAAGCCTCACTTTGGGCATAAGTTTTCCCAAGGAAGACTTTGAGCTCAAACCAAAAGGAGTTACCCGATTTTAAGGTAATGTATTCACTTGAGTCCTTTTGTTTTATTTTTCTTCTCCAACCCCCTAAACTCTTTTTATTCATTTCTTTTGTAACGAATACAGTATCTTCAATATAATAGGATGTTTTTATAAGAAGGATTAGAGCTACACTTACACACACCTACATCTAATTGTTAAAGAACATACTATTTCCGTGGATGGCGAATTTCTGCCTCCCAAAACGATGATTGTTCAACATTATTTTAACACCTTAAAAGGTGGCCATTAAGATGAAACTATATTTATATATGATATATAATATGTTTATGTTTTCCTTAAACTTCTGTATTTTTCATTTTGGCCATACCTTTATGGTTTCCATTATGGGTAAACGCGATATCTTCATTTAAGGAAGTGCGGACTACCGCCCCCTCAAAGTGATTTGATTCGTTAAATACCATATGTGGGACGTATAAAGGATGGAGTTATGATATTATATATGATATTACACTGGAATTATAATATAACTTTATATCATTATGATTCCATTCTATAAAATACGAAATAGAAATGAAAGTAGTGTTCATGTGTACGTACGGCTTACCGTCTCCATGAACAGTGTATTTCATTTATTACCTCTAAATGATTATGTAATATTATAAATGCATGTATATACTGGATATATATGATATATAAATCATTATTATAATTCTTTATATAATGGATACATGAAAAACTTGTAATTATAAAGGGCTTATTTTTGACTCAAGTACCAATGATCGTTAAAATGACCGTTATTAACTTAAATAATTACATAGTGTTCATGACATGGCAATAAGTGATATAAAAGGAATAATGAATTTTAAAAAGGTTCTTAAACAAGTATAAATTAACTCAAGTTTATTATTCAAGACATTAAAGAACGATCGAGTCAAGTCAGACCCGAGGTATGGGAATTCGTCTCAATCTCCTTTCATTGAGGCATATTTTGTTTTATACACAACCTTCTTTTATATGGTGTATAAACCCCTTTGACTTTTACGTTTATTCAAAAGGAATCTTTTTTATATGAAGCGTTTACTAAACGAAAAAAGGGAATGTTTTTGTTGTACGTATGCGGCGACAATGACTTCTCCGCCGCCGTGACCATTATTTGAGTTTCGGCTTCCTCTACAAGCCATACCTTTTTTAAAGAAAAATAGATACCATGTTTTACTTTTATTTTATTTTGGTATTGAAAATGGTTTTCATAATGTTTTTATATCAATGTGTTGTATTGATATCTTGTGATTGAAAGGTGGAAATGTTATGTTTCCTTTATGCATGTTTTATGTGATACGATTATGTTGAGGTTCTTGGGCATTATTATGAAGACGGGTGGTTCCGTGATAAAATAAGTGCGGGTGAGCCCAATATAGCTCTCCAATGCATTGGGTAATGTGAAGGAGTGAAACGTTAAGGTTTCTCCAAAGAGATTTAGGGAATATACTATGATGGGTATTCCAAACGTAACCAAGAGGGTTACTCCCTATGTAAGAATGTTATGAATGCCTCAAGTTACCTTTATGTCTTATGATTTCTATGATTTATTCATGATTTGATGAGGTATGTTAAAGTGATTATATTTTATGGGTAAAGTATGATTTCATTCTTATGTATATATGTACCCATATTTCCTTTACATATTTTTATATCCCTTACTAATCTTTTTATGCTCATCCCAAGTTTTTTGAAATGTTTTTCACAGGTCAAGGGAAAGGTACATGATATGATGATAGTGTCAAGGAAGTGTCAAGAATGAATTGATGTTTTATTTTAAATATGTTTCCATTGATGGGAAAAATGAATACTATCTTTATGTAACCACTTTGTTTATATTTGTAATGTAATGCAAGTTTTATGTTCTAATTCTCTAAAACTCTAAAACTGAAAAGATCCTCAATGTGTAATCTTGTAATAACTCAAGATTATGTAAGGTTTAATGTTAGGGCCTTATAGTCAACATCCTTTAAAGATTATTATATTTTATTGGGGATATAATATTATGATACCATCTAGTTTATTTCTCTGGATGACTTGTTATGATGATGATTTAAGGGTAATTCTATGAAACCTATTTATTTCACCCATGTTAATTAAGTTATGATAAAATATTTATGAAACCCATTTTCTTTCAACGGGTTGTGATATTATGATATGATGAATGTTTTATGATCTTATGGAACAAATATGTATTATTTTGAATATAATATCGATATTCCTAAGCTTATATATCCCTCTAATGGATTGGGTAAATTTTTATATCTCATGAGATTGTAAGGATTAGAATGGGGATTAATCCCAGTTCAGTAAGGAAAACTGTCCTCTATGATAGTATTCGAAGTGAACGATGTCTATGAAAATGATGGAGTGGGTATTGAACCTAATACAATATGATATAATTATAAATGATCCTAGAATAAGGAAATTATTTTCTATTATTTTTTTTATTCCATAAACTTGGGTCTTATTCTTATGATATGTTCTCATGGCTCAGGATTGATTATTGATGATTCACCACTCTTATGTCTTATGTATTTTGATTAAAACAAAATTATTCCATGATTCATGATTAAATATCTTTGAATGATTGGGTATGGTTATTGTAAGTTTTTATCATATTATAATTCCATTATTATTGTCTTATTCTTACATATTATCATTGATTGATATCTCCTATATTTACTCCTATTAAGAATCTGATCTCACCCTTTATTATGTTTCTGTTTTCATAAGATGTAGAGAAAGGTTTTAAGTATGATGTGTCTAAGAAGGGTGTTAGTTTTGAAGAACATAGTGGTAGATGATGTAAATATTTTATATACCAGATATTTATTTATCCATGTTTCCAAAGACACTAAACCTTTATAATTATGTTATGGATCGTAATGTTATGTATTGAATATTCATATAATAAGATGTAATATTTATGTACAAAAATATGGGTCTCTATAGTTGGTATTAGATTAGGGTTTAGTTATCTTTAAAAAATAGGATGAGTAAACTTTAATGAGAACCCTTAGGATAAATCTAAATAAAGGATAATATATTAAAGTTTTTTAAATTAGATATTGTGTGATTTTCATAGGAAATACATTTGTGTCTAGATACTAGAAAGTAGATGTGGTTGTTTCATAGATGCACCTAGGAGTAACAACCTTGAAAGGGGTGAATTGGTTACTAACTCAATCATCATTAGTTCATAATGAGTGGGACTAAGACTAAATACCTGGCTAGACACTCCCAAGATATATGCTTGGGTTAATTTATATTTTATTTATGAACCATTATGATAAATGAGAGGATATAATGTATGGGAAACTATGATATGTTATGGTTATAATGGATAAACCTAAAGTTTCATGGGTTTCTAATTATAAGGATAATAATAAGTTTAAATTCATATATATCCTTGTTTAGGTTTTATGTTATGGTATTTTAAGATTATTAGAGATATTTTGGGAGACATTTATGGGAATACAACCCTTTTTTTAGTATGTGGTTTAGTAAAAAGGTTATCTAAGGAAGAATGATTTTATATTTTGTGAACATAATTTGAATGATATTGAAAAACTTTAGGTTTAATTTAATATATTATATAAATATGGATAATTAGGATAAAACGGTTATCATATTTTGAGAAAATTATATGATTAAGGTAAAAATAATTTGAGGAATGAAAATAGAGTTAATTTATGGAAGAATATATTATTATTATTATTATTATTCTTATTCTTTTTTATGGTTATTAATGTTATTTTGGGAAAGGATTGGCATATTATAAGAGAATATATTATCATGGTATGTTACATTGTGAGCTAATTTATTTTTCTCAAGGATAAATATTAAAGTTGATCTTAGAAAAAATATGTGATCAAATATTCGAGATTTTTAGGTTTTGAATTCATCCAGACATATTTTTGGATGAGTTTTGTGGTTAAATATTTATGGAATGGTCCAAGTTTAACATTGGGAATTATTATTGGGGTTTTTTTATCAATTTATTATTTCATTATATGAATATTTATCCATATTGGATAGCTTGTGATATTAATTTTTTTAAATATCTAGACATAAAAGGAATGAATTGTTATTATTTTATGTATCTTATGTTATATTAAAAGTTACATTTAGTGATTCAATAAAAAAATCTTGAATATCCATTTTTTAGAGTTGGAGATTACATAGAAGTTTAAATATATCTAATCACAACAAAAATATGAAATTGTGCTTATGAAATGGGAAGAAATCAAGTAAGTATATTATCTTTTATTCTCTACCTTAATGGTAATGATTTCCTCAACTCGAGTAAGAGGTAGATATATCTATAAAGTCTTATGTGGAAAGTATCACTATATTATCAAGGTATGTTTTTAGAAACCTATGATTCTTCTAATGATTCATAATTTGTTTTATAAATACATGATTAGGGAGTGCAAAGTTTCCTGGTAGTGACATAGATATTAGTTATCATGATAGAATCTACATCATATTTTATTACTATGTCATGATATAATAATTATAGTAATTTATAATTAAAATTGTGAGGTTGAAATATATTTAAGGGGGATAGAATGTAATTCCCCAAAAAATTAGTTTAAAAAATAACAAACTTTATAAATTACTTAACATGAATTACCGAGCTTTAGGCAAATTGTGGTATACTATAAAATATTTAAAGTTTTAAATATGATAGTTATAACCTATCAATTAAATTTTAGATATGAATAGAAATAAAAAAAATTATGAAAAATATTTATAAAGTTTTATTATAATTAAAATTTATTGATTAATTCATAATAAATATGTACTCAATTTTCAATAATGTCATTTTATGCCTCAAAATAATTTTTCTTCAACAATGAGATTTTATTATTTTTTATGAGTAAATATTATAATTAATTTCTACCAAAATTAGATATTTTTTTTATAAATATGATATAAATTTTTAAATCATCGTATCAAAATTATATTTGTGGGAAATTTTTCAATTTTTCTGAAAACATTGATTTTTCTGTGAATAGTGAAATTACCAATTTTTGTAAAATTTTCATTTCTTTTCATAAAAGAGACCCATTGAATTTTAATTTGTTGTTAAATTAACATTATTACCATATAATTATAAATATTCTATTTAATTCATTTTAATCATCAATATTCATGATTTTTATATGAGTTAATTTTTAGGATTAAAAAACATTTTCCTAAAAATTATTTTTCATTTCACTTTATGAATTTATATTAAAATTCATTTTTGACACTTCTAAGAAATGAATCTTGAAAAATGGATTCCATATTTTTAATAAATATCTTAAAAGTTTTTAAATATTCCCTTTTTATTTTTTATCGTTATGAATAGTAATCATGGTAAATATTTGTCACCACGGTAGGGGTAAAACTGGTAAATACTAATTAAAACTATGGGATTAGACATTAAAATAACCCTAATACTAGCCGTTAATATATTAGATGAGTGCTGTTTTACTATAATTATCCAATATTAAATGTTATAGAAATTTTGTGCCATTTTTATTTGATAATGACTTATATATTATTTTAAGTAAAGAAAAATACAAAATATCACTCACTTTTCTTTTAAAACTCTAATATTTTTTCATAGGGATAAAAAATGTTATGGTAGGTCATTCATAATTTTTTGAATGTTAATAAATTATTTTTATTATAGTAATTTTTTATATTTTTTATTGATCATATAATTACCTTAAATTATTACGTAACCTCGACATAGTGCTTGTGCAAGCAATAGAAAAATTTACTAAATAATTTAAAAATGATAAAATAATATTTTTTGGATTAATTGTGTTTATATATAAATTTTATCAATAATTATAATATATAAGTTATTTTTAAATGTTCTATATTCAAAATACATTGATATCTTTCTAAGTTTAAATTTAAATTAAATGACTTGTCCAAAAAATGACATTAATGATATTTTATATTATATAATATTTTATTAAATGATTTAAAAGTCATAAAAATATTTAAATAGAAAAATATGAATGGTATATGGTCTAAAATGAATACCTTGAAAATTTGGGATCCAATTTTTACCTTATAATTAAATTTATTACCCTTTAGTGTTGAAAAATCATTTACCATAGTTAAGGATAAATTGGTTAATGAATGGGTTAAACAAAAATATTATGTTTAAAATGACAAATTAACATATCCAATGTTTATTAGTTGAAGTTATTTTAAACTTATAATATTTAAATTTTAAATTTTATTTAATTTTTTCCAATTTTACATGGAAAATATTTTTTTATATTTTAATCTTTTAATAAATTACAAGTGTCTCATTTACTTCACTATAAAATGACCCCACTTATCCTCTATTATTTACATCACCCGGAGCCACTTATATTAACCAAACCCTATGGAAATATATACTAAAATTCCTTATCCAAGTTTTTGAGGTTTTGGTATCCTCAAAATACCATCCCTAGGATCCTTAGGAAGAAATCTGAAGGAGATTTCTCAAAGAGGAGGTAATAATTTTGACCAATCTCCTTTTCTTCTTATTCTTGTATCTCCATAAATTATGTCCAAACCATCCCAATATAATAACATAATTATATCCAATAAATTAGTATTTTTATGTTTATTTAATAAGCTTTATCTATCTCCATTCCATCAAGTGTTAAATGAAAGTATTGTCTATACGTACTTGTGGACTACCACCTCCACATAGCGATATGATTCATTTTACATCACCATTTTTAATGGTTGGTTATTATGATGAATTTAATAATTATATATTATATTTATGGCATAATTATTATTCTATAATTATAATATCTTATCTACCTACTTTTACATCAATTGGAAAATGATAATTTCATTTGTGTATATGTGTGGATTACTAACTCTATGAAGAGATATGATTCATTTTTCATTTCCAATTTATATGGATGGTAATAAAGAGAGATTTAATTAATATATATGATATTTATGAAATAATAATGATTCATAAAATTATAATTATTATTTACCTTTTTTTATCCATCCATCAAAAAGTGAAAATGTCACCCATGAATACGTATGGTCTACCATCTCCATGGAGTGATGTAATTCATTTTTCATAACCACTTTATATAAATGATAATAAAAGTGTTGTTGGAAAAATAAATCTTAATATTTATATCAATTTGATTGTGTTTTTAAAAAGGTTTTACATTGTTGAAAAATTCTGATTGACAAAGCATTCATGAATAGTTGATGTGAATTTCCTAAAGGATCATATAGAGCATGAATTTCAAAACTAATCATGCCAAGGTATTATGTGATAACATGAAATACCAAATGATCTTATAATTATATCACATCATCCAATATTCACAAACTTATCTTATGATGAGATAATTTGAATTAATGGAATACACTGAATGGTTTTTAATGGATCTCATGAAGAAATCACAGGAAGTGTTGTAAGATAATGTCGTTGACCACATTATTTTGATTGGATCTCGTGAAGAGATCATGTGAAGCACAAATAGACTCTACATGTTTTTTAAGGGATCTTATGATGAGATCATGTGAAGTTCATGAAGACATCACATGATTTTCAAGGTATCTCATGAATATATAATGTGAACCGCATGAAGAAAAATAGGCTGTAAATGATTCATATATCTCACAGTGACTCAAAATCATGTCACCACATGATTGTTAATTGATCTCACAACAAGTTCACATGAAGCACTGGAAGAAAATGTTTTTGAACATATTATTTTCATTGTATATTATTATGGGATCATGGAAAGTACCCATGATTTCCTTATATCTCACAATAATATCACACAATGTACAAGAATACAATAAAGATGATCACCACATCATTGTCCTTAGATTTTGTGATGGGATCATGTGAAGCACATAATGAAATTCTCTATGCCGATGTAATTAAAATCTAACCATGATTTTTGGAGTTAAGGTGGTATTTTTAGGCCTATAATTATCCCTGACTCTATCTTTAATAATTAGAGAAATATTCTTAAGTGGTTTTATTTGAATAAATGTATTTTACATGATCAGAACAAGGTCTTACACTATAATCACATGATCTGCATAAACATAAAAAATTATTTCACAGGGGTCTCGTAAAAGGGTCTCATGAAGGAGTCTTGCGAAGGTATCTTGTGAAGGGATTTTTGTGATGGGTGTTTTCATGCGTAGGTGGGACTATTGGAATCACACAATCCATATAATCTAAAAAAATTCTCGCACTAGAGTCATGTGATTCATGATAATAGAAGAAGGTCTCATGGAGGGGTCTCATAGAGTGGTGTCATGGAGGGGTATCAAGAAGGGTTCTTATATAGGGATCATGTACTCTAAGAATAAAAGTCATGCGCAAAGTTGGTTTTTATATATTTGATGAAACAAAACAATAAATATACATAGAAGTATGAATTAACTCAAAACTGATTTTCAAAAGATTATATTGGAGGATCAGTGTGTTCACTTCAGCAGAGAGATATCAAAGAGCTTTCAAAATTATGAATGGTTTTAAACTAGGAGAGATAGTGAGTCCTCTCTGAACCATGTAATATAATATCACTTTAATGGATTTGTTACATCAGAATATTTCCTTTTTTATGTTCCTTGGATATATCCTAGTGTGGGATAACCAAGTAAAATTGATGTGTCAAGTGCATGTTTTAATTACCATTTATTTTTTATATGGGTAGGAGAGATAAGGGAGATTTGTTTAATGATGAAACAAGACCCAAACTGGTAGTCTTTTTAATCATCCATAGACTGATTCACCCCCCCCCCCTCCTCTTAGGTTATTTAACCTAGTAGTGATAATAATTGGTATAATAGAAAATGGATAAAGTCAAAGTTTCTATCTTAGAATAAGTAATGGAAGTTGTTTATTTTAAAGGGTTTATGATCTTTGGTGGAAAAAATATCATATTTAAAATAATTAGATGTGGCACTATTTATAATTTTTAGTTATGGATATATTTATAGTGGAAATATATGGTTTCTCATCTAGCATTAATAGTGTAGATTTATCAAAATCGTATTGAATAATATTATATATTGATTCTAGAGGAATCAATTCCTTAGGAGGTTCTTTATCCAATACAATCTACACAAAGGTGATGTCATTCAAGTCATCACATGCCATGTGTGAAAAGTTTTTAAATATCTATGAAGGAGATTCAAAAGTTTGAGAAGCTAAATTGTAGGTTCTATGGAACAAATATGAGGACTTGAGAATTAACCCCAATGAGTCTTTTGATGCATTTTTTACCATATGAATGTTATCATGGAAGACATGTTTGGTCTCAAAGATATTCTTGAATATGTAAATATCGTTAAACACATCTTGATAAAACTTTCACCTCAATTAAATCTAAAATTTTTTGTCATTAAAGATAAATATCCAAAAGAATTAACATTGGATATATTACATAGTACTATTGTCACATAAGAGAATATAAATGTTGATAATGAGTCTATGAAAAAAATATAATTCTAAAGTGGTGTAATTTAAGACCATGTAGAATCTCACTATAGAATATGTTAAGGAGGAAGACGTTGTGGATGATGTAATGTCATTAATTTCCTAAAATCATTAATGGATAAAGTAAGGTTTAAATGTAAAATTTCTCTTACATAATTTTTTTGTGTAAAGTTATAAAATATTTCATAAAATTGTCCCAAGAAATTTCAATAAGATGATTAGAATGATAATAAAAATACAAAGAATAGTACCCATCTAATATAAAAGGTAAGAAGAAAACTAAGTGAAACTTATTCAGAAGTAAGAATCTTATTTCATAATAAAATGATGGTTTGGAAGAATTGGAGGTATAAGAGATGGAAAACTACAAGTATCATTGATAAAATTCTATGGTGGTAGTTGTGGGAAATTTTCAAATAAGAGAGAAAATGGCAATGATGAAAAATAAATCGAAGGAAGTGTTAACGTCTAAGTTGAGTTAGAAGTTTCAATTGAGGAGATAGATGTTTGTAGATCCAAAATAAATAAATACAATAGGGAATTTTATAATTCTAAACTCCATATATAGTAGTAGGAAGAAGACAAGTCTGATCTAAAGGATTAAATTAAAAATATCATATCATAAAATCCAAAAAACTCAAAGAAATACATTGAGTTCTAGATTAAGTTTGAATAAAAAACAAGGTTGTTTATAGTCTAACTAACACAATAAAATATAGAGTCAAACATATCAAATAACTTGAGGAGGAATTTGATTTCCTAGGAATAAAAGTAAAATATCAAGAAAAACTCTTGACTCTAGATATAATATCAGAAAAGTAGGTCACACATATGATATAAAAAGTGAAATTATAGTCATGAGGTCTAAAAAACTATAAAATGAATGTATGGAGAAGAAAGTGAAATATCAAAATGAATCAATTGATATGGTAATTGATCACAAACAGAAGATAATAATGTTTGATATCAGAACACAAGTTCCCACTCTAAGGTTGAAGATTGATTTGAGTATGAATCAAAATCATAAGATTAATAGATCCTAAGGGGAAATAATTGGTGTTGAAATAATGCATAGTAATACACCTCATATTAGGTCTTATTACTATAGAAATATGGATAATTCTCAAAAATTTATTCTCTATATATAAGATGTATTTATAGGAATAAGAGAAACAAAGGTATCCAAATGGATTTTAGTACTATAAGAATAATTTATTGGTTACTATTTTTGGTGTGGAGGATTTAGACACATAGCCAGATATTGCTCATTAAAAATGCAAGGGAATGTACTAAATTAGACCCAAAGTTGTTTCATATATGTATCATTTAATGGGTTGAGAATGAAAAATAAATTTTCATATTTTCAAGATGTGGTTGGACTATCATACATTGAGTAAGATCAATAATATTAGTCATCCTTAGGTATAAATTCAAAGACATGGATCATAAATAAAAGAGTTGAGTAGGTATTATTTAAAGATATTTCCTTAAAAGCATCATATCATACTAGAATATAGATCATTGATAGTGGATCCACATCCCATATGATAGAGAATAGGAATTAAATATGACAAGGAAGTTGTTATAAGATTTCTCAATGAAAAGGCCTAAATATTATTAGCTTAAGAAAATCCAAGTTTGTGGGAAATACATGAGATGTGTAGATTTCTTGGTTGTTGAAGGTTTTAGTCATAACATTCAATTTTTTTTCAACTATTTGATTGAGGGCATACTGTAATATTTACCACTAATATATTCATCATTAAGGGAAAATATGGTGAATTTTTTCATACATTTAATGTACATAAATGGGAATCTCTACCTTGTTAGTGGAGAATAATACATGTTATTTCTATATAAGGAAGAAGATAATAGGTTGTGGAATAAACGTCTTGGTCATTTGATCCAAACATCCCTTTAAGATATGGTGAAATGTGATGCTACTCAAGATCTCCCTAAGTTATCATGTGATCATACTCATATGTGTGATGCTTGAAAATAAAATAAAATTACTCAAAAAAAATATAGGGAAAAATATCAAAGGTAACTATGTGTTCTTGAAATGGTTTATATTAATGTATGTGGATCCATTTCACTAAGATATATTGATGGGAAAAGATAGTGTGTCCTCTTAATTAATGATTTCATAATAATGTTATGGGTATCAATTATCACCCAAAATTATGAGGTGTTTAGTCTCATAACATGTTATTCGAGGGAAGATGAAAATATTCTAGTTCAAAAAATATGGAAGTTAAAAACTAATAATGGAACAAAGTTCACAAATATACAAGTAGAGGATTATCTTCAAAAGCATTTTATAAAGAAAAAAGTTTCTATTGTAATAACTATACAAAAAAATGGAGTGTTTTAGAGAAGAAACTATATTATCAACAACATGGCCAGAATGATTCTTATTAAGAAAGACCTTCCAAATATTTTTTGGAAAGAATTAGTGTTGAAATTGGTATACATTCCTTATAGATCCATATTATTTCCAAAGGAAGATAAGGCTCTCTATGATCTATTTTGTGGAAAGAAGATTACATTTAAGTAATTTAAAGTATTTTAATATAAGTGTTTCATTATTAATATGGTGAAATACATGAACATTGTATCCCTAGGAGATAAAGGTATATTTCATGGTTATTCATGAAAAATAAAATCATATAAATGCTTCAATAATAGAGTAGAAAAAGTTATAGAGAGAAATTATATTATTGTAGGATAAAATGAACAAAATATTCAGTACATACATGAACAGTCTCAAGAGGATAGTGATTAATGGGTGAGTAGATCAGAGGGAGTGGAAGTACGTGAGGTAGATTCATAAGAAGTATCGGATGATGAGAAGGATGGACTTAGACTAGTATATTCATATAAACTAAATAGATGGGTTGAAATTGATAGGCATAACATAATTAGTTATCAAATATCACTAGTTCCTATATAGAGGATAAAGATTCCAAATCAAGTATATTTCCTATTATAGGTTTAGATAGAGTTTTTTAAAGAAGATATAAGGGGAGATAATTGGGTTCAGGAAATAAATGAATATTTCGACCAAATAGAAAATAATCAGACATGGGATAATATAATCAAGGCCAAATGAATTTTTTGTAACAATCTAAATGAATATGGAATAATAATTTGAAACAAATCATGACTGTTGTGTAAGTGATACTCCCATATATATGGTATCTATGTTGACGAAACATTCTCACCTATTTTAAAGATAAAAACAATTCAATTATTCTTAGTTATAGTAGTTAAAAGGAAATTCAAATTTTCCAGATGGATTTCAAGTCATCATTTCTGAATAGGGTTATGGAAGAGGACATTTATATTGAAATATTATATGGTTTTATCATTCATTAATATGATAAAAATATTCAATTAAAGAAGGCACTATATGGGTTGAAGCATGAACCAAGAGCATGGTATTCATGAATTGATCATTATTTAAAAAAAATGGTTTCTAACATAGTGGAATTGATTATAATATCTACGTAAATAGACAGAATAATCAAAGGATTATGGTTTTGGTATATATTGATGAAATAATATTTGGGATATTGAAGGAAGAATGGTGAATTGTTTTTACATAATTCATGAAATGTGAGTTTAAAATGTTAATTGTTCGAGAGATAAAAAATTTCCTTGGTTTATAGGTAATGATAGGAAGAAATAACACATTTATTTCTCAATAAAAATATTCCAAGGAGGTTATGAGAATATTTTAAATGTAAAATTCCAAATATAAGAAAACTTAGGTTGTTTTAAGGATGAAATTCTAAAGGGATAATGAAGTTAAAGTATTCAATATCACAAAATATAAATAGATCATTGGAAGACTATTGTATGTAAAAGTAACATGACCTAATATTATTTTTTCTACATTTTATGTGGCAAATTATCATAGTAATCCCAAAGAAATCCACATGATTATAGTTAAAATAATAATTTGGTATGTCAAAGGCATAGTGTATTTCAGTTTACTATACAATGAAAAATATTAGTAAGAGTTATTGGGTTTTACATATGCATATTGGTCTGGTTCATAAGATGATCAAAATTCAACATCAGGTGGTGCATTCTATCTTGGTGGACTTTATATTTATTAGCTAATAAAGAAAAAATATTTTGTTTCCTTGAGAACCTTATAAAGTGAATACATTATGGATACTCAAGCTTACACATAGTTAATATTGATGAAGCGGCATCTTGAAGATATGGGATTTGAAGTGAATCTCTAATAGTAACCCATGTTGATAATTCATGTGCTATAAATCTTAGTAAAAAACTAGTACATAACTCAAAAACAAATAACATTGAAATAAAATATCACTTAATAAAATATAAAGTATATCATGGACTTGTGAAGCTAGAGTATTTTTCTATTGAACTATATGTTACAGACATATCACGAAGGCCTTACCCAAAAAAGTATTTGAATGACATCGACTGGCTCTTGGAATTTAGTTAACTCCCCACGCCTGATCAGTGTGGATGTGGAACCCCATCTCTCTAAGGTAGGGTGTGTCTTTTCCTTTATGTTGATATGTGTTCTTTACCATGTTGTAGGCTAAAAATGAGTGACATTTGGGTTCATTGAAAAGGGGGAGAAAATTTATTGACCAAGATAGGGAAAGACATAGGTAGAATCTGACATTGGGAGTAGTGAAATATGGAGAGTTTTAAATATAATAATGTTAATGTTGGTCTTCAAATGAATAAGAATCATTATAAGGAGTGGTCGTTGGGTTCATGATGTGATCAGTTGACATTTGTAGGTTAAGGAGTGATTTTTAAAGTTTACCATGTTATATATTTTGGTTTCCATAATGTCTCTAGAAAAAACATCAATAATGAAGTGATTAATCAATAAAATTCATATGCTACTATGATTTATCACATCGATCTTGACTCATGTGGGATTATAGTACATGTTGAGGAAGTCCTTGTTCATTATCAGTGATTGTATAAGTAAAATGGTTTCATATGTATATGACTTGTCAAAAATTTGGTTCTTGATGTTTTTAAGAATTTTCAAAAAATCCAAAGGGGGTGGTTTTTGGAAAAAAATACCTCTTTATAGTATTTTCAAGTTTATTTTTCTTTTCAGTGATGTTTTATGTTTTTGAAAAAGGTTGTTTTTCAAAGGAGGCATGAAGAGTTGATTCAGATGTCCAATGGAATAACATGAAGTGTGAATGTTATAAAGGATCATATAGAGTGTGAATGTTCGAACTAATCATGTGAAGGAATTAAATGATCACATGAAGTACCAACTAATAACATTATTGAATATTTCCAAGCTGATCTTGTGATGAGATCATGTAAAGATCTTAAAGACACCAAATTATTATCAAGGGATCTTTTGAAGAGATCACATGAAGCATTGAAAGACAATGTTGATAACCCCATGATTGTCCTTGGATATCATGAAGAGATCATTCCAATCACATAAATACATTACATCTTTGTCAATGGATCTCACAAATTTATCATGTGATGTAATTGAAGACACTAAATTTCACAAACCAAGGTGGGGTTCCATTGAACCCGACACCCGACCCGGCCCAAGACATGGCCCGAAGAGCATTCTTGATCCCCATGGGATGGAAACCAGTTCCTATGTATCAAAAGTACACTTTTTGGGAATTATTTCAACCATGAATATAACTGTAAACAACTAATAATAATAAAACATCATCACATAACTGATAATAATAACCAAATAAGTTACAACAATTTTCAGATTCAAATTTTTACAAATTTAACCAAAACCAAAAATACTGTAATGGAAATGGAACAAACAATCCCCAAAACCTCCATGTAACAAGAGGGTCATCACCCTCAAGCCACCAACACCAAAACCTACAAGAAGTGGAACACTGGCAATCAGATCCACCATCACCACCATGGAATATCTTTCCTTTACCTGGGTCATACAAAACAAAGTCTACATACACCCAAAGGTGTATGTAGGTTTTGATCCAAATCCTAGTAGTCTGTTACCCAAAAGAAATATTGCATTCTATAATATGAAAAGAAAACTCAACATGCACATTTTCATAATAACTTTGAAATCATTTTCAAGGATCATTTCAAGGGAAATTTTTTTACTAAAATGCTTTTAGGGAAAAACTTTTCTCAAAAGAATATTTCTTTGAAGTTAAAAATAGACAAGGTACACCATATACTAACATAATCATCATGTCACAAGTGAAACCAATGGAAAATCCCTATAGGTAACTAGAATAAGTGGGACCCTATGAACCTCATACCTTGGAGAAAAACACCTACAACCAAACCCCACAGCATCCTCATGCATGATCCACTATAGGGGAACACATCCCAAGGTCTATTTGTCTCTAAATATAAATTGAAACCCATATAATCTTTATACATGATCCACTATAGGGTAATTCATCACAAGGTCTAGTGATCTATGATCATATCGCATGTTTATTTAGTGTTATAGAATCATTCCTGCTAGAAGAAACCAAGCCTCAGCCCTGGAGAATCAACTAGGGTACATGTTCTAGTTGGACCACCTAGATACATGGGATTCACTTTATGATCATTTTCTATTTTACATGTCACATAAATAAAAACTTTCATATGCACATGTGAAACATTATGAACACACATGAAAATTCATTTCTTTCATAAGAACGTCCATCCAAAAATCAAATATCACATGGAAACCACCATTTTCTATAATCAAAACCACTTTAAAATTCATACACACACCCTATCCATTTATAAAAACATTTCTCACCATGTTTAAAATTTTTAATACCCATTTGGAAACACAAAAAGAATTGCACATGTGAAATCCAACCATTTCCATAGTCAAGGACCCTTTCAAATCCATACTCACACAAAATCCATTTTTAAAACATGATTCACATAACATTCACAATTCATAACACATATTTATGAAAAATAACAAAGAATATCACATGAAATAAAATAAATTTCCCATGGAAAACCAAATTTCATCATGTATGTATCTCAAAACCTATTTAAAATATATTTCACACCATTCACACAGTCCATTGAACATGTTTATAATGAACAATAAAGAGACACACATGAAACAAAATCAACTTCTTTTAAAAAACCATTTCTAAACTAGATCACCACAAACATAATCCATGTAACACATTAATAAAACTAAAAAAACTAGACCAAATTCATCTAATAATGTAAACCCATAGAACTACCTACCGCAAGATTGTAAAATTCTGGAATCCAGTGCAAAACCATAATTCCATCTCAATGAGACCCTATAAAGGAAAGATCAAGAAATAAACATCAAGATCTCACTCAAAAAAATCGTATCAACCCATATTTAGGTTTAAAAACCCTCTAGAAAATAATAACCCAAGAATTTGGGAAGAAGAAACCTAGAAAGAGAAAGAAACCAAGGGATAAAGTGACTTACAAGATGATTTTTTGAAGAACCAAGGCTAAAACCACCAAAATATTGGATTTCAAGGGTCCAAGAAGGAGTAGAGGAAGATCCTAGAGTTTAAAATAAAATATGGATTATATTATGGATGATTTAGGGTTAAATACTAAGAGGTAAAATAAGTAATTTTTATATTTTGAATTATCTAGATAGATCACATAGTTAGCCCGCACGATTTACCAAATAGTGTGGTGATCGTGCATTCCTCTCTATCTAAGAGGAATTATGCTGCATAGTTTCCTGGGGGAAGGTTCAAACCTGTGTGGATAGTCATTCATCCTAGATATAGCTACTATATATGGTGAATAGTATTCCATAGGCTGTTGCTTGGTTTCCCCTAACTGTGCACCAACCATGAACCACTTACAGTCTGACCCAAAATCCCATTTTTCTCTAAAAACTCCTTAGGAAACCAAGGGATAAATAGAATCCAAAAAATAAAGAAAATAATACCTAAAATTGAAATTATGTATGTGACACTAAATAATTTTTTAGGGGTATCATTAAGAGAACACATGAAGTGCATGATGACAAAGAGGATAGAAATGACAAAGATTTCTCATAGTCACTCGAAATCATGTGACCAAATGATTTTTAATTGATCCCGCGAAGAGGTCAAATGAATAATTGCAATACTATATAGGTAACTGTAATATTTTAATTTTATTTCATGATGGGATCATTGAAACACCCATGATCACCTTTGGATCTCGTGATGGGATCACATGAACTGTTGGAAGACAACAAAGCTAACCACCACATGATTATTTATGGATCTCGTGATGGGATCGCATGAAGTCTATAATTGAATATTATATGGTTGTATAACATATGGATAACCATTATTTTCATAGTTAAGGTGGTGGATTTATGACTATAAATACCCTTTAACCCATCCTTAAGAAGTAGGGAAGTTTTATTAAGTGGTTTGATCTAAAGAAAAGTATTTCACATGAGCATAAAAATTTATTTCACTAGAATCATGAGTTATTCATAAACAAAAAAAATTATTGTGGAGGGTTCCCGTGAAGTGGTATCGTTAAGGAGTCACACAAAGGTATCTTATGATGGGATATATGCACTAGGTATTTGTATCTTAAGGAGGGATAATTGGTATCACACAATCCATGTAATCTAAATAAAGTCTTGTGCTAAAGACACTAGGTTTGTGAGAATATAAGAAGGTGTCATGAAGGATTATTGTGGGGGTATCATGAATGGGGATCATGTAGGGATCACATGCTCCAAGAGGAAAAGTCTTATGCAAATGTGTTCGTCATCTCTTTGATGGAATAAGAGAATAATGACATGCACAAGTGTGAATCATCTCTTCTTCACTTTAATCAAGAGATTAGTGAGATTTCAAATTTTTAATAGTTGTAAACCAAGAGGGGTAGTGATTCTACTCGAAACCATGTAACAGTAGTGTACTTCAGTGGATTTGGTACATTAGTACATTACCTTTGTATAATCCTTAGATGTAGCCCAGTGAGGGTGAACCAAGAAAAATTTTAGTATCCTATGCATGTTTTATTTTCTATTTATTCTATGTTATGGTAAGGAGAAAAAAGAGAGTTTTCTTTAGCTATAAAACAAGATCCAAAAAGAGTTGTTTTAATCTGTTATACCTTGATTAACCCTCTATACTATCAATGTATTTTACCTAGTTGGTCTAAAAAGTGTACATAATGAATAAATATGATATATATGATATTTTTAAGATTATTAAGGTTATGAAACCATGAACAAGGTGTATGTATTTCAACCATCGAACTGAAACATGCATGCAAAACGGACTATTTTTTACCCAAAAGTCCATTTTAAGTAATAATTATTAATAAAATGATAATTTAAAATTATTAAGGAATTATATATAGTATATTATATATTAATATGTTTTTTTAGTATATTTATAATAAATTTTTACTTATTTTATAGGATTTTTTAATGCTTAAGAGGTAATACGATACTTGAGGTAAGGATTTCTTATCTCACTTTTGTTTTTTGTGATACATATTACATATTCACTAATTATTTCATTCATGTGGTGTACACACTACCCATTTGATTTCATATATCATGAATCTATTTATATTTATTATATTTAACATTACATTTGAAGTTATTTATTTCATGTTGATTATGATTCAAAATTTACCAAAGTGGTAAGTGATCTCTGTTACAATCTATTTTCTTTTTGAGATTACCTATGAAAAATTTACATTGATAAAAATTATATGGATATTAACCTTTAAACCCCATATATTATATTCTAGTCAGGTAATTTCTTGATATTTTATTTATTATTACCATGTTTCACTCTTTGGTACTAAAAAATATCAACATAATGTTTTTCAAGAAAATAAAACTTTATTTTTTCTTTGGTCAATGAACATTTTCTTCCATATTTTTAATATTAAAAATTGTTTTATTAAAGTTATTACCTATATTTAAAATATTTTAAAAAGGTAATTTTCACTACCTTTGAATTTATTTACAAAGTTTTTAAAATAAACCTTTATTAAAATAAATGTTTTTTCAAACAAGTTATTATTGATTTTTTTTTAAAAGTATGAAAGAAAATATTTCTTTTAACATACACAGCATGAATAAATTTTACCAACATCATGGTCGTTATTTTATTTTGAACATTACATTATAATTTTCCTTGTTTATTTTCAAAGATAATTATTTTATCAATATTTTGGTAATTTTTAGAAAAAAAATTATCAAAATAAGAATATTTTCTCATGTTTTCAAAGAAAGGTTCAAATAATATTTTAAAATTATTTTTCATCTATGTAAACGTCCTTTAAAGATTTTTATGATTCACTGGGTATATGATCTTATGATACCATATGCTTTCTTTTTCTAGATGGGTTATGATACTATGAAACCCTTTTCTTTCTCATGGGTAAATTTAGTTGTGATGAAATGTTTATGAAACCTATTTAGTTTCCATGGGTTATGACATGATGATATGGTAAATGTTTTATAATCTTGTGGAACACATATGTATGATAATCATTATGATATGGGTGGTACTATAATTATATATACCTCTAATACATTAGGTAAATATGGATATCTCATGAGACAATAAGGACTGGAATTGGGAGTGAATTAAGTTCGGTAAGGGAATTTTTCCACTATGATAGTCTTGGGAGTGAACCTTAACTAAGGAAATTATGGAATAGTTATTGAACCTAATCCACTATAATGTTATTATAATTGAGCCATAATAAATGAAATTATTATATATTATTATATATATTCCAAAAAATTATGTCTTATTATTATTATAGGTTCTCATGTCCCATGATTGATTATTGATGATTTCACACTATTATGTATTATCTATTTTAATTTAGAGAAACTTATTTCATGATTGATGATTAAAGATACTTCACTAATTGCGTATGATTGTTGCAATTTTTTATCATATTTTCATACCATTATTCTTATCTTATTATTTCATATTATAATTGATTGATATCTTTTATATTTACTCTTACTAGGTATCTAAGATGGCCCTTCATTATTTTTCATTTTCCCTAGAATATGAATAATGGTTTTAAGTATGATGAATCTAATAAGGGTTATATTTTTTGAATAACTTAATGGGATATGATGTAAATCTTTTATGTACTAGTTGTTTATGTATCTAAGTTTCCAAATACACTAAAACCTTACAATTCTATAATTTAATTCAATGTTATGTGTTGAAAATCGATATAATAATATGTAATATTTATATATGAAAAGTATGGGTCTATATACCAACCTCTTGTGTACACTATTGGGATTGGGCTAATCACCCTTGAATCCTCTTAGGCTTAGGACAATATCCCATAAACCCTTGGTCTTGGGAAAATATTCCATCTTCCCTTTCAATATCAATATATATAAAACATCACCTAATTCATTGGAGGTTTATAATAGACTAAAATATCACATAATAAGACACAATAACATTAAAACATTCATCATTCCATTATATTTTAATTAAACCATAAGAAATAAATAGGTTTCATGAAACATCATTAAAATATAATCATCGTAATCCATCCAGAGAAAGGAAATGGATGGTATTATAAGATAATATCCCCAATAAATATGATCAATATTTAAATTATATTTACATAGATGGAAAATATTTTTATAAAATAATTAGAAATATTCTTTGATAAATAAGATAAAACATCATTTTCTTTTGGTAACATTAAAAAATAAAAATTCCCAAAAAAATGGGAATTTTTTTTTAACCTTTGAAACTTTTGTAGGAATATTCATAGAAAATAAAGGTTATGATAGTGGTAAAATATATTCATACCATAAACATTTAAAAACATTCGTTTCTTAGTTTTTTTAAAAGTCAAAAGTGATTTGTATAGAAAATGTTTAAAAAGATTTATTTTTGATTATTTATGAAGAAATTTAAAGGTAGTATAAAATTTCAATTTTAAATAAATTAAAATTAGATAATAACTTTACAAAATTATTTTTAAGAACATGGATATGGAAGATAAATATTTCAACTAAAGCAATAGAAATTATGTCATCTTTTATTAAAAATATCCTTTTAGTATTTTTAGTAAATGAGAGAAAAAAATAGAACTGATACATTAAAAACCCAAATATATCTATAGGAGAATAAAATATATGGGTTTTAATAGAAAAGCAAAAAATAATTTCCCAAAATAGAAATTGGAACATAAAAAATCCTGATGAAAAGTGAGCTTATAACGTAAACCCTTACTTACATTCCTGGCTTTCTTTGTACGCTATCTAAAATTCTTTATAATAAATTTATAATTATTATAAATATATAACAAAACTTAAATCATAATTATATTACTATATATCATTATATTATTATTTCCAATCACCCATTTATTAACAATTCAAAATTAATATTAATATTTGGGTGTCATTAGTTCTTTTTTCCATGTATATTTTGGTTTCAAGATTCAATTAATTGCACTTTAGTCATGGTTTCATAATATATATAATCTTTATCATGTTATAAATATCATATTTATACATTATATATATTTTTAAAACCATCTATGTAAGGTGGGGATGAAAAATGAATTATATCACTTCATGGAGATTGTGGTTTGTGCATACGAATAAGTGATTCTTTTATTTTTCAATGGATGGAAAGAAAGGAAAGTGAATAATAATTTACCTTTCAAGAATCATAATTAAATTATATATATAATATATATTCATTAAATCTATCTATATAAAATTCCTTTATAGGTGGTGAGAAAAAATGAAACATGTCACTTCATGGAGATGGCAGTCTCTACTTACACATGAGGAATACTTTCATTTTACATTGGATGGAAATGAGATAGAAAATGGTTATACCATTTACATAAAAAAATTAGTATAGTAAAAATACTAATTTAATTATTTTAATATGGTCGTGAAATATTTTGATGAATGTATAGAATAAATAAACATGAAAAAGGTTAGTGAGAACATATACCACTTCCTTGGATAATATTTTCTTAAAAACACCTTAAGGATTCCTAGATGGGTATTTTTGGAATTAAATAACCCCTATGAAATGGTTATGAGAGTTAGGAATTTATTTAGGTATATATTTTAGATCTAAGGTACTAAAGTGGTTTGTATAAGTGGGAAGAGTAGGTTACCGTTTATAAGTTAGGATAGTGGCACAGTTGTAAATATTAAGAACTTTAAAATATAATAAAGTCACTTGCATGGTAAAGTGGATTAAAAGCATAACATTTCATAATATTAGGTGATATAGGTTTAAATCCACTCAAAAATGAAATTAAAGATAAGTATTAGTGATATATTTAAGCCTTATCCCATTATTTTAACCCTTTTAACCCATTATTACCATTATCATGGCCACAAAGGTTTTACCAAGGTAACTAATTTTTATGAACAAAAATAAAATTTAACATATAAAAAATTAAATTATTATTCAAAATATGGAATCCACTTTATAAGATTCAATTTCTAAAAAAATAAATTAATTCTAATATCTATATGCAAACCATGTAAAAAACATTTTTAGAAAAAAAAATATATTTTTAATCATAAAAAGACTTTATTAACATTCATTACCTATAAAAAACCATTTAATAAAATTTAATTTATTTGATTTAATATATTATCTAAAAATAATTAAAATCAGTCATATATAGTGATTAAATTAATTTATTAACATAAAAACCCATTACGGGAATTAAAATAGTTTTCTAAGGAATGAACTTATCTTTTTACCTCCAAATGATTTTATCTTCACTTATAACTAGTTGATACTATTTATATTAATAATTAATAATTTTTATAAATTTTTTAAAAATACTTTTCCACAAATTTAATACTCAAAAATAAAATAAATTAACTTTTAAATAAAAAATATATAATAAAAATAATTTTTGTAAATAAAACATTTTCATCTAGCCAAGAATTACTAGACTAACATTCCTTATCATTTCTCAAATATTTAATGGATGTAATTACTTAGTCTTATTTCCTATATTTTATCAATTTCAGATAACTATCTATTTATGTCTTTCATTTTATATTTTTAATAAGGTGTTATTTACTTAAATTCAGTGTTGCACGCATCATAAGATATTGAACACATAAAATTTATTAAAGAGAAATATAATCTAAAATATTAGTGTGTTATAGTTTAGGAAGACCATTATATGATCATATTAGTATAATAAACCCATTTAAAGCACCTGATATATTATCTTAAATCAACATACAGTGTGAAGAGCATAAAATAGCAGGCATACTTGAAATTCAACAAGATATATGCCCAACAATATCGAAGGAGTTTTCTTGATAGTACTAACTGACAATCAACTCTACAAGGATGACACTAGCCACTAGAATCATTATTCAAAACTGAGTATCATGTGATATTTTATGGTATTCTAGAACCTTATTTTAAAATAAAAAAATGATAACTAGGATGAAGAGGATATTAGTTATGGATTATTAGTGTCATGTATTATAACGACTCAGGATTTTCATAAAAATACATTACATCATTTTTAGCTGAATACTTATTATATTACATAAATACATGCTTCAGAACCATAATAGTTTAGTTCCTTTGTAAACTTGGAAACATAAACACTTCTCTATAAGTGAATTATGTCATATCCCACTATGTTATTAATAACATATCACCCTTCTTAGACATATCATACATAATATGTATCTTCATAACCTAGGGAAAGGAAACATATAAAAGGGTCAGTAAGGGTAAACAAGGGAGATACGTAAGCATAACATGAGTATATGGGTATGAGAACATGAGGATAACATTTGAAAACCATACCCTTCATATCAAAGATTAAAATATTGATTCATGGTATAAAGATTGGAATTTCTTAAGACATGAATCAAAAGTTAATCAAAGAACATGATCCATGAAAGAATAACATTAGCATAATATGTGGAATTTTTCATATATGTATAAAAATATAAAATAATTTTCATATTATTCATGGCTCACTTCCAAGACCATTATAGTGGAAAAATTACTTTACCAAACTGGGTTAACTGCACATTTTATCCATGTAATAGTAAAACAGGTTCACTTATCTTTCAAGAATTGTCTTACTAAATCGAGTTCACTCCTTGTTCTAGTCCTATCTATCCAATGAGAATGTATATATATACCTAATTTATTGGAGGGATATATAGGTCTCACCTATCACATAATAAAATCATACATATGTGTGCCAAAAGATCATAAAAATTCATCATATTGTTATCCAAGAAATGAAATGGGCATCATAAACATTTCATCATATCATAACCAATGGAAAAGAGACAGGTTTCATAATTATTTCCTTATAGCATAACGCATGAAAATATGCAGGTCTGAAAAGTGTCTTATCATGGTATAACCTATGGAAGAGAAATGGGTCTCACAAAAATAATTTCATCAAATCATAAACCATTTAGAGAAATAATATTAATGTTTTCCCTGGATCATATCCCAGTAATGCATAGGTAACACCAGTATATGTTTTCTTATATAGCAAATAAATTTGAAATATCATTTAAAATATTTCATGAGGGAAATATCCTTTTGGATTAGAAATATTATTTTTAAAACATATAGTATTTTGAAACCCATTTTATTTGAAAATAACCATTAAAAATTATAAATTAATATTCAAATAAATTATTTTACATGACATTGGAAAATTCTGTTCATGTCATACACATTAAAATGAAGGTGCCTTTCACATTTGTAGTAAAATCCAAAATGGTTTTATTTTGGAAAATGACCTGAATATTATTTAAAAAATATTTTATAAAAAAGTAAAACATTTGTATAATTTTAGTTAAAAATCATAATAAATTAATAAAATATTTTTTAAATATTTTTAGAAAACGTGGTTTTGAAGGAAAATGGATTTCCAATTGAAGATAGAAATAAAGAAAATTTTTATTAAAAAAATTTTATTGATTATATTAAGTACCAAAGAGTGGAAAATGGTACCATTACTTGAAGATATCATGAATAAACATAGGAAAATAAAATTCATGAGAATAATTTATAGGTGGATCATAGTATTTTATCATCAAAAATATAATCATAAACAATCCTAATAAATGATGAGATTATAACATGAATTATTTATCACTTTGGTAACTTTGAATCATAAGGAACATGAAGTAATGACATAAAATGAAACTTATAATATCATGATTATAAATAAATTAATGATATTACATATAAAATTGAATGTATATACACCTCATGAAAAAATATATACGCATAACATAACATACCTCTCAAAGAAGACAAATTGAGACAAAAATCTCTTACCAATTTGGTAACTATTGAACCATAAACCCCAAGAAATATAGATAATAAAATTTATATGTAAATAAAAAAAATTATAGTAATATTAAGATACATTCATGGAAATTATATATACCACATAAAATAAATGGGTGGTGAACATGGCATGTGTCTCACAAAAGTAAAAAAGTGAGACAGAAATCTCTTACCTTAAGTCTTGACTTCCATCATACTCATTAAAAACTCATTTATAATAAATATAAGTTTATTATAAATATATTAAATAATAATATTCATATATATAATACCATATATGATTTTCCTAAGACCTTTTATTACATGTTTATGAACGATTACATGTTAAAGTTATGTTTTAGGTAATAACCACTTTATTTTTTGTAAATTTTTTGATTAATTGTAATTTTGATTATATTACCTTAACCATGATTTCATTATCTATATAATGATAAAAATGATATAAATATAATACATATTCAGTATATATATATATTTATAATAATCTATAAAATATAGAAATTGGAAATGAAATATATCATTCATTGAGACGGTAGGTCATATGTATGCATGAATGTTGTCTCAATTTTCTTATTAGATTGAAAAACAATTATATGATATGTTATCATTAAATAATAATTTTTATGTCATATATACACTACTACAAAATCATCCTTTAACAGCGGTAGAAAAGGTCTTTATTAGTGCTAAAAAATGTTGATAATCAAAGCGCGGTTAAATGCTCAAAACTTTTATTCGTGCTAAAAAAGTGAAATTAAAAGGGTCCTTTAATAGCACTTTTATTTAGAACTACTGAAGTGATCATTTATCTATGCTTTTTTAGAATTGTTAAAGGGTTCCTTTAACATCATTTTTTTTAGCAATGATAAAGGCCCCTCTTATAAAAGGTATATAAACTTTTTTTCCACGGTCCACCAACCTGCATTCATCACTGCTTCCCCCACCCCACCCCTTCATCAGTTCATTAGATAATACCAAACTCCCATGCATGCCCCTGCCTCCAGCAAGTTTCGAACCTTAGACCTCCATTTTATACACTAGCGACTTTACCGCTTTGCTATACTGTTTTGTTTTATATTTTATGATATATCTAAATATTTACATATATTTCATCACAGTTTTTTATCCATGTATATATATATATATATATGTTTATATATATATTGAAAAATATATTTTAGGTGTAAATATGTTTATTTATTTATTTATAAAATTAAATTTTTATGTGTGAATATATAGATAATATGTATATATTGGTTATATATTTGATTATAAATAAAATTAAATTGTGAAAAATGATAAAATTTTAAATCCATGACATAAATATGAATTTAATCCCTCAGAATAAATTTAGTCCTCATTGAAAAGGGGAAAAAGACCCCCATAAATGAGGCTTAAATTCCATCGAATGTAAACAAAATTAGGGTACCCCGACTAAAAACTCAATTTTGGAGGCCTTTTTTGGCCACTAAAAACGTGAAAGAGGGTTTACCCTCCATCATTTAGGTGTAGATCTCATGACAGGCTTTGATTTTATATGTGGTAGAGCTCAAAAGGACACCCGAATCAAAATTTATGGTCGTTTGAAGTTTGAGTTACGTTTTCAACTTATTTTAGATATTTTATTATTTTTTGATTTTTTTATCTTCATATTGATATTAAATGGCTATTACTTGTTATAATAAGATAATTATTAATTAAAAATATTTTTTAGTTGTTTTATAAGACATTTTAATTAAATATCTTACATATTAAGTGTAAATTTCAATTTACCTTATCTAAGACATATTTTATATAATATATTTTATATTTATATCAATATAAATATATGTATATATTAATATATTATTTGTAATGAAATATAAATTTTTTTGAAGTATACTTTTATCAGAACCTATAAAAAAACACTGATAAAGGGGGTATTTATTAGTGCTTCTAAAAAATTGTTGATACCCCCCCCCCCTAAATCATTGATTTTTTACAAGTGCTGATAAAAGGCATTATTTATCATCACTTTTAAAAAAACACTGATAAAGGCCTCTGTAACGAACCAATGTTTCATTAATGAAAATCCCTCTTGATCTAGTTAAATGTCTCTTTATGAAAAATGTTTTTATAAGATGTCAACTTATTTGGTTTTATGATAAGATTTGTTACCGTTACTTTTATAGCCGTTGAACAATGATCACATGAGTAGTATAAATATATGGCTTTAACGAACCCAATTTTTCTCAGACAAAGGAAGCGATGGCCTCAACCAGTAGAATTGCCCCATACGAAGCTCATTTGTCAGAGCTCGGAAAAGAGGTGGTGTCTTTGGGATTCTCCCTTGACCAAGCCCAAGCTGAGATTCATTATGTCAAGCTTGAACGGGACCGTCTACGGGAAAAGTGGAAGTTGATAGAGATTACCACTCGAGCGATGTTATCCGAGCCGCCCCAAGAGTCTATCACCATCGCACACCTTACCCTTAAGTCTTATGTAGCTATTTTAAGGGGTTATGTAACAAATAAGTAGTACTATGTTCATGTACATTATTTTTGTATATAATAATGAATATAATTTCTAGTCATTTTTGATACTTTGTAAATAGATTTTAAAGTACAAATGGTGTTTTTAGTTAGTATTTAATTAAGAATTATATTTTATTAAATTAAAGGATTTTTTAATTAAATAATATTTTAATAAAATATTATTATTAATATTAAATTAATTTTTATTAAATATAAATGATCTTATAATTTTATGAATGCAATTAAAATTTTTATTAAGGTTTGAAATTCATTTCTGTCAAAACCCGTGAATTTTTTTATAAAGTTCGGTTTTTATTTTAAAAGTGAAAATTCACATATTTAGAAAATTATTTAGATAAAATAAATATTATTTTTGGAATCAGGACGTCGAAATTATTCAACGGTGAATTTTTCATAATTTTCTGAGACAGTCAAATTTTTGGGTAAAAATTAAATACCATTTAAATATATAATGTGTTTTATGACATCATAATGACCCAATGGTGATGTAATAAAATACCATAATCCTTATTTTCGGCCAATATATTTTTTATCATTAAAATAATGAGTTTTTGGGTTTGTTTGACTTAATTTTCAAAGCATTAATGGAGCCCTCAAGACTTATTCAACACTTTGCCTTTTAAAATTAATTTTCATGGGAGTGTGACTCACCTCCACATAATCAACCATAATTTTTTAATAAGTTCGGACCTTGGCCTTGTAAAATATTGTTTTCCTTTTTCCTTTTCCAGAAACCATGGGGAAATACCATGGTATGGTTTGTGGTTTGGATTATTTTAATATAAGGGGTCCCAAACCTAAATAATAAAGAATTCTCTCACCTTTCCTATATAAACCCACCCAAGCTCCCACTTTCTCCTCACTAAAAGCCATTGGAGTTCGTCCAAACTCTGACCTACTCTCTATAGAATCCTATCAAGGTGCCCCAAGCTCCCAAGAAGCCTCTCACAAGCCTCTCTCTAGCCTTTGGAACCACACTTCCAAGAAAGGGTTTTTTCTTCCTTTCTCATTTCTGTCAATTTTCTTTAAGTTGTATTGCCCTTTTAATTTTAATTATGAATTTTGGGGTATGGTTTCTCACCTCCCCCATATTTCCCTCTTATTTTTTGAATTTTGGGAGACCCCTTTCTCTCTCATTAAATGCCTCCCATGTACACCCGTTACTATGCCGAAATTCCGAAAGGAACTTCTCTCTCCTCTTTTATATTCAAGAAATACTTTTGTATCATGAATCTAAATTCCATTAAAATTGTTGGGACATGTATATATATTACCTCCTTACTTTCCATTACATGTAAATATGATGAGGAACCCCTTTCTCTCTCATCAACATTTTTTATGAATTCTTATGTCACGCCGTTAAGCTACCGAAATCGCACCGATTTTCTAAGCCAATGTCATTGTGTAGTGAATAACATGCCCATTTCTCCATCAAGGGTATTCACCTTTATGCACATTTACTTATTGATTGTAAATTTTCATGTATGAATTCCAAATTCCTCTATCTTGGAATAAATGATTATGTTTTATGAATCCATGTTTTATGATCCATGTGGCACACTTATGCATGAAATGAAATGTTTAAGGAGGGTGCGCCCTTATAGCGCTCCAATGCATTGGGTAAAGTATAGTATCATGATACGTCATGTGAAATGAGTGTTGACTCATTCTAATTCAAGTGCAATGAGGGTTTACTCGTGCTTCAAGTGCAATGATGGTTTACTCATGCTCCATGTGCAATGAGCCTTGGCTCATGCTAATTCAATGTTAAGTGTTGTTGCCACATTTCCATGTTATGATTATCATGATTTATCATGCCTTTATGTTCATGTTACCCTTATGCTCTATTGATGTTCCTATTGTCTAACATGTATTGTACTCCTAATTTTATTCCATGTGTACTCCCTTACTGGGCTTTATAGCTCATTCTTTTCTTATGCATGTCCTCAGGTTATCCCATGCAATGCTAAGTACGAGGGAATGTAGTGGTCATGTAAAGGAAGTTTTCAATAAAGATGTTGTATTTAATGTTCTAAGTTTTTATGTAATGATCCTAAGCCACAAAGACACTAAACCTCTTGATCTTATTTGTTGTATCAAGTGAAGTTTTATGTAATAAAGCATGTTTAAGTTGTAATAAAAATCAGGGTTGTCATAGCCTCCCTTTAACAGTAAATGTTTTAGCACTGTAAAAGACCCCCTTTAACATTGCTTTTTTAAGCATTGAAAAAGTGGGTCTTTAACAGTGTTTTCAACTAGAGTTGCTAAATCCCTAGTGCTGGATAAACCCAGATTTATAGTAGTGATAACACATATTTTTATTAAAACCATTTTTAATACATTCTATATAAAGAGTGAATGAATCACATCTCTTCGTGAGGTGGTAGTCCACCGTACACATGAACAACATTATCGTATTCCCACAAAATAGAAATAATGAATGTATGTGTGATATAATAGTTAAAAATCATAATAAGACAGCTAGTGGACCAGCCCTCCAAAGGTGGAGTGCTGATATCATGACATATGCTTGGAAGGAGTTGTTCCAAGTTGTCTTGTCTGGGTGATTCCCTCTAAGACCTACGAGTCATGTAATTTTCTTTAAGACTTCAGGCCTTGTAAATGGTTCCTCATAACCCCATGAAAGGTGAATTATCAAAAATAATAAAAAATTAAGACCTTCAGTCCATTCCGACCGACCAACCTTGAGAGGTTGTAATGGAAAACACAAAAAACAACGGTTTACAAGGTGGTTGTCCTTCATACACACAAACGATGATTGTGTAACCCATTTGATGAAAGTAGATATTATTTTAAGTCATTCCATTATCATAACAAAATCCCATTATATGGAATATAATTATTATATAATCATTATATGAAAATAATTAAAGGGGTTTGAATAATAAATAAAACAAAAAAGTTCATCGTTGAACATTACCTCTTCTTTGGTAGTCCTCTTTAGGTTTGCACAAAAGCCTTACTATGATGGATTTATTCCCAAAATAAGGATTATAGGATAAGGGTATGTGATTTTATTGGTTATTTGGGTAGGTTTTTTTCCAAACCAAATAGGTGTGAAGTTGTGAAGAAGGGAGGATAGGGAATGGCCTTTTATAAGTTGGGGAGATGACACACTTGGAATTTTTGAAAACAGTTGAGTACTCCCAGATTTTTCACATAGAAAAAGGGTCCAAAATAGATAAAAATAAAAAAAATTATAAATGATAATATCTAAATATTTCAATAAAATATTATTTTTACAAGTTTATAGGTAAATTTGAGCCTTATATTTTTAGTTTAATCCCCCAATAAACCCATTTTTACCTTAACTGTGGAAATTAATTTTTACTGAATTTACTATTAATTTTGGTCAAAAATTAAGTTGAACTTATTATAAATTATAAATTATTATTATTATAAATATTTAATCTATTTTTCCAAATTCCATTAATATAAATGAAAAATTAATTTAAAATTAAACCCAAAAATGTGTTGATAAAGAGGGTTTTTAAAGTAAAAATGGTCAAAAGATTAAAAAGGTGTTATATCCATTTTCAATGTGGAATTGATTCCAATGAAAAAAATTATATTAATATATTTATAATTGAACTAATATTACATTAAAACCAAGTTAAAATATAATTTTTCTTTATAAATAAATAAAATGAAAAGGAAGTTTTCAATTAAAATATAGTATTTTCACTATTTATCAAAAAATAAAACTTTTTAGGAAAAATCCAAAAAAAATCACCCTAATATAATTTTAAAATTATTAATTAAAAAATTAATTTTATTTTATAAAATAAATTTATAAAATTAACAAAAATTAATATTTATTATTGTTCACAAAAAGACATAAAAATCAGTTTTGATAAAATAGTATTTTCAAAACATATAAAGACTTTACCAAAAATTATTCATTTTATTATCGATGTATTTTCTTTATAAAAAAACATAATATTTAAAAATTATTAATTATTATCCATATCACTATTTTTAACAGCTAGGTTATAATGGTCACATTAAAATAATATTAATAATATATCATAGTTTTGTTAAAAATCATTATCGTGTGTCACGCAAGATAAGATGTTGTTATGTGTAGTGCAAGTTTAACTTGGTGTTACGTATAACACAGACCATAAAATAAATTTAATTTATTCAAAAAAAATCAAAAAAATGTGGGGTTTTACATTCTACCCACCTTAAAATGAATTTCCCCCATGAAATTTGTCACTCTGATACAAAAAATGAGGATACTTTTGTCTCATCATATCCTCAAGTTCTCACATAGCTTCCCCAAACTTGTGGTTTCTCTACAAAAAATTAACTAGGTGAATGGTTTTATTTCATATAACTTTCTTTTTATGGTCCATATTATAATTACTCAAATTTTATCTATTTTTATTTTTATAAATTAATAGGGAAAATTTTGAGACCAGGCACTAAGACGGTGTGTGGTTCCCAGGCCCAGTGTGCCTGAAATAGTTTGTTGAATTTTTTTTAGTTTTTAATAAAGAATTTTGGTGGTTTTTCTTTAAAAACTGGAATAAATTCTAAATGGGTTCCTAGATCCAAAATATGAGGGTATTGTTGTGTTTGGAATAGTGACTTTACCTTAGGCAGGTTCTAACCTTGACTGGCACGGGTCGAGGGTGAAAATTAATTTTTTGACGTAAACATCATTAAAATATTTAATAATAATATTTTATTTAACATGTAGTTGGTTTCTTTTAAGTATGTACTATTTTTAGGAATCCATTTTTAGGAAATAACCCTTGAAATCCTCTAAGGTAAGGAAATAGAGCTTCCTCTAACGAACACTGATGGATTGGAAAATCAAGATTGGAACTTGGATTAGAGAATGGCGGATCGACGAACGAAAACAATGCATCTTTACCCTTCAACAATTGATCCAAACTCTAGGTAAGGTGTTTGATCTCTTTATTATTTCTTTTCCCCTCTTAGATTCAAATGAAAAACATAGACCAACCCATGAATCATTTGACCTGTGGTTCATCCATTCTTTCGGGGTGGATAACTACTTGTGGTGTTTTGAATGGGGATTAGTTCTGTGTATTGATTTGTTTTTTGTGATCCTTCTAATAAGAATGGATCAAGGCCAACATGAGAAAGTCTAAGATCCATTCTTTGGGCATTCATGTGCATTTATCTCTTTCCCTAAATCTTTTTTCATTCCTTATTTGATCGCAAAATACAAAATGAGGATCGTTGCGCCTTTAATTCATGGAACAATGATCTGAGATCGAGGATCCAACACCACAATGATATTGCAAAGTTGTGATGGTGAAGGCGCATTGCGAATCACCCAAGTTAGTGTTTTACAGTGGTTCCCAGATCATTGGCTTCAGTTGGGTTCCAGTAGAGTACAAGGTGGACAGTGGGCTTCTGGAAAGGGTAGTCAGCGGCGGAGGCAGTACACGGCTCAGTAAGAGACCAGGTTCTAGGTGGGGCCCAAGGTGGGGGAGTGTGAGGCCGCAGTCCAAGAAGGACCGCATGGGATCACGTGGTGGCGAAGACTGTAGGCAGTAACCAAGGGTAACCACAGGAGGTCACGGCGGTGAGTTGGGAAGCGGCAAGTTGGAAGAGGCTCAGAGCCATGTCGGAGGAACCCATAATGGAGAGGTCGTGAGGCATGTGGAGGAGGTGGTCCAACCATGTGAAATGTAGCATGGTGCTGCATGGATAGGATAGGCATGCTATCAGGGTGGGCCATGTGCGGCACTCCAAACCAACCCGCATGCGGGAGGCTAGACCGGACAAGACTAGGCCTGCTAAAGTTTCCTGAACTGGGTCGCGTCTTCAAAACCGGGTCAGGTTAGGTCATTTATCAGGTTGGGTTGAGTTCAGTGGGTCGGATCAGACTTGGACCAGACCTGGGTCGAACCTTATTAGTAAAACAGCCATAACTTTCAAACCATGTGTCCATTTGACGAGTCATTTGTGGCGTTGGTATCCTTGAGACGAGACAGTACATTTGAGATACTCTATGTAAGTTGTTGTGTAATTTGTTATATGAACTAATGGTTTGAGGGGTAGGTTCTCCTAGTGCAATCACGCTACGAGTGGAATCCTATAGCTTGATGTGACTTGGGATCTTGGTGATTATGTGACTACATGACTTTTGGGTTGCATGAATTTTAGAAACTTTGTGTGTTATTGAAACTCTATGTGTTATCGATACTCTATTTTTTATTCAAACTCCCTATGTTATCAACAATTTGTGTGTTATCTACACTCCATGTGTTATCAACACTCTGTGTATTACCAATACTGGGCAATCTGTGGACTATGTCTGATAACCCTATTTTTCGTGCTATAGACTTATACCTATGTGAGATGACTATACTTCATGTGTTTCATATGTGTTATATCATGTATTACTTTGTGGTATAATTCATGTATTTATTTTTAGTATACTTCATGTATTTCTGTATGGTGTACTTCGTGTATTTTTTAGTGGTATTACCTTGTGGTTTCGGGGTGTCCTACTGAGTGTTGTTTTACTCACCACTGCACATTATTTTCCCACATGTGTCATGTCTTGTGTAGATGATTGATTCTTTGATGGAGTTCTAGGAAGACTATGACCCGGTGGTGCTTATAGTGATTATATAGACGAGGTGTTCTCTTACAGCTTCAGACAGTTGTCTTAAACCTGCCCTTTAGGTAGGGTTTTCTATAGATGAGTTTAGGAACTTGTGTATTCACTTTGACAGACTCCTTTTTTTTGTGGGATTATATTCTGGCCCTATTTACTTTTCATTTTTCCTACTGTCATACTCTTTGGTTGGTATCTTAGTGTATTCGTTCATTGTATACTTATTTTTTTACATTTCATCATTTATTGTCTTAGATATGTGTGTGTGTACAAGAACTTAGGTAAATGCCTCCCATTTGTGGGATATGCCTACTCAGTACTAGTCACCATCCTTGGGCCTATATGAGGTGGGATTGGGGTAGTCATGTCATTATCCCCTCTAGAATGGGTCGTGACAGAATGGTATTAGAGTGGTAGGTTCTACTTAAGGACCAGGAGTATGTGAGGTTGGTTTAGGGAAACATTGTTAAGTGTTTTGAGTTCAGCTTTCAGGCCAGACAATCTAGTGTTGGTGTAGAAACCAATGTATCTGTACACCAGGAATCTAGACACTTTCATTTTGACTCGATACATGAAAACACTGGTTTCAGGGAATAAATAGTACATGCATCATATAGGATTTGGGTGTGTTCTCATGTCCTTCTTGAGTCAGCTCACCAGGTATACTGTATTGACTATGGTACATCCTGATATGTTTCATAATACCTCTACATATACATCCATCCAAGATTTCGTTGCATGATCACAAGGATGATTTTCCTAGAAATGAGGTGTTCGTACAGGTGCATGTATCAAATATACTCCATGCACTTGAGATATCACCTCTGAGTTGTCTACCAGTGATACCACCACTCGTTGAGTAGCAGTTACTACCAACGCTACAGGTTGAGGATACACATAGTTTAAGTGCATTTGATGAGTTCTAGAGGAAGAAACCTCCTAAGTTTAGGGGTGACTAGATAGATGAGGATTGGATGAAGGTAATTACTTGTGTCTTCCATCTTGTGAGAAAACCTAAGGACTATGTGTTAGTCCTATCTGTGAGCATTCTTCAGGGCTCTACAGGATGGTGGTGTAGATTAGTTACCCAAAAACATGATAAGGAAACTCTCTCCTGGGAAGAATTCAAGACAATATTCACAGAGTAGTTATTAATAGCTACGCTATGCTCAGTGGGTATACAATAGATCCTATATCTATTGTAGGTCAGTTAGATTGTGGTAGAGTACTCGGTGATGTTTACCGATCTTTCTCGCTACTCTACGGATATGGTGTGAGACCCATTCTTCAGGGATCATACCTTTGAATAGGGGATATGAAGAGAGATTAGGGAATCCATCATATCCCTTAGAATCCCTACATATGTTAGTTTATTGGATCAAGCTCTACTGGTGGAGATCTTTCTAGCATAGCAGATTCCAACAGTGGGAACTACCAGCAGGCACCGATCAGTTGAGTTTTCGGTGGTAGGTAACCGACAGTAAACGTAGGGACCCAAGCGGGTTAATAACTCTTGGGGATGACCCCAAGACATAGGATTAGTATTGTGGGGCTCCCAAGGTTGATATAGTTAGCTGAATGATAGGATATGTTAGTCATGTGACAGTCAAGGAAATCTAGCATGAGATTTCCCAACACGTCGTAAGGAGGATCAGGAGACGGTCGATAGACCACCGAGGTATAGGATAAAGCATGAGAAGGGTGGTATGTAGGGTGGAAGACATGTAAGTGGATAAGGTTGAGTAAAAGGTGGTGGGCAGAGGTTCAATGTTTTACCACCACTGCCAATAGGTGATCTACACCAGGCTCAGGGAGCTAGTGGGTAGGGATGAGGATAGCTGTAGGTGATGGAGGCCTATGACCTCGGTGATCTAAGTATTTTTATAGGTATGATCTGTGTGTTTTTCACACCATTTTTAGTTTTTATAGACACATGTTTCGGTCATTATTTTATTTCCACAACCCTTGTTCAAGACTCAGAGATTCTGTTTTAACTATTCACTCGGCCCTTACGTTTAGAGACTCCTATGGGAGGGGATTCGATGATCACACAATGGTGTCGATAGTTTGACCTTACTCTTGGAGGTGATAGTTTCGGTTGGGATCACTTGATAGTGGTGTGGAGGCCTTATGACCTCATTATCAGTATGGAATGGTTATCCACATTCCATGCTCAGATTTACTGTTTTAGGCTCAGAGTGCAGTGTGTTCTTGGTGATGGGACCAATGTTTCCTTTCTTGGTGAAAATAAAACCCAAGAAGCACAGGATGGACTTAATCATAGTAGGGTGCAATTGATTACTCATTAGTTCTATAGTTTCACCCTTAGTGTAGTGGATGATAGGAGTCCACAATTTCATTAAGTGGTGGAGGAGTATGAGAATGTATTTCTCAAGGACGTCCCTAGATTGCCTCCCCATAAAGAGGTTGAATTATGCATTGATCTATACCCCCCATAAGTCATTGATATCTACACCTACATATCGGATGGCTCCCACAGAGCTTCGTGAGTTGAGGGTACAGCTGAAGGACATGTAGAGGAAGGGATTTGTGAGACCCAGTGTTTCACCCTGGCTGGCCCCAATTTTGTTTTCCAAGAAGGAAGATAGGAGCTTGAGGTTATGTGTGGACTTCTAGCGCCTAAATCAGGTGACCATGAAGAACAATTATCCACTTTTGAGGATCAAATACCTCTTAGATCGACTTAAGGGAGTGAGTTGGTTCTTGAATATTGACCTCAGGTCTGGCTATCACCATATTCTTGTATGAGATGAGGATCTACTGAAGACAACCTTCAGATGTTGGTATGGCCACTACGAGTACTTAGTGATTCCGTTTTTCATGAAAAACACCCCAGCAGTGTTCATGGGACACATGAATACGATCTTCTAGCCTTACTTAGACTATTTCGTGGTGGTATTCATTGATGACATCTTGGTGTAATCGGTGTCTGAGGAAGATCACACAATACACTTGAGGATGGTCCTGGACACACTTTGAGAGCACCAGATTTATGGGAAGCTCTTAAAATTTTAGTTCTAGATTCGAGAGTCCTTCTTTCTAGGACATGTTATTTCAGAGGCTGTAGTTACAGTGGATCTATCCAAGATTGAGGCGATTCTTTCTTGGGAGCCACCCATGATTGTTACTGAGGTTCGTAGTTTCCTAGGTTTGGATGAGTACTATCATAGGTCTGTACCCAAATTTTATAGATTAGCAGCACCCTTTACATCTTTGACATGGAAGGGGAATCCCTTCGTGTGGATAGAGAAGTGCCATCAGTTCTTTTAGGAGCTGAGGAAGAGGTTGACAATCACTCCCATCTTGAGATTACAAGAGGAGGGCATTAGATATGTAGTGTTCTGCAATGCATCAAGAACCAAACTTGGTTGTTTTATAATGTAAGGTAAAGTAATGATTGCCTATGATTCTCAGTATTTGAAATAGCATGAGCATAACTACAAGACCGATGATCTTGAGATAGTAGTGGTAGTCTTCCCATTGATGATATGGCGATACTACCTGATAGGAGAGTGGTTTAACATCTACTTTAACCACCAGAGTCTCAACTATATATTCTCTTAGAAAGATCTGAACTTGAGGCAGAGGATATGGCTAGAGTTCCTCCAAGACTATTACTTTGAGATTTTATATACTTCTAGTAAAGGGGATGTAGTGTCGGATGCTCTCAGTGGGAGATCCAGCTTGCAGTTGTTGAGTGAGGCATCGGAGTAGTTGGACGTGTTGCATATATACTTTATGGATAGAGATGGATAAGTTTACCTCTAATTGATGGTTGTCACCCCTCCACTATTATAGTGAGTTAGGGAGGCACAAATTAGGATATTTACTATGAGACCCGACATTCTCATTTGGCCATAGGGCATGCCCCTGCTGAATATATGATAGGTCGGGAACACGTCGTTCTTTTCCGAGGGTGCACAGTTGTACCAATGGTGTTAAGGGAGGAGGTTCAAAGGGAGTTCCACATGTCCCCTTTGGTGGTACATAAAAGTGTTCAGAAGATGTACCAAGACCTTTGATGCCATTTTTGGTGGCCAGGAATGAAGAAGACAATGTTAGAGTTCATTTCTCAACGCCTCACTTGTCTGCAAGTAAAGGATGAGCACCAAGTTTCAGCGACATTGACCCAATTGCTTAAGGTTCCATAGTGGAAGTGGGATGGGATATCAATGGACTTCATGATGGGTTTACCACAAAAATCTAAGAGACATGATTCCATCGGGGTGATTGCTAACCGAATCGCCAATTCATCCCACTTCCTACCTATATGGGAGTAGAGTTCAGTAGAGAGATTGGGACACCTCTACATGCAGGAGATAGTCCAGCTTCACGGAGTTCCATCAATGATCATTTCAGACTGTGGTGATCATTTCACATCCTGTTTGTGGAAAGGATTTCAAGAGGTGCTTGGGACTAAGTTTCACTTGAGCACGGAGTTTCATCCCATGAAGTATGGCCATACTGATAGGACCATTCTGGTTCTAGAGGACTTACTACATGCTTTCATCCTAGACATTGGTCGCATTTGGGAGGGTCACCAACATCTAGTAGAATTTTCATACAACAACATATACCACTCCACTATTATTATGGATTATTTTAAAGCCTTGTATAGGTAACCATGTAGGTCACCAATATGCTGGATGGACCCAGGGGAGTCAACACTAATGGGTCTAGAGTTGGTATAGGCTACCACTAAGAAGGTGCAGATCATTCAGGAGTAGATGAAGAATACATAGAGTTGGAAGAATCTGTATATTGATAGGAGACGGAGGCCCTTGGAGTTTGAGGAGGGAGACCATGTGTTCCTTTGGGTCTCACCTTTACAGGGATTATGTAGATTTGGTTGGGGTGGCAAGTTTTCTTCGAGATACATCAGCCCTTTTCAGATTTTTCATAGAGTTGGTGAGGTGGTGTACCACCTAGATCTACCCCCAAAGTTTTACCGGGTGAATGATGTCTTCCATATGTCATAGTTAAAGAGGTACATGCATGATCCATTGCACATCATTGACCGAGGCGGGCCAGACATTGATGATGGGGTGAAGTTTTGGGAGTACCTAGTGGAGATCAAGGATCAACAGGTGAGGATCCTTTGTGGGAGGTCAATTCCTCTAGTGCACATTTTGTAGTAGCATAGAAATTTCCAGGAGATCACTTGGGAGTGGGAGGCTTAGATTCATGCTTATTACCCTCACCTTTCCATTGAGTAGCCCTTGTTTTGGATTTTAGGGACCGAAATCCCTAAGGTGAGGCAAATTTAATGAATCATATTTTATTCAACTTTATTTTTATAAATTAATTAGAAAAAATCTACGACTAGGTGTTGAGATGGAATGTGGTTCTTAGGCCCTGTGTGCCCAGAATAGTTTGATGAATTATGTTCAGTTTTTAAAAAAGTGCATGGTTGGTTTTTCTTTAAAAACTATAATGACTTATAAAAAGGTTCCTGAATTAGAAAATGGAGGGAACCATTGTGTTTGGAATTGTGAATTTACATTAGGAATGGCCTAACCTCGACCAGTGCGGGTCGATGTTGAAAGTTAATTTTTGGATGTAAACATCGTTAAAATATTTAATAAAAATATTTTATTTGATGTTGTGTTGGTTTTTTTTAAGTATGGAATGTTTCTAGGAATCTAGGATTATGACATAACCCTATATATCCTCTGATTAAAGGAGACGAAGCTTCCTATGAGTGCCGATAGATTGGTGAATCAAGATCGAAGAACGATGGATCGACGAATGGCAATGAAGCAGCTTCTCCCTTCGTCAACGAACAATCCAAAATCCATTTAGGTTGTTCGATCTCTTTGTGATTTCCTTTCCCATCTTAGATTCAAATGATTAAAATATACCAATCCAAAAATAGGTTGATCTGTGGTTCATCCATTCATGCATTATGGATAACTACTTGCAGGGTTTTGAATAGAGATTAGATCTGTGTGTTGATTTTTTAACTATGATCCTTCTAACATGAACAGATCGAGGAAAAAATGAAAAATTCCAAGATATATTATTTGGGTGTTATTATTAATTTATCTCATTCCTTAAATCTTTCTATTCTCCTTGTTTGTCATGAAATATGAACTCAGGATCATTGCACCTTCGATTTGTGGCACAATGATCCAAGACCATGGATTAGACACCACAATGATATCGCAGAGGTGAAATGGTAAAGGCATGGAATAAATCACTTAAGGCAGTAGTTTATGGAGGTACATAGAGAAGTGGCTCTTCTCGGGTTCTAGCAGAGCGTGAGGTGGACAGCGGGCCACCAGTAAGGGCAACTGGCGGCGGAGGCGACACGTGGCCCGGCGGGAGGTTGGGTTCCAGGTGGGGCGTAAGGTAAATGGGACGTCGGTGGGGTGAATAGAGGTGGAGTGTGTGTCCATGGTCCAAGTGGGAATTCATGGTATCCTATAGTGTTGGAGTCCATGTACGGTGACTGGGGGACATGGCAGGAGTTTGTAGCGGCAAGCTGGGATACGGCTTAGAGCCACATCGGAGGAACTAGCAGCAGCGAGGCCAAGGGGTATGTAGAAGAGGTAGGTCGGCCACATGAAATGCGGCATAGCACCATGTTGACCAACTAGGCATGGATTCATGGTGTACACTTTGTGGTTCTCCAAATCGGCCCGCATGAAGCGGGTCGGTCCAATGGAGTCGGGCCACTCTAGCAACCCCACGGGCCAGGTCCAGCTGGCAAAGTGGGCCGAGCCTAGTTAGATGGGTTGGTTCTGGTCGGCTAGGTCGGTTCAGGTCAGCTAGGTCGGTTCGGGTCAGCTGGACCAGGTCAGGTTGATCGATGGGTCATGTGGGGTTTGAAGGTTCATATCAGACCCAGACCAGACCCGTGTCGGACCTTTTTAGTAAAACATTCATAACTTTCAAACTTTGTGTCTGTTTGACAAGTCATTTGCGGTGTTGGGACCCTTACGAAAAGATGGTACTTTTGATATAATCTATGTGAGTTATTGTGAAATTTTTCATATGACCTAATAGATTGTGGAGTAGGTTATCCCGGTGAAAGTGCTCAACAAGTGGAATCCTGCGTCTGGCTACGACTTGGTGGCTTGGTGACTATATAACTACATGACATGGGGGATGCATGAATTATCAACACTTCATATGTTATTGAAACTCCATGTGTTATTGACACTCCGTGTATTATCTACCCTCCCTATGTTATCGACACTTCATGTGTTATCAACACTCTATGTGTTAAGGACACTCTGTGTGTTATCGACACTCTATGTGTTACCAATATTGGGTGTTATGTGTAATACATCTGATAACCCAATTTTTCATGCTATAGACTTATATCTATGTGATATGGCAATAATCATGTGTTTCATTTGTGGTATATCATGTATATATTCATGGAATACTTTGTTTATTTCATTGTGGTATACTTCGTGTATTTCTTTGTGGTGTACTTCATGTATTTCTCAGTAGTATTCCTTTGTTGTTTTGGGGATTCCTACTGGGTATTATTTTACTCACCCATGTATGGTATTTTCCCACACATGTTGTGTCATGTGAAAACAAACAATGCTTTGATGGAATTCTAGGTGGAATAGGACCTGGTGTTTCTTAGAGTGATCAGACAGATGAGGTGTGCTCCTACGGCTTCAGACAGTTGTCCTACACATACCCTTCAGGTGGGGTTTTCTGTGGATGAGTTTAGGAACTTTTGAATTCACTTTTAAAGACTCCTTTTAGTGGTCTTGTATTTTGGCCCTGCTTACTTTCTAGTTTTCCTACACTCATACTTTTTAGTTGGTATCTTAGTGTATGCATGCATTGTCTACTTAGTGTTTTTACATTTCATCATTTTTGGCATGGAGATGTGTGAGTGTGTACAGGAACTTAGGAAAATGTCTCCCATTTGTGGGATAAGTATAATATATGCTAGTTTCCATCCCCTATCCTATTATAGGTGGTATTGGGGTAGTCACGGCACGATCCCCTCTAGGAAGGGTGCTGACATAGAATCTCCATCAATTTTTTCTCATAAGAAAGATATTTCTCCTACAGTATAACCTCTGAGTTTAGTACATGTGAAGGGTAAGGTATATACTTTCTCCGAAGAGATACATAAAACACATCATTGACTTGAGAAAGGTTTTTTAGAATTTTCAACGATAGAATACCATCCCAATATGATCATGAATTTAAAATGGATAGATATACCTAGTTCTTAGTTTCCTTTTCTTCTTGAATCTCATAACATTATTCCATAGAGAAATTCTTAGAAACAACTTTTCACCAACTTTAAATTATATATCACATCATAAATTATCAACAAAACTTTTATACCAACTCTGAGATTCATTGAAGTTATAAAAAATGGATCTAATCATCTCTGCCATTTCTTTAATTATCTCAGGTCTCAATAGATTTCTGTTTCCAACTCCATTCCATCATGTTAGACCTATACATTTATTTCTATAGAAGGGTTCATAAGGATCCATATGAATTATTGAGTTAAAGTTATTTTTGTAAAAAAAACTCACCTAGAGTAAGGTTTTGATCCCAACCACCTTTGAAATAAAAAGAACAAGATCCCATCATATCCTCTAGGATTTGAATTTTTCTTTTATACTGACCATGTATCTAAGGATGATAAGAAGTAATGAAACTCAATTCTATATCAATATATTGCTAAATAATTTTATAGAACTTTGAATTCATCCTTGTATCCCGATCAGATACAATGAAATGTGGTACCCCATACAATCTTACCACTTAATTACTATATATCCTAGAAAGATGATCCCTATATAATTCTTCTCTAATTTTAATGAAGTGTGTTGTCCTAGTAAGGTGATCTACTACAACCCATATAGCATTAGGATGTTATCCCATTTTCATTTTTGTATGGGTATTAGATGCAACATCCCCTTGGAATTTTTTATTTTAGACTTAACATGTTGTCATATTAATCACCAAGATACAAAAATCTTTATATCTCTCTTCATTCCATCCCACCAAAAGTGATATTTTAAATCTTTATACATATTTTTACATACATTATGAATAGATAATGAATAAATATGATATTTCTCTAACAACTCATTCTTCTAGTCTAGTATGTATGTAACACATATATGATTTTTGAACCTTATCATTCCATTATGATTGAGGTTAAACTCAAGAATATTTCTAACCTTCTTTTGAATCTCTAAGTCTTACTTATATACATATTTAATCTTCACTTGGATAGATGGTTCAACATTCAATTGATAAAGATAAGTTTTTTCCCTTCCATCAGGATTTACATATCCATCCTTTACATATCTATAAATATTTGATCTTTTATGATCCTCATCATGGATAATCTAGAATGATCTTTTCAAATCAAATCATCATCAACCTTGTTCACTTTCCTAGGTTGGTAATTTATTGAGCAGACATAGTCCTTAATCAAATATTATCATATTCCTTGGAACATGTTCAACTCCTTCTATGTGAATATATACTTTAAAATTTTATGATCGATATAGAATTCTATCTTTGGTATAGCCTCCTTCTTGACCCTTAATTGATGATATCCAGAACAAAGGTCAATCTTGGAAAAGTATCGATCACTATGCAGTTGATCAAATAAGTTATCAATACAAGGAAAATGATAATTATTCTTAATTTTGATCTTAATAATCTCTTAATAATCAATACAGAGTTGAATTGATCCATATCTCTTTTTCACAAAATGAATAGGTTCACCACAAGGTGACACACTTGGCTGAATGAATCACTTCTCAGATTTTTCATGGAGTTACTTCTTCAATTCCTACAACTCAGTCAGGGCCATTCTATAGGGATTATTTTAAATTTATGTGGCACTATGTATGAGTTCTATTGAGGACTCAACTTCTTGTTTTGGTGGAATTCTAGGAAAATATTCTAGAAAGACGTCAAAAAATGTCATAAAAATGGTAATATAATTTATATTGAGTTTCTCACCAACCATTTAAGATAAACACCCCTTATGAATAGGAATTAAGATGCATAAAATGGATGTAATCTCCATTGGAAGTTCATACTTATTCTCATATTGATAGAATATCATAGGTTTGATTGTAATATCAAATATAAATTCCCTTCCTTGATAATTGATGTGGGATTTATTAATAGAAAGCCAATACATGATTAGGATGACATCAAATTAAACTACAGGAAGAATGACAACCATTTTTGGAAGCACATTCCCCCCAACATCAACCAGATATGAATCATAGGCTTGAGATGTGATAATCATACCATTAGGGATTTTTACTACTAATTACACATCTAATAATATGGGTGGAATTTTTATAACCTTGTCAAATTATTTATATATGAAATAATGGGTAGATATAGAGTAAAATAAGACATTATAAGTTCTAGAGTTGATAGTAATTGTGCCTCTAACAATGTCATTATAGCACCCCTCATCAAAAAAAATGATCGCATGAGATTTCTACTTGTCCCTTGTCTTAAGTGGTTGCTAACATTGACCATCATCATTAACCCTTGGGTTTGGGAACTAGTTATCATAATTCCCATTCTCCTTAAACTTGAAGCACTGAAGTGTAGTAGGTGCATTCTATGTATATTTCTTTTTATGTTCATCATTGGATAACTTATTTGAATCACTTTGGTAATCAATTATATGATGAAATTCCCTTACACACTTAAAAAACTTACTAGTCCTCCTAAGGAAATTTCATCCATGCTTATTCCCACACTTATATCATAAAAGAAATCTCATATTCTTCTCTCCATAGTTCTTATATTTTACTTTAAACTCCACCTTCCTTTTCTTTTTAAAACCATGAGATTGATATGTAAATCCAACCTTCATTTCCACCTTGATTTCACATTGAATAATATATTCATATTGATTGAATTATATTATGGATAACACCCTTCATAGGCTTGGTTTTAAGCCACTAAATAATCAATCAGCTATACTTTTAGGTAGTATGATAATACTAAAAGCATACCTCAAAAGTCTTGTAAAATTTTCATCCTAGGTACTAATAATTCACCATTATTTTTACTTATCTCAAGGAACTCTTTATTCATCTTCATATGAAGAATAAAAGTAAAGTAATTATTGAATAATAATTTCATGAACTCATCCCAATACATGGAGTCGATTTCTTCCTATTTACTTGTATTCTTGATAAGATCCCACCATTAATCTGCTTTACCTTCAAAATAGTAGACATCCAATATGAATTTTTCATTTTATAAACACTGGATAATGGAAAATATCTTTTTATTGGTAGTGATCCATTTCTCAAAAACTAGTGGATCATAATACCCACTAAAAAATGTGGGAGTTACCTCTTGAAGGACTCAACATAATTTTGTTCTCTCCTTTGTTCATTTGTAAGTCCATCATGATTCATATCTTGAGAAAGTTTTGTGAGAATAGTAGGGAGATTTTACATTCCATATCCCATAACATTTGGATTCTAAGGAGGAAAATCATTTAATTATATATCATTCTCCAAATTAATGTGGTTCCATCAGTTTCCATCCATTGACTAAAACCAAAAATCATAGATTAAGAAACAATAATCATTGTGGGGAAGCATATAATCATGAAAAATCACTTATGGGGTGTCTAAATTATGACACCTTCTTTAATATATGACACCTTAGGTTTATCCTAGTTCATTCACATCCATGTTCTATTTAAATTTATTATGATGGCTCATAAAGAGTTTTTGAATTTCCAAACAATATCCCTTAGGAGTGTTAAACTAGGTGTCTATCAAGGCCCATTGTCATGCACCAATTCCCAATAGATTCTAGATAAATACAGTTTTTTGGGGGTTGTTACCCATAGGTACATATGTGTCATATCCACATCCACATGTAATATTCATATAGGTATGTATTGATAGGAAATCACTTGTTATATCCTTTACCAAGATTCCAAGACATTTTCCTATACTTTGAATCATACTTAGAATTATTCTTAGACATGTCATTAGGTATATCACTAAGGTTTTATAATCCTAGTTTCCTAATATTAACTAAACATTTTCTTTTGATACTAATAATAATAACCCAAGATTTTAGTACATAGACATTAAATCATTTTTTGCAGAATATTTATTACATTACATAAATACACACCTAAGAACCATAATAGATTAGTGCCTTTAAAAACTTGGAAACATAAACACTGGTTTATAAGTGATCTATGTCATATCCCATTATGTTCTTAATAACCTATCACCCTTCTTAGACACATTATAAAAAATACATATCTTTATAATCTATGTAAATGAAACATAATAAAGGGTGATATCAAATGCTTAGTAAGGGTAGACATGGGAGATATGTTAGCATAACATGAGAATATGGGTATGATAACATGAGAATAACATTTTGAAAACCATAAACAACATACCAAAATAAAAATATTGAGTCTTGGAATAGATATTGACATTTCATAAGACATGAATCATAAAGTAATCAAAGAACATGATCCATGAAAGTATAATATTTCTGTAAGATAGATAATTTTTTTCATACACATATGCATGGAAAATCATTTCCATATTAGGAAAGGTTCAATGCCAAGACCATCATAATGGAAAAAGTCCTTTAGTGAAGTGGGTTCACTCTCCATTCCAATTATGTAATACTGAACCAGGTTCACTTTATATTCTAGTACTATCTTACTGAATTGAGTTCACTCCCATTTCTATTCCTATCTATCTCTTGAGATATAAATCTTTACCCAATTCATTAGAGGAAGATATAGGTGCCACACACGCTACATAATGAAATCATACATATGTGTGCCATAAGATAATAAACATTAATCATATAATAACTCATGAAATGAAATGGGTATCATAATTATTTCATCATATCATAGCTTATGAAAAAGATATAGGTTTCATAATCATTTCATCACAGTATAACCTGTGAAAAGAAGTGGGTTTTATAATCATCTTATCATGGTATAACCCATAGAAGAGAAATAGGTTTCATAAATATCATTCGATAAAAACATAAACCATTTAAAGAAAAAATATTAATGGTATACTTGTATCATATCCCCAATAAGGCATAGGTAACACTAATGGATCTTGTCTTAGATGAAAATTAATTTTGAAAGATCATTTAAAACATTTATTCAAGAAAATATCATTTCCACATAAAAAGACTCTTTTTAAAACATAAAACATTTTTAAAACATTTTTATTTGAAAATAACCATGAAAACTTATAAATTTATATTTAAATCATTTATTGGATATGATGTCATACAATTTTTTTCATGTCTTACACATTAAAATTAAGGTTCCTTTCATATTTGTAGTAAAAGTCGAATGGGTATTTTTTTGGAAAATGGCATGAATATTCATTCCAAAAAAAAAAATACAAAGTCAAAAATTGGTAAAAATGTCTTAAAAATCATAATAGAGTAATAAAAAAATGAAAAATTGTTTAGAAGACATGGTTTTGAAGAAAAACAGATTTCTGTCTGAAGAGAGAAATAAATTCAAATTTTCATAAAAACATTTTCTCAATTATCTTAAGTAAAAAACTGTGGTAAAATGTTTCAATTAATTGAAAATTTAATGAATAAATATATTTGAATAAAATTCATGATAATTCTTGAGATGTGGATTATAATATTTTTTCCTTGGAAACATAATCGTAAACAATCCTGATAAATAATAAGATTCTAACATGAAATATTTACCACTTTGGTAACTTTGAATCATAAGATACATGAAGAAATAACATAAAATGAAAATTAAAATATAATTAGGATGAATATATTTATGATATTACATTTAAAAGGGTCTGTATATACACCTCCTGAAATAATATAGGTTCATAACATAATGTAAGTCTCAAATAAGGCAAATTGAACCAAAAATCTCGTATCGATTTGGTAGCTCTTTAACTGTAAACCCCATGAAAGAGAGATCCTAAAATGTATATGTAAATAAAAAAAATTAATTACAATCATTATAATATACATTATTGGGTATTATATATATCACATAAAAGAAATGGGTGGGGAACATAGCATGTGTCTCATGAAAGTAAAAAGTGAGACAGAAATCCCTTACTTTAAGTCTTGATTTTCTTCTTACTCATTAAAACCTATTGTATAATAAATATAATTTTATTATAAATATATTAAATAATAATATTAATATATATCATACCATATATTATTTTATTATTAACTTTTATTATTAATTTATTAACGATTCCATGTTAAAGTTACACTTCAAGTGATAATCGCTTTGTTTTTCAAAAATGTTAGGATTCACTATATTTTTTATTATATTTCATTAATTATTATTTTATCATCTTCAGTATTTATGTATTTAAAATAATATATAATTGGGAAATGAAATACACCATTCATGGAGACGGTAGGTCGTACGAACGCATGAACCTTGTTTCCATTTTCTTGTCATATTGAAAGAAAGAAAATTATATGATATATTATCATAAAAGAATGATTTTATTTCATATATATCATATATTTTTATTAAAACCATACTTAATACAATCCATTTAAATCTTGAACAAATCACATCACTTCGTGAGGTATCAGTCCTCCATACACATGAATGATGTTATCGTATTCCCACAAAATAAAAAACATAAATGTATATGTGATATAAAAATTAAATAATCTTAATAACATCATATATATAATAAAACCATAATTATGTCCAACATTGATAGGTGTTAATGGAAAAATTAATGACATTGGTTCATGATTCGGTAGTCTGTCGAACACACGAATAATGATTTCATAACCTATTTGATGGAAGTGGAGATGATTGAAGATCATGAACTTATCATAAAAAATATAAGTATATATAATATAATTATTTTATTATATAATCATGATATAAAAAAAATTTAATGGGTTTGAGGAACAATAAAACAAAAACATTCGTTGATGAATGTTACCTCTTCTTCAGGTATCATCATTAGGTTTGCAGTAAATCCTTACTAGGATGAATTTATGACCAAACTAATTCATATAAGATAATTTTAGGGAAGTTTAGGGGTGAATTGGGTAAGTATTTTCCAAAACAAATAGGTTTTAATTTGGAATAATGGATGAGAGTGGGTGGCCTTTTATAAGTGGGGGATAGGGCATAATTGGAATTTCTGAAAAGAGTTGTGTGATCCCATGTTTTTCACATAAACAAAAGGGAGAACATGGATCAAAGTAGAATATTAAACATGATAAGATCTAAATATGTAAATAAAATATGTTTTTTTGACAATTTTATAGGTAAATTTTACCCATATATTTTTAGTTTAACCCTCATATTTACCTTACCGTGGAAATTAGTTTTTATTGTATTCACTAATAATTTTGATAAAAAATTAATTTGACCATAGTAGAAATTATAAATTATGATGATTCAAAATATATAATTCATTTTTAAAAATTACATTCACATAATTGGTAAAAAATAATTTAAAATTAATCACGTTGATAGGTCGAGAAAGCGGGTTTTTAAAGTGGAAATGATCAAAAGTTTACAAAGTTTTTATATCCAATTTCAATGTGAAATTTATTAAAATGACATAAATAAAATTAATGTATTTATAATTGAAATATATTTATTTTAATACCAATTTAAAATATAATTTATCTATATAAATAAATTAAACTAAATGGTAGTTTTAAGTTAAAATTTAGTATTTTCATTTTTCATCAAAAAATGAAACTTTTCGAAAAAATCTTGAAAATTAACCCTAAGATAATTTTAAAATTTTGAATTAAAAATGAGGTTTAATTTATCAAATTATTTTTATAAAAGTTTCAAAAAATAATTTTTATTATTGTTCACAAAAAGTCATAAAAAGTAGTTTTTTGAGAAAATAGTATTTTCTAACATATAAAGACTTTACCAAAAATTATATATTTTATTATCAATGTGTTTTATTTATAAAAAACCATAATATTTAAAATTTATTTCTTACTATTTATATCTCAATGTTTAATTTCTAGGTGTTAATGGTCGTGTTTAAATAATATTTATAATATATCCTGGTTTGTTAAAACTCAATCTTATGTGTCATGCAAGCTAAATCGGTGTTGCATGTAGTGAAAGATTAACTTCATGTAGCATGTAACGCATGCCATAAAAGAAATTTAATTTATTAAAAAAATTCATAAAAATTAGGGGTGTTACATACACACACAATAGGGGGATTCCATCCCTTTATATAGGCTCCCTTTATTCAATGAATGGAGTTGATCATCGACTACCAATTCTTGGCAATCTGCATGTGTTACAATAACTCATTCCCATTAGGAATATGATCATTTAAACACTTAAATAGATCATGATTTGTTTTTAAATACATAAATGAAACATATTAATGATTCATATTAGAAGGAAACCAGCTAAGAGATATAGATAAATTCATATATGTGGTATCCCGTATAATTAGTTTATCATTCACTATGATAGGCACCAACTATAATATATGATAGAGGCATCTACATGATCTATCATAGGTTATGATTCATGGTATATCATAGAGTATTATATACATATTTCAGTTCATATATATTAATATCCCACTTGAACTAAAATCCTATAAGGACTTTATGAAAAGCTTTTCAACTCTTTGTGAATCTATTTGTACTCTTTTCGATGCAGTTTACCAAACTTTCTTAATTTTAGAACAAACAATTCTTCCAAAATTTAATAATTATATTAAGATATAACTATGTGACCCTATGGGACTTTATAACATTTATAAAAAATATAAAACATCAATTTCATAAATTTAATCAAAGAACATCCTCAAACAAAACATCAATGCTACTAAAGCTATAAATGGGTCTAGTGTTATCTCGATCAAACATACTCATATCTCCATATGAACATTTACACCTCAATATGTACCATATAAATCATATGTTTTACCATAAAATCATTTTTTCTATGAAATTGTGTGACCACTATAAATGGAACATGTCGATCTAGTATAGTCCATCTCAAACTTTTATTATTCTCCAAAAAATACTAACCAAGTCAATAAATACATCAAATTTCATTCAACTAGTAGATGATCACTTCACATGTCCCTCATTTAGGTATCTAATAATATCACATATCACTCAACTAGGAATAGTCATGAATTTACTCAATATAATACAATCAAGGGCCTTGATTTCTTTAACTCATTATATGAGTGGATAAATCTCATCTAGGTCGAGATCCAACTTATGGCATGATTAGAAACATACCCAACCACCCCCTAATTTGATAATCTTCTAGGATTTTATAAGAAAGGAATCAAAGCATTAAGGTTATCAAGATAGTTATCTCACCAACCTTAGATAATGGGGATTCATAATAAGTATACACCCCTAAATATATTAACACCCATATAACATTCCTTGTGATATACTTTGGTGAGTCAATCCAAATGAAAAGTCTCAATTTTATACCTCATAAGTTTCTTTTTTTATATTGTATAAAACTCTTTATATTAATGAAAATAGTCTACTCATTATAATATTAACATATTATCACAACCCATAATACACTATAATTATCATTTATTAGAGAAAACTCAAAGTTACACTTTGATGAGATATTAGCATTCCAATATTCATATAATATAAGTGTAACACACATGAATACATGATAAATAGAGATTTAATTTTATTATAAAATCATGACACAATTGGAAAACATTACATCAAATATATCATGTATCTTATACAAAGAGATTCAATATTGACCTCATCTTATTTCCACTAATGGTTTTGTCAATAAATCCACATTATGATATAGAGCCACCCAAAAGATATTTATATCTCCCATATTAATTATATATAAAATTAAATGGAACCTTTGAAGTATTTTTTGGTCCTTTAGTGACATTGAGGTTCCTTGGCCTAAGAAATAACTCCATTATTTTCACATTAAATCTCAATTTCTCCCTCAATGTTAGAAACCACCCCAATTCTATTGATTAACTTCTTAATATAAACATATTTCTTCATATCATATGATGGAGTGATGTACTCTACCTATATTATTAATTATTTTATAGTATATTTTCCATAAATATTCTAAAAAATAGTTCCAATATTTATTAAAAACATAAAATCATATTGAGATATCAAAATATATTTTTTAGAATGGAAACTAGAATTAGTGTAACCATTTATAATGAGATTATTCTCAATTATAATGACTAAGAACATATCCTTACTTTATTTTAAGTACTTAAGGATATTACTAATAGTGATATAGTGACTCTCACTAGGATTGGATTAGTATGTACTTCAATTTCTCAAAGTATAAGTGACATCTGGTTGAGTACACAACATAGAATACATGATAGATCCTTTGGAAGATGCATATTGAATCTTATCCATCATTCATAACTCTTTATAAGGATATTAAATCTTCCTAATATTCATTCCATGCAACACAAGTAAACACCCCTTTTTAGGGTTGCCCGTGATAATCTAATTTAGCACTTTTCCAATATATGTGTTCTAAATCAATCAAAGCATCCTCTTAGATCTATCTCTATAGATATTCATAGAAAATATATAGGTTGTTTCACCCATGTATTTCATTGATAATCATTTTCTTAATATAAATTTTAATAAGTTTGAATTATGAACACCATTTCTGATAAAAAATCATCTACATACAATAACATAAATACCACCACACTTCCACTAATCTGCTTGTACACAAAAGAGTAATCCACATTTTCAATGAAAATAAACTCTTTAATTTCATCATAAAATCAGATATTTCAACATTAAGAAGATCGATTCAGTCCATAAATAGACCTTTTCAACCTTTAAACCTTATCAGACTTATTTGGAACGTCAAAAAATTCATTATGCATCATATACACATCCTTTCTTAAGTTTCTATTGAGGAACTAATTTTTGGAATCCATTTGATATATCTCATAATAATAATTATATTTTATATATAAGTAATATTTGAATGAAATTTATCATCACAAAAGCTATTAATATTTCTTCATAATCAATACCATGAATTTATTTTTAACTCTTTTCCACCATGAGAGATTTATAGGAAGATAATCTACCATCCATGGAACTTTTTTACGGAAAACCCTCTTTCACCCTATGGGTATCATCCCTTTAGGTAAATATACCAAGTTAAAAACTTGGTAAGTATACATTTATTATATTTAATATTTCATGTCTTGTAACCATTTATTAGAATTAGAACTTTTAATGGACTCTCATTAGATAGTAGGTTAATCACTTATGAACATTAATTTATCCTAGTTTTCCACAATAAATACTTATCAATCGATCTATTAAATAATTCCACCAGAACTTTGAGGTTTATGTGTAACTTGATTTGGTTCTTCTTTCATAACTCTTTGTATAAATAGATCAATTTCCATCTCAGGAACACTTCTTGTTTATTAGTTTTGAACTTATCTATGTTTAAATTTCCTCCAAATGACTTCTCAACTTATATATTACTTCTTAAAAAATATACCAATTCAAGCCACAAATACCTTATGTTTAGTGGGAATATAGAATTAATATCCATTAGTTTTTTTAGAATAACCCACAAATAATAAATTTCCAAATTTTAGGTCATGTTTATCAGAATCCATACATTTTATGTATTCTTCACAACCCCAAATAATTATTATAGACATATTAGGATTTTTCTCGGTCTATATATCATATGGTGTCTTTTTTTGTGCTTTAAATAGAATTTGATTAAGTAGGAATAAAATATTTTCCAAAGTATATCCCTAGAATGAAATAGGAAGGTCACCCTGACTCATCATTGATCAAACCATGTCCAACATGGTACAATTCCTCCTCTTAAACACACCATTCCATTGTGGCAATCCAAGATGAGTGAGTTTCATAAAAATTCCAAAAACACGCAAATGATTAGTGAATTATTGGATTAATTATTCACTACCCTAATCTAATCGATGAATAGTAACAATTTTTCTAGTTGATTTTGTACTTTTCTCTAAAACTCTTTGAACTTTTCAAATGTTTGATACTTGTGTTTCATTAGAAACACATAACCATATCAACTAAATTTACTGGTAAAAGTTATGAAGTTCCTAAATCCACCACTTTATTAAGTACTCATTAGTCCACATACATCACTATATATAATATCCCATATTCCACTATCCTTCTCACCATTTATAGTAAGAGGTAATTTCATAATTTTTCCAAGTAAACAAGATTCACAATTATAAAATAATTCACAATCAAATTGTTCTAAAAATATATCTATATTGAGTATTTGAATTCATTTATCATTAATATGTCCATGTTGATAATACCAAAGGTATGTGATATTAGATTTAACCTTGAACTTATTATTCTAAATGTTATAGATAGGATTATCCATATCCAGAATATATATACTATTTTCCCTATTCCTGATGGTATAAAAAATTTCTTTCATATATATAGAAAAATGTTTCTTCTTAATAATGAATGAAAATCCAATCTTATCCAAACAAGATAAAAAATAAAATTTCTATTTATGTTGGGAACATAATAGAAATTATCTAATTCCATAACTAATCAACTAGTTGGACTTATTATATGCACACCAATTTCTAATGTAGCAACTCTTTCTTCTTTTCAAATTCGTAGATCTACTTTGGATTTATTAAATTTCTTCCTATCTCAAAATCTATGATTATAAGCACAAATGTAATTCACATTCAATATCTAATATCCATGATTTAGAATTATGGAAATTTATCTCTATAGAATTTAAATTCATATGCTCATAATGATTTTCTTTGAGAATACTTTTCAACCATAAATACAAATATTGACTTATTTTATAGGTTATACCTATAAGTGATCTCAAAATGATAAACATGAAGCATGTTGTAATCTATAATAAAGACATATATCTGGGTGAGTATTATGTTTTATATCTTTTCACAAAGGACTTTTAATGAATGTACTACCACTAAAAATGATGACCCCATACATTATATCCATTTAGTGATCCAAGATCCATATTTCACTAAGTAATGATTCCACTTTAGTGTCTATATCACCACTTAGTTATTTATATATTTAATAATTTAAATCATGTCATATTTTATTCTTATATATTTAAGTGGATTACTCTTTATCCAAATCTATCATATAAATAAACTCAACTATGTTCCTATGGTAATATAATCCTATTTGGTTTTCTATCTAAGTGTAATTGTATGAATCTAGGACACCCTGAGAGGGGGTGGATAAAGGTGTAGACTAATTTAAAATATTTTCCTTCTTTAGTACTTTTTATCTATATGTATATTGTTCCTATGTTAGTAGGAATACATTCAATATATATTTTTTATCTCATTCCAATCACACTGAATAATTATGAATGTAGAAAATAAAAGATTCACAAAACATATAAATTTTACTTGGTTTACCCACACTGGGATTCATCTAAGGAGAATACACTCAGCATTGTTCCAGTGTATTAAAAATCTTATATAACTTACTATTTATATGGATACAAAATTTCAAAATAGTTCACTACTGATCCAAGGTCACTCCATATTCTTGTCTAACTGCACACTACTTTAACACAAGGCTTGGATAGTTTAAGTATTTATACTTATTCTTGAATATTTTAGTGATATGATGGTTTGTCACTATTTAGAATGAAACTATGGATGCTTCATTGTTCTTGTATTTATGCTCATTTTATATTCACTTCATTATGATTCCCTTATTCTATAATGGATGAGATCAACACCTCAATGTGAGGGTTGAATGTGTATCTTCCATAAAAATAGAGTAGTATATTCCACTTCTTTTAGATGAAGATAATTCCTCACTATAACTATCTTATTGTCTTTTTTTCTTCCAATTGAAGGAAGCAGTGTTTTTATTATACTATATATCCTTCTCTAGAAAAAATAAAATAGTTGTGAAAATTGTATTCTATTACAGCCATATTTTTTCTACTTTATACCAAATTTTGTTAATATTTCTCAAGGTCTCTATTTTCCTTCTTTTCAATCAAATATTCGATATTTTTCACCCTTTTTATGAACTATTGTATGTAGTTTTATAAACATACTATATCCAACACTTAATTTAAGAGTTTTTATTTATTCTTCTTGATTTATTCCATTGAGATCATTTAGGTGTACCACACAATTTAATATTGTTATAAAATTTCTAAATAAACTGAATCAATCCCTGAAATATTATTTTATTCCACTATTTATAAAAATTCAAGTAAAATATACCAAATTTTCTAGAAACTACCACTTCACAGGGTGACTAATTTCTTTATAGTGTGGTCTGAAGTTCCCAATCAGGATCTAAGTATCACTGAGAGGGGGAGGGGGTGAATCAGTGATATCTTTTTCTTTTTAAGTTTCCCCTTTTTTGAAACAACCTTCGCCTCCTATTAAAGAGTTTCTTCCCTGCTGAACACACACAACCACAGGAACACAAGATTTACAAGGTTCACTACTCAACAAGAGTAGCTACGTCCTTGGTATGGTACGAAAACAATCCAGTACCACACAATCCACTAGAAAACAATCCTTTGATGTGGAATACAACGAGTAGGATATACCCTTACACTCGTGCAGCACTTTAAAAACAATCTAATAGTGCATGTGCTCCCTCTTAGCACAAATAGGGTAACACAATGTTTCAGTGCTTCTTTACAATTGAACAGATGTATTCTCTGAAGTACAAATCTTCACTTTCTTACCCAGAAGCCGGTAAGAACCCTCTTACGCAAAACTGAATACGCGCGAAGACCCCAAATGTTTCGCGCAGCCTTTAGGGTGACTTGCGCGCAATTAAAATGACTTGCGCGTAAAACCCTTTTGGCGCGAAAAACATTTTCGCGCACCTTTCCTTTTGCGCGCAACTTTTTCTCTTTTCGCGCAACTTCTCAAGTTTTAGCGCAGCTATCCTCTTTTCATGCAAACTTCTTCCTTTACGCGCAACTCACTTAGCGTCACTACTGGAAATATACTATATCCCAACGGTTCTGAACCGTTGGGAAAGCCCCTCAAACCGTTGGGAAAGGTTTTCCCAACGGTTATGAGAACCGTTGGGAAGTAAGCCGTTGGGAAAAGGTTTTCCCAACGGTTTACTTGAAACCGTTGCAATAGCCCATAGAAATTTAGTTTTTCCCAACGGTTCTCACAAACCGTTGGGAAAACTCAAATGCCACACATTTTCCCAACGGTTCCAAACCGTTGGGATATACCATGTGGAACAATTTCCCAACGGTTTTAAACCGTTGGGAATTGGTGAAGTCTTTCCCAACGGTTTAGAACCGTTGGGAAAAGACATGCTAGAAACTTATATGCCAACGGTTTGAAACCGTTGGCATACCCTATGCTGCAAATTGCAGCACCCTGCAATTTGCACCACCGGTCATCAGGCCTCATTTTCACCTCATTTTCACCTCATTTTCACCTCATTTTCGATCCAACTATTGTACCAGTAATAAAATAAAACATACATATTCAATTACGAACAAATTCATACACATTTAACATATAATGGATCCTGAAACTATACAAATCCATAATTAAATTACAATTCATAAACATACATAATTCATATAGAATTCAATTTAAAATTTAGATGACAATTATACGTGGAATCTGAAATTCAATTCATAATATGATCGGTTTTTTCTATACCATATATTTTTACCTCAAATGATGTCCATTTTAAACAAAATACATACACCTGAAGTGATACCGGCCACACCGCACCTCAGATTGAGGCGGGGTTAACTCGTACACGTCACATTTGACTCATGGATCGTTGTGCTAAAGTATCGACAGAATCCTAATACGTTTGGTCGGTTTTCCGTATGCCAGTTGATGTTTTTCACTTAAAATGGCGTCCTTTTGAAACAAAAGACGGACACTATGAGTGGTGCCGACCACACCGCGTCTCCAATTGAGGCGGGGTTGATTCGTACACGTCACATATGACTCATGGATCGTTCTCCTAAAGTTTAAATGGAAACCGAATGCGTTTGGTCGGTTTTCCGTATGTACCTAAAATGTTGTACATTTTAAACAAAAGAGTGACACTTAGACTCATCCCGACCACACCGCGACTGAGATTCATCCCGGGTTGGCTCGTACATGTCACATATGACCCATGGATCATTGTGATAAATTATAAAAAGATTCCGAATGCGTTTGGTCGGTTTTGCGTATGCCAGTTGTTCTTTTCATTTATAATCATGTCCATTTTAAACAAAAGAGACATAGTTAGAGCGGTGTCGGCCACACCACATCTCAGATTAAGACGGGGTTGACTTGTACACGTCACATATGACCCATGGATCGTTGTGCTAAAGTATCGATAGAATCCGAATGCGTTTGGTCGGTCTTCCGTATGTCAGTTGATATTTTTCACTTAAAATGACGTCCTTTTGAAACAAAAGACGGACACTTTGAGTGGTGTCAGCCGCACCGCATGTCGGATTGAGGCGGGATGATTCGTACACGTCACATAGGACCCATGAATCGTTCTCCTAAAGTTACAATGGAAACCGAATGCGTTTGGTCGGTTTTCCGTATGTACTTAAAATGGTGTACATTTTAAACAAAAGAGAGCCATTTAGACTGATCCCGGTCACACCGCGACTCGGATTGACCCGGGTTGGCTCGTACACGTCACATATGACCCATGGATCGTTGTGATAAATTATCAAAAGATTCGGAATGCGTTTGGTCGGTTTTGCGTATGCCAGTTGTTCTTTTTCACTTATAATCATGCCCATTTTAAACAGAAGAGACATAGTTAGAGCGGTGTCGGCCACACCGCGTCTCGGATTGAGACGGGGATGATTGGTACACGTCACATATGACCCATGGATCGTTCTCCTAAAGTTTCAATGGAAACCGAATGCGTTTGGTCGGTTTTGCGTGTGTCAGTTCTTTTCACTTATAATCCTACCCATTTTAAACAAAACAGACACAGTTAGAGCAGTGTTGACCACACCGCGCCTCGGATTGTGGCGGGGATGATTCGTACACCTCACATATGACCCATGAATCGTTCTCCTAAAGTTTCAATGGAAACCGAATGCGTTTGGTCGGTTTTCCGTATGTACTTAAAATGATGTCCATTTTAAACAAAAGAGAGCCACTTAGACTGATCCCGGCCACACCGCGACTCGGATTGAGCCCGAGTGGGCTCGTACATGTCACATATGACTGATGGATGTTGGGTCGGAGGTGAGTGTAGTTGATGTAGAGGCAAGGGATTTCTCTGGCTCCACCGGCTGACCGGTGCTGAGCCACCGGCTGGCCGGTGGTCTGGACAGAAGCATGATATTCTGTCTGGGTTCCACCGGCTGGCCGGTGGTCAGGCACCGGCTGGCCGGTGGTCTGGACAGAAGGTAATCCATTCTGTCTGGGCCCACCGGTTGGCCGGTGGCCATACACCGGCTGACCGGTGGCACTTGGCAGAGGGCAAGGCCTTCTGCCTTGTCCACCGGCTGGCCGATGGGCTGGATCCGGCTGGCCGGTGACCTTACCGGCTGGCCGGTGGTCTCACACCGGCTGGCCGGTGGACTTAAAATGACGTCTTTTTGAAACAAAAGACCGACACTTTTTGAGTGGTGTCGGCCACACCGCGTCTCCGATTGTGGCGGGGTTGATTCGTACACGTCACATATGACCCATGGATCGTTCTCCTAAAGTTTCAACGGAAACCGAATCCGTTTGGTCGTTTTTCCGTATGTACTTAAAATGGTGTTCATTTTAAACAAAAGAGAGCCACTTAAACTTATCCCGGCAACACCGCGACTCGGATTCATCCCGGGTTGGCTCGTACACGTCACATATGACCCATGGATTGTTGGGATAAATTATCAACAGATTCGGAATGCGTTTGGTCGGTTTTCCGTAAGCCAGTTGATTCCTTTCACTTAAAATGACGTCCTTTTGAAACAAAAGACGGACACTTTGAGTGGTGTCGGCCACACCGCGTCTACGGATTGAGCTGAAACCACCGTGAAACATTCTAATTATTATTCGTGACGTGTACGCGCAGACGGCACGTCAATCGGACGTGCGGTTTGCGCGGTACGGCTCAATATTAGTGTTTTAAGTGATGCGCGCGCTTCGTAAACGCGCGTGAGGGGGGTCCAAACGGGCCGAACGATGTCGGAATGGCCTGAAATCAGACGACAAATACGGGTGAGTGATTTCTGAAGTGGTCGAGCAGACGGCACGTCAATCGGACTTGTCGTGTGCCCGCGGTGACCGACAACGCAGTTATGGTGTCATAAACGGCCAGAACGGGCGTCCAACGGTCAAATTCATAGCGGACGGCCTCAGATTGATCTGAAACCACCGTGGAACATTTTAATTATTATTCGTGACGTGTACGCGCAGACGGCACCTCAATCGGACGTGCGGTTTGCGCGGTACGGCTCAATATTCGTGTTTTAAGTGATGCGCGCGCTTCGTAAACGCGCGTGAGGGGGGTCCAAACGGGCCGAACGATGTCGGAATGGCCTGAAATCAGACGACAAATACGGGCGACTGATTAAAATAATTCAACTCCAATACTATACTACGAGTCTAGATAAAACCAACAACTAGAATAGATTAAACATCACATGTCAAGTCAAAAATGTAACGGATCAATATGTCCCACATCAGCATCACCATCTCCATCATCATCATCATCATCGCCCTCGTCATCGTCCTCCTCATCGTCATCACCCTCCTCAACGCCTTCCTCCTCGCCTTCGCCCTCCTCCTCGCCCTCCTCATCTCCATCCTCTTCCGAATCAGACTGCTCGCCATTATCATCTTCAAGCTCGACATCGGCCTGACCACCACTGGAACTGCCACCTGGTGCACCATATATAGAATGTATCGACGACATGTATTCATCAATCGCTGGGCTGGCCTCTGCTGGAAGTGTTGGACGTAGAACTTCAATAAATTTCATAAATGCACTGTTTGCCCTTGCAGACTGTTCTGCCGTCTCTGTGGCCCTTTTCTCAGCCTGTTCTGCTTGTGCCCTAACTTGCTGCAGCTCGGTGGCACTACAACTCGTACCTGAGGCAGGCCAATACCTCGTCGGGGCTATCCTAGGTCGGCAGCGTACTCTGCCAGAATGATCATCTCCCAACACCTGATGTAAGTGATCAGATGGCCCAAAATTGTCTGCTTCTTGGGCATCGAGGGCCTCTAAAGCATCCTGTTACAAATATAAATATATTGTTAAGTTACGAAATAGATATTAAAATATAAAATCAACAGATTAAAACTTACAATCTGCTGCTGAGTCGCTTCGTTGACAGCACGTCCATCCTTTTTTCGTCTACTCGAGCAAAACAGTTTTGCTCGAGGCACACGTCCTTCAATATTTTGTACTTTCCTCTACAATGACATTGAAAACAAAATTTATATAAAGACTTCAGCAAATAATTAAATAATTGAGGAAAAAAAAGAAAATGTAAGTCGTAAAGAAAACTTATAAACAATTGTCATACCTGCTGCCTCTCATGATCCGGCATCGTCGTGCGTCCTAGTGTATGGAGGTATTTTTTTGCATCAATGTTTTTTTTATTTTTACCAGATGATTCCTAAATAAAATTCGATAATGCAAAGGATAATATTAATGCAAAACTTGAAAGTTATTATTTAAATACCTCAAATGTAATTCATACCTTAAACTGAGTACTCGTCCAATGAGTAATCATCTGACGATACTGCTCTATAGGACAATCATCCACGACTGGTACCGCCTCTAACTCAGTGCCAACTCTAGCACGCCAGCCAATATACAGCTCATGCTTGTAGGCTCTCCAAAGCTCGCCTAAATCCTTTAGACGTTCCATTCGTGCACCCTCACCATCAGGAAAATTAAATCGAAGCTGAAATGAAAATATTAATTTATATAAATACAAAAAAAATTCATGGCATTAAATACAACAGATTTTTTTACCCATATCTCTGACCAAGCTCTATCTTTGACCTCATGTGGCAAATGTCTCCACGACAGCGGGCTGACGGGAATGATGTCGGAGTATTTGGCAAGCGTCGCCATAAAACTCCGACATTGCTGCCCTGTTTTCTCAACCATCTGATTGTCTTCATTATATTCCACCATAACCTGTGTGCGACGGTTCCACACCGAACGCATGCGTGTACGGCCCCGCCCCCGCCTCCTTTCAGTAGATGTATCTGTCATGAAATAAAAACAAATATTTTATCAAAACATGTTATAATGAAAATAAATATTACTATAAAAATTTGATAGGGTTTTATAAATATACCTGTGCTAGTCTGATCAATGAGTGGCGCCGGATCCACAGAACCTGATGGAACACCCTCTGGTGGAACGGGAGTCGAAGACGATGGAATATAAAAGCTCGGAGAGACAGAAGTAGAAGGAAAAGAAGATGGAACAACTGTATGACCTGATGCTGACTGGGGAGTGGGAATCATCATGGGATGTGAAAATGATGGGGCAGAAGATGCAGAAGGTAGCGAAAACATGGGAGGTCTAAATATCCCGTGTGTCCCTAACGACACACCGGGATCAGAATGTGGGAAGGCTGAAATGTCAGTGGGAGGGGCAGGGTCTAGTCGGGCACGCGCAGCTCTACGTCCACCTCTGGTACGAACCCTCCTCGTACCACCGGCCTGAGTACTCGGACCAGTACTAGGCTCCTCGTCGAATAACTGTCGACGTAATGGTGGATCCTACAAAAAAGTTTACAAAAAAAATTAATCACATGACATTATATATTCTGTAAATATATATATATATATTTGAAATAAAGTACTCACTGTAGGCACTAATGGTGGAATGCCCAGCTCCTCCATCCGACGATTGTTCTCCGCCATTTTTTTTCTTCGTCTCTCTTCAATTGGCTTCATTTCCTGCATTGGAAAACAAATATGTAATTAATTAGAAAAAGAAAATTAATGTGTAAACCAAAAAACTAAATATATGAGGGAATGAGGGGATTCATTGGTAATTTACCTATCAATTGTTTTAGAAGAGCTTGAATGAATTTAATAAAACATACAAGTTGTAATGTTCACCAAGTTTGAAATATTGTTTGATTTGGTTTGAATACAGTTCAATTCCAAATTAGAAAATGCAATTCAAATAAAACAGCAACCAATAAACATTGAAAATTCACATAACGGTCAAGTCAGCTAAAACATATTTGTGATCAATACTAAATAAATATGAATATTACCAACCTTAACAACCCAACTCGAGGTAAACCAAAAGAATTGAGAACATGGATGAATGATTCTATATATTTCCAACCACAACTTCAGGTTCACAATCAACTCTGACAATTGAGCTATTGGAGTCATCAAAAGAAATAAATGGATTGGTTCCAATGGCAATAGGGACAGTGTCAATTCCATCATCAGCATCATCAAAAATATGTCTTGGAATTACTTCAACTACGACACCAAATTCAGGTTGAAGTTGATCTTTGACATAAAAAACTTGTTTAGCCATTGATGCCAACACATATGGTTCTTCGGTTGCAAGAGTGCGGGTCATATTAATTACTCGAAATCCACAATCATCAATAAATGTGCCATGTCTCGTCATCGAATCAAACCAATGGCATTTCATCATTGTGACTCGTCCATGAGAGTAATAATCCAATATTATTATTTTCTCAACGACTCCATAATAACCCACATTTTCAAGTCGCGGTCTACTATCTGATGCGCTGGCATAACAATCTGTTGTGGCAGTAACCATAATACCATCATGTTGTGTTCTCATGTTTTTGGCTCGTTCAGTGACAATAAATCTGTACCCATTGATAACAATTGATTTACAGTCACGAACCACGGTATTAGGACCAAAAGCCAAAGCTCTTATTTCCTCAGAGACAGAGTCAGCAGACAAACTCAATACCTGCAATATAAATGACAGCTAAACTTAAGTAAATATTGAAATAATTAATTTAAACAGTAATATTTTTACCTTCAATTTTAACCAAGCAGAAAACTCTTTGCTATGCAAAGTCTCTCTCCTTCTCAAAGATAAAGAACGATGCTTCCTATTTATCATTGTTTTATGTTCCCTGTAGATAAAAAAATATGAATAGTTTAACAGATATATATGTAAGATATACATATTCAATTTTGTTACCTGATATAGTCATCGAACAAATCACAGTTGAACAAAACTGTGCGATGTGCCATCTCCCGCTCTTCATTGCTTAATGTCTTCAATGTATATGATCCAGGAATTCCTCCTGTTTGAGGAAGTGATGGAAAACTGGGTTCAATTTGCTCATATTGTTCTTCTTCATTTCTCATTGGTCTGCTCATTCTTGTAGTAAGATCAGACAAATACATTGAACAGAAATCCATACATTCTTGAGCTAAGTAACCGTTCACGATAGAACCTTCGGGATGATTCTTGTTTCGAACATAAGACTTTAATGTGAACATATTTCTTTCAGTTGGATACATCCAACGAAAAGAAACAGGTCCTCCGAGAAGTATTTCAGTTGGAATATGGACAGTCAGATGCAGCATGCATGTGAAAAATGATGGGGGAAATATTTTCTCCAACTCACACAAAATTAATGGGGCATCTGTCAACATTTTTTGCAAGAAAGACTTCGACAACTTCTTAGCACAAAGATCTCTAAACAAATGGCACAACCGAATAACACCCACCCTTACATTATTGGACAAAAGATGACGGATTGCTATTGGAAGCAACTCATGCAGTAGAACGTGATAATCATGAGTCTTCAAAGATTTTAGCTTCAACTCTCTTCTGTTGACCCGTTTAGATATGTTGCTTGAATAGCCATCAGGAACTCTAATAGTCTCTAATACTTCCAAAAATTGTTTTTTTTCAATAGGTGTCATCACATAAGAAGCACATGGAAGTTGCCATTTATTTTCACTGATACGCACAGGATGCAATTCTGGTCTGATGCCCCAATCCACCAAGTCACGTCGAGATCGTAAATCATCTTTTGTCTTCCCCTTGACATTTAGAAGAACTGAAAGCAACATTTCACATATATTCTTTTCAATATGCATTACGTCTAAGCAATGACGTAGCAAATTGGTTGACCAATAAGGCAAATCAAAAAAGATACTCCTCTTCCTCCAATTGTAACAGGTTTCTGTGGAAACATTCTTTCTCTTTCCAGATTTCATTTGACCCTTCCCGAACGAAAAACTGAAATCTTTCAATTCATTAAGCACATCAGTTCCAGACATACGCTGAGGTGGATCATCGGTCTCTATAGTATTATCAAATCTTCGACGATTCATTCTATATGGATGATCCTTTGGCAAAAATCGTCGATGTCCCATAAAACTGAAACTACAACGATGTTTCAGTCTTCTGGATCGTGTATTCTTCATACAAACTGGACATGACAGTTTCCCCTTCGTGCTCCATCCAGACATCATTGCATAAGCCGGAAAATCATTGATTGTCCACATAAGCGCAGCGCGCATCTGAAATATGTCTTTCGAACATGCATCGTATGTGCGCACACCCACATCCCAAAGAAGCTTCAACTCTTTTATTAAAGGTTGCATGTATACATCAATATCAATGCCAGGATCAGAAGGACCAGATATGAGTATACTCATGAAAGTGAAAGGTTTTTTCATACACAACCATGGGGGAAGATTATAAATGTGTATAAAAACTGGCCATGTGCTGTGCGAAGTAAGCATCTGCCCAAACGGATTAAAACCGTCGCATGAAAGACCCAGCCTCACATTACGCACGTCAGCTGCAAAATCAGGATGTCGAGCATCAAATCTCTTCCATGCAAATCCATCTGCAGGATGAACCAACTCATCATCAGTCTTCTTTCTCTCGGTATCATGCCATCTCATTTTTATTGATATGTCATCAGACATAAAAAGATTCTGGAGTCTGGGAATCAATGGAAAGTGCCACATTACTTTCTGTGGAACGCGGGATGGTGTTCCATCAGATTTTGACTTCCAGCGGGATGTGCCACATTTTATACAATCATTTCGTTCAGCGGTTTCCTCCCAGAATAAACTGCAATCTTTCGGGCAAGCATGAATTTTGTTTCTTGAAAATCCAAGTTCCTCAACTAACTTCCATGCCATATAGTGGTTTGAGGGAATATCTGCATCATCTGGAAGTAAATCCTTCAAGAGGGTAAGAATGTAATCGATTGCTGTATTAGAAATCCCATACATAGTTTTCCCATGAAATAATCGGATTAAAAATTCCAGCTTTTTCATTTTATCGCATTGCCGATATACTGGAGTCGTGGCAGCATCATTCAATTTTTTCACCCTATCAATATCATCATTTTCACTAGATGCATCAGCTGTCCTCATATCGAAGTCTTCTTGAGTCGAAATCCTTTCTTTTTCATGATGACGAATAAACGGAAACCGATCATCTAACAAATTCTCCATTCCAGTCTTTTCATTTCGATCATCACCAATTTGAGATTTCGTTTTCTCCCCATTGTGATACCACAGAAAGTAGTTTGCTTGAAACCCATTTTTGGTTATGTGGTAGCTGACTTCTTCACGGCTCAACCAAGGTCTACCAACACAATTGGAACATGGGCAGTGTATGCGACCACTATCTGAAGCATTGTCAAATGCAAAATCTATAAAGCTCTCCAAATTGTTTTGAAAATCATCTGAGATCCGATCGGTTTCATACATCCAACTTCTGTCCATTCTGTAAAAAGAATTTATATAAGTCATTTTGTCATAAACAATTCAATAGGCATTAACTATAATAGAATATACATTTAAGTAAACGATAAAGGAAGAAAATAATCAAGGTATCAACTACACATGTCAAAAAAACATACAAATGTGTTATTGAAAAAATGTAAAACCAACAAGAACTTAATGTGTTATATCACATAACAGCATGACTCATCCCATAACCATATTAGTAGGGTATCATGAACATGAATAACATCAACCTTGTGCCATCCTCCTACCCTACATGACCCCAACCACATGCCACATCTTATTATAGCCTTATCACATCACACCTCATCGAAAAACACTAGGGAAATCATAGTACATCTCACCTGAAGACACATGGACAATCACATCGCATCTTGCCTAAAAACACATGGTCAATCACTTTTGAAGAAAGAGTAGGGAATGTTGTACCCCACTCTCTTGGATTTTAATGATCACAATCACTCTCATAGTGATCTAATGTTGTTTCAAGTGTTCTTGTTAATAGGCATGATTTCAGGAGCAAGAAGTGGCAAAAAAAAGGAAAAGTGGACTTTTTTCAAGTCCACCGGCCAGCCGGTGTAGGACCACCGGCCAGCCGGTAAGGGCACCGGCCAGCCGGATCCAGCCCATCGGCCAGCCGGTGGACAAGGCAGAAGGGCTTGCCCTCTGCCAGGTGCCACCGGTCAGCCGGTGTCTGGCCACCGGCCAACCGGTGGGCCCAGACAGAATGGGATGTCTTTTGTCCAGACCACCGGCCAGCCGGTGGCCTCCTCACCGGCCAGCCGGTGGAACTCTTTGGAATAGTGAGACCTACTGTCTCACCACCGGCCAGCCGGTGGCCTTCCCACCGGCCAGCCGGTGGCTCCTGGGCAGAAGCTCTCTCCACCTTCCAAGGACAGCCCCGCCCACCCCCATGGACAACCCACCCACCCCTATGGACACCCCTACCCCCTAGACAACCCAACCACCCCCGTGGACAGCCCACCCACCCCCCTCGACACCCCTTCTCCCTATGGACAGCCCCCCACCTCCTTGGATAGCCCGCCCACCCCCCTGGACACCCCTACCCCCTGTGGCCAGCCCACCCACCCCCCCTGGACAGCCCGCCCACCCCTCCTTGAGAGCCCGACCACCCCCGTGGACAGCCCGTCCACCCTTGTGGACAGCCCGCCCACCCCCGTACCCCCCTGGACACCCCGTACCCCCCCCCCCCCCCCCGGGATAGCCCCGCCCACCCTCCCAAACAGCCCACACCCCCCTCCCCTGCAACCCCACCACCACCACCTAAACATACCAACCCCCCTGGACACCCCACACACCCCTCCCCCACCAGGACACCCCACCCAGACCCCCAGGACAGCCCACACCCCCTGGACAACCCCACCACACAACAACTCACCATCTCACAATAACCATCGACACCATGTTACATCGACCAACCATCTCACCAAAACAACCACATATCACAATAAAAATATTGCACATCACAAACCACCGCACAACCAAAACCACCTCACCACATTATACACCACAACTTCATCACACAACACCTCCACACGACACAACACCACCACACATCATCACTATCATACAACTTCATATGACACATCCATGCCCACTAACCATCACATTACAACCCCACATATCACAAAGCCCAACTGGTCACCTCAATCCCCATAAAACAGCCTACAACATACAATGAAACACAACAAAAAACCTCTCATAGAGGCAACATACCCCAACTTCCACAAATTATTTATTCAAGGTCTTTTATTACATTACCCCTTTATTTAGCATGGACATTATAACACAACTGATATTCTAGGGGAAACTAATTAATTAACAAAATATTTATTCATTTCCCTATTTTACACGGTGAAATCACATCAAAATCCAAACTTAAAACTAAAATATTAGATCAATAACAATAAAAACAAGGTACCATATGTGTATAAAGAAAAAATTACTTGATTTGAGATGATTCAAATGGGTTTTCACCTATTCGGATGGGGGATTTGGAGAGCAGCAGAGAGCTGGTGGTGGATTGATAACTTAAAACTAAAATACTAAAGCAATAACAATAAAAATAAGGAATTATATGTGTATAAATGAAAAGATACCTGATTTCAGATGGTTTTCACCTCTTCGGATAGGGGATTTCGCGAGATGAGAGCAGTGGAGCGGATGAAATTAGGTTCTGTGCGAATGGGGGAGAGCTGGATTTGGGGGAAATAATTCCCAACGGTTTTAAAGAACCGTTGGGAAAGAGGTGATTAACACACCCCTTTACCAACGGTTTCTTCAAACCGTTGGCAAAGGGGTGGCTTTTCCCAACGGTTTCAATGAACCGTTGGGAAAGGCTTTCTTGATCCTTCAAACCCAACGGTTTTAGCAAACCGTTGGTAAACTCCCGTTGGGAAAAACAGCATTTCCAGTAGTGCGTATAATTTACGCGCACCAGAGCTCGAGATTTCTTCTAAGTTGCGAGCATTAACAACTAACAAGGGTTAGCCTCATATTTATAGGCATTTTTGAACCCGCGCGAAAAACACTAATCCGCGCGTAAAACCTCCTCCATGCGCGTAAAAACTCTTTTATGCAACTTCATATTCCGCGCCATGCTTCAAGTTTTCGCGCACCTCATGCCTTTTCCATTTTTCATCCTTCTAAGCATGAAGCACCAATTGCGCGCAAAATTCCGCACCGCATTCCATATTGCGTGCAAACCCAATCTTTCCTGCAACATCAGATTTCGCGCACTGCTCCAATATTTCGCGCCTTTTATGCCTTTGCCAATTTTTAATCTTCTGATCTCGAACCATCATTTGCGCGAAACCTTCATTCCTCAATTTCGCGCACCATGCCAATATTTCGCGCATCCCGCAGATTTTTTGCGCAACCCGCTACTATTTCGCGCATCCCGCAGATATTGCGCGCACCACTTTATTTTTGCGCGAAACATGCCTAAATTTCCGCGCACTCCATTCCTTTGTCATTTTTCAACGTTCTGACCTTGAGTAACTCTTTTTCACGTATAAACCATCTTCAATCTTATGTGCAACATCCATTGCCAAGCACATTTCTTCATCTCCCGATTTTCAGGCCCTAAAATTTGGCAAACACTGGAAAACGGCGCCACCTTAAACTGTGCTTTTCTGCCATCCCCAGATTGTCTATTGCTTTGCCATTTTATCTCTTTACTGCTTCCCATAACCATTATTCTGCTCTTATCACGAATCCCACTGTCGGGATATTTATCCTTTGATAGATCAGCTTAAGCATCGTCCGAGTTGCAATGGGAACTGAATCTTTCCTATCTTCCAGCAGCATCATTCCTTCCAATCAAAACATTATATGACTGGCATCATCATTTCTCCCCCTTTCCTTCATAAGGCTTGCATCACAAGTTCTCCTAACTCATGATTTGTGTGAAATACATACCAGCAAAGCATCGTCTGATATATGATCCTTCTACAAAGTGAATTGATTTATCGCCTTTGACAACAAAATACAACACTCTGCAAAAGCTAACTCTTCAAACTTTCATCTTCATTCAACCTGGTCCCAACAATCTCCCCCTTTGGATTTTGTTGTCAACAAAGATTCATAAATCACTGAATTTTGAAACCTTTTGCAATGGATTACTTATCAACAAATCTAAGCCTACGTGATCTAACTCATTGTAGGAAACAAGATTTATTGACAGCCAAAACCATGCTGTCCAAAAGCAGTGACTGTAAAATCTCATGAACATACCTCCTCATCCTTCTTCAGAACATCTTGCAATCTTTTACTTCAGCATTCTTCACTCTTGTAATAGCATTCTTCACTTCTTCAACTTTCCTGTAAAACAACTTTGTTTCCTACAACCACTCCAACAAATAGTTAGAATAGTTCACTCACATGCATGCTGAATTCACAGCTTACCCACAACTCTCCCTTAATACATTCTTCCTTATGGATAGATTTATGAAACAATTCTCCCCCTTGACAACACTATCCAAAGCTAAGACGAGAGAGGGGACAGAAACATGTACCTTAACCTTGATGAGAAGGAGGTTGTACACCCATGTTCAACCTCAACTTTGCAAATGGTTCCTTCGGTAACGGTTTTGTAAATATATCAGCAATTTGTTCAGATGTAGGAACATACTCCAGCCTCAGTTCATTATTTTCAACCTGCTCTTTGATGAAGTGGTACTTTATATCAATGTGTTTTGAATGAGAATGTTGTACTGGATTTCTTGTAAGATTGATTGCACTCTGATTGTCACAACCCAAGAGCAATGGTAGCTTTACTTCAACAAGTAGATCTTCCAGCTGAGTCTTCATCCACATTAGTTGAGTTGCAGCTTGAGTAGCAGCAACATACTCAGCCTCAGCTATGCTAAGAGTTACTGAATTCTATTTCGTGGTATGCCAACTAACACAGCTTTTTCCTAGAAAGAATACTCCACCAGATGTGGATCTTCGATCATCAACATTCCCTGCCCAATCAGCATCAGAATACACAAATAGATCAATATTTTCAGAGCCGTCATACCGGATTCCAAAGTTTGTTGTGCCTTTGATATTTCTGAGAATTCTTTTTCCAGCAATCAAATGTGATTCTTTAGGAGCACTCTGAAATCTTGCACATAAAGTAACATCATAGACGATGTCGGGTCTTGAGGCAGTCAAATATAGCAGACTTCCAATCAGTTTTCAAAACTCTTTCTGATCAATTTCCTTGCCTTCTCCATCTTTAGACAACTTGGTTCCCACTGAAATCGGTGTGGAAACTGGTTTCGAATTTTCCATGCCAAACTTCTTCAGAAGTTCCTTAGCATACTTTTCTTGAGACAGAAAAACATGATTCTTCTTCTGTGAAATTTGTAACCCAAGAAAGTACTTCATTTCACCTAGCATGGACATCTCAAATAACTTCTTCATCTCCTCAGCAAATTTTTCACATGATCTTTCATTATTTCCAGCAAATATAATATCATCGACATAAACAATAACGATCAGTGAAAAATCCTGACATTTCTTGATGTAGAGATTGCTGTCAACTCTCCCTTTCTTAAAGTTCATCTTCTTCAAGCAAGTATCTAATTTAGAATACCATGCTCTCGGAGCCTGTTTTAGCCCATATAGAGCCTTCTTCAACCTGCACACATAGCTTTCATCTTTCCCAATAACAAATCCACAAGGTTGATCAATGTAAACTTCCTCGTCAAGATCACCATTCAAGAATTCAGATTTTACATCCATTTGAAAGATTTTGTAACCTCGTTGTGCAGCAATGGCAAGAAATATTCTGATTGTTTCTAATCGAGCTACTGGAGCAAAGGTTTCATCAAAGTCAATGCCTTCAATTTGTGAATACCCTTTGCAGACCAATCTTGCCTTGTTTCTTATTACATTACCTTCTTCATTCAGCTTGTTTCGAAAAACCCACTTTGTACCAATAATGTTCTTGTTGTCCGGCTTGGGTACAAGTTCCCAAGTATTGTTCTTATCTATCTGATCAAGCTCTTCATTCATAGCATGAACCCATTCTGGATGCTCAAATGCTTCATTTACATCATTCGGTTCAACTTTCGAATAAAGAGAAGTATGTGATATAGCATTCGTTGTTCTTCTTGTTTGAACCCTCTGATTTTTATCTCCAATAATGTTCTGAGCCTCCACTTGTTTCCTCAACCTAGGATGAGTTGTTTGAACTTCATCCTCATCACTTGATATTTCTGAGTCAGATTCCTCTTCTTGAGTAGGATGAACAAATTCTGCAACATTATCAGAATTGTTAACAAAATCTTCTCTATCCTGCTTGACTTCCACATCAACATATGACTGCTTTTCTTTCTCAGCACTTTCAACAACTTTTACATCTGAAGAATCAATAATTCTTCATGTTTCTTTGTTGAGGCATCTATATCCTCTTCCTTCTGGAGCGTAGCCAAGAAAAATTCCGTCATCTCCTCTTTTCTCGAACTTTCCCAGATTTCCACCTTTATTCTTTATAATACTTGGACTCCCAAAGACTCTCAAGTGTTTCAGACTTGGAGTTTTTCCATAGAACATTTCATATGGAGTCATATCTGAGTTTGGCCTATAGAAACACCGGTTCTGAATATACACAGCAGTGCTCATGGCTTGCCTCCAATAATAATGAGAGAGACTATGTTCAAGTAACATAGTTCTCCCCATTTCCACCAGACTTCGATTCTTTCTTTCAGCCACCCCATTCTGTTGAGGTGTGTATGGTGAACTAAACTCATGCCGAATTCCATGTTTCTCAAGATAACTTTCAAACTCTTCATTCTTATACTCACCACCATTATCAGTTCTCAACTTCTTCACTGAATACTCACATTCTTTCTCTGCTTTCCTTCTGAAACTCTTAAACATTGTTAGAGCATCTGACTTATGTCTCATGTACATAACACAAGTAATGCGAGTAAAGTCATCAATGAAAGTAATTAAGTACTTATCTCCATTTGAAGATTTCTTGCTCATTGGCCCACATATATCTGAGTGTATGAGTTCTAAGGGTCTTTTTGAGCGAATTTCAACCCTCTTGTGCATGGAATTAGCAATCTTCCCTTTCTCACAAATAGTGCAGCACCAATCTCTTTCTCTTGATAAATTAGGCATATCCCGAACACTTTCTCGCTTTGACAACTTGCACATATTTCTCTGACACATATGCCCCAGCCTCTTATGCCATAATTTATTTTCATCCACCACACTCATGTAACAAGAGTTCTGTTCATCCCCAACTTGGAACAAATTCCCTCTTGTACGATGTCCCCTTGTAAATATGTTTCCATCATTTTCACTTTTTACAACAAATCCATCTTTTCTGAAGATCACTTTGGTTCCCTCATCACAGAGTTGTGACACACTGAGCAGGTTATGTTTCAGTCCATCAACATATAGTGTTTTTCTGGATTTCATCTTTTCTTTTCCAATGATGGCTGATCCAACACCTTTGATCCTTAGAGATTCATCATTTCCAAATTTCACAGTTCCTTCTTTAAAGTCTTTCACATTCTTCAGCAGCTTTAAGTATCCTGTCATATGAGATGAACATCCACTATCAATAATCCATGGACGTTCTCCTTTGGTATCCTTCAAAGCTGTTTCAACAACAAGTGCTTTTTGTTCTTCCTTTTCCCTCACTTTCTGTTTTGCTTCTTCCAATTTCGTAGCCAAATCAATGTGTTCTGTCCAGAGAACCATGCATTCTTTCTTTTCAGACTTATCATACTTGTCCCTTTTGTATTTTAAAAACTCTGTCTTCTGAGGATTATTCACAAACTTTTGTTGCTCTGGTAACACACTAAGGCAGCCCTTAGCAAGATGTCCAGGTTGATCACATCTTTCACAATAAGTTTCCAGTGGTTGGAATCTATTCCCAACTTTCACACCAGTCTTCTCAGATATCTTCTGAAACTTATTTGGAGATCTTCTATTTTGAAAGCGTTGACTCCCCCTCAATCCTTGTCCTTCAAAATTTTTGGAATAGTTGTAATGTTGTTGGTTAAACCAACACATACTTTCCATGTGTCCGAATCCACCACAATACCAGCAGTAACCATAGAAAGAATATTTTCCTCTGAAACCTTTATACTGAATGGAGTTGTGAACACGCTTCTCAAAAACCATCATATTTTCATTTGTAACTCTCTTATTCAGCTCAGATTCAACAGTACCAGAAGTATTAGAAGCTTTTCTTGACTCAAGATTTTTATGCACTTCTGATTTTTCTGCATTGCTGATTTTCACCACATACTTTGTCTTTCCAGCCTTGTTCTTATCAGAGCCAGTTTTGTCTTTCATTTCAACCTTTGAAGGTAAGTTTTGTAGATCCATTTTTGGTTCATTCTTACTGGAACATTCCCCTACTTCTGAGATAGAGTTTTTGGAACTGATATTCATTTCTTTAGCTTTATGCAGTTTTTGTTGGACAAGTTCCAACTCTTCTTCTTTTGCCTTCAACTTCACTTCAAGATGATCATTACGATTCTTTGTATTCTCAAGAGAATTTTTCAGATCATCAATCTCTTTTTCCATCATGATTTTATCATCTGTAAAACCTTCTTGATTGTTTACTGTGGAATTTTCTTTTATTAACTTGTTGTTTTCTTTCTCCAGTTTTCTGATCTTCCTCAAACATTCCTTCAGCTCTTCTTTCAGATACTGTTCAAGTTGAGTCTCTTCTTCTTCAGTACTACTACTCTCATAATCATCATTATTCACTGTTGCAAAAAAGGTACTCTCTCTAGTTTTTTCAGTAGCAGATTTTTCTGATTCAGTCTCGCTATCATCATCTTTCTTATCTTTTGACAAAAAGCTTCTTATTTTTGATTTAAAGAAATTTTTATTCTGACTTCTACCAGAATATTTATCTTTTCGATCCTGTTTCTTCCATGACCTTCTTGGTCCTCTGTCTTCTTCATCAATGATGGCATCTTTCCCCTTTTGAGGGCAATTAGCCGCAAAGTGGCCAACTGCTCCACATTCAAAACATTTCAAAGGGAGTTTCCCTTTGTATTTCCATGAGCCTCTTTTAACATTTTTAGAAAACAAGGATAGAATTTCATCAAAATTTTGACATACCTCATTTTCAGAGTTGGATTCACCAGCTTCTTCATTAATAAGAATTTTCTTCGACTTCTCTTTCTTTTCTGCCCTGAAAGACATTTCTCTATCAGTTTTTGCTTTGCTCTTCATGGTCTTTTCTCTTCTCATGTCATAAGTGATAAGAGTACTGTGCAAATCATCAAGAGATAATGTTTCCGGATCTCTGTCTTCTAGTGAAGAAACTTTAGCATCAAATTTGTCAGGCAGAATTCTCAGGATCTTTTCAACAACTGTATCATCTTCTAACTTTTCACCAAGACATCTGATTGTACTGACAATGTCATTAACTCTGGTAAAGAATTCCCCAACAGATTCAGATTCTCCCATTTTCAAGTCTTCATACTTCAGCCTCCAGATTTGTAGTTTTGCCTTCTTCACTTTTGTATTTCCTTCATAGATATTCATTAGCTTATCCCAGATGCCTTTAGCAGTAGTGACACCTTTCACTCTTAAAAACTCACTCTCAGAAAGTGATGAGAGTAATGTATTTTTAGCTCTTCCATCATTCTCAAGATTCTTCTTATCGACAGGAGTAAGAGGGACCTTGTCATCAATATCAAGAAATCCATCTGTTGTAGTTTCAAGAACTTCATATCCAAGAGACATAAGATACGGCATCATTCTGTCCTTCCAGATGTGATAGTTCTTTCCATCGAAGATTGGAATCCCCTTACTGTTCACGCAATTTAGATTTTCCATCACAACTTCTCTTCAAACACTTCAGCAAAGAGTAAACGAAGGCAGCCTTGATCTGATACCAAATTGAAGTTCCCAATCCGGATCTAAGTATCACTGAGAGGGGGAGGGGGTGAATCAGTGATATCTTTTTCTTTTTAAGTTTCCCCTTTTTTGAAACAACCTTCGCCTCCTGTTAAAGAGTTTCTTCCCTGCTGAACACACACAACCACAGGAACACAAGATTTACAAGGTTCACTACTCAACAAGAGTAGCTATGTCCTTGGTATGGTATGGAAACAATCCAGTACCACACAATCCACTAGAAAACAATCCTTTGATGTGGAATACAACAAGTAGGATATACCCTTACACTCGTGCAGCACTTTAAAAACAATCTAATAGTGCATGTGCTCCCTCTTAGCACAAATAGGGTAACACAATGTTTCAGTGCTTCTTTACAATTGAACAGATGTATTCTCTGAAGTACAAATCTTCACTTTCTTACCCAGAAGCCGGTAAGAACCCTCTTACGCAAAACTGAATACGCGCGAAGACCCCAAATGTTTCGTGCAGCCTTTAGGGTGACTTGCGCGCAATTCAAATGACTTGCGTGTAAAACCCTTTTGGCGTGAAAAACATTTTCGCGCACCTTTCCTTTTGCGCGCAACTTTTTCTCTTTTCGCGCAACTTCTCAAGTTTTCGCGCAGCTATCCTCTTTTCATGCAAACTTCTTCCTTTACGCGCAACTCACTTAGCGTATAATTTACGCGCACCAGAGCTCGAGATTTCTTCTAAGTGTCGAGCATTAACAACTAACAAGGGTTAGCCTCATATTTATAGGCATTTTTGAACCCGCGCAAAAAACACTAATCCGCGCGTAAAACCTCCTCCATGCGCGTAAAAACTCTTTTATGCAACTTCATATTCCGCGCCATGCTTCAAGTTTTCGCGCACCTCATGCCTTTTCCATTTTTCATCCTTCTAAGCATGAAGCACCAATTGCACGCAAAATTCCGCACCGCATTCCATATTGCGCGCAAACCCAATCTTTCCTGCAACATCATATTTCGCGCACTGCTCCAATATTTCGCGCCTTTTATGCCTTTGCCAATTTTCAATATTCTGTTCTCGAACCATCATTTGCGCGAAACCTTCATTCCTCAATTTCGCGCACCATGCCAATATTTCACGCATCCCGCAGATTTTTTGCGCAACCCGCTACTATTTCGCGCATCCCGCAGATATTGCGCGCACCACTTTATTTTTGCGCGAAACATGCCTAAATTTCCGCGCACTCCATTCCTTTGTCATTTTTCAACGTTCTGACCTTGAGTAACTCTTTTGCACGTATAAACCATCTTCAATCTTATGTGCAACATCCATTGCCAAGCACATTTCTTCATCTCCCGATTTTCAGGCCCTAAAATTTGGCAAACACTGGAAAACGGCGCCACCTTAAACTGTGCTTTTCTGCCATCCCCAGATTGTCTATTGCTTTGCCATTTTATCTCTTTACTGCTTCCCATAACCATTATTCTGCTCTTATCACGAATCCCACTGTCGTGATATTTATCCTTTGATAGATCAGCTTAAGCATCGTCCGAGTTGCAATGGGAACTGAATCTTTCCTATCTTCCAGAAGCATCATTCCTTCCAATCAAAACATTATATGACTGGCATCATCATTTCTCCCCCTTTCCTTCATAAGGCTTGCATCACAAGTTCTCCTAACTCATGATTTGTGTGAAATACATACCAGCAAAGCATCGTCTGATTTATGATCCTTCTACAAAGTGAATTGATTTATCGCCTTTGACAACAAAATACAACACTCTGCAAAAGCTAACTCTTCAAACTTTCATCTTCATTCAACCTGGTCCCAACATGGTCTACTCCAAACCATCCATTTTACAATGTGATCACATTCTTCATGGAACAGTGGTTGTAAATATCTAGATGCACTTTTCTTGAAAAAATATCTTCCTATTTAATCCTTTGAATATCATGGTGTGATTTTTTAATTCTTATTAACCTTTGAATGTATTGTAGTGTGAGGTTTTATTTCACAGTGTGTACTCATGTTCTACTATTGATAATCCTAAGGATTCCAAAATTAGGGAATTTTATCTTTGTCATGGAAATTATTCATGATGAAATTTCATGAATAAAATTTAGACCTATCGTGACATGACATGGGAACTGAATCTCCAGAATCAATGAAATTTTTATAACCCTTATTCGTGGTGTTGTCGATCGTATCATGTCTTATAACACTAAACTCCAAATATAGAAATGTAATAAATCTTAGGTTTTATCACTAATATATTCTATGCATCAACCATATTCTTATGTGTCAAACAACATCTTATGTACTAATTAAAAATGTATTTTTTATTCCTTTTCCATTTTTCTTAATTTCACTACTATTCACGGTGTGACACAAGATCTCACAGTGTGTTTGGTACCTTTATTTGAATTTTTAAAAAGTATTATGATCCCAAATAAAATAATTACATTCCATTGTTATCTTCAAAACTTATTTATATTTGAAGAACATTACACATTACTATGTGTATGTATATTTCATGATATGACCTATGCCTTTTCCAATTTTCTAGATCAATTCATAGAGTGACTCTTACACAATTCTCCCATGATTCTTATAAGACAACTTATCTATATTTTAAAACATCAAACCTATTTATAGTGTGACACTTAAGGTCATGTCATGATCCTACTATATCTTGAACCATAATTACTAATATATATTTATCCTTTTTAAAATTTATTCTTCTCCTATTGCAACTTCATCCTTCTCATTTCAACTTCACCATTTCCAAGACCTTAACCATAATATATAAAGGTATAAATGTGTATCATTGAATTTATAAACTAGTAAATCCATGTCCACCTCTTCTCTAAGTATTCCATGAACATTATACATTCTTCAGTGATTTATAACAAATATAGTGGTCGATAACTCTAAATTCAACACCAAACATGTTTGGTTCAAATGATTGAAAACAAGTCCAATATTAAACACCTTTTATTCCAATATTCTCACCATTTGTATTTTATTGTCAATACTATCATAAATCCATCCTTTGTCACATACATTAAATACTTACCAAGATATATATTTATGAACTCTTGATCCCCCTTCAAATTAAAATGAAAAGGGCCTTCCAGCATATTCACTCCCCTTTTGAAATGAAAAATGAAAAGGTTATTTAATTATAGAACTTTAGTTTTAATTATTCTCCACCTATTTCTATAAAATCCCTAGGGGTTTATTTCTCAACTCTACTCCCCATTTATCTAGATTTTAAGATATTATTCTCCCCTTTATCATTCCATATTTTTTAAGCCATTTAAAACCACTAGTTGATATCCACAATAATTGGATATTACTAGCATTTGAGTGTTTATATTAAAAAAAATAGACTATTCAAAATCACTTAAAAAAATAATTATAACCCTTAATATTCTAAATCTATTCTCCTCATTATAAAACCATTAAGCCCAACAACTTATTGATTTATTCTTTGATTCTTTTATCAATTTTTTTTAATAGTAGGAAAGATAACATTAATGTCGAAAATCAGCTGCCGTACATAAGTAGAGCCATGAGGGGAAATTGTCCAACCAGAGCTGGTTGTCATCGAAGGGGTCTGATGCTGCCAGTTGATGGGCCGCATTGTTTCCTTCCCTTTTGGTAAAGGAGAAGGTGCATCGACAGAAGCCTTGGAGAAGCGAGCGAATTCTCCTAATGATGAAGCCAAAAGACTGTAGTTCGGCGTCGTTGTGATTAATAGCATCGATCACGGTGAGGCAATCAGACTCAATGATGATATAGACCCATACATGATCCACATTGATCGTCATACCTGCAAGTATGGTAGAATCCTCAGCAACTGCAGGTTCCCATAAGGCACGGTGTGATTCATATTTTTCTGTAATGATTTTCCCCAGGTGATTGTGGGCCAGGAGACCGAGACCAACAAGCCCATACTTGGGGAGAGATGCGTCCATGTTAATCTTGAGACTCCCTTCCATTGGGGGGTTCTAGTGCGGGGGAAAGGAGGGGGTTACACCTGGAATAACGTATCCTTTTTGGTCCTTCTAGCCCTCAATCCATGAAATGGATCATTCAATCCAGAAATCGGGAGGTTTATGAGTGTGGTGAAAAACTACATCGTTGTGTCAAACCCAGATGATCTAGGATAGGGTACAAAGAGAACCCACATTATAAGATGAAATAGGGGAACACCAACGCATCAGAAGATCGGGGAGGTCAAAGGCCATTTCCAATGAAACATCTGAAGCAGGGGCCCATTTACTCCAAATTTCCTTAGCTATCGGGCAGTGGATAATGGCGTTCCAAGGGGTTTCGGGAATATTCAGGCAGAAGGGGCAGGACTCAGCATTGGCCATATGTCGGTAAGTGAGAAGGCTCATGGTAGGGAGGGTGCCTGTGCAAAACTGCCACCAAAAATGGTGAATTGTTTGGGGGACGTTGAGCTTCCAAAGTGCTTTCTATGGTCCCTCATCACAGTCGACAGAGTAGGTTCTGAAAGCCAGTTTGTACCCATATATCACCGTGTAATCGCCTGAAATATCATTGGTCCATTAAAGATGGTTGGGGCCTGCATCTGGGACCCAGGGGATGCTCAGGATAATTCTTTGGTCCCTTTCATTAAACCATTCCTGGATCCTTTCCACACACCACCCCAGGCCCTGTTTTGAGAAGAGGGAGTTAACCGTGGAGTCTTCGAGCCCCGTTTGGGCAGGGGATGTGGCCCACAAACCATCCTTGTCGACAATCCAGAGATCAGTCCAGATGTTGACAGATTATCCATTCCCAATACCTAATACACTTTCTTATTTATAGCTTAATTTTACTCAATAAATTTTAGAAAGTGAAATTACCACTTGGAATTAATTCATTATTAAATCCTTTAATCCAGTAGAGTTAGAGCTTGAGGTTGGAAAAAATATTTTAAATCAACAATATCAATTTTTTCCATGTCACTCACCTACTTCTAGTAACACTTGCATCTTGATCTTATTCATTCTTAATAAAATATTCATGTTATCACAATCACACTAACACCAAATTATCAGTAACTAAGAAGTAAAATATAAGTGTGAGAGGCATAAAAAATATTGAATCAGTTGATACAACTAGTTTTTGGTAAAATTTTTATATTTATTGATATCCCTGAATGTATTATCTTTATAGGGCTACCATTTTTCTCAGATAAGGATAAGAATCCTTTAAGTACTTATCACCAACTCTTTCAGAATTCCTTTAGCTCCTAGCACCATATTTTGAGATAATTTCCAATATCTGGAACCTATTTTTGATAGTGTTATTTTCTTCCAGAAACTCTTGGTATTTTATAAAATAATAAACTCATACCAAATTTTTTAGAACAATAATACCTGAATGTTACTAATTATCTTCTATAGTTTTCTAATCCTCCAAGCAGTGCTCATATACCACTTGAAAAATTGGCCTAATATTATCTACCGATATCCAAATATAGATTTATACTATTAGATATTTCAAATTCATTTGAAACCTTTTTTACTCTAAATTAGTATTTACTTCATTTGATCTTCCTCATCGCAACATGAAACTTTCAAATTCAACTTTTAAAAACAAAGTGGTTATTTTAAAACAATTTTTGAGTGATAGTAGGCCCTTTATACCATTTACATTTTTTTATTATTAATTTCAATTAGGAACTAAAATTATTATGACTTTAATTGTTGTAATAATCCTTCATCTCAAACATATCTTCTTTCATCTCCTTCATGTGCACTTTTTCAACACAATCACCCCATGGATCATATCTCCCCCATAATACTCTACTACTTCTAATAGATAATAAAAATAATTAAATACATTGAGATAGGTTTACCTCTAACATCATAAAGTTTAGGAATATAGTTAGTCATGGTGAGCCATCCCTTTTCTTTCAACCTTCTTCCAAGACTTACTAATGGTTATTCTAGCAATAACACTAGTACATATTTCATTCTAGATTAATTATTTGGTATTAATTATCTTATTTGAATTAGGATCCAATTATATAGTGATACTAATACTACTATTTCAAGTATCTTTATTTGATGCAACATAGGTTCATCTTTCTTAATGATCCCTCCGCCATAGGAGGTATTTTCAAGCTACCTTTAGCACTTTTCTTATTGTTTTATTTTTCAAAACCACTAAGTCTTTAATCATGGATGCCTTTTTCAATATCCATTAGATTCACTTTGGACTTATTTTTCCATAGTGATCCTTTAATGACATATTTCTTCACTTATCTCATAGTTGGAGATGTCTTCTTCCTTTTTTTGAGTTTTCTTTCTTTCCCTCCATGAGGGATACTATGAGTGTAACATGATTAGTTATTGATGAACCTTCTATTGAGATCCATGTTTTTTCTCTAAGACAATAAACATTTTTCCATCCCAATATATGTTATTCAATTGTGACCCTTTTCCTTTTATTTTATTGAAATTGAGGATTTACTTATGACACTTTCATATCCTTTAATACTAAAATGTCTAACCATATGAACCATGTTACTAAAAATGAAATATATTTTATAAAAATCATACAATTTATTATCACTTCTTGATTTAAATGTTGTAATAGTAGAAATTATTCCACCTTTAATCCCTTGGGATTGTAGAAACACATGTATGGTGTATCATAAAGTTTCACAAAAATCTCACTTTATTAATACCTTTATTGAGAGCCTTTTATTTTATATCCTTCATAAATCATACTTTTTTCATTGATTATTGTTTTGGAATTATACACACTTAATTTATTAAGGCATATTTGGAGGTATTAACCAACTTATTTGTTTCTCTTATCTCATATTTCTCCTTTATTTGGGTTGCCATCTCTTTCAAACTTTAACTAGATTCATCTCAAATTATCTTCTCTTTAATATGTTCCTCTAGAGGGATAATTTTTTATTTTAACTCTTTATCTATGGCCATCTAGATACCAATTTCTTATGAAAATTAATTAAGAATATTATTGTGATCCTTCATCTTTGAACCCATATTATTTATGTCAAAGTCAAAGGCCACCTCACTCTCTTCATTATTCTATTCTCCTAGAAAAAATAATTTATGAATACACGGTGTAATTAATACATAATTCCACATTAATATACCTTTTCCTATAAGTATTGGATATCATCTTGATTACTACTCGAATATATTCCATCTTTACAACTAGATATTTTTTACTTTCTATCAATTGAATCTTCACTTCTATAATCCTCTGTGGGTGAATCTGATTTTTTTTATTTTCATAGATCTTTCAATAAATTTTTATAATTAGATATATAAATAGAGTTATTTTTGATCACCTTGGTTGAAGATTCCATCTTCCCATGATTCTTATTATTATATTTTATTTTCTTATTTCCTTTTTCTATAAGGCATTCTTCACCAATCTTGCTCATTAGTTTCTCATATTGACCATTTTTTTAACTTCTCTATAGGTATACACTACAATATCATTTTTTCTACTAATATTCCATAAAAAAATTTCATATTATTTCATATTTTGAAGTTAGTATAATAGTGTGTGATTTTATTATGAACTTCATTAGAAATAACCTTTCAAAAATCTTATCAATCCTTATATCTTTATTACTCTCACCATTATTTTTAAAATCAATATATTAAAGAATTTGCTCCAATAAATTCTTAAAAATAGATTATAAGAACATGAGAATTTATTTATTCTAACTATAAAAATTAATTCATTTTAAAAATAGAGATTTCATCAGAAATTCCATTTGTGAAACAAATCGAAAACATATATAATACATTTAACTTTTAAAAAAACCATTTGGATCTAATACCCCATGTGAGAACTTGATACACCTTAAGAGGGGGTGAATCAATGTGTTGAAAGATTTAAAAAAATTCCCTTGTTTATTAATTTTTAGACATATAAATATTCTTCCCATGTTATTAGGAGCACATTTTACCTCACCATGTTCTCTCATTCCAATCACATTAAATAATTACAAATATAAAAACTAAATCATGCACAAGACATGATGATTTTACTTAGTTCACCTGAACTATGATATATCCAAGGATCATACACTCTACATTGTTATGGTGTAATAAAAATACACTATAACTCATAGTTTCATGGGATATAATGTTTTGGGAAGGCACACTGTTGATTTAGGGTACTCACTCTTCTTGTCTAACTATACACTACATTAAGATAAGAAATGGAAAATTTAAAGACTTACAGGTCTTATTAAGTAGTTTAGGGATGTGATGGTCTATATTTGTTCAGTGTGAGATACTAAATGCATCATTATTTTTATATTTATTCTCCTTTATTATTCACATAATTTTTCTTCCCTTATTTTATGCCAGATGTCATCAAATCCTTGGTGTGAGGGTTGAATCTATTTTTTTCCAAAGAAATATAGAAAAATATTCCTATTAATAAAAATGAAGATAATTCCTCTATATAATTATATTTTTTTCTCTATTTTATCAAAAAATAATGTGAGAGTGCTTTCTATATCCTCTTTAGTCTCCACTTCAAGAACCGAACTAGTTGTAACAATGGTATTCTACTATGGATATCATTATTCTTCCTCTAAAAAATATTTTTTAAATGATGGTTATATTATCTCTTTTAATTATTTTTAATTAGATATTCATTATTATTTACCCTTATTATTGAACTTATTCTATCAGTTTTATATACTTCTTACAACCAACCCTTAATTATAGGGTTGGTATTGATTCTTTTTCCTCTACTCAAATGATATTATGAAAGGTGTGTCACATTGTTTAATATGTTCATAATGTTTATAATTAAACAAAATTAATACCTTAAATATAATTATATTCCACCATCTTTTAAATTCTATGAAAATATAACAAATATTATTAAAATTCCCACTTCATAGTGTGACTTCTTCCTTTGCGTTACGGTTTTCTAAACATCAATCATATCTTGGTTTGAACACATTTTTCACAAAGCTATATTTAATAAAAATCAGGACTTATTATTCCTAGAAAAATATATTCCTCTTTAGTTATATAAATATCATTATACAATACTTTAAATATTATCAACCTTTGAACCTATCCCAACATGAGGTTTTACTTTACAGCAAGTAATCTTGTTTTAGTGTTGATCATCCCAAGGATTCAAAAATCACATAATTGTATATTTTTTTATGGAAATTAGTCATGGTTAAAGTTATTCAATAAAAATTTCATTATAAATATAATTGAATGGAATTTCTTCAATAAAATGAGCACCAAATCTCTAGAATCACTAAAATTTGTCTGAATATTCTTCACAGCATATCCATTTTTATTACAGTGTGTAACACCAGACTTCAAATATGGAAAGTAAGATAACTTCAATATCCTCCATCATACATGTTATATATCAAAAATCATCTTATATATCGCCCCACATATTATGAACCACTCTAACATATATTATGTGTTCATTAGTTTTACAAATTTTCTAAACTTCATCACCATTCATGGCACGACATGTGATCTTTTGGCATGGTTTGTTCCTTTGATCAAATTTTGACTAAGTCTTATGATACTGAATAAAATTATTAAACCCCATAATGATATTTAACACTTAATAGAATTCACATAACTTATACATCATGGAGTGGTCATACATTTCATGATTCAACCTATGCCTTTTCCAAATTTCTTGATCAAGTCATAGACTGAATCTTATGTGATGCTCTCTTGATTTATACAAAATAGATTTTTTCCATATTTTCAAACCTAAACTCTATTCACGGTATGATTCTTGTATTCATGGTGTTATCCTTCCATTTCTAGAACCATAATTAAAAATATATATCCTTATTTTTGAAAATCCCTTTTACTCCTCTTGAAAAATTTGCCTTCTCATTTCAAATTCACCATTTTAAATACAATTACCAAGATATATAGGGATATAAAGGCTTCTCTCTGCATGTCAACACTAATGTATCCATCTATACCTCTTCTCCAAGTCTTACATGAACATTCCACATTCTTAGGTGCTTTAAAACCAATCCAGGGATTGAAAACTCTAGATCCAACACCAAACACTTTTGGTTCGAATTATTAACAAAAAATGTTTGAAAACAAATCCAACACTAAATATATTTAGTTTTAAAAGTAACAAAAATTAAATTCAAATAATGGACACATAATCCGATTAGGGTCTCCTATTAATTTATTTTCTTACACAAAATAATATAGGGGCACCCGGCATTGGCATAACCTACCTAGTTGGATGATTGAGGTCTTGAATAGTGACACTTTGGAAGGAATACCACACTCAGTATATGATGGTATTTCTATTGAAATCTCATCAATTTAATATAAAGCACATGAATATCAAATTCATAACTATTTCATCATATGTAATCTCAATTATCTCATGTTTTATTTCTTTGTGTATGCATGATTCTTACAATTTAGTTTTGGAATCACTATTCTATCCACCAAATTAATACATTCACATTATATTAAAATATAACTCTTTACACAACCCATTATTTGTATTACTCACCCAAAAATAAAATTCATACATATTTACACATATAAAAATGAATCCTATGCAAAAATTACATAAAATTTTCATGTCAAGGTTTATAATTATTTAAAATTGATAATCTCAACATGAGTAATCCTAGAGCCATAGATAGAAAACCCCCACCTTTCATCCAGTAATAGGTATAACCTAAAGTTTCTATACCTAAGGATATTTACTCAAGAGAAATTTGAATTCATCATAACTCTAAAACGTAATATATATATATATATGAACTATATTGAACAAATAACTTCAATCTAATAACTTTAATTAATAATTGAGTTCAAGTTAGATGAAAACTAAATCTTATATTGTCATACCTAACATATAATACATGGAATGAAAATTTATAAGTATAAATTTATCAGATAAATTAAAGAATTCATAATATTAAAATTTCATAAATAATTTATAAGAATAAATATTCAAAAGTAACAAATAAATAAATAAAAATTATATTTATTTTCCACACATGAGTTATAAATATAAAAATTCCATATTTTAATTTATCCATGAAAGTATACAATTTATTTATACTAACACTTATATTTTATAAAAAAATAAACTATAAGAATTTTCATCCAAAATATTAAATTTCTTTATTTAGGATTGAATCATATTTTATGATTGATAGGGATGATTATTAATCAAAATTCGTGATTCAGTCGGTTAATACCCTTATTTTTCTTTTATAAAAAAAAGGATATTTTCATACTTATGGGGTAACCCTTATGTATTGAGTAACCCATATATAAGAAACATAATCACACAAAGGAAAAAAAATATTTGTATGGGATAACCCATATATAAGAGTGTAACCCATACATAAGAGTATAATCCATGAAGTCAAATCCTTATGTATATGGTAATCTAAATGACGATATAACCTATATTGAAATTATGATAAAAAACTCTATTTTCTCATAACATGTGTTTCTATCATAGAATATGATATAACATATATAAAAGCTTATGAAATAGATAAAAACTATAGTTTCTTATTGTATAAAACTTTATTATATAAACTAGTTGTGTATTATGACTAAGCAAAAATAGTGTTATGATATCCTATATCATCCAAGAAATCCTAAAACTAATATTAATCCATGACACATTGTACAATATGATATATCCTCAAGATAATCATGATATTAATGTTATTCATAAAATAATAAAATAATTTATTAATTCATTTATGAACATTTCATTGATACAACTAAAGGTTTTATGTGGGTCATCATATACTGAAAGCAGAAGAACATTCCAATTTAAAGCATGTGATCTATTATCTTGAATCAAAAACTAGTATGAGTAACATAAAATAACATGAATATCTAAAATGAATAAATCAATATTTTCAATTATCTCCAAGTATTTTTCTTGATTTTAATAATCTTTAGACAACTAACTCACTCTCACCTCCACAAGGATGACATTATCCACTAGAATCCTCATTTGTAATGAGAGTATCATGTGATCTATTAAGACATTATTTCAATTTCTCCAAAAATAAAAAAGGATAACTAAGAAGAATTGGGTATCATTTTTGGATTATAAATGTCTCATACACCCAACAGGATGATCCCATCCCTTTATATAGAATCCCTTTATTCAATAAATGGATTCAAGCATTGGATACCAATGCTTGGAAACAGATACGCATAAATATAATGCATGTTGGTTGGGTATATATTCATTTGAAAAATTAAAATTATCATGATATATTTTTGAATCCATAAATGAATCATCTTAATGATTCATAACTAAAGGAAAATTATTGGGATATGTAACCAAATTCATACACATGATATCCCATATCATGCATCTATTTTACTCTATAATAGGTACCAACCATAAGCTATCATAGGTTATTATTCTACGTATATCACAGAGTAAAATATACTTATTTTAGTACATATCCAATATCCTCATTATCAAAGGAATACATGTTTTACTATACTCTAAGGATTCCATTAGTAAGGGAGTAAAACATAGAGATTCTCATTATCATATTAATATATGATCAAAACAGACACATGAACATAAGTAATGGTATATTCATGTATATTTGGATTCCTTAGGGAGGGCTAGGAAAAAATGTTCTTTTTAAGGGTTTGAATTAGGCACAAGTGTTCTAGAAAAGTTCTTTTGGGACACTAGGGTGAAAGGGTTGAATTTATCTCAATTAGTTGACCTAGGAGAGTGGGGAACCCAAGTGTGCCATAGAAGGATGGTCATAGCTCAACTTGGCGGTATCCTATGTGTGGTTACTTAGAATAAAATCCTAGTAATGGATTCATGTAAGTAAATCTTGTTTGTGACTCTTTTAAAGGAAATCCTAGGAATGGCTACTTGGAAAAAAAATCATGGGTGTGGAAACATGGAAGGAGAACCAAGGCATGATCCATGGAAGGAATTCCTAAGTGACATAACATGTTACCCTTTCTTCTTAGAGGATCTTCTTAAAAAGGTTCCTTTAACCTAGATTAATAAATATCTAGAGAGAAGTGGTCTATACAAATGTACTAAATGTAAAACCATAAAATGAATCAAATACCCCTCTTTTACATTAATTTTCCATAGGTTTTTATTTGAAAATAATTTTAGGGAGAGTTTAAAATATTTAGGATTGCAATCATTCACTTAAATGCTTAATATCACTTTCAATAAACACTTTTTCAACTAGTATCTTCTCTCGTCTTTTTTTATCTATTGTCTCAAAATGGAATGCCAAAGAGTTTTTTATAGTAAAATGGAATCCTAGGAAACTGGATATATGAGGTAACCACCCATAACCATCTCAAGCACCCATGTATATCTCTAGGGGTGTTGTAATGTTTCTAAGGGAATGCAGATAGTAGTAGTTGTGAGTGTGGGTGGGGGAATGTGGGCATAAGGGCACATAGTCACAAGGGTGAATAGGAAGGGTTTGTATGCATAAGGGTGTTGGTGAGGACACTATGGTGTGTGGTTGTGAAGATATATGGTTACATGAGTGAAAGAGTGCTGTCGTGGGTGCTCTCAAATGATTAATGTGATTTTGGGGTTCTTAGGTGCAGCAGAGTGGCTGAACAAGGTCTTCTCTCAAAGGAGGGAGTGAATTTAACAACTTATTAAAGGTATTCTCAAAAAAATATAATATAATATAATAAAAAAACTAATTTAAAGGATGGTGGTTGGTTATAGTTTATGAATCTAGAAGAAGTTTTCTGGAATAATATTGTATTTTTTTTTGTTTTTAGTTTTAAAATGAAGTTTGATTAAAATGACACAACAAAAAGACGTTTTTTAGACAATATTTAAAAGTCGTAATCGATCTAACTATACCTCTTCAATCAATTATTAATCATTATCATTTAAATTAATATTCACTTAATTATGATCCCTTAATTTTTAAATCCCGAACCCTACGAGAATTAACTTTACCACGAAGATTGAAGTGAATTTAACCTTAGGCTAACTTCGGAACATGCAATCGCAACACCCTGCTTTGATTGATGTTCTAAAATTAGATTATGGTCAGTGGTAAATTAATGCACATAACCACTCTTGAAATGAGGATTAATTGAGTTTAGGGATTATATTTGAACTCTAAAAATTGATCTCGTGTGGTTTTGAATTACTGGTTAAGGTTGCACTCTCACAGTTCACACAATTCCCGACCTCGCGTGTTTTGTGTTAACTATTCAATTGCTTGCTTAGTTTCATTTAAATTAAAAACTCAATTAATAGATCATAATATGTGAATTACAGTAGCTCATTGATTCAAAATAAATGAATGAAGAAGGATAGAGGTCGATCGATTACTAAAAAGAACTACTCTTCCATGGGTGGTGTAGTCATCGAGGAGACGTTTTGCATAAGCAAAGGATTGAAAGGGTATAACCCAATCTTGTCTCCACTCTTGATTCCAAAACAATTAAGAAGATTAATAGAAGAAGAATAGGGAAGAACACAGAAGATTATTTGAAGAAAAATTCAAGAAACAAACATGAAAGAAAAGAAATACAAAGAAGAGGTGGGAGAGGAGAGCCTTTTGGAAGAGAGGTTTGCACAAATTCTTACTTCATAAAAGAGTTGTGAGGAGCTCCCAAGAGACACACTTTCGCCAAAAACTTCCCAAAGCCTCTACCAGCCCTCTCAAAGAGTTAAAACCCCCTTTATATAGAGTTTGTGAGGGTTAGGGATACATAACTTTTTAAGTGTGAAATGAAAAACTCAGCCAAATATTTTATTCCACGTTTCACCGCCTAGTTGACCTCCAAAACGCGTGAATTGACCGGCCTTCCAGAAGGATTATTTGTGTCAAATCATGTCTCCAATCTTTCCTCAAAATTTGGGCTCCATTCAAGCCCTTATGAAGAAGTTATGGCCCAAATACAGAACTCATGTACATTCTGCCGAGTCCAGCCCACCATTGGATTAATGCCCCATTTACTCCATCCAAATGTACTTTTTAGCTCTAGTGTCCTGAATAAAAGTTGTAGATAATTAAGTTAGGAACACTTTTACAAACTTTAAAATTCAAATAATAAATATAAAAAAATTTATCTTCGAAATACTACAGTGAATTATAAAGGGTAAAACTAGAATTTTCATCAAATATTCAAATGAATGATCTAATCCCAAATAATTTATAATTAAACATATTTAACACAATGTGAGGAAATTATATCATTTATTATCAATAAAATATTCAATAAAATAGTGTTTTATCAACTCCCCCACACTTACCCTTTTGCACTCCTAGGCAAAACCTCATATCAAGTAAACATCAATATCAAATCCAAACCAATTTTAAAACACATATCCTTGAGATAAATCAATTTCACACCAAGAATCAAAACATATAATCCCTCATAAAAAACCTTATTTCAAGTTCTCTATTTATATCATTCAATATATTTCCACTTCATTTATCCTCCAATGCACAAAACACTTACCTCGCTTGAATTTTCTCTCATCACTCAAATATCAGTTTTTTTTGCAATGTCTTTCTCATCCAAACTCATACAAGGGTCACCATAGGCTTGATAGATTCCTACATCGCTACCCGATGTGAGTCAATGACATATTTTTATCATGAGGACTTTTCAGGGTTGTTCTGTGGCTTTCTTTTGGTAGGATTTAGATGTGAAAAATTATGAGGCTGAATAAGGAGGGCTTGACTCATTTTGAAGCAAAATTGCATTAATCTAATTTTCACTTAAATATGATCTCCTCATTAATACCCATAGTATCAATTCAGCTCCATCATCATGAAAAGTCATGAAAAGTTTACACCATTTTTCATTTCAGCATCAAAAATTTTCAATCTTCTCAAACATGATTTTCTTGAAAGCTCCAGAAAGGCACAATTTTCCACCTCAATTAGAAGCTCTAGAAAAGGCACAGCTTCACTTGTCATGAAAGCTCCAGAAAAGGCACAGCTTTCAATATAATGACTTTCTTCAGCAGCAAACACATCTCTTCAAAATTTAATTTTCCATCCAAAGTATCACAAAATGTGGTACCACAACACAAGACAGCTTCCCCCACACTTAAACTCAACTAGATTATGCAATTTCACTTCAGGAGTTGGTTGGATAGGGAAAATTGGCTTGTAATGTGGCTAAACTAATAGGTTGTACATGGCTTCTAAGGGCTACAAGGATTTAATATTCAAGGTAGGCCATTATAAAAAAATGATTCTTTGAAATAGGGGCTTTAATACCAAACAAATTCCTCAATCATTTAAACATAAGTACCTAAAACCCTCAAGTTTTGATAGGAATAGATCAAATTCTGGTTAAATCAAGTATGATTTGGTTCTCTCAAGAAGTGAGGTGAATGTAAATAATATGAAAATAATGGTTTAGAAGCCTCAAAGGAAATTTATTTCAAATATAAAGACAGTGAGATGTGGCATGAGATTCAAAATTCAGTGTACTTTTCATGAAATTACTAAATATTTGAACTTGAAACAAAGTCATTTCAGCATTCATTTAAGCTTAGTTTCAAGGGATAAATCGTTTCACTCATTGATATGCATTTCAAAATTGTGATGAGAATCATTTCAACTCAAAAATTTTAAAAACACAAAGAAAATTGAAAAATAAACACACAAAATTTGAAAAACACACAAAAAAAATTTTGGTTTTTTTTAAATAGGAAAACAATTTAAATTACTAAACTAAAAGGTTCCCTCCCCCACACTTAAAATATTTCATTGTCCTCAATGTAAACCCATGAGATGATATATGCACATGAAATGTAGAATTTTTAAATAGGACAAATAATATAAAAGTGAAAGGGTTAGGAACAGCCTGATGTGCTCAAGTGATGATGGGGTCATGCAGTGTGATAAAATCCACTACATCAGTAGGATTTACCTCAATGTATCTCTTCAAATGTTGCCCATTGACTGTAAAGCTCCTTCCAGTGACCTCTTGTGTGATCTCCACTGCACCATAAGGAAAAACATTAGATACAATATAAGGACCTAACCATCTGGAACGCAACTTACCAGGCATCAGCTTCAATCGTGAACTGTAGAGAAGGATTTTCTCTCCAACATGAAACTCTCTTTGTTGGATCATTTTTTTCATGAGATGCTTTTGATCTTTCCTTGTAGAGCCTTGAGTTCTCATATCATGACAATATAATCTCCTCAAGCTCTTGAATTTGCATCTTCCTTTGGATTCCAGCTTGGGCCAAATCCATGTTGCATTTCTTTATAGCCCAATAAACTCGATGATCAACTTCCACGTGGAGATGAAACGCTTTCCCAAAAACAATCCGAAATGGGGACATACCAATGGGTGTCTTGTATGCTGTCCTATAAGCCCACAATGCATCATACAAGCACTTACTCCAATCCTTCCTATTTGGCTGCACAGTTTTTTCCAAAATTTGATTCAACTCACGATTTGAAACCTCAGCCTGGCCATTTGTTTGGGGGTGGTATGGTGTTGATGTTTTGTGTGTCATCCCATACTTTCGAAGGAGGGAAGCGAAATTCCTATTGCAAAAGTGTGTCCCTTGGTCACTGATGATGGTCTTTGGTACTCCAAACCTGCAAAAAATATGTGCTTTGACAAAGTCCATAACAACATGAGAATCATCAATCCTAGTGGCCTTAGCCTCCACCCATTTACTCACATAATCAACAGCAACCAAAATGTACAAAAAACCAAAGGAACTAGGAAAAGGGCCTATAAAATCAATTCCCCAAACATCAAAAATCTCACAGAATAAAATGGGTTGTTGGGGCATCTCGTGTCTCCTTGAAATATTTCCAGTGTGTTGGCAACGAGAACATGACTTACAAAACACATGGGAATCATGAAATAAGCTAGGCCAATATAATCCAGAGTCTAAAACTTTCCTATTTTTCCGTTGGGGTCCAAAGTGTCCACCACATGCAAGTGTATGACAAAATTTTAAAACAGACTCAAACTCATGATCAGGAACACACCTCCTAATAACTTGGTCACTACACATGCGCCATAAGTATGGATCAACCCAAACATAAAATCTTGAATCACTCTATAATTTTTGGACTTGATGTTTCTTTAAATTTGCAGGGATTTCAAAGGAAACAAGGTAGTTAACTAAATCAGCATACCAAGGATGCATACCTGAGATGGTATAGAGATGCTCATCGGGGAAAGTGTCCCGAATTGGTACATGGTCTAAGGTGTCATCCTCTAGTGTGTGAGTAAGCCTACTCATGTGGCCCGCCACCAAGTTTTCTGACCCCTTTTTGTCCTTTATCTCGATGTCAAACTCTTGAAGAAGGAGCATCCAACAGATAAGTCATGGCTTTTCATCTGGCTTCTTCAAGAGGTACCTCAGAGCTGCATGGTCAGAAAAAACAACTACTTTAGAGCCCAATAAATATGAACGGAATTTATCTATAGAAAATATGATAGCAAGAAACTCCTTTTCTGTGGTAGTGTAGTTTTATTGTGCTGAATCCAATGTCCTTGATGCATAGGCAATCACATGTGAACATACTTCCACCCTCTGAGATAAGATATCTCCAACCGTAAATTTGGAGGCATCACACATAAGCTCAAAAGGAATCTCCCACCGTGGGGGCTGTATGATCGGTGGAGTGGTCAGAATTTGTTTTAGCTCATCAAATGAATTCCTGCAAGAAACATCAAACACAAGATTAGAATCCTTTTGAAGTAATCTTGACATAGGAAGAGCAATCTTACTAAAATATTTGATGAAGCACCGATAAAATCCTGCATTCCCTAGGAAAGATCTAACATCACGCACACATGAAGGATATGGTAAGGATGAAATAATATCTAACTTTGATCTATCAACCTCTATCTCATGTTTTGAAACCACATTCCCTAAGACAATGCCATGATCTACCATGAAATGACACTTTTCAAAGTTCAGGACCAGATTCTTCTCAATACAACGATTCAACACCTTTCCCAAACTAATTATACATTCATCAAATGAAGACCCATACACTGTAAAATCATCCATAAATACCCCCATGAAGGTCTCAATAAAATCAGAAAAAATACTCACCATGCATCTCTGGAAGGTACCTGGGGCGTTGCAAAGTCCAAATGGCATCCTCCGGTAGGCAAATGTGCTAAAGGGACAGGTTAATGTAGTCTTCTCCTGATCATCTGGAGCTATAGGAACCTGAAAATATCCAGAAAATCATCCAAGAAACAATAGTGTGTCTTCCCAGCTAGTCTCTCAAGTATCTGATCAATAAATGGGAGGGGGAAATGGTCCTTGCGAGTGGACTGATTTAGTTTCCTATAATCAATACACACACGCCAACTGTTTTGCACCCTCATTGGAACTAACTCATCTTTCTCATTTTTAACAACAGTAACACCACTTTTCTTAGGCACAACCTGAATAGGACTTACCCACTGAGAATCTGAAATGGGAAAGATTATACCGGCCTCGAGCAATTTCTCAACTTCTTTTTTAACAACTTCCAGGAGGGTGGGATTGAGTCTCCTTTGTGGTTGTCTCACCGGTTTAGATCCATCGTCCAAGATAATCCTATGCATGCAAATGGAGGGGCTAATACCTGATATGTCATCCAAGGTCCACCCAATCACCCGATGTTCTTCCTAAAAATATTCAAAAGCTTTTATTCATGTTAAAAAGGGAGATTGTTAGCAATGATAACAGGTAATCTCTCACCACTCAATAAGTATAAGTATTTCAGATTTGGTGGCAATGGCTTGAGTTCTAATGAAGGAGGGTGTAGTATGGATGGAGACATTGAAGAAACTAAAATATGTGCACAAAGAGCATCAGTATTAGAATAGTCATCATCAAAATCAGAGAATAAAGCATCAAATCCATTATCATACTCAACACCCATGTCATAATTAGAGTGAACATGATCAAAAACAAAATATGAATCCACATCAAAATCAAATCCAAGAGAGGATTTTGTATCAGCAACATGTGTGGAAGTGCTCTTAGACATCAAACTCAAACCAATACTCATAATCTTCCTAAGCATAGGGCAATAAAATTCCATGCAGTTTTTATTTGGTGGTTCAAAATGGGAGATAACAAAAGCATAATGGTCCTATGAGGGGTACTTCATGGAATCCATAACATTAAATATCACAACTTCATCTCCAAACTCCATGGAAAGTGTACCCTCATTGACATTTATGATAGTTTTTGCAGTCTTGAGGAAGGGACTACCTAAGATAATGGGGGCATGAGAACTTACCTGATCATCCTCCATGTTAAGCACATAGAAGTCTACTGGAAAGATCATGTCTCTTACCCGGACAAGTACATCCTCAAGGACTCCCACTGGATATGTCGTAGCTCTATTCACCAACTGCACCACTACTCTTGTCGGCTTCAACTCACCAATCTGCAAGGAAGAGAATACAGAGTGAGGCATCACATTTATGGAAGCACCTAAATCACAAGTGCATCAGAAAAGTGAAACTCCCCTATGGTGCATGGGATGGTGAATGTCCCTGGATCCTTGCACTTTGTTGGCATTGATAGAGTTGGTGAAATGAGTGGTGAGACATTCCTTACAAGGTTGATCCTCTCATTTCCCTTGATCCCTCTTCGATTGGTGCAGAGTTCTTTTAATAATTTGGCATACCTTGGGATTTGCTTAATGGCTTCAAGTAGAGGAATGTTGATCTCCACACGCTTGAATGTGTCCAAAACCTTCTTTTTCATTTCTTCTTCAGCCATCTTCTTGGTTTGAACAACCCTATTTGGAAAAGGAAGGGGTTTAGGAGGAACATCATCAATCTTTTTCTTACCTTTATCTTTCTCCTTGGATTGGTCATCAGTTGGTATGGAATGCGGCTTCTCTGGAGTAGAGGTGAATCCCAGTGGAATGGTAGGTCCAGATATATCGTTCATTTTCTTCTCACTTCTCAATGTGATGTCACTAACATTCCCCTTTTGATTTGGAGTGGGTTGGGAAGGTATATTTCCAGAATTCTTACTCACAAGTTCATGGAGGGTGGTGGCAATCTGGCTCATTTGAGCCTTCAACTCCCTCAGCTCCGAACCTTGACTTTTTAGCTCATTCTGTTGATTAAGAACAATTTGCTTCAAAAGGTCATCAGTGTTAGAATCTACCTTGGGTGGGGGATTCCCTTGTTGTTGGCTTGTTGATGTTTGAGCTTCAAATCTCCTTTGGGGTTGTTGGAAACCCTACTGGTAAGGCGGAGGCTGCTGGAAGTTTTGTTGAAAGGGTGGCCTTTGTTGTTGTCCAGATCCATACCTCCTATCTGATTGATCCTTCCACCCTTGGTTATATGTTGGAGCCAATGAATTGAACTTATTTTAGGGATATGGTTGTCGTTTCTGCTGAAATGGTCTCGCTGGGAATACTGCTGCACAATCCTCTATCTCTTGTAGTTGTGGGCAACAGTTAGTTGGGTGGCTTGTCTCAGTGAAAATGTCACAAGGCCTTGAAGGAGGGGGTAGAGATGAATTTTGTGCCAAAGCACTTTTCCTCACCATAGTTGTCAATTCTTCTAACTTGGTATCAATCAAATGACTCTCAAGAGAAAAGGACTTACCTGATGTACTCCCCTGATATGTGGTGTACCTCGATCACCAAATTGTTGGGAGTTTTGGTCCATCTTGTCGATAAATGCACGTGCGGCTACTGGTGTCTTGTCCACCAACACTCCTCCAGCTACATCATCAACCATTCTCCTCTACATGGGTGTGAGTCCTTCATAAAAGTACTGGATAAGTAGTTGCTCACTGATTTGGTGATGTGGGAAACTTGCACACAACTTCTTGAATCACTCCCAATACTCGTACATTGACTCCCCTTGGGCTTGTTTGATCCCTGATATCTCCTTTATAATGGATGTGGTCCTTGATGCTGGAAAAAATCTTTGCAAGAAAAGACGTTTCAAATCATTCCAACATGTTACATCTTCAGGTTGCAAATAATACATCCAATCTTTTTCAGCTCCATCAAGTGAGAATGGGAATGCTCTTAATTTGATTTGATATTCAGAAACATTTCTTGGTTTTAAAGTTGAGAAAACCACATTAAATTCTTTAAGGTGTTTGTTGGGATCCTCACCAGATAAGCCATGAAACCTTGGAAGAAGGTGAATTAATCTAGATTTTAACTCAAAGTCTAATTCGAGATTCGGGTATGCAATACAATTCGGTTGATAGTTAATATCAGGTGCAGCCAATTCTTGAATGGTTCTATTAAGTTCATTTCCATTATTTCCAGCCATTGGTTCCTCTTTTATGTTTGAATTTAAATTGCTTCCAATTTTAATGTTTTTAGAAGAGAGAAATTCACCAACTGGTTGAATATTGAAACTTCCCGTAGATTGAGAATGTCTGATTCGTGCCCTAAGGCTACGTTCAATCTCAGGGTCAAGATCTAAGAGATCTTCGGGATTAGTTCATGTCATAAATCAAATAAAAATTAAAATAAAGTGAGTGGACCCTAGTAAAATAAAAATGAGAAGTTGAGTTGATGGTCCAAAAAGAAAAGAAGAGGATGAAAAAAATGAAAACTTGAGAAAGGGTAGAGATGAAAGAGAGAGGTGAAGAAAGTAATAAAATGAAAAATAAAAGAAATACCTCTAAATGGTTGAATAAATTACTTGCCTCCCCGAAAATGGTGCCAATTTTAAAGACCGCTGTCGTGGGCGCCCTCAAATGATTAATGTGATTTTGGGGTTCTTAGGTGCAGCAGAGTGGCTGACCAAGGTCATCTCTCAAAGGAGGAAGTGAATTTAACAACTTATTAAAGGTATTCTCAAACAAATAAAATAGAATATAATAAAAACACTACTTCAAAGGATGGGGGTTGGTTATAGTTTATGAATCTAGAATAATTTTTCTGGAAGAAGATTGTATTTGTTTTTTGTTTTTTGTTTTGAAATGAAGTTCGATTAAAATGGCACAACAAAAAGATGTTTTTTTAGAAAATATTTAAAAGATGTAATCAATCTAACTCTACCTCTTCAATCATTTATTAATCATTATCATTTAAATTAATATTCACTTAATTATGATCCCTTAATTTGTTAAATCCCGAACCCTATGAGAATTAACTTTACCACGAAGATTGAAGTGAATTTAACCTTAGGCTAACTTCGGAACATGCAATAGCAACACCCTACTTTGATTGATGTTATAAAATTAGATTATGGTCAGTGGTAAATTAAGTCACATAACCACTCTGGAAATAAGGATTAATTGAGTTTAGGGATTATATTTTAACTCTACAAATTGAACCCGTGTGGTTTTGAATTACCGGTTAAGGTTGCACTCTCACAGTTCACAAAATTCCCGACCTCGCGTGTTTTGTGTTAACTATTAAATTGCTTGATTAGTTTCATTTAAATTAAAAACTCAATTACTATATCATAATATGTGAATTACAGTAGCTCATTGATTCAAAATAAATGAATGAATAAGGATAGAGTTCGATCGATTACTAAAAAGAACTACTCTTCCATGGGTGGTGTAGTCATCGAGGAGATGTTTTTCATAAGCAAAGGATTGAAAGGGTAGAACTCAATATTTTCTCCACTCTTGATTCCAACCCAATTAAGAATATTAATAGAAGAAGAATAGGTAAGAACATAGAAGATTATTTGAATAAAAATTCAAGAAACAAACATGAAAGAAAAGAAATACAAAGAAGAGGTGGGAGAGGAGAGCCTTTTTGGAAGAGAGGTTTACACAAATTCTTACTTATTCAAAGAGTTGTGAGGGGCTCCCAAGAGACACCATTTCGGCCAAACCTTCCTAAAGCCTTTACCAGACCTCTCAAAGAGTTAAAACTCCCTTTAAATATAGTTTGTGAGGGTTAGGGATACATAACTTTTTAAGTGTGAATTGAAAAACTCGGACAAATATTTTATTCCAAGTTTCACCGCCTATGTGACCTCCAAAACGCGTGAATTGACCGGCCTTCTAGAATGAGTATTTGTGCCAAATAATGTCCCCGAGCTTTTCTCAAAATTTTGGCTCAATCCAATCCCGGATGAAGAAGATATGGCTCCAATACAGAACCCATGTCCATTCTGCGGAGTCCAACCCACCATTGGATTAATGTCCCATTTACTCCATCCAAATGCATTTTTTAGCTCTAGTGTCCTGAATAAAAGTTGTATATAATTAAGTTAGGAACACTGTTAAAAACTTTCAAATTCAAATAATAAATATAAAAATATTTATCTTCGAAATACTACAGTGAATTATAAAGGGTAAAACTGGAATTTTCATCAAATATTCAAATGAATGATCTAATCCCAAATAATTTATAATTAAACATATTTAACACAATTTGAGGAAATTATATCATTTATTATCAATAAAATATTCAATAAAATAGTGTTTTATCAATGAGCATGAGTTCACATGGTTTTGAGGTTTCATGGGTGTGAGTTATGATTCCATTCCACCCCATTCTCCTTTGGAAATCATTAATTTCCTTATAAAGGGGTATTTGATCAATTTTGAGAACTAATAATATCTTCATGATGACTCATGGTTCATTGATTAGGATGATTTGGATTTTGAATAGGATAAAACATTAATTTAATAACTGTTTTAGATTCATGATCACTAAGATAAGGTTTTATAAGGATGCATCATTCCATTTGTGCTTGTTTTATAAAGGTATGGTGTTCTAAAATAACACATGAGGGATAAAATCACATATATGGAATAATTATATAGTGTTTTTTAGAAAATTATTATTATAATAAAGATGAAATATAATTATAAGCTGATGTGGTTAATATTTTTCTTTCACTCTATATGCTATGTTAAGATATTTTAATGGAAATATTCATTTGAGAAAGGTATATCATGAGATATTCAAGTTTTTTAAATTATTTTATTATTTTAGGGTTTTTTATTCCTAGGGATGAGAATATTTTGAGACGTATCTAATATAGAGAATTATGTTTTATTTTTCCTATAATTTATTATTTTCTAGTGTTAGATATGGTCAATATGAGTTTGGAATTGAAATACGGGAGAAGAGAATAGTTTGTTAGGGTTGGAAGAAATGTTTCCATGATTTAGTCCTCACCACATCATGGATGGTCTGGTATCATAATGGTCATGAATAAAAAAATTCATTTTATGGTTATAAGTCATATATTTTAGGCATACCTTTCTAAAATAGGGATGGGAACATTATTTTGGTTGGTTTATAGTGGTTGAAATTTACATTTTATAGAGAGTGCTACATCATGGTTATATTTTGGTATGAGTGAGGGTAGAGGAAAATTGGACATGGTTTCTAATATCCATATTTTGATTTTATTAAAGTCACGTTTTAATGAATAAAATGACTATATAATTAGATAAGATTCATTATTTTATGTTTTCATGGTTTTAGGATCATAATTAACTGAGCAACACCATGTACTGATTTAGGTTCACTACACTATATTTTTAAGCAGTGAAATTTAAATACAAAATTTATTCATTCATCTTCTCACATTATATTCCCACGGTCTCCTTAAAATCATAGGCATTTGTAAAGATCAATTTAAGTGATTTTTTCAAACCTAAGTGGATCCTTGAGTCTTTATCTTTTTGAGGTCGATTCTTTACAATCTAAGGTACTCTTCTTGTCTTATTATTACTCTTTTCTCTTTTTTATTCTTCTTAAATTCCTATAATTGTTTTTGGGTCATAGATATAATTATGTATTGATGTATGGTATGATTTAGGTTAATTTGTATTTAATAATTTAGTAAATGGAGTTTTTTTTGGTTGATTTTTGTCCTTTGGATGTATAGGTTTGATCTCTTTATTGAAATAAAGTATTCTTATTTTTTATGGGTGTCAATTAGATATTTATAATTGGATTTATGTGATTATTCACACTATATTAAATAAATATAAATATAAATTTTATAATATATGGGAATATAATTATATTTCAAAATGGAAATATGAATTAATTTGAAAGTTAGTAATTTTAATGAATTAAAATGAGAATAATTTAAATAAATGGGAAGTAAAAAATTGAAATATAATTGGGTGTAATTGATGTAAAATAAATTCATCATTCTCTTATTCTGTTATTATAAAAGTTAATAAAATATTAAATATAAAATTCATTTTTATTAAATTATAATATGATATTTAGTTATCATTGGTGATATATTGGTAATTGATTAATAATAATATTTATGAGGTAAGAAGAGGGATTAATAGTTGGTGTGTGAGGCATAGTTAACATTGGACAAAATAGATTTACCAAACACATGTGGATGTTGTGTGGTAATTTAATAGAGTAATCTAAGGAATAAGTAAGCCAATGTGATTACCATGATGTGAATATAATTGTGATGTTGAATTTGGTTATGTGTACTTTCTATGATAATTGATATGTTACTGACATAAATTATGTTGATATTATATTAAATAATATGTTAAACTTGTATGAAAGGATTTTTGAGATTATCTATGGGATATATTATTCCCTTACATTGTGGTGGTGTGTGTCATGTAATATTCCTTTAGGATGATTCAATGGAGGTATTTTTTTATTATCACCATAGAAATAGTTTTTTTATTGTTTTATCATTATACAATTGTTTTTGTAGTATCTATATGGATTTCACATGGATATACATAGTTATTTTGGTTAAAGAAACTATTTATAGAGGTGTGGTTATCATGATATGGTGATTGATGTATTGTTCATGAATATAAAGTACAGATGATGGGGTAGGTGAGGCGGAAGAAATTTTTTGATGATTTTTTGAAATTGATAATACTATTTTTCATGTTAATTTCAATTATAATTATATTTTATTCATGAATACTTTATTATGCCTATTCACTTGACATAATAATGGTTGGAAGAGGAGCTATATTAGTGTACTTTTATGCTCACCCTATTATTGGAATCTATTTTTATACTTATAGAAACATATTGAGGGTGGTTACACATGTCATTAGTTCAAACACAAGATAATCCATTTAGGAGAAGGAGGAGATATTGTTTTTTATCCTTATAGTCATAAAATAATGTTTTTATTTGTTATTATTTAATTACTCATGGATGTGTTATTCATTTATGTGTATATTATTACCTTTGAGGTTGGTTATTATATTTATAAAGAGTAATGCCTCTAATATTCAGTGTTTTTTACCCTTAGTTCTATTTCCTACCCCATGGACTATTCGAGGAGGGATTTAAGGGCCACTCTTGATTCTATCACTTTCTTAAGAGGGGTCCTGGTAGGTTTATATCATGAAAAAGGGGTCAGTTTTTAAGTTTAAACACATTTAATAAAATTAATTATTAAATGATTATAAAACATGATACTCATGTGATAAAAGAATATTTTATAGATAAAATTATATAATTGTAATCAAAATTGAATTTTAAATCAATTATTTAAAAGGATAATCATAATAGAAGAAACTTATTATAATGGTACAAAAATTTAATAATTGTTCATAAACATAAAGTAAAATTATATGTGTTAGAGTAACCCCTTCCTGAGTAACTAACTGATGAATCTGTTTAAAAAATGGATCTATATACTTATGAGAAATATAATAAATATGTACTTGATTTAATCACTCCCATGTTAATTTATATATATTCTAAGTTGAAAAGGTAACATGAAAATGTGGATGTGTTATAGATGATAGATAACCTAAAAAGACTCCATCTAGAACAAGCTAATCATGGGAGGTGGGGAGTTTTAAAAGAAATACTAAAACTAAAATGACAAAATTAACTTCATTATATACTCATGTGCTCAATATGAGATGGTAATGAGTTGGAGATATTAAATTCTCAAATAAGGGTAGATATGGCCATAGACTGAATTCTATAATCATTTCTACAAAGGTTTTGGTAAATTAATTATAAACTATAATATGAATGAGTTCAATAAAGGTTTATATAATTTTATCATGATGTTGAATATAGATAATAAATACATGGGGAGTTTAGGATCTTATTTTGTGTTGAAAGTATACAAGGGTAAAAGTTTATTTCATTATTCATTCTAGGTTATTAAAACCTAAAGGATTTGGAAAAGTGTTTTCATTGTGTAAAAACTACTCACTAGAGGATAAATTGATAAGAATGCTTTAAGGGTTCCAAGAAACACTATGGAGAGTCTATATAAACTATTAATGTTATAGATATAAATTCTTATTTTTTTAATGGTATATGATATCACTTATACATTATACACGTGCTGAAAATATATAAATGAGTTCAAAAATAAGGATGAGTTCATAGATAAAGATTAACATTTTCATCCATATAATGCAATAACAGTTGCTACATTGAGGAGTGGAATGAAATGGATTTATATGAGGATTAAAAGTGTTTAGAAATTATAAAATATGTGTATTTATAATCTCATTTTCTCTTATTTTATAAAATAGTTGTTATTGTAAATAATGGTTGTTATCAATAAATAAGATGATGATTTTAATGAACATGGTTTATGATTTGATCCATTCTATAATATGTTTGAAAAAAAAATAAGGGTAAATTTTTTTATATAGGATAAAAAAATTTATCCATGTTATTTATTAAAATATGAGGGAAACAGTTCCACACCACCCAACAATTGCATGTTTTAAATAATTTAATATTCTTTTAATAATATTTCTATAAACATATAGAATACCATAAAAGATATGGTTGTTAATAATTTATTTGTTAAATATTCCCACAAAGGATATAAGATTTATTTAAAAACATAAAATAGTTTGTATCTTAGATATGTATTTTAGAGAAAATATACTTCTAATAGTCCATTGGTAGTATAATTCAACTTAAATAAGTCAAAATTATAATAAAAATGATTATACCGGTCAGATTCAAAGTGGAAGACATTTTATGTCCTAAAATATTTTAGGATATGCTGGTAAAGAATGGTCATAAGGTAAATAGTTGTATTGAATATTTTTTACAAAATGATATCAAAGAAAATTTTAAATGGAAATGTACCAAATATGATGATCAACTTAGAAAGTTTTATAATAATTTATGATAATATATTTTACTAACATTGTAACATTTGATGTTGTGATATAAAGAATTTTGGATATTTTGTTTAAAGAGTTTAACATAAAGATTTTGAATACCGATCTCAAAATTATTCAAATAATATTTCTTCAAATATGTTAATCCATTAAAGGATTTTAGTTAGAGAATTTATAATATTGTCACATGGAGATGTGGTAGAAATTACATAGTGATGTAATGAGTTTAAAAAAACCTTCAAAATACAATGAATATAAGGACTATCTAGTGGTTTTTCATATATGAGATATGATAAGAGTAGTGATTATGTATTTTTTATAGTATTTTTAATAGAGTTTAAGAATATATATAATATATCATGTTATACAAAAGGAATCTATGTTTTATCATTATTTCATGTTGGTTTCATACATTACATGTAGTGAAATGATAATTAACCACTCAAAGTATGAATTTAAGTTATCCATAACCAATTATTATAATGGATTATTACAAGATATGATTAAATATGAAGATTAACTTGTATTGGGTTTCATATAGAGATAAATAAATTTATAATAAGGTATAAATGGTGTTTTGTGTGTTGGATGACCTACTACGTATACCATATGGAGTGTCATATACTTTTTTAGTATACTAAGGGTGCATGTTTCATTTTAAATCCCTATTACCATAACTTGATAAGATTCCAAGAAATGTATCCTTTATACTTTTATACACTTATTAATTTAACCTTAGATTAACTAATCAGGGTGTGGTTAGGTATGTTACTAACCATGTCATCAATTAATTTTTATCTAAGATGAAATGTGTCCTCTCGGATGACAAGTATGACATTTGGGATCTCGATTAAGATATACCAAGGGACTGCATGACTATTCCTGGATAAATTACATTTTATATGAAAATCAATGTGGATAAGGATATTGTTATGTTCTCATTTGGGTGAATTACATGTGATATGTTCATCCATATGATTAATCCATACTTTGAGAATCAAGAATGTACGAGCTAGATATATTAGATTGACATAATTCATGTCTTGTGGGTACCCAATGTCTTAGAAAAATAGATTATATGATTATAGATATTGTGTATGATATAGCTGGTTGACATAGGTATGAAGATACATGTGTTTTATGGAGAAAATTCTAGATTCCTTTGTAACTTGAGTAGCACTAATGCTTTACTATAATCCACTCTTTTATTACAATTGTGGATCAGAAAATTTAGGATTGTTGTCAATACTAAAAATACATGTAAAGTTATACATTGTGGTTTTTTTAATTCATATTAAGTTTTGTATCATATTTTTTGTAATAAATTTGATAGATAATATAAAAATAGTTTTACAAGATATCCAAAAGTATTTTTTCATATATTTTCACAACTTTTTACATATGATATAACATATGGTGAAAATGAATGATAACTTCTCCGAAATGAGTTTTGGAGGATATCTAAAGGGGGTTTTCATATGGTTTCACAAATTATTTCCTATGATATAACATTTGGGGAAAGTATAGAATGTTTATGAGGTTTTAGTGATAAGGAAATATTTATATAAATATTCACTAAAGACAAACCATGATGTTGTGGTGTTAACCATGATATGGCTTGTGTTAGAGAAAACCATGATGTATTAAATGTCAAAACATCGTGGTTGTGTGCATGGTAGTGAATTTATTATTCAATAATGCATATCAATTTTTCTTTTAACCCACTGAAAGTTATCATGATCAACAATAAACATCATTGGGTAATTATAAAGTAGTTTACTTGAAGTTTTAATTATTAGACATCTCATTTTTTTAAACAGGTAGGGGGAAGCACCCCATTTTTAATAAAAAGAAACTCATCTATTTTTTAGGGAATATAGATTCTATTACTTGTACTTATAGTCCCAATAAATATGACCTCAAGTCCCAAGGGTTATTAAAGACCAAATAAGACCCATAGGCCCCTACACTGCATCCTCGCCTAGTCTGTAGCTTTATCCTACCATGAAATTGCATCGAATCCCTTGCCACTGGAGACAGTCATATACCCCCAGCCACCATAATTCCCTTTACAACCACTATTAGAGTTCATTGATTCATAATCCTCCCCCCATCATCTCTCAACCTAAAACCAATAGATTCACATGTACTGTCACTGTGAAACCTTTCACCATTGATGGTTGCTAATCATATTGCCTATCATTTGTGCCTCCAAGCCAATCTGCATCACAAAGGCCATCACCCCTGCCAATATCTTGTGCACTGGAATAATAGTGACAGTATCCCTCCCACATCACATGCGGGGATGAAAATACCAATAACCCAAATTAACAGGGTATCAATAGGCATCTTCTAGGAATCAAACCCAGCCATAATGTGTACACATGAAGATTCCCTACCCAACTAGGTTGCGACTCGTGTGTGTTTCACATTTAATTTTTTATTTTTATGAGTATTTTAAAGTATTTGTAATGTATATTTTATAGTTCAAATTATCTTATGTTTGGATGGATGAAAGTTTTAATTTTTATAAAATTCATAATAATATGGATCCTTAAAGGAGTGTTATTGAAGCCTATAAATTGAAGTCGAGATGATGATAAAGTAATTATAATTTTTGTTGTCAAAACTCCTAGAATCAAAGATCTAATTATCTCCTTTTTAACTAAATTTTTTTCTAGTTATGATAAGTATTGGATCCTTAACCAAGTGTTGTGTGACATACCCATGTCATTATTGTATTAAATAGTATTTAATTATGGGTTATTTTTAATTTCTAGGAGTTTCAAAATTTTAAATTTAATTTTTAAGAGTTTATCCATATTGCACAGTAACCACATAGTTAGGGGAAACTATTTGTGTTCCAGAAGAAACCATGCATTTGGATTATACATATGAGTTTTCTTAACATCCATAGTTATTTCCTGGTCATTTTGGTTCAAGTAGTAATCATGAAAGTTACTTATATGCATGGGGTGTCTTATTCATGACTTGATTATGGTTTGGGGAACCTTGCGAGGGAATCATGTGCAGTACTAAAGTTCAATTATAATGAGGGTTATAAAATTGGTGCATGGTTTTTTAAACTAGGCATTCAAACCATGTAAGGTTAAACTTTTATTCTAATGTGATCTATATAGTTGGTGCATGGTTTGGTTAACCCTACGTCAAAACTATGCTAGCTACCTAGTTTCATTTAAAAGTGAAACTCAATGTATCACCCTTTAATTTTAGGTTGTTTTGGCCCTCCATTCTTATTTTTCATGTGTATTTGGTTTGGATAGAGCTCAGGGGAGCTCCTTTTCTTCTCCAATTTCATCCAAGACTCAATATCCTTGGATTTCAAGTGATTTTTGTAAGGTAAATCCCTCTTTATCCTTCATTATTTCTCTATTATTATCCCTACTTCCATCCCCCTTAGTTTTATTTTCTTCTATGAACTAAAACATATTTAAGGGTCAAATATATGGTTTGGAATGGTTCTAATCATAAGTATTTGTTTTTTAGGGTTAGTGGAGGTCGTTGCCTTGTAAGGTTGGTCTTCCACCATCAAATGTGAGTGGTTTTCTCTTGATTTAGGTAGTTTTTTGTGTAATCATTTCATTTAAAAAGTCATGAAATACTTGGATTTATTAAAATGATTTTATATCAAACTTACAACTATGTATTGTACCTATTAAGGGTTTATAAAATGTTTTCAATTGATTTCTATAATTGTCATAGAGTATTTTTTAATGAATTTTATAGTATTCATTTTAAACTAAATTGTTTTCATGGAAAGTGTTTGTAAAAATTCCTTAACCATTGTTTTTAAGGAATTTAGATATGAAAATATGGGTTTTGGACCTATTTTATTTTCCAAAGAATGTACCCCATGTTTTTAAGGGTATGTTTAAATTAAAGTATGTTTTGTTTTCAAGTGAATCAGAAGGAAGGAAATGTTTTTTTTTAATTTTAAAACCTTATTCCTAACAGGATTGATTTGTGTGTGCTTGAAAGGATGTTTTGTAGCTTAGTTATCTATGATGTTCTCAAAATACCATTTAGAACCTGAAAAAAAAACGATTTCTTAGTGTGTGTGAAAAGGATGGTTTATATGTTATCATTTTAATCATGTTTTAAAGGCTTGGTTATCATTTTATAAAATGATTTGATGTTTATTATATACCCTAGTTATGATCCCCTTGATTTTATATATTATGTATACATTTTACCCATTTATAAGATGAGAATTTATTATTATTATTATTGTGGCTCTTGAATTATGTGAATGGGGATATTTCTTGAGAGGGTGTTGGAGGTGACATGAGATTTACTAGTTTATTTATTTTAGAACTATGTGATGGTAATTTTTATTATTTTATCACCTCCATTTTATTAACATCATGGTAACCATAGATAACTTATTAGAGGATCTGAATGAGTGATTTAGTAATCTAGATTGTGCTCTGACTAGTGTCCATTGAATGATTGTGATCTACTAGGGGTTTCCTCTCAGGGGTACTGAAAGGGTAAAACATGGTTTAGATTACTATCAATGTCACAATATATCAGATGATTCTTAGGCATTCTTAAGTGAGGAACATGAGAATATTATGTTAGAACCTAGTGATTTTTTAGTGAAACTTATTTGATTGATGATGGTATTTCCTAGGGATACTTGTTGTGTACTTTATGTGCCTTTCCCTTATGTTTGAATTGATTAGTGGTACCATTTACACTATTGTTATTTAATTTTATTATGCTTATTGATATGAAAATCCCCATTGTTTATATTCCTTCTTTATTTATGATGTTATTTACTTTTATACTTTTTTTGGAAAGGGTATTTTTTTTAAAAAAATTAAATAATAAAAATAATTTGGTTTGGTATTCATAATCTTGGATCTCCATATTTTAAAGCATTTTATTTTCATTTTAAATATTGGATTCCACCCCTTGGTTGGAAAAATGTGGGGTTTTAAAGAATGTCTTTAAAGAGAAGTTTTATTCATTTACTTGGGTTTGAACTTTTGGTTTTCAAGCTAAGTATTTTTTTGTTTTCCAAAAAGTTTTTATATGTGAATTTAAAAAATGGATTATGTATGATACATGTTTTTCATATGCTTTATATTTGGAAAACCATATTTTAGAAATGATGTTCAAACTATGATTTAGGAAATATTTTATTAAAATGAATTTTGAAGACTATTTGGTGAGGTTCTATAAGGTCTTTTTGCTCACACCCTATATACACACTTATGTGTGTGTAGATATCATGTTTTATACAGGTACTTAGGTTGTGATCTTGGTTTGGATATTCATGTTGGATAATTGATGGACATATTGGGATGTGTTGGTTTATTATGGGTCATTGGATTTGGTTCCATATAACTAACATTCTTAGCACTTTATTACATTTTTCATTATTAATGAAGTTTCCTATAGCATCATGATTATTCCTTTGCATGAATCTTGTATGTGAAAATTTCCTAAGAATATGTGTTGTGTTGAATGTTCATAGCTGGTCCTCACTATTATGAGAACCTAGAGGTTCCCCAATAGTATTCTTTGGTATTATTATATGGTCGGATGATATTGTCTAATGGTACAAAGACAATATAGTTCATTGGGGGTATTATTCTCATAATACATAGAGAAACCTTATAATGGTGTTCACCCTTAGTTATCTCCAAGATAAGAGATTGTGAGAATAAACCTATTAATAGAAAATACAAATTTCTATGTGTCATTGGATATTCCTATATACAGACATTTTTATTAATACTTAAACTTTAAGATTATAATTAATGGATAAAATGACTTGTGTTATTTGATGTATTCATGAAAACCATGTTGAAATATGATTTCGGTGAGGTAGAATACATTAGTTACATCATGAGTGATATTGTATTAATGGATACTGCAAGAAATGATTTATAACTTCTATCCCTTGATGAAAATTGATATCTTAGGACCTTTGATGGGAATGGAACTTCCTAGATAAATCTATGTATATGGTGTTCAGTGGGTGAGTTAATTTCTATAAAATCAAATAAATTGACATTGAGATTATAGGTTGAAGGAACCAGTATGCAACCTTCATAATTTTAGATATCATAAGAAATTGATTATATTAAATGGTAAAAATTCATTGGATTTTGGATGAAATTAATAAATTAACTTATTTATCTATATAATCCTTAGAATTTTTCTAGATCATAACCTTGTACTTCAGTCAGTTATGCCTAATTCCATTGAGAAAGATCTCTATAGGGTCACACATTAAGTTTATTTTCAATCTCAGTTAAATTCAATTAATAAATTTAACAAGTTAGAATAAATAATATTTATTTGGGTTTCATTGATCACCATACTTTAATCACAAGTTATTCAATAAAGTAATTGATTAAATTAATAAGAATAAATATTTATTTTTAATTTTGTATAATATAATATTTTTTATATTTTTTATAGAATAATAAAGAGACATTTTGTTTAAGTATCGGTAAATGTTCACAAAGGAAATACAACTGAGCTTAATGGTATGGTTGTAAATAGTGTGAATGATATTTATTTAAATTATCATGGTGTTTTTCATGTTTATAAATTAATAATAATATTATTATTATTTTTGGAGTCAGTTACGAATATTAAAGTTAGTAAAAGTCTTGTGTATGATTTTTCATCCCTAAACCTTCCATAATAAATATCTAATTATAACACTTTTCTAAATCACTTTTGTTGTGAATAATATATAGACATAGAATCTATCAATCCCTATAGAGAGATATCTAGAGATTTAGATTTAATTTACTCTTCATCCTCTCTCAAGACATTTAGGTAACATCAAGGGTTCCTCTTCCTCTGAGAATAATTCAGCTAAAATCAACCACGAACAACGCAAGCAATCAGGATCGTCCATGCTAGAACCTGGTGATTCTATGTTGATATTCAGAGATTTTAGTGCACATTTGGATCACCTATAGAGGTATTATACACTTGTATAATATAGTATAATGATGGTACAATGAGATCTTTTTAACTAGATCATCAATGAAGAGAGAATTACAAGTTGAGGTAATAATTTTTTTTCTTAAAAATTAATTATAAATTGCATGTAAAGATCCTAATATTTTGGTTCTGGTATTTTAATCTAGTCAAGTAATCTATGGTTTTTTTTGGTTAATTATGTTTTAATCATGTGTAGAAATGATTACATGTAAATTAATACTGAAATATGAGTTATTCATACCAACAAATGATGCTTCTCTTGCTCCTATAACCCAAAAGGGTCACATGAATATATATGAGTGGTGTCTCGGTGATAATAGGTATTTTTAAAAAATATATAAATAATAAATTCTTATTACCTAATAATACAGTATAGTGGACACCCTAGGGTTGATCTCTTAAGAAGGCTACACATACAACATAATTTCTCTACTATCACTATTTATTATTAAAGTTCACTAAACTAATATATACTAATATATTAGGGGTTATATGAAATGCATATAAAATAAATATTTAAATATATGAATGAAAAATATAGAAAATAAGATAATAAAAAATGATTGTGGTGAATAAGAAACTGTTGTTCTGAGGATCTCATAGTGATGAAATCATTATTTATTAAAAATATTAATTATTGATATTCTATCCAATATTGAGATCAACCATATCACTTGATACCATCCCATTTAAAATTATATTATCCTATATAAACCCTCTATATATAAGAAAGTATCCTTTAAATCATCACCATAATGTTGCACCATTGTATACATCATTATGATGATGAATGATAGGAAAAAAGTTAATTAGGAAGAAGAAGTTCACATCAGGGAAAAGGGAGATATCACATACCCTATTTAGTTTAAAAACATAAAAATTTTAGAATAAAATATATGGAATAGTTTAATCAAAATAACTCAAATCATAACAATTCTCTATCCCTTCAAATAGTAATCTAATGTTGTTCTCTATTTGTATGGAGATGAGATTCAAGGATGGAGAAAAAAAGATAAAAAAAGATAAATAAAAGAGAATGATAATATAATATACATTGAAAACATATAATACTAATACAATAGTAAAAAACCCTATTTGGATCATAAAAATTCCTAACTAAATGGACAACTCCTTTCAATGGAAGAGGAGGTATAAATTTTTGCAAAGAAGGTGGATCATTTTCAATAAAAATATTTATTTTGAAAGTTGGTTCATTTTAGTCCCATTATATGGATGAATATTGTAATGTGATCTTATTCATATTTTCTCCACTATGTCCTACTCATAATCCCTCAAAATTTTAGCTTATTTGGACATGTGTAGCCAAATTTGTGACAGGATTATTCGGGAAATTTCTTTTGGCCTTATGACTATTTGAATTCCAATGTTTTGGTTTCCCTTTCATTAATGCTCTTGGATAAGGATAAATATCAAGAGTCCATAGTTGAATAATTTATTACATGACATATTTTAATATTCACTTAATATTTCATCTCTTTTGGGTTATTAATTTTTAAGATATGTTCCCATCTTTAAAATTCTTTATTTTTGTGCATATATTCCAAGGCCCCACTTGTGATCTTCGTTTGGGACTTATATTATTAGATTTAACTCAAGTTATAGTTGAATAAAATCTATCATTTCAATCCTATAAGCCTAAAAATTTAATTTTACAATTTATTTTAGTTTAGAAAATGTTATGGCCAAAATATAAAACATATATAAAAAATTAAAAACCAAAAAATAATTAATTTTTACAATTAAGATCAAAATATTACTAAACTCTAATAATGTGATATTTTACAAGAAAATATAAAATTTATGGGATTAAAACATTTAATTAAAGAATAAAATAAGTTAAAATATGTTCTTCACCACTTGGGTTTATTTATTCTTTGGCTGATTATGTATTGCCCAATTTGGTTAGGTGTATTTCATTTCTAGATATCCTGTTTTGGTTATCATGATGTATTTATATTATATTCTCCTTTACATTATAATCAAATTATGTATTGTGTATAAAGTTTGATATAATTATTTTGAAAATTATTTTGATCACTTTCATTTATTATGGATTTTTTTCATTATATTGTGTATACCCTATTTAATAATTTGTCTATTTGAAATGCTTATTTTATATGCATATAAGTCCAATGTATAGACACACCATACCAAATTCTAAGCTATATTCTAATTATTTTATATTAGTTAAAGGAGAAATAATTCCCACTTGATTATAGTGTGATACCATGGTGCTTTTTTATAACCTATGGTGATCGGGAATGCACTTTGGGCCTTGTAACAAAGTTGTATAGGTGATGTGTTAGGTCAACCTGGACCAATTCATTAAAAAAATGGTATCAAAGTGACATCTTATTTAGATGATTTTGGTAGTATGGAGATAAGTCTATCAAAAATCATAATTTAATTCATGAGTGTGTGTTTAATCATCACTTTTCATGATTAAATCTGATATTCCATGGGTATTCGAGATTTGAGTCTTGAATTTGAATTCTAGATTTTATTATTTTGGAGTATTTTCATTTGAAATAATGGTATTTTGATCTCTATTGAGTTATATTAGATACTTTAGAGGTTTTAATTGAGATTTGGGTTGAAAAAGAGGAAGGATCAGAGTTTTATGGTGAGGTCACATGATCTAAGAAAATATGTGGATCATGTGCAGAAGGGTATAAGATCCTCGTAGGTATTATCATAGGGTTGGCACATAGTTTTCCAAATATGTCGTTAATCTATTGATATCTCTAAATACCCATTGAATTTTTTGTTTCAAATAATTTTTATTACTAATTTCTCCTAAAATATTATTCACTTTTTAGAGATGAATCAAAGAAGTTTTTATGTTGTGTGTTTGTTGTTTATATTTCCATTTTAAAAGATAATTTTGGGTGAAATTTTGAATTTCATTAAATATTCTAATTTTAAAACTAGTTTGGTTATTTATTTTAAAACATTATCTTGAATATGGTGGATTATTTTCAAAATTAGTAGGTTTTATGATGAAAAACAAGAGTATTTTTAAGTGAAAGTGAATTTTTATATAAATGTTTTGAGTTCCTTAATAAGGGAGTTGGTATTTTAACTCTTGGATGAGTTGTGAAATAGGATTTTTATCAATTTTTTAAATAAAGTAAAATGGTTTCAATTTGTAAATTCATTATTTAAATGAGTTCTTATACTATATTTTAAATATTGGTGATTTAAAAGAATTATATTTTTGTATTGTGTTCTGTTTTGGTGATTTTTTGTTTTGGTTTATTCCCTTGGTTATATTAAGATTTTTTTATTTGTGTTGTAAATTGTTAATGGGTTAGGTTCATGTTTCATATTGTTTTTATTATTCCTCCCAAAAATAATTTTATGGAACATGGAAGGACAATATCTATAGATGATCCATATAGTGATTCCTCTTTTTGTCATTGTAAAACCCTTTTAATTATTTACTTTTTCTATATTTTGGATAGAGTACTCGAGTAAGAAAATTATATGATATAGGAATTTTTTATTAATTATCCAATTTCTATAGAGTTCAAGGTACACTTGACTTTCTAGAGTTATTAGAGAGGAATTATATAACCTTTAATTCTCTAGAAACTCCTAAAAATTCAAGGGTGAGAGATGTTTTAGGATAGTTGGAGGGACTGAGCCTATTATGGTGATAAATTTTTATCCCTTCTTAGTTTCTTGATGTAATGTATTGACAATTAATAAATACTATATTTATTCAGTTTTTTTGTCTCAAGTATAGGAAATTAGATAAATCCCTTTAATTCCTAAGTCTTTTTCAAGATAAGTGAGCATTAAAGGATTATATCAATTGTTTTCTTTTCAAAGTTAATATTATTTTCTCTTGTGCTACTCATCAATTAATTTCTAAAAGATCAATTCCTTGATATAGGTCTTTGAACAAAACTTAGATCAGTTTTTTGTGAATATGGAGTGACATATTCTAAATAAGTTGCGGAAAGGACCTTGTTGGTGGGAGTGAACAAGATGGGGCATCCTATGATGGGTGATGTTTTGATTCCACCAAGTTGATTTGATGATATATAGTCTTCTTAGATTCTTTTTAATTACTATTAGAATAATAGATCTCTCATATGTTTTTTATCATGGGACTTATTGGAATTATAACCACAGTTTCTTGAATAATATGAGGACTTTTCTTCTCTATGGTCATTTGGGTCATCTTTAGAAATTCTTGCAATACCTAGGAATGAGTGAACCACTAAGAGGGGGAAGGAATCATTGGTTCTTTTTTTAAATTCCTTTAACTTTAATTTAACCTCTATGACTTGTTAAGGTATCTATATAATCAAGAAAAAAACTCACACTCACTTATATTTTTAAAAGTAAAAAGGAGAGTAAGCCACACATATTTTTACAAGGTTTGGCCCCAATGAGGGTATCTACTCTTGATACACTCGAGATATTTGATTCATGTTTTTTCCTCTATAATCAATCAAAAATTATAGTGGTATGGGAAGAGATAATCATATACCTAAAAGTGTACCACACTCAAATGTCTCCCAATAAGATGATTATACTTGTTCACACTAGTATCACAATATAGATTTTCCTTAGATCCTTATGAATAGAAAATAATATTCTACTCACAAACTTTAATATGAAGAAATTCATCATATAGAACTTATATCTTCTAGTCTAAAAACTTCTAATCACCTCAACTCAGTGAGCTTCTTCCTTGACCCATTGTATCTTCCAGTGAATGTAGGTTGGAATCTTAATAATCTTATTTAATAAAAATACTTATCATAATCATCAAATGAGAAAAACAATAACTACTTGAATGGTTTTTCCCCTTTATCTAACAAATATTTATCCAATAAATATGGGGAACACATGATCTCTCATTTTAAAATCTTACTCACTTTGAGTCTTCAGTCAATAACCTTCAATGTATTCCAAAAATATATGATTCTAGACTTTATCAAATCCTCTAAAACACTCAGAATCAATAGTCTTGAAATCTTACATAGATATTAGTAAGGATCATGAAATTTACTTCATAAATATTGAACTTTGATCATCTATCTCAGCATCATCATAATGGTTGTGTCTTTATAATATTTATGTGAAGTTATTGTGAATCTTTTGATGAGTGTACTTCTATAGAATTCACTTTGTGCTTATTTTAGTTCCACATTCTCTTCATATAAACTCAATCTATTGAAACCTCTAGTACTTTTAAAAAATATTTTATGATCTTGTCATTTTTTTAGTATTAATCCATTACACTTACACCATTTTTGAACTTTATCTTGAATTATCCACTTCTGATCAACTCAAATCCTGATCATCATCACTTCCAATCAATATAGTTTGAATCAATATTGGTATTCTGACAATGTGATATTTTTAAAATCTAAATATTAGTGTATTAACCACATTATTAAACTTATAGATCTATCCTAAATAAACCTCTAACTCTTTATGCCTCTATTATCTTCTGGTGGACATATGAAAGCCTCAAAACTCAGTTCTCTAGATTGAAAAACTTTTATATCCCAACTCAAAAATATTCTTCAAAACATATTTAACAACAAATATAAGATTTATAAAATTGAAATGGATCTTGAGAACATGTGGGATGAAAATATATTAAGTGACCTTATTTTCAGAAAGAACCATCTTCCATAATATAGGATTTATATTTCACAAACATAATATTATTCATTTGGGTGAAGTCATCAATAAAAGTGATAAAGTATAAATCACCCAATATAGATTTAAGCTTCATAAGTCATCATACATAAGAATGTATATGTTTAAGAGGTTTAATGGACTAAATTTATACCCTTTTATGTTTTACTTCAGTCATCTACCCTTTCCAACAAACTTCAAAAACATTGGTTATTTTTCTTTTTAGTTGTGGTAAATTTCTCACAACTTCCTACTTTGATAGTTTTCTCCTGTGTTGTGGGAAAATATGAAAAATACTCCTATTTCATAACTAATTCTCATCTCTCTCACTTAGGAAACATGAGTCACTCCAATATTCAATCTAAAATAAATTTCCTTTAGTTATTAATACTTTAGACATATTTCTTTCATTATTAAAGCACCAAATAATAAAATAATTTTCATTTCCATCATCACATAGTTTAATTAAACTTAGTATGTTATGTTTAATTCCATCAAAAAATAAAACTCCCATGGACTTTATCTTCTAATTATCTATGAAAATTGTGTCATATATTTGGATTTATAAGGAACTATAATTTCTAATGTTAAAAACTCTTATATTTTGTTCTTTAAAGTTTCTCAATATTTGAACTTAACCTTACATATGTAAGGATATTATAATATCAATAATCCATGGTTTATTATTTTGGATAGCTTTCAATGTGAAATTTACTATAAGGGACTTTTCAATTTTACTTCTTTCCCTTCTCCTTTTCTCTTTTGATGTACTGAGGTTATCTAGGAAGATTTTTCATGAATTATTCCACACATTAACCACTCTAATCACATATTTTATCAGTTTATTGAAAATAAAAATAAAAATTGGTTTAAAATTTCTTAACTTCCAATTCCTACTTTCATGATAAATCACATTTTCATATTTATATTTGTGTTTTCATTTCTTCTAGAGTTGATCCCAAATAAATTGTACCTTCTTCTTAGAAGTTACATGTTTTACCAATAATTATTGGATTTGTACCTATAGTTTCTATAGAACCAAAATAAACTTTTAATCTCCACATTCCTGATAGATTGAAGTTTATGTTGTATAATTGTTGTGGTGGTTCATTATCAAATATGACTTTCCTTCACTTTTGGCATAGAGCACCTTTCTTCTGGGAATTATTTTTAACTTTTTTAGTTTAATGAAATTATTTTACCTCTTTTTATCAATGCATACATTCTTATTTTTTTTTAGGAACCTACATTGTTAGAAAAAATAGAACTATATTCAAATTTAGAAGGATCAGTTTTTATCTTTTTTCAAGATAACTTTTTCAATGGCTTATGAATATTTAGCTTAAATTTTTTTTTCCATGTTGAAATTATCCTAAAACTTTTTTGGTATTATTTAAAATTCAATACATTTATATTATGTCTTGAACAACTCATATTTAGTAATATCTAGATTCTCATTTTTATCCATTAATATTTTACCTTAATCTGTTGCCTTCAACTTGAATTTATTGATTTCTCTAATGTATGCATTCTCATTTTTAATAGAATATTCTTCACTTTTAGTCTTTATATCTCCTTTTCTTTTTAGTAGGAAAGTTTCATTCTTTATTTCATTATTTTTATCAAGAAAAAATTCATGTTATTATTTCATCATGTGTTCCAAATATGTTTCTTAACCTTTTTCTTTTTTAGAGTTGAGGATTCCTAATGTTTCACATGATCTGAGAAGTTTACAAATTTCTCACAAATTTATTCATTAGATAATATATATTTTGATGATTCTCCTTTTTATTTATTTATTAAAAAATTCATTTTTTCTTTTAGGTTAACTTATTTTTTCCTTAAACTTATTTTCTACCTCATTTTTTCATTATTACACTTCTTTATTTGATTCTTTTCATCAATATCATATTATTCACCTTTATTACCCTTATTTTTAGGGTAATTTATAGAAAATATCCCAACTATTCCACACTAGAATAATTTCAATATAATATTTCCTTTTTACTTCCCTTTACCATTCATAAATGTTAAGAGATAAGATACATTATCCTCTTATACTCCTTATCCACACACTAGTGGAAAAAGGTATTTCCAAGTTTCTTTTTTAAAAATTTTGACATCATTTTTTAACTGATGTATATAAATTTAATAGTAAAAATGGAAGCTATAACATCAGTTTTCATGAACCCCACATCTAAAAATCAATTAAAAATCTATTTAGAGACATTTTTAGTGTACTTTTTTTAAAAAACATGCCTAAACTCGACTTCGGTGGTCTTCTGCTTCGGTTTTTTCAAAAACAGACACCTAAATTCGGACCTTGAGAGTATTTGGAGTTGGTTTTATAAAAAATGCATCAAAAGGTGGTCATGGGTGTCTTTGGAATTAGTTTTCATAAAAATTGACACCAAAATTTGGTCCTTGATGGTCTTCGGTTTTGGTTTTTATATAAACTATCACTGAAAGTTGGGCTCTGTCTGTCCTCAACATCGGTTTTAAAAAATATATATATATCAATAGAAAAAATATATAATTTTCTTGTTAGTTTTAGTAAAAACTAATGTTAAAACTTGGAAACTCTTAATATTGGAATGTATTTGGTTTCCTAAGATTTTATTTTATTGGTCATAGATCTAAAATGGAATTTCAAATCAAAAAGTTATGTTTGTCGTAAGTTGTACCACTTTAAATTTATATAAATACAACTCACTTCAAAAAAACATGAAAAACAAGAACAAGAAATTATAGACACCAAATGACCACAAAAAAGAAAAAACTAAAATATTCAACCTAATTTCAATTATTTTATTAGTTTCCTTTAAATCCATATATTTTTTATCATTAATTATCTTATTTTTAAGGATAAACTCACATGGTAATTAAAACAGTTATTGATAAAATGATGATCGATAAATAATTTTTCACCTCAGTTGGAGAATCTCATGTGGAAGTTTTATTTTTTTATCTCGGTCAAAATAATTCTTCATTATCATATAAAAAAATTTCAATGTTTTTAGCAATAATAAAAACAATAGTAATTAGATTAAATGATGATAATAAATACCATGTAAAAATCATCGATTGAAGAAGTGTTGAAATTTTGATTGGATCTAAGATGTTGAAAATTTTGAAAGAATAAAAATGGGGATTTATATATTGAAAATAAAAATATTTATTACGGTGATGTATTAAATTTTAGATGGGATTTTTAAAATTGAAACTCACATTGTAAAAAAATGAAATATTGAACCCACGTATTTGAAATTTTACTTTTAACATCGGGTAAATATATAACCGAAGTTAAAAACCTTATCATATTGGAGTTTTAAGGTTAGTTTTTTATATAATTAATGTTAAATGATCAAAACATTGTCATTTTCATAAAAAATTATGTTAAATATAAAAACTACATTTAACATCGGTTTTTACAAAAAACCAATGTTAAAAATACTCATAAAAGACTTTACACTTTAGTTTTTTGAAAAATTGAAGTTAAAAGTGGATTTAACATTGGTTTTTAGTAAAAATCGATGTAATAAATGGATTCCCTATTTTATTTTGTTTCGGAAGCTTAGTTATGACTATTCATAGAGCTCAAATGGAGTTATGAATTAAAATTTATAGTTATTGGAAGTTGTACTTCTCTTAGACAATTCCAACATCTGGTGACCATAAATTTTAATTTATAAGTCAGTTTGAGATCCACGAGTAGTCAACAATAATCTTTTAAAATGAAATAAAACATGGAAACCGTTTTTTATATCCATTTTTAGACAAAAATGGTATTAAAACCACTTTTAATGTTCAACATATGATGTCTATAACTTTTGATTTGTAAGTCAGTTTTAGCTCCAAAACTAGTCAAGTCAAATATTTGGAAATTATATAAATATTGGTAAACATTTTTTGTAATAGTTTTTTAGAAACTGATGTAAAAATATACTTTTAATGTATTTTTTTACAAAAAAACAACATTAAAACATTTTTAATTTTCATCTTTAGATAACCATAACTTTTAATCCATAAGTATGTTTCAGCTCCATGACTAGTTAAATTTAAGCTTAAGAAGTTATATAAATTTTGGTAAACATTTTTTATGTATATTTTTAAAGAAATCTATATCAAAATTTACTTTTAATTTTGGTTCCAGAAAAAAAATGACGTTAATAGTCTTCTATTAGAACTTTTAATTTCGGTTACTGAATAACTGATGTTAAAAGTAGTTATAGAAAAATTTTAACATTAGTCTCTAATAGATGACATTAAAATGAATATGTTAAAGAGAATTTTTCTATTAGTGATATCATCTTTAATTTCTAATTCATCAGAATATTCATCTACTGGTGTGTTGAGTTTGAGTTTCCCCATGCCTTCAAAATACATTTCTTCCTTATCTCTATTCTTAAACATTATATATTTACTCATTTCATATAAAATGATAATATTTTAAATTTAATCTATAGATAAATCATATCAATCTTCCAAGTATTAGATTTTAGTATTGAATCTATCTAGGAAATTTTTCATTAAATTTTTCACAAAAAATGATTCTTGAAGAGTGTCTCCAAATATCCTGATATTATTAATGAGTTTTTTAAATCTTATGAAATAATAATCTATGGTTTCCTCATTATCCATCCTTAAATTCTAAAACCTAATTCTCCATATTTGAAGTTTTTATTCCTTTACTTTAACATTACCTTCAAAGATACCTTCCAACTTATCCCAAGTTTCCTTAACTGATTGAAGACTCGTAACCTTCATGTAAATTTTTTTTTTGAAAAAGATATAAGAATTGAATTTTGAGACTTACCATCAAATTACATGTTCATTTTCTATAAAAATCATAGTTTCATCATTTTCTATTTGTGGAAAATTTATTGTAGCAATATCCACCACTTCCAAGATAAGATATAGGAGATAGGGTATCATCCTATTTTTTCATCCATGAAAAAATATATATATCAAAGGTAGGGATACTATGGATATAAAATTAATTTAAATATTGTCTCTTAAACAAACACACCCAACATAGAGAACCTATATCTAACAGAATTTTTGATACCCAATAATGGGTGAACCGCTGAGAAGGGGGGTTGAATCAGTAGTTCCTTTTTCAACTTCCTTTAACTTTAAGTTAACATCTATGATTTGTTAAGGCCTAAGTCCGCTTAGGTAAAAACCTACTCTTTATTGTATACAAAAAAGTAAAAAAATGAGTAAGTAATATAAATTTTTATAAGTTTTAGCCCCAATGAGGGTACCTACTTCTTATCTTGCTCGGGAATTCTAAGTCATAGTTTTTCACTATAGTCGATCAATAATTGTAGTGGTATGGGGATAGATCATCCTTTACCAGAAAGTGCATCCCACATAAATTTATTTAGATAAGATGATTATAAAGGTTCCCACCAGTAGCATAATATAGATTTTTCTTTGAAACATATAAATAAATAAAATATTATACACAAAAAACTTAAATATTTATAACTTTAATGTATAAAACTTGTATCTTCTAATCCTATAAATTATGGTCACCTCAACTCACCAAGCTTCTTCCATGACCCAATATATATTTCATGAAATGTATTTTGGGATCTTCATAATCTTCTTTATTCAAAATGATTAGTTTAATTAGTAAATGAAAACATAAATAACTACTTGAACAATTTTTCCCATTTATATAACCAATATTTCTTCAATAAATATGTAAAATATTCAAGCTCCCATTTGAAAATACCGCTCACTGATGAGTGTTTCTGCACACTCTCCCAAAATATTTATTATTATTTTACTAAGTACATCCCAGTGGATAATTTAGGTCATAAAAATCCATGATTAATTGAATTAAATATCCCTTAAAATGTAAAAATATACAATTACAAGAGATGAAAAGCTGGTATAAAAGTGGGGGTTTTGGTTGAGTTATTTTCGAGAAAAATAAAACAAATGACAGAGCACTTACTTTTAAAGAACTGATATGAATGATTGTGGTCAATATATCCTACCCCTTAATTTTTCATTAATTATTATCCCGTAATATGAAATCCATTCAATTATGGTTCCCTAATTTGTTATCCCCAAATCCTATGAAATAAAACACGACCAAAAACCCTAAGCTAACTTTACGATTTCCAATCATGGAACACTACTTTGATTGTGATCCAAAATATAAATTATGATCAATGGAAAATTATTATATAACCACCACTCTAGAAATAAGAATTTATTGAGTCTGGGGATTAGATATGAACCCTATGAATCGATCCCAAGTTGATTATATTTTACAATTAAAGTTCCACTCTCTTGATTCACAAAAGCCCAGCCTCATGGTCATTGTGTCAATATTTTGAGTGATCTTAAATTTAAAAAATCATTTAATTAAAAATAATTTTATGAAATATAATGATTACATAGGTTCAAAATATCTAATTAATGATTTTATAATAAGATCAACTATAAAAATAACTACTCTACCATGGATAGAATGTTTATCATAGAGATGAATTGCATAATTAGAGGTTGAAAACGGTATAACCCAATATCATCCCAACTCATATATTCTAGCAATGATAACCAATAAAAAAAATAAAGAGAATAATAAATAGGTTTTATTAAATATTAAAATATATTATAATCATAAAAGTAAAGAAACACAAAGTAGAATCAGGCAAGGAATGCCTTTTTAGAAGAGAACCTTGCACAAAGGATTCCATATTTAGAATTGTTAGGGAGTGAAATATGACTGCCCCTTTTTGAAAAACATTCTATGTGCTTCCCTTAACCCTAAAAATAGTAAAAAAACTTATTTAAATATATTTTTGGAGGTTTAAAGTTTTAAATGAAAAAAAAATTACATGCATGATTCTACCTCCAAAATTTACTCCAACTTGACACAGGGTTTCCACCACCTTCCCTTGAAAACCAAGTTTCACCCCTATTTAATGAAACTATATAAATAGATTCATTTAAATACAATAAAAAATTCATCCAAATCCATGATTTAATGAATAAGATATGGCAGAATTAGTAAGGCGGGGTCCATTCTACCAAATTATATCCAACCCTTCATTAATATCCACTTTCGACCCTCGAAATTTGAAATCCATCTTACATTGTCTAGATTAAAAATATATAAAATTATTTCATAATACTACCATTAAATTTCAATTGAAAATTCAACAAAAATAAAATTTTATAATATAATTACTAAGGTGGTTTTAAAACTATAAAAACATAATTTTCATGTAATTTCCAAATTTGATCTCAAAACACATATTTACATTAAATCATCAAATAGGGATCAATGTGGGGAAATTATATCATTTATAATCAAAAAAATATTCAAAAATATATATTTTTTATTAACTCCCCTCCACTTACACTTTTTTACTCCTAGGAAAAACCCCATGTCATGAAATCCAAAAAAAATGATGCATGTTGAAATTTATCCATCCACGATGGAAATATGAGAACAGTAAGAATCATGAAAAAAAAATAATCTAAACAAATTAGGAATTAATTGTCTCATAAATTTTATCAAAACAAAATCTTGTGATATCAATGATGTTAATCAGTTGAAAATATTTTATGAGTTAATTATGCCACAAATTCACTATGTGTGTGTGTCAATAGTTTAAAACTTGTCTCTCCACCCTATATCTAATATATTCTGGTCAAGAAAAACTTTTCTTCTTATCTTATTATATTCCACCAAACCCATTCAACATCCTTTGTAATAAAATTCAAAAACCCACTCATTTAAAAATTCCCAAAAGTCAAACCTTAAGTTCCCAACCAAGGTGGCTTTTCAAGTTATACATTTCGCCACTCCCCTCTTTATTGTTTTTTTATTTATTTTTTATTTTTTTGATTTTTTTAGAGCGTACAATAGTAGGATATTAGGTAAATGAACATAGGTCAATATGATATATTAATATAACTAATTGTAAGAGAAACGAATGTATGGAAATATCATGTTATAAGCATAAAAATATTACTTAACTTGGTTGTACCTTCAATTGGGTAAGAGAAACTCACAAGTCATGATTGTGTGCTATGTGTGTGGATATATTAAATGGAAAACATTTCCCATAAAATTACCACAATTAATGATTTCAAAATCTTAAATTCTTCATAAAGAATCAATCAAACATATCATTGACTAAATTCCATTTTTACTAAAATTAACCACTAATAATGAAAATTTTCCAGAGATTAACATGTTTCCCATGAGATTGTAAAAATATAATATGAATTTTAAATAGATTACATGGAAGTAATGAGCATGTGTCATGGTTATATTTTTTTTACTTTTTATTTTTAATGTTTTTTTCATTTCCTATTTTTTAAAATAACAATAATCTAAAGAAGAAACATGAAAAAATAAAAACCCTAAAGAATCTACCCAAAATGAAATCCCATCACACTTAAATGAAACTAATCATATGAATTAAATCATAATTATAAAGTGTACGGTAGGAATCAAATAAGGAGAGATACAATCTAGTTTGTTTTTTATTTTTTGGATTTGAGTTTGGCTCTTAATTACCATCTTCTATAACCTAAAAAATAAAATAACTAAATATTTGAAAATTAAATAAATAAGTGAATGTGAAAGAGTAAAGATAAACTTGAGATATCCTTTAATAGGTGTTGTGTTTATATAGCCTATATCTATTCAATTATAGTTTTTATCCCCAGTTTAAAGGTGGATTAAGTTTTTTTAAGGAACCACCACATGTTATCTCTCCCAATATCCATTAGTGAGTATCAAAAGTGGATACTCCAAATAAAATAGAAAAATGATACCATCTTTAAAATAGTAAAATGAATGAATTTAGTGTTAGGTGGAGAGGAAATAAGGAAGGGGTGCTCCATGTCAACATTTATAGTGTCCTCTTCCAGTAGATGTGCATGTTTATAGAGGAGAAAATCCCATCACAATGATCTTCTTGAGATATTATTATTTTTATTTAACTACAACAAATTGTGTGGTTTCCTTGATAATATCCATGGTTGGTTTCAAAAGTTTTTATTCTGTATAAAAATAATGTGGAAATCATTTAATAATTTCATTTGATAGAGATTAAAATGGGAAAAATTAAATCTTCATAATCCCCAAAATTATTATTGGATTTAAAGTCATTTTGCATAACCCTTGTAATTTCTTCATCATCAAATTCCAACACCATATTTTCCTCAATGGTGGTCACTCCATCCTCATCATCATCACTTAACAAGAAAATAATAGAATTTTATTCTGTAATAGAAAAATTATGGTAGTGAATTAGATTTGATAACAATGAAAAATTAAAAAAAATAAGTGAATCATAATTTAATTCCACTCCCTTTAGTTGATCAAAATCTTGTTCATGTTCTTCTTTGAGGACCATTGTAAGGATTTATAAAAAATTTCTGAGAGAATTATTTTTCAACATAGCTACTACTTCCCAAATGTATTCATCAAAGCATGGAAAGATAGGATATTTTTTAACCTTGGCCTCATGTTGATGGAATTAATTAAAATATTGTGACAAATGAGTGAGTTCATTATCCAATGATTCAATATATTGGTACTTAAGATATTCTTTGAGGTCTCTAATGAAATCATTAAACCCATCATCCTTATAAGCAAAATTATAAAACCTACTTTCTTATTTTTCAAAACATCCAAATTTTTCAATGAAGTAAGGCTAATAAAAATTAATTCCATTTTTTTAATATCTCTTAAATGAAAATTATAGTTGAATAACATCCAAAAATAGGTTTAATAAAACAACTTCCTCCCTAACAACGATGATACTTTAATGAGTATTGTCACACATGCTCTCAAAATATTTATGATTTTCTTACTAAGTAAAAAAAAGTGGTTGACCTTGGTCATCTATATTGAGTAGTAAGTAAATTAAAAATCCCATAAAATTTAAAAAAGAAATAAATAAAAGATATAGAAAATTGGTAAAAAAGAGGGGGGTTTGGGTTGAGTGATTTCTGAACAAAAATGAAACAAACAAGATAACTCTTACCTTAAAAACACCAATATAAATGATTGTGTTTGATCTATCGTACCCATTATTTTTTCATTAATCATAATCCCTTAATATTAAATTCATTTAATTATGGTTCACTAATTTGTTAACACTAAACCCTATGGAATAAAACACGACCACAAACTCTAAGCTTACTTCAAGACTTCCGATCGCGGAACCATGTTTTGATTGTGATCCAAAATGTAACTTATGATAAATAAAAAATTAGTAAATAAACTCCACTCTAGAAATTATAATTTCTTATGTTTTTGGATTATATTTAAACCCTGAAAATCGACCCCAAGTTGGTTATATTTTACAATTAAAGTGTCACTCTCATGATTCAAAAAAGCTCGGCCTCATGGTCAATGTGTCAATCATTTGAGTGATATTAACTTTGAAATGTCATTTAATTAACCATAATTTTATGAATTATAGTTATTAAATAGATTAAAAGAAACTAATTAATGAGTAAGAATAATATCAACCACAAAAAGAACTACTCTCACATGGATGGAATTATCATCGTAAAGACAACTTGTATAAGAAACAGTTGAAAAGGGTATAACCCAATATCATCCCCACTGATATATTCCAGCACCAAGAACCAATATAAAAATATTTAAAGAGATTAAGAAAAAAAGTTTTACTGGATATTAAAATAGATTACAATCATAAAATTAAATAAACACAAAGTAGAAGCAGGAGAGGAGTGTCTTCTTGGAATATATCCTTGCACAAATGCTTCCTTCTTAAAAATAGTTCGATAGTGAAATGGAACCACCCCTTTCGGCCAGAACTTTATCAATATTCTACCAACCCATAAAAATATTTAAAATAACATTTAAATATATTTTTTACGGTTTATAGTATTAAATTACAAAATGGTTACATGCATCATTCTGCCTCAAAAATTTACTCCATCTTGAGTTGTGGTTTTTACCATCTTTTCATGAAAACCAAGTATCAATCAAGTTTAATGAAGTTCCCAAAATCTATTTATTTAAATCATATCAAAATTTAATCAAAATTAATTAAATAATAAATAATTTATGGTGGGATTAGTGAGGTGGGTTCGATTCTGATAAATGTTGTCAATCCCTTCATTACTATCCATTTTTAGCACTTTAAATTTGAGATCCAGCTTGCAAGTCTAAATGTATAAAAATTAATGACTAATATAAATCTAAAATATCAAGAAAAAATTAAAAAAAATATAAAAAAATTCTAAGGTGAAGTTAAAACTATAAAAATAGAAATTTCATGAAATTTTAAAATTCAAGCTCAAAACACATATTTGAATTAAATATTCAAATAAGGCTTAATGTGGGGAAAATATACCAATTATTATCAATATAAAAACATATATTATCACTCAATTTGAGAATGTTTTCAAAAATTTCTACGAAAGATATCAGATTCTTGACTTCATCAAATCCTCTACAAGACTTAGTGTGAATATTCTTCAACACTTCAATAGCTATCAATAGGGATAATAATTTTTTTGTAATATCCCACCCATACTCATTGTGTTTAGAAGTGATGGAGTGTTACTAAACTTAGGTGAAATTACCAATACATAAAAGGCTAGTAATAAATTCCAAGGGAATAAGAAAACATTGGGGGATGATTTCCCCTTAAAAGGAAAACCAACAAACTATAAAAAATAAAACATCCTAGAACATCTAGATAATGCATGAGTAAATAATAAAACTAAAGGTATATCCTAAAGTAAATCCAAAAAAATTAAAACATCAAAGTGGAAATGGAAACATGTGAAAAAAACAAGGAACTAAAAAAAGACTATAAGACCCAAAGACACCAAAGAGACATCATCCCAACTAACATCTGATCTAACTCCAATATCCAACTCCACCTATTATCCCCCTCAGTATCATGATGCATCACTAGAAAAATATAATGCCTTCACTTTACCTATATTCTGATAGATTACATTTGTAAATGCACCAAAGATTCTAAGAATAGTGTGAGTATAAACTTAGTTGGATTTATCCAAAGACTTCCCAACTCATGCCACTGTGATAAGAACCAGTTAAAACATTTTATATAAAACAATTTAAATACATTTAAGTATTTTATAACAAAACCATAAGGACATTACATGGAAATAAAGAAATAAAGTTTTTAAACCATTTCTTTCATTTGGAATACCCATTACCATGTTTCTACACACACGCACATACACTCACACATGAATTCCAAGTGAAAGTTTCATACTCATGATCAATCTATAATAAATCCAATAAGTCGTCATAAGGTGACCAATATACAGGTTCCCCAATGGCACACACTCATTCCTAGGGGTCACATCCACAAATGAACTCACGCCAACCATGAATGCTAAATTCCATTTAAAAATTCCATTTCATATAAAACCAATTCTTCCTTGAAAATTTTTAATCAAAAAATTTGCACGCATCACAATAATACCATAATTTTAAAACTATTATTCTAAATTTATAAAAGGTGGATTTTATGAATACCATCAAATTTACCATAATTCCAAATCCATAATAAAAAAATGTTTTTTTCAAGAATCACATATGGTTTTCACAACAATTTCGAGTAAAAAAATTAATAAAAACGAATCCTTAAAGTTTTAGAGTGAGAGGAGATGAGAGAGAATCCACCTTCCTCTCAATGAATGGTTAAAATAAATAACGGTACTAATATCTTCTAGATATGGCATTTGATATTATTTAATTCAATATATTCAATCATATATCATCAACATTCCCATCATATAACATATATCTACTAATAAAAGACTAGATATATGGTTCCAAGAGAGAGAACAAGAGTATATCTAAAAATAAGGGGGAAGAACAAAGACTTACTGATGATTCTGGATCACCAACGTTCTTTGGTTCATCAAAAGTTGTCTCTAGATCGAAAGTAATCACATTGGTAGCCTATAGAGGTATAGTAATTCGAAATATTACAATAATAGGTAATAAATTAGGTGTCTGGGGCCTTGAACTTGATTAAAAACTAATTTTTAGATTAATTTATATCTGTCACGTGATTAGGTCACATGGTTTGTCAAACTATACACCTACCATGAATATACTACTGGGAATCACCAATGTTTTGGCATGGTTTAGTCACGCTATTTGAAAAACCATGTAGAAATTATGTGGTGTTTCTATCTCAAGTCCATACCTCATAAGGTTGTATTGTACGATTAGACAAACCATGTTCCAACAATTCTTTTCCCTCTATTTTTATTTTCATGGTTTCCCTTGGGAACTCACATGGTTTTTAAAAACCATGCACCAACTTTTTTCATACCCATTGACCCCAAAAGCATGTTACATGGTTTCATGGAGGTGTTTCATGGTTTTTACTAACTATACACAAATTGTGAACCTCTAGAACACCACCAAAACATTCAAAAATCTTCCCAAACCTCTTTAAATTTAACCCAAGAATTGTATAAGATCAAAGTATATAAAACAAGTCTAAAGTAACTAAAACCAGGGGTGTCACGCTCTCATTAATTAATATTTAACTTTGACAATTCAGATCAGTATATTCATAATTGTTGTGACTTCAAAAAATATATTTGGAGTTAGTTGACATCTTCTAGTGAGTGTACTTCCTTAGAATTCACTCTATTTTTCTTAAGGTTATGCCATTGATTAATCTCAACTTAATGTCTTGTATCCTCTAATACTTCAAAAAACTATTTTTTTTATTATGTTCTTCTAGTGGTGTGAATTAGTTAAACTTAAACCATGTTCAAAATTCATTTTACATCATCCACTTACGATCAAATCAACTTTTTATCATCATCACTTTTGATCAACAAGACTTTAATCACTATTGGTATTTCACCAAAGTGATATTTGTAACCTTTAAAGAATAGTTTATACACCTGATAGATGAAATTGGGAAGATCCCTCCGATAAACCACCAACACTTCATACCTCCATGATCTTCCAATGAACATACAAAATCCTCCAGACTCAGTTCCCTAGACTTAAAAACTTTTACATCCCAAGTCAAAAACGTTATTTAAAATAGATTTGGTAAAAAATACAACATCTTCATAATACTAGGGGAACTTAAATTATATAAGTTTAATTATCATAAGAGGAAGTTTCAATTTTAATCTAGGATTTTATAGTGATGATGATTAGTTTTTGGATTCGTTCTCAATGAGTTTAGAGCGGTTGATTCTTTTGAATTAATTCTGGATCAATGCATTCCTTGGGAATTTTATTCATCCTTATTTTGTAGTGGTATTTATTAGGTTTGATTTGGCTCGTGACTCATTGAATATTATGCCTATTGATATTTTTATTTAATGTTAACCATGTCATGAGATAGTATTTTTTTAGGATTCTCATGGGAAGCCTTGAGTACATACTTGGATAATAGGGAAGTGAATTATACCAGTTTTTTCATGCACTGGATGGTTCCCCAAGTAGATATTATTCCCTAGTTTGGTTTCTATCAAGTTCACTATAGGTCGGTGTTCCATAAATGAGGTATCAAGTTACTTTTCCTTTAGATTGTGACATAAGGTTAGAGAACATATAGTTTCATATTAAGGAATGTTTTTTACTTCTGTATATTTCTTATTCTTGTGTTATGGGATATTGATGGATTATCTTACCTTGGTTATGATCATTTGGTTATCCCATATTATGATTGTGAATATTTATGCAATTTTGAACTAGTTTCTTGGATGGTTGTTTATGACTTGTGGAGAACTATTATTTCCCTTAGTTATTTGTAGACACATGTTTGTTTTGGTGATGCCATTATTATAGTAATTTTTATACTTTTGGATCACCATTTTAGATGAATTATAAATAGTGTGAAAACCTATTTTAGGTCTTCATGTTCTATAAGCCTTGTATCTCTTGTCAGTGGTTTATATTATTCTTGGAGATACCTAGTGATGTTTTAGGATTAACTCTATGTATTTTTGAGGAGTTTTGTGTTTTTCTGGGGATTAATTATCATAATACCTCTTTGAGTTTTCCTAACCCTCCCACCTCTTATGTTTGGTGTTGAGGTTCTTAATTGTTAACTTATTATACTTTTTAAAATTACTTTATGGGGAAAAATTGTCTTTATTGGGAGAATTATGACACCCCCATGTCACTATTGTATTAAATATTATTTAATTATGGGTTATTTTTAATTCCTAAGAGATTTTAAAATTTTAAGTTTAATTTTTAATAGTTACTTTCTACTGCACAGTTACCACACTGTTAGGGGAAACCTTGAGGGATCCAATAAAAATCATACATATGAATTATACATATTATTTTTCTTAATTCTCATGTCTAGATTATAGTTATGTATATTCTAATGTTAACCATGTGGGTTACTTATATGCTTGGGGTGTCTTGAACATGACTTAAATACAGTTTGGGGAGTTGTGTAAGGAAAGAATATATAGTACTAAAACTCTATTTTAGTGGGTTTTACATGATTAGAGAATATTTTGGTAAACCATATAGCCAAACTATGTGAGTTTAAAGTCTTATTCTAGTGCGAGTTGCATGGTTGGTACACGGTTTTGCAAACAATGCAGAAAAATTGTGCAAGCTTCCCATATTCACTTAAAAATAAAATTTTTGTTATTCCCCATTTGATTTTATGTTTTTTTCCCTACCATATATTCATTAATGTGTAGTTATATATGACATATCTCAAAGGATATCCCCCATCTTGTTTCTTTGTATTTAATCATCATTCTCCTTGGATTTCAAATGGTCTTAATAAGGTAAACCCCACTTTATCCCCCCTCAATTTTAATTTTTTCTTATGAATCCAAATATATTTGGGGGATTGGTATAGTGTTTAAAATGGGTATAATCATGAGGATTTAGTTTTTAGGGTTATTGTACATCATTATATTATGAGGGTTTTTTACAATCAAAGGTGAGAGATTTCCTCTTTATTAAGGTAGGTGTTTTTATATAATGTTTTTATTTAAAAAGTCATGAAATGATTGGGTTTCTTAAACACATTTTCCATAAAATTTATACCTATTTATGGTAACCTTGAATGGTTTATAATATATTTTCAAATTATTTTTATACTTTTCATGGAGTTTTTTTCAATTAATTTTCTATAATTCATTTTAAATTAAATTTTTTTAATTCCAAGTGTTACTGAAAATGGATTAAAGAATATTTTCAATGAATTTAAATATGAAAACAAGGGTTGTAGACATGTTTTAGTTTCTAAATAATTAAACCCATTTTAAGGTTTTTTTCAATTAAAGTATGTTTTAGTTTTTAAGTGACTCTTAAGGGAGGAAATCATTGGTATTAGAGTGTTAAACCTTATTCTTAAAATGATAGATCCTTATGTATTTTTAAAGGATGTTTCATAACTTGATTTTAGTGATGGATTCAAAGGCTTGTTTACCACTTAAAAAAAGGCTTCCATAGTGTGTGTGTGTGTGTGTGTGAAAATGATGGTTCATATCTTGTCCTTACAAGCTCATTTAAAAGGGTTGGTTGGAATTTTATAAAATGAATTTTTGAATATTATACACCCTAGTTTTGATCCCCTTAGTTGTATGCCTTGTATAGAATTTTTACCCATTTATGGGATGTGAATTTATGATGATTATTATTTTTATTCTTGTATAATGTGAACATGGTTGTTTCATGAGACAGTGTTAGAGGTGAGATGAGATTTTTTTCTTATGTTTTCTTATTGATATGTGTGATGATTATTTGTCTTGTTTTCTCACCTTTATTTGACTAAATCCATGGGAACCATATGTAACTAAGTAGAAGATATGAATGAGTCCTCCACTAGTGTATATTTTTCTCTAACTAGTTTCATGTGAATAATTTTTCTCTATTAGGGGTTACCTCCTAATGAGTCTAAAAGGGTAAGTTGGGATTAAGATTATTGTCAAGTTTATAATAGATTTTATGATTCTTTGGTGCTTTGAAGTGGTTACCATGATCATATTATGTTATAACCTAGTGATTTTCCTACTAAACCTATTTTATTGATGATGGTATTACCTTAGGGGTTCCCATTGTGTACTTTATATGCATTCCCCTTATGTTTATTGGATTAGTGGAACTATTTACATAGTTTTTGTTTACTTTTATTATGTTTATTGATATGATGGTGCTCATTTTTTATGAATTATTTCTTTATGATGTAATTAAATTTTCAACTTGTTTTTAAAAGTGTATTTTTGAAAAGAATTTTAAAGAAGGAAAATAATTTGGTTTGGTTTTTATAGGCTTGGAGCTCTATCTTTAAAAAGTTTTAAAGAATTTTCGTTTCGTTTTAAATGGTGGATTCCACCCATTGGTTTAAAAAAGAGGGTACTTTAAAGGAATAGTTTTATAGGTATGTTTGATTCATTTACCTGGGTTTGAAATTTTGGTTTCCAAGTTGATTATTGTTTTCTTTTCAAAAAAGGATTTACCTGTGAATATGGAAAAATAATTCTACCTAATACTTGTTTTCCATATGCTTTAGTTTTAGAAACCCACATTTTCTAAATGATGTTAAAACTAGAATCTATGAAATGTTTTATAAAATGAATTTCATATATTATTTATGTAATTTATACTAAGCATGTTAGATCACACCCCACATACATACATGTGCATGTGTATATAGTTATCATGTTTTATGTAGGTTCCCAGGTTCTGATCTCGGTTTGGATATTCACATTGGTATTTGATGGATGTGTTGGGATGTGTTGAGTAACCATGGGTCACATAGAGATATTTAAATAGTGGATTGGGTTATTTATTTATTCTTGTAATGATTATGTATCATCCAATTCATCTAGGTGTATTTTGTTTCTATCTTTCCTGTTTTGTTATCATGATGTTTTTATGTTGTGATCTCTTTTATGTTAGAAACTGATTATGTATTTTGGATGATGTAGTATAAATTTATTTTAAAAATGAGTTAGATAATTTTTATTTATTATGAATCATTTTTTCATTATATTTATTATGGAATATTTAGATGATTTTTTTATTTGAACTGCTTATTTTATATGCATGGAATTCCAATGTATGGACACACCATGCCAGATTCTCTATAACACCCATAGATCTTATTATTAATATTGAATAGATTTTTTAACATGTAAATTTGAACTAAAACAAACTATAATAAGTTTAATTAAGATAAAATTATTTCAGTTCAACATAAATACATTATGAGAATGCAATATGAAACAACATTAAAAAAATAGAAGTGGAATAAAACCACAAGTAAATAAAACTACAATGAACTTGAAATATTTATCATCATGGTTTTCCATTAAGATCATAACACCAATTGAAAAAATGGAAATAAGGAAAAAAAATTAAAAATATTATAGACATGTTTATATAGAATTAAATAAAATAGGATGAATGGTTTTAATCTTGTATGTAAGACTATACATAGGAATGAAATCTGACCATTATAAATATGTTTGTTGAAAATATAGTAATTGGAAATATAGTAGTTGGATATATGGTCATCAGGTATGAATTTATCCAATATGTATATTTAATATGTGAAATTTTTAATAATAAATATAAAATAATATAATTCTCGAATGAAACAACAAGATAATATTTAATTAAAATGTTTTGTTATAAAAAATATATTTTTTATGCATTATGTATTATTATTATTATAAAGAATGATTTGAGGTATTTATAAAATTAAAAATAAATATTTTGATATTAATTTATTTATAAAATTTAATTTTTATAATATTATTAATTAATTTTAAAATTATTTGTTAAAATTACTTAATAAAATGATATTTTTCAAAGAATGTTTTTAAGCATTGTGTATTTTTAGATTAATAGATTAAATTGATCACTATTTAATATTGATATTATTGAAATATATTTAAAATATATATATATATATATAAATTAATATTCATCAAAATATTTTTACTTGGTAGGGAATAAGAATAAATTCTTTTTAGGCTTAAAAATGAATTTTTCTAAAAATTGTTATGAGTTTTTACATTAAAATTAATTTTTACAACCTTCAAAGATTGAATAAAATAAAATTAATTTCATATATTTAGTCATTGAAATGTGCGGTCGATTGTTTCCTATCGACTGGTCAAAGTTCCGGTGCTCTGCTAATGTGTATAGCAACACTCGGGTCGAATCCTCGGCGAAGATACTTTGTAATAGTCGTTTGTTTTTAGTTGATTGTATTTTGATTGGGGGGTTTGTTTTCAGAGATTAACTGAAATGACTAATTGATTAATATTGATTTAACAAATTGATAATGATTTGGGTGATTTCATCATTAGGTTAGTTAAGTTTGTGATATCCTTGAGCTTTGCTTTATATTGCATTTAAATTAACACCCACTTCACAAGTTGACATCGATTAGAATTCCTAAGTATTAAAGCTTTAATCCAAGACTTAACTTAATTAGGATTCTAATATCAATCATTACATGTTTATGGAAGTGTATTTGTGGTTCCAATAATCCATGGAAACCACATATTAAACAAAACAAGTCATTAATCCATGACATTCTAAGTCCAACATACACAATGTTAATTCAACGAATACTCATCGAGAAAATACTCTCAATCACTTAACATCCATAAATTTTGACACACCCCAATGAGATATTTACTCAGCCATTTGGGTGTTTAATATTCATGTTATAATAATTATGATGATAAATTAATAATAGAAGAAAATGAAAAGGATTGGAAAAGAGTGGTACATCGAACACACACACACGAACAATGATGATAATTAAAAACGGATTTTTGATTGAATGAGGAAGAAAAATAAGGGAAGGGGATTCAACTGAATTTAAAATATTTTAAGAAAGTTGATATTAAAATACATAAGGTGGAGAATAATAAGATATATTGAATAAGAAACTTGCATTAAAACAGAATTACAAACAAAGAGACTTACAAGATTACAAAAACGAAGAAAACGAAAGTAAGTGAAAACAAAGAGAGGAGGAAAGGGATTTCAAGTGAAAACTTGAGTATTTAAGGTCATACCAAGCCTTTGTAAAGGCTTTTTTCATGCCAATATGTTATCCTATCTTCTAAAATTCCAACCCCTCTCAAGGAGAGAAGGGGAGAGTATTTATAGCCCAAGGAGTGGACTGTTTGCATTCCCAATCTGTCCCTCCAATTTCATCGCCAAGTTGGCTATTCAGACAGCTAAATCTCCAAATATATTATTCTTAAAAGTTGTATATAATAAGTTTTTCCGAATACTATCGAAATTTTGTGTCATTTGGACAAGTGGAGCCAAAGTTATGGCAGTTTTATTAAACAAAGGTAAATTGTCCATTTCTATCCATGCTTTTTCGATATCCAAAATGTGAATGGATTTTGGAACAGGAATATTCCATAAAATACGAATTATTTCTTCAACAAAGTCGGACTTCTATATCTCCTCTTTTACACTGAAAAATTATAGCTTGATTTGATGCTTAAATCATGAGATATGTCATGGTTAATGTATTGATTTAATTTCTCGTCCAGAATGGTGGGATGGACTTCAAAGAATATGTTGGGACCTTTTTTTTATTATTAGGCCTTGAAATTTTTATCCTGGACTCCTTAAATTGTCCCCCAAACTATGGGGAGAATAATTGAATTTGAACTTCTGTATTTATCCCAGTAAATCAATCTTCATGAATAGTCCATTTTCTTCACAGATTCTTTGGTCTTGTTTGTGAGGACCATATGACCCTTCAAATGGAAGAATTGGCTCATGGTACCTTCTAATTAAATGTTGTATATTAAAAGTAGAATCCTAAAAACAATAACCACACAATTTAGATCATTAGTGTGAGAGTTATAAATAAAATATTAAACTGACTCAATTGGACTACTTCTAAAAATGCTCAAAAATTATAGTTAATATTAAAACATTAATTTTTAACACAAATTATGCACATTTCATATAAAATCAGTAAAGTGAGTATATAATAATTCATGAAAATATTAATAACATTAGTCATCATATTCAAATTATGTAATATTTTTAATTTTATTTTTAGGCAAAAATTTACCGAGGTAAAAGTTAATTATCACAATAAGGGTAAAAGGTTTATTTTAAAAGAATTGTTTTTGTAAGCGTTGTGTGATTCTCATATAAATAAATTAAATTGATCACTTTTAACTAATTAATATAATATAATTTATATATATATATAATATATTATTACTCATTTAATTATTAATTGATAGGAAATAATAATAATACTTATGCTTAAAAAGTTATTTTTCTACAAAAATGGTGTTTTATATATATATATATCCCATATTTTAATTTAAAATTTAATTGTATCATATTTATAAATTGAATTGGATTTAATTGAGTTAAAATTTGGAATCATAATATATAAATTAGTTAATAAGGATCATCTTATATTTTTATTAAAAAATATTCACTATAGTAAATAATTAAATAAGGTAAAAAGGTGCAAAAAAGAGGTAACTTAATGTGGATAAAAACTTTTTTAATTAAAATGATATAAATTATTTCTATAAGAAATTTTTCAGGTTTGTGATTCAATCCTAAAATTTACATCAATATTTCCTCACCTAACTCGCCAAACTCCCATGTGATTCCATATTTACCATTCATCTAACTTAAGTTCCTAAGGAAATGTTCCTCATTTTCACCTATAAAAGGAGTTATCCTATACCAATACAAACCAATATTATCTTTCTAATATATCTTTAATACCTGAAAATTTTCCTCTCCTATAGTACTCTCCCATGTTTATAAGGACCTAGTCATAATAAGGAGGCCTAATCCCTTCCTTCCGAGGGAATTCGTCACAGGAAGGAGTGATTTCATCAAAGTAATGAGTTTTCCTTGATTATTTTCATTTAATTTACCACATAAAATCTTAATATATATAATTAAACACTATAAATATATTATATTAAAATCATTATACTTCCTTGAAAATGATATTGTTACAATATATCCCTAATTTCTCACTCACTCATTTGTTATGACATGTTTTCATTTAGGTCGGTTATACCACCTACTTAAATAACAATATAATGATTATATCATGAATGATTAATAAAACTTAAATTTTGGTAATATAATGTAATAATTATGAATTAAAAATATTTACTTAATTTTATAATGTTAATATTAATATTTAACTCACTATTAATATACCCCCTTCTATTTATTAAAAAATTACTGAAACAAGCACATCATGGATTTCATCTTAGAAAATCGTACACAAAACTCACATAGAATGGACCTATAACTTTATAACTTATTATAAATAAAATTTTCTAGTATATTTAATATTATTTATATGATAAACTCATGAACATGGAATTATGAATGAAACCATTATATTTAATACCAAAAAGGAGTGATTAAAACTACTAATAACTGATGACCAATAATAACTAAAAAATAAGCAGTAATAATATAATAAATTAATATAAGAGATTAATATAAAAGGTAATTTATATGAATAAGGTTATTAAATAGATTACCAATTATTCTTATTTTATTATACAAGAGTTTAAAACATGTCCGACTAAGCAAAAATCTGAGGTAAGGGTTTTTTTCATCACAATTTCCCATCTTTGATACATGTTAGGTATTATAAACTTATTTTCATTTATATGGTGTATATACTACCTAGTTTACATATTAAATCATTTTTATATTTATTTTCATTATATTTAAAGTTATATTTCAAGTTATCTCTTTTAGTGGTTTTTGATTCAAAAGTTTCCAAAGCCATAAGATATTCTTTTCAATATCACTTTGAATTGAGATTTTATATGTATAAAATCCTATATAGGGAATGTGTTTGTAATTTATCTCTTAAAACCCATATTTTTTCTTCTACTTTATTTATTATTTTGTTTTAAATTACTTATTACCATATCACCTTCCATTTTCTTTCCATGGTTTTATACATGATATGATGTATGATTGATTTCATGGGTCACACAAATGTATGTTTTATCATTATTTAATGGTTGGGGTCCTATATGCCCCTTCAGTACACTGGTAAAGTTTTTATATCATGAGATTAAAAGGGTATACATAAGTTTATATTGAGACCAAAGGGTGCATAGGTGTTCAACCCAAGCCTAAGGGTGCATGGGTGGTCATCCCAAGTCTGAGGGTGTATAGGTGGTTATCCCTATCCCAAGGGTATACAGGTAGTCATCCCAAACCCAAGGGTCCATGGGTGGTAAGCCTATTCCCAATAAGGTACATAGGTGGTTATTCCAAGCCTAATATATTATAAATATGTGTATGGATTATTCCTTTTATGTGATGAATATCCTTATAGTTTACATTGATATGTGTTATTAGTTTCATTATCATATTTATACCATATTTTTAGGTTACATATTGTGCATATTTCATGATCGCATATTATTAACTCATATTTCCACACCCCTTATACTCATGTATTATTATGAAATCCTTATTTCATGACTCATGATTTATAGTTTATATATTATTGGGTATAATTCTCTTATATTATTATAATATATATTGATTATGTTCTCATACCCATATTCTCATCTTATGTTAACTTATGATCATTGATTTTCATCTCTTATATTCACCCTTACTGATCATTTGAGCTCACCTATTTCTTATATTTATATTCACTATGATATAAAGAAGGATGTGACATGTTACATGTTTAGAAGGTGGTCTAGTATGGTGTGACCATGTTAAAATGTTCATAGTGTTATAAAATAAGTTTTCAATGTATCTAATCTCTGAAGACACTAAAACTTTGGGTTCTAAGATTGTGTGATTATTTGTGAGATGTAGTTGGTGTAGAATTTATGTATGGTATGCTTGGATCATCTCAATTGGTATCAAATCCAATGTGTAAATTATGCATTTTTATCACCATATATGGGAGTGTTATTCAAGTTATTTTCATTCTCAATTGGATTCTACCAATTTATTATTATTATTATAGAGTAAAATTAGTCTCACTTTGATATAGTGTGATACCCTAGTGCTTGTCACTAGCCCGTGGTGATTGAAAACATACTTTGTACCCTGTATCAGAGTGTTCTAGGTGACATGTTAGGTCTACCTAGGTTAGTTTATTATATGTTGGGAGACTCACATTAGCCCATATATTACCCTTAGAGGATGGATACTTTATTCCATTAATGGGTCTCCATCAATCCCATGTAGAAGATATTGTATAGTTTAATTTTTATAGAGAAATAGATATTTTCCTCATTTATGTTTTATCCAATTCAAAAGAATGATTAAATCTTATGGAAAATTAGTTTTAGAGGTTATATTCCATTGTATTTTGATAAGATTTTTCACTATTAAAACTTTATTCATTTATATTGTGTTAACTTAAATTCATGAGATAAATCAATAATGAGTCTGGTTGAGATTTATTATTCATCATATTAAAAATATTTGTGGATTAACTATGAATAATGATATTAATGCAACTTTAAATGAGGATAATGTGACTTTTATGGAATAATTTAAATGTGGTTTTTTCAATTTTGATATGAAAAAAAAATTCAAAAAATTATGTTTTACTCGTGAACTTTCAAAGAATGATGATATTGATAAAAAAAATAGATCATGAAATAGTATTATAGATTTATTCACAAATGCATTACCAATTACAAATTTTTCAAAATTGTTTTATAGAATTAGAATGTGAAGACTTCAATATTTATCATGATTTAATGAAGTAAGGATAAGAATATTTCACTCCCTTTTATCATGTTTTCATACTGATTTTTATCAATAGGTTTTCAATGATACATGTTAAATTAAGCATGAAATTTAATTATTTCTTACTTCAATTATTTTTTCCAGTTAAGTTTTTTTAAATAAAGTTGAATTAAATTTTCATGGGTTTGATTACATATAAGATTAATTGTTATAAATAAATAATATCATTAATGGAATATGTCATAATTTACATTGGTTGTGGTTTTTATGGGTCAAATTCTCATGTGTAGTAATTCACATGGGCTTCATTTCCAAAATTCTTACCCCCATCCCCTATTATCATATAACTTATTCTAGCATTTGGATTTTACATGTAAGGTTATAATTAAACTTCACCATTGATTGTATTCACATAAAGCTTTTATATACAATGATATGATAATTGGAAGAAACCATAGGCCTAAATACTTTTCTCATATCTTTGGTTTATATATTTTATATTAACATTGTGATTGTTTGTTCGCGTTATCCAAATTTTTCTCTGCTATTGACACCACACATCGTATATGAATGATGTCTCACTTATAGTTTCAAAATACTTTGTGGTGTCAATTGAAGTTATGAACCCAATTTTCAAACATTAAAATAATTAGTGTTTTTTGTGTTTTATCATTTTATCATAATTATTATTTATTTAAAATAAATATTCTCTATATATTTCCTTCTATATAAATACAAATAAATTTACATATTTTGAGAAAAGGGTTTTGATTGTTTAAAAAAAATATTGGGTTTAGGTCAAAAGTATTTTTGATTTGATAAATGAGATAGAGCCTTTGACACATTCTATTTAATTAAACCCTTTATTGTATTTTAATTAATTAATAAAAAAATAGAAAGTAATATTCATAAATAGTTGTGAATAAATAATAATTAATAAATAATAATTGGTAATTAATTATGAATAATAAATAATAATATGAAATTATTTATGTTATATTTGCGTTAATAGCATTATATTTATGTTATAGTGGTGTTATATTTATATTATATCTATGTTGATTACTATTATTTATATTATATTTATGTTATTAATTACTATTATTTACATTATATTTATATTAATAATGTTATATTTAATCTATAGCTATGTTCTATTTAAGATATAGTTATATTATATTTATGTTAATAATGTTGTATTTATGATTTATTTATGATTTATTTATGTTATTAATTACTATTATTTACATCATTAATAACTATTATTTATGTTATATTTACATTAATAATTTTATATTATGTTATTAATTAGTTGATTGTGGTGAAAATGATCTTCGTGGAAAGATATTTCCATTATTATGTGTATAGTGGTAGCACAAGCGTATCTAGGAGGAGACATGGGAGCGGGAGTCAAATATCTGGGATAAATGGTTGGATTTTTTTACTGAAGAGTCTTGATGGTGTATGGGAGAGAATCTCAAGGATAAACTCTTATATGGTGGGGAGGTTGTAAAACCTTGATACTTTAGAGGTAAATTTTTGCATAAATTTTCACCAAACCTTGTGTATTTTACCTAGTCATAAATGTTTTAGGGATCATGAATGGTCCATGAAAGGTTTTAGGAGAATCAGTTAGGTCTATAGTTGAAAAGCTATAGGTTTTAGCCTTTCACAGTGTGACATCTTTGGTCATTACCTGAAAACGTTGGGTAGAAGGCTTGACCCCCTACCTGAAAGATTTCACGGCGTGAACCTTTGGTAATGCCATGAAACTTACCTATGTTTTTTAAAGTTTTAAATTAATTAATTAATTATGTGGGGTGTTTTAAAAATAGAAGGGGGTTCTTTTGGCCAGTGCACGTGACAAACTTCTCCTCCCCTTTGGTTCTTCTCCCATTACAAGAAGATTTATCTCTCGTTTCTCTATGGATTTGACTATCATTCACTGTGATTAGAATCTTGAGGTAATTTTGTCAGTCCACCTTCATATTTTCTTCGTTTCATTTTTCATCAAGAGGTATATTTCCCTTTTTTGTATAATATTCCCTATTTTTAGGTTAGTCATATTCTTTTCTAATTTCTACAGATTTATCTTGAATCAAAGGTTGGTACTCAATGGGTAGACATATACAAGTATAAGGTAGGTGGTTTATAATCTATCCAACAAGTCCTTCTCTATTTAAGTGTGTGTGTGTGTGTGTGTGTTTTGGTCACACCGATATTACCATACATTCAAATTAATTTTATAAATTAAATACTAAGTGGCTCTAAATCATGGAATTAAACCTCTCCATGGGCCACAAATAGCCTATTGGAAATTTTTTTGATACATTATCCACCACTTGAGGTGCGCTTGAATTGAGAATAATTTGGTTAATTAATGAGGTATCCCTAGGGATGCCTTGGGGTTAAGATATTATCATGGGTGTGTGACTATGGATGCTTGGGATGTGATCTAGGATCCAATGTACTTGTTTATTATGGGAGACCAAATGAAATTTAACTAGATGAATTTATTGATGAATTTTTTTTTACTTTAACTATGATAAATTTTGGGAATTCCTTGTGTTGAATCCTTTTGTATATAGTGATGATTACTGAAACTTTAGAATTCCTTGGGGAATTTCTCCCTTAGACTCGGTAGTGTTTCATGATTACTTAGACCACTTAAGGTCATCCACCTAAGGTTTAGGAATTTTATTTGATTACTTAGACCACTTAAGATCATCCAACTATAGGTTGGGAGTGTTTCTTGATTACTTAGACTAGTTAAGATCATCCTCTTATGGTTCAGTAGTGTTTCTTGATTACTTAGACCACCTAGGATCATCCTCTTCGAGTTCAATGATAATGCATGGTAACTTTTTACTGCTTGGGATTACCTATTAAGATTTTTCATGTATACCTAATGAAATTGGGGATAAATACATTCAACATTAGCTAAATTAGGTATAGTTGATCTCAGGTTGGTCACCTTAGGACCCTAGGATCATCAATGGTTTTATTTATTTATGTTTTGTATTTATTTATTATGTACATTAGTTTGCACTTATTTCTAAAACTAGATATTCTTAAATTAGTCATTGGTGGTGGATTACTAATTCATACACACACCCTTCTTGGGCCACTATTTGGTACCTGAGAAAACTTCATGGTTGTAGGTTGGGACAAGGGAAAGTTCCCTACGACTGATGTTTGACTGGACTACTTGGATGGGGCGTGGGAGTTTTGGGTTGGAATAAGACTCAAGGCTATTTTGATGGGGTTTCCTATCTTTTTCTTTTAGACTTTTGGGTTTTTATGTATATTACCTGATGTTGACATATGATTGTCTGATATTTTATATAGTTTATTTTGATATAGTGTATTCTGTGTTTATTTATTATCACTTATGGTGTCTATTTACATATTTATTTGAATGTATGTGATTTCTATTATTTCCACTTTTTCACTATTATATGGGAGTATAATCACATCATACCACCATAGACCCCCACTTCTAGTTGAAAGCCTCTAGCATACTGGGAGGCAATCCTAATTTATTGTATAAACCACTAGTTCAAGAACTGATGAGTGGTCTAGGGTGGTGGGACATTACAAAGTGGTATTAGATATTATTTTTCTTTTTTCTAACTATTTGGGAAAGGTATAAAGGATATTTAAATACTTATTATGGAACCCATTCCTAGAATTATCTAACCCATATATGAGGGAAATAAAAAAGTTACAATGGATGGGATTTTTGTTCATAATTTTTGAATTTATAGTTGACCTATTTCACCTTAGGTGATGCACATGATTATGAGGTTATTGATTTATGGGATATTATCTTTTGGTAAAAATGAAAATAGGGAATTTTTTCATGAATCATCTAAGGCACATAATATTTACATGTCATTTTTATGATTTCTTATGATCGGTTACCTAGATTATGACATGGGTTGGTTATTTAAAGTGTCTGCATCAACTTATATGGAATTTTCTTATATAATTTGATGGATACATCTCATACAACTGGTCCTTTAATTGGATAAAATCATAAACTTCAATGGGTTTTTTTATTTAATAATGGTATCAATTTAATAAAATTAAAATTACAACTGATAAATTATTTTCCTCTATAACCTATAATTGAAATTTCATTTAATGGACTTTATGGAAAAAAATTGGTTGAAGTAAATGGAAAAGTGGTATTTATTGGATCTTATATATGTGATGTGTACCTTTATGTGTAGGTGGTGTTGACTCTATATAAGGTTATATGGGGCTAGTGATATTTCCCAAGAAATTATTTTCATTTGATTTATGATATAGAGGCTACCAAGGTAGTATCCCTATTATCACTTTCCCTAAATTGTGATATTAAGAAATTTTTTGTCTACATGTTCTGATATGTATGTTTGGAATTGTATAAAAATTTATCCATGATGACCTATATTTGAGAGCCAGGAGGGTGGAGATGAGCTTACCCTGGAGTTAGTTGGGGGAAAACCTCTTATGGTGTTGGTTCACATGTAGATGATTTTCTCCATGTGATCTTTTTGCAGGTAGTATAGGCTATAGGGAGAGAGCCTACATGCACTACACCAACTATGTCCAAGTTTACAGGAGAGTTTCAACTGTAATATCCACCATTATTTATTAAGGAGGGTGATCTTCAAGTAGCTGAGTTATATATTGAGTCTATCCAAATGATATTTGAGCATCTAGAGACACATCAGGATGGGTGGGTGAAATTGGAAACTTATATACTTTGAGGTTTTTTTACGCAATGGTGGGATGTGATATTCTAGGAAGATCATCACATGGGGACATCCTGGATAGACTTTAAGACTTGTTTCTATGACTATTTCTTCCCAGAGACCCTAAGAGCTAACTACACTAGGGAGTTCACACACCTTACATAGTGAGATATTTTGGTCGTGGACCATGTTGACCATTCATTGATTTACAGTTTTTTGACCCTACATTGGAAAGGGATGAGTCATCTCAAGTGAGATTTTTTGAGGATGGGTTGAGATATGAAATTCAATTTTAGGTGAATTTTTTTCACCTTTCATCATTTTCTAAGGTGGTGAATCAATGCTTATTTTGGAGAGAAACATGTGTGAGGGTGGAGTCTTAGGGTAGGTGGATTATAATGGAGGTTCGGTGGTGGGTCTCTAATAAATAGGAATAATTCTTGGGGTTGTTCACACCATAGCAGTGGTGGATCATCCCTTCCTCCTCATGGAGGTAGTGTAGTGTAGTGTCACCAGTCTGAAAATATTTTCTATATTTGGACTCATTATGACTGATCGTCGTTGATTGTCAAGCATGTGGTGGGTTGGGTCACTTATAGGGGTTTTGTAAGAGTTATCAAAGGGTAACTAGTGACTGAGGATCTAGAGAGGTTTAAGGTTTAGGGTATACATCTATTGCATAGTGATAGGTGGATAAGTGGATTTCTTCCATCCATTCGGTCCGAGGTAGCAAGCACGGTGCTCAGGGTCAGTAGTAGAAGTACCAATAATGAATTTCATCTCATGGATTTTATTAAATGGATTAGGTCCATGTTATAGGATATATACATGTCATAAAACTAACTTCTATAGGCCAAGATGCGGAACCTTCTATGGTCTGAGGTGCAATCTTGGTAGCTTCTACTTTGGCATGTGCTCTATTTGATATAAGATCTTCACATTCATTTATAACTATATAATTTTTATGGGGACTAAAAATGAATATAGAGTAATTTTATGGCATGATGTTTATTGACACAACATTTTTAGTGTAGTTAGAGGGTATTTTTTAGTATAGTGGGTGTACCCTAGAGGTTGGAAGTTATATATTCCTTTGGTATCTTTTTGTACTAAATATGATCGATTTCTATTTGATTATCAGGATGGACTGGTTAGTAAGGTATTGATACCACATCAATTGTTACCATAAATGTGTGTGGTTTACATTTCTTGATGGTGATAAGTATATTCATACTGGACAATGGTATATTTAATAAAGTCAGGAAAGACCTAACCACTGGCAGTTGGGAAGGATATCAACTCAGGTTTCCATCCTTGCATTGGATTATGGGGATGTGCAACAAGGAGATTTCCCACCTTCTATTGATATGTTTTAGGATGTCTTTACTAATGAACTCTCAAAACTTTCACTTGATAGGTAGGTGTACTTTACTATTGATCTCATGTCGGGCACAAATCCTGTTTCTATTTCTCTATTTAAGATGGCTCACATGGATCCATGAGAGATTAAGGCTTAGTTAGATGACTCAGAATCCAGGGTATTTTTTTGTCCAAGTACATCTCCTTGGGGTTATCCTATCTTATTCACCAATAAGGTATATAATTCCTTGATATTTCATATTGATTGCTGGAAGTTAAATCAAATTTGGGAGATACCTTTGTCTATTCCTTATATTACTTTCAAAAGTATGTATGGTTAATATGAGTATTTGGTGATTTTTTTCAGGTTAATGAACATACCAGTTGTATTCATGGGTTTAATAAATAGGGTTTTCCACCCATCTTTGGACATATTCATGGTCATATTCATTAATTATATTCTCAAGTACTCTAATTAAAGGGATTAAAACACACATCACATGAAGATCATGATGAGCACAATTAAGAAGAATAATCTTTACACCAAGATCTCCAAGTTTCATTTATAGATTGAATAGATTCACATTTTGGGATATGTGATATCTGAGGTTGGAGTGTTTGTAGACCCTCGGAAGGTTACAGATATTGTTTCTTTAAAGCGACCCAATAATGTTTTTTACATATGAAGTTTTTTTATCTTAGCTTTTTAATACCAGATATCTATCCAGGACTACTCCTATTTGGAAATGTTGATGAATATACTGACCAAGAAGGGAGTGAATTTCTCCTGGTATGATTCCCATGAGATCATCTTTCAGGATCAAAAGGGGATACTAACTATAGTATTGATATTAACCTTACTCGATGTGGTTAATAAGTATACCATGGATTGTATCACATCAAGGTTCGGTATGGAATTAGTATTGATACAAAGAGTCCATGTGGTTTCATATGGGTCTAGGTAGTTGAAACTTCATGAGCAGAATTACCCTATGCATGACCTAGAATTAGTAACGGTAGTTCATTCCTTGATATTTTGGTTTTGTAATTTTTTAGTTGAAAATTTTATGGTATATAACGATCATAAGAGCTTAAAGTATATATTCTCATAGCATGACCTAAACCTTCAATAGAGAAAGTGTGTTGAGTATCTTCAGTCATTTTATTTTGAGTTAACATACACTCCTAGAAAGGGGAATTTATTTTTCAATGATTTGAGTTGAAATACATAGGCTTAGGTTGTCCAGGAATCAAGCAGTGAGTGGTACTTGATGGCCCTCTTTGCATAGATGCACTTATACATTCAGGAGTACTATGTTCGAGTGGCCCTTATATATTTGTGTATTTCACTTTCACTTGTCATTAGGATAAATATAAGATAGTTATTTGATATAGAGTTCTTATCCCTGAGGGATGGTATATATGGTGGGGAGCCACCACCAGATTGGGTCCTTAATTATGATGAGATTATCCATGTTCACGACCATATATTTTTTCCTACATATATGTGGGAGGAGATGGTGTGAGAGTATCCCCTCTAAAGTGCCTAGTAAATCCAGGTTTGACCAAGATGTATCATGATATTCTCCCATAGTACTAGTGGTTAGGGATGAATAAGGATGTTTCAAAAAAATTTCATGCGGTGCTCTACATGTTACCAGGTGAAGGTCGAGACCCAATGGCCCACTGGACTCCTAAATTTGTTACTCATTCCTAGGTGTAAGTAGGATAATGTCACTATAGATTTCATGATAGGGTTATCAAGGAAATAAGGTGCAGTAATTCTATTTGGGTATTTGTAGATTGTCTAACCAAGGTGGGGCATTTTCTACGGATTTAGGAGACTTTCTCAATGAATGAGTTGGGAAATCTCTATGTCTGGAAAATCATATTCTTACATGGTTTACCCAAGAATATTATCTTGGATAAGTATTTCTATTTAAAATCATGTTTCTAGTAGGTACTATATAAATAATTAGGTGCATGGGTGTGTCTATGCACTGACTATTACCAACAAATAGACAGGCAGTCCAAGTAGATTATACAGATCTTAGAGGAGATGTTGAGAGCATTCATCCTATATTTTAGTAGTTAATGTCAGAACCAATTATATGTAGTGGGTCTTTCCTATAATAAAAATTGTCATGAAAATGTAGATATGGAAACTTATAATGCTTTATATGGTAGGTTGTGTCATTCAACTCTATGTTTGTTGGAGGCTAATGAGTCAATATTGACCGGGATAAGTCTCATGTAGGAAAATTTGGAGCATGTTCAATTGATCCATAAGTTTATGGTGAAAAAATAGAGTAGGTAGAGATCTTATGTGGACTATAGACACCAGGAACTTGAGTTTGAAGTGGGTGACCAGGTGTTCTTATGAGTTTCAGTGAGGTTAGGAGATCACTATGTGTTGATATAGGTAAATTTAATACCTGGGTTTGTGGGGTCATTCAATATTACAGAAAGGATCAGTCCAGTAGTGTACCAATTAGATCTTATATATAAATTTTTTGTTATATATAATGTATTCCAAATATCTTAGATTAATAAGTACAGTCATGATTATTCTCGTCTGATTGATATTTAGGATGTTGAAATCGAGGTTGATACATTTTTTGAGGAGCATCCAACTCGTATAGTTAATCGTAGTGAAAGTGCTCTCTGTGGAAAGATAGTTCTTCTGGTGTTTGTATAGTGGAATCATGAGTTTATCTAGGAGGATACATGTAGAGACCATAGTTTTTCCTGTAAAACTTTGGAATATTTCAATGAATATTTTTGGAGCTAGGTGTTGAGATGGCATGCGATTCTGAGGCCCAATGCACCCAGAATTTATTTTATGAAAATATTAAATATATTTTTAATGTGTGCATAATATTTTTAAGAAATAATGGAATATCTCCTAAAAGAAATCTTGGATCAGAAATATGATGGACCAGTTAAGTCTGAAATGTATTATTTACCCTAGACGTGATATAAAATGTGTTTTCATTGGGCGTTCTGACCCCTCGTTTGTTGGTGGTGCATTTAAGTGGATTAATTAATTATTAATTTAATTAATTAATTAAATATTTTAACTAATGATATATCAATAAATATATCACTATAAAGGTTTTCCCAAGGTTGACTCAAAACCTTGAGATTTCCAATGAAGACATCTCCTCTCCATTCCATTGACAAACGATGATGAATGACAGCAGATGATGACAAAACTTCATATCGAGGTAATTTGAAGTGCGACAAACGCAACGGATCTTGGTGAGTGTGTACTTCATCAACGATGATCAATCTAATTCAGGTAGTAATCTTCAATTATTATTTCCCACCCCTTTTGATTAAAATATTGATTATTTATTGTATCCATCTTTGATATATGATTATCATTCTTTACATGCCCGTAGTTTGTTAATTATTATTATAGCTCTTTGTTCATAATTCTAATGGAAAAGAATTAAGGCCAAACCAAACAATGGTTGAGGTTAATTCCTCAATTTTCTATTGGTGATTATTTTTCTTCATTATTCACATATTCCTCATTGGATTTTCTTTTGTCTAGCGGTTCGACAAACACCCGATAATAAATTTTTGCGCAACCAATTTCGATGAACAACCGGATAATTGACCGTTTCACACTCGATTCTTGGTGCAACAGATTGACAACATAAAAAAGGATTTGGATTTCATCAAGATCAAGTAACAAGTGATTTGTTGTTTAAATGAGGTTGAATCTGGCTATTTGTGGTGGATCTTCATGGTTAGGGTTTACTGTGGTGGTGTGTGAGTAGGCAGCGATGCTGGTTGAGGTGCAGCGATCATCAGCAGATTCAAACAACGGAGGTCAAAGTAGTCACTAGCATAGGTGGAGTGTGGAAAGGGGTCTAGTGAGGCCACAGTATTAGGGAGGTAGCACGAACAGGGAGTCGGGGCATGTGAGGTAGCCAGCAGAGTAGGCATTTAAGACGGAGAGGTGGCTAGTGGAGTGCGGCAGGCCATAGGTGGCGACAGCGGGCATGGCTGGAGGCGGCAGTGGCGTACCCGATGAACGAAGCGGGTGTGGGTGGCCCTGGTGTATAGGGTTACTATGGGTAGGGGTAAGAAAAAACCAAAGGGAAAATAGAAAAAATATAAAATAAATTAAAAATAATAAAAATATTATTATCATTATTATTATTATTATTATTATTATTAAACATTAAACCCCCCATAACTACCACTTTGGGAGTCTAATTCATGAACCATCTATGATGGGGTGACCCCATTTATGATACAAGTATTTTTAGACCATTTCAGATAATTTTTTCCATCATGAAACCTAGGCCCATCAAATGCTCGTGAAGTAATAGATTTAATGTTATTATTAAATCTTTGACCCGCCATAAATTCTGCATAAGATGCCTAATTTATGTGCCATAAATGGTGATGTGACCCTCTCTTTAAGATAGTAAATTCAATAAAAAATTTGAATATTAAATTTGGGTTCATGTCTTGGGTCCATGAAACACCCAATAGAATTGTTATTATTATTGTTGTGGAATCTTTCGCTTGTCATAACTCTTCCATACAACATCAAATTGGAGATCCGTCAACGGATTTGTGACCTTCATATTAAGGTGGATGTTTTGACACCCATATTGGGATTTTAATGCAAGATCAAGATGTGGGCCCCACAAGTCACTGTTCATTCACAATGTGGTGAAATGCAACTTCTTCATCGGGAGTCTGATTCAGGCGAATGAATAGTCGATCCTATGTGCTTTTCTACAAGTATCACAATGGTGTGATCAGTTTAATTAGATGGGGCTATTTGAGGAAGAATGTAATTGATATTATGTTTTCCCCTTCAGACCAATAATGAGCGTTGTGCTCTCATCAACCTTTTGGCCAAATATTACATGTACTCTGGGAGTACGTTGACATACATAGGGGTACATGCACGTAGTTTATTACCTGACTATGGATAGGTACATGGCCAGTTTATGAGGTGGGTACACACATCGTGTGGTCCCCATACACATCTTGTACTTCTTTATGAATCTTCTACCTCTCGTATCTCCTTCATTTGAACTCGTATTTTAGTCCTGAGTAGCCTATCCTGAGTGTTTTTTCATCTAGAACATGATGGCTCCCTCAAAAGAATATATTGAGATACAATGTGAAATGTTCTGTGTTTATCATGTGCTGATACAACACCTGATGATGACAACGATCATATAAAATCACCAGAGCAGTATTGGGCTTACTCTCTAGCTGGGCTGGGTAGTGGTATTACTCGATGGTAGTTTAGGTCTTACCCTTCAGCTAGGATAGGAAGTGACATTACCTAATGATCTTTCCATGTTACCCTCTAGTAGGACTAGGTAGTGGAGTTCCTTGACGTTTTGGGATTACCCTCCAGCTTGGCTGGGTAGTGGAATTCCTCGATGACATCTTCCAGGCATAACCCTACATCTGAAATTAGTAGTGGATTTTCCAGGAAGATTCATTGAGAATACCCTCTAGTAGGACTAGGCAGTGGAATTCCCTGGTGATCTCCCTGAATGGTACCCTCCAACTGAGCTGGGCAGTGGAATTCCTTAGAAGTTACCAAAGTTGGACCCTCCTAACATACCAGGGAATTGGATCCTTTCCTAAATATGGTGACCCCTTGACTATGTGTCACAATGATGAGGTTTGATTTTACGTACCTTTAGACTCACGATAATTAGGTATTATTTTCCCACTGAGATGTGTCCTTGTGACAAGACCTAAAACCATGTTGTCAAGTCAGTTCCACCCAAAGAAGATAGTATCAAGGTGTGGTGATTGATCCCATTTGACTTATGTGTACAGGGTAGACATGTGGGATGATGTGCATCATTGATGGACTTTTGGAACTGATGGAGACTCTTTTCTAGGTATAGCTGTGAGATAGAGATCCCCTTACTCTCTCATTTGGGATTTTTTTACTAACCATATATATATATATATATATATCCTGTTTCAGTACCCATTCCTTAGGTTTTGGTTACTCTACTTCTAGGAGAGGTGAAGATGGGAGGGGGTATGCCACTTGCTTTCCATGTATAGCTTCTTGTGGTTGGATTATTCTACTCTCTAACTATATTTAGTGAAGACTCTATTAGAAGCTTATCTTCTCACCATGTCAAGCTCTATGTGTTTGGATGACTTTACTTTCACTCTCTTGTAGGGTTGAGTTGTACTCTCTTACTATACACTGTTCTATCTACTGCTTACCTCTTTAGTTGTATCTCTTACTACTCCCCCTTTACCCTTTCAAGGAATTCTACTGGGTATGTATATACTCACCCATGCATGGGATTTCCCCAACACGTGTCACGTCTTTTTTAGATGGTGGATAGGTTACTTGACGTGACATGCTGAGGAGTGCAAATAGATAGCTAATGGACCACCACAGAAGAGACAGCCCCATGATCAAGGATCTCCCAAACGGGGATAGGATGGCCCCCATGGAGGTGGAGCTGGCATATGGGTAAGAGGAGTTGTGGGTGGTGGATTACAGTATGAGATCCTTCCACCACCACCACCAGGCGGCCCACATCAGGCTCAAAGATCTGGCGGCCGGGGCCACAGATAGCTGCAATTTTTGGATTTCTATGACCCCACAAAAAATGATATGATAAAAGGTACACTCTATATCCTTCCTACCTTCTGAAATATAAATTTTTAGACATTTTTGGGAGTTTCTCTTTTCTTTACACTCCTTTCTTGAGGTTCAACCGAGGTGATGTGGGGCATCGGTGTAACCTTGTGTTGATGTTGTGCTATGGAGTGTTAGAAAAGGTCCTCACATTTCTAGTAGATTTTTTTTCTACTTGACCCTTTTTTGTTTTGGATGCCTCTAGTAAGTGTGGAGAAGTTTATAGTTTGGGTTTACTCTCTTTATAATAGAGGTGAAGATACATAGAGTATTCCATGTGATTTCTGTGTCTAGATTCTCATGGTTGGATGGGTCTACTCACTATCCTTGTTTATTGGTAATGTTCTGTGCTCGGCATCAACCTTTATGTAGTGGTAGACAGTTATCATATATGGATCGGGGTAGTTGAGACCCCATGAGAAAAAATGCGTGACTCCCTACCATGATCTGATAGTGGTAGTCTTCACCTTGATAATGTGGAAACACTATCTTTTGAGAGAGTTATCTATGGTTTACTCAAACCATTGGGGTATCAGGTATGTCTTCACTCAGAGAGACCTGAACCTGAGATAGTAGTGCTGGTTGGAATTCCTACAGGACTATGACTTCAAGATAGTTTATACTCCAGGTAAGTGACACATTGTAGAAAATTCCCTTAATAGGAAGTCTCATGCATGATTAGTATAGGAAGATTTGGAGAAATTAGCTTCCCTATAGATGACCCTGGTGAAGCAGGAGTGTACAGTTTTTCTTTAGTCGATGATGTTGAATCCTTCACTTCTTGAGCGTGTGAGAGAGACTCAGCTGAGATTCATCGACTATAATATCTTGCGTGACCAGATATCCTTAGTAATTTCACCTGATGGATTTTTTGAAGAAGGGAATCACATCATCCTTTTTTAGGTATGGACAGTGATTTTGGTAATGATGTAGGAAACTCTTGTTTTCACAAACAGTGATTTTAGTCTCACTGTCCCCACCTCTTTTCTTAGTTTGTGCTTTTTGAGGATGAAAATATTTGAATAATGGATTAATGTAGATACCATGGTTTTTCCCTGTATGACTTTTTAATATTTCTTGGAATATTTATGGAGCCATGTGCTAAGATGATGCGCGATTCGGAGGCCCGGTGCACCCGAAATTAATTTTATAAAAATATTAAATATATTTTTAATGGGCGCACACAGTTTTTCATAAATAATGTAATATATTTTAAATAAAAGCTTGGATCAGAAATATGAGGGAATTATTGATTCTATAATGCATTGTTTACCCTAGACGTGATAACAAATGTGTCTTCATGGGTCATTCAGACCCCTCGCTTGATGGCGTTGCATTTAAGTGGATTAATTAGTTATTAATTTAATTAATTAATTAAATCTTTAACCTAATGACATATCTATAAATATATCACTATAGTGGTTTTTCCAGGGTTTCTTCATAACCCTGGGATTGAAAACGACAACATATCCTCTCCTTTACATTGGTAAACTATGATGAACGACGACGGACGATGAAAAAACTTCAGATCGAGGTGATTCGAAGCTCGACAAACGCAAAAAAATCTTGGAGAGCATGTTATTCATCAATGAGGATCTATCCAATCTAGGTAGGACTCATCAATTTTGGTTTTCCTCCACTTTTGATTAAAATATTTATTATTTATTTTATCTATTTTTGATCTACGATTATCATTCTTCACATGATCCCGTAGTTTGTTAATTGTTATTAAAGATCTTCTTTTGTAATTCTAAAGGAAATAAATCAAGGCCAACCCAAATAATGGTTGAGGTTCATTCCTCAATTTTTTATTGGTGATTATTGTTCTTTTTGCTTAACCTGTTCATTGTTGGGTTTTCTTTTGTCTTGCGGTTCAATAAAAACCCCACAATAAATGTTTGTGTAACCGGTTTCGATGAACAACCGGATAATCGACCATTGAACACTCGATTCTTGGTGCAACAGGTCGAAAAGTATATCAGGATTCAGATCGCATCGAGATCAAGTAACAAGTGATGTGTTATTGAAATGAGGTTGAATCTGGATGTTTGTGGTGGATTTTTATGGTTAGGGTTTACCGTGGTGGTGTGTGAGCAGGCAGCAAGGTGATTTGAGTCACAAAGATCGTCGGCAAATATGGACCATGGAGGTATGAGTAGTAACTGTCAGAGGTAGCATGCAGAAGGGGGTCCAGCGAGGCTATGAAATTAGGGCGGTGATGCGAGAAGGTGTTCGGGGCGTGTGAGGCGGCCAAGGCAGTGAGGAAACCAATAGAGTGTGGCGGTATGGTGGGCTGGTGGCAGCGGTGGACCCAATGGATGTGGCGGGTGCAAGTGGCCTTGGAGGATAGGGTTCCTACGGGGAGGGGTAAGGGAAAACCTAAGATAAAAGAGAAAAAAATATAAAGAAAAATAATAATGATAATGATAATATTATTTTTATTATTATTTAAACCCCCATAACTTCCCCTTGGGGAGTCTGATTCATGCACTATCAACGGTGGGGTGACCCTGTTTACAATACGGTTATTTTAAGATGGTTTTGGATAATTTTTCCCATTCCACGATTTGGACCTATGAAACACCCATGAAGTAATAGATTTAATGTTCTTATTAAATCTTTGACCCTCCATAACTCCTGCATATGATGTCGAATTGATGGGCTATCAGTTGCGACATGACCCTATCTTTAAGACGGTTGATTAAATACCAATGTTGAATATTAAATTCAGGTTCATGGATCGGGTCCATGAAACACCCAATATTATTATTATTTTTGTTGTTGTTGTTGTGGAATCTTGCACCTGTCGTAACTCTTCCATATGACATCGAATTGGTGAGCCGTCAATGGATTTGTGACCCTAATATTGAGGCGGAAGTTTTGAGAGCAATATTGGGATTTTAATTCAGGATCAAGACATGGTCCTCATGAGGCACTTTTCATGCACAATGTAGTGAAATGAACCTTCTTCACCAAGTGTCCAATATTGGAAAATGAATAGTTTATCCTGTGAACTTTTTTGAAATAATCACAACATTGTAATCCATTTGGTTATTTAGGACCGTTTGAGGAAGCATGTCAATGAAATTATATTTTTTCCCCTCTGGACCAATGACAAGCATCATATGATTATTAGTCTTTTGTCCAAATATTCCATCTACTCTGAGAGTATGTCGAAATGCGTAGGGGAACATGCGCATAGTTTAGTACCTGAGTGTGGCTAGGTACATGGCCAAGCGACGAGGTAGGTACACACATCTTTTGGGCCCCACACGCATCATGTACCTCTTTATGAAACTTATACCTCTAATATATCCTTCATTTTAACTTGGATTTTATCCCATGTGTATCCTATCAAGAGTATTTTTTTTCATGTAGAACATGATGGCTCCCTCGAAAACAGATTTTGAGATACGATGTGGAATGTTACGATTTTTGAACGCACTAAGATGACACCCAATGATGACAGCGATCATATAGAATCACCAAAGTAGTACCGGTCTTACCCTCCAGTAGGGCTGGAAGTAGAGTTCCCTGATGGAAGTTTTGGGTTTACCCTCTAGTTGGCCTAGGCAGCAGAGTTCATCGGTGATCTTTCTAATTTTCTCTCCAGTAAGATTGGGTAGTGGAGTTCCTCGACGTTTTAGGATTACCCTCCAGCTGGGTTGGGCATTGGTGTTCCCTGATGAAATCTTCTAGGTGTAACCCTCCAGCCGGGCTAGATAGTGGTGTTTCCTAGAAGACTCTCTAGGATTACCCTCCAGTAGGATTGTGCAGTGGCGTTCCTCAGTGACCTCCTCGAGTGGTACCCTCCAGCTAGGTTGGGCAGTGTTTTTCCTCATCAACTACTAGAGTAGGACCCTCCTAACGTACCAGTGCATAGGATCCTTTCCTAAAATTGGTGACCCCTTGACTATGCGACATAATGACGATGAATGGTCTGACGTACCTTTAGAATCATGAGAAATAGGGACACTTCCACCCACCCACCCACCCTCGAGACGTTTCCTTATGATTCAAACTAAAACCATTTGGACGATTCAATGCCTCCCAAAGAGAATGGTATCAACATGTGGTGATTGCGTGTTCAAGGAAGATGTGTGGGATGTTGGGCATCATTAATGGACTTCTAGAACTGATGGTGACTCTTTTCCTAGGATGAGATATGAGATGGAGATCCCCTTACTCTCTCGTTTGGGATTCTTTGACTGGGCATATATATACATCCTATTTTAGTACCCACTCCATGGGTTTTGGTTAATCTCCTTCAAAGAGAGGTTAAGACGTGTGGGGTATGCTATGTGATTTTTGTTTCTAGATTCTCATGGTTGGATGAGTATACTCTCATACTATAGGTAGTGAATACTCGACAATAAGTTCATCAACTCATCGTATCAATCTCCTTGTGTTTTGACAAGTTCACTTTCACTCTCTTACTGGGTTGGGTTGTACTCTCTTATTGTACATTTTTCTATCTACTACTTTGTTATTTAGTTTTATATCTTACTACTCACCCTTCTCCCTTTCAGGACATTCTATTGGGTATGTATATACTCACCCCTACATGGGATTTTCCCAACACATGTCATGTCTTTTACAGAAGGAATATAGGTTGATTGTGACTTTAGAGAAGCTTAGGGATATGGGGTTCCTGAACTATGTGTGGTTGTTGTATCTTGGGATACAGGAGATGGGCTCTCTTAGTTGTTTACTCTTTTCCGGTTTTTTCAGGTTGGGGCACATTTCTGTGTGGGCATTATTTTTACCATTTTTCTTTTGAGTTTACACTACCGTACTTCATTATGTTTAGTGTTATATGCATATTGGTTAATTTATAGCAGTGTTGCATCTTTTATTTCTCTCCCTATGCACTTTTTCATTGAATTAGATGTGAGCGTGTGTACATGTACTTAGTCAAAGGCCTCCCTGAGTTATTTATGCCTTAGGTTCTTTTCTTCACCCCCTGGCCTATGGATTTAGGCTTGGGGTAGTTATGGATTGATCCTCGACATGGGTCGGGTCATGAAAATACATGATAGTGGGATCCAAATATGCAGACTTATTGGATGATGTTGTTTATCGATGAGGCCCGGTGATGTCTATGGTAGCACTATAGGGATGAAATATTATATGGTGGGTAGGTTATAAAACCCTGACACTTTTGAGGTTCGTTTTTAATTAAATTTTTACCAAATTTTGTGTATTTTACTTAGTAATAAATGTTTTAAGGGTCGGGAATGTCCTGGGAAATGTTTTGAGATAATCGGTCAAGCATATGGTTGGAAGACTGTTGGTTATAGCCTTTTATGGTGTGATGTCTTGGGTCATTCCATGAAAGGTTGGGTAGAGGTATTGACCTCTAGCCTTGAATGATTCATGGTGTGAACCTTTATTCACACCGTGAAACTTTCATGTGTGTTTTTTTAATTTTTTAATTGATTAATTAATTAATTATGTTGGGTTTTTTTTTAAAAAATAGAATGGGTTTATTTTGGCCAATTCATATGATGGACTTCTCCTCCATCCTTGGTTCTTATCCCCTTCGAAGAAGTTTTCTCTCTCATTTCTCAATGGTTTTAGATTCCATTCATTTTGATTATAATCTTGAGTTAATTCTATCAGTACACCTTGTCTTTTCTTAGTTTATTTCACTATCAAGTGATCCCTCACCATTTTTTATAATATAAAATATTTTTAGTGTATTATTTTACTTTTAATATTTATACCATTTTATATCAAATCAAAGGTTGGTAGTCAATGAGTAGACATCGAGTATAAGTTATGAGGTTTATAAGCTATCTCAAATTATTTCTTTATTTATGAGTGTGTGTGTGTGTGTGTTGTACATTCATACTAACATTATTTCACGTTCAACCTAGTTTTATAAATTAAATACATAGTGGCCCTAAATCATAGAATTAAACCTCTCCATAGGCCATGAAAAGTTCTTTAGAGAGTATATAAAGACTTTATCCTCCACTCAACTTGGGAATAATTTGGGTAATTAAAGATTCATCCTTAGGTGTTCCTTAGGATTAATATATGACTATAGGTGTGTGATTGGGGATACCTAGGACATTCTCTAGGATCCAATGCACTTGTTTATTTTGGGAGACCTGATTATTGGTTCTGGACATAGTGGAAGCACCTATTGGGCCAATGGAAAAATCATTTTTTTTTCAAAAAAACATTCTCAATGTACATGAAATAAATGCCATGACCAATGAAAATTTTTCGGAAGAATATTGACAAATAATTTTTTTAAAACTAAGAAATAGGATATTTTCATGTTAATTTATAAATAATTTTAAAACATAAGAAGAAATATTACCTTGTTCTTGAGATATTTATTCAGTGATGATGTTTATATTTCAACATCAATCAGTTTTTTGTTACTTTGTTGTTAGGACCCAAAGTAGAGACCCTCTAGCAGTGATCCACACATTCTCCTTTGATCTCCCAACAACACCAATGAACTGTTAGGTGCTAGTGCATTTGATTGGTTGTCTTGCATTATTGTTCTTGATCGTTTTATGTTTCTTTTAGCTTGAAGGAAGTTTCTCTTTCTATTATTAGTCTTGATATAAAGAGAGGAGGATGGTGATCATGAGAGGAAATTTTTTTGTACAACAATTAACCTTTTCTCAATTGAAAAGGTAGACTATTTATAGACCTAGGGTTAGGGTTTAATATATAATTAATTAAAAAAATATCGTTAATAATATATTAAACCCAAAAGGAATATCATGTAATATAATAAAATAGTAATATTATTTTATTTTATGGAGTGTTATAACCTAAGAAATGATAAATATTTATTTTTCAATTTGGTAAAAAAATATTTATCACTAGAAAAAATTTGGTTCACTCGTTCTCCTCAATATTTATTGAATTACCAAATTAATATTTAAATAAATATTATATATAATTATGGAGAATAAATATTTATTTAATATTCATATAAGAAATAAATTATTTATTTACTAAATAAATATTTATTTATTACAGTGTAGATAACAAGAGATAAATAAATATTATATATTCACATAATTAACAAATTACCTTGAGAATAAATATTTATTTAATATTTGTGATAATTTAATAAATATCACTTCTCAATTTATAAAATAATATTTATTCCAATTGTTAAATATAAATAATATTTAATTGTGATCAAAGGAAACACTTTGTTTAAGACCCTCTAAGACTCTTCCTCAGTGGCATTAGGTGGTCTTATCTAAAGTTTATAATTACTATCTAGTAATGGGTTAAGTAATACATATAGGAATAAGATATGTTGTAATGATAAAACCACATACAAACACTGATAGTGTAATATAATCCCTTTTTCAAGGTATTACATCAAACCGGTTGCACACCCATGTCATCAACCTATATGCTTGATACATCTTTCTTTGACTATCTTAAATGAACTCACTTATACACCATAGCCATGGAATTTAATGTGATAGTTCCATTTCAATCAAATGGTTGAGATATAAACTTCCATAAAAGATGGAAGGGATGAATCCTTCCTCAACTTATTCATTAATAACATATCATTCATAACGCACCCAACATTCCCAACTTCTCTGTGATCATATGTCATAATGTTTTATAGAAATACATAAAAGTGTATGAGTCATGGAATACATTAATAATAATATTAAAGTCTAAGGATCATTATACATGCTTGTAGTTATGAAAATCCAATGAAACATACATGTGGATTTACTACATGCATGTTTGTTCTCATAATCTCCCATCTGGGAGACTAAAAATTGCAAACCTCATGAGATGAAGTCTCATATTCTTATGAGTATTAAAACCTAAAAGTCAACATACTATGTGTCCTATCATAAAATATTATCTGGATATAAAACATGGTTTAAGAATATTTTCATGAAATTTTAATATTCTCATCAAAGAAGAGAATTCTATGCCCTTTTCAATGATACTAATACTCTATGAAATTATTCCATTAAAGTCATATAGGAAAATGAAAAATATATAATAAGGTATTTAATTAATATTATCTTATTTGAATATACATGAAATATAAAGCAAAAAATAATTGGTTCTAGGACACCAACACCAATAGACTCTCACTTGGACTAGAGCCAATTGCTAATGCCTTTTATTATTATACCTCTCACATAATGATCATGTTTTTCTTGAGTTAAGGATTTAGTTAAGGGGTTTTCTGAATTGTATTCTATGGAAAATTTTATTTCAATGATGTCACCTATTTGACAAAAATCCCTAAAGTGATTATATTTCTAAAGTATGTGCTTTGTCTACTGATGTTACCTTGGCTCCTTTGTAAGAGTCACTACTACAGTATTAACACAATAGAGTGTGATAGGGTCTTTACTTCCAGGAAGCACATCAAGATATTGGATGAAGTTTTTAATCTAAACTACTTCTTTAGCTAGATCATAAGTCACAATGTACTCATAATCAACAATAGAATTAGTAACCATGACTTTCTTTGAGCTCTTCCATCTCACAGCTTCTCCATTGAGAGTGAAGATGTATCCTTACTATGATTTCATATCATCTTGATCTATTTGGAAATGAGAATATACATATCCCCCAATAACTAGATCCTAATATACTCTATATACCAAGAATATATCCTTAGTTTACCTTAGATTCTTAAGGATAGTTGTAACTTGTAAATAACCAACCTGGGTTGACCCCAAATTGTTCACCCGAGCCAATCTGCAACAAGGCCCGAGAGGCGTTCCCAATCCTCTCAGGCTAGAAACTAATGTCGAGCATCAAATATCATGAACTTAGGAATTATTTATCCCATTATAAACTATTATAAATTAAACAATATAGAGTACATAGATTGAAAATACTAATCTATAAATCACTGAATGAAATAAATACATAAACATAACTAGATACAATAGAAGCAAAATAGAATAGAAAACTAAAATAAATATTATACTCAAATCAGAACTAACGCTAAGTTTCACAAGTAAGGTGTGAGTATGAAACAACTTAGTATGTAATCACCACAGAATCTATACATTTTCTTTCCCAAAATAGTCTATAAACGCTGGTTTGAAAATAAATTTAATAAAAATAGGTTTTTAACATTTTAAAGATCCAAACACACCTTTATTTTTTTAAACCTAGTTTGAACATCGAATAAATAGACCACACTGATAAAGAATGAGAGAAATTAAAAATATGAACTAAGTATAAACTGTAGGGAACAACCATCAAAACCATGTATAAAGAAACAATATAAGTGCAAGAAGATAGATACTAAATAAACAGATAAATAAGGTACTGTAAAAATAAATTAGAAACGTATGGATATGTAATGATGGGAATTTTATAAACATATATATAATCAATACATAAAAATACTTAGTTCAAACCCACCTACCAGTGTATGGTGAAACTCCATAGTCAATAACTAACATGGATGCTCTAAAATAGCCTAACCAGTGACAAATACCACTTAAACTATCCCCTATCTAGGGGGTTATAATCCATCTAAATGGGACTATAAATTAACCATCACTCAACCCTATATAAGAAATTTATAAATCCCGTGATAAAATTATAAAGTAGAATGATGAGTTCGTCACACGATTGGCATTAATCACAACTCACAGATGTCACTGTGCATGCCTTGCACAATCCCCAAACCCAACTATGCAAAGACGCTCTCATCAGAAGGCCGGCCAGAGGGGTTCCCATCAAACCTTACAAAGTTACAACTAGTCCTACATGTCATATGATTTTTTAATACCAATTTCCAAAACATCAAAAAGTACCAACCGGGCCTTTATATTTACAATTATAAAACCATTTCCAATATAAATACCATTCAAATCAAAACTATTTCCAAAACCAAGATAAAAATTCCCATTTATTATTAGAAGATTCCAAATGGCACTTTTATTTCATTTAGTTACTAAATTATATATCAGGTTTCTAAATGGTCCATAATTTGGAAAAATCATTTTAAAACCACATGTTTAGTCACTTATAAACCAAGAAACCATTTATAGAACATGGAAATTTTTTAAAAACACCATTTGAGAGTTGGAGTGTAAGGGGGGAAAGAATATAGAAGAAAAGTGTTTTGGAAAAAAATATGGTTTAAAGTGAACATTCCTAGAGAATTCCATTTATGTGTGTGTGTGTGTGTGTGCCTATCCATATGTGTGCCTCATGCACATATGGATATTCGCACACCCAAATCATATATATACATATATAAAACCATGAAAGTACATCGATGTATCAATCAAATAATTATAATAAACCTCATGAACAATCTCAAGGGTCCATGTATAAGTCCCAAACCATAAAATTCGCCAAAACGCACACACAAAACTTGATTCACAAGAAATCCAAATTACGAAAACCCAACCAAGTTCAAATAAGGTCAATAAAACTCTCAAAATACACAAATCCATTTCAAAATACTAATTTAAATTTTATCAAACACCTTGCATGAATATACATATGAATAACTAAGGAAAACCTTTGAAAACCCCCATTTTCATCAATTTTAAAACATGAAAAGACCACAAAAAATCAGACTAACGCATCACAATAATGATTATCACATTTATAATTTAATTAGAAATTTACAATCATCAAATAGAATGTTTTTAAAGGAAATGGATGGAAACACCTACCTCAAGTGGTGGAACCTTTTCATCTTCAATGAAATCCATCAAAAATGGAGTCAAAGGATGGATCACAACCATCATAAAAAATCCATAATTATAACCAAAAATAACCATACAAATTGGACTAATAGACATTATGGTTGGAGGAAAATAGGTAATAATAATTAAACTAATAGGAGAGGAGAGGATAAGAGAGTAGAAGAGAAAAGTTAAATATTTGATGACGAGATCATGAATAATAACTTACATTTGGTGATAAATCTCCCAAAACGTTTCCCAATATGAATTATAACCAAGGGGGAGACCTCTGGTCGATACCCAATGAAGAGGGGGTAAAATGGGATGTGTAATTACTTAAATTTGGTTTTTAAAATAAAATTTATTTAGGTTTTAATGCTCATTATGATTTTTTTTCACAGTTTTGTAAACCATGTAAAAAACTTTGTGAATGCGACTGAAAACATTTTTTAAATATGAAAATTTTAATTGAACGGTTTGGGAAAACTGTACTCAAACCGTGTGACCTGAAAAATTTCCTAAAAACCCTCAAATGACACCCCAAACACTAGGATAAACCACCAAAAGATCATTGAATGGGTTAAATATAATTTAGTGACACCATTGGTGTCAAAAACTCCCCACCATTCCACTTTCTCCCCTTACCTTTCACACTAACCATGCACAGGTCCAAAAAACCCCAAAACCTCCAAAACCAAAAAATATATCAATGAAACCTTAACCTAAACCTCAACCAAAAACATAAATAATATAAAATAAAATAAAATAAAATAAATCTAGGGTCAGAGTGTGATAATTATTCCCACCACAAAAACTTTCCACCCCTAGAAAGTTTCCATGCCAGATGGGGAAAAATCAAGGACCAAAAACTGAATGAATCCAAAAGAAACCATGATCCATGGTGTGACCCCTAGAGTGAGCCACAATGAGATCCATGGTGGGTCTCCCCACTATTTAAAAACCAACAAGCACAAATGAACCCACACTAAAACACCCAATGGAAGAAACTCAAACCAAAAGTCAATCTAAACCATGATTCATAATTTCCACAAGATACAGTCATCCCTGAAAGAAGTGCAACCCAAAACAAAACCGATCATGAGAAGGAGAACCATTTAATGATTCACATTCATAAAGAAAATCTATATAAATTCAAATAATAAAAGGTTTAAATATCTTTAAAAAATAAGGATTTTAAAAAAAATAATGAAAACTACAACAAAAAGAACTTAAATCATGCTCACTTCAATATTGGGGAAAAAAGATGGGCAAGACCCCCACACCCAAAAATTATTGATTATGTGAAAATCTTAACTTTGGAGCCTATGGTTAGAGACCTATTTCCTTGAAGTATCTACTACCCCATATTTAAGAGATGACAGTATCCACTTGAGACTTCCCCTTCAAACAATGCTTCTTTAAAAAATTATTGAGATGACCCAAATGGCCACACCGTCAGTAATCCTTCAAGGATGATGGAAATATGGCTTAGAATTCCCAAACCTACCACACTGGAAGTAGATGAGTGAACGGTCTGACGAACAAGAAGTAGGAACTGACAAGGGGGATTCCTCAAAAATGGGTTCTTATGGTACACATTCTCTACTAGATAGGGAACCTTCACAAGTACCATAAGGAACTGGATTATCAACTACTACATACTACACTTTGGGAACTAGATCAACTAGAAACACATCATATTCTATCTTCTCAAAGATAATATACCCAAATGATAGAACTCAATTCTTAATCTCAAAATGAATATACCAAATAAATAGAGGATCTTTCATTTAATCCTTTGAAGCTATATCTATAGAAAAATAAACCATCTATTTGAAGTGTTCAACATAGGCCTTCACCATCCGCTGACCTTACTGAATGCTCAAGAGATCATCCACTTTCCTCACCTTCGCATCCACATGTATGAACTATCAAATAAAATTGGTCTTAAACACACCCCAAGACATCCCAACTTTTAATGATAATGGTATGATCACCTTCCACCAATCCAAACCCAAGCCTTCTAATGAACTCAAAACATATAACATCATCACAGTTTCAGGAGTTCCCAAAGACTTGAAAACACCTTTTATGCTCTCAATCCATTCCATAACCTCTAATGGACCTCAGTAACCTAGAAAAATAGTAGAAATGAAGTAGAACTTTACACTTCCACACCATTGAAAGTTTGGGTAGGTCCAACAACTAGAGGAGACTTGCTATAAACCTTTGGGATCCTTCTAGTAAGCATGATCTATACAATAAAAATATAAAAAACCAAATCAAAATCCAATAAAAAGGTATATTTCAAGACAAAACACAAAGTTCATAAACCAAAAATCACAAATAAATATCAAAATCCTATTTCAAAAATCACCATTACTATTCCAATTTCAAAACTATTTCATCCTAATGATAATTTTCAAATATCAGAACCAGCTTACAAATCCAATTTTAAATACCCAATCCCACTGTTAAAATAAAAACATGTATTAAAATCATTTCCATTTGAAATTTTTTTTTCAAAAACCATTTTTTATTTCAAAATCCACCCATGCTAACCAAAACCAAGACAAATCATAACTCACATCAAAACCCCAAAAATAGGGAACTAGTGGCCATGCATAACCTGGCCACAAGGTTTAGTAGGCCATGCCCCAAGCAAGCACCAACCACTAGAAGTATCTTGAATTGTACACTACGGATCCACATAGATTAATACTCCATGAAATCTCATCATGAAACATCGGTTCACCTACATTTTCATCCCCCAAACCACAAAAACCAAACAAAATTCAATAGAATAAACCTATAATTCAAAATAAAAGACCCAAGTTCTGAACTACCCCTGGTAACTTGAGGCTTAGGATGAGAAAGAGTTCATGAAACTCTTCTCATACCTACCTACCAAGTTCATACATTACTATCTCTGATATACCTAATTCCCCATAATAAAAAATGGTTTCTCTAATGCCATTTTTTCAAGAACCAACCCAGGTCAACCCCAAACCGATCACCCGATCTGATCTTCGACAACACTCGAGAGGCATTCTTGGTCCTCTCAGGCTGGAAGCTAGTTTCGATCATCAAAGATAATTCACATGGGAATGATTTATCCCATAATAAACTGGTATAAATGAAATGATATACAGTACACATCATGAAAAGAGGAATCCATAAATAACTAAATGAAATGAATACATAAACATAGCCAGCTACAATGAAAGAGGAAATGAATAGAAAACTAAAATAAATACTAAACCCAAACCAAATTTTACATGATCTACATCTGACCTATTGGTCACCACCCTCCATAAACCCATAACGTTCCATATGAAAACCAAAACAAAAGTTGACCCTACAAAATAGCTCGGGTTTACCAACACCAAGTGGCATAAGTAGGGTGTGAGCATGAAACATATCAGTAGGTAAGCACCAAAGAATCCATACATATCTTTTCTTGAAATAGTACACAAATTATATTTTTAAAATAAATTTAATAAAAATGGGTTTTTAATATTTTAAAGATCCAAAAACACTTTTCTTTTATTTTTTAAAACTTAGTTTGAAAACTAAATTAATACACCACACTGATAATTCATGAGAGAAAGGAAAATATGAATTGAGTATAAACAATAGGGTATAACCATAAAAATCATATATAAATGAACAGTACAAGTGCAAGCAAATAGATACTAAATAAACATATAACCATAGTTCTATAAAAATAAAGTAGGAATAGACATATATGTAAACATGGGAACTTCCCAAACATCCCTAGAAGAAATCCCTGAACATAATCAATTCAAAACCACCTTTCAGTGTATGGTGAAACACCATAGTCAATAACCAACCCGACTTCTCTAAACTAGAATCACTAATTGTAAATCCCACCTAGATTATCCTCTATATAGGGGGTTCTATTCCATATAATTGGGACTATAATGTGTTCTTAAATCAACCATCTAGATGAAATCTAGGAATCTCATGATAATAGTATAAAATAGAATAAGGAGTTTATCACATGTTTGGCATTAATCACAAATTATAGATGCCTTCATGGATTCCTTTCCCAATCTATAACACTAACTATGTGAATTCCCTCTTATCAAAAGGATGACCATAGGGGTTCCTATCACACATAGAACCATACAAAGTGCCAATAGAGCCTACATATCATATGATTTTTTTAATACTAATTTCCAAAACAACAAAAAGTTCCAACCAAGCCTTTATATTTACAATTATAAAACCATTTCCAATATGAATAACATTCATCTCAAAACCATTTCAAAAACCAATATAAAAACACCATTTATGCTTGGAAGATTACAAATGTTCCTTTCATTCCATTTAGTTACCAAATTACATCTCAAGGTGTTTAATGGTCCATAATTTGGAAAAATAATTTTGAAACCATATATTAAGTCACTTAGAAACTAAGAAACCATTAATAGAACATAGAAAGTTTTTAGAAAAACTATTTGAGAGTTGGAGTGGAAAGGGGAACGATGATGGAATAAAAGTGTTTTGAAAAAAAATCATGGTTTAAAGTGGATAGTCTTATGGAATTCCATTTATGTGTTTTTGTTCCTATCTATATGTTCACCCCGTGAACATATGGGTATTACCACACCCAAATCATATATATACATATAGAAAATAATTAAATAACACCCAAGGCTTCAAAATAATAATTAAAAGAAAACTCATGACCATTTTCAAGGGTCCATACATAAGTCCCAAACCATAAAAGTCATGAAAACCCACATAAAAAACTTGATTCATAAGAAAACCAAAATATTAAAACCCAAAAAAGGCCAAAAAAGGTCAATAACACTCTCAAAATACCTAAATAAATTTCAAAAGAATAATTGGCATTTTATCAAACACCTTGCATGCATATACATATGTATAACTAAATAAAACCTTTGAAAACACCCATTTTCATCAATTTTACAACATAAAAACACAAAAAAATCAAACTAATGCATCCCAAGTATGATTAACACATTTCAAAATTAATTAGAAATTTAAAAACATAAAATGGAATGTTTTGGAAAGGAAATGGATGGAAGCACCTACCTCAAATGGTGGAACATTATCACCTTTGATGAAATCCACCCAAAAGGTACTAGAAGGATGGAGCACAACCATCAATAACCAAAATCCCAAATTATTACCAACCCTAACCATAAAAATAATCCCACATGGCCATTTGGGTTAGAGTAAAAGATGTAATAAGGAATGTAACCAAGAGTGTGATAGAGGATAAGAGGAAAGGGAAATGTTTTATGAAAAAATCTTAAATAATTGATATCCTTTGGTGATAAATAAACCAAAAAGTGGCCCAAGATGAAGGATAATTAAGGGGGAACCCTCTAGTCCAAAACCAATTAAAATGGGGTCAAATGGGTGGTGGAATCACTAAAATCTAGTTTTTAAAATAAAAGTTATTTCAGTTTTAATGTACTATAGTGTTTTTATTCATGGTTTTATAAACCATGCTCAAACCATGAAAATTCTACTGGAAAAAAAATTAAACATGAATATTTTCATTGCACAGTTTGTGAAAACCATGCTCAAACCATGTGAGCTGACAAATTTCCCATAACCCCTCAAATGTCACTCCATCCACTAGGAGATTTCATCCAAAGATCATTGAATGAGTTAAACACAATTTAGTGACACCATATTTGTCACAAAATCCCCACCATGCCACTTTCTCCCCATAACTTTCACAATAACCATGCACAAGGCCAAAAATAACCTGAATCCTCTAAATCTAAAAAATATCACTAGAACCTTGACCCAAACCTCAACAAAAAAGATAAAGCATCCAAAAGAAAATAAAAATAAAAGAAATAAAAGAAAATTGGGGTTGGGGTGTGACATAACTTATATCCAGTGGTGGTCACTTTGATCATCTTTATATCTCTCCATCATGCTTAAGAGTAGGTGAAATATAACCTTGTACATAACATGGCATATTTAAATGACCCAATTTCCAACACGTATGGAATCCTTTCCATCATCTATCTTTCCTTGTGTGACTATAGACACATCTTATTGGAAAGATGAATGTCATGTGACACTAGAAACAATCCCTTGTTGGATTGTTTCATACAAAATATCTTATATATCTTATTAATTTATGTACTTTAACTTGGTCCAAATAGCCTCTTGGATATATCATGATAGATCTTGATCCCAAGATTATATGATGTTTCACATCTGTCCTTCATGGAGGAGCATGGGTTCAACCAGGCTTTAACAGACTGTAAGATAGTTATTTCATTTCCAATACGAAGTATTTCATTAACATAAGTTGTTAGAAAAAATATTTCACTCCCACTAAACTTCTTACAAACACAGGCTCACATTCATTATTTTTTAAACCAAATTAGATTCTGACTTATTCAAATATATTTTTTGTGAATTGGATGATTACATTGATCCATATATGGATCTCTATAGCTTTTATACCTTGTTGGAATCCTTTTGAGGAAGAAAACCTTCTAGTTATTTTATATAGACAACTTCCTAAAGGTTCCTGATAAAGAAATTTATTTTGATATCCATCTTCCAAATCTCATAGTCATGGTAATCTACTATGTAAAGTATAATTTTAGTATATTTTATCATATAAACTAGTGAAAAAATTTCATCATAGTTTATACCTTGACATTGTTTGAACCCTTTTGTAACTAGTCATACCTTATAGGTATTGATACTTCCATCCATGTACAGTTTCTTCTTGAATACACATTTATAACCAGTGGGATTTACATTAATTGGAGGATCTTAGAAAACCTAAACATGGTTCTAGTATATGTAATACATTTCATAATTCATAGATACTTTCCATATGCTGGATTTTGTTCCACTTACTACTTCCTTATAGGTTACAAGATTATTATTATCAACTAATAATGAGTCAAAATCCTTAATGAATAGAAAACCATATCGTTTACTTATCTGAACTCTTTCATACTCATATGTTGTACTTATGTCTCTAGAATGTTCTCTTATATGGGGATTTGTGTAATATGTTCATGTACCAACTCTTATTTATCTTGATCCTGGACTTTATCAAAGTCTATCTCACTCCCACTATCTCCTTTAGATATATAATCCCTTTCAAGAAAGGTGGGACATCTTTTAACCACAAATTTCTTATTTGAATGATCATATAGGTCATATCCTTTATGTCCCTTATTATTCCCTATAAAGATACACTAAGTTCCCCAGGGTGATAGTTTGTTTCCATAAATATCCTTAACAAACTCTTCAAACCCCGCATTCATACATGATACAATATGGGTTTATTTTCATAACAAATCTTATATGGAATGTTGATTTCTACTTTAGTTGGCACCCAATTTAGTATATATGTTGTTGTATGCAATGCATATTTCCAAAAGGTTAATGGAAGAATTTAATGACTAATAATTTATCTTACCATGTATAATAGTGTGTGGTTCCTCCTTTCAAATAAACCATACTATTGTGGTGTATAAGGAGGATTAAGTTGATATAGAATCCCAAACTCTCATAAATAATCAATGAAGTATTGATTAAGATATTATATAACATGATTTGAGTAGAGTTTTTTAATATTTTTACCAAGTTGGTTCTCAAATTAATTTTTGTATTCATTTATTCTTTCAAAGTAATATTAATTATACCTCATTAAGTAGACATATAAATATCTTATAAAATAATTAGTAAAAGTTATTAAGTATGAGTACCCACCCCTGGAATAAACTAGAAATAATCCATACAAATCAGTATGAACTAACTCAATAGGATTTATGTCCCTTTCACCTTTTCCACTAAATTGTTCTTTATCCATTTTTCCTTAAAAACATCTATGAAAAACATCAAGTGGTTTTAGTTAAAATGAATTCAAATATCCTTCTTATTTTAATCTAGTAAAATGCTTTTTATTTACATAACCTAGATTGTGATGACATAGTGGGGTGTAGTATGAGTCATGTGAGCTATCTTCATTATCAATTTCCATTACCTAATTTTTTGTAATCCAAAACATAAAGACCATTATTTAAATATTTCTTACCATAAAAATGATTTATTTTTAAAAGAAGCAACACTTATTTCAAAATTTGAAAATAAATCCATCAGTATCAAGTCTGGACATAGAAATAGTATTTTTGGTAACTAAAAATACATAATAAGAATATTTCAAAACCAAGATCATTCAAGTTGGTAATGTGAGGTGGTAATCACTAATAGACACAACAGTAATTCTGCCTCTATTTTCTACTTGTAGATCCACCTCACCATATTCAATTTTTTAAAATCTACTTGGTTCCTATTTTTGAATATGTGTCTGTGTGTGTGTGTGACCACCACATGTTCTATTTAATACTCAATTTGTATAAATAGATAAATTTCACTTGATAATAAACACTCCAGAAGCTTCCACTTGCATCTTTTTCTAGGTTTAGTTTTTCTTCTAGTGTACCTTCTTACCACATGAAAAATAAGCACTGACTTGTTCTCTTATTTTCCCCTTGATCCTCCTCTTCTTATAGGGACATTGTGAAGAAGCTTTAGACTTGGAATTAGTATTGGATCTCTTAACCTGGACTTTCCTTTTATTCACCATAATAATGGAAGGATTTTCATGCATCATATCCCTATCAACTTGGAAAAGTAGAGTGAGATGATTTGGTAGTGGCTTCTCTATATCTTTTATATTGAAATTTACAAAAACCAATTGGAGAATATATGAGGGAGTTATAAAAGAATGATATTGGTTTGTGGTTATTTGGATATCTTAAACCCTATAACCTCTATATGCTTAATGTAGCCAATGATTTTCACTATATGATGCCCATATAGAACACATTCTCCAAATTTTCTCATGAATAGTACCTTGTATATCTCAAACTGTTCGTGCCTAGATCTCTCTTGATAAATATTATAGAGATGATGGAACATGATATAGGTATTTATATTCTCATGTTACTTCATAGTTTCTCTAGACATTTATAACAACATTAAGAACTAAATATCTAGCACATCATTCAAGTTTTTTTCCTAGACATAAAATTCCTCATCACTAATCTCCTTAGTAGGAGTATCAAGGATAGATTATTTTGGCATATATGAATTATATTCATAGAATATCACAATCCATAAGTGTATGAACCATTCATAGAAGTTACTACTAGTTAGGATATAGAATTTCACCAAAATTAATCGTTAGGATAATTTGGTTGATGAAATTTTAATTATTATACAATAATAATAAATCACATTATTGGTACTTTAATTGAGTAAAAAATATATAAGACATAATAATTTTAATTTTTTTAAGTCGATCACTATTTTAACGAGTCTCGACAACCCTCTCCATTTAACTTAGAATATCTCATCACTTTAGAAATTCTAGTGTAAAGTATAAATATTTCCCTCCTTATGATCTAGACTATGTCTATGAAAACCTTAAGAATGAGTTTAGTTAGGCGGTCATTCCAACTATTGGCTTACATTTTCTTGTTCTATTGAGTGGAATCCTCAATCCTAGAATCCTAACTTGGATTTCCTCAATGATTGACTCCAATTTTTTATTGGAAAAACTATGGTAATTAAATTAAATATAAGTTCGGTTAAGTCTATCCATAATCTTAATTAAGACTCCTTGATAATTAAAAGTTCCCACAACTATGGCCTGAACTGACACTTTAACTATGTTTTGTCTTAATTTAGATAATGGAAGGAATAATTACTTAATATTAACTTGAGGTTTTTTTATTATTCATATATTTTATTATATTATATTTTACATGACTTTTTAATGTTAGTTAGATTTTACTTAAGTGATTAACCATGCGTCGATAAAATATCTATACATAATCCCTTTATTTTAATTCTATATTATCATATTAATCTATTTATTTATGTGATCATGGTATTAAATCCATAAAATAAATCATGCAATAAAGAGAAATAAAATAAATAAAACATGGAAAGATAATGAGTTCTAACAAGTGGTTTGTTTATTGAGCGGACAATAAGAAAACCATTGACCTTAGGGGGAAAACTCCTTAAGTAGGTGTGGCCTTATGTTTTTATCATTCCACCTTTTTCATATGTATATCCTTGGTTTAGTTTTTTCTTGTCTTTATATTTAACCAAATCCATGAACTTGGGAGCTCTATAATTACAATTATTTTACATAACTTTTAGGTGAAGGGAACCAAAAATAATTTTTACATAAAAGAAACTATGAACATGTAGGCCCATACATAATAATAAGGGAGGGATGAATCATGGACTATCAATTTAATTTAATATAATAATTAAAAAAAACATGTAATAATTAAATTAAAATAAACCATGCACATAAATAGGTCAGTCTAAGATCATGATCATCCACTAGTACAATAGATACACATTTAAAATAACTAGTTGTCATTAATTTCAATTTTTTCTTTTATAAAGATAAATGTGCACAAATTAATTTAATTAATTATCTAATTAATTAATTAATTCAATTTACCTTAATATTCATCCAATCCGTCCAAAATATATCCATCCATTGTGATTTTAAATAAATTAATTTAATTTTAAATGTAATAAAAGAAATACCTAGTGTGACTTTCCCGACCTGGTTCATTGATAAATAATCAATCCAGTGGGCCATAAGGCCTAAAGTGTGTCTCCTCATACACCATAGGCTACCGACTAGAAGCAAGGGTGTGTGGTGATATGGTTTGGAGACTACACCATGTGTATTAAAGTGAAACACAATGGAAATAAAGATAACACAATTTAATTAGGTAATAAATAAAATAGTCATAAAGCAATAAAGCAACACTACATACAGATGATGTTGCGATAGTGAAAAATATATGTCTATTGTTTCATGTAAATGGTCATACAATCAATACTAAGATAAGTAAAAGAAAAAAATACTATAAATTGATAAGATTCATTAGTATACTGAGTTCAGCTCAGTCATCTACTTCCATGCTCCCAACTTAAGACAGATCTCAAGCATCCACAGTAGGGTGCTTTCCTCTATCCTTTCCTACATCCATGAATTCTTCTTGGGTACCAAGTGGTGTCTTAAATAGGGTGTGATTAAAACTCAGTAGGAAACCTCCAATGGTGTCTAATTCAATTGTAGTCTATGAATATAAAATGTAATGGTATGAAAATATACTAATTTAAAATAGTAAAGTAAGGGAAACCATGTGGATCTCAGGATCCTAGTGGGATACCCGACTAAACCTACCTACTTTGAACTAACCTAGATGTCTTTGAACATGTGAAATTTTAATTGGTTATGGGACCTAAGGCATATAGACAAGGAATTTAAGAATAAATAACAATAAGGAATACATGGAACTAGTCCCAGATTTCCTACACAACCCACACATTTTGAATCCAGGGAAGACCCATGGCATTCTTTACTTTTGGATTTCCAAGCCAACTTATGATGATCAATCTATAGTGTTTAGATTTTGGTTTTGAGTGTAATCCAAGGGATGAAACCTTTTAATTATACTCCTAATAATTTCTAACCTAAACAAAGAAATATATCCTTGTATTTTGAGGCAGTTCTTGATTGGAATCCAAGGGGATGACCCAATGCATTCCTTATCCAAGGAAATTAATACAAACCTAGGAAATAATCTTGATTTTTCTAGTTTTTCTAGAGTTCTAGATGAATCTGTGATGACTAGTCATGTAATTCATGAAATAAAGACACTAACTAGGTCCAAGGTGGTTTTACCACTTGGAATTTACATCATGAATCGGGTGTCATCTTATGAGTTCACTCAAGTCATTACAAAGAGGGAATCCAAGGATTGCTTAAAGAATGGCACACCTTTAATTGTGTGACCAAGTTCCATAATTTTTAATCAATTCATCCATGTTAATATGTCATAACTTATAAGTAAAATATCTATGTCAAGGATTTTATCAAAATTAAATCACAACCTTGGTGGTGTCACCCAAGTTTTTTTGTAAGATACCCACATCATTCAATCATTTTATTAGTCCATTCATTTTAGAATTATATAATAATAGTTGTGTTTGGGACCCATAATTTATCCAAGATATCCTAATTAACATAACTATGTTTAAGTTTTTCAAGACATACCCAAAGTACCATCTTAGAAATTCCCCCTTTTTAAGTTACATTCCAAACACATCCTAAGGGGTGGTTTGGTTAATTTAAAGATAAATTGGGGTTTTTTTCTAAATTCCATGCCAAACACACCCTAAGGGGTGCTTTAGTTACATTTAAAATATATTCTTCATGGGTTTTGGACCAAAAACTCCCTAAGGGGTGGCTTGGGTTGATGTTTTCAACCACCAAATGTGTTTGGAAGGACCGTAGTATGTCTAGGTTAAGATTAAGGTGACAAATTAAAGGAATGTAAATTCAAGTTTCAACTCTCATAAATTCTGGCATGTGGTATAATGATTCATTTTTTAAACTATGATAATTTTAGGGTAAATAATGTAGAAAACCTACCTAAGGCTCTGGGAAGACTCTTTATTTAGTATCAGCCTGAGATTTAAGCTAGAACAAAAGAAAATGAAGAAATAGACAAAAGACCGAAAAATATGGTATTTATGTTAAACTTAGTGGGAGAGGTTTAGATAAAAGGTAAAAGTATAATTGGAAGCTAAAGGATTTTTTTCACTTACCAAGATTCATCCAACATGATAAAAGACAGCAAGAACAGAGGCCGAATTAAGGAGATCCCCCATGCTTATAGGAGAGGAGGATATGAAACCTATCAAGCAGTTGTTGTTCAAAAATGAGAGGAGGAAGGAATAATTAGAAATAAAGGGTAGGAAGGGAAAAAATATAATTTACCCCATTTTTTAATTGGTCCCATGGTTTGGATGCACAATTGACCAAACTATGTGTCATCCATGTGAACCACACCTTCTGGAGGCCCACACCCCACAAAGTTAAGTGCATAGTGTTTCAAACCATGTATGATAAATCTACAACAAAATTTAGGACCTAACATAGTCTTTAGGGCCCAATAACATGGTTTAACAAACTATGATCCTCCCCTTTTCAATATTCATGGCTAAGGTGTGTGGTTAGCACAAACAGTGCACCAACTGTGTGCCCTAATATACCTTCCCAAAAAATGAATCTTCAATCTCAAAACTTACCAAAATCTCATAAAACATCCTCTACTCCATTGGAAACCTCCATTAAGGTAAAATTAGAAGAATTAAAACAAAAAAATAATTTGTACCTTGAAAAAGAGCGTAGTCTTACGACCTCCCCTTCTTAAGATAACTCATCCTTGAGTTATACCTATGATGGTTGTTGAGTTGTATCAAAGAATAAATCAGGCCATTGATAATGTATATCAGACTCTTGTTCCCATGTCTCCTTCTAAATATTCCCATTTTTTTCATAACACCAGAACCAAAGGAACCATTTTTCCTTGGATATTCTTCATGCTATGATCGATGATATGAACTGGATACTCCTTAAATGAAGAATAAACATATAATTCAACTTCCATAGGATTAAAAACATGATATGGTTCAGAATAATAATGGTTTTGATGAGATACATGGAAGAAATTTTGTATAGAACTATACCACTAAGGAAGAAATAATCTATAGGTTACCAACCTAAGCCTCTGTAAAATCTCGAATGGCCCAATAAACCTAGGAGATAACTTTGATTTACTATAAATATTCTGATGATACAATATATGTGAAACACATAATAATATTTTATTCCCCATATAAAACCATAAAGGTTGGATATGTCAGTCAGTATATGATTTCTTCCTAGACTAACTCATTTTCATATACTTTCTAGTCAATTTCACTTGCTCTGATGTCTCCTGAATGAGTCTTGGTACCATAAGCATTGTCTCCATGCCTCTAACTAGCACAATCCTACTATATAGAGCCTCATAAGGATCCATATGAATTATTTATTAGAATATATTATTATAAGTGAACTCAAAAATAGGAGAGTGTTTCTTCCATGATCCTATGAAATCTAGGATACATGCACGAAGCATGTCCTATGGTACTTCTTTTTTCCACTCGAACTGGCCATCAGTTTGATAGTGATAATATATTTTCAAGAGTACCTATGAACCAAGAGAATTATAAAACCTATAACAAAAACTTTAAGTAAAATGAGTGTCCCAATCCAATATAATAGTTTATGGAATCCCATGAAGACATATGAACTTTTGACCGTATAATCTCCCAAGCTCTTCCACTTAGAAGGTCTCCAGGATTACTAAGAAATGGGTGACCTTTGTCATCTAATCCACCATAACCCATACAATGTCACTACCTTTGGGAGACTTAGCTAACCCCTTCATGAAATATATAGTAACATCATCCCATTTTTATTATGGGATGGGTAATGGCTGCAAAAGGTCAATAGGCTACTGGTGTTACATTTTCACCGATAGATAGGTGGAACACCATGTGACAATCCCACTATTTCCTTTTTCATACCTGACCACCAATACTAGTGGAAAAATCATGATATGTATTTTTTAGTTTGGGATGCACTTCCCACATGGAATCATGATATTCTTACATCAGTTCCTCTCGCATTTCTATAGGGACCCATACATTCCCTTGGACATAAAAAATATCATCCTCATCAATAACCCAACTATGTGGTGAATCCTAACTATAAATATTATCTCTCATGACCAAGCCTTTAGGATCAAACATTTACCTCCACATTATTCAATTCATAAGTGATAGAACTAATGACAAAGTCATGAGGATATTTTTTCCCAAACACTCATAAATATCAATAAGTATTTTGGAAAATAGATCCACCAGCAACTATGCACTACTATATTCTTAAACCAATTGAGCCTGGATCTTTTATCTCAAAGAATTAGAAAAAGAATTAAATTTCCCTATAATATATGCAAGCTTAAATTTAAAATACTAAATATATTCAACCCACCTATAATATTTGAGGTTTAGGTCCCATTGAGAAAATATCTATTTGAGGCTCCTATGCTCTGTATATACCATGAACCACTACCCTAGGATGTAATATCTCCAGTAATGCAGATCATGAATAGTAGCTACTAACTCAATATCATGTATTGGGTAGTTGTAACCATGGTGCCTCAACTATATAGACTCATATTCCATAACTCTTTCCCCTTACATTAATATATCCCTCATCTCAATGTCTAATGCTTTATGATAAACTGTGTACCCTATTCTAGGATTAGGTAAAATTGTGATCGGTGCTAAGGTCGGTCTTCCTTTTAACTCTTGAAAATTTATTTCACAATATTTTAGCCACATAAACCTTAAATCGTTCTTGGTTAAGCTTGTAAGTGTAACTGTAAGGAGATAAAAGTTTAGATTTAATCTTATGTAGTATCTAGCTAATCCTAAGAAACTTTGAATATGAAAAAAATTATTAGGATGCTCCTAATAAATAACTAATCTCACCTTCTATAGATCCATCTATACCCCTACTTATAATATTATGTGACCTAGGAAGTGAACTCCATTAATCCAAAAGATACACTTCAAGTGTTTTTTGTAAACTCAATGCTCTTTAATAGCAGTAAAATTGACCTTTAGATGTCATGATCCTCCTGTGAAAAGGAGTACACCAATATATCATCGACAAAAATAACCATGAAGGAATCTAGATACAGGTGGAAGAACTAATTCATTAAGGCTATAAAAATATCAAATGATTTTTTTAGACTAAAAATCATTACCAAATATTTATATAAGTCATACCTACTTCAGAACATTGTATGTGGTTTGTAAGAGGTCATAACTTTCACTTGATGATATCCCAATCTCAAATAAATCTTTAAGAAGACCCTAAATCCCTAGAAATGGTTGAAGAGATCATCTATACGATGAAGTGGTTACCAGTTTTTAACTATAATCTAATTCAACTATTGATAATCCACATGTAATCACAAAGTAATATCTACCTTCTTGTTGAAAAGTATCAATGAACCCCAATGAGACGCACTGGGTTGAATAAACCCCTTATCTTCTAGGTCCACTAATTGTCTCTTTAGTTCCTAGAGCTCAGTATGATCCATATTAAATGGAGGAATGGATACCGGTTCTGCTCCTAGAATAATATCAATAGTAAACTAAACCTCTCTCTCATGAAGTGGCCTATGAAATTTATTATGAAAGAAAACCCAAAATGGACCAAAATTAGAGGAAATATAGTATATCTTAATCCCTAATCATTCAGTAAAAGGATAGAAATTTTGGCTGACACTTTTCCTAGAAAATGATGCTTAGTTCTAGAATGACCTTCTTAGACATCCCATTATCCCCTATGAATATATCTACCACTCTAAAGTAATGATAAAGACGCACATTGGTGATAATAGTCAATATGATCTCAAAAGGGCACTAGTTAGTCCATCCCAAGAATTAAGTCAAATATTTTCATCTCAAGGATGAAAAGGTCCCATAAAAATTGGAAGTTTACTATCTCGAGGGGACACTCCTTACAATATTGAATTCCCTATGGTCAGATTTCTAGGGGTGTGTCATGGGATATCACACTATACAAGTATTCAATATATAAACCTAGGATCCCTATTAAATTACTAGATATGAATGAGTGTGATGTGTTTATGTCAAAAAATTTAAAGACCCGTAAAATTCAAGGGAAATTTTTTCTTAATTTTCTTTAGAATTTTACAAGAGCGCGGTTTCAGACGGCACCTGATTCCGAGGCCCGGAGTGCCCGGAATTAATTTCTGAAGTTTGGCTCGGGTACGTTCAGTGAACGAACGAGCGGGATTTCCTAACTTTTGATCCGGTGCTCGGAATTGAAATACTAGGGCACCGATGAACTCGCAGCACCGATATTCGCTTAAAGAGACCTTTTCGGAAGTTGCGTTTGTTGCGGGTTGAAAGTTAGTTTTTGGGTTTTTAGTTTAAGTTAAATAAAATTTGTGAAGAACAAATTTTATTTTAACTTGATAAATCCTACCAAAGGGGGTTGGAAGTGGGACCCACATCCACTTAACCTCCCTTGGGAGGATTAAGTGTGGTGGGGCCCACACGAACCCCTAAACCTTTCATCTTCTCCCAACTTCCTTAACCCCTCATTAAATGACATGAGTTATTTAATTTTGGAGTTAATCCTTTTGAATTTCAAACTTTTGAAATTCTAGTGTGATGATGTGTTAATAAAATAAGATAGTGTCTTATTTTATTTTGGTGAATAGTTTTGTCTTCTTGAGAGGTTGAGAGCTTTTTCTTCTTCTTCAAGTTCTGACGAAGAACACGAAGAACGCTCAAGCTCCGACGAAGAACGCTCAAGCTCCGACGAAGAACGCCGCTCCGCTCTTCTTCGTCTTCCGTGTCAACGAGAGGGAACACCGCTTCTTCCTCGGACAACCTTCGTCAGCGTACAAGGTTTCGCCAACGACGTATCACATCGAACGCACCTCTTCGTCATCGGATTTGACGAATGACGACCGTGACGCCCGACATCCGCGACGTTGTCTTCCGCGGGACGTTGTCAAATCTTCGAACCTATACCCGAGGTAGGGGTTGTTGATTTATTGTTAATTTATTTTATTCTTGATCGTGGATCTCGCATGTCTAACGTGGGGCTTTTTAATATTTTTAAAGTTGTGTTATTATTTAACGTGAGGGGGCCGGACCGCATGAACACGGCCGAACCCCCTCCATCGTTCTTGTTGAATTGCTTTGTGGATGAATCAAGGTGGCGTGGTGCCGTCGCACCACGCGGTTAAACGCCCAATCAAGAACGCAACGCCGTCGCGCGCACACCATGGAAGAAACATCAAGAACGCGACGCCGTCGCGCCGCGTTGAAAGAAATTAAAGTGCGGCGGAGGGGCGCGGTGTCGTCGCACCGCGCCGGACGACGAACACCGCGGCCGGTTCCGGGCCGCGGCGGAAAGAGAAGACCGGCGGCCGAGCCGCCGGCGTCGGAAGCCGAAGAGGGGACCGGATTTTCCGATCCCGTTGGAGAAAACCGGCCGGCCTGCTGGCCGGCCGGATGGCAATAAACTGGGGGAATTAATCCCCCGGCCAGCACACAAAAACCCCCCTCTTTATGAGGGGGGCGGTTTCCATGAAGGGGGGGCAGCAGCCCCCCGGTTTTTTCCTTCAAGCCGGCCCCCACGTGGGGGCCGTTTTTTTAAAAGGGGCGCGGCAATTAGCCGCGCCGTCATTCCAAGAAAGCGGGGGAAATGATTCCCCCCGCGCTGCCTTCGTGCGGCGCCAGGCCGCCGCGCCACCGCCGGGCCGCCAAGCCACCGCCGGGCCGCCGCGCCACCGCCGGGCCGCCGCGCCGCCGCGCCGCCGGCCGGCCAGGCCGGGTCGGACCCGGGTCGGGTCGACCCGGTTCGGGCCGACCCAGGGGGGGTCGGGCCGGGTCGACCCGGACCCGGACCCCCCGTTTCGAATCATTTTCGGTCCTTTGGCCATATCTTGAGCCACGGACCTCCGATCGACGAACTGTCTGCGGCAACGCGATCCTTGGATCGAGACGGTCGTTTCAGTATATTGCACTCAAGGTTTAGGATTACTTTGAGTTCGGCCGGGTTGGTTCGTTCACGAAACCAACCGGGCCTTCGGAGCGGAAACGCTCATATCTTGAGCTACGGACGTCCGATTGACGTGCTGTCAGCTGTGTTGTGTTCCTCTTAGTGAGACGGATCTTTTGGCATACTCCGCCCGAGGTTTGGACGCAGGTGGAGTACGGTCGGGTTGGTTTTGCCTTAAAAACCAACCGGGCCCCGGGGACGAAAATGCCAATAACTCTCAGACCGGGCGTCCGATCGACGCGCCGTCAGTTGCGTTGAGTTCCTGTTGACGATACGGAACTTTTGGATACATCAACTCTGGACTTTGTGACAGTTGATGTATCAGCCTCTCGGCTCGTGGAGCGGACCCTCTGAACGAGCTTGCTGTGTGCGGGAACCCTAGTGCTGGTTGCGACTGTTACTGTGACTACTACTGCTACGACTGCTACTACTGTGACTGCGACGACGACAGTACAGAGATCCTGTGTGGATTCGACGACGACGACTACAGCACTCAGCGATCCTACGTGGATCAGTGCTATAGGTCCTGTGTGGGCCCGATCCTATGTGGGTCCGATCCTGTGTGGGTCCTTGCGCTCAGCGGTCCTGTGTGAACCAGCGCCTATAGGTCCTGTGTGGGCCCGATCCTGTGTGGGTCTTTGCGGGGGTTAGTTACCTATCGATCCTTCGTGGGTCCGACGACTTAGATGGATCAGAGATCATCTTTATCGTCCTTTGAATATGTATACCTGTGTGAGCTGAATCCTGTTGCTTTCCTGTGTGGATTGTGTTGTGCAATCCTGTGTGGATTACGTTTTGCTTTCCTGTGTGGAATACGTTTACTTTCCTGTGTGGACTGAGTTGTACTTGGGCTCGGAGGTTGGAGCGTATTTGAATTTGATGACTTAGGTATATGTATGGGCATATACCTAAGCAGTGTCGGTTGTTACTTCGTGATTGTACCTTTGTTCGTGGTTTATCCTTTGTGGATTTTGAGAGACCTTCAGGGGTCTCGGGGTCCCTACTGAGTAGCTTATACTCACCCCTGCACGGGCTTTGCCCGCACTACGTTGTGTTGGTTGCAGACGACGGACAGCGTTGACCTTAGCTGAGGCTTGCAGAGCAGGACGGTACCCGGAGGTGGACCACTGGGCGGGACGTGCTCCGAGCGGACGGCGGGACCCATGGAGCAGAGGAGCTATCTGTACCCACCCTTCAGGTGGGATTTCCAGTGGACAGCTCGGTGTAGCGGCATTTACTTTTCCGCACTTTCAGTTGTACTCTGCTTTTGTTTAGTGTTTACTTTCCGCTTGCTTACTCTGTGGTGTTTGTTTACTTTACAAAGGCAATGCCTTCCCTTTTTACCGGGATTTACGCCTTAGTGCTAGTCGCCAGCCCCTGGCCTATGGAAGGCGGGTTTGGGGTAGTCACAGCACGGACCCCGAGGGCGGGTCGTGACAAATTGGTATCAAAGGAGTTCGGTTCTACCGCGAACTCTGATCTTTTCTATGTGAAGCAATAATGTTTAGCGTATTGAGTGTGGTTATCAGTCCAGGGAGTCCAGTGTTGGTGCGGCGGCCGACGTATCCGTACACCAGGACCCTGACTTCTGATTTCCGACTTAATGCACGAAAACATTTATTGTGTGTGTGTTTCAAAGTTTTCTTTGTGAATACTTATATCAGCTCACCAGGTATACTGTTCTGACCGTGGCGCACCTGTTTCCTTTTCAGGATGTCCCCACGACGGCAGCCAGCTAGGGTTCCGAGAGTCGAGCGTGACGACAGCCCACCGAGCGACGAGGCCTCGGTGCAGGGACCTTTGTCAGCAGTGGCACCGGCGGTAGCTTTACCCGCCGAGCCCCCGATGCTTCCAGCAGCAGCCGCTGACGATGCACGTCGCCTCAGCGCACTGCATGAGTTTCAGTGCCAGCGACCGCCCAGGTTTCGCGGGGAGACGGATCCCCAGGAAGCAGAGGACTGGCTGGAGGCAGTAGTACGAGTGTTTAGGCTAGTGAGGACACCAGAAGACCTCATGGTGATCCTCGCTGCGAGCCTACTACACGCAGCAGCAGGACGATGGTGGAGCTTGATGCTCCAGGTGCACGATGAGGCATCTCTACTTTGGACGGACTTTGAGAGCCTCTTCCGCTCGGAGTTCGTCCCAGCCACCCTTCGTGCGGTGCGTATCCAGGAGCTTCTACAGCTGCGGCAGGGCAGCATGACGGTCGCACAGTACTCGGCGAGATTTACTGATCTCTCACGCTACTCGACCGACATGGTACGGGACCCATTCTTCCGGGCCCGGACCTTCGAGCAGGGTTTGAGACACGAGATCAGGGCATCGCTGATCTCCCTCAGCATACCGACTCAGACAGGAGTACTGGAGCGGGCCCTTCTGATCGAGAGCTTCCTTGCTGAGTCTACACCAGCACAGCGACCCACCGCAGTGCGGCACGTGGCAGAGTCATCTGCAGCAGGCAGTCGACGGATGACTCAGGGGTCCAGACAGACCAGACCTTCGGGCAGACGATCTCAGGGCACTGGCTCAGTAGTGCGGGGCACACAGCGAGGAGTCAGTCTTTCGAGAGGCAGACAGTGCTACTCGTGCGGCGGGCAGGGCCACATGGCTCGCGACTGCCCGACCCGCCGTGCCGAGGAGCAGCAGTCAGTTGATGGACCACCAAGGCAGAGGCAGAGGGTCGACCGTGGCGGTCCGCAGGGAGGAGGCGGTCGAGGAAGAGGAGCTGGACGAGCAGCCGGTGGTGGGCGACGCTTTGAGGCTCTGCCACCACCACCACCAGGAGGTCCACCCCGACCACAGGGAGCTGGCGGGCAGCGACAGGCACAGCTCCAGGCAGCAGAGGCCTACGACCACGGCGCACCCGAGATGATTTGAGGTACTATCTGTGTCTACTCCACCCTTGCTGCAGTTCTTATAGACACAGGAGTGAGTCACTCTTTCATAGCCGCTGCCCTTATTCGGAGCTCAGAGATTCCGACAGAGCCGTTGGCTCGATCCTTACGGCTAGAGACTCCTACGGGAGAAGACTCGACGATTACGCACTGGTGCCGGCAGTGTGAGCTTACTCTAGGAGGCGAGAGCTTCGGCTGGGATCTTCTTGTAGCAGCGTCGAGGCCTTACGACGTCATCATGGGCATGGATTGTCTATCTACGGTCCATGCACAGATTGACTGTTTTAGGCGCAAGGTGCGATGTGTACGCACCGATGGGAGCAGGTTCACCTTCACCGGCGAGAAGGGAGACATAGCAGCACAGGATGGACTTCCGCGGAGGAGAGGACAGCCCATCACTCATCAGTTGGCTAGCCTTATCCTTGGAGCAGTTGACGTGCGGAGTCCTGGTTTTCTTGCAGTGGTGGATCAGTTTGCGGACGTTTTTCCCGATGACGTTCTAGGGCTACCTCCTCGCAGAGAGGTAGACTTTTATATTGACTTGTACCCCGAGACAGCCCCGATATTCACTCCAGCATATCGGATGGCCCCCGCCGAGCTTCGAGAGCTACGGGTACAGTTGGAGGACTTGCAGGGCAAGGGGTTCATCCGACCCAGTGTTTCACCCTGGGCTTCCCCGATTTTGTTCGCCAAGAAGGTGGACGGGAGCTTGCGACTTTGTGTTGACTATCGTCGCCTGAACCAGGTAACAGTGAGGAACAAGTATCCGCTACCAAGGATTGATGACCTCTTTGATCAGCTCAAGGGAGCACGGTGGTTCTTGAAGATAGACCTCAGGTCAGGCTATCATCAGCTCAGAGTCAGAGACGAGGATGTGCAGAAGACAGCCTTAAGATGTCGGTATGGCCACTATGAGTTCTTGGTTATGCCATTTGGTGTAACCAATGCTCCAGTAGTGTTCATGGCTCTCATGAACAGGATCTTTCAGCCATACCTCGATCGGTTTGTCGTGATCTTCATCGATGACATTCTGATTTATTCTACGACAGAGGAGGAGCACGCCTATCACTTGAGAGTTGTTCTTGACACACTCCGAGAGCACCAGCTTTATGGTAAGCTCTCGAAGTGCCAGTTCTGGATACGTGAGGTCCACTTCTTGGGACACGTTATCTCTGAGGCGGGAGTTGCAGTGGATCCCGCGAAGATTGAGGCTGTGTTAGCATGGGAGCCACCCAGGAGCGTGACTGAGGTTCGGAGTTTCTTGGGACTAGCTGGATACTATCGGAGATTCGTGCCAGATTTCTCTAGAGTTGCGGCATCACTCACAGCTTTGACGAAGAAGGTTAAACCCTTCGTGTGGTCAGACAGATGTCAGCAGAGCTTCCAGGAGCTGAGACAGAGATTGACTAGCGCACCTATCTTGAGGTTGCCTGAGGAGGGAGTAGGGTACATAGTCTACTGTGATGCATCAGGGACCGGACTCGGATGTGTTCTGATGCAGGAGCGGGCAGTGATCGCCTATGGATCACGTAAGTTGAGGCCGCATGAGCAGAACTACGCTACCCATGACCTGGAGTTAGCAGCAGTGGTCTTCGCTCTGAAGACATGGCGACACTATCTGATGGGCGAGCGCTTTACAGTCTTTTCTGATCATCAGAGTCTCAGGTATATCTTCTCTCAGAAGGACCTGAACCTGAGACAGCGGCGATGGCTCGAGTTCCTCCAGGACTATGACTTTGAGATAGTCTATACTCTTGGGAAGGGGAACGTAGTAGCCGATGCCCTTAGTAGGAGGACGGGCATTCATCTACTTGAGGAGGCGACGGAGAAGCTAGCCTCATTGCAGATATCCTTCGTGGATAGAGATGGAGCAGCCTTCCTCCAGTATCTCACAGTCACCCCTCCACTACTGCAGCGAGTCAGGGAGGCACTGCGTGGGGACGCTGACTGTGAGACACGGCGTGCACAGATATCCTCGGGACAGGCACCTGATGGTTTCTCCCTTGGGGCAGAGCACGACATCCTTTTCAGAGGACGTACCATGGTACCAGTCTCTTTGCGAGAGGAAGTGCTGAGGGAGTTTCACACTTCTCCTTTGGCGGTACATCCTGGAGTGGCGAAGATGTACCAGGACCTCAGACGACAGCACTGGTGGCCAGGCATGAAGAAGGCAGTAGCAGAGTTCGTTTCTCGATGCCTCACCTGCCAGCAGGTGAAGGCTGAGCATCAGGTACCAGCGGGCTTGGTACAGCCCTTGGAGGTTCCGGAGTGGAAGTGGGACGGAATATCTATGGATTTTGTGACTGGACTTCCACGCACTTCCAGAGGTCACGACTCCATCTGGGTGATTGTTGACCGACTCACCAAGTCGGCACACTTCTTACCCATCAGAGAGCAGGGCTCAGTAGAGAGCTTGGGACGTCTCTACGTTCAGGAGATTGTGCGGCTCCACGGCGTGCCATCATCTATCGTCTCCGATCGAGATGACCGCTTTACTTCCCGGCTTTGGAAGGGGTTACAGGAGGCGTTCGGGACGCAGCTACGTCTGAGCACAGCCTTTCACCCTCAGACGGATGGTCAGACGGAGAGGACCATTCAGACTCTCGAGGACATGCTCCGCGCATGTGTCCTCGACTTTGGTCATAGCTGGGAGGACCACCTACCCTTGGTGGAGTTTGCGTACAACAACAGCTACCACTCTACTATCGGGATGGCACCGTACGAGGCGTTGTACGGCCGACCTTGTAGATCTCCTTTGTGCTGGACAGACCCTGGAGAGTCAGCACTGGTGGGACCGAAGATGGTCCAGGCCACGACAGAGAAGGTCCAGGTCATCCAGGAGCGGATGAGGACAGCTCAGAGCCGGCAGAAGTCATATGCTGACAGGAAGTGGAGGCCACTAGAGTTCGAGGATGGCGACCACGTCTTCTTGCGGGTCTCACCTCGACGTGGTATTCGGAGATTTGGCCGAGGCGGCAAGTTATCTCCACGCTTCATCGGACCCTTCCAGATTCTCAGCAGGATTGGTGAGGTGTCTTATCGCCTACCTCTACCACCTCAGTTGCACCGGGTGCACGACGTCTTCCACGTGTCTCAGCTGAGGAGATACGTGCACGACCCGACACACATCATTGACCATGGGAAGCTTGACGTTGACGATGGGGCGACTTTTACGGAGGTCCCGGTGGAGATAGAGGATCGACAGGAGCGGGTCCTGCGTGGGCGATCGATTCCTCTTGTGCGCATCAGATGGCAGCACGGGAATCTCCAGGAGAACACATGGGAGCGGGAGGCTCAGATGCGTGCTCAGTACCCTCATTTGTTTTCCTAGTTTTTGATGTATCTTTACGGGGACGTAAAGCCCTGAGGTGGGAGTAATGTAAAGACCCGTAAAATTCAAGGGAAATTTTTTCTTAATTTTCATTAGAATTTTACAAGAGCGCGGTTTCAGACGGCACCTGATTCCGAGGCCCGGAGTGCCCGGAATTAATTTCTGAAGTTTGGCTCGGGTACGTTCAGTGAACGAACGAGCGGGATTTCCTAACTTTTGATCTGGTGCTCGGAATTGAAATCCGAGGGCACCGATGAACTCGCAGCACCGATATTCGCTTAAAGATACCTTTTTGGAAGTTGCGTTTGTTGCGGGTTGAAAGTTAGTTTTTGGGTTTTTAGTTTAAGTTAAATAAAATTTGTGAAGAACAAATTTTATTTTAACTTGATAAATCCTACCAAAGGGGGTTGGAAGTGGGACCCACATCCACTTAACCTCCCTTGGGAGGATTAAGTGTGGTGGGGCCCACACGAACCCCTAAACCTTTCATCTTCTCCCAACTTCCTTAACCCCTCATTAAATGACATGAGTTATTTAATTTTGGAGTTAATCCTTTTGAATTTCAAACTTTTGAAATTCTAGTGTGATGATGTGTTAATAAAATAAGATAGTGTCTTATTTTATTTTGGTGAATAGTTTTGTCTTCTTGAGAGGTTGAGAGCTTTTTCTTCTTCTTCAAGTTCTGACGAAGAACACGAAGAACGCTCAAGCTCCGACGAAGAACGCTCAAGCTCCGACGAAGAACGTCGCTCCGCTCTTCTTCGTCTTCCGTGTCAACGAGAGGGAACACCGCTTCTTCCTCGGACAACCTTCGTCGGCGTACAAGGTTTCGCCAACGACGTATCACATCGGACGCACCTCTTCGTCATCGGATTTGACGAACGACGACCGCGACGCCCGACCTCCGCGACGTTGTCTTCCGCGGGACGTTGTCAAATCTTCGAACCTATACCCGAGGTAGGGGTTGTTGATTTATTGTTAATTTATTTTATTCTTGATCGTGGATCTCGCATGTCTAACGTGGGGATTTTTAATATTTTTAAAGTTGTGTTATTATTTAACGTGAGGGGGTCGGACCGCATGAACACGGCCGAACCCCCTCCATCGTTCTTGTTGAATTGCTTTGTGGATGAATCAAGGTGGCGTGGTGCCGTCGCACCACGCGGTTAAACGCCCAATCAAGAACGCAACGCCGTCGCGCGCACACCATGGAAGAAACATCAAGAACGCGACGCCGTCGCACCGCGTTGAAAGAAATTAAAGTGCGGCGGAGGGGCGCGGTGTCGTCGCACCGCGCCGGACGACGAACACCGCGGCCGGTTCCGGGCCGCGGCGGAAAGAGAAGACCGGCGGCCGAGCCACCGGCGTCGGAAGCCGAAGAGGGGACCGGATTTTCCAGTCCCGTTGGAGAAAACCGGCCGGCCAGCTGGCCGGCCGGATGGCAATAAACCGGGGGAATTAATCCCCCGGCCAGCACACAAAAACCCCCCTCTTTATGAGGGGGCGGTTTCCATGAAGGGGGGGCAGCAGCCCCCCGGTTTTTTCCTTCAAGTCGGCCCCCACGTGGGGGCCGTTTTTTTAAAAGGGGCACGGAAATTAGCCGCGCCGTCATTCCAAGAAAGCGGGGGAAATGATTCCCCCTGTGCTGCCTTCGTGCGGCACCAGGCCGCCGCGCCACCGCCGGGCCGCCGGCCGGCCAGGCTGGGTCGACCCGGACCCGGACCCCCCGTTTCGAATCATTTTCGGTCTTTTGGCCATATCTTCAGCCACGGACCTCCGATCGACGAACCGTCTGCGGCAACGCGATCCTTGGATCGAGACGGTCATTTCAGTATATCGCACTCAAGGTTTCGGATTACTTTGAGTTCGGCCGGGTTGGTTCGTTCACGAAACCAACCGGGCCTTCGGAGCGGAAACGCTCATATCTTGAGCTACGGACGTCCGATTGATGTGCCGTCAGCTGTGTTGTGTTCCTCTTAGTGAGACGGATCTTTTGGAATACTCCGCCCGAGGTTTGGACGCAGGTGGAGTATGGTCGGGTTGGTTTTGCCTTAAAAACCAACCGGGCCCCGGGGACGAAAATGCCAATAACTCTCAGACCGGGCGTCCGATCGACGCGCCGTCAGTTGCGTTGAGTTCCTGTTGACGATACGGAACTTTTGGATACATCAACTCTGGACTTTGTGACAGTTGATGTATCAGCCTCTCGGCTCGTGGAGCGGACCCTCCGAACGAGCTTGCTGTGTGCGGGAACCCTAGTGCTGGCTGCGACTGTTACTGTGACTACTACTGCTACGACTGCTACTACTGTGACTGCGACGACGACAGTACAGAGATCCTGTGTGGATTCGACGACGACGACTACAGCACTCAGCGATCCTACGTGGATCAGTGCTACAGGTCCTGTGTGGGCCCGATCCTGTGTGGGTCCGATCCTGTGTGGGTCCTTGCGCTCAGCGGTCCTGTGTGAACCAGCGCCTACAGGTCCTGTGTGGGCCCGATCCTATGTGGGTCTTTGCGGGGGTTAGTTACCTATCGATCCTTCGTGGGTCCGACGACTTAGATGGATCAGAGATCATCTTTATCGTCCTTTGAAGATGTATACCTGTGTGAGCTGAATCCTGTTGCTTTCCTGTGTGGATTGTGTTGTGCAATCCTGTGTGGATTACGTTTTGCTTTCCTGTGTGGAATACGTTTACTTTCCTGTGTGGACTGAGTTGTACTTGGGCTCGGAGGTTGGAGCGTATTTGAATTTGATGACTTAGGTATATGTATGGGCATATACCTAAGCAGTGTTGGTTGTTACTTCGTGATTGTACCTTTGTTCGTGGTTTATCCTTTGTGGATTTTGAGAGACCTTCAGGGGTCTCGGGGTCCCTACTGAGTAGCTTATACTCACCCCTGCACGGGCTTTGCCCGCACTACGTTGTGTTGGTTGCAGACGACGGACAGCGTTGACCTTAGCTGAGGCTTGCAGAGCAGGACGGTACCCGGAGGTGGACCACTGGGCGGGACGTGCTCCGAGCGGACGGCGGGACCCATGGAGCAGAGGAGCTATCTGTACCCACCCTTCAGGTGGGATTTCCAGTGGACAGCTCGGTGTAGCGGCATTTACTTTTCCGCACTTTCAGTTGTACTCTGCTTTTGTTTAGTGTTTACTTTCCGCTTGCTTACTCTGTGGTGTTTGTTTACTTTACAAAGGCAATGCCTTCCCTTTTTACCGGGATTTACGCCTTGGTGCTAGTCGCCAGCCCCTGGCCTATGGAAGGCGGGCTTGGGGTAGTCACGGCACGGACCCCGAGGGCGGGTCGTGACAAAAAAGTCATAAACTAAATTCAAGACCACTAACAGCATAGTTTTCACTTTAGATGGTCTAGAGATATGCTCAATATGTGTAGGTTTCACTACATGTAACTATCCAGATCCATGGCCCTAAGCTACCACCTAACCTCTTTGAGAAAATCTGATATACAAGCACCATACATCCTATGTCTAGATCCATTAACCTTTACCACTTCCTCAAACTAAATTGCTAGTAGTACTCTAGCTTCTTTCTTGGTGTGGTGTCATAGATCCCACTCTAGAACTCTGAACTTGTGAAGATCTCATCTCACTAGGCACCAGTGGAAATTTCCTAAAGGATCTTTGGAAATGGAAAATTTTACTGAAAGACTGGAACTCCACTGGGTCCCTATCACATTAAGGCTTCACGTGGCCCTAGATACTACACAGATGACATACCACAGAACTATTAGTGTGCACACCTTGAATGCCACTACCCCAGTGAGAAGTCTCATGGTGAAAATTCCAACCACTAGATGATCCACTTTTGGATAGCTACTAAAACACCTTGACCTATACCTTCAGCTTCCCTCAGATTCCACTTTGAGATAAAGGCTTGTTTCACCATCTCATAGATGGTAGTTAGACAAAATACCTTCACCTGAGATCAAATAGTATACTTTAGTTGTAACATCCTGACCTGGGTGCCACATGTTAGTTCCCCAAGCCGGTTCACCACATGACATCTGAAGCACCTCCCTATACTCCAGAGGCTCCCGACAAGTATTAAGGGTATAATATGTAATGTAGAGAGACTATTCACTCTTTTTAAAAGTATCACAACATCATAAATAAATAAAAATATCCAAAATAGGATTAAAAACAACCAAGATAACACCATAATTAATAAATACAATCATCACATGAATAAATCCAAAATGGGGAAAATAAACATAAACCAAAACGGTAGATATGTCATGCCATATATGTTTCAAGTGTCTAATGAAAACCCAAAATAAATACACATTGATAAATCCTGAGAGGGTCCCAATAACACTTCTAGTTCCCTTATCCATGCTCCATCTTGAATCCCAACTCTGCCTTCTAACATAGGGCTCTTGCCCATATCCTATCCTACAAACATGAAGTCTATTCATGTATCGATTAGGAATCCCAAGTAGAGTGTGAGTAAAACTCAATAGTATACCACAAATGGTGTTTAAATCAATATTCATTCTATAAAAATGTATGTAGTTGTATAAAGAATTAAATAACCAAAATACAGAATAAATAGGTTTCACATTTAATTATTCTTTAACCAACCACATCATACCTACTTTGTCCTGTGCTGGAGTATAACTATAAATCATAGGGTTATCACAATTCATTATATCATTGGATTTCATTCTCTATTTAATTTAAATATTATTTCTAGTATCTTGGAACATCAATCCATGTACCAATATATTGGGGGCCTAGAGCATCATTCTAGAACCCTGTGGGTATTTAGAGCATCAGTACCTATCCCACACCCCATGGGTATTTGGATCATCAATACATTTCCCATAATTTAATGTTTACATTCATGCATTGGGGGCCTAGAGAATTAGTCTAGCACCTCATGGGTATTTGGAGCATTAGTCCCTAACCCATGCCCCATTTATCAATAATTAACAAATATCAAATATATCACATTCACATCAAGGTTCAATATCATTAACCATTTTCTCAATTGTTCTCATCATAGTGCACCATTTCAATTATCAATCACTACCATGATTCTTTACTCTGATCACATGGAATAATACGAATAATTCACCATTAATATATTTATCAAAAATTATTCTCATTTCAATAACTCATCAAAATTAAGAAAATCATCCCATTAAATCCCATTACCAATCATGAAAAAAGGATTTAATTCATTTCCATTGTCCCATAATTTCCCATCCACGTTTCATAATTATCATTCAAGGATAATTGTCACACCCCATGGGTTTCCATCAAGCAAGACTCATTTTCTCCAATAGGTCCATCAAGATCAATGAAGAGTTTCCCAATTTCATATAATTAAATTTTACTTTTTAATTTAAAATAAATTTCAAAACATGGAAATTAAATTACACAATTACATACACACAATTATAATCAAGACTATAGGAAATAGTAATTATACCACCTACCTGAAGATCATGGATGAATGCTCACCAAATATTAACCTTTAATTTGATATGTCACGATCAAAATCCCAATGGAATGGAAGATCTAGGATTAATACATAGGACCAAGATCCTATGAAACAAGACCCATCAAAACCTAGATATAAAACAATTTAAAATATAGGAAAAATTATCCCTCTTCATCAGGAAAGAGATATGAGAGAGAGATAAAACCAAATGGGGAATAGATCACTTACTAAAGAGGAGTCGATCCTTTAAATAGATATTTAATTCTACAAGAAAGGGGTTTTAGGATCCTTGTAAACCTACCATGAGCCTTTAAAATTGAATAAAATTGGGTTAGGATGAAATAGGGTTTTTAGGGTTAATAACCGGGGGTTTAAAATTTTTAAAATAAAAATTTAGGGCTTTAATTTCCCACACTCACAGCTTCATGGGAAGGGTGCACAGTTTTCCATACTGTGTTCCTTAACCATGTTCCCTCACTTAGGGGGTACACAGTTACACCTAGGTGGGTGAATGGTTTCACAAAAAATGTGTGAACCATGAAAACCCCCTCTTTCTAAGGGTGTACGATTTGGGGAGGGAGGCCACATCGTTTGGTCAAACTATGTGCCACCTCCTATGGCTCCAAAAGGGGACACACAATTTCCTAGGGTAAATCATGTGGTTTTCCCTAACTGTGTACCAATCATTCACAACCCCATGGGATTCCAAATTTCTCTAAATTTACCCAAGAAAACCCCAAATTAAATCCCAACTAATATATAATAAAAACAATGGTAAAATAATACCTAAAAATTAGCATGATACATATTATAGAAAGTTAAGTATCTTAAAATCTCCCCACCTTATAACAAATCATCCTTTATCTATACTCCCAATCATCTCTAAGATTCCAAGGTGAAAAGGTTTGTCCACTAATCTCACATTTATGCTTCCCTCTCCCATGTTTCTTCCTGAACTCAGCTGTGCCACAACAACACTCGGACCAATGGCATGGTCTTTACCCACAAAACTCTCTCACTGTGATCCATAATACTCAAAGGATGCATCATCCTCGAGCTCAACATCATCAATATTGATGACATGATAAGCGTTGTGGTGATATTTCCAAAGTTATGACACATGTAATACATTTTCATATCACTATACCTCTATAGAATAGCTAATCGGTATGCCACTAGTCCAATTCTATCCATAATCTCAAAAGTTCCAACAAAACTAGGTGTTAACTTTCCCTGTCTCTGAATCCTACAGTGACCCAATCTCAGTGACACCTGAAGGAATACATGATCACCCACTGTAAAATCAAGGGATTGAAAACATCAATCAGCATATGACTACTGCCTACACTAGGTTGTATCCATGTGTTTCTAAATCATCTAAACCTTCTCTTATGTCTCCTGCACAAGACTCAATTCCAACAACTCATACTCACCTTCCTCCATCCAGTATAGAGGTGTTCTTCAAGCCCTTCCATAAAGCACCTTGTATGGATCCATCTGAATAGTCTCTTAATAACTGTTCTTATAGGAGAACTCAAAAGTTTCTAAGTGCTTATCCCAAGACCCTTTAAAGTCTAGGATGCATGCTTAAAGAATTTCCTCTAGAATCTAAATAATATGCTCCGACTTCCCATCTGTCTGTGCATGGAATGTTGTACTCAGAAGTACCTAGGTACCCAACACCTTCTATAAGCCTAGCCAGAAGTGTGAAGTAAATCATGAATCATGATCTGAAACTATAATTTGTGGTACCCCATGTAAATAGATTATTTTATAAATTTATATATACCCTAACTAATCCACTAGGAAAGTATCCCGAATAGGTAATAAATGGTATACTTTCATTAATCGTTCCACAATCACCCATATAGTGTCATTATTAAAAGGATTCCTCTAAATATTTTCCATGAAGTCCATGGTAACATTGTCCCACTTCCATTATATAATGGTAAATGATTGTAGTAAACCACTATGTCTTTGATACTTTTTCTTCACCTTATAATAGGTGTATAATCATGTTATAAAACCTGAAATCTCCATTTTCATGACTAACCACCAGTACTGTCAACATAGGTCATGGTACATTTTGGTCAAACCAGGATGTACCACCTAGTTTGAGTCATGAAACTCACACATCAACTCCTCCCATATACAAGTATAAACAAAAACATGACCCCAAACATAGATGATCTCATCCTCATCTATTGTCTAATAAGAATTTGACTCCCCACCTTCAAGGATTTCCATCAAGGACAAATACTCTAGATCCTCAAATTATCTATCCCTGATCTGGAGCAGAAGTGTTGACTCAAATGATAAGGATGTGATATTCATCTTCTCCTAGCCCTCCTGAACCTCAATATGCATCTCATCTAGAAATTTTTTCATATTACACTCAGCACTAGACTCCTAAACTACCTAAGTTTGGGCATTTATACTCAAAGAATCAGAAACACGATTTCCTTTATTCAGTGTATATTCTAGATAAACATCAAAATACTTCATATAATAAACCCATATCCACTACTGTAGATTCAAATATCACTACAAGAAGATGTAATTTAAGTTATTTTGATTGGTATACATAGTAAAATTTTCTTCCAATAGATAATTTTTCCAACATTTTAAGGCGTAAACCATAATGACCAACTAAATATCATGTGTAGGATAATTATATTCATGTGAATTTGACTATTTTGATATATATGCCACAAATAGATCTCCCTATATAAACACTACTCCCATCCCAATCCCATATGCATCACAAAACATGTTACACTCCTCACCTATCTTGGGTAGGATCAAAATCGATGAAGTATTCAACCTTTATTCAACTCCTATAAATCATTATCACAAACTCTAGACCATTCAAAATTGATCACCTTCATGGGTAAGCCTGAAAGTGGTGCTTCCAAGAAATAAAATTCCTAGATATACCTCTGATAATATCCTGCTAATCTCAAAGTCTTTATGAATCAAAAAAAATATTGGATTTCTCCCAAGAAACAACTACCTTAAATTTCTCTATGTATACTAACACGCATTCCTCTAAGATGATGTGACCTAAGAAATGTACCATGTCGATCCATAATTAACACTTATATATCTTGGATTAAATATTATTCTCTCTCAGTGTACTCAAGATGATGTCAAGATGTTGGGTATGATCATCATGAGTCTTGGATTACACCAATATTTTATCCACAAATACAACCAAAAAATAATTTAGGTACAGGTGTAATATTTGGTTCATCAAATCCATAAACACAAATGGTGCATTTTTCAGCCTAAAAAGCATCATTAAAAACTCATATAGACCATACCTGCATCTAAAAGAAGTCCATGATATATTAGATGGTATAAATCTCAACTGATAATACTCCAATCTAAAGTCAATATAAGAAAAAAAAATATTCTATAAAATGGTTAAATATATCATTGATACATATAAGAGAATACTAGTTCTTCACAATCATCTAGTTCAAATTCTAATAATCAACACATAAATGCAAGGTCCCATTAGCCTTCTTAGAAAACAAGAATAGAGATCCCCAAAGTGACATACTTATACAGATAAATCCATTATCCATAAACACTTCTAGCTGAATCTTAATCTCTTGAAGCTCTATTGGTTTCATTCGGTAAGGTGGAATAGAAACCGGTTCATCTATTGGCATGAGTTCAATTGTGAACTCAAAATATCTCTTGGGTGGTATCCCTAATAAGTCCTTAGGAAATTCATCCTAAAACCATTCCACTATGGGTGGATAGATATCATGATTTACACCCCTGTAATCCAAAAAAACTACTTGCATCCTAGGTGGTAAGATCCCCTAATTACTGATGAGATAGACCTTAAACGGAGTGACACATGTGGTCCTCAATGCTATGATTCAAGTCTCCTTTTCCACTCTACTAATTTTATGCCATGTTCCGATGGGGATCCTCTCTTATAAATCATGTGTTCTTCATTGTGTGGTCCAAGATTTTTAGGTTTTTTTCTAGGGTTCTCACTACATTTCATCTATTTTGTTTCATTGGAGTCAAAAAATGGTAGGGATGTTTTTGATATTTTCTAGTGATAGTATTTATATGTGAATGGAATATGCAGGAATGCTTGATGCCAATGATGTTTTCATCTCCTCACCAATTCACTTATCGATTCCCTTCTTGTTTTCTTTTTGTTGCCTTTTGTTGTGCCTAGATAGTTCTGCCTCTTTTTGGTTTCCTCTACCATTTCTTCATTCTCCTTCATGCATGACCCCATTTTGGTTGGATTCAATGGAGTTCATGATGTTTTGGATCATGTTGGTGGCTTCAGTGAAGGTATATCTATTCAGGTTCTCTTTTGGTTTGGTTACATTATCCATGGAGGCTTGGCGGTCCCATGGTTCCCCATTCTGGAACTTTTTAGATGAATCTATCACCATCGGTCATCCTCATTTGAAGGCTCCTATTCAAATTTTATTCTAGCTTATTGTAACTATTGTACATTGTTTTTTGGTGAGGAAGGTTAATGGTGTTTCATTTGTTCTTGCTTTGTAGTGATTTAATTGGTTCTATTTCTTTTGGTGGGTCTTTGTTTTGATAGTGAGGGAACGTGGGGGTCGACATTATTGTCAGTGATGGGATGGTTCTGGTGCTCTGGGACATTGGGATCGAGGGGACCTTTTGATGAGGTCATATTCCAGCTAACCCCCCACATCACCTACTTTTCTTTTCTTTTTTGAAGTTTTAAATGTATGTGAGGTTCCCACTCAACCTTAAAGTGTCTTTTTAAAATTAAAAAAAAAATCATTTGGACTAAGTATATTGAGATCCTAAAGGAATTTTTACTCAACAACCACAGGAGAACACCCCTTTCATAAATAGATATCCCTCAACCACACTCCCAATGGTGTGTCGATCATTATAACCGCACTCAAAAACTCCACTTTCAAAATCAAAACATTCAAAAGTTGAGAAGATATGAAATAATGAGAGGCACTTTTATAAAATAAAGTGATATTAAGTATAAAATTTACTAGAATAGTACCTCTAATTGTCAATAGACCAACCTCTCTATCCACAAGTGTAGGATGAACTACATGCAATTATCATATCCCTTTTCCCTATGCTCTAGTTTGAGTCCCCTATGTCACACTACTCTGATGATATGGGTGATATTTCCTTGAAGTACCATTCCCACCACCTCAACCACCATGGTAAATAGTACTCAAACTTCTAGAATGGTATGGTGTAGAAGACCCCCTTCCCATACTCTGGTTCGTTCTAGATCCTCCATCAATACCCATCTATTGTGGGTTCCTACAGAACCACTGTAGATTTCACATATTATCATAAGCTCATAACTCTACTAGTGGTTGAGTACACTGGTTATGATAGTGACCCAACCTATTGCACTGATACTAAAGTAATTGAGAGTTTCCCTAAGTAACTAACCCTTCCCCCTATACACTCTAATTGACACTATTATGGGTGATGTTATCATAAGGATTCTTCCTAAACTTAGAAGATTTACCTTATGGTTGTCTAGTAGAATCCACCCATATTTCACTAGAAGCCTTCTTCAAGTTACCCTCAGAAATTACAGCCTAATTCACTACCTCAACAAAATTATTTAGACTAAAGATATTAACCTGGGACTTAATATCACATTTAATTCCTTCCTAGAAACATTTTTCTGTAGTTGCTTCATCTCCTGTTAATGCTAGATCAAAGCACTGTAAGTCAGTAAAGTGACCAACATAGTCCATAATGAACATAATCCCCTGGGTAAATTTCATAATCTCTACTTCTCTCTCTTACCTGAGCATCTTTATGTAAAAGTATCCTAGAATTTTTTTTAGAAATTCATTGCATACCATGTTCTCTAAATTATCATCCTGAGCCTGGATATCCCACCAGTGATTTTATAATCCTTGTAACATATAAGTAGACAACTTAACTCTCTTATTTGATAGATTCTCTAAATTTTCAAGGATCATCTAGATAGAATCAATCCAGAACTCATCTACCTCAGGTTCACCCTCTTCGGTGAAGGTTAGAGGGTGTTGCAACTGGAACTCCCATGTTAGATCAAACATGTTTCTCACAAACGTCCCTAGGTCTCTTTTCATAAATTGAACAAAACAAGAAAATTTGTCATGGAACTGATCTCCTATCCCTTCACCCAGAACTATCAGGGCCTTAGGTCCCACTGTTGAAGGTAAATTTCCATCTACACCCTCATGTCTTCCTATCAACAACCATCATCATGGAGGCTTGTCTCTACAATTCCAAACACACGTATTAGAACACATAACACATCATTGTCACATTTACATAAGATTAATTCACTTAAGGCTACACCAAGAAATCCCTCATACTCCACCACACAATCTAAATTGAATCACTAACACTACCCTCAACCATCCCTCACCTGGTTCAAGGCTAACATGGGGTAAAACACTTTCCATAACTCAAAGTTTCTCATTAGACACCATTTTATCCATTTCAAAAATACATCATTTATAATTATTTAAAATTTTCAATTTATTATTAGGTTCCATTTTATTTTAAATTACATAAATAAAGAAAATAATTTTCATTACCATAAATCAACTAAAAACTTCTTTTCTATACATGCCTAAAATGATGCATGTCACAGTAAATCTTGAGTGCCTAGAATGATGCATGTATACACAAATCTTATACTATATCAGGACATGAAGACAAATATCATAAAAATAATAACATCACACAACAAGTTCATCACTTAAGGTGCAATAACATTTACCTATAACACCAAACATCAAGAACATCAATCCCACCCTGGGTACTTGGATTTTCCCCCACACATGGGTTCACTACTCCCATGAATGAGCTCATGACCAAGGCCCGAATAATCCTAGTCTCTTGTATACCTCTCCAAAATAGTAATACAGAATAAAAGAAAAGAAAACCCCTCTATTACCTCTTTTTAACATCCTGACCCAGGTGCCGCATGTTGATTCCCCGAGCTGGTTCTCTCCATGAACCCAAGCATGCCTCCCTGTATGCCAGAGGCTAATAACTAATAGAGAGGGTCTAATATGTAATGTGGGGAAACTATACCCTATTTTTTAAATCAACAAAATAGTATAAATAAATAATAATATCAAAGATGATTAAAAATAACCAATATAACACTATAATCAATAAATACCATCATCACATGAATAAATCCAAAATAGGGAAAATGGTCATAAACCAAAATAGTAAAAATGTCATATCATATATGTGTCAAGTGTCTAATGAAAACCCTAAAATAAAGGAACACTAACAACTACCAAGCTAGTCCCAAAATCACATCTAGTTCCCCTATCTGTGTTATATCCTGAATCCCAAATCAATCATCTAACATAGTGATCTTTCCCTTATCATGTCCTATAAACATGAATTCTATTTAGGTACCAATTAGGCAACCTAAGTAAGTTGTGAATAAAAATCAGTAGGCCCCCACCATCAGTTTCTAAAGTAATATTCAGTCTTTAACATTGTATGTAGTTGTATAAATAATGAAATAACCAAAAGACAAAATAAATAGGTTTCACATTTAATTATTTTTTAACCAAATACATCACACTTGTTTCAGATCATGTTAGAGTCTGGACCATAAATCATATGGTTATCACAATTAATTATATCATGGTCTTTAATTATCCATTTAATTCCAATTTTATTTTTAGTATCTTGGAACATCAATCCAAGTAACAATATATTGGGGGCCTAGAGCATCATTCTAGAACCTTGTGGGTATTTGGAGCATCAGTCTCTATCTCACACCATATGGGTATTTATAGCATCATTTTATGTCCCATACATTATTGTTCACATGAATTCATTAGGGACCTAGATCATTAGTCTGGCACCCCATGGGTATTTGGAGCATCAATCCCTAACCCACTCACCATTTATCAATAATTCACAAATATCACATATATCACATTCACATCAAGGTTTGATAAAATTAAACTTTTTATCAATTTCCCTCCTCATGGAAAACCATTTCAATTATCAGTCGCCGCCATGGTTCTCTAATTTTATCACATGGAATAATATGAACAATTCACCATTAATCTATTTATCAACAATTATTCCCATTTCAATAACTCATAAAAATTAATCAAATCATACCATTAAATCCCATTACAAATCATGAAAAATAAATTTAATTTATTTCCATTAAACCATTATTTCCCATCCAGATTTTATAATTATCATTCAAGGATAATTGGCGCACCCCATGGTAATCCATCAAACCAGACGCATTTTCTTCAATGGGTCCAACGGGATCCGTGAAGAGTTCTACAATTTCATGTAATTAAATTTTCTTTTTTAATTTAAAATAAATTATACAACATGGAAATGAAATTACATAATTACATACACACAATTATAATCAAAACTATGGGAAATATAAATTATAACACATACCTCAAGATCGTTGATGAATGCTCACTAAATCATAACCCCCAATTTGATGTGGAATAATTAAAATCACAACATCATGTAAGATATAGGATCAATACCTAGGACTAATATCCAACAAAAAAAGACCCATAAAAACCTAGATCTGAACCAATTTCCAATAGAGGAAAATTTATCCCTCTTCATAAGGAAAGAGAGATGAGAGAGATAGAGAACCAAATGACGAAGAGATAACTTACCAAATAGGAGTACATCCTTCAACCATATCTTTGATTCCCCAAGGGGTTTTAGGAGCCTTGGAAACTTATTATAAGCATCTAAAATCAAATAAAATTAGGTAAGGATGAAATACGATGTTTAGGGTTAATGAAAGAGAGTTTGGTAATTTTAAAATAAAAAATTGGGGCATTAATTTTCTATGTTCGTGGTTTCCTAGGTAGGGTGCATGGTTTTTCAACCTGTACCCCTTACAATGAACCCTTACTTAGGGGGTATATGGTTACTCTTAGGTGGTTGTATTGTTTGAAAAACCATGAGCCAACCATGAAAACCCCCTCTATCTGAGGGTTTGTGGTTGGGTAGGGAGGACACACAGTTTGGTCAAACCATGCACTGCCTCCTGTGGATCCAAAAGGGGGTGCACAGTTTCTTGGGGTAAATTGCATTGTTTTCCCTATCCATGCTCCAACCATGCACATCCCCATGGGATTCCAAATTTCTCTAAATTTACTTGAGACAACCTCAAAGTTAAACCCAAACAAGATATGACAAAAACAAGGGTAAAGTAATGCTAAAAATGAGCATGATACATCTTCTAGAAAGGTCAGGATCTTACATGATTCTATCCTCAAAACGACTTGTCTTGGACAGCTCATAGCCTACAAAAGTGGTTGAAAAGTGCCAAATATCATTGAATCGAGCTAAGTAATCCATGCCAGATTTATTACTCTAATCTTAATGCTTGAATTACCTAGCTCGATCATCCCTCAAAGTCTATGGGAAAAAGTATTTGAAGAAGGTAGTCTGGAAGTACCTCCTCACCATGCCCCGATGTAGATCTTCATAATTAATAATGTCCCACCATTTCTTGGAATATCCACAAATATTATAGGTTGTTAGCTTCATCCTCATATTATGATGAATCTCCAAATTCTCAAGGATTGTATTCATAGCCTCTAACCAATATTTTATAGCATAGGGACCACCTTCCCCCAAAAAAGTAGGTGCTATTATTGGAACTCCCTAATCAACTCAGACATGGTTAGCATAGCCTGAGGAGATCCCTCCATAGACTATACAAGGCATAGAAAACCCTCTCTAATATTAACATCAATTCCTAGTCCATGTACAATAGGTGGTACAATTGGGGCACCATAAGTGGCACTACAGGCGGCACTACAGGTGGTTCAGGTCCTACCACCTCAAGAGCGTGGTCATCACCACCTTCCCAACACTTGATTGGAGGCCATAATAAAGGCATGTATCTAAAATTCCAAGCACACACCTCAGAACAAAATACCACATCAAATGACATTATAGATAGGGAAAGCATTAATAGGATCATGGACTCACTATAAGAGATACCATAAATTCATAAAAAGGGTTTAACTCTGGTGATTACACTAACCCTAACTACATATTACTAGGGTAAGGTTATATGTTCATGTTTAATATATCTATCATAATGGTTCGGTTATACAGTTTTTCAATCCCAAATTATAGAGGTAAACACTCTTTAAGTTTCAATTGGAATCCCATTTTACTACAATCAATTTTTTTCAAATTCAGGGGTTATAATTTAGCAAGTCAGCATATAATGGTTCAGTTATATGAGTTTTAATTCCCAAGTTATAAAGGTATACCCCCGATAAGTTGTAATTGAAACTCTATTTAGTTATAACTAGTTTAAATTGTTAGCTTATGTGACCAAGGTTTTAGGAATTGGTTATATTAAGTTTGGTTAAATAAAATTTCATCATCAATCTATGTGGGAAATCACCATTTAAGTTGATGCAAAAAATTTATGTAACCTTTTTTTCAATTAATTTTAGTAATTAAAATTATAGAAACTAATTCATATAAAGTAGGAAACAAGCGGTACAAGAAATAAAATATGAAAATCATGGCATATGAATGACATATAAATCCGTACATGCCTATAATGATACATGAGTTAATAGTCCCTTATCATATCTGACCAAGGGTATAAATACCATAAAAAATAACATCATATAACATGTGTGTCACCCCAAGGTGAAAATAGTAAAATTTTATCAAGATAATTCTAGAACAACAATTCCCTTCCCTAGAAACTTGTCCTTTCCCCCATATTTGGGTTAGCTACTCCCAGAAACATGATCCTTATTAAGTATTGAAACTTCCTAATCTTCTGTCTACCAACCCAAAATAGTAATATAAATGGAAAAACCATCCTAGGATAACACTTTGTGATTTCCCCAACCCTTTTCACCGATAATTAACTAGTCCAATGGGCCACAAGACCTCAAGTGCACCTCCCTATACACCAGAACCTTTAGACTAGCAGAAAGGGTGTATGGTGGTATGGTTGGGAGACTATACCCTCTGTATCATAGTTAAACATATCATAAATAATGAAAACATAGTCCAACTAGATAATAAATAAAAACATTCATAAGGTAATAAAGTAGCACTATATACAGATGATATTACAATCGTGCAAAATATTTGTCAAGCGTGTCATGGAAGAAGTCATATAAGAAATGATAGTCTTAGAAAAAGAAAAAAGACCAAAAACTACTAAGATACATGAGCATACTAGGTCCATATTGATTCTATTTTACCATGCTCCGAACCTAAGATAGATCTCAAGAATCCATAGTAAGACACTTTCCTTTATCCTTTCCTATATCCATGAATTCTGCTCAGGTGCCAAGTGGTGTCCCAAACAAGGTGTGAGTATGACTCATTAGGCCACCACCAATAGTGTCTAATTAAAATCTAGTTTGTGAATATAAAATTTAATGGTGTGATGGTATAATAATTTAAAGTGGGAAAATCATCCATGTTCAGGATCCTAGTGGGATACTCGACCAACCCTACCTATTTTAGCCTAAGTCGAGTGTCTCTAATCATTTAGCCTTTTAATTTTCTAGGGGTTGAGGCATATATACAAGGAATCCAAGAATAAATAATTATAAATAATCCATGGAAGTATTATAGGAATTCCTAATTATCACACTCATTTCAAATATAGGGAAGGCCCATTTCATTCTTTACTTCTATATTTTTTAACCAAATTACGGTGATCAGTCTGCGATGTTTTGATCTTGGGTTTTGAGTGGAATATAAGTGTTGAACCATTGTCATTATATTCCTAATATTTTATAAATAAATTAAATAAATTTATCCTCTCATTTCAGGGTAGTTCTTGATTTGAAACCAAGGGGCTGGCCCAAAGAGTTCCTTGTCCAAGGATATCAATCCAAACCTAGTAAATCATCTAGAGCATTCAAGTTTTTCTAGAGTTCTATATGAATCCATGATAACTTTCCATGGAATTAATGAATTCAAGGAACTAACCAGATCCAAGTTAGTTTTAACACTTGTATTTGCATCAATGAAATGGGTGGCACCCTATAAGTTTTCTCATGGAATTCCAAAGAGGGAATCCAAGGCTTGCTTGAGGCATGCCACACCTTTGATGGTGTGACCAAGTTCCATAATTAGTAACCAAGTAATACATGGTAATATGTCAAAATTTCCAAGTAAATGATTCATGTTAAGTATTTTATCAAAATTAAATCACAACCTTAGAGGTGTCCCCTATGGTTTTTTGTGAGATACCCACATCATTCCATAATTTAATTAGTTCATTCATTTTAGAATTACATAACAACAGTGGTGTTTAGTATCTAGAATTTATCCAAGACACCCTAATTAACATAACTATATTTATGTTTTCTAAGACATACCTAAAGTACCATCTTAGAAATTCCACATTTTTAAGTATCATGCCAAACACATCCTAAGGGGTGGTTTGGTTACTTAAAAGATAAATTGAGTTTTTCTCTAAATTTCAATACAAAAACACCCTAAGGGGTGTTTTGGTTACATTTAAAGTATGATCATCATGAGTGATAGTCAAAAAACACCCTAAGGGGTGGTTTGGGTTGAGGTTTTCAACCTCCAAAGGTGTTTGGGAGGCCCATAGTACATCTAGGTCAGGCTTTAAGTGACAAACTAAAGGAATGTAAATTCAAGGGTCAACACTCTGAAATTTCATCATGTGGAACATGGAACATATTATAAATGGTGATAATTTAAGGGGAAAACATATAGGCCACATACATAGAGATCATAGAAGATTCATCATCTAGTATCAGCCTCATATTTGAGATAGAATGAGAGAAAATAAATTACCCAAAAAATACCTAATAATAGGTTATTTTATGTTAAACTTGGAAATAGAATATTGGAATAAAGGTAAAATAATGATTGGAAGCTAAAGGAGTGTTATTATTACCAAGAGTCAACCAACACAATAGACATAAGTTAAAATAGAGGTCGAATGAGGGAGATTCACCAAGTTAAGGAGGAGAGGGAACCTACTGAGGAGTTACTGTGAACAAATGAGGGGAATAAAGAAGAATTAAACTTAAAATTTATTATGTTCAAAAGGGTAATTTTTTCCATTTTTATAACTATGTTCATGGTTTAGCTGCATGATTAGCCATATTGTGTGTCAACTGTGTGAACCGCATTGTCCGAAGGCCCACAACCCGCATGGTTAGGTGCACGGTTTTTCAAATTGTTCATGATAGATCTATAATAAAATAAAGTCACTTTCATGGTCTATAGGACCCCATTTAATGATTTAACCAACCATTCTCCTCCCCTTTTCAAGCTGCACGACTAAGGTGCACAGTTAGCACAAACTATGCACTAACCGTGCACCCTGCTCTGCCTTCCCAAAAACTAAAACTCTAAGCCCAAACCTTCCTAAACACTCCTAAAACCACCTATAATCCATTGTAAACTTACATTAAGATAAAAATAATGAAATTAAAACAAAAAGAAAAAGAATATGTACCTTAAAAAAAGAGAGGGTTCTTACACATAACTTGTACTTTAGACCAACTCAATGAGTACCTATTCAAACTACTCGACTTGTATAAAGGTCATATATAGCATACTCATATAGAATTTAACATACATGTTTTATCATGTAATTACATGGAATTTATGAGTCAATTAAATGACAGATTAAACACATGTTAATTAACATTGTGTATAATTCTTTTAATGTGTACATAGTAGTCAACGTATTATGACTATACATGGTATATAGTTCATAAATTTACATAGAAATTAATAATATATATATATATATAACATCTCAAATGTCTTGTAAGAGTCAATAAATGACACATGGGACGCATATTATATAGGTTTAAAGTAGTAATAAATTAAATTTTAATTTTATATATATACAGGTTGGGTACATGGTGTGTACATCTAGCTACATGTATTTTATCATTATCATCATAAGTATATGATATGTTCCTAGGGAATTAGTGTGTATTAATGCATGGGTTTGTGTGGGGTACATGACATGTATAGCTGGTACATTCTATTTAACATCTTTGTTACATGGATTTCAATCCCTACACATCGTGTAATTATTACTCAACGCGTATTTGACTATGAATTTTCTACCATGAAAATACATGGACTACACAATGTGTAACCTAGTTACATGGTGTATAGTCCCACATGTCTTGTGTCAACCTGTCTTGGTCAAAACATGGAGAATTTAATGTACACCATGTTTTGATTTCATGATGTGATGAATTAATTCATTCTGAATCATGGTATAATGAATTGGGATACATGACATGTACACTGGATACATTCCATGTAATCATGTGTTGTTCATTCAAGATTCTTAGCACTTTAGGATGGGTTCTTTAAATTTTATTCATTAAAATGTAATCATATTTGGATTAAATTAGTGATAAAGGAAGTGTGGAAGAAGATATCTTGATGATTCGATTCAATAATGAATTTCATGAAATAAAAAACTAACTTTAAATGTGTAAATTATTAATAATCAATAAATAATTATAAATTGAACATGACTGCTCTGATACCAATTGTTATTTATAAATGTAGAAAAATTGCATATTGGGCCTATGGAAAACTCAACTTTTTTGGAATCAATGGTTCATTTGGAATGTGCATGACATTAATTCCATGACCAAAATAAATTTTTCTAAAGAATATTGATAAATAATTTTTCTAGAACCAAGAGATAATATATTTTCACATTAATTTATAATTATTTTAAAAACACAAGAATAAAGAATACCTTGGTCTTGAAATATTTATTCAATAATGATATTTATATTCTAACCCAAATTGGTGTTTTCCCATTACATTTCAAGGATATTAAGTAGATCCCCTCTAGCAGTGATCCATACATGCTCCTTCAATATCTAAACTGCACAGATAAACTGTCAGGTGCTAGTGCGACTGATTGATCTTCTTACATTGTTCACCTTGATCACTTTACATTACTTTGGGATTAAAGGAATTTTATCTTATTCTTTTAGATCTTGAGAGGAATATAGGAGGATGGAGATCTTGAGAGTAAATTTTTGTGCACAATAAATAAAATTTTTTTGATTGACATAATAGTCTATTTTTAGACCTGGGGTTAGGGTTTACTATTTAATTAATTGCACAAAGACACTTAATAATATATTAATCCTAGAAATAACCTCATATAATTAAATAAAATAATAATATTTTTTTATTTTATGGCATGCGTTAACCTGTGCAATGATAAATATTTATTTTACAATCTGGTAAATAAATATTCATCACTGGAAAAAATCCGATCAACCCATCCTCCTCAACATTTATTTAATTCTAAAATAAATATTATTCATTCAATGAATAAATATTTTATTCATATTATAGTGAATAAATATTTATTTAATATTCACATAAATAAATAAATTATTTATTTAATAAATAAATAATTATTTATTACGACGTGAATAACAAAAGATAAATAAATATTATATATTCACATAATTAAAAAATTACCTTGAGAATAAATATTTATTTAATATTTATGATCATTTAATAAATCTTTAATAAATATTACTTATTATTCTATAGAATAATATTTATTCCAATTGTTAAATATAAATAAAATTTAACTGAGATTAAATGAAACACTTTGTGTGTGCCTCTCTAGACCTCTTCCTTAGTGGAATTAAGTGGGCTTGCCTAATGTCCAAGAGTACTATATAGAAATGGGTCAAGGCACCCAAAAAGTAATAAGTTATGTTTTAATGACAAAACCACATATGAATGATCACTATGTAATATAATCCCTTTTTCATGATATCTCGTTAAATAGACTGCACACCTGTATTATCAAGATATATGCTTGATACGTATTTATTTGACTATATGAAGAAAAAAACTCACCTATAAACCATGGAAATGTAATTTAATGAGATTATTCAATTTCAAAAAAATGTTTGAGATATCAACCTCCGTAAATATGGAATTGGGGGAATCCTTCCTTAACTTATTCATTAATAACATATTATTCGTGATACATCCAATGTTCCCAACTTCTTTATAAGCATATATCATCATGGTTTACATCAATACATCAAAGTTCATGATTCATGTAATAAATTAACAATAATATTAATATAATATCTTGTTTCCTTCTTTTAGGTATTCCTTGAACCTTGTTTTTTATCTTCTTTTGGTTGGGTCTTGTATCGGGGTGTTTTGGGTGAAATTTGGAGAATTTTAGAATCCCAAGGGGTTATGAATAGTTTGTTCATGGTTTTTTCAAACCATGTGGAAAACCTCTTAAAACCATGAAACCTCATATGGTGAGGGTTTTCATAGTTGGGGCATAGTTTGAAAAACTATGCACCCTCCTAGGAGAAACCATGCACCCTACCAATAGGGGCATGCAGTTAGGGTTCATAGTTTGTCTAACTGTGTGGCCCTACCCAGAAAACCATGCATATAGGTTTTAATTTCCCAAAAAAATTATTGAATTCCCAATAGCCTTTGGTTTAACCACTAATCACCCTATTTCAACCCTAACTTGAATCCTTGTTCTTTGAAGGCTCCCAAGAGGTGATTTTGGCTCCTCAAACCCCTTTTATTAGTGAATCAAATCATCGTTGAACTCATTTGATCTCCTTCAGATAAGTGGATCTTCTCTCATGTGGTTTCTTCCAAAATATATTTCTATCCTCCTTAGGGTTTGATAGATCATCATGTAATTGATGGATATAATTTTTTTTTTTTGGATCTTGATTCTATGTTGTATTTATTGATCTCTTTCACCTCATTGTTCATTGGAAATGTCATTGCAGGTGTTATATTTGATTGCATGATTAAAGGTAGGTGATTCCATGGTGATTTTCCCTATGATTAAAACCTTAAATTGCTTGATTGAATTGAAATTATTTTTTAATTGATTTAAAAATCCTAATTTTAAAGGATTTGATGTGTGATTTGAAATGAAATGGAAATTGTAAAAACCCCCAATTTTAATGGAATTAAAATATAGGGAGGATTTTTTTGGAAAATTATGGATTGATTTTTCAATTGACTTAATCAATTTATTATTTATAAAACCTTTAGAAAAATGGATTAAAGTGAAATCTGGTTTGAAATGGAATAAATTAATGAAAATGTCTATTTTGGTTTTGAAATGAGAAAGGCATGTTGAAAACTGAAAACATGGAAATTGTCATTAGAATTGATTTGAAATATTTTATTTTCCCATGTTTGATTGATTGATTGTTTTAAGCACATGTTATCTTGGTAGTTAGTGGTAACTGGGGAAAGTATTCTAGGACCATGACTCCCTATAAATGGATTGATGATGACAACTATAACTAAAAAATTGCGGCATGAATGTCTGAGAGGGTTCCCATTTGGGGATGTAGATGGACCGTGAGGTTTCCCCAATTGGGGTGTATATTGATTTTAGGGTGTGAACATATCTTGAGTCAGGATCATTATTGAGATGTGTGAGGATCCTATTACCTGAACTGACATACCACGGGGCTTTTGTATATGGTTCTATGAATTTTTTACTTGATTATACATGCCACTAATTATTGAACTATTTTATTCATGAAAACTACTTTATATAAGTTTTTTATATAAAATGTCCATTTAATCTAGTTTTGATATATCTGCCATCTCTTTTAATATGAAATTATGTTTTGGTTTAAAATATGTGAATGATATACCATGCCTTGTTTAATTAAAATGGAGCATAATTGGTTTAATTATTTTGGAATTGATTGTGGTCACTTGGTGAGACCCTAGTGGACTTTATACCTCACACATTACCTTTTCCTTTGGGAATTTGTGGATTTTTTATACCAGTTATGAGTAAAGGGAAATCAAAACTTGGAGGTGGTGGATGTTCTTATTCCTTGGGACCATGGAGCGGTGATGGTGACCGGTGGAGCTGTTTTCCACTTGTTACATAGGATATTTTGATACTTTTGTCTAATTGTTCTGTTGTTTCCTTTGGGATGTTTATCCTTCCATAGGAGTACTACTTTACCTGTTTGTTTCTGGAACTTTCTCATTGAAGAGTGTTGACATACTAAATTTTATTTTTTATCTTCCACTATTTTTTGGAAAAAAATCATTCCCTCTTTAATCTTGTATGGTGTAAAGTTCTAGTCACATACTCATAGGGATCAGGAATTCCCTTTAGCCTATGTCATATCCATATTGGGTATTTGTGTACCAGGGTATCTAGACTAGTTGATAATAATTAACAACTAAGGATCTCTACACAAACTTTTAGGTAGAAACATTTAATGATTCATAAACATTTGGATTTCCTATAGGGGTATATTCTCATAATCTCACATCTTAAGTAATACAAAGTGTGAACTTCATGATATTAATTTCCATTTTCTTATAATTAATATCGCTAGACAATCAATTTACTATGTCTCCTATCATATAATGTTATCCAAGTATAGAATAAGGTTTAAGAATATCATCATGGAGTTTCAAGTTTCTCATCATAGTAGATAATTTTTATTCCCTTTTCAATATGACATATTCTCTAGGACATTATTACATTAAATACACACAAAAAAATAAACAATATATAATAAGGTATGTAATTAATATTCTTCTCTTTGTATATACATGCAATATAAAGTACAAATATTTGGTTCTAGGACACTAACATCAACACTGATGAAATTTAACTAATTAAATTTATTGATGAATTTTTGTGTTCTTTAATTATGATAACTATTGGAATTTACTTGGGGTGAATCCTCTTAGGATTCGACGATGAATCTTGAGACTTTAGGATTCCTTAGGGTGTTCCCCCCTTGGATTTGATAGTGTTTCATAATCACTTAGACCACTTAGGATCATAATCCTAAGACTCAGTAGTGTTTTTAGATTACTTGGACCTCTTAGGATCATCCTCCTAAGGGTCAATAGTGTTTCCAGATTATTTAGACCACCTAGGATCATCTTAATAGGGTTCAGTGATGATACCTAGTCTCTTTTGACCACCTAGGATTACCACTAATGGATCGTCATGTATGCCTGATGACTTTATGGATAGATACATCTTTCACTGGTCAAATCTAGTATGGTATATCTTGGGGGTCACCCTGGAACCCAAGGATCGTTGATGGTTTTATTTATTTATTTTATATCTTTGTTTTTTATGAAAACCAACATGAACTTATTAATGAGACGTGATATTCTTATAGACGTCGTTGGTGGAGGCCTACTGATTCATACTCACAATTTCTTGAGCATTCATTTAATTCTTGAGGAGAATTTATGGTTGTAGGTTAGGAAAAGGGAAACCCTATGACTGGTTCTTAATTAGATAGATAAAATGGACCATGGGAGTTTTATATTAGGCTAGGACTCAAGACCATTTTTATAGAGTTTCATAGATTTTTTCTTTTGTTTTTTTGGGTTTTGATTTATATTACCTGTTACTGATGTAAAACCGGTTGACATTGTATATAGTTTATTTTGATATAGCATGGTCTGTGTTTATATATTGTCACTTGTTGTGTAATCTATTTACATCTTTATTTCGAAGTACCTAATTTCTATTATTTTTGTTGTCATTGCACTTTGATATGGGGGTATAATCTCCCCAATGTACCACTCTAGCCCCTTGTTTCTAGTCATAAGTCACTAGCATTAGGGGGAACATCTAAGGTCTAGTAGTGACTATCAGTTCAGGAACTAATGACAAGTCTGGGGTGGTAGGAAGTTATAACATTTTCCTTTAATAGATCTCTTTCACACTTGTGTATAAGATCTTAGACAGATCAATTTATATATATGGATATATATGTTCTTCATTTATGTATTATTCAATTCAAATTAATGATTAAATCATATGGGAATGAGTTTTTTTGTTATATTCTTCTTTATTTTAACAATATTTATCCCCATTAAAACTCTACACATTTGTTCCTAGTTGATTAAAATTCATGAGACAAGTTGATAATTTGTGTGGTTTAGATCGATTATTCATCATATCAAAAATAGTTGTGGATTAACTATGAATAATGAAATTCCTAAAACTTTTCATGGGGATAATGTGACTTGTATGGTGTAATTGAAATATGGTTATTTCAAAGGTGATATAACAAATTATATCTCGATAAAATTCTTTTTTACTCATTAAATTACAAATAATGATGATATTGATAACAAATTAGATAATGTGATAATCTTGTAGATTTATTCACAAATGCATTACCAATTATAGATTTTGAGAAACATATTTATAGAATTAGGATATTAATACTTAAAAGTTTATCATGATTTGATGATAAAGGGTGAGTAATATTTCACTCCCATGCCATCAAGTTTTCCCACTGAGTTTTCTTGGTAAGGTTTTTAATGAGGAAATACAAATTGAATATGAAATTCAATTATTTCTTTCTTCAATTGTTTTTTACACTAATTTTTTTAAGTGAATGTTAATTAATTTTTCACATAATTGGTGACATCCTAGAGAAAGTGTTATATATGATGGTTAAAACACACATAAGAAACCAAACATGTCTGGGGACTTGACCCCGCAATGCATTCCCCAAACCCTACCCAGTCCAAGCAAACACTTCCTCCCTAATAGTAAGTGTTATAAATAAATAATATCATTAATGAAATATTGCATAATTTCCATTGGTGGTGGTTTTCATGGGTTAAATTATCATGGGTGGTAATTCACATGGCCTTCATATAAGTTATTCTATCCTTTGGATATTACATGGAATGTTATAATTAATCTACATCATTGATATATTTTCATGTATCTTTTATATATGATGATATGATAATAGAAAAAAAACCTTTTACCTACCTACTTTTCTCATATCTTTTGTTTATTTATTTTATATTACTATGATTTTTTGTGCTCATTCACCATCATCTTGTGTGTGATCGACATCATGCATCCTCTATGATCAATTTATCACTTATATTTTCAAAATACATTATGGTTTCCATCAACATTATGAACCCAATTTTCAAACATTAAAATAATTAGTATTTTTAGGGTTTTTATCATTTTATCATCATCATTTTTTATTTAATATAAAGACTCGTTATATTTTTATAATTATATTAATATAAATAAATTTCCTGGTTTTTATAAAAGTGTTTTAGTGAGTTTTTAAATAAATATTTTAGTGGGTTTAGGTCAATGTTATTTTTTTAATATGAGTTGAAAATGTGTTAAAGCCTTCGATACATTTAATTTCATTAAAAAATTTAGCATATTTCAATTTATTAATAAAAATAGAAAGTAATATTCATAAATAATTGATGATAAATAATAAATATTTAATAATAACTAGTAATTAATTAGTAATTATAAATACTAATTAGTAATTAGTAATGATTAACAAAAAGTAATAATAATTAACAATAAATTATATTACATAATTATTTATGTTATATTTTCATTAATAACATTATATTTATGTTATAGTTGTGTTATATATATACTATATTAATGTCAGTAACTATTATTTATGTTATATTTACATTATTAATTACTATTATATATGTTATATTTATATAAATTACATTATATTTAAGTTATAGATATGTTATATTTATGTTATAGTTGTGTTATATTTATGTTAATAATTGTATATTTATGATATATTTACATTTTATTTACATTATTAATTACTATTATTTATGTTATAGTTACCTTATATTTATGTCATGTCTATGTCATACCTATGCTAAAAACAATTATTTATGTCATGTTTATGTTATTGATAACTATTATTTATGTTATTAATAATTATTTTTTATGTTATATTTAGGTTAAATAATGTTTATATATATTTATGTTATTAGTAACTATTATTTAAGTTATATCTATACTAATAATGTTATATTTCATTATAGTTGTATTATATTTATGTTGTATTTACATTACATTTGTGTTATATCTACATAATAACTATTATTTATATTATATCTATTGAAGTTGGTGCCCTAGAATAAACTTCCTTGGTGATTGATTACATGTTTTAATTATTAAAGAAGTTTATATTACTTTGCATGAAATTTTTATGTGATAATGTCCTAAGAATATATATTGTGTTGAATGGTCAAAACAATTCCCCACTATGATGAGAACTAAGAGGTTCCACGACATCATTCTTGAATAACGTTTTATAGCTAGATAATATTCTCTAATGGGATAGAGATAATATAGGATATCATGGGTAGGAGGCTCATAATACAATGAGACACCTTCTCATGATATTCACCCTTGGTGATCTACAGATAGGAGGTTGTGAGAACAGACCCGTTAATTGGAAATCAAAATTTCCAGGTGTCATTGGATATTCCTGTTTATGTATATGTGTATTGATCCTTAGAATTTAAGATTATAATTAATATATATCAAGACTCATGTAATTTTATGTATTTATGAAAAATTTGATGACATATACTCATAATGAATTAGGATGTGTTGGGTGTGTCAGGAGTGATATTAATTTAATGGATAATGCAATAAAGGATTTATCTCTTTTATCCCTTGATGGAGGTTTATATCTTAGTCCCTTTGATGGGAATGGAACTGCCTATAAAATCTATGTCCATGGTATTTAATGGGTGAGTTCATTTCCAAAAATTCAAAGAAAGAGACATCAAGGTATAGGTTGATGGAACCAGCATACAGCCTGCTTGATTTGAAATATCACAGTAAAGGGATTATATTACATGGTAAGAATTTGTAGGAGGTTGAATGTAGTTGAAACATTTAATTTTTTTCTCTATGGGAGACTTGGTATGTTTCTATATTCTAAACATGGACTTTAGGTAGATATGCTTAATTCTAGTGATAAATACTCTTATATATCCATGCACTAAGTGTATCCAAAATCTCAGTTAAATTCAATTATTTAATTTAATAAGTTATAATAAATAATATTTATTCGGGTTTTGTTGATCACCATAATTTAATCACAAGTTATTCAAATGAATAAGTGAGTTAAATAATAATAATAAATATTTATTTTCAAATTTGGTGAATATAATATTTATTATATATATTATATAATAATTCAGTGACATTTATTTATTACATAGTCATTATTCGAGGATCAGTAAATGTCGGTGAGGGAAAGTAAAATGAGCTTAATGGTTTGATTGGAAATGGTAGAAATTATATTTATTTATATTCTTTATGTGTTGAACTTGTTGAGAGATTAATATTATTATTATTATTGGACATGGGGTTAGCTAATAATTATTAGGTTAGGAAGGGGCTTGTTTGTGACTTTTCAACCATAAACCTTACATAATAAATATATAATTATAACTCTTTCCATAATCAACTTTTGGTGTGAACAATGGATAAAGAGAGTCTCTCTCAAGCCTTAGAGAGATATCTATAACTCACTCTATATTCATCCTATCTCAATCCTTCTAGAGAACACTAAGAGTTATTCCTCCTTCAAGAAGAATTCTACTGCAATATACCACGAACAATATAATAGATCAAGATCGGTCGTGCTAGAACCCTATGATTCTATGACAATGTTCAGAGATTTTGGTTCATTTTTAGATCACCATTAGAGGCATTATATACTTTGAACATGCCACACAATGATGTTACAATGAGATCTATTCAACTGGTTCATCAATGAAAGATGGATTACAAGTTGAGGTAATTTTATATCTACTCATAAATTAATTATAAATTACATGTTAAGATCCTACTATTATGGTTACAAAAAATTTTCTATTCTAGTAATATATGTTTTTCATTGGACATGACATTTTAATCATGTGTGGAAAAATTACACATAAATTAAGACTAAAATATGAGTTGGTCATGCCATCAAAAGACTCTTCCACTGTGAATGGAACATTCAGGTGGTATTAGAGTGGTCACATGTTTAATTTATAATTATTTATTATTATTTTATTTCTTTCATTTATTTGTGTTTTATTTTAGTTATATCGATTCATTTTAATATCTAACATCATCATCTCTTCCCTTCTTCATTCTTGCTAATATAACCAGTAAACAGTTAAGATTAAAAAATGAAGAAACATATGAAGAACATCATCTAGAGGTTCCAAAGGATCTACCTAGACAAAACCAAAGTAAACTATGTGTACTTCCCAAATACACACCATGTATTAGGTTTTATCATATGTATCTCACTCTAACAAGTCATATCTGAATAAAGCATATCGACGTGTAGATCTATACATATTAGAACCCGACATGAAGAACTGAACATCGTGTAACCAATGTACACAATGTGTAGTCCCTATTTTCTCAAGGCTAAGAACACAAGGTGTCTCATCATGTTTTGTATTGAATACATAACATGGGGATTTTCATATCATGAAACTTTAAGGATACATAACATGTATGTGGGAAAATACATTGTGTACCATGAACCCATCCATGGATGGGAACACACCTAGTCCCAAGGTTTGTGTTAAAAACATGAGAAAAATATAGTACACACCATGTAAGTTGTAAAACATGCCATGTACTTTGAACACATCCATGGTAGGAAAAACAATCAGTCCCAAGTAATGTGATTCTAACATGGGAAAAATACAATACATATCGTGTACTATAGTACACACCGTTTAGTCTACTATTGAAAGTATACCCAATTTTTCATGGAGAAAAATTAAATATATAATCAAAATTATTCACATGTGTTCCATGTTTCATTTATTTTTTAGTACACACCATGCCATAGGATTGATAATTATATATTAAATCAACTTCCATGTTTGGATAAGAATGCATCATTGCCTCCAAGTGAACTTGTTTACTTAATTAATTTTAAATGAAATTTTTTTGTTTAAAATTGCATATTATGGTGAGTTAAAGATACTTGGATAGAATCAAGATAAATTGAATTATTTGTATTAATTCATGAGGTTTTATCTTAATTAAATAATGAACCAAAGTAATTGATAATAAGATTGAAATTGTATGATTGTTTCTTGATGTTTGGATGACCATGATATTAGACCATCCCTTTATATGTAATTGGTTACTTTTTTAAATTTATTATTATTAAATTAAAATTAATGGTTTTCATGTCATCCCCTCCTCTTTATTATGTAAGGGTGTGTGCGTACATGGTGTTTTATATAAACCCCCTTTTATCCAATCCATTGGATCCCCTCATTTGTGTGTGAGTAAAATATTATTTAAGGATGGAGCTCCAAGGTGAAACCAATGGAGGTGATACATTGCAACCAAGGTGTAATGTTTCAACATGAACCAAGATGTGGTTCAAGGTGGTTTCCCCTATGTCCAAGGTTTATTTTATCATCTTTTAGATAAACTAATCATTAGAGAATCTCATGGTAATGCAACTTATATTTTATTTTTTTTGTTGCATGGTTAATTATTTATGTTTTTAGATGTCGTGAAATCACCTAATAAATGAATTAACAGGTATGAAATATGGAATGAAATATAACTAGATAATGTGTAAATTTTTTATCAGGACATTATTAATCACTTAAGTAAAATACACTTAATATTAACAAGTCATGTGAATGATGAAAATGGTATTTTACACATAAAGAATAAAAATCCCTAAAATAAAATATTAATTCAACACCTTCCATTAATTAAGTCATAATCAAACTCATAGTTCAAAGTGTTTGACCAACCAAAGTTGGGGTGCTTTAAATTATCATGGAAATTTTAGCTTAAAGATTTGGTTTGACTTAACTTGGTTTACATCAAGGGTTGACTTCCCAAGTAGGACTTGGTGTAACTAATAGGAAAGTGTTAAGGAAATATTTAAATTATATATTTTGGGATTGGTGAGTCCACTCAATGGATCAATGAAATACAAGTTTATACAGTTGGAAATTTACACCTACCTAAACCCCTTAAAAATTCTTCTGAGGCCAAATTTTGGGTTATGATAAAGGGAATATGGAACCTTGCCACTAGAATATCTAGGAAACAATAAATTATAAAAATAATGGTGAGTTCTATTATGTTTAAAAAAATATTTGGAGATTAATTTAAATTTTTAATATATTTTTTAATAAAACAAGTTTTAAATATTATTTTTTAATTTATATAAATGGAAGATCAAAAAACTTCAAAAATATCACTTTGATCCATACTAGATAAGGATAACCTTCTCACCAGTGTGAATTTATGGGAATGGTATTGGTTCATACATGTTATACTATGCCATGAACAGAAATCATACATGCTAGAAACCCCACTTCCTAAGTCACATGCCAAAGAAGCTAGTGTGGAAGAAGTATCTCTATTTGAGGCATGTGTAAAACACAATGGATGTACAATGTTTCATGTTATCCTCCATATCCAATGAGTTTCTAAAGTAGTATGAGGATATGGATGTGTATAGAATCATTTCTCACCTTAGGGATCACTATTAAGAGAAGGTTAGATTAGAAAGATATGAGATCTACAATTCATGGTTAACAGGCATACTTAGAGAATCAGTGCCATGTGGGCCACATGTAGTCAAGATGATTGGATAAATTGAACACATGGATGTCTCAGGTTTTAAGATCCATGATGAGATACACATAGATATCATTCTATCCTCACTACCTAAAACTTATCCAGTTTTATTGTGAATTATAATATGAACAATAGTGAGAAGACACTTTTAGAACTTCTTACTCTTATTCACCAAGTTTATAAAGACATAAGGTGAAAAAAACTTGTGGCCCTTATGGTAGATGATAAGAATAGGAAAAAGGAAAAGGGTATGACGACTCATTCTAATTATAAATATCTGGAGCACTGCCCTTACAAGAAGAATAATATATATAGGTAAGGAAAATAACATGATGCAATATGTTTTTCATGTGGTAATTAGAGCCACTGGAAGTAGAATTGCACCTAGTCGAATAAGAAAGGTGAAACTTCAAGTGCATTCACTATTAAGTGTAATATTTACATATCTATAATTTATGTATTAGATACTACCTTTGGTACTTATAAATGTATCCAAATATAGTAACTGAGAATATTTCATAAGATTGTCAAAGATTAAGTGGATCTACAGGCTTCCAATGGAGTGAGGCTGGCTACTCTAGCCATTAGAGACTACCATCTCAAATTTACAATATGATTGATTTTGGTTTTGAAGAATTGTTATTATGTACCTATTTTTACCAAGAAAATTTTTTTGTTTCTTATTTAAACATGGATGGATTTATTTTCAGTTTTGGTAGTAAGGGTTTCTACTTTTATAAAGATATCATATGGTATGGTATGGTATAGTTAAATAAAAATATTTGTGTATTGAATTATTAAAACAAAATATTAAAAATTGATAATGAAATAAATATGTGTGACTCATTTAACACCTAGTTATGGTATAAACATCTTGGTCATTTAAATGATAATCATTTGAAAAATCTCTATCAATATGGTTACTTAGACTCTTTTTATCTTAAGCCACTTGAAAGATATCACGCTTTTTTAAAAGGTAAGATGACTAAACCACCATTCACTGATCAAGGTGAAAGGGCCATAGAGCTTCTAGATCTGGTATACAATGATATGTGTAGACCTTTTCAGGTAGAATCCATAGGTAGATTTGCATACTTTATTTCTTTTACTGACAACTTGAGAAGGTATGGTTATATCTAATTGATGAGGTGTAAGTTTGAATCCCTTGAGAAGTTCAAAGGGCTCGAGAATGAAGTTGAGAATCAAATTGGTAAGAATATAAATAAAATTCCATTAGATCAAGGTAGAGAATATATTAACAAAGAGTTTATCAACTTTATATAGGAGTCTGTGACTCTATCTCAACTCACTCTACCTTATACACCACACTGGAATGGTGTTAGTGAAAGGAGGAACCATATGATACTGGAAATGGTAAGGTCGATGATGAGTAATGTAATCCTTCTATTATCCTTTTGTGGATATGAATTATAGATGGCATCATACTTACTAATCTAAGTATCAACTAAAGCTAAAAATAGTATTCACTTCAAGTTATATATTGGAAAGAAACCTATTTTATCACATATACATGCATGGGGTTGTGATCCGTTTATTAAGGCTACCTCAAGAAACAAACTATCACCCAGAGTTAAAAAGTGAATCTTTATAGGGTATCCCAAGGAAACAAGGGGATAATATCTATAAAACCCTTCATAAAAGAAATTAATCATCATAAGACGGGTCAATATTCTTAATAGATAGAACATTATCAAGGAGTATAGTGGGATCAAGATTGAATTAAAATAATTCGATGCTCAAGATCCACAATAGTGGTTATAAGAACTAATTATATAGGTACCCATGTAATAATTTTTTCCTAAAACCTAAGTGTTTTGTATGAGAATACGATAGGTAGGAGAACCAGATAGATATAGTTTTCTAGTTACCGATGATGGTGACTCATTATTGTTTTCCAATAATAATCTTATCTTCTAAAAATAGGTAGTGGAGATCTCATAGGCTACAAGATGTAAAGAATCCATGAATTATAAGATGGATTCTATGTATCAAAACCAATTGTGGGTTTTTATCAATCTTCCAATTGATGTAAATAATATTGGGTATAAATGGGTATTTAAGAGAAAGATGGACATGTAAGGTAAAATTAATACCTATAAATCATAGATAGTGGATAAAAGGTTTAGAAAATATCAAGGCATTGAATATGAAAAAACCTTTTCTCCAGTTTCCATATTTAAATCCATCATAATTTTGCTTGTCATAGTATCTTACCATGACTATGAGATTTGGAAAATGGATGTCAAAACTGCTTTCCTTAATAGAAACCTTTAATAGGATGTGTATATGACACAACTAGAATGGTTTTTGACTCAAATAAATTCCAAAAAGGTATGAAAGTTGTCATGATTCATTTATAGATTAAATAAATCATCTAGTTCATGGAATATTTGGTTTAATGAAGTAATAAAAAAATAGTTTCATGAAGAATGAATGTTATCCATGTGTTTACAAGTGATTTAGTGGAAGTGTGTTTTTTTCATAGTAGTATATGTTGATGGAATAATACTTATTGGAAATGATATACCAACCTTACAAGAGTTTAATACATGATTGATAAAGTGCTTCACCATTAATTACATAGGAAAAGTAGCCTACATTATAGGGATAAATATCATCTTTGATAGATTTGAGAGAATTTTTTGACTAAGTTAAGGTATATAAAGTGACTAGATACTGGATAGGTTTAGTATGGAACAATCAAAGAGAGGATTGGTTCTAGTTTCACATGGTATACATCATTCCAAGAAAATGTTTCCTCAAACATAAGATTAAAGTGAGAGAGAATTATTAAGATCCTATATGCTTCTATGATAGGATCTATCATGTATGTCATGTTATGTAAGAGGATTTACATTGCCTATTATTTGAGCATGGTAAGAAAATATCAAGTAGATCTAGGTGAACAATATTGGAATGATGTTAAGGCTATCCTTTATTATATTAGGTGAACTAAGGATTTGTTCCTGGTGTATGAAAGAGATAAATAGATAGTAATTAGGGGTTATAAAAATGATAGGTTTCATATATATATTATAATTATCTAAAGTTTCATTTTGGATATGTCTTTTGTATTGATATAGGAGTTTTGATCTGTAAGAGTTCAAAGCATCCAATTTTCACCAATTCTATTGTGTATTTTGAGTATATTATAGCTTCTAATGTAGTCAAGGAAGTATTTTGGATTCAAAACTTTGTCTAAGAGCTTAATGTTTTTCCTGGAAGTCTAGAACCTATAACAGTTTACTATGATAACACTGCAGTGGTAGATCTCTCCAAAGAGTTCAGGTCACACCAAAGGACAATGCACATACTTCATAAGATTCATATCTTGAGAGATTTTTCTCAATGAGGTGAATTTTTTGTGAGAAAGTATCCATGGAGGAAAACATGATAGACCCCTTGACAAAGTCTTTATCTTAGTAGAGGAATGTGTATCATGTGATAGAAAGTGGAATAAAAGTTATTATTAGATGGATCTAGTGCAAGTGAGAGTTTATTGGAGTTGGTTCCTTAGAACTTACTTCTTTAGTACTTGATTACATGTTTTCATTATTAATGAAGTTTCTTATAACATCATGGATTTTACCTTGCATGAAATTTGTAAGTGATATTTTGTGTTGAAAGTTCACAGTAGTTCCTCGCTATGAGGATATCCAGGAGATGCCATGACATCATTCTTGAATATTGTTCTACAGATGGATGATATTATCTAATGGGACAAATATAATAAAGGATATCAGGGGTATGAGTATCATAATATATTTATACAAATTCTCATGGTTTTCTCCCTTTTTGGTCTCTAAGATAGGAGTTTATGAAAACATACCTGTTAATATGAAATCCACATTTCCATGCATCATTGGATGCTATTAATTATAGATGTGTGTATTGACCCTTAGAATTTAAGATTATAATTAATGAATATTATGACTCACTTACTTTGATATATTAATTAAAATCATGATGACATATTCTCATGAAAAAGTATGATACATTGGGTACGTCATGAGTGATATTACATTAATGGATAATAAAAGAAAGGAATTGTCCCTTCTATCCCTTGACGGAGGTTGATACCTCGGGCCCTTTGATGGGAATGGAACTACCTATAAAATTCATGGTCACGGTGTTCATTGGGTGAGTTAATTTATGAAAATTAAAATAAATAGACATTGAGCATATAGGTTAATGGCACTAGTATGAAACCTGGTTGATTTGAGATATCATGATAAAAAGATTATATTACATGATAAGTGGTCGTAAGAGGTTTAATTTCATTGCAACATTAACTTTTTTCTCTATGGGACACTTTGTGTGTTTCTATATTTTAACGTTGTACTTTAGGTGGTTATGATTAATGTCACAGAGAAAGTGTCCTAGAGGGTCACGCACTAAGTGTTTCCATAATCTCAGTTAAATTTAAGTATTGAATTTAAAAAGTTAGAATAAATAATATTTATTTAGGTTTGGTTGATTTTCATAATTTAATTATGAGTTATTAAAAATAATAAGTGAGTTAAATAATAATAAGAAATATTTATTTTCAAGTTTGGTGAATATAATATTTATTATATTTATCATTTCAGTTGGGGTGGCACCTGAGTGGTAAGACCCATAATACTACATCCAAAAGACCAGGGTTAGAATCTTGGTAGGACTCTTGGGGGATTTAAAATGTTATAACTGATTAAAGTGGTGATGATGTTATCAGGATTCAAGCAGGCAGTGACATAGGCCTAGTGATACAGGATGGATGATGCAGGCATGACGCTACACTGGACCTTTGGGCCATGTTCATGGGTCACTTGGCCTTAGTCCTATGGGATATGTAATGGGTATCCCTCTTCCAAAATATAAATAGGTATTTTATTTCATAATAAAAAAGTTTCTTTGACCCTAAATTTTAGGGGAAAATATTATATTTATCATAGAATAATGCAGTGACATTTATTTATTAAATAGTTATTATTCGAGGATCAATAAATGTCGACAGAGGAAAGAGGGATGGGCTTAATGGTGTGATTGGAAATTATATAAATGGTATTTATTTATATTATTAATGTGTTTCACATTTCAAGTTATTAATAATAGTAATAATAATGGGCATGGGTTCAAGTAGGAATTATTAGGTTTGGAAAGATCTTGTGTGTGATTTTTCAACCATAAACCCACTATAATAAATTTAGAATTATAACACTTTCTATAATAAACTTTTGGTGCACACAAAGGATATAGAGATACTCTCTCAATCCCAATAGATAGATCTAGATATCTAGAATATGATCTCTCTTCCTCCTCTCTCAATCCTTCAAGATAATACCAAGAGTCATTCCTCCTTCGAGAAGAATTTTTCTATGATCAACCATGAACAATGCAAGTGATCAGGATTGGTCGTGCTAGCACATGATGATTCTATGACAACATTCATACACTATGGTGCATGTATGGATCACAACTAGAGTAATTATAAACTTATATACTATAACACAATGATGGTATGATGATATTTAGTCAACTGGTTCATCAATGAAAGTTGAATTACAAGTTCTTGTAGTTTTATATCTCCTCGTAAATTAATTATAAATTACATGAAAAGATCATCCTCTTTTGGTTCCAATGTATTATCCAATTAAGTAATATATGTTTTTTTGTTAGACATGACATTTTAATCACATTCGGAAACAATTACACATAAATTAATACTAAAATCCGAGTTGTTCATACCATCAAAGGATACTTCCACTGCATTTAGAACCTACTATATCTACATTAATAACTTTTATTTATTTTATATTTATATTAAAAGTGATTATATATGCTAATAACACTATATGTAAATTATATATACATTAATAACTATTATATTCATTATATTTATATTAATAATGTTATCTTTATATTATAGTTGTATTGTATTTATATTTTATTTACGCTATATCTATGTCAACCCATTTTTAATTCTATGAGTGAATATTATTTATTATAACAAACTTTGTCTTAAATATTATTTATTTCATGGTATATTACTTAAAATCACACTTAGTATGACTTAAAATATCAATAAGCCTAGTTTACTTTGGATATTAGGTACATAGCACAACAACTTGATACATGGATACAAAAACATTATTGAAAACTTCCTTAACATGCTTCCAATATTCCATTGATCATTTAAAACTGCATGGGAGAACCTAAGGGAATAAATAAGAATGGGGTAAGATATAAATCCTAGTAAGGGAATAAACAAATAAGAACATGATAAAAGGGGTGATAATAATAGTCTTGAACAATGAGTCTTGATACAACATTATAGCATAAAGTCAACATTAGAATGTGGAAAAAACATTAAACATGGAATCAAAAACATAGATCAAGTCTAATTACCAAGAAAACATAACATGGTGGATAGAGTACCATAATGTATTAGGTTTACTACCTAATACCATACATTATGTATCATGAGACTAAAACATTACATAATGCATTTCATCACTATATAATTACAGGCACACATGTCCCTTTCATATCGTGTACATGCATAAGTGTGCCACATAGATCATTCGACATAGGATCATATTTCATCACATTTAATACCACGATTAAGGAGTGTGGGAAAAATACATGTAATTACCCAATAAAGTAAGTATATTTATGCCTATGTGAATACCCTTTAGCGTAAATGGATATGGTATTAACAATACAAAGGTTTAGTATGGAAAAATCGTTGGATAATTTCAGCAGCATGACAGAGGTACATAATGAATCATATTAGGGATTAATGAGAGTGAAAGGGGAAAATAATAAGTTATAAATAATAAGTTAAGTAATAGGTATATGTAATATCATAATCCAACATGAACAATTTGGAATTAAAATGCATAAGTAAAAAAGGGTTCCTGAATAGAATCTTGAGATGGAAAATCATAGGATAATTTCAGCAGCATAATAGGGATACATAATGAATCATGGGAAGAATTAATGAGATTTAAAGGGGTATATAATCACTTGTAAATAATAAGGGTAGAAATATGTGTGTTTAAAATCATATCCCATTAATAGGAATTGGAATAAAAAGTCATTACATTAAGAAGGTGCTTAAATAAAGAGGAGAAAGAGATGATCTCTTATCTTGAGACGGTGTTTCCAAAAGCTTAGGATGAGCTTATTGAGAGATTTAGGGAACCTTGGGAGGAATATATAGAATAAATGGAAGATTATAGTCATGATAAAATAGTTCCAGTGAAGATAAATGGTATATTGGGTGGGTTTATATAGGAATGGAGAGGAGAGTTCTTTATTATTTTCTAAACTTAGGTTTTAGACACTATAGAATAATGTGATCAAAATCAAAAACCATACAATGGTTTTTGCACATGGTTTCTTCCAAAGAATATTTTTTTCATTATTTTATAATTCCATGAACTTATCACATTAAAATAATACCCTTGTTGATGTGTAAGTGAGCCGTGTTTACAAATAATTGATTTTAAAACCTTAAAATATGATATATGTTTTGGAGTATGCATAAAGGGTCTTTAAAATAAATCAAATAAACACAAAAGAACATTATTTTAAAGGGTATATATATATTCATTTTTGTATATATTTTATGGAACATATTACATCACTTTTAGGTTAGGGTGATGTCATAATATATACCGTATATCTATACTGTATTTAATTTTTACCAAAAAAATTCACTGTATAGAAAAAATATGAAAAAATTACCATTAGATAATTTCAAAATGATAATTAAAATAATAATATTTATTTTATCCAAATAATTATATAAATATAAGAAATTTAACTTTTTAATTAAAATCCATGTTTATTGAAAAATGCTATTTTTTTAATAATAGTTTTCCGACCCTTATAAAAATTACATTTTCACTTCATAAAATTATATTTTTATTTATATTTAATATATAATATTTAATAATAATATTTTATTAAAATATAATTTATTTCAATAATTCATGAATTCATCAAAAGGAATATCTTAATTGAAATATCATATTACCCAAAAAAATACAATTTGTGTTTTATTGTATCAAAATCTAATTTTCATCAAACTCATTACTTAATCATTTTCAAAGTAAAAACAATAAGAAATAAATATAATCATTATTTTATTTTAAATAAAATATAAATATTCATACTATTAGGTTAGAGATACATATCCCTTTATTACCCCAGTGAATGCTCCAAGGGTAAAGCGTATGATGGTGAGATTTTCTTTGGGTGGTTCGGTGAACATGTTTTGGGTCATGATCTCGATGAGCTTGAAATTATCCCATAAATGGTTTTTATCATGATTTAGTTATTAAATATCATCTTGGTATTGGTAAAGGTAAAATCTTATAGATGTTATCTCCTTTAGAAGCTCTAATAAATGGGCTTTATAGGGCATGATCCTACTAATCAAGGTCATCGATTATTTTGTCTGTGTCAATAGGACCTTATCATAACACTTATTATATACTAATCATATGATCAAATTTAAATGGATATATTATCAGTAGTTTCCATGATTAATGGTGTTTTAAATTTTATAGGATATAACCAAATAATTTCATGTTTTTTTATAACCACATTACATAATAGGGAATTTAATTCGATCATGAAGGGAATTTAATTTATAAAAGTTTTGGTCATTACATTATTCCCCCATTAAAAAATTTCACCCTCTAAATTTTCATTTTATATACTAAAAAATCAGGGTACTTTTGTTTCATCACCTCTTCTAGTTCCCAAGTCACTTCCTTGAACTTGTGGTTCTGCCACAACAGTTTGACCGAGTGAGTTGTCTTATTTCATAGAACTTTGTCTCTACGATCTAAAATCTTTCCTAGTTTCTAATAATATGAAATATCATTATTAAATGGTACCACATATAGATTTAGTACATGTGAGGGGTATGTTATGTACTTTTTTAATAAGGATACATAGAACATGTCATGTACTTGAGATAGGTTGGGTGGGAGTGCTAGTCAATAGGTCACCGCTCTGATGTGATCAAGGATCTCAAATGGGTTGATGTATCTAGGATTAAGATTTCCCTTTTTACCAAAACTCATTAATTTCTTCCATGGATATATATGATGTACCACTTTGTCACTGAAATCAAACTCCAAGTCTCATCGATGATTATATTCATATATTTTATGTCAACTTTGTGTGTATTTCATGAGACACTAAATGTTTTAAACCTTTTATGTCACCTCTTGGACAAGATCAGGTCTCATAAGCTCCCACTCTCAAAATTCATCCTAGCATGTCAGAGTCTGATACATATTACCATATAGAGCCTCATAAATTTCCATTTTAATTCTAGAATGGAAACTCTTGTTATATGAGAACTCTAGTAGGGGAAGGTGATGATCTCAAAATCCTTAGAAATCCATTGAATGTGATATCAACATGTCTTCTAGAGTTTTAATGGTCCTTTTATATAGAGAATCCATCTAAGAGTGATAATTAGTGTTAAATATCGGTTCTATATTCAATTTTTTCTAAAGGCTTCTCCAAAACCTTGAGTAAAACCTCATATCTCGATCAGATATAATGTAGAGTGGTATTCCAAGTAGTATTACCACTTCTATTATGTATATATTGATGATTTGGTCAATGGATAAATCTTACCTAATAGCAATGAAATACACTTACTTGATAAGGTTATTGACTACTACCCAGATGGTGTTATTGACTTTAGGTGACCTAGGGAGTCCTAGGAAAAAATCAATGGTTATGATTTCCCATTTACATACTGGTATGGGAAATGGTTTCATCATACCCATAGACTTTTTTCATTCTGCTTTGACCTACTAGCATACCAAGAATCAGGATACAAACTCCATAATCACTCTCTTCATGTTATCCTACTATAAATTTTGATTCAAATCTATATAAATCTTAGTACTTACTAGATAAATAGAAAATTATGAGTTATGTACATCATCCAGAAGTTCCCTCTTCAATTCTAGTTTTGATGGGACACATATCTGGGTAACAAACCTTATAAATCCATCTTCAAAAAAGTTTAACTTTGGAATATCCACTACCTTCTTATATAGAAACTCATCATCTTTTTGGGCCTCTTTGATTCTCTAAAGAATATATGGTTGAGTAGTTATTTGAGAAAGGTAGGATAAAGATCCTTTTATTATTACCATATCCATACTTTTCATGTCCAATAATATTGGATCCCTTGAAATACTCATCATAGATAGAGTTATGGGATCCTTTCTACTCAGATCATCTTCCACTTTGTTTTTCTTTCTCGGGATGGAAATGGATTGAAAATTTTTAATCCTTGATCAGATCTAACCACCTCCATTGGTTCACATTCGGTTCTTTTTGTGTAAATATATACTTGAGGCTTTTACGATTTGTATATATATCACACTTCTCCCTATAGAGATAATGTCTTAAAATCATAAACAAAAAGATCACTATAGCCAATTCTAGATCATGTGTTGGGTATTTTTTTCTCATGGATCTTTAGTTAGTAGGAGGAATAAGATATCAATTTTTCATTTTTCATGAGTACAAAATCCAATCCCTTTTTTGATGAATTTCTATAGATCACAAATCTATCTCCACTAGTGGGTGATGTGAGCACAGATGTAGTGATTATCCACTTTGTCAACTCTTTAAAACTTTCCTCATATTCATCATTCCAAATGAAATCGACTCCCTTCAATGTTAGCTTGTTCAGTGAACTTATAAATCATGAGAAGTTCCTCAAACATCGACGATGGTACCCAGCTAATCCAAGGAAACTATGGATATTCATCACATATTTTAGTATGGGCTATCCTTCAATTGTATCTATTTTTTTAAGGGTCCATATATATCCCTTTATTGGTGATGGAATGCCCCAATAATATTACTTTATCCTACCTAAACTCACATTTACTATACTTTTCATACATCTTTTTTCTGAAAGTTCATTAGTATAGTATTCAAATTCTTTTCAAGTTTCTACTTTATTTTGGTAATGATAATATTATTATCAATAAATACTACCCAAAAAAATTTATGTAATCCCTAAAGGCTCTATTCATAAAATCCATGAATATTTTTGAAGCATTAGTTATTCTAAATGGCATCACTATGAAATTGTAATTCTGGTACCTTGTATGAAAAGTAGTCTTGGGGTTATCCTCCCTCTTCACCTTTACTTGATAATATCCCAACCAAAGATAGATATGAGAGAAATACTAGGCTCCTTGTAACTGATTGAACAAGGTATCAATCTGTGGTAGAGGATACTTTCTCTTTATCATGGTCCTTTTGCGATCATGATAATCAATACATAGGTGCATTTGTTCTTGATGAAGAGGACCAGTGCACCCCATGGTGAAGCACATGGGTGTATAACCCCATTATCCATATTATCTTGTGGTTTTTTCTTTAGTTCCTCAATTTCAACAGTGTCCATTATATATGGAGTCTTGGATATTGGAAAATCCCCGGGTATAAGCTTGATTTAAAATTCAACCTCTCGGCTAGGAGGAAGACTAGGAAATTCTTCTAGAAACACATTGGTGTATTCTCTCATAATGGGGATGTATTAAAGGATGTTCTTTCTTTAATATCAAACATTTTATCTAGATACTCTTTATCACAAGGTAATAATATCCTTTCTTGAGATGTTGGTACAAAATAAGATTCATCCTCTTCCTTATAGTTGTATAGAATCAGATGGTGATTCGTGATACAGATGGTGATTTCCTTCTCTAAATAATTTATGTTGGATCTATATAAGGAATGTCAATACATACCCAGAATTGTATCAAATTACACTAAAGGGGGTGTTGTAAGGTTTTTTGTAAAGTTCATCCCATAAATTTTGATAGGGGATGAGTCATATAGTTGGGAGATAATAATTTCCTCATTTTCCATTTTCACTAATAACTCTACTTCCATGATTTTTTGTGATGTTTTAATAGTTCTACTAAAATTTCAAGATATAAATTATTTCATATAACCATAATCAAAAAGTACATTTTTTATTATTGAATTAATACTTAGCATACTTATCACTACTTCATTGTTGGGATTCACCTCGAAAGTTGTGATGACATAAGTGTTCCCTTTATATCTAGGCCTTAGGGGTTACTGTCATTGGTTTTCATCAAAATTCCTTATCTTAGTGAATTTTCTCACATAGTGTCTATGTTTCTTACATTTGAAACATTTGATACTGGGATTAGGGTTGACCAAATCATTCCTTTCTTCCTTCACATTGGTGGGTTTATCCCATTATAAATCACTAACTAGGGCCCTTCCTTTCCGCACCTAAATAATTTTCTCATCCCCATAAAGTAATTTACAAGGTGATTCTTCCCATACCTTTGATAAGTGGGGTGTTTAAATTTCTTTCCACTGTTAGATTTCTCTATTTCACCACCATAATTAAACTCTGATTTCTGATTATTATACCTATGAGACCCTTGAGATTCATTGATCTCCATTTCAACTTTGAGGGTACATCATAAAATTTCCTCATAAATGAAAAATTATTGAATGGTTAAGGATTTTCATAGACTCAACTTCAGTCCACCAAATAATTAGTAAAATTTATATTCAGGTTTAATGATAAGGTTGGAGTTATATCATGAAAGTCTTGTGAAGTTTTCTTCAAACACCCTGATAGATTCATCATCCTTTTTCTTGAGGCTAAGGAATTCCCTCTCTAATTTCAGTTATATAGTATGAGGAAAATATTTATTGAAAAATATTTTATAGAATTACTCTCACTACATTGATTTTATCTCCTCCTCGGGCTTTGTATTATGAACCAATGTGAACCATTTATTATTCTATCCTTTCATATGATAAATATCCAGCATGACCTTCTCTTTCTTAGAGAATTGAAGGTTGGAGAATATCTTTTCAATGTATTTAATCCATTATTCCATTGTTAAGTAATTGAAATATCCATAGAAATTTAGAGGCCTTTTTCGCATAAAGGTCTCACTTATAAATTTATCTTTTTTAAGGAGATTTGTTCATTCCGCTTAATTTAGGTTTTGGTTAAAAACTTGTGTCAATTGAGAAAGTATAGTCATGATGTTCATGATTCTTACTCCCATTGGTTTGAGCATCTCATTTTGGTAGTCATCACATTTCCCCTCACATTGGTTGTTGACTTGGTTCCTCCTATTTTCAGCCATTGAATAGAATAAAGAAAAAATTAGGAAAATAATTTTTAAATTATTAAACACATAAAAGGGAGACTATAAACATTAAATGGATAACTCATAAATAAAATATATTCCTTAACCTATTAATTCTTAGTCTTTAATCTAAGTTATCCATGATCTATTTCCTAATATAAAATATTATGGTCATTTTTTCCCTTAATAATGGTTCATAAGGAGATTGTGTATTCACCAAAGAATATCCCTTGGGAGTATCAAACCAGGTGTGCAATAAGTACATTTTTCATTCACTAGTTCCCAATTAAGTCTAGCTCAATATGGTGTTTTTGAGGTTGTTACCCCTAGGCACATATATGCCTGAGCCACATCCACTTGTAGTATCTAAATAGGGATGTATTTGATTGGAAACCACTTACTCTATACTTTACCAAAATTTAGGGATGTTTTCTTATATTTAGTATTATCCCTAAGGCTTTTATGGATTTTTCTAATCCTAATCCCAAAAATAACTAGACTTTTCTTTGATACCAACTATGACAACCCTTATCTTTAATACACTTTATTTCATGATTTTTTACATTAAATCACACTTAGTGAAACCTGGAAGATCAATAAGTCTAGTGTCTTTGAGAGATTAGGTACATAACACAACAAATTAATACATGGATAAAAAAACATTATTGAAACTTCCTTAACATTCTTCTAATATTTAATTTATCATTTAAAACAACATGGGATAACCTAGGGATATACATAAAAAAGGGGTGATCTATAAATCACAGTAAGGGAATAAACAAATCATAACATGATGAAAGTATTACATGTTAGTCAATAGGAGTTTCAATGGGACATAAAAGGGGTGAGAATAATAATATTAAACAATGATTCACGATATAACATGATAGCATAAAGGAAACATTGGAATGTGGAAATAACATTAAACATGGAATTATAAACTAGGTCAAGGCTAACTTCCAAGACATCATAACATGGTGGGAAAGGTGCCATAATGAATTAGGTTCAATCCCTAATCTCATACATGATGTCTCGTGAGAATAAAACAATACCCAATGCATTAGAGCACTATATAATTTTGGGAATACTTTCCGCTTTAATATCATGTATATAACCAAGTGGTGGTCTAGCCCACCACCACACGCTTCTGCTACGCTCGGAACCAACAAGGTGTTGTTCGTTCTTGATCACTCTCTTTGGTCTCAAAGAAATCTCTCTTGTATTTTTCATTCTTTAGAGGGATAGAGAAAGGGGATTTGGGAGAGAATTTGTTGTACACAAAAATTCTATATTCCCAATTTTTAGATGCAATACACAATAGACATAACTGTCTATTTATAGATTTAGGGTTTGGGTTAAAATATTATTTAATTATATGTTGTACATTAAATAACATTTAAAAACTTTTAATAAACCCCATGCCACATAATATTATTATTATTATTTTTTGTTGTTCAAACTTGTGAAAATTGATAAATAATATTTATCATCTTGTAAATAATTATTTTATCACCGGATGTAGTCTTGGTCCATTTAAACTCCTTGGTATTTATTGAATACCTGAATAAATATTTTATTCATAAATAAATATTTCATCCATATACTATAGAATAAATATTTATTAAATATTCAATAAAATAAAAATATATATTTCTATTCACATGTTAGAAAATAAATATTTATTTAATTTATACAGTCAATATAACTTGAATAAAATCATTCCTCAGTCTTGAGAATAATATTTATTCCATTAATTAAATTCAAATAAAATTTAATCGAGGTCAACATAAACACTTAGTGTGTGACCCTCCAGAATTATTTCTTATTGGAATTAGATAGGCTTTACTAAAGTATAATATTTCTATCTAGCAACAGGTCAAGGCACCCAAGAGAAAGAACTTAATGATGCAATAAAGAAAACCACATACGAATGCTCATTATGTGATATAATCCCTTTATTACAATATCTTATCAAACAAGTTTCATGATGGTTCATCAGCCTATATGTTTGATAAGTCTTTATTTGACTATCTGAAATAAACTTGTTGTTACACCATGACCATAGAATTTAGGCTATGGTTATATTATAATAAAATGGTCAAGATATCAACTCTCATAAAAATGGAAGGTACAAATCCTTCCTTGATTTATCCATTAATGACATTTCAAACATGAAACACCCAACGTACCTTACTTCCCACCAACATATGTCATGATGATTTTTGTCAATAATTTAAGTGCATGATTCATGAAATGTATTCATGATAATATTAAATTCTAAGGACCATTACACATGCTCATAGATAGGAATATTTGATGACACTAAAACATGCAGAATTCTGATTGATGGGTTTGTTCTCCTAATCTCATGTCTTAGAGATTTCCAAGTGTGGACTTCATGAGAATAAACCTCATCCACTTATGAGTACTCGTACATGATGATCTAAATACTATGTTCCCTATCATAGTACATTATCTATCCACAGAACTCTATTAAGAATATTATCATATCACTTCAAGGTTCTCATCATATAAGGGAACTGTTATGACCTTATCAATGTGATGAATACTCTAGGATAATATTATGTTAAATCTATATAGATAAATGAACAATATGTAATAAAATTTTTAATTAATATTCAATACATTGAATATGCATGTAATCAAAGTGCAATCAATTGGTCCTAGGAAACCAACTCTAACAAACTTCCACTTGGGCTAGAGCCAGTTGCCTACAACATTTTTTCTAATAGAACTCACATGATAATCATGTTTATGTTAAGTCAATAATTTATCCAAGGGGTCTTCCAAGTTGTATTCCATGGAAATACTTCTCACTATAACCATGCCTCTCTGAGAAAAATCCCTCATGATATGATACTTCTTAAGTATGTGCTTCATCCACTAATGTGACCTTGTCTCTCTTGCAAGATATGCCACTATAGTATTATAACATCAAAGTGCGATAGTATCTTTAATATGAGGTACCATGCCAAGAACTTGGATGAAGTTGTTCATACATACTACACACTTAGCTACCTCAAGAATATATATTGTCTCACCCAATTCCTTCATAGAGAATCATTTATTCAAACATGCCTTAACATATTATAAGATTTTTATTTCATTTCCAATAAGTAATATGTCATAGACATATACTACTAAGAAAACGAACACACTCCCACTAAACTGTTTATAGACACATGAATCATATTCATTCTTTATGAAAAAAAATTTAATTATGGCCTCATAAAAATGAATGTTTCATGATGTGTATGCTTTCTTTAATCCATAAATGGATCTTTGAAACTTGCATACCATGTTGGCGTCATTTGGAGTCTCAAACCCTTCATTTTTTTTTCATATAGACATCTTCCTAAAAGTTATCATTAAGGAAAGTTGTTTTGAAATATATTTTCCAAATCTCATAATCATGGAAGGTCACAATGGAAAGTATAATTTTTATTGATTTCATTATTGTAACTGGTGAAAAGGTTTCATCGTGGTCAATGCCTTAACGTTGTTTAAACCATTTTATAATAAGGCATGCATTATAGGTACTGACTTGTCAATCCATGACTAGTTTCTTCTTGAATAATCATTTGAAACTAACAGGATTTATATCTAATAGAGGGTCTACCAAAATATAGACTTGGTTTTTGTACATGGAATCCATTTTATAATTCATGGATTCTTTCCAATTGGAAACATCTTTGCCACTTACTGCTTCCTTGTAGGTCAGCAGATCATTATTATCAACTAATAATGATTCATCATCCCCGATGACTAGAAAACCATAATGTTCTAATTATATAACCTCTCTTGTACTCCAATATAGTACTTATATCTCTGGAATAGTTTCCTCTTCTATAGGGATTTGTGAAATCTATTCATGTATCAACTCTCGTGTGGCTTGAGCCTCGACTTTATCAAAGTTTATCTCACTCCCACTATATTTTTTAGAGATGTGATCACTATCAAGGAATATGGTGTGTATTGTTTCTATAACCTTTTTGCCTGAGGGGTCGTATAGGTAATATCCCCTCATTTCCTTAGGGTATCCTATAAAGGTACACTTTGTTCCTCATGGTGAAAGTTTGTTACCCAAAGAGGCCCTAAAAAACATTTCGCTTCCCCACGCATGTAAGTTTTAAAACATGGTTTTCTTTCCACTCCAAAATTTTTATATAATTCCATTTATCAATTTAGTTGGTACTTAGATTAGTATGTGTGATGTTATTTGTAATTCATATCTCTAAAAGGATAATGGAAGACTCACATGAATCATTATTAATCTCACCATGTCCAATAATGTGTGGTTCCTCCTTTAAATTATACAATTCCACTTAGGTGTGTAAGGAGGAGTGAGTTGGGATAGGATCACAAACTCCCATAAGTATTCAATGAAGTCTTGATTAAGATATTCTTGACCATGATCTAATCATATTTTTTAATCTTCTTACCAAGATAGTTCTCAACTTTTTTATTTTATTATTTGAATTTATTAAAAAAATGACTTATACCTAATTAAGTATACATGTCCATATATACTAAAATCATTAGTAAAAATTCTGAATTATGAGAACCTCCCCTTGCTTCAATAATAAATGGTCTACATGCATCGATATGAACTAATTCAAGAATCTCTTTATCCCTTTAACCTTTCCCACTAAATGGGTATATGGTCATTTTGCCTTGTAAATATGTGTGAGATGCACCAAGTGGTTTTAATTTAAAAGAATCTAAATATCCATCTTGATGTAATTTAGTCAATAACTTTTAATTTACATGACCTGGTCAATGATGCTAAATTTGGGTGTGGTGTGAGTCATGTGAAGTAATTTTTTTATCAATTTCCATTACTTGGTTCATGTAATAAAACACATAAAGATAATTATTTAAATGTGTCTTACCATAAAAAATGTTATCTTTATAAAATAATAAACATTTATTCCAAAATTTAAAAAAATCCATCAGTATCAAATCTGTATACAAAAATATTCTTTTTGGTAACATATGGAATATAATAACAAACTTTTAAAACCAAGATCATTACAGACAGAAATGTGAGGTGGTATTCCCTAATAGCTATAGCGGAAAGTTTAGATTTATTGGTTACTCATAGATCAACCTCCCCTCGGTCAATCTTTTTGAATCTACTTGGTTACTATATTTGAATACATATATGAGCACCAAAATATATATATAATACCCAATTTTTAGAAATAGATAAATTTCAATCGATGAAAAATGCACCTGAATATTCCACTTGATTTTGTGGATGGGTGTAGTTTTTCTACCAGTGGAACTTTTTACCACATGAAAAATAGAAATCACCTTATTCCCTTATTTTCCCCTTGATCTTCCTCTTCCTGGAATTGCGTGAAGAAGCTTTAGTCTTAAATATCTTTGCTTTCCCTTTAAATTTGTTCACCATAAGGATGTAAGGTTTTTCACGCTTCAAATACTTATCTACTTGGAGAATAAGATTAAGAAGATATCGTAGATAATTCTCAATGTTTTTCATATTAAAATTAGAAAAAAAAACTGGAGAATCATTGAGGGAGTGATTCTAGAATGAGATGTAAATACCTCGACCCTAATAGCCCGAAGTTAGTGCCTTACTTTATTACATTGGCATAATAAAAAAGGAAATAACATCCCAAAGGACTGAATAGTTTAATAGATTTGGAAAACTAGATAAAAATATAAACATTACATTACAACTTGAAATGAAATACAACATAGTAACTCTATTAGATACACCCTTATTCTCTTATATTATCCTTGTATGTCAATCATAATTTACATCTTGGAATCCTGGGGAAAAATAAAACATAAGAAAGGGGTGATATTAGATGCTCAGTAAGGGTAAGAATGCATCAAAATATACCATAAATAATCATAAAAAATAATTCAAGGTGAATAACTAAAAATGCATGCCATTAAAACATAATCTTAAGCATAATATGGTAGGAATAAAAGCTGATCAAATAACACTATATAAATAATCACATGAAAATGACATTTACCCATGGATATTATACTAGTAAAATAATCACATGGATTATCAATAACTAATCTCATAATGAGGGAATTCATAATGTGGTACATTATAAACATTCCATCAAGGCCTTGACCAAGAAGTCTACATAAATGGGTAAGGCCTCAGCCAAAACCCAGTCTAGTTGGTCTCATGAGACCTACCCATGCATCAAGGGTCTATAGTGGGCCACACCCAATACTTACTAATTAAAATTCATTCCTTATATTAAAGGGGTGAAACATAATCAACATATACATTCATATTTAAACTATCATATAAAATTTAAATAATTTTCCTATTCAGTAAACATAATCAAAAATTACCCAGAGTAATATGGAGGATGGTATCAAGATAAAACATATCCATTAAAAATTATCATAAACCATTAAATAAAATATGTTGCATGGTATCATAATATATCAACCTCAATTAAGCATAATATTCAATACAGGGTGTTTACATAGATGAAAATACTCAAAATCATTGAAAATTTCTTAAGAGAAATACCCTTTTTTACTTTAGAATCATTTATTTAAAAATTCACGCAATTATAAAATAAAAAAAAATTTAAAATTACATTGTAAACTTTTAAAGGATTCCTAAAGACACTAAGGTGTCATGAAATCAGTAAAATCCACTCATGTCGTACAAGTTTAAAAAAACAATTCCTTTAAAAAAGAAACATTTAAAAGAGTATTTTTAATAGAAAGTGTGATCATTAATCAAATGAATAAATTATTTGTATCAGATATAAATAAAAATAAAATAAGTGAAAATACAACTTAAGATAATAAAAATTTATTTGAAACATAATCGTATCATAACATAATCAATGGAGTATAATTTTAACTCAAGTAATGGAAATTGGGTTAAGAATTCCCTTACCACTTTGTAAACAGTCGAACTATTTTCCCCATAAAATTAATGATCACCAAATGAAGAATTGAATAAAATGAATATAAATAGATTAATGATATGATATATATCAAATGGAAGTATAAAAACACTACAAATAAGTAATAAGTGGTGAATAAGGCATATCTCATAGAAATAAAAGTGATATGATAAAACCCTTACCTTATGTCTGAAAGTGTTCTGAACAAGTACTTAATGTCTTATATAATCAAATTAGATTAATTAACTACTTAATTAAGAACCTATAAAACATATATTTTATTTATTATAATTTTATTAGGTTCATTTATTACCATTTTTATGGGTTATGATGTTTAATTTTTTGTTATGGGAGCGTTCGTTTTCTTGGTTTTCATGATCAGTTCGCTTGTATGCAAGTATGGAAGTTCATGTAAAATGGGAATAATCCTAAAAAAATGATATTATATGTTATTAATGAAATTAAATAAGTTTAAATTGTCTTATATATCATTTTTTTATATGGTATGATGATGATTCATTAGTTAAAATGTTAGTGAAAATGATTTAATTTATTTTGGAGGTTTTTACGACCATCATGAATTATTATTATTTTATTTAATAATATGTTTATATAATGGTTCCAAAACATTAAATAAGTTTTAATTCACATATTATAATATTTTTTAATCATAAAAATGGATTTATGACCATCCTTGAAGGTGGTAAAAGAAAATAAAAACTTGTCATCCATGAAAATGGTGAATCAGCACATCACAGATGATGTTTACATTTTTAAACCAAATAAAGAGGAAAAGATATTTGATGATGGGTATTCCATTAAAATGATAAAATTATAGTATATATATGACACTATAGTTACCATGTTTCTTTGTATATGTTAGGTTATGGAAGGATAAGAAAAGAAAATAAATTAAAAGAGGTATAGGGAGGGTTTTACCTCTTGAGTGTTGTCTCCTTGAGAAGTTTCTTAAGGCACTTGAAGATGATCTTTTTATGAGACCAGAAAGTAAAAAACATGGGGAAGAGGTTTGGGAGAGGAATTGGGAATAATATAATCAAGATTTAAGGCTTAAATTTTGTGAGGAGAAGAGGTGGTGAGGGGTGGTATTTATAGTGGAGGAGAGGGGTGTTTTTTTATTATTTTATTCATTAGTTTGTTATTTTAGCTCATGACTATCAATAATGTTGATTCATGTGACTATATATAGTAAATAGTGCATTTTAGTTTGAACCAATGGGTTCTTACCACATTTATAGATTATCCATGACTCAATAATTCATTTATTTACTTATAATGTTAAATACTCATAATTTTCTTATTTAACTATTCACCAAAAATTCAACTATTTTAGAAAAATACCAAAAATAAACACTAAGAATTTTTTTAAAGAGAAGATTTAAAAAATGGAATCCATTTTATGAAAATAATTTTCTAAATGTGATAAATTTAATTTTTAAATAAAATCATCATCTATTTGAAAAATACTAATTTTAATATTATAACTGATTTTACGACACTTTGAAAAATTAATTATGGTCTCATAAAATTACCTTATAATTATAATGAAATAATATATTAATTTATGAATATATTTTATGGAAATAATTTTTTAAAATTATTATACTAATTATAAAATTGTAAATAAACATTCACATTTCATAAAAATACCAACACTTAATTTATCATTTTTAAAACATTTATTTACTTAATTATATGATATAAATATATCATATTTTAATTTATGGGATACCTAAATTTTATTTATAATTTTATAGTTGATTTTATTATTCTAATGGAAAGATTACTATTCTTAATGGTTACATTACTATTCCAATCGTCATGTTAATTTTTAATAGTATAACACGATTCATTTATACAATGTAAACTATTGAATAAATTGAATTTATTTAAGAAGATACGTACTATAAAATATTGGGGTGTTACATTCTCCAATCAATCAAAAATTTCATCCCCTAAATTTCCATAATTTCACCTCATAAAAATATTTGGGTAGTTCTTCATCATAATTTACTCTTGCTCCAATATTGCCTCTTCAATTTTATGATTTTTTCAAAATATCTTTACTAGCTAAGTAATCCAATTCCTCAACACCTATTCTATAGTGTCTAGAATCTAGATAGGCTCATCAAAATATGATAAATCGGGTTCCAATTCTATTTCTTTATAAGTGAGAACATGTTTTCGGTCTGACATGCACATCCTTAATAAAGATATGTGGAACACATCGTGAACTTTGGAGAGACTTGGTGGAATTTCTAATAAGTAAGATATAGATCCAATTATTTCCATAATTTGAAAATTTCCAATGTACCTAGGGATTAGTTTCCTTTTTTCCAAATCTTATAACACCCTTCCTTGGAGATACCCTCATAAAGGCATGATCTCCCACTTGAAACTCCAAATTTTTCCTCTAATTATCAGCATAGATCCTTTGTATACTCTAAGCTACTTTGATATGAGCCTGAATAGTCTTTACCTTTGTTGTTTTATCTTCAATAAGTGTTGTTCCTAAAAGATTCATTTCACCAACTTCGTACCAATAAGTTGGTGTATGATATCTCATACTATATAATGCTTCATACAGGGCCATTTGAATACTTCAGTGAAAACTATTGTTATATGAGAATTATACCAAAGGTAAATACTAAACCTGCATACCTTGAAAGTCAAGTGAGCAGTATCTCAACATGTATTCTAAAGATTGAATAGTCATTTCAGAATATCCATCAGTTTGAGGGTGATAAGTAGTACTCAAGTAAAGCTCAGTATCCAAAACCTTCTAAATACTTTTCAAGAATTTTGATGTAAAATGGGGATCTCAATAAGAAAAAATTGAAATAGTTGCACCATAAAGTCTTAAAACATTATTTTATAAAGAGTCGTGCAAGAAAATCCAATGAAAAATCCTCCCTTATATTAAGTAAATGTGCAAATTTGGTAAGTTGATCAACAATTACCCATATTGTATCATTATTTTTTAGAGTCTTTGGTAATCCAGTGACAAAATAAATAGTAATATCATCCCATTTCTATGTAGAAATAGTTTTAGGTTGCATGAATCCTCTTGGATGTTTCCTTTTAGCCTTCATCTATTGAAAAACTAAACATCTTGATACATAATCAGCAATTTCCCACATTATATTATCCCACCAAAAATATTCCATCAAATCTCTATACATCTTAGTGATACCATGGGGTATAGATAAATTCAATCTATGAGAATCATCCAATATTTCCCTTTTTAGCCCGTGTATAGAGGGAACACAAAACCCCTTCCCAAATTTCAAAATTCCATATTCATATACAAATTCTACCAATTTCCCATCATTCATAGCTTTAATTTTCTTTTGAAAATTCTCATCATCAAACTGAGAACTTTTTATCTTTTCTAATAAATATGTTTTGGAAACCATTTGAAAAAGTAGTTATGTTTCACATTCCTTGATAATTCTCATATCCATATTTACTAGATCCATGTACATAGTATCTCTATCAATATTTATTTTGTTCAGAACTCCATGATCCTTCATTATTAATGCATCTTCTACCTTATTTTACTTCCCTAGGTGGTAGTTTATTGAAAAATAATAATCTTTAGTAGCTCGATTTTTCACCTTTGCATCATGTTGAGTTCTTTCTATGAGAATATATATTTAAAACTCTTGTGATCTGTATATATATCACATCTTTCACCATAGAGATAGTATCTTCATATATTTAGATAAAATATTATAGCTTATAACTCAAGATCATGAGTTGGATAGTTCTATTCATTAGTTTTTATCTACCTTAAAGTATAGGCAATAACTCTTTCATTCTGAATAAGGATACAACCCAGTCATTTATTAGATGCATCACTATAAATTACAAATCCACCATTTCTCAATGGTAGAATCATGATCAGAGCATTAATTAATCTCTTCTTAAATTATTTAAAACATTCTTCACATTACTTTTTCCCAATAAACTTAACCCCTTCATGAGTAATCTTGATTAACAAGTTATCTAATCATGAATAATTCTGAATGAAATCTCGATAGTAACCTACTGAACAAATGAAACTACATACCTTAGTTAGGTTCATTGGTGTAGTTCATTCCTGTACTACCTTTGTCTTCACATGATCAAATGAGATCTCATCCTTAGAGATAATATGGACAAGAAAAGAAACTATTTGAATATAGAATTCACACTTTATAAACTTCCCATATAAATTTTCTCTTTTAAGAGTCTTCAGAATAATCCACAATTGTTTCTCATAGTTCTCATAGATTTTTGAGTACACCAATATATCATCAATAAATAATACAACAAAATTATTAAGATATTCCTTGAATACTCTATTTATTAGATCCATAAAAATAGATTGTTCATTAGTCAGTCCAGATGGAATTGCTGTAAACTTGTAATGTTCATACCTTGTTTGAAATGTTGTCTTTGGAATATTTTTATTCATTATATGAAATTGATGATATACAGAATGAATATTGATACTTAAAAAATATTTATCTTCATCAAGTTGGTCAAATAATTCATTAATGTGATGTGGCATATACCTGTTCTTTATTTTAATATCATTTATCTCTCTATAGTCAATGCACAACCCTATAGATAAATCTTTCTTCTTAACAAAAAGAATATGATCTTACCAAGGAGAAACACTAGGGCATATAAATCCCTTATCACCCAATTCCTCGAGTTGTTTCTTTAACTCTATTAACTCTACTATGATCATTCTATAGGGAGTCTTTGATATAGGTCTTGAATCATGGATTAAATCAATAGAAAACTCAACTTCCCACTTTGGAGGATGTTTAGGTAAATCCTTTAGAAATACATCAATGGGTTCTTGTATAATAGGCACATCCTCAATTTAAATATCTCATTTTACATTATTAGGTTTTATCATCTCTTCATCTCCAATAATATCATTTAGAAGAGCTAATGGAGGTGGATCCTAATATGACTCAGATGATGAAGTCTCCCCTCTAAAGATAATAAATTCCTTATCTTCATAATAAAATCATCAATTATATCACATTTATGTGTCATAATAGGAACTTATCCACACATATTTTTTGCAATAAGGTTTACACTATGAGCTTTGACTAATAACTACCTTGTTAAGTTGAATTGGAAATATCTATTTTTATAGAAAACTCAAAAGATATAAAAGAATGTGATGATCCAAAAACAAATAAAGCTTCATCTAAATTTAAGGATATGATTAAAGTACCTACCACTACATCATAAGTAACTTCAACCTCATCTATTGTAACTTCATAATAATAGACTTATTCCCTTTTCCTTTTTTAGGGAAAGTTCCCTTGACGTCTAGGACATTATATGCGTAGTGTTCCATCTTCTTATAGCTAAATCATTTCACATTTCTGAATTCTTTATTTCCCTTGCAATCATGGGTCCGGTGGCCTTTTTCTCTATACTTATAACAAACTCACATTCCTAATAAGAATGCTCCATGATGTTTATTTCCATATTTATTACAATTTTGAAATTCTATTCTTCCCATATTCCCTTTTTCTGTATTTAATTTTCTATAGTACTCATCATCCCTCTTCTTATCTTGCTTCCCTCCAAAGCCATATGGCTTAGAAAATTATTTCTCTAACTTGATAGTACATTATATTACATCCTTGTATGATGAGAATGTTTGGGAGACTAGTTCCCTTCATAGAATTGGTTTAATACCGTCAAAGAAATAGTCAATCTTGATCCTTGGATTACATATATAGACCATGGTATGCCTTTCTAACCTTCTAAAGTTTTCTTCATACTTAGAAATATTTTAATCTTCTTTATGCCTCAAACTCAATAATTTCCTCTCAATATCTACTCGTTGTTCTCAAGTGAAATATTTTTACAAGAAAAGTTTCTTAAAATTCATCAATTCCATGTTTTTAATTTCTTCCTCCTCCTTTATGTTTTAAATTAATGACCACTATTGATCTACATCTCCCAAGAGATGATAAACTTCCATGATAACCATATCCCTTTAATTAATTCATGAAGCGGGAAATATTTTCTATAAGGAACTTATACATTACTTATCTACAAATGGGTTTTTAGTCTCATTGAATGATGGAGGTTGTTGTTGCATTAAGCAATCTAACATTGTTACATCACATTGTGTATTAGGCTGCTCCATGTGAGTAAGGTTATTGCTCATAACCTGGGTCAGTTATCCCAGTATAGGTATAGTTTTTCTATCTTAGTTGCAGCTCCATCTCTAACATCATTATCTTGCATAGGAAAGAAATATCTACATGGAATATGTGTGTTGATATGATTTTCATTCCTTCCATTAGGTTTTATTTCTAAAAAATGGTATACACTAGATTAGATTATGAAATTTTAAAACTAGTTAAACACTTAAAGTATAAATAATATCAAAATCATAGGCTTAGTTACCTTGGTAATATTCTCAATGTAATTTATTGGGTTATAATTCCTTAATATATGTTTTCCTATATCTACATTTCAAATTTTCTACTAAACTTTCCTCTAATACCAACTGTAAATATCTCGACCCTAGTAGCCCAAATTCGGTGTCTTACTTTATTACATTGGCATAATAAACAAGGAAATAAAATCCCAAAGGACCAAACAGTTTAGTATATTTGGAAAACTAGATACAAACATAAACATTACATTACAACTTGAAATGAAATACAACATAGTAACTCCATTAGGGACACCCTTATTCTCCTAGATTATCCTTGCATTTCAATCATAATTTACATCTTGGTATCCTGGGGGGAAATAAAACATAATATAAGGGGTGATCTCAAATGCTCAATAAGGGTAATAATACAGTGGAAGATATCATAAATAATCATAAACAATATGTCAAGGTGAATAACTAAGAATGCATTCCAGTAAAACATAATCTTGAGAATAATATGTCAGGAATAAAAGCAGATTAATTAACGTCATATAAATAATCATATGAAAATGATACTTACCCATGAATATTATACTAGTAAAACAATCAAATTGATTATCAATAACTAATCTCATAATTGGGGAATGCATAATACAGGACATTATAAACATATTGTAAAGGCCTCGGCCAAGAAGCCTATATAAATGGGTAAGGTCTCAGCTAGAACTCGATCTAGTTCGTATCATGAGACATACTGAAGCATCGAGGGGATATAGTGGGGCTCACCGAATACTTACTAAGTCTAATGAATTCCTCAAATGAAATGGGTGAAACATAATCAGCATATACATTCATATTGAGACTAGCATATGAAATGTAAATAATTCCCCTATTCAATAAATATAATCATAAACTATCTAGAGTAATATGAAGAATGGGATCAAGATAGTGCATATCTATTCAAAATGATCATAAACCATTCAATAAAATATGGTATATGGTATCATTAGAGTTCAGTCTCAATTAAGCATAATATTCAACAGAGGATGTTGACATAGATGAAAATACTCAAAAATCATTGAAAATTTCTTGATAGAAATACCATTTTTTACTTTGGAATAATTTATTTAAAAATATGAACAATTATAAAAGAAAATTTTTTATTTGAAAATGAAATTGTAAACATGTAAATGATTACTCAAGACACCAAGGAATCATGAAATCGAGAAAATATTTTCATGTTTTGTAGGTTTAAAAAAACATTTCCTTTAAAAACATTTAGAATAGTATTTTTAAAAGAAAGTGTGAGCATTAACCAAATGAATCAATTGTTTGTATCATCTATAAATAAACATAAATAAAATTGGAAATAAAACTTAAGATAATAAAAATTCATTTGAAACATAATCACAACATAACACAATCAATGGAGTAAAAGTTTAACCCAAGGAATGGAAATTAGGTTAAGAATCCCCTTACCACTTTATAAACAGTCAAACAGTATGCCCCATAAAATTAATGATCACAAAATGAAATATTGAATACCATAAAGATAAATAGATTCATGACATGATATATATTAAAGGGAAGTATTAAAACACTATACACAAGGAATAAGTGGTTATTACGGCATATCTCACATAAATAAAAGTGAGATGAGAAAATCCTTACCTTATATCTGAAAGCGTTATGTACTTGTACTTAATGTCCCAGATAATAAAATTAGATTAATTAATTACTTAATTAAGAACCTCTAAAACATATATTTGGTTTAATAAAAATTTTATTAAGTTTATTTATAACCATTTTTATGGGTTATAATGTTTAATTTTGTTGTTCTAGGAGCATTTATTTTCTAGGTTTTCATGATCGGTTCGCTTGTATATAAGTATGGAAGTTCACGTAAAATGAGAATAATTATAAAAAATTAAAATTATATGTTATTAATGAACTTAAATAATTTTAAATGGTCTTATATATCATTTTTTATATGGTATGAAGATGATTCATTAGATAAAGAATTAATGAAAATGATTTAATTTATTTAGAGGTTTTTACGACCATCACAAATTAGTATTTTTTTATTTAATAGTATGTTTATATATTAGTTATAGAACATTAAATACATTTTAATAAACATATTATAATATATTTTATCCATAAAAATGTTTTTATGACCATTCTTGAAGGTGTTAATGGAAAATGAAAACTCATCATCCACGAAGGTGGTGAATCGACACATCACGGATGATGTTTTTATTTTTAAAACAAAAGGAGAGAAAAAGTGATTTGATGATGAATATTACATTAAAAAATAAAATTATAATATATATATGTGTGTGAAACTAGAGTTATGATGTTTCTTTGGGTAGGCGAGGTGAGTGAAGGATAATAAAATAAAATTAATTTAAAGAGAAAGAGGGATGGTTTTACCTCTTGAGTGTCGTCTCCTTGAAAACCTCCTTAAGGCACTTGGAGATGGAATTTGGTGAGACCAAAAATGAAATAACATGGGTAAGATGTTTGAGAGAGTAATTGGACAAAATATAAGCAATATTCAAGTCTTATAATGTGTGAGGAGAAGGGGTTGTGAGGGGTGGAGGGGTGTTTTTTTATTATTTTATTCATTAGTTTATTATTTTGGCTCAAGACTATCAATAATGTTGATTTGTGTGACTATGTATAGTAACTAGTGCATTTGAGTTCGAACCAATGGGTGATTATCTCATACATACATCATATGTGACTCAATAATTCATTTATTTACTTATAATGTTAAATATCGTAAATTACCGTATTTCACTATTCACTAAAAAATTCAATTATTTTAGAAAAATCCCAAAAATTTATCCTAACCATTTTTTGACGTATATATTTTAAAAATGGAATCCATTTTATGAAAATAATTTTTTAAATATTATAAATTTAATTTTTAGATAAAATAGTCATTTATTCGAAAAATACCGATTTTAATATTATAATTGATTTTACGACACTTTGAAAAATTAATTATGGTCCCATAAAATTACTGTATAATTATAATGAATCCAAATATTAATTTATAAATATATTTTATGAAAATAAATTTTATTTTAAATTATTATATTAATTATATAATTTTAAATAGACATTCACATTTCATAAAAATACCAACACTTAATTTATCATTTTTAAAACATCTATTTACTTATTTTATGATATAAATATATCATATTTTCATTTATGATATAACTAAATTTTATTTATAATTTTATAGGTGAGTTTATTATTCTAATGGCCAGATTACTATTTCTAATGGTCACATTACTATTCCAACAGTCATGTTAATATTTACTAGTATAACATGGTTCATTTGTGCAATATAAACTATTGAATAAATTGAATTTATTTAATAAGATACATATCGTAAAATATTGGGGTGTTACATAAGATCGGTTTCTAGTTATTTAGGGATTTTAAACCCTAGAACCTCTATGAACTCAATATAACCAATGAGCTTGACTATGTAAGGCTCGGCTGGGGCACCCTCTCTAAGCTTGCTCTGAAAGAGCAACTTGGAAATCTCAAACCAATCCTATTTAGCTATATCTTAGTAAAGACCACAAAGATACTCAAAAATGATTTACACATCCATGTTTTTGTGAGACTTCATGAGTTCACTAGACATAGAAGAAAGCTTCAAACATTTAATGTCAACCACTTCATTCATATGTTTCTCATAGATGAGGAACTCTTCATCACTCACCTACTTAGTAGGTATAACTAGAAATGAAGATTCTAGCACGTGAGATTTTAATTCATGGTGTAGCACAACCCGAATGTGTTTGTTCCATTCTTGGAAGTCACTTCCAATTAAGATGTTGTATTTATCCAACATTTATTGTAGGGATAATGTGGATGAAGAGATTTTCCTTTTATTCTAAAATTAAAATATAAAATTATTAGTACTTTTCTTGATTGTAAAATTGGTGAGATATAATAAATTAATTGATTTTATTAAATCTCCCACTATTTTATCAAGTTACAATGGCCCTCACCATTGAACTCGGAATGTCTATTTGGTCTTATATTCTAATGTAAAAGATTCATATTTCCATTAGTATAACCCTGGAAATGATTGGTCAATCTACTTGAAGGTATTTAGGTAGGTAGGTCTTTTCCAACTGTAGGCTTGCAACACCTTGATCTGTTGAGTGGATTCCCCTATCTTTAAATCTAGACTTGTATTTCCTCTGCACTTGCCTCCAAATTACAAAAAGTCTAGTAAGGGCTACCCCTCTTGATGTAAAATGGTTAATTCAACCCAAAACCTTCATAAGAACTCCCCTTATAAAAGTAAACATCCCAACAAGGGTTGGTTAAACACTTAGTTCTAGTGAGTTTAATTCATAATCAAGTAATGGAAGGTCAAGTCTGACTTAATATTTAATTGGGGGATTTAAATTTATTATGCATAAATTTTATTTAATTTTATCCTTTACATGTCTTGTTTATATTAAGTGGATGTTACTTAATTAATTAACCATATTATATAAAACATTTATGCATAATTCATTTATTTAATTTCCATATTTTTACATTAATTTATTTTATATGATCACGACATTATATCCAAAAAATAAATACTTTTATATAAATAAATAATTAATTAATTGAGATTTATCTAATGATTGGTTTAATGAGAGGACATTAAATCAACCTTTGACCTTGGTAAAATAATTCCTATTATCAATCTTGGCATGAGTTATGGCATTCCACCTATCTACCTATATATCACCTGATTTTGAATCATAATGGTTCCATCTTGAACTGCCTCCATACACCTTGGTATACTCCATCAATTACATGTATTTATGACTTACATGTGGGTGAGGGGAACCAATGTATTTATTAAAAAGGGATTACATAAATATCCTTGGACACGCAAGACCTAAATAATAATAGAGGTAGGGATGACTCACAGACCATCATTTAATTTAATATTAAATAATTTAAATCCCATGAAATAAATTAAATTAAAAATATAAAACATATAAATAGGTCTTGGTCAAGATCATGAATGGTCATACATGCAACAAATGCGAAAAAAGTAATTGGCTAGCATTTATTTCTTTATTAATTATTTATTATTAAGATGAATATGCTTGCATTAATTAATTAATTGATTAATTAATTCTCTTTCATCTTAATGATCATCCAAACATAATTTGAGATACCCATTATTTATGGAATTTGTGGAAAATAAACAACAAAACCAATAATTACATATTTATTACAATAAATTAATTGAGAATTTAAAATTTTTTAACACCATTATTAAATTTTCAAACACACAATGGTGTGTCAATCAATAGAATAAAGTTTTAATGCTTCAATTTTCAAATTTAATGTAATTTTTTATTTTTATTTTCATTAATGGTATACTACACAATGTGTACATCTAGTTATACGTCATGTATCTTGGTTTTCATGTATTTGGGCTACACGCCTAGGTCTGCAACGTGTACCTCAGTCAGACTACACGAAATATACATACCATCCACACACTATGTGTTCTACTTAATGTGTGTATGGGATGCATGCATAGTTCTTCGGTGTGTGTCTCGGAGGACTACATGACATGTAAAGGCTAGCTACATGTTGTGTATCTCTTTGAGCCATGTGCCCATTTTCTCATTGATTCGTTCAACGTGTTCTTAAGATGTAGGAATTGAAGAACTACACACCGTGCACACTGCATACACATCATGTATATCATAAATGCTCTAGGTTTTTAGTATCATATAGATGTGATCATGTATAATGACCACATGGATTGTGCGATTTACGCCGCTAACCCATGCCAACTACATGACATTTATATTGATATACTCTATGTAATCTGACAACTATGTGTCAGGTTGTCCAGTCAACACACGGCCTACATCATGTTCAATTACTCTTTAGTGTTCCATATATTCCTCATTTCATCCAAAACCAACACACTATGGTACATGGCATGTACTTCTGAGTACACGCCATGCAACCCAGTCTTATCAGCCAAAAATTGGAAGTTTCCTAATGGCATCTCTAGTTTTCATTCATCTATTCTTAAACCTTTAATAAAATAAAAACACTTGAATAAATATGATTAATATGTCAAATAATGATAATTAAAATTGGATTAAAGAACGAATAATATGAAATAAAATTTTAACCACAATTGTGTATAAATCAACAATCAAATAAATAATTATAAATTTAAATGTGATCGCTCTGATACTACTTGTTGGTTTCAGACGTGGAGAAAGCGTATAGTGGTGGGACATTATATTAAAATTTATTTTAATAATAATTTCCTAAAACCATGAATGAGGATATCACACATCAAATTTATAATTAATTTATTCAATATCTGAAGAAATAGATACCTAGGCTTGGGAACTTTCTCTATTGATGAATATTGATCATCCGAAAAGACCCTTTTGGATTGAATTTGTTTCACTGTGGGGATCCAAGGATATAATCCCTCTAAAGGTGATCCACACATGCTCCAATGACCTCAAAGAATCACCACTAAATCTCGGGGTGCTAACACGGTGAATCAAATGTATTGTGTTGTTCGTTCTTGATCGCTTATTCTTTGATCTTGAAGAAGTATCTCTTATGTTTCTTTTTCTTGAGAGTTGGAGATAAGGAAGAGTTGAGAGAAAATTCATTATGCGCAAAAATTATCTATTCTCAATTTTGGATGCAATACACAATAGACATAACCGTTTATTTATAGAGTTAGAGTTTAGGTTAAAATATTATTTAATTGCATGTCATCCATTAAATAACATTTAAAACCTTTAATAAACCTCATGAATTCCTACTGGAGGGTATATTCACATAATCTATAATCTTGATGATTACCAAGTGAGAACTTCATGAGAAGAAGTCTCATCTGCTAATGAGTACTCACACCTGACAGTATAAATACTATGTGTATCATCATAATATGTTATCCAACTACATAACTATATTAAGAATATTATTATAGAACTTTAAGGTTCTCATCATAGTGGGGAATTTCTATGAACTTATAAATGTGACAAATACTCTAGTACAATATTACATTAAAACCATTCAGAAATAAATCATCATATCAAAATTTTATTAAAATATCACTTACACCAGAAAACGCTCTAAGGGTAAGGTATGTGACAGAGAGATTTTCTTGGGGTGGTTAGAAAGACATGGTTTAGGTCGTGATCTTGATGAGTTTGAACTTATCCCTTAAATGGTTCCGCACATGATTTAGTTGTTGAATCTTGATTTTGTCTTGGTCAAGGTCAAATTCTGAAGATGTTATATCCCTTGTAAGCTCTGATAATTGGGCTTTATATGGAATGATCCTACTGGTTAAGGTCATCACTTCTTTTGTCTATGTCCGTGGGACCTTATCATAACCCTTAATATATGCTAATCATATGATCACTATTCAATGACTATATTATCAACGATCATGATGATTGGCGGTCTTTTAAATCCAACAGGATACAATCAAAGAAGTGCATGTGTTTTCTATAATCATATTACATAATAGGACATTTAATTCAATCATAAATGGAATTTCATTTATAAAAGTTTGGATCCTTACATTTATGTTTTATTTACATTAACAACGTTGTATTTACGTCATTAATGTTATACTTGTGGTCTATTTACATTATTTATATAGATATAACGTAAATATAATGTGAATATAATGTCATGAACATAAATAATAGTTATTAAATACATAAATAACAATTATTGACATAGATATAACATAAATATATTATTATTAATGCAAATATAACGTAAATAATTACTTGATGTTATTTAATATTAATTTTTGCTAATATTGTAATTATTATAAATTGTTGTTAATTGTCACTAATTATTATTAATTTATTATTTATTACCACTAATTATTACTAATTAATTAGTATTTATTATTATTTATTTATTAATTATTGTTTATTATTTATAAATTAAAATTAATTCTTATTATTTACTATTAATTACTACCAACTATTTATTATAACTTTTTTTTATTATTAACCAACAATAATAACATTATTATTTTAACAACTCATATCTGAAAATAATTTTAAACCAATCCATTAAAATATTTAATTTAAAAAACTCATTTAAAAAACACTTCATTTTATCAAAAACAAAATAAAATAATAGTTTCGATTCACGCCAAATTGTAAACGATGACATGCGTACACATTTCTCACTTAACTTGTAACGATCCAGTGTTTTATCAATGGAATTCTCTTCTTATAATTATTTATTATAGTATAATCACATAATATTACATATGGAACACAATAAAAACTTTATAAATGAATAATTAGTGAAAGAAAATGTATCTCTAGAAGTTAAGGAACACATATTGATGAAATAGTAACTTGACCTTTAGAATAGTAATGTGGCCCTTATGAATAGTAAATTGGCCAATTTAATAGTAACCTCACCAATAAAATTATAAATAAAATTTATCCATCGTAAAAGTGTTAATATGATATAATTATATCATATTATAAGTAAATAAATATTTAAAAAAATATTAATTAAGTGTTGGTATTTTTGTAAGTCATATATATTTAATTATAATTTTATGATTAATTTAATAAATTAAAAGAAAATTTATTTTCATAAAATGTATTCATAAAATAATATTTTGATATCTTATGATTATAAGATAATTTTATGAGACCTTAATTAATTTTTCAAAGTGTTAGAAAAGAAGTTTTAATTTTAAAATTTGTATTTTTCAAGTAAATTATGGTTTTAATTAAAAAAATAAATTTATCATATTTAGAAAATTATTTTTAAAAAATAAATTCCATTTTTAAATTTTACACATTGAAAAATAGTTAGGGTGAATTTTTTGGGATTTTTTTGAAATACTAGAATTTTTGTGAATAGTAAAATATGGTAATTTATGGTATATATACATTATAAGTTAAATTCAATATTCATTGAGTTGTGGCTGATGTAATCACCTTTTTTTAGAACTCACTTGATCTAATTATCATTTTTAGTCTCAATAATCAGCACTATTTCTTGTCTTGAGCAAAATAATAAACTAATTAATTAAATATTGAGAAAACACTCATCTCCTCCACTATAAATATTACCCCTCACCACCTCTTCTCCTCACACCTCTCAAGCCTTGTGTCATGTACAAATTCTACTCAAAATCTCTTCCCAATCCCCACCCCCACATTCAAGATATCTTGGTCTCATCAAGATACTAAAATCTCTTCTCTAAGGAGGATCTCAAGTAGGATAAATTCAAGAGGTAAATTCCTCTTTTTGATTCTTTTATTTTCTTTTCAAGTTACTTTATTTTCTTTTTCTTTCCTAAAATACCCTCATCCAAATGGTATAATAACTCTATTACCTTAAATATACTATAATTTTGTTATGATAATGTAATAATTTATCATCATCCCTCCTCTCCCTCCTTTTATACTAAAAATGAAAACATCGTCTGAGATGTGTTAATTTATCACATTCAAGGATGATGAAGTTTTCAATTTACTTTACCATATTCAAGTTCTGGTCATGAAACCATTTTTATTATTGAAAAAAGTTATAATATATTCATTATATCTTATTTAAGGTTCTGGAATCATTTTTTACTCATGATATTAATTTATAACACAAAATGAGTTTGTTGTGATCGAAAAACTGCCAAAATAAACCCAAATGATTATCATTAACTATTTATCTAATGATTCACCCTCATGTCATAAAATCAAATCATATAATATCAATTTAACCACTAAAATATCATTAATAACATACATTTTCAATTCCAGGTAATTAACCCCACTTTACACGACCCTTTGTACATGTATACAAGTAAACCGATCATGAAAACCAAGGAAAACCAATGCTTCCTAGCAATGAAATTGAATCTCTTAACCCATAAAAAAGGTCATAAATAAACTTAATTAAGTTTTAATAAATAAAATTAATGTATAAAAAGTTATGGAATTATTAATTAATGAATCTAATTTTATTTTCCATGACATTAAGATCAAGTGAAGGACACCTTCAGACTTAAGGTAATGGAATTCTACCCGAACATCTATTATTCCTTCAGGTTATTATTTATCTCTCTTTATTCAAATGAAATTATCTATTTTTTTTTGTGCATATTCTAAATTTTGTTTATATTCTCTAATATCATGTATCAAGATCCATTTATCCTTTCTTTATGAGGATATACATGTTTTTAAAAGGTTCCCTACTCAATTCTTCTCGATAAGCAAGCCCGGTTTAAGGGAGCTTCCCAAACTCTTAACCAATTTTTTAAGTGCACTCTATAATATGTTTAAGCCCCCATATATTTTCTAAAATCACTTTTTTATTAGTAAAACCTTGTTGGTTAACTTCTAGTTTTATATAAAAGATTATTCCACATTCTATTTTAAATTCTCTTTAATATTTTCCTTAAACCACACTAAAACATTTTAATTATAAAAATTATTAAATACCCTTTACATGTTATCACTTAATTTTGACATCAATTATCATAATATATTCCTATTTTACCTTATTATTGTCCATGTGTGTTCTAAATCCATTCTTTCATGGACACTTTTATGATATTCTCATTTATAATGCCTTAGGACATGATTATGATACTCATTTATTTCTGTGGGTAACCTTTATGTTATGTTTGATTACCTATGTATGAGTATTTATGTGGTAATCATATTCATGAACATGTTATGATGAGTTTTCCTAGATATCACTCCAATGCATTGGGGAAATTTTAGTCTCATGAGAGGTTATGTGTAACGGTCTTGGTGGTTGGCCTTGACTCATGCTCCTCTATGTGCAACGAGCCTTGACTTGTGGTAAAGTCATGTTTTATGTTTCTTCCACATTACTATGATTCCATGAATATATGATCCCATGTTTTATATTTTATGATTCGTTATATCATGTTCCATGACTTTTTATATCATTATGTCATGCCTTTTAACCCATGTTCTAAGATTTATTCTTATGATTATTCCCTTACTAGGATTTTTAGCTCATCCATTTGTTTATGTTATCCCCAGGTTAGCCTATGTAGATTTTTGAGCACAATGTAAGTTAGGAGACTAATGTGGTGATTAAATAAAAGATGTTTTTATGATGTTTAATTAAGTATCTAATCTTCCAAAGATACTAGACTTTAAAATCCTTGTCTTGTACTTTGATATTTAATTATGCTTAAAATTAGGGAATATTATGTGATAAAGGCTAGGGTTTCTATAGTTGGTATTAGAGGTAGGTCTAGTTATTTTTAGAGATTAGGAATAGATCTCTTTAGTAATAACCTTATGGATAAGACTAAGTATAAGAAAACACCCCTAAATTTTGGTAAGTATAGAGTAAGTGGTTTATCAAGAAAATATATCCTTGTATGGATACTCCAAGTGGACATGGTTCTGGAACAGATGTACTTAGGAGTAACAACTCTGACAAGATGTTTCGGGGCTAACTTAGGGTAACCGTACACAAAAAACAGGCCTTACTACGCACTTGGTTTGACACTCCTGAGGGATATGTTTTTTGTAAATTTGTAAGCTCATTATGAACCATTATTAAGGGAATAAAAAAACCATAAGAATATATGTTAGGAAACATATCATGAGTAACCTATATTGAAACCTAAGGAATCAAAAGTTAGGATAGACTTTTTCTTTAAGAGTTTATCCTTCTATGTTTAATGTTTCATTTTTATACTTATTAGTTAATTATTCAAGCCCCCTAATTGAACTTTATTTTTCTTAGTTAATGGATAGAAATAGAAGAACCTATGTCAACACCAATGTGATAGGGAATGTGATGATTTCCCTAATGAAATTCCAGATATGATGGGAATGGGTGCTCAAAACTTTATGATAGTACTTTCTCAGTTGGCGCAAGTTATGAAAAATAACTTGAATCATTTGGAACACCCTCCTCCAAGTAAAGAGAAAGTTTCCATCAAATCCTTCATGCGGAAAATGCCTCCCATGTTTAATGGATCTTCTAACCCCCTTCTTGCAGAATAGTGGATTAACTACATTGAAAAGATATTCTTTGTCCTATAGTGCTTAAAAGAAGACAAATTCATGTTGGTGATTTATCATTCTGATGGGGAAGTTGATTAGTGGTGGAAACTGATCAAAAATATGAAGTCCAAGGAGGAAATTAATTCCATGGATTGAGAGTAATTCAAGAAAATGTTTTTCAATAAATATTTCCCCTGAACCCTACATCTAATGATGTAAAGAGAGTTCCTTAGACTTAAGAAAAAGGAAGATGATTCTATTGGGGCATATGAATAAAACATTACAAGTCTTTCAATATATGCATATAACTTTTTCATGAACACCAAAAGCAAGGTGAATCACTTATTTAGTAGACTAAAGTTGAGTTTATAAAAATTATTGGTGATTCGTGACTTCAAAAGTTATGATGATATTGTTCATTGTGCCCTCAAGGTTACAATGGAGATCAGAGACTCTCAATGGTATCGTGGTCCTAGTGACAAAAAGAGGAAAAAATATACTAATATGGGTGGTTCAGAAAATAAATCTCATGATAGAAAGAAGATCGAACATCCCATGTGTCAAAATTATTGGAATAAGCATCCTAAAAACTGTCTAAAGGGAAACAATAATTTCTTAAAATGTGGAAGAATGTGAAATTTGTCTAAGAACTACTGAAGGGATATGTATAATTCCACTAATGTGGAAGAAGAAAGTAAGGTTGATATCAATTCTCAGCCAATAGTGCAATGTTTCAACTGCAAGGAATAAGTTCATTATCTGAATCATTTCCCTAATCTAAGGTTTGTTGGAGGCAATAAAAAAAACCTCCAAGGAAATAAGTAAGGGATTATTCCATCACTGTTGCTGAGGTAGAGCTAGAAAATGAATTGGTGATAGGTACGCTGGTTATTCATTCAAAAATAGATAACATACTATTTGATTTCGGTTCTGCACATTCTTTCATATCTTGAAATTTTAGTAGAACTATTCAAACACCACTTTAAAATATGGAGGTTGTGTTGTCTGTGAGAACAAAAAATGGGGAAATTATTATATCCAAGGTTTATAACTCCTCCCTAGTAAATTTTTGTGGAATGAACCTCCCAGTAAATCTTATCACACTCCCTTTGGTAGAGTTTGATGCTATTTTGGAAAATGATTGGTTATCTTTATATAAATCCAACATCAACTATTGGGAAAGGGATGTCACTCTTCACATCCTAGAGCATCCTCTAATCCTATACAAGTGTAAGGAGGAAGATGAATCTCCTTCAGAATCATCATCTCAAGTGTGGATATTGTTTCCTTATGAACAAGCATATCGTGCTCAAATGATTAAGACAAAGGAGAGAATTGTGCTCAAAGACATGCCCATTGTGAGGGATTACACTAATGTATTCCTAGAAGAATTGTCTAGTATTCCTCCTAATTGAGTGGTTGAGTTCTCAATTGATCTTATTACTAGATCTCTAACTATATCAAAGAAACCTTATAGAATAGCCACTGTAGAGCTGGCAGAGCTGAAGAATCAGTTACAGGAGAATCTAGAGAAGGGTTTTATACACCTGAGTGCTTCACCATGGGGTGCACTAATCCTCTTCATTAAGAAGAAGGATGGATCAATGTGCCTGTTCATTGATTATCATGAGCTCAATAAAATCATGATAAATAAAAATCATCCCCTATCATAGATATATAACTTGTTCGATCATCTATGTGGGGATAGTTATTTCTCTAAGGTGAACCTTCGATTGGGATATCGCCGATTAAAGGTGAGGAAGGAAGATATTCCCAAGACTGTCTTTAAAATGAGGTATGGACACTATGAGTTCATAGTGATTTCCTTTGGACTCACTAATGATCCATCAATTTTCGTGGATTTAATTAATAGAGTTTTTAGGGATTACCTCGACAAATTTGTGGTAGTCTTTATCAATGATATTCTGATATGCTCTAAGATCAAGTAGGAACATGAGGAGCATTTGAATACTATGGTGAAGACTTTGTGAATGGATAAACTATATGAAAGTACATTAAATTTGAGTTATGGATAGAGAAAGTATCATTATTGGGGCATGTTATCACCAGTAAAGGGATATTTGTGGACCCTTCCATGAAAAAGGAAATCAAAGAGTAGCCCATGACAACATTTATAATGGAGATCCATAGTTACCTTGGCCTATCTAGGTATTACCAAAAAAATTGAATAACTTATCATGATTATAAAACCCAATGACCAAGATAACATGAAAGGGAGTGAAGTTTTTATGGACTTAAGAATGTGAGGAAATATTTAATGAACTCAAAAAGAGGTTTATCACTATGTCAATACTCACACTCCCGATAAGTGGAGAACTCTTTATGGTGTACAGTGATGCTTCAAAGAAAGAATTAGGTTGTGTACTAATGAAAAATGATAAATTGATGGCCAACACCTCAAGGTAGTTGAAAATACATGAGCTAAACTATCCCAAGCATGATGTGGAGTTGGAAGCTATGATCTTTACATTGAAAATCTTGCGGCATTATCTCTATAGGGAGAAGTGTGAGATATTTAATGATCACAAGAGTCTTAAATATATATTCACACAAGAGGAGATTAATATGTGCCAAAAAAGATGTTTAGATATCATCAAGAATCATGACCGCTCAATCCACTGCCATCCTGGTAAGGAAAATAAGGTATCAGATGCTATAAGTAGAAAATATTCCGCATCTTTATCAATGATGAAAATTGAGAAGGATCCAATATTCTTAGACTTACAAAGGATAGACTTAGGAATCGTTAAGGGAGGAACATCATCAATCCTTTCTAAAATGATTACTCAACCATCCATCTTGAAGAAAATAAAGGATGCTAAAAGAAAAGATGTGTAAATTATGAAAAGGGTGGAAGCTATTAGAAATGGGAAATCCTCTGAGTTCAAGATTGATGAGGAAGGAGTTGTAAAATCTGGGTCACGATTATGTGTTCCATCCAATCCAGAGATAAAGAATGAGCTTATGAATGATGCACATATATCAACCTTCTTTATTCACCTAGGTAACATAAAGATGTATCAATATCTCTGAGAGAACTATTGGTGGGACAATATAAAGAAGGATATTGTTGAATATAAATCAAAGTGTCTAGTATGTCAATAAGTGAAGTTTGAAAGAAAAAAGTATAAGGGGATGATACAACCACTACCCATACCAACATGGAAGTGGGATAACATTACCATGGACTTTTTCACTGGACTTCTAAGGACATCTAGAGGAAACAATGTTATATGGGTCATTGTGGATTTTCTTATAAAGACATCTCACTTTATCACAATTTGAGAGGACTAATCATTGGATCAACTTGCATAGATATATATCAAAGAGGTGGTAAGGATTCATGGAGTAAGAATATTGATTGTATTTGATCGAGATTCAAGATTCACCTCGAAGTTTTGGTAAAGTATCCAACATGCTCTAAGGACTAATCTGAACTTCATTACAACTTATCATCCTCAAAATGATGGCCAATCTTAGCAAACTATTTAGATAGTAGAATACATATTGAGAGTGTGTTCTATGGACTTCAAAGGAGAATGAGACCAATATATTCCTCTATTTAAGTTCTCTTACAACAATAGTTTCCACTCCAGCATCCAAATGTCTCTATATGAAGCCCTTTATGGGAAAATATGTAGGACACCAACATGCTGGGATGAGGTCAGTGAACGTAAGCTGCTAGGATCTTGAAATGGTCGAAGAAATGGTGTAGAAGGTAAAAACCATTCAGTATCACATCAAGGTGGCTCAAAGTCGAAAAAAGAGCTATGCAAATAATCATCAAAGAGACCTTGATTTTAAGGTTGGAGACATAGTATTCATCTGCATATCTCCATGGAAGAAGGTTATGAGATTTGGGAAGAAAGTAAATATAAGTCCCAAGTACATTGGCCCCTTTGAGATTCTTGATCACTTCGAAGTTGTGGCCTATCGATTAGAAATTCCACCTATAATGTATAAAGTACATGATGTATTTAATGTATCCCTATTAAAGAAGTACATATCAGATCCTTCACATGTATTGTCTTTAGAGGTGGCATAGTTCGAGAATGATCTTTCTTATGAGGAGCATCTAGTGAAGATCTTGGATCATAGAGATAAATTTCTACACAACAAGACTACTCACCTGGTCAAAGTACTATGGTGGGACCATAAGTATGAAGAGGAAACATAGGAACTGGAGGAAGCGATGAAGGAAAAGTACCCACACCTGTTTTCAACTTAGAATGTAAAACGAAATTTTGAGGGAGAAATTTTATAAGGGGGAAGAATGTAACAACCCAATGTTTTATCAATGGAATTCCCTTCTTATAATTATGTATTATTGTATAATCACATAATATTACATATATAATACAATAAAAACTTTATAAATGAATAATGAGTGAAATAAAAGGTATCTCTAGAAGTTAAGAAATACATACCGATGAAATAGTAACCTGACCTTTGGAATATTAATGTGACTCTTATGAATAGTAAACTGACCAATGTAATAGTAACCTCAAAAATGAAAGTATAAATAAAATTTATCCATCTTATAAGTGTCAATATGATATAATTATATCATAGTATAAGTAAATAAATATTTTAAAAATTATTAATTAAGTGTTGGTATTTTTGTAAGTCATGTATATTTAATTATAATTTTATGATTAATTAAATAAATTTAAAAAAAATTATAAATTTATTCATAAAATAATATTTTGATGGCTTATTATTATAATATAATTTTATGAGACCTTAATTAATTTTTCAAAGAGTTAGAAAAGCAGTTTTAATTTTAAAATTTGTATTTTTCAAGTAAATTTGTTTTTAATTAAAAATTAAATGTATCATATTTAGAAAATTATTTTTAAAAAATGGAGTCCATTTTTGAATTCTACACATCAAAAAATGGGTGGGTTGAATTTTTGGTATTTTTATAAAATACTAGAATTTTTTGTGAATAGTAAAATACAGCAATTTACGGTATATATACATTATAAGTTAAATACACTATTAATTGATTCATGGATGATGTAAGAACCTTTGGTTAGAAATCAAATTATTTAAGGACTATTTTTATTCTCAAGTATCAGCACTATTTCTTGTCTTGAGTAAAATAATAAACTAATGAATTAGATATTGAGAAAACACTCAAATCCTCCACTATAAATATCACCTCTCACCACCTTTTATCCTCGCACCTCTCAAGCCTTGTGCCTTATCCAAATTATGCTCAAATATCTTCCCAATACCCTCCCTCATGTCTAATATCTCTTTGTATCATCAAAATACCAAAACCTCTTCCCTAAGGAGGCTCTCAAGGAGGATAAATTCAAGAGGTAAATTCCTCTTTCTGATTCTTTTATTTTCTTTTCAAGTTACTTTATTTTCTTTTTCTCTCCTAAAATCCCCTCATACAAATGGTATGATAACTCCAGTACATTATATATACTGTAATGTTGTTATTATAATGGAATAATTTACCATCATCTCTCCTTCCCTCTCCTTTTATACTAAAAATGTAAACATCATCTGAGATGTGTTAATTTATCACATTCAAGGACAATGAAGTTTTCAATTTCCATTACTTTCTTCAAGGTCTGGTCATGATATTAGTTTTATGGTTGAACCAGGTTATAATATATATATTATATCTTGTGTAAGGTTCTAGAATAATTTTTTACTCATGATATTAATTTATAACACAAAATGAGTTCGTTGTGATCGAAAAACCGCCAAAATAAACCCAAACGATTATCATTAACCATTTATCTAATGATTCACCCTAATGTCATAAAACAAAATGATATAATATAAATTTAAACACTATAATATCATTAATAATATAAAGGTTCAATTCTAGATAATCAACCTGACCTTACACGACCCTTCGTATATGTATACAAGTAAACCAATCATGAAAACCAAGGAAAAACAACACTCCCTAACAATGAAATTGAATCTCTTAACCCATAAAAAGGACATAAATGAACTTATTTAAGTTATGATAAATCAAATTCATGTAGAATAGGTTATTTAATTATTAATTAATTAATCTTATTTGATTATCCAGGACATTAAGATCAAGTGAAGGACACCTTTGAACTTAAGGTAAGAGATTCTACCCGAATATACATTATTCATTTGGGTTATTCTTTATCTATCTTTATCCAAATTAAATTCTCTGTTATTTTTATTTGAATATTATAAATGTTATGAATATTTTCCAAGATCATGTATCAATATCCATTCATCCTTATTTTATGGGGACATACACGTTTTTAAAAGGTTTCCTACTCAATCCTTCCTGATAAGAAAGCCTGATTTAAGGGAACTTCCCAAACTCTTACTCATTTTTTGAAGTGAAATCTATGATATGTTTTGAGACACCATATATTTTTTAAAATCACTCTTTTTATTATTAAAACCTTCTTGGTTCACTTATGGTTTTATATAAAATGTTATTCCACATTCTGTTTTAAAATCTCTTTAATATTTTCCGTAAACCACACTAAAATGTTTTAATTCTAAATATTCTTACATACTCTTTTTACATGTTATCACTTCAGTTTGACATAACTTATCATGATATATGCCTATTTTATCTTATGAATGTCCATGTATGTTTTAAATCCATTCTTTTATGGACACTTTTATGATATTTCCATTTGTAATGTCTTATGACATGATTATGATACTCATTTCTTTCCATGAGTAACATTTATGTTATGTTTGATTACCTATGTAAGGTTATTTATTTGGAAAGCATATTCATGAACGTGTTATGATGGGTGTGACTAGATAGAACTATAATTCATTGGGTAAATTTTAGTCTCATGAGATGTTATGTGCAACAGTCTTGGTGGTTAGCCTTCACTCGTGTTTCATGTGCAACGGTCTAGGTGGTTAGTCTATACTCATTCTCCTCTATGTGCAACGAGCCTTGACTTGAGATGGAGTCATGTTTTATGTTGATACCATGTTACTATGATTCCATTAATATATAATCTCATGTTTTATATGTTATGATTCATTATATCATGCTTCATGCCTTTTTATATCATTATGTCATGCATTTTAACTCATGTGCTAAGATTTATTCTTATGAGTATTCTCTTACTAGTTTTTTAGCTCATCCATTTGTTCATGTTATCCTCAGGTTATCCTATACATATGTTTGAACATAATGGAAGTTAGGATCTCAATGTGTAGATTAAATAAAAGATGTTTTTATTATGTTTAATTATATACCTACTATTCTAAAGACAATAGACTTTACGATCCTTGTCTTGTAATTTGATGTTTAATTATGATTAAAATCATGTAATATTATGTGATAAAGGATAGGGTCACTATAAAACTACCCATGATACACTCCCACATTTTCATGGTAAATATCATCTCAAGTTTATGCTCAAACCTGAGCGTCAGGTATACGACGGGATTGTCGCCCATCTAGAAAAGTGCAAACGTGGCGCCCGATCCCCTTTTCAGGTAAAATGATTTTTAAAAATAAAATTAGTTAATTTTAAATGGTTGGACCATAATGTCTTTCACCATGTGTAAATGATTTAAAAAAACTATAATTTTAAAATGTTAAATTAAAAATGTTATTATAAAATATTAACAACAAAGATAAATATAAAATATTTAATAATAACTATTATTATAAAATATCAATGAATAAAATTATGATACATTAGTTTATGTTAATATATTTTTAAATGTTTTAAGTTGTGGAAATGTGTGCTGTAAAGTTCATATAAAAATTTTCACTAGATGTTTACATTGGAAATTTACTTTTTTGACAATCAAATTTTCAATACTTTTTTTATTTATTGAAAATTTGCTCTATAAATTTTCATTCAAAAAAATAAATCACATATTTATATTATGGAATATATGTTGTGTGGAAACATGTATTAAAAATTTTCTCTAGAAATTCATGTGGAAATTTGAATTACAGTTTTCTAGTGGAAATATGCAATGAAATTTGTTAGTACAAATTTGTAGTGAAGATTTGCAGTGTTTTATATATACTAATGTATCATGTATACATTGGAAATTTGTATTATAAATTCCCATTGAAAAAATAAGTTGTATATTTATAATAGAAAATATATTATGTGTATGAAATAAAAACATGAAATTTTCACTGAAACTTTGTATTGTTTATTTGTGTATTAATATATCATCAATTATAATTTAAGTGAAAATTCAAACTGAAAATTTAAGATGAAAATTTTAATTTCAAATTTTCACTATAAATTTTCAGTGTAAATATGCATTGTTTATTTATGTATTAATATATTTTTACATGTAATTTAAGTGGAAATTTGAATTGAAAATCTATGGTGAAATTTTTCATCCTCTGATCATAGGTAGAAAAAATAAATTCAAATACATTCCAAATTTATCTTTATAGAATCAACATACAATGAATAATGAAGAATGTCGAAAACAGATCATATCAGGAATGCACTTGTAGCAACAAACACAGGTTCCACTAAAAACTATAAATTTTCACTGTGAAATTTCATTGCAAATTTTCAATGGAATGATGCGACTCTCCTGTGTAAATTTGAACTTAAAATTATATTGTATATTTTTATTTTTATATTTATATTTGTATATACACACATATATATTTATGTACATATACATGCATTCAAATTTTATACTATAAATTTACATCGAAATTTTTTAGTATAGATTTATATCGGTGGGGATTTACAGTTTAAATGTAAAACATAAAATTCCCATGCAATTTACATGGATATTTGTATTTAAGTATTGGAAATTTCGACTGTAAGCTTTCACTTGAAATTTATAATTTAATATTACCATACATATTTGTATTTGTATGCATCTTTGTGTTTTTTTTTTGCATTGAAAATTACCATCATAAATTAAAATTTTATTGGAAATTTTCAGCATGAAATTTGCACTATGAATTTTAAATGGAAATGTTTAGTGAAAAATATACATTGAAAATTTCCAATGTAAATTTACACTAAACGTTTTATGTAGAAATTTTCAATAAATTTTTCTAGTATAAACTATCAATGTGAATTACCATTGAAAACTTATATTTTTTATTTATGTATTAATATATCTTTGTTGTAAATTTAAAGTATAGATTTGAAGCGGAATTTTCTAGATGTAGTTCGTATTGAAAATTTGAAATAGAATTTTACATCGAAAATCTATATATATACTGAAGTTGGTTTTCTTCCAGTACACGTGTCCCCACCACAATCTTCCACATCCCTCATACACGTTCCTCCTCTATTATTCCTCCGCTTCCCGCATTCACCACCCATCCCTCCCTCAACTTTTATTCCCCCGACCCTAGGGTATTAGATCTCTTTCCATCTGGCTACCTCCATTCCTCGTCTCTGCTCTGGCCTTCTGCACTCCATCTCTGAACACCACCCTTTAGATCCCCGTTTATGGCACTCGCGGATCCTCAACTTCATCTATAGCTGCTCCCTATCTCCGACACTCATCATCTCCTCATCTCTGTCTCTGTTCACTGCATCCATCTCCTCGACTCCAAAACTCCTACCCATCACTTTGAATCCCTATCTCTATTCACCTTCACCTCCTCCATCTACCACCACATTTGGGTTACTACTAAAAACCTACTCCGTTCCAAATCCTACATCACCGTCAACAACCGAGGAGGAGCCCCAAAAACCTATTCACGAACCCCTTCACCATCACCGATAACATATTCACAGTTCCTACAGATCCACATATCTTCAATAGGTATGTTCTCCTAATTTTGTAGAAATTTTCAACCTTCTATCCATCATGATTTATTTGCAGTAGAACACGATTTACTAATACATTCATAGTATACATCTCCTATTTAGATACTCCAACTACCCCTTTCCTAATTCATCTCAGCCATTATTTCTTCAACAATATTTCTTATGATTATATTCTTTGATGTTGCAGGTCTATTCATTGAAAATATTGTGTTTTATGTTTTTCCCATCTATGCTAGATGAACTAGGATAAAAATGATATTGTTCATACGATTGGGATTAATTATTTCTGAATGATCAATCTTATGATATTTGTTAAATATTTATTTTGAAACTGTGCAGTTTATCTTCCTACTGGGTTCTACAGAAATGCTGAAATATGTGATGGTGGTCACATATCTAGAGGCTTCACTTACCAGTGTCGCAACTTCAATTCATAACACAGTCACAAGGGTTGCAATAGATGGAATTCAGCAGAGATATGTTGTTTTCATAACAATGTCTTCTTCCCTTAGTGATTTACTCTTCTTTCATTTCTCCGTTATTTGTTGACTTACATTAACTAGCCCAGTTTCCCCAAAGTGATTGTAGTTCTGCTTCTACAAAGTGTAGAATTCAAATTATGTTACCTACTATGTTTTGATGATTACTTGTGCTATAGATGTCAAATTGGGGTGATCTTTACTGATTTGGAAATCTTATAAGATTATCTAAAATAGTCATAACTGCATAAAAGTCTGGCTCGATCATTTTGGAACTCAAATTTTGGCCCAAATCTATTGTACATTTGCTGCTATAGAATTATCTTTTATTTCTTTTATTGTTTTAATGGTTTTTTATTGAGTTTATTTCAGGTTTTATGTATGGATATATAAGGAAGAAGTTGATCAATCAATTTGAGGGTTTTGGTGGCCTAAACCACCATGTTTCCCTTAGGATCCTACCAGGGGCCCGCTAGGATGTTCTAGGAAGTAGGTGCTTCTGTTCTCCACACCAGCAACCTGGTAACTTCCTGTTGGAGGTTAATATGTAGTTACTTATACTCACGTGAATTTAGGATAAATGGTTTGATTTTTGTCTTGATACAAATGCAATGTTAAGGGGGTATTTTTCATGTCTATTGTTGGAAGACTATTAGTGAGTAGCTACATACCCCACCAGATTTGGTTGTTGCGGATTCATGTTACTTTTATGTTAACATCTTTTACGATAATATATTGTTTCTATTAATTGTTTTCGATAGACAAAAACATCCAAGGTGCTTTGAAGCTTCTCTATACTAACGATCTCCCACAAGATCTCAAGTTTGATTTCTCTATTTCTCAAGATTTTAGGTTTGATTTCCCTCTTCCCTCTTTCTCCTTTTTCAGCAAGTTGAATTTCTAAACATCATAAATTCTCCGTTGTTTGTTGACTGACATTAACTGACCCAATTGCCCCAAAGTGATTGTAGTTCTGCTTCTACAAAGTGCATAATTTAGATTATGTTGCCTACTTGTGTTTTGATGATTACTTGAGTTGTATATATAAGATTGGGGTGATATTTACTGATTTGGAAAGCTTATAAGATTATCAAAAACAATCATAACTACATAAAAGTCTGGCTCAATCATTTTGGTACACAAAAATTGGCCCAAAGTTGTTGAACTTTTGTTGCTACAGAATTAACTTTTATTTATTTTATTGTTTTAACAGTTTCAATTGAGTTTATTTCAGGTTTTATGTTTGGATATAGAAGGAAGAAGTTGAACAATTAATTGGAGGGTTTTGGTGGCCTAAACCACGAGGTGCCCCTTAGGATCCTACCAGGGGCCCACTAGGATGTGCTAGGAAACATGTGCTTCTGTTCTCCACACCAGTGACCCGGTAACTTCTCGTTGGAGGTTAATATGTAGTTAGTTATACTCACATGAATTTATGATAAATGGTTTGATTTCTATCTTTATACGAATGCAATGTTAAGGGGGTATTTTGCAAGTCTATCGTTGGAAGACTATTAGTGGGTAGCTACACACCCCACCGGATTTGGTTGTTGCACATTCATGATAGTTGTATATTAACATCTTTTACAGTAATACATTGTTTCCCTTAATTGTTTTCAATAGACATAGAAATCCAAGGTGCTTTGAAGCTTCTCTGCATTGGCGATCTCCCACAAGCTCACAAGTTTGATTTCTTTATTTCTCGAGATTTTAGGTTCGATTTCCCTCTTCCCTCTTTCTCCTTTTGTACTTCAGGTTCATATTTCCTTCCTATATTCCCTCTTCCCTCTTTCTATTTTTAATTCGCAGGTTCGGTGTGCCCTTCACATGTTCCCTCTTTCAAATTTCTCCGCCTCTGCCTGCTCCACCTCAGTCTCCCTTAGCCTGCTCCGCCTCCGGCGCCTCTGCCTCTGCCTGCTCCGCCTCTGCCTGGTCCGCCTCAGTCACCCTCTGATTTTAGACCTATGGTAGGCTTTCTTGAGTTCAATCATATATTGTGTTTCCAATTTTTTCATAATATATAATATAGATATTTCTCATATTAGATTTTGAAATAGTATATTGAATGCATTTTACTTATTCAGAATATGCGGATTTCATATTCAGCACATGCCTACTAATATTGTATTTCTAATATTGAATATCTAATATTCATCATATGAATAATAATATCAAATTGCAAACAAGGTATATTATTCTTCATTTCAGTGCAAGTGGCTTTTCATGTAGTGGATATAAGTTAAGGTGGTGTCAATATAGTATTTGCAACTAGAAAGACCATATAGATATTTTAATATTGAATTTGTAATATGAGAAATTTGTATATTACATATTATGGAAAAGAGAACTGAAAATAGAACAAGGTTATACTACATTTAGTAGTATATTTAATGCATTTTACATATTTACTATATGCAGATTACATATTCAGTATATGCATACTGAATACATAAAAAATGATGGCTACATGGGTGTATATTTTGGAAAAATGATGAGTTTGGGATTATGGTAGAAGCTTCATCTGTTTAAACCCCAAACACTGTTATTTTCCTTGGAGATTTATGAAAACAACATCTAGAATCATCACCATCTATTTGAAAATAGTTTTAAAGTTCTAGACATATTTGAAAATGCCTCACAAATCATGGATTTTCATAAAAAGGATTTCATCCATGCAACTTCTCAACTTGAATACCTATGGTACACTCCCTTAGAATCAACATAAGTATATAGAAATACTAATATTTTTTGGAAGCTGCTTATAATAACTAATAAGTGTTTCTATATAATTGTTTCTAGTTCTAATGCTTCATATGTGCAATGATGATTATGGATGTTGTTTTCATAAATCTCCAAGAGGTGTTGCATATGCTGAATATGAAATCCGCCTGAACTTATATGCATACTAATATCAAATTGCAAACAAGGTATATTATTTTTCATCTAACTACAATTGGCTTTTCAGGTACTGCCTATATGTTGAGGTGGTGTCAATATAGTAGTTTCAACTTGAAAGACCATATACAAAGTATTTATATTGTAATTTTGAATTTTTAATATGAGAAATATGTATATTACATATTATGGAAATGAGAATCGAAAATAGAACATGGTTAAACTTCATTTAGTAGTATATTTAATGACTTATACATATTTACTATATGCAGATTGCATATTCATTATATGCATACTGCATACATAGTATATGCATGTTACTTATTATGAATTAAGTCCTTCGGTTTTCATAATATACATATTCTTAATTCACTATATGTTTTTTTTCAAATTCAGTAGAGTTGCATTCAATATTATTCCTATTCCACACTAATTAACAAACACAACCTTATGTGCAACACAGTCTTAGGTTAACAAATGTTTTGTTATCTTTTCTTGGTTTTGAACAATCTCTTTTACGTTAACATTCAGAATTTCAAACATATTTCAATATTCATTAATTTTTTATTATTTTTAAACATTATTTTGTATGCAAGAAAACATGGTGGAAGGTTTTGAAGTTGAAGATTCAGTACAAGCTGACATGTTCAATGGCTATTTCTACAAATTCATGTAACATACCACTCCGCTCCAATATCAGATTTTTATTCAAGGAAAAGAGGTACAAAGTCACAGGGAGCAACCAGGGCTTAGGGGGGCTAATGTAATAAAGGTCGGGGGCATCCCCTCTGATCAAATTGTCCCCCTCAAGTTTCAAGTTTCGGTGTTTGCAGTCTTTGGGTTGAGATCAAACCTTTGCATGCATGGTGCTCAGATGATGGTCAAGGTGATGTCAGGTCCTTCACCTCTCTTTACTTCAACCTCACCCAACCTACTTTTCCAACCATTTGATTTCTTTATTTTTAGTTACATGACAATCATTCAAACTTCAAATATTATAATGATCATAATTTAGTTACTCCATTTGAATCATTTTTTCATTTATGTAATTGATTTCACCATCATGAATGACTAATATAAATTTCTATTCTTTATTAATTCAACTACATATTTACTACTCTCTTTATGATTTTTGAACAATTTCTCTACTTTTTATTCAACAATCATGTACCACTCTTTTGTGTTTTAAATATATTTAATATTAATATGAATTATTAAATTCGAAAAATGGTATTCTATTGAAAATAAAAATTGTTTTATAGGGTCGTGCCAATGATGAATACTAATTTTTAAATAAAATTAGCACTTAAATTTTGAGAGGGTATGCAAGTAAAAAATTGTGTTGAACTTTAGTTCAAACCTGAGACGATATTAGGCGACATTTTCATCCTCTGCGATCCATGTCGGAAGATATTCGGAATCCTGCCTCCACCCCTGTCATGGACACGGGCTCCCCTGACCGTCCGCCGCTCGCCGCACTCCCAGATGCCGTCGCCACCATTACCCCCAAAATCGAGCCTAAGCTGGAACCCTTGGACGAGCCCTTATTTCTTTCCACGCCCGACGCCTTCCTCTCCGGAAACTCTGGTGACAGTGTTTTCCCCGGCTCCCAGCTAAACCTCAATGCTACTAACTCCGATTCCGCATCAGTTCCCTCCGCGGAGGACAATCTCTATGCCGAATTTTACAGAACTTCCGAGTTCTTGAGGTCTGCCTTTTTGGAGAAGCTTCAAGAGCAGGGCGACATCGATTTAGTAGACCCGGATTCTCGCGCAATCGTTACGGTGCCGCAAGAGGAGGATCAGGCCTCCGCCACTGTGGTGTCTCGGCAGCGGTCCAACCAGCGATTCAAGGAACTCGTTAGGGTTACGGGTCTCGGATCCGAGGACCAGCGGTATTTCCGTGACGTGGTTAGGAGGACGAGGATGGTGTATGATTCGCTGAGGATTTTCTTCATAGTTGAAGAAGAGAAGGGCAATGGCGAGGGTTCTGGAAAGCGCCTGAGAGGGGATTTGAAGGCTGCCGCTGTCTTGAGGGACCGTGGATTGTGGCTTAATCGCGATAAGAGAATCGTGGGGTCGATTCCAGGGGTGTACATTGGGGATTTATTCTTTTACAGAATGGAGTTGTGCGTAGTTGGGCTCCATGGCCAACTTCAGGCAGGGATAGACTACTTGCCGGCAAGCCAGAGCTCTAACGGCGAGCCAATTGCTACCAGCATCATTGTCTCTGGTGGGTACGAGGACGATGAAGACGCGGGTGACATCATAATTTACACAGGTCAGGGAGGGCAGGACAAGTTTGGGAGGCAGTCTGTTCATCAGAGGCTAGAATGTGGAAATCTGGCATTAGAGAGAAGTATGAATTACGGGGTTGAACTTAGGGTAATTCGTGGGTTTAAATACGAAGGCAGCATCAGTGGGAAGGTTTATGTTTATGATGGGCTATATAGAATTCTTGATTGTTGGTTCGATGTTGGCAAGTCTGGGTTTGGAGTCTACAAGTATAAGCTTTTGAGAATTGAGGGGCAACCTGAAATGGGCAGTTCAATTCTTAAGTTTGCCCAGAGTCTTAAGATTAGGCCCTTGATGGCCAGACCCATGGGGTATGTCAGTCTTGATATTTCATCCAAGAAGGAGAAGCTTCCTGTCTTTCTCTTCAATGATATTGATAATGACCATGCACCATTGTGTTATGAGTATATTGTAAAAACCCTGTCCCCGCCTCTTGCATACCAAAACAGTGGAGATGGCGGCGGGTGTGAGTGTGTTTTGGGTTGTGCTCATGATTGTGTTTGTGCTATGAAGAACGGGGGTGAATTTGCTTATGATCACAATGGTATTCTCTTGAGGGGGAAACCTTTAGTGTTTGAATGTGGCAGATTTTGTCGGTGTTCGCCATCTTGTCGGAATCGCGTGAGCCAGAAGGGAGTGAGAAATAGATTGGAAGTGTTTAGGTCAAGGGAAACTGCCTGGGGAGTGAGGTCCTTGGACCTGATACCATCTGGCGCTTTTATCTGTGAGTATGCTGGGGTAATTCTCACCAGGGAGCAAGCTTTGGTGTTTGCAATGAATGGTGATAGTTTGGTTTATCCGAATCGTTTTACCGACAGATGGGCAGAATGGGGGGATTTGTCTCAAATTTTTTCTGATTATTCTCGACCATCATACCCTTCAGTTCCACCACTGGATTTTGCAATGGATTTATCAAGTATGAGAAATGTTGCTTGCTATATTAGCCACAGTTCATGCCCTAATGTTCTGGTGCAGTTTGTTTTGTATGATCATAATAATACATTGTTTCCTCATCTCATGCTCTTTGCGATGGAGAATATCCCTCCTCTGAGAGAACTCAGCCTAGATTATGGTGTGGCTGATGAATGGATAGGGAAGCTTCCTATTTGTGACTAAGATTTTTTTTTTTGGACTTCATTTGCTTTTGATATGGCGCAGCTTAAGCACATGACGCAGTGAGGTGAAGTTAATTTCCCATCTCAACAACTGTTTAAAATACAACTGTTCAGTTTTTGGTCAGCTTAGCATATGCAATCCCTATCTTTAAGACTTCTGTTTCACTGTCACATCTTCCTGCATTATCAGTTCAGCTTGAATCCTTCAATCAAAGTTTTAGTCAATGGAGTGCCCTGTTACCACACAAGTGCTTGCTATGGTTACCTAGTGTTAATCTTTTTTCTTTTGTTTTCAAGTAAATGTTTATGTAATAAATATTTTTGATATGCAATGCCTGTCTTTATCATCACCTGATCACAATTTGTTGTGCTTGTGATTATTGGCTGTATTTATGAAGCATTTGTAATGCCTACAAAATACGTCTTTGGCATTTTATGGCCTCTCTTCATAAGACATGTGTCCAAGCTTAAAATGAATTTAAAATGAAGTGTGTTGCTTGTTTTATTAATCTCTGAGGTTTAAAACACAGGAAGTTTCTGTTTCATGTGGAAATTTATTTTTCTGCAGGTTCAAATTTGAGTTCAGGAGTTGCATTTAGAACCCAACATCCCTGAGTTTTTGTTGTTGTTCCATGTGCTGCTACAGATAGGCTCAAGATAAAGAGGTGTTTTCAATATTTATCAGCAATCAGCTACAAAGTTGATAGTGAATTTTATACATCATTAAGGTCGGATTTGCTAGCACTGGCTGAAAAGTGTTTATAGCACTTATTATCTCTGATATAGTTTCCGTGAATTTCCAGGCCGCCATGCCACTCAAACGCATACTGCCATGGCGGAAGCTTCAAGCTTTCCATCAATAGGTGTTGTGGCTTAATCTCTATCATTTCTGGGTCCCGGTTCATCTCCAGTGGGCAGGGGCATGAAGAGCTGTCGGGAGAATGCTGACCCCTTCAGTTGCAGGTTAGGCGGGATAAAGTTTTCATGTATTTGTGAAAATCTTCAAAATTTTAATGCGATGAACCGAGTCAAGATTCAAGAAGTGAAAATCTTAGTATCAGGATTAGATGGATATAAATCCGGTCTTTCTAGTAGCCTCAAATTTGAGTAATATTCAAATTTGATTTGAATAATCTTAGTTTGTTTGGAGGTTTCATACAAATGTTTCTTTGTATGAAATGTAGACTTATGATAGTTTGGTCTACAATCATAATCTGGCCAATAATCTTTTGGATTTGGCAGGAAGATGGTAGATGTAACGTCCCCATCCTCCAAATCCCCAATTTTGGACAATTGATTAATGATTTTAACACTAGCCCTATTATCAAGACATTCATTTGAGAAATGGCCTTTCTTCCCACAAACACAATACTTATTATATGTTTTTCTCACACATACCAAAACGTTTCCGCATTGGCCAATCATTCCCACACCCCTGACGGTTTCTTGACTGCGTGAAGAGCTTCACTTCTGGACTTATGACTGGAGCCCTGATGTCTTGAAGTATCTGCTGTCCCGTGGTCTGGAGCTGATAATCCCCGATCAAAACTCATTATTTCCACTGAAATAGGGATTCTAAAGATACATATGTATCATCCACTCTTACTTCGAACGAGAAACAACAGAAAGTAAACACTCAATGAGATACACCTCCACTCAAGACAACAAAAATTCAGAAATTTTCAAAAGAAAAACACGCTTCCATTGAAACAGAAGTTCTAAAGAGGTTCATGAGACCACTTTCATTTCAACAAAAATGGAACACCACAAAACACCATGGCCACAAAGAAAGGAAAATGCTACAAAACACAATTATCACAAAGGAACTTCCAAACAGAAGGGGCCTTCAAACTGAACCCAAGTCAGCACCTCACTCCTGCAAACGAGTTGGGGTGTTTTTCGAAGCGGTGGATCTGACTTCATGTCGCTTCTTGGAAACACCTCGACAAAATCGTTGCAAGTGACCTAGGCGTCCACAAGCACGACAGGTCTTCAGAGCATTCAGACATGACAACTTATGATCCGGCTTGCCGCACTGATGACACACCATGATCCTGTGTTTAGAGAAAGCCGATGAAAGATGTGAAGGCCTTTTAATTCCACGACCAGCGCCCACAGCTTCAGGCCGATTCCGCATCTCCTTACTGAAATTCCCTCCACCGCTTCCAGTGATTAGAGGAAGGTTGTACGCCTCAAGCACTCCCTCCAGTACAACTTCATCACGAACAACTTGCATCACCACATCGGTAAAGGAGGTTAGATTGAACTCCGACACCTTCAACTGTAGATCAAGGCGAAGCTCGCTCTCAAAATGTCGAGCCTTCAAGGAATCGTCTGCAACCCACTCTGGAAGGTAAGAAACCAAATCCACAAAACGTCCAAAGAACTCCCACACCGTTCCATCACCTTGCTGAAGACAACACATCTCCATCCCCTTTCTCACCTTTACTACCTTAGAGAAATACCGAAGGATGAACAAAACATTGAAGAATTCCCAGGTAAGATTGGTTTGAGAGACCGACTTCCACCACTTTCATGTCAGACCTTCAAGCATAAAGGTAACAAACTTTACCTTTAACGACTCAGACAATTCAAAGAAATTGAAGTTTCTCTCAATTTTTCGCATCCATTCTTCCACTCCGAGTCACCTTCCGAAACTCAAGAAGTCCATGGGTTGATCAACTGGAGGGTTTGGTGAACCACTCGCAGTTGCACCTCAAACATCCAATGAAACTTTGTAGGGGTGTACACTAAACAACAGGAAAACCAAGAACTAAATCAAAACCAACTCATCATCAAGAACTAAATTTCAAAACACCACTTAAACAACATTTTCAAGTCATAAGGAAACATGCTACCCAACCATTGGTTTTCAAAACATCACAATTTTCCTTTTGAAAACACTTTTGAAAGAAAACAAACTTGGTGGGTTGCACACTCACCAATGGTATTCCATGGAGCCTCATATGCATATTCTTGTGCCACATCAAGCACTCATCAACTCATGCCAATCTGGGCACTCATTCGCCCACGTCATCATTCATCCACATTCTCACAATTTACTTTCCACTTTCGAAAACAAAACACTCAACTCATGCTCGTTTCAACTTCTCAATTTACTTTCCATTTCACTCTTTCACAAAGCTTCTCGAAAATTCCCCAATACACTTTTCCCAAAACCACTCCATTTCAAAACGATTTTTTGGTTTCAAATTTCATGAAATCGTTTTCAAAAGACTACTAACCACTAATCAAAAACCATTTTCAAACTTCACACACCATCCATTTTTTCCTGCTCAAAACAAAGTCCCATGGATTCCATTTAAAAATCCAATTCATCGCATTCAAAACATTTTTAAGCAGCTCAACAAACCTCATTCAATCAACAATCATTTGATTAAAAAATCATTTCTTAAAAAGTTTATTATCTTAAACAAATTTCCAAAACCCTCTTAAAACTAAAATTTTTGCTTCCCAAACAAACTGATTTTGATAAACCCTAGGTTTTGATTACAAAAATTCAATCTTGTTAAACCCATTTATGTTTCCCCCCAAAAATTATTTCATAAAAATCCATTTTCTAAAGCTTTCTTCAAAATAAGTTTGAAAATTTAGTTTTCGCAATTCCAAAACAAGGGTTTTGCAAACAACTCTCAGAATCAAGAAAGACCCAAAAAAGAAGGGGAAATTAGTGTCGATGAGAGACTTGACCATATGGTTGGCGGCCACATGCCAATCACACCATCGTCACAGAGAGTCTTCTTGGACCATGCCCCCAACCCCACATGGCTTGTCAGGCTCTGCAAGCTCTCTGAAACCATTGACCCAACTCTCTTTTCATTTTCTCAAACATCAAACAACCCATAAGAACCAAATAAACCAAATAAAACCCGATTTCCCATGGCAACCTCGGTTCAACATCAAAAGTGTTGGCCATACACTCCCTCACACCTACACCCTAAGTTCCGATAGTCTTACTCCATCTACCTTGACATCCTAAATAACGAAGGATGTTATGAAAGCTAGGTCCTCTAAAGAACCAACCTGCTCTTATACTATTTTGTCACAAACCAACCCGGATCGATCCTGAACCGGTCACCCGATCTGATCCGCGACAAGGCTCAAGAGGCATTCTCGATCCTCTCGGGCTGACAACTAGTGCCGGGGCATCAACAGAGTAACCAAGAGAACGATTTTGCACTATAAATAAATAAATAAATAAACAGAATGGAAAATAAACAGAGCAACCCAAATAAATAAATACCAATTTCCAAACTGAACATCATTTATACAAAATTGAAAACACAACAAAACTATACAACAAAACCCAAACTGAACCTGACGACCACAACGTCTCCACGTGACCCTAAGGGTTGCTCTCCAATACCAAAACCAACCATTGCTCATGATGATCAAAACCAAGCTGAAACCTACACCAAAAGCTAAAAACAAGGAAGAACTATATGCGCGAGTATTAAAACTTAGTAGGCGTGTCCAGACAAGTCTATTCACAATGCACTTCCGTTAAATAAAAGCGACATCAATTTCAGGTTTGAATTACAATATATAAAACTAGGCTTTTTCACACACATTTTTCTCTTTAAAACCAAACACGGTCTATTGCCCTTTTTTTCATTTAAAAACCAAATCTTTTCTAAGAAAGAACCATTAACACCTTAGAGAAGAAGAATCATGTTTTTACTTAAAAAGGGAAAAAAGGGAGTGTAAAACATTTTCAAAACGTTTTCCATAAGCCTTTAAAAACTAACTCATCACTTTTCAAAAGGAGTACACCATACAATAGAGCAACAACAATGGTCACATAATAAGGGCAACAGAAAAATAAACATGCAAGAGTAACCAACCAATCAAGCATCTCAATCATCCGCTGCAAACAACCAAGTGCCAGAAGAACATGGGAGAACCTACGAGCTCAGTGGAATAATCTTGAACATACTATACAACTTGACTCATCTCGAAGACATGCCTCACTCGATGAGATCAATTCTCGCCCACACGCTTGGTCACCCTACATGGTCTGACTGAGAGACACTATGTCACGACCCGACCCTACCCTACCCGGGCTCGAGCCGCAACTACCCCAAGCCCGCCTCCATAGGCCAGGGGCTGACGACAAATACCAAAGGCTAAACAACTCGGGGAGACCTTTGCCTGAGTACCTGTACACACACACGCAACCCACTCAATGCAGAAGTGCAGAGTAAAAGAAAAGAAAAGACAAGTAAAGTGCAATTGCTATATATAAACCACAAAAGTGCATCGACCTCTAACAGTACAAAGCAAGTGCTGGAGGTAAACTAAAAAAGAAAAGGGGCAAACACGCGCCCAACCAGAAAAGTGCCACAACCCGGCAACAGGTAAACAAAAGTAAACAACTGGGAGAGTCCCACACCTGGAACCCGACTACGACCACCGCACGCGGTCCAAGCTCCCAAACTCCTAAGTTCCGCTGAAGTCACGATTAACCTGTCCGTCGTCTGCAAGGGCACACCAAGTGCGGGCAAAGCCCAAGCAGGGGTGAGTATAAAAATACTCAGTAGGATACCCCGAAGGCTCGAGGGAGCAACAAAGGAGGTACCGAAGGGTGAACAGTAGATCGAATATGGAAAAGTAAAAGAGTACAACCGAGAGTGCAGTAAAGTAACAGTAGAGTATCAGCTCAACCCAACAAGAGAAAGGAGGTAGACTCGTCCAGACACAAGGAGCTGGAAACAGTGAGAAGATGAACTTCTCATCGAGTCTTCGCTACCTATAGCAGGAGAGTAGACTCGTCCAGCCACGAGAAGCTTGACACAGAAAGCACATGGCATACCCCGTGCGTCTTCGCCTCTCTTGGAAGGAGAGTAACCAAAACCCAAGAAGTGGGTACTGGAACAAGGTATATACATATATATATGCTCTGTCAAGAAGCCCGAACAAGATCGTAAGAGGATCTCCGTTCTGTAGCTCAGCCCAAGAAAGTGAGTAGCCAACAGTCCAAGAAGTAAACACCATCGATACCCAGCATCCCGCACGTCTGCCCCGAACTGCAAGTCAAGGGGCTCAAATCACCGCACCTTGACACTATCTGCTTTGGGCGACACTGACACGCCCTCACGGTTTTAGGTCGCGTCACAAGGGCGCGTCTTGGTGGGGAAAGCGCCCCTCGTACTTGAGAGTTCTGGAGGAACGTCAAGCCACACCTCATCACTGCCCCACAGGCGAGAGGTCTCCTCAAAGTCGGCAAGCGACCCCCTGCCCAACCCCGCTGGAGGGTAATCCCTGGAAGTCGACGGGTTCCCACTGGAGGGAGACCCGACAAAAGTCGACGGGTGCCACACTGCCCAGTCCCGTAAAAGGGTACTCCACTGGAGGGAGACCCGGCTAAAGTCATTGACGAGTCCCAAAGCCCAGTCCCGTAAAAGGGTACTCCACTGGAGGGAGGTTCAGAACCGTCATCGGTGACCACTTCCCAGCCCAACTGGAGGTAAACCCAGCATCGGGGACCACTTCCCAGCCCAGCTGGAGGTAAACTCGGCATCGGGGACCACTTCCCAGCCCCGCTGGAGGTAAACCCGGAACCGCTCTGGCCATCCCTGCTAGATGGTACTGCTTGGTGAACACCGTTGTACTGGCCATCCCTGCTGGATGGTAACCCACTGGCCATCCCTGCTGGATGATACCGCTCTGGCCATCCCTGCTGGATGGTACAACTGGCCACCCCTGCTGGATGGTACCCCACTGGCCATCCCTACTGGATGATACCTCACCGGCCAGCCCTGCTGGAAACAACCTCCTGACCAGCCCTTCTGGAAACAACCTCCTGGGTAGAGGATCGGTGCCCGCGTAATGTGTTGGTCACACCGAATCCACAGAACTCTACCAGGGAACACGAAGCAACTCTGCCGACCAAACCATCGAGAACAGAACCAGGGGAAAACCACCCAACCCTGCTGGTCGAAACCACCGTGAACAGGACCAGGGGGAAACTCAACCCTGCTGGTCAAACAAACGAGAACATAACCAGGGGGAAACTCAACCCCGCTGGTCAAACAACCGAGAACAGAACCAGGGAAAAACTCAACCCTGCTGGTCAAACAAACGAGAACAGAATTAGGGGGAAACTCAACCCTGCTGGTCAAACAAACGAGTATAGAAGGACCCTCTACGTCGCGAGAGGTCAAGGGTACGCAAAGCAGAACACAACACGCACATGGGGCCCACACGACGTGTGGCCCCAAGTCAACTCCAACCAAGCGCACAAACGTTCTCAGGTACAAACAACCACATGTACCTCCAAGCGTTTCCGTATACTCCCAGAGTATACCACGTTTCCAGCCCAAAGGCTATCGTGCACACGACACCCAACGTCAACCCGAAGGGCGTAAACGTAACACCTCCAACTTGCCACCTCATCGGCCCAGGCATGACCAACTACATCTCTTCAAACATTTATTTCACTCACACGGGAGTGCATGCGATCGCACGCCAAAGGTTCACTTCCGAACACAGCAAGAAGAACCGCCACCGGAGCACCCTTCATATTTCCACATTTAATAAGATCACGTAAGAGGCTCCGCTCGCCTGAACAGATTGCACCGTTGTAATCCTCGCGGAAAAACACACGAGATAGACTACTTACTCGCATCAAACGGATATCCGATGGAAAAGTCGCCAACACTGCTTTGCGCCCGAACGGTGTCCCGTGATCCGGGCGCATCACACCATTGCGATCTCCTCGGAAAGATACGTCAAATTGACTGCTCACTTGAGTGCAATGAATATCCGGAGAAAAAGATGCATTTTGTTGTACCGCACACGAGCGGTGCTTCGTGGGACCCGCATCTCGGTCCCGAAGCGCAACGAACGGATCGCACCGCTGCGATCCTCTCGAAAAAGTACACAAGATAGACTATTCACTTGTCCAAAACGGACACCCGGTGATAAAGCTGAAAATCACCGCCAACTCCCAAAACGGCCCTCACAGGGCCCACACGAGTGTGCTGAATTAAAGCGGGTGGATTGCGCCATTGCAATGCCCTCGAAAAAACACTAAGAAAAGACTACTCATTCGCCTCAAACGGACGTCCGATGAAAAAGTTATAAAACGTTGCACACAGCTCGAACGACAGCCCGTGCGGGCCACGCCTCAACTCCGAATTAAGTATCCAATATTGGACTCAAAAAGACCGTCTGAAGGTCATGGCTGCGTTGCCGCAGACAACTCATCAAACGGACTCCCCGTGTGGGAGTTACGGGAGTTTAAAGATTAATATTAATATTAATATTAAAGATTAATATTATTAATAATAATAATATCATTATTATTATTATATTTAATATATATATATATTTTTTAACATTTCCCTCTCTCCAATCTGCCGCCAAAACCCTATCATTTTTTTTCATTCTCTCTCTTTTTTTAATTTCCTCCACACCCTCTCTCCAATCAAAAAAAAAAAAAAAACTCCCTCCTGTCAAACACCATACCCGTACCGAGCGGGTCTTGTTTCCCCCCCGCCAGTCGCCCAGGTCAAGAGAGACCTGCTGATTGCGGGTCTAGGTCTCCACACAGGTCGCCTCCGGCGACCTCCCTTCGACCGGCCGCGCCCGGCCGAGCCTCCTCCGCAGCACGACGCAAAGCGAGCGCCGCCCCGGGTCACCCCTGCTCCGTCATTCAGGTGCTCCCGGCCTGCTCGCGCCGCACGCCTCCGCGCTACAAGGCTTCCAGTGAACCCCTGGGTAGCTCTGCCTTCATCTTCCGGCCAGCTGCCACTGCTGGACAGCCCGCTCCTGCTCCGGCCACAGCCCACCAGCTTCCTACGACTGCCTCCAAAGACCCGTCCCCTCCGGGCAAACCCTGCTCCGATCTCCGACGACCCTGCTCCGGTGATACCTTCGATGAGCCATTGCGCTCAATCCGAAGACCCGATCGTAGAACCGCAACTTGTCGCGGGTTCTTGGCGACGTGAAGATGAGCGCCTATCTTCCGATCGACAAGCCAACGATGAAATTGGCACCTGAGAATATTGAGCGGTATACGCAAAGAACGACAGACAAACGCAGATGAAACAAAGGATTTCCCAGCATGGATTGATGGCCTTGTTCGTGCGGCATCAATGATGATAAACAAAATGAAGAAACGACGGGATTTCGAAAGATTTTCAAATTAAATTTGAATTGAAACTTAAAACGAGATAGATCCTACCTTAGATTGATCTGCTCATTGCCGCTGACATGCTCGTTCCACTCCTGTTGCGATCCGTCGACGACTCGTCGTCGATCTATCGAAGGTTGGAGAGGGAGGGAGAGGGAGGAGAGAGAGGGTGTTACCAGGGGATTTCAGAGGGGATGGGGGAGATGAGAAGTGTTTAAATAAATTAAAGATTTAAACCTTTAATTAATAAAAACTTAACCCAAATTAAATCCGCGTCCGAAACCCCCGACGCAGTCGAAGTTAGGCCACACCTAGGGTAAACACCACCTCCCGAGCACAACGGAGGTCTCAGAATTTTAATCCGAGTCTCCGTTCGAAAGATATAAAATTTAACGACCAAGGTTGCAAAATTACGAAAACGCCCCTTGTGGCATTTTCTACAGAAGGCCCGCGCCCGCGGAAGTTACACCCCTCCTAGGGTAAACGACACGTTCCATACTCAAAGGTGCCCTCAGTTTTCCCATCTGAGCTACCGTTTAAGAGATACTTGAGTTAAGCCATTAAACGAATAAATTAATTATTTTAATTATCTGTTTAACGTTCCGTTAATGGGCGATGGGTCCCAACGTCCCGTGCCGACATGTTTTATGTCGTTCCTAGGGTAAACACCCCATTTTGGACCCATCCGTACACTCAGATTTCTGATCTGAAGGACTGTTTAGGAGTTATCTCATTTATTCGGCGTGCCCAGTGTGAACGCACTGAAAATTTAATTCCGGCCACATCGGTGCTCTGAATCGCACGCCGTCTGAAGGCGCTGCTCTGGAATAACATCAAGAATATTCCAAAGTCTTTTATAGCAAAAACCGGGTTCTTACATCATTCCCTCCAAGATTTTTGTCCTCGAAAAGAAAAACCAGGGAATAAGTTAGGGTACTAAGCCCACACCTGGCTCCTCCGTACCCAGAAGAACTCATGCATAGCCCCGCGTCACCGCACGCAGACCAAGGGATTTGATCTGTTCATGTGAGGTCTGCCCTTGCCGATGACGTGCATAGGAGTACACACACATCTCCTCAGGTAAGCCACGCGAGAGACGTCGTGCACCCACTCCAGACTTTGGGGTTAGGGTAAGGCGGTAGGGAACCTCGCCATCCTTTCGCACGGTCTCGAACGACCCGAAGGCTCTCGGGGGTAGTTCACCTCCCCGATCGAAACTCTATGTCGCATGCCGCGACTGGAATCACCACCTGCACCTGGAACAAGGCCCAGTGATTCCCTCCTTCAGAATATCCATATGGTGGAACACCCAATGATATCTGGTCACGCAAGGTTTCACAGTCGATGTCCCACGACCAAGACTCTCTTACACGCTCGAAAGGCGAAGGAGTCGCTACCATCGACTAAAGAGAAAGGTTCCACGCCTTCTACCCTTCCGACACAGGGTTACACCGACGCACCGCGCCACCCTGGTAACAACACAAACAAGGAGTAGGGAGAAAAACATTTCACACACAGAGCCTAACAGTTCTACTGCAAAAAGTAGAAGAGTTGTAGAGTCTACCTCTTATTATCTCATGCTCTGCAGGATAGTAGACATCCAAAGCTCGCGGCTGTCCGCGGTCCCAACTGTCAGCTCCCGGAGCCTAACGTGGACCGCCTGGTGGTGATGGGAAGACCTCATAAAGCTGTCCCCCACTACCAGCTCCTCCCACTCCTCTGCTAGCACCACCTCCCTGGGTGCTACTCCGATCACTGCGTTGCCTCTGCCGCGGTGGTGCACCTGCTGCCTGCCCGATATTCTCAGCGTGCCTGGTCGGGCAGTTTCGCGCCAGGTGACCTCGCCCGTCGCAAGCATAGCACCGACGCTCTCCGGACTGCCCTGGTGCCCTCCGGCGCCACTGTGGTGTGCAACCACGCCCCTGAGTCCGGTTGTCAGAAAGCCACCTGCGTCGAGGTTCTTCTTGCCGACGCCCGCTAGCTGCGGCAGACGTCTCGGTTCCATCGTGCCTGCTGCCATCACCAACCGTAAAGCGTGACAGGAAGTTCTCTTTCACCAGCGCCTGCTCTAGCACCCCAGCATAAGTGGGAATGCCCAAGGGTACTGTGATATCACAAATCTCTCGGTGGAGACCCTACTCAAACTTCTGCACTCGGAAGTTGCCGTCATGGACCAAGTCCGGGTAAAAGCGTGCACGGTCTGCGAAACTAGCCGCGTACTCGACCACCGTCATCCCTCCCTGCTGAAACTGCAGGAGCTCTTGAATCCGAATGGAGCGTAAGCAGGAGGGGTAAAACTCCTCACGAAACAACAACTGAAATTCGCCCCACGAAAGCGACGACTCATCAAGAAACTGAGTCACCAGACTTCACCAACGCCAAGCTGCTCCACGGAAAAGGTTGGCGGCCAAAGCCACCATAAGATCTGTCGGTGTCTGCACAAGCCTGAAAAGGCGAACCACTGTCTCTAGCCAAACCTCTGCTGCCTAAGGGTCTGGCTCACCACCGAACCTCAGCGGTCTCTGCCGCTGGAATCACGGTGCGCGCTCAACCTGCGCTCAAGCTCAGTCCGCTCTGCTGAAGCTGTCTGCTGCTCACCAGGTGGGGGTGCTGCTACCGGCCCACCCGAAGAAAGGGACTCGCATGATGGGTCTTGGACTGAGGCCTCGTAGCTCAAAGGGTCGTCGTCACGCACCAAAACTGGTATCCTGGCTGACTGTCTTCGTGGAGACATCCTGAATATTATCAAGGAGTGCTGCGATCAGATGAGCATATATGTATATAACGGTAACAACAATGGGGAGCTGACTCAAGAAGGACAACCAAGACTCAATCCTATGTGATGCACAAACCAATTTTCCCTGCAACGGGTGTCTTAGCATGCCGAGTCGACAAACGGGTTATCATGGTCCTGGTGAACGGATACGTCGGCCGCCGCACCATCACTGGACTCCCTGGCCTGAGAGCTGCTCTCGAGACACGTTAACACTGTTGCCCTAAATCCCAACCAATTCCTTTTTAGGGACGTCCGAACAACGTCCCAAGGAACGAACCACCTTTGATACCACTTTGTCACGACCCGACCCTACCCGGGCTCGAGCCGCAACTACCCCAAGCCCGCCTCCATAGGCCAGGGGTTGGCGACAAGCACCAAAGGCTAAACAACTCGGGGATGCCTTTGCCTGAGTACCTGTACACACAGACACACAGCCCACTCAATGCAGAAGTGCAGAGTAAAAGAAAAGACAAGTAAAGTAAAGTGCATCTGCTATATATAAACCACAAAAGTGCATCGACCTCTAACAGTACAAAGAAAGTGCTGGAGGTAAACTGAAAAAGAAAAGGGGCAAACACGCGCCCAACCAGAAAAGTGCCACAACCCGGCAACAGGTAAACAAAAGTAAACAACTGGGAGAGTCCCACACCTGGAACCCGACTACGACCACCGCACGCGGTCCAAGCTCCCAAACTCCTAAGCTTTGCTGAAGTCACGACCAACCTGTCTGTCATCTGCAAGGGCACACCAAGTGCGGACAATGCCCAAGCAGGGGTGAGTATAAAAATATTCAGTAGGATACCCCCAAAGGCTCGAGAGAGCAACAAAGGAGGTACCGAAGGGTGAACAGTAGATCGAACACGGAAAAGTAAAGGAGTACAGCCGAGAGTGTAGTAAAGTAACAATAGAGTATCAGCTCAACCCAACAAGAGAAATGAGGTAGACTCGTCCAGACACAAGGAGTTGGAAACAGTGAGAAGACGAACTTCTCGTCGAGTCTTCGCTACCTATAGCAGGAGAGTAGACTCGTCCAATCACGAGAAGCTAGACACAGAAAGCACGTGGCATACCCCGCACGTCTTCACCTCTCCTGGAAGGAGAGTAACCAAAACCCAAGAAGTGGGTACTGGAACAAGGTATATACATATATATATGCTCTGTCAAGAAGCCCGAACAAGATCGTAAGGGGATCTCCGTCCCGTAGCTCAGCCCAAGAAAGTGAGTAGCCAACAATCCCAGAAGTAAACACCATCGATGTCCAACATCCCGCATGTCTGCCCCGAACTGCAAGTCAAGGGGCTCAAATCACCGCACCTTGACACTATTCGTTTTGAGCGGCACTGACTCGCCCTCACGGTTTTAGGTCGCGTCACAAGGACGCGTCTCGGTGGGGAAAGCGCCCCTCGTACTTGAGAGTTCTGGGGGAACGTCAAGCCACACCTCGTCATTGCCCCGCAGTCGAGAGGTCTACTCAAAGTCGACAGACGACCCCCTGCCCAGCCCCGCTGGAGGGTAATCCCTGGAAGTCGATGGGTTCCCACTGGAGGGAGACCCGAAAAAAGTCGACGGGTGCCACACTGTCCAGTCCTGTAAAAGGGTACTCCACTGGAGGGAGACCCGGCTAAAGTCGTCGACGAGTCCCAATGCCCAGTACTGTAAAAGGTACTCCACTGGAGGGAGGCTCGGAACCGTCATCAGGGACCACTTCCCAGCCCAGCTGGAGGTAAACCCGGCATCGGGGACCACTTCCCAACCCAGCTGGAGGTAAACCCGGCATCGGGGACCACTTCCCAGCCCCGCTGGAGGTAAACCCAGAACTGCTCTGACCATCCCTGCTGGATGGTATTGCTCAGTGAACACCGCTGTACTGGCCATCCTTGCTGGATGGTAACCCACTGGCCATCCCTGCTGGATGGTACCGCTCTGGTCATCCCTGCTGGATGGTACAACTGACCACCCCTACTGGATGGTACCCCAATGGCCATCCCTGCTGGATGATACCTCACCGGTCAGCCCTGCTGTAAACAACCTCCTGGCTAGCCCTTCTGGAAACAACCTCCTGGGTAGAGGATCGATGCCCGCGTAATGTGTTGGTCACACCGAATCCACAGAACTCTACCAGTGAACACGAAGCAACTCTGCCGACCAAACCATCAAGAACATAACCAGGGGAAAACCACTCAACCCTGCTGGTCGAAACCATCGTGAACAGGACCAGGGGAAACTCAACCCTGCTGGTCAAACAAACGAGAACAGAACCAGGGGGAAACTCAACCCCGCTGGTCAAACAACCGAGAACAGAACCAGGGGAAAACTCAACCCTGCTGGTCAAACAAACGAGAACAGAAGCAGGGGGAAACTTAACCCTGCTGGTCAAACAAACGAGTACAGAAGGACCCTCTACGTCGCGAGAGGTCAAGGGTACGCAAAGCAGAACACGACACGCACATGGGGCCCACACGACATGTGACCCCAAGTCAACTCCAACCAAGCGCACAAACGTTCTCAGGTACAAACAACCACATGTACCTCCAAGCGTTTCCGTATACTCCCAGAGTATACCACGTTTCCAGCCCAAAGACTATCGTGCACACGACACCCAACGTCAACGCGAAGGGCGTAAACGTAACAACTCCAACTTGCCACCTCATTGGCCCATACACGACCAACTACATCTCTTCAAACATTTATTTCACTCACACGGGAGTGCACACGATCGCACGCCAATGGTTCGCTTCCGAACACAACAAGATGAACCGCCACCGGAGCACCCTTCATATTTCCACATTTAATAAGATCACGTAAGAGGCTCCGATCGTCTGAACAGATTGCACCGTTGCAATCCTCGCGGAAAAACACACGAGATAGACTACTTACTCGCCTCAAACAGATATCCGACAGAAAAGTCGCCAACACTGCTTTGCGCCCGAACGGTGTCCCGTGATCCCGAGCCTCGGCCCTGAAAATAGTCGGGCGCATCACACCATTGCGATCTCCTCGGAAAGATACGTCAAATTTACTGCTCACTTGAGTGCAACGGATATCCGGAGAAAAAGATACATTTCGTCGTACCGCACACAAGCAGTGCTTCGTGGGACCCGCATCTCGGCCCCGAAGCGCAACGAACAGATCGCACCGTTGCGATCCTCTCGAAAAAGTACACAAGATGGACTATTAACTTGTCCAAAACGGACACCCAGTGATAAAGCTGGAAATTACCGCCAACTCCCAAAACGGCCCTCGCAGGGCCCGCACGAGTGTGCTGAATTAAAGCGGGTGGATTGCGCCATTGCAATGCCCTCAGAAAAACACTCAGAAAAGACTACTCATTCGCCTCAAACGAACGTTCGATGAAAAAGTTATAAAACGTTGCACACAGCTCGAACGACAGCTCATGCGGGCCACACCTCAATTTCGAATTAAGTATCCAATATTGGACTCAAAAAGACCGTCTCAAGGTCATGGTTGCGTTGCCGCAAACAACTCATCAAACGGACTCCCCGTGTGGGAGTTACGGGAGTTTAAAGATTAATAATAATAATAATAATATTATTATTATTATTATATTTAATATATATATATATATATATATTAACATTTCCCTCTCTCCAATCTGCCGCTAAAACCCTCCACGCATCATTTTTTTTCACTCTCTTTTTTTTAATTTCCTCTACACTCTCCAATCAAAACAAAAAAAACTCCTTCCTCCGTCAAACACCAGACCCGCACCGCGCGGGTCTTGTTCCCCCCCGCTAGTCGCCCAGGTCAAGAGAGAGACCCGCTGATTGCAGGTCTGGGTCTCCACACAGGTCGCCTTCGGCGACCTCCCTTCGGTCGGCCGCGCCCGACCGAGCCTCCTCTGCAGCACGACGCAAAGCGAGCGCCGCCCCGGGTCACCCCTGCTCCGTCATTCAGGTGCTCCTGGCCTTCTCGCGCCGCACGCCTCCGTGCTACAAGGGTTCCAACTGCTGACCTCACCTGTTTTGATAATCTCAATCATGTATTCATATGTGTTGAAAATCCCAATTATGTTTTCATTCTCTATGATATTTTTTAAGTATCATTGATCTATACTTTAATTCTTTCAAATCTGTGATCAAATCAATAATAATTTTTAAAATAGTCTTTGGAATATGTTAATCCTCATTTATCCATGTTCATACAAGTTATAAATTAATTCTAACACAATCAGATGTGTTCTGCATAAAACAGATAAGTAATCTGCCTATAGCTACTGATAAAGAGCTACCGGTACCCAGTCTACCGATAGACTTAGTCTACCGACAGACAGAGTCACCGATAGACTTAACACAGAGCTACCGATACAAACATAGAGCTACCAGTGTAAGTATAAATAGCTACCGATGGAATAAGAGTCACCGATGGACGAAGCTACTGACAGACTCACAACTACCGATACCGACGCATGGAGCTACCGACGCATGGAGCTACCGACGCATGGAGCTACCGACGCATGGAGCTACCGACGCATGGAGCTACCGACGCATGGAGCTACCGACGCATGGAGCTACCGACGCATGCAGCTACCGATGCATGGAGCTACCGATAAACAAAGTCACCGATACAAGCATATACCAACCGACGCTTAGAGCCACCGATAGAGTCAAAGCAACTAATGACCTTGAGCTACCGATGTCCAAGCTACCGATGCTGATTACCTACCGATCACTCAACTCACTGTTTGAATTTCTTTATTTCCTATATTTAATCTATCTAACGGTCATATCATGTACATTTTAATGATCTGTCAAATATCTGATAAAGGTTGTCGGATGTCAGGAACCCGTACCTCGTACCTGCAGAAAGAAAATCTTTTCTGTCCCCTGTTGCCCGTGAGATAAATACGAGAAGACTACACTGCCCAAAAGATACAACAATAGAAAAGAGAAGAGTGTGGTGGATGAAATATACCAGAAACACAAGAACGAGAAGAATCAAGAAGCTCATAGACAGTCAAGCATACTCGAGAAGTGTTCTGTGCATATAAGAAGAACACTGAAGAACTTCAACCACTACATTTTCACTATCTGTGAACCTGGAGCATACGACACTCTGTTTCTCAAACAGAAACGAGAAGAGGACTCAGACTCACTTCTGATTGAATCCAAAGGAGTCCAGAGCTACACTGAAATCACCAGAACCATTTCTAAACTCTACATCTCTTGTTCTGTGATTTATTATTATTCTTTTCGAGCAGTGTGTGTTATCTGCTGTATCTAACACATACACTGTCTCCTGTACTTAAACTGGAGGATTTGTAAATCCTTACCAAATTCTTGCATTCTTTCTTTCCCACGAATAACAGTGGTAGAGGTCGTGTGTGACCTGGACAGCTGGTTGCTGTTGTACTGTTTCCCACGATTAACAGTGGTAGAGGTCTTGGACCTGGACAGTTGTAAACTGTTGAACCCCAATCCAGGGTGTGGATCATTTTTATATAAACTTTTGAGAGGACTAAGTCTCGGCTTGAGACTGAACCTCTTGGTTACATTTGTTGTGCCATCTCTTTCAAAGTTTTATTCCGCTGCTAATCACTTTAAAACCAATACTGTTTTTAAAGTTACTTTGATAATTAAATTAGCAAGTGTTTATGTTAAGTGTAGATTAGTAAGTTAGTTTCAAAAGATAATCACACACTCCTGTGTTGATTAACTGAGAATTAATCAATCCCTTGAGAATCTAACAGAACCTCTACTTTAATATAAATTCACTACAGTTTAATTTATTATTTTATTTGGGGGTCTTTAAGACAGTGTTTTTAAATACAGAAATTTTTAATTGGTACTCAATTCACCCCCCTCTTGAGTAAACCACTCCGACCAACACCAACGAACCCCTGGGTAGCTCTGCCTTCATCTTCCGGCCAGCTCCCGCTGCTGGACAGCCCGCTCCTGCTCCAGCCACAGCCCACCGGCTTCCTACGGTTGCCTCCAAAGACCCATCCCCTTCGGGCAAACCCTGCTCCGGTCTCCGACGACCCTGCTCCGGTGATACCTTCGATGAGCCATTGCGCTCAATCTGAAGACCCGATCGCAGAACCGCAACTTGTCGTGGGTTCTTGGCAACGTGAAGATGAGCGCCTATCTTCCGATCGACAAGCCAACGGTGAAATTGGCACCCGAGAATATTGAGCGGTATACGTAAAGAACGACATACAAACACAGATGAAACAAAGGATTTCCCAGCATGGATTGATGGCCTTGTTCGTGCGGCATCAATGATGATAAAAAAAATGAAGAAACGACGGGATTTCGAAAGATTTTCAAATTAAATTTGAATTGAAACTTAAAACGAGATAGATCCTACCTCAGATTGATCTGCTCATTGCCGCTGATATGCTCGTTCCACTCCTGTTGCGATCCGTCGACGACTCGTCGTCGATCTATCGAAGGTTGGAGAGGGAGAGAGAGGGAGGAGAGAGAGGGTGTTACTAGGGGATTTCAGAGGGGATGGGGGAGATGAGAAGTGTTTAAATAAATTAAAGATTTAAACCTTTAATTAATAAAAACTTAACCCAAATTAAATCCGCGTCTGAAACCCCCGACGCAGTCAAAGTTAGGCCACACCTAGGGTAAACACCACCTCCCGAGCACAACGGTAGTCTCAAAATTTTAATCCGAGGCTCCGTTCGAAAGATATAAAATTTAACGACCAAGGCCGCAAAATTACAAAAACGCCCCTGGTGGCATTTTCTACAGAAGGCCCGCCACCCCTCCTAGGGTAAACGACACGTTCCAAACTCAACGGTGCTCTCAGTTTTCCCATCTGAGCTAACGTTTAAGAGATACTTGAGTTAAGCCATTAAACGAATAAATTAATTATTTTAATTATCTGTTTAACGTTCCGTTAACGGGCGAGGGGTCCCAATGTCTCGCGTCGACATGTTTTATGTCGTTCCTAGGGTAAACACCCCATTTTGGACCCATCCGTACACTCAGATTTCTGATCTGAGGCACCGTTTAGGAGTTATCCCATTTATTCGGCGTGCCCAGTGTGAACACACTGAAAATTTAATTCCGGCCACACCGGTGCTCGGAATCGCATGCCTTCTGAAGGCGCTGCTCTAGAATAACATCAAGAATATTCCAAAGTGTTTTATAGCAAAAACCGGGTTCTTACACACTATATCATAACAACAAAAACAAAACAAATCCCCTCCTATGGGCCACTAGCCAGAGCGAAATCCTAAGCTAGTGCAACAACCGTTCACCGAAAATCTGCTAGCAATGCCAGGTTCCCATGCCAAGAGTAAAGTGGGGGTGAGCCAACAATGCCAACCAAACATCCAATCATATGCACATATATATCATACACAAGCAATTCACACAACAAATCACCCCTGAGCCACCCCAAGGATTAACCTGTTGTGTCACGAACTAGCCCTGGTACCATGGTAACCCGATAATCGAGCCGGCCCTGACATAGCCCGAAGGGCGTTCCCGATCCCCACGGGTCGACGACTAGCACCTGACATCGTACAACATACAAGTGAGAACGATTTTGCCACAAGAATGCAGAAGTAAGAGAAAAACAAAACAGTATGCATATCAAAAGAAAATCCACTGGGAGTGTTGTAACAGAAAACAAATAGGCACAAAAAGTTAAAGTACTACAACCCAAATACAAAAAGGGAAAACAGTCCCAAGGTTCCAAAGGACACAACTCACCAAGTTCAGAGATCAACAACTGGATCCACCACCAAGAGGTCCCTTCCCTTTGCTCGATCCTGGAAGAAGAAAGTCTACAAATACCCGAAGACAAAAGTAGGGTGTGAGCCTAAGCCCAGTAGGATACCACCAAAGATTCCATAACAGATGCCAAATATAGATTATCCAAAGAAAAGCTACCAATTTTCAAATAAACAGGTTTGACAATTCAAAAATATATTTAAACAAAACATGCTATACATTTTCAAATGATGGAAATAAATATTTTAAGTAAAGGCTTTACAAATGATGGAATGTTTCTAAAACAATGGCTTAAGCAAAACATTTATATAAAACAATTTATATAAAATTCAGCAGGCATGTAAAGCAGTTCAAAAACATCGGCATGCATTTATATCTCAAATATAAATAAACAAGCGAGGAACATGGTCATCTGCCAAAAGATACGATAGTATTAACCAGTTATAGGATTTCACACTCTCTATGTGAACTCAGCAAGATGTGTATACACACGTCCCTATGACAATGGTCAAAGGAGACTCGTCACCAACCGTCGGGGATGTACCCGCCACAAGTATGTTTTAGAACGTTGTCTTAGCGTAGAGTGTATCCAAATAACTCACTAACTACCTAATGCTTGCATGCGCTCTTACATGATGGGCGAACCACTTTAAGAATGCTTAAAATACGATCAATCTCATTCTTCTATTTCAAAAGAGCCAATTTCATTCCATTTAAAACCAAAACATGTTTTATTCAAAACATGCCTTTTTTCACAAGATAAAACCAATGAGTTTCTATCAAATCATTTTAAGCCATTTTTACCAGTTTGAAATCCATTCAAAACCAATTCCATCATCACACAATCTATTTTCACAATTAAATTCAATAATTTAATTGAAATCATTTCCATCAAATCCACAACTTAAATTCAACAATTTAAATCGGTCAATTTCCATAAACACACTCAATTCAATGGAACTGGGGTTTTCCAAATTTTCATGCCAAAACTATTTCAAATATCTCGAATCACCGGAATCGAGTTTTTATCAATTTAATTGAAAGCAAACTTGAACAATTGGATTTAAATCAACAATTGAAATAAACCAAGAAAATACAATGTTAATCAATTTGGCAAGTCGGGACGGAACCACCTACCTTGAAGGTTTTGACCAAGACCACAACGGCCGAGAACGCTCAAGAAAACCGGGTTGCTTCTTCAAGAACCCACCTTAGATCTCTTCTCCTAGAAAGATCAAGACCAAAACTCATCAAACTTGGTACCACATATTTAGATCTACCCATAACGGGCCTAGATCTAAGAAACCGAGAGAAGAGGTAAATCTAAGTATATCTAAGAAACCAATCAAGAACGATGAAGAACGATCACATACCTCAAGAATCCGGCTTCGATTCACCAAGAGGAGCCTTTGGATCGCCTCCGGAACGATGTGAGAACCTTCTCTGACCTTAGGAGAAGACAAATCCCGAGTTAGGGCCGCTTAGGAGGAAAAACGAGGCACTTAGAGGCAAAACCGAGCGAGATCCACAATTTAAGGATATCATTTAAGTGACCGCACGGTTTGACAAACCGTGCGCTAACCGTGCGCGAGCTTCTGCCTCGACCACCCTTCTCGCACGACTTGGCCGCACAGTTTAGATAAACCGTGCACCGCCCGTGCGGAAGCTTTTGTCCAGGATTCAAGGCTGACACGGTTTGGTTGCACGGTTTGTCAAACCGTGCGCAAACCGTGCACAACACACTGTCCTCTAGTTTTTCTTTAAAAGTTCACCCAAACGCAACCCAAGTCTTTACTCCAAAACATGGGTACTTAGAAACATCAAAAAGTACCTGAAAACGTAACAAGATGTTACATGTTGCCTTTCAACCAATCGATCACAAGAGAGCCTCTCTGCGCGAGTCTCCCATAACAATCAACATAACTAAGGAAAGAGAATTTTCCAAGATTTCCACATTTCACAAAAATGTCAAACGAGTCTCAAACACCCTTTGAGAAACCACTATTTTTCAAAGAATCAAATCCACCTTTCCAAAGAGGTGCAAACACACCATTTGTCATTTCACAATTGTTTAGAAAATTCCATTTAAGCACTCACGTCACATTTGGAAACCGAAACCACTTTCATCAAGATGCCAAACGAATCACACACCATCATCACATGTCAAACCATTTGCATAAGCCAAACACTCACCTCTTTCAAATCCAAAACCACTTGGAAAACCCATTCAAGAAAGCCAAAACATCATTTCAAATGCCACAAGTACTTTTACAAAGCAAAACCATGCTTTCAAAATCACAAATTATTCACAAAAGCCAACCAAACATTTTATCGAACACTTGGTTTGTATAGCTTAACAAAACATTACCATTTACTTCAAAAAAAGAAGAAGGAAATCAACTCTGCACATCAAACAATTATTCTAAAAACCATACATCACCAATTAACATATAAGAAAGGTGTGAAAAACAAGAAACCAACGATTATTAAATTTAAAGGGTAAGTGTCAAGGGAAACTTATCTCAATCTCACGACGCTTCAACAATGCCAACCTAAAACAACTCCATGAAGGTTCCAGGAGGCAAAAGCAACCAAGAGAAACCCTAAGAAGACAAAACCCCCAACATAAACCAAGGGAAACATGAACCCTAAATCCACATGACTAAGGGAGAAGATGAACTCAAGAGAAAATGGAAGGAAAAGGAAGTGGGAGAAGAGAAGGGGATAATACCTTGAGAAATCTCCCAAAAACCTTGAAGAAACCCTAGATCCACACTATGGGAGAAGAGGAGAGGCTTGGAGAAGAAGGGAGGGGCTCCCTTTGGGTCGCACGAACCAAGAGAGGAAGAGAATGAGGCGTTTTGGGGCTAACATCTCGAGAGGGTAGAAAGATAAAATCACATTTTTAATGACCTGGTCACTGTACATGGTTAGGCCACACAATTTGGTAAACCGTGCGCCAACTGTGCGACATGGTTCTGTCCAAAATGACAGAACTATGCACACGCCTTCCGTATGGTTTGCCTAACTATGTCTGGGCTGTGTGTAATGGTATGTGCCCTCCCAGTCTGTTACTTTACAAGTTTTGGTTGTTGGAGGTGTTCAGAGGAGGTTTCAGGAGTTTTCATGGGAGTTGGAGGTGCAACACAAGTGATGCAGGAAATACATGACATGTAAGTGTATTACATGACATGGAAGTTGGTTTCACGGCTTCTCCAGGGCTGGTTCATGACATGTAGATTTTCGAGGTTAAATAATAAAAAGGCGATGCGTCTTTCGGTGAAACTGATCCCCGAGGATTACACGACGTGAAAGGGGATTACACGTCGTGTAAACCCCCGATCCAGTACAGTTTTAAAATTCTTTTCCGACCGAATTTTCATTCATTCGGTTGTGACTTCTTCTTCCTCTCGTTTTGGGCGAACTCTAGGCGCCTGAGGAGTTCTTCATGCTCTTCCTCCCTATTTGATCCGTTGGTCCCAATGGCTGTTCGTTGGCAATCTGTGGTTGATCCGTGGTAGGTTCTTCTCCCTTTTTGGTGTGTTTTCTTCCATTCTTCTCCTAGGGATTCACTGTGGTGATGTTGTTATGGTTTGGGGTGTGTGTTGGGTTGCGTTTTGATGGTCTTTGGTTGCAGTGTAGATTGATCCGTGGTTTCTGTGGTGCAGTTGTGGTTTACGAGCTTTCTTCTTCGCCCCGCGGTGCGCAGCGAGTCATCAAACTTCTTTGAGGTAGGGATTCCCTCGTTTCTTCTTATTGTGTATCATGCAGGAGGAGTTTACTTTTGTTTATCTATGAGTTATGGTTGTGCAGACTTAATCAAAGATAAAGAATTGGTTAGTTGAATTGAAAGGGGTAAATGAGGTTTGTTTCGCATGCTTTTAAAGCTTTGATATTATTTGTGATATTGTGGATTGTACGGTCTTGATGTACTGTTGAAAATTGCGGCCGTTGGGGGATTTTTTTGCACTGGATATATGTATTTTGACTGTTATGACTGTTATGACTATTGTGACTGTTGTGATTGTTGTGACATCACCTTAAAATAAAATTGATTAACCACTTATATTTGGCTAATGAAATGGTTGCTTCGAGATTTTGGCTTGTGTGACAACACCCTTAAAATAAAGTGGAATATGATAAAACCTCATTTGTAAATCTGTAAAAATGATCTTGATTTGTTGTGATGTGTAGCTGTGCTTGTGGATGACAATGTGTGGTTGTAATGGGGCGTAGGGTGATGTGTTGTTTGTTTGGCCGTGCTTTTGGGGCGACGAGTAGGTGGTTTGTTTGACCGTGCTTTTGTGGTGGTGAAGAGGTGGTTTGTTTGGCCGTGCTTTTGGGGTGTCGAGGTGGTGATTGCTTTGTGCTAGATGCCCGAGTAGTGACAGAATAAATAAATAATAGTTCAATAATGTTTAGAATGACTTGGGTTAGTTTGGTTAATGGAAGGAAAATGGTTAATGGATAATTAAATGGCGAGTTGTGTGGTTAAATGTTGGTTGATGCTAAATAATGAAATGAATGAGGTGATTAAATGAAATTGGTTGAAAATGTGAAGTGGGGTTTGTGAGTTGATGTGTGGTGTTATGAATTTAGAGGTGACAACAAAAGTGATGGTGTTGTGAGTTGGTTTGTTTGTTTGTGAACCCATATGTTGGTCTTGAGTGTTTGATATTACACACACGCACACACATGCATACTTCTACATTCTTGTGATTTCTATACGCACCCCTCCCACGTCGAGCACTATGTGCTGACATCTGCATAGTCACACGAGGGGGGGGGGGGGTTTCGACATCTGATGTGGAGTACAGATGGTTGGGTATGCACTCTTTCTCGCTCTCTCTTCTAGGTTAGGTAGGTATTGCACAAACTGTGATGACCGATGATTTGTTAGTGCATTAGATGGTGGTTGTGATCTAGGTGTTTTCAGGCGAGATGTGACGACCCATGTGTTTTCGAGTGAGAAGTGACCATGCTTGTGGGGTGACTTTTGGTGGGGGTCGTGCATGGTAGGAGGAGGACATGAGGTTGATGTCCTACATATTCACGATACTCTACTACTCTGGTTTTGATAGTGGATGTGTTGTGGCCTAAGTGTTTTTAGGCAAGATGTGACGTGACCGTGCTTGTGGGGCGGTGAGCCCAGGTGTCTGCAAGCGATGTGTGTTGGGACTGTGCTTGTGGGGCCGTGTGGTATACAGAAGGGATGCGAGCGCTAGGACGTACGACCTTGGGCGTGAGAGCGACATACCAGTGAGAAAGCGGTGCGAGGTACCCTTATCGTTGTGATTCTTATTATACTATATTACTTGGTCTGTGTTATTTAGCGAGCGTGCCTTGGTGAGGTTGGGATGATTAGTATACCTTGATAGATACTGTTTGGTTCTGCTGTTTTCTCACAGGGGCATTGGTATGCTTCTTTCACATGTGCACTGGAGATTTTCCTACTGAGTATACTTGTATGCTCACTCTACGTATATAAAACTGTTTTCAGGTTTTCAAGAGGATTACGTGGGCCGTGCTGTGCATTATTAGCTCGGACCTTTGGATAACTATTGTGTCGTTACTTTAGCTTTACTTTGAGTATTTACTTTGGAGGCTTTATTGTATCTGTATCGGTTTTATTTATATATTCACGTGAGATGATTTTTGGATTTCTTTTTATATTGTGTCTTGGAGTTGTTTGTGGATGATCCATCTTATCTTCCGATCCTATTTATATTATAGAGGGTAATGCCTCCCATATATGAGATTTTCATATTCTCGGTGCTAGTCGTCAACCCGAGGCCTACAGAAGGCGAGATCCGGGGGTTATTATCTCTCTCCCATCACAACGATATCTTAAGAGGGAGGGGGTCGTGACAGAGTGGTATCAGATGTGATGGTTGAGAGATGAGTTGAAGTTTGGAGTTGGGCACAGTGAGGATTGCATGAAGTAGTATGACAAAAGTGTCGGTTGACCTTGGTGCGTGACATATGCCAAAGAGACTGGTTAAGACACAGGATTTTAGCCCCACGTGATCCAGTGCATGAACTCTTAGCTTATTGAACGACCAAGTGAGATGAACTTGCTTGTAGGGTAGAGACCTAGGAGAGGTACATGCATTATAATGACTTGTGTTCTTATTTCAATTGGGTTGTTTTGAGAAAATTGAAATGAATAACAAAATGAATTAAATAAGTTAAAATGAATCTTAAATGAAATTCCATACTACTCGGGTTTAGGAAATCATTGTTTGCCTTTGAGCTATGGCTCCCGTTCGTCATTTGCGTGTGGCTATGACAGTTGAGGTTCAACAGACTGATCCAGTCGATCGTCGTATGGTTGATCCAGTTGAGGTGGATGATCAGTGGCAGATGGCGTTACGTGCTTTCCAGTGACATGCTTTGGGAAAGTACAAGGACAATGTTTCAAATGTGGTGACAGAGAGTTGACTAGAGGAGCTTGAGATTGCTTTCAGTTTGATCTGGGCCCTGACAGAGTACTGGGTGCCTTTGGCAGCCAGTCAGATGCAGGGAGCTGCACGTTAGTGGTGACCGTTGTATCTGGGAGACTGGAAGGAGGCAGATGTTTTGTGGGTCGACTTCCAGAAGGAGTTACAGGAAGAGTTCATTTCGTTAACCATGAAGGCAGTAAAGAGGCAGAAGCTTCTTTCTCTTTAGTAGTGGAGCATGTCAGTATGAGAGCTGAGAATCAAGATCAAGGACCTTTTGCGTTTTGCTCCAGATCTTTTTCCGGATGAGGAGTCTCGTGCGAGACGTCTTGAGGATACACTCCGTCCTTCTATCCAATATACAGTAATTCCTTTTATGTTGCCAACATATCTGGTGGTTCAGAAGAAGGCAGTGGTGATTGAGCGGATGCACTCATGAGGAGGTTTTCCATGAGAGGGGAACCATCATGGTTTCTCGTGGGGCAGGGTTGTCAGTGGCAGGTCTCAGGCGTTAGGGCCTTCGAGGTTTTGACCAGCAGGGAGTCGACCTCAACATCTTCCTTTCCGACCTTCTGAGCCAGTGGTTTCCGTGCTTTTTGTGGGATTTTTATACCAGTGTGTTTTGGTTGTGGGGTTCGTGGTCATCACCAGAACCAATGCCCAGTGGTTCCCGAGCTCAATTTGGTGGAGGTGGATAAGTTTAGCGCCGACCTTAGTAGCCGTTGCCAGTGAAGCTGTTTCAGCAGTAGGGGCAACATGTTTTTGCTCTTCCAAGGGGAGATGAAGCAGGTAAAGGTCGACCTCAGGATGTTCCCCGTATTTAGGGACTGTGACCTGGGCGTGGTCATGGAGGTGGGCATTAGTAGAGCGGTAGAGGAGCTGGGTGTGGTCAGCTGCACACAATGGAGGCAGCAGTTCCAGAGGGGCCAGATATTATCAGAGGTATGATCAGTTTGTTTACTACCATTGTTTGTGCCTTGTTTGATTCCGAAGCTTAACACTCATTTGTTTCACCCATCTAGCCCATGCTTTGAGACTAAACGTAGAGAGGTTTCTTATGCCCTTAGTGTTGACTACGCCAGTTGGAGGCCATATCAGCTTGTTTGATGTGTGCCGGGGGTGTCGACTAATGATGATACCACATAAGCCCCGTTGAGATCTTTTCTTGCTACAAATGTAGTCACACGATGTCATCCTCTACATCGAATGATTGTATTCTGTGCGCGCTGTTATCGACTGCTTCCGGAGGAGAGTCATGTTTTCGGATGTGGATGACCAATGAGTGGTTTTCGTTGGCGAGTGGGGTTGTCAGGTGGGTAGTCGGCGTGTGGAGCCTCTTCTTTTCTTGTTGGCCGAGTTGTCAGTGGAATCAATGGACGCTGAGATGGTAGAGGTTCCTAGGGTCATTGGGGAGTTCCTAGATGTTTCCTCCAAGATGGTTGTGATGATACCCCCTCGACATGATGTTGAGTTTGGGATATACTTGCAGCTCGGTTCATCTTTGATTTTGATGACTTCTTATCAGATGACACCTTTCGAGTTACAGGAGTTGAGGGTTTAGGTAGATGATCTGATGCAAAAGGGGTTTATTTGGCTTAGTGTGTCGCTGTGGGGTTCTCCAGTGTTGTTCACAAGGTAGACATACGATAATCTGAGGTTTTGCATAGACTATTGGAGGTTGAACCAGGTGACAGGCAAAAACCATTACCCTCTTCTGAGGGTAGATGATCTTTTAAACCAGCTGAGAGGGGCGAGTTGGTTTTCTAAGATCGATCTACGGTCTAGACATCACCAGTTGAAGGTGATGGAAGGCGATATCCCGAAGACTGCCTTCAGATGTAGGTATGGGCACTTCGAGTTTGTAGTCATTCCATTCAGTGTTACGAATACACCAACCGTGTTCATAGGTCTTATAAACTTTGTGTTCCGTGAGTTTTTGGACCAGTTCATCATCATATTCATCGATGATATCTTAATCTGCTCGAAGTCAGAGGAGCATGCTGAGCATCTCAAAACTATCTTGCACGTTCTTCGACACCACCAGCTCTATGGAAAGTTGTCCAAGTTTAAGTTCTGGACACAAGAGGTGCATTTCCTCGGGCATGTGGTGTCTTAGTAGGGTGTGACAGTAGACCCGTCAAAGGTTAAAACAATTGTTTCTTGGGAAACACCTAAGAACGTGGCAGAGGATCGCAGTTTCCTTGGTCTCGCAAGCTATTATCGATGCTTTGTACTTGATTTCTCTTGAGTTGCAACCATATTGACAACTTTGACTAGGAAAGACCAAGTTTTTGTGTGGAGTGATCTGTGCCAGACAACGTTTGGTTACCTGAAGGAGAAGTTAATCAGTGCTCCAGTGATTTAGTTGCCGGAGGAGGGTGTGTTGTTTGAGGTGTTTTGTGACGCTTCCCGTTTGGTCTTGGGATGCATGCTGATGCAGCAGTGGGCAATGATCTCTTTTGGGTCTAGGCAGTTACGTCCCCGCGAGCGTAACTATACCACCCCCGATCTAGAGCTAGCAGCGGTTGTGTTTGCACTGAAGTTGTGATGACATTACCTCATTGAGGAGCACTTTGTGGTCTTCACAGATCACAAAAGTTTGAGGTATGTCTTTTCCCAACGCGATCTAAACTTGCAACAACAAAGGTGAATGAAGTTTCTTCAGGATTATGATTTTGAGATCTCCTACACCCCAGGAAAGGGGAATGTTGTGGATGACGCTTTGAGTAGGAAGTCACGAAAGGGTGTTGTTCGGGAGTCTGAGGGTGCTTGGAGAGCAATGAAGGAGTTGACAACATTCCACTTGGATGCAAGAGTGGATGATGGTAGAAGTTGTTTATTTCAGACGATGATGCAGTCTTCTCTGATGCAGCAGGTGGAGGAGTCTCAATGGGGGGACTCAGAGGTAGAGGTGATGACAATCACGTTGGCCATGATGATGCTCCAGAGGGATGGTCAGAGGATGGTCAAAACCTGACGTTGTTTTGTGGAAGGTTTGTTTGTTTCGATTGTAATGCGCGATGAAGTCCTTTATGAGTTTCGTAATTCATCTTTGGCGGTACACCCAGGAGTTTCCAACATGTACCGTGGTTTGAGGGTGCAGTTTTGGTGGCTCAGGGTGAAATAGGTAGTGGTGGAGTTTGTGGAAAAGTGTTTGGTTTGCCAGCAAGTAAATGCCAAGCACCGTGTTCCTGCTGGTTTGTTGCAGCCCTTGGATGTTCCTGAGTGGAAATGGGATGACATCTCGATGGATTTCATCACAGGATTATCGAGAGCTCAGGGTGGTTGTGATATTATCTGGGTGATAGTGGATCAATTGAAAAAATTGTCCCACTTCTTAGCGATTAAGGAGTCGGGTGCAGTTGATGCCTTGACTAAGAGGTATGTGGATGAGGTGGTGTAGTTGCATGGAGTTCCGAGGTTTATTGTCTCGGATCAGGACACACATTTTACCTTACGAGTCGGAAGGGGATTGCAACATTCTTTTGGCACTCAATTACGCCTCAACACTGCTTTCCACCCTCAGACAGATGAGAAAACGGAATAGACTATCCATACGTTGGAGGATATGTTACGGATGTGCGTTTTGGACTTTGGTGGATCTTGGGTATGACACCTTTCTTTTGTAGAGTTTGCTTATAATAATAACCATCACTCTTCCATCGACATGACTCCATTTGAGGCTTTGTACGAGAGATCGTGTCATTCTCTATTGTGCTGGACAGAGGTTAGGGAGACAACCGTTCTTGGTTCTGATGTGGTGCATAGCACAACAGAGAAAGTTCAGCTTGTTCGTGAGAGGATGAAAGCAGTGCAAAACTGACAGAAGTCTTATGCCGATCACAGGAGGAAACCCTTAGAGTTCGAGGTTGGGAACCACGTGTTCTTAAAGGTTTCCACTCGACATGGGCATCAGAGGTTTGACAGAGGAAGTAAGCTTTCTCCCAGGTTTATTGGCCCCTTTGAGGTGCTGGGGCGAGTTGACGAGGCGACGTATCGGTTGGCGTTGCCACCGTAGTTGGAGAGGATCCACAACGTCTTTCTCATCTCTCAACTTCGTCAGTATCTTCACAATGACTCCCATGTCATTGACTGTGGAGAGTTGGATATCAAGGATGACGCGATATTTGTGGAATGACCAGTAGAGATCCAGGATCGCCAAGAGAAGGCGTTGCGTGGACATACCATTTCTTTGGTTCGTGTGTTGTGGAGGCATGATGGCCTGGAGGAGAGTACTTGGGAGCGAGAGACATAGATGTGTGCCCAGTACTCGTAGTTGTTTTGAGTTTTGCTTTGATTCGTTTTGCTCTGTGATGTGATGTTTGGATCCTTTTTGTTTTATGAGATGAGCTGTTTTCCTTGGTTTGTGATGTGTGTGGTGCGATGTGAGATAAAGTCCTGACGTATGAAAATGGGAGGACCTGATTCCTAATCGAGATGCATTAACCGTAATGTGATTAAACCCGTGCGAGCGAGTCAGTGCCGCCCAGAATGAATAGTATCTTTACATGGAAGACAGAATTCTCTGATTCATGTGTTTGGGATGGTGTGATTCATTGGTTGTAGCGGTTGTTGGTTGGGGCCACATGGGGGTTGAGATAATTGTGCCGTGGTGATGTGACAATCTGGTTGTGTGAGAGGAGGTAACTTGTGGTTGTGCAGTGTGTTTTGTGTCCGTTTGGCTTGATGTGTTTAGCTGGTGGTAGCATTTGAGGTATGACGAGATCCTTGAGAGGTATCTCGTGGGATGGTTGTTCGGACCCCTTTCCTTTTGTGCTTGGTTTTAGATTCTCAGGGATGAGAATTGTTTGATAGGTATCTGATGTAACGGTCCGTGCCCTCTCAGTTCGTTACTTTACCGGATTTGGTTGTTGGAGGTGTTCGAGGGATGTTTTGAGAGTTTTCATGGGAGCTAGTGGTGCAACAAAGTTGCTGTAGGAAATACACGTCGTGTAAGTGTATTACACGACGCAAAAGTTGGTTTCACGGCTTGTCCAGGGCTGGTTCATGACATGTAGATTTTCGGGGTTAAATAATAAAAAGATGACGTGTTTTTTTGGCGAAACTGAACCCCGAGGACTACACGACGTGAAAGGGGATTACACATCGTGTAAACCCCCGATCTAGTGCAATTTTAAAATTATTTTTCAGCTGAATTTTCATTCATTTGGCTGTGGCTTCTTCTTCCTCTCGTTTTGGGCGAACCCTAGGCACCCCGAGGAGTTCTTCAAGTCCTCTTCCTCCCTATTTGATCCGTTGGTCCTGGTGATTGTTCGTTGACAATTTGTGGTTGATCCGTGGTAGGTTCTTCTCCCTTCTTGGTGGGTTTTCTTCCATTATTCTCCCAGGGATTCGCTGCGATGATGTTGTTATGGTTTGGGGTGTGTGTTGGGTTGCATTTTTATGGTCTCTGGTTGTGGTGTAGGTTGATTCCTGGTTCCCGTGGTGCGATTGTGGTTTGCGAGCGTTCTTCGCCCTGCGGTGCACAGCGAGTCGACAAGGTTCTTTGAGGCAGGGATTCCATCATTTCTCCTTATTGTATATCATGCGAGAGGAGTTTACTTTTGTTTATCTATGGGTTATGGTTGCGCCGACTTAATCAAAGATAAAGAATTGGTTAGTTGAATTGAAAGGGGCAAATGAGGTTTGTTTTGCATGCTTTTACAGTTTTTGATATTATTTGTGATATTGTGGATTGTACGGGCCTGATGCCCCGTTGAAAATTGTGGTCGTTGGGGGCTTTGTTTGTGCTAGATATATGTATTGTGACTGTTGTGATTTTTGTGACTACTGTGATTGTTGTGATATCACCCTAAAATGAAAATTGATTAACCACTTATATTTGGCTAATGAAATGGTTGTCCCATGATTTTGGATTGTGTGACAACACTCCTAAAATAAAGTGGAATGTGATAAAAACCTCTTTGTAAATATGCAAAAATGATCTTGATTTGGTGTGATGTGTGACCGTGTTTGTGGGACGACAATGTGTGGTTGCAATGGGGCGTGGGGCGATGTGTGATTTGTTTGGTCGTGCTTTTGAGCTGGTGAGGAGGTGGTTTGTTTGACTGCGCTTTTGGAGCGGTGAGGAGGTGGTTTGTTTGGCCACGCTTTTAAGGCGGCGAGGTGGTGGTTTGTTTGGCCGTGCTTTTGGGGCAGTGAGGTGGTGGTTTTTTGTGCTAGATGCCTGAGTAGTGATGGAATAAATAAATAATTGTTCAATAGTGTTTGGAATAGCTTCAGTTGGTTTGGTTAATGGAATGAAAATGGTTAATGAATAATTAAATGGTGGGTTGTGCGGTTAAATGTGGTTGTTGCTAAATAATGAAATGAATGAGGCGATTAAATGAAATTGTTTGTAAATGTGAAGTAGAGTTTGTGGTTTGAGTGTGGTGTTATGCATTTAGAGGTGGCAACAAAAGTGACAATGTTGTGAGTTGGTTCGTTCGTTTGTGAACCCATAAGTTGAGCTTGAGTGTTTGATATTATATATATATATATACTTGTACATTCTTGTGATTTCTATATGCATCCATCCATGTTGAGCACTATGTTCCAACACCCGTATAGTCACGCGGTGGTGGGGTGTTTTTTTCGACATCAGGTGAGGAGTACGGATGGCTAGGTATCTGCTCTTTTCTGCTCCCTATTCCAAGCGAGATAGGTATTGCACATGCTGTGATGACCTGAGGTCTTTTAGTGCATTAAATGGTTGTGGCCCATGCATTTTCAGGCAAGATGTGACGACCTAGGTATTTTCAGGCGAGACATGACCATGCTTGTGGGGCGACTTCTGGTGGGGTTGTGCATGGTAGGAGGAGGGAACAAGGTTTATGTGTTACATGTTCACAATACCCCACAACTCTGGTTTTGGCAGTGGTTGTGTTGTGGACCAGGTGTTTTGGGAGAGATGTGACGTGGCTGTGCTTGTGGGGCGGCGAGGCCAGGTGTCTGTGGGCGAGGTGTGTTGTGACCGTGCTGGTGGGGTGGTGTGATATACAGAAGGGATGAGAGCGCCAGGACGTACGCCATTGTGTGTGTGAGCGACATACCAGTGGGAAAGCATTGTGGGGTACCCTTATCGACGTGATTCTTCTTATACTATATTACTTGGTTTGCGTTATTTGGTGAGCGTGTCTTGGTGAGGTTGAGATGATTAGTATACTTTGATAGGTGCTCTTTGGTTCTGCTGTTTTCTCACAGGGGTATTAGTATGCTTCTTTCATATGTGCACGAGAGACTTTGATTTTCCTACTGAGTATACTTGTATGCTTACCCTATGTATATAAAACTATTTTCAGGTTTCCAGAAGGATTACATAGACCACGCTGGACATTACTAGCTCGAACATTTGGATAACTGCTGTGTTGCTACTTTAGCTTTACTTTGGGTATTTAATTTGGAGACTTTATTATATTTGTATCAGTTCTATTTATACATGCATGTGAGATGGTTTTTAGCTTTCTTTTTATATTGTATCTTGGAGTTGTTTGTGGATGATCCATCTTATCTTCCAATCCAATTTATATTATAGAGGGTAATACCTTCCACATATGAGATTTTCATACCCTCGGTGCTAGTCTCCAATCAGGGGCCTATTGGAGGCGGGACTCTAGGGTTATTATCTCTCTCCCTTCATTGCGATATCTTTGGAGAAGGGGGTTGTGACACGTGTGCCCCTGACCAGAGGCATCTCAGGCTCGCACAGTTTCCCGGAGCATGTCGCACAATTTCCTCTAACCGTGTGCCAATCGTGCGCCAATCGTGTGCCACCTGCTGTCAAGTCCAAAATCTCCATTTTCACCAAAAACTCATGGGAAAACTAAAGAATAAACCCGGGGCAAAAAATAAACAAAGGAAAACTTCAAAATTTAAATCTGGAACACCCAAAACTCGAGAGGAAAACCAAGATCCAAAAGATAAACCAGAACAAAAGATGAAAATAAGAATCTTGGTGCGACATAATTCATGTGCGCAAAGAATCCAAAAATAGATTTAAAGATTATACGTCAAATCAAAACAAATTGGAACCTTTATTCTCATTGTGCACATATTCATCCCGATCCCATTAAATGGTATCAAAGACTAATGTTTTTGATTTTTTTTGATTTTTTTTCACACATGAATTCAATGATGAAGACTCCTATTTTTAGTGGTACTAACTTTTATGGATGGAAAAGGAGGCGTATTGGATTTTATAGGTTTTGTTGGAGTTGGTGCCCTAAAACCAACTACTTTGTATTTTAGATTACCCGTATACATTCAAAGATGTGAATTTTAATCAATGTATTATCACATATTGGTTGTTTTTTATATGACTTTAATGTGATAATGTCCTAGAGTATCGACCACATTGAAAATGACATAGTAGTTCCCTCCTATGATGAGAACCTTGAAATGTTATGACAATATTCTTAAACTTAAGTCCCACAGTCAGATATCATTTTATGATGGGACACATACTATGTTGACTGTCAAGTGCAAGCACTTGTAAGAAGATGAGACTTCATCTCATGAAATTCACACTTGGTAATCTCAAAGAGAGGAGATTATGAGAACAAAACTGTTAATGAGAATTCCACATGTTACGCGTCATTAGATATTCCTATCCGCTAGTGCATGTAATGATCCTTAGACTTTAAGATTATTATTAATACATATTGGGACTCATGTAGTTTTATGTATTTCCCAAATCCTTGATGCCATATGTTTGCAGTGAAGTAAGATATGTTGGGTACGTCACAAATGATATGTTATTAATGAAAAAGTCAAGTAATGATTTGTCCTTTCTATCTTTATAGAATTGACATCTCGACCCTTCGATTAAAATGAAACTATAAAACTAAAATTAATGGCCATAGTGTATGGACGAGTTCATTTCAAAATGTCAAAGAAAGACATATCAAACATACAGGTTGATGACACGAGTATGCAACATGCTTGATGAGTCACTGAGACAAAAAGATTATATTACACGAGCATTCATATATGGTTAATATCATTGCAACATATCTTCTTTCTCTTTGGGTGATTTGACCTATTACTAGATAACAATCTTGGAATTTAGGCAAGTCCGCCTAATATCACTGAGAAAGAGGCCTAGAGGGTAACATATAAAGTGTATATGAGGTCTCAGTTAAATTCCATTTGAATTCAACAGTTGGAATAAATAATATTCTCAACGTCAAGAAGTATTATTTATTCAGGATTTATTGATCAAAATTATTAAATAAATATTTATTCGCAATGTGATTAATTAATTACGTGAATATATAATATTTATTTATCTCTTATTTATTCACAAGATAATAAATATTATTTATTTTAAATAAATAATTTACTTTGTTACGTGAATATTAAAATAAATATTTATTCACAAGACCATGAATATTATATTTATTTATTTATTTATTGAATGAATAATATATATTATTCGAGGTTCGATAAATACTGAATATGGGCGAGTCGTGTCATGGTGACTGACAATGGAAATTATTTACTGAATATCATTTAAATAAATATTAATTTATATATTGATATTTATATTTTTCGAATGGCATACACACATCAAAGGAAAATAATAATAAAATTATTATTATGAGAGGTGGGGTTCACTTGGTATTAAGAGTTTGACTAAGGTCCACTGTGCAATTATCAATCCTTTATCTCTAGCTCTATACATACTTGATTGTATCATTTTTGAGGGTTAAACGAAATTTTAAGAACCATTTGTTTGTGCATAACATTCTCCTCCATAGATAATTTTTTCTCAACAAAGAACTTTTCTAGGGTTCTCTCAAGCTCGAGAGAATCTATTCCATTGTTTTCCTCCCCTCAAGAATGAGAGAACACGAGACTATCCTTCAAGCCCGAAGTAAGCATCACAAGACAATCAGTATCGCTGTGCTAGCACCTGGTATACCATCAACGATGCTTTGAGATTATGAAACATATGTGGATTAACGCTAGAGGGCTCTTCTTTGAGTCCTCCTTGTGTAACGAAAAAACCACGTGAACAGGGTTCGCGAGATCAACATCTTCTTCAAAGAAATACCTCAAGAACGAGGTAATTCTTTAAATTAAATTAAATATAAATTAAATATAAATTAAATATAAATTAAATATAAATTAAATTAAATACAAATTTAAAGTGAATAATCCTTTCTTGGTTCTGATGATCTTTGTCAATATTCTTTTAAAAAAATTATTTGTCATGATTTTTATTGTTATGTACACTGAAGATTATTCATTGAATCTGACAAAAGTCGAGTTTGGCTTGACCCAAATAGACGCTTCCACAACATTCAAAACCTTTAAGTGATATCAGAGCTGTCACATTCAAATATATAACTATTTATTAATTATTGACTGTAATATAAAATTAGCGTTAGAATTTCATTTCGAGAAATTTATTCTTTAATTCCAAATGTCAAGATCTCTTCTTTGTTCTCACTCATATAACCAAAAACAGGTTAATAATGCATGAAGAACATCTAAAAAACCCATCGAGAGGTGTTGATGATTCTGGCCTGATAGCATGGAACTACATGACATGTAGCCCTAAGGTATATACTGTGTATCCATGTTCAATGCACAAGATGAGTCTTGAATTTAATTCGACTCACCGTGTATTGAATCACACACTATTGGAGTTGGTGCACTAGAACCAACTTCTATGTACTTTATGATTACTTGTATTCATAGTTTAAAATATTAATAAACACCTTATCAGATCATGATTGTTCTTTTGTATAACATAGTATGTGATAATGTCCTGAAAGTAGTTATCGCATTAAAAGGTCATAGTAGTTCCCTGCTATGATGAGAACCCAGAAGTGCCACAACAATATTCTTAAATATTTATTCTATAACCAAATGATATCATTTTAGGAACACAAATGATACATGCTATCAGTGGTGGAGACTCATAGGACTTTGAGACACCTTCTCATGCTGTACACCCTTGGTAATATCCAATGTAGGATATTATGAAAACGAGACCCGTTAGTAAAAAATCCATATTTATATGTGTCATTGGATGTTCCTATTTGCAGACTTATGTATTGATCCTTAGACTTCAATTGACTGAAAATCAATTTTTTTATTAAGATAAACCCCCTTTTAAGGGTAAAGGGGGAAACCACCATGACATCAAAAACATAAACAAGCCAAAAAGTCCCCAACAGTCCAAAATTCCAAAACCAAACAACCCACACTACATGAGAAAAACCCCTCCCAGCATAAAAAAACATGAAATCTAATTTCCACCTTCCACCGCTGATCAACTAGCTGTCCTGTGAAAAATTGCACGGGTCTGGTACTGATGGACATAGCCATACCCTCTCAAACACCCAATTCCGGAAAGCAGTGGTACAATGGAAATGCTTTTCCCTAAACCTCATCTAGAGTAGCCTCATGTAGACGATCTGATTGCATAATCCTTTGAACCGCAAACCACCAAGGTCAAAGCAAAAACAAGCAACAAGAAAACCCAACCCTAAAGAAAAACCACTGATTCACAACTTCAAACCTTTAATGCATCCATGGTCTTCAAACACATTCAAAATTAAATCGCACCCAAATGCCAAAATTTTACCAAAATGGATGCTTCATCACCGAAGTCAATCCACTAAAATGAATCACGCAAAAAGAACAACTCATAGCAGACTGCAACCCAAACCAAATTGTGATTCCAAAACTCCAGATACGAAAACTATCACCTTTGACAATCACCACACACTAGAAGAAAACCCCGCCATAAGAATCCAATCACCGCCTTCAGACCACACAATCCCACATCGAACCCCCAATGTACCCACCTCTGATGCAAAATCAAGGCTGAAACCTGCGGAGGAGCTGGGACTTGAGCACTGAATCTTCACCGTGCCACCAAGGAGATTCCTAGCCAGAGGGCGCATTCCATCAATGGAATCGTCGAGATGGACGATCCCTCGAAGCCATGAGCTGCACGCCATGATCCACCGAGTAGGAATGCTGAGGAGAGGACACTGCCGATCTACAGAGAAGAGAAGACATTGATAGGGGGAAATATTTCATTAATGAATAACGTGAGAAATGATTTTTTTCATTCTGTTCTTTAATGAAAGTTGATATCTTAGGCCCTTAGATGGAAATTATATAGTCTAAATAAATCCATGACCATGATGTTCTATAGGAAAGTTTGATTTCTGGAAAGTCAAAGAAAATGACATTGATCACATAGGTTGACGACACCAACATGCAACCTTCTTGATTTGAGTTATCATGATAAAGATATTATATTACACATTGAGTGTTTTTATGAGGTATTATTTCGTTGCATCAATAACTTCTTTCTCTATGGGCGCCTTGATGTGTTGCTAGACACTAACCTTGGACTAGGTTGCTTTGCCTAATGCAATTGAGAAAGAGGCTTAGAGGGTCACACATTAAGTGTATCCAGAATCTCTGTTAAATAATATATTATGATTTATTATTTAAAAATTTGAATAAATATTATTCTCACACATGATTTAATAATTATTCACGATTGCCCGATCACATATATTCCGTCACCAATTATTCGAGAGAATATTATGTGAACAAAATATTTAATAAATATTTATTTTCTATTCAGTGAATATAATATTTATTTATTGGAGAATAATGCATTGATATTTATTTAATAAATAAATATACATTATTCAAGATTTGATAAATATTATGGAGGAATGATGAAATGAGTTTAATTGTCTGGTGAGAAATAATATATATTAAATTTTATTTGAATAAATAATATTTAATTTTAATTCTTAAGTTAAGCACATGTTACAAAATAATAATAATAATAATATTATAGACATGAGGTTGCACAAGTGATTAAATAAATAATAAAGGGCACTTGTTCAATTATTTATTTCTAATCCTAACGATATATAAACCCAATTATATTATTTTCAAAGAGAGACAATTCATTTGTTTTGTTGTGCACAATGAATCCAGAGAATCCTCTCAAAGCCCCATAGAGCTCCCTTCTCTAAGAACGCTCCCAAGAATAGAGAGTGATCTTCTTCCCCCTCCCATTCTCAAGTCTAGAGAGATCAAGGATAATTCTTTGTAAGTGATTCTCATGATGATCAAAGATGAATGACACAAGCGATATGATCTGGTGTGCTAGCACCCGACAATTCCTACGCTGATGTTCAATGATTTTCGGAACACATGTGGATCACCGCTAGAGGGAATCCGCTCTTGATTTCTTCAACGCAACGACAATACAATGTAGATCTATTGTCAGATCCATCAACAAAGGATGAATTTTTAAAGGGTAATTCTTAATTAATTAAATTAATTATAAATAATATGTGATGATCCTGCGTTTGGTTCTATCATTTTATCCCTTGTCTGTTTTTTCTTGATTCAATTCCATTGATCATGACATTTATCATTGTGTAAATCTTGAATTGACCATCGATCATGAAAAAAATTAATGTTGGGAACGACACATTGAATTCTTCCGCATCACCCAGAACCTACACACATGTCGTCTTTAAACATCACGTGTTGGCTACGTCAGGCTGACACACAACTTGACGAATTACAGAGTGTGTAACTTGAGTACACAATATGTAGTCCATGTGTTTTCATAGTGGAAAATGTGGAGGCAAAGATATGTTGTGTATTTATCACATGACATAGGGACTGACAACCATGCAACTCAGAGTTTACACATCATGTAGTTGGTGTACACGCCGTGTACCATATAAATCTCTACGACCGACATACACACCCAATCCATAGGCACGTGTTGCGAACATGAGAAGAAAATGTTACATGACATGTAGCCAGTTGTACACATTGTGTAACCTATACTTGTACACACGGAGAACACGTCAATCCCGATTATACTCCATGCAATTAATTTAACATGGGGAAAAATAATGACTCCATTAAACCTAATTAATATGTGTTCGTGTGTCATTAATTGAAAATGCACAACATTTGATAAGTTTTATATAATATTAAATGCTTTATTAATATCCGTGTTAAATTCAGAACTACGCATCATGTATGGTCCTTACATGTTGTGTACTCTACATGCATTAAAACCAGTACACGCTGCATAATTTACACGTGTCAGTGTGTCATTAATTGGCAGTACACTATGTAATTGCACGACACATTGTGTATGCCCACAAGTCGTGTGAGCACATAGTACACATGACAAGGACCATGCCAAGTGGTTCGAAGGGGTACACACCATGTACTTAATTAATTTTAAATAAAATTAATTAATTTAATTTGTTTAAAGTACACTTGATGAGAATCTCTATGACATTTTGGATGGATAAATAAGACATAATGAATGAATGAATAAATGAATTATATAATTAATTGGATTAATTCGAGCACATTTTATCTTAATTAATAATGAATGAAATGAATGCTAGTTTATTAAATGTGTATTCATTATATGTGTGGATGATCATGAGCTTGACCAACCTGTGTATGTGTGATTTCTTTTAATTTAATTATTGTATGTGTTTTTCAATTATTATTATTAAAATAAAATGATGTCTACATGTTACCCCCTCTTATTATGCAAGGACCTGAGTGTCCACATTTTCTTTTATGTTTCCCCTCCCAAGCCATTCCATTGGTTTCTTTCACCTACGCGTGAGTAAAGCATATATAAGGATGAATCTCCCAGGTGTGTGGAGGTGGTTCAAGATGGAGCCTAGGTGAAATAAACCCAGGTGATACATAGGACATGGGGGGAATGCTATAACCTGATCGAAGCTCGGTTTAAGAGGTTATTCCTCTAGGGTCAATGGTTTGTTTATTATTTTCTCAATAAGAAAACCGGTAAATAAAGATTATGATCATGCCACATATTTTATTCTATATTATGCATGATTATTTATTTTATGGATGTTTTATCATGATCACATAAATAAATGAATTAAATAACCAACATTCTTAGATGAAATAAAATAAAAAATATTATATGTAAATATTTTATCAACACGTGATTAATCACTCAAGAAAAATTCACTTAATATTAACAAGACATGTAAAAGGATAAAATAATAAAATTCACACATAATAAACAAAATCTCTCAATCAAATTTTAAGTCATACTAAGCCTTATATTACTTATGTTATGAATGAAACCATATTTAAAAGTACTTATCTAGTCAAAGCCAGAGTGATTTTCAATTATGGGAGAGTTTTGAATTTTTTTGGGGTTGAATTAACTGAGTTATTATCAAGGGTTGATTTCCAAGAAGAATTTGGTATAATTTAGAGGTAAATGGTGAGAAAATCCAAAAATTGAATTTTAGGATTGGGGAGTCCACTCAACGGATTAAGAGCTGTAAACTAACAGTTGTTAATACCTCTTACCTAAATAATTTCAAATAAATTGTCAAGGCAAAGTCTAGGTAATGAGAAGGGAAATATGAATCATTTCAACTAGAATCTCCATGCGATAAGACTTTTCAAGTCCAATGGTGAGGGATATTATTATTAATTGCACATAAGCCCTTTAACTCTTAGTATTTTGAAAACCTCATGTCTAAACATCATCATCATTTTCTACTTGACATGCGTTAAAATCAAAGATAAAATAAATATCATTTCTTTAAATAAATAAATGTGTTGGCCCATAGGAGACTGTTGGCCACCCTCTCTAGTATTAATGGTTTTAATAATCACAAATCATGTCAAATATTATTGATTATGTCTAATCATTTAAATCATATTTATTTAAGTTTCAATATGTGTAATTATGATTATCTATAATCTCATATAAGTTTAACAATTTCTATTAATATTTATGTTGTAAGACAGACCAAGCTGAAATATTTTCTAAGTATGAAAAACTGACACCAACAGAAGGAATGAGACATCAATAGTTCAAATAATTCACTGACAACTCAATTGAATTACCGACGTATGGTGATACCGACACATGGAGCTACCGATGAAATGACTCACTGACAGTAGAATCGACACACCAAAATACTGACTATATCATTGATAGTTCTGAAGGACCTACTGATGTAAGGACCTACCAATTCAATGTACTTACCAATAGAGGACTCACCGATTCATATACAGACCAACCGAGGACTCACTGATAGGATGCTTAAAATTTCTTCTATTTAATATTACTTCTAACAGTCATATTTTGAGTGTTTTAATGTGTTTGATTAATCTAATGCTTTTTACAGACATATTAAATGAGGATTTCAGAAATACTAGGTACAATATCTACCTCAAACATGCACATTGTCAGGATGCAAGAATATATATACAAAGAAGAGTGCATGAAAGAGGCATGCACACGCAATCACACATACACAAGAAGATACGAGCATACCCCCACGAGCAACATACAGAAAGGAAGAACACACATAAGAAATTCTTCATTCCTACTTGTTGTGAACCAAAGAACTATTGTTCATCAAAGTTCCATCATTTCCATAGCATCTAACTAAACTGAAGGAGAAGAACATCTCACCCTCCTGGAAGACATAACACAATGCTCCACGAAACTCTATTTTTAGTGGCTGCTTCCATAAGAGGACTTGAGCTTTAACTCTGATACATCAAAGAGTCCAGAGCTGAATTGCATGACACTAAGAACATTTCTAATCCCTTCTTATTATATTATTCTATGTTGTGTACTATTTTACTAAACTTTCAACCAATGTGTGTGTCTGTACTAAAAACACATACTGTCTCCTGCACTAAATTGGAGGATACTAGATATCCTCAAACAACTGTCTCCCTACACTTGTTTATCCCATGTAGAACTATATAAGAGGTCCTATGCGACTTGATGGTATTTTTGTTCCCATGTAAAACTGTGATAGAGGTCTTGTGACCTGGACAGTCTGTGTACTGTTGTGTTAACCCCGATCCAGGGTGTGGATCAAAATCTCTATCTATATAGATTTCTTGGTGGTAGGTGATCACCAAATGGAGAGTACTAAGTCTCTGCTTGAGACTGAACCTCTTGTTTTATACCCGCTGTGTTTTCAAATCTAGTTTTCTCTATTTTTATCTGTACTTCAGAAAAATAAATTTTACTTTGATAGTTAGTCCTGACAAGTGTTTATGACCATTTTGGCTTATTATATTAGTTTCAAAAGCTATATCAATATCTCATATTGAAACAACTGATAAATAATCAATCTTATGAGAAACTAATTAAACATTTAGACTATTATAAATTCACTACTTTGATTAACTGGACTATTTTGTTTTATATTGGGGGAATCTTTTAAATACATTTTTTAATAGAAATTTTTGTTGGAACTCAACTCACCGCCCTTTTTTAGTGTCCTACTCCAACCAACATTTGGCATCAGAGGTTTGTTTTCAAGTTGTGGTTTTCAAAATTTTAAATATGTTTTAAAATATTTTTTCAACTATGATTCTATTTTTGTTTTAAAGATCTTTAAATTTTTGTTAGTTGTAAATTTCTAGTTCTTTAAAAGCTCATTTCTTTATCATGGATAATATATTGGAAGGTGTTGCTACCAAAATACCTCCATTTTTTAATGGAACAAATTATGCACAATGAAAAATTAAAATAAAAATGCACATAGAAAGTACCAGGTTTGATATTTGAAGAGTAATATAAGACAAATATGAAATTACTGAAACTCCAAGAACTGCATGTAGTGAAACTATAAAATCTACTTATAATAACAATTGAAAAGCTATGAATGCTCTGTTTTTTTCACTAGGGGATGAGAAATTTAATAGAATATCTGCTTGTAAATCTGCCTATGAAATTTGGGACACCTTAACTATCTCACATGAAGGAAATTCTAATGTTAAAGAAATGAGACTTAACAATTATACTATTAAGTATGATAATTTTAAGATGAAGCCCGATGAGCCTATTTTTGACATGTATCTCAGGTTTAATGAAATTTTGAACACCATGATCTCTTTGGGAAGAGTTGTTACAACCAAGGATCAAATCATGAGAATACTCAGATGCTTACCAGATAGATGGAGAGGAACTTATGTATCAATTAGAGAATCTTATGACATCAGTAAGTTTCCACTAAAGGAGTTGGTAGGCAAGTTGATGATGTATGAGGAAGAAATAAAAGCCAACAAAGAAGAGGATGATGAACCCAAAATAAAATCTGCTGCTTTCAAATCTACTGCCTCCAAGAAGAAGGACAAAGTTCAAGATGAAACTGAAAGTTCAAGTGATGAAAAATCATCAAAATACAGTGATGTAGAGATGGATCAACTATCTAGAAGGTTTAAGAAATTTTATAGGAAGAATTAATTATTCAGAAATCCCAACTAAAAAGATAAATATGATCATAAGGGTCATTGGAAAAAGGATTTTAAAAGAGGTGAGACTTCAAATGAAATCGTCTTCTATGAATGAAAAATAAAGGGACCTATAAAGGCTGACTGTCCCAATCTAAAGTACTAGAAGAAGTATGATGATAAGGACAAAATGTATAAAAAGGCCATGAATGAAACATGGAGTGCTTTTGAGGACAACTCAAGTGACTCAAAATTCTCTCTTGATGAAAAGGCTAATAAATCAAATATGTGTTTTATGACAAACACATATGAGGTAACATTAAAATCTCCTGAACACAATGATTACTATTCTAGAGATGAAAGTGATTTTGAAAACATGAACAATGAGAAAATGTTTGAATATTGAAAAATTCTAGAAGAAACTTTTAATGAATTAAAAGATAAATACAAATCTTTAAAGAAATAGTATGCTTTGACTACTACTGTTAAATCTGATCTTGCTGTAGAAAAAGAGAAAAATTCTCAACTGCTTAAGGATAACAATGAACTTAAATTATCTAATGAAAATTTGAAAAAGGATTTAGAAATTTTTATTAATGGAAAATAAATATTAGTTCAAATTCATGGTAAACAAGTAGCTCCTAAGTATACTACTATAATAGGATACCAACTAAAAAAGAGGAATGTGACAAAAATTCAATTTGTATCAAAATATGGAAAATCCAGATTTATGTCTAGTTCTGAAATTTTTTCTTCTAGTTCCAGTTATGAAACATCTTCTATTGTTTAAAGTTTTCCTAGACCAAATAAAGTATATTTTTCAAATACTTCACATACTATTTATAGGAAACCCATGAAGAAAATATGGGTTCCCAAAACTCTTATTACTAATGTTATTGGACCCAAACAAATATGAGTACTGAAATCTTTTCTTGTCTAATCTGTTTTTGTAGGAAAAATTCTTGAAGAGCTCCTGTAAAAGTTTATGGTACTTGGAAAATGGATGTTCAAGACACATGACAGGTGATTACTCATGCTTCAAGAACTTGATAAAGATTGATGGTGGGCATGTCACCTTTGGTGACAATGCTAAAGGAAAAATAATTGGCCTTGGCGAAATTGGTAACTCTAACTCAGTTTTAATTTCTAAAGTACTTTTTATTGATGGATTAAAATACAACCTACTTAGTATCTCTCAGTTATGTGATGATTGTTTTAATGTTAAATTTGAGAATGATGCATTCAATGTTTTTAACTCTAAAAATAAGTTAGTATTTTATGCTCTTAGAAATGAAAATGTTTATGCTGTTAACTTAGATTATTTAATTTCTCAAAAATATTTATTATTTGAGTGATTTTAACAAAGATTTTTGGATTTAGCATAGAAAACTAGGACACTGCAATATACACTCTCTTATAAAGATTACTAGAAAAGGTTTAGTCAAGGATCTACCTAAACTTGAGTTTCTAAATGACAAAGTCTGTAATCCTTGTCAAAAGGGTAAACAACACAAAATCTCTTTCAAATCAAAGAAAGAAGTTTCAACTTCTCAACCTCTCAAGTTGGTTCACATGGACTTGTTTGTACTTTCTAGAATATCAAGTCTTAATGGGAAGCACCATGTCTATGTTCTTGTAGATGAATACTCTAGATATACTTGGACCTTATTCTTGGCTCACAAAAGTGAATCTTGCTCTCATTTCCACAAGTATGCTAGGATTTTATGAAATCTTAGTGGTCTTAAAATTAAAACCCTAAGAAGTGACCATGGCCATGAGTTTGAGAACTAAGAGTTTTAATATTTTTACTCAAGAAATGGCTATAATCATAACTTTTTTGCTCCTAGGACACCCCAGTAAAATGGAGTTATAAAAAGAAGAAATAGAACCCTGCAAGAAATTTCCAGAACCATGCTTAGTGAGTATGACCTACCTATATACATTTGGGAAGAAGCTGTCAATACAATATGCTATATAATCAATAGAGTCTTGATTAGACATATCCTTAAGAAAACTCCTTATGAGTTGTGGAATAATAGAAAACCCAAGGTTAACTACTTCAAAATTTTTATTTGCAAAGTCTATATTCTTAACAATAAGGATAATATAGACAAATTTTCCTCTAATAGTGATGAAGGAATTTTCCTAGGTTATTCAATTTCTAGTAAATCCTATAGAGTCTTCAATAAGAGAACCAAATGTGTGGAAGAATCTGTACATATCAAGTTTGATGAGACAAATCCGCATGATCCAAAGACCTATCTGTAAGATCTTGAGGATGATATGTAAAACCTAGACATTAATACTAAATCTTATAACCATTATGTGAAGAAATCTATTAAAACTTTCAGTTCTGAAAATTCTCCAGATTATAGTCACGATGAACCTAAACCTGTTGAAAAACCTGAAGTGTCTATCCCTTCTTTTTCTAGACCAATTAGAACTCTTAAGAACTATCCTTTGTATGATATAGTTGCAGATTTAGACAAATGAACACAAACTATAGATTCTCTAAGAAATCAGGTTGAACATCAAGTTTTCTTATCACAACTTGATCTTAAGAACAAAAATGAGGCAATCAATGATGAATTTTGGGTGATGGATATTCAAGAAGAATTAAATCAATTTGAAAGAAATAATGTCTGGAAACTTATGGATAGAACAAAAGACATCTTGATCATAGAAACTAAATGGGTGTTTATAAATAAAGTAGATGAATCTGGTACCATAGTTAGAAAAAAAGCTAGATTGACTGCATAAGGTTATAGTCAAGAAAAAGGGATTGACTATGAGGAAACTTTTTCACCAGTAGATAGAATTGAGGCCATTAAAATCCTGCTTTCATATTCAACACATCTAGATTTCAAAATTTATCAAATGTATTTCAAGAGTTCATTCCTAAATGGGTATATTTTTGAGGATGTTTTTGTTGGACAACCCCTGGTTTTACAAACCCTCATTTTCCAAATATTGTTTTCAAATTAACAAAAGCTTTATATGGTTTAAATCAAGCTCCAAGAGCTTGGTATGATAGGCTCAACACTTTTCTTATTTATAAAGGCTTTACAAAAGGTATTTCTAATCCTACACTTTTTATAAAACGAATTTCCAAAGATTTTTTAGAAGTAAAAATTTATGTAGATGATATTATTTTTGGATCTTCTAAAAATTCTTTGTGTGTTGATTTTTCAAAGTTGATGCAAAGTGAATTTGAAATGAGTTTAATGGGTGAACTGAAATTCTTTCTTGGATTTCAAATATTTCAAAATAAATAAGGTATTATTTTAAATCAAAGTAAATATACTAAGGATATTTTAAAAATATTTTTCTTTAAAAGAACTAGGAGTAGTGACACTCCAATGAGTACCACTTGTAAGTTGGACCTTAATGAAGATGGTAAATCTATTAATCAAACCACTTATAGAGTAATAATTGGAAGTTTACTCTACTTAACTGGAAGTAGAACATATATTATGTTTAGTGTGTGCATGTGTACGCGTTTTCAAGAAAACCCAAAAGAATATCATCTTATTGCTATTAAAAGGATTTTCAAATACCTCAAAAATACTACCAACTTAGGACTACTCTATCCTGGAGGATAACCTTTTTATTTAGTGAGTTATTTAGATGATGACTTTGGTGGATGTAAGTTAGATAGAAATAGAACCTTTGGAACATGTCATTTTTTTGGGAAAGTCTCTAGTTTCATGGTGCAGTAAGAAACAAAATTCTGTTGCACTATCTTCTACCGAAGCTGAATACATAGATGCTAGTAGTTGTTGTGAAAAAATTTTGTGGATGAAACACACATTATTAGACTATGGATATCAATTCATACATGTCCCTATAAATTGTGATAACAAAAGTGCTATTAGTATTTCTAATAATCATGTTTCACATTCTAGGAAAAAACACATTGATGTAAGACATCACCTTTTGAGAGACCATTATAAAAAAGGTGATATAACTTTAGAATTCATTGGTACTGAACATCATCTTGCTAACATTTTCACTAAGCCATTGAACATTGAAAAAATGAACTACATCAGACATGAGTTTGGAATGATTAATCTATAGGACCTTATGTTGTTATTCCTTTGATATTTTTTAAGTGAAGTTGTCATACCAATATCGAAAACATCATACAAATAGTGTCATGCCGACACTGAAATTATGAAGCTGACAATGTCATGTCGACACTGATAACTTTTTTCACACCAATGCTATGTCATGCCAATACAGTTGTCATGCTGACACTGATGCTTTGTCATGCCGATACCCTATCATGCTGACACTGACACCTTGTCATGCCAACACTATTAGTTTTATGAAAAATATGTCATGCCGACACCGATGACTCACTGTTTTTATCAGTTTTATATTTTTATCAAAACGACACCGTTTCATTGATTTTTTTGAACCCAATTCACAATTTCATGATTTTGTGATTTCAAAAGCCCTAAATGATATAAATTTGAGTCGATCCACTCTACTCCTTTACCCTTACACTCACTTATCCGTTGCTCTATCTCTACCTAGACCTTTCACCATCCAATTTTCAAACCGAACTGTTGTAATGACGCATGTGAAGCGAGATCTTGATTGTGGCGAGTCTCGTGCAACTAAGAAACAAATATGGGAATTGAGAAAATCTTCTGTACCTATAAATCCTACTCTAGTGAACCGTGTAGTGACTTAAGAAAAAGAGGTTCTTGAAAAATGGCTGTTGGAAAACAAGTCTTTTCTACTCAATGTGTTACAGAATCAGGGATGACTTGAGTGGTTCTCAGATAATGAAAGACCCTTCTACCCAAAGATAGTTCATGAATTTTACATGAATGTGGAATTCCTGTTATAAGGAAGTGATGTTGCTTGGATTAAGTCCACAGTGAAAGAAAAGAGAGTTTATTTTTCATCAAGACAATGAGATGAATGTCTTAAACTCCCTCATGAGGGTGTGTTTGATGATTATCAAGGTAACTATCCTCCTGAGAGTGATATTTTATGCTTTGAGATAGCTCTGAAAAAGCTTACTAAAAATGATGAGCACATGAGACCCATTGCTACATAGTTAAATGGAGAATGTATAATTTTGTTCAAGTTTATTTAGCATCATATTTTTCTTAGGAAAGGGGACTTTTCACCTCTAAAGTATCAAGTGTTTATTTGGTTTATCTGCTGTGTAAAGGGATTAAGGTAAATCTATGTAGATACCGTGCTATACACATAAATGAAATGATCAATCCTTATTGAAAAACCAACTCCATGTTCTATCCTAGGTTAATCTCAGCTATGTTAAAAGAGAAAGGTTATGTTAGTGAAGGAGATGAATTTTTTTCTAAGTGTAGTGGGATTTTCCTCAGTAAAGAAATTTGTAAAAGGATGAAGATCAACTGGAACCCATGGAAGAGAGAATGGGTTGGAGATAAAGATAAGATTTTTGATAAGTTCAATCCAGTGGAATATCCAACTAGGCCTAAGAATATGGATGATCTTGGTCTTGGACTAGGTGAGGAATTTGTTTACTATTCAGAAGAAAAAGAAGATCCAACCACTCCAGTTAGAGATCAAGGGTCACCTATCGACGATAGGAGTGATCTTGACACCACTGAAGCTCACAAAGTTCTTTCTTTTGGACCTCCTAGTCCTACACTTTCCTTACCCTCTGATGATACCACTCTAGAATACAATAGAGATGAGGAGACATAACTATCAGGAAGTGTGGAATATGTAATTAGATATAGTGGCTTTGAAGAATAAGGAAGTGAAGAATATGAAAGTGACAGAGGTAGGGATAATGAAGATGAAGAAGGTGAAGAAAATTATGATAGAAATGGAAATGAAGAGAACGTCTCTGGACATGATGATGATGAAAGCAGTGAAAGTGATGATGACCATCTTAAGGATGATAAAGGTGGAGATGTTGAAATGGTTGAAGCTGTGGGTCAGGTATGGTTGGAAGAACCTCCTGAAGTTGTTGTTGGAGTAAGAGGAAATGATGACGTTTAGGATGAAGTGGAAGATCAGGCAATTCTTGTACCTCAGTTAGTTTATGAAAGAATGAGACCTCATGCCGAAGGTGAGAAACCTGTGAGGAGAGCTCAGATTGAGGGGGAGCCTCAAGAAATGGGAGATCAAACTGATGGGGGGCATAAACTTGGAAGTTTAAGAAATGACACCCTCATTCCTTTGGATGATGATGTTATGGTTGAATGGGAAAGATATCCTGGTTATGCACTAGGTTTAGATTATGAAGACTCAGATGATGAATTTTTTGTACCAGTTGTAAGAGAATCGGTGGTTGAGACCCTTCTTAGTGACTCTGTCACTAAAGAAGATTTTGAAAGGTTTAAAGAAGAAGTTTTGTTCAGCTGTAAGTATATCAGTTCAATCTCAGATGGTGCATGAGATTCAACAAGATAAAAGAGAAAACACTGATCTGAGTGATGAATTACACTCTTTCAGATCTTCAATAGTAGAAATGAGGCATTTTAGGAAATCAATTTCATTTCCAAGTCAGACAGTGGGTATAAGCGAGGTTGATGTAGCTAATGTTTCAAAGAAATTAATAGAGGATATTCAACCCAAATTAATTACAACCACTGATACAGTTGTTTAAATCACTGAAAAGTCAAGAAAATAAATGACTGGGCTTTCCTCTACAATAAATAACTTGACCTTAGAGTACAAAGGTTGTGTGGAGACTGTTCTTAAAGCTCTGAAGACTCATACCTCAGATCTTACTGATATTCCTTCTACATCTGGTCAGGCTTCTCAGAACCTGGTCATTGAAGCAGTTTAAAGTTTTCTTAAGGAAGAGCTTCAATCTGTCTTTGATGCTTCTGGTTTGGCCAACCTTGAAAAGATTGAGAAAAATAGTGACCATGTTAATGATATGGTCAGACTATATTCCAAGAGTACTGAGTCTTCAAATTCTCAAATTAAAAAAAGGTGGACTACTATTTCAAGAAGATCATTACCAAGCATTAGTTGACCAGTCTGTTTAAGTATTTGACAGAGAACCTGTCTTTTCCTACAGTGACCAGAGTTTTTAAAGATCAAGTACAGAATTTGAAAGACTTCACCCCTATTTTGGACAAATTCCTGGAGAATAAAGATGATTTTGATAAATCTATGAAGTATGCTGGTGAAATAATTGAGGATTTCATCAAGCTATTGAAACCATAGCTTCATGTGAAAAGTGAAGCAATTGTAGTGCCTTCTAATTCACCTCTTGGACCTACTGGATCAGTGCCTCCACCTCAGATGTCAGTTTCTCAAGTCTTGAATCAAATTATCCTAGTGATCCAAGAACAAATTCAACCTCCTGTGTTGTCACAACACAAACCCAACCTTGTACCTAATATTATAGAAGGAGTGATTCTACCTCCTTTAAAAATTTCTTTAGACTCTCCAGCTTCTAAACCACCACCTATTGGTCCTTCTATTGATCCATATGAGAAAGGTAAGTAACCTCTTAATCATAAGTTTTAGTGTGGATTACTTTCTAAAAGGGATGTTTAGTTGAATTTTGTTATCTTTGCTTGAAGATTTTTAACACATTGCACTTCCTTGATTAATGAAATTCTGTGTTCTTTTCTTTCATCTATTTATCTTCTATTTCTTATTCTTTGGTTCTTTTTATTCCTTTCATACCCCTTGTACTTTTTGATAATCCCCAAAGGGGGATAATAGTTTGGCATTATACTTATTTCATTATCCTTATTTACTTTACCTTTGATATCACTCTTATGTATTTTATTTTTATTTGATACCTTTACTATTTATTTTACCTCTGAATATTATCTATATATTTAGAAATTCATCAATAATGGGAGATGATAAGTAGAATGATTTTATTACACATCAAATTATTGTACTAAATAATTCCATGATTTGTGATCATAAAAAAGGGGGAGATTGTTGTCCTATAGGATATTGTTGGCCACCCTCTCTAATATTAATGGTTTTAATAATCACAAATCATGTCAAATATTGTTAATTATGTTTAATCATTTCAATCATGTTTATTTAAGTTTCAATATGTGTAATTATGATTATCTATAATCTCATATATGTTTAACAATTTCTGTTAATATTTATGTTGTAAGATAGTCCAAGAAGAAATATTTTCTAAGTATGGCTGATTGACACTGACAGATGGAATGAGATACTGATAGTTCAAATGAGTCACTGAAAACTCAATTTACTTACCGACGCATGGTGCTACTAACGCATGGCGCTACCAATGCAATGAATCACCAACAGTGCAATCGACACACCGACATACCGATTGTCTCACCGATAGTTCAAAATGACCTACCGACACAAGGATCTACCGAATTAATGGACTTACCGATGCATAGTTCTACCAATACAAGGACTCACTATCATTTACAATGAGTCACTGACACATAGAAAAACCGAAATATTGACACACTGATGGAATGAGACACTGACAGAAGGAGATACCGATAAAGGACTCACCGATGCATAGACCGACCGATTGAGGACTCACTGATAGACTATTTAAAATTTATTCTATTTAATATTACTTCTAACAGTCATATTTTTTAGTGTTTTAATATGCCTGATTAATTTAATGATTTTTTCAAACATCTTAAATTATGATGTTAGAAATATGAGGTATAATATCTACCTCAAACATACAGATTGTCGAGATGCAAGAATATATATACAAAGAAGAGAACATGAAAGAGGCATAAATGCGCAAGAACACATACACCAAAAGATATGAGCAGACCCCCACGAGAAACATATAGAAAGGAAGAACACACATAAGGAATTATTCATTCCTTATTTCTATGAACCAGAGAACTATTGTTCATAAAAGTTGCATCATCTCTGCAGCATCTAACTAAACTGAAGGAGATGAACATCTCACCCTCCTGGAAGACATATCATAGTTCTCTATGACATTCTGTTTTTAGTGTCTGCTTCCAGAAGATGACTCGAGCTTCAACTACAATACATCAATGAGTACAGAGCTGAATTGTATAATACCCAGAGCATTTCTAATCCCTTCTTATTATATTCTGCTCTATCGTGTACCATTTTACTAAGTTTATGACTAGTGTGTGTGTCTATACTAAAAATACAAACCGTCTCTTGCTCTAAACTGGAGGATACTAGATATCCTCAAACAATTGTCTTCCTAAACTTGTTTATCCCACGTAGAACTGTGGAAGAGGTCTTGTGTGACATGATGGTATTTTTGTTCCCACATAGAACTGTGGTAGAGTTATCGTGACATGGACAGTCTATGTACTGTTGTGTTAATCCCAATCTAGGGTGTGGATCAAAATATTTATCTATATAGATTTCTTGGTGGAAAGTGATCACCAAGTGGGGAGGACTAAGTCTTTGATTGAGACTGAACCCCTTGTTTTATATCCGCTGTGTTTTCAAATCTAATTTTCTCTTTTTTTTACTTGTACTTCAAAAAACTAAATTTTACTTTGATAGTTAGTATTTTCTAGTGATTATAAATTTTTTGTCTTATTATATTAGTTTCAAAAGTTGTATCAATATCTCATATTGTTTCAAATAAGAAATAATCAATCTTATGAGAAACTAATAGAACAGTCAGACTATTATAAATTCACTACTTTGATTAAATGGACTGTTTTGTTTAATATTAATGGAATTTTTTAAATAAACTTTTTAACATAAATTTTTATAGGAACTCAATTTACCCCTATTCTTGAGTGTCCTACTCTGACCAACAAAATCAATATTTATTTAAATGATATTTAATATATCATCGCTACTGGATCTAACAGCTCAGTTCGCACTTACTTCGTATTTACCAAACCTTGAATAATAAATATTATTCTTTTGATAAATGAATAAATATTTATAATATTAATGGTCTTACGAATAAATATTTATTTTATTAATCGACTCAAAATATGGTGATTGGATATTTACAATCAATAAATCCTGAATAAATATTATTCCATGGTTTGAAGAATAACATTTATCCTAATAACTAAATTCAAATAGAATTTAATTGAGATCAATAGAAACATTAAGCGTGTGACCTTCTAGGCATTTTTCTTAGTGGAATTAGATGAGTCCACCTAAATTCCAATATTAGTGTCTAATAACATGTAAATGCACTGAAAGAGAAGAAGTTAATGTCACAATGTCAACAACCACATATGAACATTCACTATGTAATATAATCCATTTTCAAGATATCTCATCAAGCAAGTTTCACACTTGTTTCATAAACCTATATGATCGATATATATTTCTTTGACTATCTAAAATGAACCTGTTAATAACATGACTATAAAATTTAGTTTGAAAATTCCATTAAAATCAAAGAACCAAGATATCAATTTCTATAAAGATGGAAGTGAAAAATCCTTTCTTGACTTATTCATCAATAACATATTATTCATGATGCACCCAACATACCCAACTTCACCATGAATATATATTGTCATAGTTTATGGTAATACATCTAAATGTGCAAGTCATGACATGCATTAATAATAATCTTAATGTCTAAGGACCATTACACACGTTCGTAGATGAAAATATTCAATGATACACAAACATGTGGATTTCCTACTGGAGAGTCCATCTTCACAATCTTCCATTATGAATATTATCAAGTGATAACTTCATCAGATAATATCTCATCAACTTATGAGTACTCGCACAAGATCATATGCATCATTTGTCTCATCATATGGAATCACATGACCATATAACATATAGTTTAAGAATATCTTCATATTGTATCAAGTTTCTCATCATAGTGGGGAACTAATATGACATTTTCAATGAATTATATATTCTAGGACATTATCACATTAAAGTTACACAGAAGAAAAATCAATATGCGATAAATTTTTCTATCAATATTTAAGTCTATGAATATACATGTAATTGAAAGTACAAAGTAGTTGGTTCTAGGGAACCAACTCTAACAGAATCCCACTTACACTAGAACCAAATATTCATCTACTATATTTATAAATTATATTAATATTAATAAATTCCTTATCATATATCAATTTACAATATTTGGTTCATGTAATCCAACACATAAAGACAGTTATTAATTTGTTCCTTACCATAACATATGTTATCTTTGTAAAAGAAAAAAAATTTATTCCCAAATTTGAAAATAAATCCATCCATATAAAGTCTGGACATAGATTTAATGTTTTTTATTATTGAAGAAACATAATATAATTATTGAGAACCAAGATCATTCTATCCTGTAACGTATGGTGGTAGTGTCCAATAACTACTACAGTGATCTTGGCTCTGTTACCTCACATTGCGAAACTCTTCTAAATCTACATGGTTTCTATAATTTAATATAAATACGATCAAAAAAATATGTATCTAATAACCAATTTGTAGAAATATATAAATTACAATCGATAACGAATGCACCAAAAGATTCCCCCTTGCTTGGTTGTCGCAATGCAATTCTTCTCAAGTGGCATTTCTTTCCACATGAAAACGGATATCATCATGTTCCTTAACATTACTCTTGATATTTATTCTCTTATAACTCTTCACTCCACCTTTCCTTTGAAGAAGATTTAGACTTGGAGTTAGTCTTATAACTCTTCACTCCACCTTTCCTTTTATTCACCGTAAGGACAAAAGACTTTTTTGCGCTTCATATCTATGCCATCTTGGTGAAGTAGAGTGAGGAGATCTAATAGTCAGTTATCAATGTTGTTCATATTAAAATTCACAATGAAGCTGGAGAAGATATGAGGGAGTGATGTAATTAGGCAATTTAGATCCTAGAATGTCTAGTCACTCAATGTAGCTGATCATTTTGAATACATGTGGCCCAGCTGAAGCACCCTCTCTTAGTTTTCTCATGAAGAGTACCTTCAAGATCTCAAAGAATTCATATAAAGATCTCTCTTGATAAATATCATAGAGATTATTGAGCATTCTATAAACATTCATGCTCCCATGAGATTTCATGAGTTCGTTTGACATAAATAAAAGCTGTTGGAGTTGGTGCTCTAGAACCAAATTTTTTAGTATTTGATTATATGTTTTCATTATTAATGAAGTTTCTTATTACACTATGATTGTTCCTTTTCATGAAATTTTTATGTGATAATGTCCTAAGAATATGTTTCACACTGAAAGGTCATAATAATTCCCTACTATGATGAGAACCAATAGGTGGCATGAAAATATTCTTGAATATTGTTCTATGGTTGGATGACATTGTCTGACAGGACACACATGATACAAGCTATCAGGGGTAGGAGACTCATAAGACATTGATACACCTTCTCTTGATGCCCCCTTGGTAATCTCTAATATAGGAGGTTATGAGAACAAATCCGTTAATAGAAAATCCACATTTCCATGTGTCATTGGATGTTCATATCCACATATGTGTGTATTGATCCATATACTTTTAGATTATTATGAATGAATATCATGACTCATATGCTTTGATGTATTGGAGAAATATATGATTACATATGTTCACAGCGAGGTATGATATATTGGGTGCATCATGAGTGATATTACATTAATGGATAATGTGAGAAAGGATTTATCCCTTCTGTCCATTGAAAAAAGTTGATATCTCAGGTCATTTGATGAAAATGGAACTGCCTGCATAAATCCATGGACATGATGTTCAGTGGATGAGTTTATTTTTGGAAAGTCAAAGAAAGATACACAAAGAATATAAGTTGTTTGTAATGATATAGAAATTTTGAATGATAATTATTTCCTAAAAATGTGTGTTATATTATATTATTACACAAAAAACCACATCTCTTTAATAATGAATTAAATATAAAGGGAAAGGTGACCATCTGGATTTGACCATTATATGACCATTGGTCAATGATGACCATTGGTCAATATGACCATTGGGAACTATATTTTTGATAATAATTTTGATGTTATAATTAGCATTTATATGTAAATATTGACAAAGGATAATTGATACAAAGAAGAGTCGATGAACTCAACCAGTAGAGTCATGCTGTTTGAAGCCCATCTGTCAAAACTTGTGAGGGAGGTATAATCACTAAGATTTAACCTTGACCAAACCCAAGCCAAGTGTGAACAAGTTAAGTTTAAACGAAATCACCTATGAGGGAAGTTCAAGTTAGTGGAGATTACCACTCGGTCGATGTTAGGCAAGACACCCCACGAAACCACCACCATCACACACCTCACTATTATGGTGTACGTGAGTGTAATAAGGGGTTATGTGTTCAGGACATAGTTAATTAAAGTGTAATTACTTTTTATAAATAAAACTTTTATTCCATCAATTCCATTTTAAGAATAGTTTTGCTTAATAAAAATAGGTTTAATTGAGATGGAAATTGATAAATTGACTTTTCGGACCCAAATTATACTTTTCAGAAAAGATATAAATTTTTATAATAAACTAATTAATTAGGAATAATACTTATTTTAATGAAATAGTATGATATTTTTTTTATTTAAATATAAATGATAAAATAATTTTAAAAATTTTAAGTGTGAAATTTTACTATGCATTTTCAACCCCCTATTATTTTTAATAAATAAGGATTTTTATATTTAAAAGTTAAAATTATAATATTTAGAGAATTATTATGATAAAATAAACATAATTTTTGAAATCATCATGTCAAAATTAGGTTAAGGTGAATTTATAATAATTTTCTAAAATATTTTATTTTTTCTTGAATAGTAAAAATACAGTTTGATGTTTTGAGTATGTTTAATGACTTAATAATTAAGTCATAATTATTTAATAATTAATTAAACAAAATAAAAGACTTAAAATATGTTATTTTATTAATATTAAGAATTCTCATAGATTTTAATCAATTTTCAAACCTATAATTTACTTTTTTGAAAGTCAAAAATGGAAACTTTAACATTAAAAACATTATTTTTGTGGAAATTTTATTTTTCAACAAAAAAATAAATAATATAAAATAATTATCTACTCTTGTGGATTAAAATAACATAAAATATGACCCATGTTTTCAAAACCATGAGAAAATACCATGGGAAAGCCCATGGTTTTCATTTTCCACAACCTAAGTTTTTCCAAGGCTTATATTTGAAAATTAATAAAAAAATCCTACACTTTTTCTATAAATACTCACCCATTTAGCCATTTAATTTCACTCTCAATCCATAATACATTAAATTATGATAGTTTTACCTCCTAAGGAGTCCTCATTCCCCCAAGGTCCCAATCCTCATGATTTAGGAGAAACTCTTTAAGGTAAGGGAAATCTTCACTTCTCTTTTCCATTCAAGTTCCCTATTTATGCGGCATGTCTTCTAATTTTCTAAATAAGTTATTTCTTACACCTTATTTTATCTCTTTAATACAATAAGAGTCTTTTATGAATGTGATACTCTTGTTCCCTCTCATTTTACCCATTTATAAAACCGTGTTTTATACCTGTTATGCTGTCAGATTTACTTCTCTAAATTTCTCTCATCTCTTTAAGAAATTCTCTTTTATTTTATTATTGTGAATACCCAAACCTCATTATTTTTCAAGGGTATTAAAATAAATGTAAAAATGATTTATTTAATTTCGTTATTAATATACATGAAACCCACCTTCCTTTTCTATAGGTTGAAAATGACATAATGATAATGTTTTGAAGCACTTTTGGAAACACCGTGATTTTGATATGAAATTAGTTTCTTTTATTCTCCAATAGTTATTTATGAAATTTTTGATTATGATCTATGTGCATCACATTAAATTAATACATATTAATGGTGCACCCTGATAGTGCTCTAATTCTTTGGGTAAAGAATTTAATCTCTTGAGATGACATGTTATACGATACCTTGGTGAATAATCTTGGTAATTTTTACGACACCTTGGTGATTAAACTTTGTGATGTACTTATGAATGTCTAAATTAAATTTTGTAGCCAAATTTACAAGTTATGATTCATGTTCTTTTTATTATATCATGCCTCATGTTTTATTTCTCATGCCACAATGATATTCCTCATGTTCTTATTGATATTTTTCAAGATCACATGTAAACTGTTTCCCTTCATTATTCCCTTATTGGGACTTATGCTCACCCTTTCCTTTGATGTATGTCCTTAGGTTATGAAATGATGTAAAATTACTTAGGATGAATCAATTAAGAATCTTTTCAAGTCATTTATAATAATGTTTTAAGTTTTCATGTATTATGTACCTTATTTTTGTACAATGTAATGAAAAGTTATGTAATAAAAAGGTGGGATGCCATATTGTTGACACCTACATGCAATCTGATTGATTTAAAATATCATGATAAAAGGATTATATTACATGGTAAGCATTATTATGAGGTTGGAAGTCATTTCACCATTAACTATTTTATCTATGGGAGCCTTGGCGTGTTGTTAGACGCTAATCTTGGAATTTAGGTAGTTACGTCTAACGCCACAGTGAAAGAGACCTATAGCATCAAAAACTAAGTGTATCTGCAATCTCAAGTAAATTCAATTATTGAATTTAATATGTTAGAATAAGTAATATTTATTTGGGTTTGGTTGATCGCCTTGATTAAATCACAAGTTATTAAAAATAATAAAGTGAGTTAAATAATAATAATAATAAATATTTGTTTTCAAGGTTTGACGAATACAATATTTATTATATTATATTTATCGAAAAATAATGCAATGATATTTATTGATTAAATAAATATTCATTATTCAAATATCAGTAAATATCGATGAGAGAAAGCCGACTAAGCTTAATGGTTCGATTGGAATTGGTATAAATGATATTTATTTATATTCTTAAAGTGTGCATGACAAGCGATTAATAATAACAATAATAATAATAATATGACTAGATATGTGGTCAAATAATAATCATAAAGTTGGCAATAGATTTTTGTTTTATTTTCCAACCCTAATCCTTCCAAAATAAATATTTAATTATATCACTTTCCATAACCACTCTTGTTGTGTACAATGGATAGAGAGAGACTATCACAAGTTCTAGAGAGAGGTATAAATATATTGAACATGTTCTCTCTTCCTCCTCTCTCAAGCCATCAAGAAAACATCAAGAGTTCTTCCTCCTCCAAGAAGAATTCTTTTTTGATTAACCACAAACATCACAAGTAATCATGATTGATCTTACTAGAACCCAATGATTCTATAACAACATTCAAAGATTGTGGTGCACGTGTGGATCACCAGTAGAAGGATTCTAAACTTGGATCTTAAAATTAAATGATGGTACAATGATATCCAGTAATCTAGATCATCAACAAAAGCAAAATTACAAGTTGAGGTAATTCTATATCTACTCATAAATTAATTATAAATTACACATGAAGGTCCTCCTCTACTGGTTCTGATGTTTTTCTCTAGTCAAGTAATCCACGATTTTCATTGGACATGAAATTTTAATCACATGCAGCAACAATTACACATAAATTAAGACTAAAAATTTGAGTTGGTCATGCCATAAAGGTGCTTCCACTTTTCCCAAAACCTTCAAGTGGTATCAATGGTTACATGTTTAATTTATAATTATTTATTATTCATTAATTTTTTGTGTGCATTTTATTTTTCTTGAGGTTAATTTGTTTTAATATCATAACATATTAGTATATTACTTTCTTTGTGCTCACTAATTTAATTAGAAAATGGTTCAGATTAAAATGGAAAACATCCAAAAACACCATTTGGAGGTTTCAAAGGTTCTATCTGGGCAACAAAAGACTACACGATATGTACCTTGATTACACATAGTGTACCTGTGTTTCTCACATATATCTCCTGATAAAGTCAGATATATTTGAGGTAACTGGATCTTAGATCTAACAAAATTTGATCAACATGTAGATCAAGATAGGATGGCACACAACTTGAAAAATCACATGCTTCATAATCACTATACACGATGTGTAGTCCTCATTTTCTCATGGCTGAGAACACAGGGTGTCCTAGAATTCTGTGTATCAGATACATGAAATGAGGATGAATAAGTCATTAAAATATGAGGCTATACACCTTGTAATATGGGTAACATGCTGTGTACCTCGAACTCATCCATGACAGACAACACACATAGTCCCAAGGTGTGTGCTGCAGACATGGGTAGAAGATAGTACACACTGTATAGTCTGTGGCAGATAGTGTTCCCACTTTTACATGAAGAAAAATTAAATATATAATTAAGCCTATTCACATGTGTTTCATGTGTCATTTATTTGATAGTACACACCTTTTCATAGGATTTATAATTATATATTTAAATAATTTCATGTTGAAATTTTGGATAATCACACACCATTTCCCCCAAGTACACTTGTGTAATTCATTAATTTTACATGTTTTTTTAAATTATAAATGATTATGAGTTAAATATGCTTGGATGAAATTAATATAAATTAAATTAACTATATTAATTTGTTGTGCATTATTTTAATTAAAGAACGAATTGAGGTAATTGATAATTAGATTACAAATGTATATTCATTGCTTGATATGTGAATGATCATGAGATTAGACTAGCCATGTGAATGTGATTGGTTTCTTTTAATTTATTTTGGGGAAATTAAAATTTATGGATTTCATGTCATCCCCTCCTTATTATGTAAGGGACTGAATGCTCACTGTTTCTTTCAAGTAAATCCCCTTTATCTATTGCAGAAGCACGAGGAGTTACAATGACATATAAGTTTGCTGATGAAGAAAATATATAATAAAAGAATAAAAAGAAGATGAATGCTGACATAATGATTTATGTGGTTTGGGAAATGATCCCTACATCCACAGAGAGGCCAAAAAATACATTATAATTCAGGAGCACAAATACATTGAGGTTTTCAAAGTCTCTCCCACACACAAAAACCCTAGCTCGAATGAGCTAATAAAGAAGATGAAGCACTATGCCACCAACCGCACAGTAAGTCCACTATGCTACAGTGATTGGTGGCTGGAAGTTTGTATTGCTACAGTGTTACAGACACCTAATTCTAAGTTGTTACATCGTCGATGGCAAGAAGTCCTTGAAGCTACAGTGACTTGTCCCTTGTTTCTACAGTGTTTCAAAAGTGGGTGCCCTAGAACAAAATTTATCAGTAATCTTATATTAACAAATCATACATATAGTGAGTTATGCTTGATGTATCCTTACCATAATAGTGTCAATATTTCTACAAACACTATTTAAATAATAATGTCTAAATATTATTTGTCGCATCAAAAGGTTATAGCAATTCCCAAGTTATAATGAGAACCTCGAGATACTATGACATTAATCTCAAACAAATGTCCTATGATCAAGATACATCATTCTAACTGGACACATATGATGTCTGAATATCAAGTTCCGGGGGATGATAAGCATTGTTACTTATTCTCATGAAGTTCGTACTTGGTGATGTAGATGAAATCATGAGGACGAACCCTCCAATAGGAACACCACATGTTTCTGGTATCATTGGTTATTCCTATATACAGACATGTGTATTGGTATCTTGACTTGAGATCATTATCAATGTGTGCCATTTGATCACATACTATGATGCAAGAAAAAAACCATGAAAATAAAATTATGGTGAGGTAGCGTATGTTGGGTGTGTCTTTGGTGGTATGACATTGGTTGAACGGTTAATATAGAATTTGTCACTTCCGAGTTGAGAAAGTGATATCTCGGGCCTAGTTGATCAGGATGGTAGTACCTTCATAAATCCATGACCATGGTAGTCGAAGAAAAGTCCATCTAGTTAGATCAACAGATAATAAAACAAGAATAGATGATGAAACAAGCAGTGCATCTTGATTTATGAGATATCATGAGACAAAGAGATTATATTACACAATGTGTGTTCACAGGAAGGTTTTTATTGATACGGAAACTAATCTATTTAGGGGTCTTGATGAGTTTCTAGACTATGATCTTAGTCTGTGAATAATATTCACTGCCATCGAGATAAGGGTCTAGAGGGTCACACCCAATAACATATTCAAAATGCAACACCTCCAAATGATAAAGGGTTAAATGACTAAATGATATAGTTCATGTCAACAAGGTGCACCTTCCTTTTCAGGAGCCTACCTGATTAGAACTCCACAGTTAAGCGTGATTGTCCCAGAGTAGTGATCAAGATGGGTGACCTCTTGGGAAGTTTCTTAGGGTGTATGTGAGTGAAGAAAAAACACACTGGAAAGGACATGTGTTGGCCTATAAGGGCTATCATTAGTCAGATAACCCGTTCGGGCACATGGGTGGCCCCTAGGATGGGGCCTATGAGGGCAATCATTAGTCAGATAACCCGTTCGGGCACGTGGGTGGCCCCTAGGATGGGGCCTATAAGGGCTATCATTAGTCAGATAACCCGTTCGGGCACGTGGGTGGCCCCTAGGATGGGGCCCATGTTTCTGTGGGGAAACTGGTGGGTGGGCTCCAGTTTTCACATTTGGTATTAGAGGTGGTACCCAGCCTTGGTGCACTCCCTAGGTTGAGATGTAGTGCCCACAACGAGGACGTTGTGCTCTAAAGGGGGGGGGGTGATTATAACACCCCCAAATGATAAAGGGTTAAATGACTAAATGATATGGCTCATGTCAACAAGGTGCACCTTCCTTTACAGGATCATACCTGATTAGGACTCCACAGTTAAGCATGCTTGGCCTGGAGTAATGATTAGGATGAGTGACCTCTTGGAAAGTTTCTTAGGGTGTGTGTGAGTGAGGAAAACACATTGGACATGACATGTGTTGTCCTGTGGGGACTGTCATTAGTGAGATAACCCATTCGGGCACGTGGGTGAGACCTAGGGTGGGGCCCATGTGTTTGCGGGGAAACTGGTGGGTGGGGCCTAGTGGTCACACAAAAGTCTTCCCTATTCTAATGGATAAGAGTTTAGAATATAGTGGTCCCCACCATGGAAAGGACATGTGTTGGCCTATGAGGGCTATCATTAGTCAGATAACCCGTTCGGGCACGTGGGTGGCCCCTAGGGTGGGGCCCACATGTATGTGGGGAAACTAGTGGGTGGGGCCCAGTTTTCACATTTGGTATTAGAGGTGGTACCCAGCCTTGGTGCACTCCCTGGGTTGAGATGTAGCGCCCACAACGAGGATGTTGTGCTCTAAAGGAGGGGGGGGGGTGATTGTAACACCCCCAAATGATAAAGGGTTAAATGAATAAATGACATGGCTCATGTCAACAAGGTTCACCTTCCTTTACAGGATCCTACCTCATTAGAACTCCACAGTTAAGCATGCTTGGCCTGAAGTAATGATTAGGATGAGTGACCTCTTGGGAAGTTTCTTAGGGTGTGTGTGAGTGAGGACAAAACACACTGGAAATGACATGTGCTGGCATGTGGGGACTGTCATTAGTCAGATAACCCATTCGGGCATGTGGGTGAGACCTAGGGTGGGGCCCACGTGTTTGAGGGGAAACTGGTGGGTGGGACCTAGTGGTCACACAAAAGTCTTCCCTATTCTAATGGATAATATTTTAGAATATGGTGGTCCCCACCATGGGATATGGGATATGTTTGAGAATATACGATCACGAAGGGATAAAAAAATTCATATTATTCAAGTTTATAATAATTGATATTGAATTTATTTATTATATGTATTTACAAGTGTCAAAGTAAATACAAAGAAATATTATGCGAATTAATATTATTTTAATATTTAAGGTCTTTTTAATATTTGTGCAAATTTTGAGTCGAGTTAATGAATTGTATTTATCATGTAATATATTTAATATATTACAAGTGATAGATATATAAATGATATTTATGACACAGTAAATAAATAATAATATGTTGTTTATATTGGGTAATAAATATCTAGGGTGTGTGTGAGTGAGAACAAAACACACTGGAAAGGACATGTATTGGCCTGTGGGGAATATCATTAGTCAGATAACCCATCCAGGCACGTGGGTGGGACCTAGGGTGGGGCCCAGGTGTTTGCGGGAAAACTGGTGGGTGGGGCCTAGTGGTCACACAAAAGTCTTCCCTATTCTAATGGATAAGAATTTAGAATATGGTGGTCCCCATCATGGGATATGGGATATGTTTGAGAATATACAATCACAAAGGGATAAAAAAATTCATATTATTCAAGTTTATAATAATTGATATTGAATTTATTTATTATATGTATTTACAAGTGTCAAAGTAAATACAAAGAAATATTATACGAATTAATATTATTTTAATATTTAAGGTTTGTTTAATAATTGTGTGAATTTTGAGTCGAGTTAATGAATTGTATTTATCATGTAATATATTTAATATATTACAAGTGATAGATATATAAATGATATTTATGACATAGTAAAGAAATAATAATATGTTGTTTATATTGTGTAATAAATATCTAGGGTGTGTGTGAGTGAGAACAAAACACACTGGAAAGGACATGTATTGGCTTGTGGGGACTGTCATTAGTCAGATAACCCATTTGGGCACGTGGGTGGGACCTAGGGTGGGGCCCACATGTTTACGGGGAAACTGGTGGGCGGGGCCCAGTGGTCACACAAAAGTCTGCCCTATTCTAATGGATAAGAGTTTAGAATACGGTGGTCCCGACCATGGGATGTGGGATATGTTTGAGAATATATGATCACAAAGGGATAAAAAAATTCATATTATTCAAGTTTATAATAATTGATATTGAATTTATTTATTATATGTATTTACAAGTGTCAAATTAAATACAAAGAAATATTATACGAATGAATATTATTTTAATATTTAAGGTTTGTTTAATATTTGTGCAAATTTTGAGTTGAGTTAATGACTTGTATTTATCATGTAATATATTTAATATATTACAAGTTATAGATATATAAATGATATTTATGACATAGTAAAGAAATAATAATATGTTGTTTATATTGGGTAATAAATATCTAGAGTGTGTGTGAGTGAGGACCAAACACACTGGAAAGGACATGTGTTGGCCTGTGGGGACTGTCATTAGTCAGATAACCCGTTCGGGCACGTGGGTGGGACCTAGGTTGGGGCCCACATGTTTGCGAGGAAACTGGTGGGTGGGGCCCAATGGTCACACAAAAGTCTGCCCTGTTCTAATGGATAAGAGTTTAGAATATGGTGGTCCCCACCATGGGATGTGGGATATGTTTGAGAATATACGATCACAAAGGGATAAAAAATTCTTATTATTCAATTTTATAATAATTGATATTGAATTTATTTATTATATGTATTTACAAGTGTCAAAGTAAATACAAAGAAATATTATACGAACAAATGTTATTTTAATATTTAAGGTTTGTTTAATATTTGTGCGAATTATGAGTCGAGTTAATGACTTGTATTTATCATGTAATATATTTAATATATTACAAGTTATAGATATATAAATGATGTTTATGAAAAAGTAAATAAATAATAATATGTTTTTTTTTATATTGGGTAATTAATATCTAGGGGTTAGGAACCTTTTTCGAGTATTTTGGAACCCCACTATAAATAGAAGGAGAGACTACAATGCAATGTACTATTCAATGCAAGATATCCAGAGCTTCTCTCTCCCCTATCCTGCTTCCTAGATAGAGAATATCTTATTCCAAGAAATCAATCAAATAATACCTTCAAAGATCGATGGAACAAAGAAACTAAGATCACAGGGACATTGGAGGCGTCATCCTAACTCTACACTAGCATCCATATTTTTACGATTGATGCTTCTGTAGCTTTCAAAGTGCATGCAGATGATCTAGAGGGATTAAATTTTGGATCATTCAAGCAACGATTATCAACAACAGGCAGATGTGAAGTGCGACTTCAGATCAAAGCGGAATTTCTTCAGTTTAATTTTGAGCTTAAATTATTCATGCAAATATCCTCAGGCTGTAATCGGGAAGTGCTTCATCAGTGAAGACCTATTTACGTCGATCTTCGGTGAAAATTTTAAATTTATACTTTTTGAGGCTTCTATTGTGCACCTAGAACCAACAATTGATATCAGAACAAAGTTTGAAAATTTTAATCTAAGAAAAAACTAAAATTTCATTAAATTTTGAAGAGGACGTCATTATGGTCTTAACGCCATAGATGATATTTCAATCTGACCCTGTATGACCAGTCTGCAATCATCCAAAGTCTTAAATATAGATCAAAATTGTTTTTGTGGATATTAAATTTTGAAGAACGTATATATTCTAAATATTAATTTTACCAGAAATTGTATGAAAAAATAATTTCTGGTGAAATCGAACACTAGGCGGACTACCGGTCACCGGAATAATAAATTTTGATTTGGTCATTTTCCATAAGGGATGAAATATTTTTATTATAATAATAATTTTAGTATCTCAGGCTAGTAGGAAATTCTTTAAAAAATATAAATAGAAGAAACAAATTAGTGGTGACATGTTGAAATAAAAAAAAAAATTGTATTGACAAATAAAAAGGGGTGGGGATATTATCAGTTGAACAAAGGTAAAATAATAATAAAAAAATATTGAAAGTGTATTCCCATTGTAAGCCACTAAAAACATAAAAAATGGGGGCCTTTAGGGACCCACACTAAATTTCTCCTCCCCAAGCACTAACGCCTTCTCTAGCTACTGTCGGGCTTGCCATTGTCTCCTCCTTTGTCGGCGATCTGCCTCCGCTCGTGGCCCCCTCTTCTGGTCGTTGCCCATGGATGCCCTGTCACTAGGCCCACTCTCTATTGGAACCACCTCTTGGTTGAGCACTTACCACCTCCCCATAACCCAAATCCACTGTCATCCCACCAAGAGCCACCCCCCCGCTGACATAGTTTATCAGCCTATGCACGCTCGCTGTCATGCGCCTCCACAGCAACTACCCATGTCGATCACCTTCTTCTGGTGGCCCCCACTCCACCTAGGCCAACATCTTCCCTGGACAACCTCCACTCCTTCAGCTCATCGCTCGCCATTTCACAAAAGCTCTTAAAGGCTAGATCTATCTGCTCCAACCACCGAAGAGATCCTATGCTCATCCCTTCCACCCACGATCATCACACTTTGTCAGATCCAAGACCCTCCGATCATGCATGATCGAGTCACTGGTGATCCCTACTGCTACCTATCCACTGCCACCCTGTATAGCAGGTTTCCTGCTGTAGTAAGGTACCCCCTCCCTGTACCCTGATTAACACCGATGCTGATCTACCCTACCACGATCAGACATACCCGATACGGGGCAGGCAGGTCCTACCCAACCTAGAACGGGTCTGGGCGGGTTTTTCCTGACCCAATACTGATCGGAGTGGGTCCTGCCCGACCCGCCCAGTCATATTAGGGAAATATGAGGCTCGATAACATATATATATATATATATATATATAGACACACACACACACACATAAGGGGAATTTAATTTATCATAAGTATTTCAAAATTTAAGTTTAAGTTTTAAAATATAATTAAATTAATTGATGTGGTCAAATGACATAAATTTTGAATTAAATAGATTCAAGCCCCGTCGGTCACATATGATCGAGTTGCTGGCGAGCCCTACCATGACATGTCTGCTCCTGCCCTGTACAACAGGTTTCCTGCTGTGGTAAGGTACCCCTCCCTGCACCCCAATTACCACCGGTACCGGGTTGAATGACTAAATGATAAAGGGTTAAATGACTAAATGATATGGATCATGTCAACAAGGTGAACCTTCCTTTACAGGATCCTACCTGATTAGAACTTCACAGTTAAGCGTGATTGGACTGATGTAATGATTAAGATGAGTGACCTCTTGGGAAGTTTCTTAGGGTGTGTGTGAGTGAGGACAAAACACACTGGAAATGACATGTGTTGGCTTGTGGGGGCTGTCATTAGTCAGATAACCCATTCGGGCACATGGGTGAGACCTAGGGTGGGGCCCACGTGTTTGAGGGGAAACTGGTGGGTAGGGCCTAGTGGTCACACAAAAGTCTACCCTATTCTAATGGATAAGAGTTTAGAATATGGTGGTCCCCACCATGGGATATGGGATATGTTTGAGAATATACGATCACAAAGGGATAAAAAAATTCCAATTATTCAAGTTTATAATAATTGATATTGAATTTATTTATTATATGTGTTTACAAGTGTCAAAGTAAATACAAAGAAATATTATGCGAATGAATATTATTTTAATATTTAAGGTCGTTTTAATATTTGTGTGAATTTTGAGTCGAGTTAATGAATTGTATTTATCATGTAATATATTTAATATATTACAAGTGATAGATATATAAATGATATTTATGAAACAGTAAAGAAATAATAATATGTTGTTTATATTGGGTAATAAATATCTAGGGTGTGTGTGAGTGAGAACAAAACACACTGGAAAGGACATGTATTGGCCTGTGGGGACTATCATTAGTCAGATAACCCATTCAGGCACGTGGGTGGGACCTAGGGTGGGGCCCATGTGTTTGTGGGGAAACTGGTGGGTGGGGCCTAGTGGTCACACAAAAGTCTTCCCTATTCTAATGGATAAGAGTTTAGAATATGGTGGTCCCCACCATGGGATATGGGATATGTTTGAGAATATACAATCACAAAGGGATAAAAAAATTCATATTATTCAAGTTTATAATAATTGATATTGAATTTATTTATTATATGTATTTACAAGTGTCAAAGTAAAAACAAAGAAATATTATATGAATGAATATTATTTTAATATTTAGGGTTTTTTTAATAATTGTGCGGATTTTGAGTCGAGTTAATGAATTGTATTTATCATGTAATATATTTAATATATTACAAGTGATATATATATAAATGATATTTATGACATAGTAAAGAAATAATAATATGTTGTTTATATTGGGTAATAAATATCTAGGGTGTGTGTGAGTGAGAACAAAACACACTGGAAAGGACATGTATTGGCTTGTGGGGACTGTCATTAGTCAGATAACCCATTTGGGCACATGGGTGGGGCCCACATGTTTACGGGGAAACTGGTGGGTGGGGCCCAGTGGTCACACAAAAGTCTGCCCTATTCTAATGGATAAGAGTTTAGAATACGGTGGTCCCCACCATGGGATGTGGGATATGTTTAAGAATATACGATCACAAAGGGATAAAAAAATTTATATTATTCAAGTTTATAATAATTGATATTGAATTTATTTATTATATGTATTTACAAGTGTCAAAGTAAATACAAAGAAATATTATACTAATGAATATTATTTTAATATTTAAGGTTTGTTTAATATTTGTGCGAATTTTGAGTTGAGTTAATGACTTGTATTTATCATGTAATATATTTAATATATTACAAGTGATAGATATATAAATGATATTTATGACATAGTAAAGAAATAATAATATGTTGTTTATATTGGGTAATAAATATATAGAGTGTGTGTGAGTGAGGAAAAAACACACTAGAAAGGACATGTGTTGGCCTGTGGGGACTGTCATTAGTCAAATAACCCGTTCGGGCACGTGGGTGGGACCTAGGGTGGGGCCCACATGTTTGCGAGGAAACTGGTGGGTGGGGCCCAATGGTCACACAAAAGTCTGCCCTATTCTAATGGATAAGAGTTTAGAATATGGTGGTCCCCACCATGGGATGTGGGATATGTTTGAGAATATATGATCACAAAGGGATAAAAAAATTCATATTATTCAATTTTATAATAATTGATATTGAATTTATTTATTATATGTATTTACAAATGTCAAAGTAAATACAAAGAAATATTATACGAACAAATATTATTTTAATATTTAAGGTTTATTTAATATTTGTGCGAATTCTGAGTCGAGTTAATGACTTGTATTTATCATGTATTATATTTAATATATTACAAGTGATAGATATATAAATGATGTTTATGAAAAAGTAAATAAATAATAATATGTTTTTTATATTTGGTAATTAATATCTAGGGGTTATGAACCTTTTTCGAGTATTTTGGAACCCCACTATAAATAGGAGGAGAGACTACAATGCAATGTACTATTCAATGCAGGATACCCAGAGCTTCTCTCTCCCTTATCCTGCTTCCTAGAGAGATAATATCTTATTCCAAGAAATCAATCAAATAATACCTTAAAAGATCGATGGAACAAAGAAACGAAGATCATAGGGACATTGGAGGCGTCATCCTAACTCTGCACTAGCATCCATATTTTTACGATTGATGCTTCTGTAGCTTTCAAAGTGCATGCAGATGATCTAGAGGGATTCAATTTTGGATCCTTAAAGCAACGATTATCAACAACAGGCAGATGTGAAGTGCAACTTCAGATCAAAGTGGTATTTCTTCAGTTTAATTTTGAGCTTAAATTATTCATGCAAAGATCCTCAGGTTGTAATTTGGAAGTGCTTCATCGGTGAAGACCTATTTACGTCGATCTTCGGTGAAAATTTTAAATTTATACTTTTGAGGCTTCTGTTGTGCACCTAGAACCAACAATTGATATCATAACAAAGTTTGAAAATTTTAATCTAAGAAAAAACTAAAATTTCATTAAATTTTGAAGAGGACGTCATTCTGGTCTTAACGCCGTAGACGTTATTTCAATCTGACCCCGAATGACCAGTCTGCAATCATCCAAAGTCTTAAATATAGATCAAAATTATTTTTGTGGATATTAAATTTTGAAGAACGTATATATTATAAATATTAATTTTACCAGAAATTGTATGAAAAAATAATTTCCGGTGAAATCGAACACTGGGCGGACTACCGATCACTGGAATAATAAATTTTGATTTGGTCATTTTCCATAAGGGCTGAAATATTTTTATTATAATAATAATTTTAGTATCTCAGGCTAGTAGGAAATGCTTTACAAAATATAAATAGGAGAAACAAATTGGTGGTGACATGTTGAAATAAAAAAAAAATTGTATTGACAAATGAAAAGGGGTGGGGCTATTATCAGTTGGACAAAGGTAAAATAATAAATTTTTTTTGAAAGTGTATTCCCATTGGAAGACACTACAAACATAGAAAATGGGGGCTTTTGGGGACCCACACTGAATTTCTCCTCCCCAAGCACTAACGCCTTCTCTAGCTACTGTCGGGCTTGCTGTTGTCTCCTCCTTTGTCGGCGATCTGCCACCGCTCGTGGCCCCCTCTTCTGGTCATTGCCTATGGATGCCCTATCGCTAGGCCCACTCTCCATTGGAACCGCCTCTTGGTTGAGCGCTTACCACCTCCCCATAACCCAAATCCACTGTCATCCCACCAAGAGCCACCCCCCACTGACAGAGTTTATCAGCCTATGCATGCTCGCTGTCATGTGCCTCCACACCAACTACCCATGTCGATCACCTTCTTCTGGTGCCCCCACTCCAACTAGGCCAGCATCTTCCCTGGACAACCTCCACTCCTTCAGCTCATCGCTCGCCATTTCATACAAGCTCTTGAAGTCCAGATCTATCTACTCCAACCACCGAAGAGATCCTATGCTCATCCCTTCCACCCATGGTCATCACACTTTGTCAGATCCAAGACCCTCTGATCATGCATGATCGAGTCACTGGTGATCCCTACTGCTACCTGTCCACTGCCACCCTGTATAGAAGGTTTCCTGCTGTAGTAAGGTACCCCCTCCCTGTACCCTGATTAACACCGATGCCGGTCTACCCTACCGCGATCAGACATACCCGATATGGGGCAGGCGGGTCCTACCCAACCTAGAACGGGTCTGGGCGGGTTTTTCCTGGCCCAATACTGATCGGAGTGGGTCCTGCCCGACCCGCCCAGTCATATTCTGGCTGTCCGAGGCTCGATAACATATATATATATATATATATATATATAGACACAAACACACACACACATAAGGGGGATTTAATTTATCATAATTATTTCAAAATTTAAGTTTAAATTTTAAAATATAATTAAATTAATTGATGTGGTCAAACGATATAAATTTTGAATTAAATAGATTCAAGCCCCGTCGGTCACGTATGATCGAGTTTCCGGAGAGCCCTACCATGAAATGTCCGCTCCTGCCCTGTACAACATGTTTCCTACTGTGGTAAGGTACCCCTCCCTGCACCCCAATTACCACTAGTACTAGGTTGACCTGCTGCGATCGGGCATACCCGATATGGGGAGGGCGAGTCCTTCCCAACCTGGAATGGGTCTGGACAAGTTCTTCCCATCCTAATATTGATTGGAGTGGGTCTTTCTTGAACCTCCTGATCATATCTGGGCTACATGAGGCCTGATAACATATATATATATATATATACACACACACACATATAAGGGGAATTTAATTTAAAATAATTATTTCAAAAATCAAGTTTAAATTTTTAAATATAATTAAATTAATTGATGTGATCGAACAAAATAAATTTTGAATTAAATAAATAAGAGTGTATTTTTAAATAATTAAAATCACTATCAAAAATAATTTATTTATTTTTTTATTTTTTATGTTATTAATTAACATACGCGAGTTTAATTCATATCAATTGATCATGAGTCATAGACCAACCAATGAAAGTATATTGTTGTTTTGTTTATTTATTTAATTATTGTAATGCATGTTTGTAATAATTATTAAATAAATGATGATATGCGAATTTTCTTATACATCATTATTTGTATAAGGTTATGTGGGCCCAAATACAAGTTTTTTATATGTATTCTACATTCCTGATATCCCATAACTTGTGTGCGAGTATTGTTGTACAATGACAAGGGCGAGTAGTGACATACTTCGTACCGAGATTTGGTGATGTACCAGATAGGATTTTGATGCATTGGATGATTGAGTGCTGCAACTCGAGCCGAATGCGTAATAACTCAAGGAGTTAACCCTAGGGTATAGGTTGATCTATTTTAACTCAATAAAGAAACCATTAGTATCAGATCATGGTCACATCGTTTATTTTTTTATGCATGGTTTATTATTTTATGTATGTAGTTTTCACGTGCGGTCACATAAAATAATAAGAAAGTATGCATAAATAAAATGAACACATGACACAATGAATGTTTTCTATTTATTGCATGGTTAGTTGTAAGTGAAATCACATAATATGTGATTATGAGATAGAAAATGATTTCATTTTATCATGTAATAATAAAACCCTTAAAGAAATATTAAGTCATAAACACCTTTGGTCGCTTGAATTTGAACACAACTAGGTGTACGAGGTGATTTTCATCCAACATTAATAGTGCCTCATACTACTGGGAAGTTCTTATGAGCATGATGAGTTTAATTAAATGAAGTTAGTAGTAAAGAATTATCCAAATCTATATTTTTGAAAATTTAGATGAAAGTTTTGATTTAACCATTCTTATGATTTTAGAATATGTGAATTCACTCAACAAATTAAGGTGATGCGAGTCAATACAGTTGGCCGGCTTAGTGCCTCCCTAGAAACTCTCTGAGTAGTGGCATAGCCAAAAATTATAGACTATGAGGATATGTTTCAAGTATAATTTCCACTAGAATACTCAAGCAATATAATATTACGATTCTAGTAGTGAGGTCTATTAGAGTTTGATAAAATAGTGAGATAAATTTAATGGTTTTAAATTAATCGGTAATGTCTAATTAGTAATCAAAATAAAAGTACTAATCTTATAGATTTTATTTTTATAAAAAATGAAATTTAATACCAAAATTACATTGTGATTTATTTTGGACAAAGTCAATATCCTAACTAGCATGAATTTCCAATAATAATACAGACGCTTGTGCAAAGTACTACGATATCAGAAATTCAAGGTGTTGGTGTCCACAATACCTGTTAAGCCTCCTTAGGAAGTGAGGGTGAGAAAAATGCTTATAGGAGACTCATGTATGCCACATATGATGGTTATGTAATAATGTTATCATCAATGTTTTATGTGATTTGTGGATACAATATCGAAACATGGATGATTTCACATGTTGTCTCATCTCCAAGAAGCTTGTGAGGAGAAAGTGAAGCGAAATATGAATGGTTGATATTTACACTGGATATGTGTAAATTTAAAGATAAATTATAGTACCCATAGTTTGAGGTATATAGCCTTTATTTATTCCTTTTTATGTGTTTAAAGTGATTGGGATGATTTGGGAATAGGTTGGGAGAGTTTGGAATGGTTTTGATTAAGTTTGGAGGCTTTTCTAAGGGCTCACAGTTTGATCATGGTTAGGGAAAACCGTATAGGTTCTGCAGGGAACCATGCAGGGGGAGATAGTGGGCTTCACATGGCCTACGTACGTTTTTGAAAACTATATAAGGCAATCTTTATACTCCTTATCTCGAGGAAGTGGCGTGTGCACGGTTAGCGCACGGTTTTCCAAACTGTGTGAACACTTAAAAATGGGGTTTTTAAATTTGGGCTCCCTCGGGGTTGCCTCTTTTCATTCCAAACTTCCTCCCACTCGATCCTCACTTGTTATTTTGGGTTCTCAAAGGTTTTAGGTGCTCTCCCATACATTTTGGAAGCAAATTTTAGGGGTTTCTTGGTAGATTAAAGGCGTCTCTTCTTGGGTAAGTCTCCTCTCATGGTTCTTTGTGGTTTCCTCTAGATCTACACCTCTCACTCTCTCAGTTTTTTAGATATACACCTGTTGTATTTAGATAGAGGGTTTTGGTTGCCTTGGGTGTTGATTTTAAGGCTTGTTAATGATAGGGAAGAGGATCTAGAGTGGTTTCAGTGGGGCGTTTTCTGGATTTGGGGTGCAGTTATGTGTGTGTCGATTTCACCAGAACCCTAAAGGTAGGTGGATTATCTCTCGACTCCACTTGGTTAGAACTACTGATTTTGGTATAATTAATTTTTTTTTGCTTGAAATTAATTGTGATAATTATGTATGAATCTTGTTGGAAACACATTTGGTGGTGATTTGGGGATTTTGGAAAAAATGAGTTATTGTAGCAAAAGGGGATTGTTGTGTGATTTTAAAATGTTGATTTTAAAATAATTAGTGATTGATCATGATTTTTTTGTGAAAGATGGTTTTCAATAAAGATGTTGTTTATTGAAATGTGGTTGGGCATGGAAAATTGATTAAAGGGTTTTTTCAATAAATGAGTGATTTATTGAAGTGATTTGGCATGTGATGATAATGATGACATGATTTTGTGTGGCATTGGTGCATTATGCTTGTTGGTTGATTAAGTGTTATGGATTGTGTTGGTCGTGTGGAAGTAGGTAGGAAGTCTCACTTTAATATGTGATGGATAGTGGTCAGAAGAATAACCATTACAAATAGTGGTCAGGAAGCACCACTAGTTGGAAATGTAGTGAACGGGTTGGACGGAAGCTCCGCCATTTTGGTTGCCTTATTGTGTGTTACTTCACAATATGGAATTTGTTGTGTTAATGTGAAATGGTGGAATGGATTATTTCATGGTTTTCTGGCTTTACCTTGGGTTGCATGGTTTGAGTAAAGGTGTCTTGGTAAGGGTGTGTTTGGATTATTAGTAATTTTTGAACTGTTTAATGTTTTATATAAACTATTTTATATAAACGTGCTAATGGTTTTATCCTAGGGGCATGTGTAGGGAAATAATTTGGGGAAAACCTAGTAAGTATTTTTACTCACCCCATGCTTTGGCACTTTGGTGATTTTATATATGTTGTATTCCAAGACACATGTAAGAGTAAGGCATCTCATTTTGCTAGCAGTTCGACATGATTCTTTGGTGATATTGTGATGCTTGGAGCATGGATCTTGGTGTGGAGCTATGGATGGTGTCCTAGTTATTTGGGGTCTTTTTGTGTAGTATTATGCTTGGTACTATGGTATTTGGCTTGGTTTTATTTTCCATGTGGGATTGTTATGGAATAGTTTGGTTTCCTTTTTGGTAATGTATGAGTTGGTTGTTTTGTTGACATGCATCATATAGTTTGTTGATAGTGTATTTTTTGGTTGGTTGATTTTGTCTCAAGGGAAAATCATTCCCCAATTTATTCTCGAAGCTCTTATAATTTATTGCCAACCTTTGACACCTTGGGAATGTTGCTTAAGGACAAGTAAAATTCATATTCCCTCTCAAGACAATGAGATGGAGAAGGATGTTACAAGTGGTATCAGTTTGTTCGGTACTTGGCTTTCAAGTGAGAAGAGTTGTTTGGTCCTTTGGCGTTAATTGTTGGTCTTGGTGTTGACATTCGTTCTTGGTCTATTCCTAGAGTTAGGATGGTATCAAGGCATAGGATTGTTAGAACATGAAATGTATAGCATAAAAGGATGTAGCTAAACCTTTTATGCTAAAATTCAAGTTACCAGGGAGTTGGATACATAAGTGTTTGGAGACACTTATAGGCATTGGATATCACATTGCCATGGGTGTACCAATGAGATGAGCATGACATGCATGGTAGAAATGACTTCCCACTAGGATGAATATTTCATTGGGGTATAATGATCTATAGTGTGGTATGAATGTGTGGATTTTGAAAAATCTGAATGGGGTTTCAAAACGGAAGGGTTTGAAACATGGAAACTAGTGGTATTTTGAAAATGGGTTGATTTTCAAACATTGTGGATTTTTCCAAATTGTGAAATACAAGAAATGTGAACTTATGGAAATCTTGGTTGGGATAGTTTTTATGTAATTGAAATTGAAAATTTAATACCCTTTAATGGTAAGGGAGTGAGACTTATGGTTGTTTTTGTGTTGATAGAAATGGCATTGGGTAGGTGTCGTAGAGACTAATTGGAGGAAGCTACTGAAAATGTGGTTGCACCTGAGCCTCAGGTGAACTAGTAGCCAATGAAAAGTATAGTGAAATCTTTACAAGTTGTGGAAAGTGGGAATAAAGCGGATGAACCAAGACATGTGGATCATGCATTTCAGTTTCAGAGGCAGAATCCACCCATGTTTATGGGTGATTCAGATCCAGATAGGGTTGAAGCATAGATGAACATAATGAATAGTATATTTGACTTCTTGGGAACACCAGCATAGATGAAAGTGAAACTAGCCACGTATATGTTGGAAGATATCACCCTTCAGTGGTGGGAGATGGCGGTCCAAGATGGGATGGACCAATGTGTGACATGGGAGGGTTTTGAGGAATTATTTAATAATCAATTCTACTCTCATACATTTAGAATTCAACATACAACAGATTTATTTAGTTTGAAGTAAGGGAACTTGTTGGTAATATAATATGTGGCTAAGTTTATGAACTTAGTGTGGTTTTCACCAGAGGTGGTGGGTATTACATTATTGAAGGCATGAATTTTTGAAGCTGGGTTGAACTAGGAAATTCCTTCCAAGACAGCGGTGCTGTGTATAGACGATTACACAAAAATGGTGAATAGAGATACAGTGTATGAGTGAGATCTTATGGGGGCTGAAGGTTGGGGAAGTATGTTGTTACCCACAGGGAATAGTGTGAACTCGAACGCTGGGTTCAAGCAGAAGAGGGAAAATTATTTCCAAGGTGGGGGTACTATTCATAATCCGACGACAGGATCAGTGAATCTTCTTATGAAGCCTCAGAGTAAGTTGGGATGTTTTAAATGTGGTTCTATGATCCAAATAAAGCAATATTGTATGACACAACCTCAATCACGTCATAAGTTTAAGAAGATAGGGCATCTACATCATTATTGTCAGAATTCTTTGAGGTCAGGTACCCGTGACACTCCTCAGGGGTCGTAGGGGTCTTATGCCTTGAAAGGAAGGAGGAAGTAACATACCTCTCAGAAATAGAGTAAAGTGGGTCATGGTGATTCTAGGAATACCATGATGCCTTATTTGGGTAATAACGAGACGATCGTGGCAAGAAATTAGTTGTTTGGAGTTGAGTAGGTTGTGGCGAATGATCAGTTAGGACCATCCACGGTGTGAGGTACGGTTCTTTTAAATTCAACTTTGATGAAAGATTTGTTTGATATGGGTGCTTCACATTATTCTATTTCTTCTTACATCATTGAGTTTTTGGGTTTACACATGAAAATTATGCCTTGTGTTTTGAAACTAAAAACTTTTATGGGTCAAATATAGTGTCAAGCTTTCCTATGTAGAGCATGTTGCTTAGTTGTGGATCACATTGAATTGTTGTGGTATTTCTTAGTGATTGAGATTGATTCTTATGATATAATCTTGGTAATGGATTTGTTGGCAATATTTAAGTCCCACATCGATTTCTATTCATGAACAATTAGTTTTGCGACAAAGGATGGGGTTGAACATCTCTTTAGGGGGAGAAGAGTGAAAAGTAGGGTGAAACGGGATTGTTGGCACCAGATGTTGGCACAATATCATATCAGTTGGAGCCTTTGTTGTTGGCATCAATTGAAGGTGTTGAGAAGAGTTTTCTTCCGATAGTTGTGGATTAGTTTATGGACGTATTTCCCAAATAATTCTTAGGGTTTCCACCTTTGAGAGAATTTGAGTTTATGATTGATCTCCTTAAGGGGACCAGTCCTATATCACTTCCATCCTACTGAATGGAACCAGAATAATTATAGGAATTAAAGGTGTAGTTTGAAGAGTTATAAGACAAATGGTTCATCCATCCTAGCATGTCTCCGTGGGAAGTGCTGATTTTTTTTTAAAATGCAGATGGAACCTTGCAGCTCTGTGTTGATTATCATAGACTTAATTAGGTTATGATAAAGAACCGATATCCACTTCCATGCATTGATGATTTTTTAACCAGTTGAGGGTAGTTCAATGGTTCTCCAAGATTTAATTAAGTCCAGGATATCATCAATTGTGGGTAAGGAAGAAGGATATCCCAAAAATATATTTCAGGAGTAGATATGGCCATTACAAGTATGTGGTTATTCCCTTTGGTCTAATGAGTGCACCAACATTGTTCATGGAATTGATGAATAAAAAATTTTAGAGATATCTAGATTCTTTTGTGGTGGTATTTTTGGATGATATACTGGTGTATTTGAGGGTAAGGGTAGAGCATGAGCAGCACTTCGTGATCATGTTGGGGATCTTGAGGGACCATCGGTTGTATGAAAAATTGTCAAAGTGTGACTTTTGAATACAGGAGGTTCATTTCCTTGGCCATTTTATTTCTAAGAGGGGTGTTTCAGTTGATCCAGAAAACACAGAGGTAGTTATCTCATGAAAACCACCAAAGAACATTTTTGAGATATAGAGATTCCTTAGTCTAGTTGGGTATTATTGACTTTTTTTTTGTGATTTCTCATGATTAGATTCACCAATGATAGATTTTAAAAGGAAGAATATCCCATTTCAATGGGATGAGCAGTGTTAGAAATGCTTTAAAGAGTTAAAGGGTCTCTTTAAATCAACACCAATCTTGGTTTTTCCAGAACTAGGGAAATGGTACATGGTGTATTGTGATGCATTGGGATTAGGATTGGGGTGTGTTCTCATGCAGGGGGATCATGTGGTTGCATATGGATCACGACAGTTGAGGTTTCATAAGAAGAACTAGCCAACACTTGATTTCGAGTTGGTAGCAGTGGTTCATGCTTTAAAGATGTGGTGTCATTATCTCTTCGTTGAGAAATTTATAGTGTTTACCGATCACAAGACACTACTGGAAAAATACCATATACCAACGGTTTGGAACCATTGGTATAGGCCTCCAAATCGTTGGTATAGCCTATACCAATGGTTTGGAGAACCGTGGCCAAGTAATCCATGGGGATTATTCTATACCAACGGTTTTGGGAAAACCATTGGTATAAGTAATATGAAAATCTATACCAACAGTTCCATAAAACCATTGGTATTTGTATTTTAAAAACAAAACATTTGGTGGTATGTGATCCTAGGACCTCCAATTAATGATTGAACGACCTAACCAATAACCTAACATGATTTTTGTGAACATAATTTCATAAATATATATATATATTATCATAAATATTTTAAATTTTGATTTATTTAATGCTCTCCTTAAGAAAATTCCATTAAAAATACATGTACCTATACCAACAGTTCTCAAAACTATTGGCATAGACCTATACCAATGGTTTTGAGAACCGTTGGTATAGGTTCTATGGTTTTGGGACCTATACCAATGGTTTTGGACAAAAAATTGGTATAGGGGGGACCTATACCAACGGTTTGGCCAAACCGTTGGTATAAGGTCTCTATAATGGACCTATACCAACGGTGTTGGCCAAAACGTTGGTATAGGTCCTCTATAATGGAATTATATGAACAGTTTGTCCAAAACTGTTGGTATAGGTCCTTATAAGTGACCTATACTAACGATTTTGGACAAACCGTTGTTATAGGTCCAAATTAGTGACCTATACCAATAATTTTCCCAAAACCGTTGGTATAGATCATATTTCCAGTAGTGAAAGCTTAAATCATATTTTCTCATAAAGAGATTTGTACTTGAGGCAAAGGAGATGGATGAAATATCTCTAGATGTTTTATTTTGACTTAATTTACACACCGGGTAAGGGAAATTCGATGGAGGATTCTTTAAGTAGAAAATAATATGCTCAAATAGTGAAATAGACATCATATCAGTGGAAGTTGATGTCAGTCATAAATGAAATGCAGTTGGAATGCGAGGAACAGGGTGAAAGAGTGGTATTCTTTCCGGTTTCATTGGTTCCTGACTTGTATGGTTTGGTTAAAGATGTACATGCATATGATTCTGAATGTGTGGTAATGAGGTCAAAACACAATGGTGGGAAGACCATTGATGACTGGGAACTAAATGGAAATTCAGTCTTGTGTTTTCAGAATCAGAGGGTGGTATCGATGGCTTTTTAGGAGGAACTTCTCAGGGCCTATCATCATTCCAGGTGGGCTATCCATCTAAGAATTCAGAAAATGTACAAGGCATTGAAAGTGCATTTTTTGTGGGTTGGTATGAAAAGGGATGTGCCCGGGTTTGTCTCGAGGTTCTAGACTTTTTAGCAAGTCAAGGTAGAGCTTCAGTGTCCAGAAGACATGTTGAAGTCTTTACCTATCCTAGTGTGGAAATGAGATTAGATATCAATGGATTTTGTGATAGGTCTTCCAAGAACGGTTAGGAAACACGATGCCATATGGGTGATTGTGGATCGACTCATAAAGTCAGCCCATTTCATCCAAATTATTGAATCTCATACAGTGGAAGATCTATTCAAAATATATATTTGGGAGGTGGTAAAGAGATATGGTGCTCCAATTTCGATTTTATTAGATAGATATATGAGGTTCACATCTCGTTTCTAGAAATCATTACAGAAATCCCTTGGAACATAGTTGACTATGAGCACGACGTATCATCTACAGATGGACGACCAATTCGAGAGGATGATACAAACCTTGGAGGACATGTTAAGGGCTTGTGTGATGGATTTTTCTGGTTTATGGGAGGAGCAATTACCGTTGGTGGAGTTCTATTATAATAACAATCACCAGGCTTCAATACATATGGCTTCGTTTGAGGCATTATATGGGCATCTGTGTCATTCTCCACTATGTTGGGTGGAAATGGGTGAGACTTTGATGATAAGACTGAGCCTTTTCCAAGGAACTATGGAGAAAATAAAGTTGTTCAAGAAGAGGATAGATATGGATCAAAGTTTTTAGAAATCGTATGCAGACCATCGTTGACAACCGTTGTTGTTCGAGGCGGGTGATCATGTGTTTTTGATAATATCTACTAGATTGGGACATTGTCGGTTTGAGAAACAGGGTAAATTATCTCCAAGGTATATTGGGCCTTTTGAGATACTTGTGTGGATTGGAGTAGTGGCTTATCATTTGGATTTTCCACCATGGTTTAGTGTGGTGCACAATGTGTTTAATGTGTTGTAGTTGAAAAAGTATCTACCAGATTATGACCATGTGATTCGTTGGGATCATGTTGAGCTAGAACCAGATGCTTCTTTGGTGCATGTGCTGGTGTGGATTGTGGATACACAAGAGAAATTCTTATATGGTAAAATCATAGGTTTAGTTCATGTTTTGTGGAATCATGGTCAGATTCAAGAGGAGACTTGGGAGCGGGAGAAAGACATGGTCGAGTAATGGCCTGATTTCTTTCAGTAAAGCGATTGTTCCCTACATTCTGAGGATGGAAAGTCCAATGGCAGGGAGAATGTAGAACCCTCAGGTTGAGATATATAGCCTTTTTATGTCTTTTTATGTGTTTAAAGTTCTTAGGATGAGTTGGGAAGATGTTTTGAGAGTTTAGAATGGTTTTGAATAAGTTTGGAGAGTTTTCTAAGGGTGCACGGTTTGAGCATGATTTGGGAAAATCATGCGGGTTCTCTAGGAAACCATGTAGGGGGAGACAGTGGAATTCACATAGACTACGCATGGTTTACTAAACTGTGCGAGGCAACCATGCAGACCCCTTCTCTCAAGGCAGTTTCATGTGCACAGTTAGCGCATGATTTTCCAAAACATGCGAGCTAACCGTGCGACCACTTAAAAATGGGGTTTTTAAATTTGGGCACCCTCGGGATTGCCTCTTTTCATTCCAAACTTCCTCCCACTTGATCCTCACTCTGGATTTTGGGTTCTCAAAGTTTGAGGTGCTCTCCCACATGTTTTGGAATCAAATAAGAGGGGTTTCTTGGTGGATTGAAGGTTGTTCTTCTCGGGTAAGTCTCCTCTTGTGGTTCTTTGTGGTTTCCTCTAGATCTACATCTCCCTCTCTCTCATTTTTCTAGATCTACACCTGTTGTGTGTAGATATAGGCTTGTGTTTGACTTGGGTGTTGATTTTAAGTATTTTTGATGATGGGGAATAGGATCTAGAGTGATTTCAGTGGTGCGTTCGCCGAATTTGGGGTGCGGTTGCATGTGGGTTGATTTTGCTGGAACCCTAAAGGTAGGTGGCTTCTCTCTAGACTCCACTTGGTTAGAACTAGTGGTTTTGGTACAATTAATTTTTTTTCATGAAATTAATTGTGATAATTATATGTGAATATTTTTGGAAAAACATTTGGTTGTGATTTGGGGATTTTGGGGAAAATGGGTTATTATTGCAAAAATGGGCTTTGTTGTGTGATTTTAAAATGTTGATTTTAAAATCGTTAGTGGTTGATTATGAAAAATGTTTTGTGAAAGATGGTTTTAAATAAATATTTTGTTTATTGAAATGTGGTTGGGCATGGAAAATTGTTTAAAGTGTGTTTTCAATAAATGGGTGATTTATTGAAGTGATTTAGCATGTTATGGGAATGATGGTGTGCTTTTGTGTGGCCATGGTGCTTTGTTCTTGTTGGTTGATTAAGTTTTATGTATTTTGTTGGTTTTGTGGAAGTGAGTGGGAAGTATCACTATAAAAAGTGATGGATAGTGGTCATAAGAACAACCATTATGGATAGTGGTTGGGAAGAACCACTAGTTGTAAATGTAGTGAACGAGTTGGATGGAAGATCCACTATTTTGGTTTCCTTGTTATGTGTTGCTTTTTAAGATGGAATTTTTTGTGTTAATGTGAAATGGTGGAATGAATCATGGCATAGTTTTCTGTATTTCCCTTAGGTTTCATGGTTTGAGTAAAGGTGGCTTGGTAAGGCTATGTTTGTCTTATTGGTAATTGTTGAACTATTTAATGTTTTATATAAAATATTTTATATAAATGTGCTAATGGTTTTATCCTAGTGGAATGTGTAAGGAAGTCATTTGGGGAAAATATACTAAGTATTTCTACTCACCCCCTTCTTTGGAACTTTGGTGCTTTTGCAGATGTTGTATTTCAGGACATAGGTAAGAGCAAGACATCTCATTTTGCTAGCGGTTCGGCATGATGCTTTGGTGATGTTGTGGTGCTTGGAGCATGGAGCTTGGCGTAGAGCTATAGATGGTGTCCTAGTTCTTTAGGGTCTTGTTGTGTAGTCTTCCGCTTGGTACTCTGGTATTTGGATTTTTTGTATTTGGCATGTGGGATTGTTATGGAATAGTTTGGTTGAATTTTTGGTAATGCCTGAGTTGGTTGTTTTGTTGACATGCATCATGTAGATTTTTGATAGTGGATTGTTTGGTTGGTTGGTTTTGTCTCAAGGGAAAATCATCCCCCAATTTATTCTCAAAGCCCTCAGCATTTATTACCAGCCTTTGGCACCTTGTAAACATCGCTTAAGGCCAAGTAACATTCCTCCTCTCTCTCAATCCAATGAGACGGGGTAGGATGTTACATGAGTCATGATATTTTAATACATCCTATTTTTATATCATTTTCACCCATGTAATTAAGTTTTGTTTAACATTACAAAACAAACAATATGAATAAAATTCTTCATTAACTTTAGGTAAGGTTCACTAAGTGAATAATAACATAAATAAAGTTTAATCCTTAGTTTTTATGATGAAAAAGTTAAAAGACAAGAAAAAATACTAATGGGAAGTGTGATGCCAAAGACACCATAAAAAGTTACTTCAAAATACAAAGGTATTAAATATGGGGTTGTTTGATTTTCATGTTACCTGATAATTCTATGGAAGATAAATACATTGAACTAAATTGAAGAAGTAAAAAGTCACTTATTCTCAAGTATATTCATTATTGTTTGTGATATTTTTGGCATACTTCTTGGTTATTAAATACAATATATCTACCACATATGTGTATTAAAATACAATAACCAAGTAAGTATAGAAAAATTATAAGAAGGTGTACTCTCCAAGAGGATAAGAAAGGGTGGTTCCAAGGTTAGTGATAAGAAGTAAAAAAATTCTAATTACTAAGATTATAGTTTCTAGTTGAACTCTTATTGAGTATCACCAAAAACATTTATCTCACTAATCCATCAAAAACAAAGATACATTATTCTATTATTGGAATAAGTGTTCTTTGTGGGGTTTTGTACTCAAATAAAGGATCAGTAAAGCTCAAATCACTGTCAATACACGATGGATATAAAAATTTAATAATCTTATACCTAGTTGTGGAAAGATAATAATTTTTTGAGTAAAATAAGTAGTTCTCAAGGATATAACCAATATTGTTCTAGAATATTTGGAGTTATAGACCTTAAGTATCATCAAAACTCTTATGTAATTAGTTTTGGACAAAGAAACCTTTAGAAATAATGGTAAATCACAAAGCTCTCAGAATTAGTTCAGCTAGAGAGTATGAAATATTCCAATGGTAAGTGTAATGGTATCTACCCTCATGGTTTTTTACTTTTCTATTTTTGGTTGTTGGAGGTGTTCAGGGGAGGTTCCATGAGTTTTCATGGGATTTGGAGGTGCAACATAGCTACTGTAGAAAATACACATCGTGTAAGTGTATTACATGACGTGAAAGTTGGTTTCATAGCTTGTCTAGGGTCAGTTCATGACATGTAGATTTTTGGGGTTAAATAATAAAAAGGCGACGTGTTTTTAGTGAAATTATACCCTGAGGATTAAATGACATGAAAGGGGATGACACATCATGTAAACCCCCAATCCAGTACAGTTTTAAATTTCTTTTCCAGCCAAATTTTCATTTATTTATCTATGGATTATTCTTCCTCTCATTTTGGGTGAACCCTAGGTGCCTTGAGGATTTCTTCAATACCTATTCCTCTATATTTGATCTATTGGTCCTGGTGTTTGTTCCTTGAAAATCCTTTATTGATCATTGGTAGGTTATTCTCCCTTCTTGGTGGTTTTTCTTTCGTTCTTCTCCTGGGGATTCACTACGGTGATGTTATTATGGTTTTGGGTGTGTGTTTGTTTTAATTTTGATGGTATTTGGTTGTGGTGTAGGTTTATCCATGGTTCCCAAGGTGTAGTTTTGGTTTTCAAGCATTATTCTTCACCCTGCAGTGTACAACAAGTCAACAATATTCTTTGAGGTAGAGAATCTCTCTTTATCTTTATTGTGTATCATGCAGGAGAAGTTTGATTTTGTTTACCTATGAGTTATGGTTGTGTTAGATTAATTAAAGATAAATAATTGGAAAAGTTAAAATTTAAAGGGGTAAATGAAGTTTGATTTTTATGCTTTTACAACTTTAATATTACTTGTGATATTGTTGATTGTACTATCTTGTTCCCCCACTAAAAATTATGGCCATTGGGGGTTTTATTTGAGCTGGATATATGTATTGTGATTGTTGTGATATCACCATAAATGGAAATTTCTTAATTAATTATACTTGGATAATGAAATGGTTTCCCCAGGATTTTGGTTTTTGTGATAAAACCCCTAAAATAAAGTGTAATGTAATAAAAAACCTTTATAAATCTACAAAAATGATTGTGTTGTGCTGTGATGTGTAGCCGTGCTTATGGGATGAAAATGTGTAGTTGCAATGGGGGTGTGGGGTAATGTGTGGTTTTTTGGACCATGCTTTTGGGGTGGAGAGGTGGTGGTTGCTTTGTGTTATATTCTTGAGTAGTAATTGAATAAATAAATAATTGTTTAAAAATGTTTGAAATGGCTTGGGTTGGTTTGGTTAACGAGGTGAAAATTGTTAATGGATAAATAAATGATGAGTTGTGTGGTTAAATGTGGTTGATTCTAAATAATAAAAAAATGTAACGATTAAGTGTAATTGTTTGGAAATGTGAAATGGTGTTTGTGGATTGATGTGTGGTTTTATGCATTTAGAGGTGGCCGCAAAAGTGATGGTTTTGTGAGTTGATTAGTTTTTTTGTGAACCCATATGTTGGGATTGAGTGTTTGATATATATATATATATACTTGTATATTCTTGTGATTTATATTCACACCCAATCCATGTCGATCACTATATGTCATCTCCTGTACAGTCACATGGGGGGGGTGTTTTTCTCGACATCTGGTGAGGATTGCAGATGGCTGGGTATCTGTTCTTTTCAGATCTCTCTTCTAGGTGAGGTAGGTATTACACAGGATGTGATGGCTAGAGGTTTGTTAGTGCATTAGATGGTGGTTGTGGTTGAGGTGTTTTTAGGTGAAATGTGATGACCAAGGTGTCTTCGGGCAAGGTGAGCCCGTGATTGTGGGGAAGTGGGCCAGGTGTTTTCAGGTGAGATGAGATATGAACATGCTTATGGGGAGACTTCTGGTGGGGGTCGTGTATGGTAGGAGGAGGGCATGAGGTTGATATCCTACATGTTCATGATAACCTAATTCTCTAGTTTTTGTAGTGGTTGTGTTGTGGCCTAGGTTTTTTTTGGGTGAGATGTTATGTGGCTGTTCTTGTGGGGTGGAAAGCCTAGGTGTCTATGGGTGAGGTGTGTTGTGACCATGATTGTGGGGAGGTGTGGTATACGAAAGATATGGGAGTGCTAGTACGTACAATGTTGGGTATGAGAGTAGCATAACATTGGGAAAGTGGTGCAGGGTACCCTTATCGATGTGATTCCTATTATATTATATTACTTGGTTTGCATTATTTGGTGAGTGTGCCTTGGTGTGGTTGAGATGATTAGTATACCTTTATAGGAGCTTTTTGGTTCTGATTTTTTCTCACAGGTTCATTAGTATGCTTTCATGTGTGCACGAGAGACATTGGTTTTCCTACTAAATATATTTGTATGCTCACCCTATGTATATAAAATTGTTTTCAGGTTTCTAGGAGGATTACATGGCCTATGTTGGGCATTACTAGCTCAGACCTTTGGATAGCTGCTGTGTCACTGCTTTAGCTTTACTTTGGGTATTCACTTTGGAGACTTGTATTTGTATCAATTCTATTTATACATTCACGTGGGATGGTTTTTTGGATTTCTTTTATATTATGTATTGGAGTTGTTTTTGGATATTCATCTTATCTCCTGACCCTGTTTCTTTTATAGAGGGTAATTCCTCTCATAATATGTGATTTTTATACCCTCGGTGCTAGTCGCCAACCCAGGGCCTACTCCAGGTAGGACTCGGGGGTCATTATCTCTCCCCCTTAATTATGGCATCTTTGGAGGGAGGGTGTCATGATAGTAAGATATTGGTAACTATACTTCATAAGATTCCTTAAGTGTTTTAAGGAATATAGAAGTGAAGTATGGTATGTGCATGGTTAGAATATATGAGTTACTTTTGGCCTGTGTGCTGAAGAATATCTTGACCAATCATTCATCGATCATTATAATGTAGCATGAAGTAATTCTTAAATTCACATTACCTTAATACAAAACAAATTTATGATGTTGGTAAGGAGGATTGACGGCGATCCATAAATGAAGACATTGATCATTTAAATTTATCATGGAGTAATTACTAAATAGAAATTTCCTTACACATCAAATTCATGATGTAAGTAAAAGAAGAATCAATGTTAAAACTCATATTCATTATGGATACTTCCATTTTTGGAGATATTATTTCAAAATAATGATGTTATCCCATAACCATATCCAAAATATAATGACAAATGAGTTATAATAGGATATAAGTCCATTATGTCATAAGAACATTTGTTTAGATGCAATGAGTTTGTTAGAATATAAACAAACTTGCATCAAGAAAAACACATTATGAATCTAAAGTAATTATCATAAAGGTTTCTTAGGATATTATGAAAATTTCAATGATAGGAAATTTGTACTAAAGTGATAGAATACATTTTTATAAAAGGGTGCACATATCTACTTGAAATAATGAGAGCAAGAATTAATTGGGTTTAGTCAATTTCAGAGATTAACAAATAGTCGATAAAGGAAAAGTTTCCACAAGAGCACGTGGAAAGAGAATATTCTAGAGACACATGCTTCATAGAAAGGATAAAACCATGGTGATAATTTTATATCCACTGTGGTCGGTGATATATTATTCTTTATGAATAATGAATTATACAATAAAGCAGTATATGATGATTAGATAAGATCAAAAAGATCAATTAAAATTTAATAATATATTCCATATATCAAAGTACATGAGGCTTATTATTTTGAATACTGTGGTGGGTATTCAAGTGAGACTATATATGGGTGGTACAAGAGTAGTACCGATAAGTATTGATTTTTAATATCAAGTTGGTATGCCTAAATCCATTATAATTTTTCTTATCATAGCTGCATTCTATGATATTTAAATTGAGCATTGGTTTCCAAGACCACCAATCTTGGAATGCGTCTATATAACCCAACCAGAAAGGTATGGTGACACCAAATAATTCCAATAAAGTGTATTAGTTATTTAAATACATTTTTGGATTTAATTAATCTATAAGGTCCTATAATATTCATTTGGAATATATTTTTCTATGTTTCTACAAGAGTTTAACAAGAGAATCATTTTTTTCTATGTAAAATATGTTTTATAACATATGGAAAACAACTATTGGTCTTATAGTTAGTTAAGACCAGAATGAAAGTAACTCTCCAGAGATTGAATTAAAATAGTAACCTAAGTTATAGGGAATAGAATCTAATGCGGTAGATTTAATGGTTTCTTAGACCTATTAAATGGTACATATACTGACAATGTATTGAAAAATACAAGTTGGAACAATTTGAGAGAGAATTTTTACCAATGTCACATGACATAAATCTCTCTAAGAATACATGTAGGGGCATATGATAAGATTAACATAATGAGTAGAGTTCCATATTCTTTTACAATGGATCAATCAAATATACCATTCTATGTTTTAAATATGATATTGCTAACATATACTTTATGGTAGGAAAATATCATTTATATCCAAAAGAACTATATGGGAAGCACTTAGAACTATCCAATTGTACTTGATCATGTAAAAAAGGTATGTAACTAGTATGTGGAGAGGAATGGATAATATTTATAAGGGGAAAAAATAGTTAACATATAGGTCAATATGATATAATATCATAGTTATGCCAAGGTAATGAGAAACATAAGCTCATTCTAGCTAGTAGTATCCATGTCTACAAATACCGAGTGCATTGCAGCTTATGAGGTAGCTTATGAGGCAGTGTAAAATATGAAACAATTTATTCCAGTTCTTGGAATCACAAATAGTAAGTAAAGTTTTATCATAATATAAATTATGATAATTTTACTAATATTACTAGAAAAGACTTCAAGTTATGACAATGGAAAAAATAAATACATTCAATGATATCATATATTGAGAAGTCTTACTCAATGAGGTAAAGTTTTAAATAGAATAATTTCCACACAGTGGAAACATGACAGACCCATGACTAAAGCTATAACTCATAAGAAACATGATCTTATCATATATGAGCTAACAGTGATGGTTAGTAAATTGGCTCTAGTACGAGTGAGAGTGTTGTAAAAGTGGATTCCCTATAACCAACTTTATCAGTACTTACCATATCATGCATATAATGAGTTATGAATCATGTACTCTTACCATAATAATTTTTATATTTATTCATCCACTATTTAAATGGTAATGTTCATAGATTATTTTTCTTATAAAAAGGTTATAGTAGTTCACATACTATAATGATAACTTAGAGATACTATGAAATTAATCTTAATCAAATTTCCTATGGTCTAGATATATCATACTGACTGGATGCATATGATAACTGACTATCAGGTGTTGGGGGATCATAATAATTGAGACCTCTTCTCAAGAAGTTCAAACTTGGTGATCTCTAGTAGGTGATATCATGAGATCATACCCTACAATAAAAACACCACATGTTTTCGGTGTCATTGGTTGTTACTATCTATGAACATGTGTATTGGTATCTTGATATGAGATCATTATCAATGTATTCCATTTGATCGCATAATTTGACATAAGACAAAAGCATGAATATAAAGTCATGATGAGGTAGCTTGTGTTGGGTGTGTCTTTGATGACATGACATTGGTTGAATGGTCAAGATAGAATTTGTCGCTTCTGAGTTGAGGAAATGATATCTCGGGCCTAGTTGATCAGAATGGTAATACCTTCATAAATCAATGGCCATGATAGTCAAAGGTAAGTCCATCGAGTTAGATCAACAACTAAAAGAAAGGATAGATGTTGATAAAAGTTTTGAAACCTTCTTTATGAGATATCTAGTGACTAAGATATTATATTACATAGTGTCTGTTCATAGGAAGATTGCAGTTGCTATGACTACTCCTTATCTCTTTAGGGGTCTTGATGGTTTGCTAGACTTCGCTCTTGGTTTGTTAATAGTATTCATTGCTATTGAGATAATGTCTTAGAGGGTCACACACAATAGCATATTAAAAATTATTCCCTATTATGATGAGTAGGAGTTTAAAACATGGTGGGCCTCACAGTAGTGTTCGGGATATGTTCGAGAATATACGATCACCAAGAGATAAATAAATTCATATTATTCAAGTTAAAAATAATTGATATTGAATTTATTTATTAAATTTACATACAAGTGTTAATGAAAATATAGAGAAATATTATATGAAAAAATATTATTTTAATATTCAAGGTTTGTTTAATATTTAGAGAGATTTCATTTCGAGTTAATGACTTGTATTTATCACATAATATATTTAATGTATTATAATTAAGTGATAGATATATAAATGATATTTCAGTAAATCAGTCATAAGATTTATTTTATGGTGGGTAATAAATATCAAGGGGTCAGAAACCTTTTTTGGGTATTTTGGAACCCCACTATAAATAGGAGGAGAGACTCCAATGCAACTTACTATTCATCACATGATCTTTAGTGTTCCATCATCGATAGGTGAGTGATAGATGGTGTCTAAGTTTTCCCTTAGTTTTAAATGTAATGCATGTTATTTGTGGCATGTGAGTAATGTAGAGCATGTGTGAATGACCTAATATGTGACCAAAGTGGGTTCCTACATGGGTCTAGAGATGAGTGAGGGTCGTTGGACTCTTAATTGACCCTTTAGACATTATACCTTAGTTACATAGTTTTTGAATGTTATCTGATAAAAAAAAATTATTGAATATTTTATTGATAATAAATGACATAATTTACTAACATTATGTTAAATATGTTAATTTATAAAATATTTGGGATTAGATCATTAATTTGAAAATTTAATGAAAATTCAAGTTTTTCCCCTTTAAAGTTCACTATAGTATTTTAGACATAAATATTTTTTTGTAGCTTATTTGAACTTAAAATTTTGTAAATGTGTTCCTAACTAAATGTGATATAACTTTTATTTAGGACATCTTAGTTGGATCATGCATTGTATGGGAGTAAATGGGACATGAAATAAAAGATAGAGTGGACTCTCCATACTGGGAACCACTTTAGTATTTGAGCCATAAGTTCTTCATATGTACTTGGATTGGGCCCAAATTTGGAGAGAAGTTAGATAAACCAATTTATCACAAATAATAGTTCTGAAAGGATATATGGTTCATGCGTTTTGGAGGTAAAATATTTAGTTCATTTTGTATTAAAATATTTGGATGAATTCCCCATTCACACTTGAAAAGTATTGAAACCCTAACCTCTCCTCCACTCTATAAATGTGTTTTTTATCATTTATAGGGGTTTTGACTTGACTTAAAGGATTTGGAGCATAGGATAAGTGGTTATTTTACATTTAAATATACCATTGGAGGGGGGAATCTCTCAAGATAAGATCTCCTCCAAAATACTATTCTTTTATTATTCTTTGTTTTAATGTTGTTGTTCATGCAATAAAATCTCTATTTGTCTCCCATTTATTCTGTTATTTTCAATTTAATTATTTTATTTAATTATTTTTTATTTAACTCAAGATTAAAAATGTGATTGGGTTTTACCATTTATAAACCTTTGCAAATACAATTTGTCTCTATGATGACTACACCGTCCATGGAAGAGTAGTTTTCTTAGTAATTAATCTACCTCTTTCCTTATTCATTTATTTATTTTGAATAAATGAGCTACTGTAATTCAATTAATATGATTTATGAATTGAATTTTTAATTTTAAAAAAACTAATAAAGTAATTAAATAATTAACACTAAACACGTAAGGTTGAGTAATGTGTGAATTGTGAGAGCACGATCTTAATCAGTAAAAAACAACATGGGATCAATTTATAGAGTTCAAAAACAATCCCAAAACTCATTTCATATTCATTTATAGAATAGATATGTAACCTAATTTACCATTGACCATAATATATCCTTAGAAAAACAATCAAAACAAGGTGCTACCATTTCATGTTCCATAGATAGCCTAGGGTTTAATTAATTTCTTCTTAGTGGTTAAGTTAATTTTCATAGGGTTTGGGGGTTAAAAAATCAGGGGATCATAATTAAGTGGATTTTAATTTTAATGATAATTATTGATAATTAAGTGAAGAAGTATAGTTAGATCAATTACACCTTCTAAAAATAGTTTATATAAAAACATCTTCTTATTGCGATTTCTAAATATAATTAAAAAAATACAATCTTCTTACAACATACATATTCAAACTTTATAAACTTTAATAACCCAAATAATTTTAAGTAGTGTGTTTATTTTATTTTATATTATTTTAAAAATACCTTTAATGTGTTGTTTTAATTACTTTCTCATTTGAGTGATGACTTTGGTCAGCCACTCTACTGTATCTAGATAACTAAAAACCAAACATCATTTGAGAGCACCCATGATAGATCCATTAAAATTGGAACCATTTCTGGGGGGTGGGTTATTATTTTTTTCAACTAATTAGTGGTATTTATTTTATTTTATTTTACCCTTTTGTTTTCTCTTATTTATTTTTTTATTCTTTTCTATTTCTCAATATCTCTCTATCTTTTATTCTATTTTAGACCATCAATTAAAACTTATTCTCATGATATTATGGACTATTATTCATAATTTTTCTCTTTTATAATTTTTCTCTTTTATTTGATTTATGACATGATCCCATCCCAAGGATCTCTTTGATCTAGACCCATGAGATTGAGTGCAACCTTAGGGATCGAATTAGACAATCCCTGTCTATGAAAAGTGTCAAAATTTACCCAACTAGGGAATTACTCTACTTCGGTAACATTGAAATTACAAGAACTTCTCAGTCAAAATTAAAACTAGAACCAATGACTTTAAATAAAAACAATGAACTTAATAGATCCATTCGAGAATTGGATCCACCAGACATTAATTATCAACCAAATTGTCTTTCATACCTAAACCTTGAATCATAATCTAAATGAAAATATGGATTGATACACGTTCTTCCAAAAATTAATGGCCTCTCTTGTGAAGATCCAAAAAAACACCTTAAATAATTTAATGTAGTTTTCTTAACCTTGAAACCAAGAAATATATTTGAAGATCAAATCAAACTAAGAGCACTCCCATTCCCACTTGATAGAACTAAAAAATATTGGATGTATCATCTACAACCTGAATACATAACATGTTGTAATGATTTGAATTGTTTTTTCCTGCATATATTTTTTCCATCATCAAGGAATAATTCTATTCAAAAATATATCTTAAGGATTAATCAAGAACAAGAGGAGTCATTATACGAGTATTGAGAGTGATTCAAGAATTTATGTGCAAGCTTCCTGAATCACCAAATTAGTGATAAAATCCTATTCTAATAATTATATGAAGGACTCACACCTATGGAGAGGACCATGATGGATGCTACATTTATAGGGTAATTGTTTGGAAAAATACCACTAGTTTCACGTGTATTGATTGACATGATGAAACAAAACTCCCAAAAATTTGGCGATCAATGTGCACCACATGTTAGATGAGTACATAAGGTAAGTAATTATCTTGAAAACAATTTAATTGATAGTAATTTGGGTGAATTGACCACTATGGTGTGAAAATTTATTTTTGTTCAAAATAAATCTCAAACCACACCTACAAGACCTTGTAAAATTTGCACCGAAACTAACCACCCAACTGACTATTACCCCTAATTAAAAGAGACAAAAGATTGTGAAGTCGTATTCCCTGGGAGACCATATCATCAACAACAAGAACCACATCCCTAGAAGAATTAAAATCCCTTTTCATTAATAAATAAACAAGGGTGTAAGGATCAATTAGACATGAAGTATAGACATGGACAACAACAAAGTAACCATTTTCAACAAAACTTCTTGAAGCCTCCACTTTACCAAAAAGGATCTCAATAAACCCAAAGAAGATTTGAATCCCAAGCATCAACAAGCCAACAACAAGCTAATTACCAACCAAATTTAGATTCTAATACTGATTACATTTTGAAACAAATTTCTTATAATCAATATAATGAGATGATGAATCAAGGTTCAGAGTTGAGGGAGTTGAAGATTCAAATGAGACTAATTTACACCACCCTCCATGAACTGGTAAGTAAGAACTCCATAAATCTTACTTCCCATCCTACTCTAAATCTTAAGGGGAATGTCAGTTCCATCACATTGAGAAGTGGTAAGAAAAAAACTGATACATCTACACCTATCATTTCACTGAGATTCACCTCAACCCTGGAGATTACCTATTCAAGACCAACTGATGATCATCTCAAGGAGAAATAAAAAGGTAAAAAAAAGATTAATGATGTTCCTCATAAACCCCTTCCATTTCCAAAAATATTTATACAAATAAAAAAGATGGATTAAGAGGTAATTCAAAAAGAGGTTTTGGATATATTCATACGTATTGAGAACAACATCTCTCTACTTGAAGAAATAAATCAAATTCCAAGTCATGCTAAGTTTTTGAAAGAAATGTGTACAAATAGAAGAGGGTTAAAGGGAAACAAGTGGATTAAAATTAGGAGGAATGTATCTAAACTCATCACACAAACCTTCTTGATTCCTAAAAAGTGAAAGGACCTGATACATTCACCATTAAATGAAACATAGGGTAGTTGTATTTCTATGATGCTTTATATAATTTGGGTAACTTAATTAATGTCATGCCTCACTATGTTTTATTTTCCTTGAAGGTTGAAAAGATGAATCTTAAAAGGGAGGTGGTGAAACTAGTGAATAGGGCCACAACATACCCAATGGGAGTCATCAAGGATGTCCTTCTTTGGGTAAGGTACATGATCTTTTCTGTGGATTTATACATGTTAAATATGGAGGATGATTAGGTAAGTTATCATGATCCCACCATTCTTAGAATACCCTTCCTCACAACATCCAAAAAAATTATAAATTTCCATGGGGGTACACTTTCTATGGAGTTTGGAGATGAGATCATGTAATTTAATATTTTAGACTCCATAAAGTACCCCTCTAAGGACCATTATGCTTTCTTCATCTCCCATTTTGACCCATCTTGTGATGATTCTCTAAATAATGATTTCAATCTTTTTAAAATAGGGTTTATTTAATTCTTAGATAGATCTTGAGGATTGGTTCTAGTTTTAGGTCAAAAAATACTATCACACCTATTCCTCATGATCAAACCAATCTCATTTCTCATTTTGATGTGGATTCATATTCTGATTATGGGCATATAATTTATGATTATAACATGGTGGTTGATTTTGCAGATGGATTTGATTCACTATTCAATGATTTTGATGATGTATATTCAGAACCTAGAATTATTTGTGAATATATATCAGTTCTCTCATCATTTCTATCATTACAGAAACCACCCAAACTAGAACTAAAACCATTTCCACCAAACTTAAAATACTCACACTCGTTGAATAAAGAAAAATTTCTTGTGATAATTGCTAATAATATCCTACCTGATCAAAAAACACAACTTTCAAATATTTTAATGGAATATAGTAGTGAAATTGGTTGGACCTTAGCAGACATAAAGGGTATTATCCCCACTATTTTCATGAATAGTATTATTTTAGAGGATAAGGATAAATCAGTTAGGCAACCACAATGGTTACTTAACTCCAAAATATTAGACGTTGTGAAAAAAGAGGTGGAAAAGTTGCCTGAGGTAGGTATAATTTACCCCATTTATAACTCTTATTGGGTCAACCCTATCCAGGTTGTACCCAATAAAACCAGGGTAACTGTTATAAAGAACGGAAATGAAGAGCTAGTTCCCATGAGAGTATAAAATAGTTGGTGACTATGAATAGATTATAGGAAACTAAATGAATCCACTTATAAGAACCATTTTCCACTTCCATTCATTGACCATATTCTTGAGAGACTTGTAGGTAGGACACATTACTACTTCTTGGATGGTTTATATGGCTATTTTCAAGTTCCCATTGTAGTAAAGAACTGGGAGGAGATGACAATCACCTACCAATTTGGTACATTTGCTTACCATAGGATGATTTTTGGACTTTGTAATGCCCCAGGTACCTTCCATAGATGCATGATAAGTATATTTTTTGATTTACTTGAGACTTGAAAGAAGGTATTTATGGATGATTTTACTATGTACAGTTCCTCATTTTATGAGTATATCTTGAGTTTGGGTAATGTGTTACATCGATTCATTCAAAAAAAATCTAGTTTTAAACATTGAAAAATGAAATTTTATGGTAGATAAGGTAATCATAATAAGTCATGTCATTTCATAGCATGGAATTGAAGTTGATAAGTCTAAGGTAGAAATTATTTCATCCTTTTTTTATCCTACATGTGTGAGTGATGTTCAATCATTCCTTGGACATGATGGTTTTTATCGACGCTTCATCAGAGATTTTTGTAAGACCGCTCTACCCTTATCTTGATTTCTTCAAAAATATATTTAATTCTATTTTGATGATTCATGTAGGGTATAATTTGATGAGTTAAATAAGCATCTTACTACTCCACTAATCATACAACCCCTATGGTGGGAGCTTCCTTTCAAGCTTATGTGTGACACATCCAACTTCACGGTTGGAGTTGTCTTATCTCAGAGGGTGGAAGGGCGGTCACATGTGATTACTTATGCATTGAGGACTTTGGATTCAGACCAAGAAAATTACAACAAAATGGAAAAAGAGTTTCTTTCTGTTATATTTTCTTTAGATAAATTCCATTCATATTTATTGGGATCTTAAGTAGTTTTTTCTAACCATGTAACTTTGAGGTACCTCATGAAGAAGCTAGATATAAATCCCATAATTATCCAATGGATGATCCTTCTTTATGAATTTGATATTGTGATAAAGGATAAAAAGGGGTTAGAAAACTTGGTGTCAGACCACATGAGTAGGATTACTCACACAATAGAGGATTGCACCTTGGACTAGGTACCACTTCAAGACACTTTCCCTGATGAGAATCTCTATGTCATCTCAAGTACGCATCCTTGGTATGCATATTTAGTGAACTACTCTATTTCCTCTGAAATTAGTGAAAATTTAAAGAAATATCAAGTCCAAAAATTAATGAGTGAGTCTAGGTTTTAGGTGCGGGATGATCCCTACCTCTGATGCATTTATAGTGACTAAGTCATTAGGACATGTGTTAATGATCATGATTTCAAGTCTGTTTTTCATTTTTTTCATACACTTACTTGTGGTGGACACTTTGGAACCTAAAGGATGACTAGGAAGATATTAGACTCTGGATTATATTTTACTACCTTGTTTCATGATTCCAATGTTTTTAAGTCATTATGTCATTGCCAACACATTGGGAATATTTCAAGGAGGCATGAGATGCCCCAAAAACCCATATTATTTTGTGATATTTTTATGTATAGGGAATTTATTTTATGGTTTTATTTCTAAAATCATTTATTTTCATGTAAATTATTGTTACTATTGATTATGTTAGTAAATGGGAGGAGGCCAAGTCCACCATGATTGATGATTCTCATATTGTAGTGGATTTTTTCAAGGCTCAAATTTTATGAAGGTTTGGAGTCCCAAAGGCCATCATCAGTGACAAGGGGACACACTTTTGAAATATAAATTTAGATTCCATCCTTCTTGTGGAAATACAAAAGACATAAAAACCATACCACCCTAAAAAAATGGCCAAGCCAAGGTTTCAAATCTGGAGTAGGTTTTTTTTGGAGAAGAACGTACAGTTTAATTGGAAAGATTAGAGAAAACAGTTGGATGATGTACCATAGTCTTATAGGATTAAATTAAAAATTCCCATTGGTATGTACCCATGCAATATTGTTTTTGGGAAATCATGTCATCTTCCAATGGAGGTCAAGAATTTGAAATAGTGGGATATAAATAAATGCTACATGGATTTAGCCGAAGCTCAATATCAAAGGAAACTTCAAATTCAAGAGATTAAGGATATTTTATTGTCATCATATGAGAAATAAAGGATCTACAAGGAAAGATAAAAAGCAGCTCATGACTGAATGATCCAAAAAAATGAGTTTCATGTTGGGGATAAATTCATACTCTACATTTCATGACTAAAACTAATGCTTGGTAAGTTGCATTCTAGATGGTTAGGTCCTTATGTTGTATCTAATATTTTCCCTTATGGTGTAGTAGATAAAGGAAATATGAAAGAGATTTATAGTCAATGAGAAATTTTTTAAGAAATACATTGAGGGACTTCCTATCGATGCAGTTGATTTTATCACACTGTATGACCCCATCATCAACTGAGAATATCAAGATATTCCTAACCCTTTCACTTTTATATTATTTTTCCTATTTAGAATTCTATATTTCATGTGCACATAGTATCTCATAGGTTCAAATTGGGGAAAAATCAATATTTGAAGTGTGGGTGATGGGACAACATTTTGGGGTAGATATTTAGAATTTTCAATTGTGTGTTTTGTGTGTGTTTTCTGTTAATTTAAAAAAAAAGAAAAAAAAAGAAAAAAAAGAAAAAAAAAGAAAAAAAATAAAAAAAAATAAAAAAAATAAAAAATAGAAAAAATAGAAAAAAACATATCATGTAACTTTCTCATATACATGAGAAATATATGAAAAAATGCATGTTTTAAAAATTAATTGTTAACACGATAAGCATGAGAAATATTTAATTATTAAGGTTTTATTTTTCTAAAAATGGAATTTGTCGACGATATGATTGGTTGTTTCATTATAAAACCTTTTAGATTTTGACACCATTATTTGTGATATTTGTTTATGGTAAATTATGTCATTTATTTATCCACACAAAGTTTCACACAATCATGACTTGTGAAAATTTTCACACTCAATTGAAGGTATAACCAATTTAAGTAAAGAAATTCATCTTATATCAATTCTTGATCCATACACTCATTTATCTTCCAATAGATTTCATTACTATACTAAATTGAACTATGAATGTGTACCTGATATCCAACAGTTGTACTCCCTCAAAAAATCAAAAAAAAAAAACAAAAACAAAAAAGCAAAAACAATTTTTTTATTATCTTAATAAAAAGGGGAGTTATGAAATTTATAACATGTGGGGATATCCTGATCAAGAGATTAAGGTTTAAATTTCTAGAATTCTTAAGTGAGTGGGTCTTGAAATTTTATTGAAATGGAATATAGAATAGGTTTAGTGGAATTAAACCAGTTAAGAAGAATTGTTTTATGTGACCAGAATATACTGAATAAAGGGTGGAGATATGATCTTAAAATGGTTGGTACACAAAAACGTGGGGATTTAATGGCATGGTAGACTCATAAATTATTTCATTATGATTAGTGTCATTAATCACAATGGATTGTATTTTGAATTAAGGGTATGGTAGACCCATTTCCTTATTGGGGAACATGCGGTGCACTTTGGGTATGGTAGGGCCCCCTAATGGGAGACAAGTATTACCCTTACACATATTTTGTAGTTGGGGTTTGGATTATTGGTAAGCACCCTATAATTATACATCAAAGTTTTGGGTTTAAAATCCTATAAAGTGTAGGTATTATATTGGCATTGTAATAGGGGTACTATAGTACGTGTTGTAGAAGCTGGGGTTACTGTAGTAGTACTATCCACAGAATGGTCCTTGGGCCAAAATTTCAGGCCTACAGACCATGTAATGGGATACATGTCCATTGGGCCTTCGAGCCAAAATATAGATAATGTAATAAAGCAGCTAGTTAGGTGGGATATCCCTTTGACTTACCTTTCAAGACTATTTTTGTGTGGTGTGTGTGTGTTTAATGTAATTGTACTCTTAAATATATTATATGTTTATTTATAGAATATTTGGGATTAGATCAATAATTTGAAAATTTAATGAAAATTAAAGTTTTTCCTCTTTAAATTTTTCTATAGTATTTAGGCGATAAATATTTTTATATGACTTATTTGAAATTAAAATTTTATAATAGCATTCCCCACTCAATGAGATACAGATTTTATTTAGGACATCCGAGCTACAACATGCATTGGATTGGAGTAAATGGGCCATGAAGTCAAAGATGGAATGGACTCACTATATTGGACACCACCTTAGTATTTGAGAAATAACATTTTCATACATTCTTGGAATGGGCCTAAATTTAGTGAGAAGCTTGAAAAACCAATTTTTCATAAACCATCCTTCTTAAAGGATTGATGGTTCCTACATTTTGGAGGTCCAACAATCAATGTATGTTGGATTAAAATATTTGGATGAATTCCCCATTCACACTTGAAAATTCTTGAAACCCTAGCCTTTCCTCCACTCTATAAATGCGTGTTTTTATCATTTAGATGGTGTTGTAAGTGCCTTAGAAGATTGAAAGTAATTTATAAGTGGTGATTTTCTATTTAAATACACCATTGGATGAGGGAATCTCTCAAGCCATGATCTCCTACAAAATTATCTTCTTTTCATCTTCTTTGTTGTAACATCATTATTCTTGAAATAAACTCCTTATTTATCTCCCATTTCTTATTTTATTTTCAATTTAACTCTTATTTTATTCATTTATTTGGTCTGGAACTCAAGAGTATAAATGTTATTTGGTTATACCCTTTCTAAAACTCTATGAATGTAATTCGTTTCTATGAAGACTACACCACCCATGGAAGAGTAGTTTTCTTATTAATCGATTTACCTCTTACCTTCTTCATTTATTTATTTTGAATAAATGAGATAAGTTAATTTAATCAATATGATCTGTGAATTTATTTTTAAATTTAAAATAAACTAATCAAGAAATTGAAAAATTAACAAAAAAATACATGAGGTCGATTAATGTGTGAATTGTGAGAGCGTGATCTTAATTGGTAAAACAAATGACAAATGATCAATTTTTAGAGTTAAAAAAAATCCCAAAAATCAATTCATCCACATTTATAGAATGGATATTTTTCCTGATTTACTACTTACCATAATATAGTCTTAGAACAACAATCAAAGTAGGGTTCTATGATTGAATATTCCAAAGCTAGCCTAGGGTTTAATTAATTTGTCTTGGTGGTTAAGTTAATTCTCATTGGGTTTGGGGGTTAAAAAATTAAGAGATCATAATTAATTGGACTTTAATTTGAATGAAAATGATTGATAATTAAGTAAAGAAGTAGAGTGAAATCAATTATGACATCTAAAATTAGTTTCTAAAAAAGCATTTTCTCTTTGCGTTTTATCAATCTAATTATAAAAAAAACACAATATTCTTCCATAATACATCTTCAAGCTTTATAAATGTTAATCACCACCATAATTTTAAGTAGTGTGTCAATTTTATTTTATTTTATTTCAAAATTCCTTAATATATTATTTTAATTACTTCCTCCTTTGAGAGATGACCTTGGTCAGCCACTCTACTTAACTTAAATAACCAAAAAACAAAACATCATTTGATAGTGACCATGATAACGCCTTTCATCATTCCATATATTAGAAGTATTAGTACCATTGGAATTAAAACCTACAGAGGATGTCCCTTTATATAAAAAGAGTTATATGACCTTGAGATGTCACATTAGGCATTCCTCCATGAAGGGGAAAGTCACAAATTGTGGAGGGATAGTGTGATCATTGCCTTTGTGGTGTGAGATAGATATGTAGTAATAGACATGGCTTGGTCATTAGTAAAGGGTGATTATGAGATATTATGAGGTGTATAAAGGGTGGTTGAGCTTGATGTAGGTGTGTCTAAGTGTATGGAACAAGGGTGAAGCATGGGTATCCTAACATTTTGAATTAGGTTTCACTTAATATATGATTTTACCTTGGTTATGATTAGTATTAGTCCATTCACCACTCATAGGATGGATAGATGTATGTCATGAACCCTTTATGATTGTGACGTGCATGGATAGATTAGATACTCTTCCAACCCAGAATCTTGATAGTTCCAAGCATGGGTGGGATTCACACTCTACTAAACCAATATCTTGATACCTCTAAGAATGGGTGGGTTGAGAGCACTACCAACCTAGTATCCCGATATCCATGAATATTGTTAAGTTGGATTCTCTTCCAACCTAGTATCTTGGGTTGGTTATAATCTTGTGGTAGAGAACCTTTTCAATCCACCTTTCCTTCACAATTTCCCAAGAGTCAGATACATTTATGTTAACTCACAATCAGATGGGTTTGTAGTCCAACCATTTATTAGTGGTATCATTGTCAGTCATACGTTCAGACTTTGGTAATTCCATCCCAATAGACCTACACCGATTGAAATAGTTAGGACCACTCACTAGGGTGTTGTGTTTAACACCCAATAACATGACTTGGAATTGTATGGTTGATTGTTATTTCTTACATATCATATTGTACATGCACTATATATATGTTGGAATATTTTAAAATACCATTGGTTGTGTCCCAATGATTATATTACTCACACCCTCCATGTGCACCTCGAGAGGTGGGTAATTCAAGGACTATGATAATTTTTGAACCCATCTTCCATTATTTTTGTTGCAGCTTGGAGATTGTTTATTGGATGTGTTGAAAAAAATTATTGGAGATTCTTGGAATTATAAGTCATGGATCTTGAATATTCTTGGATAAATTTGGTTAATATACATGGGAAACACATAGGGTGAAGGTGGAATTATAATGATATTCATGGAACTAAATATTTTGAATGATTATGAAAAATCCATTAGAGAAGTATTGGATCCACTACATTGGCTATATGGAGGTAGTTGTGAAGAAATTAAGAACTACGTTGATATCTATATATGTTAAGGACATGAAAAATGGATAATAAATATGGATTGATTTAAATTTGGTGAATGAATACATTTTCTATTATAGTTTATTAAAGTGATGGAAGAAGTAAGAGCATTCAAGAATCTATTTAGTAATGGATGGTGGAAGTATTCTGGAGGAAGAGCATACTATGCCATAATATCATTGATCGTGCCACACCATAGTATGCATGAGATTAAATAGAGTCTATGTAAGAATAAATCAAGAGTATTTAGATGTTTTCAACAAGGAAGGCTGGACTACGCCGAAATTGGTCTCATGTAAGAATAATTAGAGCCAAAGAATATATGTTAGATTTACTTAGTCGATACATAAGATTATATTGAAGTACTGGAAGGGTATTTCTCTATGAAGAAAAAGACCACATTTTAACTAGTCTTGTGTAGGAGTAAACTAAGGGCATGTAAGAATGAACCTTGGTGCAAAGGGATCTAGGAAAGAATAAGAACTGAAGTGGGTCAATCTAGAGATAAATGTGGGGTTTCACTATAGTGATAATGATTACTCCATAAGTGATGAAACATAAGAGTAAAAACTTTCAGTGAATTTAAGGCTATGGGATTAATCCACACCATAACGAGAGGTCAAGTGTGTCTTTGGAATGTGGTATATAGAAGAATCATTCCCCCCTTGTATGTACCATATTGAAATCGAGAGCGAGATGAGAAGGACTATGACATGAAAAGATAACTACGTCATAGAGTATGTGTTTGGGAATAAATGTAGAAATCTTGGTTGCCCAAATAAGTGGGCCTTTGTGCTGTGAAGAAGGTTATCACATTGAAAAAAATTATATTTGAAGATATATAGAAGTTCATGATATGATTTACAAAGAGTTTGAAATGAGATATTATGTGTATTTTATGGATGTATTTGTTGACCATAGGTCATGCCATAGTGGATAAGATCACATCACAATCTGGAGAAGTAGTGGAAGATCATGCCGTAATGAAGTCATGATTAGAATATTTCCAGAATATTATGAAGATTCTACTATAATTTAAAAAGATAAAGATATGACATAGATTTTAGGATATATTATCGACCCAATTGGATGAATTTGACCAAATTTAATCATGTGAGACACTTGGATTAATAATGGAGGATTAAATGAAGAAGGAATGGATCCCAATCATTAGATAAAGGGTTGAATTTTTGGGATTTCTTAAAAAAATTGCTCATAAAAGTTTTGTAAAAAGAGAGATCTTGAATATATTGACATGTTTTGTTTTTATAAAGGAAGTATAGAGAAGATCCAAACTAGAGTTTAAATGATAATATCTAATCCATTTAATAAATAAGGATAAAAAAATACAAGAGTTCCACTACTACATTTGGTTATTTGAAGAGTTTAAGACTAATTATAACACAGATAATTCTAGTAAAAAATTATCTTCATTTGGAGGAATAAGTAATGCTGTTGTTTTTGTGTGTAAATTAATAAGATCTATCTTACTCATTGTAAAGTGGATATCATTTGTTTTGGGAGGATTGGAAGAAAAACAAAGAGAAGATCAACATCGTATCTATTTGGATACGAGGATACAAAGTGTCAGAAAAATATATACTATATTGAAGGGAAAATTCATGTCTATAAACCATTGAATATTACCTCACATATATAAACTTCTCAAGATTTATTTTATGTAATTAATAGAGGAGAAGAATACGAGTATCCCTTAGATCGACAATGCACCTTCCCTAAGCTGTGTAAAGGTAGATCACCTTGGCATGGAGTGACCACAACTTAAAATCTGAAACCACTAAACTAGTGTAGTAGTTTATTTTAGAACATCGACACATCAAAATGTGTGTTTATTGGATATATCACTTCATAGATAATGAATTAAAACCCTCTTATCTTGTGCATGCTTTACATCTCTGCACATGTGTTAAATGATTTGGTGTTAATTCCATATAGAGGTTGAGATATTGAACATTGTTCCTTCCAATAAGGGAAAAAGATATGATAAATGGGAGAACATAATAAAGGAAAAGGCATACATGTAATATAATAGAAGAAAAAAATTATTATATAAGACTTTGATTAATATTCACATCTTTGAATATATACAGGTAATATAAATTACAATGTATTTGGTTCTAGGGAACCAACTCCAACAATGCTTGTAAAAGTCTATACATATCCTTTTTTCCATCCATAAAAGTTAGTACCACTAAAAAAATGAGTCTTATTCATTTAATTCATGTGTGAAAGGAATACAAAAAAATAGATTTAAATATTAAACCTCAAATCAGAACAAATCAGAAACTTTGGTCTCATGGTGCACATATTCATCCTGATCCCAGTAAGTGGTATCATAGACTAAATATTTTGATTTGTTTTTTTTTCACACATGAATTTAATGATGAAGACTCCTATTTTTAGTGGTACTAAATTTTATGGATGGAAAAGGAGATGTATTTGATTTTACAATCTTTTTTGGAGTTTTTTCCCTAGAACCAACTACTTTATAATTTATATTACATGTATATATTGAAATATGTGAATATTAATCAATGTTTTATCACATATTGATTGTTCGTCTGTATGAATTTAATGTGATAATATCTTAGAGTAATGGACACATTGAAAATGTTATATTAGTTTCCTACTATGATGAAAACCTTGAAATGTGATGACAATATTCTTAAACTTAAGTCCCATGGCTGGGTATCATTCTATTATGGGACAAAAAATATGTTGAATATCAGGTACAATTACACATAACCATATGAGACTTCATCTCATGAAGTTCAAAATTGGTAATATCTAAGAGAGGAGATTATGAGGATAGAACCACTAGTGAGAATTCCACATGTTATGTGTAATTAGATATTCCCATTATCTAGCATGTGTAAAGATATTTAAACTTTAAGATTATTATTAATACATATCGAGACTCACATACTTTGATGTATTACCCAAAAGCATGATGCTATAAATTTTTAGTGAAGTAAGATACATAGGGTATGTCAAATATGAAATGTTATTAATTAATATGTAAAGTAATGATTTTTCCTTTCCATCTTTATAAAATTTGATATTTCAACCCTGTGATTGGAATTAAACTATAAAACTAAAATCAATGGCCATAGTGTATGGAAGAGTTCATTTAAGAATGTAAAATAAATTCTTACCAAGCATACAGGTTGATGATACGAGTATGAAACCTTCTTGATGAGATACTAAGACAAAATGAGTATATTACACAATGAGAATTTGTATATGGTTAATATTTTTGAGACATATCTTCTTTATCTTTGGGTGATTTGACTTGTTGCTAGATATTAATCTTGAACTCTAGGAAATCCACTAAATTACACTAAGAGAGAGGCCTATAGGGTTACATATAAAGTTTATTAGAGGTTTCAGTTAAATTCTATATTAATTCAAATAGTTTGAATAAATAATATTCTCAAGGAAAATAAGTATTATTTATTTAAGATTTATTGATCAAAAATATTAAATAAATATTTATTCAAAAGTAAACTATTTAATTACATGGATAGTTAATATTTATTTATCTCTTGTTTATTCAAAAAGTAATAAATAATTATTTATTTTAAATAAATAATTTATTTAGTTACATGATTATTGAATTAAATATTTTTTTCAAGACCATGAATATTATATTTATTTAAAAAATGAATAATATCAATTATTTTAGATTTGATAAATAAAAAAGATGGACGAGATAAGTCATGGTGACCGAAAATAGAAATTATTTACTGAATATCATTTAAATATATATTAATTTATCTATTGATATTTATATTATTCACATGACATGCACACAGAAAAGGAAAATAATAATAATATTATTATTATGAGACTTGTGCCTCACTAGGTATTAAGATATTAACTAAGGTACTTTTATTCAATTATCCATCCTCTAACTCTATCTTTATAAATACCTTATTGTATCATTTTTTGGGGTTAGATGAAATTTTAAGATCCTTTTGTTGTGTATAAAATTATCCTCCATAGATAATTCTTTCTCAATGAATAACTTTTATAGGGTTTTCTCTCAAGTTTGAGAGAATCTATTCCACCATATTACTCTTCACAAGAATGAGAGAACAAGACACTATACTTAAATATTTAAGGACTGTGCAATGATCAATGGAAGAGACATAGGAAAATTAGTATCACCATAGTAGCACCCGACATTCCATCAATGACACCTCGAGATCAAGGAACATGTGTGGATTAACGCTAGAGGGGCTCTGCCCTAAGTCCTCTTTGCGAAACGACAAAACCACATGAACAAGGTTTGTGAGATCAACATCTTCTTCAAATAAATACTTTAAGAAAAAAGTAATTATTCTAATTAAATTTACATGAATAATCCTCTCTAAGTTCAATTTATCGTTTTCAATATTATTTTAAAAAAATTACTGGTCATGATGTTTATCATTATGTACACTGCAAATTATTCATTGAACTTGATTGGATTTGAGTTTGTCCTGACCCAAATAGAAAATTCCATGATATCCAAAACCTTTAGGTGATATAAGTGTGGTCATATTAAAATTTATAATTATTTATAATTATTGATTGTTATCTGAAATTACCACTAGTTTTTCATTTGGATAAATTCACTCTTTAATTATAAATGTCAATATATCTTCTTCTTCTTCTTCATTATTTCTCATATAACTAAAAAAAGGTTTAATAATGCATTGAGAACTTATAAAAAATACATATGAATGTGTTGAAGATTCCCACATGATAGTATGAAACTACATGATGTGTATCCCAAAGGTGCACAACATGTATCGATGTTCAATGCACCAGTATGAGTCTTGAATTTAATTAGTCTCATCATGTATTGAATCACACATGTTGCCTTTAAAAATATTTCATTGAATAGGTAAGGATGGTACATAACTTTATGAATTAAATAGCATGTAACTTGAATACACACTATGTATTCCATGTGTTTTCACAATGGAAAACATGGAGGCAATGTTGTGTCATGTATTTATTACATGACGCGGGGAATAAAAACCATGCAACTTAGAGGTCACACAACATGTAGCTGGTGTACAAACCATGTACCATATAAATATCTATGATCAAAATACACTCCCAGTCCCTAGGAACATTTCATGAATATGATCAGAAGATGTTACAAGAAATGTAGTTATTTGTACACACTATGTAAAGACCTGGGTGCCTAAAATTTCTTTTATGTTACCCCTCCCAAACCATTCCATTGGTTTCCTTCACCCGCGTGTGAGTAAATCACATGTAAATACTAAGATCCCAAAAATGTGGAGGCGGTTCAAGATAGAGCCTAGGCTAAATCAACCCAGGTGATACATAGGACATGAGAGGAATGCGATAACCTGATCCAAGCTTGGTTTAAGATTTTATTCCTCTAGGTTCAATGGATTTTTATTGTTCTCTCAATAAGAAAACTGGTAGATAAATCTTATGATCATGCCAAATATTTTATTCTATCTTATGCATGATTATTTATTTTAAGGATACTTTATTGTGATCATATAAATAAATGAATTAAATAACAAACATGATTAGATGAAATAAAATAAAAATATTATATGTAAATATTTTATCAACATGTGATTAATCACTCAAGTAGAATCCACTTAATATTAAAAATACATGTAAAAAGTTAAAATAAGAAAAGTGACACATTATAAACAAAATCTATCAATAAAATATTATGTTAGACTAAGACTTCCATTACCTAAGTTAATGAATGAAACCATATTTTAAAATTGCTTATCTGGTCAAAGCTAGGGTACTTTTCAATTATCAGGGAGTTTTAACATTTTTTTTGGCCGAATTAACCGAGTTATTATCAAGGTTTGATTGTCAATCATAATTTGGTATAATTTAGGGGAAAGTGTTAGAAAATTAAAAAAATTTGATTTCAGGATTGGGGAGTCCACTCAATGGATCAAGGAGTTGAAAACTAACAGTTTGCAAGACCGCTTACCTAAATAATATCAAATGACTTGTCAGGTCAAAGTATAAGTAATGAGAAGGGAAATATGGGTCCTTTCCATTGGAATATCCATTAAATAATATTTTTTGATTCCAATGTCATGATCTATTATTATTAATTGTATATAATCCCTTAATTATTCTCTTAATATTTTGAAAACCTCATCTATAAAAATTATTATAATTATTATTTACCTGAAATGTGTTAAACTCACAGATAAAATAAATATCATTTATTTAAATAAATAAATATTTATTTATTTAAATGATATTTAATATATCATTCCTATTGGAACTAAAATCTTGATCCTCACTCACTTTTAATTTACCAAACCTTGAATAATAAATATTATTAATTTGAAAAATAAATAAATAATTATAATATTCATGATCTTAAGAATAAATATTTATTTTACTATTCGACTCAGAATATGATGATTGAATATTTATGATAAATAAATCCTGAATAAATATTATTACATGATATGAAGAATAATATTTATCCCAATAAATAAATTCAAATAGAATTTAATTGAGATCAATAGAAACATTCAGCGTGTGACCCTATAGGCATTTTCCTCAGTGTCATTAGGAGAGTTTTCCTAATGTCCAATATTAGTGTCTAATAATATGTAAAAGAACCCAATGGTAAGAAGTTAATGCCACAATGTCGACAACCACATGTGAACATTCATTGTGTAATACAATCCATTTTTAATATATCTCATCAAGCAGGTTTCACACTCATGTCGTCAACCAATATGCTTGATATGTGTTTCTTTGACTGAAATGAACCCATTAATAACATGACTATAAAATTTAGATTGATGATTTCATTCCAATAAAAGGGTCAGGAAATCAATTTACCTAAATATGGAAGTGAAGAATCCTTTATTCACTTATTCATCAATAACACATCATTCATGACACACCCAACATACCCAACTTCACCATGAACATATGTTGTCATAGTTTATGATAATACATCTAAGTGTGCAAGTCATGACATGCATTAATAATAATATTAATTTCTAAGGATCATTTCACATGTTCGTAGATAGAAATATTCAATGACCCAAAAACTTGTGGATTTCCTACTGGAAGTTCTATCCACATAATATTCTATTATAAATATTATTATGTGCGAACATCATGAGATAAAGTTTCATCTATGTATAAGGAATCGTACCAGATCATATGCATCATTTATGTCTCATCAGATGGAATCACATGTCCATATAATATATAGTTTAATAATATCTTCATATAATATCAAGTTTATCATCATAATTGGGAACTCATGACATTTTCAATATGATATATATTCTAGGTTATTATCACTTTAAATTTACACAGAAGAATAATCAATATGTGATAATTTTTTTATTAATATTTAATTCTTTTAATATACATGTAATTTAAAGTAAAAAATAGTTTTTTATAGGGAACCAACTCTAATAGAATCCCACTTTCATTAGATCCAAATATTCAGACACGATATATATAAATTCTATGATTATTAATAAATTACTTTTCATATATCAATTGCTAATACTTTTTTCATGTAATAAAAGACATAAAGACCATTATTAAGTTGTTCCTTATCATAAAATATAATATATTTGTAAAACAACAAAATTTATTCCAAAATTTGAAAATAAATCTATCCATATTAAGTTTGGGAATAGAAATAATGTTTTTTTAACTAAAAGCACATAATAACAATTCTTGAGAATGAAGATCATTCTAGCAAGCAATGTAAGGTAGTAGTCTCCCATAACTATTACAGTGAAATTGGATCTGTATTGAATTGTTCCTTCCCAACCCATTACTTTTCTATTTTTAGGTGTTGACTATGTTTTGGAGGAGGCTTGAGGAGTTTCTAGGCGTTTTCAGTGGAGGTTGGTGGTGTAGTAGAGCTACTGGTTACACGACATGAAATGGTGTTTCACAGCTTGTGTAGCTGGTTGGTTTATGGATTGTAAATCAACCAAGGGGTAGGATATGAAACGAATACATGACATGAAATTTTAATTGATGAAATATAGTAATTAATGACCGAGGGGATGTTTTTTTGATGAAATTTTAATTTTTTGGAAACTCAAGGATTATACGCCCCGTAAGGGTTACATGACGTGAAACAAGTGGGTTTTCAGATTTTAAGTTCTTTTATCAACCAATTTTTTCTCATTAGGCCATGGATTATATACCTCTTGTTCTAAATTAACCCTAGACTCCCCAAGGAGACCTTAAATCCCTCTTATCTTTTTCTTTATTTTTTGTTTCTGGTGATTGTTCATTGGAAATCTATAATGAGTTATCCCCTTTAAACCCTTGTTTTTATCCAGTTCTTTTAGGGATATGCTGAGGTGGTGTGGTTTTGGTTTGGGGTGTGAGTTGGGCTACATTTTTACAATCTTTTTATTTTTTGTATGTTAATCCATAGTTTCTCATGTGTGGTTGTGGTTTGAGGGCATTTATTATTCACCTTGCGGTGTGGAGTGAGTTGGCGAAGCTTCTTTGAGGAAAAGAATCCATTATCTCTCTTTATTGTGTATCATGCATCAGGGGTTTAATCTTTTTCATCTATGATTTATGGCTATGCTGGCTTAATCAAAGATAAATAATTGGTTAATTGAAATCAAAGGGGTAAAGGTTAATGGTTCAAAAGTTTTTACATATTTGATATTATTGTGATATAGTGGATTGTATAGTCTTGATACCCCACTGAAAATTATGGTTTCTAGGGGATTTGTTTTCACTTAATGATATGTGTTGTGACTTCTATGTTTGTTGTGATTATTGTAATATCACAATAAAATTTAAACTGGATAACCACTTATATTTGGCTAATGAAATGGTTCCCTCATGATTATAGCTTGTGTGATACAAACCTTAAAATAAAATGGAATGTGATAAAAGAACCTTTGTTAAATATGTAAAATGGTTTTGATGCATTGTGATGTGTGTATATGATTTTTGGGGTGGATATGTGTGGTTGTTATGTAATGTGGGACTGATGGGTAAGATATTACATGCTTTTGGGGCGGTGAGGTAGTGGTTGTAAGACCGTGATTTTGGGGCGGTAAGGTGGTGGTTGTTTGACCATTCTTTTTGGGGTGATGAGGTGGTAATTTTATGGATGTGCTTTTGGGGAAGTGGGATGGTGGTTGTTTGGAAATGATTTTTATGTTGATATATGATGGTTTGTTTTTCCATGCTTTTGGGTTAGTTAGGTGATGGTAAAATGGGGATGATGGGATGCTTTTGATGTGTGGTTGCATTGTGCTAGATGCCCGGGGTAGTGATGGAATAGTTATTTAATAATGTTTGAAATGGATGTGGTTTGGTTTGGTTAAAAATATAGAAATGGTTAATGAAAAAAATAAATTATGGGATGTTTGGTTAAATGTGGTTGATACTAAATAATGAAATAAATAGGTTGAATAATTGAATTGGTTGGTAGTGTGAGTTGTGGATTGCGAATTTTGTGGTGTTATGATTTTAGAGGTGGTAGTGAAAGTAGATATGTTATGAATTGGTTTGTGTTGGTTGGTATTGTGTGTGTATATATGTATATAATTTTATATTCCTTGTGATTTATATACGCACAACACCCATGTAGAACACTATGTGTTGAAACCCGCATAATCATGTGGGGGGTGTTTTTACCAACATCCTGGTGATGAGGATGGATGGATTGATACTTGATATTTCCTTATATCTCTTATAGGAAATTAGATATGCACAATATGTGATGTCTTGAGGTTTTTTAGTGTACTAGGTGATGAACTATGTGTTTTCAGGTGAGATGTGATGACCGTGCAGTGGGGAAGTGGCCTAGGTTTTTTTGGGTGAGATGTTATGTCCATATAGTGGGGTGGTGTACCAATTGTTTTCGAGAAAGATGTGATATGGCCATGCTGTGGAAAAACTTTTGGTGAGGGTCATTCATGATACGAATAGGGCATGAGGTTTATTTCCTTAATGTTCATGATACACTACTACTCTAGTTATAGTTGTGATGTGATGACCCATGTGTTTTTGGGAGGGATGTGATGTGACCGTGCAGTGGGGAAGTGACCTAGGTGTTTTCAGGCATAATGTGATATGACCGTGCTGTGGGAAGGTGGTATATGTTATTCAGAAGATATGAGAGCTCCAAGAAGTACGATGTTGGGTTTTGAGAGTGAAAAATTATTGGGAAATGGGTTAGGGGAATCCTTTATTGATATGATTCTTATTATGTTATTATACTCGTCTTGCATTATTTGGTGAACGTTCTTTAGTGAGGTTGGGATGGATAGTTGACTAGTTTAGGTGCTATTGGTTTTTTTGTTTACTCACCATCAAATTAGGACACTTCTTTCATATATGCATGAGATACTTTGGTTTTTCTACTGATTATACTTGTATGCTCACCCTATATATATAAATTTATTTTCATGTTTTTAGGAGGACCATACTGCACATTACTAGCTCAGATATTTTGATAGCAATCATTTTTTTCTTTATCTTTTATTTTAGGTATTTAATTTGGTATACTTTTACTTGTATCATTTTTATTTATACATGCATGTGAGATGGTTTTGGTTTATTTTTATATTATGTGATGGTGTTTCTTGAGGATGATTCATCTTACCTCCTCATCCTATTTTATTATATAGGGTAATGCCTCCCATTTCATGAGATTTTTATACCCTTAGTGCTAGTCACCAACCCGGGGCCTATTGGAGGATGGACTCATGGTTCATTATCTCTCTCCCCTCATTGCAGTATCATTGGAGGGAGGGGTTCATAATAGAGTGGTATCAGAGGTGATGGTTGAGAGATAAAATAGAGTTTGGAGTTAGGAACCGTGATGATTGCATGAGTTAGTATGAAAAAAAATTCTATTTGACCTTAGTGTGTGACATAGGCCAAAGAGACCAGCTAGGATATGGTATTTTATCCCCCCTATGATCCAGTGCACAAACTCTGATCTTATTGAACGACCAAGTGAGGTGGACCTATTTTTAGGGTAGATACCTAGTAGAGATACATGAATCATGATGAATTGTGTTATTGTTTGAATTATGTTGTTTTGGGAAGGTTAAAATGAATAAAGTGAATTAAAATTAATCTAAATAAAATTCCATACTACCTAGGCTTATGAAATTCTTGTTTTCTTTCGTCTATGGCTCTTGTTTTTCATCCACGTATGGATTAGGTAGTTGACATTTAGTAGTATGATCTGGTTGATCTTTGTAGGGTTGATCCAATAGAGGAGGTTGATTCTTGGTAGAGAGTGTTTCACATTTTCAACAGCATGGTTTGGGGAAGTACAAGGAAAATGTTTCAGATGTGGATACAAAGAGATGGTTGTAGGAGATCGTTATCACTTTTAGTTTGATCTAGAATTCGGTGGGATACTGGATCCCTTTGGTGGTCATTCATATATAGGGAGCAGTGAATAAGTGGTGGATGTAGTATCTAGGTGAGCGGAAGGAGGAAGATGTTTTGTGGATCGAATTCTGGGAAGTGTTCCATGAAAAGTTCCTTTCATCAACCATTAAGGTAGTAAAGATGTATGAGATTATTTCTCTTCTGTAGAAGAGTATGTTGTTGGGGGAGTTGGGAATCAATTTCAAGGATATTTTTTATTTTTTCCTAGATATTTTTTCATATGAAGTATCTTGTATGAGACATCTTTAGGAGGCACTCTATCCTTCTATCCAGTATGTAGTTACTCCTTTTATGTTGCTAATGTATCTAGAGGTTCAAGAGAATGTGGGGGTGATTGGGAATATTCATCATTATGAGGGTTTCTGTGAGAGGGGAATCAGCAGGGTTCCTCAAGGAGTAAAGTTGTTAGTGGAAGGTATTAGGTGCCAGGACCTATGAGGTTTTGACCCGTAGGGAGTCGAACTTAGGATTTTCCATTTAGGACTTTTAGGTCTAGTGATTTCCATTATTTTCCTTGATATATAATTACAATGTATTTTGATTGTGGGGTTCATGTTCATTACTAGAACCAATTTCCTATGGTACCCTAAGCTCAGTTTACTGAAGGTGGACATGTTCAACACCAGCTTCAAAAATAGTTTCCATTGATACTATTTAAGTAACAGAGGAAACATGATTATGCCCCATTGAGTGGAGATGGAGTGGGTAGTGACTTACCTTAGAATGTTCCTCATGATTATGGACCTCTAACAGAGTGTGTTGATGGAGGTGGTTGTCAAAAAAGAGGTAGATGAGATGGGTGTAGTCAGTTGCACACAGTAGAGGCAGTAGTGCTAGAGGGGACACATATCATCAGAGGTATGATCAGTCTATTTAGTACCCTTATTTGTGCCTTGTTTGATTTAGGATCATCAACCTCCTTTATTTCACTCACTCTATTCTATGCTCTAGGACTATATGCAGAGAGGATTTATGTTTCCCTAGTGTTTATTACACCAATATGAGGCCATACCATCTTGTTTGATGTGTTATGGGGCTGTAGACTAATGATGGGTCCGTATCAATCCCACGTGGATCTTTTCTTGTTATATATGAAACCATATGATGTCATCCTAAGCATCGATTTGTTTTTTTCCATGTATACTATTATTTAAATCTTTCATAGGATAGTCATGTTCTTAGATGTGGATATCTATGATGTGGTTTTCATTGGTGAGCATGGTTGTTAGGTGGGAGGTTAGCTTGTGGAGCCCCTTCTTTCTTTAATGACTAATTTTTTAGTAAAATCAGTGGATACTGGGATAGTGGAGGTCCCTAGGGTCTTTGGTAATTTTCTAGATGTTTTCCCTAAGGACTTTTTGACACTACCCCCTCAATGTGATGTTGAGTTTTGGATAGGCTTGCAGTTTGGTGATTCTCTAATTTTGATGGATCATTAAGATATGGAACCTTCATAGTTACATGATTTAAGGACTAAGATATATGATTTGATGCCAAAGGGTTTTATCAAGCCTAATGTGTCACCGTGAGGTGCTCTAGTGTTGTTCTCTAAGAAGGAAGATGGTAGTCTAAGGTTGTTCATAGACTACCAGAGGTTGAATTAGGTGACAGTCCAGAACTGTTACCTTCTTCTGAGGATAGATGATATTTTTTACTAGATGAGAGGGGTGAATTGTTTTTCTAAGATTTATCTATGGTATAGATATCACCATTTTTGGGTGAAGGAGTGTGATATCTTGAATACTTTATTCATATGAAAGTATAAGAACTTTGAGTTTGTTGTGATGCCATTCAATGTTATGAACATTCCTACAGTGTTCATGGGGTTTATGAAATCCATATTCTGTGAGTCCCTAGACCAGTTCATCATTGTATTCATTGATGATATATTGATTTACTCGAATTCAGATGAGGATCATACCAGGAATCTTAGTGCTTCCTTGAAGTTTATTAGACAACACTAGCTCTATGGAAAGTTTCCCAAATGTATGTTTTGTAATTGATAGGTACATTTACTAGGAATTTTGTTTCTCTCTAGGGTGTGACAATAGACTAGTTAAAGTTCAAGATAATTTTTTCTTGGGTAGTACCCAAGAATGTGGTATAGGTTTACAATTTTCTTGGTCTTGTAGGCTATTATCAGAGGTTTGGGCTATATTTATATTGAGTTGAAACCCCATTTAGTATGTTGACTAGTAAGGACTACTTTTGCATCGATTGATCGATGCTAGGAAGTGTTTGGTTACCTAAAGAAGAAATTGGTCAGTGCTCTAATGATTTAGTTTCCCAAGGAGGATAAGTTATTTGAGGTATTTTGTGATGATTCCTGTATGTGATTGAGATGCATGTTGATGCAGTAGAGATCAATGATCTATTATTGGTCTAGGAAGTTATGTCCCCATGATCATAACTATTTGGCCCATGATCTGGAGTTGGCAGTGGTGGTGTTTACACTGATGTGTGGAAGAATTACTTCATTGGGGATGGATTTTTGGTCTTCAAAAATCATAATAACTTGAGTTATATCTTTTCTTAGCATGATTAGAATTTTCATCACTAGAGGAGGATGAAGTTTCTTCAAGATTATGATTTTTAGATCTCTTAGACTCGAGGAAAAGGGAATGTTTTTGTCAATGATTTGAGTAGGAAGTCATGAAAGGATTTTGTTCATGAGTTTGTAGATTTTTGGAAAGGAATGGAGGAGTTGGGAGCCTAACATTTAGATGAAAGGATGGATGATGGTAGAGGCTAATTATTTCATATGATGATGTAGTATTTTCTGATTTGGCAGGTGGAGGAGTCTCAGTAGGGAGATTCAAAGGCATAGTTAATGCACAATCATGTTTTCCATAGTGATGCTCTAGAGGGATGGTCGGAGGATAGTCACAAACAAATTTTGTTTCATGGGAAGTTTTTTGTTTCAACATCAATGTGTGAGGGATTCCTTCATGTGTTTCATAGCTCACCTTTGGTGATACACTCAGGAGTTTGAAATATTAACATTGGTTTGAGGATACAGTTTTGGCGGGATGATGTAGTTAATTGGTTGTTATGGTTATTAGTTTGGTATGTGTGGAGGTTGGATGGTTGTGGTGATGTTTTTGTGTGGTGATGAGGTTTTATGAGATGTTTTTTGTCCATTTGGTTTGGCATATTCTGCTGGTGGTAGCATTTGATGTATGGAGAGTTCCTTGAGAGGTATCTTTTAGAGTGATTGTTCATACCCCTCTCCTTATGGAATTGGTTGTAGATTCTTGATGGAAAGAATAATTTGATAGGTATTTGATGTAATGGATCATTCCATCTAAACCCATTAATTTTCTAGTTTTGGGTGTTGTAGGTGTTTTAGAGGAGGATTTAGGAGGTTCTGAGAGTTTTTAGTGGAGGATGGAGGCACAATAGATCTATTTCAAGAAATACACATCATGTATTATTTATACGACATGAAATGGTAGTTCACGACTTATGTAGCCACATGGTTCACAACATGTAGGTATCCTGTGAAATGAATACACATTTTTAAAGTGTAATTCATGATGTGTAATAGTTGAAGGCCTAGGCAAAACATTTTTTGTAGAAAGTTGGAAATTTTTGGAAACTTGAGGATTACACGCTGTGTAATGGTAACACGATGTGAAAATAAAGGGTTTATAGCTTTTAAGTTTGTTTCTAAACTGATTTTTCCCATTTGGTTGTGGATTCTCTCCTTATTATTAAAGATGAACCCTTAGTTCCCTGAGGAGACCTTCAATCCATCTTCTCCCTTGTTCGATCCATTGGTTTTGGTGGTTTTTTGTTGAAAATCCATGGAAAGTTCTCCCTATTATCCCATTGTTTTTATCCTATTCTTCCAAGGATATACAGTGGAGGGGAGGTTTTGGATTGTGGTGTGAGTTGGGATGAATTTTTATGATCCTTTTATGTGTTTTAAGTTGATCCACAGTTTCCCATGTGCGATTGTAGATTTTGGGAATTTATTCTTCACCCTTCAGTGCACTGTGAGTTGGAAAAGCTTATTTGGGTAGAGAATCTATCATTTATCTTTATTGTGAACCATTTAGGAGGGGTTTACTATTATTCATCTATAGGTTATAGTTATATTTACTTAATAAAAGATAGATAATTGGTAAATTAAAATTGAAGGGGGAAAGGGGAATCATTCATATGTTTTTATATCTTTGATATTATTGTGATATGGTGGATTGTATGTGGTTAATTCCCAATTGAAAATTATGGCCCTTGAAGGATTTTTTTTTCACTAGATGATATGTGTTGTGATTTATTTGTCTATTTTGATTATTGTGATATCAACCTAAACTGAAAATTTCATAACCAATTATATTTAGATAATGAAATGGTTTCCCTAGGATTATAGATTGTATGATAACGCCCCTAAAGTAAAATGACATGTGATAAAATACCCTTTGTTAAATCTGTAAAATGATCTTGATGTGTTGTGATGTGTGGTCATGCTTTTGGGGTGGTGATGTGTAGTTTCAATGCAATTTATGATTGATGTGTGAGATATGGTTGTGCTTTTGGGGCGGTGAGGTGGTGGTTGTATGGTTGTGCTTTTGGGGTAGTGAGGTGGTGGTTGTTTGACTGTGCTTTTGGGGTGGAAAGGTGGTGGTTGTTTGGACATTATTTTGGGGAAACAAAATGGTGTTTATTTAGTTGTTCTTTTGGGACAATTAGATGATGATTTTTTTGGACGTTCTTATGGGGAAGAGAGTCGATGGTACGATGAGGATGATGGGTTGCTTGTGATGTGTGGTTTCATTATGCTAGATTCCTGGGTAGTGATGAAATAATTATTTAATAATTTTTGAAATGGATGGGGTTTGGTTTGGTTAATAGGATGGAAATGGTTAATGAACAAATAAATGATGGGTCGTGTGGTTATATGTGATTGAAGATAAATAATGAAATGTATGGGTTGGATAATGGAATTGGTTGGTGGTGTAAGGTGTGGTTTGTGTGGTGTTATGCATTTAGAGGTGGCAGTAAAAATGATGATGTTGTGATTTAGTTAGTGATTGGTTGTGAACCCACAGGTTGGGATTATGTGTGGCTATATGTATATACTTGTATATTCTTTGTAATTTCTATACACTCCCCACCCATATTGAGGACTATGTGTCGACACCCACATAGTCACATGGGGGGTGTTTTTCCAAACATCTAGATGATGATGATGGATGATTGGATACCCACCCTTTCCCACTCTCTCTTCCAGATGAGTATATATGCACATGTTGTGATGGATGGAGGTTTTTTTGGTGAAATAGATGATGTAATAAGTTTTTTTAGGTGATATGTGATGACCAGGATGTGGGGTGGTGACTGAGGTGTTTTCAGGTGAGATCTGATGATTGTGTTATGGGGCGGTGGCCTAGGTGTTTTCAGGTGAGATGTGTTATTACTATTCTATAGGGAAGATTTTTTTGGGGTTATTCATGGTATGAGGAGGGAATGAGGTTTATGTACTTCATGTTCATGATACCATACTACCCTGGTTATGGTGATGTGATGTCCCAGGTGTTTTCAGGAGAGATGTGATGTGACCATGCTGTGGGGAGGTGGCCCAAGTGTTTTTGGGTGTGATGTGATGTGACCATGCTGTGGGGTGGTGGTATACGATATTCATAAGAGATAGGAGAACTAGGACGTACGACATTGGGGTGTGAGAGAGGAAAATCAGTGGGAAAGCAGTGCTGGGTGCCCTTTATTGATATACTTCTTATTATGTTATTATACTTGCCTTGCATTATTTGGTGACAATGTATTAGTGAGTGATTTTGGGATGGATAATTGAATTTTTTAGGTTTTTTTGGTTCTTATTTTTTCTCATGGGTGCATTATTCTTCTTATTTCACATGTACATAAGAGACTTTGGTTTTATTACTGAGTATACTTATATGCTCACCCTTTGTATATAAATTGATTTTCAAGTTTTTAGGAAGACTATGCAGACCATGCTATCCATTACTAGTTTAGATATTTGGATAGTTATTGTGTTCCCACTTTATCTTTGCTTTTGGGTATTTAAATTTGGATACTTTTACTTGTACTTGTTTTATTTATACATTCATGTGGGAGAATTTTTGTTTCTTTTTATATTATGTCAGGGTGTTTCTTATGGATGATTCATATTATCTCCCAATCCTATTTTATTGTAGCAGGTAATTCCTCCCATTTCATGATATTTTTATACCCTTGATGCTAGTCACCAACCTGGGGCCTACTGGAGGTGGGGATCATGGGTCATTTTCTCTCTCCCCTCATTGTAGTATCTTTGGAGGGAGGGATCGTGACAAGCTCTATTAGTGGATTGTAGATTTATCTCACTTTGTGCAACACTTCTAAATCTACTTGTATTATATAATTGGATATAAATATGAGATGAAAAATCTGTATCTAATACTCAATTTTTATAAATAGATAGATTACACTCGACAACGAACGCACCAGAACCTTCCCCTTTCGTCTTTATCATAGTGAAATTCTTCTCCAAGTGGCCTTTATTACCCCATAAAATTATATATCATCATTTTATTTAACTTACCTATTGATATTTATTCTCTTTTATGGGAGTTTTGAAGAATCTTTAGACTTGGGGTTAGTCTTAGAACTTTTTGCTTGACCTTTCCTTTTATTCACCATAAGGAAAAAATAACTTTTTTGCTTCATATCCTTGCCATCTTAGATAAGTAGCATGAGGATATATGAGAGTTATTTCTCAATGTTGTTCAGGTTAAGATTCACAATTTTTTTTAATCCCCAATAGAGTGATACAAAAATGAATTTTGTGGATAGTTCATCGAGAAATTTAGATCGTAGATTTTCTAGTCACTCAATGTAGCTGATCATTTTGAATGCATGAGGCCTAGCTGACACACCCTCTCCAAGTTTTCTGATGAAGATTTCCTTTTAGTTCTCTAAGCATTCCTATATAGATATTTCTTGATAAATATAATGTAGATTCTTGAGCATGCTCTAAACATCCATGTTCTCATGTGATTTCATGAGTTCGTTCGACATAAATGAAATCTATTGGAGTTCGTTCCCTAGAACCAACTTTTTTAGTATTTGATTATATTTATTAATTATTAATGAAGTTTCTTATTACATAATTATTGTTTCTTTACATTAAAGTTGTATGTAATAATGTCCTAAGAATATGTGTCATAATGAAATGTCTTAGTAATTTCCCAATATGATGAGACCTAGGAGGTTCCATGATGGTATTATTGAATATTGTTCTATGAATATATGATATTTTCTAATGGGACACAAGTGATACAAGATATCAAGTGTAGGAGACTCATAGTACATTGATAAACCTTCTAATGATGTTCCCCCTTGGTAATCTCCAAGATATGTGGTTATGAGAACATACTCATTAATATGAAACCCACAATTTTATATGTCATTGGATGTTTCTATCTGCAGACATGTTTACCGGTACTTAGACTTTAATATTATCATTAATGGATATCATGACTTGTGTAATTTTATGTATTGATGAAAAATATGATGCTATATGTTTCTGTAGAGGTAGGATACATTGGGCGCATCATGAGTTATACTACATTAATGGATAATTTAAGAAAGGATTTATCCCTTCTATCTATTGATGAAAGATGATATCTTAGATCAGACCATTTTATGGGAATGGAATTTCATGTATAAATCCATAGACATGGTGTTCAGTGGATGAGTTCATTTTCAAGAAGTCAAATAAAAATACATAGGGAATATATGTTTTTGACACCACCATGCAACCTGATTGATTTGAGACATCAAGATAAAATGAATATATTACATGGTAATATTTTGTAGGAGGTTATATGTCATTATGAAATTAAATTTATTATGTATGGGGACCTTGATATGTTTTCAGATTCTAATCTTGGACTTTAGGTGGTTATACCTAATTCTACTGAGAAATCAGTCTAGAGTATCATACACTAAGTGTATTCTCAATCTTGGTTAAATTCAAGTTTTAAATTTAACAAGTTAGAATAAATAATATTTATTTGGATTTGGTTGATCACCATGATTTAATCATAAGTTATTATAAAGAATAAAGTGAGTTAAATAATAATAATAAATATTTTTTTTCAAGTTTTAATGAATATAATATTTATTATATTATATTCATTTATGTATAATGCAGTGATATTTATTTATTAAATAAATAATCATTATACAAAGATCGGTAAATATCGACGAGGGAAAGTGAACCAAGCTTAATGGTATGATTAGAAATAGTATAAATAATATTTATTTATTTTCTTAATGTGTGCATGTCAAGTGATTACTAATAATAATAATAATATTATTGGACATGTGGTCAACTAATAATTTAAAAGTTGGAAAGAGGTTTTTGTGTGATTTTCCAACCTTAGTCCCGTCATAATAAATATCTAATTATATCACTTCATATAATCACTATTATTGTGAAAAAGGATAGATATAGACTATATAAATATATAGAGGTAGATATAGAGATCTATAACTCACTCTCTCTTCCTCATATCTCAATCCATCTAGAGAACATCAAGAGTTCTTCCTCCTTTAATAAGAATTTTTCCGTGATCAACCAGAAACAACACAAGTGATTAAGATCGATCGTGCTAGCACCTGATGATTCTATAGTGATGTTAAAATATTTTGGTGTACATTTCGATTTATTCTAGAGTTATTATACACTTGTATATTGTATTTAGATGATGGTATTATGAGATCTAGTCAACTAGATCATCGACGAAATTAGAATTACAAGTTGAGGTAATTCTATATCTTCTCATAAATTAATTATAAATTACATGTGAAGGTTCTCCTATACTGGTTTCAACATTTTTATCTAGTCACGTAATCTACTATTTTCATTGGAAATTATGTTTTAATCATTATAAGAAAAAATTAAACATAAATTAAGACTAAAAATCTAAGTTATTCATGCCGTAATGGCTCTTCTGTTGCACTGGAAACCTTCAAGTGGTATCAGCAGTTACATGTTTAATTCATAATTATTTATTATTCATTGATTTTTTGTGTGTGTTTTTTTTAATTGATATTGATTCATTTTAATATCTGAACATCATCGTCTATTCATTTCATTGTTCTCAATAATATAACCAGAAAATAATTAAGACTAGAATGATGAAACATCCGAAAACTTCATCTAGAGGTGCCAAAGGTTCTATCTGGGAAACAAAAGTCTACATGATGTGTAACCTAATTATATTCCATGTACCTATGTATCTCACCCACATATTGTGATAAATTAAGATATACCATAGTTAACCAATTCTAAGATCCAATAAATAAAAATCGATGGGTATATTTGGAAAGGATGGCACACGACTTGAAAAACGACTGTTGGTGTAATCATTGTACCTGATGCGTAGTCGCCGTTTTCTCATGTCTGAGAACATGGGGTGTCCAAACGTTCCATGTATCATGATACATGACACGTGGATGAACAATTTGTGCAACTCCAAGGCTACACACCATGTACGATCGGTAACACGCTGTGTACCTCAAACTCATTCATGGTAGAAAACACACCCAGACCCAAGGAATGTGTTGAATACATGGGCAGAAGACAGTAAAAATCATGTAGTATACTGCCGATAGTGTTCCCAATTTTACATGAATAAAAATTAAATATATAATTAAACCTATTCAATTGTGTTCTATGATTCATTTATTTGACAGTACACACCATATCATAGGATTGATAATTATATATTAAAAAATCCATGTTAAAATATTGGACAAGAACACACCATTTCCAACCAAGTACACTTGATCACTTCATTAATTTTAAATGAAATTAATTTTTTTTATAGATGATGGTGAGTTAAATATGCTTGTATAGAATTAAGGTATATTTAATCAATTAGATTCATTTGTGGTTAATTATCTTAATTAAATAACGAATCAAAGTAATTAATAACTAGATTGTAAATGTATGTTCATTGATTAATGTGTGAATGATCATGAGATTAGACCAACCCACTTTATGTGATTGTTTTATTTTAATTTATTTTTTTTGAAATAAAAATTGATGGTTTATGTGTAATCCCCTGTTTCTTATTATGCAAGGGCCCGCATGCTCACTATTTATTTTATGTAAATTCCATTTATCTGCTGTGGAAACACTGTTAGTCACTATGATAATAAGGTTTGTAGATAAAGAAAAATCAGAAAAAAATAAAATGAAGAAGAAGAACATGAACACAACAATTTACGTGGTTTGGGAAATGATCCTTATGTCTATGGAGAGGAAGAACAATACACTATAATTCATGAGAACAAATACATAGAGGTTTTCAAAGTTTCTATCACACATAAAAACCCTTGCTCAGATAAGATAATAATGAAGATGAAGCACTATGCCACTAAAAAAATAGTAAGTATAATGTTCTACAATGACTGATGGATGGAAGTCCACACTACTATAGTGCTGCGACCATCCAAGTCCAAGCTGCTATAGTGTCTGTGGAAAGAAGTCCATGAAGCTATTGTGACTTGTCGCATGTTGCTACAATGTTGTAAAAGTGGGTTACCTCGATCCAAATTTATCATTAATTTTAGATTACCATATCATGAATACAGTGAGTTATTCCTGATGTACTCTTACCATATTAGTCCTGATATTTCCGCATCCACTATTTAAATAGTAATGTCCATAGATTATTTTTCATATCAAAAGGTTATAGTAGTTCCCAAGATATAATGAGAACCTTGAGATACTATGAAATTAATCTTAAAAAATATCCTATATTCTAGATAAACCATTCTAACTAGACACATATTACGTTTGACTATAAGGTGCCATACGATCATAAGCATTAAGACTTCTTCTCATGAAGTTTTCACTTGGTGATCTCTAGTAGGTGAAATTATGAGGAAAGACCCACCAATAGGAACACAACATTTTTTTATTGTCATTATTTTTTCTTATATAAAGACATGTGTATTGGTATCCTATCTTGTGATCATTATCAATGTGTTCTATTTGATCATGTACTTTGATGCAATGTAAAACTATGACGATGAAGTCGCGACGATGTAGCTTTTGATGGGTGTGTCTTTGTTAGTATGACATTGATTGGATGATTAAAATAAAATTTATTACATCCCAGTTGAGAAAGTGATATCTCTAACCTAGTTGATTAGGATTGTAGTACCTTCATAAATTTATATCCATGGTAGTCGAAGGTAAGTCCATCCAGTTAGATCAACCAATAATAAAACAAGAATAGATAATGACACAAGCTATGCATACTTCTTTATGAGATATCGAGAGACAAAGATATTATATTACACAACATGTGTTCATAGTAAGGTTATCATCACTATGACTACTACTTATATATTTATGGGTTTTGATTAGTTTCTAAACTCCCCTCTTAGTATGTGAATGGTATTCTTTGTGATCAAGATAAGGGCATAGAGGGTCACACACAATAGCATATTCAAAAGTCTGTTATATTCTAATGAATAAGAGTTTTGAACATGGGTGGACCCACCATGAGGTCTGGGATATGTTTGAGAATTCATGATTTCTAAGGGACAAAAAAATTTATATTATTCCAGTTAATAATAATTGAAATTGAATTTATTTATTAAATATATTTTCAAGTGTTAAAGTAAATATAGATAAATATTAAATGAATGAATATTATTTTAATATTCAATATTCCTTTAATATTTGTAGGAATTTTGTGTCAAGTTAATGACTCATATTTATCAGGTAATATATTTAATATATTTAAAGTAAGTGATAAATGTATAAGTTATATTTAGGACTTAGTAAAGTATTCATATGATGTCATTTATGGTGGGTAATAAATATCTAGGGCTTGATAACCCTTTTTAGGGTATTTTGGAACCCTACTATAAATAAAAGGAGAGGCTCCCATGAAATATACTATTAATTTCTTGATATCCAGAAATTATCTCTCATATCTCCCACTTTATAGAGAGAGAAGCTCTTATTCTAGTTAAATGATCAAATAATGCCTTTGAGGATCGATTGAACGAAGCAACAATGATTTTTAGGACGTCAAAGGCATCGTCAAAACCCCGTGTTGGCACCTGAATGTTGATGAGCGACATTCCCATAGTCTTTCTAAGTGTGTGCAAATAATATAGAGGGATTCAAATTAAGATTCTTTAACAATGATCTCCAAAAATTAGTAGATATGAAGCATGGATTCAGATCAAATAGGTATTTATTTAGTATCAATTTATGCTTAAATTATTCATATGAATATCCTTAGGTTGTAACTGGGTAGCATTTCACCAGTGACGACATAGTTATGTCGATCGCTAACTAAAATTTCAAATTCCCATTTATTGGTGCTTCCATTTCACACTCGAAAAGAAAATTGGCATCATAGTGACATGTAAAAATTTTAAGCTAAGAAAAAATTAAAATTGCATTAAATTTTGAATAGGGTGTGGTTTTGGTCCCAATACTGCAGATGATATTTCAATCCAAACTCAAATGACCAGTTTGAGGCAATCTAAATATTTTAATACCAATAGAAATTACTTTTATGGGTATGAAATTTTTAAGAGAATATATATTCTAAATATTAATTTTACCTGAAGCCATCTGCAAAAATAATTTCTAATGAAATCGAACACTGAACAAACTGTCGGTCACCAGAATAATAATTTCCATTCAGGTCATTTTTCATAGGAGATGGAATAATTTTATTATAATAATTTTATTATAATAATTTTATTATAATAATAATTTTATTTTATAATATTAAGAGTATAAGATTTATAAAATATAAATAGAAGAAACAATGGGATGGAGACATGTTATTTTTGTTTGTTTTGAAAAATGAAAAGGGGTGGGGATATTATCGGCTGGACAAAGGGAAAAAAATATTGATTGTGGATTCCATTAGAAGCCACTAAAAAAATAGAAAAGGGGATTATAGGGACCCTCACCATCCTCCTCCTCCCCTATTACCTTCGCTTTCTCCCTCTACCGCTAGGATCACCATCGCCACCTCCTTTTATGGTGATCAGTTGTCACCCATAGCCTCCTCTTCTAGTTTTTTCCATTGAAAGCACTTCCACCAGGACCTATTCCCTTGTCGCCACCTCTTGGCTAAGCAACCATAACTAGATTGTACCTCGAAGCTGCCACTAGCCCATTGAGAGCTGCCTCCGGCTAAGAGAGGTCACCAGGCTCTGCATGCTTTCCGCCATGCACCTCCGTGCCAACTTGCTATGTCGTCCACCTTATTCTGATGGACCCCTCTCTACCATGGCCATCATCTACCCTAGAAGACCTCTACTCTGACTCATCGATCACAGACCTATATGAACTCCTGCAGGCCAAATGCTACTGATCCAACCACCGGTAAGATCCTATTATCTTCCCTCCCACCCACAGTCATCACACTTCTATAGATCCAAGCCCCACCAGTTTTCCCTCTAGTTGTGCCTCACCAATTCATCAATGATCCCTATAGCGGCCTCTCTGCTCCCCCACCGACACAAAATATTTACTGATATGGTAAGGTATCCCTTCCTACATCCTTTCCAGCACCAGTGATGGGTTTCCCTATCACAATCAGGCATACCGAATACGGGGTGGGCAGGTCCTTCCCAACCCGAAACAGGTCTGGGTGGGTTTTTCCTAACCCATTACTTATCAGAGCGGGTCCTACCTGACCTTCCTGATCATATTCAGGATATACGAGACCCAAGAACAAAACTATATATATATATATGTATATGTATATGTATATATATAATGGAAATTTAATTTAAAATATATATTTAAAAAATTAAGCTTAAAATTTGAAATATAATTAAATTAATTGACGAGACTAGATGACGTAAATCTTGAATTAAAAAAATAATAGTGAATTTTTAATTTATTAAAATCACCCTAAAAAATATTTTATTATATTTTTAAATTTTTATGAAATTAATAAACCTACATGAGTTTAATGTGTATTTAATGATCATGATCCATAAACCGACCAATGAAAGTATAGTGTTTATTTATTTATTTATTTAATTATTGCAATGCATGTTTGTAATAATTATTTAATAAATGATGATCTGTGAATCATCTTATACATAATTATTTGTATAAAGGCCTACACACCTAGATAAAAGTTATATATATATATATATATATTCCACATTTTTGAGACCCCATCACATATTTTTGAGTATTATTGTATAATGATGAGGATGAGAAATGAAATACTTCATGCTGAGATTTGGCGATGCACCAAATAAGAGTTTGATGCATTGGATGGGTGAGTGATGCAACTTGATTCACATGCATATCGACTCAAGGAGTTACCCCTAGGGTCTTGGTTAATCAATTTTCACTCTATAGACCAACCATTAGTATCAGATCATGATCAATTCATTTAATTTTTTATGCATGGTTTATTATTTTATGTATGTGTAGTTTTTACATGTTATCTCATAAAATAATAAGAAATCATGCACATATAAAATAAACATGTGAAATGATGAATTTTTTCTATTTATTACATGGTCAATTGTGAGTGTGATCACATAGCACATGATTATAAGATAGAAAATTATTTCATTTCTTCATGTAATAATAAAACCCTCAAAGAAATATTATGATGCAAACTCCTTCTGTCATTTTAATTTGAACACAACCGGGTGTACGGGGTGATCATCATACAAATTTTAGGGTGCCTCCTACTAATGGGGAGTTATTATAAGAGTGATGGGTTGAATTAACTAAATTTATCAGAAAAAAGTAGAAAATATAGATTTCTTAAACTTTAGAGACAAGTGTGGAGTAAATAAGGTTAATGATTTTAGAAGCTGAGACTTCACTCAATAGATCAAAGAGTCGCGAGTCAATGCGATTGGATAGATTAGTGACTACTTAGAAACTCTCTAATTAGTGGAATAAATAAAGGTTATAGACTATGAGTAGAGGTTTCAAAGATCCTTTCCACTAGAATACTCAATTGGTAGAGTATTATGAGTATGGTAGTGAGGGATATTAGAGTTTTACAAAATATTGGGAGATATTTAATGATTAAATTAATCAGTAATGTCTAATTGGTAATCAAGAAAAAGTATTAAGAAGATAGATTTTTTTATATAAAATGGAATGTAATACCACAAGTACACTATGATTAATTTTTGAAAAAGTCAATATCTTAACTAACATGAATTTCCAAGAGTAGTACTGGCCCTTTCACAAAGTACTATGATATCAAAAATTCAAGGCGCTGGTGCCTAAAACACCTATTAAGAGTCCTAAAAAAGATAATGTGAGAAAAATTATTATAGGAGACTCATGTATGTTGAATATAATGGTTATGTTATAATAATATCATCAATTTCAGATGTGAGTTATGGATAAAACATTAGGACATGGATGGTTTCACATGTTGTCTCATCTCTGAGAATTTTGTGAGGAGAAAGTGAAGGGAAATATGAATGGTTGATCTTTACACTGGATATGTGTAAATAAAAATATGATTCATGATATTTCAATACATACCATTATTATATAATTTTCTCCCAAGTAATTCAGTTTAATTTAATATTAAAAAAACAGTATAAATAAAACACTTAATTAACATTAGGTAAGGTTCAACAAGTGAATAAGAACTTAAATAATGTTTAATCCTCATTTATTATAGTGAAAAAGTTAATAAAAGATGAAAAAGCTAATAGAAAGTGTGAAAAAAATTAATATTCTCAACATACTTCAAAATACAGTGGTATTAAATAGGGGGTTATTTTCTTTACACGTCACAAGATAATTTTATGAAAGATAAATGAAATGAACTGAATTGAAGAAGCAAGAAGTCTCTTCTTCTTCAGGTATATTCATAATTGGTTGTGATATTTCTGATATACTTCTTGGGTATTAAATAAAATATTCCTATCACATATGTGTATTAAAATACTATAACTAAGTATAGAAATGTTACAAGAAGTAAGGTGTGCTCTCCAAGGGTCTAAGAAAGGGTGGTTCCTAAGTCAATGTTGAGAAGTACATGACTTCATGTTGCAAATATTATTGATTATAGTTGAACTCTTATTGAGTATCACCAAAAACATTTATCTCATGTGTCTATCATACATAAATATACATTACTCTAGTCTTGGAATAAATTTTTCTTGTGGTGTTTTTTACCAAACTAAAGGTTTGGTAAATATTGAATAATTTGAAAATACATGATGAATATAAAAATGTATGACTCTTATACCCAATTGTGGAAAGATAATACTTTTTTGAGAAAAACTAAGTAGTTTTCAAGGATATAGTCAATATAGTTTTAGAATCTTTGTAGTTAAAGACCTTATGAATCATTGATACACTTATGTACTATGTTTTAGACAAATAAACATTTATAAATAAAGGTAAATCACAAATATTTCAGAATTATTTCAGATAGAGAGCATGAACTATTCCAAGGGTAAGTTAGTGGTAACTATACTTTATAATATTCATTAAGTGTTTTAAGGATTATAAAAGTTAAGTATGTTATGTGCATGGTTAGATTAAATTAGTTACTTTGGGCCTGTGTTCCATATAATATATTGACCAAGCATTCATCGATCATTATAATGTAGCGTGGAGTAATTTCTAAATGTAAATTACCTTAATACACATAAAAGTTATGAAATTTTTAGGGAGGATTAATGGTGAGTCTTACATGAAAATATTGATCATTTTAACATAGAATAGAGTAATTCATAAAGGCTCATTTCTTTACAAAATAAATTCATGATGTAAGTAAAATGAGTATCAATGTTAAAACTCATATTTATTGTGGATACTTCCATTTTTCGAGATATGCTTTAAAATTAATGATGTTATCCTATAACCATATGCCTAATATAATTAAAAATAAGTTATCATATGATATAAGTCCATTATTTCATAAGAATAAGTGTTTAGATGAAAATATTTTGTTAGGATATAAAAAAACTCGCATCAAACAAAACACATTATGCATATAAAGTAATTATTCTAAAGGTTTCTTAAGATATTATATAAATCTATATGATAGAAAAACTACAGTAAATTGATAGACTATATTTCTATAAAATCGTGAACATCTATACTTGAGATATTGAGAGAATATTGACTTGTATTTAGTCAATGCCAGAGATGCACAAATAGTTGAAATACGACAAGTTCCACAATAACATGTGGAAATAGAAATTTCTTGAGACACATACTATATAGGAAGGATAAAACCATGGTGTTGGTTTTATATTCACTGTATCAAGTGATAAATTATTCATTATGAATAATTAATCCTACAAGAATGTGGTATATAGAGATTAGATAAGATTGTGAAGATAAATTAAATTTCAACAATGGATTCCATGTGTCAAAGTACAAGGAGGTTATTATTTTGAATACTGTGGTGGGTATTAAAGTGATACTATACATGGGTGGTAAAAGTGTAGTACTAATAAGTCTCAATTTATAATATCAAGTCGGTATGCCCAAATCCATTAGAATTTTTCTTATCATATTTGTATTCTATGATCTTTAAATTGAGAACTAGATGTCAAGACCATGGATCTTGGAAGGCATCTATATGATGCAATCAGAAAGGGACAATGACACTAACGAATTAGAATAAAGGGTATTAGTTATTTGAATCCAATTTTTGATATAAGTAAGTGATGAGATAATAGAATATTTATTTGGAATATATTTTTTCCATGTGTTTACAAAAGGTTAGTGGGATCACCATTGTTTTACAAGTAAAATATTTTTGATAAAATATGGAAAACAATTATTGGTCTTATAGTTAGTTATAAACTAAATGAAAGTATCTCTCTAGAGATTGAATTAAAATAGAAACCTAAGATCCAGGGAAGAGAATCTACTAAAGTGGATCTAATAATTTCTTAGATCTATTCAATGTTACATATACTGACATGGTATTGAAAAATAAAAGTTGAAACAATTTGGGAGAGAGTTGTTACTAATTTCACATGGAATAAATCTCTCTGAGAAGACATATAGAAGAATATTAGGAGATTAACATGGTGAGTATATTTCCATATGATTTTATGATAGATCAATCACATATGTCATGCTATGTACTAAATATGATATTTCCAGCATATAATTTATAGTAGGAATATATCATTTATATCCATAAGAACTGTGTGGGAAGTAGTCAGAACTATCCAATTGTACTTGAGCACGTAAAAAATTTATATACCTAGTATGTGGAGAGGAAGGGGTACTAGTTACAAGTGGACACAATCTAGTATTCCTATTGGTTAATGTGATCTAATATCACAGTTATACTATGTTAATGTGAAATAAAATCTCATTCAATATAATAGTACCCATGTAAACAAATACCGAGTGCATTATGACTTCTGAGGTAACTAAAGAAGCAGTGTAAAATATGCAACAATTTGTTCCAGTTATTTGAATTTTCACTCAGTAAGTAAGGTATGATCATAATATAAATTATGATAATTATACTACTATTACTAGACAATATTTCAATTTATGATAATAGAAAAAAGGAATACACTCATGGATATCATCTCTTGAGAAGTATTACTAAAGGAGGTAAAGCCACAAATAGTAGAATTTACACATAGTGGAAACATGGAAGATCCATGAATAAATCCATAACTCAACATAAACATGATCTTATCATGTGATATCTAACAAGGATGTTAAAAAAGTTGGATCTAGTTCAAGTGGGAGTGTAGTAAAAATGGGTTCCCTAAACCCAACTTTATCATTAATTTTAGATTACCATATCTTACATACAGTGGTTATCCTGATGTAATTTTAGCATAGTAGTGTTGATATTTTTTTATCCACTATTTAAATGGTAATTTCCATAGATTATTTTTAATATCAAAAGGTAATAGTAGTTCCCAAGATATAATGAGAACCTCATTATACTGTGAAATTAATCTTAAACAAATGTTTTATGGTCTTGATACATCATTTCTACTAGAAACAAATGATTTTTGGCTATTAGATGTTAGCGGATCATAAAAATTGAGACTTGTTCTCATGAATTTTTGTACTTCACGATCTCTAGTAGGTGATATCAGAAGGACATACCTTCCAATAGGAACACCACATGTTTCTGGTGTCATTGGTTGTTCCTATATAAAAACATGTGTATTTGTATCATGACTTGAGATCATTATCAATGTTTTTCATTTGATCACGTACATTGATGCAGGAAAAAAACTATGAAAATGAAGTTTTTGTGAGGTAGCTTGTGTTGAGTGCATCTTAGGTTCTATGAATTTTTTTGAATGGTCAATATTTTTTTTCACTTCCTAGTTGAGTAAGTGATATCTTGGGCCTAGTTGATTAGGATGGTAATACCTTCATAAATCAATGTCCATAGTAGTAGAATATAATTCCATCCAGTTATATCAATAAATAATAAAGAAATAATGGATGATGATATAAGCTGTGTATCTATCTTTATGACTAAAAATTAATTTTTTATTATCAAAAACACTTTTGAAAAAAGTGTGAAACCCCAATTTCATCCAAAACAAGAACTAAATAAAAAAAACATAGTTTTTAAAAGATAACTTGAGCCTATTGGAATTGTTATCCCCAAGGAGTTTCTAGTAAATAGAGGTTACTGATGTTTCCGGATCATCCTTTATAAGGTATTCAAAATGAATCACCATATTGTACCAAGTTTTCATGTAATCCTCTTGGTTGATCTTTTCTTCATTGAAGCCTCTTACTAAAATAAGGTTATACTTGTTAATCCAATCACTTTGTTTAATGTTAGTATACACAGGAATATTCCTTCCCATCATCTTATTATCATCTTATGATGAAGAATTTATTAGAAGGAATTCCTCTTTCATAACTTCTCTGAAATGCAAGAGTATCTCCATAGGTTGCACATCATCTGCGACTGTCTCTTGTAGGTTACCACTAAGGGGATTTGCCTCCTAATACACATCCTTTTCTCAAAAAGAATTTCTATAAATATTGATATCACCTTAATTCACCTTTTCTTTCTTTTTTTGAAATATTGTGTCTCTATTGGTAGTGGTAAATAGGAGTAATCCTTTCGTACTTTTTACTTCATTTCCGACCCTTCCTCATCCTCATACTATAGAGGTCTCTATCATGAAATTATTATTCACTATCACTTGATAAAGAACTAGATGAATCATTACAATAATCATCCCTGGGTAAACCCTTATCCTCATTGGAGTTCTCTACCTAGTCCACCTCATGATTAGGCCCTTCATTCCCTAGTCCCTCAAAGTGGTTACCCAGCTTAATGGCTATAAAATCTCTCCTCAGAATTTACCTATTCACTCAAATTGTCTCATTATCCTAATAACCCTCTATTCCAGTGATACCAATTCCTGTAATAACTACCTCCACATAATAATAAGTCTTAAGGACCTTTGAACTTTCCTAATCTCCCTTTCTTATTTCCACTTCCTGATTGAAACCACTACGAGTCTCACCTTTTAAGGTATCAAATGGTATGGGGTATAGAACACCTGTAGTAGCATAAATATACATATCAGGTCCCACTTGTATTAAATAACCTTGCACAACAAGGTTAGGAATACCTAGGTCTTCCCTTAGTCGACTAAAAATATCAGAAATGAAATGGTTACCTTCCTAAGAACCGGGATGAACATTTAGTTCCAAAGTTAGAATAGAACCTACATCCAGATGGACATTCCTGATCAAACCTCCAATAGGTATTTGTACCTTTACACTAAATTCTAAATCCACCACCCTATGAAGTTCAATCACTTGAATCCATTCCTATATGCTACCATAGTATGTCCAATTTTCTTACAGGAAGAACAGAAATCAAACCACGTCTCAAAATCCACAAACTGTTTCCATCGGAACTCTGCCCCAAAATAGATCTAAACTTACTCAGTTGAAAACATTGAGACATCAAATTACACACATATTCATGGATCCACAGGGTGGAAAATAGAGTATAAACTGCTATAAAAACACAAATTCCTTCCTAATAGATTACCTATCATACAAAAAATTGCATGGTTTTGAAATGGTAAGGGGAGTTCAAGGAATCATACCCAAATCACTGTAGACGGGGAGTCTCGTTTCATGTGAAAGTAAAAGGTCCACTGGAAGAGGTAGAATCAAAGGCCATTTCAGCTACAAGGGGCACTAGATCAATCCCTAATCAAGTCTTCCACTGAGTAAAAATGAATCATCAATTTACTATTATCAAGTAGACCAACCGTATCATGATCCTACAGACCCCATGACCTAAAAATGAACTAGTCGAACGCATCCACTGAAAGATGAAACTAATTAAAACAAGAAACCAATGTGATATTATAAGGAGAAGAATCCTTAGTAAACTCCAAGGAAGAGATCAAAAACTGAGGGAAACTACTGAATAGATATAGGACCTTAGGGAATAGAGAAATTTATAGTATGGAGGGAAGAAAATCAAGATTGGAGAGGGGGGATAAAGAACAAGATGTGGCTCTATAAAAGGGTAGAGAAGGTCCCTCCCCCACTGGTAGGGGAGGGACTGGTGTGGTAGCCATCTCCATCACAGGCTGGGATACACCGTCTTAGAAACCCTCTCAAGCGCGCTTGTCCCATTGATCATTGTGGTCACCACTGAATCTTGATTTATGAGATATCAAGAGACAAAGATATTATATTACACAACGTGTGTTAATATGAAGGTTGTCTTTGCAATGAATACTCCTTATCTCTTTAGGGGCCTTGATGAGTTTCTAAGTTTCTCACTTGGTCTTTGAATAATATTCATTTTTATCAAGATAATGTCCTTGAGTGTTACACACAATAACATACTAAAAATTCCTCCCTATTATGATGAATAAGATTTTAGAACATGGTGGGCCCACCATGGAGTTTGGGATATGTTCGAGATTATATTATTGTAGAGGGATAAATAAATTCATATTATTTTAGTTCAGAATAATTGATATTAAATTTATTTATTTAATGTATTTACAAGTGTTAAAGTAAATATTGAGAAATATTATATGAATGAATATTATTTTAATATTCAAGGTTTGTTTAATATTTTATAGAATTTTGAGTCAAGTTAAGGACTCGTATTTATCATTTAATATATTTAATATATTTCAAGTAAGTGATAGATATATAAATGATATTTATTACTCAGTAAAATTGTCATAAGATGTTGTTTATGGTGGTAATAAATATCCAGGGGTTGAGAACCTTTTTCTGATATTTTGGAACCCCACTATAAATAGGAGGAGAGGATCCCATGTAATGTACTATTCATTAGATGATATTTAGAGCTTCTCTCTCCTCTATCCTCCTTCTTAGATAGATAAGATTCAGTTCTAAGTAATCTATTTAAGAAAACCTTCACATATCGATTGAATAGAGTAGCAGTGATCATCGAGATGCCGAAGACATCATGAAAACTTTGTTCTAGTACCTAGATTTTGATGATTGATGCTCCCATATGATTTAAAAGAACATGTGGATAATCTAGAGGGATTTTATTTTAAATCTTTCAAGAAATGATCACCATTGAAGAGCAGATGTCGAGCATTACTTCATATTTAAATATGTATTTCTTCAGTTTTATTTTGTGATTAAATTATTCAAGTGAAGATCCTCAGGTTGTAACTGGGTAGAGCTTCAGTTTCCAAAAATTTAAGCTGGAGGCCTTTGGCCCCTAGAACTGTAGAGACCCACAATTTACGTACATATACATTACATAACTTTTGTAGAATACTTAATACATAACAAAAAATGACACCCAAGGACCGTAATAGTTTAGTGTCTTTGGAAACTCAGAACATAATCTTATAATCATGGTGAAAGATCTTCAACATCTCCCTTAAAGATCTTCCACTTTTGTTTTCTTACTTAAAACCTTTCTTCATATCCTAGGGAAAAGAAAACATATAAAGGGTGAGCTCAAATTCTCAGTAAGGGTAAGAATGAATAAAATAAAACAAACCATATACATTTGAACATAAAAACATGAACATAAAGTTTAAACATCAAGATCTTGAGTTGTGAAATAAATATTGGAGTACGTAAGGCATAGATAATAAAGGAACATTAATCATGATAAAATAGAATGGGAATAAAACATGTAATTTTGGCAACCATTAAGAACATTATATGATTTCCATAGTAGCCAAGGCACTGCTGCCAAGACCATCATAGTGGACAAAGTCCCTTACTGAATCGAGTTCACTGCTCATTCCAATCCTGTATTACTGAACTGGATTAACATGCCATTCCATCCATGTCTATCTCATGAGATATAAATCTTTACCCAATGCATTGGAGGGAGATATAGGTCCCACCCATCTCATAATGAAATCATTCTTACTTATTCCACAAAATAAACATAAATCATTCATCATAACCCAAAGAATAAAATGGGTTTCATAAACACCATCCCATCATAACATAATCCATATAAAACAAATGGATATCATTTCATCATAAGAAGAATCAATCCATGTAAATAATAAAGACATTATACTTGAAACATAATCATAATAAATAATTTCATCTTAGATGGAAAATATTTTTGACAAAACACTAGAAATGAATTCTTGAGGAAAATATCCTTTCTTCTTCAAAATAATTTTCTTTTCACAAAATGCCATTAAATTTTAAAAGAAAAATATTTTGTTGAAAATAATCATGAAATATTGAAGAGGAAGCTTCATGAAAATTAGGTGTTATAAAACCATAAAAATCCGTTCATGCCGTATAAGTTAAAAAAACATTCTACTTGTAATTTTTCCAGAAAAGTCAAAAAGTTCCTCATATGGTAAACAAAAGAAAGATTCCTACCATAAAATAATGTAAAAGTCAAAGAGGGGTAAAAATGACTTTAAACATACATGGAAGAATATTAAACACTTTATGAAAAATAGTTTTATGGACATGGATGAAAAAATTTAACCCCAGTAAATACTTACGTATAAGAAATCTCAGATAAAAATGAGATTTGAAAAATTATCCCTTACCTTATGTCCAATTTCTTCCGTATGTGTCTGATACTCCTGTATAGTGGGTTTAAACATATTATTAACTTGTAACATGACCATAATAATATTTATGATATCATATATGATTCACTTATGACTTTATATTACCTGTTATTTTGTAAATTCCATGTTAAAGCAGCGTTTTGGGTAAAATCGTTTCATTTATCATACGTGTTTCGAATTGTTGTTCTTGATATTATTACTTATATCCTGATTTACTTAATTATAGAATGTAAAAAATGATTTATATATAATATATATTCAGTATATAAATATATATGATAGATCAATAAATGGAATGAAAACTATTGGAATTCCTATTTTATGCAACGGGCTATTTGTGACGGGATCCCGTCGCAAATAGCCGGTTGCAGAAAACGGCGTCGCAATAGATATTTTCTGTGGCGGGACCATCACAAAAACTATCGGTTGCGATGATAATTTTTCCCGTCGCAAAAAACCTCCCGATTATATACATTATATACCCAAAAAACTTTTTACGACGGGCCTGTCGCAATTAGTTTTTGCAACGGGGAAGTTCCCCGTCACAAATAGCCTTCCGATTATATACATTATATACCCATAACCCTTTTGTGATGAGCCCGTCACAAATAATTATTGTGATGGTCCTGTTATCCCATTGCAAATATTAATCTTAAAAAAAAATATTTCACTTATTTGTGACAGGGCCCTGTCGCAAATACTAAAAAAAATTAAAAAAATAATAAAATTATGATTAATGAAAAAATTATGTTATTATTATAAAAAAATAAAAAAATAAAAAATATTATTATTATTAGTAAAATAAACAAACATTAAAATATATAATACTAAAAAAATATATTTAATAAAATTATGATTAGTAAAAAATTTATATTAATATTATTAAAATAATAAAATAATAAAAAATTATTAAAAGTTTAAATATTTTCAAAAAAATATACAAAAATCATAAAATATTATTATTATTTGTAAAATAAACAAATATTAAAAAATATAATACTAAATATAAGTAATAAAATTTTTAAAAAAAATTAAATTATGCAATATTTCCACCAAGATGAAAGGAAAAAACTGTAAATAGTACATATTATTACGAAACTTGAATTCAAATGTTTTTAACATAAAAAAAAAATCACAGGGGGGTCGTCTAGAGGAGGTGGAGGAAACTCTATCCCTAAAATATGAGTCAGAAGACGCATGTACTCCATCTGCTCGTGATACTACTACTACCACCGCTGCTCCAATCGATGAAACTCCTCCTTGTGATGCTACTCCTGTTGCTGCTGTCGCCGACTCATCTCTTCATGCAGCTTCTGCAAAGTCTCTATAATCTCAGCCTGAGTTCACAAATGTTCCTGATACTGTGAGCCAGAAGATTATGTCTCTCCACAAGCTCCTCTCAATCTAGACGCCGACATCGTAACAGTACCATAATAAGTATCAGGAGTCAAATGAGATCCGATACCAACTACTCAGCCCTTCTCAAAGCCATATTGAGTCACCTGCATCCATGCCGCCTCATTGAAATGGTGAGCACCGGTCTGCTATGTCGTCTCGTCCTGACCCTCATCCTGTGCCTGAGAGGACACAACCTCATATGACTCCTTCAATTCCAATTTAAAATTAAAATTATGAAAATATTATACGCAGTTAATTGTCAAACTGAAAAAATAATACTAACCACAATCTGATGCTGGCAATCACCTCTAATCTCTCCAGTGGCTGGATCACTATACATCCTCCGATAAACGTCGAACTCTGTCATATCGGGATGCTCTAATGCCTACAAAAATATAAAATAAACTGTTTATATTTAAAGTTATTTAAAATATTTAAAAAATATAATTACCAGATGCTCTCTATGCAAACTAAATGTACGACTACCAGCTCGATGCGTCACCTCCTCTCTCCCCCAGTTCTACCGTCCCACTGAAGATCTCCTCTGAAATCTACCACCCAACCAGTGTAAATATAATCCAACCCAAATGTGAGATGAAATGTACTCTGGTCAGTGAGCTCTACATGACTCATCAAATTATGTCACTCCTACTTTCTTATTGGCTGTCCTTCTCAAATTGTGCAAAAACTGATGGAAATGGCCACGCATAGAAACCCGCCATGCCGTGTGGATAGCGTCGCGCATGCTATCATCGATAGGATACCATAAAGCTTACAAATAATTTATAATATTAAGTTATTAATAAAATAAATTTTAAAATAAATATTATTTATTTACGTACTAGCCAATGATGAAACATGTCGCGTCACACATCAATGAGAATCTGTTCCCATGTGATCCATGGATGAAAAAAATAATTGCGCAAGATAGCGCTCCCATTTCCAATAGCTACATGCGCAAAACTATGAAAAAGGAATAAATAATCAAAAAATTAGTATATATATAAATAAATTAATGAAAGCTAACTAAAATATACAGGTTACCATACCTCCATGTGTTTGGATCAAAACCAAGATGTGGATGCCTCTCAGAGATAGGGTTAGGAATCATCAGTCATTCAAGACTGTGCCCCCTCCATGTACCCCCCGAACTGCCAGTAGGCTGAGGGTCAGATGATCCAAAATCTCCCTCATCCAATAGTAGGTCAACCTCCTGCAACTTGCAGAATATATCAGAGTCCATCTGAAACACAAAATGATTGTTGTTAGCAGATATTTGAAAATAACTATTTAATATAGATATATATTAGTTATTATTATAACCAGTATTTAACTATGTCAATGTTCATCTTCAACCTCTTCTCCATAGCTATCAATGTCAATGTCTTCATCTTTCTCCTCATCATCATCAATACCCATATGAGTTTTAGTTTCAACATCTATTGTCATTTCAAATTCATTTGTAACATCATTAAAATCTTCATCACCATTGATCCTTAATTGTGGGGTGTCATCATCAATATTCATGTCTCTTTGTGAATCAGATGGATTTTGAGCAGTCTCTTGAAAAATTTCAATTCCTTCAACTTCAGCAGAACCACATTCAGTTTGAGTAAACTGATTTTCCTAAGATTTCATTTTTATTATGCTCCACCAATCACTCAAGTCTCTTGAAGTAGAACAATACTTTGCATAATAAATTTGATGTGCCTATTGAGCTAGTAAAAATGGTTCATTTACTTCCAGAAGACTTTTATATTTAATATCGACAATTCCATGAGTCAGACGAACACGCAAGCCTCTCTTAGTATCCAACCACCGACATTTTAACATTGTTATATAATTCTGTCCTAGATAACATAGCTCAATAATTTCATCCAAAATGCCGTAAAAGTTAACTTTAGTTTCTCTGTGATGTGATCCTCTCAAGAAAACTCCACTGTTCATTGTTTTTTTGATTCCCCGTATGCATGTGTATGAAATCAAAAACCATTCATCACATATACATTATAATATTTAACCATTTTGGATGGTGGGTTACTCAATATACATAGTCTCTTATCAATTTTATCAGCATATTGAGACACCTGAAATTTTTTAAAAAAATTATCAATATAATAAATAATAAACGGAATTGATATTAAACCATCAATAATTTATGTTACCAGTTTTTGAAACCATTGAGAATTTTTTTTTGTCTGCGTTCTTTAAGAGAAACTGTTGTAATTTGTGGAAGTTGTTTCTTGATATGATTATCAAATAACCTAAAAATAAAATAAGTTTAAATACTGTAACATAAATTATAGAATAAGTGATAGAAGCACTCACATGACAAATGATGTCATTTATTCACAGTTGAGTAGAACATATGTATGAGCTCTATGATGTTCATCATCGGAAATCCATCATTCATGAACTCCACTGAAACAAAGATTTGGATGATTAAAAATTATTAATTGATTGTCCATTTTGTCATTAAAATTCCCCTTGTTTCGTCCCATGTGATTGTGTTTTGAGAGATATTGAGATTCAAAATAATGAGAGCAGAAAAAAGCAATTTCCTCTTGCAAATAAGATTCAGCAATTGAGCCTTCAACTGATGATTTGTTACGTACTTTTTTCATCAATTTCTACATACATATCTCGAATGGGTACATCCATCGAAACTGTATTGGACCTCCACATTTATCTTCATGTGGAAAATGTAATATCAGATGTTCCATTGAGTCAAAGAAAGACGACGGAAATATTTTTTCCAGTTTACATATAATTACAGAAAAATCTTCTTCCAGTTTGCTTAGCGCATCATAGTCTGTTGTCATTGCACAAATGTCTCGAAAAAATATGATATGTCTGTTATCGAATCACAAATCATAGAATTTAACAAACCTCTGAATCCAATTGGCATTAGTCTTTCCATTATAACATGAAAATCATGACTTTTTAATCTAGTAATATAACCATTCTTAACACATCTTCCCAAATTGGAAGAATAGACATCTAGAAGTCTCAAATATTCAATCCACTAACAAGATAACGAGAGAATCTCTTTAGATAGTGTATAAACTTCTTTTGGCTTCATTAACCTCTGTGATCTGACATTTTAAAATAGTTCAAGTTTTGGTTACCTGCAAATTTGGGCAATATCTAATCGTGCCTTTATAGTATCTTTGGTCTTACCTGGTGTATCCAAAACTGTATGAAATAAATTATCAAAACAATTCTTCTCAATATGCATAACATCCAACATGGGGCGGACCAAAAAATCAGAACAATACGAAAGATCCCAAAAAATGATCCATTTTATCCAATTATGTTCTTTCCCCAAGCCATGAATTTTATGTTGGTTTACTGTTGGTCCAAATGTGATGGGAGGTAATGAAAATACAACTGATTTTAACTATGTACCTGAGATCATCTTTGGAGGTTCATCCCTTTCAATTGTACCTTTTCTGAAATGAGATTTGTTCCTCCGAAAAGGATGATTGGTTGGAAAAAATCTACAGTGACATTCAAAATAGAAAGGTTTTTTTTCCATTGACGAGCATAAAGGCTTTGTTGTCTTTCATATAGTAAGGACGTGATTTCATACCATGTGTACTCCAACCAGATAGCTTGCCATATACCGGAAAGTCACTAATCTTCCACATCAATGCAGCTTTTAATATGAAATTTTGTTTCGTAGCAACATCATATGTATTAACACCATCACTCCACAATGCATTTAACTCATCAATAAATGGTTTCAAATAAACATCAATATTCTTTTTCAGATGTCCTTGGATTCATAGAGTCAAAAAGATATAAGAATCCTTCATCAACATCCATGGAGGAAAATTGTATGGAGTTATAAAGACATGCCCACATGAATACTGACTACCATAAGAACCAAACGGACAGAAACCATCAGTAGAAAGATCCAATCACACGTTTCAGGATTCTATAGCAAAATATGGATGCAGACGATCAAAATGTTTCCATTAATTACCATCAGATAGATGATTCAAGCTTTTATCAGTTGAAATCTTGGTTTTGTGCCATGACATCATTGACGCTGTGTTCTAAGACATAAATAAACACTGCAACCTTGGTGTAAGGGGGAAATATCTCAACTATTTTACTGGAATGGATCTAGACTTCCCTGGTTGAGCTTCTTTATACCTTTATTGTCCACATGTGGGAGAACTATCCAATGAATAATTTTCTCCAGAATATAAGATGAAATTATTTGGACATGCATGAATCTTCCGATAACTAAGGCCCAGATTACAAACCAGCCTCTTGCTCTCGTAGTAATTTGCAGGAAACACATTTCCTTCAGGTAATAGTGTTTTAACCAAAGAAAATATCTGATCAAAATAGTTTTTTGACATTGAATTATCTGATTTAATAGCCATAAATTTTGTAACTGCTTCTAATTTTCTTATCTTGCAACCAGGATAAAATGAATCCTCAGCAGACCTCAACAACTCATAAAATTTGGATGGTGCCAACTCAGGAGTTAAATTAATATCATCACGAGTTTCAGTTTGTTGCAAAGATGGACCTGCAACATCATGTACTAAATTTTGAAACTGTGATGGATCTGGAATCAAGTTATTAATATCTTCTTTGGAACTGCGTTCACCGTTTTGATACCAAAAACATAATCTGGTTGAAAACCAAACCGCAAGAGATGTCCCCCAACCTTGTCAACTGTGTCAAACGTTCTTAGAGCACATTTTTTACAAGGACACTTAATTGTGCCTTCTGAAGCATATTCTGGTTTTGATGATAAAAATTCTAAGAAAGCTTCAACACCCTCAATATATACAGGATTTAAACAAGAACTATTTGGATTTCTGCACTGATTTATCCAAGCGCGATCATCTAATAATGACTGATGTTGACTTCCTTGTTCCATATTTTTCTACATAAAATATAAAATCATCACTATTTTTGAATAATTTGAAATTATAAAAACACTATTTGAGAAAATAAGATAAATAATTATAACTACTTATTATTAATTAACATTAATTAAAGGTGACACAATTTCTAGTGGATTGATGGATACTCTTTTCTCCGAAGGCTCATTTACTTGCATCTTTCTCACACTGAAATCACAATGAAGAATCTGGTCTGAGATATGCATATTCATTATCATATTCACAAGAATGAATATGTGTACCTCTGACCAGATTCTTCATTGTGATTTCAGTGTGAGAAAGTTGCAAGTAAATGATCCGTCAGATAAAAGAGCCCCCTTTTCATCGATGAATCATCTTCTTCCAACTGTCACCGCCTAAAAACATTATAAAAAATATGATCCTATGAATGCATATCCAATCTCGTTCATACAATATTGAATATTTCTATGTAGCAGCACATTTTTAATAATGTTCTGAGTTGGTGAGAGTTGAAAGGAGAAAAGTCATCAAGCCAAAGGAGTGTCGTCAATCCATTGGAAATTGTGCCAAGTTCTTAAAATTTATTAAAATTTCTTCCTAACTATTCCTAACTAATTATTACTAATTATTACTAATTATTCCTATTTATTTATAATTATTACAATTTATTGCTAATTATTACAATTTATTGCTAATTACTTCTAATTATTTCTAATTATTGCTAATTATTGCTAATTATTGCTAATTATTACTAATTATTGCTAATTATTACTAATTATTACTAATTATTACTAATTATTACTAATTATTACAATTTATTACTAATTTAGCAATACTTAGCAATACTTAGCAAAATGAAATCTGCTTGAATAATGAAAGGAAATTTGGTAATCATCGTTGTGGAGATAATTACAAACTTTCCCTTCATAATCCAAGCATCTTTCGTTTACTAATTAATAATAATAATAAAAAATTATATTATCAATATTTATGAAAAAATAATATTAATATCATTAAAATAATAAAAAATTTATAAAATATTAAAATTATCAATATTCGCAACATGATTTTCTCTATTCTTAACATGTTCAAATCTCAAAGGGTCTCCAATTGGTAGGTCATGTGAAATAAAAAGTTTGTGTCAGCCATGTCCAATGTAAAATCAATAATTGTACTTGCATGGTTGATCACCTTGCAAGTAGTGTTGCAATAGGACGACCAAAGTAATGTCATTCTCATCTTTAAGAATCATCTCGCTCCTTTTACATAGATCATTCTTCCTTAAAAATTTGAGGGGACATCAGTATCTTTCATTAAATTTTCAAGGAAGAATGGTCTATGTAAAGGGTCATGTGAGATAATTCTTATAGATGAGAAGTGCATGACTTGGGTTGTCCTATTTCAATGCTACTTGCAAGGTGATCAACCAAGCATATCTAATTATATCTAATTATATCTAATTATATCTAATTATATCTAATTACATCTAATTACATCTAATTACATCTAATTACATCTAATTACATCTAATTACATCTAATTATATCTAATTATATCTAATTATATCTAATTATATCTAATTATATCTAATTATATCTAATTATATCTAATTATATCTAATTATATCTAATTATTACTAATTATTACTAGTTATTACTAATTATTACAAATTATTACTAATTATTACAAATTATTACTAATTATTACTAATTATTACTAATTATTACAAATTATTACTAATTATTACGAATTATTATGAATTATTACCAATTATTACCAATTATTACCAATTATTACTAATTATTACCAATTATTACCAATTATTACCAATTATTACCAATTATTACCAATTATTACCAATTATTATTAATTATTACCAATTATTACCAATTATTACCAATTATTACCAATTATTACCAATTATTACCAATTATTACCAATTATTACCAATTATTACCAATTATTACCAATCATTACCAATCATTACCAATCATTACCAATGGTTACCAATTGTTACCAATTGTTACCAATTATTACCAATTATTACCAATTATTACTAATTATTACTAATTATTACTAATTATTACTAATTATATATAATTATAGCTAATTATATCTAATTATATCTAATTATTACTAATTATTACTAATTATATCAAATTATTACTAATTATATCTAATTATTGCAAATTATATCTAATTATTACTAATTATATCTAATTATATCTAATTATATCTAATTATTACTAATTATATCTAATTATTACTAATTATTACTAATTATTACTAATTATATATAATTATTACTAATTATTACTAATTATATCTAATTATTACTAATTATTACTAATTACATCTAATTATTACTAATTACATCTAATTATTACTAATTACATCTAATTGTTACTAATTATATCTAATTATTACTAAATATCCCTAATTATGACTAAATTCTGCTAATTATCTAAAACAATCTCTAATTATTGCAAATTAACAATAATTATTTATAATTATCACTAACAATATCAATTTCTTACTAAAAATAAATATAAATAAAAATCAATTTAAATATAATTTAATTAGAACCAATAAACAACAATTAAAATTAATATAAAAAACAAAATAAATATAAAAAAGCAATATAAAATATGAATACCTTAAACTTTGATATTTTGAAGGTATTGGCGCCTTCCAATTGCTCTCGTATAAAAAACTTTAACTAAAAGAAATTCTTCCCTTAAAATTAGAAAATGAATAGAGAGAGGGAGGAAGATCTGAGTGATTTGAAAAAAAATGGGTGGGGGTATATATAAATTAGATTAGTTGCGACAGGGTTATTTGCGACGGGGAACCCGCCGCAAATAGTGGTATTTGCGATGGGCCCCGTCGTAAATACCCTCGCCCGTAGTGGAAATACATCGTTCATGGAGACGGTAGACCGTACATACGCATGAATACCGTTTTTGTTTCCTTATTGAATTGAATGGAATTAAGTAAATGAAACATATATGTACATAAATCCAGTATCATTATTATGTAATATCTTTCATGATTATCTATTATATATACTTTATAATCATGCTTGAATGGTTAATCATGGAAAATGAATCTCATCGCGTTCGTGGAGATGGTAGTCCGTACGTATGCACGAGCGATGATATCATTTTTTTGATATTAAAATCATATATAATTGGATGGTATATCATATATACAGAATCATAATAATGTTATATTTATTATTTATATCATTTATACTCATTATTATACCCATTCAAATGATGAAATGTTTGACTAACAAACTACACCACGACGTGAAGACAGTAAGCCGTACGTACGCACATGTGGTGAATTTTTCATTCATAGGATGGATAAAATAACTAATATGGTTGTACAATTTTTATAATAACATCAAAGTATATAGAAGATACTGTAGTTATTATTTTAGAATGGAAACAACAAAGAAGGAGGAAGTGGAAGAGGAAAGGAACTTGAAATAGGTGGTGAGATATTTACCTCTTCTTCGGGTTCTTCCTTTTGATTTGATCAAAATCTCTTCTTAGTTTGTCTTTCTGACTAAAGGAAGGCCTCTAGGATGAAGGGAAGACAGTTGAGAGGGTATTTGGGCAGGGGTTGGCCGAGCCAAATGGCTTTGGAGATGTGAATTGGAGATAAGGGGGAGTGCCCTTTTATAAGAGGGGTGAGGGACACCTTAGAAAAAACATAAAATATTATTTTATAATAAATTCACATTCGGTTATAATGGCTACAAAGTGACTTATTTCATGGATAGGGTGGGGATGGGTCTAAATCCTCTCAACCAATAGGTTTTAGATAAGTTTAGGTTACCATTTTAACCTTATCATTTAGATTTAACTCTAAGTTAAATAATTTAACTTTTACCGTGTCTTCTTGTATTCTTACACTATATGGTTAATAAACATACTATAAACTACCAATCGAACCCCAATTGGTTCATTAATGTCATATATATTATTATATATGTCTTTTTTCCGAACCTTATATTTTTATGATCATTATATCAATTAATAATATAATATTTTTTAAAAAACTCTTTTATCTCAATTTTGACACTATTTAGTATTTTGTTTTTTCTAAATTCATAACAGAATTTTTACTTCTAAAAAAATTCATCTAACCAACCCTAATATGTTATATTAACCTATAAAATTAGTTGAATTTATAAAAAATTTCAAATTAGATTTATTTGGGTATTTATAATATCAATTATGTTAATATTTCATTAATAAGGTAATTACTGCATCGTCATTGTGTCATAAATAAATTAAATTATTTAATATCTAAAAATTATAAATAAAATACCATTATGTAAGAAATATTTTTATCTTTCTAATGAATATTTATAGTCGAATTTATCTTATATATAACCCTATATTAAATTTGTTTTAGTTATTAAACTTTGATTTTAACTATTTTAACTCTTCTTTAAATAAAATAATAATAAATGTCCTAATCTAATCAAAGTGGACATAAAGGGTAATATTTTATTCCTAAGGTTTCTTTTGGTAGAATTACACATATCCAATAGAATTAGGACATGTTTTATGGAAATAATAATATCATTTTTACCCTTAATTACCATATTTACTTTTAACCGTGGTAAATAAAAGTAAAAAGTTACTATTCACCAATTTTTTTTTATTTTATTAAACCACATTTTACTTACTGATATCAACTGTTTTTATCAAATTTTTTAAATTCCACTCATAAAAGTGGTAAAATTACGTTTTATGTAAATTTTCAAATTCTCCTTGGAGGTGGGTAAAAGACGGTAAAAAGTTCAATAAAATTTTTATATATCTAAAATTATTATAAAATGACTCCAATGAATTACATTGAAATTATATAGGTATTATGTATCTATTTTGACCAAAAATAAATTTAAATAAAATAAATTATTATTTAAATAAAAAGTCCGTTTTAACCAATAACTCAGTGTTTTCACTATTCATCAAAAATTGAAAGTTTTCAGAAAAATACCAAAAATTTACCCTAAGATAATTTTGATATTATGAATCTGAAAATGAAGTCCATTTTGAAAAATAAAATTTAAAAGATTTCAAAAAGTGGGTATTACTATTCATAACGGCTAGTTTATAAAATATTTTAATAACATATTATTGTTTAGTGAAACCCGGTATTGCATACTACACACGCTATCGAGGAAGGTCGCGATTGCGTATAATGCAAACCAAGTCAGGGATGCATGTAGTTAAATCTCCCTTTGGTGTTGCGTATAACTTAATCAAAACTTATTTCATTTATACATTAAACAAAATCTATACTTACTATTGTGTAGAATAATTTCCACAAAACGAACTTGAAATTGTGTGTAACACGAGCCAAGAATAGTATTGCCTATATTGCAAGCTAATATAGTGTTGTGTATAGTACAAGCTAATCTTGTTATAGTGTACAATATAAGACATCAAAGAAATTAAAAAAAACATTTCTTATAAAACCTCAGGGTGTTACATTCTACCCCCCTTAAAATGAATTTTTCCCTTGAAATTCGTCGGGTTTTTAAATGGTTTACTACTTGAAAGTTTCATTCATAGAAACCCACATCGTAAAAAGGAATACCAAAACATAATTTTACAAACTAAAGTATGAAACGTAACGGTTACCCAAATTAACTCATCATTGGGTTTCCACATAGGAGAACATAGGTGAAATATGGATATGGAAGAGAAATCTAACCGTCAACTTCTGATGGAGAGTGGTAGAGGACATGGCTATGAAAAATCCAACAATCACAAAAGCATAAATTTGTGATGATCTAAGGTACCATCTGATTCATCAGATATGAGGGCACTAGGACAACATTTTTGGTTTTCAAGATCATTTCCCTAATTTTGAAGAATTAAAAGAAATACTTACTTTATTTTGGTACAATCTCACTGTTGTTTGTGCCTTGAACAATTTCCACATTATCACTTAAAGAAATGAAGTTGAATTTTTATTCCGTGAAGTGTTAGCAGATCATGTGATAGAATGATCGGTCATTCCATCTGTCTCAAACATAAGGTTATCAAAAGTTATATACATAAGTCCATATTATGGTGAGATTAATCATATATGGTTCCAAAAATGGACTTATACTTCATCTATCATACCTCTTAATAAAATAAAACTAATTTCTACAAACTAGGGACTTTCTATAGGATAGTGGTAGGTGATAAAGGCCTGCCGCACTTTGGTTGTGGGTTCGATTCCTGCATCCCTGTCCGACGTGATGGGTTGTCGCCCATCCTGCAGGTTGTCCTTTTTCTAAAACTATACTATTATAATATTCCCGAAATAATATCGAAAAAAAGTTCTAACCATAAACAATACTATATGATGTTCAACATAATCCAGTCCAATCTTTAGGCTTATCCAAAATACATCTATCCAATCTCATAAAATTCATCTACCAAGCATGTGATTACCATCATTTATCCCCCATATATCATAAGATATATCTTGTTGTTGGTCACACTCAAAACATGTGAATACCTTAATCATGTATTCTCTTGAAAAATGAATACCCATTTAACCTTATTGAAAACATGAATGCTGTCAAAAGTTAACTCTTTCCACATACCAAAATCCCAAAATTTATATATACTCAAACCATGATATCACTTTGTCCTTATATCAGTCACGAGCTCATGAATACTATAAAACATATTATTTTCTCCTTATACTTTCATTATTTACATATAATATACTTTCCAAAAATATTTCAATCACTTATCATGGTTACCGATACCACAATAAACCAATACATAGATATTTCAATATCCCACAATACTATAAATGAGATTCCACAACATTATTTCAGAATCCCATTACATAAACACATAATCATTCCACTACATCGTTGTTATACTCAACATCGCCAATAGTGATTGCATGTGACTTACCTTTGTCCTTTGTCTTAAGAGGTTGTTGAGGTCGATCATCATTAAACCTTGGATTAGGGAATTGGTTAGCATAATGCCCCATTTCCTTGCACTTGAAGCATTGAAGTGTTGGTGGTGCATTCTATGTAGTCTTTTCTCTATTCTCATCATTAGCTACCTTTTCCCCATTACTTCGACACTCAACTACTCTATGAACTTCTTTTCCAAACTTAAAACATTTTATAGTCCCTTTAAAATGATCTCCACCAAGCTTCTTTCCACACTTTGAGCATAGCGAAACATTCATCTTCTTTTCACCATTGTTTAGAGATTTTTCCTTGAACTCCATCTTTCATTTCTTATTAAAACCATGAGATGGATATGTTACACCAACTTCCAGTTTTACCTTGATAGCACAACGTACAATTTCTTCATAGCTACTGAAGTCTCTTATAGCCAATTCCCTTTGAAGACTTGGTTTTAAGCCACTGAAGAATAAATCAACTTTACTTTTAGGTTGGATGATAAAGCCAGATTCATACATTTCAATCCTTGTAAAATTCTCTTCGTATATACCAACATATTCATCATCCTTTTGATTAATCTCAAGGAACTCATTTTCTATCTTTTCAAAGAATACGAGGGAAGTACTTATTGAAAAACAAGTTCTTGAACTCGTCCCATTCCATGGATTCAATTTCATCTTGGGGCCTTATATTTTTAACTAGAATCCACCACTAGTCTACTTTACCTTCTAACCAGTAAATAGACAAAATGAATTTTTCATGCTCTGAACAATGAAGTATCAAAAATATATTTTCAATGGTACCAATCCATTGTTCAGCAACAAGGGGATCAGAAGACCCACTGAAAGAAGGTGGACGTTGCCTCATGAAGGACTCAATAGAATATTGTTCATTTTTCTGCTCATTTGTATATCCAGAATGATTCATATCTTGTGTAAGTATATCAATAATATTTTTCACTCCATCTCCCATAACATTGGTTTGTTCAGATGGATAATCATTGTATTTCCCATTACATTGATCAACACGGTTCCTTTGGGTTCCAGCCATCGTCTAAAACCCAAAAAAGAATAGTGTGAGAGGCAAAAATCATGCTTGGAAAACAACATAATAAAGGGGGAGTAACTTAAATATATAAAATATTAGGTTTAATTCTAATATCGTTACCGTAATTCTAGGACTATAACCTATACTTATACTTAACCTTAGAGACATCCCTAGACATACCTTAGAAATATCTCTAGGGATTTCACTAAAGTTTTTTCATCCTAGTTTCCAAAGGTTAACTAAACCTTTCATTTGATACCAACTGTAGAGACCCACACTTTATGTACATGGACATTACATGAATTTTTCAGAATACTTAATAAATAACAAAAAATGACACCCAAATACCGTAATAGTTTAGTGTCTTTTTAACCTCAGAACATAATCTTCTAATCATGGTGAAAGATCTTCAACATATACCATAAAAATCTTCCAATTTTGTTTTCTTACCTAAAACCTTTCTTTATATCATGGGGAAAAACATATAAAGGGTGAGATCAAATTCTTAGTAAGGGTAAGTATGGAGAAAATAAATCAAACCATATACATTTGAACATAAAAACATGAATATAAAGTTTAAACATCAAGATCTTGAGTTGTGAAATAAATCTTGGAGTACGTAAGGCATAGATCATAAAGTAACATTAATCATGATAAAATAGAATGGGAATAAAAAATGTAATTGTGGAAACCATTAATCACATGATATGATTTCTATAGTATCCAAGACATTGCTGCCAAGACCATCGTAGTGGACAAAGTCCCTTACTAAATCGAATTCCCTCCTCATTCCAGTCCTGTATCACTAAACCGGATTAACTTTCCGTTCCAGCCATATCTATCTCATGATATATAAATCTTCCACCAATGCATTGGAGGGATATATAGGTCCCACCCATCTCATAATGAAATCATTCTTACTTGTGCCACAAAATAAACATAAATCATTCATCATAACCCAAATAATAAAATGGGTTTCATAAACATCATCCCATCATAACATAATCCATATAAAACAAATGGATATCATATCATCATAAGAAGAATAAAACCATGTAAATAATAAATAAATTATACTTGAAACATAATATTACTAAATAATTTCATCTTAGATGGAAAATAGTTTTGACGAAACACTTGAAATGAATTCTTGGGTAAAATATCCTTTCTTCTTCAAAATAATTTTATTTTCAAAAAATGCCATTCAATTTTAAAAGAAAAGAATTTTGTTGAAAATAATAATGAAATATTGTAGAGGAATCTTTAGGAAAATTAGGCGTTATGAAACCGTAAAAATTCGTTCATGCCGTATAATTTAAAAAAAACATTCTACTCGTACTTTTGCTGGAAAAGTCAAAAAGTTCCTCGTATGGTATACAAAAGAAATATTCCTTCCATAACACAATGTAAAAGTAAAATATGGGTAAAAATGAATTTAAACATACATTTAATAATATTAAACACTTTATGAAAAATAGTTTTATGGATATGGATGAAAAAATATAACCCTAGATAATACTTACGTATAAGCAATCTCGGATAAAAATGAAATTTGCAAAATTATCCCTTACCTTATGTCCAATTTCTTACATATGTGTTCGAGACTCATGTATATTGGGTTTAAAAATATTATTAACTTTTAACATAACCATAATAATATTTATTATATCATATATGATTCAATTATGACTTTATATTACCTGTTCTTTTGTAAATTCCATGTTAAAGCGGCGTTTTGGGTAAAATCGTTTCATTTATCGTACGTGTTTCAACTTGTTTTTCTTGATATTATTGCTTATATTATGATTTAATTAATTCCAAAATGTAAAAAATGATTTATATATAATATATATTCATCATATAAATATATATGATAGATCAATAAATGGAATGAAATACACCGTTCATGGAGACAGTAGGCAGTACATACGCATGGATGCTGTTTTCATTTCCTTATTGAATTGAATGTAATTAAGTAAATGAAAAATATATGTACATAAATCCAGTATCATTATTATGTAATATATTTCATTATTATTTATTATATATACTTTATAATCATGATTGAATGGTTAATCATGGAAAATGAATCTCATCGCGTTCATGGAGACGGTAGTCCATACATACGCATGAGCGATGCTATCATTATTTTGATATTAAAATCGTATATAATTGGATGGTATATTATATATAAATAATAATAATAATGTTATATTTATTATTTATATCATTTATACTCATTATTATACCCATCCAAATGATTAAATGTTTTAATAACAAACTGCGCCACGACGTGGAGACGGTAAGCCGTACGTACGTATGTGTGGTGAATTTTTCATTCATAGGATGGATAAAATAATTAATATGGTTGTAAAATTTTTATAATAACATCAATGTATATATAAGATACTTGAGTTATTATTTTTGAATGGAAACAGCAAAGAAGGAGGAAGTGGAAGAAGAAAGGAACTTGAAATAGGTGGTGAGATATTTACCTCTTCTTCGGGTTCTTCCTTTTGATTTGATCAAAAGGGCTCCTTAGGTTGGCTTTATGACTAAAGGAAGGCCTCTAGAATAAATTGAGGATAGTTTATAGGGTATTCGGGTAGGTTTTGGCTGATCCAAATGGATTTGTAGGTGTGAATTAGAGATAAGGGGGAGTGCCCTTTTATAAGAGGGGTGAGGGGCACCTTAGGAAAAACTTAAACTATTATTTTATAATAAATTAATATTTGGTTTATAATGGATAAAAATGAATTATTTCATGTCTAGGGTAGGTATGGGTCTAAATCCTCTAAAAAAATAGGTTTTAGACAAGTTTAGGTTACCATTTTAACATTATCATTTAGATTTAACTCTAAGTTAAATAATTTAACTTTTACCGTGTCTTCTTGTATTCTTACACTATATGGTTAATAAAATTATTATAAACTGCCAATATAACCCCAATTGGTTAATTAATGTCATATATAATATTATATATGTCTTTTTTCTGAACCTTAGATTTTTATTACTATTATATCAATTAATAATATAATATTTTCTTTTAAAAACCCTTTTATGTCAATTTTGACACTATTTGGTATTTTGTTTTTTCTAAATTCATAATAGAATTATTACTTAAAATAAAATTAATATAACCAACCCTAATATGTTATATTAACCTAGAAAATTAGTGTAATTCATAAAAAGTCTCAAATTACATTTATTTGGGTATTTATAATATCAATTATGTTAATATTTCATTAATAAGGTAATTACTGCATCATCATTGTGTCATAAATAAATTAAATTATTTAATGTATAAAAATTATAAATAAAATACCATTATGTAGTAAATATTTTTATCTTTCTAATGAATATTTATAGTCTAATTTATCTTATGTATAATTCTATATTAAAAATGTTTTAGTTATTAAAAGTTGATTTTAACTATTTTAACTCTTATATAAATAAAATAATAATAAATGTCCTAATATAATCCAAGTGGACCTAAAGGGTAATATTTTATTCCTATGGTTGTTTTTGGTCTAATTACACTTATCCAACAGAATTAGGACATGTTTTAGGGAAATAATAATATCATTTTTATCCTTAATTACCCTATTTACATTTTAACCGTGGTAAATAAAAGTAAAAACTGACTATTCACCAAAAAATATTTTTATCTTATTGAACCAAATTTTATTTATTGATATCAAGTGTTTCTATCATATTTTTAAAATTAAACTTATAGAAGCGATAAAATTAAGTTTTATATAAATTTTCAAATTCTCCCAGGAGGTGGGTAAAAGACAGTAAAAAGTTCAATAAAATGTTTATATATCTAAAATTATTATAAAATGACTCCAATGAATTACATTTAACTTATATAGGTATTATGTATCTATATTAACATAAAATAAATTTAAATAAAAGAAATTATTATTTAAATAAAAAGTCGGTTTTAACCAATAACTCAGTGTTTTCACTATTCATCAAAAATTGAAAGTTTTCAGAAAAATACAAAAAATTCACCCTAGGCTAATTTCGATATTCTGAATCCAAAAATGAAGTCCATTCTGAAAGATAAAATTTATAAAATTTCAAAAAGTGGGTATTACTACTCATAACGACTAGTTTATATAATATTTTAATAACATATCATTGTTTAGTGAAACCCAGTATTGCGTACTACACACGCTATCGAGGAAGGTCGTGATTGAGTATAATTCAAGCCAAGTCAGGGCTGTGTGTAGTGCAATATCCCTTTGGTGTTGCTTATAACTTAATCAAAACTTATTTCATTTATACATTAAATGAAATCTATACTTACTGTTGCATATAATAATTTCCACAAAAAGAACATGAAATTGTGTGTAACACGAGCCAAGAATAGTGTTGCATATACTGCAAGATAATATGGTGTTGCGTATAGTAAAAGATAATCTTGTTGTAGTGTACAATAGAAGACTTCAAAGAAATTAAAAATAATATTTCTCATAAAACCTTGGGGTGTTACAAGAACCCTAGAGACAGGGAACATTACCCCTTACAACCCCCAATGAGCTCATCATAGAGCTTAAAATTTGAGAGTTGTGGCATTATGTGTAGTATGGGCCGCCAATATTTATCCCAACATCATCCAAACAAATCAGGCTATGAAAATCCATTAGATCATCTCACCTGTATACGAGTAAAAGACTATGTAAGGATGGAGCTACCTGGAAAGAGAAGGCAGTCAAAGTTTATGAACTATGATGAAACCAATCGAGGCGATACATAAGATCCAAGGAGGAATGCTGCATCATGAACCAATCTATTGTTCATGGTGTTTTCCCTTAGGGTCGAGTGTTAGTTTATCATCCATTAGATAAAATAACCATTAGATAATCTCATGATCATTCCACTTTTATTGTATTTTTGTTCATTTCATGGTTAATTATATATGTATGTTGATGCTTCATTATCACTTAATAAATGAATTAACAAGCATGAAATATGGAATAAAATATAACCATATTATGCATGAATATTTTATGAGACATGGTTAATCACTTTAGTAAACTCCCCTTAATATTAACAATGCATGTTATAAAATGGTATTTAAACATAAATATATAAATACCTCAACTAAAATATTAAGTTGGCATAAACTTACACTACTTAAGTTAGAGTCGATTTCATAGTTTAAAGTTACTGGACAAACCAAGTTGAGATGATTTCAATTATCAGGTAACTTTTAGCTTGAAGTTTTGAGTTGAATTAAATTATTTACATTAATGTTTAAATTCCCAAGAAGGACATAATTTAACTAAGAGAAAAATGTTAGGGAAATATTTATCCAATATTTTAAGATTGGAGAGTCCACTCAATGGATCAAGGAACTATGAGTTAATGTGGTTAGAAAATTTTGACCATCTAAAAACCCTTCAAATAACTTTTCAGACCCAAGTCTGGATAATGAGAAGGGGAATATGGATCATTTTCACTATAATATCTAAGAGATAAGATATTCTAAAACTGATGTTTATGACTATTAGTTTTTAAAAAAATAGTGGGATATTAATGGAATTTAATTTTAAATTTATTAGTATTTTTTTGTAATAAAAAAGTACTAATTATTTACTCTTAATTTATAGAAATGAAAAATCAAAAGACATAAAAAATATAACTCTGATCCCTACTAGATAAGGATAACCTTATGATTGGAATGAATTTCAAGAAATGATATAGGTTCATACATGTTATACTATGACATGATTATACGTGTGGGAAACCCCATTTCCCGAGTCGCTTTCCAAAGAGGCTAGTGAGGAAGAAATATCTCTCTATATAAAATATGTGTATGACACAGGGGATGTCCAATGTTTCATGATATCTTTTATGTATAATGATATTCTAAAGAAATATGAGGATATCAGTGTATATAACATCATTTCTCACCTTTATGATCTCTATCAAGAGAATGCGAGATCAAAGAGATATGTGATCTCTAATGCACTATTCACATGCAAGCTAGAGATTCGGTGCCAGCTGGGCCACATGTAGTTAAGATTATTGGCCATATTGAGCACCTAGAAATCTTTATGTTTAAGATCCCTGATGAGATACACATAAATTTTATTCTATCTTCACTACTTAAAAACCTTTATAGTTTTATTGTAAATTATAATATGAGAAATAACAAGAAGACACTTTTAGAAGTTATTACTCTTATCTACCATGTTGATAAAGAAATGAAGCATAAAAAAACCAATATCTTTATGGTGAATAAGAAGAATTATAAAAATTAAAATGATTTAAAGTCTCATTCCAAGTCTAATTCTCTAGAGAACCATGATTCTCGAAATAAGAAGATCAAGAGGCAAGGGAAAAAAGTAGATGTAGTGTGTTTTTCATGTGGTGAGAAAGGAAACTACAATAGGAATTACACATAGCCAAAAAATTAAGGAGAATATTCATATGCATTTTTTATTGAGTGTAATATTTTCATATCTAGTAGTTGAGTATTAGATACTGCCTATGGTGCTCACATTTGTATCCAAATATAGGAACTAAGTAGATATTAGAAGGTTTCTTGAGGTGAGGTGAATCTATGGGCTTCCAATGGAGTAAGGCTAGCTAGTCTATCTATTGGAGACTACCATCTCACATTTTCAACAAGATTAATTTTTGTTTTAAGGTTTATTAATAATATGTCTAGTGTTAGTAAGAACATCATTTTTGTTTCTTAATTAGATATGGATGGATTTATTTTATTCTTTGGAAATAAGAGTTTCTATTTTATAAAGATAACACATTTTATGGTATGGAACAATTGAATAATGATATTTATGTATTGAATTATGAAAAAAAATATTGAAAATTGATAATGAAACAAATACATGTGACTAATTTAAAACCCAGTCATGAAATCACCATCTTGGTCACATAAATGAGAAGAGTCTGACAAATCTCTATCAAGATAGTCACTTAGACTCTTTTGAGCTTAAACCAATTGAAAAATTTCATTATTTTTTACATGGAAATATGACCAAAACACCATTTGATGGTCAAGGTAAAAGGGCCACAAAGCTTCTAGAAATGGTACTCACTGATGTGTGTAGACCTTTTCAAGGAGAATCTAGAGGTGAGTTATTATAATTTATTACTTTTACTGATGACTTGAGTAGTTATGGTTATATCTACTTAATATAGTATAAGTATCAATACTATGATAATTTCAAAGAGTTCAAGAATTAATTTTAGAATCATCTTCATAAGAAGATAAAAGAACATCTATCAGATCGTGCTAATGAATATCTTAACCAAGAATTTATCAACTTTATACGGAATTATGAGATTTTATCTCAACTCACCCACCTTATACAATATAGTGGAATGGTGTTTGTGAATGTAGTAACCATACACTACTAGATAAGGTAACATCAGTGATGAGTCACAAAAACCTTCCATTATCCATTTGGGGATATTAATTATGAAAGAAATCATATTAACTAAACCAATGACAAACTAAACATTGAAATGATACCCCCTTAGAGTTATTAAGTGTAAAGAAAACCATTCTACCACATGTTTTTTATAGGGTTACAATATTTTTTTTAAGGATAGATCAAGAAACAAACTAAAACCCTGAGGAATAAAGTATATTTTATAGGGTATCCCAAGGATATAAGGGGATATTATCTATAAAACCATTCAGAAAAGAAACTATGTTTTGTAATAAAGTTTTTATTTCTTGAGAGTTATAACATATGTAACATCTATGTTTTTTCAATGTAAATATTTGAAATATATCTAGTAATATTTTCAGAGCCAGGTGCTGATATGATGTGATTCAAAGGCCCAATGAGCCCAGAATTGATATTTTAAAAATACTAAATATATTAATATCATACACATGCAATTTTCTTGAAAAAGTTGAATAACTCTAGAATAGAGAATCAGATTGTAAATTTGAGGCCATCATTGAGTTCAGAAAATAGGTTTTACCCTAGGTGTGGCATAACCTATGTCGACATCAGGCATTTGTAAAAATGTTATCGTGGGGTGAAAATAATAAATTAATTTATTTTATTATGTGTTTTTTGGAACTCACATTTTTAAATAATTATGGAATGTTTTTAATGGAAATATTCCAAGTATTGGTGAGGAATAAAAGGAACGAAATGTGAAAAAACTCCTTAAATTCCCATGAATTATCCCAAGGTAATCTCACATAAGCCCCACCTGCGTGACCAAAGACTCATGCAAGTCCAACCTGCATAACCCAATATATTCGGCCAACAAATCTTGTAGGTCTCACCTATGTGAGTGACCTGTGAGAAACTACCTCCTTTATCTAAGGTACTGAGAATGCCTATAAATAGAACCCTTGGGATCCTCATTTGACATTACTAGAAGCCGAAGTAAATAACTATAATCTCTTATATCCCTTGTACTTCACCTAATCCCTCAAAACCCTCAAGGTTTCTCCCCAATATTCAAAAGAAGAGGAAATTATATAGAGTCTAAGGATTATAGTTTCTCTAAGGTCTAAAACACAAAATATATTCATAATGATCCCCTCCCTCTATTCCAAAAGTGCTAGGGTGAAGGCCAATTACAAATCTTGGGACTTGTGTGAGCCCCTAACAGGAGCACCAAGGGAGACCCTTGGAGGTCCAAGAATGGTATCACCGAAGTTTGGTTGACCAGGTTTTTCTTCATCCAAGTTTTTCCAAGTAATACTTTCATGAAGTATCATCCCAACTTTCTTAAGTATCACCTGATCAAAGCCAAAGCCAGATCTCCCAGGTATCACCTAGGTGAAGCCAAAGACATATCTCCTTGGTATCACCTGAGAGAAGCCCCTTCCAGGCCCTCTTTTCACATATCCAATTATTGGGTACCCCTCTATCCCTAACTTTCATCTAAGGGGGACCAAGATAAGATTAACTCCTCTAGAGCCTCCAAACATGAATGATAAAAACCCATGGCACATGAGAGTTCCCTCTCTATTATACATTCCTATGGTAAATGAGGTCCCACTGTTAACCTACATAATAAGTAAGATCCTTAGAATTCCCTTTATCATACAATCTTTTGGTAACAAGTATCCATACCTTAGGGATGGTGATAGATGGATCCTTGGGTCAGGAAGCAACATTTGTTACCCATAACCTCACCCTCTTCCTCTCTCCCACTTGTTTTAAGGGAAAGAATAAGTTAATTACTCAAAGAGTAAGACCACATTTTTCTTGCAGGACATCCCCATCTTCCATACCCTCACCATCATCCACTAGTGGATGAAAGAGATCGTGATTTTTTTGATCTTATACTTCCTCTTGTTTTTCACACCGATCATGACTCAAGTGGGCTTATAAGTTAGTGTAGATCATGTCATATACATGATCAAATGACACTTGGGAATCTTACTAGGCATAAACCCCAAAACCATGTTACCAACCCCTCAAAGGGACATATTCCCTATGAGACAAACCTTTAAAGGGTTATATTCTTGATGAATAAACCACCTGGGACTCCTCTATAGGTACAATCCCCAAACTATTCAAATTACACGGGCTTTGATTACTGTCTAAATGGGATACGTAGGAAGCCTCCCTATGGTTCAAACCCAACACCCTGAACTCACCCTAATCTTATATCGTCCATATTCCCAAAAGGTTAATATATAACCTGAAGGACCATATTCCTTATGGGTCCCTATATATCCATTCTTATTGGGATATATTTATAGTAAGATCAAACCTTGAATAGGGGGATATATTCCTTATATGTTCCTCAGATCATTTTGATGTAAGTCCCACACCAACTTTTTCTAGGTATCTTCCACCTAGATGTCTTCACTGCATGATGTTAAACTACATGGTCTAGTCCTTGTAACATGACCTTAAAAGGTATGATGTGTCTTGTTAAGTGGAAACAAACTATGTGGGTCCTAATTCATCTCATGAGGATAAATAATAAGCCCTTATAATGGTACTAATACCAACATTAAAACAACTCCCGTCTCCCTGGATGAATATAAATTTCAGAGCGCCTAATTATGTGGTGTAAAATAAACATTTCAAAAAATGAATATAACCAAGATGGTTCCATTTATGAAGAACCTCAGATACATACATATGGTTTCCCATCGATAGATAACATCATATACATAAATATGGTTTCCCATTTATGGAGAAACTTGGATACATATATATGGTTTCCCATCAAGAAAATTCCTTAAATATTTGTTAATACATAGGGGTGACTAGTTATGTATTTGAAATCTAAAAGGTATTCATAAAATTGTCTTAAATCTATATGAGAGTCTTGTTGTAGGAAATAATTCCTCCCAAAAGTGTGAGATGAGCTCTAACTCCCATCGTCTCAACCAATGTAAGTTCTAAATAATCATTGGTTAAGTTTTCTAATGACCTCCTGCCTTTGGAAAGTAGGATCATGAGCCATAATGGATGTAATATCCATTGGGTGTTTTCAGTTCCATGATAAAATACCATTGGAAATTGAACCATAAAAAATGGGTGAAAAATTGGTGAACCCAATGTGAATCCTTATATTAACAAAAATAAATGTGTCACCCACCTTTCAACCACTTTCATAATCATATAAAGTGAAATCAAGAAGAAAATGGATCTCTTAAGATAATCAATTTCATGTGTGTTCATCTATTGTGATGTTGATTTGTTAGGTTCTATCATTTTTGTTTGTCATATAAACCTTGCATGAACTTTCATTTGATCTATCTTCAATCTAATAATATCCTACCAACTAACACAAATGTATATGTTAGATGTCACTCAAGCTAGGTCTTTGTCTAAACAGAGGACATCATCACTAACCCAATATCATCAGATCTAGATTTCAAACACACTAGTTCAAGAGTACCACGTCAAAAGTACTGTCCTAACCTTGGATATTGCATGAATAAACCTCCATGTTATGAATCCCCTCCATCCATATACTAAATGATAGCAGGTATCCAAAAATTAGACGAAACCCATTACCATATCAAACTATTTTGGGTTCCTTTTCCTATAACACAATAACAAGTTCCTCCATTACTTTTGGGAGGTAGAAAAGGAGGTCAAAAATGACCTCATCTCAACCAACTAAGGGTCACTTCATAGGGATCCCTCCAAAAACCATATCTGCCTGTTCCATGCAGCGCCAAGTCCTTAGAATGATGAGGATGTATCCATATAGGCTCTGTCTCAGGTCACTCAAACCTAGGTACCCCAGATAGCTCGTCGAGGGTGATAATTGAACAATGAGAAACAAGCATACAACCTTGTACCTATTAGAAAATCCTACCCATAGGTTGTAGAGAAAACCTGAGAGCAATCCCACATACCTATTTGTGCACACTAATACTTCTAATAAAATTTAGTAGAAATTAGTGAAACCTTCCAAAACACCCTGATAGAAAATAGGGGGTACACCCATGTTTCTGCCTCTGTACATGATGATTTTTAGTATATCCCAATAAGAAATAGAGGACAGGAGTAGGGACACATTCCTAGTCCTACCACAGAATGGGTGTATATCCCCATTCCATATGAATAAGTCACTAAATATATCTTGGAAATTCTAGAATGACAAGCAGTATACCCTACCCACATTCTATAAACTTTCCAATACATAATGAATGCAAAAATAATGGTTAGGATTTGTTCATACAACCCCACATCCATAATCAAAGTTACCCATCAACATAATATGATGGTCACTCATGAGAGGACACATAACCCTACTACCATCCAATATGTTTTTTGACAAAATACCATGATGAAAGGACAATATGATCAACCATATATCCCCATTCCAATTAGAGGTCACTAATCTACTTCAGTGGCCACTCCATGGTAGACATATATCCATACTATAATTCCAGAATCTTTTCATAAAATTCCAATGGTAGAACAATATTAGATTAGATAGGATCCTATGTATGAAAGTAACTCTCTACAACATGAAACTATATTAACTCAAAGGATATCACCTAAGAAAGAGTATCACCAAAGGCTAATTGAAAACCAAGAGAAGGTCAATGATATTTCTGTACTTAAGTCTAGAATTCTTGGGGACATCAAACATCTATCAATGGTGCCCCATGATCCTGTTGACCGGTTACCAAATTATGAAAGTAGTATCCTCTATAAAGGTCTTCCTTGCAACATTTCTACCAACAACTCTAGAGGTCCTCTCTAGATTATCTACCATAAATAATCCTTCATGGTCATAAAAGGATGGATCATGAGAATCCTTCTATTGATGAGTACCATGGAAACCCTCATCATGGACAAAAGATTAAATGATAAGAAGGCCCCCTTGCTATCGTTCACCTGAAAGTTCCTCCCCAGGGTATACACTTCATAAGTTCTCATTATATTTAGATGTTAAATCATGATTTTAGTCCTCCCCATCATAGAATTTTCTATAAAGGCACTCCCCACTATAATATTTTTGACAGAAAGGTCCTATCCTTGCCGAATCTACTATTCAAAAGCCTTTATATCATGATAAACTTGAGAAAATGAGTCCAATTATGCCTGATTCCTTATCATTAAGAAGTGATATCCTTTCTCACATAGAAGATAGTCCAAGGAAACAATAACTATCCAAACCACCCTTGGATCCCTACCCTCCGACATATTAGAGTAGATTCCTTGTAACACCACTAATAATAAAAAATTAGCTGGGAAATGACTATTTTGGTCAGAGCAGGTGGATGAATCTTTTGTAGAAGATGAAATAGACACATTTCTTATGAGGAAAAAATTGGTTGAAGACAATATACCAGTCATGTTTTGTCCCTTATCCAATCATCAATATAGATTTATGGAAATATTTTAGGAAGAACATGTGCAAGAAATTCACCTGAACATATGGAAGAATATTCACCACATAAGGAGTAAATTATTTCCTTATGATGAATATATAGATCATGTCGAGGTAATATAAGAACTATGTCTTCAAATTGACTTAGATTCCATTCCATTTATATGATGCCTGAAATTGGGAAAATAAATGGAGGGTCTCTAATTCACATGTATTGAAGTGTTAAGAAAGATATTCCAATTTATTTAAAATACCCCAAATGATGTCCAAATCAAGGGATGGGGCAAGAAAGAATCATTGAATTTTACCCTGAACCTTGATCAATAGGGCCATCCATAAGTGACGTCATGCAATTTAATTGATTCTAGTTGGATATCAAAAGAAAAATATGCTTATGATATATGGAAAACTCATAAGAAATATTCTCTAAAAAAATATCATAATTGTCAGGCCTAATGAGAATGATCCATTGAAATAATCTTCCATGAGGCATTTAAGAAGGTTAAGTAGGCTTCTCCTTTAAGGAAGAAAAATATCCAAACAACAACAATACCTTCAAAATAAAGTAGTTCACATGAAGAAAATACAATGAACCTGACTCATTCTTGAAATAAGTTTTGAAATATCAAGAGAGCATCCATGGAAGCTGAATTCACAGTGATATAGGAGCATCCCCAGCTCGTAGGGTAGGGATATTTTTTTATCTCAACTTACCCCCACAATGCCGAAAAATACGATCTAAAAGATTTCTATAACGGAGTGGGAAAAAACCCAGAACATAGGGATATAGAAATTTTTACCTCATACTCCTCCCCATCATTGGTTTGTCTTTTTATAATTAGGAGTAATACCGAAAGAATCCTCCTCCTAGTTTTTCTCATTTCCTGGACTAACTCACTCTATCGGAAAATGCTTGATGAAAATATTAGGTGATTCTATTCGAGTGATACTTCACTATGTGGATATAAGGGAATAATTAAATTAGAAGATGAATCCTTATAGGGGTGAAAATAAGATATATCTATCAAGGGTAAAACTGCTCATGAAGATCATAGTTCATTAAGAAGATATTCTCATGGAAACTAGACCTCTTATCATTCTAATGTTAATATAATAATAGTAATGAATTATACATTAGTGAACATCATTATCACCACCCCTATGGAGGATACAATATATAAGTCTGATATAGGGGAAAAGGAGGTGGAAGTTTCTATCCAAAATATAGTCCATATGCAGATGACTGAAAAAGGTGTGGGTACCAGAATTAAAAATCTCACTAAGAATTTAGAGATTCCCTTAAATGATCCACTATCACCTCCTCAAATAGAATCTTCTAAGAAAAAGGATAATGGTGCATCCATATGTCACCTTATACCTAAAGAGGTTGAGCCTCTTAAACTTGAGGAAAGAATTTATCAGTATGAGGAAGAGATAAAGGATTTGAAAAAAATCAATATGGAAATACTCCAAAGAAGCATCCTTGACAGATATGTTCTTCAAGCAGCACCTCATATCCCATGGCTAGCTGATATACCTTAACAAAGAGGATTAATCACAAAAATGAAGTAGAGTTAGAACATCCACTCAATTTGGGATACAAAAAACCAATATATTTGGATCCCATGTCGGTGAGATATTAGGATTTTACCCCATTAGGAACACAACCAGAGTTAGTTCAGGCACATCCACATAGGATATCCCCTATAGGATACCCATTTTGAGTATAGGTAGAACCACTATAGCTAGCTCAACTAGGTGTTACCTATATTCACCCCTTCCCAGTTTTTCATTCCTCCCTATCTCATCAACACTATTGATTCACTAGTGGCTCAATTGGAAGACGTAGAAGGATGACTTACACCATTACAACAAGAAAGAAAACAATACCTTGAATGGTTGGATGCAACTCTTTACCTTCCAAACTTTGGGAATCCTATATTCCCAACATTTAGTGCCTCAGGGGATCTAGAACATCATCCATCACACTTCATGTCTTAGTGTGTTCTCATGATGGAAACCTTAAAATAGTAAGAGGCAGCCGAGCTTAGATGTTTCATACAAAAATAAGAGGGACCATCCTTCACATAATATACCATTATATCAACTGGATCAATTAAATGGTGATAATATCTTCAATGTGAATTCCTTTATCAATTTTGATCTACATTATAAATGATAAAATTCCTCAATATCTCAAAGTTTAGAAAGTGAGAAAATGATAGGGTTTTATATTTTATTTCTAATTGGAAGAGTTTGACTTACTACTTGAATTTTCATGCTTCTCAAGAGAATTTTTTGGGTATTTTCATTGAGAATATTCATGATGAATTGCGAACAGAACTTATTCTAGTAAAGTATCCAAGCGGTTTTTGAGATATTTCCATAGTAGAACAATGGTTAGAAGATTCTATTTCACAAACTAGGTCTAATTCTCATCCAGTTCTAGTAGCTCAGGTAAAGAGAATGGGTAAGGAGGAAACCATAATGGTCACCTTAAAACCGGCCTCTATGTTAGATCAATCTCTAAATCCCGTATCTCCTCACATGAAACCATCTCATAAAAAGAAAATTCAGAAAAAATACCTTTTCCAAGATGAGAATATGGAACCTAAACATTCCCAATTTGAGGACCAGAAGAATAAAGTTTATTCCTTTAGAGATGATCAAGTTTTGGGATAATTTATAGAATCCATGGAAAATAATCTATTGAAGCTAACATAGCCTAAGAGGCCTGATCAAGTTTTCTTGATGATTTCCAGAATGATTTCTCCTATCATCAAACATTGTTGCAAAAAATCTAGGATTGTTTTGTTTTTAAAGAAATCCTATAGAAGATGGTCAAATACTAGAAATTAATGATGGATAAACCACCAGCACAAGTGACATGTGTTTCTGCTACCACTCTAGAGGAAAAAGGAAAATGGTAGGAAGTTATAAGTAAGAGTGAATAAAAGTTATGTGATTGGATGACTAGAAGGAAATAAATCAAACTCATGTATCCTCAGGGAATAGTTAAAGTAATCAATGACACCCTTGGAATCTTCTATTGTGGCTCAACAAGTTTCATTAATACTACAGTCTTCCAAGATACAATCTTCCAAAACACTAGCTGGAAGAGTAAACATCAATAACGGGAAGACGAACCTGTACTAAGACTAAAATAACCTTTTACCCTTTTAGAATTCATGCCTCCAGTAATACCATGAGCATAATCCCTCTAAAAAGTACCACAAGAATTGTCCCACAAGACTGAGACTTCATCAAAAATATATTTGATCTTTGGTTCCATTAATGCCATTCATTTAACAGACCCCTTATCCAATGATGATCAAGTTTATGACTCAATTTTTTATGAAAAATTGGGGAACCATAGGTAAAGTCTATAAGATTTTAGGAGGTAGGGGAAGATATTTTTTATGAACCCAATATCCATGCCACATCCCCACTAGAGATGTTTATTCCATCAAGACTCATGGAAGATATATTTAGTGAGAACAATAAGAACAAGGAATCATACCCACATTAATTATGTGTTTCCTAGACTTGATCATTTTTAAAGATTTATTAGAAGGTATGAAATAGTCTTGTCAACCCAGGTAAATTGGTAGGCCCATCCGTCCAAATTGAATAGCAACAAAAGTGTCCTCAACATTTTCCCAACCACCCAACTCACCTACCCCATGAACTTTAACTTCTAAAGTTCCTACTAGGGAACTAGTACCTATAATAATGTAAAGTAATTTTACTCATAAGTATAACATACTAGATAATTTTTCTATAGTTATGGTGATGCTATAAATTCTAGTTTCTCTTAACCTATCAAAGTATATTTGGGAAGCAATTGTAGAGGGTCTACTAAGCCCTCAAGAGTTTGAAGATGAGGTCACTACTTCTGAGGTATACTGGGAGATATTGAACCTATGGAATGTAATTATATCATATATTCTATAGAAAAGGACAAGTATGATGTGATATAAGTACACATTAGGACCATGTATGTGTCAGGAAGACTATATGACATTAACCATAAATGAACTTTCATTGATAGTGGATCAAGGGTTTATCTCATTCTGATTTGAATGGTTTGTAGATTAGGTTATAGTGAAATCATCCTGTCACCTTCTCCCATGATACTCCATGGATACGACAAGAGTGAACAAAAGACCCTTGGCTAGATAAAGCTCAGAACTCAATTTTTGGACCTAGTGTCCAATTCTGAATTCCTTGTCATCTGAAAAGATACAAATTTCAATGTCTTGCTTTGAAGGACTTGGCTACAGCAATGTGCACAAATCTCTTCATCGTACCTCCAATATATAAATTACCACGTCAATGTAAAAAGTGGGAGATTATACGTTGATAAATATCTATTTGAATATTGTGAGGATCAATACATTGATGTATTATTTTATCAAAGAGAAGAAACCCATGAATATTGATGTTTCTTAGGTTACCACCCTGAATGGTCTTGAAATGATCCTAAAAACCCCATTCAAGTAGATAGATGATGAATATGTGATACCCATCAAGTGTTAGTTTAGAATTGGGCATGTAATCTCCAACCCGCATGATATTAGTCATGTCAGTTAAACCTGTACATACGGAAGAGTTCCCTAATCCTCCAATCAGTAACATTAATTTAGGTGAAAGGTCATCACTTTATCCCTATGAATTAAGTAGACCCCAACATCATCAGCCGAATTTAAAGGAATTATCACATCACCACTGGGGAATAAAGATATATTTACCTCTAAATACTAGAATATCAATCTTTCTACTAACTCTAAAGATACCCCTTCATCACTCATCCATCCTAATGTGGGCATGAAATAAGAAAAAGAGGAAGAGGAAGAGGAAGAGGAAGATGAATATGAAGAGGAAGAGGAAGACAAATAGGAAGAGGAAGAGTAAGAGGAAGGGGAAGTGGAAGAGGAAGAGGAAGAGGAAGAGGAAGAGGAAGAGGAAGAGCAAGAGGAAGAGGAAGAGGAAGAGGAAGAGGAAGAGGAAGAGGAAGAGGAAGAGGAAGAGGAAGAGGAAGAGGAAGAGGAAGAGGAAGAGGACGAGGAGGAGGAGGAGGAGGAGGAGGAAGAGGAATAGGAAGAGGAAGAGGAAGAGGAAGAGGAAGAGGAAGAGGAAGAGGAAGAGGAAGAGGAAGAGGAAGAGGAACAGGAAGAGGAAGAGGAAGAGGAAGAGGAATAGGAAGAGGAAGAGGAAGAGGAAGAGGAAGAGGAAGAGGAAGAGGAAGAGGAAGAGGAAGAGGAAGAGGAAGAGGAAGAGGAAGAGGAAGAGGAAGAGGAAGAGGAAGAGGAAGAGGAAGAGGAAGAGGAAGAGGAAGAGGAAGAGGAAGAGGAAGAGGAAGAGGAAGAGGAAGAGGAAGAGGAAGAGGAAGAGGAAGAGGAAGAGGAAGAGGAAGAGGAAGAGGAAGAGGAAGAGGAAGAGGAAGAGGAAGAGGAAGAGGAAGAGGAAGAGGAAGAGGAAGAGGAAGAGGAAGAGGAAGAGGAAGAGGAAGAGGAAGAGGAAGAGGAAGAGGAAGAGGAAGAGGAAGAGGAAGAGGAAGAGGAATAGGAAGAGGAAGAGTAAGAGGAAGATGAATAAGACCTCAAATATGCTCCTCTCACATTTTAGGAGAGTGTATCTTCCACTATTAATGAACTCCAATAGGTAAATATAGGAATGAAAGAATATCCACAACCTATGTTGATAAGTGAATCTATGAAAATTTAACAATAAGAGGTATATATAATTTTCTTAAAGCATCATCAATGTGTATTTTCTGGGAAATACATAGAAATTATAGGCCTTGATCCTAAGGTGGCTTCCTGACACTTGGGTATGCAAAAAGATCATCATAGTTACAATAAGACATCCACAAGAACACATCTGACCCATACTGTCAAAGTTGAGGCTAAAGATGATAATATCATCGAAGACAACTTCATTTGGGAAGTTTAGTAACTAAAATGTCTCCCTAATATAGTCCCAATAAAGAATAAAAATGGGAAAATCAGAGTTTGTATTGATTTCAGAGATCTCAACTGGCACTATACAAAAGATGACCTCCCAGTTCCAATCACAGATTTTATGATTGATGTGATGAATGAATACCAAGACCTCTATTTTATAGATAGATATTCAGGATATAACCAAATATTTATGGCCCCTAAAGATAAATAATCCACTACCTTTAGGGAACCCCAATGAGTATATTACTATCAGGTGATACCCTTCAGTCTGAAAAATGATGGCACTACACACCAGAGTTCCATGCACTGCATCTTTAAACCATTTCTAGGAAAGTATGTTGAGTCCTATTTTTATGATATTGTGGTGAAACATTGGTAGTGTTCTGAACATATTTCTAACCTTGAGATGGTTTTCAACAAGCTTTGATAGTATAGACTTAAATTACACCCCTTTAAGTGTGATTTTGGTGATACATCGAGAAATGTTCTCAGCTTTGTAGTATGTCATTATGGCATTGAGGTCGATATCAAGAAGACAAAGAACATCCTTGATATATTACCTTCTAGAAACCTAAAAGTGTTGAGAGTAATAAAAGGATTACTTGCATATATTCGATTCCATATAGAAAATCTTTTTGGAACGTGATTTCCCTTCACTATGTTGATGAAAAAAGGGACCATGTATCAACATACTGACAACTTTCAAGAATAATTTGAAAATATTAAGTATTTTCTAATTACACCAGTGATAATGCCACCTATCTAAGTGAAGTAACTCATATTATATTTGATAGCTTTAGAGTGAATATTGGGTTCTTTACTCACACAAAAAATGATTCTAGAAATAAAAACTTTCTCTATTACCTCTGTAGAATCATGATCCATACCAAGACTCATTATTCAGATATTAAGAAGAACTATTTGGTGATAATATTTGAGGTTCATAAACTAAGGCCCTATTTTCAGCATCATGAGTTTCATTTGGTCTCTCTAAATGAACCACTCAAGTATATCCTCAACAGAACTTTTCTAACTAGATATATGATAAGTGGGAGATGATATTGTAGTAGTTTGACATCCGATTCATACTGTAGAAGGAAATAAAGGGGAATTATTTGGAAGATTTTCTCACAGAGCACCTGAAATAACCATACACATCATTTAATTAGTGAGGGTTGTAGTTAGATTAGGATTTCTATTTATCCCAAACCACACTTGATAGAATGACATAGTATAGTGATAATGAAGGGTTAATCCCTTGAGGAATGTTTTTGCAGGCAAGAAAATAGGACTTTGAACTAGTTATATTAGAGTCCTCATGAATTGGATTGAGTTTGGGGTTTGATTAAAGATATTGAGTTTTGTTTAGGATTTTGGAAGAAGGTATGGATCATGATCTATTTCATGGTTCAAGTAAAAAGGATAATATTGATCCTAACATGGAATAGTCTTAAGGATTATGCTGCGAAGTGGTGCAAAGATAACTAGTTGTTTATGGTTAAAGCAAATAGATCTTTCTAAGAAGAAACTATTACTTCATCCAGATATAGCTAAAAACCTAGATGTAATATTCTTAGATTATATGGTAGAAAGTGTCATAGGCTAATGATCATATCCTAATCTACTCAAATCAGGTAAGGTTCGATCATTTAAACTTTCCATGGTTAGGTTTCTTAAAATAATTGAATAAGTAGTTGTTATATAACCTGATTACCAGCCTTCATGTTACCAAGTTACAATTTAGAGATTCATTAAGTTTAGATAATCCATACTCTTGACCCTTACCCTAAGAGGTTTATTTTCTCATGATAGTAATAATCAAGATCAAAGAAACAAATTCCATCATGCTTAGAAGACCAAGAAAACAGTTAAAATATGGTAGTTTGTAAGCGAGGGTTTAAGAATAAAGATGATTTGAATAAAAATAGGAAACAAATAAGTCAACCACTTACTTGAAAGAGTTAAAAATAAATAATATATGGTGAAATCACTATCTAATGGAAACAAAAATGTTAAAAAAATTTCAAATGGTGAATGATGAAGAATGTAATGAATAAAGTATGAAGAAAAATCTGTGGTACTTGGATTTAATCAAAATGGTAATAAAAAATGTCTAGAGTTTAGTTAGGAGAGAAAATAAGGAACAAATACTAGATATAATGAGAGTAATTGAAGAGGGAAAAGAGTTTTTTTTCTATACGTGAACTAGAAACTAAATAGTTGTGATTTTACATGATGTGTAAACTTCTCACATTGTGTAATCATGATTGATGGTTTTCTAAAAGGATTTTGGATCTGAAAAAAATATCAACCTGAATATTTGAGATTTAGAGATTTGAATCATCTCACAACATGTAACCAATATTCACGAAATTCTTCTCTCACGAATAAAACATTAAGAGATAAGTGGTGTTTGAACATTACATGATTTGTATTAGAGATTCGCGTAATGTAATATTTTCATGGATTGTAATTTCTTCATGAATTTATTTAAGAATTGTGACATGCTGTGAATGATTACTATAAATCATTCATTAGATATTCATAATGTGTAATGTTCACTTTTGACCAGTTTTTATAGATTTTTTGCTTTGGGGTCATGGAAATACATTCTCTAAAATAATAAAAAATACCAGGTGCATTATAAAAAATGTTAATTATTAATAAGAAAATGAATTCAAAATGTATATATAATTTCAGCTTTTCAAATTCCCACACTTAAATAATTTCTTGTCCTCAAGAAAAAGCATCTCAATAAGGATTTTAAAATAATTTTTTTAAAATAAGAAACATTTATTAAAACTAGGAAAATTAAACTAATTGTAAGAAAAAGCCAGTATTTTATAATCAATCATGAAAATAAAATCATTCATGCCTCATAGTTTAGTTCTTTATTCAAATTATCAGTATTTTAATTACAATCTCAAAATTTTTTCTTAAATTCCATACCCATTTTTTAATTTACCTCACAATTAATTTTCTCCCATAACATAGGGTAAAGAGGTAACTAGAGTTTTGCTCATACCTTGAATACATGTTCCTAACCATAGACTTGAATTGGTTATATCATCTCCACTTTATAAAGTCAAATACAAAATTAATCATGAGGGATTAAACAAAAAGGGTTGAAATGACTCTAAGGCTGAGGGTAGGTGGGCAGAAAGTTAAAATCAAGATCAAAAGGAAGGTAATCTCTATAATTTAATGCATGATAAGAAATAATAGTTTAGTGATGTGATTCCTTCAAGATCAAATACTATCTATTCTCCAAACAGCTCAAACTGGATCCATAAGTGTATCAAGTTTGTATAAAAAATGTTACATGTTCCTTTAATTTTCTTTTATTTTAATTTATTTGTCAAAATTAATTTTTAGGCTAGATCTTACATCCATCCCCTAATCACATATGATCCTTCATGGGATTAATTGGTCTAGAAATTATGATTTTTGACCTTCCTAATACACAACCCAAAATCATTTTCTTTTTAATTTTATATTTTTCAAAGGAATATGATAAGAGTAAAATTCCAAAACCTATACATGGATCACAAAAAATAATTCTGGTAAGTACCACAATACATCTTCTTAATCAAAACATCCCATGTCCATTGGCTGAAAATTCCCCCACTTTTTCAAAGTATAATCATGCATAAAACCAATAAAAGGGAATGAAGTGGTAATTGTCTTGGAATAGATGTATCCTAAACATGTAATTTATAGAAACTATGGAATAAATGAAGGAAAAATGTAAGGGGGTCTTAAGAAAAAGTGTCTCAACAATTATTTCCTCAATCATATTAAAATTGTATTTGTTCGTTCATGGACTCAGTAATATCTCAATTCAAGTTCTCATTGGTTTAAATCTCCCAGGTGTCACTCAAGAAATATGCTTAGACAAGAAGATGAAATTTTAGAAACAGAATCCTCTTGGGTATGGGATTAAATAAGAAAAACTATCAATCATTTAGGGTATAAAATCATGTAATAATTCAATCAAATGAAATTTAAAATATTTTGAACTAAAGTTAAATTAATAAACTCATAAATCAATATAAAATTATAAATAGGAGTAAAACATGGATTTCAATAATTTCCAACATAAATTTATCTTTTATTTAAATGGGTGTAATGATTTTTTAGGTTTAAAGTATGATTCTAATGAAAAATGTCTCTTAGATAAATGAAAAAAATAAAAAATCCAAGTGTATCGACATTGAATCTCAAGAAAGAATCCACCACACTTAAAATGAGACAGTGTCTGTATTATGATGGAAAGTACTGTGTGAGAGATATGATAGATATAACATTGCTAAAATGAAATGAAAAATTTGAAAATGAATTTTATGGAATCAAGATATCCTTGTAATGAGTGTCATTCCATGGGAAAACTTGGTGAATCTTGATTTTGAATTGGGTTTCCTACATAGTGGGTTAGAAATAAAAATCCTTCAATATATAAAAAATTAGTTCACAAGGTTTAAATTTTTTGGAAGAAATAATATGGATAGGTGCACATAATTAATAGAAATTAAATACATCTTAGATACACACAGATATATGGGTACAATATAGTTCAACTTGACCTGTGATAAAAAATTCTAGCAAAATAAAAACATTAAATCTGAATTAAAAGACTAAAAATAAAGAAAACAAAGTAAATATGGGTTACCTCTCATAAAGTGCTAACAAAGATGTCATCACCCAGAAAGATGGGAAAAAGAACCAATCAAGGGGGTCTATCTGCTCAGAAGTCCTCTATCACTGGTAAGAATTGGTTTCCCTATCATTGACCTCTCATGGAGGATTGGTGGGATTAACCACCTCAGAATTGTAATGATCGTGAATTTGGTTTTGAATAAATATCATCTATGCTAATTGTGGTGGTGGTGGCTACTGAACATGGATATCTAGTGAAATATTCTCAAGATGGTGCTCAACATCATCTAGATTCTAATTCATTCATAGAAATAAGAAATATTGTTATGGAATAGGTGCATCAATGATCATAAAAGAGGAAAAAGATCTAGAAATGGATACTATAATAGTGTAATGAAATGAAAAATAATCCAAGAAATAGTGAAACAAAAGTAGCATCCCATGTATATAATAAGTTCCATGATACATCAGGAATATGGAATATAGATAGTACAAAAATATGGAACCCAAGAAGAGTAAAAAAATGGGGGAGGGTAATAGGATATACTAAGATAAATGAAAATCATCCAGCTGCTCATCTACAGTCCTCTCTAAAACAAAGGGTGCATGCAGTTGGCTCGACTGATCAATAAAAGTAATGGAGGAAGGGGATGGAAGATCAACTACTAGAGGGGGTGCCATGGTGATAGAAGATTTTTCAATGGATGGAAGTGGTGAGGTACTGATACTAAGTGTGTCTATGGATTTGGATGATAGATCAATGAATGGAACTTCTGTGGATGGGGGTGGGGCTGTGATCTTACCCCACTGAACCTACTATGATAAGAACTCCTGCTAGGTAGCATGGTATATCTACTTGGAGGGAAGGTCAGCCAGGGTGGTGGATGTGGAAGGAATGGTGGATGATTAAGATCCTACTATAGGTTGAGGATGATATCCTATAGTGGATGATGGTAGTTTAGGGGTAGTAAAAGTATAGAACTCTACAAACAGGATGCCCAGATGTTGGGTAATCTAGTATAGATTATTTATGATGTAAATGTTCATAGATAAGAGATCTGATGCACAAGATGGGGTGGGTGGTGCAGTGAGATTTTTTTTGGTGGTAGGGGAATGAATATGGGTAGTGTTAGGGGTGGGAATAGAAGTGGGAGAAGCAGGGGATGGACCGATGGTGGAAGTGGTATGGGTGGTGGATGGAGCTGGTGTGGTAGGAGTGGGTGATGGATCGACGAAACAATCTACAGGTTCCTTATTAGAAGCCTCAAAGTATCCCAAATCCCATTAATATATGTATATTTCTTTCATTAGTTGCTGCATCTTGTGCAGCAAGAGGAAGTCTATGGACTTCATAGGACTGAGAGAAGTAAGGGGAAGGGTGGCATCGAATACATCAAGATTCGAAGACAAATGGGTGATAAAGGATCCTACCATCAGTGTACCTCAAGACTACTGAGCATGTGATATGTAGTAGATGGTGAACTGTGATTCCATGTTGATGGTAGGGCTTCCCATGGTAGAAGTAAGGATGAATATGTCTAGCTGGATGATGCTACTATGAGACTCGATGCAAGAAAACTAGGCATGTTTCAATGAAAAATATAGAATTCAGAGCGCTTCACCTCTAAGATGTTTGGATTTGGTAATAAAAGGATCATGTTCAATCTTAGCATCCTGATAAATCATCCATCAAATTCATTTTTCATCCTAATTTCATGGATTAAGCTACAAGGTCAGAAATACCTCATAAGTAGAAAATTCGATTGAATAAATTATGGACCCAATTTTAAACTCTAAAAAAGATATCTCATGTGTTCGTCCACCTAATCGGAAGTGGAGTATATCGATGGCCACATAAAAACTTTCTAGGAACATGAGGAAAAACTCATGGTAGGTATCCTTATGAACATCTATAATGGTGGTGATATGAAGGAGGTCAAGGAGTTGGAGGAACTCTTGGATGATGTTAAATCACATGAGGAAAACCTAATCTAAAGTTTTTTTGGTTCACATGGGATTTTCTTGGAGATTATTTAGTGAGAGATGGTGTTGTGGGTTGGAAAAATGAAGGATGGGGTACAGGTGCGGGCAAGCAGCACCCTACGACCCACTGGAGATCAACTGGGAATCCTCAGGGGTAGATGGTGCTATAAAGGTTGAAGGGGATGTAGAGAAGGAAGATGCCATGGGGGATAGAGGAGAGGCACACCTTTGATGCTTTACTGGAGGTTTATCATTGTGTTCAATAATTATATCAGTAGGGGAGTGAATACATCCTTTATGAGGGACATTGTAGGTGTAACAGGAACATTGGAGAGTCATGAAATAAGAGGAGTTTTGGCAGAGGAGGAATGAGGGGGAGGTGCGAGGGGGATACAAACCCTAAGGTGGGTTGGAGTTGGGTGCAGGTGTTGGGATAGGGGTGGGGGGTGGGGGTGAATCATAAAACCTAGGTTCAAAACATAAATAATCCATGGAATTAAATGATGTGTATTTAGGCACACAACCTATAATTCAATAATTAAATTATTTTAAGTAGTCAATAGTACACATTGTGTATTGGATTACATGACATGTAATTGAGGTGTTTTCATATTTTGGAACCAGAGCTTATTACTTTTCTATTATCATGCCCCAAGCTATCCTAAATCTAGTTTTATCATATTCTAGCATAATATAACCGATCTTAGGTTGCCTCATAGTCAAAAATTTGTTTAACATTGAGAGATTGAATCAATTGTGCTCAAATTAATTTTAAAGTGATGAAACATCCCATGTAAAATAGTTCTTGATAAATCTTCAATATTTAACCATTGACTTTTAATGGTGGTTCTACTCCTTTTTAAATTTTGATGTCCCCATAGGGAAATACTTGTATGACCATGAATGGTCCTGACCATCAGGATTTGAACTTCCCATAGAATAGTTTTAATCAATATTTGATAATAAGACCTTATTCCCTTGTATAAAAATTCATCACATTATGTAAACAATTATTCTATTTCTTAGTTTTATCTTTATAAATATTTCATTTTCATATGAATCCTTTATTATCTCTTCTAGTTCATCAAACTATAGCATTTGAACTTCCCCATCTTTTTGAGAATCCATATTCAACTTCTTAATTGCCCTGTATGAGCAATTCTCTAGTTCTACTAGTAAATTATAGTGTTTTCCATGTACTAATCTTAAGGGGGTGGTGTCTATGGGTGTTTTATATGTAGTGTGGTATGAACAAAGTGAATCATCTAAATTTAGACTCCAGTCCTTTTGATTTGTGTTTATAGTCTTTTTAAGGATTTGTTTTATTTCCCTGTTTGATAATTCAACTTTCCCTCTTGTTTGTGGATGATAGAGGGTTCCTATGTTATATCAGATTCCATAATTATCCAAAATTACTTTAACATATTGATTGGTAAAATTTGTTCCCTGATCACTAATAAGTATTTTGAGAAATATTAATCTTGAAAACACATTTCTTTAATAAATTCTTGACCACTTTTACCATGTCCTGAGTGGTAGGTTTAGATTCTACCCATTTTGAGAGGTATTCAACACCAACAAAGATATATAACTTTCCATGTGAATTAGGTAATTTATCCATGAAATATATTCCTCACACTTCAAATATTTCAACTTCCATGATCGAGTTTTGAGGCATTTCATTTCTTTTCCCAATGGCGCCAGTTCGTTGGCACCGATCACAACTTTGACAATAATTTCTTACATCTTGGTGAAGTATTGGCCTGAAAAATCCACTTAAGAGGATTTCTGATGCTGTTCATTTTGGTTCATGATACCCTCTAGTTTGTGAGTTGTGGCACATGTCTAACACACTTTGGATCTTGTCTTCTGGGATGTAGAGTCACATTAATCCATCACAACAACACTTAAAAAGTTACAGCTCATCCTAATAGTAATGTGAAGTCTTGAATACAAATATCCTCATTTTATGGTATAAGATTTATGGGTAAAGGTATCCCATGGTGATATAGCTTTCAATGTTTAAAACCATGTTTGTGCCTTTGTGTTTAGGCAGAAAAGTTTTTTATTGGGGAAGTCGTCCTCAATGTCCAAATTATCATCTTCCTTAATGAGGGGAAATGGGAGTCTCGATAGATACCATTCTCTCTTACTTTGGTTTCTTTGATGATGATTTCAAATTATTTATGAAATAGGATCCAATATATCAATATTGGTTTTTAATCCTTTTTTCTCATTAAATATTTCAGGCTAGTGTGATTAGTTTACACAATCACCTTTGATAGAACTAAGTAGTATCAAAACTTTTTGAATGCAAAGAATACTGCCAGGAGTTCTTTTTTGGTGGTTGTGTAGTTTACCCAAGATTAATTCAAGGTGTGAATATCATAATATATGGGACAGAAAGTGTGAACAAACCACTTTATTAAGACAATCCCTATAATTAAGTTTGTTATGTCGCACATAAACTCAAAGTCTTTGTCCCAATCTAGTGAAATGATAACAAGAGCGGGCACCGTGATTTTTTTAAAGCATTGAATGCCTTCCAAAACTCTTAAATGAATTAAAATGGTGTATAATTTACTAAAAACTTTGTTATAGTGTGGGAAATGTTTTCAAAATCTTTGAAAAATCTATGGTAGAATCTTTTAGGTCCTAGAAAGATCCTTATTCCTTTAACCGTTGAGGGATCAAGAAAATCTTTGATCAACTTTATTTTTACAGGATCCACTTATAATCCATCCTTGGAGATTTTTTATCCAATTACTATGCCTCCTTGAACCATAAAGTGTATTTTTTACCATTTTAAAACTAAACTCTTTTATTTACAATATTTTAGGAGTCTTTTAATACTGCATAAGCATACAATGAAGGATCTTCCATATAATGAAAAATCATCAATAAAAACATCCAAGAATTCCTCCTCCATATCATGAAACATATGTGTCATACACCTTTTAAAGGTAACTGGTGCACTACACATACCAAATGACATGCATCTATAGGTGAAGGTATTAAATAGACATTTGAATGTTGTTTTAGATTAATCATCTGGGTCAAATACAATTTGGTTGTATCCTGAATATCCATACAGGAAATAATAGAATTCATGTCTTTAGAGTCTTTCCAGCATTTGATCCATGAAAAGAAAGGGGAAATTATCTTTCTAAGTTGCTATATTTAAGATCTTTTAGTTCACACACACCCACCATCTAGTGATGATATGAGTCGAAATCAATTCATTTTCATCATTCTTGATAACTGTGAGGATACCTTCCTTTGGAACTAATTATAGGGGACCCACCCATTCACTATCCGAGATTTTAAAAATTATTCTAGCATCCAGATGTTTCTATACTTATTTATTAACTACCTCCTTTATTGGTGGGGTTAGTCACCTCTAGGGATGGATTTTGGATTTTTTTATTTTCTTCTAATAAAATTTTATGAGTACATAATGTGGGTCTAATCTCTTTTATGTCAGCCACTCCCCAAGAAATTGATTTTTATGTATTTATAGAACTTTGATCAACCATTACTCTTATGGTTGCGTCAGATCTGAGTTAATGATGGTTGGAAGTGTAGCTGTTGTATCTAGAAAATAATACACAAGTGTTCTTGGTAGAGGTTTCAACTCTAGTAGTGGTGTATGAATGACTGATTGTATGAAAGGTGGGATCACACCCCTTGTGAGAGGTTCTATATAGTCTGTTTCCTCAAGGTTATACTCCTCTCCAATAGGAGATAGTTCATCATTATTTTCCTTGATATCCATTTAATCATTATTATCATCAATGAGAAATTTAGGTTGATATCCAAAAGAATCATTTGGTTGTTTTTTAACTTTCACTAGGTTAAACACTACTTGTTCATTACTTACAATGAATATCATTCTCCCTTGATTCACATTAATCAGTCCCTTACTAGTGGATAGGAATGGTTTTCCTAAGATTTCAAAATACACTCATTGGAATAAGGTTAATGCTGGATCTTAAGTCTTACATGGCTCTTTTGAATATGCATTCTCTCATGGTACATGGAATTGAGAAGATCCCAGTATATCTCTTTTTTTTTGAAATTTTATACTGAAAAATAGTAGATCACTCTTAATTTAGATAAATGACTCCAAGGGATTTCATTTTCTTCTTATTGAAAATAAATTACTTGAGAAATTTTGAATAAGAAGACATTTGGGGAATAAAATCATAAAATGGGATGTTGATGCGAAATTGCATGGACATATCTAAAAATTTCTTATATTTCCCTTTAATCCTTTACTATATCATTATTTATGAAAAATTGAGTGGTGTTTTATTGGCTGGTGGTGCAATATAGATATCCTATTTGGGTTTCTCTTGTATCAAATCTTTTATAGGATGTGGTGATTCTAAAGGTTTCTCTTGATCATTTTGATTTGCTATTTTATTGTCATCCTCTTCAATAACAGTTGTAGGTTTCATATGTTCTTTAGACTTTTCATCTTCTCCTCTACATGGTTTCTGAAAATCTATCACTTTTCTGCTCCACAGTACCACTTCCTTTGCCTCTTTCTTTGGGTATGTCTCAATATTACCAGGCAGTGTACTTGGAAATCCATCAGACAAGGTCTTTGAGTTTTGACCCATTTTATTTACATGATTTTGGAGGGAAGACCTTTGATTTTTCATTTCTATTTCTTGGGTGGTAATCCTATGATCTACCTTTTTAATGAGGGCTATAAGAAAATTACCCAAATTTGTATTAATAGGTGCGACCAGTTGTGGTGATCTTTGTAGAGTAGGTTGAAATTGTTGTTGGACTCTAGGAGGGAAAGTTTGTGGGGAAACTTGTTGCCGTGACCTTGGAATAAGATTCATAGGTGGAAATCCAGGTGTTCCTTGATTCCTGAGTGGTACTTGACCACTTCTCTACTAGTATTACCCTTTATTATTTTTCTATGGCTTTTGATCCGACCTATATTGATAATATTTTTGCGGTTGATGGTATTGTTGCTTTTACTGATTGTAATTAATGTAACTAAAATTTTGGTTTTATTGTTCATCGAATCCTTCCCTACAGTCTTGATATGAGTGCGGACCACTAAAAATTTCACATGAATAAATCTTCATTACAAAATTAGGAGGGTTATGTGGTGCATCTAGTAGCTAAAAGGATTCCTGCTTCTTAGTTAATGCCTCTAATTGTGAAACTAGATGAGTGTTCTATTCAACTTGGTCGATTTTGCGCTAAGGTAGTTTTTGATTACTCTACCATAGAATAGAATTGAGAAAGACCTCATTTAGTAGTTCTAGACCTACTTTTGGTGTTTTCAACATTATTCCTCTATTAGTGGTGGAATCTACTACTATACAAGTGGTGGGTTGTAGCTATATCCATACATCAATTCAATGATGTGGGAATTTCCTAGTATGTTATTTAAAGTGATCTTAGGATTACCAGGCTGATTCTACATCTATTTGAAAAAAATTTTGGATGAAATTTCAAAGTTTACAAGCATTTATAGGTGGAAAATATTTATCCAGAAACTTCTTGGATAATTCATCCCAAGTCATGATCGACTCAGGATCTTGACTCTTTATCCAATCCTTAGATCTATTACACAACAAGAATGGAAATAACTGTAGTCAAATTTCATCAGAGGATACTACTTGGTTGTGAAATTTACTAAAGAATTACAAGAAGTTAGAGATGTGTTCATGATGATCCTCACTCTGAAGTCCATTGAACTAACCAGTGTTCTGTATCATATTGATGATTCCAAGTTTGAATTCAAAACTATGTTCCTAGATAGGAAGGTGCACAATACTGGGTGAAACAAAATTGATTAATAGAAAGATATAATCTATAATGGTGTGTTCCAATTTCATTTTGTGTTGATATCCTTGAAGTTTTGGTGTAAAATATTTCATGTTGGGTGGGTTGGGACCTACAGGATTGCTATGGTCTACCATGCCTAAATGGTGTCTTGTAGAAAGGTAACTTTTTATTTTAGGTAAGAAGGTAAGTGGTTCTGGTGCATCTAGGATCTTTTAACGAGTTAGGGGGCTCTGATGCATGCACTAGGCTTGAAGAATAAGGATGTAGTGACATTTGAAATAAAGAATAAATTAATAATAAAGAAAGAAGCAATAAAGAAGAAAGAAATAAAAGGTAGGGGGTGAGGCAATCCGTGGTTCATGCCGAAGGATTCTATGCCTAAGAATAGTAAAACTGATTCCTCGACAATGATACTAAATTTTGACGTGCCTGAACACATTGTTTAATTTTTATGAGATGCAGTCAGATTATAATTTTTATTTATCCCAAACTAAACTTGATATAATAATATAGTATAGAGATAGTGTGAGGTCGATCCCACGAGGAATTATTTGATAGGCAAGAAACTAGGACTTCAAACCTGTTGTGTAGAAGTTATCACAAATTGGATTGAGTTTTGTGTTTGATTAAATATATTGAGTTTGGTTTTTGATTTAGGTAGGGATCATGATCAATTTTAGGGTTCAGGTAAAAGGATAATCTCGATCCTAACTTTGAATATTCTTAAGGATTAGGCTGTGAAGTGGTAAAAATATCACTAGTTTTTTATGTTCAAATCAACTAGATATATCTAATATGAAACTATTAATTAGTCCAGATATATCTAACAACTTAGATGAATTAATACTAGATTATATGGAAGAAAGTGTCATAGGATAATGATTATATCCTTCTCAACTCCAATCAGGCCAGGTTTGTTCATTTAAATTTCCCATGGTTAAGTTTTCTTTAAATAATTGATTGAGAAGTTTTTATGTAACCTAATTACTATCCTTAAGGTTACTGAGTTACAATTTATAGATTTATAAAGTTTAGAACACCCATACTCTTAACCCTTAGCCTAAGTGGTTTAGCTTCTCATGATAGTAATAATCAAGATTGAAGAAATAAATGCAGAAGTTCTTGATAGATTAAGAAAATAGTTTAAATATGATAGTTTTCTAGCGAGGATTCAAGAATCAAGTAGTTAAAAATCAAAACAATAAATACATCAATCAAAAAATTACTTGAAATAATGAAAAATCAAGAACATATGGCGCAACTGTTGTTTAATGGAAGTGGAAACGTTAAAAGGACATCAAAAAGTGAATGATGAAGAAAGGAATGAAGAACGTGTGTAGAACAATCAATGATGCATGGATCTAATAAAAATTCTAACAAAAAATATATAGAGTGTGTTGGGAGAGAAAATAAGTAATAAAGACCAAATAGAATGAGATAAATTGAAGAGGAAAAAGATTTTTTTATGTACATTCATTTGAAAGTAAATAGTTGGGATTTTACATGACGTATGAACTTATCATGTTGTTTAACTCTGATCCATGGTTTTCTATGATTATTTTAGATATGGTGAATATATTATCATAAATCTTTGAGATTTATAGATTTGGACCATCTCATGATGTGTAACTGGTCTTAATGACACGCTTCTCTCACGATTGGAACTTTAAGCAAGAAGTAATGTTTGAATGTTACACAACGTGTATTGGAGATTCATGTCATGTAATATTTTCATTGATTGTAATTTATTTACGAATTTATTAACAACTTATGTTGTTCTTTGAATTATTACTACATGTCATGTATTAGAGATTCATAACATGTACTGTTCACTTTTGACAAATTTTCATAGTTTTTTCCTTTTGAGTCTTGGAAACATATTCTATACAATAATAAACACATACATGGTACATTATTTAATAAAACATGAATAATCAATAAAAAATGACTTCATAATGTATATAAAATTTTATCTTATCATCACCCTTATTTAAAAGAAATGCCTATAAATACTGAGCTACTGGATGAAAAAATATTCCATGTCCAAGACTCCCCCATAACATGGGAGATGTATTTTGATGGTACATATAGATTCCTAATGGGAAAGAAGGATGGAAGACCCCAGACTCAACAGAGTTAGGTTGGAGGTTATTCTTATCTCTCAAGAAAAGGTAGTCTATCCCAATTACATCTTGTTGTTAGAAGGATACACTGATAATGAGGCAGAGCACATGGCCCTCGTTGTAGGCTTAGAACTCAAACTGTAAATTATTTTGACCCATTTAAGCATCAAAGGTGATTTATAGTTTGTAATAAAATAATTCAATGTTTATTACACTATTATAAAAGAAGATATTATCCCTTTTTTTGATTATGTTTGAGTATTTATGGATGAATTCCCCTTGGAGTCAACATTGAATAATATCATGTGCTCATAGAATGCTCAAGAAGATGCATTGAAAAATAAAGCTCTAACTTTGGAAGATTTTAATAGGGATGAAAGGATCCTCAACATTTCACATTGTAAAATTATATCACCATTTTTTTAGATTAACATGGAAGATATCAATGAGTTCGATTCTACCCCTAAAATAGATAACCCAGTGAATGGTTGGATGATGCCTGTAATAAACCAATTTTTATATCAGGTACAAATACTTTTAATTTTCGGTTAAAACTTACACTATAGTTATCTTTTGGAATAAATTTGGAAACACACCTTTAGGCCGGTTGGTTTGTTTTTTAGAATAAGGGAATAGGAAGGATGAAGGCAAGCTACATGCCAATAATAGGGCATGTAATTGGATTGCATGGATTGTAATAATTACACATTGTTTAATTATTATATTATGTTTAATGGACTATCTAGGACCTTTCACATTGTGTAAAGGGTTTTTCCCAGTGGGAAAGACCCCAAGATTTACATGATGTGTAAATAATTTACACATCATGTAAATGCTTGAGCAGTTTTTTAAAAATAGAAGGCATGGCATCCTTTTTTTAGATAAAACCCCACTTTCCCTCTCTCTCTTATTAAGGATATTCTCATGGATCCCTAAGCTAGGTTCTTCCACCATTCCTATGTTCGGACTATGATTTCAGTTTTTTTATTCACATTGAAAGCATGCTGATAAGTGCTTCAATATTTTAGCTCATTTCAGCATTCTTCTTCCTATCAGCGATGCTATTTTGACACAGGATCATATGTCCTATTTTCTGGGCTGGGATCCATTCTTTATATTTCTTCCAATCTAGGACAAACTAATGGCTGATACTGGATGATGAGAGTCATACGAGCTTAAGGTGGTTGGTCTATGACTCATCCCTCATGTTTCTTCATTTTATAAATTATCGTAGTTGTGCATGCATTGATTTCATTAGGTGTGGACTATTAAATTCATGTTCCTTAATTATAGTCATTAAAATCGTATTCAAAGACCCTTTTTATATATGTTATCCATCATATAAGGTTATGAACTCAATGCCGACCACCCCAAGTTGTGTGTTTCCTTAAATATGCCTTTAGTGGTTTGTTATTTATATCCATGCCACCCTTCAAGGCTTATTTGACATGAAATTTATAAAGGTAAGTTTTTAATTAAATATATGAATTTTGAATGGATATTATATGTGAATATATCACTTCACCCTTCTAAGGTAAGTGTTATAAATAATGAATGAATGTTTAAATGGTTAATTGGAAAGTATATTATGGATATCACTTGGACTAGTTTATTATAAACAAATTCCATATGGGTTCACATCCTTTTACCACCTTTTAATGATAATTAAAGGTAAAGGAGAGAACCAAATAAATGAAATGCGATTAATGAACTAAATGGTTTCATGTACTATTAGCCTTTTCACACTAATGAAAGGAAATGACTTGAACTAAATGAATTATTAAATGGCATGAGTATTACATGGACTAATTTTATATAATGAATCAATTATAGGATTCCTATTGTATATGGAACTTGAAATCTTTATAGGAGTGGTTAGATTCAATACAACATTGGATTCTGGAGGGAATTACTTGAGCACTTGTGGACGCCATTCCGATTTAGGTATTCCAATTTCCATGTTTGATATGAACCATGGGAACCGATCCTTGTTTACTAGTGGATGCCCATCATGACACCATAAGATCCATCTATTATCATTATTAGGATTCCTTGGATACACTCCTTGGATCCTGTGTAATATCTATGAACATGTGAAAGCTTGGATACACCCTTGGGACTAATCATTGCTTACTCCATTTTACCTTGGATAAGTTCCTTGGACTCAGTTAGAATTATGTTATTGTAAAATTACTTGGGCGATGAACTTGGATTACACTCTTACCCCTTTATCTAGGATATATATTATTACTAAGTTAGATTGACCCTTGAGGTCAAGGATGCCTTAGTTATTACCATGGATCCTCATACTATTATCATTGTCATAGGATTCCTTGTTCTTCTTGGATCCTTTACTATTATTATCATGACATGATATCAGTGCTGGTTATACCTCATGTGACTTACTATATAAATTGAAACATAATTAATAAATGAAATTATTACATGTTCAGACACTAGCTGAGGCTAAAGCAGGTACTTGGGTATTTACTTTACTGTACTGCTTTACTTTTATATATGAATGCCTATACCCTATTTCTGTTTATATAACACGAACTGGATGTTATAGATTTTATTGGTGGTGGATTACTAAGATTTATCTCTCACCCTATTCAGGCCACCATTGGTACCCGATCAAATTACATGTATGAAGGTGTTGAAAAAGGGAAGCATCCCACTTTGGAAACTTGATTGCTTGCTCACATTAGGATGGAGTTGGGTAGAAGATGACCAAATCAGAGCTTGTGATGCTTGAATAGTTTTTGGATTAATTTGTACTTCTTTTTTATATTACTGCTTCCTACTACCTTATATACCCATTTTAAAGTTTTCTAGACACATGAAACATATTTTTACTAACTTTAGAGTATTTTTATTAGTTGTTTCTGTTATTCATTATTTATGTCTTCTTCTGTCGTTCCATCTGTTTGTCATACTACCTCTACTATTTTTCATGTTATTATATTTATTTTTTGTGATACACTCTAGTAATGTGAGAATAGTCTCCCCATAGACACACACTAGTCCCTCACTTCCATGAAGCAATATATGGTGTTCATGGAGATTCTCTTGAGGCCATGTGTCTAACTAGGCTTGGGGAACCTTTGAGTGGAACCCCGTTTTAGGAATTCAAAAAGTGATATTAGAGTGGTTCCTTTCTTTCATAATATATGGTGATAATAGATAGAATATTAAGAATGATTTGGAACTTGGTTATGAGCCATGCTTGGGCGTAACAAACCCATGTTCAGTGTAAATGCCGAGTTTCCTGAAATAAGAATTGTTTTTCTACTTTTTCCTATTATATTTGATATAATTTCATTTTTGGGTGAAAAAATGACATGTGATGGTTATTATTATTATTATTATTATTATTATTATTATTATTGTTATTTAGGTTTTAATTTCATCCTTGGTGCGATGACATGAGGGTAGGGAGCATTGTTACATGCTTTATCATCGGCACCTAGAATTCACATGACATGAATATGCCATGCCATATAGGTTCATTTCAATAATTTTATTTTTAGGATTTTCTTATGAATGTTGAGTTATGCTATGATAGTTATATTATGCATATTATTATCTTTGGCTTTGATTGAGTGATTTACAATTTCAATTCATGAGGTGCATGGGCTCTCATGGGTTGGAATGGGTACTTTATCGAGTTGATCCATTATATTGAAATTAAATGGGTGTTAATTTTAGTGATAAGGTGTATGGTACTTGATTCAATGAGAATGAAAATCCATTTTAATCAAACATTGATGTAATTTTATAAGAAAATGAAATTTAAAAAGTAAATCTCTACTTAAAAATAAATTGTTTCCAGTAAATGAAGAGGTAAGGTATATTTGACCCTTCACCTACTAGAACCCCTATAATTAAGAAAGAAAAGTTCCCAGTACCTGGCCTCCTAAGTGGGTAGTTGGGGTAGTATACCTTGGGTAGTGATCCCTTATTCTTAAGTTCTACTTCCATTAGTGTATCTATCTATTTCAAGCTTGTTCTAAGGCATGTTATTGAAAATTAAAGTCCAATTATGCCATAATGTCCTTGTGTCATATGCCAGGAGGGTGGTGATGACCATGCTCCAGACATGGTGGGATCTGATCCACCAGTCTTAACACCAATAGTTCCACTTTAGGTACCAACTGTTATAAATGATATGGAAAATGTAACTAATCTTTATGAGAGTTTTCTACATTGGATGTAGTAAATGTAGAGTGCTCCATGACCTTCACCTATAATGGATGATTTGAATCATGAGTTATAACAAAATTATCCTCCCACCTTCTTAAGGGAAGATGGTCTATAGGCTACTGGGTCTTGGCTAGAGGCCACATTATCTATATTTGAGCATCTAGATATGTTTATAGAGTGGATGGTTAAGATTTATATGTATATGCTATGTGATTCGGCCAAGCGTTGGTGGGATGTGATTACCTTGGATGGTCGCCTATAGGGCATGGTTTGGACTAATTTTTAGACTACCTTATATGATCACTTATTTCCTTAGATGTTGAGAACTGATCGAACCAGAGAGTTCATGCATCTAGACCAAAGTGATATGTTAGTCATGGATTAATCAACATGTTTTAATGAGTTGTAGAGCTTTTCACTTCTTCTAGCTGGTGATGATCTTTTTCATTCTAGATGTTTCAAGTATGGGATCCAGTATTCCATCCATACTCAGGTGAATTGTTTTCACCTACCTAATTTTTTCTAAGATCATCAATTTGGATCTTATCACTGAGCATAACCAAAGGGAAGGCAATGGTACTAGGCATAAAGGATTAATGCTGATGCAGGACAATAGTTATTTTGGTTGTAGTAAATATTCCCTTGAGGTTTTACATCAGAGTAGTGAAAATTAGAGTAACTGTACCGATAGATCCATTTTATGCCATTAGTTTAGATGGTCAGGACATCTAATGGATTAGTGCGATAGAGACCCGATGGAGTGTTGTGCTTGCGACTATATGATAAATTTTCATAGATTCTACAAACCTTTCCATCTTATTCCAGTGGAAGAGGATCCACACTAGATCCACCTTTATGGGTAGGTTCATTTAAGCTGTGTTAGGTGGGGATTTGGAGTATCACCGACAGAATTGGAAGAGGAGGAGGTCATGTCCGTGGTATCCAGACTTCATATCATCAATGCTAGTAGAGTGGTCATACTCAGGGTAGTCTAGCTAAAAAACATGGATATTGATCATGCTAGTTACATTCTTTACAACCGATAGTCGAGGATCAGAGTGAAGGACCGTCTATATTATGGGGTACTATTATAATAGACTCCACTATATTATCTACTTTATTTGATATAGGTGATTCATACTCCTTCATATCTTTATCTATTGTGTAAAGTCTCCAGATAAAATTCAGTATTACTATGGTGTAATGAACCTATATACATCGTTGGGAGTATAGTTAGAGGGCATACAATAATACATGGATTGTACCCTTGAGGCAAGCATTTACCCTTTCTTGTGGGACCTCTTTGTTCTCGAGATGAATTTCTTTTATATAATTATAGGTATGAGTTGGTTGGTCCCATATCACACCTTTGTAGACTAATATTTCCATAGGGTATCATTTACATCACCTAAGGGTAGTAGTTATCTACACAAGTTTGAGTGGGATGTATAGTCTTGTATAGATAGACTATAAAATCATGGGCTAGGTGGAGTGACTACCCATATTGCTATTCTCTTAATAGAGGATCAAGGTTTACATCTTCCATACTTTACATAGATAATGGACCATTTTAGGGATGTATTTATTAATGATTTTTCTATCTTACCACCTAATAGAAAAGTAGAGTTTATGATAGATCTCATTATAGAAGAAGATCCAGTGTCCATTCCTTTGAATAGGATGGAAGCTATTGAGCTCCAGGAGCTCAAGATTTAGTTAGAGGATTTAGAGTCCAAAGGTTTTATAAGTCCTAGAAATTATTCTTGGGGTTAACCCATGATTTTTTCCAATAAGGTGGATGGGAACCATCATTTATGCATGAATTATAGAAGTTCAAACTAGTTTATAGACAAGAACCAATTTCCACTACCTCAAATAGATGATCTCTTTGACCATCTATGCGAAGTTAGGGTATTCTAGAAAACTGAATTGAGATCTATCTATCATCAAGTGAAAGTTAGGCCATCAAACACAAATTATATATATTTCCATAATAGTTATAGAATGTATGTGTATCTCATGATTCCATTCAGTCTTACAAAAAGTCCTTCCATTTTCATGTATTTGATGAATAGGGTGTTCCACCCATATCCTGAATCTTTTTTCATAGTATTTGTGGAAAAAATATTAGTGTATTATCACACTCATAGAGACCATGATAATAACCTTTACATCATTATAAATATACTAATAAAGAATCATCTTTATGCCAAAATTTTTTGGTGCCACTTCTAGATCGATAAATTTCACTTATCGGGTCTTATTATCTTAGAATCATGAGCAACTATTGACCCAAAGAATGTGAGTGCTATGGTTTCATGAGAGTATCCCAATAACATGTTTGATATATATATTTTATTGGTATTGTATAGATATTATATGTTATTAATATAGTACTTCTCATGCCTTTATTAACCTCTTACTGGTCTTACAAAGAATGGTGTTAAGTTCATGTGGCCAGAAGAGTGTGAGAAAGAATTTTAAGAGCTAAAGGGAAGGCTTGTTCTGACACTAATTTTGATTCTGATAAATCCTGAAAGAGGATATATAGTGTTATGTGATTCATACATCATCGGCCTAGGTGAAGTTCTAATGCAAAAGGATATATTTATTGCATATATATCTCAATAGTTGTGCCCTCATGAGATAAATTACCTGACACATGAACTTGACCTAGTAGCAGTTGTCTATGGCTTACATTCATAGAGACACTATCTTATGGATGAGTGATATGTGGTGTATGCATACCACAATATTCTCAATTATATATGTAAACAATGTGAATTTAATCTCATACAGTGAGGATGGGTCAAATATCTTCATTCCTTTGATTTGGATCTTACCTATATTCCTGGAAGGGGAAATGTAGTAGCCGATGTGCTGAGTTTAAAAACTTAGGCACATTCCATATGGGAAGCTTGTGATGAATGGAAATTGATAAACCTATTATTTGAGCTTCATCTATACTTTCATGATAATAACAGGCAATGTTATCTCTCAGCCCTGATAGTTACCTCTTCACTCCTTAATAGGGTAAATAGTAGGCATTTTTGAAATCCTGAAGGATTGGTTCTCTGAGAGATTATTATAAGAGAAAACATACCTCTAGGTTGTCCCATGGATATATATGACATCCTATGTATAAATGGACATGTCTGGGTTCCTACATATATGAGAGAGGAACTGATGTGTGAGTCCCATGCTTCTCAGTGGGAAGTTCATCCAGGCATCTCCAAGATGTATCGAGACATACAACACAAGTATTGGTGGCCTGAGATGAAACATCAGATAACATGATTTATCACTAGGTGTTACTCCTATCAGTAGGTGAAGGGATAAAATAGGAACAAGTAGGATAGTTAAAACCACTTTTAGTCCCAGAATGTAAATGAGAGGATGTTTCTATGTATTTTATAGTCGTCTTAACTAGATTTCCTTAAGACGATGACACATTTTGGGTAGTCATTGACCGATAAATGAAAGTATCCCACTTCCTTCATATCTAGAAGATTTTCTATGTTTATGAGCTGGGAATATTGTATGTCCTTGAGATCATCCAACTACACAAGGTCCCTCAAAATATCATTTTTGATAGGTATTCTCATTTTATGTCTTGGTTCTAGAAGGGCTTGTAAATTACTATGGGTACATATGTGATTTTGAGCACAACCTTTCACCCTCAGACCAGTGGACAGTCAGAATAGATGATATAGGTACCAGAGGATATTTTCCAAACATATATCCTTGATTTCATCAGTTATTAGAAGAAGAATATCCCTCTCATAAAGTTTAACTATAATAACAACTTTCATGTGACATTTTAGATGGATTATTTTGAGGCCTTATATGGTAGGTCGTTTCATTCAAAAATGTGGTGGTTAGAGTTAGGATAGGAAGTGCTATTAGGTCCTCATGTCATGCAAGAGACTTATAAGAAGGTTTAACTAGTCTGAAAGTGTATTTCTACTGCTCAGTATAGAAAAAAATCTTATGCTAATCGCCATCAATGAACTCTAGATTTTGAGTTTGAGGATCATGTTTTAACAAAGGTATCACCTAGGCTTAGGAATATATGGATATAGAGGTAAGGGAAGATATTGACACACTTTTTTGTTCCATTTTAGATTCTAGAGAGAGTCAGACTGGTAGCATATTGGTTGTTACTACCTCAGAGGTATTATTCCATGCATGAAATCTTCCACATTTTATAGATTCACCATTATCATGCTAACCCATCTCATAATTTTGATCCTGAGGAGGTTGAGTTAGATTATGATGTTTTTTTTGAGAGGTTTCCTATATGTATTATTGAATGAAGCATGAAGGCTCTTAGAGGCTGGTCTATCCCTTTAGTATAGGTTTTATGGTAGCATTTCCATGTATAGGACAAGACCTGGGAGTGGGAGGCCAACATATGTGTCCAATGTTCAGATTTATTCTCAGATAGTATTTTTTTCCTTTGTAAGGTGAACTCGGGTATGAGTTCCTTTATGGGGAAGACTGTAAGAACTCACTTTTTATCTTAGGTACATATACTTTTAATTTTTGGTTAAAACTCGTGTTGTAGTTCTATTTTGGATTAAATTTGAAATTGTTTCTTTAGGTTGGTTGGTTTTTTTTGAGAATAAGGGAAAAAGAGGTACAAAGGTAGGCTACAGGCCCATTAACCAATGTGTAATTAGAATACATGATGTGTAATCATTAAAAGACACGTAATGGAATGGAAAAAACCTTTCATGTTCATGTAAAGGGTCTTTCCTAGAGGGAAAGACCCCAATATTTACACAAAATGTAAAATATTTACACATTTTAAATTACCAAGATGTTTTTTAAAAATAGAAGGTAGGGCCTCCTTTATTTCCAAATAGAAACTCACCTCCCCTATCTCTCGCATAGGAGCCTCCAATGGAGCCCTAATTTAGGTTCTTCACCCATTCCTTTATCCAGACTTAGATTTCAGATCCATATATCACATTGGAAGTGTGTCAGTAAATTCTTTTGTACTTTATATCCTTTTTTTATTCTTATTCCTATTAGTGAAAGTATTTTGATGCCAGATCATATGAACTATTTTCTAGGTATTGATCCATTCTTCAGATTTATTCTAATCTAGGCCAATCTAAAGGCTGTACTGGATGAGGAGAGTCATACAAGCTTAATGTAGGTGGTTTATGACTCATCCCTCAAGTTTTATCATTTTATAAATTTCTATAGTTGTGAGTGCACCGATTTCATCAGGCATGGCCTATTAAATTCACGTTTCTTGATTGTAGTTGTTAGAATAACATTCTTAGACCCTTTTTGTATATGCGATCTATCATTGGAGGTTATGAACTCAATGTTAATCATCTTAAGTAGAGTGTTTTCCTTAAATATTCCTTTAGTGGTTTGTTATTTCTATCTATTCCACCATTCAAGTGTGATTTTAATTGGCCTTTATAAAGGTAAGTGTTTAATTAAATCTATGAAATTGTTAATGGCTATTACATGTGAAGATATCACTTGACTCTTCTAAGGCAAGTGTTCTAATTAATTAATGAATGTTTAAATGGTTAATTGGAAAGTATATTATGGATATCACTTGGAATATTTTATTATAAATGAATTCTATATGGTTAATCATCCTTATCTCACCATGTCATGATAATGAAAGGAAAAGGAATTAACCAAAAAAATAAAATGTGATTAATGAACTACATGGTTGCATGCTCTGTTAGCCTTGTCACAATAATGAAACACAAAGACTTGATCCAAATGAAATATTAAATTGAATGAGTATTACATGGCCTAATTTTATATAATGAATCAATTATAAGGTGCGTATTTTATATGGACCTTGAAATCTTTATAAGTGTGGTTAGACTTGATCCAAACTTTGATTCTCAATGGAATATCTTGAGAACTTGTGGACGCCATTCTGATTCAGGGATGCTAGTTTCCATAGTCTATAACCACATTATATCCCAATAATTTTCTACTAGTAGATTGCCAGTATGAAATTATAGGATACCTCCAATTTCATTATTAGGATACCTTGGATAGACTCCCTAGATCCATCATGACATCTATGAACATGTGGTGACTTGGATACACCCTTGGGTCTAGTCATTGCTTATCCTATTTTACCTTGTATGAATTCCTAGACTCAGTTGGAATTATGTTATTGTGGAATGCCTTGGATGATGAAATTGGATTACACTATTAAACCTTATCCAAGATATATATATTTTTACTAAGTTGGATCGAACCTTGAGGTCAAGGATGCCTCATTTATTACCTTGGATCTGCTTGCTATTATCATTATCAAAGGTTGACTTGTTTTTGTTGGATCCTTTATTATTATTATCATGAAAATATGTCAATGCTAGTTATACCTCATATGAATTACTATTTAAAATGGAACATAATTCAAAAACAATCTGAGGCTAAAGCAGGTACTTGGGTATTTACTTTATTGTACTTATTACTTTTTTATATGCATGACTGAAGAATGTCTCAATTTATATCACATAGACTAGATGTTATAGACACTATTGGTGGTGGCCTATTGAGATTTATCTCACACCCAATTCATTACACCATTGATACCCAGTCATATTTCATATATGCAGGTGTTGACAAAGGAAATTATCTCTCTTTGGACACTTGATTTCTTTCTCTCATTAGGATGGAGCTAGGTAGCAGATGAATGAGATGGAGCTTGGGATGCTTAGATAGTTTTTGGATTCATTTTTACTTATTTTTTATAGTAATGATTCCTGCTACCTTGTATACATTTTTTCTAGATTTCTAGAAACACGACTTATATTGTCATTAACTTTGGAGTATTATTATCAGTTTCATATGTTATTCATTATTCCTATATTTTTCTACTGTACCATCTATTTTTCATATTAATTCTACTATTTTACCTATTATTATTATATTTATCTATTATTATACACTCTAGTAATGAGGGAATCGTCTCCCCACAGACACACCCTAGGCCCTCTCTGCTAGTCAGTAACCTCTAGAATTTAGGGAGAAGTGCTTGAGTCTATGTGTCCAACCAGGCTTGGGGAACCTTTGAGTGGCACCCGAGTTTGGGACATTACAATTCACATCATGGAATATCTATAATGTAGGAATATTCCATTATACAAAGCTATAAAAATAATATCCAGTGGTGGGTAGTTAATTTCATCATCTATGACAACCCAAGTTATCAGAAGATCCACTATAAACAAGGATTTTAAAAAATACTCCTCATATGACTTGATGGAGTGAAGAATATTTCCATTATGTGAGAATTATATACCAATGTATATGATTATCTTCACTCAGGAACCAATATTTTTCACCAAAAAGTTTCATCATTGTAAAGTACATGACAATTTCATCCATTAACCCCTAGAGTTGATGCACACTGAAAAATAATATTGTCTATTCTCCATATGGGGAATGGATGTTGTGGGATTATATCCTCCCACTATAGCCAAGTAGTTTAAATTTATCCTCACTTATTCTGAATTCTTATCCAAATGGGTTAAATAAATACAACTCAAAGAAGCCAGGATGAAAATAATTATCAATTTTGTGATGTACAACATCATTACCAGGTTTGGTGTCCCTCATAAAATTTTGATGGAAAGTGACACTAAATTATGTTCTTCTAATTTGAATAGGATTTTCTAGGAATATAACATTGATTCGAACCATTAATCCTGCTATCATGTAGTGGAAAATGTATTGATAAAGTATTTCACCAAAACCCTGCAGAACATACTCTAGAAAACATTGGAAAAAGAAAAGAAATCCTAATCTAACAAGTTTGTACATACCATATGGGCCTACCATACCATAACCCGTATTGTTATGTAGGTAAAATTGTATTAATTTGTATATGAAAAATAAGTAGCTTGACCATCGAAGTCTAATTTCCTTCATTGTTCATTGTCATTTGCAATTAGTTATCCATACACAAGTAGTCCCAAAAGTGTTTGAAAAAATTGTAATCGATATATGAGAAGAGATCGATCATCTTACATAATTTATAGGTTCACCAAAACTGAATAGATTAAGATTTCAACAAGAAAGTCCTCCTTTATTCTTTCCTACAAGGTGAACTAGTTTTGGTCCTCTAGACCCTGATGATACCTAGTATGAAACCTTTGAAGCTTAAACACAAATGGGAAGGTCCTTTTTTCTATCCATAAGGACTATAATAATGGATCATATTCATTGATCACCATGGACAATGATCATACTATGACCCTACCAATGAAAGATTTATTAAGAAATATTTCATGTTATTAGTGACATATGGTCCTAGTCATACGACCTAAAACTACAAGACACCATTAATCCTTACCACACAATGTTAAAATGCATGTAGTTGTCTTTGTTTCATGAATCTAAAAGGAACAACCCATATCTTCACAGTCGCAAGACCTTAAATTGTACGACAAAATCTTCAGTACATGACGTTAAATTATAATCTTACCTTATTCACCAAGAATAGGATGCCATGGGAGGCAAGCCTAGGAAGCCTCATGTGACGATCATGGGATGTATCTTCTTATGAGATGATTTAACTAAATGACCGTGTTGTTTTTAATGAATATTCCCCATGTACAATGTTTTTAATCCTTCCATGGGACCTATGTCCTAACCAAAAGATATTAAATTTCATGGAATGCTGAGAACTACATGTATATTGATACTCTCTTTGAATAGATATGTAGTGACACTCAGATCCTATGTCCTGGACCAACCACAATATGATAAATGTTGCCCTATTCACCACATAAGAGTCAGATCAGTATAGAGATTCTATATCTCATAACTATATATAGATTTATTTATATTTCCATAGGGTATTTAGTGATTCCTATAGCTTATATCTTAATACCAACCATAAATTCTGAACCTAGGTATGATTGTCTTCACTATTGTTTAACTCCATGTCACCCATTCATGTCAAATTTTCCTTACTAGCTAAATAAGACACTTTATACCCACTAGTGTTAATTAGTCAATTCAACATCTTTCTTCTAACACCCCTATAAAAAAAGGGAAAACCTCACTATTATTTGTTTCTTACATAGATCATAGATTATGTGGTCTTAGGAATATTGGTAAGGGTCTCCTCACATGGTCAAGTCACTTCATGATCCAAGCACCACAACCTTAGACTATGTGTACTTCATTACAAAGGAATTTTTGAAATGAAAGACTCCATATCTCCTCTTAACGTCAGGTAACCTATATCCTTTCTACATAAAATTAAACTATATGGTTGAAATCCCTTTTACATGACATTAAATTTTCTATTATTGTGCCCCTCTCTTGAGAGAACCACCATTACTAATGCTATTCCCTTACCACACCTATACCTTAGAACTACATTGGCTTGATTATCATCCTAAGAAGGTATGAATTGAAATCCATATTATACATCTTATCCAAGATACAATATGATAAGATTCCCCCTCCCCACATAATAACTTGACCAATGAAGGGAATATATCTTAGAATTATATGCAGATAGATTTTCATCCTAATGAGGTATGTAGTGACACTTAAATCCTACATCCTAGCCCAACCAAAAAACAAAAAAAGGATGAACCAACTCTCTTATGTATGATATTTATCCACATGAGAGATACCAAGGCGGTTTTTAACTTCATTCATGAACCTATATTTGAAAAAAATCCCCTCCCTACATATAGACCAGACCTGTGTAGAAAAATTTCTCTAAAAATACTTTTGACTTGATTCTAGTTACCATAGAATACACAGTGATACATAGATCTCAAATCCTGGGCCCATTTTCAAATGTTCCATTCATTACATATGAGTGAAACCTATGTAGGTAACACTCTACCCATTTTTGGTCAATTACAACCTAAATGCACCCTTCATACTTAGGAACGTTCCTTTCACAAATGAAACTTCATTTATTAGAAGACTTAGATACCCATAAACATTATTTGGATATATTTAATTAGAGAATCAAAATCAAAAGGAAACCTTCAATTTTAATATTCCTAATATGTCTCAAAACATGGATTTGTATAATAAACATCCAAATGTTTCATGTAAATCAAAAACATTTCCATCCATAGGAAAAAAATCATCTTATCTCATTATTCTTTGATGAATTTATAATGGAAACCACTTTTCAAACATGATCTGTGGTAATCCCTTACTTTCCTATCCCATACCAATCCTTTAGATCTAGGAACCCCAAGTCCATGACTTAAAACCTTCCCTATTCATTCCCAGAGAATGTCAGATCATTCTTGGATAAATCACCATGAAATGGATGGTTCTGGATGTAATACCTTAAAAGGCATGCCATATGTCCTTGTTTGATGACATTAAGCTATAAAGAAACATCCGTGATATATGTTTTAAATATTATGGTTATCATCCCTATATTATAAATTAAAACTATGCATTACTGTGGACCTTGACTGAGAGGAATATCATTCTAGGTGTCAGTCTCTTATCACGCCTTTTAGTTAGAACTATGTGTGGTGTGATTCTCATTCCAATGGGATATATAGTGATGATTGGATCTATCATTATTTTCCCATTATCTATAGAATTTTTTTAATCCCCTCCCTCCCATGCATGGTCCAAATCCATATTGGTAATTCTAGCATGAATCCATTCATTGAAAAAATCATGATTGGAGTAAAATTACCTTCCTTCATCCATGGAAAATAACATTCTAAATGTTTCCTTCATTCCTAGATGCATTCATTTCAAAAACCACACTTCATGGTTTCAAGAAACTCGAATTGCCACAAACCTCCTATGGCCATCGATGATAAGAGTGTACAACTACGAGGGACATATTTGTTTTGAATGTGATTAATAAACCTCAAAACACATATTTGAAAATTACACCCCCAAATATGGCCTATAAATCAAAGTAATTTTCATACCTAAGAGAAAATTATCTTATCTCTATATGCTCCAATAAAATTGCAATGGGGCTCACTTTTTGAACAAGGTCCATGATTATTACTTGTATAATTTTCCCATGTCATCTCTTCAAGTATGAGAATTCCAAGATCTTGACTTTAAAATTTCTCTCCCCATGTCTAGAAAGTGTTGGATCATTATTGATCTGAAATCCCTACTTGGGTCATCATCACTATAACTTATAGTCAAAGATATTCAACCAAAAACATCAGTTTCATTGTTATGAGTTGTAATACCTTAAACTGCTAATCAAAGAGACAACACTCTCCATGTTGAAAACCCACAATGGAAACCTTGGGAAATATTTGAATTTCATCTTGCTAGACATGTACTATGCATGATTTAGTAAAAACTGATCTATTGAAATTAAAATGAAAAAACTTGTTAGGTCAAAAAACCCATAAAGGGAAGCCTAATAAAAATATGTGACTCACTCTCTAATTCATCTTATATTTGACTTAGGAAAAATTTAGGGTGATGAATCAAAAGAAATAATTTTTTAGGGTATATTATATGGACCTACACTTTTAGGGTCCCAAGACCATGAAAAAACAAATAAAATTTTTCATGTTCATATCATTTTAATTACAAAAAGATAACATAGAGTCATTTAATCAGAAGAGGTAGCTTTAGTTTTATAATTATAGAAAAATTGGGGACAAAGAAATAGATGATTCAGAATGAAATTCTTTTCATTCATGGGGAAAAAGTTAGAGTAAAATCCCAAATTTTGATTCTATCATAATTTACAAAATACAATCAACATATCTTTTGAATTGTTGGAGGGCCTCTAGAGCCTTATCAAAATCTTGTTGAAGCCTGACTAGCTTGGTAGTATCAACATTATAAACAAGGAAAATATCTTTCACCATGGCTTTAAAAGCAATCTTTCCCTCATCCTAGGCCTCTTATAATGCATGGCGAAGTTGTACAAGCTCCCCTAACACGATATCCTTCTCTTGTTAGAGATGTAATATTTTAAGGGAGTTATTGTATACCCATTTCTTGTACTCCACTAACTTTTGATGTGATTTATCTATGCATGGGATAGAACAACACAAATATAACTGAGTTTTTGAGAAATTTTTCTTTATTGAGGAGATTTTGTGACTCATGTTCACACTCTTGTTAGTGAAAAATTTACTTCATAGTATAATTAATCACACAGTAGTTGGATTCACCATACTCAAACATGTTGAACATTCTATAGAGTCGATGAAGTTGTGAGGATAGATACACTATATGTGTATTTGATACTAAATCCTAGATATATTTCCATATGAACTGATGACATACTAGAGTATTGTCCTGATCCTCTTGGTTTTACAGAGAGCTAGTCTCAATAGGAGACATATACTTAAGGACTAAATCACTTATGGGAGGAGATTGTATTTCCCTTCCAAGAGTAATGTTTCCCTCACTTTGAACTGATGATTGAGTTCAGGAAGAGTCTTCCCCTTCAGGTTCTACCATTGGGGTTGATGGCACTAAAAGAAGAATGAAATTAGTCATTAGTAATGGAAAACAATAAATAGAAGGAAAAAAGTGAATCAAAGTGGTTGATGACACCCACTCATTTATGGGCCAGTTTCTTGGATGAATTCCTCCCTAGTATCCCTGGCCTCAGTGATTTGAGCTGATATCTTCTGATAAGGATCATATTATTGAGTTTTTTCAAGTCCCACCATGGAAGGATCATGAGAATCCCCCCCTTCAGAACCACGATATGTTGTTCCTTCCACATCAGGAGTAAGAGGGACCTTGGCATCTTGGTCTTGGATCACCTTGGAAATGTTTTCTATAGATAATTCTACACCATTCAAGGTATTTGATTTAAGGAATTGGAAATAAAGAGGTCATCCATGTGAGAAAACATTAAAGGGGAAAATAACATCTATCTAATTCCTTATTAAAGTCCTAAAATTCTTCCAAATATCCAAGAATATCAACATCTTTAAAATTTTCTTCCATTATTTCTTAATATATTACTCCATGTATCTAAACATCCTTAATATTAGGGGTATGAATGATGCTTGGATCAATATCCAAATTAGCTCCACTACTAGAATCATCTACTTTCTTTTCAGCAGGCACAATCTTTTCAAGCCCCACTAAAGAAGAATCAACACTAGTACATTTATCAGACTATCCAAGATCCTTGTTAACCCCTTCCAGGATGATGATAAGGCCAATGGTGGTTATCATGGGATCCTACAGTAGATGAAGGGGATCCGAAATGTTAAAAGGATAAATAGTCAGTGATTACGTCATAACACCTTATCATGCACATTAGATATTACTAGGATTATTCTCTCCCTCTATAGTTGAAGGATCATATATGGTATCATCCCTTGACACATCTCCCGCTGGAGGATTGACTCACTAACAAGGATCTACACCTCATCAGAAGTAACCTCGTCATTTTTTGGAGGGTCATATATAATCCCTCTATATAGTAGAAGGAATTGGATTATATTATCCACAAATAGGATCTGATAGACATTATTTTCCAATTAAGAACAAATGATGTTGTGAAAACTTACAAAAACTAGCGATGAACTTGGATAATGTTTTCACTCTCCACTGCTACTTCAATTTTGTTAGAGGGATGATGAAACTATTTTATTCAAATATGGGTATTGGGGGAGGAAGGATATGACCTCATCCTGACATTTACTCCTCCACGAGCCTTTTCCGTGGGGATAATTCCTCTGATTTAGGAGTGGCCCCCTCGGTCCGGATAGGGGTATCAATTAGACCATATCATGGTGAATCCAACTATGGTGCCTCTTCTTCCTCCCTCTACGAATAAGAGTTAATGTACTTCTTAAATAAATACACTTAAAAAAGTGGGTAAGTTAAGGAAAAGGAAGTGAAGGATAGAATCATACATCACCAATGTTGATAAATTGACCCCATTCATTGGAAGATTGATCAGCCACATCTGGGTTCATTTGAAGGATTCCAGAGCTCCAACATTATCTTAATTGGGCTAAAACTTCTTACCATGATTTCCCTATCTAGAAGGTGTCATAGCTTCGACTTGGGGTATGCGTGTTGTTAATCCCCCTAGAGGGTATGAGGAAATAAAAGAATCAACGTACCTATAAGTCAATCCAATAGACACAACTGATGTAGGAAACTTAATTAATACTTGAGATACATCCAGATATATGAGGATCTAGTTATGTAGAGACACCATAAAGTGCTTATTGAATCATATAAGAATATTAGGGGACACATTTGGTCATTGTAGGCACATAAATTGGCATAAAAATATGTATAGAGTATAGAATTCACAAATAACCTCACCATAAATCTGGGTTTATAGCATGCTATCCCCAAATTCTATCATATATGTCCTTATCTCATCATTACTAAGTCCATTTTCAGTGAATGTGATGATGGGTGGATCACCATATGGAAAAAGTTAAACTCTCTCATTAATTTTAGATTCTTTAAAGTCCCAAAATACTTAAGAGACAACATTTTTATTTTGAAAATGTCTTGAAGGAAGGGTCTGAATCATCCTCTTGGAACCCCAACTTTACTCAAAAAAACATAGTAATTGAATTTTACTTTGATTCACACAAAAAAACTTTAAATGGACCTAAAATCTAGTATGGGGCCTTCCCTATATATACATGTAATATGAAATGGTGGATACTTTCCAAGATAGGATTTTCCAACCCCATATTCTTTGCTTAAGACATCTTGGTAGCTATGATGAGCATATCTAACCTAAAAATTACTTAGAATCATGGAATGAAATCATGTAGATACTCAACAAAATTTATAAAAACCTGATGAGGTAGGTTTTGGTGAGAATGTCAAACTTGACTATGTACCCACACTGATCATATTGGACATGCTCCTGTATAGGAAAAAACTTACCCTGATTTTCCAATGAGGTATATCCTATTGGGTGATGGAATCTTGGACCTTATCTATTTGGAACTAGGAAAACCTTCATCTATGCCTCAGAATGGAAATCACCCCATAGGAGAGGGTCTTCCTTCATGACATCCTGAGATACCTTTAGTAGATTATGAGAAAAAATAGGAGTTTATTCAGCATCATCCCATTATGCTTTTGGTGGAATGAACTTGTCATAAAAATATTTGAGAATGGGTGATCCAGAGATCTTGTATACATCCCATAAATTGATGCAGAATTATCCATGTATCAGATGGTAAGTATTTTTTTTCGGTTCCATCAGTTGAGTAGTTTAGGAATGATGTCTGTGTGCTTGTATACATATGTCTGGGCCACCTATATATCCTCGTAGATGCTAACTACCTTCAATTTAGATTTTAATTTAGTGGAATTCTTCTGCACCTAGTATTCCCACATCCACTCTGGTTTGAAACCTCCTCTAGTACATAAGTACCAATCTTCTTTCCAAAATTTTGATTGATCTACCTTGGAAGTATAGAAGATAGATGAGTTCTAGTGTGGTTTTGATTCAAAAGTGTGAGGCATTAGATCTAGATCACTGCTACTATGATGCATGGAACATGTGAAGGATACCATTAAATCATCGATGAATGTGCCTATGGATGAGATATTAACTATGGTAAAATTCATGTACTCCTAGAACAAAGAGAGTACAAAATAATTCATTGTCTTTGGAATGAGTATATATTTTAAAAGTAGATAATAATAAAGTAAAAATTTATCATTCCCTAGATAATTGTGATAATAATTATTTATATTCTTCTCCAAATCTAAAATAGTGTAGTCTCACACTTCATAATAAGCTAGTTTTATGATTTCCAACATTTCCTTGATACAAGAACTAGAATTTTCATCAGAGTCTCAAAATTTTTTAGAAGCCATTAAAAATATTCAAGGATACTCTATGATTTTCATTATAACTAGAGTTTTACTTTGATATACTATGGGAAACTTTTTTCACAAAGAAAAGACCCTTTAATGATCACCTCACCCAGTTCACCTCACGTAGGTGACCTCTCATAGGTGAGATCATAAAGGTGAACTCAGATAGGTGACCTCATGTAAGTGATCTCATGTAGGTGATCTCAAGCAGGTCACCTTGCTTAGGTGACTGGGTAGAGGTACCTCACTAAGGCCATGCTATAGATAATACTTTCCCAAGTGAAGGACTACTAAATATACATGAGGAAGATATGCGTAAATGACTATAATGAAAAGGGAAGGTGATGAATGAATAATGGGAGAAAGAGGAAGGACTTCTTTGTTGGACAAACTATATATAGTCATGTGGGTAACTGCGCAGACAACGTATGTAATCCACTTGTGCGGTGAACCTACACAGTCACCCTATGCAGACCATCCATTCATTACTCCCTTGTGTGATATACAAGACATGATCTCCAAACCCAAGAATAAATGTACATGAACTCATTAATTCCAATAAATAAAGGATTATCCAAAGTCCATAATTCTCTCTACCCCAGGATCATATACACTTCTTCTGATCAGATCCAATCCTAAGGGGGGGGGGATTTGTTAACACTCACCTTTTTTCATTTAAGGACATAAGGTTTCAAATGGAGATATTCCAAGTATAGATGAGGATGAAAATACATGAAAGGTGAAAAACACTCAATAAAGTCCCATAAATTTCCCAAGGGTATCTCATGAAAGCCCCACCTATGTTCCCAAAGACTTACATAGGTCCAAATTGTATAGACTAATATGCATGGAGAACACCTCTTATAGGCCCCAATTTCTTTAGTGACTTGTTCAAAACCACCTTCTTCACACAAGGTCATTATAATTTCTATAAATAGGACCATTGGGATCCTTATTTGTCATTAATAGAAGTCAAAGGATACCTGTAGAATCTCTACTCTCCCTAGTCATTTTACCAAGTCCTCAAAACCCTCTAGGCATCTCCCCAATATTTACAAGAAGTGGAAGTTAAGGATATTCCAAGGATTGGAGTTCCTCTAAGGTCTAAAAAATAAAATACCTTTGTGATGATCCCCTTCCCCATAGTCCAAAAGTACTAAGGAAAAGTCCCCTTCCCAAGTTTGGGAATTGCACGAGGCCCTTGTAGGATAACCTTAGGAGACCCTTGGTGTTCCATGTAAGGTCTCACCTAAGTTTGGTTTCCTCAGTTGTTCTTCATAAAAGTTATCCTAAGTAATAATTTCATGAATCATCATCACAGCTCACCCAAGTATCACCTGGGTGAAGCTAAAGATAGATTACCCAGATATCACATGGTTAAATCACCTTTCGACCCTATTTTCATATCTCTAATGAATGGGCACCCCTTTATCCTAATCCCTTTTCCGAGGGGACCAATCCAAGACCTCCTCCAAAGATTTTGGACACGCATGATCAGAACCTAAGGCATACCATCATGCCCTCTTGATCATACATTCCTATGATAAATTAGATCCCACTGTTAACCTACCTAATATATATGATCCTATAAATACCATCAATCATACATTTATATGGTAACGAGGATCCCAACCTTATAGATGGTGTTAGATGGATTCTTGGGCTCGGTGACGACATCTGTTTCCCATATCTTCTCCATATTCATCTCTTCCACCTATAGGAAGAGAAATAATAAGGGAATCCATCCTAGAGTAATCCCCTGGTATTTCTTATGGGGCATCCCCTACCTTACATACCTTCACCATCATCCACTAGAATATGAAGGAGATTGTGCATATTTCCAAAGCTTTAATATCCTCTTGTTTCTCACGCTAATCATGAATCACATGGGATTAGAGGTTATTGGTGATCATGTAATAAACAATATCTAATACCAATTGGGCCTTGTAATAGGTGTAAGCCCCAAAATAATGTTGCCATCCCCTCAAAGGGTCATATTACTTATGATAAAAACCTTCAAAGGGTTATATTCTGGATGAAGAAACTACCTGGGCCTCCTCCATAGGTGTAATACCCAACCTTTATGAAATACATAGTCTTTGATTCCTATCCAAATGGGATATGTAGAAAGCCTATGTGAGGTTTAAAACCAACACCATGAACTCCCCCTAATATTTTCTGGGCCAAATGTTTAGTAGGGTCATATCTAACCCGAAGGGACATATTCCTTCTAGGTCCCTCCATCACTATCCTTATTGGTCCATATTCCCAGTAAGATCACCCATGTACCTAGGAGGATATATTAATTTTTTATTCCTTGGTCTGTTTTAGCATAATTACCACATGAACATTTTAAAGTAATCTTCCACCTATACACCCTTTCTGTATGACCCAAAACTACATGGTATAATCCTTATTAGATGGACCTACAATGTATAATGTGTCTTGTTAAGTGGCAGAAAAATATATGGGTTCTGATTCTTATCATGAGGATACATAGAAACCTTTATCATGGGCCTAATACCAATATCAAAACAACTCACATATCAATGGATGAAAATAAATTCCAGAATTCCTAACTGTGTGGCTTAAAGTCAACATTTCAAAATAATGAACTTAACCAAGATGGTTCCATCGATGGAGAAACTTGGATACATACCGATGGTTTCCCATAAATGGAGAGCCTCATATACATATATATGGTTTCCCATTGATGTATAACCTCAGATACCACTATAAGAAAATGACAATTTCGTGGTGTTTTTTTTGGAAATGGAGGTGGTTTAAACCACCTCTATATGATTCTATGGCGGTTTCAAAAAACCGCTACTAAAGTGTGTGTCGACAGAAAATACACAGCGGTTTCCTCAATTTAGCGACAGTTTATGGTAACCGTTATAGTGGGTTCATTTAGTGGTGGTTTTTATGGTTTTAATGGTGGTTTCCCCGATGCTAAAAGAAAAATAAGTTTCATTGGGAAAAAATTATGCTAAAACCAAGTTAACTGCCGTAAAATAATAAAGGAATATAAAAATTGTGTAGCAGCGGTTAAAACCACCGTTAAATTATTTTATGTAGCGGCGGTTTTAACCGTAGTGGATAGAAAAATATCATAATTATAGTAGAGGTTAAAACCATCGCCAAAATATTATATTTATCTTGCGGTGGTCTAAAGCCAGATTTACAAAAAAAGGCAGTTGATACTGCATTACCATTACTAATTCCCTGAAAAAAACCATTCCAATTGATATGAAATATAACATAAAGATGATACTATAAGATTTGAGATGAGAGGATCTATATATGAATGTGAAATGATGAGGCTAATAATACCTTATGATTTATAAATATGGTATTGTGAGATTTGAGTCAAGGTAATATCAAAAATGAGAGTTATAGGGTTTCACATAAAGAACACTAAAATATCTCACCACATCACCAAAAGGTTTCACAATTTCCTCCAATATCATTTCTTACTATAAATTCACTACACTACATAAACCAGACACACCCACAAGCTACATTTCATCTTTCTTTTCAATCCAACCAATTTATAGATTTTATAATTACCAACCATATTCATTAAACAAGAACATTTATTTCATGTTTAAATATGATCACTTTAACCACACTTCTTACTTTAATTATATGAGTTCATTAATCATTCCAACCCATTATATTTCATTACCCATGTTAACATTACAATATTTTTCTATAGTTATTGAGAAACTGCACAACAAAACATGCAATAAACCATCCATCCATTACAAAAAAAAACTCACTTCACAACCACCCCACATCACCACCACCCCACATCATAACCACAACACATCAAACCCACCCCACATCACAACAACCCACATCACAACCCCCCTACATCACCACCACCACACATCATAACCACTAAACATCACAACCACCACACATAATTTATTTTCAATAAGGGCTTTTATCATAATTACTAAATTATTATGAAGGGTATTCACACAGAAATACAATATTTAATGGGAATCCAATTTAATAGTTTTATATATATTCTTATTCGATTTCATATGTGGTGATGTTATACAAACATACATAGTAATTTTTATGAAAACCAAAACAACAAACTATCTAAAAATAATTCATAACTGGAAAACCAAGTAAGTGTGTCCATATAAGAATAAATAAAAATAATAAGTAAAAATCATGTGGTTTCTTCCTTCCCCTTAAAATTCAATTAAGCTTGTTCATTATCTTTATTAAGATGATATGTACCATTTAACCAAAGAAATACAAAAGCATGATATTTCCAAATGTACATATAAAGAAGGGGAGATGAAGGATCCCTAACCTTGACTGAATATTCAAGGAGAAATGAACAAGAAACAATGATAAACCACCACCAATCTCAAGTGAATAACTACTGAATCCAATGAATAATACGACTCCTTCAAAAACCACCCAAAAAAGAGAAGAATTACCACCATAATGAACTCTTGAATATAATAGAAATATAATAAAGGAGTAATGGAGAAAGAGAGGGATACCATGAATCAAATAACTTCAATCTAAATGATCAAATATGATCCAAGTGGTTTGGAACACTAAGGTAGGTGACTGGGGAAGGGGAGGATGAGTAAGGGTCAACCAAGAATTGAGGGAAAGTCTAAAATTCAAAACAGGGAGGTAATAAAACTTCTATTTATAAGTGAATCACACTGGACTCTACCAAAACATGGTTAATATCCAAAACTCGCGTGGTGGGTTTAGTAAAAGTGTGATCTAGAACCCTCATTGTAATTTTATCTTTTTTTTCCATTTTAAAATGGAATTTGGCCTCTCAAAAATCTTAGAACACAGAGTGGTCTAATACATAGTGGTTCTTCTATATTCTTCCATGTATAGAATCTATGACCTAGTTCTCATTTCCAAACCATTTTACCCTCACCATGACCAAGGCTACAATGTGGTGAGCTTGGGTTTCCTATTTTGGACAGGTGGTCCTTCAAGATTCCATGCCCAACCAAGGGAATTTCAAGATTATCATGGTGCATAGGAAAACCACTAGGAAAACACACATAGCACCATGTCATCCCCAAGTCATGGTTATATATCCCATTTTACATAAGAGCACGCCCAACATAAAACTACCTCCTTCATATCCAGACAATTCATTGCACAAGATGTGGTGGGATTCAAAAGGCTAAAACACCACCTTAAACCTCAAAATAACCACAAAACTCTCCCTAAACATCCACAAGACTTGATAATGCACAAAGGGAAGTTCATAAAGGGTATGTACTATTACAATAATTCTATTTATTTTAGTTTCCCTATTATTTCTCAATTCTAAGTCAAGGTGATCATATATTCCCCAAAATTATATGAACTATGTGTGGATTGATTCCTATTTTTATGGGATACATAATGATTCCTAGATCTCCTATCTCAAACCCAACTAAAAAACTGATACCAAATCCACCACTTTATCTTAGTGACTGAGTTTCTTCATTCACATTGGTTTTCCATCCATAGGGTTGGCATCAAGACAAGTTAATTTCATTTTAAACATGAGTTTACACTACATAAAACTTCATATAATAAGGTATTTTTTATATGATCTTAAAATATAGATTATTTTAGTCATTTTCACATGATGTTAAACTATGTGATGTATGGTCCATCTTGTAAGACTTAAAACTTCTTAAAGCAATCTACCTAGTAAGACCTATATTCCTCTACATATTATCCAAATATACATAAGTATCCTTAGTATGCGGTTCTTTATCCAAAAACCTATGTCATGAAAAAATGACTCTTACCCTAGGAAAAAGCCTAATATGTATAGGGGTATTATATAAAAACAATATTTGGATTGATTCATGATGTTTCAATATATGTAATGATATTGGGATCTCCTATAATAGGCCTTAGTGAAAATTATAATCACACTGGTTATACCCTAAAGGTGAGACCCTTCCTCATTCACATCATTTTGTTTATTTATTTCTCACATAATGGTTCCCATACATCTCATCCTTCTCCTCCTATACACGAGACAAATTTTCTTAGAGGACCTTTTCCAAGAACTATGAATGGATTTATTCCTGTTACTATAGGATATGTTTTTGATCATTTATCTTGGGTAATAAACCTAATAAATTTAGGAAAAATGAATCATAAAAAACTATTAATGACAATAAATAATAGACATATATGGTGCATACAAAACTCAAGAAATCAAGACATAAAAGGAAACATCAAAAATCAATAAAATACATAAAAGGAAACATTAGAAATCAAGAAATTGTTAGGTCATGAAAATGTTCAGTGGAAACTATGTGCCACACATGATACATATACAAACTGGCTATTACCATATTTTTACAACATATCAACAAAACAACTAATCACAGTCTGATGATGAACACAACTCGTCACCCTCTCCACCTCCATCTCTACTTCCTATTAGCACATGATAGAACATTATATTGAAAATTAAATACTGTTGTACATTTATATTTAAACTTGATACCAATAAAAGTTTTCAAACTAAATGATTTTTAATTTTTGTGATTTACCTACTCACCACCAGTCAATGCAATACCACTGAGAGAAGATCTGGTCATTTTATGATATAAAACAATTGATGCTTTTTGCAAAGAGGATATCTGAGCCCCTTGGTCTTGAACTATGTTTCATAGAGAAACAATCTCTCTCTGAGTATCTTGGGGTATGAACTGACTACAACCAGGTGTAGATGCAACTGAAATCCCTAGTGTCTTGCCAAATACCATAGATGGTACGGGTCCCTAACCCATCCCATGAACTCTATCAGGATGCTCCTTCCCAAAGACTTTAGCAACCAGGTCATTCTGGGAGACTTAGTAGGACTACGCAGGATTGACATCTCATAGTTCTTTAATTTTTACCTATAAATCAAATATAAAACATATTAGAATCAATATATATTAAAATAGTAACAACTGATAATATGTTATTATAATGAAAAATGAGTTCATACCCCAACTTCTTTGGCAGGCTCATTAACGAACCTTCCATCAAATTTTTGGTGAACATTCAACCACACTTCTATTTGGGATGCTTTGTGAAAAAAACTTTATGAATGAATTAAACAAACCTAAATCAAAAATTTAATATATTAAAAAAATAATACTATCTTATAAATATTTAAACAAATGAAAAGATTACTTGAGCAGATCATATTCTAGAAAAACTCTTTGACCCCATAGTGTGAGGGATGACCTACTTAGCCAGCCTTGATGAATTCCTTCTTGAAAGATCTTGAATTAAATAAAATTCAATTTAATAGTAATGTATTCAATGTCATATCCTCTTCATATACATGTATAAATGTAAAATGAGATTATTATAGTAATATATATTTAAATACCGTATGCTTCTCATCACAATGTCTATCAACAAAAACATTCCATTGCTCTTTGGGTACCCCATCAGGTAGCTTGTCATACATCTATTGGGTGGTCAACAAAGTATCATTGACATCACCCCACAATCTCCATTTAATGTCTTTCCATTTTTTCCAAGATTTTTCAATGTCTACTTTTGTGCTATCACATTAGCAACTGTAAAGTGGAAAAACATCTGTACACATAAATTCATTTTGAAAATATTAATAACATGAAATTCAATTACACCATAATGTATTAAAATTACCTTTATTTGGGAATCAAAAACTTCATTTTCCAACTTGCAGGCATATTTCTCCAATAATGAAATAGGAAGGGAAACAGGCTTCATGGCCAGCTGACCTAAAATCTGGCCAAGTAATCCTACAACGTCATCCGTAAGGACCCCATATGAATCAAATGAGATAGCTATCTTCTTTCTAGTCAGATTCTATACATCTAAACCTTTTATATTTTTCTCCACAAATTCATCATTTCCATCTTTAATGAAGAAATAGTTAGTATAAAAAAGTGCAATAAATTTATTCATATTAAAATTTGTACCTATAACAGCCACCCTCCAGTATCCCTATGAAGAACTTGAAGTGGCACGCTGCTCCCCCACTACTGAGGCTCTTGAAGTGGGAGGCGACAACTGAGCTGCTGAAGGGACACTCAAAAAGGGTGTGAGAGATGGTTCATGGGGAGATGGTTTAGGGGGGAAAGTGGATGGTGCCTTAGATGTCGTAGGGAGGGAGACAAATGGATCATCATTTGTCACAGTGTTAAATGAAATAGTTTATCGCTTCCTCCTTTGAATTCCTATCATTTAATCATATAAAATTAAGTTCAAAACATATATTTCAATTTTTTTGCAAAAATAAAATAATAAAGATAACAGATACACAATACTAACAAACAAAATATACCTAACAATGATAATGAATGATTGCACAAATGAAATAAGTGGTTGCTAAATGAATGCATAACTATACATACAATCATTTTATCCTTAAATCATGTCAGTTTTCTACTCCATTACTTCATCCAATTAATTCATCCTTGATAAACTAATATTTTCAATATCATGGTATAAAAATAATTCCGTTTCTTATTGTTGATGAGATTCAATGTTAGAGGTCAAATCTTCTACTTCATCACTCATATCATACAAATCTATTTGTTTTACATGAGAAACTACACTCCACCCTTCATCCACAACATCATTCACATAATATACCATTTTTTCTTATGATGATAAGATATATGGATCATGCATTTCATGATCACTAACATCCATCAAGCGAGAGAAGTTCACAGAAGTAAATTGCAAGGAATCTCTTTTAACACCTCTGATAATATCGACCCAATTTCATATGAATAAAATAACTGAAAAATGATTGTGGTAGTTTAATTCAATAATATCATTCATCTTTCCATAGTATACCATTTTAGAAAATGTAAATATACCACTATTCTGTGTTTTAAAACCCTCTTCTTGATCGATTGTATGAAATCTAAATCCATTCATGTTATAAGCATCGAACATTCTAACTTGTTTTAGAGAACCTCAAGCAAGAAACTACAAATCTTCTATCAACTTTTCTCAAGTATCAGTATTCATGATCTAAAAAAAGAAATATACTTTATTATAATTAAAAAATATATGTGTCGACCTAATATTCATATTTATTATGATATTTATGAACTTACACATCGTGCAAACCATTCTATAATCTCTTTATGAACAATTTTTTTTATATCTTTCTCATTTCATGTTCGACCTCTCATTCGTCTCTTTGTTTGTATCCTCAACTCTTCAATAAATAGATCTACAATTTCACTATTCAGTAGCACATATCTATGTGCCTGTAATAATTCCATTTTTGTTAGTGTAACATTTGAGGTCCTCTAAACTAATTGTCCAATAAGAGGAAATAATTTTTATTTCTCATGTATTTGAGATTGATTTGATGTGTTGTCAACACATCCAACTCTATTAAATATTTTCTCAATATCATCCAAGTATCTAGAATAAATGTCAATACACTCCTCTTCCAAATAGCCTTCAGCAATAGAGCCTTTTGGTTGAGCTTTATTTCTCACGTATGATTTCAAATTCCCAAGATATCTATGAAATAAAATAAACAAACATAATTATGAATTTAATTAAGTGAAAAAAATTGTTTAATTAACTAAAAAACATATAAATAAAATACCTATCAATTGGATAAATAAATTGATAATGAACATGGCCTCCTAATTTAGCTTCCTCAACCAAATAAATAGTTAAATTAATTATGATAGTAAAAAATGACAGAGGAAAGATCATATCCATTGCATAACGTGTCAATAAAAACCTCTCCTAAAGGCTTTAAAGCTCAAATGGATGTAGAGATTTCTCACATAGTTGTCTGAAAGATGTCCAGAATTGGAGTACAATAGGAGTAACATTTTTAGGTAATAATGTGTGCAATGCCAATGGTAAAAACTGTTGTAACAAAATATGTGAATGATGAATTTTCAATCCATGTAACTTATGATTATTTAAGTCAACACACCTCGATATATTACTTGAATACCCATTAGATACTTTCACATGATTTAAAATTCTAAGGAATGTATATTTATCCCTATTTTTCATTGAAAAAATTTCCAGAGCATGCTTTTCATTCTCATATGGCCAGAGATCACATTTTATGTTCATTACTTGTAAGTCTTTCCAAGAATTGAGATTATCCTTCGAATTTCCATGCTCATTAAGAAATGTGAAGATCAAATTATCACATAAATTCTTATAAATATGCATCACATCAAGATTTCGCTGCAAAAAATAAATTATCAATATGAAAGTTTGAAGAATATATATTTTTCTTCTATTGTTGTGTTCCGATTTCACTTGACAATGCACTTTGAACCCATTTAACTCTATCATTATAATGATAAACCTTCCCAAATTCTGTTTCAACTTTTCCAAGTTGTGTCAATATTTCAGAACTAGTTAACAACTTTGGATGTGGTCTATGATCAATGAAACCGTTAAATTTTGATCTGTTCGGCCAAAATATATGAGATGCATTGATAAATATTCTATGGCACAAGAAGCACCATTTTATACTATGTGGTAGCCTTTTGGGATCAAAATCAAAGTTACAAATAGGAAAATCCAAACCCCTTTAAGTGTTCCAACTAGATAAATTCCCAAGCCTAGGGAAGTCACTAATGATCCACATTAAAGCATCATGCATTTTGAACATTGTTTTAGAATAAACATCTAATATATCATCACCGTTGCTCCATAACTCCTGTATTTCTTCAATTAAATGCTGAAAGTATACATAAATATCATTTCCATGCATTGATTTCTAGGAATAATCATTGAAATGATAAAATACATTTTTTGCATACACATCCATGGAGACAGATTGAAAGGGATCAAAACAACTGGCCAAATGCTATAACTGGTACTCAAAGTCCCAAATGGGTTGAATCCATCAGTATCCAATCCCAATCGAACATTCCTTGGATCAACTAAGAAATATGAATGTAATTAATCAAATGTCTTCCATGATTGTGAATCTTGTGGATGTCACATTAACCCATCATTGTTATTATCTACAGAATTCCAGTTCATGTGTTTAGCAGTTTTCAATGACATGAATAATCATTGAAATCAAGGATTAAAAAAAAAGTAATGCAAAAACTTTGCAGGTGTGTTCCTTTTTCTTCTTCTTTAAAATAGTACATTGATTCAGACTTCCAACATCACCCATTGACTACTATCTAGAAGAAGAACATTTTTTGCAATCTTGTCTACTTGAATCCTCTCGCTAATAAAGCATACAATAATTGGGATACACATGTATTTTTGTATAATTCAAACCAATCCTGTTAACAACTTTTTTCATATCATAAAAAGACCTGGGGTTGTTTGCTTCAAGAAATGCATTACACAACAATTCAAATATCATGGAAATTTCCTTATTTGTAATTCCACATAGACAATTTATATGGTACAAATTCATCAGAAAATAAAGTTTTGAATATTTCTAACATCCACTATACAACTCTTGATTTGCATCGTCAACTAAACCATGAAACTTATTTTCCTCAGTGAAGTTTTCTCTTACATTAGTCTCCACATAATCAAGAGGAAGATACAATTATAGCATACTGTCTTTTTAATACATAACTTTTCATTACATTTTACAAACATAGGATCTTTAAAGTCTAGTGTCTTGGAAATATGGAATAAAAACATGAAAACTTAAACACTCCTTTAAATCCCCTTGAAAAGCTTCTTGAAAAGTTTATCCTATATAAAATTACTGCATCTCATAACTTGGAGACATACAATCAAAGGAAAGGGTGAGGAGAAGGCCCAGTAAATAAAGCAAGGGAATTAGTTTACTTGTGATATTAATAAGAACTTGATGAAAAACATACATACATGAGAAATGGTAAAAGAGGAATATCATAATAAAAAGAACATGAATCATAACTTAAATATGTGGATACAACATTTTATTTATAAATTCATGAACATATCACCAAGGTCCATCCCCAAGTTGTCATAAAATTACCAAGGTATCGTGAAACTTGTCATCTCTAGAGATTAATTCTTTACCCAATTAAAAAGAAATGGGTTTCACTTCAAAATCATGTTGTTTTAAAAGTACTTAAAAATAAGACAATTATGTCATTTATAACCCATGGAAAGGGAGTGAGGGTTACATGTATGTCAATTAAAAAATAAAATATATCATTTTTTTGTATCTAAGAACACCCATAGAAACGAAATAGTTCTAGGTATTTACATAAATAAAACATGATAATTCCTTGAGAAAAAGGGAGAGAAATTTTGAGACGAAATTTCTGCAGCATAATGCCAATATAACATGGTTTTAGAAAATAATATAAAGAGAGGGGAAAAGGATCACCCATAAATAAATGAATCATTTTACAGTAGAGGTATAGAATAAAAATAAATAATATCATGGTGTGTAAAATTGAATGACACACCACATGAAAAGGAATCTTGCAAGGAAATATAAATCATGATTCCTTTTACGAAAATTTGGCAGCCTAATGAAGTCACATTAAAATTTATAAAATCAATTGATGAGAGTATAAAGGGTATATAATCATTTGGAAATGAAATGGATAGTAGTAAAGATATATAAGAACAAGCCCCCTCATAATAAAATGGAACTATAAGACATAACATAAAGGAAGTCATGACTTAAAAGAGGAGGGTGAAAGGTTCCCTTACCAATTTGGTAACTTTCTAAACGTACACCCCATGAAAGAAAGATCATATAAAGAATATGTAAATACTCATAAATTAAATTATATTACATAAACAGTACAATCATAGGCAGTACATACACCACACAAAAGGAAATAGTGGCAAATATACCATGAATCTCACAGGAATAAGAAGTGAGATGAAAATCCCTTACCATGTTGTATTCAATCGAATCATAGGACCAAAAATTACTAACCAACAAAATAATAATAGAATAAAATGAATATAAATATAATACTGATAATATATATCCAATGGTAGTTCACAATACACCACATGCAATAAATAAGTGGCGAACAATGGAAATCTCACGAAATTAAAAGTGAGATAAGAATCCCTTACCACGTTGTAATCAATCGAGTTGTATGACCAAAAGTTAATAACCACCAAATTATTCATAGAATAACATGAATATAAAAAGAATAATGATAATATATATCAAATTTCAGTACATAGTACACCACATGAAATAAATTATTGGTGAACAATGGAAATCCCACAGAATTAAAAGTGAGATAAGATACCCCTTACCATGTTTTCTGACTTGACTCGCTCGTATGTTCCTTGTTCTTCCTGAATAATAAACTTAAGTTAATTTATACTTGATTAAGAATATTTTTAAAGTTTATTATTCCTTTTATATTACTTATTACCTTTCTATAACAATTTGTTAATTATTTGAGCTCATATTAGACATTTTTTCAATGTTCAGAACTTGAGTAGAAAAATGAACTTGTTATAATTATAAATTGTCCATGTAGTAAAAATTCCATTATCTCCAGAATGATATTCATCATTTATATGTCATATATATTATATATATCCATTATATATATATATATATGTATTTATAATAGTATATAACATTTGGAGATAAGAAATGAAATGCACCGTTCATGGAGACGGCAAGCCGTACGTACGCATGAACACTACTTTCATTTCTATTTATATTTTTAATGGAATGAAAACACAGTGATTCATAGGTGTATTATAATTTCAGTATAATATGTATGTCATATATGTTACATAAGTTCATAAATTATATCCTTTATACGTTCCACATATGGCATGAACGAGGCATATCACTTTTAGGGGGCAGTAGTTCACACTTCCCCTAATGAAATTATCGTGTTTACCCATTATGGGAACCATAAAAGTATGCTATAAAAAGGAAAATACAGAAGAATAAAGAAATCATAAATATAATATATATCATATATAGATACATTTCCATCATAATGGACACCATGAGAGGTGGTAAAATATAATTGAACAATCATTGTTTTGTGAGGCAGTAGTTCGCCCTCCACTGAAACAGTATGTTATTTACCCATCAGAGAGAGGTGTGTGTAAGTGTAGCTCAAATAATTCTCATAAAAACATCCTTGTATATTTAGGATACTGTTGTTGTTATAAAATAAATGAATAAAAATAGTTTAGAGGGTTGGAGAAGTAAAATAAAACAAAATAACTTAAGAGAAGACGTTACCTTTAAATCGGGTAACTCCCTTTGGTTTGAACCAAAAGGGTTTTTTGAAGTGCTTTATGCCTAAGGTAAGACTTCTAGAATGAAGAGAGGGATCTTGGGAGATTATTTTAGGATAGGTTTGATGAGACAAGTTCCTGAGAAGTGTGATAAATGGGTAGGAAGTGATGGATTTTTATAAGGGATAGGAGGGGCTCTTTTGGAAAGTTTGAAAATATTATTTTATTATATAATGATTTTCGATTTCTAAAGGTCCAAAAATAATTAAAGTCAAAGATAATGTGTCCCATGTTTGAAATAAAATCATCCAATAATAATTGGACAAGTTTTGGATATTCATTTAATTTTTATCTTTTTATTTATTTAAATCATCCATTAATGACGTAAACACTGCATCATCATTGTCTCATAAATAATATTATTTATTTGATGTCTAAAAATTATAAAAAAATCCCATGATGTATGAAATATTTTTATATTTAAAATTAATATTTATAGTTGAATATATAACTTATATAACCCCATGTAAAAATTGTTTTAGTAAAATAATACATGTTTATGAAATTTTTTATTTTTACTTTAAATAAAAAGTTATTAATGTCATTATCTTACCCAAGTGGATACATGGGGTCCCAAAATTGACCCATGGATTGTCTTGGTCGTCCACTACTCATCCAATAAGGTTAGTACAAGTGTCAAGGTAATTTTTTATTATTATAACATTATTTTTACCTTAAATTACCCTAATTACCTTTAATCATGGTTAATAAAAGTCAAAAGTTACTATTCAACAATAAATATTTCCATCCAATTGAACCAAATTTTACTTACTAATGAAAACCATGCATGTCATATTTTTTAAATTCAATTCACAGAAGCAGTAAAATTTCATTTAAATGAAAAAGTCAGTTTTTAACTACTACTTAGTGGTTTCCCTATTCATCAAAAATTGAAGGTTTTCAAAAAAATTCAAAAAATTCACTCTAAAATAAATTTGACATTATGAATTCAAAACATATAAGTTGAATTAATTAATTTTATAATTAATTCTCATCTTCAAAATAAAAACCGTGTTTTTAATAAATAATAACTATCAAAGATTGATACTTGTTAATGTCCAATTTCAAAGTGAAATTACTTCAAATGGCCAACATTGGGTTAAATGGTAAAAATATAATCTATTTAAACTTAAAACCAATTAAATATATAATCTTACCATATAAATAATTTAGATAAAAAGTCAGTTTTGAATTAAAATAAAACATTTTTTTCACTATTCATTAAAAATGAACATTATCAGAAAAATATCAAAATTTCATCCAAAGTAAATTTTGATGTTCCGATTCTAAAGATGAAAATTATTTTTAAAAAAATAATATGTAAAAGTGACCAAAACTAGATTTAAAAATGGTTCTCTATCAAAAGGAGGTAAATCATTATTTTAAAGTAAATTATGCTTAAAATTAGATTCATTTACATTTTAAGCCTCTAAATTTTATTGGATGAATGTAAGAAAATTTAAAAAACATATATTATCATATTTAAGTTAGTTCTATTAATTAATTCTAATACAACATTTAGGTGTTAACTACCATTTAAAATAATAATATTATATTATTAGTGTGCAACATAAGATTTCAAAGAAACCCGTTGTTGTGTGTCAGGTACGCCATTGAATATAGAATTCCCTTTAAAATAAATTAATATTTAATTAAAAAATATTAATAAATATGAAAATGTCAGATTCTTTATTTTCCTGGGATGTTACACCACTAATATGTTACAATCTTCATCTGGTTGTCGTAAAGTCTCAAAAACATCACTTGCCACATTTCTATTTGTAGCACCCTCATCTAGTTGTTTTGATATGTTTTGATGTTGATAGTGGTGTCTTGTAGTTAGAAATGCATCAATTATAAGGTTTTTAATTTCATTTCCCATTGTCGATGATGTTAGGAGCTCATTCTGTGGATTGACATCAGTGTTCAACCTTTTTGTAACATTCAATTCTCTGTGCCAAATTCAACACAAATATTGGACAGGGAATTTCTACAATATTAAATGTTTATAAACTTCATCTCTCTTCAACCATATTCTAAATTTACATTTAAGACATGGACATCTTATTATCCCTTCAATGGATCGATTGGAAATTTCAAAATCTAAAAACTCTTCTAAACCCTTAACATACTGAGGTGTGTTCTTCAGTAATGTGTTCCAGCTTTTATCCATGTATATCAAAATGTGCCTACACAATATTAAAAAAAATTAAAAAACATAACTATTAATAAATAGGGAAATATATTCATATATTCTAGTTGAAAAAATATATAAATATGTTAAATATTTGGAAAAAGTATAGGATTAGATAAAAAACCCTCAAAGACACTTTTTCCCAATATCCCATGATAACTTAAGGCACTTTAAGATGATATCTGGACAAGAAATTTCTCATAACATTCCTATTAAGTCTCAAAAATACTATCTCATGTCTACCAAGACATCCAAACAATATAGCTATTTCAAATAAGAGGCATGAATTCCTTTGATACCAATTTGTCACAAACCAACCTAGATAACCTACCTAAGTGGTGCATAATCTAGTTTTAACATATCCCAGTGGGTGTTCCCAATACCCAAAGGCTAGTGACTAGTGTCTAAGAATAAAAACAAACTAGAGGGAATGATTTCACCATAAGTAATACTAGTCAAGAAAAATTGGAGAATATAAAATGAAAATTGTTGGTATTCCAAACACTCCATGAGGGAAAAGAGCACAAGTAAACATATACAAGTCTAAAAAATGGTATGTTTCATCAATTCAACCATTACTATCACAACCCAAAAACTCCATGTAACAAGTGGATTGCACATTCCACCAGTCACCACTAACTCCCTAGGCCACTCTAATTAAGAACATCCACCACCTATGAGTGTCTCTTTCCATATTCTTGGACCATGAATAATAAAATCTATAAATTACTAATGGAAAAGGTAAGATGTGATAAAAAATATCAGTAGGATATCACCAAGCATTTCATAATCAATCTATAAACAATAAACCAAATTTTATCATTTTTAAATAAAATTTAGCATGGAAATATTTTTTCAATTTGAATAAAAACATGCTTGATAAAACATTTCAATGTCCAAGTTAAAACATGTTTGAAAGTGAATTTCTATAAAATTAGTGAGACATAAGCATCTACGTCAAAATAAGAATGAATAACCATTTCTATCAAAATAGACATGATTAAATAATTTCAATAAATAATTGGCATGTATAAATCATTTTACATCATTTTCAATAATATAACGATGGTGATAAAATCTAGGGTTAGTACCGGTCACAAGTCTTCAAAAAATCACAGTGAAATATTCCTCTTGGTGTACACACACTCCTTAGATCCACAATATTAGGGGGAATATTATAACACCCCAAAGAATGAACTACCTTCCCTCAAGTAGTTTTGTTTCATTTTCATCATCAAGTCGATGTAAGATATCAATTTAACTAGCATGAATATTCTTTATCCTAACAACATTTAATCCCATGGGATTCAAGGAATTTAGTCATAATTTGGGATATCATTCAATATAATCAATAATTCAATCAATTAAATAAATAGTCCCCAAGTTAAAGTATCAAAACATGCCTTTCATTTCCAAAACCAATATCAAATGGTTTTTATCAAAAACTCATGCCTTTAATTTAAAATCATTTCATTTCAAAACATGAAACATTTTATTATTTTATATCTCATTAAATCATTCTTCAAGTCATTCATTTCAAATCAAGATCATATTTTCTAAAATTTACACTTTATTTCATTCCATTTATAATCTTTTTTCAATATTCTTAACTCAAGATTTATAAATAAATTGGAAAACCAATTTGAATTAAAAATTATTAAAGGTTTCTATTGATAGAGATTACCTTATGAAACCACCTACCACAATCAAGATATATAACCACCCATACAAGATCCACTAATGGAGAGTCAATGGATATAAAAATCAAGGAAGAATATTAAACAAAACCTCCAACCTACCATAATGTCAGTGAGGCGGCGAGGGGCTAGGGATTTGGGGGTCACTGGGGGGGGGGGTCTCATGGGGGTTAGGGGGAGAAGGGGGTCTCACAGGGGTTGGGGGGAGAAGTGTCGGGGTTGAAAAAAATGTTTAGCGGAGATTTATTAAAAACCGATGCTAAATCATTTATAAAAAAATTAGTGGCGGTTTATTAAACCACTGCTAAAAAACCACCGCAAAAGGCTATTAATGTTTTAGCGTACATATATATGGTTTCTCATCAAGACATGTCCATAAATGATTTTTAATACTTAGGGGTGAAAAATTCCATATTTATAATTTAAAAGAAATTCATGAATATGTATTAAATATCTAAGAGAGTCCTAGAGTAGGAAATAATCCCCCAAAAAGGTTGTGATGAGCCTGAACTACCATACTATCAACCAATGTGAGTTATCAAGCATTTTTGGTTAAGTTTTCCAAGGATTTCATACCTTTGGAAAGTAAGCCCATGAGACATCATGGATGTGAGAGCCATTGGGTGTTTCCAACTCCACGAAAAAACCCCACTGGAAACTAAACCATTAAGAATGGTTATGAAACTATATTGAAAGAGTGAACTAGAAATATTCTATAAATACATTGTTATGACAAATTCATAGTGTTATCCACATAACCCTTTTAATTAAGAGAGAGTGTTGGAATATGAGAATTGATCGGAGGATCAAATCGATACATCAATGATATTTTATTATAATGGAGTTCATGGATTTCTCCAATGATTACAACTCGAGATCACTCTTCATTAGTGAATGATTTGAACCTGATTTAGAATGTTTGATTTATGTGTATTCGTCCCATTTTGATATCCCATGTCAAACATAGATCAATTCCACTAACAAGAATTGATTCACACATCCAAGGTTGATTTACTTTACAATTGATTTGATTATTTTTTTGTTTAATTAATTCACCATTCTAATGGAAATGGATTGAGGCCAACTCAAAAAAATTTCAAGGTTCATTTCTTTCTTTTGTATTTTGAATTTCTCCCCCATTTCAACGCACGTTCATCTTAGATAAATTCTTTGGCATACAGTTTGATAAATAGCCACTATTTGAAAATTATGATACTGATATTTGGCACAAAAAATCAATACCCTAGGAACATTTATCCATTAAGGATGTGATTAAGGTGAGTGATGATAGAGAATGAATATGTTTATATTTGGAGATTCCCGGTTGTGGTTCTTAACATTATAACGAGATAGTGCGATGGTGGATGAACTCTTGACCAGATTTGGAAGATAGATACTAGTCTATGGTGACAGTGGAGCTTGGTCGAGGGCCAATATAAGGACCAGGAGAATGATCTATTATAGGAGTAGGAGATCAAGTGGTGGAATTGGAATACATGTGAAGGAACTTTGGAATCTGAACATTTCAACATTACACGATGTGTAATCTGGAGATACACATCATGTAGTACGCCTTGCTGTGGTGCTAGGGTTTCCATAAAAAATTAAATATCACACACCATGTGAAACATATCACATGCCATGTGTACCATGGATGGTATCTTAGTATATACTCTGGGAGCACATGAACATGCAAATAGAAAGAAACATGCGAATAGGTAGAGTTCATGGGAGGTTGTCTTGGGATAGTCACACTCAAATTATCACCAGAAAAGAAGGCCCTAATGGTTCGAGTTGTTATGGAGTGGTATTAGAGGGTGGTTATACCTTAGGAAAAAAGCATATATTTTTTTACAGCTATGAGTTCAGTTTGGGATTTATAGAAACAATGTTAATGGTTTTCAAGTTTGAATTTTAAGCTAGGGAATCTAGTGTTAGAGAAGCGACCAACATATCCATTCACTAGGAATCTAATAACCTTCTTGTTGACTCAGTTCATGTAGTCACTAATTTTAGGGAAAAAAATTAGTAGAGGGATCATATAAGAATGGGTTGTGGTTTCCATATCCTTCTTGATTCATCTCCCCAGATATACTCATTTACCATGGTGTATCTTGTTTATTTCAAGATACCTCTGTGAAGATATCCAACCAAGATTACACTACATGACCATGATGATGATTTTATAAGTGATGAGGATTCCGTATAGGATCCTATATAAGAGATAGCACCTCCATGTGGTTTTCCACTAATATATCCACCAGTTGATCTGTTCATAACACCAACAATACTAGATGAGGATGCACATAGGTTGAGTGCACTGCATGAGTTTCAGAGATGGTGACCTCCCAGTTTTTAGGGAAATCTAAATATCTAGGTAGATGAGGATTGGATAGAGGTATTCACCTAATTTTTTTACCTAATTAGGACACTAACTAATTAGATGGTGGTATTATAGGTGATTCTCTTTCATGGATCTGTTGGGTGATGGTGGATTCTGGTGACTTAGTCACATGATGAGACAACAATGTCCTAGTCATATTTCGAGTATCTCTTTAGGGAGTATTTATATCTAGACACATTGTAATTAATGTTCATTAAAGATATTATTTATTTGTAGTAGGGAAGTATAATCATGTCATAGTATTCAGTGAGGTTCACTAACCACTAACGGTGATCCCTGAATATGGTTTAGTATTTGTTCTTTATAGCACATAATTTCGATCAGGGTTTATGCTGAGATATCAGGGATGGAGTTATATCTATTTTAATTCCCACCTATTCTTGAGTTCTTGAGAGTTCCTTAGTATTGCAGAGATTCATAACAGAGAAGATGCTGATAACATGTGCTAGCAGTGGGAACACATGAGCTGATACCTCAGCAGTAGGTATCCAAAAAATAGTCATAGGGATCAGGGCGTGTGTGACACTTCAGGAGAATATCAAAAGACAAAAGATAGGTGGTTCAAGGCTCTCAGGATGGCATAAGTTAGCCTAGGGAGATGTAGTTCTTATCTTGAGATGGTCAGGGACATCTTGTTGAGATTTTTTAACTTGTAGCATAGGTAAAAAGGAGACATTAAATAGACTGTCCATACAGAGGTATAAGTAGGTGTAGGGAGTTTCATAGGAAAAAATACATGTAAGAAGAGTGGGTATATAGCCTAAGGTGGAAAGTGATATGACATATTTCTACCACCACCCCTAGGTGGTCGATGCTAGGCTTAAGGAGCTGGTGGTCAGGGGAGATGAAAGCTCTAGGTAGTAAGGACTATGAATCCAAGGCTCCTGGCATGATTATAGATATGATTTATATCTTTTATACCTTAATTTATATATTGATATACACATGTGATATCAACTCTTTTCTTTCAAAATATCTGGTTAAAGACTTAGAAACTCCAATTGACCCATTGTCTCGACCTTTGTGCTTGGAGACTCTTACAGGAGGTGACTCGGTGATCACACACTTCTTTCGATAGTGTGACATGAATTTTGGTGGTGAGTGATTTTTAAGGGATATCCTTGTGTAATAAATGAGACCTTATTAATTCATCTTAGTTATGGACTAAATATCTACAATTAATTCCTAGATAGACTGTTTCAAGAAGTGGATGGGGTGTGTTTGCAATGATGGATCGAGGTTTCCCTTAATGGGTGAGAAGGAAATCCAGAAAAAGTAGGATGGTATTATAAATAGGATAGTGAATTTTTCTACTCACCAATTGGATATCATTACTTTTGGAGTATTGGATTCTATGGGCTACTAGTTTCTTGAAATGGTGGTAGAGTTTGTGAAAATATTTCTTTAGGATATGACAGGCTTACCTCCCTAACAAGATATATACTTATGAATTGAATTATACCCCAAGATGAACCCAATATCTATGGTAAAATATTTTATGGATCCCAAAAATCTTTGAGAGTTGAGGGTGATATTGGAGGAATTTCATAGGAAGATATCTGTGAGACACAATGTCTCCCCTTAGGTAGCCTCGATGTTGTTTTCTAAGATGGAAAACAAGATATTGAGGTTGGGTGTAGATTATCAGAACCTGAACAAGGTGACCATGGAGGATAAGTATCCACTACCAAGGATTTATGGCCTACTTGATCATTTGAGAGGGGAATGATAGTTCTTGAAGATTTACCTCAGATCAGGTTATCACTAGTTTTGAGTACAAAATGGGGATATACCAAAGACGACATTATGATATCTCTATAGTCACTATGAGTAATTGGTGATGTCTTTAGGTGTGAAAAACAACCCAATAGTGTTCACAAGACTCATTAAATTGATATTTAAACTTTTCTTAGAATAGTTTTTGGTGGTCTTCATTAATGAAATATTAGTGTACTAGGCGTTTGATGAGGAGAATGTGAGATAGTTGAGGATAGTCATAGACATACTCCGAGATAACCAAATTTATATAAATCTCTTGAAGTTTATATTCTGGATTTAAGATGTTCACTTTTTGGGACATTTTATCTCATTAGATTGTGTATCAGTGGACCTGGTGAAGGCCAAGGCGATGCTATCTTAGTATCCACCCAAGAGCATGATGGAGGTGTGCAGCTTCCTTGGGATGAAAGACTACTAAATGAGATTCATGCTTGATTTATCTAGGATATAAAAATGTTTTTATTATTTTAACTAGAAGGGGAATCCTTTTTTTTGGTTGGATAGATTCTAATGTAATTTTCATGATTTTAGGCTAAGGTTGAAGAAATCCACCATTTTGAGATTTTTAGAGGGTATTGAGTATGTAGTGTTATACATTGACTCAGGGACTAGAATAGATTTTGTACTAATGCAGAGGTAGGAAGTGATTGGGTATTGTTCAAAAAAATTTGAGACCCCATGAGAATAACTATACAACCTGTTATCTTGAGCTAGTAGTGGTAGTCTTCATCCTGAAGATGTGGCGACACTACCTTCTATGTGAGCAATTTATCATCCACTATGACCACACGATTCTCAAGTATATCTTATATAATAAGGATTTTAACATGAGACATAGATTATAGATGGATTTACTCTATTATTTTTACTTTGAGATAGTTTATACTCCTGGGAAGGAGAATATGGTAGCAGATGCTCTTAGTAAGAGATCTCGATTACAGTTGTTGACCAAGGATTTAGAGTAGTTATCCTCGTTGTCATTTTAATTAGTGAAAAATGATGGTGCTTCATATATATAGTAAATAGTTGTTACCCCACAAATTATATAATGTATTAGTGTTTTTTAGAAAGGAGATACCAACTATGAGACCTTACATACTCATATATCCACTGGGTGGGTTCCTGATGATTTTTTTGATGGTGAGGGATCACATCATCATTTTCAGAGGACATATGATGGTACCCGTGATGTTGAGGGATGAGGAGAAGAGGGATTTTCATATACCCCTTGGTGGCGCATCCAGATGTGGTGAATATGTACTAGTGCCTCCAACATCAGTTCTAGTGGATAAACATGTAGAAAGGTATAGTGATTTTTTTCTCCCGATGTGTCATTTTTCTATAACTGAAAGCTGAGCACTAGGTTCCAATGGGTTTAGATTAACCCCTTGAGGTTCCAAATTTGAAGTAAGATGGAATGCATATGGAATTTGTGATACGGTTAACATGGAAATCTATAGTACTTGATTCCATCTAGTTGATCATAGAATGGATCACCAAGTCAGCCCACTTCTTAGCTATTCAAGACCAGAGTCCAGTATAGAGCTTAAAAGGCCTTTACATGTAGAATATAGTACGACTCCATAGAATTCACTTTATTATCATTTTTGATCATTATTCTTTCATCATGTCATGAATATGGAGAGGATTATAGGAGGCCTTTGGGATTCAGTTTCATTTTAGCACAATGTTTCACCCCTAAACTGATGGACAAACTGAGAAGAACATTTAGGATCTAAAGGATACACTACAAGATTTCATGTTGGATTCTGGACATATTTGGGAGGATCAACCACCCTTGGTGAGGTTTTCATACAATAATAGTTACCATTCCACTATCAGTATGGAACCATTTGAGGCTTTGTAGGAGAATCCCTATAGGTCACCACTATGTTGGACTAATCCAGGTGAGCCAACACTCATGGTACCAAAGTTGGTGTAGGAAATGACATAGAGGGTGAAAATCATATAGGAGTGGATGGGGAATACACATAACTGTCTAAAGTCATATGCAATCTGACGAAGGAGGCATTTTGAGTTCAACAAGTGAGACCATGTGTTGTTGAAGGTATCACCTCGATGTGGGTTATAAATATCTGGTTGGGGTGATAAGTTGTCTTAATGATTCATTGGACCATTCCATGTACTACATAGGGATTGATAGTTGGTGTACTATTTTTCCCTACCGCTATAGTTAGAATAGGTACATGGCATATTCTACTTGTCGTAGTTGAGGAGGTATGTGCCGGACTTATCACATGTTATCGACTGTGGAGAGCTGGACATCAAGGATGGATCTACCTTTATGGAGTACCTGAAAGAGATCAAGGATCATCAAGAGAAGGTCCTTCATTGTCCAGGGTTTACCTTGGTGTGTGTTCGGTGGTAGAATGAGTGTCTTCAGAAGAGCACCTAGAAGTGGGAGACCCAAATACTAACTTAGTATATGCAACTTTTTGAGTAGTCATTTTTCACTTTTCAGGATGAAAATACCTATGGTAGGGAGAATTCAATGTTTATATATTTTCAATGTAAATATTTTAAATATATCTATTAATATTTTTAGAGTCAAGACCTGAGATGGTTCATGATTCTAAGTCTTGGTGATCCTAGAATTGATATTTTAAAATATTAAATATATTAATTCACACGTACACAATTTTGATGAAAAAGTGAAATAAATCTTGAATAGAGGTATAGATCATAAATATGAGTTCAAAATTGAGTTCACAAAATAGGTTTTACCATAGGAATGATATAACCTATGTTGGCATTGAGAGTTTGTAAAAATGTTACCGTAGGGTGAAAATGATAAATAAATACCCAAATAAAATTTATTTTTTTATGTATTTGTACAACAACCTAGAAATATTATATAAATATAATATTATAACCAATTCATAGGGTTATATACATAAACCTGAGAATTGAGAGAGAGAATTGGAGGATATCATTGATAGATGAAAAAGTATTAGAGGACCAAACTGATATTGCAAGGCTTTTCTATATCGACAAAGTTCATGGATTTCACAAATAACTATGACTTGGGATCATTCTTCATCATAAAACGATGCAAAATCATGGTAGGAAATTTGATTTAAGTCGATTTATCTCATTTTTATATCCCATATTGAATATGGATAAATTATACTAACAAAAATTGATTCACGCATCGATGGATAATTTATTTTATGGTTTAATTTATTATTTGTTGTTTCATTAATTCATAATTATAATGAAAATAGACCGAGGCCAACAAAAAAAGATTGTGGTTCATTTCTATATTATTTTTCTTGAATTTCTTACCTGTTTCTTTGCATCTTCATCGTGGATAATTTTTTTGGCCTGTGGATTGGAAAATACTTGATATTCGATCGTTGCATGACTAATATTCAGTACAACGGATCAATACAGTGTGTGCGGTTCATGATTGGGGATATGATTAAGGTGCATGATGTAAATAGATGATCAATTTTATATTTGGATATTTATGATTGTGGTTCTAGGAATTTTGGTGAGATGATGTAATGATAGATGAACTCTTGATTAGATTTTGGCCTATAGTTTGATAAATACATAGTATTTGATTGTTTCCCGACCGATATTCAACACAAATAATCAATACCATGTGTGTGGTTCTTGATTGGGGATGTGATTAAGGTGAGTGATGAAAATGGATGAATGAGTTTATATTTAGATATTATTGATTTTGGTTCTTAGCATTCTAGTGAGTTGGTGTGATGACAGATGAACTCATGATTAGATTTGGTGGTTGTATTCTGATCATAGACCATTATGGAGCTTGGTCAAGGGACGATCTGAGGATCAGGAGAATTATCAATGATAGAATAAGTATATCCTATGGTGGCATGAGAGTATGTTTGAAGTAACCATGTAATTTGGAAAATTCCACATTACATGGTATGGGACCCATGACTACAATACAAGGGCTTCTGTAGAAAATTAAATATCACATGCCGTGTGACATCTATCACACACCGTTTATCCCATGGATGGTAGATCAACATGTAATCTAGGAGTACATAGGTATATACACATCTAGGAACACGTTCACAGGTAGAGTACATGGGCACGTACCAATACACTTGCACGACCACGGTACATGGACACAAAAAATTAGTATGGGAAGAGTTCTAAACAACCTTTATACACCATGTACCCAAGGAGGACTTATCAAGTATTTGGTGAATTACATTCCGTGTGAGATTATGATACACGGTAAGAATATGGGTTAGAAATAAATTCCATGTACCCTATAGAAAACACCATGTAATCCCTTTGAGGGTGTTTGGATCCCTCTGTTTCTTCATTATAGACCAGATCTAGTTAAGGGTAATACCTTGGTCTTTTCCCATGAGGTTACATTGTGGAATTATTTCTATGACATGGGATTGTGATCCCATTTATGGGTTCATTATCATATAGAGTATGGTGTGTCCATATATGAGAGTATGGTGGAATCCTTTATCATTCCTAGGTGGGGTTTTTGGTACCAGTGTGACCACCATAAAAGGGAATTGATCCCCAATATAGTAGGAAATATTGTAGGGTTTTTGGTGTCCCTAAGTAGTCTTGAGTGTTTTACACTTCTTGGATGATGATATATTCAAATATATAGTGAGTAATTCTTGGAGAGGATAGATGAGAATGACCTATTAGATGAGTATTTTCAGTGATATAATGGATCAGAGATGAACCCTCCCAGATGAGCATTACCTAAGAGCCTCAAAATGAATCCTATAGTTAGAAATTATGGTTGATAACTTTTGATAATGGTTATTTGTTATGATTATATCTGAGGTTTTATTATTGTTATGTCTCTTATCTTGTTGACATACCTTATGTTGATCTAACTACTCTGGATTCTTTATGCTTGGTTTTTTTGGGTATCCTACTAGGTATTATTATACTCACCCTTTCATGGGATTTTTCTACACATTACATGTCTTATACAGATGAAAAAACATTTGATGGTGTCCTAAGAAGACTGAGAGTAGGTGGATATTAGATTGGGATATATGGACCAAGGTGTTTTCCAGGTGTTTCATTTGACAATAATCCCCTCATTATAACCAGGTTGGAATTATTTACAATTTTTTTGGGCTTCTATTTGGCCCCTTTATCACTTTATAGTACTTTTTATCATACTATGATGTGGGATAGATGTTATAAATGCATTGGTATCAATTTTGTTTTACTTTATCATCATTTTATGGTCTTGGATATGTTTTTGTGTGTGCTGGTACTTAGGATAGGGATTCCCATGTGTGAGATATACCTACTCGGTGATGATCTCCATCCCCTAGCATATTATGTGAGATTAGGGTAGTCACACTTGGATTATCGCTGGCCAAGAGGGCCTCAGTGGGTCAAGCCATGAAAAATCCTCAAGGAGTATATTAAGAGTAAGATTTATTTTGATGAAGTTGATTCTCAATATAAAAAAGGGTTGGTTTGAGAATAGATTCTACAGGTTCTGATAGAATAAGTTGTTCCTGAAACACAAGTAATATGTAAGAGTGCTAGCTAGGTTAGATAACAAGTGAAATATAGTTTTCTAGTCACTGATGATAGTTATAATTCCCTGACCCTAGAAGCCTGGAGTTGGTGTATTATTTTAATACATTGACATGATTACAAGGAATCAAATACTAAAGGACCAAACAGTTTAGTAATTTTGGAAAACCATATAAATATATAGGATCAAAATTAAAACTTGAAAAGAAATAAAATATATAAGTTTTATTTAAACATCCACAATTATAAGTTTATTCCTACAGGTTAGTCATAATAAATTTTTTCATGTCTTGGGAAAATGAAACCTAAGAAAGGGGTGAGCTCAAATGCTCAGTAAGGGTAAGAAATGTAGTGGAAGATAAAATAAACAAAAACATAAGGTATGATGAATAACTAAAACACATTCCTTTAAAAATAAACTTGAACACATTATGGCATGAATAAGAGATGAATAAATAATTCCATAATAAAACATAATCCTGGGTATTCTACTAGTTTAATAACCACATGAACTATCAATACTATTTTTATAACGACGTAAATGAATATTCCATACATCATAACCATACCGTCAAGGATTTATTCCAATACCATAAATAACCATTTTGTATAGGTCTCATTCCATGACCAAGTTTGTCTCATGAGACCTACCAATGCATCGAGGGGCTATAGCGGGCCCAACCATCACATAATAAGTCCAATGAATTCATTTTATGACTGAGGATAAATATAAAAAACATATATATTCATATTGAAACTAACATATGAAATGTAAATAACTTTCCCCAGTCATTAAACATAAAAACTAACCATTCAGAGTAATATGGTGAATGGTATCAATATAGAACATCCACGTTCAAACTAATCAGAAACCCTTCAACAAAATATTTTGTAGTTGATATCATATAAGATAAATATATATGAAATAAAATATTAATCAAAGGATTTTGACATAAATAAAGATATTTTTAAATAATACCATTGAAAAATTCTTGAGGAAACAATCCTTAAACATTCCAAAGTATCCCATACCACCTTGATACATTTAAATCATAATACATTAGAATATCATGAGAATAAGAAGACTCTTGATATGATATACCAAAGGAAATTAAATACACAAAAAGTAATAATTAAGTGTTCAACAAGGTATATATCTCATAAAATTTAAAGTGAGATGAGAAAAATCCTTTCTACTTTGGAAAAAAGTGTTCTTTTGGAAAATCATTTGTATTCGTCATGAATTTAGATTTTAAACATGTATATAAAAAAAAGTGAATTTCATTGAAATTATATTTTAGGTTTAAATAACTACCTATTTAGGTTAAATCATTTAAAAAGAGTTTTTAAAGAATCTTTAGAAATAAATCATTTTAGTGCGGTTTAAGGAATTATTTAAAGAGATTTTAAAGCGCAAAGGCATGTTTGCTTCAATAAAACAAGAAATGACCCAAAATAGATTTTTCATGTTAAAATGTGTGATTTTATAAAGATAAATATGGATTAAAATATATTATAGAGTGAACTTAAAAATATGTAAGAATCTGAGAAGTTCCTTGAATTGAGTTTGTATTTCAGGAAGAATTTTCGAAAGATCCATTTAAAACATATAAATCCCCATAAATGAAAGTAGGATTATGTTTGGTACACATATATATAATATTCACACATAATTTATGAGTATTAGATAAGAATAAACAAGAATATCATTGATGTGAGTAGAGAATAAGATAAATCCGAATGAAAATGGAGGTTCTGGTAGAAAGTACTTACAAATTTTTAATCAATGGAATCATATGCCCAAAAATTAATAATCATTAAATGATACATTTAATATCATGAAAATAAATAGATTCATGGTATGAAGCATAAAATGTAGTATACATACACTATACATAAGTAGTAGTAGTGAATATGGAATATCTCAAAAAAATGGAAGTGAGATGAAGAAACCCTTACCTTAAGTCTGCTGGTGTTCTTCACTTGCTATTAGTGTCCTAGATAACAAAATTAAATACATTAATTAATATTTATGGAAACTATTCTACATGTAATTGATTTATTATAACTTATTAAGTTCATTCATGTCCTTTTTTATGGGTTAAGAAGTTCAATTTGATTATTTGGGTTCTTTTGTTCATGATCGATATAATTATATACATGAACAAAGAATCATGTAAAATGATGATTATTGTCAAGAATTTAATTTATATGTTTTTGGTGAACCTAAAAAATGTTAAATGGTTTTAAATTTCATTTGGTCACTTGGAGTGAGGATGAATCATTATATAAATTATTTAATGATAACCATTTGGGTTAATTGGCAGTTTTTGAACACCAAGAACTCATTTTAAATTATAAATAAAAACCATGTGTAAAAAAGATTAAAAAACCATAGATGATAAATAAAAAATATATTATAGTCTGGTTCAACCATAAGAATGGTTTCATGACCAGAATTGAATGCGGTAATAGAAATTAAAAACCCATCGTCCTTGAATGTGGTAAATTTTCACATCTGAGATGGTGTTTTCATTTTTAGTATAAAATAATGGGAAAGGAGAGATGATGAAAAATTATTCCTTTATCATGAAAAAATTCCAGTACATGTAAGATACTAGAATCATCACAAAATTTGTATGAAAGGAGGTTAGGAAAGAAAAAAATTAACTCAAAATAAAAGAAAAGTTGAGAAATCCTTTACGAAAAATTTGACAGCCTAACGACGTTGCTTAAAAATTAATAAAACATGATGATGATAGAAATTAAAGTCTCTAATAATTTATACATAATATGTACAGTAAGGTTAGATATGGAATGACATATCCCATCTTAATCTAAAATAAATTAAAAACAATAACATAAAATTAAATCTTGAAAAAGAGAAGGGTTGTAGATTCCCTTACATTGTAGAGTAACTCCTAAAACTTGAAGGTTGGGACCTTGGGGGATTTAGGACACATTGGGAGGAATCATAGGGAGATAAAACTACCATATATTCAAAGATAATGAGGTTTTAATGCAGGAAAGCGAAGGAATGAGTGGGTATTTTTAGTAAATGAGAGAGATTTTTTTTATTAATTTCAAGGGACACCTCATTAGTGGTTTTTGAAAAACCATGGGCTTACCCATGATATTTTTCCATGGTATTATCCACTTTGTACACATCATGACATATTTTACTGTAAAAAATTTGACCAGAAGTTTATATTAATTATTACATCATTAAACATACTGAAAACTCAAAACTGTATTTTTTCACGAAAAATTCAAGTATTTTTAAAAAATACAAACATTCACACTAACCGTTTTTCAACATGTAGAATTAAAAAATGAAATAAATTTTTTAAAAATAATTTCCTAAATATTTTTAATTTAATTTTTAAATAAAATCATAATTTATTCCAAAAAAACAACTTTAAAACTATAACTTGTTTTATAACACCTTGAGAAATTAATCAAGGTCCCATAAAATTATCTTATAACCATAATACAATAAAGTAAAAATTTATGATTACATTTTATGAAAATACATTTCCATTTTAAATTATTAAATTAAGAATTAATGTTTAATTAAAATATTTATGACATACAAAAATACCAATACTTATACTATGATCATTTTTTCACTTATAAGATGTCTAAATTGTATTTATACATTCATGGGTGAAGCTTATTTTTTTGGATGATTTATTATTCATTACTATTAATTATTATTCATAAGGTTATGTTACTATTTATAAGGGTATGTTACTATTAATCAAAAATTAATTTTTCCTTATCATACTCTAAATATCTTACTAAACACAACTGTGTATGCATGTTTTTCGAAATTCAAATTACAGAAGTGGAAAAATTATGTTAATTGGTTAGGTTATAATAAATTGTTGTTTTGTAGAGACCAAGTGTTTCATGCATTCTATATTAAATCTATTTGTAAATTCTTAGGGTGTCAAATTATTCCCCCCTAAATAGAATTTCATCCTTGCAATTCAAAATTGAAATTCGAAAGTTAATGGTTGATGCTTTAAAATTCCCCTGTGGGAACCCATATAGGAAATAGGGTTAATAAAATATCCTCCAAAAAAGAGGTTAAGGTAAATGAGGTGGTCAACAAAAAAATTATGCTTTATAATGGGGTGACATAAGTTAGAAGTATGAACCTAGACATTAAAGACAAATCTAACTATGATGTTATGATGGAACGTGATAGAGAACATGTTCAGATGAAAGTTCACTATTACAAAACTATAAACTACTATAAAAAATTCATCAATATTATAAAAGATTATGATAATAACACTACATTTTATTTAAGACTATTTTTCTTGTGTTGAGGTATTATTCCACTATATAAAAGTATAAATATACATTTCTATTTACAAACTCATCATTTGATTACACCTTGAACTATCTATACTTTATCACTTAGCACATGTTACACCATATGGTGAAGTAATACATTAACCTCTAAAATATCATACAATGATCAACTTAAACCATTTCATAAATGGTTAAACATTCCAAAATATAATCTTTCAACACTTTATAAGGAAGGTCTCTGAATTTCCAAGATGAACTTTTCATTAACCCTTAATCAACATGAAGCAGCTCTAAATTTTCACATTCCAAAAATGTGAACATCTTCATCACGTGTCATCTTAAAATATAGTAATATCTCAAATTACCATAAAACCTTATTGGAAACATGCATTAATCCTTATACATTATATTATATATATTACTTATATCCAAACATGTTGTAAACTCCATCAATGATATCATAAACCACTTGTTGACACGTCAAAAATCAGTTTTGGGGTAGTAATTACTTATCTAAATGAATCATTTCTTCATCATATATTCATCATTAGAAATATATTAAGGGTTTTCCTTCCTTTAATCATGTATTTTCCAAAATGTTTAACTTTTCGATGAATATCTTTTCTTAATACCATCCATATTATGGTTGCAAATCCTTAATGAAAAAGTATTTTAGTAAAATCCTCATATATTTCATAATTCTTATAACCAGTACATTGCTGACAAAAATATTCAAATGACACGATTCTTGACTAGGAATATTAATCATTCTACTTCATCTAAAACAACATTATAACTTGATCATTATCTAGAATCGTCATTTTGGGTATATTCCTTTGATGCTTGGGACATTGATTCACATAGTGTCACATCTCCTTATAGTTGTAGAATTGTACATTGGAAACATTTTTATTACCCTTGTAATCATTAACTTGATGTCATTTTTCTCCACACTTATAACAAACACCCATTCCCTTCAATCATTTACCAAGGTGATTCTTTCCACAGTTATCACATGTTATAAAACACTTATTTCTCTTCTTCCCTTTATCCATATTTTTCACTACCACCCTCTTATTATTTTACTTCCATTAAAATACATAGGACTTAGAAAATTATTTACATACCTTGTTAACACATGATATGATTTCCTCATATGATGAGAACACATGGGAGACTATATTCCTTTGAAATGATGGCTGAAGACCATGAGAGACATGATCCTTCTTACTATTTTCATCACGTGCATTGGTAATGTCCTCATTCCTTATGCTAGGTTACATTTCTAATCAATTCCATATGCTATATTAGAGAATAAAATAATGAACTTTCTATAACTCTAAACATGGTATCACACATAACATAAATTTATGCATCATAAATCCTAGAACCATATACTTTGGTTACTTAGCCCGAATTGATTAGAGGCCTTGATTTTTATTTTATTATGGATAATCCCTATTTTAAGGGTTGAATTGGAACCCTTACTTGACCTGTAGGCCCAAGGCACAAGGCCTGACATGACTCGAAGGCCAATACATGACCCGAAGGACCATAGGCATACTATGCCCATTACATGACCTGTAGGCCCAACCCACTGCCCCTCCCTAGATTTTGTATCATTGATCACCTAGCTCCCCTCCTTACATTGCTGATTAGATAGCATTGAACTGTACAAAGATGCATGGTGCCTGGTCTTGATGGTGGTTTCCATACCCTCTCATTCTTCCAATATGGTTAGCTCTACTTCTGGTGACCACTACTCTTTACTCTGATCCTCGTCTAGGTCCTTCTCTATGTGAAATGGGCTACTCCATGGTTTATATGGCCCAAATGACCTAAGGCCCGAAGGCCCTGAGACCCGTAGGCCCAAACTGGTGGCCCGAACTCCCAAATCTGGTGAATAGTTCTACCTGCTACAGTACTGAACAATACCTGCTAGAGTACTGCTCCAGTACCCTAGAAATTCACCTTCACCCAGTTTCAAACCTGGGTCTCCTGGATGCCAAGCATGATCCCTTATCTCTCGGGTACAGGCTCGTTGACAATATACATTGGTTACTTTGGGGGAATAAATCCTTCATAATGGGGGGTAAATAAAATGTGAATTATCCTAAGAATATCCCACAGGAGTGTCAAACCAGGTATGCAGTAAGATCTGTTGTTATGTACCAGGATACCCCGGGTCTAGATTGAAACTCCTTGCCAGAGTTTTCCCTCCTAGGTACATCTCTGCCAGAATCATGTTCACTTGTAGTATCCAGATAGAGATGTATTTTCTAGAAAGATATACACAATCTATTCCTTACTAATATTCTAGGATGCTCTTGTATGTTTATCCTCAATGTCTATCTTAGGGATTTGTTCCCTAATCTATATTTTCTGAATCTAGTTTCCAAATTTTCTACTAAGCTTCCTCTGATACCAACTGTAATGCCCCAACCCTAGAATCTTAGAGCTGGTACATTATTTTAATAATTGGCATGATTACAAGGAATCAAATCCCGAAGGACCGAGTAGTTTAGTTGTTTTGGAAAACTAGATACATACATAAGATCAACATTACAACTTGAAAATAAATACAACATATAAGTTTTATTGGGAATATCCACAAATCTAAGTTTATTCCTGTAGGTTTATCACAATAAATTTATTCATGTCCTGAGAAAATGAAACATAAGAAATGGGTGAGCTCAAATGCTTAGTAAGGGTAAGAAATACAATAGAAGTTAACATAAACACAAACATTAGGCATGACAAATATCTAAAACACATGACTCTAAAAATAAACTTGAACACATTATGGTAGGAATAAAAGTTAAATAAAAAATTCCATAATAAAACATAATCATGGGTATTATACTAGTCAAATAACCACATAAAATATTAATAGTATTTTAATAATGAGGGAAATTCATATTCCAGACATCATAACCATACCATTAAGGCCTTGTTCCAAGAATATAAATAACCATTTTATCAAGTCCTCGTGCTAGGATCTAGTTTGTGTCATGAGACCTACTGATGCATCGAGGGGATATAACGAGCCCCAAAAGTCAAATAATAAGTCCAATTCATTCCTCTTATGAATGGGGATAAACATAAAAAACATATAAATTCATATTGAAACTAACATATGAAATCTAAATAACTTTCTCCAGTCATTAAACATAAACACTAACCATTTAGAGTAATATAGTGAATGGTATCAAGATAGAACAACCACATTCCAACTAATTAGAAAAAATTCAAAAAAATATTTCATAGATGATATAATATGAGATAAATCTCTAATAAATACAAGATTCATAAAATAATGTTGACATAAATAATGATACTTTTAAATGAGACCATTGAAAAATTATTGAGGAAAAAATCATTAAACATTACAAAGTGTCCCATAACACCTTGAAACATTCAAATAATAATAACTTAAAATATCATTAGAATAATGAGATACTTGATATGATATACCAAAGTCCATTACATACACCACAAGTAAGAAGTAAGTGGTGAACAAGGAATATATCTCATAAAAGTTAAAGTGAGATGGTAAAAATCCTTTCTACTTTGGAATGAATATTTCTTTGGGAAAATCATTTTTATTTGTCATGAAATCATATTATAAAATTTTATATCCTATTAAATAAAAGTGAATTTCATTGAAACTATATTTTAGGCTTAAATAATGTCTTATTGAGGTGAAATCATTTAAACATTATTGTTAAAGAAGCTTTATAATAAAACATTTTTAGTGCAGTTTAAGGAATTCTTTAAATAGATTTTAAAGATAAAAGGAATGTTTGATTTTATAAAACAAAAAATGAACCAAAAAATATTTTTCAAGTTAAAAATTATGATTTTACAAATATAAATACGTCTTAAAATAGATTATAAAGTGAACTTCAAAATAGGTAAGAATCTAATAAGTTCCTTGTATCGAGCTTGTATTTCGGGAAGAATTTTTGAAAGATACTTTTACAACATATAACTACCCATAAATGAAAGTAAGATTCTTGTTGGTAAAAATATATAAAAAATTTAAAAAAATTTATGAGTAGTACATAAGAATAAATAATAATATCATTGAGGTGAGTATAGAATAAGAGCACCCCGAATGAAAATTGAGGTTCCGATAGAAAGTACTTACAAATTTGTAATCAATGGAATTGTATGCCCCCAAATTAATAATCATTAAATGATATGTTTAATATCATGAGAAGAAATATATTCATGATATTAAACATATATGGTAGTATTCATACACCATACAAAATTAATACTAATGATTACAGAATATATCACAAAAATGGAAGTGAGGTGAAGAAACCCTTACCTTAAGTCTGATGGTGTTCTTCACTTGGTCTTAGTGTCCTAGATAACCAAATTAAATTCATTAATTAATAATTACAGAACATATTATACATGTAATTGATTTATTATAACTTATTATGTTCATTAATATCCTTTTTGATTGGTTAAGAGGTTTGATTTCATTGTTCGGGTCCGCTTGTTCATGATCAATATACTTATATACTTGAACAGAGAATCATGTAAAATGGATTTTTTTTTCCAAAATTGAATTTATATGTTATTGGTGAAACTAAAAAATATTACATGGTTTTACATTTCATTTGGTTACTTGGAGTGAAGATGAATCCTTATATAAATTATTTATTGATAACTGTTTGGGTTAATTAGCGGGTTTTGAACACCATGAATACATCTTGCATTATAAATCAAAACCACATGTAAAAAAAGATTAAAAAACCATATATGAGACACAATAAAAATATTATAGTCTGGATCAACCATAATAATGGTTTCAGAACCATAATTGAAGATGTTAATAGAAATTGAAAACCCATCACCGTTGAATGTGGTAAATTAGCAAATTTCAGATGGTGTTTTCAATTTTAATATAAAATAATGAGAATAGAGAGATGATGAAGAATTATTAATTTACCATGAAACAATTATAAAACATGTAAGATAATGGATTCCTCACAACATTTGGATGAAATTAGGTGAGGAAATAAAAAGAAAGGATCTCAAAATAAAAGAAAAGTTGAGAAATCCCTTACGAAAAAATCGGCAGCCTAACGACGTCGCTTAAAAATTCATAAAATATTTTGATGAGAGAAATTGGGGTCTCTCATAATTATTACATAATATGGACAGTAATTGGGATATGTTATGAAATATACCATCATAATTTAAAAGAAATTAAAAAGAATAACATAAAATGAAATCTTGAAAAAGAGAAGGGTGGTAGATTCTCTTACCTTGTAGAGTAACTCCTAAAAATTGAAGGTTGGGAAATTGTGGGCTTGAGGTAACCTTGGAAGGACTCTAAGGGAGGTAAAACTACCATATATTCGAGGATGATGAGTTTTTAATGATTGAAAATGAAGGACTGAGTGGGTATTTATAGTAAATGATAGGGAGTTTTTTTATTAATTTTAAGGGACACCTTATTAATGGTTTTTGCAAAATAATGGGCTTGACCATGGTATTTCCCCATGGTATTAGCGACTTGGTACACCTCATGAAATATTTTATAGTAAAAAATTTGACTATAATTTTATATTAATTATTACATCATTATTATGTCATTAAACATACTGAAAACTCAAAACTGTATTTTTTACTATTCACGAAAAACTTAAGTATTTTAGAAAAATATAAAAAATTAACCCTAACAATTTTTCGACATGTTGAATTAAAAAATAAAATCAATTTTTTTGAAAATAATTTTCTAAATATTTTTAATTTAATTTTTAAATAAAATCATAATTTATTCCAAAAAAACAACTTTAAAACTATAACTTGTTTTACAACACCTTGAGAAATTAATCAAGGTCCCATAAAATTATCGTATAACCATAATAAAATAAAGTAACAATTAATTATTACATTTTATGAAAATAAATTTCCATTTTTAATTATTAAATTAATCATAAAATTTTAATTAAAATATTTATGACATACAAAAATACCAATACTTATACTATGATCATTTTTTCACATATAAGATATCTAAATTGTATTTATACATTCATGGGTGAAGTATCTATTTTTTTCCAATCTAATATTTATTACTATTCATAAGGGTATGTTACTATTCATATGGGTATGTTACTATTCATTAAAAATTTAGTTTATCTTATCAGACTCTAAATATATTTCTGAACACAACTGTGTATGTCAGTTTTTCCAAATTCAAATTACAAAAGTGGAAAAATTCTATTTATTAGTTAGGTTATAATAAAGTGTTGTTTTGTAAAGACTCAGTGTTTCATGCATTATATATTAAATATATTTGTAAATTTTTGGGGTGTTATAATGGTGACTCATTATTGGTTGACAATAATGATCCTCTCTCTTATAAGGAGTTAGTATAGAGATCAAAGGATGAAAGATGACAATAATATATGAATTATGAGAAGAATCCTATGTATCAAAAACAATTTTGGGTTATTATATATCCATCAATTGATGTAAATTCCATTGTCTATAAAGGGTTATTCAAGAGAAAACTGGACATGGAAGGTAAAATTAATACCCATAAACCACGAATAGTGGCTAAAAGGTTTAAAAAATGTCAATTAATCAACTATAATGAAATATTTTTTTTCCAGTTTCCATGTTTAAATGCATCACATATTTTCTTGTCATATAAACATTCCATGACTCTAAGATCTAAAAACAGATTTCAAAACTACTTTACTTAATTTAAACCTTAAGTAAGATGTGTATATGACACAACGAGAAGGGTTTGTGACTCCAAGAAATGCCAAAGGGTAAGCAAGTTAGTAAGATCCATTTATATATTAAATCAAGCATCTAGATCATAGAATATTTGGTTTGATGATACCATAAAATAATTTGGTTTCATTAATAAATAATGTGTTCCATGTGTTTACAAGCAATTTAGTGGGAATACAATTATTTTTCATAGTATTATATGTTGATAACATATTACTAATTGGAAATGATATTCTAGACTTTCAAGAGGTTAGGTGTGGCTGAGAAATTTATTCTACAAAAAAAACATAGGTGAACCAACCTACATTATAGGGAGTAAGATCATACATGACAGATTCAAGAGGCTGATTAGAGTAAGTCAAGGTGTATACATTGACCAAATACTAAAGAGGTTCATTATGAAAAAAATCCAAGAGGGGATTGGTTCTAGTGTCACATGGTATACATCTTTCCAAGAAAATGTTACCTTAGATACAAAAGGAAAGAGAGATAATTATTAAGATCCCATAATCTTATATGGTAGGATATATCTTGTTTTCCATGTTATCTATGAGTAGTGATGTTGCCTATGCTTTGAGCATGGTAGGCAGATATCAAGAAGATCCGAGTGAACAACATTGGACTACTGTTAAGGATATCCTTAAGTATTTGAGATGAACTAAGGACATGTTCATGGTATATATAGGAAATTAGGCTCTATTCATCATTAGTTTTAAATATTCTAGATTTTAGATAGATCATAATAATCTAAAGTCATAGTTTGGATATGTCTTTCATCTCAACGAAGGAGATGTGAGCTGGAAGAGTTCTAAGCAGTTGGTTATTGATGATTCTATAGTAGAGTTTGAGTATATTGAGACTTCTGACACAGCTAAATGAAATATTTTGGATTCAAAACTATGTTAAACAACATGATTTAGTACCTAAAATTCAATAACCTATCATATTTTTCTATGATAAATTTGCTATAATGACCCTTCCCAAAGATCCAAGGTCGTTTCAAAGGAAAAAACACATACTTTATAAGTTTTATATGTTGAGATATTTTTATCAATGAGGATAATTTATGGTTAGTATAGTATCCAAAGAAGAAAACATGATGAAACCCTTGGATAATTCTTTATCTTAGAAAATGCATGAGTATCACGTGAGATCTAGTGGACTGGAAGTTGTTGTCAGTTAGCTCTATTCCATGTTATATTCTGTTGTAGTTGGTTCCTTATAACCTACTTCCTTATTAATTAGTTATATATTTTCATTATAAATTAAGTTCCTTATCAAATCATTAATTTTCCTTTTTATGAAATTTTTATTTGATAATGTTCTAAGAATATGTGTGGCATTGAAATGGCATATAAGTTTCTCGCTATGAAAAGAATCAGGAGGTTCAATGATAGTATTCTTGAATATTATTCTATGGATAGATGATATTGTCTAAAATGACACATCAAATACATGCTATTAGGGGTAAGAGGTTTATAATACATTAAGACACATTCTCATGATTTTCACCTTTGATAATCTCTTAGATAGGAGGTTATGAGAACAAACCCATTAATAATAAATTCATATTTTCCACGTGTCATTCGATGTTCCTATCTGAAGATGTGTGTATCGATCTTTAGACTTTAATATTATCATTAATAAATATCATGAATCATGTTCTTTGATGTATTGAATAAAATCGTGATGACAATGGTTATATTGAGGTTGGATACGTTGGATGTGTCATGAGTGATATTACATTAATGGATAATGTGAGAAAGTATTTGTCCCTTATGTCCCTTGATAGAAGTTGATATCTTAGGCCCTTTGATATGTATAAAACTTCCTATATAAATCCATGGTCATGGTGTTTGGTGGGTGAGTTCATTTTTGGAATGTAAAATAAAGTGACATTGAGAATACAGGTTTTTAACACTAGTATGAAACCTGATTGATTTGATATATCATGATAAATATGGAAAACGTTCATAGGAGGATGGATGTTACTATAAAATTAACTTTTTTCTCTATGAGAGACTTGATGGGTTTTTGGATGCTATCCTTGGAATTTAGTCAGTTTTAATGAATTCCATTAAGAAAGAGGCCTGGAAAGTCACACACTGAGTGTATCCACAACCTCAATTAAATTCAAGTATTGAATTTAACAAGCTAGAATAAATAATATTTATTTAGGATTGGTCGATCACAATTATTTAATAACAAGTTATTACAAATAATAAAGAGAGTTAAACAATAATAATAAATATTTTTTTGCAAGTTTTTATGAAGATAACATTTATTATATTATATTTTTCAAAGAATAATGTCATAATATTTATTTATTAAATAAATTCTCATTATTCAAAAATCAGTAAATGTAAACTAGGGAAAGTAGAATGAGATTAATGGCCTATTTGAAATTGGTATAAATGATATTTATTTATATTCTTAATGTGTTTCATGTATCAAGAAATTAATAATAATAATAATATTATTATTTATGGACATGAGGACAACATAGAATTATAAAGTTGGAAAGGGGCTTGTGTATTATTTTACAACCCTAATCTTACCTTAATAAATATATAATTATATCACATTTCATAATCACTATTATTGTGCATAATGGATAGATATAGACTCTCTCAATCCCTATAGATATATCTAGTGATCTAGAACACACACTCCCTTCCTCCTCTCTCAATCCACCAATAGAACATCAAGAGTTATTCTCCCTTTAAGAAGAATTTTTATATGATTAACCAAAAACAATGCAAGTGATGATGATCAACCTTGCTAACACCTATAGTTTCTATGATGATGTTCAAAGATTATGGTTCATGTGTGGATCACCACTAGATAGATTCTACATTGGATACTGCAACTCAATGATAGTAAGATGTGATCTAGTCAACTAGATCATCAATGAAAGCGGAATTACAAGTTGAGGTAATTCTATATATTCACATAAATTAATAAAAAATTATATGTGAAGATCCCCCTCTTCTATTTACTACATTTTTGTCTAGTCAAGTAATTTATGGTTTTCATTGGACATGGTTTTTTAATCATGTCCAACAATGATTACATGTAAATTAAGACTAAAAAGATGATTTGTTCAAGAAAAAAAGGAACTTTTTATGCACCCATAATGTTAAAATCCACCAAACACTAGACATATATCACATCATCCAAGTATTTTTTGTTGATAACAAAATTTTAATCACTTACCTCCTTAGTAATAAGATTAGGATTTAGTGTTTTTAGCAGGTAAAGAATTTATTCATAGTATAATATAATTCTCAAGTTCCTATACCATCCTAGAAGTTACAACCAGTAAGGTGCTAGACTTTCTCTAGAATTCATCATAGGGAAAACTCTATTTATGAATTGGTTATTTTTATACAACAACATAAACTATATTATTAGTACTTTAGTTGATCACAAAAATACCTTAGAAACTAATTTAAATTTATTATTAGTCTTCCAATATTTTATCTAGTCCCAATGACCCTCACTATTGAAATTAGAATGTCCCATCATATGGACATTCTAGTGGTTAGGATCCATATTTCCCTTATTAGAATCCTTAAAAGTCCTGGTCAATTAGTCGAAGGTATTTAGGTAGAAAATCTTTCCAAATATGAATTTTTAGTTCCTATATCTATTTAGTGGACTCCCCAATCATGAAATTATGACTTTGATTTCCTTAACACTTTCCTTCAATATATATCTAATCTAGAAAGTGATACACCTTTTAATGTAAAATTACTTAAGTCAACCCAAAAATTTTATAATAAATCTATGATAAAATAACTGTCTTGACAGGGGACATACCATTACATAGTTTTATGATTTCATTCTTAATCAATTTATGGAAGGTATATTATGGCTTAATATTTTATTGAGGGGTTTTTTATTATTCAAACACTTTGTTATTTTATCCTTTTACATGTATTATTAAAATTAAGTGGATTTTAATTAAGTGATTAACCATGTGTTTATAAAATATTTATACACAATCCTTTTATTTTATTCCATCTTAACATGCTTGTTATTTAATTCATTTATTTATGTTATCATGATAAAACATCAATAATATAAATAACCATGAAAAATACAGAATAAAATATGTGTCATGATCATGGTATTTATTTACTGGTCTGTTTCTTTAGTGGAAAATATAAAAACCATTCACCCTAGGGAAAAAATCAATAGGTTGGTCATAGAATGAGTTACAACATTCCGCCTCCATCATGTGTATCACCTGAGTTGATTTCTCCTTGACCCCATCCCGAAACACCTCTAATAACATGGTAGCTTTATCCTTACACATTCTTTACTCATAATTAGTTTAGAAGAACCATAGGAATGGTTACATGGTTTACATAAAATAACTATGGACATTAAAGTCTATATATAATAAGAGGAGGAGATGATATGCAAAATATTATTTTAATTAGATAATAATATCTCAAAAAACCATAAAATAATTAAACTAAAATAAATCCAAACCATACATAGGTCAGTTAAGCTCATGATCCTCTACACCTGTAATGAATACACATTTGATAAACTAGAATTTATTTTAATATTTCTTAATTAAGATAAAACATGCTTGAATTAATTAATTATCTTAATTAATTAATTAATTAATTATTTTTAATTTTCATCTAAACATTCCTTGAGAATCCTATCCATTTTAATTCTAAACTAATTAAACAAATTGAATTAATTTAAAAATAATTAATTACACAATATATACTAGGAGGACAAAAAATTCCTACCTATTCAAAATTCTTGACATAATCGTTGTTATGTACTATGTACTCACACAACATCTAACATACTTGGCTTATTACATAATTACACAGTGTGTACTTTCAAAAAAATACACAAAGTCTCATGTAAATTATATAGCGTGTAATGATTTTAATTTACACGAAGTCTAAGAAATGTAATGACTATAAATGGTATGTAGTTCTAAAATTTACATGGAAACTAATTAAGCATTTAATATATATATATATATATATATATATATATATATATATATATATATAAAACCTATCACACGATGTGTACTGTCAATAAATGACACATAGACACATGTTGATTAGGTTTAATGGAGTGATGAATTAATTTTACTTTTTTTGTGTAAACAGGTAGGATACATGGTGTGTACAAGTTAAATACACAATGTGTATATCATTTCACTATTTATTCGTGCCACATACCTAGAGTTGTATGAATATCAATCACACACATGACCTCTGAGTTGTAGGGATATCAATCACACACGCTGTGTAAAAAATACATGACGTGTCTTTGACTATGAATTTTCCACCATGAAAAAAGATGGACTACATGATGTGTAATATGAAAAACCATGTGCTAGATTATTTTGGTCAACAAAAAATGTGTAATGACATTGAGTATTCAGTCATGTGAACAATCGTGATTTACATTACTTGGTCCCGGTACAGTGAATATTGGTACATGATGTGTACATTTGGGTCACACACCATGTATTACCATGTTATATGGCCAGAAAGATCAATAACTCTGGAAACATTCTTTGGATGTTATTCATTTTTTTCTAACTTTTTCTTGGTTATATGAAGGTGAACGAAGAAAGAGATAAAGATTTATAGATGTTTCTATTAAAATAAATAATTTATCAAAATGGAAAACTAATGGTAAATGCATATAAAGTTCAATGATTAATAAATAATTAAAAATTTGAACATGACTTCTCTAATATCCCATAAAGGATTTGGGTGAAATAAAAACACCTATTTGGGTTGGGAAAAACTTTTATTTTTTCATATTCAACTAATAAAATCCAATTTAAATGATAATATATGTTATGATGAATGAATTAATTTAATGAAATTGAAACAAAATTCCAGAATAAGGAGAGAATATCTTTTATGTTAAATTTAAAATTAATTTTAAAGAAAGAATTAACTCAGTCTAGATAACTTTATTAAAAAACATTATCATTCAAAACTTTGTTCTATTATACCATCATCGCATCAAGAAGATCCAAATTATATTCCCTCTAACTGTGATCTACACATGCTACTATGATCTCAAAGAATCATTGAGGTTACTTCAAGTTTTAGTGTGGTGATACTATATATCTTTCATCACTCTCTTTGATTTTCAAAAACAAAATTCAAGGTTAAACTATTGATTCTTTCTCTCTCATTCTTAATAGGAGGAATGTGAAAGCTTTCAAATCTTGAGATAGTTATAGAGAATTTTCTCTCTTGGTTTGAGAGAATCTTTTGAGCAGATATGTCATGCACTACTAAATCTAACCCTAGGAAATAATATAAATGAGAATTTTTAGAGTTAGGTTAGAGAATAATTAATTGCACATAGTCCCTTTATTATTCTCTTTAGCTCTAGAAAACCCTATGTCTAAACAATAATAATATTATCATCATTTATTTTACATGAACTAAACTCATTGATAAAATAAATATTATTTACTTAAATAAATAAATGTTTATTTATTTAAATTATATTTAATATATCATTTGGACTGAATCCAAAATTTTGGACCACACTTCCTCCATATTTATCGAACAATGAGTAAGAAATGTTATTCATTTGAAAAATAAATAAATATTTATAATATTCACACTCTTGTGAATAAATATTTATTTTAATATTAAACTCAAAAATAAATATGGTGATAAAATATTTGTGATCTATAAATCTTGGATAAATATTATTCCATGGTCTAGAGAATAATATTTATTATAATAATTAAATTCAAATATAATTTACTTGAGATCAATAAAAAAAAGTATGAGACCCTCTAGGCTTCTTCCTTAGTGGCATTTGGCGAGTTCACTTAAAGTACAATACCAGCACCTAGAAAGATTCTCAAAAATAAGAAGTTAATTCATCAAAATTAATGAAAACATAGGAATTATTATTGTGTAATATAATTCATTTTTCTTGATATCTCATAAAGTAGGTTTCATACACATGTCAGTAGCCTATATTCTCAATATGTCTTTCTGTGACTATCTGAAATAAACCCATCAATAAAACAGGTCATGGAATTTAGTTTTTCAGTTTCATTATAATCAAATGGATGGGATATCAAATTTCATAAAGATATAAGAGACAAATCCTTCATCAACTTATTCATTAATAATATATCACACTTGATAGAACAAACATACACTACTTCTCCATGAAAGTTTGACATCATGGTTTTCATTAATACATCAAAGTACATGATTCATGATACATATTAATAATAATATTAAAGTATAAGGATCATTTGATATATTCAAATACATGAATATCAAATGACAAGTAAAAATGTGTAATTCTTACTTGTAGTTTTGTTCTCATAACCTTTCATCATGGAGATTACCAAGTGAAAATTCCATTAGATAAAATCTCATCCTCTTTCGAGTATCCACCAATTGATAGTATGAATCACCTATTTCCCATTAGACGATTTCATATGACCATAAAAATAATGTTTACAAATATTGTTATAACACTTTAAGATTCTCATCATATTAGGGAACTACTATGACATTTTCAATACAAAAGATACTCTATGATATTATCACATTGATGTTATATAAAAAACCAATCAATATATGATAAGATAATTATTATAATTCAAATTAATGAATAAACATGTAATCTAAAGTACAAAGTAATTGTTCTAGTACAAAAAATCTAACAAAATTTCACTTTGAATTGAGCCAACTGCTAACAACTTTGTGTTTTCTAGATCTCACATAGTGTTTATGATTCTACTGAGAAAGGTATTTAGTCATTGAGTTTAGAATGTTGTATTATAAGAAAAACTACCAACTGTGATGTCAACACTCTAATAAAAATCCCTAAATAGATAGTATTTTATAAGTACGTCCTTCATCTGTTGATGTGACCTTTTATCCTTTACAAGAGCCACTGATGCAGTATTATCACAATATAGTATTATAGGTTTTCTTAGTCCGAGGAACTACTTCATGTTCTCAGATGAATATGGGTATCCAACCTTCTTATTTATCTATTTCAGAAGCCTCAATGTAGAATATGATGTAGAATCAATGACCATGACTTTCTTTGAGCTCTTCCCACTCACAAAACCTCCATTAAGGGTGAAGATATATCTCGATTGGGATTTTAGATCATCTTGATATATTTAGAAACTAACATCTATGTATCCCCTAATGACCAGGTCCTCATATCCTCTAAAAATTAGGAACACATACTTAATATTTCTGAGGTACTTTAATATAGTATTGGCTTCTATCCAATAACATTTTCGTGGTCTAGCTTGATATTTCCATACCATGCTAAAGGTGTAGGAAACATCTTTCCTGGTACACAACATGACATAAATTCCTAGCCCTAATGTAGATTCATATGAGTATATTGTCATCCTATGTATCTCCTCATGTATCCAAGGACACATTTTCTTAGAGATATGTATACCATGAGATATTGGAAACAAACCCTTATTGGATTCCTCCATACCGAATCCCTTCAGTATCTTATCAATGTATGTACCTTGAATTAGTCAAATAATCCTCTTAGATTTATCAATATGTATTTTGATCCCAATAATATATAATGCTTTACTTAAGTTCTTCATGGAGATTTATGTTTTCAAAAAAGTCTTAACAGATTGTAAGACTGGTATCTCATTTCCATATGTAATATTTCATTAACATATGCTATTATGAAAATAAATTCCTCCCACTAAAAATATTTTTGACATAAAGATCATATTCATTATTTATGAAATAAAATTCCATTACAGCTTCATAAAAATTAATGTTCCATGACCTATTTGGTAGATTTATTCTATAAACAGATATCTGAAACTTTCATAGTTTATTATAATTATTTGGATTCACATACCCTATTAATTGAGTCATATAGATATCTTCTTGAAGGTTTTCATTAAGGAAATCTATTTTGACATCCATATTCCAAATATGATAGTCATGGTCAACTGCTACAGTGAGTATAATTTTGATTGATTTCAATATAGAAACTAGTGAACAAGTTTTATCGTAGAATATACCTTGATGTTGTTTAAACCCTTTTATAACCAATCTAGAATTATAGGTACTGAATTGTATATCATTTTTTAGTTTCTTATTGAATACCCATTTTGGACCAAAAATATTTAATTCCACTCAATGATCTACCAAAATCCATACATTGTTTTGGTACATGGAATCCATCTTAGAATACATGGCATCCTGCCATTTGAAATCTTCTATGCCACTTACTTCTTCCTTCTAGGTTAAAAGTTCATTATTATAAATAAATAATTATTCTCTATCCTCAATTACTATAAAAACATATATTTTTGGTTATCTAACCTCTCTTGTACTATTTAATATTACTTATGTCTCTAGAACATTCTCTTCCATAGGGTTATGTAAAATCCATTCCTATATTAACTATTGTGTATCTTGAGCCATAAATTCATCTAAATCTATCGCTCTCCCACTATCACTTTTAGATATGTGATCCATCTCAATAATTATAATATTCCTTTCCCTTATTACCTTTTTATTAGAGGAATTTTATAAGTAGTATCTTCATGTTTCCTTTGGGTAGCCTATAATGATACACTTTGTGCCTTGGGGTTAAAGTTTGTTACCTAAAGAGGCCTTGAAAAATAATTCACATCCACATAAATGTAAATTCGACAACATGGATTTACTTCCACAACAAAATCTATATAGAATATCATTTTCACCTTAGGTGGAATTTGGTTTAGTATGTTCATCACTATCTATGTATCATAAAACCAAAAGCATAATGGTAGACTTTCATGACTTATCATTGATCACACCATGTATAAAAAGATACGATTCATCATTTCCCTTACACCATTCTATTATTTTGTATAAGGAGGTGAGAGTAAAGATAGAGTCCCAAAATCCAATAAATAATTAAGGAACTCTAAGTTTAGATATTATTGTCCATAGTATGAGATAATTTTATTTATCCTCTTAAGAAATTAAATCTCTACTTAATTCTTTTAATCCTTTAATTTATTAATGGAATGAGACTTATATCTTATTAAATAGACATATCCATAACCACTAAATTCATCACAAAAAATTATTAAGTATGAATATCCAACACTTGCTTTAACTAAAAATAATCCACACACATTGATATGAATCAATCCAAGAAGATTTGTATCCCTTCCACATATTCCACTAAATGAGCCTTTAGTCATTTTACCTTGAAAAATACCATAACAAGTACCAATTGGTTTTAGTTTAAAAGAATTTAAATATATATCTTGGTATACTTTAGTTAAGTGTTTTTCATTTACATGACCTAAGTAGTGATTCCATTGTTGGGTGTGATATGATTCATGTAAACTAGATTTTTTATAAATTTAAATTACATGGTTTGTTTAATCCAACACATAAATATTGTTATTTGGGTTTTACTTACAATAAAATATATAGTATTTTTAAAATAAGAAACATTTATTCCCAAATTTTAAAATAAGTCCATTTAAATCAAAATTAGACATAGAAATAATGTTTTTGGTAACTAGAGAAACATACTAAAAACACTTTAATACCAAGATCATTATAGTCAGAAGCATAAGGTAGTAGTATTAAATAGATACTATAGTGTTATTAGATAATATAAATACTTTTAGATCCACCTCACCTCAGAAAACTCTCCCAAATCTACTGGTTTCCTATATTTTAATACAAATGTGCACCCCACATGTTGCATCTAATTCCCAATTTATAGAAACATGTATATTTCATTCAATAATGAACGCACATAAAGGTTCTCCTTGCTTTATAGTTGTATAATATTTCTTCTTCTAGTGTCTCTTATTTCCATATATGAAATAGACAATATCTTGTTCCCTTGTTTTCCTTTGATATCCCTTATCTTGGAAGAATTTTTTGAAGAGGACTTGGACTTGGTGCTTGTATTAGGGACTTTAACCTTGTACTTATTTTTTATCACCATAATAATAAATGTATTTTTACACTTAATTTCCTTGTCAACATGGAAAATAAAAGTGAGGATATCTGGGTGAGACTTCTCAGTGTTGTTCATATCTAAATTTATACCAAGGTTTGAGAAGCTCTGAGGGACTGATGAAAGAACAAGATCAGTTCCCGATTTTTTAGGTAGTTTAAAATTTATAATATCTAGATTATCAATTTAGTTAATAATAATGACATTTGAGGCCTAGTTGGTGCAACTTATCCTTGTTTTGTTGTGAATAATGACTTCAATATCTCAAAAAACTACTGTCTATTTATATCCTGATAAAGATAATAAAGTTTCTTAATCTTACTGTAAAAATGAATATTATTATGTGACTTTATGGGTCTAATAAACATGGATAATTTAATTAAAAAATATATTTCGAGGGAATCATCTAAGTGTTTTTCATATACAATGATCTCTTCATCACTTGTCACTTTTGTTGGTGTGTCAGAAATTGTGGATTTTAGCACGTAAAACTTCTGTTCCTGGTGTTATACAATGAGCAGGTGCTTGTACCATTCCTATATGTTACTAATTATAATAATATTTTAATTATCTATAATTTATCATAAGGATAACATGTTTGAAAAACTTTTAATTTTACTACAATAGTATAAAACTAGATTATTAGTACTTTACCTGATTATATAAATATGTGAGATAGATTAAATTTAATTATTTTATTAGTCTCCCAATATTTTATCAGGTCTCAATTTTCTTCACCATTTAACTTATAATGTATTTTTTCATATAAATTCTAGTGTCTATAATCCATATTTCCCTTCTCATAACCCAAGAAAGGGCCTAGTCGATTATTTAAAGGTATTTTGGAAAAATATTTTTCCAACTACAGGCTTGTATTTCCTAGATTTGTTGGGTGAACTCTCCAATCCTAAAATTATGAATCATATTTTCACAATAGTTTCATCTAAGATACATTAATTTTATAATGGGTTACTCGTCTTGATGTAAACTTTCTTAAGTCAACCCAACACCTTCATAATAATTCCCTGATAAAAGTAAGTGTCTTGAAAAAGGTGATATCAACACTTAGTTCTATAGTTTCATCCTTAATCAGGTTATGAAAGGTGTATTCTAACAAAATATTTTTTGAGGGATTTTTTTATAATGTATAAATTTATTATTTTAACATTTTATATGCCTTGTTAATATCAAGTGTATTTTACTTAAGTGATTAACTATGTGATGATAAAATATTTATGTATAATTATTTTATTTTATTCCATTTAAGATTAATTATTATTTATTTCATTAATTTATGTGATTATGATAAAATATCCATAAAATAGATAACTATGAAAAAGGAAAAAAATATGAGGCAAGATCATGATATTAATCTACCAGTCTGTTAATTGAGAGTAAAAAAAGAAAACTATTAACCTTAGGGGGAAAGCTCTATGATTCAGTCTTGGATCAAGTTGCTGCATTCCATATCTGTCCTGTATATCACTTAGGTTGATTTCACCTCATCTTCATCTTTAACAACCTCTAATCACCTAAGAGCTCCATCCTTTCACATACTTTACTCACACATTGGTGAAGGGAACTAATGGAATATTTTTACAGAGTTTACATAATATAAATCCCCGACATACAGGACCCTATATAACATGAGTAGAGGAGGACACATATTCCATCATTTTAATTTAATTACAATAGTTACAAAAACCCTTGAAAAATTAAATAAAAAAAAATCCAAAAAATACATAGGTCAGTTTATATCATGATCATTCACTCATGCAACAAATACACATTTAATAAATAATATTCATTTTTATTGTTCTTAATTAAGATAAAAAATACTCAAATCAATTAATTAATATTAATATCTTTCATGAAATTCTTTGATATTACAATATATTATAATCTTAAACAAATTAAATTAAATAATTTTATTTAAAATTATTAAGTACTCAACATGTACTTGGAGGTAACACAACATGTACCTATCTGAACTTCCTAACATGGTCCTTTTTTGTGTACTGTTCACTCACACTCCACATAGAGTACATGATATATCATGTAATTACATAAAGTGTACTATTAATAAATGACCCACAAACTTGTATTTTATTTCATGACATATACCCTTTTCAATGCACTCAGAGTACACGATGTTTAAGGACCTTATATAATATGTAGTTTTGAAAATTATGATGAAAAAAATTAAACATTTAATATGTAATAAAAACTATCAAACATCTTATATTGTAAATTTATGAAATACATACATGTTTTGATTAGGTTTAATAGAGTAATTAATTAATTTTTATTTTCCTTGTAAATAGGTAGAATACAGAGCGTGTATAAGATAGCTACATGATGTGTATGTCTCTAAACATATATATGTGATACATTCCTAGGGAATGGGCATGAATTTACCCATAAAAATTAATTGGGTACCTGATATGTATTCTATCTACATGTTGCGTGGCCTTAATATTGAATGACCATAAGTTATACAAATCATCTCCTAAATTCACAAAATGACTTTGAGTACATGTTTTCCACTGTGAAAACACGGGACTATAAAACATTTAACAAAGTAAAAAGGCATGTATTCCATATAATTGTGTGTCATTCATGCCTATTAAACTTGAAATGTTTAATAACAATGCATGTGGTTCAATGCAAGGTGCGTCAAATTAAATTTGAGGTAAACATGGGTACATGGAGTGTACCTTTGGTATACATTCCAGGTAGTCCCATGTTATTTAGAAAAAAGTCTTGGCACCTCCAAATGGGTTATATAGATGTTTTTCATGTATTATTATCCCATTTTGACTATATGAATGAGAATGAAGAATAAGAAGAAGAAGGGTGGATCTCAACATTCATATTAAAAGAATGATTAAATGAGAAATAGAAGACTGATAGAAAATTCATATCAAGATCAAAATGTTAAATAAATATAAATTTGAACATGACCACTCTGATACCATTTGAAGGTTCTGGGTTCAGTGGAAACACCTATTTGGGCCAGTCCAAGCTTTTCTTTTTTTAGATTCAATGAATAAAACACAATGTACATGATAATATATGTGATGACCAATGATTTTTTCTAATAAAATTGACATAGAAAGACGAAACAAGGAGATAAGGTCTTTCAAATATAATTTATAATTAATTTATAAGAAAGAATTACCTTGGTATTTATAACTTTCTTAGAAGAATAAATTAATCGTTCTAACCTCCATTCAATTGTATAGTCACTGCATTAAGAATATCCAAAGTAGAATCCATCTAGTGGTGATCCACATGTGCTACTATAATCTCTAATCATCACTTATGATACTTTGAGTAAAATCATGACCGTACCATTTTTCTTACATTTCTCCACTTGATATCAATATATTCCTTCTAGGATGAAGGATTGATTCTTGGTCACTCATTCTTGAGAGGAGGATGAAGGAGGAAGGCAATTGGTTCTTGAGATAATTCTACATAATTTTCTCTTAAGGGTTAAGAGAATATCTATAGGGGATGTGTTGTGCAAAATAATGTTTAACCCTAATAAATGATCTAATCATGTATTTATTGAGTCAAGTTAGATAATACTTAACTACACATATGAACTTTATTATTTTCTTAATATCTAGAAACAGAAATGTCCAAATAATAATAATAATAATAATTACTCATTCTATAAACTCATAGATAAAATAAATATCATTTTTATACATTAATAAATATTTATTTATTTAGATGAAATATAATATATCATTCCTATCAGACCTGAAAACTTGGTCTGAACTTACTCAGAATTTATCAAACCTTGAATAATATTTATTATTCATTAGATAAATAAAAAATATTTATAATATCCATGGTCTTGCTAATATATATTTATTTCAATATTCAACTCACATATAAATATGTTGAGTGAATATTAGTGATCAATAAATCATGAATAAATATTATTCCATGGTCTGTAGAATAATATTTAATCCAATAATTAAATTAAAATATAATTTAATTGAGATAAATAGAAACACTACGTGTGTAACCCTCTAGGATTCCTCTTTATTGGCATTATGAGAGTTTTCCTAAAGTCCAATATTAAATTCTAGAAACGTGTAAAGCCTCTCATTAGGAAGATATTAATGGCACAATGTCAATAACTATATAATAACACTCATTGTGTAATATAATTCATTTGTTCCAATACCTCATCAAGAAGGTTACATACTTACATCATAAACCTATATACTCAATATGTATTTCTTTAACTATATGAAGTGAAACTGTCAATACACTATGACCATGGAATTTAGTTTGATTGGTTTATTCCAATCAAAGGGATGAGATATCAGCTTCCAAAAATATGGAAGAGATAAATTCTTCCTCAACTTATTCATTAATAACATATCACTCATGATGAAATCAATATACCCCAACTCAACATGAATATATGACATCACTATTTTCATTAATACATCAAAGTGCATGATTAAAGATGCATATTAATAATTCTTTTAAAGTCAATGGATGATTACACACATTCAAAAGCAGAAATACCCAATGACACTCAATCATTTGTAATCCCACACAACAGATATTTCCAAGAGAGAAATCCATGAGATAAAGTCTCATCCACTTACAAGAATCTAAGATCAAATAGTTTTCATCATCTGTGTCCCATAAGATTATGTCATACAACCATATAAATAATGTTTAAAAATATTTTCATAACCCTTAAAAGTTATCATCATATTAGGGAACATCTATAATTTTCAATCTAACAAATACTCTTGTAAATTATCACATTAATGTAACACATAAGAACAATCAATATGTAATATGAAATTTACTAACATTCAGATCCATGAATATGCATGAAATCTAAAGTACAAAATTGTTGGTTCTAGAGCACCAACTCAAATATACTTCAATAGAGCCAAATGATAATGAATTTGAGTCAACTAATAGTCACATGATGTTTATTCCTCTAATGAGAAAGGGATTCAGTCATCAGGTCTTCTAACTTCTCTTTAGTGAAAACTATGCTTATTGTGACATCATCTCTCTGAGAAAAAACCATAAAGAGATTATATTTACTTAGTATGTTCTTCATTCACTTATGTGACCCTGAATCCTTTAAAATATCCATAAACTTAGTTTTATCAAAATATAGTGTGATGAGATCTATACTTCTAGGCACTACATCATGATCTTTGATGAGGTTGTATATTCAAACCACTTCTTTAGCTGCCTTAGAATCGACAATGTACTCACATTGTGCTATAGAATTGGTGACCATGACATGCTTTGAGCTCTTCCATCTCGCGTCACCTCCATTGAGAGTAAAGATGTACCCCAATTGTAATTTTAGGTCATCTTGATCATTTTGGAAACTAACATATATATATATATATATCACCTAGTTATTAGTTCCTCATTTCCTCAATAAAACAAGGAGATATACTTAGTACAACAAATGTAATTTAGGATACTATTTTCTTATATCTAGTGATGGTCTCCTGAGGCATCTTGATATCTTCTTACCATACTCAAGGTGTAGGAAACATCTAGCATGGTACATAATATGTCATACATGACTGACCCTATAACTGATACATATAGAGTTATTGTCATCCTATATATCTTCTTATGTGTTTGATGTCACATTTTCTTTGAGAGATGTATACTTGGATTCCTCTATACTAAATATCTTTAGTATATTTTCAATTTACATACCTTGACTTAGTATGAGAAACCTCTTGGATATATGAAAATGGAATTTGATACAAGGGATGTATGTTGCTTCACCTAAGTCCTTCATGTTAAAGTATGTGTTTAAACAAATCTCAACGGACTATAAGAATGGTTTCTAATTTTTAATAAGTAATATGTCATAAAAATATACTACTAAGAAAATTAATACACTCCCACTAAATCACTTGTGGATACAAGGCTCATATTTTTTCTTTAGGAATCCAAATTACACATTAGCTTCATCAAAATGAATGTTCCATGAACTAAATTATTACTTTAATCCATAAATGTATTGCTAAAACATGAATACCTTAAAATTATTTAGAGTCATAAACCCTTATGATTTAGTAATATACCCATCTACCTAAATATTCATATTAATGAAATATATTTTTATTATACATCCACTAAATCTCATTATCCTAGTAATTTGTAATATAGAGTATAATTTTGATGGATTTTGGCATATCAATTGGAGAAAATGTTTCATTATAGTCTATTGTTTAAAAATACATAAACCCTTTTCAACTAGTCTATCCTTATAGGTACTCACTTGTCTATATATGTATAGTTTCTTCTTGAATTACCATTTGTAACTCAATAAAGATAATACTATCATAATGTTCATATGAATTTCAAAGAATAAATACCCACTAATTTTTCATTTTGAACTGATTTGAAACACTTTTGGTTTTCAAGGAAATTTTGAGAATTTAAGTGAAAATAACTTAATTAAATTATTTTAAGTGATTTTAATAATTTACTGAATAAATTTATCAAGCCTTACCTTTGTTTTTTATTCTGAATAATTTCTAGAAAATTTGGCTTTTAAACATGAAATGAAAATTTGGCTAAGTCTTGGATGTATAGATAAATCATAATTCTTCCAGCCACATCATATGGATATGTACTCCATATTAAGTTTTCTTTCCTTTTTCAAAAATAAAAAATCTAGGATTTTAATCCTTTTTCTATTGAACATAATCATTGAAATTAATTGTAAGGATTCAAAATCCTTACGGTGAAGAAATTCATAAGATAAACCTTACAAAGCTTTACACTCTACGCTTTTTGATTTTTTAGGAACTAGGTATTCACTACCACACTTTGATATAAGACCTTGAGATTCCAAATTAGCATCCATATTCCCTATCATATTTGGACACATAGAGCACATCAAATTAAATGAGCTGAATCACCTGGAGAACCCCTTATCCATAATTAGGAAACCCACTACTCAAATTCAAACCCATAAATTTATTAAATATTTAAAGACTAAGAAGATTAGAGAGATATTAAAAATTTTAATACTATGAGGATCTTAGAAGATTGAGTAAATTTAAAGGAAATGAACTATTTATAGAAGGAATCCAAATGCAATAATTGAGTTTTTCTAGGTTATTCTAGGAACATGTAACAAAAAAAGTTCTTGAAAAATGAATACAAACAATCCATGAAAGATGATTTAGACTTGTGAGGAAAAAAATCCCTAGAAGATATGGGTAGTGGATGTAAAAACTCAATATTTTAAAAATAAAACTATTTTCGATAACATATATGACACACAACATCAAACCTAAATGAATTGTAATTCTTCGAACCTAGTAACCCAGAGTCATTGCATTATTTTTTTACATTGGCATGATTACAAGGAATCAAATACCAAAGGACCGATCTGTTTAGCAGTATTGGAAAGCCAAATTACATACATAATACCCATAATACATTGGGAAATAGAAATTAAAAACACAATACATAATAAAATTAAATAAACTGCATTGTTTAAATCTTATTCAATAATTTCTTCTTTATTACTTGGAGAAATGAAACATAATAAGGGTGATATTAAATACTCAGTAAGGGGAAGTAAATCAGAAGAAAAAATGAATCAATAAGAATAAATTAACATGTAAAGGTAAATAACTAATAAAAAATTCCATAAAAATAAACAGATAAGACAATATAAATATGGTATTTTAAGAAATTTAAAACACATTCCATTAAATAAATGAACTGAAAATGAAATTCATCCATAGATATGTTAAAAAAAATATCATGGATAAATAATAACAAAATTATAAATAAAAGAAATTATTAATTATCAGATGTCATGTTTTATAGGAACATGATACCTTTAATAGAAATATATAGTTACTACTATTTGGACAACTAATTTTCCTCTTGAGACTACTGATGCATCAAGGGGATTTCATTAACTAGTCCTCAGCCCAAAAGGTTTGCCTTAAACGGTCCGCAACCCAAGTATTGCATGTACAAATAATTACTCATAATTTGAATAAATAATTTTCATTATAGAATATCCATATTGAATAAAAATATGTAATTATCAATAATACCTCAAAGTAGGATAAGTAACAACAAGGGTTGTTGACTTTAAAACATTCTTGAGGAAAAATAAACTTTAAACATTCCAAAGTGTCCCATAACACTTGAAACATTTAAATAATAATTCTGCATGAATTAAATGAAACTTATAATATCTTAATAATAAGTAGATTCATGATATATCATGTCAAAGGTAATTATATACACCCAATAAAAATGAATTGGTGCATAACAAAATAAGTCTCATAGGACTTTAAATTGAGACGAAATCTCTTACCTTATCCTTTATTTTTGTTGTGTGGTCTTTAACATCCTGTATAGTGGTTTAAAATATTTTAATAACTAATATAATAACCATACTAATTTTTATAATAACATATATTAACTTATTATATTATCTCATCATCTGTTTGTTAACAACTTTCATAAATTTTACTATTTCGGGTGTTAATTACCTAGTTTTCTTGAGTAAGTTTTAACTTGTTATTTGTTTTTATCATTAATTAGATCATGTTTTAATCATCTAAAGAACTTAAAAAATTAATTAATTATCATATATAATCAGTATATATCTATTTATAGTAGTCCATAATATTTGGATATTATAAATGAAGTGCACCTTTCTGGAGACGGTAGGCTGTACGTATGCATAAACACTACTTTAATTTAATTATTTTATTCAAAGAATGGGAACTAAATGATACATATATATATATAATAATTAAATTATCATATATATGTTATATATGTTTCAAGGTTTATTGAATCCATCCTTTATATGTTCCATGTATGGCATGAATGATTCATATCACTTTGAGGGGGTGGTAGTCCACACTTCCTCAAACAAAATTATCGTATTTACACAAGATGGAAAGCCTAAAGTTATATTATAAATAAAAATTATAGAAGAATAAATAATTTATAAATATCATATATAACATATATAAACAGGGTGTCCATTATAATTTCCACCATGGGAGGTGGTAAGGTAAAATGAATAATCATCATTTCATGAGGCAGTAATTCACTGTACACAGAAACAATATGTATGTTACCCATTAGATGAATGTGTGTGTATGTTTAGGTATAAATATTAACATAAAAATATATTAGTATATTTATGATATTTTTTTTTCATTTAATCATAAAATAATAATAGTATAGGGAGTGGGGAATGGAAATGAAACTAAAAAGCTTAAGAGAAGACGTTACCTCTTAATCAAGTAACTTCTTTTAGTTTATACCAAAATGATTTCTTGGAAAGATTTCTGAAAACAAGTTAGGCTTAAAGGTATAGTGAAGGGATGTTTTAAATATATTTGGGAATATATTGGCAGAAAATAAGTGGTTTTAGAGGTGAAAGGGATGATGATAAGTGGTGGCATTTTATAGTGGAAGAGGAGTGAAACTCTTGTAATATTTTGACAAGGGAATTTCATGCATGTTTTACATATCTAAAGTGGAAAAAATAATGAAACAAATTCAATAAAAGAGAGTATAGAGTTTATATATGGTTATAAAATGAAATTTTTAAAAGTTTATAGGTTTTATAAGGCTCTAAGTTTATGGTTTTGTCCCATATTAAGCTTAATTTGAACTTAATCGTTGTAATTAATTTTAACCACTTACACTAATATTTTTGGTCAAATTTTTTTTGCCTTATTTAACATTTAAAATTATTATTTTTCTAAATATGGAATCCATTTTTTCAAATTCCAATCATATAAGTTCCAGAAATTAATTTAAAATTTATCCCGTAGGCAGGACGACAATGAGGGTTTTTAAAGTAAAAACATTCAAAAAAATTCTATATTTTTATTGACAATTTCAAAATGAAATTGATCCCAATGAAATAAATTTAATTAATGGATAAAAAATATTATCTAATTAAACTTTAAAACCAATCTAAAACATAATTTAACCTTATAAATTAATTAGACAAAAAAGCAGTTTTGATCTAAAATTTGGTATTTTTAACTATTCATTAAAAAATGATATGTTTCCAAAAATACCAAAAATTCACCCTAACAAAAGTTTTATGGTTAAATTTCAAATATTATGTTTATTTTGAAATATTAAATCATTTAAAGTGTAAAAATGTTATTTAAAATGAGTTCTCCATTAAAAGGTGGTAAATTTTCCTTTATAAAAGTATATGTTTTTAAGTGTAATATTTGGTTTGTTATTATCTTATGATTATAAAATATATTTGACAAAATTCAGAAATATTTTACTGAAAATATATCATATATTTTTCATTAAAATATTTAATTAATTATAATTAATTATGTTTATTAAAACAAAACTCTAATGGTAGCATAAAAAAATAATATTTATTTTTTATCTAATTGGTTCTTATTTTCATTTCTCATTAATTGGTAACCCATGAATTCTTTTTATATTTATAAAAACCATAGATTTTCATAATCTAGTTAATACTATTCATAACCACTAACATAACGTCTAGGTTATATCATATTATATTAAATATAATATTTTAATAACACATTGTTATTTGGTGAAACTCGATCTTATGTGTAATGAAAGATATTGTGGATGGTCTCTCTTATATATAACACAAGCTATAGAGGATGGTCTCCCTTATGTGTAACACAATCTATCAAGGAAGGTCACTCTTGTGTGTAAAAAACTCTAACTCGGTGTTGTGTGCATTGAAATATATAGCATATTTTTTAAATATTAAATATATTATAAAGTATCCAGACATTATATTACCTTACATTCTTGGTGTCGTGTGTCATACATGCTATCGAATACATGGTTATTACTTTAGATTTTCGAGGCATCACATGTACCATGAAAAATTATTATTTAAATATAACCATGATAACCTAGCAGTTAAATTGGAAGGTAAGAATAATATTAACCACTTTATGAAATATATATATGGATCCTACTCAATATAAATGTACTAATAAATTATTAGTAAATAAGCACTCAATTTTTAATGATGACATTTTATTCTTCAATAATATATGTTTTTTATTTTTTTGTTAGAAAATTTTAAAATTAATATAAAAACTTCTAGAAAATTTATTTGATGAAATTAAGATTATTTTTGAAATTAAAACATAAAAATAAACTTAGGGTGAAATTTTGAAAATTTTCTAAAGTGATTGATATTTCAATGAAAATTGAAAATTATCAAATTTTAAAATATTGACATTTATCTCTCTTAAATAAAGTAATTTAAAAGTACATTTATATTTTTTATTTGGTATTAAAGAAACAAATTAACTATTTAATTTATAATAATATAATTAATTTCATTTTAAATAGAAATTTTCATGATTTCAGTATAAGTTTATTTCTATGCTTAAAACACAGTTTTCTGTAAACTGTTTTTAAGTGCTTAAAGTTTATCCATTTTAATTAAATAAAATAACCCCTAATAATGAAACATTTAAATTAAATTTATTTATTATATATCTATTAATAATAATTTAAATTCATATAATGATGGTTGCTAGTCATAAAGTTAATATAATATCATCTATTTTTTTTAAATGCATTTTTTTGAAAAACCATTTTTCTTCACATTTGTACAGTTTAATTTTATATTAAATTCAACCAAATTTGTGAATTGAATTTCATAAAATAGATTTCATATTTTTATCAGTATAATTAATATTAGGTAACAAGTTCAACTTTATTTTTTGTCATAATGAATAGTAAGAAGAATTAAAATTTATCACCACAGTAAAAGGGTAAACCGAGTTAACTTAGATTAAAACTTAGTGATAATGCCACGATTTTTCATATTAAATTTTATTTGATGAATTTATTTCTTCCCTTATCACCTAATTCTTGAGATTCAATTATTTATGGGACACTTTTTACTGAAAGTTACCTATATAATAATTCAAGCATAGAAAAAGAAAAAATGTTACTCTTTTTTCCTTTAAGTATCTCTTATATGTTCACATAGAGATAAATATAAGAGGTGAATAAATATTAAAAGTTATATTGAGTATAATGAAATTATTTTCATTATAAAAATTTATATTTAGTTTTAAGTGATTATATAGTGACCTTAAATGCTTATACAATACTAACACAATGCATGTGCAAACAGTAAAAAACTCAAGGTAAATAATTTTAAAAACATTAAAAGTAATGTATTTTGGATGAGTTATGGTTCCAAAATAATTTTAATAATTATGTATTATTTTTCTTGAAATTTATTAGTTTCTAAATTCAAAATAATCTTCATGTATTTAAAGTCAAATTAATTGAGTATTGTCAAAAATGATATTAATGATATTTTATGTTAAATAATATTTTATTAAATTATTTAAAAATCCTAAAAATAATTTAATAGGAAAATTATCATGATAAATATTCTAAATTTATATCATTTTACTTTTATAATCAAATTTTTATATTATAAATATATTTACAACCCTTTCAGTTTAAAAAAGTTAATTATCACGGTTATGATTAAAACAAGTTTACTAGAGGTTAAACAAAAATATAATAGTATGATTGAAAATTAAACTTGTATAAATACTTTTAGATAGAAATATTTCAACCTTATCCTATCCCATATTCTAATTTATTTCAATTTTTAAGATTTTTTCTTGAGAATGACTTTATCATTTTGTATTATTTTAGGAAATTTCCAAGTGGGTTCCCTCCCCCATTTATAAAAAGAAAAACCATCTCCTCTACTTTCTACACTTCAAGAGACTTTTTGTTTGGGAAATACTTTCCCAAATACCTTATTTACTTCCCTTACCATTTACTATAGGCCTTTTTATCATAAAATTGACCAAGGTAAGCTTTTAGTGTAAACCTTAAGAGGTTGTCCAAAGAATAGGTACAATTCTTAATCAAGTGATTTTGTTTTATTTATTATTACACCTCTTTAAAATCTTATTAAACCCTGATGATATAATAAAATAAGTACATCTAATATTATTAAATTTTATTATGTTAATTTTGTACCCAACATTTATCCCCTCTTCCATTAAATGGGAAACGAAATCGTCATTTGGGTGTATGGTGGACTACCACCTTGCGAACCGATGTAATTAATTTTCCGTCACCTCATATTATAAATGGTTGTAATGATGGGTTTAATGTATATATTTGATATTAATTAAACTTTTATCATTCTTAAAAGATAATATATCATTTACTTTATTTCCATTTCATTCATTTAAAAATGATAATGTCATTCGTGTGTAAGTATGGACTACCACCTCCGCAAAACGATGCGATTTGTCATTCATCACCACATCACATGGATGTAATATGTAAGTATATTCAAATAAATATTATGGTATTTATTATATAATTATATTTCTTTAAATATAAAATAATACTGAACTTATTTCATAATTATCATTGAAAAATGGAAACATTACTCATGTGTATGTATGACTTACCGTTTCCATGATCATATCATTGTTCATTTTTCATAAAAATATTATATGGTTGGTTTTAAATGTATAATTTATGTATAAAAATAATAATAATTCCATGATTATTATTCTAGATATGATAAAATAATGACCTCTTTGGCCATAGTCACCCTTCCAATGTCATTTTGGGCATATGAATTGAATTTCATAAAAATGTATGATGTGAATATAATTTATTAAGTGATTAAATATAACATGGTAAAAATAAAATAAAAGGAATAATAATCTTGAATAAGTTTTTTAAGATAGTATATAATTAAAAAAAGTTTATTATTGTGGAATATAAATAACACATGTGAAGGGTTAGACCTGAGTTAATGGATCTCTCTAAACCACCCTTTTATTTGGGTAATGAATATTATATCTATAACTCACTTTATATATCTATTTAATGTTATGGAATGATTATAAATTATGGAAATATTTCTCTCACATGTTAACCTAGATTATTATTCCTTTATTTTATGGGGTAACACATTCCTTATGTTTGTTTCTCAAAATATTTCATTATGAAAATTCCTTTGATTATGATATGAGACAATATTACGGAACCCATTTTATTTCCATGAGTAATTATTATGTTTATTAATTATGATATATTCCATTTATGTGGACCATATACTCATGAAAATGTTATGATGGGTGCTCCTAGATATCACTCAAATTCATTTGGTATATATATTTTCTCAAGAGATGTTATATATAGGATTAGGGAGTAAACCTAATCCATTATAGAACTTTGTTCACAATGTGATATTATCTAAGAAGTTAGCCTTGACTCATGTTTTTTTTTCATGTTTGGTGTTGATGCAACATTTCATATATTTCTATGTTCTTATTATAGCATGTTATTTATGTTATGATTCCATGATATTACTCATTAGTCTTTTCTTTTATGATATAATGTTATACCTTTGACTCACTTTTTATGTTTACTTACCATGTTTATTCCCTTACAGATATTTCTAGATCACCCCTTTATTTTATGTATTCCCTTGGTTTTACTATTCAGTATTAGGATCTCAAATGGATTTAGGAGCTCATTTTGGAGATTAAAATAAGGTTCTCATGTTTTAGTTTCCTTTCAATGTATTATGAACCTAGTCTTTCAAAGATAATAAGTGTCAATATATTTGGGCTGTAATTAATGGATGTTAATTTTAAAAATCATGTAATAATATGCATAAAAGTATTGGTTTTCTATAATTGGTATTAGGGAAAGGTTTAGTTATTTTTAGGTATTAGGATTGTAAAACATTAGTAAAAACCTTTGGGATAAATCTAATTATAGGATATCAACCTAAAGTTTTGATAAGGAAGATATTATGTGGTTTTCCTTACAATACATCCATTTGTGGATACTAAAAGTTGACATAGTTTTGGAATAGATGCATCTAGAGGTAATAAATATGAAAATATTTGGTTGAGTATACATCAACCATCATTCTGATGCATGGTGAGGGTTCCATTATTGTACACTTGTTTTGACACTCTCATGGGATATGGTTGGGTTAATTCACATTTTCATTATAAAATACTATGACTAATGAGAGAATAAAACCTGAATAAACCTTTGATATTCCATAGTGATATAGGATAAAATTAAGTGTCTTGTGTTGATAAGTCTATGGTTGATCATAAATTTAAATTAATAGATACTAATTTTAAAGTTTATTTTATAGAAGTCTAAGTTGATTAAGAGTATTTTGGGTGATATTTATGGTAATATAAACTTTTGGTTCAATTTTAATTTTAGTAAAAAAAGTTATTTTAGGAATAATGAACTTATATTTTGCAGAAATAAGTTTAAAGGTATTGGTAACATTTAGGGTTTACCACATATTTGGTTTTATTTTGGAGATAAATATTAAATTTATCTTGGAAGAATATATGATCAAATCATTCTAATATTTGGGTTTCAATATTAGTCTAAAATATTTTGAATAATTTTAAGGTTAGTTATTTATAAAATGATCTAAGATAAATTTTGGGTGTTATTGTTGAGGCTTTAGAGATTAATGTTGTATTTAATTGCATGATGGATTATTAATTTTGGGGATGATCTTATCTTTTTCTAACCATTTTGGATTTGGTTAATGTATAAAAATTGGAAGAATGGATTTTTATATTTTTCTAGAATTATATTATCCGTTAGAAGTTTATTTTAGTGCTTCAGGCATAATTTTTTATCTATAATAGTCATCATTTGGTGCTAGAGATGAGATTATGTAAGAAATTTATTAAAGGATAAAATTCTACTTCTCAAGTAACTATATATTCCTCTTGTTATTAGCCTAGATTCTAAGGAATTATCCAACTATATGAAAATCATATTTAAATTAGAATGTTAACTTATTGAATTAATTTATGATGAATCAATTAAATTTTTAAAACCTCTTGGTTTAAGGTTTTGTGGTTATTAAATTTCTCACGATCATTCATTTTCTTGAGATCAAATATCTCTATCACTCTACATTATTATTTAGAATTAGTATTCTCTACATTGTCCATATTTTAACTTCTCACTAATTTTTTCCTACTTGGAATACTAGTTATGTGTTATTCTAGATGACCTTAGTATTTCCCTTTCTCTCTAATCAAGAAAAAGTTTTATAAACCATTTTTATGAGGTGAGATTTCAACAAATGTATTTTCAGATGGAAAAATTTTTATTAACAAGTTCAAGTTAAAATTTATAGGAAAAAATTTATTAATTGGGGTAGAGTCTAACACCATGATATTTTAAAAATAATTTTTTTTCAATACTGTATATGACATGCAACACCGAGCCTAAACGAACCATTAAATATTTTTATTTAATATTATAATCTAGTTTTTAAACTGCTGGGTATGAATAAGATTAAATAGTTTATGAAATATATATAAATATTCTGCTCAATATGAATTTATTGATAAATTCTATGTAAATAATCACTCAATTTTAAATGAATATAATTTTTTCAAAAGAAAATACGTTTTCTTTAAAAACGGGTTTTATTTATTTTTGTGAGAAAATTTTATTATTATTTTAAATAAATTTTATAAATTTTATTTGATAAATTTAAATAAATTTTTGAAATTATCATATCAAAATTAACTTGGGGAGAAAATTTCAGAGTTTTCTGAAATGATTATTTTTTCATTGAATAGTGAAAATTACCAACTTTTCAAATATTAACAATTATTTTAATTAAATAAAGTAACATAAGAATATCAGTATATATTTTATTTTGTATTAAAGTGACATAGGAAAAATTTGATTAATAATAATCTAATTAATTTAATTTTAAACAATAATTTTCATTATTTTGGTATAAGTTTATTTTTATGCTTAAAATACGGTTTCCTGCAAACTATTTTTAAGTACCTAATGTTTTTCAATTTTAATTAATTAAAATAACCCATAATAAGGAAATATTTATATTAAATTTAAAAGTTATATATCTATTTATTTTAATTTTAATTCATATAATGATTGTTTCTAGACATTGAGTTAATATAAGATAATTTATTGCTTAAGAAATGCATTTTTCTGAATAACCATTTTTCATCAAATTTTTCTAATTTAGTTTTAAATTAAATTATAAAAAAATTTGAATTGAATTTTTTAAAATAGAATATATCATTTTAATCATTATAAATAACATTAGGTCATAATTCCAACTAAATTTTTAGTCATAATGAATAGTAAAAAATAGTAAACATTTGTCACCATAATAAAATGGTAAACCTGATTAACCTATGTTAAAAATAAGTTATAAGGCCATAATTTTTCATATTAAATATTAATGGATAAATGAATTTATAAACTTATAAACTTATTATTTAGATTCAATTATTCATGGGACACATTTCCTTGAAAGTGAATCATATAATAATTTAAGCCAAAGAAAAGAAAAAATGTCAATCTCTTTCATTTAAATATCTATTATATGTTCAAATTGGGAAAAAAAATAAGTAGTTAATTAATATAAAATTTCATTTTGAGTATAATTAAATTATTTTCATGTTGTATTTTTTTTAATTTTTAGTGATTATACAGTTACCCTAAAATCTTATACACAATGTTTGTACAAAATTGGAAAACTCAAGGTAAATAATTTTTAAAACATTAAACACAATGTATTTGGAATTATTTATGATTATAAAATAGTTTTATAGTTAATAAGGATTTATTATTGATGATGAGAAGGATTATATTAGAAATTAATTATTACCTTCATGTCTTTAAAGTCAAATGAAATAAATAGTGTAAAAATGATATTAATGACATTTTATGTTAAATAATATTTTATTAATTTATTTAAAAATCATAAAAATCATTCAATAGGAAAATTAGGATGATAAATAGTATATAATTTCATAATTTTTCTATTTATGATCCAATTTATAACTTATATGTAAAATTATGACCCCTTCAGTTTAAAAAATTAATTACTATGGTTAAGGTTAAAACAAGTTTACCGGGGAGTTAAACCAAATAATGAGGTTATTTTTTACAATTAAAATTTTCTAAATACTATTGGATAGACATATATCAACCTTATCCTATCCCCACTTCAAATATTTTTCCATTTGTAATAATTTTCTTAAGAATGACTTTATCATTTTGTATTCTTTTAGGAAATTTCTACATGGGTTACCTCCACCACTTATAAAAGTGAACCCCATATCCTCTACTCTCTAAACTTCAATATCATATTGGTTAAACAACTACTGACCTAAATATCTTATTTAATCCTATCCTAAAATCCTATAGGCCTTAGTTTTTAGCATCCCAGGCCTAGTTCACTCATAAGTAAACTAACCTGGTTGGCCACATGGCCTCAAGCATGCCTCCTCATAAGCCAGAGGCTTCTGACTAGAAGTGAGGGTCTGTGATAGTACAATGGAGAGACTATACCCTCATGATCTATAACACCCGAGACTTTTATGTTTATAAATATTCAGAGGAATCTTTTTCTACACAACACTTGCTTGGCTTTCTTTACACGAAATCACGACCTTCCTCGATAGCTTGCATCGTACGCAATACCAAGTTTCACTAAACAACGATATGCTATTAAAATATTATTAAAACTAGCCGTTATGAATAGTAATAACCACTTTTTGAAATTTTATAAATTTTATTTTTCAAAATGGACTTAATTTTTGGATTCGGAATATCGAAATTAGTCTAGGGTTAAATTTTGGTATTTTTCAAAAAACATTCAATTTTTGATGAATAATGAACCACTAAGTGGTAGTTAAAAAACTGAATTTTTCATAAAACTTAATTTTACCGCTTATGTGAGTGGAATTTCAAAAATCCGAGAGACACGGTTGATGTAAGTAAGTAAAATGTGGTTCAATGAGATAAAAATAATATTTTGGTGAATAGTAACTTTTTACTTTTTTTTACCACGGTTAAAAGTAAATAGGGTAATTAAGGGTAAAGATGATATTATTATTACCCTAACACATGTACTAATTCTATTGGACAAGTTTAATTCGACCAAAAACAAACTTAGGAATAAAATATGTCCATTTAGGCCCACTTGGATTAGATTAGGACATTTATTATTAATTTATTTAAAGAAGGGTTAAAATAGTTAAAATCAAAGTTTAATAAGTAAATAATTTTTAATATGGGGTTATACATAAGATAAATTCGACTATAAATATTCATTAGAAAGATAAAAATATTTCATAAATAATGGTATTTTATTTTTAATTTTTAGACATTAAATAATTTAGATTATTTATGACACAAAGATGATGTAGTAATTATCTTTTTAATGAAATATTGACACAATTAATGTTATAAACACCAAAATAAATGTAATTTGAGACTTTTTATGAATTAAACTAATTTTCTAGGTTAATATTACATTTTAGTATTGATTTAATTAACTTGGTTCGAACTAATAATTCTGTTATGATTTTCACAAAAATCAATTACTAAATAGTGTCAAAATTGACATAAAATAGTTTTTAAAACAAATATTATATTAGTACTTGTTATTTTATTCCTAAAAATATAAGGTTCGGCCAAATGACTTAGATAAGGTTATATATATTAATAATAAACAACTTGGGGTTCTTTTGGCTGCTTATAGTAAGTTTATTAACCTTATAATATAAGAACACAAGAAGACACGGTAAAAGTAAAATTATTTAACTTAATGTTAAATATAAATGATAAGGTTAAAATAGGAACCTAAACTTGTATAAATTCTATTGTATGAGCTTATTTCGATCCATCCCCACCTTAGATTCGAAATATATCAGTTTGGAGCTATTTAAAACCGAAATTTACTTTATAATAAAATAATATTTTTAGTTATTCCAAAGGTGCCCCTCTCCTCCTTTATAAAAGGGCACCTCCTCCCCCTCTTCCTCACACCACTTTGAGCCTTCAAGCTCGGCCAAACCCTACCAATTACTCCTATACACTTACCTAGAGACATCCTAGAGGTCCTGGTCTTCTTCAAATACCAATTTTAGTGCCCTAAAAGAAGGTATCAAAGAAGCACTTCAAAGAAGAGGTAATGTCCGTTACCGATTCTTTCATATTTATTTCTTCTTCCACTTCTTCTTCTTTAGTTTTTTCATTATGAAGTAATAACATCAGTATCACTCATATACTGATATGTTATTATAAGTATGAAACAACCCTATTTCACAATCTATCCATCCTACGGAAAAAGAAATCACCGCGCGTGCGTACGTACGGAATACCGTCTCCATGCTGTGGTGTAATCTATTTTCCACCACCACCTTACTTGGATGGGTATAATGGTGTAAATAATGACTATATATGACTATTATAAATTAATACTGATTCTGAAATAGTATACATACACTCCAATACAATTACACGATCATAGGAACGATATCATCACTCGTCCGTACGTACGGAATACCGTCTCCACGATGTGATGCGACTCGTTCTACATGATATTCATTTCATAATGATTATATAAATGCATTGAATGAATTAATATGATATATATTACACTAATACCATTATGGAAATGATGTATCTATAACCTAAAGAGAAGAATAAGAATTTATTCGACAAGACACGCATAAGAACAAAAAGTTATAAACACCCGAATAACAAGTAGCAATGAAATATTACTACTAAGAAGCTAAGAATATGACCATAAATGATATCATAAAAATAAGTATGATGCTGGAATAAGTCAATAACATTATTAAAATCATTATACAAGAGGTTCGGACACTTATGAAGCAAAACGGACCTAAGGTAAGGGAAATATCACAATCTCATTTTTATCCGAGATTGTTTATACTTTGGAATTTACTGGGGTGTATTTTATCATCCATATCCATTTTTCCTAAAAATGTAATATTTATATCCTTATACAATAGTTTATATCCAATTTTACCCTTTGGTGAGTTTTTAGTAAAAGATATGAAAGGAATCTTTTGTCGTTTTTCGTACGAGGTACTTTTTGACTTTTTCGACAAAAGTACGAGAAGAATGTTTTTTTTAACTTATACAGAATGAATGGATTTTTAAAACATTATTTCCAAGAAGCTTCCTTTAAAAGTTTTCAAGTTTATTTTTAATCAACTTCTTTTAGTTTAAAATTATATGACATGTTAAGAAAGGAAAAATGTTTTTGAAGAAGAAAGGATATTTTCCTCAAGAATGGAGTTCAAGTGTTTTATCAAAATTATTTTCCATCTAAGATAAAATAGGGTTCTATTTCTATCCCTATTATTACATTGATTTGATAATGTTGTGATAGAATTATTTTTATGAATTCCTTTATCTTATATGAATTGTTTTATGATGTCATGTTGTTTAAGAATCCCATTTTTATTATATGGGTTATGCTATGATGTATGGTTTATGATTTTGTGGCACACATAAGAATGGTATCATTATGAGATGGGTGGGACCTATATCTCCCTCCAATGCATTGGGTAAAGATTTTATATCTCATGAGATATACATGGCTGGAACAGTAGGTTATACCGGTTCAGTTAAACAGGACTGAAACGAGGGTGACTCGGTTCAGAAAGGGACTTTGTCCACTAAGATAGTCTTGGCAATGAGTCTTGACTAACAAGAAATGATTCTCTATGATTATGTGTGTATGCCACAATGTTTCATGTTTTAAGTTATGATTATTGTGATTACATTTCACTGCCATGATTTATCCCATGTTATGAAATTATGATCTCTTTTTCAGGTTAAGATTTCCAAAAGTTATGTGCTTATGTATACGATGTGATTGATATTTCTTTTGTTTACCCTTACTGAGCATTTGAGCTCACCATTTTGTATGCTTTCTTTCCCCAGGTCAGGAAGAGGGTTATTAAGTAAGATATGCCAAAAGGGACTATATATATGATGAAATAAATGGGAGACAATGTAGACGCTTTATGAACCAGTTGTTTATGTTTCCCAGTTTCTAAAGACACTATACCTATACGGTCCTTTCGTGGGTTTATTATATGTTGTAATAAGTATGCTTCAATTTTGAATTATTAACAATTTATGTAAAGTATGGGTCGTTATATGATCATAGTGGATCAAAATAGTATAATAAATGTATAAACAATGAATAATAATAATAATAATAATAATAATAATAATAATAATAATCAACCATAGAAGAATACATCATCCAAATAAATAAAATAGGTGAAGGAAAAAACAACCAGAGTAAAATATATAAAATAGTGTCATGTATGTATGTATTATATAAAAAAAATATTGCATAAATATTAGTTGGAACACAATAAAATAAATGTATAAAAAATATACAAAAAGGTCAAAAAATATCCCATGAGCATCCTAAGCACTAGCTCAGTTATTTACCCCAAAAATCCATATGATTATAGAAAATCAGGCATCCATAGCTAGATGATTTCCCCAATACATACCTATATCCATGAAGTCTTACTAGGTACCAAACAATAGCATGAAAAAGGTGTGAGATACAATATTAGGCCACCACCAATGATGTCTATAGCAAATACAGTTTGTGCATATTGTCTATGATAATGTGTAGGTATAATAGGAATAATGCTATAACTGATAAAGAGATGTAACCCAATATACAAATACATGATATGTCAAAAGTTTTATATGAATGAGAAGTAACTATATACCAATTAAAGAATCAGCCATGGAATATTCCAAATGTATCAAGTATCTGACCTACATGGTCTAAAACCCAAGGCCATTGACTAAGGCATCCTATTCAAGTCCACGAAGCTCATACATATAAAACTCAATACAATGTAGAAATACATGATCTAGGAACCTAGGGCCCATGGATGAGGCATGCTATTTGATTTTTAGGAGAATATACAACAGTACTCGATAAAGACTTATGTGGAACCCAAAAGATAAAATCTACAGTGGTCTAAGAAATCCATATCCGGGGTAATAATCCAAGGAATCCAATTCTGAAAAATGAAAGTGGGTTGTTGGTACCATACCATGATACCCCCCATTGGTTCCATACCATGATATCCATAATTGAACGTATTATATAAAAGGGATCAAAGGGGCCATGTTAGAATCCATTCTCTTTATCAATCTAATTTATCACATTCGTTCATAAATCAATTATCTCATAAGTGATTAAAAGAGGGGTTATGTTTGTGTACATGACACCTTATCAACCATTTACATTAATATTCATAATCCAAGATATAATCAACCCCATTTATGATTTCCATTTATTATATTTCAAATATAAATTAACATGAGCTAAGTGGTATTCAACCTTTAACAAACCAATTCAATTCTTATATGGATTCCAATCATGGGTGTCAATATTAACTCACCTAAAGGGGTGGAATAGTTCATGAGAATCTAATCAAACTTACCTCAAGGGGTGGTATAGGTTGATGTTTACAACCTCCAACCAAAAAAGGGGTTAAGTAATAACATGATTCTACTCCAAAAAACTAATTTAAAGTGTAACACATTTTAGAAGCAACACATGGAGATTCTGACACATGGAACAACGGTGCAAGATATGTACATAAATAATTTCAGGGCAAAGATATAAAACACCTACCTTAGATGGGTGGTATACTTACCATATATTATTGGCCTATAATTCAAGTTAAAATTGGATAAATTCTAAGAATATAAAACATCCTAAAAATAGGATATATTATCTTGCACAAATTTATCATTCCATATGGAGTGATAAATAAAGAAATGAAGTATGTGAATTGAATAGTTTACCATTATGGATCCAAATTGATGACTAAAAAGTGATTCCGAAACCGTATGAATGAGGAGGCCCAAATCCTAGGTGGTGAGGAGAGATCTCAAGGCATGGGAGCTTCTATGTGATTTGGGGAAGGAATGGGAGGATGAAGAGTTAAAGGAAAGATTGAAAAAAAATTAATTTACACCTATTTAAAGAAGTTAATAGTTTTTTCACACAATCAATCTTACCATGCACCAGCCATGCTCCAATACTCACTAAGGTGTCACATCCTCACACAACTAGGTGCATAGTGAGAAAAACTGTGAGCAGCATAGGTGTGCTCACTATCCAAAACCTCTATCCCCTTTCATGGTGAGTCTCATGGTTAAGAAAACTACTTAATAACTATGAATTGAAGCTTTGAAACACACGCACACCATTTCTCATGATCACATAGCCTCTATTGCATGGTTTGTTAAACCATGTTCCTTTATATGAATTGCACACGGTTGAGCCACATAGTTACTACTAATAGTGAACCAACTATTCCCCTCATACTGTTTCTCCAAAAACTATAGCTTCGGGCTCCGAAAAAGCCCAAAAAACTACCAAAACCTACCTTAAACCATTAATCATAATTATAATTGTAAAAGAAGTGGTTTAAACCAAAATTTAAAGGATCCATACCTATCTAAAAATCTTTGATGTTACAACATTCCCTCCTTAAAACAACTCACCTATGATTTTCCCTTATAAGGGTGGTAAAACATCATCTGAAAAGATATATGGACAATAATCACATATGTCGACCTATAACTCTTAGGTCTCATCCTCTACATAACCCTGTGGCCATAGCACCCGTACTAGAGGTACTGACTTGGCTCGGATAAAATTCATGTTCTGATCAACAATAAGTACCAGATATTCCTCAAAAGAAGAATCAAAATCCAACTAAAACTCATTAGGATAAAGGTTATGAGATGGATATAAATAGCAATGGTGAAGTTGTAAAACATGGAAGATGGTGTGCATGACCTAGTACCTCTGTTGTAACTACAACAAATAGGCTATCCGACCGACTCTCCAAAATATCAAAGGGTCAAATGAACCTAGGTGACAAATTCCCTTGTTTCTGAATCTATTGAGGCCCTAATATAGGAAAAATAAAATAAAAATCAATCTCTAAACTAATACATCAAAGGTCATTGATGATGATCAGTATAATACTTCTACCAAGATTGAGTTGTAGAAATTCACTTCATGATAAACCATACCCGATATAAAGTCTCTTGAATGAGATTAGGTCCTAGTAGAACTACCTATCTTACCTCAAAAAATAATATGGGTTAATGACACGACCTACCATATAGGACCTCATAAGGAGCCATCTATATAGTCTATTAGAAGTTATTATTACAATAAAATTCAATAAGAGGCCGGTTTTTCTCCCAAGGTCCTCCAAAATCTTGGGAAGATACTCAAATAATGTCCTCTATCACCCTTATCATATACTCATTCCACCCATAAATATATGGGTATATTATATACTATGAAGTACCTATAAAATCAAATCCTTCTGTAACCCCTTCCACAAATGTGATGTGACTTGAGTGTCATTGTCTGATATGATGGTATGTGGAACTACATGATGGAATGTCATCTCTCTGATATATAGACTCCCTATATCCTCAACTGAAAATGGTCTCTCTAATAGGTAATAAGAGGGATAACTATGTCAACCAGTCTACAATCACCCACACTATGTGAGTTCCTCGAGAGGATCTCATAAAACCCATCATAAAATCCATAGAAACACTATTCAATTTCCACTCAAGAATGGATAAAAACTATAAAATCCACACTGGTTTATGGTGTTCCACATTCACCTATTGATAGGTGAAACATCAAATAACTAAGATATATATATATATATATATATATTCTTCTTCATCCCTAACAACCAATATTGGTGGTATAAGTCACAATACATCTTGTTAATACTGGGATGTACTGCCTTAGAAGTGGCATGAGAATCTATCATCCATTCCTAACATATATCTTTAAGAACCTATACACATCCTTGAATTCACAAGTTCTCATCCCCATTAATGACCCAGCTAGGTGGTGGGTCCTCACCTGAATCACTCTCCCTTAGGAATAAGCCCTCATAATCTGAAATTTGACTCATCTTTACTCTATCCAGAAGTGAAGAGGTCATTACTAAAGATGTAAGAACAGACTAACATGACTCTCCAAAACCTCAATATGAATCTAAAAATACAAGGCCATCGGCTACCATTCACTATTTTCCTTCTAAAATTCTTGGGTCTGAGTCTTATGGATCATAGATTCAACAACGACATATACCTTCCCATGTATATTGGCAAGCTCAAAGTCAAATGACTATAGGTATTCAAACCATCTTCATTTTCTATGATCTAAATCACACTTTTAAATAAGTATCCAAGGATATTATGATCCATTTATACAAAAAACCACTCTCCAAGTAAGTAATTCCTCCAAAAATTCAAGGCATGGACCACAAATTTTAACTCTATCACATGCGTTAGGTAATTCCACTCATGAGGTCTCAATTGATGAGACCCATATGATATAAATCTATCTCCCTACATCATAATGGATACCAAACTGATACTTGATGCATCACAATAAATTTTATAGCTTCTACCTGGATCTAGAATATAATTGGTACTGAATTCAGTATCCCTTTTAGCTCCTGGAAGAATTTCTTTCTTGATTCAGACCACATAAACTTAACACCTTTCTTGGTAAAGATTGTGAGTGGTGCTACAAGACATGATAAATAATTTATAAATCACTTTTAATAAAAATCCACACCTAATAAACTCCACATTTTAAAGTTTTTCTTAGGATATGCCTATTAAAATTTCAATCTTATGTTCTCCAGGTCCACAGAAACTCTCGATTCCAAGATAATGTGACCCATGAAGTGAAATCTATTAATCCAGAAGTTTAATTTTGTGAGACTATCATAAAAATACATCTCTCTCAACATACTCAAAATGATATCAATGTGTTTTGAAAAATTTATGTTGAGTATTTGAGTACCCCAATATGTCATCCATGAATACTAACATAAATGAATCTAGATATGGGTGGAAAACCTGACTCACTAAGGCCATAAAAACTACCAGTGGGTTCATGTGACTGAACTAAATGACCAAATGATCATACAATGCATATCTAATATAGAATTATTCACATGGTATATCTAATGGTTTGACACAGAAATAATGATATCCCAAACTCAAATCAATTTTGGAGAAAACCCTCGCTCCCTAGAGTTGGTTGAACATGTTGTCTATATGGGGAAAAGGATACCAGTTATTTATGGTAAAATAATTCAATTTTTTATAATCATCCCATAAAATAAGGGTACTATATTCCTTCTTGGTGAAAATTACAGACGGACGATAGGTTGAAGTATTTGGTTGTACAAAATTCTTATCTCTCAGGTCCTCTAACTATATTTTGAGCTTTGAAATATCATTAGTATACATCATATTAGGAGAAATGTATACCGGTTCAAATCCCCACACTAGCTCAGTAGTAAAATATAACTCTCTCTTAGGAGGTATCCTAAAAAAATAACAAGGGAAGAAATCCCTGAAATGATCCACTAATGGAGATAAATATGTACATCAAATTCCTTGATCGTCTAAATAAAGTATAGAAACTTGGGATTCCACTCCACCCAGCCCGGGTCTATCTTGACTTGCCTAGACATCCCACTCACCTGAATGAATATAAATACTACCCTCAGGCAATGTATAAGGGACCCTCATATGATAAAAATAAATATGAGCATGATAGGAAACCAAAAAATACCTCCTAAGTATGATATCTAAGCACAAAATATCAAGGTTGAAAAGGTTTCATAGGAAATAATAACTACCAATCTTGAGTGGGAACTCCTTGAATTTTCATACACTTTCATACCAATTCCCTATAAGAGTGTCATGTTTCATCACTCCAATGAAACACTAAACTTCAAGTCCAAGACTTTCTACAATTTTTACATATATAAAGGAGTGGAAAACACTTGTGTCAAATAATGTATATACTAGAGTAGAGGCTAATAAAATCATACCTCACACCGTAGATAGACCGACACTCTATTCCTTGGGTTTCAGCTACACTGAATATATCTAGGAAAATTTGAGGCCCTAAGATATATCCTGAATACCTTGAGTAGGCCCATTTTTCTGGAACTCTATGCCATATGTTTGGCTCCCTTGGCCATGTTGACCCCTTCAGCCTGTATGGCCTGTAGTGATCTTGCTCCCTACTAGACATGGGGCTACTGATCATACTTCTAGAGGTAGAGATGGTGTGGATCCTCTTCCATTAGACATAGGTGGAAAGGTCTGACAAAACCTATGAATATAGACCATCCTATCGTAATATCTACACTCAACTGGGGATCTATCACATTGAGACTTCATATTACCCAATTTACCACATTGATGACATATCATATGTCTACTCAGACACACAATCTTACTGCTGATTCCTCCTAGAGAATACAAAACACGACACTTCCTGTCTCTAGATGAACTAATGTTTTTCCAAGGTACTAGACTACCCTATCCCACACCTTTAGCTTCCCTAAGGTTACAATCAGTGATGAGCACCTAGTTTACTATATTTGTGATGATAGTAAAACTAAACATGTTAAATTATGTCTGAATGGTGTATACAAGACTATCCAAAAATATTAAGTTCATGATAGATCATCACTAAGAAGGATAAGAAAAAAACTTTGATGTTTTTTAAAATGATAAGAGTAGTCTATAACCAATAAATTTACCTTCCCCATATGCATAAAATCTTTGGATCAGTCGACTCTCAACATCTTAGGAAAGAAGAAATCATATAAGGTTTTATAGAAATCCTTCCGGACCATAACCTGATATTAGTCAGCCTTGGTCAGAAAATCCCACCATATCTTGGATGAACCTCTAATAATATACACTACAAGATTGGACCTCATATTTGGAGGAACCTATAGATGATTGAATATATATAACGTTGCCTCAAGCCATGTCTTGGATGACTAGGGTCTACCATCCCTTAATAAATTAGGTAGATGTTGTTTCTGAAACTCTCACATCAACTCTACCATTGTAAAGGAAAGTTTAAGGGTTATCTATATGGAATGAAAAAACCATAAGAAACCCTCTCATAATTGAAAATTAGTTCCTAGATCGAGAATAATAGGAGGTTACACAAGCGGCACTATAGGTGGTAATACTAGTGGCTCAGGTCCCACCACCTCTGGAACATGGTCATTTCCACCCTCATAGAATATGAATCATGGTCTTTGTATTGGAGTAACTTTAAAATTAAAAATGAATAACTTAGAATATTATTTAATAATTTAAAAAATCACTAATAAATTTATAGGATAGGTAAAATCCTTCCTTTAAGGTGTTAGCACCCCATTTCCTACTCATTGAGCTAGGTCTAAGTGGTATAGAAGATTATATTGGGTCACCAGAGACACTTCTAACAACCCAATACTAAGTTTAGGTTAGGGTCAAGTTCTCTATTTCAAATCAGAGGTTTCATTATATAGAGTTTCAATTGAAATTTGTAGAGAAAAAACCCTCTAAGTTTCCATTGGAACCCCCATTTAGAAACAACCATTCTTATTCCAGAATTACAATTCAATATTATATATATATATATAGAATGGTCTAGTTAGATCTGGGATACGATGACCTCATGGACCAACCCCTGATAGATCTAGGATATACTGACATTGTGGTTTGATTTTAGTTGATGCCCCAAGACTATAGAGAGACATGGTTACTAGTATTTTGGATTGTTCTTGATCACTTGAATCATCTTATGATTTTCCTTATAGCTTGAAGATGAATCAATTATGAATGGGGCTCATAGTATATTTTTTATCACATGGACATTAAACATATGATTACTTATGATTTATTACACATTGATTATTATGATGACATACACCTGTTATACTTTTGCATAATTATTAAGGATTCATTGCTGGTGTTTTACTGAGTTTTATTACTCACACTCTATATGGGAATCTCAATGCACATGAATAATTTATATATAGGGAACTAGGAAATGGAAAGGGGACTACAGTAGATGATTGATCCAAGGATAATGGATCTAGGATTGGTACTGTGATGCATTTAAAAGTATTCAACAACATTAAATTATTTATTTTCTTACACCCTTTATAATCTAGTTTGAATTTCCCCATTGGTATCTTGTTTTATTTATTTGTATGACATGTGTTCCACATGTTATTAAATTTGATATTTAGTCTTCTACTTGATATTGATATTATTATTTTTTTATTTATATTTTTGGTGTATGTATATGATTACCAGAGGGTAAAATATACCCACTTAATATATTCAAGCCCTCACTGTTAGTTAGAAACATCTTGCATATGGGGAGGCATACATGAGGTCTTATGACTCTCTCAATTGAACCTGATAGTTCAGGTTGGGGAATTACAGTTCCAGACTGACCAAGTCAACATGAGATTCTTAATGAAACCACATGTGATTGAAATAATGATGAATCAAATTCAATTTGAGGTATGTCCTAGTTCATTGAACATGGATACATGACATGTACCTTCAAGATATATGTTGTTTACTCACATTCTATCTGACTAGGAGTCTTGACCCCTCCATATGGGGTTTTTAGATTTTCAACATATATAATTAACCCCTTTTGTTTATATAAATGAGAAAAAAGAATAAGGGAAAAAGATCTAGACATTTAGATTTAAAAACTATTAAATATAAAATAAAACACTAATAGTAAATGCATATTATAATAAATAAATTAAATAATATAATATGGATTCTTTCACTTACTAGAAGAATATTCCTTACATTCCCAAGGATGTTCAAATTCTTCCGCCTGTTTCTACCTCAGTGGATCGTTCTCTGGTGGTGCTTCCAACTTTGGTGACGTCCGATCAAGGGTTCGAGCCTCTAGCTGGTGCCTAATCTCCTCACTAGAGCTCTCATGTTCCTTCCTCCCAGCTGTGGAGTCCGGTGTTGTCATTAAAAGAAGCATTTTATGTTCTGGTATTAGGGGTTTTGGATCCATTCATCATAGAAATTGATCTGTTTTATCACTCGGTGCTGAGGGATGGTTCACATATTTCACTATCGACTCCTACCTCAGTGTTCAATGAGGTTATTTCTGGCCTCAAATGGATGCTGGTGGCTCATTTTGGATATGAGAAACCTTCACTACCAGTCTTTAAATGATTCATGGAATCCTGGGGTTATAGGAGGTGGATCGCATCTCAGTGCTTCACAGGACCTCATCCTATTTGGTGTTTTCTTTGGAGGCATGGTGTAATTCTCCCTATCTCCTGGGTCGTTGGTGCTTCAATCTCTCTCGATGGGTGATGGAGGTTCATAGGGGTAAGGAAAGCCCTCAGGTTGCAGTTTGGGTAAGCCTTCCTAGCCTTCTGCTTCCATTTCAGAATAATACCTTCCTCATGGCCATCAAAAAATCTCTAGGGGAATTTATTTACATGGAAACACGCAATCATTATGGTGAGGAGATGATGGATTCTTGGATATGCATTGATTTGGACTTCTCCTTTCCTATCCCATAGAAACTATCCCTGAAGGTGAAGGACTCTGTCATTTGGATCTAGGACATAGTTTATCCAGTTTTTCCTAGGTATTGCTCATCTTCTCTTCTCCAGGGGTACTTGGTACAGAATTGCAGGACACAATGTCATGGAGAGTTCCCTCAAGCGGTCATAGGTCCTAAGCCAAGAGACCCATCTATAAAGGAGGGTGAAGATTCTAGCTCGGTCTCGGTTTAGCTAGATCCTCAAGATGCATCCTTATCCTCTGGTTCCTTAGACACTCTCCCTAGTTTCCCATCTTTCAAGGATCTCATCCCTTCAACATCAAGTCTAGAGGATCCAACATGTATGTATCTGGTCCCCTACAAGTTGTGAGTAAGTCGACTGGATCCCTTGGTGCCTCTGACATGGTCTTTCTCACCTCCCCAGATGATTTTGAAAGGTGCTTTGTGGGAATCTTTTTTGAGCATTCCAAAGAGTTTTCTAGATTTATATTCTCAAGGTCCCCCCTTAGAGCCATATTCTTTATTCTATTATGATGAAAATTTGTCCAAGGAGGATGTAGGTCAGGAGGCCAGTCTTCCTAGAGTGGACCTCCTTACTGGTTCTAGGATGTTAGACATAAGCGTTTGTCATGTGGATGCAGAACCTCATGGTAATTGGACTCCTAAGAAGAATGGTATTCTGGTTAGTAGTGTTCCTACTATTGTATCACACCCATTGAGTGTTTATAATCCCACAAAGTTTGGTTCTATGGCTCAGTCACCTCTTTTGGTGGTTAGTGGGAAAGCCTCAAAGTGATCCTCAAGGATTTCTTCTTCACCTTCAGGTTATGATGCTATTGGTTTGGGAGTGTGATCGAGGTTGTCTTTGAAGAATTTTTAGGATAGGGATTTCTTTGTTTCCCACTTGAAAGAGACTATGATTCCTGGGGCAAAAGCCGGGCATACATTGTTTTCATGATTACAATCTCTATTTGGAACTCTTGAGGAGTCAAGTTGAGAGTAAAAACTGACTTCATTTCCTCAGAAGATAAGAAGAGAAAGGTCAATGTTGTTGCGATCCTAGTAAACAAGAAGAACTTTGTGAAAATAAATGTGTTTACCCACAAGGTAAAGCTTCATGCATGTATGCAGGTGGGCCCAATCAATAGGTACATATAGATCTTTTGGCACGAGGATGTTTCAGTGGAGCTGATCCAAGTAGGGGACCAACATGTAATGACAAGAGTGTATTGTGGTGGGGACACCCTTTTTGTTTTCTTTATATATGGTAGCTGTGATGACCAGATAATGGAGGTGTTATGGAGTGATTTGAATGCATTTGACCCAAAGGATAATCGTTGTGTAGTGGGTGGTGATTTTAATAACATTACAGATCCTGAGGAGAAGAAGGGGATATGAGATTTCCCAAGGAGGGACAACATGGAATTCACTCAGTTTAGGGATGGAAAAGGGCTGATGAATTTGGGATATTCAGGTGACCCATACACATGGTGTAACAACCAGAGGGGCGGTAGTCATAACTGGGGTAGACTCAATCATTTCATAGCAAATGTTCAAGTAGTTTCTATGTTTCCAGTTGTGAAGTTTGATCACTTGACTTGTAGCATATCTGATCACTCTCTACTCCTACTAACTCTAAGTAGGAGGGAGGCCTTTCAAAAATACTTCAAGTTCATAAGCTAGTGGTTTATTTTTCCAAGTTATCAGCAAATGGTGAGGAGGAGTTGGGAGGAACAAATATAGGGTCACTCTTGGTTAGTAATGCAATACAATTTGAGGCATCTCATGTAGGCCCTATGATCATTGGATAGGAGCATTCTTCCCTTAGACCATGAGATGGATGTACTCAAATAGGACATAGAGTGAATTAAGGATAGTATTAAGGAGGCCTGGTATGATGCTGTCTTTGGTGAGCTCTCTGAGAAAAATAAATCCGTTGTGGATATGGTCCTCTTGAAGGAACGCAGGGAGAGAAAATGATTGAGAATAAAATTTATTAAGGAGGGTGATAATAATATAGGTTTTTTCCATTCATGCATAAGGGAAAGGAAACATGTTGTCAAACTGAATATTTCTTCAGAAGATATTTCCTTCACTGGTGACATGGAAGTGGTTAGGGGATTGGAATTTTCATATTTTAAGGATATTCTTTCTGGACAAAATATAAACATGATACAGGGTTATCATTCAGGGAATGATGAGTTCTGGGAGGGGATTCCAAACCTTGTTTCCTCTCAGGATAATGGGTTGATGGAAGGAATTTCGACGGAGGAGGAGATCCATGTGGATATAGTGAACCTAAATCATTAGAGTGCCACAGGACCCGATAGATTCCCTAGTTTTTTCTACAGGATCTCTTGGTAGGTGTTAAAGGGGGATATCATCATTGACATCCAGGATTTCTTTAGAGGGGGAATCCTCCCACAGATAGCATCTGCCATGACTCTTGTCCTATTATCAAATATCAAGGCCCCCTCCTCCTTCCATCATTATAGGCCTATGAGTATGTGTAACTTTCCATATAAGATACTGGGGAGCATCATTGATAGGAGGCTATTTGGGAATATTCCTCTGTGGATCTCTATAGAACAACATGGTTTTGTGAAAGATAGTTCTATCCTTGGAGATATAGCGTTTCCATGGGAGATGTTGAGAGATATTAATACTAAGGATCACAGATCCAACATAGACATCAAAATCAATATGAATAAGGCATATGATAGGATTTAGTGGGGATTTATTAACAAGGTACTGAATAATATGAGTTTCTCAAGCTATGCATGTGATATTATTTTTAGGTGTTTTAGTTTGGCATGGATGGATGTTTCTTTATAGGGCGAACTCACAGTTTCATCAAGATAGTTCGAGTCCTTCATCAAGGAAATCCATTATCCCTAAGTATTTTCATTATTATGTAGGATATCTTAAGCAGGATGATCAATATAGGAATATCTAACGGGGATGTTATCCCTTACCGAAGGTGGTTGATCCTCCCACCCATATCACATTTGATGTTTGTGGATGATAAAATTATATTCATCAATGCAGGAAGGTGGTCTATGTAGGGGATTAACAATATCTTCAAGACATACTTCCAATGGAGTGAACAACAAATAAATAGGGTGAAGAGTGGTTTCTTTGTGTCCCATGAATGCAATTCCAGTAAGGTAGTAGATATGGGTTATAGTTTGGGTATGAGGCGTGGTTGGTTTCCCATGGAGTATCTCGGTACCCCCGTGTATCTAGGAAAAATGCACATCATCAATTTTTACCATGTGGTGAGCAAGATTTTGAGGTACATTATCAATTGGAAAAACCATTTTTATCCTTTGGTGGTCACATTACTCTTGTGAACAGTGTCCTTTCTTCCATCCCAGTGCACACTATTTCGCCTACCAACGTGCCGGAGTGTGTTATTAGATCCATTGAAAAAAATTTATCTCATTTCATATGGGATGCATCATCAGAGGGGAAGAGTCTATGGGTTTTTTATGGGAAGATGGATTGACCAATTCTGGAGGGAGGGATCAATGTTAAATGATTAGTGAACACTATCCACTATATACACACAAATCTGTCATGGGAGGTTATCCAAGAAAAAACTTTGTGGGGGAAGCTGATGTTCTGCAGGTACGGGGTCAATGATGAATATTCACCGGTGAGCGGGTATCCATTATGGGCCATAGTTAGAGGCATTATACCGAATATCATCCATCACTCTCAGTTGATTATTAGGGAGGGGAACATCCTATTCTGGTATAACAATTGGTTGAGAATGATTATTGGTTACCATTGGTGTCCATCCCCTATGATCACCTTCAAGGAGGCGAACTAGTACCCATTATTTTTCTGATCAACACTGGATGATAATCAGTAGGTTGTGTTTGAATCTTTGATCATGATCTTGGAGCTGGACCAGTGTTTCTTCACCCCTCCACCTTAGGAAAATTCAACGTGAAGGATTTTTACAGGATAAGATCTCCTCAGGAACTGCATGGAAGTTGGTATGGTATGGCTTGGTGTAAGAGGATACCAAATAAATTAAATTTCCTTACATGGAGGATATAGAACTATGATCTACCTGATGATGATAATATTAAAGGACTCATCATCAGTATGGCCTCATGACGTATTTACTGTGTACGAAAATGCAAAGAGATTATGATCCACATCTTCTTAAAAGGGGAGTGGGATCTCCAGGTGTGGAGATTCTTCGAGGAGTTTATAGAGTACTCCTACAATGTGACAAGCCTCGAAACCTTCATGGAGTGCTGGTTCCAAGGGACGGACGTTTCATAGAGGGAAAGAGTGGTGAGATATATTATCTTTAATATGAGTTATTGGTGCTTATGGAAAGTAAGAAACCGAGCTAGATTTGAGAGGATTACATCCACAGGAAGATCAATTATCACTAGAGAAAGGTGAATCCTGGTTGATATGGTTTGAGTTGATGACAAATGGAAGTAGGATACCTCCCTTTATAGGCTGTATGCACCTCAAGTCACAGCCCAACAGTGAGGTACTAGGCAATAGGGGAAATGGATTCAGTGCTGTCCATCGAGAGTTGGAATTAAACTAAATATAGATAAATCTTGTATGCTGGGTGAAATGCATGGGGGCAATGTGGTATAGGATTCAAGGGGCAATGTGGATTTGTCCTTCACGGTGCATTATGTAAATGTAAATTCTTTGCAGGCAGAGGTCTAGGGTGTTCTTATAGGTATCACCATCTACAGGTAGAGGGAGCTTTACATCTCCCAAGTAGAGACTGATTCCATGATTATTCATGACATCCTTCATGGTAAAGGTAACACACCATGATCTATATATACATCATTAGGAAATAAAAATCCCATCTTGATAGTAACACTAGGGTCAGCCACACTTGGTGAGATGGGAATAAGGTGGAAGATTACTTGGCCTCTCTAGCGCCCCCTGGTAACATGGCCATTCTCTTTCTCATGTTTATCAATTTAAACTTGAGGGGGTGAACTTTATGTGGGGTGATACTCTTGGACTCCATTATTTTCTTCCCCCTATTCCTTGGTTTTCACCTTCTTTGTTTTCATTATTTTTGAATAAAAATAGTAATTTTGATGATGAAATAGTTATGAAATTAGATGTGACTGCTCGGATATGACTTGATAGTTTTGAGCACAACAGAAGCACCTATTTGGGTTGGAAAAAACTATTTTTTTTTCAAATTAAATGAATAAATTGCAATCTATATGACAATATATTCCATGATTAAAGAATTTTTCAAATTAAATTGACACATAATTATAGAACCAAGAGAAGGTTTTTTTATTCATTTAAAAAATATAATTTATTTAAAATTAAGAACTACCTCTATCTTTAAAAATTTATTTTAAGAAGACATTGATCATTCAAACCTCTATTCAAATGTACTATCATTATATCAAGAAGATCCAAATAATATACCATCCATATGTGATCCAAACATGATCCTATGGTCTCGACACTTCGTTAATGGTAGTATGAGTGATAACATGACATTAACATTCATCTTAATCCACTAACTTTGATAGCCATAAAATACTTCGAGGTTGAATAATTGAATCTTGTTATCTCATTCTTGATAAGAGGAGGAAGGTGGAATCTCTCAGTTCTTTAGAGATTTATAGAGAATTTTATCTTTAGGGTTGAGAAAATCTCTAGAGGTGATGTGTTGTGTACAACAACATCTAACCCTAGTAAATGATATAACCAGGTATTTATAGGGATAGGTTAGAGAATAACTAATTTCACATAAAACCTTTATTATTCTCTTTATCCATAGAAAACCCCATGTCTAAATAATAATAATAACTTTATAATTTTATTAACTTGTGCTAAAATCATAGATAAAATAATAATATTTATTTAAATCAATAAATTTATATTTATTTTGATGATATTTAATATATCATTCTGAATGGACCTGATAGGTCGGTCCAAAAGTCCTCCATATTTACTGAACCTTGATTAATAAATATTAGTCATTGTATAAATCAATAAATATTTATAATATTCAGGGTCTTGTGAATAAAAATTTATTATGATATTTAACTCACATATAAATATGGTCACTAAATATTTATGATCAATAAATATTGAATAAATATTATTCCATGGTATAGATAATAATATTTATTCCAATAATTGAATTAAAATATAATTTAATTTATACCATTAAAAACATTAAGTGCATGACCCTATAAGATTATTACTCAGTAATAATCGACAATTTCACCTAAAGTCCAATATCAACATCTAGGAACATGTAAAGGAACCTAAGAGGAAGAAGTTAATGTCGCCACATCGACAACCACATGTGAATGATAATTATATAATATAATCCATTTGTCTTGATATCTTAGAAAACAAGTTGTATACTCATGTCATCAACCTCTATTCTTGACATGTCTTTCCTTTTATATCTAAAATGAAATCATCAATACATCATGGAAATTAAATTTAGTTTTATAGTCTTCTTCTAATTAAAGTGATGAGATATCAACTTATATAAATATGGAATGGACATATAATTCCTCGACTTATTCATTTACAATATATCACTCTTGGCACACTGTGAACATATGATATCATATTTTTTACAAATACATCAAAGTACACAAGTCATGATACAAATTAATAATTATATTAAAATATAAGGATCATTACAAACATTCATATAAATTAATATCCAATTAAACATAAATTTTTTGAATTCCTACTTATAGGTATGTCCATATAATCTCACCCCTTTGAGATTACCAAGTGAGAACTCTATATGATGAAGTATCATCTCTTATGAGCATCCAACACTTGATAGTTTTAATATTCAATGTTTCATTAGAATGATGTCAGATGACCATATGACTAATGGTTAAGAATATCATCATAGAACTTCAAGGATCACACCATAAAAAGTAATTACTATTAACTTTTCATTAAAACAAATAATTTAAGAAATTATCACATTAATGTTATGTATATTAATAATAAATATTCAACAAGATATTTACTAACATTTTAATCCTTGAATGTACAAGTAATATAATGAATTAAGTAGTTGGTTATATGGAAACAACTCCAAAAAACTCTCACTTGTACTAGAGCTATCTAATAATGAATTTGAGTATACTTGCTCTAACATGATGTTTATACTTATACTAATAATGGGATTTAGTCAACAAATCTCCCATGTTTACTTATATGGAAACTATACTCTCATAAATATCACATATATGAGAAATATCACTAAAGACATGATATTTCCTATGTATATACATCACCCACTAATGTTTCCTTGGATCTTCTACAAGAACTTCCTCTGTAGTGTTATCACAATATAGAATGATAAGATATTTTATATTAGTTACCATTTAAATCTATTGAATGATTTTTTAAACCCAAAACACTTCTTTAACTACATTTAAATCCATGATGTACTTTGAATCTGGTGTAGAATCAGTGACCATAGCTTTCATTAAGCTCTTACAACTCACGAAACTTCCCTTAAGAGTGATGATATATGTTTATTGAAATTTTATACCATTTTAATATCTTTGGAAACTAGAATCTATGTACCCCTTTCTAACTAGTTATTCATACCCTCTATAAACTAAGAACATATCCTTAGTATACCCTAGGTACTTTAGGGAAGTATTGATTTTCATCTAATGACGATCACCTAGGTCATCTTGAAATTTTCCTATCATGATCAAGGTATAGGAAACATCTACTTGAGGTACACCCTATGATATTAGAAAAAATTCCCTCTTGGATTCTTCTATACTAAATATCTTCTATACATTGTCAATTCATGTACCATGATTTAGTCCAAGAATTCTCTTAGATCTATCATGATGGATTTTGATCCCAAGAATTTATCCTTCTTCACTAAGTCCTTGATGAATAAGCATGGTTTCAACCAAGTACTAATCTATTGAAAGGAAGGTATCTCATTTTTAATAAGTAATATGTCATCATCATATACTCTTATAAATAACCACACTCCAACTAAACCAATTGTAGACACATGGATCACATTCATTATTTATGAAACCAAATTCATTTAAGGATTTATCACAATAAAATTTCCATGATTTGGATGGTTTATTTAATCCATAAATGTATCTTTTCAACTTTCATAACTTATTGACATTATTTTGTGTCACAAACACTTATGATTGATCCATAGAGACATTTTACTGAAGGTTCTCATTAAATAAATCTAACTATTACATCCTTATTCTAAATCTCATAGTCCTGGTGATCTATTATGATAGGTATATTTTTTATGGATTTCAACATAACAACTACTAATAAGTCTTTGTCTTAGTCTATGCCTTGACACTATCTAAACCCTTTTGAAATTATTCTTTCTATATAGGCTTTTACTTGTACATAAATGTCTAGTTTCTTCTTGAATACCCATTTCAAACCAATGGGATTTACTTCCACTAGAGGATCTATGAAAATATTTATATTATTTTATTATATAGAATCCATCTCTGAATTCATGGAATCTTTCCACTTGGATTCTTATGTTCCACTTACAACTTATATATAAATTAAAGGTTCATTATTATCAACTAATAATGACTCACTATATTTAGTGACTAGATATAAATATATTTCAGGTTCTCTAAATTTTTTTATACACCTAGAATATACTTGTTCCTCTAGAACATTTTATTCCATGGGGATATGTGGAATCGGTTTAGGTGATAAATCTTCTGAATCTTGAGGCATGAATTCATGTAAGTATATCTCACCGCCACGATCTTATTTAGAGACGTGGTCCCTCTCAAGAAATATGACTTTTCTTTCCACTATTAACTTTTTACCCATGGGATCATATAGGTAATATCATATTCTTTCCTTGGGGTATCGTATAATGATTCACTTTGTGCCTTGGGGTACAATTTTTTTACTTGAAGAGGCCTTAATAAATTCATCACATCCCAACACATGTAATTTCAATAACACAGATTTCATTCTACACCAAATTTCATATAAAATAATAATTTTATTCTTCGTTGGAACCTTGGTTTAGTATGCGTGTCACTATATACAATGCATATCCCCAAAAGGATAATGAACAACTTGAATGAATCATCATTGATCTCAAAATTTCTAATAAGGTATGGTTACTCCTTTCACTCACACTATTACATTATTCTATATAAGGTAGAGTGAGATAAGATATAATCTCAAACTCTTATAAATTATCAACAAAATCTTGTATGAGATATTATCTACCATAGTTTGTGTGAAGTGTCTTTATATTCTTACCAACTTGGTTCAAAAATTCATTCTTGTATTAAAAGAATTTATCAAAAGAATTATACTTATACCTCATTAATTAAACAGATTCATATTTACTAAAGTCATTATTAAAGGTTATGAAGTATGATTATCCACCCCTTTATTCTACTAGAAATGGACCACACACATTAGTATGAACGAATTCAAGAATCTAGGTGTCCCTTTCACCTATTCCATTAAATTAATATTTTGTTATTTTACATTGAAAAAAGTGTGACATATTCCAAATGGGTTTATTAAATGATTTTTCATTTACATGACCTAAGTGGTGATTCTATATTTGGGAATTATATGAGTCATATGAGCTAGATTCATTACTGATTTCCATTACTTAGTTTGTGTAATCCAATACATAAAGACAATTATTTTGGTGTGCCTTACCATAATATATTATTTCTTTGTAAAAAGAATAAACATTTATTTCCAATTTGAAAATAAATATATATAAATCAAAACTAAAAATAGAAATAATATTTTTGGTAGCTAAAGGAACATAATAAAAATTCTTAAAAAAGGACATTCCATTAATAAAATGTGAGGTGGTAGTCTCTAATAGATAATATAATGAAATTTGATCTCTTAGTGTCTCATAGATCCACCTCACCTTAGGAAACTCTTCATAATATACATGGTTATTGTATTTAAATACAAATGTGATCACCACATACTATATCTAATACCCAATTTTTAGAAACTAATATATTATACTTTATAATGAATGCACACAGAGCTTTCTATTGATTCTTATCTATTGGAATTTCTTGGTCCAATTTCCATTTTTAAGATATAATAAACCTATAAAATCCCACCCCCTTGGTACCACTTGATCTTTCTTCTCTTAGAAGAATGATGTAAATAGGCCATATAATTGGTTTTATTAATGGGGCCTTATACCATGTCCTTCCTCTTATTCACCATAATATTTAAAGTTTTTTTATGATTAATTTTATTATCAAATTGGAGAGTAAGAGTATGGAGATATGGGATACATTATTAATGTCTTTCATATTAAAATTTATTACAATATTGGGGAAGAGTGAAATAATAATGAGATCATTTCACCATTCATAAGCTAGTTTAAACCTTATAATATCTATATTCCTAATGTATCCAGTAATCATGACTATGTGAGGACTAGATGACACACCTTCTATACGTTTTTTCATGAATAATTCCATAAAGACCTCAAACTACTCTATTATTGATCTCTCATAATATGGATGATAACATCAAATAATAGATATCTAACATGCCATACAAGTGTTTTTTGATGATAGAGAGCTACTCATCACTCACCTATTTTTTTAGATAGATTAGAAATTAGGGATTATAGCATGTCAAACTTTTATCCATAGTTTAATATAATACATATGAACTTTAAATATTTTTGGAAGTTAATTCTAGTAAAGAGATTATATTCCTCCAAAATTGTTTTCAAGGATAACAGGGTAGAATAACTCATCATTTTACTATAATAATATAAAAAAATATTGTTATCACTTTAATTGATTAATTAAATATGTGATATGAATTAAATTTAATTATTTTATTATTCTCCCAATATTTTATCAAGTCTCAATGAACCTCACCATTAAACTTGTAAATTCCTATCATTTTGAAATTTTACTGTCTAGGATTTATATTTCCCTTATTATAACCCAAGAAAGGGATTGACCAATTACTCAATGGTATTTAGGCAGGAGGTCTTTCCAACTGTGGTCTTGTAGTTCCTAGATCCATTGAGTGGGATCCCCAATCCTTAAATCCTGAATCAATTTTTTGAAACACTTTCCTACAAGATACATCAAGTATAGAAAGGGATAGTTCTCTTGATGTAAACTTGGTTAAGTAAACCTAAAACCTTTATAATAACTCCCCAATAAAATTAAGTATCATGACAAGGGTATTTACACCTACCATATCAATGTGATAAGATAAATTAGTGAAAATTTTATAAAGGATGAGTATCATTTTTGTACAAATGCACTTAGAAGAAAAACATCATTCTCATATTGAATTACATCTTGATGGTCATGTGATTTAGTTATTATGTCACATAATTATCCCAACATCATGTTCTACTCCTAGGTTATGAAATAATATGACCTAAAAATTATTATGCGATGCACCTAGGGAAGGTTGTCTATAATAGAGGGATTTCCAATCTCTATGGATCACATGGCACCCCAATATATGTAGTCACTTAACTCCTATAATATTTCATGATGAGCTTGGAAAGGTTGTCCATAATGGATGGATTTATGATTGTTTGTGGTCATGCAATACTACTATCATATGTGATGACACAGCCAATTAGCAATGCAACCAATGCGACAACTTAGTAACATGATCCATCAAATTCATGGGATACTCACATGGGTTTCTACCACCACCTCAAACCTATGTACGTGGCTCACCTACCACATAAAGAGGAAAATATATTAGAGTATAATGTCTAAAAAAATCATATAATATTTAGAAAATACATGATGAAGAGGATCTAAAATATAGAGGGGTGAAATCCATTAAGTGATATACAAAGTCTCTCACATGGAGGTTACAAAGGTAATTACATTGGAAAATTATTCATCTAAACTATGAGACTTTACCACATAACAAACTATATAATATTAAACCATCTAAAAATTCATGCAAAGGACCAGTAGTTTAACCCATCCATGTAGTTTCATGACCCTCTACCATTATATGATCATGTTTCCCATCAACATTATCACCTACCCCTTTGACATTCACGGGATGGCATGAACCCATGTTGGTCATGTGATCACATTACTCTACCCATTCATAAAGTTTCACAATTGTGTGATCCCATTTCATTCACATGACCCCTTAACACCCTGTTGGCTATACGATAACCAAAACCTCTTAGGATCACATGAACTCTTTGGACCTCTATTATGTCAATTTCAATGTACATGGATAATTATATTATCTCAACATGTTTTCCTCACTTGGCTATATTCCTTTTGAGTTATCCCATACCTTGAGCATACAATCAATTATAATCCCTAATCTCTTCCCTACATAGATATATTCCTCATGATTTATATCTATATGGTGGGCATCCAATCTAGTGTAATCCATAATCTTTCCCCCACTTGAATATATCCCTTTTGAGTGAAGGTTTTGGGTGTAGTGGAAGTATGTGATGGGCCATTCCCATCATTGATTTTTTGCTATTATTGATGATAAATATGATATTTACACGATGATTAATGTAGCAATGAATCAAATTGAATCAAAGAAAATAAACAAGGGATATAATGCTAGAACGAAGCACATGATCATCGCATATTATTTATAATTAATTTAATTAATAAAATAATTACCTTGCATGAATTATTTATTTAATGATGGATCTGAAAATATATATACATTTTACCATTTTTTTATTATAGGAATCAAGAGAATAATTCCTCTAGCGGTGATCCATATGTGTTCCCCAAATATCTGAATGTTGAAAAAGGAATCTCTAGGTGCTAGCATGGAAGATCGTAATGATTGTATTATTATCTTTTGAGATCCATGAGAATCACTACCAAAGTGTTATCCTTGAGATCTCTATACTCAAGAGCGATAAGTGAAGGAAGATCTCTCTCTGTTCATGGGAGCATTCTTGGAGAGGGAGCTCTCTAGGGATTGTGATGATTCTCTTTGGCTGTCGATGTCCATAACAAAAATGAATTTTCTCTCATGTAAAAAATAATATAATAGACTTTAAATACTAATAGGGTTTGAAAATAAATATTTTTACAAGTTCCCTTTAATATTTATTTAATACCTTAAGGAACCCCATGTCTAAACTAATAATAATATTTTTATTTCCATAATATGCAGTTGACTTAAGAATTAAATTAAATATTATTTAATCAAATAATATTCAATATATATTACTTCTCATAGTACCTAAAAAGTCAGTTCTACATTCCTACATAATATTTATGAGGCCTTGAATAATTAATATATATTTAATAAGTAAATATCACTTCATTATTCTCTAATAAAGAAATAAATTTTATATTCAATAAAAAAATATTTATTAAATATTCCACTCACATAATATTCTCTTAAATAACCAGTGAAGGAATACATCTGATCAATAATACATGAATAATTATTAAAACACCCATGGGGATAATATTTATTTAACTTCTTAAATAATAAATAAATATATATTGTTTAACTGAGATTCTAGATACACTTAATGTGTGACCCTCTACGCCTATTTCTCAATGGCATTAGGTGAAACAACCTAAATTAAAAGGTTATAATATAGAAACATTTTAGGGAACCTGTAGATAAATAATATAATGTCGAAATTATGTAATAACTTATATGGATGTTTACTGTGTAATATAATTCCTTTATCGTGATATTTCTAATCAAGAAAGATGCACACTAGTGCCATAAATATATGTGCTTGATGTCTCTTTCTTTGAATTTTGGAAAATATAACTTGCCTATAGAACACCATGTACATAGATTTATTTATTATATATCATTTCAATCAAAGAAACTAAGATATCGGCTCTATTTAAGGAATATAAGGGACAAATCCTTTCTCACATTATTCATTAATGAAATATTACTCATGTTGCACTCAACGTATCCTACCTCACTACAAAAATATGTCATAATGTTTTTCATCAATACATCAAAGAATGAAACTCATAAAAATCATTAATAATAATATTAAATTTTAAGGATCAGTATACATATCCACAAATATGGACATCCAATGGCATATATAGTTATGTATTTCCTACTCATGGGTCTCATTATTATAATACCCTACACTGGATATTACCAAGGGAGTACACCATGATAAGGTCACTCAATGTCACATAAGTATCCACCACTGATATCCTGTATCATTTGTGTCCCACACATGATATAATATGTCTATAAAAAATATATTTAAGAATAGTGTCGTAGCACTATTAGGTTCTGATCATATTAGGGAACTTCTTTGAAATTTTAGAGCGACAACTACTCTTAGAACATTATCACATAGTACGTTATGTAGGAAAAAAATCATGATGTGATGAGAATTTAATTAATATTCAAAACAATGAATACAAGTTATCATAAAGTGTACAAAAGTTGGTTCTAGGGAACCAACTCCAATAGGCTCCCACTTTAACTAGAGAAAAATGCTAACAACCTTCAGTCTGTTAGCTCTCACATGATACCCATTCTTTTCCTGAGATAGGAATTTATTCAAGGGGTCCTCTATGTTCTCTTCCATGGGTAATCTACTTACTTAAAATTCACACCTTTGTTAAAAACCCCTCAAGATGTGATATTTTGAGAGAATATTCTTTCTCCGTTGGTGTGACCTTGGCTATTTTGCAAGATCCACTACTGTAGTATTATCAAAATACAACATGATAAGGTATTTACTAATAGGAACCAAATAAAGATATTGGATAAATTTTTGTATCCAAATGGATTCTTGTGCTACATCATAAGTAAATATATACTCAGAATCCACTGTAGAATCAGTAAAAAGTGGATGATTTGAACTCTTATAGATCAAATCTCCTTTATTGAGAAAGAAAACATATCCCGATTGAGACTTTAGTTCATTATAATCTTTTTTGAAACTAAAATCAGTATAACCCCTGATGATCGACTCCTCATATCCTTCATACACTTGGAACATATCTTTAGTTCTTCTCAGATACACGAGGATAGCCTTAATAGTAGACCAATGCTGTTCTCATAGATCTTCTTGATATATGTCTAACATTATCAATACATAGGAAACATCAAGTCGTGTACACAACATGTAATACATTATTGATCCTATCACTGAAGCATATGGGATATCACTCATTCTCTATTTCTCATGTTGTGTATAAGGAAATGTTTTCTTAGAAAGATGTAAACCATGTTACATTGGAACCAATACCCTCTTGGATTTTCCATACTAAATATATTTAATATCTAGTAAATGTATGTAATTTGACTTAGTCCAATAAGCCTCTGGGATCTATCATGAAAGATATTGATCCCTAAAATATAGGATGCTTCACCCAAGTCCTTCACAGAGAAACATTTGCTTAACCAGTCCTTAACATACAATAAGACTGGTATGTCATTTCCAATAACTAATATGTCATCAACATATACTATTAGGATAACAACTAAATTCCCACTAAACCTCTTAGAAACACTTGGTTTACATTCATTATTTATGAAACTAAATTATTTTATAGCTTCATTGAATTGAATGTTCCATTTCTTGGAAGCTTGCTTCAATCCATAAATGGATATCTATAACTTGAAAATAATTTTGGCATCACCTTGTGTCATAAACCCTTAAAGTTATTTCATATAGACATCATCCATAAGGTTCCCATTAAGGAAATAAATTTTTATTTTCATCTACTAAATATCATATTCATGGTAAGCTACTATAGCAAGTATAATTATGATGTATTTAAACATGGAAACTGGTGAAATAGTTTCATCATAGTCAATTCCTTAAAACTGTTTAAACCCTTTATCCACTAGCCTTGGTTTATAGGTATTTAAATTACCTTCCATGTCTATTTATCTATTGAATACCAATTTTCACCCTATGGGCTTTACATCAACTGGAACATCAACTGAATCCCAAACTTGGTTCTGATACATGCGATCCATTTCACAATTCATGGATTCTTTCCATCTTATAGCTTTTAATCTCTCTACTACATATTTTAAGATATAGGTTCATCATTTTCAAACAATAATGAGTCACCATACTCAGTGACTAGAAAACCATATCTCTTTAGTTCTCCTACCTTTCTTGTGCTCCTACACAATACTTATGTTTGAGGAACTAATTATTCAATGGGGACCTAGGGATTATGTTCATGTAACAAATCATGTGTATCTTGAGCATCACCTTCATCAAAAGTAATATTACTCCCACTATACTTTTTGAGGATATGTTCCCTCTCAAGAAATATGAATTATATAGAGAAATTTACTTTCTTGTATGAGGAATTGTATAAGTAGTATACCATTGTTTCCTTGGAACACCCTATACAGATACACTTTGTGCCATCATGTGCTTGTTTGTTTCCTAATAAGGAATTAACAAATGCATCTCAACCCCATACACGTGTATGTGAAAAAAAGTTTCTTTCCACTCCATAACTCTATGGTAATTTCATTTACTGATTTAGTTGGTACTGAATTTAGTGTGTATGCCGCAATTTTTAATTCCTATCCCCAAAAGGACAATTGATGATCTATATAACTCATCATTGAACTTGCCATTTCTATCAAGGTAAGGTTCCTCCTTTCACTATCACCATTACACTGTGGTGTATAAGGTAGATCAAGTTAATATAGAATCCCAAAATCATGTAGAAATTCGTTAAACTCTTGGTTAAGGTATTCCCCACCTTGATCTGATTGAAGCTTCTTTATCTTCTTTATAAGTTGATTCTCTAATTTATTCTTGTATTCCTTGATTTTATCAAAGGGCTCAGACTTATACCTCATCATGTAGACATAACCATACCTACTAAATTCATCAGTAAAATTTATGAAGTAAGAGTATTCACCTCTAGATTCTACTAGAAATGGTTCGCACACATCTAGGTATACTAACCCTAGAAGATTTATGTCCCTTTCACCATATCCATTGAATGGAAGTTTGGTCATTTTTTCCTTGTACAAAAACATGAAATATTTTAAGTAGTTTTAGATCAGAATATTCTAAATAACAATCTTGATATAGTTTTTTCAAATGATTCTCATTTACATAACCAAGATGGTGATGCCATAGTTGGGTGTTATATGATTCATGTGAACATAATTCATTATCGATTTCCCATAATTGATTTTTTTTGATTTCATACATGAAGACAATTATTTAAATGTTCCATACAATAACATATGTTTTATCTATAAAAGAAACAACTTTTATTTCCAAACATAAAAATTAAACCATCAACATCCAGGCATGACACATAAATTATGTTCTTGGTAACCATTGGTACATAATAAAAATCCTTTTAAAACAAAATAATTCTTATTGGCAATGAAAAGTGGTAGTAACTAATGGATATAGAATCCAGCCTCACATCACTGGCCTCTAACATATCCACCTCTCCTCTATAAATATTTTTGAATCTACTTTATTTCTTCAATTTGATATATATGTGAGCACCATAATCTTTATCTAATACCCAATGTGTAGATATTGAAATGTTATACTTGATAAATAATTAAACTTTATCTTCTCCTTGCTTCTGGGTGCATTTTTTTTCTAGTGGCCTTGCATACCACATGAAAAACAAACTACCTCATTTTCTTTTCCCTTACATTGGATCTTACTCTTCATGGAAGTACAATTCTCAAGAGCTATATAATTATTGTCTATCTTGGGCCCATTTTCCTTATTCTTTAATTTATTTTTCTCCGTATGGACCATGGGTTTGTCATGACCCATGTCCTTATCCATTTAGAGAATCAAATTAATAAGTTCTGAAAGACTATTCTAATTATTTATCATATTGAAATTAATAATAAAACTAGATAAGGTATTGAGAATAATGAAATAATGAGATCTCTCTGCAAATCATTTGGGAATTTCATCCCTAAGATGTCTAATATTTCAAGGTAGCCAATAAGATTGACTATATGAGGCCCAAATAGCCCAAAATATCCAAACATAGTTGTAAACAAAGAATTAGAGATCTCATATCTCTCTTGGATTACCTTCTCTTGATAGAGATCCCAAAGGCAAGATATCATGCTATATGCATCCATGTCCCCATGTTTCTTTAAAATCTCATTTTCCATGGATGATAGCATGAAACAATTGAACATCTTTAGCATAGTCCAAAAGTTTCTCATATAGAGACAACTCTTGAAAACTAGACTTATTTCCAATTACTTTTGGAATTGGTTCTTCCACCACATAAAATTTCCTTTCATAGTGAAGGATAACACATAAGTTCCCTTTCCACTCCTATAAAATTATGCTGGTGGGAAGGTTATCCTTACATAGTATGGATCACAGTGATATGTTTGATATCATTTTCATTGTTGCTTCTACAAGTAATATGATAAAATATTTAGTAATTTATCTGATAAAATTTAGGAAAATAAATAAATAATATATTTATTAATCTCCCACTATTTTATCAAAACCTAATATCCCTCACCATTGGCTTCAAAATATCCATTTTCTTGGATATTATAGTGGTAAGGATCCATATTCCACTTCTAATAACCCCAACTTTGGTTAGTCAATCAACTTGAACGGTTTTAGGTAGGCATTCCAAATGAAAAATGCATTAACTCATAGTTCCTTGATATTTTGAGTGGACTCCCCAATCCTAATATCCTTAAATTGGATTTCTTCATCTGTTGCCTGTCAATTACACCAATTATTGTTTTCATAGTCAACCCTTGATGTGAAATAATTTATGTTAACCTAAAATTTCATGTTATAATTCCTCGATAATTGAAAGTACCTCAACTTTGGTTGGTCAAGCACTTTAAACCATAGTTATATTTTAACTGAAGTAGTGGAAGGTTATACCGACATAGTATATAATTTATGGATTTTATATTTTATGCATAAATTTACAATTATTATCTTAATCACATTCTTGTTAATATTAAATGGTTTTAGTTAAGTGATTAACCATTTATTAGATAATAATTATGCATAATCCAATTTATTTTAGTTCTATCTTGCATGATTGTTAATTAATTAATTTATGAGATCGAGACAAAACATCCACAATGAAATAACCATGAAACTTGGTAGAAATAAAACAATAAAAAATTATGATCATTAGAATTTACTAATTGTTAGTTTATCTAGTCATTGATAAACTACCCATTGAACTAGGGGGAAAACACCTTTAACCAATTAATGTTCATGTTACATCTTTCCACCTATCCACCTACATATCTCTCTTGGATTGGTTTCACATTGACTCCAAACATGAACCGCCTCCACTAGATTTGGAGATCCATCCATTATATAAGATTTTACTCACACACAAGTTAGGGAAAATGGGTTTACATAAAAGAAACCTTGGGCATGCATGCCCTTACATAATAAGAGGAGATACGACATGCATTCCAACAATTTAATTTATAATAAACTAAATGAAACCAATCACATAAAAGGTCTGGTAAATGATCTTGATCATCTAAATGCATGCAACAAATTACACATTTAATAAAAATAGCATTCAATTATTAATCATTATAATTTAAGATAAATCACACTTGAATTAATTAATTATCTTCTTTAATTAATTAATTATTTTATATTAATTCCCATTATAATTTCCTTGATATTCTCATCCATAATAATTTTAAATAATTTAAATATATTTATTTAAAATTACCTGTGTATATACATATACCTTGGAGGAATCACAGTTAATTCCTATCCAAATCTACCCAACATGTATTATACTCATATACTGTATACTCTTATGACATATGGAATACAATAATTATCACATACATTCATGATGTGTACTCTCAACTAAATGGTTACACGAATTAAAATATTTTTCTATCACGTGTTATGCAGTAATAACTATAATATGAATTATACATGATATGAAAATCTTAACATTACACATAAATTAATTAAATGTGTATATATATATATATTAAAACCCATCACATGGTCTGTCCTATAAACTTAATGACCACATGAAAGAATATATAGATAAGGTTTACATAGAATAATAAATTAATTTTAATTTATCATAATTTGTTATAAGTATACAACATGTACAACCAAGCTACATGGTGTGTACATATCTCTCCATCTATTTGAGACACATGCCTATGGACTCAGTGTGTAAACTGTGCATCAGAAAAATTAGAGTACATAGAATGTACAAAGGGCTACACGACGTTTAATCTCCAAGTTACACATTCACCAGTTAGGTAGGATGTGTATGGAAATACACCGCCTGTCAGTGACTTAAAGGACTACACACTGTATAGGTGGGATACATGGAGCGTACTCCGGCTGACTGTTCCCCAGGACAGACCCATCAACATGCGATGTAAGAAATTAAATGAATAGTGTATATTCAATGCACATGGTTTGAATTAATTCAGAATTAATTCCTAGTGCAATGAACACTATTACGCATGCTATTACAGTTACATGACATATACTATTGTGTTATCCATCTAGAAACCTCATCACATCCAGATAGGATCTTCAATTCGATTTTATTCATAAAATTAATCGATTTGATTAGATCTATGAGAAATAAAATACGAAGAAGTGGATCTTGAAATTCAGTTTAAAGAATTATTAAACTTGAATTCAAAACTTAATTACAAATACATAAATCAATCAATGATATTTAAATAATTATAAATAATTATGTGACCCTCTTTGACACCACTTTATGGTTTCAGGTGTAGTGGGGGGATGTGATGGGTCATTCAAAACTTTTATTTGTCATGATCGATGATAAATCCAAGATTTACATGACTATAAAAACTATAATCCAATAAATTTAATCAAATAAAATAGATAAGGGATAGAACACAAAAACCAAGAACATGATCATCACATATTATTTATAATTTATTTAATCAATTAAAAAATTACATTGTGTGAAATATTTCTTCATCGATGGATTAGAAAATAGATCTTCATTGTACCATTATTTTTATATAAGAATCAAGAGAAAATTACCTCTAATGGTGATCCACATGTATTTCACAAATCACTGAATATTGTTGTATGATTCTTCAGGTACTAGCACGATAGATCCTAATGCATGCGTCATTTGCACTTGATCACCATGATAATCACTTACAAAGTGTTCTCCTTGATCTCTGTAGACTCTAGAGTGGGAATTAGAGAATGATTTATCTCCATTATTGGGAGTGTTCTTAGAGAGGGAACTCTCTAGGGAGTGAGAGGATTCTATTCAGCTCTCATTGTGCATGTAAAAAATTAATTGGATCTCATGGGAAAATAATATAATTGGGTTTAAATACTACTGGGGTTTAGAAATAAATATTTTCACAAGTTCACTTTATTATTTATTTAATGCCTTATTGATCCCCATGTCTACAATAATAAAAATAATATTATTTCTTTCACATGATCTTAACATACGAATTATATTAAATATTATTTAATGAAATCATATTCAATATATATTATTTTTCATCAGAATTATCCACCACTACTCCATAATATTTATTGGGCCTTTAATTATGAATATTTATTTAATAAATAATCAATACATTATTCTCCAATAAATAAATAAATATTAAATTCAGTAAATATAAAATAAATATTAATTAAATATCCTGCTCATGCAATATTCTCTCAAATAACTGGTGATGGAATATATGCGATCAAATATATATGAATAATTATTAAACCATGTATGGTAATAATATTTATTCAACCTATTAAATAATAAACAATTATATATTATTTAACTGAGATTATGGATACACTTAATCTGTGACCCTCTAGACCTATTTCTCAGTGGAATTAAGAAAAGCTACCTAAAATCCAAGGTTAGAATCTAGAAACATGAAAAGGCACCCATAGAGAAATAAGTTAATTCCATAATGAAACATAACCTCATATAGATGCTTACTGTGTAATATAATCCCTTTATCATGATATCTCTAGTCGAGCAGGTTATACATTGATTCCATCAACCTATGTGCTCGATGTCTCCTTATTTTATTTTTTGGAAATTTAACTTGAATATAGAACACCATGGATAGGGATTTATTTAGGATATATAATTTCTGTAAAACGTTATAAGCTATCAACTTTCATTAAATAAAATAAGATATAAATCCTTTCTCGCATTATTCATTAATACAATATTACTCATGACGCACCCAACATATCCTACCTCGCCGCAAACATATGTCACCACAATTTTTGTCAATACATAAAATTAAGTGACTTATAATACTAATTAATAATAATCATAAGGTATAGGGATCCTACACACATCAAAAAATAGGAACATCCAATGACATATATAAATTTAGATTTCCTACTAATGGGTCTCGTTCTCATAATATCCTACCCTAGAAATTACCAAGGGAATAAACCATGATAAGGCGACTAAATGTTCTATGAGTCTCCACCCCTAATATCCTATATCATTTATGAACCTCAAATGATATCATCTGACTATATAACATATATTTAAGATTAGTTTCATAGCACTTCTAGGTTCACATCATAGCGGAGAACTTCTATGACCTTTTAGTGAGACAACTACTCTTAGGAAATTATCACAAACTATGTTACATAGAAAAAACTCATGATGTGATATGGATTTAATTAATATAAAAAAAAATAGGAATACAAGTCATCATAAAGTACACAGAAGTTGGTTCAAGGGAACAAACTCCAAAAGTGATTCATACTCATACCTTGGGCTTTCTCTCTATCTATAAGTCCCATTAAATTTGAATTATGTAATGAACCTAATCTTCTATTATATATTGTTTCTACCACTAAGTAAAAATAATGTTTGATTGGAGATCCAAGATGATTATTCCATCAACATAATTAAAATATATCCACAATGTGCCTCCTTATTAAGTGTAATCCCCAACATTTCTTATCGGAAAACTCATGCGTAATCCTCACACAATCTTCATATGAACTATGCGAAATCCATATCCTATTATAAATAGGATACGTAGGATGTATTTTAAAGGCTTGATACCTATATATGAAATCAAAATCCCATCATATATATTTTCATATCATGTATTTCTATGAGGAAACATTCTCTATATAGACCATAATTCCCTCTATATATCATCCAATTTCCACATTGCTATATCCTTTGTAAAATTAAACATCCTCACTATACAACATTAAATTTCATAGTTATCATCCTCATCATATTATTTTAAACTACATGGTTAATTTACTTATTGTATGATGTTAAACTACATAGTAAACATCCTCACTGTATAACATTAAACCACATGGTTAACGTCCTCATCATATGAAGTCAAACTATATGAAATTTCAACCATTGGGGCTATGATTCCTACTTGTATTGGATATGTTGGATTTATCATTTAATACCAATCCCCCATATCAAATACTTATATATTTTATCCTACTTATGACCATACCTCTTTTGGAGACCATACTAAACTCATGATGTTATCATCAAATTCCCCTATATATCTTTCATATTACAATATTCCATGTAAAAGCACATAACCTACCTTGAGATACATATTATATATGAGGTCTATATTACAATACTCTATGATTATATTCCTTTCATGAAATCACTAATCCATCGATCCATATAAATAGTTAGTTATGACTTCTTGTTTCCCACCCCAAACCTGACTCATATACACTTAGAAGTTATGGTTAGTCATTCAAAAGACCAAGTATAGTAATTGATATTTATTATCTTTCCATATTCTATTTTTTCATCTTCCTTTATAATATACAAATTTTCACCGATAATTAAGAACTATGTAGAATCTAATTCTTGTTATACCCAGGACACCTCTCTCAGGTTCAAGCCCAATATCTATATCATTATACCTCATCCCATCACAAGGATATATTCCATGTATAAGAAACCTAATACCACATATCTCCATGATTATGTGACTCTTAATTATAATCCAATATTTATAACACCCAATTACATTTCTACCAGGTATGAATTTAACTTTATTTTGGTTTCTCTTTTTCGATGAGTGAGGCTGACCGACCCTAGAATTTGGAGGACACCCGTAATAGTGAAGTCACAGATTTTTTTGAATTTTCAACATAAAACCTGGATTTTATGTAGCTTTCTAAGCAATTACATGATGTGTAAGTGTAGTAAAATCCATGTAAGGGTTTCTGGTCAAAATCTGTGAACTGGGTACATGGCATTAATTATTTACATTATGTTTAATAATTACACTTTATGTATGTATAAAATCACATTTTTAATTAAAATGATGATGATTTTTATGGTGTATAAAGACCCCAATGATTAAACAATGTGTAAATGTATTACATGACATGTAAATGTCATTGTATTAATTTTTAAGGCACCATTCTAATGATATGTTTCATTATTTTCTTTATCATACCTCATCTCCCATCCTAGAGAGCTCCCTAGGTGATTTTAGGTGACTCATTTCTATCAAGATTGATTTTTTAGTGATTTATCAACAGAGTTAGTCACTTCATCTCTTCAGGTAAGCCTTTACTCTTGGTTTCTCTTTAATTTATCATTGAATCACTATTTTCAATAGGGATTAGTAATAATATTATGTTTTCTATAAATATTTTGAAGTTTATTATTATAACATGTCTTTTGATGGAAAACCTTATGGGGTTCAATCCTTTTTTTCAAATAAAGTTAGGTTTTTTTGTGTCCTTGAGGTAGGTGGATATATTCAATTGTTCTAATTTATTTAATTTAATATTGTTCATATTTATTTCCTGTTAATTTAAATGGGATTCCATGTGTTTAAATTTAAAAGAACATGGGTTCACATTTAAAAATGGTTTTTTTATTTGAAAATAGAACTGACTTGATTTGATGAAGAAAATGGACTTTCAAACCCTGATTATGATTGCCTTTGATTTTAATTTTCTTTTATAAAAATGTGATCATGGTTTTTAAAATATAAATTTACAAATATTTCACAGTGGGAAGATTGGGTGAGTTGATATAGAGACATAGGTAGCCTTAGTGAGTGTGACACCACTAGGATATAACATCTTGTATATTAAAGGGCTATGATAGGACTTGGTATTAGTTGGATCAAAATGTATACCTTGTTTATATTATGAGTGTCTAGTACATATTGTCCCATAGTGTAGATTCTGGATGGTAGGTTCATTGTTATTTACAGTTGTTTCTAGTTGTTTATTACATGATATATGATTTCATGTATTTTGTCTCACATGTATATTTATATATAGTATCTTTACCTTATTTGTTTCTAGATTTGGAAAATATGGCATGAAATTTGTTAAATATCAAGGATTATTTGAAAAAGGTTTTCAAATCCTTTATTTGTAAAAAATATTATAAAACTTTTTTATTTTAAAGCCTATACTTCAGTATTTCAGTTATTAGAACATCTATAGATCTTCTAGTGGCATCTTATAGGGATTTGTTTCTAACACCCTACTTTTACCTATAGGAAACTATAGATATTGTTTTATAGGATACTAGTAAAGTGAATAAAATTCTGTAGCATGAAGGCTTCAATTTACGTTTTTGATTTAGTTTGGGTTACTTTGTAGTGGTGACGGTTGGTCACATGGAGACTTGTTATCTAGAATTGTCTTTCTTTTTTAGTTTAGAATGTTTGGATCAATTGTATCTCCCTTATTTCAAATTCTTACTCTAGTTTTATGTTTTGTTTTCATTGTATAAAATACATGTTTTGTTATTTTTGTTTTACCCTACCCTGTAATGGGTTGACTTGGGTGATTAGTCTAGTTGGGCCAGGTTGTTCTATTATAATTTGGTATTACAGAGAGGTTAATCATCCTAGATTGTGTTAGAACTACCTAATTTGGATATGTATCTTGGGTAGATAGAATTAGGATCATCATAATTCCAATAGTTGGTGTAGAAAAGAGTCCTGGAAAGTTCACTCCTATGACTGAATCCGAGTTTCCATGGGTGGTCGGAAAAATATTTACTAAGTCCAAGATTGAGTTTATAGGTTCATTTGAATAATTTGTATGGTAATTTTATTTAAATTAAAATATCTACAATGTTTGAGGACTTGGTGTGTGTTTATTCATTTGAATAAACTAAATGGGGAGTTTATTTATAAGCTCTTGTTCTTTTCAAAAGGTTTATTTTTCTTTTGTGGTAGAATTAATAACTACATTAAATTATTATTATTTTAAAGAATTATTTTGGAATCTTGTTTTTGGTTCAATGGTTTTGGAGTTTCTCATGACTTATTTCTTATTATCTTGTGTTTAACTAAAAATTACTCCTAGAAGATCTCTTCTAAATACAAGAGGGGAAGCTACAAGCTATGTTATACAGAAAAATACTCTACTGGACCCTTCTTTGGTTGAAGCAGTGATCAGAACCATTTAGACTCTGGGGTTAGTGTGTGAAATGAACCCATGACATGTAGTGGATCATCTCTTAGAGTTTACAAAGAAACATTCATCTATCCTCCATGGTGAAAAAGGACCACACGATTATGAGGAGTGGCTTGAATGAATTGAGAGGATATTAAATTTTTTAAAGAATCCTAAGGACTCTCAAGTGGGGTTTTCCATGTATATGCTCGAAGGGATAAGTATGAGATAGTGGGACTCTGTAGTGCCAGCTATGTTTCATGAAGGTATTATCTATGTTTCTTTAAATAAAACCATTAACTATTAGTTTTATTATAATAATTTAAATGTGGTAAATACTTAGAAATTTCTGACGTTAGAACAAGGTAAGAATATGTTCTAGAGTACTCAAGTTGTTTTTCTATGTTGGGTAATATGGCAAAAGATCTTGTCACCAATGATTACCTGATGTCTTGGAGGTTCAAGATGGGGCTAAGGGCTGATATTTGGTCAATTATTGTTCTTTTGTGAATTCTAATCTTTTTAGAGGTAGAGGATAAAATTTATTTGGGTAAGACAAAAATATATATAAGAACAGGTTTGGGAGGAGCCTTAGTTGGTTCAATGATTAGCCAGGGTGCTTCTTATGGTAAGAATAGGTAGGACAATAGTGGTCAGTTTTCTACAGGACCAGTTTTTGAATCTTCTATAGGGAAGGAACATGTTATTTTTTACTAGTTTTGGAGGTGTAGTTATACTAGAACTCATTTTATAGAGAATCCTAAGACTATCCATATTTATGGGTGATCTTTCCATCTGAAACGTTTCTATGATATGATATCCCGAGATAGTAAGGTAGGATCCACTTTCACCACAGGGTCATAGGTTCTTATTGATGCTTCCAAGGGTGGTGAGTCTCATTCTTAGGCCAAGGTTAATGTCAAGTGGATAATTCTATATTACCATATGTGTAAGACTACGCGTCAGAGTAATATGAGGTTGGGATAAATACTATTATAAATACAATGTTTATGCAATCCTCTATGGTTCTATCTTTTTTTGATATCGGTGCTAATCATTCTTTTATATCATCAAAGTTGGTTGATGTTTTGGGTTTTCATTTGGAGCTTATTATGTTTTTTTGTATCTTTCCATGCCTTTGTGAAAGAGGTCTAAACAAGGTTTCAAGTGTCCCGCATGTCAGGTGGTGAAAGGAGAATTTGAGGGGGTTTGGGACTTCTTAGTGCTTGATCTTGACATCTTCAACTTTATTATCATCATTTATTGGATGAACTATATAAAGTCTCAGATATAATATTATCTCTATCAAGTACAGTTCTTATCCACTGATGGATTCAGTCACATTTTCTAGGGTGAGTGGGACTCTTTATCAGGAAAGGTGGGGATTGTTGTTCCTTATTCCAGTATAATCTCCTTCCAGTTGTCAAAAATGTTTCTTGATGCAGGTGACCCTTGATTGGGTATCCAACTACCTTCTTTGTGTGTCCATACCATGAGGTCTTTCTAGATGTTTTTTTGTTCTACCGCCGTAGAGATTGGTAAAGGTTACTATTGACCTACTCCTGAGAATGATGCCCATTTCTATTCCATCCTATCAAATGGAACTTTCCGAGTTGGTGGAACTTAATATATAGATTTAGGACCTATAAGTGAATGGATTTATTCATGAAAGAATTTCACTATGTAATTTTCCTATGATATTTTCTAAAAATAAAGATAAGAGACTTATGTTGGGCGGAGAATGCTGGCAAGAGGGGGGTGAATTGCCTTTCAAAAAATAATTAACAATTTAAAATCAAAGTTAAAAGTGCAGCGGAAATAAAAGAGGCAAGACACAAAACATGATAACGGAGTTCGGCTTAAACCAAAGCCTACGTCTCCTCTCCCAACTCAACCGTTGAGAGATTTACTACCGCTTGCTTTTTAATGGTTTTAGCAAGAAACCCACTAGACTTTAAGGTAGTCTAGAACCTATTACAGCTTGCTTTTAATGGTTGAGCAAGAACCCACTAGCCTTCTTATAGGTGAAGGCTAGCTCACCTATGATTCAAGCCTTTTAAAAGGGAAGGCTTGACTAACCTCTTCACACCTTCAAGGTGGTGTGAAAACCCAAACAAAGAGAGGATGAGAGAAATAGGGGTTTGTAGGAACAAACCCAAATTGATGCTCAAAATGATAAAATAAGAAAAAACGTAAGAGGAGAAGCCTTGGGCGCCAAAGGATTGATTGGTGATGATGAAGGGCACTCCCAAGCTTCTATGGTGGTGCTCCTTGGTTGTGGAATTGAGTTGGAGCAATTGAGGTTCCTTGAAGCAATCCGCCGGAGGTTCTCCAAAATGATGGAAAAATGTTCCCGTGGGCTTCCTTACATTTCTGGGGCTTCCTAGTCCTTTATTTATAGAGGGGGAACCCTCAAATGGCCTTTGGGGGTCTTCGGAGTCGTTGGAGAGGCCTTCGGAGCCGTTGGGAGTCAAGTGGACAAGTCTGGTCAAAGCCCAACGGCTAGTTTGACTGGATCCACCGACTGACCGGTGCTTGGCCACCGGTTGGCCGGTGCTTTGGAAAAGGGAGAGGCCTTCGGCCTAGGCTCCACCGACTGGCCGGTGAGGAGGCCACCAGTTGGCCGGTGAGGAGACAGTAGCTGACCCTTCTGTCTGGGTTCCACCGGCTGGCCGGTGATGGGACACCGGTTGGCTGGTGGTCTGGACAGAGGGGATGCCTTCTGTCAAGACACCACCGGCTGGCCGGTGGTCATCCACCGGTTGGCCGGTGGACTGAAATCAGTCCACTTTTGCCTTCTCTCTTTCTTGGCCCAATTCCTTGGCAACCTGAAATCATGCCTATCATCCAAAAACACTTAAAACAAGATTAGATAAATAAGAGAGTGATTGTGATCATGAAAATTAAACCACGAGGGGTACGAGAGGTACAACAACTTAGACTTTATATTGTCTGTCTAAAGTTGAATCAGGTGACTGTTAAGAATAAGTATCCTTTACCTAGAATTGATGATCTATTTGATCAACTTAGAGGGGGTCATTGGTTTTACAAGGTTGAACTATGATCGGGGTACCACCAATTGATATTCTAGGAAGAGGATATACCTAAAACATTTTTTCAGAGTCAACATGGGAATTTTCAGTTTTTGGTTAAGCCATTTAGACTCACTAATGCTCTAGTGGTATTTATGGATTTGATTAACCAAATATTTCATCAGTTTTTGTACTCTTTTTTTGTGGTGTTTATAGATAATATCTTAGTGTACTTCAAGAAAGAGGATAATCACAAATACCATTTTATAACATTCTTTGAACATTGAGGCAACATCATCTATATGGTAAGCCATCCAACTGTGCGTTCTGGATCTAAGAGGTGAAGTTTTTGGGAAATGTGATATATAAGTGGGTAATATCAGTAGATCCTAAAAATTTATAGGTAGTTACTTCATGGGAGTATTCCAAAAACCTATTCGAGATCTGTATCTTATTGATTTTGGAAGGATACTATTTGATGTTTTTTTAGGACTTCTCCAAGATTTCTTCTTTGATGAAAACTTTAACCTATAAGGGTGTAAAATTTAAATTAAATGGTAGGTGTTAGAGTTATTTTTAGGAGATATAGATTAGGTTTACTTTAGCACTAGTTTTTATTCTTATAGAACTAGGTTTAGATTATGATGTTTTTCATAATGCTTCTGGTATAGGTTTGGGATGTATTTTGATACAGGGGAAACAAGTTATGTCTTATAGATTACGCTAGTTATGACCTCATAAAAGGAAATACCCTACCCACAATCTTTAGTTGGCATCTCTTATTAATTCACTCAAAATGTGGGGTCACTATCTCTTTGGAGAGTGGTTTATGATATATTCAGATCATAAGATACTAAAATATATTTTCACTCTGGGGGATTTGAACTTGCGACAGAGATGTTGGGTTGATTATCTTTCGACCTTTTACTTTTATATCGTATATCACAATAGTAAAGGAAACATGGTGGCAAATTCACTAATAATAAAATTACTAACGCATGCTATGAATGAATTAGTTTAGGGATGGTCTCTAATGAGTTTGTTTTCTGAAATGATCTTGGGAGTGAAATAGGTTGGTGGACTAGTGTTCTTTGCTTTGATAAATCTTGAATCATCTTTTGATGAGTGGTTTTGACTTGAGATGATGATAAAAAAATAAGATACAATTCCTAGGAGAAATCCAAAATGGTGAGGATATCTCATGCGAGTTGTATCAGTCTCCCGGTGGAGCTTTGTGCTCCCATAGCAGGTTGGTTGTTCCTTTCTCCTTGAGACAAGAGTTTCTAGATAGTGGAAACTAGTCATGTTAGTCAATTAACCTTGGGTATATAAAGATGTAACATGATTTGAGATGCCAGTATTGGTTACTAGGAATGAGGTGGCCAACTGTGGATTTTTTTATCATGGTGTCTCACTTATAAAAGAGTTAAGGCGGAACACCATATACCTGTAGGTTTGTTGCAGCCTCTACCCATTCTGATATGGAAGTTGGATGAGATTTCCATGTATTTATTTTTTGTTCTTCCATATACTCTTAGTGTCAAGGATTAAATTTGGGTGATTATTGACAAACTCCCTTAATCAGTGCATTTCTTACAAATAAAGGAAATAATGAAAGTGGAACAACTTGGGGACTTATGTGTCTGAGAGATTGTGAGACTTTAGGGTGTTCCCTCTACAATTATTTCTAACTGGGACATGAGCTTATCATCCCAATTATGGAAAGGTTTATAGGATAAAATGGGTTCCCATACGAAATTGAACATGGATTATCATCAATATATGGATGAACAGATAGGGAGGGATATCTAGGTTCTTAACGATATGATCCAAGGTTGTGTTCTTTATTTAATTGGATATTGGGACAAAAATTTGTATTTGGTTTATTTTTAGAATAAAAATAGTTATCAGGAATCGATCAGGATGGTTCCCTTTGAGGATTTATATGGATGGCCATGTCGATATCTCCTATGTTCAAAAGAGTTGGGTGAGTGGTCCTTGATTGGGCTGAGTGTTGTTCAGGAAATGAAAATGGTGGTGCAGTTGATCCAGATGCATTTGATCATGACAAATAGTCATCCAAAATCCTTTGAAAACCATCATCATTAGTTGTTGGAGTTTGATTTTGGTGATCGGGTATTTCTCATAGTTTCACGTCACTTAGGACATCATCGGTTGGGTAGTCAAGGTAAGTTAGAACCAAGGTTTGTGGGGACCTTTGAGATCATTAAGAGATTAGGTAGGGTATCCTATTAGTTTCTTTTACCATTTATATTAACTTCTATACATGATGTGTTTCATATTTATCAATTTAGGAGGTATATACAAGATATTTACCATCTGATTAGATGGGAGGATGTTGATAATTATCCTGATACCAATTTGGTTGAGCATCCGGGGTCAAATTATGGATCACCAGGATAAGGTACTACGTGGTAAAATGATCCCCCTAGTCCTGGAACTATTCTAGTGTGGAAAACTTCACCATGAGATGTGGGTGAGAGAGTCATTGACGAGACAACAATGACCTTCTCTCTTTGTGTATCCATGATCTTGAGCTCCTTTTGGGGACATAAATCTTTTATTGTGGGGAGATTATAACACCCCATTACCTTTCTATCACATATGTTTTTACCTTTGTTTTGGTTTTTCTTTTTTTATGAGTGTGCATGGATAAACCTAAAATTTAGTGAACACTTTTAATGGTGAAGTCATGGATATTTTTGGAATTTTCAATATAAATTTTGGACTTTATGTTTTTTTCTGATCACTTACATGTTTTGTAAGTGTAATACATGCCATGTAATATTTTCTGGGTAGAATCCATGAATTGGGTACATGTAATCAATGTTTTACATTCCATGTAATAGGTACACGCCATATATGTATAAAATCTAGTTTTTAGTTAAATGGGAGATATGTTTTTTGGTATATATAGACCCCGGTGATTACACGAAGTTCAAATGGGTTACATGTTGTGTAGATGTTGCAGTGTTGGTTTTTAGAGTGTTGTACAAATGATATGTTTCATTCTTTCCTAGAGAATCCCTCCTCTATCAAGCTAGAGAGATCCCTAAGTGATTTTGGGTGAGTTCTATCCATCCGGATTGACTCATTCAGTGATTGATCAGCATGGTTTGGATATTCATCTCTTCGGTTAAGCCTTTCCTCTTGGTTTCTTTTTCATTTGTGGTTATGAAACCATTTTTGGTAGGTATTTGTAATCATATTGTGTTTTCTAACAATTATTTTCTTCTTGTATTCCCTTGTATTCCAAAGGAAAATATTGTGGTTTCTAATCCTTGTTGTCAAAGGTAGTTCGGGTTTATATGTCCTTTAGGTAGCTGTATCTATTAAATTGTTCTAATTTATTTAATTTCTTATTGTTTATATTGATTTCTTGAGATTTTAAATGGTATTTCATGTATTTAAATTGAAAAGAACATGGGTTCACGTTTAAAAGGTATTATTTATTTGAAAATATAATTTCTTAGATTTGAAGAATAAATTGGTATTTAAAACCCTGAATTAGATTGGATTTCATTTAAATTTGTTTTATAAAAATGTGATCATGGTTTTAAAAATAGAAAATGAAAAACATTTCACAGTGGGAAGATTGGGTGCATCGAGATATAGGCATGGGTAGACTTATTGTGTGCGACACCACTAGGAGGTAACCTCTTGAATATCGATTGATTATGATAGGAATAAATATTAGTTTGATCCAAATTTATGCCTTTTTTGTATTATGAGTGTCTTGTACATATTTTCCCACAGTCTAGTTCCCTACTGGTAGGTATATTATTGCTTCTGATTGTTTATGGTTATTTATTACATGATATATGATATCATGGATGTTGTATCACATGTATGTTTATATTTGGTATCATTACCATATTTGTTTCAGGATTTGGAAAATATGACATGGAATTTTTGAAAACTCAAGGATTGTTTCAAAATGTTTTTAAATTGTTTTTTTATAAAAAATATTATAAAACTATTTTTTTTAAAACGTGGACTTCTGAATTTTAGTTATTAGAATTTGTATAGATCTTCTGGTGGTATCTTATTGAGCTCCATTACTCACACCCTAATTCTTCTCATGGGGGGTTGTAGATATTTTTGTAGGATATAATTAAAGGCAATAGCATTTTGTAGCATAAAGGATTTTATTTACGTTTCTATTTTGATTCTGGTAACTTTATGGTGGTGATGTTTGGTCACATGGATACTTGTTATCTAGACTTGTCTTTATGGTTTTTCCTATTTGGATCAGTTGTATCTCCTTTTTATCACTTCATACTCTGGTTGTATGTATTATTTTCCATATATACCAGAATTGTTTTGTTATCTTTGTTTTACCAATGCCGTAATGGGATGACTTGGGTGACTGGTCTGGTTGGCCTAAGTTTTTCTATTATAATACCACTTATAGAAATTTTTTATTATCCCATTTAGGACATTAACTGAAAAATGATATTAATTTCCCTCAATGGGATATATTCTCAATATATTTATAACCACCCATGTTTGAGTATGCTTTTAATCAGGTTACTCCTTCTTTTATGGGGCCCTATCTCCCATGAGTCATATCCTCCATCATTAGATCATATTTCATTTGAGTATGAACTCTTAACTAGGTATTTTTATTATGCAATCCATTTCAATCCTTTGTTGTCATCCCTTTCATGGAACAAACTTCCCTATGACTTGATGTTAAAATACACTACATTGGAACTATGGGAACTCTAATTCCAATTTTCAGAAGATTCATATGAAACTTTTCTAAGGCCCATCTAACATAACTTATATAAAAATGTATCCACAATACATTACACCTTTAAAAGGATATGGATGACCTCTTATACATATATAGGTGTTCCCATTTTATTTTAATCATGATCATACATTTTCATTTGGGGAACCATAATATTAAAAGAACTATTGGGTAAGATTAATAAATATGTCTTAAATCTATAATAGATTCCTAGAGTAGGAAATAATTACCCCTCAACAAGGTTTTCATGAGCCTAACCTCCAATTATTTTAGTTAAATTCATATTCAAAGAGTCTTTGATATGTACCAGTGACAACCTACCTTTGGAAAGTAGTAATTTGAATGTAATTAAACAAAATGGACTTGAATTATGATTGAAACAAAAATAGAGTACCATGCATGAATCTTATAATCCTAAAAATGGATGATCATTAATTTCACTCCCTTAATAATAAATATCATGGTGGTATGAACCACTACCTTCACGTTTCATTGTGATATGCATCAAAATAAAAATGGAATACTCAACATGAATATTATATTCCTAAAAATTATTGATCATGATAAAATAATAAAATAGTGTTTTCATTTGAGTAATATATATACATTTAATTTCTCAATTTTGATATTATATTGAATAGTATCCTTTTTTGTGTTTGTTTTGGGATAAAAAATTGCAATAAATCCTTTAATTCCTAAAGACATGGTGCCTATAGAGAAAAACTACTTTCATGCTACCACAACTAATAATACCACAAAACTATTGACCAGATGAATGTATACAACATCTTAAATGACTGGATTCCAACCTTTTGATATGGGAATACCACTTGATTGGTATAGTTAGTACACTAGAAGATACACATAAAACCCTCTCCATCCTATGGAATGTTAGTCTAACTGACCTAAGGAAACTTTTAAAAAAATAGGAGGAACCTATTTCTATTGAAAACCACTTGAGGAGTCTATATCTAAAGCATGGAAACTTGAGCCTTTAGTATATGATAAAGGTAGAGAAAGAGGAAGTTGTTGTCCACAACACTGATCAAGATCTATCAATGAATTACATTACCATTTTCTATCATTTCTAGCACCACAAAAAGCATATTCAACTACATCCAATAGAGATGATCATTCTTCAAATATTCACTGAGCCCAATCAAGCTGGGACTTCCTGGAGGACTTGTGTGGGATAGTGAGCCACAACATAAAAGGGACAAGCTAATACTTCTATTTCCATTGAATCCTATAGATGGCTTATTCTAGTAGTTAATAGGGAGCCGAACAATATCCTATCCTTTACTTAATGACTTATCCATCATAATGTGGTGATCCCATAGGAGTCGAATCATATTCATGCTCCTGCATATCAATCCCATCACTCCATCTTTTTAGAATCCTATAAAATGACCTATATTGTAACTCCCATCCATGAATCCCAACATCTTATCTTGTAAGTATCCTTAGAGTTATATGATATCTCATCTCTTGAATATAAAGATCATCGCCTATTTTGGTGGAATCTTGAGGGTTGACTCATATCACAACACCAGCATATAAAGTCCATTACCCTATATTAGCATCATCCTAGGAGTTGGATCATATCCTAAATTTAGTATATGAATACCTTCAACCTATCTTGAAAATATCCTTGGAGTTTTATCATATCAAAAATACAACATATTAAGATCATCACCCTATATTGGCGGCATCCCAGGATATGGATCATATCCCAACTCTGATATATGAATCATGTCACCCTATCCTAGTAGCATCCTAGGAGTTAAATCATATCATAGATCTCTTAGTAGAATAACATGAGTTGAATCAAATCACAACTCTAGTATTTGAAGCCTATCAACCTATCATGTTGTCATATAAGAATTTGGATTAAATCACATCCCCCAAATATGAAGCATGTCACCCTATCTTAGAATAATCCTAGGAGTTGGGTCATATCCTAGATTTAGTATATGAATCTTGTCAACATATTCCAATGGTGGTTGGAGTAAAGGAGTGGGAACATACCCCCACTTCAATCAAATATATCTACCAGTATATCTAGTAAATGACAATAGGCAAGACAATATCCCAACTCAAATCCTCTTGATCTTCAAACATATCCTAGCAGTCACTACTAAAAAAATGATTTTAATAGAGCTAAAAATTATCTTTTCCAGAACTTGAATGAAATTAAAATATAAATGATATTAAAATCCCTCACCATTTATCAAAATTTTAAAAATAATTAATAAATTTGACCTTTGTCATAACTTTTAAAAAACATTAATAAAGGACCATTTTATCAGTACTTTCAAAAAGCATCGATAAAGGGTACCTTTATGAGCAGTTTTTATTTAGCACCGATAAATGGTATAATTTATCAGTTCTAGATGAAACAATTATAAAGGGTACAATTATTAGATCTATATGAAGAATTGATAACAGGTCCCTTTATCATGTCTAGATGAAGCACTAATAATGGGTAACACTATTATCAGTTCTTCATCTAGAACTGATAAAAGCCATTTTAGCTGCTACATAGCTGTAACCCTATAGTAGCCATGAAAAAGACTTCTAAAATAAAACCCAATTAGAATACATAAAAAGGAATAAAAATATATGTTAAACAATATTGGAATAAAAATAACACATTGCACTATCATTTATATTCAAAATTTACATAAAAAATATTTACATTAATGTCATATTTACAATTAACCAAAAAACATTACAACCTATATACAAAATCAAAACTACCAGACTATTTATAATGATAAAAATCTATATAAAAAAATACACCTTCAATAAAACCAATGGTTATTTTATTAACATTAAATAAAAAAATAAAAAAAAATTATAATTTTAATGTTATATAATCCACATATGATAAATTAAATTGTTAGTTACTGCATATATTAATGATATTATTAGTTAATCATGTGTCAAATCACTGTATGATAAATTCCTACATGTCAAAAATATATTATGGATCATTTTACTAAATTTTTAAAACAATCAGATCTCGTTTTCTTGGTTTTGTCTCTATGAGGCGTGTTTTACACTAAAATGACACTTATATTGAAAATACACACTTCTAGTCATACCAAACACATCATGTGTCATATTAACATGTTGTTTATTACTACATATAACATATGAATTATGGATCTTTTTTCTAAAATTTTAAAATAATAAAATTTTGTTTGCTTAGTTTTGACAATGTGAGGCGCATTCTAAACTAAAATGACACTTATATTGAAAACACCCACTTCGAGTCCTACCGATCACATCATGTGTCAGATTGACATGCAGTCAATTCCTATATTCCAAAAATTATTTATGAAACATTTTACTAATGTTTAAAATAATCCAAGACTATTTGATCAATTTTGGATGTGTGATATGCATTTTAAACTAAAATGGAACTTATATTGATAACAGACACTTTGAGTCATACTAACCACATCATGTGTCCGATTGATGCGCGGTTTATTCCTACAAATTATAAATATATTATGAATCATTTTCCTAAATTTTGAAAACAATATGATATTTTTTACTCAATTTAGTCTATGTGAGGTGCATTTTAAACTAAACAAACACTTATATTGAAAACACACACTTTGAGTCACACTGACCACATCGTGTGTTGGATTAACGTGAAATCAATTATTACACATCAAAAATACATTATGTAACATGTTTCTAAAATTTTAAAAAAATATGATCTTTTATTATTGTATTTTTCTATGTGATAAACATTTTAAACTAAAATAACACTTTTGTATTAAAAACACGCAATTCGAGTCATACCAACCTCATCATCTATCAGATTGATGTGTGGTCCATTCCTACAAATAAAAAATGAACTATGAATCATTTTCCTAAAGTTTAAAATCAATCTAAAATTTTTTAGACTTTTTTTTGCTATGTGAGGGAATTTTAAAATAAAATAACACTTATATTGAAAACACACACGTTGAGTCATACTCACCACATCATGGATTTGATTAATGTACGATCAATTCCTTCAAATAAAAAATATGTTATGGATCAATTTCCTAAAGTTTTAAAACAATATAAGCTAAATTTTTCAGTTTTGGCTATGTGATATTCATTTTAAACTAAAACAACACTTATATTCTCAACACGCACTTTGAGTGATATCGACCACATCATTAGTCGAAATGCCATGCGGTTGATTCCTACACATAAAAAATGAATTATGGATCTCTATCCTAAAATTTTAAAATAATTAAATCTCATTTTATTGGTTTTAGTTATGTGATGTGTGTTTTAAACTGAAATTTCACTTTTATGTTGAAAACACACACTTTGAGTCGTACCGACCACATCGTGTATCAGATTAACATGCGGCTGATTCCTACACATCATAAATGAATTATAGATTATTTTCATAAAGTTTTAAAGAAATTATAGATCATTTTATTAGTTTTGTCTATGTGATACACATTTTAAACTAAAATTATACTAATACTATAAACATGCACTTTCAGTCATACTTACCACATCATCTATCAAATTGATGTGTGGTCTATTTTAACACTTAAAAAATTAATTATGGATCATTTTAAAAAATATTAAAAATAATATGATCTCATTTTCTCAGTTTTGACCATGTGATATGCACTTGAAACTAAAAAAACTCCTTTATATTGAAAACACGTACTTAGAGTCATACTGACCACATCAAGTTCAGTTTGATGTGCAGTCAATACCTACATATCAAAAATTAATTATGGATTGTTTTTGTAACATACCAGGTAAATAAAGAATAAATAATTTTCATATTTATTAATATTTATGAATTAAATATTAATTTTACTTTAAAGGGGTTGCTATGATCGATAGTGTACCCGATACGCAATGATGAGTTCCTTTGAAAACTTACGTTGCACACTAGTAATAAAATAATATTATTTTAAATGGTAGTTAACACATAGCCATTGTATTGGCGGGAATGCATAGAAATAACTAAAATATTATTATATATGTTTTTTAAATGTTTTTACTTTTATCTAATAAAATATAATGTCTTAAAATACGGAAAGAATTCAATTTTAGGCGTATATGCCCTAGTTTTCACTAAAGGTTCACTTATCACCTTTTAATGGCGAATCATCATTAAATATAGTTTTGGTCACTCTTATATATTCTATTGGACCAAATATAAATATTTTTTAGAATCAGGACATCAAAATTTACTTTGTGTAAATTTTTGGTATTTTTCCGATAAAGTTCATTTTTTATGAATAGTGTAAAATGTTGTGTTTTAATTCAAAACCTATTTTTAATCTAATTTATTTATATGATTATATTATCTTTTTAATTAGTTTTAAAGTGAAATTAGAATATATTTTTACCATTAAATCAAATAGTGGTCGTTGTAATTAATTTCACTTTGAAATCGGACTTAAACTAGTGTCAATCTTTTGATACTTATTGTTTCATAAAAACACGCTATTTGCTCTGACAATGGGAATTAATTATTAAATTAATTAATGAAACTTATATGTTGTGAATTTTGTAAAATGGAATTCATTTTTGAATTCAGAATATCAAATATATCTTAGGGTGAAGTTTTGGTATTTTTCTGAAAAACATCAATTTTTGATGAATAGTGAAACCACTAAGTGGTACTTAAAAAAACTGATTTTTCGTTTAAATGAAATTTTAGCACCTCTGTGTTTTGAATTTAAAAAATCCGACATACATGGTTGTCATTAAGAAGTAAAATGTGGTTCATTGGGATTAAAATAATTTTTCTGGTGAATAGTAACTTATTAAGTTTTAATCGCGATTAGAGGTAATTAGTGTAATATAAGGTAAAAATAATGTTGTAATAATATGAAATGAGCTTTACACATGTCCTAACCTCATTGTATGTGTCATGGCCGAATAAGAAAATTGATTGGTCAACTTGGGGACCCCATGAAGCCACTTTGGTTGGAAAATGACATTAATAACTTTTTATTTAATGTTAAAATAAAAATGTCACAAACATGAGTTGATTTACTAAAACAATTTTTACATGGGGTTATACAAATCAGAGTTTTGACTATAAATATTCATTAGAAATATAAAAATATTTCCTACATCATGATATGTTTTTTATAATTTTTAGACATTAAATAAATTAAATTATTTATGACATCATGATGATGCAGCGATGACCTCATTATTTAACGATTTAAATAAAATGGAAAGATAATGTAATATCTAAGACCTACACATGTCCAAAACCTATTGGATGAGTGTATTTCGAACCCTTATCACCTTATCCTAGAATTATATCAACGTGGGACCTCTTAAATCCGAATATCATTTTAAAATATAGTGACTTTTCCTTACTTTCCAAGAGTGCCCCTCCTCTCCTCTTATAAAAGGCCCCCACCTCTACCACCTTACCCACACTCCCAAAGCCTTTGGATCGGCCAACCTCTGCCCAATTTGTCTCTCCACTTCCCTATATTACTCCTTGAAGCCTCAATTTGGGCATAAGTCTTCCCAAGGAAGCCTTTGAGCTCAAACCAAAGGGAGTTACCCGATTTTAAGGTAATGTCTTCACTTGAGTCCTTTTGTTTTATTTTGCTTCTACAACCCCCTAAATATTTTTATTCATTTATTTTGTAACAACTCCAGTATATTAAATATTCTAGGATGTTTTTATAATAAGGATTCGAGCAACACTTACACACACCTACATCTAATGGTTAAAGGACATACTGTTTCCGTGGATGGTGAATTTATGCCTCCCAAAACGATGATTGTTCAACATTCTTTTAACACCTTCAAAGGTGGACATTAAGATGTCACTATATTTATATATGATATATAATATGTTTATGTTTTCCTTAAGCTTCTGCATTTTTCATTTTGGGCATACCTTTATGGTTTCCATTATGGGTAAACGAGATATCTTCATTTAAGGAAGTGCAGACTACTGCCCCCTCAAAGTGATTTGATTCGTTAAATACCATATGTGGTATGTATAAAGGATGGAACTATGATATTATATATGATATTATACTGGAATTATAATATACATTTATATCATTATGATTCCATTCTATAAAATATGAAATAGAAATGAAAGTAGCGTTCATGCGTACGTACGGCTTATCGTCTCCATGAACGGTGCATTTCATTTCTTACCTCTAAATGATTATATAATATTATAAATGCATGAATGTACTGGATATATATGAAATATATGATATCTACATCATTAATACCATTCTGGATATAATGGATACAAGAACAACTTGTAATTATAAAGGGCTTATTTTTGACTCAAGTACCAATGATCGTTAAAACGACCGTTATTAACTTAAATAATTACATAGTGTTCACGACATGGAAATAAGTGATATAAAAGGAATAATGAACTTGAAAAAGGTTCATAAACAAGTAGAAATTAACTCAAGTTTATTATTCAGGAGATTAAAGAACGACCGAGTCAAGTCGGACCTGAGGTATGGGACTTCGTCTCAATCTCCTTTCATTGAGGCATATTTTGTTTTATACACAACATTCTTTTATATGGTGTATAAACACCTTTGAATTTTACGTTTATTCAAAAGGAATATTTTTTATACGAAGCGTTTACTAAACGAAAAAAGGGAATGTTTTTGTCGTACGTATGCGGCGACAACGACTTCTCCGCCGCCGTGACCATTATTTGAGTTTCGGCTTCCTCTACAAGCCATACTTTTTTTTAAAAGAAAAATAAATACTATGTTTTACTTTTATTTTATTTTGGTATTGAAAATGGTTTTCATAATGTTTTTATATCAATGTGTTGTATTTATATCTTGTGATTGAAAGGTGGAAATGTTATTTTTCCTTTATAAATGTTTTATGTGATACGATTATGTTGAGGTTCTTGGGCATTATTATGAAGACGGGTGGTTCCATGATAAAATAAGGGTGGGTGATTCCGATATAGCTCTCCAATGCATTGGGTAACGTGAAGGAGTGAAACATTAAGGTTTCTCCGAAGAGATTTAGGGAATATACTATGATGGGTATTCCAAATGTAACCAAGAGGGTTACTCCCTACGTAAGAATGTTATGAATACCTCAAGTTACTGTTATGTCTTTTGATTTCTATGATTTATTCATGATTTGATGAGGTATGTTAAAGTGCTTATGTTATATGGGTAAAGTATGATTTCATTATTATGTATATATGTACCCATGTTTCCTTTCCATATTTTTATATCCCTTACTGAGCTTTTTATGCTCATCCCAAGTTTGTTTGAAATGTTTTTCACAGGTAAAGGGAAAGGTACATGATATGATGATAGTGTCCAGGAAGTGTCAAGAAAGAATCCATGTTTTATTTTAAATATGTTTCCATTGATGGGAAAGAAGAATAATATCTTTATGTAACCACTTTGTTTATATGTGGAATGTAATGCAAGTTTTATGATCTAATTTTCTAAAACTCTAAACCCGAAAAGATCCTCAATGTGTAATCTTGTAATAACTCAAGATTAAGTAAGGTTTAAGGCCGGGGCCTTATAGTTTTCATAATATTTTAAAATTATTTTAGATCACTTGATTAATTTTGGAAATATTACATGAATTTTAAACTAAAATGATACTTATATTGAAAACATGTGATTTTAATCATAACGACCACATCATGTGTCGAATTGGAGTGCAGTAAATTACTATACATGAAAAATAAATAATGGACTATTTTCTTAAAGTTTGAAAAAAAAATATGATCTCATTTTATTTGTTTTGAGAATGTGAAACACATTTTAAACTAAAATGACACATTCATATTGAAAACACAAAATTTTATTAATACTGACTACATGAGGTGAGGAATTGAAATTCAGTTGATTACTAATTATCACAAATGAATTATAGACCAATGTCCTAAATATTGTAAACAATATGATTTTGTTTTCTTGGTTTTGGAAAGTTGACATGCATTTTAAACTAAAATGACACTTTTATATTCAAAACAAACACATTGAATCATACTGACCACACTGGGTGTCAAATTGACATGCAATCAATTACTACACATCAAAAATGAATTATGGACCATTTTCCTAATGTTTTAAAATAATATAAATTTGTTTTATTCGTTTTGATCAAGTGACATGTGTTTTGAACTAACATGTAAAATTAATAAAGTAAGTATCAAATAAAAATGATAATGAAATTAACTAAAAAAGTAGATAAACTGATTAGAAAATTAACTAAGTAAGTAGTAGGAATTCACTTGTTCATGATGTCTATATTCATTCTAACACCATGTATTCTGACCATTCATTTCTAAACAAATTTGATATCCTCCACTATACTTATCCTTGATAAATAGTTCACAAATAATATATAAGCATTATGATACTAATGATTAACATCCAATGTGTATCTCTAAGGTCACAACTTGTACTAGATCACAAACATAGTAGGTAGTCTCCTAAATTTGATGTCTGTAGACATTCAAACACCATTTAAGCTTCCCAATCATCTCTAAAAAAATTTAATTCTTCTTCTAAGTATGTAGATTGTTGGAAATATTAGTATTAATTATAAAATATAGAAAAAAATGATTATGAATTTTTTTTAATGAAATTGTAATTACCTTTAGAAATTACCTCTTTGGGGATTATAGTCTTTTGATGGTATGTGATATCTTTCATAAACTGTAAAATATAATATCCATAATAATTATTGTTATCTTTATTCATAAATTGTAGAAATATTGAAATAAATAAGTAAATTGTTTCAAAATATGTTTTAATATTTAAATATTTATATATAGACCCAAATCTATTTAAATTTTAATTAATATATAGGCTTATTATTTTCTGTCACAGTCCTCATACCATGATTTATCCTATATTTAAAAATCACCCTATCATAAAGAAATTATCATTAAAACACAAACTAAAACATATAATTCAAATTTTATCTATAACATTTTTATTGTAGTACATCACAAATTCACGATACACATAATGTATTGACGGTTTGATGGAAATCCATTCATTGGATCCAAAAAATAATTATTTGGGGTATCCAAATTTATTGTGAGAAACATCCAATGATTCCTAAAAAACATGTAATGAAAAAAATAAAAATATATTTTATATGATTAGATTTTATAGTTTTACCCTTGAATTGTATGAATCAAAAAGAACCTATCTTCTATTATTTTATTCTCAAATTCATTTATTAGATCATATTTTTTTATTATTAATTTCTTTCAACTCCAAAGAATTTTTTCCCATAGAAACGATACATGGATTAATGAATCCAAATAATGCTTCATATAGTTTTCAATTTATATAGTCGTAATATAAATTCATGTAGAAAATATAAATATTTTTTAACTTTAATAAACATATTAGATCATTATTTGGATAGAAATATTATGAAAATGTACCTTATGTATGTATTCATAACTGATACTTCTAGCCATTCAAACTTGAGAATCTCATTTACACTCTTGAGACAAAAAATGTCTATAATGATAGTTACAAATATTTATTATTCATATTGAATTTAGGATGCATATCCATATTTGAATGTGGTGCCTGCATAAAGTTTTAATGATGATATATTTTTTAGTAGAACTAGTAGAGAGAATGTACTCTTGGAAGGTGTTTTTGTTTTCTTGGTCAATTCATTAGATTGTCTTGATCTGAAATTTTGTTTCCCCATTTTTTATCTGTTTTTAATAACATACTTCACTTCAATCCTTTTTTCATCAACATTTATAAAATTTTCATTGGAAAAAATTGTTAAGGACATACCTCATGCATCTTTATATGATTAATCATCCATGCTATGAAAGTTCTAATAACATCATTAACCATTGTAATATTCAGATCATCAAGTGGAATAAGAGACTCAACACTTGGATATTGAGAAACTTCAATATCCACACTCATTTTATATTTTATGATTTATTTGTTTTGTAGCATGTATTATAAGGCCCCAGCCTTAAACCTTACTTAATCTTGAGTTATTACAAGATTACACATTGAGGATGTTTTCAGGTTTAGAGTTTTAGAGAATTAGATCATGAAACTTGCATTACATTCCACATTTAAACAAAGTGGTTACATAAAAGACAGTATTCATTCTTCCCATCAACAGAAACATATTTAAAATAAAACATGGATTCTTTCTTGACACATCCTTGACACTATCATCACATCATGTACCCTTCCCTTGACCTGTGAAAAACATTTCAAAAACTTGGGATGAGCATAAAAAGTTCAGTAAGGGATATAAAAATATGGAAAGGAAACATGAGTACATGTATACATAAGAATGAAATCATAATTTACCCATAAAACATAAGCACTTTAACATGCCTCATAAAATCATGAATAAATCATAGAAATCAGAAGAAATAAAAGGTAACTTGAGGCATTCATAACATTCTTACGTAGGGAGTAACCCTCTTGGTTACGTTTGGAATACCCATCACAGTATATTCCCTAAATCTCTTCGGAGAAACCTTAATGTTTCACTCCTTCTCATTACACAATGCATTGGAGAGCTATATCGGGCTCACCCGCCCTCAGTCTATGACGGAACGACCCATCTTCATAATAATTCCCAAGAACCTCGACATAATCGTATCACATAAAACATGCATAAAGGAAACATAACATTTCCACCTTTCAATCAAAATATATCAATACAACACATTGATATAAAAACATTATAAAAACCATTTTCAATACCAAAAGAAAAGAAAAGTAAAACATGGTATTTATTTTTCTTTTAAAAAAAGTATGGTTTGTAGAGGAAGCCGAAACTCAAATAATGGTCACGGCGGCAGAGAAGTTGTTGTCGCCGCATACGTACGACAAAAACATTCCCTTTTGTCGTTTAGTAAATGCTTCATATAAAAAAGATTCCTTTTGAATAAACGTAAAAGTAAAAGGGTTTTATACACCGTATAAAATAAGGTTGTGTATAAAACAAAATATGCCTCAATGAAAGGAGATTGAGACGAAGTCCCATACAAAGACGGTATCCTTGGTTTAAGGATAAATCAATTAGATAATAATGTGTGACAAACGAATACACAAAATATAAGTGGATATTAAGTGTAAAACAATAAGAGGATATTCACACATATTTATATAATGACATATTCAAGGACTACATTTTTATCCCAAAGAATCAAATTTGGGATAAGAAGTTCCCTTGCAAAAATTTGAAAGCCTAACGGCGTCACTATAAAATTCAGAAAATGAGTTGATGAGAGATAAAATGGGTATCTCATCACATGGACATAAAATTTAAATCAATAAGGATATAGAAGGAAATATCCCAACATAATAGTATGTGAATTAAAATACATAACAAAATAAGTCTTTTAAAAAGAGGAGGGTGAAAGGTTCCCTTACCGACATGGGTATCTTTCGAAACATACACCCCATGAAAGAAGGACAATACAACATTGATGTAAATACTCATAAATGAAATTATATTACACAATGAGTAAAATAATGGGCAGTACATACACCACTCAAAGGAAATTGTGGCAAATGTAGCATAAATCTCACGGGAATAAAAGTGATATGAAAAATCCCTTACGAAAACTCGGCAGCCTAACGACGTCACTTAAAACTTCCAAAATGGGTTGATGAGAGGAAATAGGGTCTCTCATCATATCAACATAAAGTTTTAAAAAATAGGAATATAAAATAACATCCCGCATCATAACAAATAGGAGCTTAAAAGAAGTGGCATAAAGGAGAGTACTTAAAAAGAAAGAGAGTGGTTAGATCTCTTACGAAAATTCGGCAGCCTAACGACGCCACTCAAAACTTCCAAAATAGATTGATGAGAGAGAATAGGGTATCTAATCATATGAACATAAAAATTACATTAAGAGTAATATAAAATAATATCCCAATAACAAGAAAGATGAGATTTAAAAGGAATGACATAAAAGAGTGTACTTTAAAAGAAAGAGAGGATTCGGATCCCTTACCTCAAGTCCAACTTGTCTTGTTCGTTTCTTTATATTCCTGAATAATAAACTTTGGTCAACTAATAATTTCCTAAGTACCTCCTTTACAGATTATTATTCAGTTAATATCACATATTATAATGTTATAATAATTGTTTAATAATATTAGTTCATATCAGACGTTTTTGCCGATGTTTGGTACATGAGTCAAAAATGAACTTGTTCGAAAAACGATTGCCCATGTAGTTATAAGTAAATAATTTCCAGAATAGTATTAATGATTAAAATAACATATATATCCAGTAAATATTCATTTTATACTATTCCATATCATTTGGAAATAAAAAACGAAAAGCACCGTTCATGGAGACGGTAGGCCGTACGTACGCATGAACGCTACTTTCATTTTTTTGTCATATTAATGGAATTAAAACAAAATGAGAGAGATATATATATGTTATAATTCCAGAATGATATCCATAATTTAGATGTAATATATTACATATATATCCATTATATATATGTACTTATAATATTACATAACATTTTGAGATAAGAAATGAAATGTACCGTTCATGGAGACGGTAAGCCGTACGTACGCATGAATGCTACTTCCATTTCTATTTCATATTTAATGGAATTAAAACATAATGATACATAATAGTATTTTAATTCCAGTATGGAATCATATATAATATAATTAAATATATCCTTTATACGTACCATATATGGTATTAACGAATCAAATCACTTTGAGGGGGCGGTAGTCTGCACTTCCTTAAATGAAGATATCGCGTTTACCCATAATGGAAACCATAAAGGTATGCCATAAATGAAAAATACAGAATCTTAAGTAAAACATAAACATATTATATATCATATATAAATATAGTGTCATCTTAATGGCCACCTTTTAAGGTGTTAGAAGAATGTTGTACAATCATTGTTTCGGGAGGCAGAAATTCTCCATCCACGGAAATAGTATGTTATTTAACCATTAGATGTATGTGTGTGTAAGTGTAGCTCGAATACTTCTTATAAAAACATCCTAGTATATTTAAGATACTGGATTTGTTACAAAAGAAAAGAATAAAAAGAGTTTAGGGGGTTGGAGAAGTAAAATAAAACAAAAGGACTCAAGTGAAGACATTACCTTAAAATCGGGTAACTCCCTTTGGTTTGAGCTCAAAGGCTTCCTTGGGAAGACTTCTGCCCAAAGTGAGGCTTCAAGGAGTAAGAGAGGGAAGTGGAGAGACAAAATGTTCAGGGGTTGGACGATCCAAAGGCTTTGGGAGTGTGGGTAAGGAGGTAGAGGTGGGGGCCTTTTATAAGAGGAGAGGAGGGGCACTCTTGTAAACTTACAAAATGTTACTTTATTTTCAAAAGAGTTTCGGATTTTAAAGGTCCCACATTGATGTATTTCGAGGCTAAGGTGATAAGGGTTAGAAATCCAATCATCCAATAGGTTTTGGACATTTTTACGTCTTATATATTACATTATCTTTCCATTTTATTTAAATCGTTAAATAATGAGGTCATCGCTGCATCATCATGATGTCATAAATAATTTAATTTATTTAATGTCTAAAAATTATAAAAAAAATATTATGATTTAGGAAATCTCTTTAGATTTCCAATGACTACTTATAGTCAAAAATATGACTTGTATAACCCCATGTAAATTTTTTTTTAATAAAACATCTCATGTTTGTGTCATTTTTACTTTAACATTAAATAAAAAGACATTTATGTCATTTCCCAACCAAAGTGGCTCCATGGGGTCACACAAGTTGACCCATGGATTGTCTTGGTCGTCCATGACACATCCAATTAGGGTAGGACATGTGTATAGGTCATTTGATTTTATTAAAACATTATTCTTACCATAAACTACACTAATTACCTCTAATCACGATTAAAAACTTAATAAGTTACTATTCACCAAAAAAATTATTTTTATCCCATTGAACCACATTTTACTTCTTAATGACAACCATTTATGTCAGATTTTTGAAATTCAAAACACAAATATGGAAAAATTTCATTTAAACAGAAAAATCAGTTTTTATAAGTACCACTTAGTGGTTTCACTATTCATCAAAAATTGAAGTTTTTCAGAAAAATCCTAAAAATTCACCCTAAGATATATTTGATATTCTAAATTCAAAAATGAAGTCTATTTTACAAAATTCAAAACATATAAGTCACATTAATTAATTTAATAATTAATTCCCGCTGTGAGAGCAAATAACGTGTTTTTATGAAACAATAAGTATCAAAAGATTGACACTAGTTTAAGTCTGATTTCAAAGTGAAATTAATTCCAACGAACACTATTGTATTTAATGGTAAAAATATATTCTAATTTCACTTTAAAACCAATTCAAAAGATAATATAATCATATAAATAAATTAAATTAAAAAGAGGTTTTGAATTAAAATACAACATTTTATACTATTCATTAAAAAATGAACTTTATCGGAAAGATACCAAAAATTACACAAAGTAAATTTTGATGTCCCAATTCTTAAGAAGAGTTTTATTTGGTCCAATAGAATGTATAAGAGTGAACAAAACTATATTTAATGATGGTTCGCCATCAAAAGTTGATAAGTGAACCTTTAGTGAAAACTAGGGCATATACGCCTAAAATTGAATTCTTTCCGTATTTTAAGCCTTTATATTTTATTGGATAAATGTAAAAACATTTAAAAACATATATAATCATATTTTAGTTATTTCTATCCATTCCATCCAATACAATGGCTACATGTTAACTACCATTTAAAAAAATATTATTTTATTATTAGAGTGCAACGTAAGATTCCCAAGAAACTCGTTGTTGCGTGTTGGGTACGCCATCGAGCATATCATCCCCTTTAAAGTCATATTAATATTTTATTCACAAATATGGATAAATATAAAGATGTAATATTCTTTATTTACCTGGTGTGTTACATCCTTCCCCCCTTTTGGGAATTGCGTCCTCGCAATTTTTAAAATTGAGCTTGGAAACATCCTTGAAAGTCCCACATCGGAACAAGAGTCGGTAAAACAATCACTTTAAAATAAAGGAAGATAAGTACAGAGGTCACCCGAGTTAACCCATACTAGTATTACATGTAGAAAAACATGGACATGGAAGGAAAAGAAAAGGGTCATGTTCTTGAGGGAGAGTGATAGTAAACATGTCTATGAGAAAGTTAACCATAAGAAAATCGCAAACTTGTGATGGGTTAAACGGTATTCGATTCCCCAGTAGGAAAAGTTAATAGACAACATTTTTGTTTTAAGTTACTTTTTATTGAGGAATTTATTCATAAGGAAACATAATCACATATCATGTTGACTTTCAACTTTTACTAGATTCCTTAATCAAACTCATATTTTTTTCCAAAAGACGAGTATTTAGGGAGACTTGTTCACATTAAGAGTACTATAATCAACTTATAGAGAGTCAGCTAATCCACAAAAGAGAACTATATACTTCCCATGCCTTTAGAATTTAACCAAAACCAAAACCAAAAAGGTTAGTACAAGATCAGATAATCCAGAAAAGGATAACCCTTTATGAAAAGAAAATCTATTCTTAATCTCCAAAATTTGTCCAACAAAACCCAAAGTTCAACGAGGACCATTCTATAATCAATTTGTCCATAAAATTCTTCAAAGTAAACCAAAATAAGATTGAAACCCAAATATTTTAAGGATTTAGTCACATAGTCTTCCAAGTTAAATCGTAACATTTATCTCCAAACAACATAAGTTGCTCCTAAAGTCTCGTATTGAAAAGTAATTAACCTAATCACATATCCTCCATGATAGGTTAATCATTTTCATAAATAACCCAAAATCAACTTACTCTTAATTCATAAAATAATATAACTAAAAAGAATCAATCAAACTAACCAGGGACTTCACGTAGTCCAGTGGTAGGTGATAAATACCAGTCGCACTTTGGTTGTGGGTTCGATTCCCGCAGCTTTGTTCGATGTGACAAGTTGTTACACGGTCTGTGTCTTGTCCTTTTTCCAAAACTATATAATTCTTAAAAAATTCCCCAAAATGAGATAAAATCTTCAAAAATGATCATAACATATTTTAACCTCAAGTTTATCTCATGCCTTTCATTTTCCATCATAACATATAATAACCCATAATTACCTCAAAAGTAAGGATCATATAAACTCTAATGGTTACATTTATAATTATTACCAGAACTTCCACATCGATTGGTCATCTCGTACATGATTCATTACAGAATGTACCAAGGTTCAAGTGGTTGATCATGACTCCTTGCTAGTTGGTTTAGAACAACCACGAGTTTCCTCATTGAATCCCCCATTTCATCCAGTCTCTTAATCAGAGAACCACCACAGTTTCCTTCAAACCTATTGTCGATCCATCCATTTACTAAAACAAAAAAGGTCAGTGTGAGTATATCAACAAAACCATCATATACTAATGAGGAAGATAAACACCAAGATATACTTACTCATTCACTTTATTTAAAACTAGGACTCTTTCTGAAATCCTATCCATTATGGTACTGTCACTTATGCATAGAAAATAACCTAACCTCTAAAGTTATCTAAACCGACCTCTGATACCAACTATAAGGCCCCAGCCTTAAAACTTAATTAATCTTGAGTTATTACAAGATTACACATTGAGGATCTTTTCAGGTTTATATTTTTAGAGAATTAGATCATGAAACTTGCATTACATTCCACATTTAAACAAAGTGGTTACATAAAATACAATATTCATTCTTCCCATCAATGGAAACATATTTAAAATAAAACATGGATTCTTTCTTGACACATCCTTGACACTATCATCACATCATGTACCCTTCCCTTGACCTGTGAAAAACATTTCAAAACCTTGGGATGAGCATAAAAAGCTCAGTAAGAGATATAAAAATATGGAAGGGAAACATGAGTACATGTATACATAAGAATGAAATCATACTTTACCCATAAAACATAAGCACGTTAACATGCCTCATAAAATCATGAATAAATCATAGAAATCATAAGACATAAAAGGTAACTTGAGGCATTCATAACATTCTTACGTAGGGAGTAACCCTCTTGGTTACGTTTGGAATACCCATCACAGTATATTCCCTAAATCTCTTCGGAGAAACCTTAACGTTTCACTCCTTCGCGTTACCCAATGCATTGGAGAGCTATATCGGTCTCACCTGCCCTTAGTCTATCACAGAACCACCCGTCTTCATAATAATGCCCAAGAACCTCGACATAATCGTATCACATAAAACATGCATAAAGGAAACATAAAATTTCCACCTTTCAATCACAAGATATCAAAACAACACATTTATATAAAAACATTATGAAAACCATTTTCAATACCAAAATAAAAGAAAAGTAAAACATGGTATTTATTTTTCTTTTAAAAAAATTATGGCTTGTAGAGGAAGCTGAAACTCAAATAATGGTCACGGCGGCAAAGAAGTCGTTGTTGCCGCATACGTACGACAAAAACATTTCCTTTTGTTGTTTAGTAAATGCTTCGTATAAAAAAGATTGCTTTTGAATAAACGTAAAAGTAAAAGGGGTTTATAGACCGTATAAAATAAGGTTGTGTAAAAAACAAAATATGCCTCAATGAAAGGAGATTGAGATGAAGTCCCATACAAAGACGGTATCCTTGGTTTAAGGATAAATCAATTACATAATTATGTGTGCCAAACGAATACGCAAAATATAAGTGGATATTAAGTGTAAGACAATAAGAGTATATTCCCACATATTCATAGAACGACATATTCAAGGACTACATTTTTATCCCAAAGAATCAAATTTGGGATAAGAAGTTCCCTTGAAAATATTTGACAGCCTAACGACGTCACTACAAAATTCAGAAAATGAGTTTATGAGAGATAAAAAGGGTATCTCATCACATAGACATAAAATTTAAATCAATAAGGATATAGAAGGACATATCCCAACATAATAGTATGTGAATTAAAATACATAACAAAAGAAGTCTTTTAAAAAGAGGAGGGTAAAAGGTTCCCTTACCGACATGGGTATCTTTCGAAACATACGCCCCGTGAAAGAAGGACAATACAACATTGATGTAAATACTCATAAATGAAATTATATTACACAATGAGTAAAATAATGGGCAGTACATACACCACTCAAAGGAAATTGTGGCAAATGTAGCATAAATCTCACGGGAATAAAAGTGAGATGAAAAATCCCTTATGAAAACTTGGCAGCCTAACGACGGCACTTAAAACTTCCAAAATGGATTGATGAGAGGAAATAGGGTCTCAAATCATATCAACATAAAGTTTAGAAAAGAGGAATATAAAAGAAAATCCCCCATCATAACAAATACGAGCTTAAAAGAAGTGACACAAAGGAGAGTACTTAAAAAGAAAGAGAGAGGTTAGATCTCTTACGAAAATTCGGCAGCCTAACGGCGCCACTCAAAACATCAAAAATGGATTGATGAGAGAGAATAGGGTCTCTCATCATATGAACATAAAAATTACAGTAAGAGTAATATAAAAGAACATCCCAATAACAAGAAAGATGATATTTAAAAGGAATGACATAAAAGAGTGTACTTTAAAAGAAAGAGAGGAGTCGGATCCCTTACCTCAAGTCCAACTTGTCTTGTTCGTTTCTTTATATTCCTGAATAATAAACTTTGGTCAATTAATAATTGACTAAGTACCTCCTTTAGAGATTATTATTCAGTTCATATCACATTTTATAATGTTATAATAATTGTTTAATAATGTTAGTTCATATCAGACGTTTTTGCCGATGTTTGGTACATGAGTCAAAAATGAACTTGTTCGAAAAAAGATTTCCCATGTAGTTATAAGTAAATAATTTCCAGAATAGTATTAATGATTAAAATATCATATATATCCAGTAAATATTCATTTTATACTATTCCATATCATTTGGAGATAAAAAACGAAAAGTACCGTTCATGGAGACGGTAGGCCGTACGTACACATGAACGCTACTTTCATTTTTTTTGTCATATTAATGGAATTAAAACAAAATGAGGGAGATATATATATGTTATAATTACATAATCATATCCATAATTTAGATGTAATATATTACATATATATCCATTATATATATGTACTTATAATATTACATAACATTTTGAGATAAGAAATGAAATGTACCGTTCATGGAGACGGTAAGCCGTACGTACGCATGAACGCTACTTCCATTTCTATTTCATATTTAATGAAATTAAAACATAATGGTAAATAATAGTATTTTAATTCCAGTATGGTATCACATATAATATAATTAAATATATCCTTTATACGTACCACATATTGTATTAACGAATCAAATCACTTTGAGGGGGGCGGTAGTCCGCACTTCCTTAAATGAAGATATCGCGTTTACCCATAATGGAAACCATAAATGTATTCCATTAATGAAAAATACAGAAGATTAAGTAAAACATAAACATATTAGATATCATATATAAATATAGTGTCATCTTAATGGCCACCTTTGAAGGTGTTAGAAGAATGTTGAACAATCATTGTTTCGGGAGGCAGAAATTCGTCATCCACGAAAAAAGTATGTTCTTTAACCATTAGATGTAGGTGTGTGTAAGTGTAGCTCGAATCCTTCTTATAACAACATCATAGTATATTTAAGATACTGGAGTTGTTACAAAAGAAAAGAATAAAAAGAGTTTAGGGGGTTGTAGAAGTAAAATAAAACAAAAGGACTCAAGTGAAGACATTACCTTAAAATCGGGTAACTCTCTTTGGTTTGAGATCAAAGGCTTCCTTGGGAAGACTTATGACCAAAGTGAGGCTTCCAGGAGTAAGAGAGGGAAGTTTAGAGACAAAATGTGTAGGGTTTGTCTGAGCCAAAGGCTTTGGGAGTGTGGGTAAGGAGGTAGAGGTGGGGGCCTTTTATAAGAGGAGAGGAGGGTCACTCTTGTAAAGTTACAAAATGTTACTTTATTTTCAAAAGAGTTTCGGATTTTAAAGGTCCCACATTGATGTATTTAGAGTATAAGGTGATAAGGGTTCTAAATCCACTTATACAATAGGTTTTGGAAATGTGTAGGTCTTATATATTACATTATCTTTCCATTTTATTTAAATCGTTAAATAATGAGGTCATCACTGCATCATCATGATTTCATAAATAATTTAATTTATTTAATGTCTAAAAATTATAATAAAACTACTATGATGTAGGAAATATTTTTATCTTTCCAATTACTATTTATAGTCAAAAATATGACTTGTATAACCCCATGTAAAAATTGTTTTAGTAAAACATCTCATGTTTGTGTCATTTTTACTTTAACATTAAATAAAAAGATATTTATGTCATTTCCCAACCAAAGTGGCTCCATGGGGTCCCCAAGTTGACCCATGGATTGTCTTGGTCGGCCATGACACATCCAATGAGGGTAGGACATGTGTCTAGGTCATTTCATTTTATTAAAACATTATTCTTACCATAAACTACACTAATTACCTCTAATCGCGATTAAAAACTTAATAAGTTACTATTCACCAAAAAATTATTTTTATCCCATTGAACCACATTTTACTTCTTAATGACAACCATGTATTTATGATTTTTGAAATTCAAAACACAGAGATGGAAAAATTTCATTTAAACGGAAAAATCAGTTTTTATATGTACCACTTAGTGGTTTCACTATTCATCAAAAATTGATGTTTTTCAGAAAAATCCCAAAAATTCACCCTAAGATACATTTGATATTATGAATTCAAAAATGAAGTATATTTTACAAAATTCAAAACATATAAGTCACATTAATTAATTTAATAATTAATTCCCGTTGTGAGAGAAAATAGCGTGTTTTTATGAAACAATAAGTATCAAAAGATTGACACTAGTTTAAGTCTGATTTCAAAGTGAAATTAATTCCAACGACCACTATTGGATTTAATGGTAAAAATATATTCTTATTTCACTTTAAAACCAATTCAAAAGATAATCTAATCATATAAATAAATTATATTAAAAAGAGGTTTTGAATTAAAATACAACATTTTACACTATTCATTAAAAAATGAACTTTATCGAAAAGATACCAAAAATTTACACAAAGTAAAATTTGATGTCCCAATTCTTAAGAAGCGTTTTATTTGGTCCAATAGAATGTATAAGAGTGAACAAAACTATATTTAATGATGGTTCGCCATCAAAAGGCGATAACTGAACCTTTAGTGAAAACTAGGGCATATACGCCTAAAATTGAATTCTTTCCGTATTTTAAGCCTTTATCTTTTATTGGATAAATGTTAAAACATTTAAAAACATATATAATCATATTTTAGTTATTTCTATCCATTCCCTCCAATACAACAGCTACATGTTAACTACCATTTAAAATAATATTATTTTATTATTAGAGTGTAACGTAAGATTCCCAAGAAACTCGTTGTTGCGTGTTGGGTACGCCATCGAGCATAGCGTCCCCTTTAAAGTCATATTAATATTTTATTCACAAATATGGATAAATATAAAGATTTCATATTCTTTATTTACCTGGGGTGTTACATGTATCCTGAGATATTATACACCGTACCCCTTGCAATAAGGTGGTATGTGGGTGTTGATAGAAAGAAATCACATACAACTTTACCCTGCATAATTTAGAAATATAAAGTTATCAGAAGTTGTTTGATTTAAATTTAGGAGAAATATTAATGAAAAAATTGATTACCTTGGGTATGGTATGAAGTTGATGGGAATTAATAGCCTTAAACCTAGTGGGGTAACTTTTTTATGTTCTGATCTTTGTTCCACTTCCAGTTATCTTTGATCATTTCACATATATTGGTCTGCCGAACTAGACTGGAAAATAATATCTTACAAAGAATATATTTTCAAATAAGGTCCATTATTTATCTAATATATATCACCTTGTGGGGTTTTATCCTCAAAATATGTTCGTGGAGACACTCCAAAACCTACACCTCTAATTGGACTATATCGGTCTGGCTGCTTCAAAGATACTAAAAGTATATTTTCTTCTAGTACGATCAATGAAAATTATTGTGTCTAAACCATATAAATAAATATAAAAATAAATATATATTTTTATTCAATAATATTATAAATCTTAATGAATTACTATTATTTCATACTATCACATGTTTCCCTTACTAATTTTTTATTTTCATTAACTAGTTTAGCCTATTTATTTATGTGGTTCTCCTTTCATAACACATGACATGGGATGGAAGTGGATTTGAATTTGGATTAATCAATATGAATATAAATAAATGAATCTATTTTGTTTCATATCAAATAAAATATTTATTGTTGATTTAAAATACATACCATTTTCTTCTCTAGTGAATCGTACCCCATCATTGCTTTGCGATAGGGGTACATTGGTTTTGATGAATATTGTTTATTTTTAGAACTGGTTTTCTATTTTATAAATTAATTTTTTTGAATAAATTTTTTTAAATTAAATAATTTAAAATAATTTATTATTTAATACAATGCACAAAAATGATTTCTCATTTTGTTGACTGATGAAATCATTCCCTGTTTCCTACATTATAATGTGTAAATAAGTAACTGGTGGGTGGGCATTTACTTTACCCTAAATATCCCTAAGATAAAACTTCATAATAAGTGTCTAGAATACTCTATGGGTTTTTCTAGTATCCATTAATACACATTTCTTATAGAAGTCATCTAAAATAAATGAACTATCCATGAACTAATTAAAATTAAATCAACATTTCATTATATAATTTTAAGATAAAATAAAGAAAGTATATCATTAATTTATCTTAATATCTTCCAAAATGGTTTCCTTTATTACAAGTTGTACATAGTTCCATGAATCTATATCAATTGGAACATTAATTCTTATTGTGATCCTAACATAACTAATGAACATTGTCTTGTTGGGGTCAGTAAGTTGGCGGTGTTGATTCCTGCCAACCTCAAATTTTATACCCTTTATTATTGATATGATATTTTTAGTCAGTATAGTAATGATACATAATTATTTTTTTCATCAACATGTTGTTGATCCCCTAATAATTCTATAGTTTTAGAATCAACTTCTTGTTATTCCCTGAGATTAGTAACATTATCATGTGAAGAATGATTTTTTTTACATGTGTAGTCAAATGATTGATTTATATTATGTTAATATAGTAGAGAACACATAATATTATGAAGAAAATCATAGTATATTGAAATAAACTTTAACATTCACAATGAAAAATATTTATTTTCTTTAAAGGTTTAAGGGATTTTTCTCCTCTATTAAGAAACCAAATCCCCTCTTTTTGGTCCCATATAGCATACAAGACATTTTCTACATTGGGACTATCATGAAATGATTATGATCTCCCAATGAAATGGATATCCATGATTGAATTTTCATCAAACACAATAATTGTTTTAGTCATCAGTAAGAAAATTGAACAATTATTGTTTAATATACCTGAGAGATAAAATACATTCACTGCTTGTGATTCCATTATGAATGGTTTATCCTTTCCCCCTTCCTCACTGAAATTCACCTTAACGAAACCCATTTCACCAACTTTCACTACACTCCTATTATTAACACATTTTTAATGGAAAATAATCACTTTAAAATTTTTATAATATAACTCTTATATCTATTTTATGATGCTTAAGTATGACATATTCACATAAATTGTATTTTTATCCTTAGAACTAGATATGATCATCAATTCCTCTGCAAGCGCAACTCTAAAATTTTTAATTATACTATGGATACCTTGTTATTTTAAATAGAAAATATAAGAACTAATTACAAAAATAGTATAAGATATAACATTTACATTTGGTCCCCTGGATATCCATTAAATTCATTTGATAATTGAATTCATATTTTGAGATAAATCCATTTAAATATGATCTCAAAAACATCCTATAAACTATTTATTATGTGTATTTGATATACATCCTTAAGCCCTTGGTGGATTCAAATATATAAGAATTGATTTGTGGGCATCAATGTATGGATAAATATATTCACTATTATTTAAAATGTAAAGGTGATATTACTCACTCATTAATTTTAATTTTAACAACATCTCTTCCAAAAATATCTTTGACCATAAGGTGCCCGCTATGACAAGACATTGAAAGATTGTTGCTATCATCATCTGATAGGTAATGAGTATAGAATTCAATATATTCTTCAATAATATCTTGATGTGAAATATAACCTTCTATCTAACTTAGATTCTTGACACACCATTTCAAAATAATCATATATCATTCAATGGGGTACATCCATCTGTAATAGATGGGACCACAAATTTGAAACTCTCTAACCAAGTGAACCATCATGTGAAACATTATATAAAAGAATTATGGTATGAAGAACATATCTAATTCACATAATATGACTATAAAATCCTTATTAATGTTTGAAAACTTCATCAAGTCTATAAATTTATTATGTATGGATTTGAAAAAGAACCAGAGTCTAGTTAATGTATGTCGTTAATTTTTAGGCAGAATGAAACATAAAGAGACATGCTTTAAAATATTCCATCAAAACATGGTAGTAATTTTATTTTAGTTTATATAACATAAAATTAATAATTTTTAACAAATTATTGATATTGTATGAATACCAAAATGGAACTTTTACACCATTAAGAAAAATGAAAATTTTACATTTTTCTTATCTGGATAGAGTTTAAGATTATGGAGGAAGAATGATATGACTTTTACCCTTCACTGGTGTTAACTTTTCCTTTATTCTCATTTAAATCATGTATAACCTATACTTTATGCCATATTTTTTTCTACAAACATTTAGTAATTTGAATATTACACTATCAAATACATTTTTTCTACATGCATGACATCAAGAAAAGGTCTAACATTCAAAAAATTATGGAATGGTAATTAAAAGAAAATTGATCTCTTTTTATTACCTAATTTCATAAGGTTTTTATAAAAGGGTTTATATAAAATAGTTTCAATATATTTTACTTTATTTAATAGTTGATTACCTTTAAGTGTAGATGGTGTTGTGCCTTGTTTTGTATTCTCATTGAATGTTGTTGTCCAAGATTGTTATTTTTTTCATTGAAGTAAAAATTTCTGATGTCCTAAAAACAAATTATTTGAGGAATGTTTCATCCTAATTGAGTGTATGAATTCTTCAAAAATGGGCCACCCCGAAATTCCTTTAATTCAACAGCATGATAAATATCCATAAGCAGGAAATTCATTTATCATCCTATACAACTTGGCCCTCAATGTAAATTCTTCACTTATATGAGTATCATACATTGTAACACTTATATCCCACATAAATTTCTGATAAATGATCATTGTAACAAAATAGACGTAAATTTAAATACTAGATTTTTTTGTCTATATATAAGAAAAGACAACATACTATATTTATGCTTAATTTACCAAAATAATGTTACATGTACTATGAGTAATACTATGCACAAAAAAGGATTTATTCCATCTTTAGATAACACAATATGGAAATTTAATAGATCATTTCCAAATTTGGTTTACTCATAATCAATTTTCTTCCACTGAGAAGTGTCAGCTGGATGACATAGTTTCCCATCTTTAATTCTTATATCTGTGTGCCACGTCAATTGTCTCATGGTTTCTTGACATCAATATAGTCTTCTAAAATGTATAATGGTAGAAAAGTATCATACATATTTTGAAGGACTTGATTCATCTTTCTTGTATCAATTCACACCACACTTAGGGGATTTTATGAGTGATTCATGGTCCTTATGAAACAGTATGAAATCATTTGTACAATCATGTATTTTTTTAGAGATCATACCCTTTTAAATTAGAATTCATTTTTCGTTATATGTTTGAAAATGAAGGTTATTTTATTATAGTATAATATAATTCAAGAGAAAAAGTAGTTCTATAAATCTGGCATCACTTCACCCACTACTAGGATTCAAATTATATAACTTCAATATAACTGACAATGTTGTGTATTTAGTACAACTAGTATACAATGGTCTCTTAGCAAAACTATTTAACTTCTCAAACAACTTTGGACAATCCCGATGGTCATATTCAGTTGATATTTTTATTTCTTCTATATGATCTTCAGCATTGTTTACACTGGTATCCATATCAAATGATCCATAAACCATAGTATCAGGGCAATTGGTTTGCATGTTCAATTATTACCCTTGTTTAGTGAAACATTTATAGTTATATTATATTCCATGAGAAATCAAATGTTACTATAACTCATCCGAGCTAATTTTTCTTGAATAAAAGTAAAATAATAATGGAAAAATAATTTGAGAAGGTTCGTATGAATGACCTATTAAAAAAATGATAAAATATTTAACTCCATCTTCATACACATTTATTATATGATTAAGGTGCATCCAATTTTGATTCCTATTAATACTATTAGGTTCATAAAATATTCATTCAATATATAAATAAAAATAAGATATTCATAATCAAAGGGGAAAGTTATAGATAATTCTAATAAGGGAACACAAAATTTGAATGTTATTGGTTATGATTCCTAGAAAGTTATCATTTTACACAAGAGTGACATGAAAAGAAACAACCTCAGGTAAACATGTGGATGTTGGTATAAGTTCTTGATTTGATGTTATGTGGGAAAAAAGATGGCAATAAATAAGTTACTAAAAAGCATTATTTATTATTGGATGATAGGATTTTCTTGTAAGTATTGTTCTTTATTTTCATTTACTTATGAAATGGATTTCAAAATTTGTGTAAAAATATCATTACTCAGAATAGATGAGGTCATGTAACCACTAGATTTTGAAACAGGATCAAGGAACTTGTAGTTTCATGAAATAAATGGATGAAAATATTATTGATGACATAAGTGAAGTTGGATTCCAAGATACTATATTTTTATAGATTATTCTTGACCATCTATTATAGTAATTACAAAAAATATATTTGTACTATAACCCAATAACAAACCCCTATTTTAAAAATAGTAGAGTTATCAATCTTAGGTATATTTCACATATCTGACAATATAAAAAACATAAATTAAATTTACTTAAAACACCACAAATTCTTTCCATTAATAAACAACTAAAAATATTTGGTTATCATGGATTTCACATAATTGAGATCCAAAACATTTTGATTTCACCTCTAATAGTGAAACAGATCACTATAATCTATCTCCCACATCTAGTATTCAAAACCTTTATAGGTATATCCAACAGAGTATTCCCATTATTAATAAAATCCATGCCATATTTATAGTTAGGGGAGATTATAATAAGCTATATAAAATTTTTCAAGTATCTTCTGATCTTATATGTGTCCGAGATAAATGTGTTTCAAATTAAAAAAAATTATGGGTGACCCTCAAACCATTCATAATGATATATAATAGATAAACATAAAAAAAATATTGTGTACATGGATTAATCAAAATAAATACTATAAACTAACTATTCATTTTTTTAGTAGACCATGCATCTAATGAAAACACCCAGTTGATGCCTGTATTTAGTAATTCCAACTATAAACTTTATTGAGACACTTTACACACTAAAAACCATCTATAAGAGTTGTGAGTTAGATTCTAAAAACATGTTCTAATGAGTTTTACTCATTCTATCAATTGTTTCTTAATAGAATGTATTAAAATTCATGCCAATTCAACAAGTAAATATTCTATTTTCATAATTCATAAGAAAAATCAATCAAAACCATACCCATTATTCCCTTTTAATCATATTACAAATGTTCGAAACCTAAATTATCATTTTTAAATCCATATGAAATATGAACCAATCTATACCCCTCAAACATCATGTAACTTGTATAATACAATCAATTCCATACTAAATTAAATAACCCAAAAACATTATAACTCAAATATTGATCATCCCTAATATAAATTATTAAAAATAAAACACATTATTAATGAATTAAATCATAACCAAAACCATTTTATATAACCAAAACCATTTTATATAACCAAACAATTCACAACCAAATTATTTTAATCCAATATTAAAGGAGTTTATAATTATAAAATCATAAAATTATTTTTATAAAAATATCTACACACCCAAATAAGACATTACACATTAAATGAATCAATAACCATAACATTTGTTTCTTAAAATAAAATTAAACTCATTTATTTCCAAGAAAACCATTAAAAACAAAGAAACAAAGAAATTTTCAACTTCAAAATCCTTAAAGCCTTTTTATTCCAAATAAAAATTCCAAAACAAGAAATGAAAAACAAATTAATTTATAAATACTTCAAAACTCAATAAAAAATCCAATTAGGTAAAAATTTATGTATATATGAAAACAATGATTAGTTTAATATACGAAAATGAGTGTTTATTCAACATTAATTACTTTAGATCAATTAAAAAAGATAATTTATAATTTAACTCAAGAAAAAACCAACTTCAACCCTTTATTTAAAACATTCAATTTCATAATAAGAATAATTTAATAAAGAATTTAAGTATCCTTTATACTAAAAACTAATATATTTTGACATCAATATACATGGAAATCATAAAATTTATATACATACACAAAAACTATAAATATACATTAATCAAACACTTATAAACATTTAAAAGAAAAATACATAAGAATAACTGATTAGACAATAAAAATACATATTTTAATTACATTTTAATGGTATTAAATGTTCATTTTTGATCTTATGGGCCTGATTTAGTGGATTTTAATTTTTAAAATGTATTCTCATCATTTGTTCACTTCATGCCTAATGTACACCAATTTAGGCCCAATGATTCATCTAATTTTAAGGAATGTAATTTTCCATATTTTAATTTTATATTTTGCGAAATGGATCTAAACATAAATATGAACATTTTTTATTCAGGTATCAATGAATTATTCATAAAGGATGATGGAGAAATTTGGCGATGAAGGGAAACAATTCTACAGAAGGCAGATTGTACACCAGCCCACTGATGAGAATGTGGGTCCCACGATACAGGCCCAATGAAGCCCAAATTTAATTTTATTATATAATAAATATATTGGAACAAATCATTATATAGTATTAAGTGATAATTCTTCCTCCATTATAGTTATTCAGGCGGCCCATGTTAGGGATAAAATTCTAGGCCAGATTCTACGGCCCAGAAAAACAGCCCACTAATTTAATCATATCTCGGCAACCCCAAATTTATTTGGGATTAAATTTTACAGAGAGCTAACATAGTTCTGGATCTTCACTTTTTTCTAATATGGTCCACTCTAATTCGGCTATCTATAAGGCCATATAGATATGTATGTTCGGTGGATGCAAGATGGATTCCACTTCGAGTCAAGGATAAAGAAGTCCACTGTCCCTTACTTTCCACCACCCTAGGCCTACCATAATCAAGTGGGATGATTTTTACTATTAGATTCTCAACCCAAGGATCCAAAAATTCCTATTTAAGGCAGTGGTGTTGAAAGAATTAATATATTTTGAGCTTCCTTTCATTGTAATGTTATGTTGTGATTTTGTTGTCTCAAGTTTGTGTTTGACATGTAAGTTATTCAATTCACTTTAGTTTCTTAATAAAAGTTCTTCATATACTCTTATTATATTGTTCTTAATATCACTTTGATACCGTTGGTTCAAGGTGGTAACTCTTTCACACCAAACCTTGTGATATTATCATAGAACAGTGGAGTGATCGTTATTTCATTGTTTTTTTACTTCTCCAATTCCTCCCTCATGAGTCTACTTCCCGCTTCTATTGAAACCATAGGATCAATGGATGGAAAACCCACTTATGGGTTGATCCAAGGGAGTAGAAAAGGGATGGATTAGATGTTATTTCTCATTTAATTAATGGCTAATAACTTCTTTTAAATGATATTTTTATTTGATAATTTTAAAACCTCTTCATCCTTATTGAATGTAAGGTCACACATTTCATGTGATAATACGAACCATTACCTTGGATTGCTCAAAACATTTATCATTCAATTGTATAGGTGATTAGTATTAGGGTGTGTATAAATTAAACTAGTAAGTGAATATTTTTTTATCTCCTTAAATGAACACATCTCAAATATAAGAAATTGAAACATTTTAAAAGAAAAAGAATGCATCCAATCCACACCTTTAATAACCTAGGATCAACACTTCTCATAATTTAAATTCACTTAAGAATTTTAGTGTTCATTTAAATCCATAAAAATTTAACCCAAAATTGGCCACTTAATATCCAAAAATAGTCCATAGAATTTACATGTATGTAGGTTACTTCTTAGGTCTCTGAGGAATCGACAACCCAAGCTAAACTATAAGTGACCACTTAACCCTAAAATATTGGGTAAATTTGATCATGAATCAATAACATAAACATTTAAATTATAATAGATTAAAAACAAATTAATATATAAATTATGAATTCAACATTCCTAATGTAATCACATACATAAAGAACACTTTAGAGTATACCCAAAACCCCTTTCCTTAGATTTTTAGGATATATTTCCTGATTATAAACCCATAATTATCAAACACGTCCCTAAAGAAAACCATCATCCATACAAAATCCAAATCATTCAAAATAACTACCAATATTTTTTTAGAAAAACATCATAATGAACTTTAAAAAATTATTATAATTAAGAAATTAATCATTATAATAAATGAAACGAAAAAATTGAGTTTTCATTCTAATACTTATTTTTTAAAACTAAAATCATTTATTCAAAATGCATTATTTTAATCTATAAATGCATAAAAAAACAAACTAAATTAAATAAAATCCGATCAATTACAATATTTTTTTTAAATAATATAAGTTATTATCTAGTTATATATAATTTAAATAAAAGTACACAAAATACCATGAAACCAATAAAAGTAGAGAGAACCCATAAAATATCTACTGATTTCCTACAACAAACCAATTTAAACTAATTATTACAAATGTAATTATAAATGATACACATAAACTATAAAATTTAGTATCAAAATCTCAATAATTAGGATGCTACTATAGATAATATTTTAATCAATTCTATGTTACTGTTTTTTAAGTTGAGGTTAAGGCCACTTTTTTATTGAAATAAATGACATATCATTTTAGGTAGAGGAGACCCATTATATGGAACATAGGTGCAAAGGGAATTAAATAATAATATATGAACTAAAGGAACATATTTATGGACCAAAGGACCCATAAGAGAATAATACAACTACAGTATGCAGATTACTACGACATCGCCGTCGCTATAGTTCCATTTATGGTGACTGTCACCGCTATAGTGTTGCCACTGCTATAGTTCGTTACAACACCCTACTCCTGATGGGTTTTGAACCCCGAGACCTGATAAAGTATTATGAGGTTCTTACCACTAATCCAAACTATAACTACAAGTTTATGCTTTTTTTTCAATGATATTTAAAGTGACATATACATGTTCAAAATATGAATGAAAATCATCAAATGAATTGAGATCATGTAATGACCTTTCTGGAATATCATAAAGTGAAAATAATGAAATAAGTTTAAATTTATTATATTTAAACCCCATGTTTCCAAAATCACTTTTATAGATACCAATTTAACCCAAACTTATCACATTTTAAAAATTCTAAAACACTAAAACATTTATTTTTGGTTTTCAGAAAAGAAAATAATATTGAAAAATACCACTCTAATGGCCACTAAAAATAACATACATAAGGTAATGAAATGTTTTAAAAAGACATTATGGTTTTAATCCATTCTAACAGGAGGGATACTTGGAAGAAGATGGGAAGAAGTTTTTTATTTTAATCCATGGGAACAAGAGGGATACTTGGAAATTAGAGGTGATTACCACTTATGCATCACAAAAAATATACCTACTTATCATTTGTTGTCACTACCTTGCATGATATGTGGATAGGGTTTTTTGTTGTGCGTATCTATGTGGTCCATGGAATTAGAGTGAGAAATAACTGAGAATTAGTGAAAAAGAATGTGAAAGTGAGGGAGAGAGTGAACCAATAATGGATTAAGGTAAGAGAGATTGGGTGGAGAATTAGTGAGGTATATTGAGAAAAAATATGATCACTTGAACATGTTCTATTCAAACCATTTTGGAATTTTAAAAAAAGATGTTATTGGGAGAGAAATGGATCACAAGTGGTCATATATATTGATTTTAATATTTCATTATAATTTCAAGAAAAAAAAAGATAAAATTTAAACTAATAGAAATATAGTAATACAAATTTTAAAATTTTAAAAGAAGTTTAAACAAAAGTGATTTCACATATTCATTAAAATCATTTACATAATACACATATTTATTTATTTTAAAATATATAGTTTAAATTTATACATAATAATTAGTATAAATTAATTTTTAAACCTTTAAATTTCAAAAACTATAAAAAAGTTACATAAAAATTTTAGAATATTTACACCCAAATTATTTACATATGTATAATTAAAATTATTTATAAATTACGTTGAAGACCACCAAATCAGATACATCACCCCGTAAATCACAAAGATGCTTATGGGAAGCACCACACATGTTGTTGAAAATCTAAAAAAACAAAAAAACTATGAATTCAATAATATTTTCCATGTATAAAATGTTTCTAATTAAAGTCATTCACTCGAATGACTACTGATCATAATCATGACATGGACCATAAACCAAAAAATAGAAAAACACCAGTAAAATTCTTATTTTTTATTGTTTATAGTGGTTGTTGAATGAAACCACTCATAAATTGTGGGGTGGTTTCAGTGTAGGCAGGAGAATGCGATGATGGTTCTGATTGATTGAGGATTTGATTGTGGAATCAGGCTGAAAGTCAGGTTGAGACTTTGGTTGGTATATCAAAATGATCTTGGAATGACTCCAAGAGTGAAGGCATCAGGTTTAGGTAAATTAATAATGTTCTAGCTGTAGAAGTTGATTATTTTTTACGGGGTTGGCCAATGGATGTTTGATCAATTGTTTTTCATGTGATGAGTTACATTGGGATAATAATCAAATGATGTATGTAGTTTTGAATGCAATGGGAATGTTCAAGGATAACAATTAAAGAGGAGTAGAAATAATCACATAACTTAGCTTTTGAGAAGATCAATTTGTTTAAAAGATTGATGAAGACCAGGGAAAACTATTTGGTTCTACAAGAGCTTGAATAGTACGAGCGTGGAGGACTCTATTAGGGTTTTATTTAAAAAACAGGGAAGGATTTTATTAGTGTTAAAATAGTAAGTGTTGATAAAAAACAACTTTATCAACACTTTTTTAGCATTGATAAAGAAACATATTTATAAGTGTTAAAAAGTGGTGATTAAATGTATCGTTATAAGTGCTTTTTTAGCACTAATAAAAATAGATCTTTATCAACATTAACAAAGCACTCATAAAGACTTAATCTTAATAATACAATAAATATAATTTAAAAATATAAATGTACATAATTATAAGTAATTATATTTATTATAATGTTATAACTATATAAATAAATAAATATTTATCTATAATTATAATTATAAATAATTATATTTAAAAATATTTTTATATAATAATAGATATATTTATGTAATTAAATATATTAATACAATTATATTTATTTATATAATTATATATATTTATACAATTATATATATTTATATAAATATATTTATATATTTATTAATATATATATATATATAATTATAAATATAATAAATATATTTATTATAATTTTATAATTATTTAAATGTATATTTATTTATTTATCATATAATTAGAAAATTTAAATTTAAATAGTTATAAATAAATAAATATAATTTTATATTATTATAAATATATCCAAAGAATTATAAATATGTATTTATAAATATAATTATAGATTTATATTTATAATTATAATTATAAATAAATATTTATTTTAAATATAATTATAAATAAATTTATTTGTAAATAAATTTTTAAATACATTTATAAACATTTTTATATAATTATAAATATATTTATATATATTTATATATTTATATATTTATTTTATAAAATTATATAAATATAAATATAAATATATTAAATATATTTGTTATTTAAATATATTAATTATAAATTTATAATTATTTAAATATATAATTAATTATTTATAATTATAAATATATAATTCTATAAATATATTCAATTTAAATTTATAAATATACTTATAAATAAATATATATGTAAATATATTTATAATTATTTGTTTATAGTTATAAATATATTTATGTTATTATATATATTTATATAATTATATATATATATATATACTAAATAGATTCATTATTTAAATATATTTATTATAATCTTATAATTATTTAAATATATTTATTATAATCTTATAATTATTTAAATATATAACTATTTATTTATAATTATATAAAGTGGAATCATGAGTGTTTCTCTCTCATGAGGAGAGCCTCCCTCTCTAGCCTGTGATGGGGATCACTCAAAATCAATTATTTCTAGGTATGATCGAAAGCAATTTGATGTTTTGAGGCACAAGGAGCTCTTTTCCCTTTGATGTTCATCCAGGAAGCCTGATTTGGTTAAAGAAGATTTGGAAATTGGTGGAATCAACCACTTGAAATCCCTCATAATTGAGGATGATCAAAATCAAATAGATGTGGTTGGGTACAAAGATCTATTTGTTTTATATTATTTGTCTAAGGAAAATCTGTTTTCAGATTCAGGGATGGGCGAAAACCTTATTCCTCTATCAAATTACAGAGACGGTATGGATGATAGCGATGATATGAATGGAAAGGAATGATCCCACGGCCTGGTTCGCATCACGTGCATCAAGGTTTTCCGCCCCATAGATACTATGATTCTAGGACATGTCTATAAGCTCATCACTACTCTAGAGGTCATGAAAGGGTTATAGGTGAAGATGCGAGCAAACATGAATGAGAAATAGACCCATTCGAAATCGGGTTGTGGTGGAGACTGAAGAATCGAGGGATCTGTAAGAGGATTTGATAAAAAAATATGTATTAGGAAAATTAATGGTCAAGAGGGGCTTGGGACCCTAGTAGCGACAAATCGGTCTTGGGACCCCGGTGGCGGTGACTGGGTCTGGCGATAGCAGATCGAGGAGTTTATGGTGGTGATCCACAAGAGTAGGGTGCCCCACCCCATGGTGGGATGGATGGGTGTGGGCCAGTAACATCCTCAGGTTGCGGGGATCAAGTCAACGATGACCTTTGGTGCTGGTGCAAGTTGGCGATGGTGTGTGTTTGCAGGATGATGATGAATTCAATGACCTCTGAACATGGGGGTGTCAGCAACGATCTTGGTATGCAGACGGGTTTCTACATGCTGGCATTCTTTGGATGTGGTGTCTTTCGAAAAGATGGGTTGTCCTTTAGAACAAATCTTATGGGCATTTTGCAGGTGGATTATATGGACAAGAAAATGGACTACGAGTCCAGTGGTCCTTTGGGCCAATTCTTTTTAGGCAACGTTTTTTGGGCTGATATGGTGGGAATATGGGCCATTGATCTTGGGTAAATGGGCCATGCACTTTTGGGGGGTCTTTGGGCCCCAATTCTCATTTTGTTTTTGGGTTTTTACTCTTGATTTATTTTGGGTTGCACTATTTGCCACTTTTGTGTTTGGTGGTGCTCCATGGGTCACATGTATTATGTCATTGTTTTGTACTTTTTATTTCTTTATAAATTTTAGGACCGAGCAACTGCTCAAGTCCTGAACCTTCTGAGTATAATTATATAAATATTTTTTTTAAAATTTATATTTATTTATTTATAATGATAAATTTATAATTTTATGAATGTACTAAATATAAATTTATAATATATATATATTTATAAATATTTATTTACAAATATATTTTTAAAATTATTAATTAATATATAATCTTAATTGCATTAATGTTAAAAATGAGTGAAATTGAATAATTAAAAATGACCAGAGATTAAAAATATTGAAATAATAGATATTTTTTTAATTATACAAATTATTAAAAAATAAAATGTGGATATATATTGAAATGAATATGAATACATATTGAAAACATTAAAACATCGTCAATAAATATTAGAAAATGATTAAATTCCAAAAATAATAATAAATATTAAAACTGAATAAATTAAATTTATTGATTAAAGACATAATATGTTAAATATATTAGGTTACTAAATGAAATTTTAAATGAATATTAAAATTTGAAAAAATTAAATAAATATTGTATGTTTGTGTTTCTATATAAGATTACATTAATTATGTAAATGTGTGTGTTAAATTAATTAGTGTGTGTGTGTGTATATATATATATATATGCAACACAGGTTTAATACAGGATAAATTGAATAATGACATTATATAATCTGCAATGTATATTAATGAAATAAATAATTATAATAATGAATGAATTTAAAAAATGAATATGTTTTATTAATTATATAGATTATTAAAACAATTAAAAATGATTATTTATAAATACACATGTTAAAATTAAAATGAATACATATTAATTATATAAATTAAAAAAATATTAAAAAAATTAAATGTTAATAAATAAAAATATAGAAATAATTATTTAAAATGGATAAAATTAAAAAATATTGAACAATGAAAAATTAAAAATGATTAAATTGCAAAAATATTAAAAAAATAATTAAGATTATTGATGAATAAATAATATTAAAAATTAATAAATTTAAAAAAGTATTAAAAAGTAATAAATAGTATACAATGAATAAAAATATAAAAAATGATAAAATTTACACATTAAAAGCATAATATATATTAAATCTATTGGGTTAATAAATATAACTCTAAAATGAATATTAAAAATTAAATAAATTAAACAAATATTATGTGTGTGTGTGTTGTATATAAAAATTCATTAATTACATATATGTATGTGTGAAATCAATATAACACTTGTTTTATATATGTTAAATTGAAAAATAAAAAAACATTCAATTAAATGTCCATTACTTGATACAATTATTCAATATTTTTAATTATGATTAATTTTTAATTATAAACCATTTTCACTAAATATATGGCTTATTTAATGTAATTATATATATTTTGTATTATATAAATCATATTTTAGAAAACATTGTATATATTGATATATATGTATATATATAAATATATAGAAATATATTTTTATATTAAAAAAATTAAATATATTAATGAATAATTTTGGATTAAAACCATTAAAAATGAATAAGATAATGAAATGTTTTTAATTATTACATTTAATTCATTATCTATAATTATATTTAATATATATTATTTATTACTATTTATAAAATATATATATTAAATTTATTCATTTTTATTAATAATTTTTTCATTAATAATTTTTTTAATTTATTCATTTTAAATTTTTTAATTATTATAATTTATTCATTTTATATATCTATATTTAATATATAGTATTTACTAATATTTATAATTTTCATGTTTGAATATTAAATTTATTAATTTTTCTTAGTAATTATTTAATTAATAAAATTTTCAATATTTTTTAATTGACTCATTTTTAATTTTTATTGATTAATTATTTAAATTTATTAATTTAATATATCTATATTTAACATATACTATTTATTATTATTTATAATTTATATATATGTATATTAAATTCATTAATTTTTATTAACAATTATTTAATTAATATATATTTTTTTGTTTTTTTTTAATTTACTCATTTTAAATTTTATTTGTTTAATTATTTCAATTTATTCATTATATATATATATATATTTAATATATAATATTAATTAATATATATATATATATTAAATTTATTAATAATTATTTAATTAATATTTTTTAGTAATTTGTTAAATTTATTCATTTATTCATTTTTATTTGTTTAATTATTTCATTTTGTAATTTTTATAATACTTCTATTTTTTTATTGGAGTTTATAAAAAATTGGGGCTTGTGTATAGGTTCGAATGGGAATGTGGTTGGGGGTTGTGTATGTTGGAACCATGACTATTCTTTGCATGAATTGGAGTATGGTTTGTGTTTGTTGTCAATCCTTAGTAGAAGTTCAGAATGTGTGCAGTAAAGTGATCATACAGTTCAACCAGACAACAGTATTGAAGGTCGTTCTATTTCCCAGTGTTTGCCTAATTTTTGGGCCAGAAAATTGGAAAATTAAGATATAGGTTTTTGGCAAGAGGAGGTGCACACAAAAAGGAAGTGGTGCACGAAATAAAGGAGGCGTGCAGGAAAAACAGTGGGATGTGAAAAAAATAGCAGGATGCGGAAAAAATAGCGGCGTGCGTGAAAATTAGAGAGGTGTGGGAAATAGTGGAGAGAGATTTTTCACGCAAGAGGTGTTTCAGAATCAGAACGTCCAAAAATTGAAAAGGTATGGGCTGTGTGAAAAACCTGGAGATGTGTGCGAAAAACGATACCTCTGCAAAATATTACGCGCCAAATGAGAGGTTTTTCGCGCCACAGTGGGTTTTGCGCGCGGGGGTCTGAGACACCTATAAATAAGCGGTGACCCCCTCATTCCATATGGTTAAAGAATTAGAGAAGATCTGAGGTCTGATGCGTGTAAAAGGTTCGCGTAAAAGGTGTTGCGGGAAAAAGTTCTAGTTGCGCAAAAAGGGTTCAGATGTGTGAAAATTCGAACATTACACAAAAAATTTTGAGGTTGCGTGAAAAACTCTGAACTGTGCGAAAAACTCAGAGCTGCATGAAAAAGGTGTGGCATGCAAAGCTGCGCGTAAAGGAGGTTGTTGCACGAAATATTTTTCTATGCCAAAATCAAGTATTTTGTGCCAAAGTCAGATATTTCGCGCAAAGGGTGGTAGTTGCGCGAAATCTTTAGTATAACTTGTTTGGGCATTTCTGATTATTCAGTTTAGTGGTTCAGTGCATTCAAGTGCATCACTTCTGGACTACGATGCAAGAAGAGTCTCGTGCTAAGCAGAGGAAACGACTTCAATGCAAATCTATAAAAGATACCTTCATATCTATAAAGTGACTGGGACTTCACTAAAGGCAGTGAGCCAGGGGGAGTTAACAAGAGTGACCAGAGGGACGCAATGAGCTATCCCTGAACTTTTGTAAAGGTAGTGAGCCTGGGACAAAGTGAGTGTACACGAACATTGTAATCCATAGATAGTGAAGTTTAGTGGATTTAGGTACGACCGACAACCTATCAGTGTATACTCCTTGGACATAGCCCTTTGTGGTGAACCCAGTAAAAGTGTTGTGTCATATTCTTTCTTTCTTTTGTTTGACAGGTTTTACAAGTTCCTATCAATGTGGGAACAAGATCCAAAACTTTTAAAAAAAAGTTGGCACCCTGATTCACCCCTCCCCTCTCAGGGTGTTCCGGGGTCCTTCGGTGTATAGGCATGTATGAGGGGTAGGTGGGTCGGGACCCAACCCATGTGTCTCGTGTGTGTAGATGTGTATATGGGTGCTGATCTCCCACTACCACAACACATTGTTTTAGTGGGTTGCCTAGGATTATAAAATGTGGCACTAGAAAATAAGAAGTTCGATGTGGGATGACTACATGAGACAACCCTTTATCAACGTTATATAAAATTACTAATAAAGGCCACCTTATTCTAGCGCTAAATATAAATCACTAATAAAGGGTGGCCTTTATGAGTGCTTAAAAAAGTGTTGATAAAAATTCTCTTTATCAATTCTGTTTTTAGCACCGATCAATGATACCTTTATCAATGATGATAAAGGATGTTGCTATTTATTGTGGGTTCTGTAGTAGTGAGTTATAGTGGGGATTCACCAGCACATTCTAATAATCATACAAGAACAGATGTATATCTCTATTTTAATAGCGATGTCAGTGAAATAGAATGTTCAACGTGATTTGAAAACTACCCCAGAGTAAGAGAATACTCATACTTCCACATGGGGGGATTATCGAAATATTCTGATAAAGAGTGAGGAAAAGGACTGGGCTCATATTCTTCCTCTTCCAGGGAAGCAATGAAATATTCTTATGGCTACCCTAGGGTAGGCACATATCCCTACCAAAAATCTAACAATAAATCCCTATAGAGACACAAAACTAAGGATCAGATCATACCCATATTCAGATAATAGAATCCCACCAACATACCTGGGTAGTGATTTATGGATATGCCTATATTCCAACCCACATCTTACAAAACAACCAACATATTATGGCCCCAATAGTAAAATACCACTAGTAGCATATTAAAGTATTCAATAGAACTCAAGAACATATTTCTATACTTTCCAATGAGGGTACACATCAGCATACCTCATAATCCATAAAAGAGAAGGCATATATTCCTTCCCCCATTATGGAGGTCTGATGACATATTTTGATGTAAAATACATATCAAACTATGGTAAATGTTCCCATTCCAACTAATGATAAATGATATATTGGATAAAACACTTGAAAACAGGTTCAAACCAATTCTAAGGGTTAAAATACTCACTGACATAATCTAGTAAATCCATAACAACAAGTTGATATCCCTATAAAAGTTATAATGGTCGTTATCATATTCTAATGATGACTACTCAGCAAGCTCACATCCCATCTCAAACCCATATGGAAGGTCTACATATCCCAAAAATAATACAGGAGGCTCATATCTTGACCCTATTGAATGATGACATCCTTGGGGCCATACAATGCTTATCCACAACTTCTCAAGGACCCTCTGACTCTTCATCTAAAGAAGAAGGCCATAACTACCCTGGGAGTCCTCTTTGTGGTAGCATAGAGACATATGACAAGAACGATTTCACTAACATCCACCATGGAAACCCTAACCATGATAATATCTCTTCAAGATAAGGAAATAACCCCTAATATGAGAACCAACATATAGAGAGGCACTCTGAGTACATTTTCTATAGAGAGGTGCTTAAAAGGAAAGAGTCAACCACATGAAGTACCCTGAAAATGTCTGATAATATCTCCTCTCAATTGGTAGGTGAATCTGAGTAGTGAACATTGTCTTGAACAACCTCTTTGAATGCATTGTCTTCTTCAAGAAATTGACCCTTATGGTTCGACCAAGTTGAGGAGAACATCTCCAAAGAGGAAGTTTCCATTGATATGTGGAAAGAGATGGATAAGGGTAATATGCCAATTATGTTTTGGACCCCAGCTACCACTTAGTATAAAATACCTATGGATATGAAGGTAAAATATATATATATTACCTATGTTTCAACTTGTGGTCAATACATCATTATCTTAAGGTGAAACATTTACCCTATGAAAAATATGTTGAGCATATCAAGACAATAATTGTTCTTTGAAGATGAATAAATCTCATAGTCATCTAAATGTAAAGGAACCAAAATTATATTAATAAATATAACAATATTCAACATGCTTGTATTAATGTCTCAAGGACCCTTGACCAAATGATCACTTATACGACATTTGACCCATGCATTAGAGGATGGGGTGAAAAAGGAACATTAAATTTCACCATAAGCTTAAGTTAGTAGAATCCTTCTAGAGAGGTACCTTGTAATGTCATAGGTTCAAGGAAAGTATTGAGACTAGAAGGTTATTATGCTAACTATATCATCAAATAAATTCTTCATATATCTAAAACTCAAAAGTGATGTACTCACCGAGATACAACCATTGACCATCTAATGCAACATGTATCTATGAAGGTAAAATATGCCTCCCACTTGAGAAAGGGATGATCATATACCGAGGATCCACCCACAAATCTTTGTTATTCATATTTAAAACATATGTTGAATCCTACTCAAAATTAGGTAAAGGTGAAATAAATCAATGAGATTTCATATGAAACGACTAAATCAACAATTCAAGGTAAACACCAAACCATAGGATTGGGTGAATTTATATCGAATTTACCACCAATATGAACCTTATAACCATAATAACCCCATTGATTTGTGGATAAAAAAGTGATGGAATTAGGGAAACCCTATCCCATGGGGCTAGGGGAATTTATATCATCTTTACCTCTATCATATAGAAAGTTGTTTTTCCCTAGGTTTGGAAGAAATTTGCGGGAAACACCCTATTCGTTCCTACCAATGCATGATACACCATTACCTCCACTGGGTACATGATCAAATACAAAGACAAGAGACTCTTTCGAAGTTACGTTTTTCAAGTCTGCCTTTGAGGAATGGTGATGTAATGACTCGGATCCGAACAGCCACCCAAACAGTGCTAAAAGGGTTGGGTGCTACTACATTTGGCACACCTCCATGAACTCCAAAGGATGCCAACTAGAAGTGAGGGTATTATAGGTATTGTGGGGAGGCTATACCCTCTCGGAGGATAATTACAATGGTACTGGTCCAACTAAAATAATAAAGATGCATCAAAATAAATTACTCAGCAGACTCGGACCAGACCCGCATTGCAGAAGCACATTCAATATCAATAAACATCGGAAGTAATAAATATAAACAACAACAACATAAATAAACCCAAAATCATGATAATAACTTGTAACCACTACTGAACAACAAAAATGCTTCCATAGAAGTTCATACATATCTAAATATAAAGGGTTCCAATGGCTAACCAACCGTAGCTACAAACAGGCATGCTGATATAGGAAAGTACACAAAACATGGTAAACTCCAGCTAGGCAAGACCTCAAGGTCCATAACATCTCCATGCAGTAGCTAATACATCCCAGATCCTGAATATGGCCTCTTTCCTGCATGTAAATCCATAAATTCTGCACGCATCCTGAAGGGCCCGTGCAGGGTGAGAGACGAATCTCAGTAGGATACCACCGAACAGTGCATACCTAATATAAGTGTTTAAGCAGGCATACATTTGTAAGGAAAGTAGTAAAAAGTAAAATTCATAAATAAACACTAACTCCACTGGTGCTCAGAAACCACCATGGAGTGTCACCTGCTTCGGACAACGCCATAATATTTTTCATGTAACCCAATAACATGTGCCCCCTGACACCGCATGTCTCATGTACCGACATCCCGAAGACACGCCCGAGAAATAGTAACCTGGAGAAACAGTGATGTCTGTCCTCATTAAGTAATTGGAGGGACAATGATGTCTGCCCTCAAATAACATAACCATAGGGACAATGATGTCTTCCCTCAAATAAAGTACCTAGAGGGATAGCGATGTCTGACCTCAAATAACGGTGAGCCTCTGCACCGAACCCGATAGCCTCAATGCTATCCCCTAAAGGCTTCTCACCTTCTACATGGCTTCCTATGACAAGCACCCCCAAACCAATAGTACCTAAACAGCAACTAACGGGGGCCCTTACCCACACGAGTGGTCAAAACCCCCTTATCACTGAGTCTCTCTGTGTGCACACTACTTAAAGTTTCCGGGTGAGTGGTAATCACCAATATAGTACAAAAGCCACAACACCTCTAACACCTCATGTCCCTGTGACCATGCCACTCAAGTCTGATGGTCTCACCATCCCAGTAAACCGGGCCATGCCCAACCTGACAGTAATCCTACCTCAAACTGACGCCCATGACGCCCAATCCCATGGTCAGAACCACCCAACGCATCCTGGGCCAATCCCAACCTGTTATCAGCATCACTCAACAATATCTGGGCCATGACCAACACAACCAAAATGGTTCCAGCATATGCAATTAAAAAATTACATACATAATCAAAAGACTTACTTTTAAATAGGAAAAACAAACTCAATAGTTGAAATGCGCTAACTATGCATTGTCCCACACAAACACTGAGGTCTCTAAGGCCTCTAAAAATTCATATCAAGTCTTAATAAACTAAATTTATCAGTTAAAACATTATAGTTCAATCATAACCATTTTGGCTTCCCCCATCCAAAATGCCCCAATTGAGCAACGACCCCTTGCCCGGCCCCACTCAAGAAAAATAGGTAAATATTATACCCAAAGGAATCCCACAGGTCTAATGAACATTTTAATATGAAATATTAGATAAAACTGGGTCCCACTCAAAATACTTGAAAACATGCTGAAGGCCGCGTCGCCCAAATGACCACAAAACACAAAAAGAGGTATGAACCAACTACCTGAGACTCATACGATGCTAATCCTCAGATAACAGCCTCTAATTAGGTATAAAGTGTGATAGTTCTAAAAAAGAATCAAAACCCCTCAAACCCCAATAACTCGTTCTAGAACAGAAATCAAACAAAATGGCCCAAGAAGAATCAAGGCCTTACCGAGGGGGTTCTAAAGAATTAATTGGTGTTCGAATCGGCTCTCGGAAGATGGAACGGAAGGGGATTGAAATCCCAGATGGCTCTCCCTACTCAACCCGATTGAAGTATTGAGGTTCTGAATCAATACGAGGATACTTCCCATTTTAGAAAAAAAAAAGAAACTACACTGCGTGTACTTTAAGTACATGACGTGCATAATATTTCTATTCATATAACGGCTGAAATTCTATCGAATTACTTTCCAGAACCTGCTAACATGAGTACATGGCATGTACCTAGGGGTACACAACGTGTACTTAGTTTTTCTTCCCTTCCTCGCCAACTTACTCACCAGCCATGTATATCCCTCATACACGACTAGACTACACAGCGTGTCCAAGAAGGACACGACGTGTACTTGGTTTCAAAAATTCTCCCCAACCAATAGGCCTACACACCATGTATGGCCTCCACATGGTCTAGGATACACTCCATGTCTATAACTACATGCTGTGTAGTAAGAAATTTCTACACGGTAATCACACGACATGTACTCGGCGAGCATATGACCGACACTTACCTAACCTATACACAGTGTGTTCTTAAAAGTACACAGTGTGTAGTCTAGAAATTTTCAAAAACTGTCCAATTTCTCCAATTTTCCCAGGGACAAGTCAAAATTCAAATAGGGTCAGGATTTAGACACGTTCTAAAAACCCGAGTTCTTATAATCTCCCCACCTTAATACAGCTCGTCCCCAAGCTATAAAACGAAACCTGGAGATGGCACCGAAGATACCACCCCGATCAAAGTAACCCAGACTTCCCCGGTCTCAAAGGTCCAGGATAAAATTCTCAAGGGGATCCCCACCTTAGGAATCACTTAACTCAGTCTCATCACGACAAAACTCAAAACAAACCAAGGTTTACTAACCTGTTTTCTGGACGCATAGTCCTTCCGTGACGCATCGTCACCCTTGAACCTTATTGGTTCTCCTGTGTCGTTCTTGACACCGAATGTATCCCACACTGCATTGGTGTCTACCTCTATGAGGTCCTGCATCCCATGGATGCTCGAAAACAAACCTGGTGCCTAGCACCTCAAGTAACCCACATCCTCGATGCCCATTTTCCCACGACACATCAAGTAACCCGCATCCTCGATGCCCCTGATGCTACACATCTCGTACATATATATAAATATATCGCGCACCTGATATGGTTCCAATACCACTAACTAGAATATAGTTAGTCCACATAGACCCTGTGCATCACGTGCACTCAAAATAGACATGCCTCTACAGGTCATGCCAAAAAGAAAACATGGAAATCATGGCCACACCTATGGTGTACCTCTAACCATCATCGGCTCACCAGCCTGCTCATCCTTTGGTAGCTCCACGACGTGCATCTGGGATGAAGTACGACTGCCTGATGCCTGACCTACCTACGGTGCTACTCCAGCCTCTAGCTACTGACCCCCTAGCTAGATCCCGCTGTCTCTGTCACGTCCTCCGCATGCAGCTGAATCTCGACTACCCACTCCTAGTACCAAACCTGAACCAACTCTAGATTCCACTTTCTATCCTGGTCCATGACTACCAGCTATCTGAGAAGGTTTCCTATAGAACCTCTCCAGATGCCCAACCTTTCCACACGCCCGACACACTTTTGGAGGCCCATCACACAGAGTTCGAACATGCCCTGACTGTCCACATGGAAATAAAACCAATGAAGAACTGCTATGAGGTGGTGTAGTTGAGTCCTTGTCCTAACTTCCCTACTAAAACTCATCCCTTCCTTGCTTCCTGCTATCCAAACCCTCACCTGAAGCAGTCATCCGGCCAACCTGAGGCCTATTCCTCTGGTTTCCCTCCGCTATGAGCACCTGATTCACCACCTATGAAAAAGAACCCAGCCTGAAGATATTCACTTGGACCCGAGTGGCATATCATAATCCATCCTTGACGCGCCTCACCCTAGCCATGTCATCGCTTACCATACCAGGTGCAAAGAAAGACAACTCAGTGAAAGTAGCTACATAGTCCATGATGGAAATGTCTCCCTGTTGAATACTCAATAACTCCCAAGCTCTCTCTGCTCTCAGTGTCTCTGGGTAAAAGTTCTCAAAGAACCTTTACTCAATGTCCTTCCATGACAGTCCCTCATGCCTGTAAGCTTGAACCTGCACATACCTACAACGCTTTGCCAGTCCTTTCATAATGTATGTCTCCAGCTTGACCCTCCTCCCTGAAGGCATCTCGAGCTGTTTGAAGATCATCTACATGCTCTCTATCCAGTTCTCGGCCACCTACAGACCACCCTCACACTAAAAAAGTGGCGGGTGCTACGATTGGAACACCGACGTCAGATATTCCATAGATGGCTCCGTACTCTACGCGCCTCCGTCGATCCCCTGAAAGACACACACTAGGCTAGCTTGGAGTTTCTCATCGATCCATGGTCCAAACGCTGCCAAACCCAGCTGTTATCCTGCCTGCACTGAATCATGAACCTGATCCTATCCTTGAGCCTATACCAACAATTCGTGCTCTGTCTACACTGGATCCGTAACCTGATCCTGCACCTACGACATTGTATCCTCACTTGCCTGATGCTTCATCGAGACGTATAGGAGGAACCCACTAAATACCATAAATGGTCAGACATCTCATATATATATATATATAACAACATATATTCAACGCAGATAAGGAAAGTAGTAAATGTCAGTGCATAACTACTACCCTTACTCTCCCCCATCACAACCCATGCCCATGACATCCCGGCCTCATGGCCTCCTTACGCGCCCCTAACAGAGCCAAGTATCAAAAGTACCTTGGGCTATGTCTGTCCTGACAACTAACGTTGCCTCAAACTGACGACCCAGTCGCCCAATCTTGGTGTTCAAAATCACCTCAACCAATAGTAATTTCCTGACCGTACAAGAGAAATACCCAAATACCCCATCGCATTCAATTCTAAAAATATACAAAGCACGGTATAACACATTGCAATAAACAAGAAATTTTATAAATAATTTCACCTATTCAAATTTCAAAGAATACAGATCATGGAAATTCATATTATTCACATGACATTATCACTTCAAAAAGCATACGTGCAGTTATGAAATTGAAATACCCAAAAAATGTGCCTATCAAAAGCCAAGAAAACTAGCCTTGCCATACTGGGGCAAGGTCCAATTATCCCTTACTACAACAGGTCAAGGGTCACATATCACAATCAATAACATCGCACACCAAGTGAGCCACTGAGGTGGAAATCATATAAACTGTAATCTGAGCAAAAAACAAACAGCAAATCCCACCCCTGGAAACTTTGTCCATCCCTCATACATGGGGCTGTAGGCACCCAAGTACAAACTAGAAACCCAGTTCCAAAAACAATCTATCTCCAATCTACCATATCCCAAATAGTAAAACCAGAAAAAATAGTAGAGAAGCCTCAATATCATTAGTAGTCAGTAAAATGCTGCTACTAAATCCCTATCAAGAACTCCTCTGATACCACTTTGTAACGACCCGGACCCGAAAAACCACATGAACAGTGATAAACGGGTCGGGTGCTACAACCTTAGGCGCACCTCCCTGAATGCCAAAGGCTGCTGACTATCAGAAAGGGTCTTATAGGTATAGTGGGGAGGCTATACCCTCTCAGAGGATAATTACAATGGTACTAGTCGAAGTAATACAATAAAGATGTAGCGGAATAAATGACTCAGCAAACTCGAACCAGACCCACACAGCAGAGGCACATTCAATATAAATAAATAGCGGAAGTAATAAATATAAACAACAACAATGTAAATAAACACAACAACATGCTAATCACTTGTAACCACTACTGAACAAAAAACATGCATCCAAAGTAGGTCATACATATTTGAATGTAAAGGGAACCAATGGCTAACCAACTATAGCTAAAAATAAGCATGCTGATACAGGAAAGTATGAAAAACATAGTAAACTCCAGCTAGGCAAGACCTCAAGGTCCATACCATCTCTATGCCACAACTAATGCAGCCCAACTCCTGAAGCTGACCTCTTTCCTGCACGAAAATCCATAAAGTCTGCACGTGTCCCGAAGGGCTCGTACAGGGTGTGAGACGAATCTCAGTAGGATACCACCCAATGGTGCATATATAATATAAGTGTTTAAGTGAGCATACATTTGTAAGGAAAGCAGTAAATAGTACAATGCACAAATAAACACTGACTCCACTAGTGCTTAGCAGCCACCATGGAGTGTCACCTGCTTCAGCCAATGTCAGAATCTCTGTCATGTAACCCGAAAACATGTGCCCCCTGACACCATGTGTCTCAAGTACCGACGTCCCAAAGGCACGCCCAAGAAACAGTAACCCAGAGGAACAACGATGCCTGTCCTCAATAAGTAACCATAGGGACAGCGATGTCTGCTCTCAAATAACGTAACCAGAGGGACAATGATGTCTGCTCTCAAATAAAGTACCCGGAGGGATAACGATGTCTTCCCTCAAATAACGGTGAGCTTATTCCCCCAACCCGATAGCCTTAATGCTATCCCCTGGAGGATCCTCACTTTTATGTGGCTTCCAAAGACAGGCACGCCCAAACCAATAGTACCTAAACTGCAACTAATGGGGGCCTATACCCACACGAGTGGTCAAAACCACCTCATCACAGAGTCTCTACGTGTGCACACTTCTCAAAGTTTTTGGGTGAGCGGTAGTCACAAAAATAGTACCCAAGCCACAACACCTCTGACACCTCGTGTCCCTATGACCATGCCGCTCATTTCTGATGGTCTCACCATCCCAGTAACCTAGGCCATGCCTAACCTGATAGTCATCCTACCTCAAACTGATGCCCATGATGCCCAATCCCATGGTAAGAACCACCCAACATAACCCGAGCCAAGCCCAACCTGTGATCAACATCACTCAACAATATTCGGGCCATGCCCAGCACAACCAAAAGGGTTCCAGCATATGCAATTCAGCAATTACATACATAATCAAAAGACTTACTTTTAAACAGGAAAAACAAACTCAATAGTTGAAATGTGATAACTATGTGTTGTCCCATACCAACACTGAGGTCTCTAAGGCCTCTAACAATTCATTTCAAGTCTTAATAAACAAAATTTATCAGTTAAAACGTCATAGTTTAATCATAACCATTTTGGCTTCCCCCGACCAAAATGCCCCAATTGAGAAACGACCCCTCAACTGACCCCACTTAAGAAAAACATGTAAAGGGTATACCCAAAGTCATCCCACAGTTCTAATGAACAATTTAATTTTCAATATCAGATAAAACTGGGTCCCGCTCAAAATACCCGAAAATGAACTGAAGGCTGTGTCACCCAAATGACCATGAAAACACAAAAAGAGGTATGCACCATCTTCCTGAGACTCGTACGATGCTACTCCTCTAATAACAGCCTCCAATTAGGTATAAAACGTGGTATATTTATAAAATAATTAAAACCGCTCAAACCCCAATAAATCATTCTAGAACATAAATCAAACAAAACGGCCCAAGAGAAATTAAGTACATACCGAGGGGGGTTACAATAGATCAATCGGTGTTTGAATCGGGTCTCAGATGAAGGAACAGAAGGGGATTAAAATCCCAGACGGCTCTCCCCACTCAACCCGACAGAAGTATTGAGGTTCTGCCTCAATATGAGACTACTGATCGTTTTAGAGGTAAAAAAAGAAGCTAAACGGCATGTACATTAAGTACATGGCATGTATCATTCTACTGTTCTTATGACAGCTGAAATTATACCGACTTACTTTCCAGAACCTTCCGACATGAGTACACAGCGTGTACCTAGGGGTACACGGCGTGTACTTAGGGGTACACGGCGTGTACCTAGGGGTACACGGCGTGTACCTAGGGGTACACGGCGTGTACCTAGGGGTACACGGCGTGTACCTAGGGGTACACGGCGTGTACCTAGGGGTACACGGCGTGTACCTAGGTGTACACGGCGTGTACCTAGGGGTACACGGCGTGTACCTAGGGGCACACAACCTATACCTAGGGGTAGACAACGTGTACCTAGGGGTATATGGTGTGTAATTAATTTTTCTTCCCTTCCTTGCTGACTTACTCCCACGCCATGTATATCCCTAATACATGGCTAGACTACAAAACTTTTTCAAGAATGACATGGTATGTACTTGGTTTCAACAATTCTACCCAGCCAACATGCCTACACTACTGGATTTTTACACTTTACCAATGGTTCAAAATCGTTGGTAAAGTCCTGGAAACCATTGGTATATAGTATACCAACAGTTCCCTCAACTGTGGGCAAGTAAGGTGTGACAATAGTCCTATACCAACAGTTGTGTGAAAACCATTGGTATAAGTGTCAAAATAGGATGTATACCAATGGTTTGTTCAAACCATTGGTATATGTGTGTAAAAGTATAACATATACCAACAGTTTGTAAAACCGCTAGTGTGTGTGTGTGACACCTCTACCAACGGTTTATAACCGTTGGTATAGAGGGCATATACCAAGCCATAAGGCTATACCAAAGGTTTGGTTATAACCATTGGTATAAACCTATACCAACGGTTATAAAAAACCATTGGTATAGCTTATGTAATAGTATCTATACCAACGGTTATAGAATCGTTGGTATAGCCTTATATAATATTATCTATACCAATGGTTGCAGAACCATTGGTATATAATTGCGCTACTCCACAGCAGCAGGCCCCTCACAGCTCCACAGTAGCAGGCCCCTCTCCCCTCTCCAGACCAGCAACAACACAACAACCCCTCTCTACACCTGAAACAACTCCAATATAGAATCCCCATCCAAAGTATTCAAAATTTATATTTCATTCCAAAATTTAGAAATTTAGGAATTCAAATGCAATAACACCCATAAGAGAAAACACCTACATGTTATAGGAAATAAAATAACACCCATAAGAGTATTCCAAATTTACAATTTATTCCTCACTCAAACCACAACACCAACACACATAAGAGAATTCAAAATTTATAATTCATTCCTCACTCAAGCCACAACACCAATACACACAAGAGAAAAAAACTACATGTTATAGGAAGCACATGGGATGTTTAGTCATGGTCTTGGGTTGAGTTTCATAAAACCAACATAAAAACATGGGAAGTGTGGAATGGATCATGATACCCATAAGATAGACAATGGTAGTGCTCATGTTCTTAGACCTAGGATGAGTTATAGAAAGCACATGGGATGTTTATATTCCTCTAATGATTATATATCAATGTATAAATGGTTCCTGATGTGTTAGTGGCAAACATTGGCCAATCTCGACATATGAGATGGGTTACTAGAATAGCCTACATGTTTTTCAAAGATTTTTAAATTAGAATAAGGGGGTATGTGGCTAACTGTAATTTGATTTCCTGGGTGTGATGTGAGATGAATCCCCATCTTGGGTTGTGGGTATGAATATTCAATTAAGTATTTGGTATTGGGTTCCCAAATGGACTTTGGTTTGGTCCTATAACCCACTGTTTGAGGATGGGATTGAGGTGATCCATGGGGCTATGGTGTCACCATATGTATTCCTCACCATTGGGGTATTTTTATGAGACTTTGGAACTTATTTTTCAAGAATCTATGTGTAGCATTATTGAACAATTTGTTATATGGTATGCTTGGGTGTTCATAGGTTTCATATGAAATCACTATATGATATTTATTTATTGTATGTTATTGTATATAATGAACGACCCGTGATTGAGAATTAGAACATGAGTGTTGGTGCATGTTCATGATGGGATGTCGAGACTCATTCGTAATATAATTCATGGTTTTATATATATACTATGACACATTGTGTTTCAATATATTCATTGTGAATATTTTTTTCTAATAACGTATGACCAATAAACCATATTTTATTTTTTATCCCTTAATTTCAAGAATCTATGTGTAGCCTTGTGAAGATTTTCCATATGTAAGTTGTTGTTTTCACTTAAAATGTTGTCCGTTTCAAAAAAAAAAAGTGAGAGAGTTTGAGTGATACCAGTCACACCGTGCCTTGGATTGAGGTGGGGTTGACTCGTACTCATCACAAATGATCCATGGATCGTTGGGTGGTGGTGGGTGGGGGGGGGGGGCTGTCCGGGGTGGGGGGATGTCCGGGGGGGGGGGGGTGGGTCTGTCTGGAGTGCGTTTTCGGCCAGCGCGGTGACACAACACCTCTGATTGACATGCCATCTAGCCAAAAATTTCACAATTCATCAACCCTTTGTTGTCGTCCGATTTTAATGGCATTCTAAGGTTGTTCGGCCAATTTCGACCACCTCACACATGTTTTTCAAGAGCACCGAACTCCTAAAAACACATATTCATCCGTACTGCACAAACTACGCGTCTGAATGACAAGTCGTCTCCTTGTACACCTCAAAAATAATAACAAGGGTGTTTTTGTGTGATTTTAAGTCATTCCGATGTAGTTCGGCATGCATTTGACCGTAAAACCCATGTTTTGGTGATTTACGACACGCTGAGTGCGTTTTCAGCCAGCGCGGTCACATGACACATCTGATTAACGTGCCTTCTAGCTGACAACTTCATAATTCACCCACCCTTTATTTTCTTCCAATTTCATGACATTCTGAGGTCGTTCGGCCAGTTTCAACCACCCCACGCACGCTTTTCAAGCGCATCAGACTCCTAAAAAACACATATTCAATTGTGTCGCGAAAACCGTACATCCAAATGATGTGACGTCTCCTAGTATACCTCACGAATAAGAACTAGGGTGTTTTTATGTGATTTGAAGTCATTTCGATGTCGTTCGGCATGCATTTGACTGTAAAACCCATGTTTTGGCCATTTAAGACATGCCGAGTGCATTTTTGGCCAGCGCGATCACACGACACCTCTGATTGACATTCCGTCTGGCAAAAAATTCCACAATTCACCCACCCTTTGTTGTCATCCGATTTCATGGCATTCTGAGGTCGTTCTGCCGGTTTCGACCACCCCATGCACGCTTTTCAAGCACACTTAATACCTAAAAACACATATTCAACCGTGCCATGCAAACAGTGCGTCCGAATGACATGCCGTCTCATCGTACAACTCATGAATAATAAATAAGGTGTTTTCGTGTGATTTCAAGTCATTCTGATGTCGTTCGGAATACATTTGACCGTAAAACCCATGTTTTGGACATTTACGACACGTGGAGTGCATTTTCGGCCAGCGCGGTCACACGACACCTTCGATTGATGTGCCATTTGGCCGGAAATTTTACAATTCACCGAACCTTTGTTTTCATCCGATTTCAGGGCATTTTGAGGTCATTCGCCTGGTTTCAACCACCCCACGCATGCTTTCCAAGCGCACCGAAGACCTAAAAAACACATATTCAACTGTTTCGTGCAAACCGCACATCCGAATGATGTACCGTCTACTCGTACACCTCACGAATAATAATTAGGGTGTTTTAGTGTGATTTCAAGTCATCTCGATGTCATTAGGCATGCATTTAACTGTAAAACCCATGTTTTCTCCATTTACGACACGCCGAGTGCATTTTCGGCCAGCATGGTCAAACAACACCTTTGATTAATGTTTCGTCTGGATGAAAATTTCACAATTCACCCACCATTTGTTGTCGTCCGATTTCATGGCATTCCGAGGACGTTCGTCTGGTTTCAACCACCCCACACATGCTTTTCAAGTGCACCGAACACCTAAAAAACACATATTCAGTCGTGCCGTGCAAACCAAGAGTCCGAATGACATGATGTCTCCACATACACCTCACGAATATTAACTAGGGTGTTTTCGTGTGATTTAAAGTCATTCCGATGTCGTTTGATATGCATTTCACTGTAAAACTCATGTTTTGTCCATTTACGACATGCCGAGTGCGTTCTCTGCCAGTGTAGTCACACGAAACCTCCGATTGACGTGCCATCTGGCCAACAATTTCACAAATCACACAAACTTTGTTGTCCTCCGATTTCATGGCATTCTAAGGTCATTCTGCTAGTTTCGACCACCCCACACACGCTTTTCAAGCGCACCGAACACCTAAAAAACATATATTTAGTCGTGCCGCACAAACCGCATGTATGAATGATGTGTCTTCTTCTCATACACCTCATGAATAATAACTAGGGTGTTTTCATGTGATTTCAAGTCATTCCGATGTCGTTAGGCATGCATTTGACCGTAAAACCCATGTTTTGGCCATTTACGACACGCGTAGTGCATTTTCAGCCAGCGCGGTCACACGAAACCTTTGATTGACATTTTGTCTGGCCGAAAATTTCACAAATCACTCACCCTTTGTTTTCGTCCGATTTCATGGCATTATGAGGTCGTTTGGCCAGTTTCGACCACCCCACACACGCTTTTCAAGCGCGCCGAACACCTAAAAAATACATATTCTACCGTGCCGTGCAAACCGTGCATCCGAATGATGTGTCGTATCCTCATACACCTCACAAATAATAACTAGGGTGTTTTTGTGTGATTTCAAGTCATTCCGATGTCATTCGGCATGCATTTGACCGTAAAACCCATGTTTTGGCCATTTACGACACACCGAGTAAGTTTTCGGCCAGTGCAGTCACACAACACCTCCGATTGATGTGTCTTCTGGCCAAAAATTTCAAAATTCACCACCCTTTGTTGTCGTCCGATTTCATGGTATTCTGAGTTTGTTCGGCCAGTTTCGACCACCTCACGCACGCTTTTCAAGCACACCGAACACCTAAAGAACACACATTCAGTCGTGTCGTGCAAACCGCTAGTCTGAATAATGTGACGTCTCCTCTTACACCTCAAGAATAATAAATAGGGTTTTTTGTGTGATTTCAAGTCATTCTTATGTCGTTCGGCATGCATTTGACCGTAAAACCCATGTTTTGTCCATTTACGACACGCAGAGTGTGTTTTTGGCCAGCGCGGTCACACGAAACCTTTGATTGACGTGTCGTCTAGCCGACAATTTCAAAATTCACCCACATTTTGTTGTCGTTTGATTTTATGGAATTCTGAGGTCGTTCGGGCAGTTTTGACCACCCCACGCATGCTTCTCAAGCGCGCCGAACACCTAAAAACACATATTCAGTCGTACCGTGAAAACCACACATCCGAATGACGTGTTGTCTTCTCGTACACCTCAAAAATAATAATTAGGGTGTTTTCGTGTGATTTCAAGTCATTATTATGTCGTTCGGCATGCATTTGACTGTAAAACCCATGTTTTGGCCATTTATGACACGCCGAGTGCGTTTTCGGCCAGCGCGGTCACTCGAAACCTCCGATTGACGTGCCATCTGGCCAACAATTTTTCAATCCACCCACCCTTTGTTGTCGTTCGATTTCATGGAATTATAAGGTCGTTCGGCCGGTTTCAACCACTTGACGCACGCTTTTCAAGCGCACCTAATAGCTAAACAACACATATTCAGCTATGCCGAGAAAACCACGCATCCAAATGACGTTCTGTCTCCTCTTACACCTCAAAAATAATAACTAAGGTGTTTTTGTGTGATTTCAAGTCATTCCAATGTTGTTCGGCATGCATTTGACCGTAAAACACATGTTTTGGCCATTTACGACATGCCTAGTGCGTTTTCGGCCAGCACAGTTACACGACACCTCCGATTGATGGGCCATTTAGCCGACAGTTTCACAAATCACCCACCCTTTGTTTTCGTCCGATTTCATGGCATTCTAAGGTTGTTCGGCCGGTTTCGACCACCCCACACACACTTTTAAAGCACTCTGAACACCTAAAAAACAAATATTCAGTCATGCCGCGCAAACCGTGCGTCCGAATGATGTGTCGTCTCTTCATACACCTCACGAATAATAACTATGGTGTTTTTGTGTGATTTCAAGTCATTTCGATGTCATTCGACATGCATTTGATCGTAAAACCCATGTTTTGGCCATTTAAGACACGTGGAGTGTGTTTTCAGATAGCGCAATCACACGACACCTTAGATTGATGTTCCATCTAGCCAATAATTTCAAAAATCACCCACCCTTTGTTGTCGTCTGATTTCATGGCATTCCAAGGTCGTTCGGCTGGTTTCGACCACCCCACGTACGCTTTTCAAGTGCGTCGAACACCTAAAAAACACATATTCATCCGTGCCTGTAAACCCCATGTCTGAATGACATTCCGTCTTATATTACACCTCACAAATAATAACTAGGTTGCTTTTTTGGTGATTTCAAGTCATTACGATGTCGTTCAACATGAATTTGACCGTAAAACCCATGTTTTGGCCATTTACGACAAGCCGAGTGCATTTTTGGCCAACACGGTCACACGACACCTCCGATTGACATGACATCTGGCCAACAATTTCAAAATTCACCCAACCATTGTTTTCGTCCAATTTCATGACATTTTTGAGGTCATTTGGCTGGTTTCGACCACCCCATGCACTCTTTTCAAGCGTGTCAAACACCTAAAAAACACATATTTAGCCGTGCCGCGCAAACCGTGCATCCGAATGACATGTCGTCTCCTCTTACACCTCATGAATAATAAATAGGGTGTTTTCTTGTGATTTCAATACATTTCGATGTTGTTCGGAATGCATTTGACCATCAAAACCATGTTTTGGCCATTTACGACACACCGAGTGCATTTTTGGCCAACGCGGTCACAAGACACCTCGGATTAACGTGCCGTCTGACCAAAAATTTCACAAATCACCCACCTTTTGTGGTCATCCGATTTCATGGAATTCTGAGGTTGTTAGGCTGTTTTCGACCACCCCACGCATGCTTTTCAAGCGCGCCGAACACCTAAAAAACACATATTCATCTGTTCCGTGCAAACCGCACGTCCGAATGACGTGACGTCTCCTCATACACCTTCAAATAATAACTAGGGTGTTTTCTTGTGATTTCAAGTCATTCTGATGTCATTCGGCATGCATTTGACCTTAAAACCAATGTTTTGGCCATTTACGACACGTCGAGTGCGTTTTTGGCCAGTGTGGTCACACGAAACCTCCGATTGACGTGATGTCTGGCTGACAATTTCACAATTCACCCACCCTTTGTTGTTGTCCGATTACATGGAATTCCGAGGTCGTTCAACCAGTTTTGACCACCCCACACATGCTTTTCAAGCGCGCCAAACACCTAAAAAACACATATTCACTAGTGCCACGCAAACCACACGTCCGAATGATGTGTCGTATCCTCGTAAACCTCACTAATAATAACTAGGGTGTTTTTGTGTGATTTCAAGTCATTATGATGTCATTCGGCATGAATTTGACTGTAAAACCCATGTTTTGGGCATTTATGACACGCCGGGTGCATTTTCGGCCAGTGTGGTCACACGACACCTCCGATTGACATGCCGTCAAGATGAAAATTTCACAAATCACCCACCCTTTGTTGTTGTCTGATTTTATTGCATTCTGAGGTCATTCGGCCGGTTTCAAACACCCCACACATGCTTTTCAAGTGCGTCTAACACCTAAAAAACACATATTCAGCTGTGCTGCACAAACCGCTCATCTGAATGATGTACTATCTCCTCCTACACCTCACGAATAATAATTAGGGTGTTTTTATGCAATTTCAAGTCATTCTGATGTCGTTCGACATGCATTTGACCGTAAAACACATGTTTTGGCCATTTACGACATGCAGAGTGTGTTCTCGGCCAGCGCGGTCATATGACACCTCCGATTGATGTGCCGTCTAGCAGACCATTTCACAATTCACCCAACCTTTGTTGTCATCCGATTTCATGGAATTATGAGGTCATTCGGCCGGTATCGACCACCCCACTCATGCTTTTCAAGCGCGCCGAACACCTAAAAAATACATATTTAGCCGTTCCGCGCAAACTGCACGTCCGAATGATGTGTCGTCTCCTCGTACACTTCAAGAATAATAATTATGGTGTTTTCGTGTGATTTCAAGTTATTTGGCATGCATTTGACCGTAAAACCCATGTTTTGGCCATTTACGATACGCAAAGTGCGTTTTCAGCCAGCGCGGTCACACGAAACCTCTGATTGACATGTCGTTTGGCCGACAATTTCACAATTCACCCAAACTTTTTTGTAGTCTAATTTCATGGCATTTCAAGGTCGTTCAGCTGGTTTCGACCACCCCACGCATGCTTTTCAAGCATGCCAAACACCTAAAAAACAAATATTCAGCCGTGCTGCACAAACCGTGTGTCCGAATGACGTGTTGTCTCCTCGTACTCCTCACGAATAATAATTAGGGTGTTTTCGTGTGATTTTTAGTCATTCCGATGTTGTTCGGCATGCATTTGAACGTAAAACCCATGTTTTGGACATTTATGACACTCGGAGTGCGTTTTCAGTCCGCACAGTCACACGAATCCTCCGATTGATGTTCTGTCTGGACGACCATTTCACAATTCACCCACCCTTTGTCGTAATCCGATTTCATGGAATTTTGAGGTCATTCGGCCATTATTGACCACCCCACGCACGTTTTTCAAGCGTTCAAACACCTAAAAAACACATATTCAGCCGTTCTGTGCAAACCGTGCGTCCGAACTACGTGTATTCTCCTATTACACCTCACAACTAATAATTACGCTGTTTTTGTGTGATTTCAAGTCATTCCGATGTCGTTCGGCATGCATTTGATCGTTAAACGCATGTTTTGGCCATTTTCGACACGCGGGGTGCGTTTTCATCCAGCGTGGTCACATGACACCTCCTATTGATGTGACGTCTATCCGACCATTCCACAATTCACCCACCCTTTGTTTTCGTCTGATTTCATGGAATTATGAGGTCGTTCGACCAGTATCGACCACCCCATGCACGTTTTCAAGCGTGCAAACACCTAAAAAACACATATTCAGCCATGCTGCGCAAACCGCGCTTTCGAACTATGTTTTGTCTCCTCTTATAGCACAAAAATAATAATTAGGGTGTTTTTGTGTGATTTCAAGTCATTCCGATGTTGTTCGGCATGCATTTGACCGTTAAATGCATGTTTTGGCCATTTACGACAAGCATAGTGCATTTTCGGCGACCGCGGTCACATGACACCTCATATTGATGTGCCATCAAGCCAACTATTTCAAAATTCAGCCACTGTTTGTTGTCATCTGATTTAATGGAATTCTGAGGTCGTTTGGCCGGTATCGACCACCCCACGCACGTTTTTCAAGCGTGCCAAACACCTAAAAGACACATATTCAGTCGTTCCATGCAAACCGTATGTCCGAATGATGTGTCGTCTCCTCGTACACCTCACGAATAATAATTATGGTGTTTTCATGTGATTTAAAGTCATTCTGATGTCGTTCGGCATACATTTGACCATTAAACGCATGTTTTGGCCATTTTCGACACGCAGAGTGTGTATTCGGCCACCGCGGTCACATGACACCTTCGATTGATGTGACATATGGAAGAACATTTCAAAATTCACCCACCCTTTGTTGTCATCCGATTTCATGGAATTCCGAGGTCGTTCAGCCAATATAGACCACCCCACACACGTTTTTCATGCGCGCCAAACACCTAAAAGACATATATTCAGCCGTGCCGCGCAAACCGCGTGTCTGAATGACGTGTCATCTCCTCGTACACCTCAAGAATAATAATTAGTGTGTTTTGTGTGATTTCAAGTCATTCCGATGTTGTTTTTCATGCATTTGACTGTTAAATGCATGTTTTAGCCATTTACGGCATGTGAAGTACATTTTCGGCCACCGCGGTCACACGACACCTCCGATTGACGTGTCGTCTAGAAAATTTTTTCAAAAATCACATAACCATTTTGTCGTCCGATTTCATGGAATTCTGAGGTTGTTTCGCCAGTATCGACCACCCCACACACGGGTTTTCAAGCGCGCCAAGCACCTAAAAAACACATATTCAGCCGCGCCGCGCAAACCGCGCTTCTGAATGATATGTCGTCTCCTCGTACACCTCAAAAATAATAATAATTAGATATTTTTACTAAAGTATCTAAATAATTCAAATGAGTTTGGTTGGTTTTCCGTATACCGAATGTTGTTTTCACTTAAAATGTTGTCCATTTCAATGAAAAGTGAGACACTTTGAGTTGTGTCGGCCACACCGCACCTCAAATTGAGGCGGTTTTGACTCTTATACATAAAAAATGAGTCATTTATCATTGTCCTAATGTTTCAATAGAATCAAAATGTGTTTGTTCAGTTTTAAGTATGTCAGTTGTAGTTGTCACTTAAAATCTTGTCCATTTAAAATAAAAGTGAGACACTTTGAATGGTTTCGGCAACACCGCACCTCAGATTGAGGCGGGGTTGACTTGTACATGTCAAAAATGACCCATGGATCTTTTTACTAATGTATCAACACAATCTGAATGCGTTTGGTTGGTTTTTTGTATGCCAGCTGTTTTTACTTAAAAGAGTATCCATTTTAAACAAAAGAAAGACACTTTGAGTGGTACCGGCCACACCGTGCCTCGGATTGAGGTGGGTGGGGGGGTTGTCCGGGGTCCAGGGAGGAGGGTGGGGGGCTGTATGGGGTCCAGGAAGGTGGGTGGGTAATGTATCTAAAACTATATCTTGTTATCATAAATCAAATTCCAACAGGGCTGCGAACCGCCACGGGGTGTCGTCCTGGAGCAGGGAAAAATCACGACATTACCGTAGTGTGACCATGACGTGATCGGGGCATGACTTCGGCGTGATCGTGGCGTGAGCGCAACGTGACCGCGGTGTGACCGCGGCATTACCGCGGCGTGTTGGCCTGGTCTAGCGACATCCACGGGGCAACATCTTCAGGCCAAAATTCCAAATAAATCCTATGTAGTTGTCCTTCACATTATAGAAACTGATCTTATGTTATAAAAAATCGAATCTTGATTCAGGATTGTGGTATGATAAAGATATATATTTTATATTTTTTGTTTTTAAAAGTGGTACTAGGTAGTTGAAACTACTAATTGAGAGTCAAATTATCACATCCTAAACTATCACTGTGAGTTTTCGAAGACAACACACCTCCGCTGGTGGGGTTTTATTATAAAAACATGACTTTATTTATCAAATAAAACAATTATATTAAAGAAAACTTATTCAAGATATGAAATTAAATATAATTAAACAGAATTAAGAAAGAAACTAAATTCAATTTAAAGCATTCTTAAATTAAAGAGGCTTCTATATTTGGTTAAAAATAAAGAGTTATACTGAATTGAAAAATATTCATACCAGAGTGAAAAACAAGTGTCAAAAATAAAGAGTTATACATAATTCAAAAATTCAATGGATCAATCTGCCCCTAATCACCATCACCATCACCACTATCATCATCGGCCTCATCCTCATTGCCATCTCTATCCTCATCGTCATCCTCGTCATCATCCTCATCCTCTCCCTTGACCCCATCCTCGCCCTCGGCCCCATCCTCGCCCTCGACCCCATCCTCGCCCCCGTCCTCATCCTCATCCTGGCCCTCATCCTCTTCATCATCCTCGTCATCACTAGGAACTTCATCATCTCGAACACCACTATAACTGCCACCTGGTGCATTGGATAATGCACCCATTGATGACATATATGTCTGACAAGCCACGCTGGCCTCTGGTGGAAGCGATGAAGATAAATCTTTGATTAGTTTCATAAATTTTGTCTCCCTATTTTGAACATATTCTTCCAACTCTGTGACCATTTTATCAGACTGTCTTTCAGGATCCTTGACCTTTTCCAACTTGGTGGTACTAGAGTGGATACCTGGAGAGGACCAATACCTCATCGGGATTATATTCTTACCAGGTCGGAAGCGTACTCGACCAGAGTGCTCATATCCCAAAACATGATATAAAAGATCATGTGGCCCAAAATTGTCAGGCTCCTGGGCATCAAGGGCCTCTACAACAGCCTGTTAAAAATATTAATAGATTTTTAAATTTCAAAATAGATATTAAACTTTGAAATAAACAAATTAAAACTTACAATCTTTTCTTGTATCGGTTCATTAACCATAGTTCCATCTTTTTTCCTTCTACTCGATCAAGATAATTTTTCTCGAGGGATACATCCTTCAATATTCAATTTTTTCTTCTATAGTGAAATTTAAACAATATAAAGTGCAAGTATAATCATATATTCAATATTCAATAAATCACATAATTTATGTAGGAAATAATAAAAAGGGAAAGTCCTAAAGAAAAATTATAAACAACTATATCGTACCAGCTGCATCTCATGATATGACATAGTTGTGTGCCCTAAAGTGTGGAGGTATTGCTTTGAATCGATGCTTTTTTTGTTTTTAGAATATTTATAAATAATTTTTAATAATAAATAAGATAATATTAATGAAAAATATGAAAACTGTCATTTAAATACCTCAAATGGGATTAATACCTTAAATTTGGTAGTCATCCAATGGGTAATCATTTGGCGATATTTCTCTATCGTGCAGTCATCCATAATAGGTAATGTCTCCAACTCCATTCCCACTCTATCACACCAGCCAACATATAACTCATGCTTATAAGCTCTCCAAAGCTCTCCTATCTCCTTTAAATGTGCTGGTCGTGCACCTTCACCATCTGGGAAGTTAAACCGAAGTTGAAACCCAATAGACTAATTCATATAGATACAAAAAAAGTAATACATTAAATCCAATAGATTTTTTACCCATATTTGTGCCCACACATTATCCTTGACTTCGTGTGGTAGATTTCTCCAAGAGAGAGGGCTGGCCGGAATGATGTCAGAGTATTTGGCTAGTGTCGCCAAAACCCCCCGACATTCCCACCTTGATTTATCAATCATCTGTCCATCATCATTGTATTCAACCATCAACTGTGTCTGGTAGTTTCATATCACATGAAAGTACTCCCCCTACCCCGCCTCCTATCATTATATGTATATGTTATTAATGAAAAAAAATATTAATACAAGTTATAATAAAAATAAATTTTGGTATAAAAATTTGTTAGAGTTATATAAATATACCTGTGGTAGTCGGATCAATGGGCATCACTGGATGTGCAGAAGCTGAAGGAATATCCTATACAGGTGGAGTGTCCCTCAGTGTATGATCCTCAGCCACATACTGTGTCAGAGCAGGAGTCGAAGAAGGTGTAATATAATAGCTCAGAGATAATGAACCAGAAGCAAAAGATGATGGAACATACGTCTAGACAACTGGTAGTGTAAACATCGGAGGCCTAAATATCTCATGTGTCCCTGAATACACACCAGGATAAAAATGGGGCATAGAATATACGTCTGTGGTAGGGGAATAATCCAATCGGGTATGACCAGTGGATCATCTAACTCTCTCACCATGAGCCCTCGTACTACCGACCTCAGTACCGGGACCACCAGATGATCGTCTAACTCTGACAACACCCCCTCCTACCACCAGCCTCTGTTCTGGGAGGAATATCGGGCTCCTCGTCAGATATATATCGTCTAGGGGTGGATCCTGAATTTTTTTTAATACAAATGTAAACACATGATATTATATGTTATTGAAATATATATTTTTGAAAAAAAATACTCACAACAAGGATGAGTGGAAGAATGCCCATCTTTGTCATGTGACGATTATTTTCTATCACCTTTTTCCACCGCCTCTATTCAATGGGTGTCATTTCCTACAATGAAAACAAATATGGAATTAATTAGAAACAATTTCTTATGAGTGAATGAAATAATATGAATAAAGAGTGATTTTCATGAAATACTATGAATAAATATTACAAACAATTTCTTATGAGTTAATATATATGAAGCTATAATATTTAAAGCATTGAGATTAAAAAAAACTATGAATCTTATAAATTAGAACACAAGAAAGAGACATAATTCCCTTATAAATGTATATGTGTAATTAAAACATTAATTGTACAATGTATACGCCAATGTAGTGATTTGAGTACACAATTCGTGGAGTATTGAATCATAATTTTTTTCAAAATTCCTAGAAATAGAGAATAACAATATCCTTGAGAATAGAAGTATATCCTTTAGAAGAGGTGGAAGGATATCATTGAGAAGAGGTGGAAGGAGTGTAACCTGGAAGTTGATCGGATGGAAGAGGTGCACCTGTGCTGGGGCTTCTCAAGGGCTTCTTGGATTCAGGCAGTTCTTTTGGAGTTGCGACTTCTAGAATCGGGGTCTGCTTCTGGAATCAGGGTGGGGGGTCGCCTGCTTTGTCGAATTTAGGGGAAAATTTTCCCAACGGTTGTTTAAAACCGTTGGGAAAACTCCATATTTCTGAAAGGTTTCATCAAACCGTTGGGAAAACTCAAATTTTAGCCATCTTTCCCAATGGTTTCATCAAACTGTTGGGGAAACTCAATTTTTATGCATCTTTCCCAACAGTTTCATTAAACCGTTGGGAAAAATAAATTTTTACCCATATTTACCAATGGTTTTCATAAACCGTTGGTAAATAACACCTATACCAATGGTTCAAAAGAACTGTTGGTATACAAGTGTTGGGAAAAGTATGATTTCCAGTAGTGCTACACGCCATGTATGGCCTCCACACGGTCAAGGATACACGGCGTGTCTATAAATACATGCCATGTAGTAATAAATTACTACATGGTCATCACATGGAATGTACTCGGCAAGCACACGGCCGACACTCGCCTAACCTATACACGGAGTGTAATTAAAAGTACATGGAATGTAGTTTGGAAATTTCCAGAAACTGCCCAATTTATCCCATTTTCTCAGGGACAAGTCAAAATTCAAACAGGGTCGGGATTTTGAACCATTCTAAAAACACGGGTTCTTACAGGTGATTAGGGAATATCAAACCCTAAAACAGTTATAATCCTAAATGAACCTCCAAAAACGTGAAGAATAGGAAAATATTATATCCCATAATTAAAATGTAATTTTAGGGAAATAACCCTATCTACTACTCGGAAGAAGATTAATATATAGGCCTAATGATCTAATATGCCTTGATTAATATAGTTAACCACATAAATGAAGATATCATCATAGAGGAGAATAAATAGGAGTTATTGACCAAAAATGAAGAAGGCATACATACTCAAAATTAGTGGAAGGCTCAGAACCTACCACACTTCCTAATCATCAGGTTTTCCTCCATGTTGTTCCCCAGAAAAAGGAAAGGGAAAGGATATATCCGCTTCTAGTCAGCTAATCAAGGAGGTTGACACACTCATAATCAAAGAAAATATTTCTAATCCTAAATTCAATATAGAATATTTAAAATGACTAAAGGATGAGTTTATCAAGGGAAACACTCCCACTAAGAAAAACTCTCCAATAGAAGTTAGTGTATCTCCTCTAATTTATATTCTTTATCCATAAAGGGTCATTTAAATAGTAGTAATGGAGTTTTTTAAAAAAGATACCTCTAGATTATGGAAACTGATATATATAACCCACATAGTCCCAGAATATTGGGATTCCCCTCTTCTTGAACTGAAAATTTCATCATTCTAAGAAATTCATCCCTGGTTTGGGAAAAATGGGTACCAAAAACCAATATAGGTTAGTCACCCATATCAGGCCACACCAACTTAGGTGACACCACCTCTAGAGTTTTTCAAACCTATTCAGTCTCTGGTGATATGGTTGGAAACCATAGTGGGAATGCCTTACCCAATTCATCTAGGAAGGAAATATTATATAGGGTGGGCGTCTTCAACCCCTATGACACAAAACTTAATTTACCCCGCATTCAAATTATTTTGACAGTAGTAGATACCCAAGAAATATTTGACAAACTTAGTGTCTAATTGTGGTCGCATGATGGGAATGGAAGATCAATTGAATGATATTAAGATTAGAAGGTTTGTAAAAATCTTGGTAGGACCAACCATTATCTAGTATAGTATACTTATGCTAGATCAATGGTTAATTAGCAAGACTTATGTCACCAGTTTCTATATCAAACTAACTCCACCAAGAGTAAGATGATTCTTACAAACCTCTCAGATTATAAATAACTTGAAAATGAGAGTCTCAGATTTTATTACTTGGTGGATGACTATAATCTATTCACTCTAAATTAACCCAATGTAGGAAACATATTGTAGACATTTTCATACAGAGTTTCAAGGATTAGTTATAGAAAATAGTTTTCTTGATAAAATTCTTTGATGGGTTTATAATTTTTAATAAATAACCCAAAATGTTTTGTATACTATCCATCATAAAAAGGCTAAATATCGGACGACATCCGTGACTCAAAAAATTAGGGCTGGAAAATATGAGAAAACAATCATTACACTCAATCCAGTGATAGTTATTATTTTTAGTACAAAACCCACTCCACATCATATGAGACCCCCTTATAAATGATCACAACAAAAAAACCCATCAATATGGAAATGAGGAAAAGAATTACCAAATATTTTAAGATAAAAGGAAGAATAATTAATGCTTTAGGAAAGATAAAATCATAGTATTCTTCATTGTATCTATAGAACATGACCAACTTAAGTTTATAGAAATAAAGAAAAAAACCTTGGACATTCATCACTAGATCACATACTATTTCCCATACCATCACATGTTGGGACACAATATCTAGGATTAATTTGTCTTCATAGACCTACTTCAGAAGATGGTTGACTCATGATAAGTTAAGTTGGGTATACCCCCAAAAAAAGTAACGTGCATTTCTAGTATTCCTTCAAAATAAGGGGAATAAATTAATGTTTTCAATAGATATGTGAAACGTTTTAACAATTGGATGACTCTAAAGGTAGTTTATCAAGCAGATTCCATCATTAGGGACCAATTGAACAATCTAGTTATGGTACCGAACTCCAATAAAATGCCCAAATAATCCTCTTGAACAATGTAAAACCCTAAGAACAAGTGTGATAAATCAAGAGGAAACCAGATACATAAAGAATAAGAAGAGGAAAATTTACCAATATCTAAACCAATTTAGACCCTTAAAGACTTATTATCTCTAGAATTGGGATAACAAGAACCACCTCACCAAACAAAAACTTTATTTAATGAAGTAGCACTATTTTAGTCCATAAAATTCATTTATATGATTGATTTTTTTGATGATGAAACTGCATATAAAGATGACTACCATACATATAATCATGAAAGATTCTGAATAATCCATGGAGGAAGTAGGGTGAAAGAAGTATGAGGAAGATGAGGATGTAATCATCCTCTGCAGTTAGGAAGGATTACCACAAAATCTATATATATAGTTGAATCCCATATGAAACTGCTTTAGTGATCCCAAAGGGAGAATGGATCTAGTCACAAAACATCCACGAGCCACTATAGACCAATTATATTAAGATCACTTTTCAGGACTAAAACCTTATAATTAATTTTAAGGAGAATTTAATACTTCATATTACATCCCACAAAAATTGAGGATTCCTCCTACTCTGACATAGGAGTAGGAATTGTTATCACAATAAGTGTCGATCTTAAAGTTACAAACTTGGGAAAAAACTTAAATGGAGAGATGTAGAACTATGAAAAAATATATGATATACTCAATATGTAAAACCCCAGGATTTCATAGTACATTATCTCTTTAAAGTAATTTCCTAGCTTGCACCACACGCAACACCGAGTTTAAGCCCACCACGACTTACCAAACTAACCGTTAAAAAAGAAGTTATGAATAGTATTAACTATATTTTTAAATTTATATACTCAATATAATTTTAAAATCTATATTATGTGTTTCTAATACATAATATAAGAACAAATTCATTTTTTCAGATAAAAGAAATATTTTTCAAAAAATGCGATTTTACCGCCTTTTAATGAGGAACCCTTTTTAAATCCAATATTTGATAATTTTAGATATTTAATTTGAAAAAATAGACTTATTCTTTAAAATCGGGACATACAAATGTAGTTTGGTTAAATTTATGGTGTTTTCGAATAAATTTCATATTTTGATGAATATTGAAAAATACTAAATTTTAATTGAAAACAAATTTTTAATAAAAATAACATATAGTGATAAATTATACACTTGAATAGTTTTGAAGTATAATTATATTATATTTTTATCATTTAATCCAATTTTTTTTCATTGGTAGTAATTTTAAATTTAAATTGGACATAAACACATATCAATCTTTTGATAGTTTTTACTTCTAAAAAACACGCTTTCTAGTTTTGACAACGGGAATTAATTTTAAATTAATTGATGAAACTTATATGTTTTTAATTTGGTAAAATATAAATTAATTTTGGATTTGGAATATAAAAATTAGATTAGGGTGATTTTTTGGTATTTTTCTGAAACTATCCATTTTTGATGAATAGTGAAAAACACTACGTTATTGTTTAAAAATGACTTTCATTTAAATAATAATTATTTTTATTTAATTTTTTTTAAAGTAAAAGTAGTTACATAATACCTATATTAGTTCAATTTAATTCATTGAAGTCATTTTATAATAAGATTAGATGTATAAAATTTTATTGAACTTTTTATCGTCATTTACCCTCCTTCTAGGCACATTTGCAAATTTTCATAAAATGTAATTTTACCGCTTCTATGAATTGAATTTCAAAAATCTCAGAGACACGGTTGAAATTAGTAAGTAAAATTTGATTCAATAGGATGAAAATAATTTTTTGATGAATAGTAACTTTTGAATTTTATTTACCACAGTTAAAAGTAAATTGGGTAATTAAAGGTAAAAATGATATTATAATTACCCTAAAACATGTCCTAATTCTATTGGATAAGTGTTTTTCGACTAAAATCAACCTTAGGAATAAAATATTATCCTATTTGATCCACTTGGATTAGATTAGGACATTTATTATTATTTTATTTAAAGAAGAGATAAAAGTGTAAAATTCAACGTTTAACAACTAAACCATTTTTAATATAGGCTTGTACATAAGATAAATTCGACTATAATTATTTATTGGAAAGAAAAATTATTTAATACATCATGGTATTTTATTTATAAATTTTAGACAATAAATAATTAAATTCATTTATGACAAAATAATGATGCAGTAATTACCTTTTTATTGAAAGATTAAAATGATTGATATTACAAATATTAAAATAATTGTAAATTGTGACTTTTGATGTATTCCACTAATTTTTTTAGTTTAATATGACATGTTAGGGTTGATTAAATATTTTTTGAAGTGATAAAAGTTTTATGACTTTCACAAAAACTAAATATTAATAGTGTCAAAATTGACATAAATGAATTTTTAAAACTAATACTACATTATTAAATAATATTATATTCTTAAAAATATAAGGTTCATCCAAAGAACTTATATAATGATAGATATATCATTAAAGAACCACTTGATGTTCTTCTGGAATTTTATAGTATGTTTATTAACCATGTATTATAATAATACAAGAAGACATGGTAAAAGTGAAAATATTTATATAAGAGTTAAATATAAAAGATAAGGTTAATATAGTGATATAAAATTGTCTAAAACCTATTGGTTGAGAGGATTTTAACCCATACCCACCTAATCCTAGAAATAAATCCTTTTAGATCCATTATAAACCAAATATCATTGTATAATCAATTAATATTTCAAGATTTTCCTAAAGTGACCCTCACCTCTCTTATAAAAGGGCAACTCCCCTTCTCTAAAAATCACACCTCCAAAGCCATTTGGCTCAGCCAAACCCTACCAAAATATCCTCACAACTACCCCAATTCAACATAGAGGCATTACTTTGATCAGAAAGCCAACCTAAGGATCCCTTTTGATCAAATCAAAAGGAAGCACCCGAAGAAGAGGTAATAATTTCATCACCACTTTCAAATTTATTTTCTTATTCCACTTCCTCTTTATTTGTTATTTCCATAAAAATAATAATAACTCCAATACCTTATATATAATATGATGTTATTATAAATATGGTACAACCATATTCATTATTCGATCCATCCTATGAATGGAAATGTCACCACACGTGCGTACAACCATATTCATTATTCTATCTATCCTAATCAATTAGGTTTTATGGTAATTCAAGGGTTACCATACATGATGAAGGTACTCACATGTTATTATGTGGAAAAATAGATCTTCATTATGTTATGTTGACCTTATAAATTTTGGACTGTGAATTTGGAAAAAAATATTTTGGATAAGTCTAAAAGTTGGAATGGATTAAGTAGGACATCAGATACTATTTTCTAAGGTTAAAAAATTTCTTAAGATTATTTTTGGATTGTTATAAAAAGGACAACCCAGAGGTCAGGAGACAACCCATTACATTCGACAAGGCTGAGAGACTTGAACCCACAACCGAAGGGCAACAAGGGTGCATCACCTACCACTGGCCTACGTGATGTCATAGTTTATATAATTTAGTTTTTTTAAATGATATGATAAATGAATTGTAATTTTTTTTTTGAAACCTTATATGATTGGGATAAATAGAATATTTTTCAGATCTATTATCTTTTGGAGTGAAAGATGAGTTTGTGGTAGAAATTAGTTATATAATGGAACTCTACTTATCAAGTATTTTTTTATTATTCTATGATGAAATTAATTCTTAAACTTTGGGGAAAAGATCTTATAACCAAAAATGTGTTATCTTAATACCTTATCTTTTGATGAACTAGTGATATTTTAAGTCATCATGGATTTATGGATTTGAGGCCCTCAATTTTATATTTACTGTTCACTTGTTTGTGATTGATGACCTCAATCACTCCTGTTGGACTCCTCATGTATTAATCATGTTTTAATGATCACAAATCTCATTACTGTTTACAAATCTCAATAATAATTACAAATCTTATTCATGATCACAAATCTCATACATCTAATCATTTATGTGTGTTTATGTTTCAAGTTATCGTATACTTTATAATGGTTAAGTTCAATTCATTTTATGCATATTACTGTTTAAGTCTGAATACAGTTGTTTGTCTAAGTACAAGACACAAACACCGTGAAGCCTAAGTCTCAGACACAGTGACAATGAGACACAGTGACCACGAGACACCGTGACACAAAAATCCTGACACAGTGAAGTAAGAAACTAAGAACATACATAGTTAGCTAGACATTCTGTTTGTCTAAGTACCAGACACAGTTAGCCAGACACAGTCATCAAGGCACCGGAAGCCAGAAACCGTAATCCAGAAACCGTAACCCAGACACTGTGACTCAGACACCATGAGTGAGACACCATGACATGGAGACACCGTGAAGGACATACCATGAAGAAGACACCATGAAGGACATACCATGAAGGAGACACCGTTTGCATAACTACTGTGACACCGTTTCTTAAACTCTTTTGTCGTTTTACTATTTAACTTTTTAACGGTCATATTTGACGACTTTAATGCACTGACATAATTAATGTTTATTTGTAGACATAGTACGAAGTAAGAGGAACAAAATACATGGAACCTGTTGGATCAAACTCATGCATTCAAATATAAAGAGAAGTGTGCCCAAGAGTAAGATACAGTAGAGGAAATACAAAAAATAAAGAAACGCGAGTGCTCTGTACTGAACAGAAAGACAATCCTGAGCACAACTATGAAGAACAAATTGCACGATCTTAAAACAACTCTCATGAATGCAATACAACACTAATAAAGAACACACAAAGTGAACTAATATCAAGAGAACATCTTCACTTGTTAAGAACACAATCTGACCCACGACACTCTATTTTTCAACAGAAAAACCAGAGAAGGACTCAGAAGCATTTCTGCTGAATCAAAGGAGTCCAGAGCTACACTGCTAAATCACTAGAGCATTCTAAACTCTTTTCTACTTACTCTGTGTGATTATTTTGTTTACTTTCGAGCAGTGTGTGTACTCAGTATATTTTACACACACACTGACTCCTGCATTGAACTGGAGGATTTCAAAGTCCTCACACCAAACCTTTTTACTCCTTCTTACCCATGGAAACTATGGAAGAGGTCCCTGCTTGGCCGGATCATTATTTGCTTTCCTAAGAAAATTTTAGTAGAGTTCCCTGTGTGGTTTGAACTGTCTATGAACTGTTGTTAACCCCGAACCAGGGTGTGGATCAGAGTTTATTTATATAGACTGCTTGGTGGCAGGTGATCACCAAGTGGAGTGGATTAGGTCTCGGCTTGAGACTAAACCACTTATTTTACATCTGCTGTGTATTCTTAGATTAATTTTAAAATATACTATATATTTTATATTCCACTGCTAATTACTTTGAAAAACAAATATATTTTAAAGTTACTTTGATAGTTAATCTAGCAAGTGTTTGTAACTACTGTAAATCAGTATATTAGTTTCAAAATCTAATTTAATATTCTGATTAAATTAACTGAGAGCTAATAAATCTTTGAGAACCTAATTGAACTCTTATAGTTTAACTTGTTTTATAAATTGGGTATTTTAATAGAAATATTTTTAACAGAAATTTTAATTGGAACTCAATTCACCCCACTCTTGAGTATCAACTCCGACCAACATCTGGTATCAGAGGTCTTGTTTTTTAAGGATTTTCAAACATTCTGTTTTTCAACTATTATCTTAGTTGTATCTTAAAAATCTTAAATTTCTGTTAGTTCTAAATCTTATCTCTTTAAATATATTTTCTAAAATCTAACTATGGATAATAGACTAGAAGGTGCTGCTACTAACATGCCACCTTTCTTCAATGGTACAAACTATGCCCAGTGGAAACTTAAGATGAAAATTCACTTAGAGAGTATGGGGTTTGACATTTGGACTGCTATAGAGGCTCAATATAAGATTCCAGAAACTGAAAGAACTACTTGGGATGAACCTACTAAAACAGCTTACAATAATAATTGTAAATATATGAATGCCCTGTATTGTGCTCTAGGTGATGAAAAGTTTAATAGAATATCTACATGAAAAAATGCTTATGAAATATGGGATACTTTGGGTGTTTCTCCTGAAGGAACAACAAATGTTAAAGAAATGAGATTGAACACTTATACTATTAAATATGATAATTTTAAAATTAAGACTGATGAACCTATTTCTGATATGTATCTCAGGTTCAATGAGATTTTCAACACTATGAGCTCCCTTGGAAAGGTTGTTCCAGCAAAGGAACAAATTATGATAATATTGAGATGTCTACCAGACCAATTGATAGGCACATCTGTTTCAATAAGAGAGTCATGTGACATTGGTGATCTTCCTGTCAAAGAGATAATTGGTAAGCTTACGATGTATAAGGAAGAACTCAAGGTGAATAAGGAATAAGATGATGAACCTAAAAGGAAATCAGTGACATTTAAGTCTACTACCTCAAGGGACAAAGGCAAGGAGAAATTTTACTTACCTACTGAAAGCTCAACAAGTGAAAGTTCAGATTCTGATAGTGGTGATGAGATGGATCAAATAGCCAAAAGATTTAAGAAATTCTATAGGAAGAATAAATTCTTTATAAAATCAAACTACAAAGGTAAATATGAATACAAAGGTCATTGTAAAAAGGATTGGATGAAAGCTGATAAGAGTGATGAAGTTATCTGCTATGAATGCAAGAGAAAAGGTCACATTAAAACTGACTGTCCAAAATTGAAGTTCAAGAAGAAACATGACTATAAGGACAACAAGTATAAGAAAGCAATGAAAGAAACATAGAGTGCTTCAGAAGACACTTCAAGTGATTCTAATTCTGCTAAGGATGAATATTCTCATAAATCTAACATGTGTTTTATGACTAACACATCTGAGGTAACACTGGACCCTCCTTCTTTAAATTCATACTATTCTGGAGTTGATTCTGATTCTGATTCTGAATCTGAAAAAATGTCTAGTGAAGAATCATTTAAATATTTTAATATGATAGAAGAGACCAGTAATGAACTTAAGGAAAAGTACAAAGCCTTAATGAAATGGCATGCTTTATCTAGCACTGTTAAATCTGCCCTTGAGATTGAAAAGGAAAAGAATGCTCAACTGTTACAAGAAAATATTGAACTGAAAATGTCTAATGATCAACTGAGAAAGGACTTAGAAAAGTTAACAAATAGAAGGAACAATCTAAATCAAATTATAGGTAAACAAGTGGCACCAAATTATACTACTGGTTTGGGATACCAACCTGGACAGAGACAGTTCACTAAAAATAGATTTATTCCTAAATCTGGACAAAATTCTGCTAGTTCCAGTTCTGGAAATTCATATGCCTCAACTAGTTATTCACATTATTATAGATCAAACAAAGTTTATATTTCAAAATTAATTGATTTTGTAAGTTATATGAGACCCATAAGACAAATTTGGGTACCTAAAGCTTTAATTTCTAACTTGTCTGGACCCAAGAAGATCTAGGTACCAAAAACATTCTCTGTCTAAACCTATTTTTTAGGAGACCTGTTTAAATATTTCCTATAGGAAAACTTGGTACTTGGATAGTGGATGTTCAAGGAACATGTATGGAGATTAATCATTCTTTAAAAGCTTAATAAAGGTTGACGGAGGCTATATCACCTTTGGTGATAATTATAAAGAAAAGATCATCGGCCTAGGCCAAATTGGTAACACTAACTCAGTTTTAATTTATAAAGTTTTATTTGTTGATGGATTGAAATACAACCTGCTGAGTATTTCTTAGTTATGTGTTGATGGTTTTAATGTTAAATTTGAAAATAATTCTTGTAATGTTTTTAATTCTAAAAATGTTTTAGTGTTTTCTGCATTGAGAAATGAAAATGTTTATGCTGTTGATTTTAATTCTTTAGCTAAACAAAATGTTTCTTGTTTAAATTCTTTTCATAAAGAATCTTGGCTGTGACACATAAGGTTAGAACACTGCAACATTAATTCTCTTAGAAAGTTGACTAGGAAGAACTTAGTTAGAGACCTACCCAAACTTGAATTCCCATGAGAAAACGTTTGTAATCCCTGTCAAAAGGGAAAGCAACATAAAGTTTCTTTTAAATCAAAGAAAGAAGTTTCAACTTCTCAACCTCCCGAGTTGGTCCACATGGATTTTTTTGGACCTTCTAGAGTTTCTATTTTAAATGGTAATCACTATGTCTATGTCTTAGTATATGACTTTTATAGATATACTTGGGTATACTTCTTATCTCACAAAAGTGAAGCCCATTCTTACTTTATTAAATACTCCAAGTCTGTAGAGAACCTTAGTGGACTTAAGATTAAAACATTTGGAAGTGATCATGTCCGTGAGTTTGAAAATCATGAGTTTGAGTCTTATTGATCACACAATGGATATAGTCACAACTTTTCTGCCCCTAGAACACCTCAACAGAATGGTGTAGTAGAAAGAAGAAATAGAACCCTTCAAGAAATTGCAAGAACAATGCTCAATGTGTATGACCTGCCTATTTACTTTTGGGCTAAAGTTGTGAATATAGATTTTTATATCATAAATAGAGTCTTGATTAGACCTGTTCTTAAGAAGAACCCTTATGAGTTGTGGAACAATCGGAAACCTAAGGTTAGTTACTTTAGTGTCTTTGGTTGCAATGTCTTTATTCTTAATACCAAGGATAATCTTGACATGTTTGACTCTAAAAGTGATGAAGTAATCTTTATAGGATATTCTATAACTAGAAAATCCTATAGAGTGTTTAATAAGAAAACAAGGTGCATGGAAGAATCTTTTCAAATAAAATTTGATGAAACTGATCCACATGAACCTAAGTCATGTTTTGAAAATCTTGAAGAAGATTTGTCTATTATGAACCTTAATGATAAAATCAATGAACCTGTTGTAATGAAAACCAGTTCTGGAAATATTTCAGAATCTGCTCTTAATGAACCCGAAGCTAGAGAAGAACCTGAAATTTCTAGTCCTACCTTTACTAGATCAACTAGGATCGTAAAGAATCATCCTTTAGATGCTGTTGTTGGTAATCTTGATAGAGGGACACATACTAGAGCTTCTGTTTGAAATCAGTTTGAACATCAGGCCTTTTTGTCACAACTTGAACCTAAAAACATTGATGATTCAATCAATGATGAATTTTGGGTAATGGATATGCAAGAAAAACTTAATCAATTTAAAAGAAACAAAGTTTGGGAATTACTGGAAAGACCTAAGGACACTTTCACCATAGGCACTAAATGGGTGTCTAGAAATAAGGTAGATAAATCTGGAAATATAGTTAGAAATAAGGCTAGATTAGTTGCACAAGGCTATAGTCAAGAAGAAGGAATTGAGTATGAGGAGACTTTTTCTCCTGTAGCTAGATTAGAAGCCATTATAATTCTACTTGTTTATGCTACACATCTTAATTTCAAACTATATCAAATGGATGTCAAGAGTTCATTCTTAAATGGTTATATAGCTGAGGATGTTTTTTTTGAACAACCCCCTGGATTTACAAACCCTCATCTTTAAAATCATATCATCAAACTATAAAAAGCTTTATTTGGTTTAAAGAAAACTCCAAGAGCTTGGAATGAAAGATTAAGTACTTTTCTTATTTCTAAAGGTTTTACAAAAAGAATAGCTGATCCTACCCTCTTTATAAAACAAATTTCTAATGATGTTTTAGTTGTTCAAATTTATGTAGATGATATTATTTTTAGATCTTCAAAAAATTCATTATGTATTGATTTTTCTAAAATGATGAAAAATGAATTTGAAATGAGTTTAATGGGTGAACTACAATTCTTTCTTGGATTTAAAATCTTTCAAAATAAGGATGGGATTGTTTTAACTCAATGTAAATATACTAGAGATATTTTAAAACGTTTTGGATTGGATAACACTAAAAGTAGTGACACTCCCATGAGTACCACTTGTAAGTTGGATCTTGATGAAGATAGAAAATCTGTTGATCAAACCAGTTATAGAGGAATGATTGGAAGTCTACTTTACTTAACTGCTATCCATCCTGATATTTTGTTTAGTGTGTGTATGTGTGCTTGTTTTCAAGAAAACACTAAAGAATCACATTTAAATGATGTAAAGATAATTTTAAAATACCTCAAGCATACACCCAATCTAAGACTATTCTATCCAAAAGAACAATCATTTTAACTAGTATGTTATTCTAATGCTGACTTTGTTGGATGTAAGTTAGATAAAAAGATCAACTCTGAAAAATGTCACTTTTTAGGCAAGTCACTAGTATCATGGTGTAATAAGAAACAAAATTCTATTGCATTATCTACTACAGAAGCTGAATACATAGCTGCTGGAAGTTGTTGTGCCCAAATTTTGTGGATGAAACACACATTACTAGACTATGGATATCAATTCAGACAAGTACCAATAAATTGTGACAACACAAGTGCTATTAACATTTCAAAAAATCCTGTTTCACATTCTAGAAATAACATATTGATGTAAGACATCACTTTTTGAGGGATCATTATCAAAAAGGTGATATAACTTTGGAATTCATTGGTATTGAATATCAACTTGCTGATATATTCACTAAACCATTAAATTTTGAGAGATTAGATTACATCATACATGATCTTGGAATGATCAATCACAAATAGATATGTTACTGGTCTTACTATTTAATATTTTGCTATATTTTACTTTACTGTTTCATATTCACGGTCTCTTGGTTACTGTCTCATGTTTACAGTTTCACAGTTAGCACTTAGTGTTCATGGTCTAACACTCACTATCTCACCGTGACTGAACAGACCATTCACTGTCTCACTGTGATGACAACTGACTGTCTCACCGTGATGATCATCCACCATCACACCATAATGAATATTCACGGTCTCACCATGAATCTTATTTATGCTTTTATTTTAACCCACATCGTGATAATAATTATTTTTACCGCTTTTTTACAATCCTTAATTTTTATTTTGGTGATGTTTGACATTCCCAAATGATAAAACACAAGGGTTTCGCTTGATTCTTCACCCGAACACTCTCCTATTCACTCTTTCCGAACCCTCTCGACCTTGCAACCCTTCTATCCTTCTTTCTCGTCCGAACCTTCAGTGGATGTCCCGGATGAGGCATATGTCTTCATCTACTCCTAAGAAGTGTAGCTCAAAGAAGAAGAAAATATCACCAAAGCTTGCACCCGAAGGACCCCTGAATCCATACCTTATAAACCACACTGTAGTTCTTGAAAAGGAAGTTTTCCCTAAGTGGCTGTTGTTTAGAAAATCATTATTTTTAAAATTTTTGAGAGAACAAGGATGGATCAAATGGTTATCTAGAAAGGATAGACCAATTTACCCGAGGTTGGTATCTTAGTTCTATCAATATGTACAATTTTCTTTCGATGATAGTGAAAACTATGTTGTGACAAGTTGGGTCAATAGACAAAAATGCTCTTTCTATTCAAGGTTATGGGCTGCATGACTTAGGATTCCTCACAAAAGAATTTGTGATGATTATCAAAGAGATCCCCCTCCTACAATTGATATATTTGACCTGGAAAATTCTATAGAAACCTTAACTGGAAATGGCACCAAGAGAAGGGCCATAACTGATGAACTGGATGGTGAGATAAGGCTATTTTTTAAGTTTGTTCAGAATTTTATTATCCTGAGGAAATGATATTTTATTGTATTGAAGTATCAGGATGTTTTTATGATTCATCTGATGAAGAATGGACACATGATAAATCTTTGAAAGTAAATCATTCACCATATGTGTGAATTGATTAAGGTTACATCAAAATCCACCTCTTTGTTTAATGCTAGGATGATCTCAACTATGCTTGTTGCCAAAGGAGTAGTTGGACCAAATGAAGAAGTTCTTATGGATTTCAAGTTTTGATTATCTAAACCTATAATCAAGAGGATTAGGATCAACTGGAACCCTTGGAAGAAGGAATGGGTGGAAGATAATGAAAATATCTATGAAAAGTTCAATCCTGTTGATTACCCAAGAATGCCAAAGGACATTACTGATCTTGGTTTAGAACCAGATGAAGTTACAGAGTATCTAGAAGATGAAGAAGAAGAGGAAGAGGTACCTGAAGTACCTCATAAAGAAGCAGCTCCTGTTGAGAAAGAAAGGACTGTTGTCCCTACTGTTATTCCTACTGAAGTACCTCATAGAGAAGAGGCTTCTATACCACATAGATAAGAAGATGGTGTTGAAAAGGAAAGAATTGTTGTTCCTCTCATTGTTCCTTCCAAGGAACCTCCTTCCCCTAGCAATTTTTTTGATCTAGAAACCGAATTTGAGGCTACAAAAGACTTAACTGTCCCATAACTTGAGCAGCAAGCCATGACAGAGCCTGTTGTAGAAAAACTCCCTACAATGGAAGAAGGAAATCAAAGAGAACTTCCTACCGTGAAAGAAGCAACTCAAACAAAACTCCCTAATATCCAAGAAGCTATTTTGGAAGACCATACAGAGGAACAATCTTCTCTTGAAATAATACCCTCTGATGAAGAGAGGATGGAAATAGCCTTTCAATTGGCTAGGAAATAAATGGATGAGGAAATTAGAGCTGATCCTGTGGATCTAGATCAAGTACCTAAGCCTCGAGTTCCTAAAATTGAAGCACATTTTGAGGGGGAGGAACCTCAAAATCTCGAGTCTAATGAAGTTGAGACTGGTGAATATGGGTCTGTTGAAGCATCTCAACTAACTGAGTCAAAATCTGTGTACACTCGGTATGAATTCTCTAGCTTCTATGATGTGACTGAATCTCAGTAGGTGACTACAACTGGGATTGACATTTCTTCTCTATTTCAATTGAAGTCATTCACACACCCTGAACCTCAACCAGACCCTGAACCTACCCATGTACCACTCCCTACTCCTGAACGTTTACCTAATTAGAAATCTTCTATCAGTAAGGATGATCTGAAAGTGTTTGGAGATTCTGTCTTAGATGGAGTTGAGAATATTATTTTCTCTCAACCACATATTGGGACACAACTAAGTCAGGAAGATGCCTCATTGCATTTGGAAAACATTATTCTGCACATTCAACCTAAGATGATCCATGAAATTCAAAAGGTAAGTGTTGAAAATAAGTTTCATATAACTGAAGTTGAAACCCTGAAAGGTATGGTTGAAAACCTCCAGAAAGAACTTCATTCCAGATCAGAGTCTGCACCTGTTGCTGCTTCTCCTGAACCTACTGTTTCAAAAATTTCTCGAGATATTGTGTCCCAAATGCATCCCTACCTCCTATCATTTGATGAAAAGATTGGAGAAAGGCACACACAGATGTTGCACCGAATGAGAGAGCTTGTGGAGAAACTAAATAAACTCACAGATGAGTATACTGGCTGTCTTCATAAGGTTCTGAATCATCTTAAGTATTTGACCACTAATGTTAAGGCTTTTAATGCCTCTGGTTAGTCTGCCACTCCTTCATTGGACAGTACTGTGCTCAGATCCATAGTCACGGAAGAGATTCAGAATGCCCTCAGTGATTTTAATATGGCTCCTTTATCTGATGTTGTTAAGAACAATGATAGAGTGCTTGACCTGGTTCAAATTCACTCCAAGAATTCCAATGATGCTTAGCAGGAAATCTATAAGAAGGTGGACTTCTATTTCAACCGGATTTTCTCCAAGACTGATATGACAAATCACTTTAAATTTCTTGTTGAAAATCTGAGAATTACTCCTGTAACCCAAGACTTCAAAAACCAAGTACAAAAGCTAACAGAGTTTACCAGATTGTTGGACAAGTTCATGGAAAATAAATATGATTTTGAAAAGGCTATGCAATATTGAGGAGAAATTATTACAGACTTCCTCAATCTTCTGAAGCCTTACCTTCATGTATAGAGTACAGAAATAGTTTCTCTAGCTGCTGCCCCTTTCAGACCTGGACTGCCTTCTTTAGCCTCAACTACCATGTCAGTTAGCCAAGCTCTTACTCAGATCAGGCTAGTTATTCTTGATCAGCCCCAACCTAGATCTTCTACAGCTCCCACTTTGGCACCCTCTGTATTTGAAGGTCTACCTTTACCTTCTTTGTCTACCACTTCTATGCCTTCTTCCACATCAGCAAATTCCCCTATGGCTTCCTCCTCTACTGCTAATAAAGGCAAAGAGAAGGCCCATACATAGAGATGACCAGTGCCTATTGTTTTGATGGATATGTCTTTGATTTTTATCTTTTTACTATATGTTGTATTCTGAACCTTTTCAATGACATCTGCACTATTTTCCCTCTATTCTTTTTAGTTTTTGATAATCCCAAAAGGGGGAGAAAAAGTTATGTGTTATTTTATAATATGTTATTCTATATGATATATTCTCTCTAGTTGCATCTCATTTATACTTTACCTATACATGATTTGTGATCATCAAAAAGGGGGATATTGTTGGACTCCTCATGTATTAATCATGTTTTAATGATCACAAATTTCATTACTATTTACAAATCTCAATAATAATTAAAAATCTTATTCATGATCAAAAATCTTACATATCTTATCATTTATGTGTGTTTATGTTTAAATTTATCTTATAATATATAATGGTTAAGTTTAATTCATTTTATGCATATTACTGTTTAAGTCTGAATACAGTTGTTTGTCTAAGTACAAGACACAGACACCATGAAGCCTAAGTCTTAGACACAGTGAAAATGAGACACAGCGACCACGAGACACAATGAAAAAGTAATCCTGACACCATGAAGCAAGACAATAAGAATAGACAGAGTTATCCAGACATTCTATTTGTCTACATACTAGACATAGTTATCCAGACACAGTCATCAAGGCACCAGATGCCAGAAACCGTAATCCAGAAACCGTAACCCAGACACTGTGACTCAGATACCCTGAGCGAGACACCGTGACACGGAGACAACGTGAAGGACATACCATGAAGAAGATACCATGAAGTACATACCGTGAAGGAGGCACAGTTTTCATAACTACTATGACATCGTTTCTTAAACTCTTTTTTCATTTTACTATTTAACTTTTTAACAGTCATATTTGACGACTTTAATGCACTGACATAATTAATGTTTATTTGTAGGCATAGTATGAGGTACGGGGCACAAAATACATGGAACCTATCTACTCAACCTCAAGCATTCAAATATAAAGAGAAGTTTTCCCAAGAGTAATATACAGTAGGGGAAATACAGAAAAGCAAGAAACGTGAGTGCTCTGTACTAAATAGAAAGACAATCCTAAGAACAAATATGAAGAACACATTGCATGATCTTAAAAAAACTCTCATCCATGAAATCCAACACTACTGAAGAACACACGAAGTACACTGAGATTGAGAGAACATCTTCACTCGTGAAGAACACAAGCTGACCCACAACACTCTATTTTTCAACAAAAAAACCAGAGGACTCAAAAGCATTTCTACTGAATCAAATGAGTCCAGAGCTACACTACTAAATCACTAGATAATTCTAAACTCTTTTATACTTACTCTAAGTGATTATTTTGTTTACTTTCGAGTAGTGTGTGTACTCCGTATATTTTACACACACACCGAATCTTGCACTGAACTAGAGGATTTCAAATTCCTCACACCAAACCTTTTTACTCCTGCATACCCACAAAAACTGTGGAAGAGGTCCCTACATGGCCTGATCATTATTTGTTTTCACACGACAACTGTGGTATAGGTCCCTGCGTGGCCTAGACAGTCTATGAATTGTTGTTAACCCCGATCCAGGGTGTGGATTAGAGTTTATTTATATAAACTTCTTGGTGGCAAGTGATCACCAAGTGGAGTGGATTAGGTCTCGGCTTGAGACTGAACCACTTGTTTTACATCTGCTATGAATTCTTAGATTATGTTTAAAATATATTATATAATTTATATTCAACTGCTAATTACTTTGAAATACAAATCTATTTTAAAGTTACTTTGATAGTTAATCTAGCAAGTGTTTGTAACTATTGTAAATCAGTAGATTAGTTTCAAAAGCTTATTTAATCTTCTGATTAAATTAACTGAGACCTAATCAATCTTTGAGAACCTAATTTAACTCTTATCATTTTAAAAATTCACTACAGTTTACCTTTTTTTTATAAATTGTGGATTTTAATAGAAATATTTTTTAACAGAAATTTTAATTGGAACTCAATTCAGCCCCCTCTTGAGTATCGACTCCGACCAAAAACTCCCTATAAATATACACATTTCCTCTAATTATGTGTCTCAAATTTCCACCAATTTTATCTTATTTGAAATCCTAAATTTTTGGTGACTTTTTCATTTCCCTTTCCCTCTTATTAAGACTAAATTTTATTAACCTGATTTCTAATGTGGGTTTTCCACAAAGGTGTTTTCTATTTTAAACCTTTTTAATTTCCAAGAACAATTTCAAATTGAGATGATGCAATTTATTGAAGGAGGGGAGAATGTAACACCCTTGGATTTCATAGTGCGTTATCTCTTTAAAGTAATTCAATATCTTTCACCACACAAAACAACGAGTTCAAGCACACCACGACTTACCAAACTGACCATTCAAAAAGCGGTTACGAATACTATTAACTGTATTTTGAATTTTATATACTCCATATAAGTTTAAAATCCATATTATGTGTTTCTTAAACCTAATATAATAAAAAATTCAAATTTTCAGATAAAATAAGTATTCTTCAAAAAATGAAATTTTACCACCTTTTAATAAAGAACCCTTTTTAAATCCAATATTTGGAATTTTTATATATTCAATTTGAAAAAATAAACTTCTTATTTAGAAGCATGACATAAATATTTAGTTTGGATAAATGTTTGGTGTATTTCTGATAACTTTCCTATTTTGATGAATAGTGAAAAATATTAAATTTTAATTGAAAACAACTTTTTAATCAAAATAATTTATAGTGTTAAATTATAAATTTTAATGGTTTTAAAGGATAATTAGATTATATTTTTATAATTTAATCCAATTTTGGTCATTGGAAGTAATTTTACATTTAAATTTGACATAAACACATATCAATCTTTTGATAGTTTTTACTTATCAAAAAACCCGCTTTCTAGTTTTGACAAAGGGAATTAATTTTAAAATAATTAATGAAATTTCTATGTTTTTAATTTGGTAAAATAGAAATAAATTTTTTATTTTTAATATAAAAATTATCATATTGTGATTTTTTGGTATTTTTTTGAAAACATTCAATTTTTGATGAATAGTGAAAAACAATACATTATTGTTTAGAACCGAAATTTATTTAAATAATTATTATTTTTTATTTAAATTTATTTTAAAGTAAAAATAGATACATAATACCTATATTAGTTCAATTTAATCCATTGGAGTCATTTTATAATAATATTATATGTATAAAATTTTATTGAACCTTTTAATGTCTTTTACCCACATTCTAGGCACATTTGCAAATTTTCATAAAATGTAATTTTACCGCTTCTGTGAATTGAATTTGAAAAATCTGAGAGACATAGTTGACATTAATAAGTAAAATTTGGTTCAATAGGATGAAAATAATTTTTTTTGTGAATAGTAACTTTTGAATTTTATTTACCACAGTTAAAAGTAAATAGGGTAATTAAAGGTAAAAATAATATTATAATTACCCTAAAACATGTTCTAATTCTACTAGATAAGTTTTTTTCTACCAAAATAACTCTTAGGAATAAAATATTATCCTCTTTTATCCACTTGGATTAGATTAGAACATTTATTATTATTTTATTTAAAGAAGAGTTAAAAGTGTAATATTCAACGATTAATAACTAAACCATTTTTAATACAATGTTATACATAAGATAAATTCACCTATAAATATTCATTAGAAAGATAAAAATATTTGATACATCATGGTACTTTATTTATAATTTTTAAATAACAAATAATTAAAATTATTTATGACACAATAATGATGCAGTAATTACCTTATTATTGAAAGATTAAAATAATTGATATTAAAAATATTAAAATAATTGTAAATTTGGACTTTTGATGTATTATAAGAATTTTATCGGTTAATTTTACCTGTTAGGGATGATTAAATAATTTTTTTTAAGTGATAATGTTGTTATGAATTTCACAAAAAACAAATACTAAATAGTGTCAAAATTGGCATAAATGAGTTTTTAAAACAAATACTATATTATTAAATGATATAATATTACAAAAAACATAAGGTTAGCCCAAAGGAATTATATAATGATATATATGTCATTAATGAACCACTTTATGTTTTCTTGACATTTTATAGTAAGTTTATTAACCATGTATAATAATAATACAAGAAGACATGGTAAAAGTTAAACTATTTAACTAAGAGTTAAATCTAAAAGATAAGGTTAATATGGTGACCTAAACATTTCTAAAAACTATTGGTTGAGAGGATTTATACCCATACCCACCTTATCCTAAAAATAAATCCTTTTAGAGCTATTATAAACTGAATATTATTGTATAATAAATTAATATTTCAAGAGTTTCCTAAAGTGACCCTTACCTCTCTTATAAAAGGGTACTTCCCCTTCTCTCAAAATCAAACTTCCAAATCAAATTGGCTCGGCCAAAACCAGATCAAATACCCTCCAAACTACCCCAAATTCAACCTATAGGAATTAATTTTATAATAAAGACAACCTAAGGATCCCTTTTGATCGAATCAAAAGGAATCACCTGAAGAAGAAGTAATAATTTCATCACCTCTTTCAAAGTTCTTTTCTTCTTCCACTTTCTATTTCTTTATTGTTTCCATAAAAAAATAATAACTCTAGTAACTTCTATATCATTTGATGTAATTATAAATATGGTACAACCATATTCATTATTCTATCCATCCTATGAATGACAATGTCACCATACGTGCGTACGTACGGCTTACCGTCTCCACATCGTGGTGTAGTTTGTTATTCAACACTTCATTATTTGGATGAGTATAATAATGAGTATAAACGATGTAAATAATAAATATAACATGTTAATAATCATTTATATATAATATATTGTCCAATTACAAATTATTTCACTATCATTAGAATGATATTGTCGCTCATGCGTACGTACGAATTACTGTCTCCACGAACACAATGAGATTCATTCCCGATCGTAACCATTCAAGAATAATTTTCATTTTATGATTAAAAATAATGTTTAAAGAACTTAATATAATTATGGATATGAATCAAATATGTCTTATCCATAACAAACATGACTTACGTAACAAAACATATAAAGGAAAACGAATCATTTAACACCTGAAACAATGATACTACTGAAATATTATTAACAACCAAATATTAAAAGATCATATATGATATCTTATTTATGTATGTGGTTATTGTATAATTTAATAACAATTATTTAACTATTATACAGGAGGTTAACGTACCCCCGACCAAGGAAAATTACAAGTTAAGGGTTAATTTTACAATATCTTTGTTATCCGAAGGTTGTTTATACGTAAGTATCTACTGGGACTTCTTTATCATCCACATCTGTGTTTCGTAAAAATATATTTCAAAACATTTTTACTATTTCCTATTATATAGGTTAAATTCATTTATACGCTTGATTGAATTTTTATAAAATGTTTTGAAAGGAATCATTTCATTATTTTCAAAATAAGTTACTTTATGACTTTTTCGACAAATTAAGATAGGAATGGTTTTTAACTTTTACAGTGGGTGAGGCTATATTCCACCATTATAACACCTTAAAAGCTTCCATTACAAGCTTATAATAATATTTTCAAAATAAATGTTTTCGTTTATAATTATGTGACATTTAAATGATATCAAAACAGAGGGAGATATTTCTCTCAAATAGTTTTGATTTCATCTATGTCAACATCTTTTGATAGATTTTACACTTGTTTGAAGTTGATTTATTATGATAAAATCTTCTATATTGTATTGAAGGTTTTGTGATATGTTTTATTGTGGATGTTTTATTTTTATACCATTCATGGTTTATAGTTAAATTATTAACATTTTGTATTCTAGTTTTAATACGAATGTTTTTGTTATGTTTCAACCTTTTCATATGAGGAATGCATTGGAATTATTATGTGACAGATGGAGGCCGTTATAGCTCCTCGATGCATCGGTAGGTCTCATGAGAAAAACTAGTGTCTTATCACAAGGCCTTGACCCAATCTTATTTTCATTCTTTCCACAATTCCTTGACTATGTGGTTATGATGTCCGACATTATACATTCCATCATTATGAAATTATCTATTGATATTAAATGTCATTATTCAAATAGTAGAATATCCATGTAAATAAGTAAATGGAATTATTTGATTTATACTTTCCATATTATGATGAAGTTTATGTTTAAAAGGATTGTGTTTTAGTCTTATACATTTCCTTAAATTTTTATTCTTATTTATGAAAGTTTCCGCTATATTGTTATCCTTACTGAGCATCTGAGCTCACCCATTTCTTATGTTTTATTTTTCCTAGTATGTGAAGATATATATTATGACTATCATGTAGGGATAGTCTAAGGGATACATGTTTTTTCTACAGAGAAACAATGTTTTTTTAATTCACAATGTAATGTAAAAGTTATGTATGTATCAAGTACTTCCAAGGATACTAAACTGATCGGTCTTTCAGGACATGATACCTTATATCATGAGAATGTTATGTAATAATAGAACAACTATAAGTAATTGGGGTAGGGGTGTTACATAATAAATTGGATTATTTTCCATTCTCATTGTTACTTTTTTACACCCTTAATCTATCCAAGGAGATTTGGGTGGAATTGATTGAATTTTTTATAGTGCACAAGAATTTGAGGCTGAGGTCATTGTATACGAGGCTTATCGAGTAGAAACTATCCCAATATAATTCCACATTGTTATTTACTTTAAAAAATAGGATTTATATGATGCCATTTAGGGACACATCCAAAATCTAAACATGAAAAAAATCAATGGTATTGAATTATATTAATCTCTAGTCAACAATAGCTCTTGGATTAACCTCATACCAGTTTGGACCCTTCGGTGCCTGGGTTTCAATGAGACTAACCTATCCTGCTCAAAAATGACTTTTCAAAGATATGATAAAAGTGGAAAAATTATTGGGACGATCAAATTAAGGAATCAATTCAATGACCTCATATGAAACACTAATTTCATGGAACTCCACCTGGATAACGTATTCAACATCATACTAGGATGCCAATAGCTCCACATTTACACAATAATACCTTCATTATAACATCAATTTAAAAAAAATATTGTCAACAGATGGGATAAGGTACTATATGGTGATGGATCTCTGTTTGACTCATGATATGCCTAGTACATGTAAGAAAATATCTAAAAAATGGAATGAAAACAACTGATGATAGATTATAATGTCCTGAGTTCCTCTCTAAATGGTTTGAATAATAATGTAGTCCATCTATTGAGGGAAATTGGTGATGAATATATAATTCCCATTAGACAAGTTGAGACACTAGTCCTGAATCAATATGATTTCAACTTTAGTCAATACCAAGAAGCCATAGTGCTTTTATAACTTTCTCCATGATAGTGCCCAAACATCATTATCAAGGAAATAATTCCTATGAAAGTAGGATTGTCACCAATAATGATACTCCAAAATCTTCCCTAGGATTAGAGGAGTCCACCTTGAAACACCCTTTGGGTGATATCTGTATCAATGTTAATGATCTTAATAATAATTCCATTATATTATATAGAGAGTTTCTGGGTACCACCAAAATATCATTTTTGAATGTGAAGATTCACTTTTTACATTGGCATCAATATTCTATTTGGAATCTAAATGGGGTGACATATATCAGGTTTATGATGGAAAATCCCCTCATTTAACTATAATGACTAACTTTTTCTTTATCACTTATAAATAAAACACCCTTTTCTCTAATTATATTCTTGATGAAATGGAAGATGAATATAAATATGAGGAAGTGATGGGAGGAGAAGAAGATAACATATATTCCCCTCAATCAATTGAGGAGAGTATCCCCAAAACGGTTAATGAACTCTGGGAGGTGAATCTTGGTACCTTGTAGAATCTACGACCTAAATTGATTATCACTGTGATGTTTCCCAAAGAACAATAATAATATATGAAATTATTAAAATCAAACTAAAAAGTATTTGAAAAAAATATACTGAGATTCCTAGATCGGAAACATGGATAGACACCCTGCATCTAGAGATACCAGAAGATCATCGTGGGTATAAGCACGTGGCAAGGATAATACATATAATTCCAACTAAAAAACTAAAAGATGAGGTGGATAATCTTATCAAGGCCAACTTCATTCAAGAACTCTGATACCCAAAGTGGATGGAAAATATAGTCCCATTCAGAAAAATAATGGGAAAATCCATGTTTGTATTGTCTCTAGAGATCTGAACCAACATTACCCAAAGGATAATCATATATTCCCAATCATTGATTTATTGATCGATGCCCAAGCTGGTTTTTAAGCCCAAAACTTTATGGAAGGATACTTTGGTTATAACCAAATTCCCATGGTATATTACGATAAATAATCAATCACTTTTAGAGTTCCACAAGGGGTTTATTTTTATCCAGTGATGCCTTTTGGAATGAAGAAAACTAGTTCTACATATCTATGTGAAATGCATCTTATATTCAAGCACCTTCTAGTAATGATAGTGTAATTTTATGTGGATGATTTGGTGGTTAATTCTCTATAGGGTTGTGATCACCTCCAACCTCAAGACAATTTTCAACAAACTTTAGAAAAACATACTAAAGATGAATCTTATAAAATGTGAATTTAAGGTCACATTAGGGATGTCCTGTGGCTTTATTGTGTTCCACGATTTAATCAAATTTTATCTCAAAAAGACTAAGAAATTTCTCAATATTCCTCTACCTATAAATATCAAGGAATTGACGTGACTTCAAGGGTTATTTTCCTATATTCAGAACATTATCACCAATATAGATAATAACTATTTTTCATTCACCAAACTGATGAAGAAAGGAATAACCTAATCGTGGGATGATTCCTATAAGAAATATTTTGATGATTTCAATTATTACCATATTCATCCACCAGTCTTTATGAGGATACTTGAAGGGAGGCAAATCATTATTTATATATAAGAAAATGGTGGTCACTTGGAATGATCCTCACAAAAAAATTAATACTGATAAGGAAAAAGACTAATATTATCTCAACAGTACAATGCTTCATGTTGAGACATGATATTCTAATATCGAGAAGAGATTCTTTCGGATGATCTTTATGGTAAAAAAGATGAGATATTACTTATAGTACCATGAGGTCATTTGGTGTCTCGTATCAATTTTCTCAAGTATATCCTGAGTTTTCATATGTTTACTGGATGTTTAGAATAATATGATTCCATATTAAAGTAGTTTAATATTGAGGTAGAATCATAGAAATTAGTCGAAGGATAAGACGTGGCAGATTTTGTACAGTACATCTCACTCTATAAAATACATTGGTGGATACAAGACTCCTAGATGAAGTGGTGATAATTATGTGAAATCATCCCCAAGGGTGGGAGATATACTTTTAGGGTACCCCTAGAGGTACAACATGGAAAATAATGGAATATCATAAGGAAAACTAGGTTGTCCAGGGAATTTTATTCATCTCCACAACAAGTTACATCCTTATATATTAATTATTTATATCTAAAGGATAATCTAATAATTAATCCAAATACCATTCCCTCATCACTTGTTTAGAAATGGATCCCCAATTTTTCAATGGTCTGATTACATATCAAAGGAGAATTAGAGTTGGTGATCAAGAAAATTAATGGAGAATATGGCATGAAAAAGAGGAGTCAGTCCCTCTAAATATTTATGATATTTAATTAATGGAACAATTTCCCCCTTGATATGACTTTGACCATATACCATGGTCACATAACACCCATTCTAATGAACTGGCCAATATTTCCTCAGTTCTAGAAGATCTTGATCAGGAAGAGTTGATTGTTCGCATTTCTCATTAATGGATAATCACTCTATCAATCAAAAATAGTATATAAGAAATTAATGTTGTCCAGATAGTCTCTAACTAAGAATAAATAACACTTTTATGGTCATAAGATACTATTGATTGGATGTCTTCGATCATTGAATATCACCAGGATGGATGCACCCATCAGATAGAGTGGAAAAGAAACAAATCTGCCATCACACTAATAACTTCAACTTTTATATGTACCTAATTCTTAGAAAGTACTTTTTAAACACATCTTTGATAGAATCCACCTCATATGTATTGCGAGAGAGTAATCTCCTATCGTCATGCGGGAAGTTCATGATGGAGCATGAAATACCTATCAATTAACATCCAATCTCTCATATCAAATCAGAAGGCTAGGTTTCTTTTGTCTAATTATGATAAAGGATTCTTGGATTTGTAAAAAGTTCCACACATGCTAGATACATGATAATTTTATATTTCAACCACCACAGTTATTACATAAGGTAAATTATTCTTTCCCATTTTCTGTATATGGTATGGATGTTATGGGGGATATATCTCCTAGACATAGCTAGACAGCTTGAATATATCTTCATTACCATAGAATTATTCTCTAAATGGGGAAACTCTATACCCCTTATGGAATTCAGTACCAGGGTTTTCATCAACTTTATGAATTCATATATTTTAACAATATTTTTTGTCCTTTTCATGATATTTATTGACAATGTAACTAATTTTTGTGCCCCAAAGTTGAAGGACATGTATCAATTGTAAAATATATAGTCCAATCATTAATACCATTACCATTCATTGAAAATGGATTTATAGAGGATTTCAATAAGACCTTATCTAATATCATTTATAAATAGTAGAATAAGAAAATATATCTTAGCCAAATTATTTATGTATGTTTTATAGTCATATAAAATGATAATCCACACTACTACACAGACAACCCCATATTTTCTTATTTATGGGATAGAGGAAGTGATACCCATCAATGCTAAGTTCCCATCAATTTGAGTGTCCGTATTCAATATGAATAGTCCCATAAGTGACTTTATGGGATTTAGAGTGTCAATGATTAGAGGATGGACATGTTACCAAACATTGAAACTCACAAAAACCAGATCACTTGAGATTAAAAAAACGTTTTCCATTGTTCATTCTTGAAATGAGAGTTCATATTTTCCTTGTGAACCCCAATGACCCCAAGAAAGAATCCTAAAAAACTAGATCTAAAGTGGGTGGAGAAATATATGGCACACAAAATCTTCTCTAATGGGGTATATTCCCTGATCAGCATGCAGGAAGAGAGAAAAAAACCTGAACCCAATGTGTGATTCCTAAATAAATACTACATGTAAATAAATATGGAAATTCTGGGTTATAAGGATCCAAACTACATACCAAAAAGGTCTAAATTAAAATAACTTAAACTAAAAAGAACCAATTTTAATGCCACATGATCTGAAACTATAAAAATAGTTCAAGATGTAAGACCTTAAACCAAAAACTACCAGAAGGTCCAAGCTACGATACCTTAAATTACAAAGCACTAGTGTCCACCAAATATAACTATAGACTACTTAGAGAACCATTCTAGTCACATGATGTTAAATTTCACACCAACATGAATACCACATGATGTTAAAATTCATGGTATAATATTATCACATGACCTTAAATTGTGTCATTTAAACTAAATGGGAATTGATTATCATTTTGATAGGATACATAGGACACCTCTCTAATGTTCAAATCCACCACCATTAATCCTATATTCCCAGCCTTAGGAGGATATATTCTTCACGATATCAATTGTATCCATCCACACTTGACCATGTCTATGTGAGATTTGATCTCCTGTTACCCCATGCCATGTCCCCTTGGAAACCTTCTATACTTGGATATATTCTCAAAAATCAAACAATTTCACCACCTGGAGGGTCAAATTACCTCAAGGTAACATTATATTTCCTTCATTAGGACATATCCCTAATGAAATAGTACTAATACTTGAGAGGACCAGTTTGGGATATACCTAACACTGAGAGGGGTTGAATCAGTGTTGGGGACTTTTAAAACCAATTCCAACTTTTATCCCTGTACCTCTTGACCTATTAGGATCTTGATTCTCTTATTCTCTTTTCCCTGTTGCATGTAATAATAGAAAGCAGTAAAAACATGCACATGATATTTTTACAAGGTTCACCACTCAATAAGAGTAGCTACGTCCTTGTCATGCATGGGTTTTACCACTGCATGGATTCTCCATTATAATGTGATATGCAGTTACAATGGAGTGGTTAGGAAAACAATCCTCTAACTAGTGTGAGTCCATACACTTTGGAGGGGGGTGGGAAACAATCCTCTTCCTTGGACTGGTGATGACCTAGCCCAACTTGCAGCGTCTGGCTGGTTCTTTATACTTTTTAGGGAGAAAGTCTTCTTCCTTCTTCAAAAGGTCAGTTCTGCTCTTGGTCTTCTTTAGTGTTGTTCATTTGATTACTTTCAAACAGTAGGGAAGCAGTTATTCCTTCTTTCCTTCTATTCTTTTCTAGTGTAACACCAACTGCTCTAAACTTCTTCTTTCTTCTTCTTAGTGCAACAAACAACTGCACTTCAACTTCTTCTCTCTTCTTGGTCTGTTCTTATTCTTCTTATTATTATCTTATCTTTATGCAGCAAACTTGTAAGCTGCACACTCTTCTTCTTCTTCGGCTTCTTCAATGCAAAACCAACTGCACTGAAACCTACTCTTCTTCACACGTTCTCACTCAGTGAAAAACCTTATGCACCGAGCTCTTCTTCTTCTTATTCTTTCTAGAATCACAAGTTATCATTGTGATTGTAAACATAGCATCATCACAGTTGAACAGAAGCTTGTAAGAACCTCTAGAACAACTCAGCTTGGGTTCCAATCTTTACTTGTGTGCCACCCTGCTTGCATGCTTCCCTACTTGTGTGCCACTAAATACTTGCACGCCACAATTTTTCTCAACTCAAAACTTGAGTTTCACCTTTGGATTAAACACACTCTTCATTTGCGCACATATAACAACTTGCACACCAAAACTTGTGCAGCAATACTTGCATGGAAATACTTGCGCGGAAATATTTTCCCAGCAAACCTTCACTGCAATACTTGCGTGGAAGACTTGTGTGGCAACACTTGTGTGGAAACACTTTCATGGCAGACTTGCACGACAACACTTGCATGGAAACACTTGCGTGAAAGACTTGTGCAAAACCCTACTTTCGTGCCTTATAAATAAACCTTAGATTGCGTGCCACTTTCTACACTTGCGTGTTCAGAGCTCAAATTGTTCTCTTAAGTTTTGTGAATTAAAAATGAAGAGACGATTCATCTATTTATAGGCATTTTTCTGACTTGCGCGCCCATACACTTGCATGCCAAGACTTGCACTTGGGCGCCTCCTTCCACTTGCACGCCTCCTTTATACTTGAGTGCCTCTTTGTAGATAGGAAATACTTGTGTGCCACCTTTATACTTGCGCGCCTCTTTGTGGACAACACAACACTTACACGCCACCTAAAAATGAGGTTCAACTTGCACGACTCAACCACTTGTGCACCACACTTCTTCGACTTATGCGCTCAGAGCTCAAAATATTTCTCTAAGTCTCAAGCCTGTTGAAATGAAGAGGGTAGTCACCTTTTTATAGCCATTTTGGAAACTTGCGTGTCACATTCACTTGCGCACCTCCTTGGTACTTGCGCACCTTCTTGGATCTTGCACGACTCCCTGGCACTTGCGCGCCTCCTTGGGACTTGCACGCCTTCTTGGTACTTGCACGCCTTTTTGGTACTTGTGCACCTTCTTGGCACTTGCGCGCCTTCTTTACTTTTCCATATTTTTGAAATAATGATATTTGAAATATGACTTGCATTCCTCCACATACTTGCGCGCCTAATGCATACTTGCGTGCCTACTGCATACTTACACGCCTACTTCTTTCTCTCTCCCTTTCCTTCATAAGGCTTGTATCACAAGTTCTCCAAACTGATGATATTTGTGAAATACAAATCAGAAAAGCATCATCTAGTTTCAAGGCAATGTGTAATGCATGATCATCTTATAATGACAAGATATTACACACTCTCTCTTCTTCTTCAACCATCATTATCTACTTCATGAAAATCATATGATTCTTTTCTTCAAGTAAGCACTTACATGGTTCTCATGAAATCGTGAAGCATTGCATTGTCTTCTTCAAATCCTGATTCTTATTCAACCATCCTTAGATAGATGATACTTAACCATTCTGATCCAATCATCCTCAAATGGATGATACTTATCTATTATTTATTGTTTTAACCAATGTGTCACCTTTGACACAAGTTCTTTGAACTTAGGATCAGTTCAACAATCGTCTGAATTACTTCATAGAGAATTTTCCATGTATGACGTTTAATGCTATGATTTCATAACAATTCTCCAGGTATCCTCACTTCATACAATCTCCATTAACTTTGGAGGCCCTCATCGTATCCTTATTCATTTTGACCGATATTGACATATGTTGACATCAAATACAATCTTCATACACAAAGTGGTCCCAACAATCTCCCCCTTTTTATTTTGTTGTCAATACCTTAAAGTATCCTCAGATGAATATGTCAATGTCAAAATGAGAATCTTATCTCTCCCCTTTAATTTTTTCTCTCTCCATTTCATTTCAAACTTTCATTTTACTTTTTCTCCCGCTTATTGACAAGAAATACAAAGTTCATGGTAGAGAGGGTATCGGTCCTTACTTGAGCCATGTGCCATAATTCATTCCAATCTAAGTCTACTTGAGCAATACTCGGTGTAGAAAACAAGAGGATTTGATTTAGACAACAAAGTTGTCCATTATCCACTGATCTTGATACCTCATGAGATGAGATCTCCTACAATTGTCTTCAAGGGTTTTCCACTTTCATTCGAGAACAAAGATATTGAATGTGATAGGAAATAATCAATCCTGAAATTCCTGCACTCACTTCAACAAACAGATCAAAAACATTCAAGTGAAATTGGCAGGATAAGTGGCCTTGGGGCACTTTCACTTTTCTTATGTCATTTATTATCTTTGTTACTCCCCCTTTATAGAATGATCTTTATTTTGAGTAACCATGTATGATAGATTATGAAATGACATACCTTTTCCAATGACATGATCTTCAGACAATCTTCAGAGTAATTGAATTTTATACCAACTGATGTTGATACTGATTGAGATAATGACTCTAGAAGCTTCATCATGTGTCTCCCCCTCAAGGGAACACTTCTCCTCACTAAATCCCAGGGTTTCCCCATGAGATATTACTTAAACTTTAATTCCTTGTATGATAATAACAAATACAATACACAAAGATTTAATGGAATAAAGTGGATCCTCTTTTCTCTATCAATGTAAAAAACAAGGTTGAGAGGATTTTCTCAACCCAGATGCTCCATTCTTCACACTTTCATGACTTATATTCAATATTGATTGTGATTATGTGGAACTCAATATTTTTTCCATCTCTTTGTGTGTGAATCGTTCTTCTTCATGGTCTTTCAAAGCACTAGAATCTCCTGGTGCAACTTTCATCTTTTTGAGGAATTCTTGTTGGGATGGAGTAAATTCAAGGCATCTTTTAACAGTATGACCTGCCTTGTTGCACCTCACACACAGAACTTCCTTTTCTTCATGTAGAATCTTATTTGTGCTTTTATCACAAGTATTAGCCTGTGCATCTTCCATTTTTCTTATTCATTCCAAATATTCTGTCCAAACCACCAAAATATCATTAGGGACTGAGGCATCATGATTTGATCTTCTACATGGCTTCTTCTGAGTGGATTATTTCTTAGTGGTTCATTTGGATGCACCACCCTTCACCTTTTTGGATTTAGAATCCAAGGAATTATCATCTTTCCTTCTTTAAATCTTCTTGGGTGAATTTGTTTTCACATTATTTGTCTGATTTCTTCCCAAGGATGCTTATTCATTCTTCCCCAGCTTCTGTGGCCTTCTTTTCTTATATGAACATACACCATTCATATGACCACTCATATTGTATACATCACAAATGTTATCTAACATTCCAAATCTATTTGTATTATACATATGTTTCTAGATCTGTGGATGTTTCTTCTTCTTCTCAGGATTTATCCCCCTTGAGATGGGATTTCTCTGTGCTTTTACATTTAAGGGATTGTACCAACAATCCAGTGCACAATGTCCAAACCTATTGCAGTACCAGCATTGACCAACAAACCTTTACTTCTTGTTATCTTCTTGATAAGTTTATTGTGTCTTATTCTTGGTATGTTGTGCTTTCTGTGTGTATCTATCTTCCACACTATTTCCCCTATCCAACCTAGCCATGGTGGTAGGATCCTTTTCATTTTTCTTCATCCATACTTTTTTAGAATTTTTCTTCCAACCCGCACTTTTGGTAGAGGCAATTTTAGAGACATTAGTATAAGTTGGTATGGATGATACATTTACTTTCTTATCTACTTTTGATTGATCAATGAGTTAAGCCATGATCTTCTTATCACATTTTGGAGGTCTTTTGACAGTAGAATCCTCCATTGAGCATTGAATACTAATAGTAACTGTTTCCTTCTTTTCTGGAGACTTAATATGTGTATTACTAAGATTGGTAAACTCAGATTCCAATTATAGACATCTCATATTGAGGATGAATTCCTGGTCTTCAATCATAGTCATCTTATCTTCACAAGCCTTATTTAATCTTTCAACTACATCTTCATGTATCTTTACTTTGTATTGTAACAAAGAGTAAAGTTCTTTGATCTTCTTGAAGTTTTCTTCCAAATATATCTCCTTGACATCATTTCTCTTTTTTAGCTCATCTTCAAGTGTATGGATCTTCTCTTCTAGAGTCTTGTTGAATCCCTCTTTCTCTTCAAAATCTTTGAACCAATTTGTTGAACTTACTTCAAATCCCCTCTTTGTTGCTTGAAAGGATCCAACCTGTCTAGAGAGCTTTAAACATTCAACAATTTTTGCTTGTAAGACTTTCTCTAAAGCATCAGTTTCTTCTTCCAGTTGAGTGATATTTTCCTGCATACATTGAAATACTCCACAAACCAGTGATGCACTTTATTTAGGAATACCATGCAGAATCATTATTAATCTATCAACTGATATTTCTTGATATGTTGTAGATTGATCATCACCACTTTTGCTAGAATTTTCATCATGATGATAATTTCCAAATGTAATAACACATACCTCTTGATCAGTTGATGTTGGAAGGTTATCTATCTTCTTAGTGGAAACTTGAGCCACCTTATCATAACTTTCTAAGTCTTGTGTATATTCAATGTCTTCTAGATATGGAGAACCAGATACATCCTCTTCTTTAGATAGGAGGGACTTCTTCTTCGAATTTCTCTTCTCCTTTGTTTTCTTATTCATCATGGTCTTGAGAGATATAGCCTTCGGTTCAGAGCTAACTAAATCTTCACTTAAAGTGAACTCCATTGATAATTTAGGAAAGAAACTAAAATCTTCAAAAGAGAATAACCTTACTGTAGAGAATCCAATAGAGGTGAACCTCCATATGATACCAATTGAGAGGACCAGTTTGGGATATACCTAACACTGAGAGGGGGGGGGGGGGGGTGAATAAGTGTTGGGGACTTTTAAAACCAATTCCAACTTTTATCCCTGTACCACTTGACCTATTATGATCTTGATTATCTTATTCTATTTTCCCTGTCGCATGAAATAATAGAAAGCAGTAAAAATATGCACATGATATTTTTAGAAGGTTCACCACTCAATAAGAGTAGCTACGTCCTTTCCATGCATGGGTTTGACCACTACATGGATTCTCCATTGTAATGTGATATGCTGTTACAATGGAGTGGCTAGGAAAACAATCCTCTAGCTAGTGTGAGTCCCTACACTTTGGAGGGGGTGGGAAACAATCCTCTTCCCTGGACTGGTGATGACCTAGCCCAACTTATAGCATCTAGTTGGTTCTTTATACTGCCTATGGAGACAATCTTCTTCCTTCTTCAAAAGGGCAGTTCTTCTCTTGATATTATTTAGTGTTGATCACTTGATTACTTGAAAAGTAGTAGGCAAGAAATTATTCTTTCTTTCCTTCTCTTCTTTTCTAGTGCAACACTAACTGCACTAAACTTCTTCTTTCTTCTTCTTAGTGCAACAACCAACTGCACTTCAATTTATTCTCTCTTCTTGGTCTCTTCTTCTTCTTCTTATTATTCTATTCTCTTTATGAAGAAAACCGGTAAGCTGCACACTCTTCTTCTTCTTTGGCTTCTTTAATGTAAAACCAACTGCACTGAAACCTACTCTTCTTCACATGTTCTCACTCAGTGAAAAACCTTCTGCACCGAGCTGTTCTTCTTCTTCTTCTTTCTAGAATCACAAGTTCTCTTTGTGATTGAAAAAACAATGAAGTCTATATCAACATAGCATCATCACAGTTGAATAGAAGCTGGTAAGAACCTCTAGAATAAATTAGTTTGGGCGCTAATCCTTACTTGTGCGCCACCCTACTTGAGCGCCTCCCTAGTTTCATGCCACCAAATACTTGTGCGCCACAATTGTTCTCAACTCAAAACTTGCGCGCCACCTTTGGCTTAAACACAATCTTCAGTTGCGCACCTCTAACAACTAGCACACCAAAACTTGCTCGGAAATAATTGTGTGGAAATACTTGCGTGGAAATACTTGTGTGACAATACTTGCGTGGAAATACTTGCGCGACAGACTTGCCCGACAACACTTGTGTGACAATACTTGCGCGACAGACTTGTGCAACAACACTTGCGTGAAAACACTTGCATGGAAGACTTGCGTGACACCCTACTTGCACGCCTTATAAATAACCCTCAGCTTGTGTGCCACTTCATCTTGCAAGCCACTTTCCACACTTGCTCATTCAGAGCTCAAATTGTTCTATTAAGTATTGAGAATTAAAAATAAGGAGGTGAGTCATCTATTTATAGGCATTTTTCTGACTTGCATGCCCATACACTTGCACGCCAAGACTTTCACTTGTGTGCCTCATTCCACTTGTGCACCTCCTTTATATTTGCATGCCTCTTTGTAGACAGGAAATACTTTCACGCCACCTTTATACTTCCACACCTCTTTGTGGACAACACAACACTTGCTCGCCACCTAAAAATGAGGCTCAACTTGCATGCCTCAACCACTTGCGCACCACAGTTCTTATACTTGCGCACTCAGAGCTAAAAATATTTCTCAAAGTCTCGAGCCTGCAAAAATGAGGAGGGTAGTCACCTTTTTATAGGAATTTTGGAAACCTACGCGTCACATTCACTTGCGTGACTCCTTGGTACTTGTGCACCTTCTTGGAACTTGCGTGACTCCCTGGCACTTGCGCGCCTCCTTGGGACTTGCGCACCTTCTTGTTATTTGCGCGCCTTTTTGGTACTTGCACGCCTTCTTGGCACATGCGCTCCTTCTTTACTTTTCCATATTTTTGAAATAATTCTATTTGAAATATGACTTGCGTGCCTCCACATACTTGCGCGCCTACTGCATACTTGCGCACCTACTTCTTTATCTCTCCCTTTCCTTCATAAGGCTTGCATCACAAGTTCTCCAAACTTATGATATTTGTGAAATCCAAATCAGCAAAGCATCTTCTAGTTTCAAGGAAATGTGTAATGCATGATCATCTTATAATGACAAGCTATTACACACACTCTCTTCTTATTCAACCGTCATTCTCAACTTCATGAAAATCATATGATTCTTTTCTTTAAGTAAGTACTTGCATGGTTCTCATGCAATCATGAAGCATTGCATTGTCTTCTTCAAATCCTAATTATTATTCAACCATCCTTAGATAGATGATACTTCACCATTCTGATCCAATCATCCTCAAATGGATGATACTTTTCCATTATTTATTGTTGTAAACAATGTTTCACCTTTGAAACAAGTTCTTTGAACTTAGGATCAGTTCAACAATCGTCTAAATTGCTTCATAGAGAATTTCCCAAGTATGATATTCAATGCTATGATTTTATAATAATTCTCCAGGTATCCTCACTTCATACAATCTCCATTAACTTTGGGGCCTTCATCATATCCTTATTCATTTCGACCGATATTGACAACTGTTGACAACAAATACAATATTCATACACAAAGTGGTCCCAACAATACTTAGTGGTCTATATTCTTTATTTAAATCCCTATCCATTCTCATTGGGTCATATTATCTCTAAGGATAACCAAAAAGGGACACTCATACATTAGTCCCCTACAAAATATTTCTAGACATATTTCACCTAATAATTCTAGATTATGATATCAAAATTCATGATGACCATCTTCTTTCCCTTTAAGTAGGTACCCTTATTCTTATGTGATATTAGAGGCTTTTGTTGGATACTAAATATAAACATTTGATGCCTTGGAAGATATGCTTAATTTTTTTAAACTATATGAAATATTAGTTCCCATCCCCATGGGATACATAGTGACAACTAGGTTTTTCACCATAGGCATATCCATAGACCTCCTATTCAAAAAATATGAAAGGTACACCCTTTCACCTGCATTAAATCTTGATCCTTGCATGAGATCCTTATATTGAGAACTATATGGGGCATGATTCCTATATCATGGGATACATAGTGATGCCTAAATCATATATCTTGGGCCTAACCATGATGTTATCATCATTTCCAAATCTTTAATCTTCTTAAGAAAGATAGATATATGTGTGCATATGGGATTAAAAATATCAATATCCCATTCTTCCCTTGTCATGTGATCCCATGAAATGTAGGTGATTCATTAGATATCTCTTATTTATCACATTGATCGTTGAATCATTTGAGATTAGTGGCCCTAGTATATCATTTATATGAGAATAATTGAGATGTTACATATTCAAATAAAAGGAGGCCCTAGACCAAATTGCGTGATATTATACCACACAACATCACAAAAAGTGATCACTTAAATAACTTATAATAGTTTATCTATTGAGGATCATTCCTTTTAATGTGATTCTGATCCATGCATCAGATCTTTTAAAACTATGAGTGTCTTGATTCCTAGATTTTATCAAGAAATTAGTGACATCCAAATATCTTATCCTAGGCCTAGACACAAAATCACAATGAGTAAATTTCCCCTATGCATCCTGAGTTATTAGGCCTCATCATTTATGTTTGAAATTCCCTTTGGAAAACTTGCATTAGGATGCATACATTTCTCCACCCACTTGTCTATATAAGAGATATATCTATACCAGGGGATAGTTAGAATTATAGGTAGGCTTGATTACGACTTAGTGGGATATATAGAGATGGCCAGTTGCTTCATCTTGGACCCAACTATTAGTTTCCCATGTGAATAAAAATTCCACCCTCCTGTATGTGAGAAAAATTTATGCAGATGATCTTTATTAAGAAATAAATTTTACTTGATTCCTATTTTATAGGATATATAGTGACATCCAATCCTTTTTCCCTGGACCTATCCACGAATCCCCATTTAGATCATTTTGTGAGCGAGATCTCTAGTAATTCCAAAAATATGATAAATGATCCATTTACACCTATGTGTGAACTATATATTTATGGAGAAAATAATATAATAAATTTGTGTTTCCTGATTACTAATTATTTTAGGATACATAGTGACACTAAAAACCTTCACACCAAGCCCGAACATAAATCTTATTCCCACTTCACGTCATAATAATGAACAAATTCTCTTTTAAGGAATAAATACACCTTTACCTTACATATGAGCTACATATATATAGGTTAAATTCATTTCAAGAACTATGTGTGACTTGATTCATGTCCTAAAGTGATATACATTGATGCTCAAATATTTTAACTAGAGCCCAACTGAAATATCTAAAAAAATACCCTGTACCATTTCATATGGTCCAGATATAAGAATGGAATTTCCCTTCAAGAACAAAATTTGTATTGATTCCCAATAATTCAGGATATACAATGAAAACTAGGTTTATTATACTAGTATAAACTATTGGTTTATTGTAATCATAACCTTCCTTTGTTCTTGGTCTACATTAAAATAAGTCAGCCTTGTTTAACTGCAAGATTGTAAAGATACACCCAAAAGTGATTACCTCTTCCAATATTATAGCCCTTAACCTTCAAAAAATAATTAATAGTCAGAGACTATACACCCAATTCATATTATAATAACTAAATGTGGCCTGATTCCCATATACAAAGATACGTTGTGATGCATCAATGACATATTTTTGGCCCAACCATAAGTTTTAATGTTGATAATTAAAAATACCCCCTTCTCTTACATATGAGTCTGATCTATATAGGGTACTTTAATATATTCCTATAACTATTCATGGATTGATTCCTATCATAAAAACAAACATAGTTATGCTTATACCTCATACTCTAGGCCTATCCATGAATGATGATAATGACCCCTTTCCCCTATGTATGAGCAAGATATGTATAGGGGAAATTTATTTGAAGAAATAATTTTTGCCTAAGGACTTCTTCAAAATAATATGTATTGATTATTGAATTATTTACTTTATATCCATATATAATGTTGTTAACACTTTACCCCCTTTGAGCAAGGGTTTCACCTCACAAATGAATTCGTTTCATTCCCACACTTGAGCCAAATATTTTTAAGGAAATTTTTAATGAATTGTGTGTGACTAGATTACTATTTAATAGGATATGTATTTATTATCAGACCTTATATACCAGGACTAGTCATAAATTAAAAAAATAAATTCCTCCATCTCTCGTGTGTGATTCATATATATATGATGTGAAAATGTATATAAGAACCACATGTGGCTAGATTCATATTTACATCGGGATATGTAACAATATAAAATCACCATGAAATGGATCTAAAACTATTTATGATAAATTATCTTTCTCCTATGATTGATTTTGGTTTTTTAGAAGGATAATAGATAATATCCATGGCTCTGAATTATTATCTTTGGAGTTATGGAGACCACTGAAGAGCTTCCATTGTAAGGCTATCATCAAGGTGAATCAACTCTAAAGCCTAATAAATCCTTCATTTAGGTGGTTTCTAGAAAATCCATCATTATTTATGTTGTTTAAGACTCACCATGTATACCCCCATTGGTTATTCATCATAAGGTGAACTCGGCTATCAATTTTTCTAGGAAGGATGTGGATGTTCATGCTTTAGATTTATAGTTAGTGCTTATTGGTTTGTTTTCTCACCAATGTACTTTATTTAACTTCATAAAGAGATCCCTTGAAACTATTGGATTTGTATCCTTCATTATAATTACTGTTGATTCTAGATTTATATTGGTCTATTTTTCCTTGAAAGAGGACTATTATAGATGTTGGTCCCATGCTCATTGGTCTTTAATAGTGTTAGTTTGAAGATGGTTAAATTGACCCCAGATTTTGGTAAGGAGATTGATCCACATATGGTCCCCATATAGTTATGATTTTAAGGCCTACCCATTCATCTATTTAATATGGATGCATATTCTTCCATTGATAACCAAATTTTCACTCCCATTAATCTTGATTGAACCACCTCTAATCTATCAAGATCCTCCATTGCAAGGATTTGTACACATGTGTATGTCTCCAGACCTCTACCCTCAATCATATAGATAAAAAATGGAGAGAAAGGATTTTTTCAAAGGGTAAATTATGAAAATATCCTAGACTATTTATTTTTAATATTGAAATTTGTCCACTCTAATGATCTCTATGACAAGGTTTCACTAAAGGAAACCATTTCAAAACTTCTTGTTAGAAGGATGTCTGTCTAGATTGAAAAAGGAAAATATAATACTCTTATTGGAGTAGAGGATACCAATATGGATAGAAAATAATTATGTGGGACTATATCTTAGGATGTGGCTAGGAATCTTACTGGCCCCTCAAATAATAATCAGGGTAAACCTAAGGAATCATATTTTTACATATTTGTGGCTGCTATTCATGAAGCATGAACCACCTCTAAGGTGGTGGAGGTCCAGGATATTCATAGTTCTGATAAATCCATCCATGTCACACAAGAACAATATTTCCAAATTGAAAAAAATTTATTACTCTACGGTAATACAAAATCGAAGAACATGTTGGTGGATTCAGATTTTTTTTCACCCCTCACCCTAATAGACTCGCAAATATAAGGATTAATCTAACTTGAAGAGGAATATTGTAACTAGATAAATAAGAATTCATATTTTCGAGAATAAATACATTATCTAATAACCTACTATGGATAATACCCCCTTATCCTCTGATGAATCATAATCTAATAAATTATCCTATGATGAATCATCCTCAATGGATGAATATTTTGAAAGGCATAAGAATAAAAATCATATTATCAAGGAGGGTCTAACTGAGGAAATATACCCATGGGTTTATGAAAAATATGTTTTATTTCAATAGATATAAAAAGGAGGGATTTCTATTAATGAGTGTCATGATATTATAGTTAACATTTTCACTAAAATAGAATCAGAATTTGATAAGAATACCAAGTTTCAATTCTAGAATCTTCTATGGGAATAATTGATCATGATGGTTGCGTTAGTATTTTTTCTACCAGATTCTGGTACAATTCTATATTTACTTATATCTATTGGTTAGGGTTGTGAAAATATATAATCTTGGAATTAGTTATGTTTTAAATATAAGAAGCAATTTCCCGTTTATTTTTCTATTTGGACTTTTTTTTTATTTTTGTCATGTAACAACCTGAGTTTTTATGAATTATTTGTTTTTTCTTTAATTTAAACTTTTTGACATTTTACATTTCACAAAATTATTTAATATAGATTATGTTATAAAAAATAAGTAAGATTGGTTTACTTTACACACAACACCATGTTATGCTTGCATTACATGCAAAACATACATTAGATTTCAGTACACACAACACTATGTTTTCCTTTTATTACACATAATTCTGAGTTCTTTTGATAGCTTTCGTTACACACAAGACCTAGTTTTTCCAAACTACAATGTACTATTCATAATATTATTAAAGTATTATTATAGTTGACACCTATCTATTGGAATGGAGGTTATGGATAATATTAATTAAGTTATGAAAAAATGGTTTACACATGTACATAATAAAAATTATTTTGTAACCAAATAACTAGAAATGAAAATAAAACCCTTTTGACAATATATGAAATATTTTGCTGGAAGACTATACCTATGAAAACAGACATGTTTTACCTTAATAAATTAATTAAACCAATTTTGAAAAATGATTTTAAGGATATATATATATATATATATATATTATATTAATTAAACTATTTAACAGTCAGATTATGTTTTTTCTAGACAAGATATAAGAATAAATAAAATTTTACACATAAAGATAAATATTTTTTCTAAAAGGTAATTTTACCACCTTTTAATAGCGCACCAATTTTAAATATAATTTTTGACACTTTTATCAATTTTATTTGAAAAAATAAAATTCATTTTTTAAATATGAATATCAAAATTTACTTGGGGTGATTTTTTGGTATTTTTTCTGAAAAGTTTCATTTTTTGATGACCTTTCTGACTACTCATCGGTTTGAGGGTGATAAGTAGTGCATAAATTAATCTCAGTATCAAAAAAACTTCTGAAGACACTTCTATATTTTTGATGTAATTCAGAGATCTTGATTAGGAAAAATTGATAGAGGTGCACCTTAAAGTATTATAAATTTATTAATATAGAGCCTTTCTAGGAAATGAAGATGTAAATATTCCCTTATAGAAATAAAATGTGCTGATTTTGTAAGATGATAAAAAATAGACCATATTGAATCATTCCCTCTAGGATTACTTGGTAGTCCTTTGAAAACGTACATTGTAATGTCATCCCATTTCAACATAGGAATTGGTAGAGGTCACATGAATCTTCTAGGCTTCTATATCTCAACAATACTTGTTTACAATGTCACGACTCATCCTCGGGGCCCGTGTCGTGACTACCCCAAGCCCGCCTTCCATAGGCCAGGGGCTGGTGACTAGCACCAAAGGCATAAATCCCGATAAAAGGGAAGACATTGTCTTTATATAAGAAAAAAACACCACAGAGTACGCAAGATGAAGTAATCACTAAGTCAACTGAGTACAAAAGTAAGTGATGAAAAGTAAATGGGCTAGAATACAAACCCAACTGAAAGTACAGTACAACTGAAAACAAAGAACAGTAGCATTAAAGTAAATTAGCAACCTCCAAGTCGTCCTCTGGAATTCCCACCTGAAGGGTGGGTACAGATAGTCTAGTCGGATCCTCGGGTCCGTCCGTTTGCTCTGTGTACATCCTGTCAGATAGTCCACCTCTGGATACTGTTTCGCTCCACAAGCCTCAACCACGATCAGCGTTGTCCGTCATCTGCAACTAACACAACGTAGTGCAGGCATAGCCCGTGTAGGGGTGAGTATACGATACTCAGTAGGGACCCCGAGGCTCCCTAAGGTCTCCCAGAATCCACGAAGGATAAACCATAAAGGAAAGATACAATCACGAAGTATCAACCAACTATACTTAGGTATATTCCCATATATATACCTAAGTCATCAATTCAAGTTCTGCTCCAACTCACGAGCCCAAGTTCAACCCATTCCACACAGGAAAGTACATCCAAATCCACAAAGGAAAGCACAAACCAATCCACATAGGAAAGAAAATAAATCAAATCAAAGATAATTATTGAAAGTCAAGACTCAACTCACACATGTATAGTACTCACGAAGGGGGGGTGGAGATAATAGATGTAGCCTCCGAATCATCTCCCCTGCGGAACCCACATAGGATCCAAGTACAGAAGTCGTCGCTTCCGGACCCACATAAGATCCAGGTACAGTAACCATCGCTGGCGAACCCACGTAGGATCCAAGTACAGTCGCCATCGCTGCCAAACCCATGAAGGATCCATGTACAGTCGTCCTCACTACCGAACCCACGGAGGATCCAAGTATAGTCGTCCTCACTGCCAAACCCACATAGGCTCAAAGTAGAGTCATCATCATCATCGTAGTCACAGCTAACTCTAGCGTTCCCACACACAACACACTCTATTCTTGGAGGGTCCGCTCCATGATCCAAGGGGTTTCACTAAGAGGAATTCAACGTGATCGACGACACGTCATTCGGACGTCTGGTCGTTAAGTTATAGGCATTTCCTCTCTAAGGGCCCAGTTGGTTTTGGGTTCAAACCAACCCCTCCATACCCAAACATTACCAAAAACATAAGTTTAATATACCAAAACTACTGTCTCAATCCAAGGATCCCAACGTAACTGAAAATGCATCAATCGGAGGTCTTTAGCCCAAGATATGGGCGTTTGAATGAATCTATCCGAAAATAGGGGGTTCGAGCCCGGTTCGACCCGGCCCGATACCCCCTCGGTCGGCCCGAACCTGGTTGACCCAACCCGGGTCCGGGTCCGGGTCTGGCCCATTTGGGCACACCCTGGCCCAGATGGCGCGGCCCGGCCCGCGGTTGGGCGCGGCCTACGACCCGATGCAGAGGCCGGCTGCGGCTCAGCTCGCGGACGAGCAGGGTGCGAAGGGGGGGGGGGGGCTGTTTCCGTAACGGCGGACCCTACGGGGTCCACCCTTTGCACTAGTCAGGAGTTTCAACCCCCGATCTATCCGAAAACGGCCGGCCATTAAGGCCGGCCGGTTGGACTGCCGTGGGACCCTTCGAGGTCCCACCTCTCGGAGCTCTGGGGGCCGGTTGTCCGGCCGCCCCTGCTGAACCACCGTGGCCTAAGGCCACAACTCTTATTCATCCGGCACCGTGCGACGGTGCCGCACCCCTCCGTCGCGGCCCGCTCTGGTCTCGGTCTCTCTCGGTTTTTCCAGGGTGACGCGACGACGCCGCGCACCACCACCGCAGCCTACTCTGGCCGCAGTTCTCCTTGTTCCTGCGCGGTGCAACGGTATCGCAATGTATTCTCCACAACTTGCCAACAATTTTCAACAAGAAAAAGGGGAGGAGAAATAAGCCGTGTTTGTGCGGTCTGATCTCCTCCCATTACGTAGGTAAAAATCATCCAAATTTAACCAACGGAGAACACTGAATTAAACATGGATGAAGATAACCCCTACCTCAATCAAACGATGATGAAAGTCGGTGTTGCGGTTGACGGCGTCACGTGGTGAGGTTTCATAGATGCTGACAAAGAGCATCCTAGGAAGAAGTGGCATCTCCTCTTTTTATCATGGTGTGAACAAAGCGTGACATCGTTGGAAAATTCCCGCATCGTTGCTTCCTTACTTTCTGCGAAGGAGGAAAAGGAGGAAGAATCTGGGGTCGTCGTGTCGATGTTCTTCATCAGAGGGTGTCGTTCTTTGCGGGAGGATGAGTTCTTCAAAGGGTTAGAGCTCTTCTCCCCAAAGTCTCAACACAACAATCCCAACCCAAAATAAAATAAGACTTACTCTTATTTTATTATAACATGCCATGCATTCCAAACTTAAAATTGAAACTCTTAGTTAAATTAATTGAATAGGTTCAATCAATTAATTAATGTGAGTTGGCATGAAATAAAGAGGGAGAGAGGGTGAGTTACTTAATTAAAGGGATATAAAAATTAAAGAGGGGGGTTTGAGGAGTTAAAGGAATGTGAAGGGGTGGGGATCGTGTGGTCCCCACCTCACAAATATCCTAAAAAGAGTAGTTAGGAACTAGTGGGTCCCACCCCAACTCCCACACTTAGGATATAACCACTTAGATAAAGAAAATAAAATTTTCCACAATTTTATTTACTTCACATTTAATCCTCTATTTTTGACAACTCCTCCTGAGCAAACGAACTTTCGGGAAAGGTCATATTATGAAATTACCGGCACTGCGGTTTTATCGGTGCCCTCATATTTCAATTCCAAGCACCAATTCAAAATATATAAAAACCCGTTCGTTCGTTCACTAAATGTACCTGAGCTAAACTTCGGAAACTGTTTTCGGGCACTCCGGGCCTCAGAATCAGGTGCCGTCAGAAACTGCATACTTGTAAAATCCCAAAGAATTTAAGAAATTTTTTTCCTTGAAATGTATGGGTCTCTAAATTACTCCCACCTTAGGGATTTATATCCCCAAAAAGATACATCATAAACTAGGGAAACAAATGGCGGTACTGTGCATGCATCTGAGCCTCCTGATCCCATGTGCTCTCCTGGAGGTTCCCATACTGCCACTTGATGCACACTAGAGGAATAGACCATCCACATAGGACCCGCTCCTATCGATCCTCGATCTCCACCAGGACCTTTGCAAAAGTTGCACTATCATCGATGTCCTAATCCCCGTGATCAATGATATGCATCGGATCGTGCATGTATCTCCTCAGCTGAGATACATGGAAGACATCGTGCACCTAGTGCAACTGAGGTGGAAGATCCAAGCGATATGCCACCTCACCTATCCTGTTGAGAACCTGGAATAGTCCGATGAAGTGCGAAGATAACTTGCCACCCCGACCAAATCTCTGTAATGCACGTCAAGGTGAGACCTGTAAGAAAACGTGGTCTCAATCCTCAAACTCTAGTGGTATCTGCCTCCTGTCTGCATAGGACTTCTATCGGCTCTGAGCAGTCCTCATCCTCTCCTGGATGATCTGTACCTTCTCCGTTATGGCCTGGACCATCTCTGGTCCTACAAGTGCTGACTCCCCAGGGTCTGTCTAGCACATAGGTGATCTGTAAGGTCGGTCAAACAATGCCTCGTATGGTGCCATCCCGATGGTGGAGTGGTAGCTGTTGTTGTACAAAAACTCCACCAAGGGTAGGTGATCTTCCCAGCTGCGACCAAAGTCAAGGAGACATGCACAGAGCATGTCCACGAGAGTCTGAATAGTCCTCTCCATCTGGCCATTCGTCTGAGGGTGAAAGGCGGTGCTCAGGAGTAGCTGTGTCCCAAATTCCTCCTGCAACCCCTTCCAAAGACGGGAAGTAAAGAGAGTGTTTTGATCGGAGACGATCGACGATGACACACCATGAAGCCGTACAATATCCTAAACTAGAGGCGTCCCAAGCTCTCCACTAAGCCCTGCTCTCTGATGGGTAAGAAGTGGTCCGACTTGGTGAGTCAGTCTATGATCACCCAGATGGAGTCGTGTCCTCTAGAAGTACGTGGAAGTCTAGTCACAAAATCCATAGATATCCCATCCCACTTCTACTCTGGGACCTCTAAGGGCTGTTACAGGCCTGCTGGTACCTGGTGCTCCGCCTTCAACTGCTGGTAGGTGAGGCATTGTGAAATGAACTCTGCCACAACCGTCTTCATTCTTGGCCACCGGTGCTATCATCTGAGATCCTGGTACATCTTCACTACTCCTGGATGTACCGCCAATGGGGAAGTTTGAAACTCTCTCAGCACCTCTACCTATAATGAAATTGGTACCATGGTACGTCCTCTGAAAAGGATGACGTGCTCTACTCCTATAGAAAATCCACCAGGTGTCATCCTTGAGGATATCTGTGCACGTCGTGTCTCAGAGTCAACGTCCCCACGCTGTGCCTCTCTGACCCACTGAAGTAGTGGAGGAGTGACTGTAAGCGACTGTAGAAAGGCTGCCCCATCTCTATCCATGAAGGATATCTGCAAAGTGGTTAACTGCCCTATCACCTACCCAAGTAGCTGAATGCCTGACCTTCTACTGAGAGCATCAGCTACTATGTTCCCCTTACCAATAGTATAGATTATCTCAAATTTATAGTCCTGGAGGAACTCGATCCATAACCACTATCTCAGGTCCAGGTCCTTTTGCGAGAAGATGTACCTAAGACTCTGGTGGTCAGAGTAGACTGTAAAGCGCTCTCCCATCAGATAGTGCCGCCACATCTTCAAGGCGAAGACCACTGATTCTAACTCCAAGTCATGGGTAGCGTAGTTATTCTCATGTTGCCTCAACTATCATGAACCATAAGCGATCATTTCCCACTCCTGCATCAGGACACACCCGAGTCCAGTCCCTGATGCGTCATAGTAAACTACGTACCCTACGCCCTCCTCCAGTATCATCAAGATGGGTGCACTGGTCAATCTCTGCCTCATCTCTTAGAAGCTCTGTTGACATCTATCTGACCACACGAAGGGTTTCCTCTTCTTCGTCAAAGCTTAAAGTGGTGCTAAAACTTTGGATAAGTCTGGCACAAATTTCTGATAGTACCTAGCCAGACCTAGGAAACTCCACACCTTCGTCATGCTCCTGGGTGTCTCCCAAGCCAGCACTGCCTCGATCTTCGCAGGATCCACCACAACTCCCACCTCAAAGATGACATGCCCCAAGAAGTGGACCTCTCAAATTCAGAACTAACACTTCGAGAGCTTACCATAAAGCTGGTGCTCTTGGAGTGTATCTAGTACAACATGCAAATGGTAGGCGTGCTCCTCCTCAGTAGTTCAGTAAATCAATATGTCGTCGATGAATAATACGACAAATTGATCGAGGTAAGGCTGGAAGATCCTATTCACGAGACTCATGAAAACGGCTAGAGCATTGGTTACACCGAAAGGAATAACCAAGAACTCATAGTGTCCATACCAACACCTAAAGGCCATCTTCTGCACATCCTCATCTCTAACTCTGAGCTGATGATAGCCTGACCTGAGGTCTATCTTTGAGAACCATCATGCTCCCTTGAGCTGATCGAAGAGGTAATCAATCCTTGAAAGTGGATACTTGTTCTTCACAGTCACCTGGTTCAGGCGATGATAGTCTACACACAGTCGCAAGCTCCCGTCCGCCTTCTTGGTGAACAAAATCGGGGAAGACCAGGGTGAAACACTTGGTCGAATGAATCCCTTGCCCTGCAAGTCCTCCAGCTGTACCCGTAGCTCTTGAAGTTCAGCAGGAGCCATCCGATATGCTAGAGTAGATATCAGGGCTGTCTCGGGGTACATGTCAATATAGAAGTCCACCTCTCTGCGAGGAGGTAGTCCTGGAATATCGTCAGGAAAAACATCCGCATACAGATCCACCACAACAGGAAAACTCGAACTCCGCACATCAACTGCTCCAAGGATGAGACTAGCCAACTGATGAGTAATCAGCTATACTCCCCTCTATGTGAGTCCATCCTATGCTGCAAAGGCTCCCTTCTCGTCGTTGAAGGTGAACCTTCTATAATCGGTGCGGACACATCACACATTGCGCCTAATACAGTCGATCTGAGCATGGACCGTAGATAACCAATCCATGCCCAAGAAGACGTCGTAAGGCCTCGATACCGCTACAAGAAGATCCCAGTTGAATCTCTCACCTCTTATAGTAAGCTCACACTATTGGAACCAGTGTGTAATTGTCGAGTCTTCTCCCATAGGAGTCTCTAGACGTAAGGATCAAGCCAACAGCTCCATCTGAATATCCGAGCTCCGAACAAGGGCATCGACAATGAAAGAATGACTCGCTCCTGTGTCTATAAGAACTACAGAAAGGGTGGACTAGACACAGATATTACCTCAAATCATCTCAGGTGCACCTTGGTCGTAAGTCTCTACTGCCTGAAGCTGAACCTACCTCTGTCCGCCAGTTCCCTGTGGTCGGGGTGGACCTCCTGGTGGTGGTGGTGGTAGAGCCTCAAAGCGTCGTCCACCACCCACTGCTCGTCCAACACCTTTGCCTCGTCCGCCTGCTCCCTACAGACCGCCACAGTCGAACCTCTGCCCTTACCTGGGTGGTCACTCAACTGTCTGTTGCTCCTCTGAATGGTGGGTTGGGCAGTCACGAGCCATGGGGCCCTACCCACCGCATGCATAGCACTGTCTGCCTCTCAAATGAATGGCTATGCTTCTTGTGCCCCGCACCTCTGAACCAGTATCCTGAGGTCGTCCACCTGATGGTCTGGTCCACTTAGACCTCTGCGCCATCTGTCTATTGCCAGCTGTCGAAGACTCCGCTACGTGCTGCCCTGCGGTAAGTCTCGCTGCTGGTGAAGACTCAGCAAGAAATCTCTCCACAAGAAGGGCTCGCTCCAGTACTTTTGCCTGTGTTGGAATACTGAGGGATATCATCGATGACCTGATCTCATGCCTCAGTTCCTACTTGAAGGTCTGGGCCTGGAAGAATGGGTCATGTACCATGTCTGTGGAGTAGCGCAAGAGATCAATAAATATCGCCGAGTACAGGGCTACTAACATGCTGCCCTACCGTAGCTGTAGTAACTCCAGGATGCGCATCACATGAAGGGTGGATGTAACAAACTCCGAGATGAAAAGGCTCTCGAAGTCCTACCAAAGGAGAGATGCCTCATCACGCACCTGGAGCATCAGGCTCCACCATCTACCTACTACTGCGTGCAGGAGACTTTCCACAAGGATCACCATGAGGTCAGCTGGTGTCCCCACTAATCTGAAAACTCGAACAACTACCTACAGCCAATCCTCGGCTACCTAAGGGTCCTTCTCCCTGTGAAACCTGGGCGGTCTCTGATGCTGAAACTCGTACAGTGCACTCAGGTGATGTGCACTCTCAGCTGCTGGGGCTAGTTTCATCGGTGGCTCGGTGGGTAAAGGTACCGTCGGTGCCTCCGCTGTAATGGGGCCCTGCACCGAGGCCTCATCACTTAGTGGGCTGTTGTCTCACACAAAACTCGAAACCCTAGCTGGCTGCTGTCATGGGTCCATCCTTAAAAGAAACAGGTGTGCCATAGTTAATACAGTATATCTGGTGAGTTGACACAAAGTAATCACAAAGAAAACTTTTGAAACACACATGAAATCAATGTTTTCCTGCATTGAGTCAGAAATTAGAAGTCAGGGTCCTGGTGTATGGATACGTCGACCACCGCACCAACACTAGAATCCCTGGACTCATAACCACACTCAATACCCTTAACACTATTGCTTAACATAGAATAAATTATCAGAGTCCTAAGTTCTGCAGTAGAACCGACTCCTCGGATACCAGTTTGTCACGACCCATCCTCGGGGCCCGTGCCGTGACTACCCCAAGCCCACCTTCCATAGGCCAGGGGATGGCGACTAGAACCAAAGGCTTAAATCTTGATAAAAGGGAAGGCATTGCCTTTATATAAGAAAAAAACACCATAGAGTACGCAAGCTAAAGTAAACACTAAGTAAACTTAGTACAAAAGTAAGTGCTTAAAAGTAAATGGGCCATATTACAAGCTCAACTGAAAGTACAGTACAACTGAAAAGAAAGAACAACTGTAGTAAAGTAAATCAGCAACCACCAAGTCATCCTCCAGAATTCCCACCTGAAGGGTGGGTATAGATAGTCTCGTCGGATCCTCGGGTCCGTCCGTCCGCTCCGTGTACGCCCCGCCTGATAGTCCACCTCCGGGTACCGTTTCTCTCCACAAGCCTCAACAATGATCAGCGTTTCCCGTCTTCTGCAACCAAAACAATGTAGTTCAGGCATAGCCCGTGCATGGGTGAGTATACGATAGTCAGTAGGGATCCTGAGACTCCTGAAGATCTCCCAGAATCCACGAAGAATAAAGCACAAAGTAAAGATACAATCACAAAGTATCAACCAACTCTACTTAGGTATATGCCCATACATATACATAAGTCATCAATTCCAGTTCTACTCCAACTCATGAGCTCAAGTTCAACCCAGTCCACACAGGAAAGTACATCACGATCCACAAAGAAAAGCACAACCCAATCCACACAGGAAAGAAAGTGAATCATATAGAAGATAATGATTTAAAGTCAACACTCAGCTCACACAGGTATACTACTCACGAAGAGGGGTGGAGATGATAGATGTAGCCTCTGAATCATCTCCCCTGCCGAACCCACGTAGGATCCAAGTACAGAAGTCATCGCTGCCTGACCCACATAGGATCCAAGTATAGTAACCATCGCTGCCAAAACCACGTAGGATCCAAGTACATTCGTCATCACTGCCGAAACCATGAAGGATCCAAGTACAGTCATCCTCACTGCCGAACCCACGTAGGATCCAAGTACAGTCATCATCGTCATCACAGTCGCAGCCAGATCTAGGGTTCCCACACCTAGCACGCTCGATTCCAGGAGGGTCCACTCCATGAGCCAAGGGGTCAATACATCAACTGTCACAAATTATAGAGTTGATGTATCACAAAGTTCCGCCTCGTCAAAAGGAACTCAATGCGATAGACGCTGCGTCAATCAAACGCCCGGTCTGAGAGTTATTGGCTTTTTCGTCCCAGGGGCCCGGTTGGTTTTTAAGTTAAAACCAACCCAACCGTACTCCAGCTATGTACAAACCTCTATTGGTGTAAGTCGAAAGAACCATCTCACTAAGATTAATTCAACGTGATCGACGACACGCCATTCGGACATCCTGTCGTTAAGTTATAGGCGTTTCAGCTCCAAGGGCCCGGTTGGTTTCGGGTTCGAACCAACCCGGCTGTACCAAAACTTTATCGAAAGCTTCAGTGTAATATACCAAAATTGTTTTTTCGATCCAAGGATCCCAACGCAAATGACGGTGAATCTATTGGATGTTCATATCCCAAGATATGGGAGTTTGAACGAATCTGCACGAAAATAGGGGGTTCGGGCCCGGTCCGACCCGGGTCCGCCCATTTGGGCACAGCCCGGCCCGACAGGGCGTGGCCCGGCCCGCAGCTGGGTGCGGCCTGGCCCACGGCCGGGCGGTGCTCGGCTCGCATCCAAGAAGGGTGCGAAGGGGGGGGGGGGGCACCGCCCCCCTCTTTCCGTAATGGCGGACCCTAAGGGGTCCGCCCTTTGCACTAGCTGGGGGTTTCAACCCCCGGTTTATCCAGAAAAAATGGCCGGCCATTAAGGCTGGTCGGTTGTGCTGCTGCAGGATGCTTTGGGGTCCCTCCTCTCAGAGCTCCGGTGGCCAGTTGTCTGACCGCCCCTGCTGGACCGCCGCAGCCTAAGGTCGCGGCTCTTCTTCGGCCGGCGCGGCGTGACGGCGCCGCGCCCCTCCGCCGTGGTCCGATCTGGCCGCAGTCTCTCTCGGTTTTTCCAGTGCGACACAACAGCATTGCACACCACCACCATGGCCCACTCCGGCCCTGGTTCTCCTCATTCCCGCGAAGTGCAATGGTACCGCTCCGTCTTTGCCACAACTCACCAACAATGTTCAACAAGAAAACAGGGAGGAGAAATCAGTCGTGTTTGTGCGGTCCGATTTTCTCCCGTTACGTAGGTAACAATCAGACAAATTTAACCAATGAAGAATGATGAATTAAACATGGATTAAGATAACCCCTACCTCAATCAAACGACGATGAAAGTTGGTGTTGCGGTTGACGGTGTCACGTGGTGAGGTTTCGTAGACGTCGATGAAGAGCGTCCGAAGAGGAAGCGGTGTCTCCTCTTTTTATCACGGTGTGAACGAAGTGTGATGTCATTGGAGGATTCCTGCGTCGTTGCTTCCTTCCTTTCCACGGAGGAGGAAAAGGAGGAAGAATCCGGGGTCGCTGTGCTTATTTTCTTCATCGGAGGGTGTTGTTCTTCATGGGAGGATGAGTTCTTCAAAGGGTTAGAGCTCTTCTCCCCAAAGTCTCAACACAATAATCCAAACCCCAAATAAAATAAGACTTACTCTTATTTTATTATAACATGCCATGCATTCAAAACATAAAATTCAAACTCTTAGATAAATTAATTGAATAGGTTCAATCAATTAATTTAATGTGAGTTGGCATGAAATAAAGAGGGAGAGAGGGTGATTTACTTAATTAAAGGGATAAAAAAATTAAAGAGTGGGGGTTTGAGTAGTTAAAGGAATGTAAAGGGGTGGGGCTCGTGTGGGCCCACCTCACAAATATCCTAACAAGAGTAGTTAGGAACTAGTGGGTCCCACCCCAACTCCCACACTTAGGATATAACCACTTAGATAAAGAAAATAAAATTGTTCCACAATTTTATTAACTTCACATTTAATCCTCAATTTTTAATAACTCCTCCCGAGCAAACGCACCTTCGAGAAAGGTTATATTATGCAATTAATGGCATTGAAGTTTCATCGGTACCCCCAAATTTCAATTCCAAGCTTCGGTTCAAAAGATATAAAAACCCACTCATTCGTTCACTGAACGTACCTGAGATAAACTTTAGAAACTGATTCCGGGCACTCCGAGCCTTGGAATCAGGTGCCGTCAGAAACTGTGTACTCGTAAAATCCCAAAGAATTTAAGAAAAAAATTTCCATAAAATTTACGGGTCTTTATAGACAAACTAGACACCTTTACACATAGTCATCAATTTACCACTTCATATTATCCCACCAAAAGTGTTCTTTTAGATATCTATACATCTTGGTACTACCAGGGTGTATAGAGAAGTTGGATCTATGAGCATAATCTGACAATTACCTTTTTAGATCATGTATTAATGGGACACACATCCTCTTTCCAAATTTCATAACTCCATCATCATATATGAATTCTTCTAATCTCCCATCCTTAATGGCTTTAATTATCATTTTGAAACTCTCATCATCAGATTGATAGATTTTTATCTTCTCTAGTAAATATGGTTTAACATTAATTTGAAAAGGAGTGATGTTTCCTTTTCCTTAACAATTCCCATATCCAAATTTAATAAATATATGAATACTATATCTTTTTTAATTCACATTTGGGTTAGAAGTTCATGATATTTCTTTATTAATGAATCTGCCACCTTATTTTCTTTTCTTAGAGTGTATTGAGAAATTACAATATTTGAGTAACTCTAGCCATCTCATTTTCCTCATGTTTATTTCTTTCTATTTAAATATGTATTTAAAACTCTTTTAATCCTTATATATCTCACATATTTCACTATAGAGGTAGTGTATCTATATGTTCATAGAAAATATTACGGCTACTAACTCAAGATAGTGAGTTGGACGATTTTGTTCATGAGTATTCAACTGCCTTGGGGAATATGTTGTAAATTTATCATTTTTCATAAGGAAACAACATATTTCATTATTTGATGCATAACTCTATATAAAAGACCCATAATTTTCTGATGGAAGAGAAAAAATTAGAGCATTGACCAATGTTATATTTAATTATTCAAAAAATTCAATACATTATTTTGTCCATACGAACTTAACCCCTTTACATGTAACCTTGGTTAACGGGTTATCCAATTAGGAAAAATTATGAATGAAAAGATGATAGTAATATTCTAAACGAATAAAACTATATACCTCAATTATGTTCATTGGAGTAGTCTATTCTTGGATTGCCTTTTTCATTGTAGGATCAACTGAGATTCCATCCTTAGAGATAATGTGGAAAAAAAGAAACTATTTGAATCTAGAACTCACACTTTATAACTTTACTACATAACTATTTTCTTATAATAGTCTTTAGAATAATTCAAAATTAGTTATCATGGTCTTTATATCTTTTTGAGTACACCAAGATATCATCAATAAATACGAGAACAAAATTATCAAGATATTACTTGAATAATATATTCATTAGATCCATGAAAATATAGTGTGAATTAGTTATTCCAAATGTAATTACTATAATATCCTAATGTCTGTACCTGGTTCAAAAAGCTTTATTTGGAATATTATCCTTCTTTACACATAGTTTATGATATCCATAACAGAGGTAAATATTTAAAAAATATTGAGCTCTAAGAAGTTGATCAAATAAATCACTAATACATAGACCATGATACTTTTTCATTATTTTAATATCATTTATATCCCTATTGTCAATTCACAGCCTTAAGGATTCACCTTTATTCTTCCAAAAACAAACATGGGCTCCCCATGGAGAAACACTAGGGTGGATAAATACCTTATTAATAAAACCCTATAGTTTTTTCTTCATATCCACTAATTCCATAGTTTCCATTCTATAAGGAGTATTTGATATTGGTATTACATCAGGGATTATATCAATGGTAAATTCAACTTCTTGATCTGAAGGATTTCTGATTAATTCATCAAGAAATACATCAATTTATTCTTCCATAATTGGTACATCCTCAATTTGAAGATTACTTTCAAAATTTCTAGATGTTTTTTCTCTTAATCCATAATAAATAATTTAGTAGAGATACTATGAGTGGATCTAGATGAGAATAAAATAATTAGGTTTCTTCCCTAAAGAGAAGGGATTCTTTATCTTCCTCACAAATTTATTTCTTTCTTCTTTAAATAAAATTTTCAATCTTTTTTTGAAAGATAGTATTTACTGAGGATTATATCAAAGTAAAACATAGGTATGATGATAAGGTTAGCAATGAAAGAATGTTTATGTGTCATAAATGGGTTTGACTGACACATTTTCTTCAATGGTTCCTTCATTTTGAGTTTTGATTGATAGATCCATTATTAAATCAAAATGGAAATGTCTTAATTTCTCAGAAATTGGGTAGATATAAAAGAGTTCGATGATCCATAATCAAATAAATCATTGGATATATTTTAAGATTGGATTAATGTACCCACCACCACATACTTGGGTACTTCGACCTCGACTGTGGTAATCGCATAAACTTGGACATCACCACTTGGCCTCTTCTATAGTAGATACCCCTGATACTTGAGACATTGATTTGAAGAATGGCCCATTTCATTATAGCTGAAACATTTAACATCATTTATTTTTTTCTTCCCCCTATAATCATTATCTTGACGAAACTTTTATACACACTTATAGAAAACTACCATTCCTTTAAAGTAGTTAACATGATGATTGTTTCTATAATTCCAACATAATTGGAATTGATTCATTCCTTTATTTTTCTTTGACACTTAACCTTTTATATGGTTATCAGATGACCTCTTATTCCCTTGATTTCCTCAGTGCATATAGGATCTTGAGATTTCCTTCTCCATTTTGGTGGCACTTAAAAATATTTTATTATATGATGAGAATGTTTAATAATCTAGTGCCCTTTAGAGACTTGGATTAATACATTCAATGAAATGATAAATATTGTCTTCTGAATCACATATGTAATCTATAACATACCTGGCTAGTCTTGTGAAGGTATCCTTATACTCTGGAACACTCTCTTCTTCCCTTTACTTTAAGCTATGAAATTGTTTCTTCATTTCAGTTTGTTTCTCACAAGGGAAGTGTTTTTTGAAGAATATTTATTTAAAATTTATCTAATACATGTATTTAATTTCATCTTCTACCTTAGTATTTTGGATCAATGACCACCATTGACCTGTATCACCACAAAGATAATATACTACTAGTACTACCTTTTCATTTTCATTATATTCTAATTCTATAAGTATATTTTCATGGGACTTGATCCACTACTCACCTACCATTTAATTAGTAGTCCCACTGAAATATGATAAATTTTGCAGCATGAAGCGATCACAAATATGTCTAGTATGGTTATTCATCATAACCTATGTAAGCTTTCTGAATACGGACATGATATTCTTAGCTAAAACACTAACTGTCTTGACTTGATGAATAGGTAAATCCCTACATTGTATGTGGGTATTTATTCATTTCATTCTATTAGGATCCATTACTAAATAGTGTTACACAATAAGTTAGTTCATAAACATCATGAGTATTAATCCCTTAATTAACTAGAAGGGGTTATTATAATTCTCATATTTATTTAACATCTAGTTCTCAAGGTTTCTACTAAACTTGATCAGGTACCAACTATAACAACCCCAACCCTAATAGCCCATATTCAGTGGAAATTTTATTACAATGGCATAGATAAAAGAGATAATATCACCAAGTATCGATCAGTTTTGTAGTATTGAAGAACTATATACATACATTGAACCCCTATTACAATGGTAAATAAACATAGAACATAATTAAGAAAAATAAAATTTTTCCAAGTCATTTATTTTAAGATGTCATATTCATAACCTGGGGAAGGAAGAAATGAATGGGTATGGTCAAATGCTCATAAAGGGTTATATGAATCAATAATAAGTGAAACAATTTCAATAAAGAATAATTATAATGGCAAGGTAAATAACTAAAAAAACAAATTCCATTAATAAAATGAGAATGAAAATGCATCTATAGATTTTTTCATAGCAAAATATCATGGGTAATAATAAATGAATACTTAATGTAGAGAATTCTTAATTTTGACATATTTTATCTGGAACATGAACTATTATACCATTAAGAAGACTTAATTCTATGGCTAAGAACCTATTTGATTATTATTGGAAATAAAAATGAAGTGTTTGTTGCCAGCTATTTTGTCTCATGAGACTTGTAGATGCATAAAGGGGATATCTATAATTTAATCCCACCCATCATTTCAATTACAAATCAATCTTCAATCATATATTTTACTCATGAATAATATGACTTATCAAAATATCCGTATTGAGTACAGGATACAGATTCATCAACATTTCCTCAATTAAAACATCATTCAAAGAAAAAACCATATGTAAAAATAGCCCATGGATAATGAAATAATAAAACCCATGATATATGAAATATGTATATTTAATGTAATATTCAATGAATTATGATCACAAGTTAAAAGTAAGTATACATATACCATACACAAGGAATAAGTGGAAAATAAGGCATAACCAAAGGGAATATCATAATAGAGTCTATAAAAGAATGGATTTAAGCCATAAATGGAAATTTATAATGGAAAATTGGAATAGATAATGATAAATTATTTCCAAATAAAGTGAAAAAATGTAAAACAACTGTTTAAGAAACTTTAGAAATGTGCCTATTTAGTGTAGTTTAAAGAAAACATTAAAGAGTCTTTAAGACATAAATGGAATTATTTTTTTGTATAAAACTATAAATGAAAAAAGATATTATTTCATGATAAAATGAGTTATGTTAGAAAAATATTGGTAATTTAAAATACATTATGGATGGTAATTTAAAATTGGTATGGAATTGGGAAGTTCCCTTTAATCGGGCTTTCTTATCGAGAGGAATTGAAAAGGAAACCATATAAACATGTATTTCCGCATAAATTAAGGAATAATTGAGTTGGGTATATATTTTTAGAATGTAAACATATAATATATGAGGTTTACATAATAATACCTAATAATTTCATTAGGTTAAAGAGAGATAAAGGGTAACCCGAATGAAAAATGGAGGTTCGAGGTGAATCCCTTACCATATGTACGAAATTGTTCTTCATATTCACTTAACATCCCAGATAATAAAATTAAACCAATTAATTAATAAATAAAGAACCTTTTATACATCTATTTTATTTATAATAATTTTATTAAGTTTATTTATAGAATTTTTTATGAGTTATATGATATAATTTTATTGTCCAGGAGCATTCATTTCTTTGGTTTTCATGATCAATTTACTTGTATACATGTATGGAAAATCACGTAAAATAAGAATAGTTGTCCATAATTGAAATTATATTTTATTAATGAACGTACATGAAATTATATTTTTATATATTTTATTCGGTTATATGGTATGAGGATGAATAATTTGGGTAAATTTTAGTGATCATTGTTTAGATCATTTTGGCGTTATGTGAATAATTATGAACTAATTTTTCTCTATTAATTAATATTATGCATATATACTTGTTACAAAACATTAAATAAGCTGTAATATACATTTAAAATTATTTTTTAACCAATATAAATATTTCTTACCAACATTGAAGTTGGTAATGGAAAATGAAATGCATCATTCATGATTGTGGTAAATCGACACATCACAGATGATGTTTTCATTTTTAGAATAAAAGGGACAGGAGAAGTGGTTTCATGATGGATTTCACATTTAAAAAATTAAATTTTAGTAAATAAAATATAATATATTTATCATGAATATTTTGATAGAGGTTGTGGGGAAGGAAAAGAAAATAAATGAAATTGAAAGAAGTTCAAAGGGAAGGAATAAGGGTTTTACCTTGTGAATTCTTCTCCTTGAGAACCTCCTTAAGGGACATGGAAATGGTTATTTGGTTCATGAAAAGGTTCCTAGATGTGATTAAGATACTTGAAAATATTATTCAGAAGTAATTGGACAATATTAAAGGCTTAATAGTTGTGAGGAGAAGAGGTGGTGAGGGGTGGTATTTAAAGTAGAGGAGAGGGTGTTTCTCATTATTTTATTCATTAGTTTATTGTTTTCCCTCAAGATTATGAATAGTTTTAAAGTTATCAATAAATATATTATAATAATTAAGGTCATTTTTTGATTATGGTTCTTAAACAATACATGACTCAAGTAATAGTGTATTTAATATATAATGTATATAAGTCACAAATTACCGTATTTTAATATTCATGAAAAATTCATGTATTTTTGAAAATTACCAAAAATTAACCCTAACAATTAATCAATATATATAATTCAAAAATGAACTCCATTTAATGAAAATAATTTTCTAAATATTATAAATTTTAATTTTAATTAAAATCATCATTTACTTAGAAGATACTAATTTTAAAATTATAACTGATTTTATATGACTTTGAAAAATTAATTAAGGTCCAATAAAATATTATTATAATAATAATGAAAATAAATATTAATTTATTAACTCATTAATGTTATTTTAAATAATTATATTAATCTTAAAATTGAAAAAAACGTTTACGTTAATAAAAAATATCAACACTTAATTATTAATTTTGAAAATATTTATTTACTTATACTATGATATAAATATATCATATTATCATTTATAAGATTCCTAAATTTTATTTATAATTTTATAGGATATGTTACTATTATATTGGTGGAATTACTATTCCTAAAGGTCACATTACTATTCCAAAGTTCAAGTTATTATTTCATTTATATATGTTCCTTAATTTCTAGAAAAAGGATCTTATTTTTTTCATTCTTAATTTATAAGTTTTTTTGTATTATCTTGGTGATTTTTTATGATTTATAATATATGAAATATTCCTTTTTTGGAACTTAAGATATCTAATGAATTGAATTTATTTAAAAGGAAACATATTGTAAAATTTTGTGGTGTTATAAAACATAACATGTTTTAAGTAAAGAAACATTAACAAATAAAGGTATTCCAAAAAATCATTGGAATTAGTTCAATAAGGTCACATGAACTATTTTAAAGAAAAATATAGTTAAATTAATATAATTCGTGATATTTCTTTAAAATATTATAGGAATTCTCATTGGAGAAATGAATAAATCTTTTTAAAATATTTAGAATCTTATAGATTGGTTTATCAGATAATATCTCAAATAAAGTAATTATTGATCATTCATTTATGGAGTATAGGATTTATTGAACTCAAATTATATTAAAAAAATAAAATATGTGATGTTGGTAGAATATTGATGGTGAGTCTTAAAAATTTTAAATCTTCCATATTCACTTAAGAGAAATGTTTCAAAAATATCAGCTAATAATATTCCAACTTTGTTGACTCATAGATATCATGTTAGTTTTGATATATATACAATATTTTTGTTAGTGACTCGATTGTTTTATGGGAACATGCTTTTAAATCAGGTGTTATCCATAAACATACATGAAATAAAACATAATATGCATTTCAGTTAATTATCCTGTAACTACTTAGTATATTAACTACCCTAAAATAGAAAGTTATTACCAAGAATTTCTATAATTCTACTATATATAATCAAATATATTTCAAGATAGTGGGATTATACTTATATTATATGAGGTTAAGTATTTGGATTCATATGAGATGGAATAGGAACACTAGACTAAATTTATATTAGTGGGTGTAGTTATTCCAGAGGGAATACTATATAGAAATATGAAAACAAAAGAGGTGGTTTTATATTGACCAAGGTGGGTGATATATTATTTATAAAGAATAATAGATTCCTACATGAATGTAGTAAATTTAAAATACTGACATGTTTATATGAAATTCAATAATGGATTATATATTTAAAGCTTTTGAGATTATGTATTTTAGAGAATTATGGACTTGAATTGTTGATGGGTATTCAATAGAAACCATATACGGATGATATACTCCAATATCTATAAATAATGATTGATTATTAAAGGTTTTATTAGTGATGTCTAAACATGTTCTATGATGATACCTATTTCACCAATCACCATATCATGCCAATTTTAATTATCCAAACAAAACACTATGATTATCTGTTGGGTGATTTGATGTTAAAGAAAATTTACATAATAAAGACCCTATGAAACATGTCTTTATAACACAACCAGAAGGTTTGGTGAGAACAATTAATTCCAATGAAATATGTAAATTGAACATATATATTTACGGATAGAATCTAGAACTGTGATCATTAAATATTCATTTGGAATGGAGAAATTCCCTACGTCTACAGGTGGTTAGTGGGAGTTACATAGTTTTCTAAGGAATATATGTACCAGCGAATGAAATTTATAAAAATATATTTATGGAATTTCTAAATATAATCAATGCATATATCATGAAAATGTATTAAAAATTAAAATATGAAATAATTTAAGACCGAATTGTTGTCTAAATCACATGGTATGGAATTTGTCTAGGATAACATGCATAATAACAAGAGGAGATTTTGAATAATTCTTAAAAATTTCATGTTATAATAATCCATTTAATGTACTATTATATATAATTAATTTCATATTAATTATGATTAAATTATTGGGAACAAACATCAAACAATTATAGGTGTGCTGAATAGACTTACATTCAGAACTATCTGACAGTACATGAGAATGTAGAACTAGAAGAGTTCTTGGTAAATTGAGAAATGTGAATACCAATGGTCAAGGGGCTATAACAACAGTATTAATTTTGGTAAATTTTATCTCATATTGCATCAAGGATATGATAATATTCAAGAAAAACTTATTACAACCTATGGTTTCCATATCTATAATAACCAAGAATATTATGGCTTTTGATATAGCTTAAAAAGTGGTTTAGCAATAATTTATTGGGATGTACCAAAATAATAAAAGTCAATAATTATTATGATAAAACTTTACAATGGTAGTATCCTAGTTTTCAAGTATATAATAAAGGAAAAAATGGTAAATACCTTGGGATATTCCTAATTAAGGGATATTCTCAAGGAAATGAGGTCATAGTAAGTAAATTGACTACAAAAAATGTGGCTATTCAAACCCTATCCACAAAATATGGTAGTAACAACAACTATAGACATACATAGTAGAATCATGTTAAACATGTGAGAACTAACCAGTCATTATTAGTTGGATCTAGTAAAAGTGGGAGTATATTGGAGTTGGGACCCTAGAACGAACTAATGTGTACTTTATATTACATATATATATATATTAAAATATGTGAATATTAATAAAAGATATTATAATATATTTATTTTTCTTATATGTGAATTTGAATTGATAATGTATTAGAGTATCTATCACATTGATAATGTCATAAAAGTTACCCTCTATAATGATAACTATAAAATGTTATGAATATATTATTAAAATTATGTCTTGTGGTTATATAACATTCTATGATGGGACACATAATATGTTAAATTTCATGGGTGAGTAATAGTAAGTGGATGAAACTTCATCTCATAAAGTTCTCTCTTGGTAATGTCTAATAGATGCGATTAGAAGGAAAAACCCACAAGTGAGAATTTGACATGTTGCATTTCATTGTATATTCCCATTTTAGAGAATGTGTAATAATCCTTCGACATTATGATTATTATTAATACATATCTATACATTCATACATTGATTTATTTCCCCAAAAGTGATGGAATATTTTCGAGGTGGAGTAGGACACAGTGGGTGCATCATGAATAGTATATTATTAATGAATAAGTTTAAGAAGTATTGTTCCCTTCCATATTTATAGATGTTGATATCTTAACACATTAGTTGTAATGAAGTCATCAAAATAAATCCATGGACATGGTACATGGATAGGTTCACTTTATAAATTTATAGAAAGACATAAAAAGAATATAGATTTATAAAATGAGTATGTAACCTACTTGATGAGATTTATAGACAAATAAACTATATTACATAGTGAGTGTTTTCATGTGGTCAATGTCATTATGAAACATATTATTTCTATGTGGGTCCCTTAACCCCATGGAAAGACATAAATATTAGACTTTAGATAATCCCACATAATTCCATCGAGAAAGAGGCTTAGAGGGTTACACATAATATTTATATGAGGTCTTAGTTAATTTACCTTTGAATTTAATAGATGGAATAAATAATAATTTCATGTCCGAGAAGAATTATTTATTCAGGATTTATCGATCACAAATATTAAATAAATATTTATTTGAATATAATTATATAATTACATGGATATATAATATTTATTTATCTCTTGTTTATTCATAAGGTAATGAATAAGTATTTATTTTAAATAAATAATTTATTTAATTATGTGAATATTAAAATATATATTTATTCACAAGACCATGAATATTATATTTTATTTATTTATTTATCGAATGAGTAATCTTTATTATTTGAGGTTCGATAAATACCAAAGTTGGAAGGGCCGAGTCATTGTGATTGATAGTGGAAATGATATACTAAATATCATTTAATTAAATACTAATTAATTAATTTATATTTATATTATCCATGAGACATGAACATGTTAAAGGAAAATAATAATATTATTATTATTATGAGACTTGGGGTTTATGAAATATTAATAGATTAACTAATATATTTTATGATATTATCAATACTTTAACCTTAGCTCTATAAATACCAAGTTATATCATTTTTTAGGGTTAAATGAAATTCTGAAAACCATTTATTGTGCATAAAATTATCCTCCTTAGATAATTTTCTATTAACAAAGGTCTTTTCTAGTATTTTCTCTAAAAATTTAGAGAATATATTATTCCTTCCTCTTTCTATCTAGAATGAGAGAACATGATACTATACTTCAATATTGAAGGACTATACAATGATACATGGAAGAAACATTAGATAATCGGTACCCCTATATTAGTATTAGGTATACCATCAATGATGGTTAGAGATCAAGGAAAACTTGTGGATCAGCACTAGATGGAGTCTTCTTTGAGTTCTATTTATGAAATAATGAAACCACATGAATGGGGTTTGTGAAATCATCATCTTATTTTAAGAATGGCTTCAAGAATGAGGTAATTATTTTAATTAAATTAATTATAAATTTAATGTGAAAAGATCAACTCTTGGTTCTGATGACCCTTTCCATCATACTTTAAAATAATTCATTGGTCATAACATTTATCCTTCTATACATTTCATTTTATTCATTAAATTTTACAAAATAAAAGTTTGGCTCAACCAGAATAGGCGTTTTTTGCAGCATCCAAAACCTTAAAGATTTTGATGAAGAGACCATGTAATATGTATAATGAGATGATGATTTTTGAAATCGTAGTGAATGAATCCATGATGTGATGTGAAATAACATTCTGAATAGAGGTATATTTAAGGAGGTATGAAAATAACTCATTCTGCTCGTGATTTTTATAATTGGATATTTTTGGATGAAAATTATAGAAAACTAGTCGTTACCACGATTATTGTGTAGTTTTACTCATGATAAAACATAAAATATAGTTGTAATTAAATATCATCGATCAAATATTATGAATACTGCCTTATGTAAAAAAGGAAATAAGAATTTGGGTAATAAGAAGAAGACTCTATAAAGAAGGACTAACCCACAGAGGTACATGTTATATATTCTTTTGATAAATCTGATTCTAAAAATATTGTGGAATATTCTTGAAAATATAGAAATTAAAAATTCTCTAATAATGGCTAAATTAAAAGGTGAGTACATAGAACAATTAGAAATAATATTTAGTCTTTAATATAGAGAATGTCCATGCTGTGAATAAGAAAAGATACAATCATTGGATAAGAAGGTGGATAAATTGGTGGCCATTCATCAAGTGAACTATGCATTTATAAAATATATATATAGAGAGAAAAGAGTATTTATAAAATTATATGTGGCCTTGAATACATACATTATGAAAATGGGTGAAAAGATAAAAGGTAAAAGTGATCTACTGAGAGAACATTCACATAAGTTGGGAGAAAATATTGTTACAGAAAATAAACTAAAATAAATAATTATTCTTATTAAAACATAATATGAAGAGAGGATAATATAGAAAAATTAAGCTATCTCAAGGTTTAAGAAAAATGCACTCAATTGAAGGAGAAGTATGATTTGATCCAGGATCCCGAAGAGAGTTTGAAAACATAAAATGGAAGGAATAAGATCTGTACCATGGTAGAATCAAAAAGTGGAATCCACAAATGTAGAAATATAAAATCGGTGAGTAAGTATAATTTCATTACCAAATTTTTAGGGGAATAATATTTAAAGAAGGTATAAATTAAGTGATACTATTTTGGAATCACAGGACACACCATGAGTTTGTTCAAGAATCACAATGGCTTAAAGGAGGAAGAAAATATATTGTAACAATATCTCAACCGAGATTAGATCACATGAGGTTTTATTTTATTAGGTAATGATTTATTTGTGCTAACCATTTTCTAAGGGAAAGTAATTATATAAATATAGGAGTTAAAGGAGTTATAAGGAAATCCTCTATTCTAATAGAAAATGGGAATGTATATTTTATCAAAAGGAACCATATTTTTCTAGAAAATATATTTATCGTTTTGGAAGAAAATAATGATGGAGCTCATTGAAGGGTGCAATAAGAACCAATAATGGTTGACTCCTAGAAGCCTTTATAGATAAAGAAAATGAAAATAATAAAGATGAAGAAGAATAAAACTACTCTAGCTTTGAGAAAGGTAGATATATATTCCAAGAAATATTAACCAAGAATAAAGTAGTTTGAGGTGGATTTAATGACTATTAAGGAGAGTGAACATAAATAATTACTATGTGGTTTCACAAATTATACTATAATGAAATAGGTGAAGTTTGGTGGAATATCCCACCTATGAAGGATGAAACACGAAGGAGGATGGAGTGATGATACATTGATGGAAGAAACATAAAAAGTGGGATTATTCTCACAAATGAATTGATTCTCAAGCTGATGAAGATTAATAAATTAATATTTGACATCTAGAATAAGGTTTGTATAAGTTTTATTTCAAGAATAACCATAATAAAGGTTTATGATAAATCTAGAAACAAAGAGTTCGTTCATCATGACAAATCACATTAATCTATATGCGAATAATTGAGAAGCACCTCTACCTATATGCTTAATTTTTTTAACTTTTTTCTAGAGGTAGTGAAGTTTTAAAGGAGATATGAAATATATGGGGTGAGTATGCTCTGAAACTAGATTCAAGAAATAATTGGGATAAGTTAAATTAATGTTATTAATTGGTAGCATTCATAAATGAACGTTCAAATGGTATTAAGGACTAATTTTAATTAATAAGTGGTGTAAGTATCCAATATAGATACCAAAACTAAATCTATTATTTCATGATGTGATGAAGAAGCATATATGGTATGGATATTGATGTAAATATAAAATCCAAACATGTAATTCTCTAATGGTATGAATCCAAATTTGGTGATCAGCAAGTGATATTAGTCCATAATTCATGTGGTATCTAATAAATAGAAGAAAATAAAGTGGATAAGAAGAAACATTCATGGAAGGCATGATTTTTTATTTATGTGTTAACAATATGGTATCAACTGATATTTTTCAATATAGTAAAATATTTTGAATGGAAACTGCAATGAGCTTATATTTTGGATCCATTAAATTACATACTATATTCAATAAATTTTTCTACATGATATACCCAACATAAAAAACCACAATATATTTATAATACATTATTAATATAGATATAATTAAAATTAATATTGTAAACCATTAATAGTTATTTCCTTTAGAATGTAAAATTTTAATATGAGATAATATTGAAAAGGAAACTTCGAATAAAATTAATTTAATTTATATTATATATTTTATTTTAAAATATATATTTAAAAATTTTGGAATATAAATTCAATAAAATAAAATTAAGTTTTTTATTCCACATAATAAAATTATCTTATGAAGAATTTTTATATTTTTCTAAAATAATCGTTTTTAAGAGAATAGTGAAAATACTGATTTTATTAATTTCATCACTATTATGAAATTGTTTTATTATATGAATAAATTGAAATATATTGAAAAATTTTCAAATAAAATTATTTATTATAAATTATGATAAATAATTTTTTAATAGTATTTTTAATTTATAAACCTATGAATTTTTTTTTAAATTTATACAATGTTTTAACGGATGCTATTTTTTGAATATATTATTCAATTAATTATAACATGATGAAATAATGTATTTGATTTATTTTATTTTTAAATAAATATTTTTAATATATTTTTTAAATTCATTAGAACCAATGAAATTGATAATTTTATCATAATCATAAATCTTTTTTATAAAAATAACTTTTTTCATAAAATTATTTTTTACGCTTTACATGCCCTAAGGTTAAGATTAATTTTTTTATAAATAGAAATATGATTTTAAAAAGTAATTATTATATTTTATATTATAATTATAATAATATATAATATGGAAAATTTAAATTTTCAGGTATAAGAATTAGTTTTTTAAGATTAATTCTAATTACTGTGATAATGGTTAGACAATTATTTAAAATTTACTATTTTATTAGTACCAAATTTTTTTAACATATAAATTAAATGAAACTAATTTAAATAATTAATCAAATATTTTTATTAAAATATAAATAAATATATTAATAGTAATTTAATTTTTAATCAATACAAAATAAGATTAAGAATCCATAATTTTCAAAATGACTTTTTACACGAAAACAATTTTTCTACACATTATCTTATTTAATTTAATTTTATTTTATAATATTTAGGAACAAAAATGGATTAAAGATATTTTTAATTTAGTTACATAAAATATAAATTTTGTTATGTGGGTAATTTTATATGTTTAATAAAACATAAAACCATATAGTTAAAAAATGTTACCTAGTTTCAAAATAAAAAAGTAAAATGAAAAGGATTAATAGTAACGACCATATAACATGTTTAAAACATGAGTGAGAACACATGGTTTTGCCTTTATTATCCCATAAACAACCCAAGATAAATAATTTTTAAACTTTGGATCCATTTACCTTGTAATATTTCCATGAAAACATTAAAGAATGATGAGTATTTCCAAAAGTTCCCCTTTTCTCTCTTTATAAAATGATACGAATACCACCCATAAAAGGTACACCAATACCTAAAATTTAACCTCTAAAATATACCATTTTAATCTCCATAGAATCCTCTCCCAAAAACATAGGATCCTGGTCACTCATAGTTAGCCTAATCCCATAAATTTCAAGGGAACTTCCAAAGGAAAAATAAAGTCTCCAACGAAAGTATTATCTCATTCTTATATTTTACTTCTTAATCATGATATTAAAAATATCTTATCATAATTATAATATAATGATTTAGGTGAAATTATTATATTCATATATTTTTATATTAATGGCACAAAACTTATTTATTCATATAAATCCACTTATAAAAACCAAAAACATCATTAGTGTGTTGCATGATCTATCGTCTCCATGAAGCGACACCATTTGTTTTCACTACATTATTTAATGGATGATATTACTAGTAATAATTATTAATAAATATTATATATCAAATATATTTATGATTATGAAATTTTAATTTAATATCCACCATCACCTCCTCTCACGCATTGAGAAATAGGAGCACTAATCGTGCATACATGCAGATTACCGCCTCCACAAGGAATTTTTTTTTCATTTATATTTTCCAGAATCATATAAAAATATAAAAGTATGGTTAAAAATAATAAAAAATTTAAAAAATATCATTATACTTTTGTTATAATTTTGTTATGTCTAAATAAGAACCTCCTTAACCATACTCTCCTTTCGAGTTAAAGTGCGTTAATGTTTGTGTCATTTTAGTAACCTATGAGAAAAATGATTTAAAATACAATTTTTTATGACTATGGGAAGATGAAAATGTAAAGACCCGTAAAATTCAAGGGAAATTTTTTCTTAATTTTCTTTGGAATTTTACAAGAACGAGGTTTCTGACGGCACCTGATTCCGAGGCCCGGAGTGCCCGGAATCAATTTCCGAAGTTTGGCTCGGGTACGTTCAGTGAACGAACGAGCGGGAATTTCTAACTTTTGATCCGGTGCTCGGAATTGAAATCTGAGGGCACCGATGAACTCGCAGCGCCGATATTCGCTTAAGGAGACCTTTTCGGAAGTTGCGTTTGTTGCGGGACGAAATTTAGTTTTTGGGAGAATTATAAAAAGTTGAATAAAAAAATGTGGAATTCTTTATATTTTTACTTTTGTAGGTTAACTCTTCTCAAAGATAGTTAGGGGTGGGACCCACACCCACTTAACCTCCCTTGAGAGGATTAAGTGTGGTGGGACCCACACGAACCTAAACCTCTCATCTTCTCCCTTAAACTCCCCTTTTTAATTTAAGATGGCAAGTTGGTTAATTAATTGCTTGAGATGTCTTAATTCAAACCTTTGAAATTCAAATGGTTGGATTGAATTAATAAAATAAGCTCTTAGCTTATTTTGTTTGGTTAGAACTCTTTTGCCAACTTGTGAGGTTTTTTGAGAGCTCCTCCTCCTTCTTCTTCAACTCCGGCGAAGAATGCTCAAACTCCGACGAAGAACGCCGCTCCTCTCTTCTTCGTCTTCCGTGTCAACGAGAGGGAACGCCGCTTCCTCCTCGGACTCCCTTCGTCGACATAAGAAGATTCGCCAACGACGTATCTCTTCGGACGTACCTCTTCGTCATCGGATTTGACGAACGACTACCGCGACGCCCGACCTCCACGACGTTGTCTTCCGCGGGACGTTGAAAAATCTTCGAACCTATACCCAAGGTAGGGGTTGTTGTATTTTGTTTATTTATTTATCCTTGTTCGTGGTTCATGCATGATTAACGTAAGAATTTAAGTTGTGTTATCATTTAACGTGAGGGAGCCGGACCGCATGAACACGGCCGAACCCCCTCCATCGTTCATGTTGATTTATCTTGCGGGTGGAAGCAAGGTGGCGTGGTGCCGTCGCACCACGCGGATAATTGTATGTTTATCTTGCGCGGCGCCGTCGCGCCGCGCCGTGGAAGAATAATCAAGAACGCGATGTCGTCGCGCCGCGTCAAGAGGAATCGGAGGTGCGGTGGAGGGGAGCGGTGCCGTCGCACCGCGCCGGACGACGAACACCGCGGCCGGTTCCGGGCCGCGGCGGGACGAGAAGACCGGCGGCCGGGCCGCCGGCGTCGGAAGCCGGAAGGGGGACCGGATTTTCCGGTCCCGTTGGAGAAAACCGGCCGGCCAGCTGGCCGGCCGGATGGTCAAATCCGGGGGAAATTAATACCCCGGCCAGCAATAAAGCCCCCCCACTTAATTGGGGGAGGCGGTTTCTTGTGGGGGGGGCAGGCGGCCCCCCGGTTTCCGCTCAAGCAGGACCCCCACGTGGGGGGGGGGGGGGGGCGTTTTTAAAACAAAGGGGCGCGACATAAGGCCGCGCCGTCATCCCAATCAAGTGGGGGGCTTTGCCTCCCCCGCGTGCTGCCTCCGTGCGGTGCCAGGCCGCCGGGCCGGGTCGGACCCAGGTCGGGTCGACCCGGTTCGGGCCGACCCAGGGGGGGGGGGTCGGGCCGGGTCGGCCCGGACCCGGACCCCCGTCTCGAATCAGTTTCGGTCTTTTGACCATATCCTGAGCCACGGACCTCCGATTGACGAACCGTCTGCGGAAACGCGATCCTTGGATCGAGACGGTCGTTTCGGTATATCTCACTCAAGGTTTCGGATTACTTTGAGTTCGGCCGGGTTGGTTCGTTCACGAAACCAACCGGGCCTTTGGAGCGGAAACACTTATATCTTGAGCTACGGACGTCCGATTGACGTGCCGTCAGCTGTGTTGTGTTCCTATTAGTGAGTCGGATCTTTTGGCATACTCCGCCCGAGGTTTGTACGCAGGTGGAGTACGGTCGGGTTGGTTTTGCCTTAAAAACCAACCGGGCCCCGGGGATGAAAATGCCAATAACTCTCAGACCGGGCGTCCGATCGACGCGCCGTCTGATGCGTTGAGTTCCTGTTGACGATACGGAACTTTTGGATACATCAACTCTGGACTTTGTGACAGTTGATGTATCAGCCTCTCGGCTCGTGGAGCGGATCCTCCGAACGAGCTTGCTGTGTGCGGGAACCCTAGTGCTAGCTGCGACTGTTACTGTGACTGCTACTGCTACTGCTACTGTGACTGCGACGACGACAGTACAGAGATCCTGTGTGGATTCGACGACGACGACTACAACACTCAGCGATCCTACATGGATCAGTGCTACAGGTCCTGCGTGGGCCCGATCCTGTGTGGGTCCGATCCTGTGTAGGTCACTGCGGGGGTTTGTACCTATCGATCCTTCGTGGGTCCGACGACTTAGATGGTTCAGTGATCATCTTTATCGTCATCCGAAGAAGTATACCTGTGTGAGCTGAATCTTCTGTTTTACTCGATAGAGGTGGTGCGCTTGGTTATAGCGGCAGACCCGCGATACTGGAGACGAGCGTACGGAGTACGGAGACCGTGTAGCCGGCTGAGACCTGAAGACTGCTCGACCAACTCGACTTGGTGTGAGTCGACTAGCCCAGTGGACGGAGCGCCCGGTATTTGGCGGCAGACCCACGGCGGACGGAGCGCCTGGTAGTTGGCAGCAGACCCGCAGTACTCGACTGGAGGAGTACCTCTGTAGGCTATTTGGGTGAGCGCCCGGTATTTGGCAGCAGACCCTCAGCGGACGGAGCGCCCGGTAGTTGGTGGAAGACCCGCAGTACTCGACAGGAGAAGTACCTCAGCAGTCTTAGGTTAGTGAGCAGTATCTCAGAGACGTGACAGGACACTGTACACTTCAGAGATGGAGCTCTTCAGTAGTTACGTTTTTGATAATGAAAATCCTGTGTGAGCTGAATCCTGTTACTTTCCTGTGTGGATTGTGTTGTGCTATCCTGTGTGGATTACGTTTTGCTTTCCTGTGTGGAATACGTTTACTTTTCTGTGTGGACTGAGTTATACTTGGGCTCGGAGGTTGGAGCGATTTGAATTGATGACTTAGGTATATGTATGGGCTTATACCTAAGCAGTGTCGGTTGTTACTTCGTGTTTGTACCTTTCTTCGTGGTTTATCCTTTGTGGATTTGAGAGACCTTCAGGGGTCTCGGGGTCCCTACTGAGTAGCTTATACTCACCCCTGCACGGGCTTTGCCCGCACTACGTTGTGTTGGTTGCAGACGACGGACATCGTTGATCTTAGCTGAGGCTTATAGAGCAGGACGGTACCTGGAGGTGGACCACTGAGCGGGACGTGCTCGGAGCGGACGGCGGGACCCGTGGAGCAGGGGAGCTATCTGTACCCACCCTTCAGGTGGGATTTCTAGTGGACAGCTCGGTGTAGCGGCCTTTACTTTTCAGTTGCTGTTTTCCCTTTCGAGTTGTACTTTACTTTCAGTTTGGGTTTGTATACTGGCCCATTTACCTTTCCGCACTTTCAGTTGTACTCTGCTTTTGCTTAGAGTTTACTTTCCGCTTGCTTACTCTGTGTGTTTGTTTACTTTACAAAGGCAATGCCTTCCCTTTTTACCGGGATTTACGCCTTGGTGCTAGTCGCCAGCCCCTGGCCTATGGAAGGCGGGCTTGGGGTAGTCACGACACGGACCCCGAGGGCGGGTCGTGACAAATTGGTATCAAAGGAGTTCGGTTCTACCGCGAACTCTAATCTTTTCTATGTGAAGCAATAATGTTTAGCGTATTGAGTGTGGTTATCAGTCCAGGGAGTCCAGTGTTGGTGCGGCGGCCGACGTATCCGTACACCAGGACCCTGACTTCTGATTTTCGACTTAATGCACGAAAACATTGATTGCGTGTGTGTTTCAAAGTTTTCTTTGTGATTACTTATATCAGCTCACCAGGTTTACTGTTCTGACCGTGCCGCACCTGCTTCCTTTTCAGGATGGCCCCACGACGGCAGCCAGCTAGGGTTCCGAGAGTCGAGCGTGACGACAGCCCACCGAGCGACGAGGCCTCGGTGCAGGGCCCTTTGTCAGCAGTGGCACCGACGGTAGCTCTACCCGCCGAGCCCCCGATGCTTCCAGCAGCAGCCGCTGACGATGCACGTCGCCTCAGCGCACTGCATGAGTTTCAGCGCCAGCGACCGCCCAGGTTTCGCGGGGAGACGGATCCCCAGGCAGCAGAGGACTGGCTGGAGGCAGTGGTACGAGTGTTTAGGCTAGTGAGGACACCAGCAGACCTCATGGTGATCCTCGCTGCGAGCCTACTACACGCAGCAGCAGGACGATGGTGGAGCTTGATGCTCCAGGTGCACGATGAGACATCTCTACTTTGGACGGACTTTGAGAGCCTTTTCCGCTCGGAGTTCGTCCCAGCCACCCTTCGTGCGGTGCGTATCCAGGAGCTTCTTTAGCTGCGGCAGGGCAGCATGACGGTCGCTCATTACTCGGCGAGATTTACTGATCTCTCGCGCTACTCGACCGACATGGTACGGGACCCATTCTTCTGGGACTGGACCTTCGAGCAGGGTTTGAGACATGAGATCAGGGCATCTCTGGTCTCCCTCAGCATACCGACTCAGACAGGAGTACTGGAGCGAGCCCTCCTGATCGAGAGTTTCCTGGCTGAGTCCATAGCGAGACCTACTGCAGGGCGGCAGATAGTGGAGTCTTCGGCAACAGGTAGCCGACGGATGACTCAGGGTTCCAGGAAGACCAGACCTACCGGTGGCCAACTCCACGACTCAGGCTCAGTTGTACGGGGAAGCCGGGGTGGAGTCAGAGCCAGGCGTGCCGAGAGTGGGAAGTGTTACTCCTGTGGCGGGATTGGTCACATGGCTCGTGACTGTCCGACCCGCCATGCTGATGATCAACAGTTAAGTGAAGAACCACCCAGGAAGAGGCAGAGGTTCGACCGTGGCGGTCCGCAGGGAGGAGGTGGACGAGGCAGAGGAGCTGGACGAGCAGCCGGTGGTGGGCGACGCTTTGAGGCTCTTCCACCACCACCACCAGGAGGTCCACCCCGACCACAGGGAGTAGGTGAACATGCGAGATCTCAACTTCAGGCAGCCGAGGCCTTCGATCATGGAGCTCTGGGAGCCGATGGACAGGAGCAGAACTAGTGTATACATCCTTTGTACTTCTGGTTCCTTGTTGCATTTGTGTAGCATCTTGTATTATGAGCTGCAATAATAAAAGACGCATACCTTTGTGATATTTTCGTTCCTATCCTCATTCGTGATGTTACTAAGAGGTTCCAGTTTTTGCTGTTGACTTGACCCTCACTTGTGAGACATCTACTGGAGGAGACCCAGTTACCACACACTGATGCCGACAGTGTGACTCAACCCTTGGAGGCGAGAGTAACGGTTGAATCTCTTAGTAGTAGCGTCGAGGCCTTACGACGTCATCCTTGGTATGGATTAGTATCATCCATGTTAGGATTGACTGTTTTAGGCAAAGAATGTGGTTCATCCAGAGGATGGGACCAGATTTCTTTTATCGGAAAAGAAGAAATCTTGCAGCTCTGGTGGGACAGGAGATGGTCCAGGCCACGACAGAGAAGGTCCAGGTCATCCAGGAGCGGATGAGTACAGCTCAGAGCCGGCAGAAGCCTTACGCTGACAGGAGGCGGAGGCCACTAGAGTTCGAGGATGGCGACCACGTATTCTTGCGGGTCTCACCTCGACGTGGTATTCGGAGATTTGACCGAGGTAGCAAGTTATCTTCACGCTTCATCGGACCCTTTCAGGTCCTCAGCAGGGTTGGAGAGGTGGCTTATCGCCTGGCTCTGCCACCTCAGTTGCACCGGGTGCACGACGTCTTCCACGTATCTCAGCTGAGGAGATACGTGCACGACCTGACGCACATCATTGACCATGGGGAGCTTGACGTTGATGATGGGGCGACTTTTACGGAGGTCCCGGTGGAGATAGAGGATCGACAGGAGCGGGTCCTGCGTGGGCGATCGATTCCTCTTGTGCGCATCAGATGGCAGCACGGAAATCTCCAGGAGAGAACATGGGAGCGGGAGGCTCAGATGCGTGCTCAGTACCCTCATTTGTTCCCCTAGTTTTTGATGTATCTTTATGGGGACGTAAAGCCCTGAGGTGGGAGTAATGTAAAGACCCGTAAAATTCAAGGGAAATTTTTTCTTAATTTTCTTTGGAATTTTACAAGAATTCGGTTTCTGACGGCACCTGATTCCGAGGCCCGGAGTGCCCGGAATCAATTTCCGAAGTTTGGCTCGGGTACGTTCAGTGAACGAACGAGCGGGAATTTCTAACTTTTGATCCGGTGCTCGGAATTGAAATCTGAGGGCACCGATGAACTCGCAGCGCCGATATTCGCTTAAGGAGACCTTTTCGGAAGTTGCGTTTGTTGCGGGACGAAAGTTAGTTTTTGGGAGAATTATAAAAAGTTGAATAAAAAAATGTGGAATTATTTTTATTTTTACTTTTGTAGGTTAACTCCTCTCAAAGGGAGTTAGGGTTGGGGCCCACACCCACTTAACCTCCCTTGAGAGGATTAAGTGTGGTGGGACCCACACGAACCTAAACCTCTCATCTTCTCCCTTAAACTCCCCTTTTTAATTTAAGATGGCAAGTTGGTTAATTAATGGCTTGAGATGTCTTAATTCAAACCTTTGAAATTCAAATGGATGGATTGACTTAATAAAATAAGCTCTTAGCTTATTTTGTTTGGTTAGAACTCTTTAGCCAACTTGTGAGGTTTTTTGAGAGTTCCTCCTCCTTCTTCTTCAACTCCGGCGAAGAACGCTCAAACTCTGACGAAGAACGCCGCTCCTCTCTTCTTCGTCTTCCGTGTCAACGAGAGGGAACGCCGCTTCCTCCTCGGACTCCCTTCGTCTACATAAAAATATTCGCCAACGACATATCTCTTCGGACGTACCTCTTCGTCATCGGATTTGACGAACAACTACCGCGACGCCCGACCTCCGCGACGTTGTCTTCCGCGGGACGTTGACAAATATTCGAACCTATACCCAAGGTAAGGGTTGTTGTATTTTGTTTATTTATTTATCCTTGTTCGTGGTTCATGCATGATTAACGTAAGGATTTAAGTTGTGTTATCATTTAACGTGAGGGGGCCGGACCGCATGAACACGGCCGAACCCCCTCCATCGTTCATGTTGATTTATCTTGCGGGTGGAAGCAAGGTGGCGTGGTGCCGTCGCACCATGCGGATAATTGTATGTTTATCTTTCGCGGCGCCGTCGCGCCGCGCCGTGGAAGAATCATCAAGAACGCGACACCGTCGCGCCGCGTCAAGAGGAATCGGAGGCGCGGTGCCGTCGCACCGCGCCGGACGACGAACACCGCGGCCGGTTCCGGGCCACGGCGGGACGAGAAGACTGGCGGCCGGGCCGCCGGTGTCTGAAGCCGGAAGGGGGACCGGATTTTCCGGTCCCGTTGGAGAAAACCGGCCGGCCAGCTGGCCGGCCGGATGGTCAAATCCGGGGGAAATTAATCCCCCAGCCAGCAATAAAGCCCCCCCACTTAATTGGGGGAGGCGGTTTCTTGAGGGGGGGCAGGCGGCCCCCCGGTTTCCGCTCAAGCAGGCCCCCCACGTGGGGGGGGGGGGGGGCGTTTTTAAAACAATGGGGCGCGGCATAAGGCCGCGCTGTCATCCCAATCAAGCGGGGGGCTTTGCCTCCCCCGCGTGCTGCCTCCGTGCGGCGCCAGGCCGTCGCGCCACCGCGCCGCCAGTCGGCCGGGCCGGGTCGGACCCGGGTCGGGTCGGCCCGGACCCGGACCCCCCCGTCTCGAATCAGTTTCGGTCTTTTGGCCATATCTTGAGCCACAGACCTCCGATTGACGAACCGTCTGTGGGAACACGATCCTTGGATCGAGACGGTCGTTTCGGTATATCGCACTCAAGGTTTCGGATTACTTTGAGTTCGGCCGGGTTGGTTCGTTCACGAAACCAACCGGGCCTTCGGAGCGGAAACGCTCATATCTTGAGCTACAGACGTCCGATTGATGTGCCGTCAGCTGTGTTGTGTTCCTATTAGTGAGTCGGATCTTTTGGCCTACTCCGCCCGAGGTTTTGATGCAGGTGGAGTACGGTCGGGTTGGTTTTTCCTTAAAAACCAACCGGGCCCCAGGGATGAAAATGCCAATAACTCTCAGACCGGGCGTCCGATCGACGCGCCGTCTGATGCGTTGAGTTCCTATTGAAGATACGGAACTTTTGGATACATCAACTCTGGACTTTGTGATAGTTGATGTATCAGCCTCTCGGCTCGTGGAGCGGATCCTCCGAACGAGCTTGCTGTGTGCGGGAACCCTAGTGCTAGCTGCGACTGTTACTGTGACTGCTACTGCTACTGCTACTGTGACTGCAACGACGACAGTACAGAGATCCTGTGTGGATTCGACGACGACGACTACTGCACTCAGCGATCCTACATGGATCAGTGCTACAGGTCCTGCGTGGGCCCGATCCTGTGTGGGTCCGATCCTGTGTAGGTCACTGCGGGGGTTAGTACCTATCGATCCTTCGTGGGTCCGACGACTTAGATGGTTCAGTGATCATCTTTATCGTCATCCGAAGAAGTATACCTGTGTGAGCTGAATCTTCTGTTTTACTCGATAGAGGTGGTGCGCTTGCTTGTAGCGGCAGACCCGCGATACTGGAGACGAGCGTACGGAGTACGGAGACCGTGTAGCCGGCTGAGACCTGAAGACTGCTCGACCGACTCGACTTGGAGTGAGTCGACTAGCCCAGTGGACGGAGCGCCCGGTATTTGGCGGCAGACCCACGGCGGACGGAGCGCCTGGTAGTTGGCAGCAGACTCGCGGTACTCGACTGGAGGAGTACCTCTGTAGGCTATTTGGGTGAGCGCCCGGTATTTGGCAGCAGACCCTCAGCGGATGGAGCGCCCGGTAGTTGGCGGCAGACCCGCAGTACTCGACAAGAGAAGTACCTCAGCAGTCTTAGGTTAGTGAGCAGTATCTCAAAGACGTGACAGGACACTGTACACTTCAGATATGGGGCTCTTCAGTAGTTACGTTTTTGATAATGAAAATCCAGTGTGAGCTGAATCCTGTTACTTTCCTGTGTGGATTGTGTTGTGCTATCCTGTATGGATTACGTTTTTCTTTCCTGAGTGGAATACGTTTAATTTTCTGTGTGGACTGAGTTATACTTGGCCTCGGAGGTTGGAGCGTATTTGAATTGATGACTTAGGTATATGTATGGGCATATACCTAAGCAGTGTCGGTTGTTACTTCGTGTTTGTACCTTTCTTCGTGGTTTATCCTTTGTGGATTTGAGAGACCTTCAGGGGTCTCGGGGTCCCTACTGAGTAGCTTATACTCACCCCTGCACGGGCTTTGCCCGCACTACGTTGTGTTGGTTGCAGACGACGGACAGCGTTGATCTTAACTGAGGCTTGCAGAGCAGGACGGTACCTGGAGGTGGACCACTGAGCGGGACGTGCTCGGAGCGGACGGCGGGACCCGTGGAGCAGGGGAGCTATCTGTACCCACCCTTCAGGTGGGATTTCCAGTGGACAGCTCGGTGTAGCGGCCTTTACTTTTCAGTTGCTATTTTCCCTTTCGAGTTGTACTTTACTTTCAGTTTGGGTTTGTATACTGGCCCATTTACCTTTCCGCACTTTCAGTTGTACTCTGCTTTTTCTTAGTGTTTACTTTCCGCTTGCTTACTCTGTGTGTTTGTTTACTTTACAAAGGCAATGCCTTCCCTTTTTACCGGGATTTACGCCTTGGTGCTAGTCGCCAGCCCCTGGCCTATGGAAGGCGGGCTTGGGGTAGTCACGGCACGGACCCCGAGGGCGGGTCGTGACAGAAAAATAATAATATTATAATATATTATTTAAATAATAATAATAATTTTGTTTTTAAAATATTATATTTAGTATTTAACTTATTATTAAAGTAACATTTTCATTCCCTAATAGTACTGAAAAAATATAATATCAATTAGGTTTTCACATAACATAACCAAAACTCATATTAGATAAAATAATAAAATTTTAAATCAATAAATTATATATATTAAAGAATATCAAATTATATATTAATAGTCAACTTAGTATCAAATTATGGGTAATTATATTAAAATTATTAAACATGTACAAACTATTAAATTTATTGACACTCGATGGTCATATTATAAAATAACTTATTAATTTAATCATGATAAATAATTATAATAAGGATTATAAATGATAAATATTTTTTATTAAGGTTTTTAAATAGTTTATTATGGTATCTATGTTTGTTTTATAGGAGGTTATGGTGTAAATACCCCAAGAAAAGAATCCTAGATTCAATGGTTACTTTATTACATCGGTATAAGTTACCCGAAATCACATCCCAAAGGACCATATAGTTTTGTAGTATTATTAAAATTGATACATACTTGAATCATAGGTGGTAGTCTGCTGTATGCACAAACAACATTATCATATTTTAAATAGAATGTAAATTAAGAATGTATTTGTGATATTATAACTCCATAAGTATAATTATATCATAAATATTATATATATACATTAAATAAATAATTATAACCCACCACGAGAAGTTTTGATGGAAAATGATTTACATCAGTTCGCGAGGCAATTGTCCACCACAAACATGATTGACAATTTATTTTACCATTTGATGGAAGTGGATATGGATAAATATTTTGTCATAAACATAATAAAACATCATTATATTTTATATAATATTTTTATTATATTTTAGGTATTAACACATAAATGAATGTTGTAAAAGAATAAAGAAAAAGGAAGAGCTTAGTGAAGACAATTACCTTCCCTTAGAGAAACCTCCATTGGATATCCTCTTAATTACCATAAGGTTATTATTTTTGGAAGATAATAATATCAAGAATTTTGATATTTATGTTGGTGAGTTATTTGTTCAGGTTTTGTTCAATCCAAATGTCTTTATAGGTGTGAATAAGTGAGGGGATTTAGTACCATTTTATAATTGAGGAGTAATATTTTGTAAATACCCAAAACTATTCAATAATGGGAAGTCAAACTCACTCCATGTCCCTCAAATATGTGTCATTATCGACCATTATATGTGATAATATCTAATATACGGACATAAAATTGGTTCTTTATAAGTATTAGGTCATTTTTAATCCTTATATTCTTAGTTTAACTCCTCAGTAAACCCATTTTACATTAACCATATTAATTAAGTTTTTCTATTTTTAGTATTCATTATGGAACAAAATTAACTTTAACATTTTCGATAATATTAATTATTTTTATTCAAAATATAAAATATCTTTCTAAAAATTCAGTTTACATAATTGGAAAGAGTTAATTTATAATTAAAGGCACACACACTTAAAAAAACAGTTTTTCCAAAGAAAACATTTGAAAAGTTCAAAATGTTTTTATAAAATAATTCAATATAAAATTAATTAAAATGAAAAAAATTAGATAAATTTTAAAATAATGGAAATAATTTCACTTTAAAATAAATTTAAAATATAATTTAACATTATATATAATTTAAACGAAAATATAGTTCTCAATAAAAATTCATATTTTTCACTATTAATCAAAAAATTAATATTTTTAGAAAAATAAATGAAATTTACCCAAATATAGTTTTTACAAGTATATTTAAAAAATAAATTTCATTTTTTAAAAATAGAGTTTCTAAAATTGGTCTTAATTAATTTTAAATTATATGTGTAAAGTGAGACAAAACCGCCTTTCAAAAAAATATTCTTTTAGAAGATATTAATTTTTCATTAAAATGGTTCTTATTTTATTTATAATAAATAGGTAACCATTGAATTTACTTTATAAATGTTTAAACCATATCATTTTCATAATTATTTTAGTGTAATTCATAGCGGTCAACTTAACGACTAATTTATAAAGGCCATGTTTGAATTAAAATATTTTAATACAGTATCACGTTTTGTTGAAACTAGGTGTTCTATTAATCACAAGCTAACAAAAGGATTTATTTAATTTAGAATGAATATATTTGAAATTATCAAGGTGTTATATTATTTTCAATGCGTGGAGTTGTGTGTCATACAATTTATCAACCATGATGTTCCTCTTTTAAAATCTCTTATTTTTACATTTTACCCCATTAAATAAATAACATCCTAATAATTTAATATTGACCTCATAAATTAAGGATTTGAAATTTGAGAATAAATTTATTGTAAACCTACATTTTAAAAATGTTTAATAATACATCCTCTTAATAAATTAGAGTGTGAAGTATGAAGTTCATTAATAATAACACATTACTGGGTTTCCAAGTAGGAAAACATTGGTTAGAAGTAAAAATATAGAAATGAAAGAAAAATGTAAATAATTATAAAGAGTGATAGAGAAAATTGATAATAAGAAAGTGAATGAAAAAATAAAAATAAATATGTGATGAGCTAAGAGACCATTTGATTCATCAGATATAAAGGCAATAAGATAACATTTTTGTTTCAAGATTCTTTTCATAGAGTTGGGGGGTATTTTTCCTATATTGATTTAGAACATAAGAAAATATACTTACTTGATATATTTATATTATATAATCATAATTAAATCCTTTTTTATTCTTAGATAAATTACCAAATAATTTCATACTCTATGAAATGAATATCCAAAATGAATTTTTATGTCTGAAGAAATAAAATCAACTCTTAATGGATCATAAAAAGAATAAAAATTCATTCATCACATCTATAGATATAATATAAGAACAAAATGGTTAAAATGAGTTATTTGATAATAAATTAATTTCTAAAGCTTTAAAATAATCCCAAAGTTCATCTTAATCAAGTTGAAAAATAAATAACCTTAATACTTGTCAACAATACATGTTCCCAATTTCAATGTCCAAAACTGTATAATTAAGGTACCTAGATTTATAAAATAAAAATAAAATTATATTCCCAAAAAAACATAATTTATCTATTAATTTTATATAAAAAATATGTAAATTCCTTGATCACATTAAAATCTCAATGAAAACATGCATGCATCCTAAATCAAATATTAGGTTATCGAATATATTAAATAAGTTTAAAACTGAAGTTAACTCTAACTAAGATAACATAAACCATAAAATCAATAACCTATTTATAGGTCATCAATAAAATCCACTAAACATATATTTATCATCATTATCTCAACATTGGGAATATATCAAGTGTTTTTGTCCCTCAATCACATGTTTTTCAAAAAAATCAACTTTCCACTGAATCACTTTTATTGTCCATCGGTACCATTCGACATATGATTTCGAATCATTAAATAAAAAATAATATAGTAAACATTATATAAATTTAATAGTTATTATAATGATAATTTAATTGATAAAATAATTCTATAACATAACTCTTGAATAAAAAAATACGGGCCCTTTAATCATTCCTCTTCAGCTGTAGTAATATCATAAGCTTGACATTGATCCCTTAGCTTCTTCTGGGGAATATTCCCTTTAGGATTAGGAAATTCATTTGAATAGTTCTATATATCCTTAAATTTGAATAATTAAACATGGGAAACTACTTTATTTACCTTAAAATTATGAGCATGATGTTCTTTCTCTCTACTCTTATAGAAAACTCCCATTCCCATCAACCAAGTACCAGGGTGTTTCATTCCAAAATTATCACATGGAGGAAAATATTTCCTTCCCTTATTCATTTTATCCATATTTTTCTCCAAATTCCACTTCTTACCTTTATTTAATTATAATTTATAAGACATAGATAATTATTTTCCGGTCTTGATAATGTATGATACTATGTCCTCATTGATGAGAAAGTTTGGGAGACTAGTAATCTTTGAATTAATTCCATCAATGAAATATTAAAATTTTCTCTATGAACTATGTATGTAGTTTTTATAATAACTTAATAAATTTTTAAAATTGGATTCATATTTAGAAATATGTTTATCTTATTATGGTCTTATAATTTGTAATTATTTCTCGTTATCCTCTTATTGATGACAAAAAAAATAAATTTCCAAAAACAGTACCTTAACATCCATCCATTATATGTTTTCTTATTTCTTATTCATCCTTAGTGTTTTGAATCAGTTAGCAACATTGATCCACACATCCTGAGATATGATAAAATTCCATTACAACTTTCTCTCATTCATTACATCACAAAGAGAGAAATATATTCTCTAAGAAACTTATCCATTTCTCAACTATAAATGGATTTTTAGTACTTTTGAATAATGGAGGTTGTTGATTCATAAAGTGGTTTAACATTGTTACACCAAAAGTAAATCATTAAGATTCCACATAAATTCAAGGATATTTCACATAATATGAGATTCTTTCCCAAATATGGTTATAATTTGACAATTTTCAGTTGTAGCTTCAGATCTAACTTCATTAACATTCCCAAGAGGGAAATACTTATATAGGGTATGTGAATTGATATGGTTTCAATTTATTCATATATTATATTTTTCTAAATAATTTCATACAATATATTATTTCACAACATTATGAAACCTAATTTATAATCCAATAACTATTTAAATAATTAACATAAATTGAAAATTTTATACATGGATAATCTCATAATCTTAAACATGGTTTCTTTGGAAAAATTTTCATATCAGATATTTTTTTTTCAAATCCTTCATTATGGTTTGTAAATAAAATGTAAATTAAACCAATCATATTCTACACGAGTGTAAATCCAGGTACATATTAAAGACATTTTTTGTATACTGGGTAACAACTGAGTCAATCCCAACACTCATTTTTAAAGGTTATTCACTCGAGGTACATCTTTACTAAAACCATGTTTACTTGTAGTATCTATAAAGGGATTCATTACTAAGAAAAACCATATAATCTTTACCTTACCATTTTTTTTGGATTTTATTTTATAATGTTCAGCAAATTCAATCTTTGGCTTACGCTCTATAATTTACGATTTCATAAATCAAGTTCCCAAGATTTCTAAAAACCATTTCTGATAAAAATTGTAAAGAAAATAACCCTAAAATTCTAGAGTTCATGGTTGAATTTTTTACATCGGTATAAGATACAAGGAATCAAATCCAAAAGTACCATATAGTTTAGTCATCTTGGTACTAGATACATAATTTAATCTAATATTATAATTGAAAACTTAAATTTCAACATATTAGTTTCTTCATGTTCATCATTATTTCATCTAGAAAAACCATACATATCAATCATAATACACAACCTAGCATTATGGGGAATTAAACTTAAGAAAGGGGTGAGCTCAAATATTCAGTAATGACATGCGTATAATGGAAGAAATCATGAATAAATAAATATAATCAATATGTAAATGAAAATAACTGAAACACATTCTATTTAATCAATTACTTAAGCATAATATAGAAGGAATAAAAGATGATCAAATAATTACATATAAATAATCACATGAGGTTTAATATTGACCATGTAGATTATAAATAATTGAATAATAATATATAATATCAATAAATAATATCACAATGAGTAAATCCATAATGTTGTACATCATAACTACACTATCAAAGTCCCGTTCCAAGAAATTTTACATAAATGGGTAAAGCCTTAGCTAAAAATCAAAGCTAGTTTATCTAATGAGACCTAAAGATACATAAAGGGGATATAGTGGGTATCAAACATCACTTATCAAGTCAAATTAAATTATCATTATAAAGGGTTGAAAAAAAATCAATATAAACATTTGTATTTTAAAACTAGCATATGAAATGTTATCAATTACCCCAACAAATAAAAATAATCATAAACCATCAAGAGTAATATGAATTATATCAAAATATTAAATACCAAATAAAACTAATCAAAAACCATATATATAAAGAAGTTTACATGATGATTCAAAGAAAGAAGTTTTTAATGATGATTCAAAGAAAGAAGTTTTTCACTTGGTCATCCAGATTTGTAAGATCAAGAGGGTATGGCTTTTGCCATCAATACTGGGCTTGTGTAATCCTGCATGGGATAGCTAACCAAGTGGTATTATGAAGGTGGATACTTGACATAACATTGTATCCACAGGGGATGGGTAGCTCCTTTAGCTTCATGGGATGGATTTCCTTTTATGGTTTTTACTGGTTGAAGTTCTTTTTGGTTCACACTTACCCTTTAAAAGTGTCATTTGAAAATAAAAAATAATGGATTCTGGAACTATCTATATAAATAATAAGGATGACATCATTATAATATACACCCAATATAAAATATGTACTATAAAGTATTTATGTTTTTGACAAATATAAATACCATAAAAATATCATTAAAACAGTCTTGAGGAAAATAACCATTTTTACTTTAAAAATTATTTTAAAACTAATAGTTCAAAAATTAGTTCAAAAATAATAATATTTTAAAAAAACATTTGACACATTTAAATTAATATTTGAAACATTTAGTGTTCATGATTTTGGAAATTATATACTTCTCGTAAACGTTGAAACAAATATTCCTTTCACATTTTCATTAAAATCCAAATGAGCCTTGTTTGTAAAATGAAAAGAATATTATTTTCGAATAATTTACTGAAAATTAAAACATGGAAAAAATTCCTTAAATAAATCATTTGTAAAATGTGAAAAACATTTTTAAAAACATTTTTAGAAAACATTTCTTTTGAAAAAAGGATTTTCAACCGAGGAGAGAAATAATGTCGAGTTTTATTAAAAATATTTTATCAATAATTTTAATTAAAAAAGATATGAAAAATATAACTATTACATGAAAAATTTCTTTAATAACCATAATATAATAAAATATATTGTTTTCAATAAATATGAAATTATTTACCCAAGGGAGACTTAAACATAATTGATCCTGAATAATAATGGGATTGTGAAATACAACCTTACCATTTTGATAACATTTTAATCATAATAACCTTGAAGTGAATGAACTAAAACTCAAAATTAAATATCATAAATAGAAATATATTCATTACATAATATATTAAAATGGGTATTGTATACAAAAAACAAAGGAATAAGCGGTGAATATGGTATATGTCCCAAGAATGTAAAAGTGAGACGAGTAACCCTTTCCTCAGGTTCAACTTCCTTTTCATGTGTCCAGACAAACTATATAATAAAATATGTTTTTTAAAAATATTTTAAATAACCATATATATATATATCATGTCATATATGAAACTTTAATAACATTTACCACCCATTTTTTAATAACATTTCATTATGTTATTTGTTTTGGGGGTTAATTGCCTTGTTTTCTCATGCGTGATTTTCTATGAAAGTTAAGCTTCTCATACATAAGATATATATCCATCATATAAATAAATGTATTAATGTTATAGATATTATTATTTTCTCAATAGAAACATCCTTATAACCATTCATGAAAATTAGACATAGAAAATGAATCACATCACTTTGTGGAGATGGTAGGCTGTACATTTGCACGAGCGATGATATCATTACTTTAAAGGGTGAAAGGGTAAGGAATTTTATGATATATTAATTTTAAACAATTGATATTATTTCATATATATTATATATATTAATTAAACTTATCTTTATTATTTCCATGTAGAGTGTAATTCAAAAACGAGTCACAACACTTCATGAGGTGGTAGTCAATCATACACACGAGTGAAATTATAGTATTTAAACCGAATAGAAAGTAAGAAGGTATATGTGATATTATAACTACATAATTATAATTATAACATATAAATTTTATATATGTGTTAAATCCATCATTATATCCAATCTTGATAAGTCTTGATGAAAAATGAGTTACATCAATTTGCGAGGCGGTGGTCCGCTATACACATGATTGGCGATTTCGTATCCCTTTTGATGAAATTAGATATTGATAAAAATTATTTCAAAAAAATAATAACATATTATTTTATTTTATATATTGGTTCTATTATATTGTATGTGTTAATACAAAGTTGAATTTTTTAAAATAAGAAACAAAATGAAAGATCTTAGTGAAGACAATTACCTTATCTTAGAGAAATATCCTTTAAATCTCCTCTTAATGACCCTAAGGTTAGTATTTTGGGATTAAAAGAAGATCTATAATATGAATAAGGATTTTTTGAGGTGTTTTGGTTTGGGTTTTTTATTCCAAATGTCTTTATAAATGTGAATAAGTGAGGGGAGTGATTACCCTTTTATAATTGAAGAGTGACATTTTTTATAAATACCCATAACTATTCAAAAATAGGAAGTCACTCTCACCCCAATTTCATAACAAATGGGTAATTCTAGACCCTTATAGGTTATAAGGTCTAAATATGTCCATAAAATTGGTTTTGTACATGTTTTAGGTCAATTTGGAACCCTTATATTTATAGTTTAAGCTCACAATAAACGAATTTTTACATTAACCACTGTAATTAATCTTTACTATTTCTACTATTCCTTATGGTCAAAATTGAGTTGTAATTATTATATTATATTAATTATTATGATTCCAAATATTTAATCCATTTTTTATATTCATTTCACAAACGTGGAATAATTCAATTTAAAATTAAATCCACAAACAAATCAAAAAATAGTTTTTTCAAAGAAAAACATTCAAAAGTTTAAAAAGTTTTTATATCATAATTCAGTACTAAATTGATTAAAATTAACCAAATTAGTTAAATTTTTAAAAACCATTAACATATTTTACTTTTAAAAACAGTTAAAATATAATTTAACAATGTAAATAATTTAAATGAAAATATAGTTTTCAATAAAAATCACTATTTTTCACTATTCATCAAAAAATTAATCTTTTTTGAAAAATAAAAAATAATTACCCAAAGATAATTTTGATTTTGATATTTAAACAATGAATTTTATTTTTTAATATAAATTTTATAAAATTGGTAAAAATTAATTTTAAATAATATGTGAAAATCATGACTGAACCACCTTTTAAGAAAATACAATTTTTTCAAAAAAAAATATTTTTCTTTTAAATGGTTTTTATTTTATTTATAATCAATATATAACAATTGAATTTATTTTATAAATTTTCAAGCCATATAACTTTAACAATTTATTTATTCCTAGTAATACCCTCTAACTTAATGGCTATGTTATAATGGTCTTGTTTAAATAATTGCATTTTAATAGAGTATCACATTTCGTTCAAACCCAGTGTTGCGTGCATCACAATATATTGAAGAGATTGAATTTATTTTAAACTAAATATATCATAAAGTCTTGAGGTTTTATATTCTCTTCTACACTTGGTTTTTTTGTAATACACGCTATTGAACATGATGTTTTTCTTTTAAAATCTTGGGGCACTACATAGAGTATTATTAACTAAGAAAGGAAGAAAAGTAACGGATTTTTGTACCAAGTTCACTTTTATTGTGGCAGTATTTTATCTTTTCACCTATTTCTATTTTATTTGGTATAACTCTTTCCCAAATGAATTAATTAATCATAAATATATCTTATGCAAGAGATATAAATTTTTTATTTCACAATCATTCCTACATGTTCTTTTAATCTATTCACTTCAGAAGTTGTAAGGGTTTCTTTGTATCAAATTTGAATCCCTTGAGACATGTTTATTCCAAAATCTTTGTTTAATTTTAAGGGGGTGTAAATACATAACCATTATAAATTTTTATCATGGTTCTATTATATTTCATGATATTTAATGTTTCGATTAATGTTCTATCTCTCATGGGATTTCTATTCAAATGTTATAAAAAAAGTAATGGGTTTCCATGATTTGAATCTCTTTATTGGATTTCAATCACTCTTATTTGAAAATAATATTCCAATGTTAATCAATTATAACCTATTATTACTTTATTATGTATTTATACCTTCATTTATAGGGAAATTAATTCTCTTTATCAGTATACAATTCATTGATTAAATGTTTTCCAAAGTAAAAGTGTACCATTAGTTAGAAATACTCCCATTTTTACAAATGGATATTTTCTTCCATGTACGCATTTTCCATCCTACCAATGTTATAAACTATTTGTTAAATCATATATAGATTTTTTAAATTATTTTTATAATAATTTATCTCTTTTAAAATGTAAAATTTAATACACTTTTAATGATGTGGGTTTTTCAATGAGGTTATTTCTAAATTCTCAAAATGTTTTTCATTCCTAACAAAATAAAAATTATTATCATACAATCCAAATTTTATTTTGATAAATATTATTTAATTTTTTATATTATTAAAAATTCTTTTTTAAAATTAAATGTTTTAAAAGTATATTCAATTTCCATTTTTGAAAACATTATATCTTTTCAAAGTTTAAATTATTATAGATTCTTTTTAAGAGTAAAAGTTTTCTATGTATTTTCACTTCCCCATTTCTGAAACATTTGTGAGGATAATTTTATGTGTACACGTTTTCAATGTATTTTAACTTTTATTTCTTGAAACACTTATGTATTTAAAGCTTATCTTTTTGAAATATTTATAATAAGGTTGTTTCCGACACTTTCGCCAGGGCACACGCATCTGTCTCGCTTGACGCGCAGTTGTTGCCCCACATTCCTACTTTGCAAAGGCGAGTAACATCCGTTCCTTATTCATGGATGTTTTCTCCTTAATCGAAACATGACGATGGGATGTTGGTTCTTCCCCCCGTGGATTCCTCCTCAGAAATCGTCACCTAGTCCGGGTCTTCCTTAAAGATTAAGTCATGGTTCGGGAATCTTGTTCTTTGTGCCATATCATTGTGGACACCAGGTAATTAAACTAATTTCATTCGGACATTCCATGGGGTCTTAACATGGTAGAAACCTTCGGTCAGAGTAGATGACAACATCAGGCATGTCAGGGCATATCTGGATGCGTGGACATTGTGGTACCTGTATTCTTCCTCATAATAGGTCATCTCAAGGGTGCAGAAGACGAGGAATCCCACATTGAATGCAGGGAATCATATTTCATGGGCATGTATATGAGGGTTTTCCCAGCTTCCTATGTTTAACACAGGGTATGCCACAAGTTTAACATCTAGCAGAGATGATTATGCTAATGGCGGGTCTTCTGAGGTTTTCCTCAGGCATCCTAGGTTTATCACGAGGTAGGCCGTGAGTTTAATGTCTTGCAGAGAAGGAACAAGGGTGATCAGAATGTACCATATAGATGGTTCAGGTCGGTAAATCCCTAGGAGGGAACACCTGGAAGGTTTACCGGGTGGATGGATCAGAACACTCGATAAGAGAAGACCCAAGATGGTGTACCCCATAAAGGGTCAATGTCACACTGTGAAGGCTGATCTAGACACCACTAAGGGCAGATCAAGGAGTGTGCACCCCATAATGGCGGAACACTAAGGTTTACCATGGACTGGGATTGAACCTCATGGAGGTTTCCTACGTACCTTGTCTAGACGATAAGGATCGAAACCCACTTAGTTCGAAGGGGTGATGAATCGGGGTGTACACAAAGGACAAATACCCAGAGACATGTTGGGACTTACACGTGAATTGTGTCCCATGTACTGCTAGGAGCAGCGAGGAGGTGGATGACGTGATCCCACATGGATGTGGTGGCCTGGGTGAGAATCAGGATAGATGATGGAGAGTTTAATGGAGTGGAGGGGGAATGAGATGGGACCATCATAAAGGTGATGGTAGTGTTGGTATTGAGCCTTGAAGAGACTTCCTATGTATCCACGTGGAAGGGAATCAAAGTCTGTGTAGTTCGGTGGGACAATGGGACACCTGAGGAGGCGGCCGGTGAGAATGAACGCATTGATGGGACCCAGGGGAATTAGAACCTCCGGGTTGGGGCATGATATTCCCAGAACACATGGGATCGAGAGATAGATCAGGATGAGACTAGGGTGCTGGGCTTGAACCTCATGGAGGCTTCCTATGTTTCCCCATAGAAGGTAATCAAATTCCCTGTAGTTCATCTGATGATGACTTACCATCGATTGGGGACTTCAACGACTTACCGCCGAATGAGGTTGACAATGCATTACTACTGAATGGAGGAATAATAGCTTACCGCTGATTGAGCTCCACATTTTAACGTCATGGATGTCTAGGGGTGAACCGATGTGAAAGAGGACATGGGGCCCATATAGAGAGTGTTATTGAACCCTAGGGAGGCTTCCTACGTACCTCTCCTTGGAAAAGATCAAAGACCACATAGTTCAGGTGGTGGGAATCGATGTGAAGGTGGTCGGAACGACTGGTTGTTGGGATTGAACCTCAGAGAGGCTTCATATGTTCCATGCCTTGGAAAGGATCAAAGAGCACATAGTTTAGGTGGTGGGAACCGACGTGAAGGTGGTCGGAATGACTGGGTGTTGGTATTGAATCTCATGGAGGCTTCCTACATACCTTTCCATGGCAAGGATCAAAGACCACTTAGTTCAGGTATGGGTGTGGGGATTACACTCTAGGCTTCCCAAGGTGTTGTTAAACCGATGAGAAGATGGTTGGAACGGTCGGGTGCTAGGCTTGTACCTTAGGGAGGATTCTTACGTACCCTACCTTTGAAAGGATGAAAGACCATGTAGTTCAAGTATGGGTGTGGGGCTTACAATCTAGGCTGCCCAAGGTGTTGGTGAACCGATGTGAAGATGGTCGGAATGACTAGGTGTTGGGTGGGCTTGAACCTCAAGGAGGCAACCTACATACCCTTCCTTGGAAAGGATCAAAGTCCATGTAGTTCATGCGTGTGGGAACCGATATGAAGGATGGTCGAGACAAATGGTTATTGGGATTGAACCTCAGGGAGGTGTCTTATGTATGTTGCCTTGGAAAAGATCAATGACCACATAGTTCAGAATGGGGGTCGGTGAACTGACGTGAAGGAGGACCTGGGGTCCAATGGTTGTTGGGCTTGAACATCAAGGAGGTGTCCTACGTACCTTGCCTTGGCAAGAATCAAAGTCCATGTAGTTTAGGTTGGATTTTGGTGCACTGACGTGAAGACAGTCAGAACAAATGGTTATTGGGATTGAACCTCAGGGAGGCTTCCTACGTACCTTGCCTTGGAAAGGATCAAAGACCTCGTAGTTCAGGAGGGTGTTTGGGGTTTACACTCTAGGTTTCCCAATGGGGGTCATTGAAATGATGTGTAGGAGGACCTAGGGTTCAATGGTTGTTGAGCTTGAACTTCAGGGAGGTGTCCTACGTACCTTGCCTTGGCATGGATCAAAGTCCACGTAGTTTGGGTTGGAGTTTGGTGCACCGACATGAAGATGGTCGGGACCAATGGTTGTTGGGCTTAAACCTCAGGGAGTCTTCCTACATACCTTGCCTTGGTAAGGATAAAAGAACTCGTAGTTCAGAATGGGGGTCGGTGAACCAACGTGAAGGAAGACCTGGGGTCCAATGGTTGTTGGGATTGAACCTCAGGGAGGTGTCCTATGTTCCTTGACTTGGAAAGGATCAAAGTCCATGTAGTTCAAAATGGGGGTCAGTGAACCAACGTGAAAAAGGACCTGGGGTCCAATGGTTGTTAGGCTTGAACCTCAGGGAGGTGTCATATGTACCTTGCCTTGGAAAGTATCAAAGTCCACGTAGTTCAAAATGGGGGTCGGTGAACCGATTTGAAGGGGAACCTGGGGTCCAATGGTTTTTGGGCTTGAACCTTAGGGAGGTGTCCTACTTATATTGCCTTGTAACGGATCAAATACCACATAGTTCGGGTTGGAGTTTGGGGCACCGATGTGAAGATGGTTGGGACCAATGGTTCTTGGGCTTGAACCTCAGTGAGGCTTCCTACGTACCTTTCCTTGGAAAGGATCAAAGACCTCGTAGTCTAGGAGGGTGTGTGGGTCTTACACTCTAGGCTGCCCAAAGAGGATGTCATGGTTGGTGCTTTCCCTATGTCCACGTGAGTCATGCTCGGTGTGAGAAACAAGAGACAACAAAGACCTTATGATCACGTCGTGAATGGTGCATCCATGGGAATTGGAGTGGGGGTTACATGTGATTGCAACCCAAAGAGGAAATAGGGGCTTATGCGTGGTTAGAATCCCAAAGAGTTTGGGACTTACTCCGTGTTGGAGGCCCAGGTGCTGTTATGGAGCGGCAATGGTAGATGGGGCTTATTCAAGGAAGCTGCCCGGGTGACGCTATGGAGCGGTAATGGTGGATGGGGCTTACGTGAGGATGCTGCCCGGGTGCCGCTATGGAGCAGCAATGGTGGGTGGGGAGTAGGCAAGGAAGCTGCTCGAGTGCTGCTATGGAGTAGCAATGGTGTATGGGGCTTATGCAAGGAAGCTGCCTGGGTGCCGCTATGGAGCGGGAATGGTGAATGGGGCTTATGTAAGGAAGCTGCCCAGGTGCCGCTATGGAGAGAAAATGGTGAATAGGGCATACGCAAGGAAGCTGCCCGTGTGACACTATGGAGTGACAATGATGCATGGGACTTACGTAAGGAAGTTTCCCAGGTGCCGCTATGGAGCAACAATGGTGGATGTGGATTACACAAGGAAGTTGATCGGGTGCTGCTATGGAGCGACAATGGTGGATGGGGCTTACGCAAGGAAGCTTCCCGGGTGCTGCTATAGAGTGGCAATGGTGGATGTGGCTTACGTGAGGATGCTTCCTGGGTGCCGCTATGGAGCAGGAATGGTGGATGGGGCTTACGCAAGGAATCTGACCGGGTGCCACTATGGAGCGACAATGGTGGATGGGGCTTACGTAAGGAAGCTGCGCAGGTGCCACTATGGAGCGACAATGGTGAATGGAAATTATGCAAGGATGCTACCCAGGTGCCCCTATGGAGCGACAATAGTGGATGGGGATTACACAAGAAAGGTGCCCGAGTGTCTTCCTCATGCCTGTCCATGAGGGAAAACCAACCCACTGGTGGGTTGAAGCCTTCACCTATGCGCTAGTGCACAAGAGGGATAATGCCAAGGGCGTTGGAATCAATCTGAACAAAGTGAGATGAAAAGTGTGAATCACATGACAGATATTCAAAAGGCAATGAGGGTGGTGTGGTGATGAAGGATAACTATTGACCGTGTTCGAAACACAACATCCATATCGCGTTAGACTGAAACGGGGACAAACAAATGAGGGTCGACTGTTGACCATGTTCAAAACACAGGACCCGACTCAATATGTCTTCCAAAGTCATCCGGGGCATTGGACCAGGATGGTAGGTGAGCTGATGCAGCATGAGACCAAGCCGTTAGGGGGTCCCTTCATACATGGAAGTGGATTATGATCCAGATGAAGGACATGAAAAGCATGATGTGGTGTGATGGAATTCTTGAAAGGATTCCAACGCTCATGAAATTATTCCACAATGATCATGACATTAGGCATATTATCCTTGGACCATAAGGCATCTCTTGTTTGGAGCAAGATGCATCCTATGTTTGGAACCTAGGGTCTACTGCAGTTTAGATTCATGTAGAAATGACTATTGGCATCTCATGCTTGGAGAATAAGTCATCTCTTGTTTGGAACAAGAGGTATCCTATGTTTGTCATATAGGCATTACTACAGTTTAAAGTCATATAGATACGACTATTGGCATCTTTTGATTGAATCATAAGGCATATCTTATATTGAGTAAGAGGCATCCTATGTTTGGAACATAGGGAGAACAACATTTTAAAGACATGTAGATAGGACTATTGGCATCTCATTCTTGGAGCATAAGGCATCTCTTGTTTGGAGCAAGAGGCATCCTATGTTTGGAACATAGAGAGCACTACAGTTTATATTCATGTATATAGGACTGTTGGAATCTTATTTTTGAAGCATAAGACATCACTTATATTGAGTAAGAGGAATCCTATGTTTGGAACATATGGATTGCTATAGTTCAAAGTCATGTATATAGAACTATTATGCATAAGTTGCTAAGAAATGGATGGAGTTGGGACTTACGCAAGGGCGGCCCTTTCTGGTTTAACATCACATTGGTACCAAGTGAAGGGGGGTTTGGATGAATTTCTCGAGGAATGGTTTGACTCAAGGTACTCAGGTAATTGATTATGAGAATTTCAACTCACGACATAGGAAACGAACCAAGAGGAATACGTCAACTCAAGGTATTTCATGGTGTTCAGAGGATTATCTCAAATCATGGTATTCCATAGGTGGATGGTGGGTGCGCGTAAGGGCACAATGGAAAATCTAGACATCTCGGGCTGAAAAGTTTGCGTTGTGACTCTACATTTTTATGGGGGTCTGTGACGGTAGTGAAGGGACCGGTCCAAAGGGCTGGGACCTTATCATGGCACTAAACCCGAGTGGGGGTGGGGGGGCAGAGCCCCCACTGTATGGACCAGTGGGAACAAAGGTAGAAGCCTCGCAAAGGATAGGTCTTCGCGAAGTAACTTCATGGAGTAAAGGGGCTCGTGGAGCATCGGGTCTCGCGAAGCATGGATTCCCGAAGCATGGACTCACAGAGCATCTTCGTGAAGGAATATACTTGTGGATCATGGGCTCGTAGAGCCACTTTGCAAAGGAAGAAGCTCACGGAGCATGGGCATGTGGGTCCACTTCTCAAAGGAAAGAAGAGCTCTGTGAGCTGGGGCTCGTGGAGTTGCTTCGCAAAGGAAATCAGAGCTTCATGAGCTGGGAGATCGGTCACCCAAGTGGCGGAGTGACCATCTGGCGAAGGGGGGGGGGGGGTGAGCTGGGTATTTATAGGAGAGAGGCGTCCTGAAATAGAGCCCACTCGGCATGAAGATAGAGGTCGCTCCATGGTAGATCGCGATCTTTAAAGGGGTTCGTGGACCCGTCCCACCTCCTTGCTTCGCAGCGGGTCGTGAACGTCAAAGGGGTTCATGGAGCCGTCTCGCCTCCTGCTTCACGGCGGGTTGTACATGTCAAAGGGGTTCATGGAGCATCCCGCCTCCTTGCTTTGTGGCCGGTTCACGAACGTCATAGGGGTTCGCGGAGCCATCCCACCTACTTGATTCGAGGTGGGTCGTGAACATCAAAGGGGTTCACAGATCATCCCTCCTCCTTGCTTCTTGGTGGATTCCTAAACGTCAAAGGGGTTTACGAAGCATCCCGCATCCTTGATTCTCGGTTGTTCTCCATGATCACAAAGGAGGCTTCGCAAACCAATTTTCCAGGCCAACTTCAAATGTCCATAACTCCTAATCCATAACTCCATTCGAGTCCTACGACCTACCAAATCCAAGCTTGTGAAACGAGCTACGATCTTGGATCATGTATAGAAGCATCTGAAAAATTTCAGGGATGTGTTTTCTGATGTCAACAGAGGTTCTAAAAATTATTCTCTTTCCCTTGATCTGTGAATTATGAAGATTGTAATGGACTTGATAACTCAAAATAATTTATTTTATTTATACAATTTCTTTTTTTGAGATTTTTTTTCCAATAATTTACCTTTTAAATGATATCCAATTTATACTTCTGGGAAAAAGAGTTTTTGAACAATTTCCATTTCTATGAAAAAATTTATTTTCATTTTTCTTGATAAAAGCAAACTTTTTAAAGAGAGGATCAAACCCATGTATTTTAAAAAGGTGAATAAAAAAAGTTTTAAGAATGATCTATTTAGTATTTTTTCATTATATTTAAATTATATATCTATATAATGGATTTATGTTTCATGATTCTACCTATATTATTCTGTTATTCTATTTTTATTTTTGGTAATCATGTTTTTAGATTCATGGGATTTAATTTATGATGTTTTTAGATGTTTTGTGGAACCCATTTTATTCTATGTTTTCATTATGAAAATTGAAATATTTACATTTTTATATTATATAAATTGTATTTTATTTCCATGTGTTCATTATGTGTTGATTTTTTAAATTTCTTGAAACCCATTTTCTTTATATGGGTTATTTTATGATGTGATGATTTTTTTTCATATATGTAAGGATTATGAGATGCTTGAGACCTATATATTCCTCTAATTCATTGGGTAATGGATTAAATCTCAAGAGATAGAAATGTTATGTGAATACGATAAAAGGTACCTAGGTCAAAAAGGGTGAGTGTGATAGATTTTAGCTATAATAAAAAATTTACAAGTGAATGGTTTGGAAGGTATCCAGGTTCACAAAGTGATGAAATCCTATGTTTATGACTATTCCAATTTTCTTTGTACATTAATGGAACGTGTTTAATGATTAATGTTTTATTTTATCATTATATGGTAAATTTTTTATCATTTGATATGTAATCTATATCTTTCAATCTTATAATTAAAACTTATTGATTTATGATCTTCTAAAATCAAATATTTTTTCTTAATTATGGATCTCCACATGTTTATGATCTTACAATTATGGTCATTGTTATGTTATCCCTTACTATGAATTTCACCCATTCTTATGTTTTCCCTTCCACATGATTTGAAGAGGACTATGTCTCATGGAATGTCTAAGAGTGGATTTAGATTATGGATAAATGTTTTCAACTTGTGAAATAAGTGTTTTTAAGCTTCTATTCTCCAAGACAATAAAACTTTAGTCCCTTGTGTTGTGTGACTATTTGTGGATATAATGATTAAAATATGTTATTGATGTGTTTTTAATGTATAAATATCTTGGTTTAATTCATAAAATCTCATGGTGTTATTAATAAAAAGTGTCAAATATTATAAATAATTTCAAAATTTTTGATAAACATTAAGAAAGTGAAGGAAAATTTTAAAAGGAAGATTTCCTCAGCTAGAATAAAATGAGAACCCAATATTGATAAAATATCATGGATGTTAGATTGCATTATATGTTTATAAAAAAGGTGTTATTATTTGGTTCATCATTGGTTATAGCTCACAAACCTAGTAATTTATTTTTTATTCATAGATTATCTTATGTATGTTTGATTGAGATCATATAGAGAAGCATTAATGAAAGTTTTAAAATCTCAAGATGGATATATTTATGGAAGTGAGTGAGATTGAAAAAAAAAATTATTTTATTTACTTAAACTATCATTTCTTACCTAGATTTCTAACTCTGTTGTCTTATAGGATTAATCAATAACTAATTTACAAGTGGAAAATTCAATCGCTAAAATAGTTGAGAGAATGAAATTATTAATCAAATTTATGTATAGATGGAAAAAATATAGTATTATATAGATTTCTGGAATATACGAGAGAAATTATCTCCAAATGGTAAATGGATTCAATGTATCATCCAATAAGAGGTATCAATAAGTGGATTACAAATCCTAAAGATTATAAAAATAATTGGGGTAGTTGATGAAACTTTGGAAGTGGTGAAAAGTTCCCAATGATATTGAAGATTAGTTTAAAGTTTTTGATATAGGTAAGAGTTATTTGATGATAAAAAATGGTTTCAAATGTTCTATAAAGAAATTTTAATTCAAAGGGACCTATTTGCCTCTCTAAATATTGGTTTTAGAGTTTTTATAGTTTCAACTGGTCCTAACAAGTGGGTTTGTTCTAATTAGACACAAAGTGCAGTAACATGACAAATATATTATAAATAATAATGTTTCCTATGAGGATTTTAAACTCCAAATATGGTTGAAGTTTTTTCTTATCAAAGGGGTAGTAATTTTGATGAATAAACCTCTAAAAATTTTAGAAATATATCTGAGAAATGAAAAGAAAATTCAATAATAAGAAGAACCTTATAAATTTTATTAAAAAGGTGGATTACATATGATGGACTATAAATATGTAATTTTTTTTAAAGAAAGTGGACGTAAAAGATAGAATGAAATTTATGGTAGTATTTTCAAAAACATTAAATGGGGAGAGATTTTTTCAACAAAGAGGTTGTGTATTGGATTTTTTGAAAGTAATTAATGGAGATGATTAAAATTAGAAAATATAGAGCTTATTGATTAATGGATAAATATAGTTATTGTACATTGTATTCTTATAGGTTAAAGGTGTAATAACATTGATATATATGGAACTACAGATTTTAAATGATCATGAAAAATCCATTGAAGAATTATTACAGCTACTATAATGTATATATAGGTGTAGATATGAATAAAATGAAAACTACCATAATAAATATAAATATAAAGGAGAAGGAAAATTGATAGTGTACATGGATTGATATATCTTTGGTAAAGGAATACATTATCTAATTTAGTATACTAATGTTCAAGAAGAATAAGAAGCACACATAGAGATATTAGGTAATGGTTGGTAGAAGTATTCTTATATGGGACCCCTTTCAGCATGGTTCGACCAGTACCTAATAGCTCCATGTGTCAAATTTTCCACTTAAAGAGATGGATATTTTTTCTATATTAGTAGGAAATTGTTAAACATATATGATAGTATCGTGAAACAATCAAACATTCTCATTTTGAGAGAAAACATAATAATTTTACTGGGTTCAACACTAAGGACTAGTCCAAGAATAATATGCCTACAGTGTTTCTATCACATCTAAATCCAATAATCTTCACTAGTATTGGAATACCAAATTTCATACACAATCAAAATGTTCCAGGAACACTATCTTTAAAATATTATAGGGATTTCAAACTACCTCTAACAAAACACTTCTGTCAACTACCCCTAGCCTATTTCCTTAGGTGAAGCCTTACTTAGTTTAATGAATTGAAGGGTTATTTAGTATATTGGAATTTAAGTATTTCCCCTTGATTATAAAGATACTCTTCTTTCATTGATTTCCTGAGTTGATGAACTTGAAATCACTTTTCACAAAAACCATATGTTCCACACTACTATTCGTGAATCTCTTTTGTGAAGCCATTTCTTGAATCTCACAATCTTAGTGAATCAAAATACATTTATATAAAAATAATTTTGTGTTGAATAACTAGTCCTTGCGAAACTCCTTTATATGAGATACCTAGGCAATTTTCAGGACTAAGACATCCTTTTCACGATGATCAGACTCAAATTGAAACCTGATTTTTGAAGCTATCATACTTCACGAATTCAAAGTGATTCATATATTTCTAAAATTATTTTTGTGCTTAATGAAATAGGGGTATCCTCTTATTTATATGTAGAGACCTTCACAGAGCACCCACACCACTAGTGAATTTTTTTTGAACCTCAAAATTATTGTTCATGAAGATGCTTCCCTCATGAGGCACTAGTGAAATTTAACCCACTCATAGAGCTTATCATAGTCACATATATTACTGTCAACCCTTCAGAAATTATTGATTCTCCACTTCTCGTAGTTGTGGATAGTACCGTCAACCCATAATGCCATTCATGATCCTTGTTTGCGATGCTCCAAATATTCATGAATATCTGAATTTGAGAAAAATTCTCTAGAAACCAATTCTTTTATGATATTTATGATTATTAAACCCCATAAACCAGCTTTCATGATGATTTCTTCTTCCTTATGAATTTGAGCCCAAAAATTAGGAAAACATAGGGAAATGACCCAACCTTCAACAATATAGTCATTTTGTACAATTATATCACTTTACATGAAAAATCCCTGAAAATCCTAACATGGATTGACAAAAAACACAAACTAGACTCCATTTCCTACTGTTAAAGGCCTTGGTTCCAAAAAAAGATGACCTATCTCACTCATTATGAAATAGATATAATCCATCCTTGAAGGATTAGAAGAGTAGAAAATTGGAGATCAATATTGCATCTATTAGGAGATGAGGTTAGAAAGTGTCTCTATAACCTATGGTGAATTAAATGATACCTTTATATCTATAAAATGTTAAAGATACCATCACTTACATAAATTGACCAGGAAATCCCCCAAGTAGTACTTAGAGGAGGGTACGAGTGAGTGGCCCTTAGAGAAAAAGTGTGTCTTTCTTAAACTATGTAACAGTAGCATGCCTTGGCATGGAGTGACCAAACCAAAAATATATATCCATTAACCAGTGAAATAGATGATTTTGTTATATTTACAAATTATTTGTGTGTTATCCTTGAATATAGTCATATATGATAAACCAAGTAAAATGAAATTATCATGTTTATGATTTAAATTTATATATATGTATTGAATGATTTACAGTGAAAACCATATAGATATAAAGAGATTGAATGTTATTCCTTCAAATTATGGATTTGGATTTGATAAATGGTTGAATGTGATCAAAGAAAAGTTTTATTTGAAAAAAATCCTAATTCAACCCTTTGTTAGGGTGAACATATTGTACATAGTCTTAATAATTTTATATTTTGGCCTATACCATGACACGAATCAACCCATTGGGACCCCTCTTGAGCCGATAATAAGCCGATTGTTCCACCAAAAGCCTAACATGGGCTGTCAACTAGCAACAAGAAGGAATAAACATACATGAGGGGGATTAACATGTAATAACATGTAATAATAATACATACCCAATACATAATAACAATACATGAAATAATTCTATACAAATAGTTTGGAACCATTGTTGTAACCCCTAAAAATATTTGTATAACCAATACTAATGGTTTTATTTGAGGGGACATTGGTCGATTTTAAATTAGTATAGAACTATACAAACAATTTTGGGAAAAACATTATCATAAGTGTTCTATACCAATAGTTCAAAAACAACTGATATAGGTCATTCTTATGAAATATATATACCAACAATTTAGTAAAACCATTAGTATTGGTAATGTGAAAAAAATATTTAAGAGTTTTGATCCCAACACCTCCCATATATACTTCAACGACTTAACTACTCTTTTAAAATAATTTTTATAAACATAATTATATATATATATATGTATATTTAAATTAAATTTAAATTTGTTATTATTTAATGTTATTTGAAAAAATAATTCAAAAAAATTATTGTAACTTTATCAATGGTTTTACCTAACTATTGGTAATGGTTTTGGAAAACTGTTGGTATAGGTACCCAAAATTTTGGGACATATACTAATAATATTAGAGAACTGTTGGTATAGGGTACCTATGTAACAACAATACAAATAGTTATAAAAAAATGTTGGTATATTTCCATTGGTACAAGTTAAATTTCAAGTAGATTAATATCCAAAAACACCAATATATATATAACTGAATAATATAGAAATATATGGATGAGATAAAATTATCTAGTAAAATTTCAAAAATGATAAACATAAAAATGGAAATAAAAAATAAGAAGAAAAAACCACTAGGTTCTAATGATTTTATGAGTTTGAAGATACCATTTTATTACATGGTCTCATGGAATGAACTGCACCAATAACCATATCCTAGCACAAAACACAATTATCAACTATGTAATAGCTATATGAACACCAATAGATCTATATATTTCATGGTATTCATTAAACTATGAAACATTTGTGTAGACACAACATTTATGGGAATAAGTCTTTTATAGGGTTGAGTATAAATATCCCTATTAGGATTCATAACATAATGCAAATTAAAAATAACAAGTCAAAACAAACCCATGACTAGGGAAAAAATAAGAAATAGAATCCCAAGGAAGTAAAGAATATTCACTAAGGTCATGGGAACCATGTAAAATGGAGAATACTAATATTTATATTTTATATTTATGAAGAATCATATCTCATAGAAACCAAAGATACTCGAGTTATTAGTCTCATAAAGCCTGTAGTTAACACCCTAGTGTAATCCATCTCTCCATCGAATGTATAAAAACATGACATTCCTTCAGAAACTTGTATGTACACTCATACTAAAATATGTAATAAGTACCATAAAACACAACCTATCTCATATCCATATCACCCCTAAATTGAAATTGCAATGGGTGACCCACATCTTGCTAAAAGATACCTCAGTTGAGAGGGTTACTGACCCTTATGGAGGATCTTCATCCAGAAGTGTGCAACGTGCATCGACTAAGAGGGTTAATTACTCAATGAATAGAGGACCTAAAACCCATAAATATAAGAGTATCACATTATCTACTATAAAAATTGAGGTCCTACACCCTAGAGAGAGTATTCTTCCAAGAGGGTTCTGACCCTATGGCTTCTCTATAATCTTTCTCCCAGACTCATTATCATCTCTACACAACTATGAATCACAAATATTTTGTATGCCTTAAAAATAAACCTAAAATTATGAATATATACATAAAATCACATAACACATGTATAAATTCATCGAATGAATAACTTATATTTCTAAAACTAAAACCCAGGAAGACAGATGCGAAGAACACCGTAATCTTCCCAGTATATAGAATATCCATGTAGGTTGAATAAATTGTAGGGTCTCATTGTATTTCTACTCATGTACTACAAAAATGAAAGACAAACTAAGTTTATATAGTTAAAATTTTCTATTTTGGTACATATAGGATGGTTGAAATTCCTTTTATATATATACCAAGTTGTCTCATCACTTTTACATGATGTCTCAGGAAGTACATGACATGTGGGTCTACATGGGTACTTGGTGTGTATATCCTATACACACCGAGCCACTACAACCACTATACATGGATTATGTGAAGTGGAAAAAATCATATGGGTTTATATTATTGAGATTAAGTGTTCATGGTTACTTGATAAAGAACCTATCCTCACTATACACAACATGTGACTTTGAGTCACATGACGTACGATAATTAATTTTTAGTGAAATCCCAAGCCACTGTGGTTTTTGAGATGTAATTCACAATTATTGGTGATTAATTCCAACTGAAATTAATGAAAACATAGAAATTATAAATATATATAGATATATATATACATGACTTATGACTTTGGAAAAATACTGATATAGTGGAAAAATCTATAGAATGTAAAAAATCTTCATTTCCTCACCATAAACACCACCATCATAGCTATAACTAATTTCACATCCATTTCTATCCAAACATGAATCACCATATGTCAACTAATATATAAGCACATAACTGAGAAAACATAAAATGAGAGGATGAGATAACAAGGAATTGATAATAGTGGTTGTTGGAATATTAGTCCACCTTGAAAACCGGGTTCATGAACTTATCAAACAAAGAAAGAAGAATACAAGGAGGAAAAAAATTCAAATATTTTTTGTTGAATAAAAATAATAATTCCACTATAAATTATTTTATCAAATAATATAATTTTAATTATAAATAATAATAATAATATTCCTCAGCTGGGATAAACATCTTTAGAAATATAAACCATGGAAAATTTTCAAATACAAATATTGATAAACATGGTGACTTCATCTCTATATTAATCACATACTATGAATAATAAATTTATAAATATTCTAGATCACCTGATAAAAAGAAAATAACTTAAATTTTATATAAATTATTTGTATGATGAGAAAATAATCCAATTTATTATTTCATTCAATTATTCTTAAAACCTTATGAATTTTAGGTCATAATAAACCCTATAATAACTAGAGACATGAAAAAAGAATTTTTGAAATAATAAATTCATTTTCATTGATCCAAAAAATGATTTAAAATAATAATAATATATTTAAATATTATTATTATTTTAATATATAATTATCAAAATATTTCGTTTTAATCATAAAATAATAAATATGATAATAATTGTTTTACAATAATATTATTATCTTAGAAAAATATTCATCATGTTAATCATTGGGAAAAATCATTCAAGGAAAAAGAAATTCTTCAAGAATGATAATTTATTTAATCAATAAAAAATAAATATTAAAGTAAATCAGTTAAATCCAATTTCTAAATTTTCTATTTACCATTAAATAGTCTTGATAATATCCATCAATTAAATTTACCATCAAATATTTGGTAATATATTATATTTTAAGCATTGATTTTTTTAATTATTTCATCACTTTAGAATTAAATTGATTTGATCATGATAAGGATAAGATCAAATCACACAATTTAAGTGAGGCATGAGACATAAAAATAAATTCTTACCTTATTGGTGAATTTTCATCACTTGAGGATCACATCATGTTCCTAGATCATAATTTTCCCCACCACTGCAAAGAACACAAAGAACATGAAGAACTATTCTTCATTACGTAAATATAGCAGGAGAGAGAGAGGATTTGAGTTCTTCTATGATTCTCTACCAATAGAAGATATAATCATAAGAAAAGAAATTAAATTGGTGAATCGTTTCTCTATATCTTCCAATATAAAATCCCCTGTTAATTTTCCCTCATAGAATCAAAAATTAAATCTCTTTATCATGATTTTTTAATCAATTTGAGAATATCATCATACAAATATCACCAAAAGGCCATGTAATTTATAACATGATATGTCAATGCCACATGACTATTACATTAAATAAAATAATGTATTATTATTTTTAGTTTATTTGGTTATTTAAATAATGTCCCGACAAAACTCTGTTTGCAATTCGACACCCGAACATATAAATTATACCTCATTTAAGAAAATCACCCCATTCCAGACACAACCATGATTTTGAAATTTTCATTCAAGTTTTTTTAAAAGATATTAACATACACATATTCATGAAAAATATTTATTTATTAACTAAATATTGAATATCCTTTAGAATTCAACTACAAAAATTTCCCCAAAATTCAGACCGAGGTAAGTACTATATACTGAGTTCAATGGAATCATGAAAATATTTTTTAAGTCTATATAATAGGGTTAATTTATGATTTTACCCACATTAAAATACATGAACTTAGAAATTCAAAAATAATTTAATTCTATTTTGTTAATAAACAAGGTCACTACAACCGCCTAAAATTTAAAAACTTTATCATTAAAAAGGAAACAACCTGAGTCACTAAGATGATGATATTATTAAATAACCTTACATGGAAAATAACCCATCCACATGTTTATGCAATTAAATTATAGAATTCCAAGTCCCATGTGGACCCATAATCAAGGAACCATCCTTTACCTCCTCATATGAATTTTTCTTTTTAGGCCTATCCAAAAAAATCCATAGAAGAGGGAATAAGATCATAACATGTGACCTCAGAAAATTTTCACATTTAAGAACTTCAAAATCATAAGATTTCCATTCAAAAAGAATGGTGTATAAACAAAAAAACCATGAAAATAATTCTTAAAAGGATCATTATTAAGGGAAATATTTATGAAGAAATTATACCACCCAAATTTAATAAGCAATTTATAAACCACTAGAGGTAATAGATAACCCCATATTTAATTCTTTACAAGGTTATATCCACTAAAAATGATAACATGGCTGGTTTGTGGCCACTCTATGAAAAAGTGACCATAGATCACACCAAAATACAATTTAATATACCTCAATCCTCCAATCGAAAAACTCAAAGATCCTCGATCACCGATTACAGCACAATATGGAGTGGATGATCCTAACCATTTAGGTAACTCTACTATTTTGTATTAATCCCTTTGATGTCACTAAAAAAATTGATTGACTGACTCCACAACCCATAGAGTAATATGCATTACTACATGGTGTGGATAAACATAAACAAAACACTATTTATTTGCTAAATTTACACCACCAAGGTTACATACCCATTGGGGAACCCTAGTTCACAATTGTACAACCCAAATCCCTAGATAGATCTTAGCTGGTATTTTTTTAAACCATGAAGTAATATGTTTTACTCCACAAATTTAATGGGATATGTCTGATGAACTATCTAAAAATAATTGATAACATATTATCCAATAATTAGAGTTTCCATATTACATATCACATAGTCATTATAGTATGAGGGTCATTGTCATTTAAAAAATTAATACCATTTCTAGAAACTAACCGTACTAAGTCTAGCTGCTCATATTTCACCTATATCCATTGAGTATAAAACTCTAGCTTGGTTCGTTAACTACCACTATACTACCAATCTGATAAAAAGTATCATGGAACAAATATTATTATAAAAAATCCACCACACCAACATCTTTAATATCATTTATTAAAGGATGGATTTATAAAACCCAAAAATATTACTTTGAGGGTTTTCCACACCATTGGTATTCTAAATGAAGATTAAAAACAACATCTAAATTCTAAAAACAAGCACTATTTATTTTTGTTAAACGGGGGTAGTTCTAATGAATACAATCAAAATAAATCCATGAGTCACATTACAAAACATTGAATTCATTAATCCTAATGACATAGTTTAGATTTTATAAAGTCCTTAATGTTTTCTGAATGCTAGAAAAAAAGTGTCTCTATCACATAACTGATAATGTTACAAAAAATTATAAATCTTGACATCCTAGAAACATTATCTTAATAGGTCACACTGAGACCAAAGAAAAAATTCCCCCAATAGGAAAACAACAACATTTTAGCTCTCTAATATTTTTCCATACCATCCAATAAATGGAGGCATATATCAGTACAACCACTAAAAAAATATTATGGACATTACATTATGAGAGAAACTATACATGTCTACCCATTACTTTAAAAAATAATAGAACATTTAATCCAAAGTAGGGATGGTAACACTGGGTCTCATCCTGATATACTATAATACCATAAAATATATACCTAGCTAGAGGGAAACTCATACTTATAGTATTTTTTCATAAAGGATGATTACCATCAATAAAAGTACCCTATAATAGAGGTCTTTATAGAAACTCCATTGTAATTACAAATTCCAAAAATACAATACAAAAGGAAATATTTTTCTGTCATTGATATTAACGATCATTTTCATAGAGATGAGGTAAAAAATAATACTTTTAATCTTATTAGATATATCATATTAATTGTGTTAAACCACCTATGCTCTATTTTATGGTTCCATGTGTATTAAAAGGATTAAAAAAGGGTGGTGACATAGATTTTCCATGGAATTTCCCATCCCTTTCTACACTTCACCACCAACTCACCTAGAAAAAATGCCTCCTAAAATGAAATATATCTCCACATTATAGAAGTTTATAATATCAAAGCTATCTTTAATGTGGGGATCCATCCACAATACACTTTGTTTATATATAAGGATTTATTTTATTATTCAAATAAATCATATGTTGGAAAATACAAACCTCTAAAACTCAATGATTTTATTCAAAATAGTAAGGGAATGAAAGAAGGCATAACACCAAACTCTAAACTCACATTAGTGGATGAACTTGATCTCTTAATGTAGTGACATAGACCCCAATATCCTAGAGAAAGTTTCAAAATTATTACATTTGAATAAGATTTAAGGAATCATATCCCAATGTAATGAATAGTTTAATATTCTTGGTAAACTAGGTACATACATGATTCCCATATTACATTTGAAAACACAATTTAATTTTTTTTTGTTTCTTAGAATACCATTTATCTCTCTATCATATCCTTTTATATCAATCATAGTATGCTTCATGGATTATTGGGAAAAGAAATGATATAAGGGAGATCTCAAATTCTTCATAAGGGTTAAGTTTAATGGAAGTTATCCTAAATAAATTAAGCATAATCAACAAGGAATAATCAATATGGAAAGGAAAATATATATAAACACATTACATTAAAATAATTAACCAATATAATCAATTTAAGGTCAAATAAATAAAATAATATTCCATTTAATCAATAACATGACTATCATATATGGGTAAGGTATTATCAACATGGAAAGTTAAACAAACTGAACACACATGTAATTTAAATCAATAAATTGAGAATGGAATTCATCGAGAGAAAATATCATTATGAAAATATTATGTATAATAATAATAGATGAATTATTAATGAAGGAAATACATAATTATTACAATTCATTTTGTAGTTACTTGATACATCTACCATCAAGATCTACCCTCGCGAAAAATTAAAATTGATGCATAAAAACCCATTGAACTAAGTCTAGTCAACTGATTCATCTCAAGATACCAGTTGATGCATCAAGGGGAAATATATAACCAATACACAACCCTATATCCTTATCCAAGTCATCCCTCATATATCTAATAATCTATTTAATTCAGGAAAAAAATTTCTTATAAATAAATATCCATGTTGAGTAAAGAATACATATTTATCAATATTTCCATAGAAAAGAAAATAAATTTCAATGTAGAGAGCCATATGTAAAAATTAATACAATTTAATCAATAAAAATATCCATGATAAATAATATGTATATTTATGGGAAATCTAATGTCCAATGATCACAAGAAAGTGAATATTTAAAGGAAAATATACTGAATAAAAAAATAAATCAAGGAAGTGAGTGTCAATACTATCATCAGTAAAAATAATCATAAACTATCTAGAGGAAGAATAAGAATAGTATTAATAAAGAATATCCCTAGTGTATTATATTTAAAATAAGGGTTTATTTAGCTTTGATGAATATAAATAATAAAAAATTATCTTTCAAAACATTTTTGAGGGAAACAAAATTTTCATTTCAGATTATTTTTAAAACTCAAATTTCACAAGACATTTTTAAAATACATTTATTTGAAAATAATATTTTAATATTATAAAGGATTATTTAAAAAATTGTGTGGTCATGAAGGCATGAAACTCCGAAAATGTTGAGTATGTTAAAACAATGATTCCTTTCATATTTTTAGTAAAATAAAAAAGACATGTTTTGAAAATGAAATCCATATTCAATTTAGTAATATATATATATAAAATGTAAAAATGGGTAAAAATTTATTTAATAAATAATTTTTTAGTCGTTAAAAAAAATTGATAACATTTTTTGAAAACATGGTTTTAGAAAAAAAAAACAGATTTCTGACTGAAGAGATAAATGAAGTCGGATATTATTAAAAATATTGTCCCAACTATTTTAAGTACCAAAGAGTGTAAAAATGGTATTATTACTTGAAAAAATTTATAAATAACTATAGGAGAATAAAATAAATGGGTTTATCTAAAAAATGGTCAAATAATATCCATCAATGTAAATTTAAGCCTAAACAATCATGATTAAAATGATATTGTGAAATAAAATATTGTAAACATCATAATTTTGAAGTTGGAATTAACCAATGCATCGATTATGTGTATCAAATTTAAATCCATATAAAAAAATTTCTATACAACATAATTTAGTCAAAAGTCAATACACATGTAATCATATAATATCCAACAGAACAAAGAAGTAATATAACCCAATGAAAATAAATTGAGTTTTGAAATTCATTACCACTTTGTAATTTTGAATTAAATTACCATTGAATGATATAATTCATATTTAAACTTAAAATACCATGAATTATGAATTAATCATTTTATTAAATGTCATAGGGCTATTATATACACCATATAAAATAAATTACATACACAACATTATAATATTCCTTAATAAATATAAATTGAGATGAAGTCCCTTACAAAGATAATATCATTGATGTAGGGATTAATCAATGAATTTATTATGTTTATCAAATTTAATTCCAGGTAAATAAGTGTAAATAAAACATAAAACAATCAAATTTCATTACACACATATTCTAAGATATACATATCCAATTAAGTATAAGTTTAACCCAATGAATGTAAATTAAGTTAAGAAATACCTTACCTCATGATTCATTTTGGTTTAATATGATTTAACATAAAGTATAGTGGTTTTAAACATGTTATTAATGTATAAAAGAACCATAATAAAATTTATAATATCATATATTATTCTTTTATAACACCACATCACCAATTATTTAATAATATTTCATTATTTTCCTTATTTTATGTGTTAATTGCCTTATTTTATCATTAATGATTTGTCATGAAATATCCAGTTCTTTCACATATTATATAGTTAAATTATCTCAATAATTGGAATCATTACTTAATTATCATATTTATTTATCAATTATAGTTTTAAGACCAATCATGAATGATGGTTTTAAGAAATGAAGCAGTCATGATCATAAAGATGGTAGACCATATGCTTGCATGCAAAACATTCCCATTTTTCTACTATCATTATGGAATGTAGATAAGTGATATTTTATCTTTACATAATTATAATAAGATAATAAATACCATATTATGTCTTTAAATATACTTATATATTTATCCATATGGTGTGGTGATGAGAAGAGTGTAACATCGCTTCGTGAAGGTGACAATCCACACGCACACAAACGATGTTATCATCTTTAAGTGGTGAAAATGTAAGAAAAAAAATGATATATAATGTTTTAAAAACGAAATATATTTCATGAATATCATAATTATATAATTTATATCACATATATTAATTAAATATATCAATATTACCTTCCATGTAAAGCATTGTTGAATGATGAATACCATCACTTTGTGAGATAGTAGTCCTCTGTACACACGAGTGACATTATCTTATCCCCTATGGATTGTAAAATCATATATATATATATATATGATAGTTTTCTAATTATTAACTTACTCAATGAAATTATTATCCAGAAATTAATTTCTTATTCTTACAGTACTGAAATTCACTTTTAATAGATAATAAAATCCATGAAAGAGTGAAAAGTATTTCCATGTATCAATAACTATTTTATAAAACCAATATAGTTAGAACAAGTAATATAATATAATATACTAATTTTTAAGCTTAAATAGTAACACCACTGGTTCCAAATTAATATTTATACATAAAATTATTTAACTAAAATAATTACTTATTTTTAATAACTTCATTTAGTCATATTGTATGTACTAAAACCTCATCGTTCTTTAGTCATGTGTTCATGCCCCATGGCCTTAACAAACGTGGAATATTGTCACCTGAAATGTGGGTTGTAATTTTTTTAAAACTACATTAATATAATTCCTATAACTATCCCAAACAAATATGATGTAGATCCTTGAAATAAAATTAATCATTAAATATCCTTTTTACTAAGTTTTTAAATACAACATATTTTAATATAAATTCTAATAATATTATTTTTCTATTATTATAATTTCATTAATTATTATATTAACCCTAAATTTTAAAAATAAATTTAAACTTATTTATATAAAATGTAAATAAATTATTCTTGAAATAAACATTTCACTAAGATATATAATTTCCAAAAATTTCTCCCAAAATATCCTTAATATTGGTAGTATCCCATCACATAAAACCTACAAATGATTGTTTTAGACTTTCAACTTATGATGAATCTTAAAATTATAATCCTCTGATTGTATCTTTAAATATTAATTTAATGAAAAAATAAATGCTTATGAAATTTTACACAATCCTTAGATGCTTCATGGTTATTATAAGCAAAATAAAATTAGTAAAATACTTCTACAATTTAATTCTTGTATCAAAAAACATAAATACTTATTCCATTTTATATCAAAATATATACTTCTTTGGTCTAAAGGTTATCCTTTTGAAGAAAAGTTTGAATCATATAATTACCATGTTATCCACATTTAAGATAATGAATTATTAATGGATCCCTAGGATGAGATTTATCCCCTTCCGTCGTACACTTCCTTTTTCCTTGGGAAATCATTACTTCACGCCCTTATTCTCTACACATAAAATATTTTCCCATTACATTGATACACCTCCTTTTCAATATAATATTTTTTAGGTTTACCCTATATTATTCATTATCATTATCTATTAAAATCCTTTATAATGTTTTGTAATGAAAATATGAATTATCCTAATCATATCCCATAGTAGTGTCAAACTATGTGCGCAGTAATGCCCATTTTCATGCACCATGTAATGACCGGGTCAAGTTTAATTCACCATTTTTTGAGTTATTACCTCTAGGTACACTGATGAAAGAACCAATTCCACTTGTATTATCCATACATCAATGTATTTATAGTAAAATTAAAACAATATCTACCATATAAAACATAGGATTTTACTATATACTTATCCTCAAAGTCTCTCATAGGGTTATGTTCCCTAATATATGTTTTCCTTAATCTAGTTTCAAAGGTTTCTTCTAAGATTCCTATGATACCAACTATAGTGAACCCATCCCTAGTATCTTGGATCTAGTGTCTGCATTATTATATTTGCATAAGATAAATGAAATCGCATCCTAAAAAATTAATAGTTTATAAGTCATGGTAAACTTGATACATACATAATTCCAATATTACATTTGAAAACAAAAATTACAACATATTTTTTTATTTCTAGAATAACATTTCCCCGCTATCATATCCTTTTATATCGATCATAGTAATCATAATGGATTATTTTAATAAGATAAAACATTTGGGTGAACTCAAATGATCAGTAAGGTTTTAGTACAATGTAAGATATCATGATAAAATAAAGAATAATCAATAAGGAATGATAAATATAGAAAGTAAAATATCATATCAGAAAACACATTCCATTTACATAATTTACTAATATAATCAATAGAAAGTTATGTAATTGAAAAACAAACCATTTAATCAATAACCTGACTATCATGACTAGATATGGAATAATCATTATAGAAAGGTAAATAACTAAACCCACATGCCATTTAAATCAATAAAATGGGAATGATATGCATCTAAAGATAATATCTTTGAAAAATTATTAGGGATAATAATAATAATAATTGGATTCTTAATGAAGGAAATGATTAATTATTGGATGTCTTGTATTAGGCACATGGTAACTCTACTATAAATAGTGATCCATAAGAAAATTTAAAATTGATGGGTAGAAATCCATTTAAATAAGGATATCAAATTCATTTGTCTCATGAGACATATTGATGCATCAAAGAGATATCTATAAATGTTCTAAACCCATGTGTTCTTGTCCAAAGTATTCCACATATATCGAATAATTTATTTAATTCATGAACAATTTTCTTTATCAATAAATATCCATATTAGGTAATGAATACAAATTTTTCAATATTTCCACAGATAAAAAAATAAATTTCAATGTAAAACACCACATGAGAAAATTATATGTGTTTTAAGAAATAAAAACATCCATGATAAATAAGAAGGATATTTATGGGAAATTCAATGTCCAATGATCACAAGAGAGTGAATATTTCATGAGAAATTAAATGACAACAAAAATAAATCAAGGAAGTTAGTTTCAATACTATCCCCAATCAAAATAATCATAAACCATCTAGAGGAATAATAATGATGCTATCAATACAATATATCCCTAGTGAAGTATATGTAAAAACATAGTTCTTTTCATTTATGAATTGAAATAATATAGAAATATATTTAAAAAAATTATTGAGGAAAATATCATTTTCATTTTGAAAATCACATTTTAAAACTAAAAGTTAACAATTTTTTTGAATAATATTTTTTAAAATAATATTTGACACATATAAAATATTATTTAAAACATTGAGTTATTATACTGATAAGAAATTTTGTACATAACGACTACATTAAAATAAATATTCTTTTCAAATTTTTGATATAAGACAAACATACCTAGTTTTAAAAATAAAATGAAGATTATATTCAATTTTTTTTGTAAAATGTAAAAATGGGTAAAAATTATTTAATTTTTTTTCTAAAATGTTAAAAATATTTTTGTATAGATTTTTAGAAAACATGGATTTGAAAGAAAATATATTTCGGACTGAAGATAAAAATGAAGTCAGATATGATTAAAAACATTTTATTAATAATTTTAATTAAAAAAGAGTGGAAAATGTTACAATTACTTGAATAAGTTTCTGAATAACCATAGGAGAATTAAATTATAGGGTGTATTAAACAATGGTGAAATAATTTCCTTTAATGGAAATTCATGTTTGAACAATCTCGATTAAAATGAGATTGTGAAATAAACCCTTGTAAAGATCATAGCATTGAACTGAGAATTAACTATTTAATTGATTATGTGTATCAAATGTATGTCCACATAAAGCAAGTGTATAAAAAACACAATTTAGTAAAAATTATCAATGAAAATGAAGAAGTAATATAACCCAAAGAAAAGAAATTGAATTGTGAAATTCATTACTAATAGGAAATTTTAAATTCAATTCCCCTTGGATGATATAATTAAATTTGAAAATTTAAATACCATGAAGTATCAATGAACCATGATATTACATGTTAAAGGAGTATTATATACACCATATAAGAGAAATTAAGTGCATAACATTACAATATACCTCAATGATGGGAAATTAAGACAAATTCCCTTATAAAGATCAGATCATTGAAGTGGGGATTAATAAATGAGTTTTTTACATGTATAAAGTTTAAATACAAAAAAAAAATATTGGAAAAAATATAAAATAATCAAATTTCATTACACACAAAATCTCATCATGACATAATAAATGATGTATTAGTTTAACCTAGTGAATGGGGATTCTGTTAAGAAATCCCTTACTTGAAACTTCCTTTTGGTTAAATGTTATTTTATATTTTTAATAGTGGTTTTATAAATGTTATTAACTTATAAAATAACCATATTTATATTTATAATATCATATATTATCCTTTTATAACATTTTATCACTTATTTGTTAATAATATTTCATTATTTTCGTTGTTTTGGGTGTTAATTGGCTTGTAATCTCATTCATGTTTTGTCCTGAAAGATCCAGTTCTTGAACATATTATATAGGTACATCATATATAGAACAATAATAATGAAATATTTATCATATAAATTTCTAAATTATACTTATAATACTAATCATTAAATATGGTTTTGATAAATGATGTATGTTACGACCATCAGGATAGTAGACCGTACATACGCATAAGTAACATTTCCATTTTTCAACGATTATTATTAAAAGTAGGTAAGTAATATTTTATATTTTTATAATGAACATAATATAATAAATAAAATATTATTTATTTATATATACTTATATATATATCATCCATGTGGTGTGATGATGATAAGAGAGTCACGTCACTTCGTGAAGGCGGTAGTCCACACATACAAAATCAATGTAATCATTTTTATGTGAATGAAAAGTTAAGAAATAAAAAATTATATTAATTTTTTAGACTGATAAATATGTAATTAATATAATAATTACATCATTTATATCACATATATTCATTAAATATATATTTATCACCTTTCATGTAATGTGTTATTGAAAAACGAATCACAGCGCTTTGTGAGGCGGTAAACCACAATACATATGAGTGACATTATCATATACTCTATGGAATGAAAATTAAAAGGTATATATGATATAATGAATACATAGTTATAATTATTTTATTATTATCATATATATGTTTTATATCCATAATCATAACCAATTGCGATAGGTGGTAACAGAAAAACAAATGACATCAGTTTGTGAGGTAGTAGTCCGTTGTAAACATTAATGATGATTTCGTAACCTATTTGATGAAAGCGTGGATGGTTATAGGTCATTAAATAAACATAAAAACATATAATTATATGTATTATACCATGTTAGTTATATAATAATGTTTTAAAAAATAATTTAAGGAGGTGGAGGAAGAAATAAAATAAATACTCTTGATGAAGAATGTTACCTCATATTTTGGTAACCTTCTTATTTTTTCACCAAAAGACTTCCAAGGATGAATTTATAACAAAAATATGTATTTTAGGATTATATTAAGAAATTTTATACGTTATTTAGTTATTTCTAGACTGAACCAAAATGGATTTAAGGTGTAAAGAATATATGAGAGGGGGTGTCCTTTTATAACCTAGGTGAGAGATACACTTGTAATTTTTGAAAAGAAAATGCATACCAATGTTTTTCACAAGAAGAAAGGGTAAAAAATTTATTATCATCATGAATTAGTATTTTTATGTTATAAATATATACAAAAAATATATTTTATAAATGTTTTTACGTTATTTAGACCATTCAATTTTTTAGTTTAACTCATGGTAAATCCATTTTTACTTTAACCTTTGTAAATAATTTTTACTGTTTCTCTATTCATTTTGGTAATGCAATAAGTTTAAATAATTAAATAATATAAATTATGATGATTGAAAATATGGAATCTATTTTTAAATATTAAATTAATATAATTGGAATATTTTAATTTAAAATTAACCCCTTAAGCGCGATGAAAAAACATGTTTTTAAGGAGAAAATATTCAAAATTTTACAAACTTTTTATATTAAAATTAAACAAGAAACTTATTCCAATAAACTAAATTGTATTAATAGATATATAAATAGACTAATTATACTTTTAAACAAATTTAAAATATAATTTATCCTTGTTTTTTATTTTATCAAAACGGTGGTTTTTAATTAAAATTTAGTATTTTTTACTATTCATAAAAAATAAAACATTTTAGAAAACTATAAAAAATACACCCTAAGATAATGTTGATATTAAAATTTTAAAAATTAATTTTTTTATCAAAAACAAAAATTCAAAAAAAACAAAAAAATTATTTTAAAATTATTTGTTCAATGGGTGACTGAACCGTCTTTTAGAAAGAATACATTTTTAATAAAACATTTCCTTTTTTTCTTGTAATGGTTATGATATTATTTCTAATAATAGATAACCATGAATTTCATAATTTAGTTAGTACCATTTATATTTTCCAATTTAACAGAGATTTTTTAATGGTATACTATAATATAGTTCATTTAGGCTTTTTTTAGGTATTCTAAATGAAATTGAAGAAATTATATTTAAATAAATACATTTCATGTGATGTTTAATCTCATTGTTACATGTCACACATTTAATTGAATAAAATGTTCTTATTTTATAATTCATGGGTGTCACAATTGAGATAAGTATGGATCCATTCTGAATAATCTCCGTGGTATTACCCATCCATAAAACTCAACATGATCTTGTTCATGGTTACATTACCTTGAAGAATAGGGTACAAAATCTTCTGAACATAATCCATCCATTACATTAATAAATAAAACTTCTTGAGCCAGATCATAAACTCCAATCATGGCCAAATAGTACTATCATGAGCTATGTTAAAAATATATCAATGAACTGATACATTTAAAATTTTAACTCTAATGAAATAATCATTACCTAGTCAGTGAGTATCCTAAATATATAGGAAACACAAATCTCAAACTCCGACCAATCCTCTAACATTTAAGGATTGAGATTTCCATGTAACCACATGAGACATCAATCATTTAAGCGTACAAAGAACCTTAGGTCTATAGGTATTCCTATCCACATTAGTTTCAACAACCCAGGAAATGATAGAATAAATAATTTTCATATTTATTAATATGAATTAGATAGTTATATTTGTTATAAAAATATAAAGTAATTTTTAATCAAAAAACGAATTAGTTTTAACTAAACACTTTTCTTATAAGATTTTATTTAAAACTTTAATTTCTAAGTTTTAGAATTTTAATTTAAAAATATTACTATATTTTTTAAATTATGATATCAAAATTTAATTATGGTGTTATTTTGATATTTTTCACAAAATATTGATTTTTTAGTGGATAGTGAAAAATACTGATTTTTGTAAAGAAGTCATTCTTTTAAGTAATTCAATTATTCTAAAAAAAGTAATAGGTTTTTAATATGATTTAAAGTAATATAAGTTTTATATAGTTATATTTAATCCAATCATTTATTTTTGAATCATATTTATATTGTTTTTTAGAAAATGTTTGTTTTTGGGTTAAAGAATGGGATTTTTCAAAAAACTGTTTTAAAATGCATAATGTTTCTATATTTTAATTAATTAATATAATATGTATTGAGATATGTTTTAAACTAAATTTTCATATTATATATCAATAAAATTTAATTTTTATCCCTAAAATGATTCTTATCAGTTATATTATTAATATAAAATCAACTTTTTCTTGAAAAATACATTTTATGAAAACTTAGCTTTTTGTGACGTCTATGGGGTTTATTTTAAATTTAATTTTTCCACTTCTTTGAAATTAATTTCATAAAATGGATTCCATATTTTGAATTATAAAATTTTATATGATCTAAAATCTTCAACATAATTTTTTATCAAAATGAATAGTGAAAATAATAATAACAATTAATTACCACAGTTAAGGTTAAAATAGATTTACCTGGGGGTTAAACTAAATAGTTAAGCATTAAAATGACCAAAAATTTTGTCTAAAATATATTTTATAGCTATATATGTACACATTAAAATTCATAATACTTTATAATAATTAATTTTTACCCTTTTGGAGAGTGAAAAACAAAGGTACACCTTTTTATTCTTAAAAATTAGAAGTGTCCCACCCACGCCACTTATATAAGGCCACCACTCTCCTCTCATATTCGCACCTTAAAACCAATTTTTTTTTCAAAATAAATTATCCAAAATAATTTCCATACTTCTATACTCTCACCCTTTAACCCTTATTTTGGTTATAAATCCGACATATGAAGTTATTTGGTGTAATCCAAAAGATGTTAGTCGAAGAATAGGAAATGTTCTTCAATGATCATTTTTATATTATTTCTTAAACCAACCACTTGAATTCTTCATAAAACATGATTATATAAAAAAATAAATATCTAACATATACTTATATATTATTATGTATATTTAATAACCTAAATTATTCTCCCATTTCATCAAATGGGTTGAGAAACCAACATTCACGTTTATGGAGGACTACCGCCTCATAAACCGATGCTATTCATTTTTCTCTTACAACCTATCATAGTACTATATTAAAATGGATATAAAGTATATATTTTATATTTATAACATAATTATACCTCTCTATATATATTATATCATATGTGTTTTTACTTTCAATTCCATAGGGTATATAATAACATTGATCGCGTGTACAACAAACTACTGCCTCATGAAGCATTGTGATTTGTTTTTCACTAACACTTTACATAAAAGGTAATAAGAGTATATATAATCAATATATGTGATATACATTAAATAATTATGACATTAATTACATGTTTATTATTTTTAATATATAATATATAATTTTATTTCTTACCTTATCAATCACTAAAAAATGATAATGTCATTCGTGAACGTATAGACTACCACCTTCATAAATCCATGTGACTCTAATTACATTAAAACTACACATGGATTATATATATAAGTGTATTTAAAGAAATAATTTGGTATATATAATATTATTATCATTATTTAAATATAAAATATTACTTTCCTTCTTTCCATAATGATCGTTAAAAATGTAAATGTCACTCATGTGTATGCACAACCTACCATCTCCATATCTGTAACATACTTAAATTATAAAAATCATATTTAATTATTGGTATTAAAAGTATATTTGATGTAAAAATATGATAATTATTTCATTATTATTATTATTATTATTATTTATGAGATATTTAAATAATGACCTATTTGACCATAGTCAACTTACCAATGTAATTTTGACACCTAAGACAAATATAATTGAAACATCTAATATAAACTTAACTGATTAAATAATAATATATAACATGGTAAAAAGAGAAATAAAATTAATAATAAAATTAAAAAGTTTCTTAAGAATTTAAATAATTAACATATTTTTATTATTCAGGAAGATAAAGAATGTACATGACAAGTCAGACACAAAGGAAGGGAATACATCTCACTTTCCTCTATTTGAGGAATATTATGATATTATGCACCTATATTATTTTAATAGGTGTATATAAATCCCAATTGAAATGTTATATCATGAATATATTTATTACAATGGTATTTAATATTTTATTTAATTTTATTATTTCATTGGAATTATGATTCAAGAATTTCCAAGGTGATAATGTAGTTTTCATAAAAAAAATCATCTCTTAATATTTTCCTTCCAACTATTAATTTTACATACCCATATTTTTTGAATTATTTTATGAATTTTTTTATTTAAATAAAATATTTATAAACCAAATTTTATGTCTCTTTTTACTTTATTTTCAAAGGTTTTAAAAAGTAATATTTTTACATGTTTTATACAGAATGTTCTGACAAACGACAACGGGGTTCTTCTATTTTTAGCATATAAGGCATCAATGACATTTTTTTCCACTATGAATATAATTCAATTTACAAATTCCTTTGAAATATTCCAGGTTTTCTTTAATAAAAAACCATCTTTCCCTTTTTTGGGTATTTTGTTTTTGAAAATTGGGTTTTAAATGAAAATGGTATATTGATATTCAAAAGTAATTTTTATATGACTTTAGAATTGTTTTTCAAATTTTTTTAAAGAAAAAGTGAAATAATAATTTTTTTATTCATTTCTTGGTTCTTTGAAATTATATTCAATGGGAGCACCCAGATAATGCCAAGTGATCAGGTAATATCTTTTATGATGGTGAACTTAGATAACTCTCCATTGCATTGGGTAATGATTCTGTTCTTTGGGGAATTATATTAAAATTTGTCCATATGGTTATTTAAATTTGTACGGGTTTGGTAAGGAATTTGTAAGGGTTCTATGAGATGATATCCCAAGGTACCTATATGAATTTTCTATTCTTACTAATGAGTTTTCATGTAAATAATTTGTTTTTAAAGGTAATACAAACGTTCTATTTAAAGAAATGATAATTCCCTTTATTAGTAAAAAGTTGTGTTTTTAAGAAAATGGTTTTCTCATGGGTTTTTATTTTTTTCACTAGATTAAAAAATTTCTTCTTTTCATGTCCCTTATTGATCTTCTTATGTTCATACCAATTTTCTAAAAATTTTTCATAGGATTTAGTGATGGGTAAGGGAAAAGAATAAATAAAATTGAAATTCCTAAAGAGTTTTCATGAAAATAAATCATGTTTTGTTTTAAAAGTTTTACATGGTCAGGAAAATAGATACTAAACATAGGTGAACACTTAGTATTATATGTTTTTTTATTTATGAGTTATGGCCAAATTATATAAAACTCTAAAACTGAGAATATCATTAAATGTAATAGAATGAATTATTGAATTAAAAATCAATATTATTTAATATTTAAAGTTATGTTCTTTATAGTTGGTATAAAAGGGTGTTTTTGATAACTTTAGTGGCTAGAATAATGTTAAAACAATCCCCTTAAAAAAATTACTTTATAGATAAGTTGAAATGATATATCATTTTCTGATTATAAAGTTTCATCATCTAAACCATGTCTATTTAGAATGGTTTTCCATAGAGGAAACATGGGTTCAATAGTGGTGAGTCATTAAGAGGAAAATATTATTCCAAATTATAGAATCCCCGGTTTGAGGTATGTAGCCTTTGTATATGATTTTTTATGTGTTTAAAGTGCATGGGATGAGTTGGGAAGAGGTTGGGAGAGTTCAGAATGATTTTGAATGAGTTTGGAGGCTTTTCTTAGGGAGCACAATTTGAGCACGGTTAGTGGAAACCATGTGGATTCTCCAGGAAACCGTATAGGGGGATACATTAGGTTTCGCACGGCCTATGCATGGTTTTCCAAACCATGTGAGTAAATCATGCGGGCCCTTGATCTCGAGGCAGTAGCGTGCACAGGGTTAGCACACGGCTTGAAAAACCATGCATAATAACCATGTGACCACTTAAAAATAGGGTTTTAAAACCCAGGTTCACGCAAGATTGTCTCATTCTTCTCCAAATCCTTTCCCACTAGAGCCTCACTCAGGATTTTCAGTTCTCAAGGGTTGGATGGGCTATCCCACTCGTTTTGGAAGCAATTCAAAGGGGTTTCAAGGAGGTTTGTGGGTGGTTTCTTCCGAGTAAGTCTCTCCTCTTGGTTTCCTTGTGTTTTACTCTAGATCTACATCCCTCTCTTTCTTGGTTTTCTAGATCTACACTTTTTGTGTGTAGATCTAGGGTTGTGGTTTTCTTAGATTATGATTTTATGGTTTATGAATGTTAGGTAAGGGAATCTAGAGAGGCTTCGGTGGTACATTCGCCGGATTTGAGGTGAGATTTCTTGTGGGTTGATTTCACTGTAACCCTAATGGTAGGAGGATTCTCTCTCGACTCCACTTGGTTAGAACATGGTTTGGTTACAATTAATTTTTGTTGCTTAAAAATAATTGTGTTTTTGATGTGAAAAATCGGATGGAAATCACTTTGGTAATGGTTTGGATATTTTTGGGGAAGATGTTCTTGTGGTGAAATTCTCTTGATGTGATTTTAAAATGGGGTTTTAAAATGAGTTGTTTTGTTGGTTTATTATGATGAACTGAGGAAATGGTTTTCAATAAAAAGGTTTGTTTTATTGAAATGGGGTTTGGCTTGGAAAATGGTTAAAGGGAATTTTCAATAAATGTTTGATTTATTTAAGTGGATTGGAATGTAATGGAAATGGTTTATTGCATGTTGTTGTGGCCTTGATGGGTTATATTCTCTGTTATGTTGACTTGCTTGAATGTTGTAAAACTGGATGTGAAGGGCCACTATAAAAAATTGATGGATAGTGGATGAGAAGTGCCACCATCAATGGTAAGTGGACGAGATGTTCCACTATAAAAAGGGGATGGATAGTGGACAAGAAGTACCACCATCAATAGTAGATGGACAAGAAGTGCCACAATAAAAAGGGGATGGATAATGGATGATATGTGCCACCATCAATAGTAAGTGGATGAGAAGTGACACTATAAAAAGGTTATGGATAGTGGATGAGAAGTTCCACCATCAATGGTAAGTTGATGAGAAGTTCCACTATAAAAAGGGGATGGATAGTGGATGAGAAGTGACACCATTAATAGCAAGTGGACGGGAAGTGCCACCATGGCTTGTTGTGTGCATGGGTTGGATGGGAAGTGCAACCATGATGTGTTGTGTGCTTGGATGGTGATGTTTGTAGATGGGTCTTGTGAATGAAATATGAAAAAAGTAATCGGTTTGTGGTATCGTTGATTTGGCTTCCTTGTGTGGAATGTGTGGATTAAAGTATGATTTCTTGGCTTTCCCTGGATTACTTGGTTTGGGTGAAATGACTTGGTAAGGGTGTGTTTGGATTATGGTAATGGATGCACTTGTGATTATTTTATATAAACTATTCTATATAAATGTGCTAATGGTTTTATCCTTGTGGAGTGTGTAGGGAAGTCATTTGGGTAAATCATACTGAGTTTTAGTACTCACCCCCTGCTTTGGCACGTTGGTGTCTTTGCAGATGTTGTGTATCGTGATGTGGGAAAAGGTAAGGAATCACCCTCCTTTAGTGGAGAATTATGATCCCTTGGTGGATCTTGGAGCTTGGAGCTTGGTGTGGAGCTATGGTGGTGTCATGATTTGTGTGGTGTTTGGTTATTTAGTATCTGCAGTGTACTCTGATGTTGTGTGTACAAGTCTAGTTGTATTGGTTTTGATTTGTGTTGTGGAACAACATGGTTGTATTTTGGGAATGCATGGATAGGTAATTTAATTTACATGCATCATATAGTGGCTGTTAGTGGATGGTTTGGTTGGTTCTGTATTAATGGAAAATCGTTCCCCAACTTGATATTGAAGACCTAAACATTTATTGCTAGCCTTTGGCGTCTTGGGAACGTTTCTTAAGGCCATGTAGCCCTCACCACCTCCTTAATAAAATTAGGTAGTGGCGGGGTGTTAAAAATGGTATCATCTTGTTCGGTCCTTTGGAGTTGATTCTTAGATTTGGATTTGACATTCATTGTGGTATATTACTTGAATCGGGATGGTATCAAGTCATAGGAATGTCGGAACATGGAATGTATATCATAAAAGGATGCAACTAACCCTTTTATACTGAACTTCAAGTTACCAGGGAGTTGGGTACATAAGTTTTTTGGAGACACTTATAGGCATTGGGTATCTCATTGTCGTGGGTGGAGCTAATGAGATGAGCATGGCATGCATGGTAGAAATCACTTCCCTCTAGGATGCATATTTCATTGGGCATAATGTTTTATGGGCTAAACTAAGAAATGGTTTTGAAAATGTGTGAAATTGTAATGTGAATAAATTTGGGAATTTTGGAAATGGTTAAGTTTTTAAAATGGTGAAACATGGTAAATGTGGAAAGGTGGAAAGACTTGTTGTGATAGTGTTGTGTAATGTGATTTGAAATGGGATTTCATGATGTCTACGAAAGTGAGACTCATGGTTTTTTGTTTTCTGTTTATAGAAATGGCACCAGTTAGGCATCGTAGAGACCAACCGAAAGTGGCCGATGAGAACATGGTTGCACCTGAGCCTTAGGTGAACTCGCCGTTAGTGCACATATAGTGCAAGCTTTCCAAGCGGTGGAAAGTGGAAACAAAGTGGATGAACCAAGGCATGTGGATCATGCGGTTCAGTTTCAAAAGAAGAATCCACCCATCTTTAGGGGTGATTCAAATCCAAAGAGGGCAGAAGCATGGTTGAATAGAATGAACAATATTTTCGAGTTCTTGGTAAGGGCGGTAGAGTTAAAAGTGAAGTTGGCCACGTATATGTTGGAAGATATTTCCCTTCCGTGGTGGGAGTTGGTAGTCCAAGCGGGGATGTACCGGGGTGTGATCTGGGAAGGCTTTGAGGAATTTTTTAATAAACAATTCTACCCACATACATTCAGAATTCAGCATATGATTGATTTCTTTAGTTTGAAGAAAGAGCTTATGTATGTGACGGAGTATGCAACTAATTTTATGAACTTAGTGTGGTTTGAACCCGAGGTGGCGCATAGCATGTTGTTGAAGGAAAGGATCTTTGAAGTGGGGATAAGGTAAGAAATATATTCAAAGATAGTAGTGTTGTGTATAGATGATTACATAGAGATGGTGAATAGAGCCTCGGTGGCTGAGCATGATCTGTTGAGAGCTCCTGCCGGAGGAAGCATGGTGGTACCCATGGGAAATAGTGGGAACTCTAACACTGGGTACAAGTGGAAGAGGGACACTTATTCCTAGGGTGGGAACTCTATTTCTACACGTGTGGTTGATTTTTTGGGTTTAAGGGTAGAAATTATGCCCTCAGTTTTAAAACTTCAAACTCATCTAGGTCGAAGAGAGTGTCAAGACTTCTTGTGTAGATCAAGTTGTATTGTTGTCAGCGAGGTTGAGATAACCTAGAATTTCTCAGTGCTTGAGATGGATGGGTATGATGTAATCCTAGGAATGGATTGGATGGGGGAATTTAAGGCCCACATCGACTGTAATTCGCGTTCAGTGGCTTTTATGACACATGATGACGTTAGACATATCTTTAGAGGAGAGAAGCAAGAAAGGAAGGGTGCAACAGGTTTTTTGGCACCCGTAGTGGGCATGGTATCATATTAGTTAGTGGTGTTTTCATTAGAATCGGTAGACGGTGTTGGGCAGAGTGTTCTTCCAGCAGTGGTGGATCAGTTCATGGATGTTTTTCCTAAAGAATTCTCTGGGTTACCTCCCGTAAGAGAAGTGGAGTTTACGATTGATCTCCTTTCGGGGACCAGTCCGATCTCACTTCCGTCTTACTGGATGGAACTTAATAAATTGCGAGAATTGAAATTCCAGTTGGAAGAGTTAGAAAAAAAGGGTTTATTCATCCTAGCATGTCCTCGTGGGCAGCGCTGATGCTGTTTGTAAAAAAGGCGGATGGAACTTTGAGACTATGTGTTGATTATCGTAGACTTAACCAAGTTACGATAAATAATAAATATCCACTTACACAAATTGATGATTTGTTCGACCAGTTGAGGGGATACCAGTGGTTCTCCAAGATCTACCTAAGGTCGGCATATCATCAACTACGGGTGAGGAAGGACGATACTCCTAAAACAGCTCTTAGAAGTAGATATGGCCATTATGAATATGTGGTTATGCCCTTTTGTCTAACAAATGCGCCAGTGGTGTTCATAGCATTGAGGAATCATATATTTTAGAGATATCTGGATTCATTTGTGTAGGTGTTTTTTGATGATATTCTAGTGTATTCAAAGACAAGGGTGGAGCATGAGCAGCACTTGGCGAAGGTGCTGGGGATGTTCAGAGATCAGCGATTGTATGACAAATTTTCAAAGTGTGAATTTTGGATACAGGAAGTTTGTTTTATTGGCCAGGTGATTTCTGAAAGAGGTGTTTTAGTGGATCCAACAAAGATATAGATTATTATCTCGTGGCAACCACCAAAGAATGTGTTTGAGATATGGTGTTTCCTTGGTCTAACTGGGTATTATCGGCATTTTTTCTGTGATTTTTCACATTTGGATTTGTCGATGATAGCTTTGACAAGAAGGAATGTTCTATTACAATGGAATGAATAGTGTCAACATTGTTTTGAAGAGCTAAAGGGTCACCATACATCAGCACCAATCTTGGTTTTTCCAGAACAAGGAAAAGGGTACGTGGTGTATTGTGATGCATCGGGATCAGGGTTGGAGTGCGTTCTCATGTAAGGGAATCATGTAGTTGCGTATGGGTCATGGAAGTTTAGGGTGCATGAGAGGAACTACCCAACTCATGTTTTGGAGTTGGAAGTAGTGGTCTATGCTTTGAAAGTGTGGTGTCATTATCTCTTCGGTGAGAAATTCATGGTATATATAGATCATAAGAGATTGAAACACATTTTCTCACAAATGGATTTGAACTTGAGGCAAAGGAGATGGATGTAATATCTCTAGATGTTTGATTTTGACTTAATGTACACACCAGGTAAGGGAAATTCGATGGTGGATGCATTAAGTAGAAAATCATATTCTCAGGTGGTAAAACAGGCATTAGAACAGTGGCAGTTGATGTCTGTTATAGCTGATATACGGTTGGAATGTGAGGACCATAGCGATAGAGCGGTCTTCTTTCTGGTTTTCTTGATTCCTGACTTGGTTGTCTTGGTTAAAGAGGTACATATATCTGATTATGAGTGTGTGACCATGGGGTCGAGACTCAATGGTGGGAAGACTATTGAGGGTTGGCAACTGAAAAGAGATTTAGTTTTGTGTTTTCAGAATCAGAAGGTTGTACCAGTTTCTTGTTAAGAGGATCTTCTCAGGGAGTATCATCCTTCCAGGTGGTTTGTTCTTCCTGGAATTTAGAAAATGTATAAAGCGTTGAAGCGTAGTTCTGGTGGGATGGTATGAAAAGAAATGTGGCTGAGTTTGTTTCGAGATACTTGACTTGTCAGTAGGTCAAGGAAGAGCATCAAAGGCCAGAAGGAATGTTGCAGTCTTTACCAATCTCTGTTTGGATGTGGGAACAAATAGTGATGGATTTTGTCATAGGTATCGCATGAACGGTCAGAAAGAATGATACCATTTGGGTGATAGTGGATTGGCTAATGAAGTCATCCCATTTCATCCTGATTCGTGAATCTCATACGGTGGAGAATCTATCCAAAATCGATATCTGAGAGGTGGTAAAGAGGCATGAAGTTATAGTTTCGATTGTATTAGATAGAGATCTGAGGTTTACATCTCGTTTTTGGAAATCCTTGCAGAAATCCCTTGGGAAACAGTTGACTATGAGCATGGTGTATCACCCTCAGACGAGTGGTGAATCCAAGAAGACGATACAAAATTTGGAGGATATGTTGCGGGCTTGTGTCATGGATTTTGGTGGCTTGTGGAAGGAGCACTTTTCGTTGGTTGAGTATTAATACAATAACACTTATCAGGCATCCAAACATATGGCTCCGTTTGAAGCATTGTATGGGTGGTCGTGTTGTTCTCCATTATGTTGGGTGGAAACGGGTGAGTCCTTGATGGTCGGACCGAGCCTTGTCTAGGAGACTAAGGAGCAGATCAAGTTGATTAGGAAGAGAATGGAGATGGCTCAAAGTCATCATAAATCATATGTGGATCATCGTTTATGGTCGTTGTCGTTTGAGGTGAGTGATCATGTTTTCTTGTGGATCTCTCCTAGGTTGGGACATTGCCGGTCTGGAAAGTAGGGAAAGTTATCTATGAGGTATATTGGACCTTTTGAGATTATTTAGCGTGATGGTGAGGTGGAATATTGTTTGGATTTTCCACCTAGGTTTAGTGTAGTGAAAAATGTGTTTCATGTGTCGCAGTTGAAAAAGTATCAGCCAGATCATGACCATGTGATTCAATGGGATCATGTTGAGCTAGAACCGGATGCTTCATTGGTGCATGTGCTAGTCTGGGCTGTCCTTTTATAACAATCAAAAAAAATCTATAGACATGCTTTAAACTTAATAATAGTATCCAATATGAATCTTAAACCATTATAACCTTTAGACTTATCCAAAATACTCCTATCCAAACTCACAGAACAAAATTTATAAGGAAGATAAAAACAATGATGATCTTTTTTTCCACTTAATAACATATGAATACCTTCATCATATATTCTTTTAAAACATGATAACACCATGAATTACTATAAAACATTATTTATTACATTCATGCTACATTATTCCTTATAGGATACTAGATATACTCCATATATCCAAAAATGTTGTAAACTCCAACAATATTGGAATAAACAAACAATTATTTAGTTTGAAAGTAGTTAAGAATATCAAATATAATTTATCCAAATCAATTATATATTATTCAAAAGTCACTACCTTAGTATCAGAACCATATTAAGGTTTATCTTTCCTTCAACTATATATTTTTCAAAAAGTTTAACTTGTTATTGAGTCACTTTTCTTAAAACCATATAATCTCAAATCTTCAATGAAATAGTACTAAAACATAATCCTTATTTATTTCCATAATTCATATAACTAGTACATCATTGATACAACACTCAAATGAAATAATTCATTAATAAAAACATAATAATAGTAGTCATTCCTCTTCTTATGTGGTAATATCATAACATTATTATTATCCAATAGCATCATTTGGGGAATACTCTGATGATTTGGAAATTGATTTGCGTAGTGTCCCAACTCCTTGCAGATGAAGTATTGTACATTTGAAACCCTTTCCTTACCCTTGCAATCATGTCCTTAGTGTTATTTTTCTCCACAATTTAAACAAACTCCCATTCCCTTTAAGCATTGACCAAGGTGATTCTTTACATAGTTATTATATATGGGAAAATACTTCTTTCCCCTCTTCACTTTATCCATCTTTCTCTCTTACATCCTTTTCATCTCTTTCTTTTATTCAAATCCATAAGACTCAGAGAATTATTTACTTATCTTATTAACACATGATACTATTTCATAATATGATTAGAAAATATGGGAGACTATTTCCCTATTAAAATATTGGCTTAATACCATGAAAGATATGATCCATCTTAATCATTAGATTGTGTGTATTGCTGGAATTCTCATGCCTTCTACTAGACGCGATTTATAAACAATGGCATACACTAGGTTAGTTTATGAATCACAATTTATAAATCCAAACTTGTAAAATACCTAAACTAAATTGAAAAGAATATTCATATAATCTATAATCATTAAATGTTTTCTATGTGGAAGTATTTACTCCTAATTCCTTCATAATGGCTTGTAATAAAAAAGTGAATTATCCTAAGCATATCCCCTGGGAGCATCGTAACCAAGAGTGCAGCAAGGAATGTTTTCGTATACTAGGATATCCTAGTTCAAGACCAAAACTCCTTGTCGGAGTTTTAACTCCTAGGTACATCTGTTCCAGAGCCACCTCTACCTACACACATCCACACAGGGATTTATTGCTTGGAAAATGAATAAAATATCTACATTACCAAAATTCTAGGAATTTATTCTATACTAATCCTCAAAGTCTATCTTAGAGTAATGTTATCTAATTAGATTTTATCTAAATATATTTCCAAGGTTGTTGCTAAAATTACTCTGATACCAACTGAAACGCACCGACCCTAGTTACCCTGAGTTAGTGAATTATTTTAATACATTGGCATGGTTACAAGGAATCAAGTCTTGAAGGACCGATCTGTTTAGCAGTCTTGGAAAATAGATTACATACATGAACATTATATTACACATTCAAAAAATAAAACACAACAAAAATGATCCTTTGATAACGCTATTAATCCGCTAGCTTAACCCTACATATCAATCATAATACACTTACTAGAATCCTGGGAAAATAAAACATAAGATAGGGGTGAGATCAAATGCTCATTAAGGGTAAGAAATACAATGGAAGATAACATTCACATTTGTAATGGTGAATAATTGAAAACACATGCCTTTACAAATAATAAACATGAACACTTTATTGAAGGAATATGAGATGAGTAAATAATACCATAATAAAACATAGTCATGGGTATTCTACTAGTTGAATAACCACATGAACCATCAATAATATTTTCATAATGAGGGAATGTATAATGCCGGAAATTCCGAAACATCTTGTCAAGGCCTCGACCAAGACGTCTAAAAATGATTTAGGCCTTGACCAAAACTATATATCAAAATTCAGAAAGGCCTCATCCAATTCCACATCTAATTGTCTCATGAGACCTAACGATGCACCAAGGAGCTATATCGGGCTCTTCACTTACTAAGTCCAATACATTCCTTATATGAAAAGCGTGAAAAATAACATAAACATTCGCATTAAAAATGACATAAAAAATGTCAATACTTATCCCTAAACCATGAATTGTATAAAAATAACACATCCACAATAAAATATATCACAAAACCATCAATAAAATATAGATGATTTGTATCATAATAAATCAACTTCAACCATTTTTAAAATCCATCAAAGAATATTGACATGGATGAAAATTATTTGTAAAAATCTTTGAGAGAAATATCCCTTTTCCATGAAAGCATTTAAAAGTCACACAATTCAAAAACAAAGACATTTAAATATATTTTTGAATCAATGTGTCCCATAGAACTTTTAAACTTTTAAAGGAATTTACATTTTAAAAACATTCATGTCTATATAAATAAATCCTTAGAAACAATTTTGAAAACATGGACATTAATGAGAATGATTTAGAAGAATAAATATTTAAACCATTTAAAATGATGATCTAGTTAAAGATTACCATCCATAAAAACATAAAATATTCCTTTGAAAATATTTTTATGAAACACAGATGTGGATGATAACGAGGTCCCATTCGATACTCATGTAAAAATAACCTCGGATAAGTAAAGAGATTTTAGAATTAACCCTTACCTTGCACCTTCATTTGGTCGAGGGTACGTTTAACCTCATCTATAATGACCATAGTATGGTATTAAATTATACTAGAACCATATTAATATTTATTATGTCATAAATTATTCATTTATGACTTTATTCCACCCATTAAATAATGATTTCCTTGTTAAATTAATATTTTGGGTAATAATTGCTTTCTTTATCATACATGTTTTAACTTGTTATTCTTGATCATACCATTTAGATAATGATTTAAAATACTTAAAGAATATATGAATTGATTTAAATATCATATATATTTAGAATATAAATATTTATAATAGATATATATATTAAATGTAAGGCACCGTTTATGGAGATAGTAGGTCGTACGTACGCATAAATGATGTTTCAGTTTTCGTATCGTATTGAAAAAAAGTAAGTGAATAAGATATATGTAAGTACATATACATACATACATATATATATATATTTCTCCAGTAGAATTATTATATCATATAATAAATACTTATTACTAAAATATATTTTTATAATCATCGATGAGTGGTGAACGTGGGAATGAATCTCATCACGTCGTGGAGACGGTAATCTGTACGTACGTAAGAGCGACAATATCATTATATTTATGGTAAAATAGAATTTAATTGGATGATATATAATATATAAAGAATCATTATCATGTTATATTTATTATTTACATTAGTTATACTCATTATTATCCCCATCTAAATAATTAAGTGTCTGAATAACAAACTACACCACGACGTGGAGACGGTAAGCCGTACGTACGCACGTATGGTGAATTTATCATTTATAGGATGGATATAATAATGAATATGATTGTACCATATTTATAATAACATCACAATATGTATAAGGTACTAAATTTATTATTTTTTATGGAAACAAAAAAGAGAGAGGAAGTGGAAGAAGAAAAGAACTTGAATGAGGGTGGTGAAATTATTACCCCTTTTTCGGTGTTTCCTTTTGATTTGATCAAAAGGGCTCCTTAGGTTGGATTTATGATCAAAGTAATGACTATAGGATGATTTTATGGACGTTTGGAGGATATTTGGGAAGGTTTTGGCTGAGCCAAATGGTTTGGAGGTGTGAAATTTAGAGAAGGGGAAGTTACCTTTTAAAGAGGAGTGAGGGTCACTTTAGGAAAAGATTAAAATATTAAAATATTATACAATCATATTCGGTTTATAATGTCTCAAAATGAATTTATTTAGAGACTTAGGTGGTTATGGGTCGAAATCCTATCAGAAAATAGGTTTTAGACAAGTTTAGGTTACCATTTTAACGTTGTATTTTAGATTTAACTTATGGTTAGACAGTTTAACATTTACCATGTCTTCTTGTATTCTTACACTATATTGTTAATAAAAATTCTATAAACTTCAAAGATAAACTCAAGTGGTTCATCAATGAAATATATAATATTATTTAATCCCTTTCACCAAACCTTATATTTTTTGGAATATTATATCAACCAATAATATAGTATTTGTTTTAAAAATTAATTTATGTCAATTTTGACACTATTTGGTATTTTGTCTTTGTGAAAGTCATAACAACCTTATCTCTTCGAATTTTTTTTTTCTAATCAACCCTAACATGTCATATTAACCTAAAAATTCATTTATGGAATCAAAAATTTTAAATTATATTTATTTTATTATTTATAATATAATCTATTTTAATATTTCATTAAGAAGTTAATTACTGAATCATCATTGTGTCATAAATAAATTTAATTTTTTAATCTATAAAAATTATAAATAAAATATGATTATGTAGTAAATAGTTTTATCTTTCTAATTAATATTTAAATCCTAATTTATATTGTGTGTAACCCTATAATAAAAATGGTTTACTTATTAAAATTTGAATTTAAAACATTTAACTCTTCTTTAAATAAAATAATAATAAATGTCCTAATCTAATCCAAGTGGACCAAAAAGATTAATTTTTGTTCTTAATGTTGTTTTGGTCGAATTAAACTTATCTAATAGAATTAGGACATGTGTTAGGGTAATTATAATATGATTTTTACCTTTAATTACCGTATTTACTTTTAACCGTGGTAAATAAAAGTCAAAAGTTACTATTCACCGAAAATTATTTTCATCTTATTGAATCACATTTTTCTTAACAATGTCAACTGTGTATCCTTGATTTTTGAAATTCAACCCACAAAATTGGTAAAATTAAGTTTTATGTAAATTTGTAAATGCTCCTAGAAGGTGGGTACAAGACGGTAAAAAGTTCATTAAAATTTCATATATCTAAACTTATTATAAAATGAATTTAATGAATTAAATTGAACATATAAAGGTATTATGTATCTATTTTGACCTAAAATAAAATAAATTAAAATAAATAATTATATAAATAAAAATTTGGTTTTAAGCAATAACGTAGTGTTTTTCAATATTCATAAAAAATTGAATGTTTTCGAAAAAATGCCAAAAAATTCACAATAAGCTAATTTTGATATTCCAAACTCAAAAATGAAGTCCATTTTGAAAAATAAAATTTATATAATTTCAAAAATTGGTTATTACTATTCATTACTACTAGTTTGATTAGTCGCGGTGTGTAAGAATCTTGAAGTAGCGCACAATGCAAGCTATTGCATTATTCAAAGGGAAATATACTGTAGAAGCTTGGGGTGTTACATATGCAATGATGAAATTTTTATGAAACCCATTTCTTTTCATGGGTTATGATATGATGATTTTTTTATGATTTTATGAAAAAATATATATGATTTTTCATCACGGGATGGGTGGAACTGTATTTCTCTCCAATTAATTATTTAATGATTGATATCTAAAGATATTAATAACACTGTAATGGGGAGTGTACCCACTTTAGTAAGTGACTTTGTCCATTATGATAGTCTAGGGACTGAACCTTGAGTACTATAATGGTTTGGGTAGTAGAACCATTCCACTATTATAGTCTTAAAAAATAGATTTTACTACTACGTAAATGATTTTTTATGCTTATGTGTATACCATAATTTTATGTCTTATATCAATGTTACGATTTAATGGATCATGATCTTTGATTCCTTTATGATTAATTTATTTTGAACTAACAATATTTATTTCATGAATTAATATGATGATATTTTATATACATGGTATATTTTTCAAATTATAAGATCATGTTATTACAACCTTATGCTCATGTTACACTTATATGATCATTGATATATCCCTTGTTTACCCTTAATAGGAATATAATATCACACTTTTCTTATGTTTCCTTTCCCCAGGTTATAATGAATGGTATTATGTATGATATGTCTAATAAGGGTACTAGTTATTAATTAATAAGTGGGTGATGATTTATATGTTTTATGGAAATGTTTCTTACATTTCCATGTTTACAATGGTACTTGACCTAAATGATTCTGTGATAGATCAGATTATTATGTAATGAATATTAATATATTAAGATGTAATTTATTTATATAAAAGGTATGGGCAACTATAATATGTTCTTCCAATGAAATTAGTTTCATTTATATAAAATATTATCATTATAGTGGCTGTAGGGATATTTTTTCATCCACTTTATATGTAGCCCCTTGATGGTAATCCTGAAACCAATAACTTGGTCATGGAAAAAACCATGAAAAATAGTTTAATGAAGGGAATTTATATAACTAGAATAGAGGGTAGGGAAATCATTACAAAATTGATCTCAAGATAAATCTTGATAAGTAATGGGTGGGTGAAATAGATAATTAGGGGTGGGACATTGTGCAGCCTTGGATGAAGAAGCATCAGGTCACTGAAGATATGGAGGATATAGAATACACTTATTAGAATTGATCTAAAAATATGTATGTTCTTAATGACTAATAATACATTCAATTAGTTATAAAAAAGTGAAAAAATAATTAATCAAATTCACGGGACACTCATTTACTTTAGGTAAAAATGTTAGAATCTATAAAGATTATTCCAGGTTTCCCAAGATAATAACATCCAAGTTGGTGAGTGAAATATGCAATGTTATGGATGATATATATCATATTATATATTAATTTCAAAATATTCTTAATTCTTAAAAGTCAATGGGTGTGGCCTTAAAAGGGACCATTGGTTCTAGGGGTAAATTATTACTAGAACTAGAAAAAACGGTATGTATATCCCTCTTGAATACTAGGTATGTGGGGACTTCTTCCCCACATATTTCACTAAAAAATTAAATCCAACTATAATCATTTTGGTAATTCTTAAAATGAAAAAACTCATGGGTAATAATGGATTTATTTTGATATAACTTTAGAGGATCATATAAATATCGTTAAAAGTCTATATGCACATGGTCTAGAGGTATACACATGAAAATGTATTTACACCTAGCTTAATATTTGTATTTCGAGATTGGATGAGGTCAATTTTCCAATTGATATTTATTTGAGGATATAAGTTCTATAAATATAATATATTGAAGATTAATACCAACTTCATCAAGATCATGAAATCAAATACTTGAATTGGAAGTATCAATCCAACTCTTTTAATGAATATATTGTTCATGACATTTTTTTTATGGTGGAAATTATTCCAGGGGGTCTTTGATTTTTTTGGTTGTGTTATGAGGGTTCTAACATAGATCATAAAAGGGATTTTTATTTATAAGAAAATATTATTAGATAGAAAGAAATATATTATTATCATAAAAAATCTCTATCAAATTATTTATTGGGAATCTATTTTAGGTGAATATAAATTTTAAAAGAATAATAATTTCATTAATCATCACAAGATCACTATCTAATGAAATATATTAAATTCTATCACAATTACTTAATTATCCCACAAATTATTCTTGATAATATTTATTGATTAAATTTACCACCAAATATTTTATAATTTATCATATTTTAATGTTTGAAATTTTTTATTCATTATATCACCTTATAAATTTATGTGATTCGATCATGAGAAGAAGAAGATCAAATAAAAAAATGTCAGTGAGGCATGATGTTATAAAAAAATTTCCTACATTATTTGATTATATCTATATCTTTATGATCATATGATGTTCCTTGATCATTGTTTTCATCACCATCATGAAGAACATAAAAAACATAAGGAATAATTTTTATTATGTAAAGAGAGAGATAGGGGAGAGAGAGTTGTATTTATTTAAAATACTCCACCAATGGAAAATGAAATGGGAGGAAAAGGAATTATAATGGGGGGATTATTTCTCTATAACCCCAGTAAAAATTCCATTTTAATTTCCCCTCATAAAATCAATAATTAAATCCACTCCTCACGACTAGTTAACCATTAAGAGAATATCCACACATAAATATCTCTAATAGGCCACATCATAACCACCATGAAACGTCAACATGACACTAACAATCCACCAAATAAAATAACTATATTTTTATATAGTTTATTTATGTATTTAAACAAAGAATCAAAAAATCTTGGTTTGTGGCTCGATACCCAAGCACATAATGTATACCTCACCTAAATAAACCCCATTTCATACACATCCACAGTGCCATAAATTTCAACCACACTTCCATTTAAGAGATATTAATATAAATAATCATTGAATAATTAATTATTTATTTTATAAATATTATATATACCTTAAGATTCAACTAGCTCATAATTTTACAAAAAATCACCCCAATGTTAACTACCATATTCCATGTTTAACAGAACAATTTGATGATTTTTTCAAGGCCCGCTGCTAGAGTAAATTTATCATTTTACAAACTTTAAATGATCCTACAATCAATACTCAAGAATAAACTAAGTCCCATATTTAAAAAATCTAGGTTACTACATACCACGTATACAATCAACCTACTGGACATTCCTTCTTTTGATGGGTGACATCACATGGGTTTTATTTTTTTAGATTTGTGACCTAATCAATTATGGTTATCTCATTTTTTAATTATATATTTTATCAAATAATATGTATAATGAATATAACTTATTATATAAATATTTATGATATATATAAAAGAGGTTATATTCACTCCATGACATTGAAATGCCCTCATAGTTAGTTGTTAGCCTCTGGGATACATGGAGGTGCAACCAAGGAACAAGATTCTCTAACTTAGGGAGATTGTTAGTTATCCAATATAGGATATTAATAATGGTATCTTAGTTACTTATTTTATTTTTTTTATTATTTTGTACATGTTTTAAGGAAATAATATTATCATAAATTGGGATGTACATCATGCTCGTTCATAGATAACACATGTGTGAAATTCCAAATTACCAAGTTTTTGGGATTATGATTATTGGATCTAAATATTTCATATTTATAATTTATATATGCATAATTTTATTAATTATGGTTTATTTTATTGGTATTTTTTTGGGGTAGAAAGAGGTCATAGAAGTTAACATGATATGTGAATGACTGGGTGTGATCAAAAGAATGTTTTGAAAATTGTTTAGGTTAATTAAAATATCAAAAGTAAATTATTTTACATTTTTGAATAATTTTTTATTGGTGTTTTAATTTATCAAACCATTAGTGAATTTTTATTTTATGGTTGTTGTTCAATATAAATGATATTAAATCTTTATTTTTTGTAAACTCTAACCATAATGGTTAGTATTTTTTGCATGGAGATTCCCCAAAATGATGAAAAACCAAATGTGGGTGGGTATATAAGCTGGTGGAGGATAGATTTGATCCATGTGGGGAAGGTTTATATATAATAGTGAGTAGTGGGATGTGTTTACAATCACTAATTTTAAAAATTATAATAATAATAACTATTTTTCTAAGTAGAACCATTAGAAATTTAATTATATTCCTACACGATGGACCCTAACTGAGAATCAAGTGGGAGAAGGTGAGAATACTCTTCCTATAGAAGAACATGATCCTGAATTTGATCAAAATATAATGGAGATCATTCTTATTGTGATTTATCTTATGAAACTTGAGATTACTATGGGTGATATATCTATGTCTAATCTCACCTTGGAGTTCTAGATATCTCACCCACCCATCTTCCAAGGTGATGGTGGACCATAGATCATAAAAAATTAGATTAATTTTATGTACTATATTTTTTATCCTATTAATTCCTCAATAGATAGGAGGGTTAAATTGAATACATATATATTTTTGGTCTATTTGTAAACTAGTGGTATATCTTGGTTAAGGATCAATGATACAAGGGGTGATCTTATAAGGTCTTATAAATTCAATTATTTGAGCTATTTTACCTGGAGACTCTGAGGATAGAGCAGGAACATGACTGCAAAGCTCAGTTTTAGTGATCTATATATGATAAAGTATGAAAATATTAGTGCGGAGTTTCTCCATTTTACTCCTATATTAGTAGGTGGTGATTCTTCAAGGGATAGCCTTTTTGAGACTGATATGAGGAAACCTAATTGAGTTTAAGACAAATTGTATCATTTGATGACTTTTTCAGACCTGATTAACCAAACCCTAATATCTAACAAAAACCTAGTGTAGTATAGTCTAGTTGGATGGTCTATATCGTTTGGTTGGTTAGATAGTAGAAATTCTGGTATCTAAAACAGGATATTTGACGGTTCCCACTTGGGTGGTGATAAAAGAGGTTGAAAAGGCATGGGCTCATGTGGGACTTGATCATCGATAGTTGGGAATTATTATATCTTAGATAGAAATAATTTTTTTATGGATTTATTATGAGGATGGATAGATTGTATTTCATCTTGTATAAAAACAGTTTAGTATGTTTTTCCTTAGGATTTTGTAGGATTTCCACTCAAGAGGGATGTTGAGTTTATAATAAAACTTTATGAAGGTGTGATTCCATTATTCATATTACCTTAATAAATGAAAATTGTTGAGTTGATGGAACTAAAGGTTCATATGGATAACTTATAGGTGATTTTATTTATTTACATGTTCACTTCTCATAGGATTCATTGATTTTTTCACTAATATGGTTAATAGTTGCTTGCATTTTTTTGGGGATTACCATAGATTAAATTATATCGTGATCATGTGTTGATACCCCCTTTCAAACATCAATGGATTTTTTTGATATGTTAAATGGATCCCAATGGTACTCCAAGATTGATATGAGGTTGGTTTATCATTAGTTTGGGGTGAGGGTAGAGGATGTTCTACATACTGAATATTGGAACGTATTTGAATTTTATGGGTTTATGGTAATGTATTCAATTTGATGAACTTAATAACTATATTCATACATCACATAAAAAGGATCTTCTACCCATATATTGAATTATTTTTTGTTTTATTTATTGAAAAAATATTGGCATACTCCCATACAAAGGGGTATCATGGTAAGAATCTATAAATTTTGTTGGGTACACTGTGAGAGCATCGACTTCATGCTAAGCTATCAAAGTGTCATTTTATAGATGTGGGGAGTACAATTATCTAGTAATTTTATATCTAAATATATAATTTTAGTAGTTATTGGGAAGTTGTATGTTTTAATTTAATGGGAGAAGCCCTAGAATGCATTCAAGATCAAAAGTTTATTAGTATTTTTAGGATATTATTAATAGTTTATTTCAGAATTATCCTTATTACCAGCACCTATAGGGACTTTAATCAAGAAGGGGATGGGGATTTAGTTTACTCATTAGTGTGAGAGTGATTTGTTTTGGATTTAAAAGATAGGTTTTATTTTTTCTTTCACATAGACTTTTCTTGAGTTGGTTACATTGTTCTATAAAATAAAATGATGGAACCACACTCTCCATGGTGATATATTTAAGGATTATATAGATGCTATAATCCTTAGGTAAAAATTATATTAGAAAGATCATTAAATTATAGAATGGGATATGAGTCATGTATTTTCATTACTTTGATTTCAATATGGAATAAAAACTTTGGAAAGGTAATGTAATTGTAGAAATTTTTCGTCCAATGATGCATGCATAGGAGCTATGTGAGTACAATGATGAGTGTTACTTAATGGTATTATTTTCCAAGATGAATTTGGAGATAACTGAGGATCATTGAATGGTTTCACTTGATTCTTTGAGGCCACATAATCATTATTGGATAGGGTGAGAGTGGTTTTGGGAATCAATTTTTTTATCGGTGATGAGGGAGTGAATATATGGTCCAGATTGGCATCCTGGATATATAAAAGTTATAAATAGAATCACATATATTCATTTTTTGGTGGGGGTTCCAATGTTCAAGATAGAGGAGATGATATTATAATCATATTACTTTAAATGGATCTTTTACACTGTATTAATTAAAATGTATCATGATATAAATAACTAATTCCAGTGTCCATGGATAAATTATTATATAATAAGATTTTTATAGTACCATAATAGTTATTATTTTAGAAATCAGTATCAAAGGATCTATAGACTTTATCATTCACATACCATTACTATATTGGTGTGGGATGAGGATACCAATAATTATGTTATAGGTTTAATAAGTCTTACCATAATAAAAAATGTATTATGGGTCATTATTGATTGGATGAATAGGGTTTACGACTTCTTATGGATAAAAGAGACCCATTCATATGATGAACACTATGATTAGTGTAAGTATATGGGAAGTTATGAATTGATGGAGTTACTAAGAGTATCATGTCTAACCAGGATGTGAGTTTTGAGTATTTTTTTAGGGACTACAGTAGCATCAAAAACTCAGGTAAGGATAAGAATGACATACCAAACTAAAATTGATTGACATTATTAGCATTCAGTTGGGGATCTTAAGGACATACTATTGGTACTGGGGCATGTAGTAGAAGTTCATATGATAGGAATTTAAATTTTTTATCATTGGATTGTTTTAAGAACATCTTATTCAATGAAGAACAACCTAGTAAGAAACCTATGGATCCCACATAAATAGATTTTAGAACAAAAAATTAAATCGAGTAATACCCCATTTTATTTGAATATGCTAATGAAAACCATGATTTTTCAGTAAATTATACTCAAAGGAACCTATATTTTATCCCTATAGATCATCTACACGTAATTCAAATGTATATGGGTGTGCTCATCATCTATATCAAGGTCTAAGCATAGAGACTAGATGATGCATTCCATGTCCCAATGACCACCACACAACTGTTCCTTTGATCCGAGAAAGAGAGATTGGATGGTTCTTGGAACAAAGAGCATCCCTCTCTTAGTTTTTAGATATATGAGAGTGGAGCTCTCAAATTACAGTGGATGAAAATTACTACAACAAGAGCTTCTACATTTTATGTAGTAAGGGTCAATCACATAGAAATGGATTAATGGATACCAAATATATATTACCCACTAAATAATCCATAAAAGACATATTATGAACAATTATCTTTATCATAAACTTCATCTATATTTGTATAACTTACTTATAATATAGTAAATATATTATATGATAAAATTGAACCATTAATTCGACTTTTCATTCCCACAATTATAGAAAAAACTTTAAATATTAAAACAATATTCATTGATTCATTAATTCATTAATTTTCTATGTATTCACTATATCACTTGTGAATAATATTAATAAATAAATTCAATATCAATTATTCATAACTCGAATAATTTGAATATATTTATTTTACATCAATGATTTAATCCAATACATATTCTTGACCCAATGATGGGGTCGACGATGTCCTATGATCTTATTAATGAGAGTAGGAATAGACTTTTGAACATTCTATGTGTGTGACCATTTGGGCCTTATCTTGATAGAAGTGAGTACTACTCATAGAACAATAGTAGAGTCTTAAAACCCATTAAAGCCCATAATGAGATAAGGAATAATTATAATAATCAAAAACTCCTATGAACACACATTGTGTAATATAATCTTCTTGTCTCATGATATTTTATGAAGGAGGATTAACACTTTCTGGCATCATCCTCTCTTAATTTATTTTTTATTGACCTTACTAGATAGACTTAACTTCTTATACCATGGCCATGAATTTAGTGAAGGTACTACCATCCCAATCAACTGGACCTGTGATATCACTTTCTTATAGAAGAAATAAATTCTATATTGATCATTCAATCATTTTTATACCACCAATGATGCATCCAATAACAGACACCTCACCCTTAAATAAATTTAATGTATTTTTTATTTCATCAAAGTACATAATAAAATTTCAGACATTGATAATAATCTCATGTCAAGAGATTAATACACATGTTCACATATTGGAACTACCAACGAAACCTGAAAAATGTGGTGTTCATATTAGCTGGTCAGTCCTTATGATCTCAACTACTCAAGGTCACCAATTGAGAACTCCATGAGAATATGTCTCAATGATTATGATTCCCTATCACCTGATAGTCACACACCATCTATGTGCTATCAGCATGATGTATCCATATCATAGGACAAATGAATAAGATTATTTTCTTGACATATCTAGGTTCTCATTATATCCTAGTAATTACTATAAACTCTGGAACTCACAAGTAATTTAAGGAAATTACCATATAAATAATTTACACAAAATTATCAATACTATTATGTTAAGATAAACACCTATTTATATAAAACTATATACATGTAATTGAAATAAATATTAATAATGTAGTTGGTTCTTGGGAACCCACTCACAACATTCAAACTTACACTAGATATAACTACTAACAAACCTCAAATCAATGGAATTCACTTGAAAAAAAAAAGATTCTATTGAGATATGGATTCAGTTTAGGATTTATCTATGGTATCTTAAATGGTTACTATGCTGACTATGAATTCACCTATTAGAGTTAAATCCCTTGATAAATGAAACTTTATATGTGCCTGATTATTCCTATAGTGTGACTTTCATTCCTTGTAAATCACTACTAATATATTATTATCATAATAAAATATAACATGATCTACACTACTAGGCATAAAACCAATTATTGAGATAAAAATTTGTATCCATAATGCCTCTTTAGATGAATTATAGGCATCCATATACTCATATTCTACCATAGAATCAATGACCATAGGTTTCATGTAGATTCTCCAACTCACTACACCATTATACATGTGGAATAAATAACCCAAAAAATATTTCATATCCTCGTGATTTGTCTAGATTCTAGAATCAGTGTATCCCCTCACTACTAGTCCCTCATCTCCACTATACACTGGGAACATATCCTTTATATAATAGTATGTACTTAAGGATAGTGTTTAAAACTACCCAATATATATCTCGTAGACTAGCTTGATATTTTAACACCATTTTTTAAGAAAATAAAACATCAAACATAGTATAGAACATGAAATACACGATATATTGCACTAATGAATAATAAGAGATTCTTTTCATCATTATAATATTATCCAATGTTATTGGTCACATTTTTTTAGGAAATATTGATACCATTTGACATTGGAAACAATAATCTTTTAGATTTTACCATATTGTACCTTTTGAGTACCTTTTCAATATATATAATTTGATTTAACCTAACTAGCCTATGAGATCTATCTCGATAGATCAGGATCCTAAGGATGTAGGATTATTCACCTAAGTGTTTCATGGGTAAGAAATAATTTAACCATGTTTAAACTAACTGTAAGATCTACACATTTTTTACCATAATTAATATTTCATTAACATGTAACACTAGGAAAATGGTGTGATTTCTACTAACCTTATTATAGAAAAATGGATTGGTTTTTTTCTAGGTGAAGAAAATTCTATTATTGCCTCATAAAAATTAACATTCCATAATAATGATTCTTTATTCCACCCATAAGTGGTTCTCAACAAGTTTTTCAATTTGCTGACACTCCTTGAATTAATGAACTCTTTAAGTTGAGTTGTATAGAAATATTTAACCAACATCCTCTTTAGAAAGGTAGTTTTGGCATGAATTTCTAATTTTCAGTATCAAGGAAGGTTTCTATTGTATATAATATTATGATGTATTACAACATCACTACTGGTGATAAGGTTTTATCTTAGTCTACACCTTAATGATTCCCATAATTCTTCATAACGAGTCATTCTTTATAGGTATTTACTTTACCCTCTATGTAAATTTTTTTCTTTAATACCCATTTACACATAAAGTGTTTCACATTAGATAGAGGGACTACCAAAATATAAACTTGATTTTGATACATGAAATCCATTTTATAATTCATGGATTACTTCCATTTATAAGAAACCTTTCCATCTACTTCTTCCTTATAGGTTAGTGGTTCATCATTATCTAGTAGTAATGTGTCACCTTACTTGGTGATAATAAAACCATACCAATATGGTTCTTTAACCTCTTGAGTAAAACTATACTATACTTGTGTCTTAGAATAATAATCATCTTTTATGGTATCTTGTGTAGATTATTTCTATACCGAATTTTGTATACATAGAGTATCAAATTATTTGAAGTAAATCTTTCTTTAATAATTTACATTGAAAATGTTTTCCCTTTTTATAAATATGGGATGTATTTTCTTAATAAAATCCTATATGAAGTGTTATATAGGTAATATATTTTTTCTTTAGTATAACCTATAAAGATAAACATAGTGATTTGAGACATTATTTTTTCACAAGGTATGGTATTGAAAAATATTCACACCCCTATACATGTGTGTCTGAAAGATTCAGTTTCTTTCCAAATGAGAACTCATATGGAATCCCATTTTTTTATTTAGTTGGTACTCGATTATGGGTATATACTGTTTTATATAATTCATATCCCTAAATGGATAATGGAAGATTTTCCTAACTAATCATTGATTTTACCTTGTCAATTAAGTTATGTTTCCTCTTTTCATTAACACCATTACACTAAGGTTTATACGGAGGAGTGAGTTGGGATACTATCAGACACTCCATTAAGTGATCAATGAATGCTTGGTTGAGATAATGACCACCTTAGTCTAAGTGGATTTCCTTAATCTTCTTACTGATATGGATTTAGAATTCATGTTGGTATTCCTTAAATAATTGAAGGGAATATTAATTATAATTCATTAAGTATACATGTTTGTACCCACTATAGTCATTAGTAAAAGTAATTAAGTATTAAAATCCACTCCTCACCAATAATATAAATGGACCACACACATCTGTGTAAATCAATTCCAATAGTTTTATGGGCCTTACTCTTTTCCCATTGATGAATGCTTTGGATATTTTCCTTTGTAAACAAGCATGACATACATAAAAGTGTTTTAGCTCAGTGGATTCCAAATAACCTACTTGATGTAACTTATGTAAACACTTATCATTTACATAAACAATCATGTAGATTCATAAGGGGTATAAAATTTTTCACTTTACATAGTTTTTTATTGAATTTTCAATATAAGGTTTTCATGTTCATGTCTATGGAAGATGTTTTTAAGATGATCCATACTGATACATATGTTATCCTTTTAAAAGAGACAAAATTTATTTCTAAACTTGAAATAAAATTCAATGGTACATAAAATTGATACTGAGAATATTTTTTCATTTACTTAAGGTATATAATAATAGTTGTTTAATATAACAACTAAACCACCAGGAAAGGTCATATGATAATCATTCCCTAATAAGGATTCTAGTCTCACATTGTAATATTATAGAATCTATTCAATTATTTTATGTTAATAAAAATATGTGATCCACTTTCTATATCTGATGACCAACTAGTAGAGAAATAAATATTGAATTCAATGAAAAATATACCAAATAAAGGAGAATTTCGTTGATTCTTTTTCCTAGCCATGTAATTATTATTCAAGTGTAATTTATTGGGAAATTAAATGAAGAAAACATAAAACTTATTTACCTACCCCTTATTTGGATTCTTAGAAGGATGGTATGTCAGTATCTTCATCTTATGTTTAGTATTACACCACTTAGACTTTCCCTTCCCCATCTTGTTCACCATAATGACTCAAGAGTTGAAATTCTTCATATATTTATCTATTTGAAAAAATAAATACAATAGGTCTAGGATAATCCTTTCATGTAATTCACAATTTAATTAATAACAAAAGTTTATAATCTTATAGGTAATATGAAATGATGAGATCAATCACTAGTTCTTTATTTAGTTTAAATAGAAGGTAATCAATTTTCGTAATATACCCATTCATCTTAAGTACATGAGGTCCTTATAGATTCCCTTCTTGTAGCTTCCACCTATACAGTGCACTTGATATCTCATATCTTTCATATTGACATCTATCATGATATAACTCTTAGAGATGATATAAAATCCTGTAGGAATCATCATCCTCATGTATTTTATGAAATCCACTGGACATTTATGAAAACATGGTTCACATTAAATCTAGTGCATCATCTAAATTCTTTTTATATTTTTATTAACCCACATTTATTTCTCCTATAAGAGGATCAGTAAGAAGTGGGGACTATTTCACATAAATCATCTTTTCTTAGTGTAGTACCATGTGCAAGAGCCTGCACTAGTCCAAGAATTTATGGCTGATCATGATATTCTCTTTATCTTGTATATATCATAGTGATATTAGGCCGATAGTAGTGTATACTATTTTTCATAAAAATAAACTTATCAGTAAATACATTTTATTTATTATCAATTAGACATTAGCGATTAATTAAATCATTAAATGTCTCCCACTATTTTATCAAAACCCAGTAGACATCACTATTAGAATTAGAAAACCATGTTTCTAGATTATTCTCATGGATATGATCCTCAAAATATCTTTTTATAGTCCAAAAAATGACTATTCCAATACTCAAAGAGTCATAAGGTAGGATTTTTAACATCCAACCACATTGAATCGTGACTCTTTAAACTACTAAGAAAAGTCCCAGCTTCTAGGAATTGTATCCTTGATTAACTCAACAATTTTCCTCTAAAGTAGAAAAATATAGCCATTACTACTCCTTTTATACCTATTTAGTTATGTATACTCATTACTCTCATAAGAACTCCCTATTAGAAGGAGGAACCATCAACTAGGGATGATGAACACCTCATACACCTGGTTTTGTTTTTATTTAAGTGAAGAAAGGCATTACGACTTAATATTTCATTGGGTGTTTTATTATTACATAATAAATGAATTAAGTTTCTATTTTCCATGCTCATACTATGTGATCTGGCTAAAAAATTAATAATTAATTAAATAAAAAGCGTTATCCATGTATTAATCTATTCATTTTTGTTTATTATTTATTGTGATCGCATAAACATGCATTTTTAGAAGATAATAATAAACAGTGAATAGATTAAATAAACAACATAGATGATCTTAAGAGTTTTCGATTAGTTTATCCAATAAGGGTAAATAAATCCACTGTGAACCTAAGGGTTGAATACCTAAGTCATGTCTGACTCATTTATCAACTCACACCCATGCCCAACATATCTACACCTCATCTAGAATACCACCTCATCTCGGTCTGGTCTGATTTTTATATCATCCTAGAAATTATAATTAAACAATCAAGAATGAAAATTGTGCATATAGAATAATACTCATGTATGCAGAGGCCCCTATACAAGTAATACTTGGAACGAAAATTCACAAACTATAAAAATAAATTTATTATTAAACTAAGAACATGAAATTACAATAAAAATTAAATAAATTAAATTATAGATATACATTGGTTGGTAGATTCTCAAGATTTTTCAAATGGGGATAACCATGATATATAAAATTAATTTTTCAATAAAGTACACTTGAGTGAATTTTAAATAAATTAAAATATTTCTTTCTTATTTTAATTTAGAATATTTTAATCACGTGGTCCCTGGTTTTCTTAAACATTCTAATTTTTTAGTTATTTCATTTTATTTTTTTATTGTTTTCAACCCAATTAGAGTGGGGTGAAAACCCTTAAAAGGGGTTTCATGATGTTTTTAGGCTTGAAGGGGCTGGTCAGGTCAGGATGACCCTGTTCGGTCACTGGTTCAACTATCGGAAGAAACCTCACACGTGGTATAGGGAAATGGGTAGGGGAGTGTGAAACTATATCCCTTAATCAAGGTAATATATATATATATATTTGAAATAATACTATGCTTGTAAACTTAGGGTCCTAGGCATCCCTGGCGATTCGCTACCCGATAAGTAACCCTAGGATCCTATATGAATAGATTAAATCAGAAAAATTAAATAGAACATTATCTCATTTGATTTGAAGAAACTAGTGATAACCACTCATCACTGGATAAAACTACTTGATGTAACCAATGTCAAATCCATATATATCATCTACACATTCTTTGAAAGTATGTGGGTATGTCAATCATTGATATTTGGGTTCAAGCATAAAGAATTAACATTGCCTTCGATGTCCTAATGATCACCCCAAAACTACTCCTTTGATCTGAAAAGGTAAGTTGTGATCTATTCTTAGAATGCGAGATTCTCTATATAGGATGCAGGATATATGGGAGAGGATATCTCAAATTCAAGTAGATGAATAGTTCCTTTAGTAAGAGTTCCATCTAGCCTATATAGTGGCGTTAAAACATTTTGAAATGGCTCCATGGCTCCCTAATGTATATTACCCACTAAATAATCCATAAATGACATCTTATGAACTATTACCTATTTCATGAATGTAATTTATATTTTTATCACTTGTAATATAATAAATATATTTTGTGATAAAACTAACCAGTTAACTTGACGCTTCATTCTGTTCATTATTAAATAATCCTTGAATATTAAAATTATATTAATTTATTAATTAATTTTCTATGTATTCATTATATCACTTATGAATACTGTTAACAAATAAATTGAATATCAATTATATTAAACTCAATCAATATGAATTTATTGATTTCATGGTGATTGTTTATAATCATACATCTCTCGAACCTCGTGGTTGGGCCGACAATGTCCTAGAATCTTATTCATAAAAACAGTCCCACACTTTAATATGCTTTGCATATGACCCTATAGGCCCTTATATCGATATTAGTGATTAATACTCATATTCAAATGATGGAATCTATAAAACCATCAAGGCCCTTAAGAAGATAAATTATATCCATAACAACGACAACCACCTACAAATACACACCATGTAATATAAACTCTTTGTCTCATGATATCTCATAATGTAGGATGATCACATTGTGTAATCATCTTTTATTTATTTATTATTCATTAAGAATACTAGATAGACTTACCTTATTTTACCAATTATATGGATTTATTGAAGGTAATGCCTTCTTAATCTACTGGGTTTTAGATATCACTTTTTTTTAAGTAAAAAATTTATCATGATCATTTAATCAATGTCATACCGCCAATGATGCACCCAATATATGCTACCTCACTATGAAATAAATATCATTATTTTAAAATTTCACAAAAGAAAATAATAAAATTGTGTTCATTGATAATAATATCAAGTTAGGATACCAATATACATGTTAATATATAAGAACTACCAATGAAACTTGAAACCTGTGGTGTTCCTATTGTCGCATTGGTCACAATGATATCATCTACTCAAGATAAAAAATTGTGAACTTAATGGGAATAATTCTCAATGATTATTATCCTATAACACCTTATAATAATACATCATCTGTATCCTATTAGAATGATGTATATAGACCATATAATATATGTTTATGATTAATATCATAGTACCTATAAGTTCTCACTATAATATGAGATCTGCAATAACCTTTTGATATGACATGTTATATAAGAAAATTACCATATAAATATTAGGTGAATAAGTATCAACAATAATATGGTATTATATATATATATATATATCAAAATATATACATGTAATGGTAATCCAAATTTTATACTGTAGTTGGGTTTAGGGAACCCATTCACCACACATACCATGAGTGTGTGTCTTGGATTTTGAAAGATATTTGAAGGACCATATTGAATTGCTATAATTACCTTATAGAAATTGTTATTAGGTGAAAATATAAATACAACCATTTATGATGATATATAATCATCTCTTCTATTCCACTCATTGTTTGTTGGGGACCAAGAAGTTTTCAATGAACAGACCATGTCTCATAAAAGAAACCTTAAATCATATTTATATCATTGAAAACATTCATAGAGTATGTAAAAATTATAAATAGACCTAATATTTACAACAATGGATTTTTAGGTAGGATATTTCATTTTCATGAGAGTGTCACCTCGGTTGGCACATTGATGCATGCTTTTCCCAAGTCAGAGAAAAAGAAAATTTCTAAATTGTTTCCTAGTGTAATACAATAGCTTACTATGGTTTTCTCACTTGATCATCTCCATAGTTTCCTACTTACTAATTTAAATTCACCTAATATATAATTTTTGTGATTTACTTATTCTATGAATGAAATTTTAAATTTGGGTTTTTTTTATTTTCTAATGAAATTAAATGAAATGTAATTCTAAATTACAATTCAATTATAAAAAATGTTTAAATTTAGTTTTTTAATTCAGTTATGATATATACCACATGAATTACAATTCAATTATTTAGTAGTTATGAAAACTTGAATTCCTTAGCAATATAAATTCCACCTCCTCTTATAATCAAGGATGATGACACACCTCAATTGAGATTGTGAAATATTCATGGACCTATCCCCATAATATTTTGTTTCATACATTGATTGGATAAACTCCATCATGTGAAGATATTATTTTCAATATAAGGGAAGGAAAATATAAAAAAGTAAAATAATAAAAATAGAATTAAGTTGAATTTCATGGATAATAACCTCTATAACCATTCATTGCACTCTCATCCACCACAATCACAAAATAAACTTGAAGAAATAATTCAAGAACACCTAACATCTCCTGGGAAATGTATTGAGTAAACCCCTCATTTTTAAATTGTAATATATCACAATAGTGAGAATAAGAGAACATGATAAGAAAAATAAAATAAAAAGAAGAATGATGAGGGAGAATGGAAGAGAGAGAGATAGATATAAAGAATAAAAATAAAATATAATAAAATGAAATAAGGAAAATAAAATGAGTAGAAGAAGAAAATAATAATAATAAGGGTGGAATAAGACACAATTGAGTATATGAACGAAATTAATATGTTATTTTAAAATAAATAAAATAAAATTACATCAGAAATAAAACAAACTAAACCAAAAATCAAAAAAGAAAAGAAGTAAACAGAAGCAACCAATCTCCTTTAATAGTGACTCCTTCCTAGTGGTGTGAACTATACCTCCCCGGGACAACCCTATATTTTTAGGAAAACCAAGAAGATGAGACTTGACCTCCCAGTATATGAATCTCATTATATCTATGTTTTTAAATATTGAATATGTTTAAATATTACTACATTTATATATTCTTTTTTATTGGTGAAGAATTTTGGAAAGACCCAAAGATATCAGGTGTTATATTATTTTAGTGTGGATTTCATGAAGTTTTGCCTTGGCTGCCTACATGATGTTCATGGTTAGAGGTAAAGGATAGTTTCTTAGTAGAGGCATAAGTAGTGAAGAAATATGTTGTAATGTATCATTCAGCCTCCATAAAAACCTTCATTTTTTATAGTGTCCGATGGAAACTCATATTATCCTTCCATGAATTTTGTCCTCTTTAAAATGGGTTCACCGAGGTCATCCAAGGAACCATAGTTGATCCAAGGTGGTTATGTGGACTTTTCAATGGAGATTAGCCCATGTTAGAGCTTCCACAGAAACATATATAGAGTCTCTAGTGTGTTGTACTGGTTGTGATGATTGTGTTGAATGGTGGAAGTGGCAGAGGCAGTGGCGAGTTTGTGTCCAAGGTGGGGTTCATGAAAAATAATTGGAAAAATATCATTTTTATTAAATTAAGAATAGTGAACAATGAGGCTTGTACCAAATTGGATTGGAAAGTGGAGTCCTCAAGATTATATAATAAATTACATCGCTTTCATTGCTTAGAAGCCCGCACTAAGGTGGGTACTCAGATTCACACACACACACACACTTAACATGGGATATTCCACACCTGCATGGCTCGACCAAGATTATGAACAAATATGCATTCAATGTTCCACATCATACCCTTGGACAACTCCCCCACATGCCTTTCCCAGCCAGCTGGCCCATTTGGTCTGGCTATGTGGATTTATGGCCCTTGAGGTTGAGGGTTGGCCATGTTGGCCAATTTTTTAAAACCAATTAAATAAATAATTTAAAAACATTAAGTAATATTCAATATCATTAGACCCGTTTTAAATCATAATTTTTAATTTTCATTTTTTATAAAAAAATTATTATAATGGAATATCCATTGAAATCCATCAAAAAATCATTAGAAATCACTTAAAAATATGCATGAAAAATGAGTATGTCAAATACCTCAACACTTAATTTTTTTTCTTGTCCACAATAATTTAATATAAACATTGAATTAAAAAGGTCACAAAATATACCAATATTCAAATTTCAAAGTTATAAATTCAAATAATTATCAATGGGAAACCGAAACATATATTTATGTATAAAACATCAATTTAATTTCACACTATTTAAAGAATTAATCAATCCATGTATTTTACATTCTCATTTTTTAAAAATTGATGGGACTTCTCCATTCATTCTTCAAAGTCCCATAATTACTTATTATTAAGAATGCCAAATCATGAGATACATTCCTTGAATAATCTCTATCATCACTCATGATATAATTCAATTAGATTTATTTTCACATAATTAGAACATGCTTCAATTCATTAGGTTTGTAATGGGAATACTTTCTACACTTTGTAAAGAAAAAAGGCATATAAAATCGTGATGAATCTCTAATTAAGGTTATAATGAATCTAGTATTTAAGGTTCTTAGGAATTTATGTTTAAAAAGTAAATCTCAAAGAAGAGGTTAATATATAATTTTTTAATAATTATATCAAAATTGAAACTCTAATGAAATTATCTCCTTGAAAATATTGAATCCTACTTCCCAGGATCAAAGTAAGGTCATGATCGATAAAATCATAATGAATTATTTTATCCTTGTTGAATTTTCTAAAATTAAAAAAAAATTAAAGTATTTTTTTCCATTTTTTAATTTTTTTGAATTTTTTATTAGAATTAATCTCACATACACCACCTAACCACATATGATAAAAATCATCGGTCCAGTAATGGTGATTTTTTATTCTTCCAAGTCACAACCAATTATTATTATTTTTTATTTTATTTTAAGAAGGAAAACCAATAAAAGTTCAATATATGAATCAAAAAACTTTATCAATACACAAAATTACCACTCTCACACGTTTTCCTTATAATTTAGTGTATTTATTTTACCATGACTTCCCAAACCCCCAAACTTCAACTTTAAAATATCATGAAAAATACAAAGAGGAGGGTAATAATGGATAATAGTGGATTGAAACATGGATCAATCATAGCAAGGTCATTCATATTATCTACAGGTTAGAAAATGATTAATATATTATGTGGTATCAAGGATATGAATTTATCAAAATTTTCCTCAATCATTTTAAATGTTTTTTTCACCATCATAGCTTCCACAAATTTTAATTGAAGTTATATAAGGTGGAATATCCCAAGATCACTCAAGAAATATGATAAAAAATAAAATGAAAGTAATTAATTTATTACTCCTCTTAAAAATGGAAAATATTACATTGGAAAATAACACATGGAATGATTAATATTAACAGATCAATTCCAAAAAAATCATAAGTTCAATGTGTGAAAAATTGTAGGAAAATTTCATTTACATGAATGAACTAATTCCTTCATATCACGAGTCCAAAATTTAATATTCAATATTCCCTATAATCATTAAATTATTTATTTTACCCATTAAATATCATTATAATTGAAATCTAAAACATGGAATCATTGGGTTCTTATGAAACTATTGTATCCAAGATAAGTCAACAAAAGAAACAGTTCAAGGCATGGGTATGCAATTTTCTTGTTTAAAGCTGTAATTATAATGTCAGTAAAATACAAGGAGATTAAGAGATAACCATAAAAGTGAATTAAATTTTTAAATGAAGCATTGTTCCTCCACATTTACTATTATTGGGGTATTTTTTGTGAAATCATAGTCCTTAAAAAGTAAATTAATCAATTAAGCATAAGGATCATGTCATTAAATCACAAAATGATAGTGGGAGTGGGGATGCATGCTAAAGTATTACTAAAAATGAAATTGAAATGCTAAAAAATATAGATAGATAAATTTTGGTTTGATCTCCCATGTGGATCCTGAATTTTTAATACCTCTAGAAGTTAAGTACCATATTTTATCCACAATGTGATGGTGGATGTATCTTCTTAGATTTTAACCACCACATGTTGCTTTTCCCATCATCCACTAACTTTTTTGGCAAGTAATGATACAAGGATATAGTATACTGGATCCATATAATTAATAATTAAGTATATCTTTCATGGTGGGGGTAGGATAAATTATATATCATCCTCCATCTTGTATGGTACTTGTGCAACCTCCTTTTCCCTGTCCAGGGTTGGCTCAATGTGGGCTGTATGAAGTGAATGTTCAAAAGTGGGGTTAAAATGTAAGTTTAATTGGATATAATTTAAACATTTGAAATGAAAATTAGAATTATCCATTTAATTATAAGTATCCTCTATCTCAATATCCTTAGGATCAACCACTTATAATTATTCATGGGATTCTTAAAATTCATGTTCATCAAAATTAGGGAGCTCGTAGTGTTCCTCAGTAGGAGAATGTGTTATTGATTTAGATTTCTCTATGGAAAAGTAAGAATCGACTGAATATGAAAGTTCAAAATAAAAAATAGTGATACTAAAATCATATTTAATATAATTAAATGAGATAGAATATAAAATAACATCATCACACTAATTTTATTTTGGTCCAATATATTTCCCAGTGATGAGTTCCTCTTGATGTTGGGTTTTAGAGGATTGAAGTAGGTAGTAAAAATCCTCAATTATTTATTCAATTTCAACCACATGGGTGGATTCATACTCATACATGGTAATAAATATATGAAATTGTAATGTATATTCTACTTTTTATGGGATGGGGAGATCATTTTTACCTCATAATCATTCCATAAGTTGTTTAGATCTTGTTGATATCCCACATGTAGCTCAACAGGAAAGTATTCTTTATCATGAATCCACTCTATCTTATCACGATAATCTAGGATCTAGTTTTTAAAATGGTTGTTCAGTTGATGATACTTTATTTGGGCCTCAACTTCTTGGATTCTATCAGAAATTTTAGGAAGTTCTTGTGGCAATTCCTCCTTGGACATTAGTCTTTCATAATTTGCTTTGAGTTCATCGACCATTTTTTAAACTATTGAAATAAAATTCCCATGTCATAACCATTAAACATATACTTGGATAATTCAATGAGTTCATCAATCCTTTATTGAAGGTCCTTCTCATTATTATGTTGAACATTATTTGGATCCTTTACCCTAAGTAAAATTTCAATGAATTTAAGAGATAATTTAATGAAAACATCAATAAAATCATTAGGGTGTTATTTAAAATCAATGAAAAACTATCTATTTAGTGTGAAAGAGAAATATTTAGTAAAATAATGATTAGATAACTGGAAATAACATCTATTTTGATACAAGACTATCTAGGGTATTGTTAAAATAACATTTCTTAATTGTTTCCTAGTCCATCATAATAGCTGAATCGTGTCGTATCACTTGAGGAGCTTCACAGTTGTTTACATACTAATTCAAATTCACCTAAGAAGTATTTTGTTTTTATTGTTTTATTTATTCTATAATTGAAATAGTAAATTTGGTTTTTTTTTATTTTATAAAATAATTAAATTAAGTTAAATTTAAAATTACCACAAAATGTTAAGAAGAATGAAATTAGAAAGAATGAAATTGGTCCTAGGTTTGGTTTTTAGGTCTAACATTATTATTATTTATATGTATAAATTTAGTTTGATAACTAAGTTATGATATCAGACACATGAATTACTATTAATTTATTTATATTTTTTGAATTATCAAATGCATAATAAATCTAAATTCCACATCCTCTATTAATCAAGGTTGATGGTGTATGTCAATTGAGAGTTCGACATCTTCTAGCCCCCAGCTCAATCATATGTAGTTTCATCCATTGATCAGATAAAATCCACTATGTGAAGACCTTATGATCAATGGAAGGGAAATAAAAGAAAATAATAATAAAATAATAGTATATTTGAGTTACATGTTGTCATGGAAACCTGCCACACAAGTGAAAGAAACTCACATCTATAAAAAACAACAAATGAACCTTAAGGAAACAAAATCAAGAACACCTAACCTCCCCCGAACAAGCCTCTGTTGAACACTCAATTATAGAGGGTAATATATGAACATATTGAGAATAAGATAAGGATATAATAAAAATAAGATAAAAGAATAATGATTAGGGATAATTAATGAGGGATAGAGAAAGAATAAAATTAAAATAAAATAAAATGAAATATGACAATAAATTGGACAAAAGAAAAAAATAAGAAGAATAAGGATTGAAGAAGATACAACCAATTATATAAAAAGAATCCATATTTTATTTTAAATTAAATAAAATACATTTACATAAGAAAAAATTACTAAATAAAAAAATAAAATAAGAAAAGTAGAAAACAGAAGAAACCAATATCCTTTTGTAGTGTCTCCTTCCCAGTGGTGTCAACTCTACCTCCCTAGGACAAGCCTCCTATTTCTATAGGAAAACCCAAGAGAATATCCTTAGACTCATAGAATATGAATCTATTTATATCTATTTTTTCTAAGTTTTAACATCCTTAAATCTTTCCACATTTCAAAATACTTTTCCCTTTAAGAAGAGTCTTGGAAACAACCAATGATATAGGGTGTTTAATTATTATTTTTAGACTGCATTGTAGTTTTGGAGAGGTTGACTACAAGGAAAGAATGGTTAGAGGGACCTATAATCATTCTATTGGGAATTTAAGTGGATAAGTAAGATGTATCCATGGCGCATTCAACTTCCATAAAAACCTCTAACCATCATAGTGTTGTGGGAAAGTCATATTAGCCTTTCATGGCTTCATTCTTCTTTGAAATGGGCTCATTGCGGTCATTTCTAGAACCATTAGTGATATTAAGTGGCTAGGGGGCCTTATAAGTGGATATGATCTTTATTTTTATCTTATATGGAGGATTCAATTATGTCATTGATGAGAGTTACGACAGTGTCGAGTGATGAAAGTAGCGGAGGCGGGGGCAGGCTTATGTTTGAGGAGGTGCACATGAATAAAAGGTGGGATGACACCATTTTACTGAAATGGTGAATAGTTACCATTGAATATTTTACCACATTTTCATGGATAGCGGAGGCCATATGTGTATATAATAAATTCCACATCTTCAACTATTCTGAAGCCCACATCGAGGTGGGCACCTGGGTTCACATGCACACACGCTTGACATGTGCCACACCACTATGTCATGGCCTGCACCAAATTAGCCCAATTATTCATTTAGTGATACACACCTACCACTCAAATGACTCTCCAATAAGCCTTTCTTGTCCATATGCTTCACTCTGGATGGTTATGAATCTTCATGGCCCTTGAGGTTGAGGGATAACCAACTTGGCATTTTTTTAAAACATATAAATAAATTATTTCAAAAACATTAAGTTAAATTAAAAATTGAATACTATATATTTTCATTCCTTTTTTAATTATTTTATTTATTAATTTTCAATTTCCCTTAAAAAATGTTTTATAAGGGAATATCCATTTAAATCAATCAAAATATCATTAGAAAACACTTAAAACTATGCATAAAAAATGAGTGTGTCAATCATCAATGCTTGATAAGGATGTGGAAATTAGAACCCCATTACCAGGGGTTATTTGAGATATTTAATAGGATTATTATACTGGTTTATAATATACTTCTTACATCTAGATTCAATTATTTACATGATATAATCTTTATATACAATATTTGTAGATACATTATTCCTCATTACAAAAGCCTCTTTGTGGGAAATTTCATGTTTCTATATTTCTGTATTTTAAGGATGATTATTACTATGATTATCATAAATCCATCACCAAAAGGCGAGATTTGGGCGTTCTATAAGTTTTACCTTAGTTTTATAAGAAATATTTGTACTATGTTACATGTGAGTGATGTAAAGTTGGAATGAACAACAAGAAATGGAAGAAATATAAGTTCAAGTGCATGTTTAGAGATAAGAAAGGGTTCTTAGACTCATAATTAATGATTTAAAAATTATTTATTAGATATATAGTATAAAAATTCAATGATCATATTATAAGTCTTAGACAACATGGAATTTGAACCCACATAGAGTGTCCATTTTTAAAATGAGAGTAGTGTGACCATGATAAGTCTCATTAAGGATTCCTCAATGATGGGGAAAGGCATGAATTGTGTTTTAATAGTGTAATAATATCCTTTGATGTGTGATATGGATATTTATTGGTCAATATATATTTTCCATTAGTAAATATTTATAATTAGATATCATGTGTGGAAAAAAGGGAGGATGATATTTATCAAGGTATTTCTTCATGTATAATGCAAGTGGGGATATGGAAGTTACCTATAATTATGAATTGGGTGTGATGAGGCAAAGATTGTGGTAGTTTTTTTCCTTGGTTGTGATTAATGGTATTATATTCACCAACAATTGTGATGATAAATGTACTATCCCCCCTTTATGGTTATGATTAACTTGGATGGGTTTAGACCATAACCAATCTAGTATCCTTGATATTTTTGAGTATGGTACATTTTTCCCTCTAATAACCTAATATACTTATAATTATGTTTATAGAAATGTAGGATAATCTTCCAATCTAGTATCTTTATATCATTTATCATAGGTATATTTTGAATAATTCTAACCAAGTATCTAGATATCCACTAGCATGGATTGGTTGCGTACTCCACAAATCTAGTCTCTTATGTTTGTTATGGTCTTGTGGGTGGGTACTCTATCATTACACCCATCCTTTAATTTTAACATAGAGATAAATATGCTTATACCAACTCATGATCAGGTGGACTTACATGATACAATTTTTATGGTGGCCTTATTGTCACACATGCGTTCAAACATTGTTAATTACCTACCAATACATTTTTACTAGGTGCTATTGGAAGGGAATATAATCAAGGTGGATTTTTTAACACTCATTGATGTGAATTGGTATAGTATGGTTGATTGTTATTTTTTACATCTCATATTGTACATGAACCACATATATGTTTGATTATTTTAGGGGTCTAATGGTTATAACCTATTTTTTGTATTGCTCACACCCTATATGTTTATCTCTACCAAGAATTATATCTCAAGGGGGGTGTGGGTGAATAATAGTGTTATCAACTTTAAGATTTATTTTTTTGCATGATCTTTTTCTCTCAATATAAGGAACCCTTATTTATGACCTTTAAAATCTATATTAAGTGAGAAAATTAGTAAGGAAAACAAGTGATTTTTATTTAGTTAACCCAAAATGGGCTAGTCCTGGGAGAATGAAAATAATGATGTTTCAGTTGAATTGATACACTATTTCACACTACTTTAATGTTATTATACAATGGAGTGGTCTCACTGACCCTCTATGTTCGCATGGTAGAAAAATAATTAAATTATCACTACTCGCATTCTTCAATTATGATGAAATCACAGATCCTTTTCATAGAATGGTTCCCAAAGATACCCTTATGAAAAAATTCTTAAATTGAATATTTAGATGAAAAATATATCATGAATCATGTGTCAATTATTTTTATGTATTTTAAAAAAAATAAAGCAAAGTAAAACTCCTAGAAAATAAATATTTTCTTCAATATTCTAGTGCATTTTCCTAAAATAAATTTTTTATTTTTCTCCAATTTTTATTTCTAAATAATATGTCTGTTTGGATATGTATTCCCAATATTATTATATAATACTCGATATACAACACCTCTATTTTTCAGAAACTTCCATTAAATATATATAGAAGATGTGAATTTTAAATTTAAAAATTTAATTATTCAAATATATAACTAACTTCCAACTAATCTAGATTTAAATACATCCTTTTGATTTCCTCTTAGTAAATTGATACCATTGGATTTAGATTTAATATTTAAAACTCAATCTATAACTACCAATTAGCTGAATAAGAAACAAACTATTAGTTCTGAATGAAACCAACTGATTTTATAACACCATGATGTAGCCACTTATAAAAATTTACATGTTTATAAACGGCCATAATATAATATTTCCTCTAGGATAAAAGGATCTACAAAATGGATGGTATAATGACTACTATCTATTTAAACTTTCACCTAAGAGAGCACGATACTGACAATGCCAAGATAAATGAACTATATGCCATCACCTGGGCATAGGTTACCTCCAAAATCTATCTTTGATTGTCCTTACATGGTTCGAAAATGGACTCTAAAATTTCCATGGTTGGAATCCTATTTCACATAGGTAAATATTAAATTTTAAATGCCAACATACATGTTGTGGAGTGTGCCTATTGCCCATTTTGGTGTCTTTGATTCCATAAATGTGATGCCTTCTATGCTTATAAATTTCCAAATACATTGGGTTGTACAGTGGTGATTTATACCACATCCTTCAATAGATAAACTTATAATTGAGATCCATGAACACTAAAATGGTGTGGTCTATGTAGTCATTTATTACAAGTGGAAACACTATTGATATTGGATTTTTCTTCTTGTGCTCCTCATTTTGGAACCCCAATGAGAGTTGTGATCTACCCTAACATGAGATGAGATCAAACATGACATGATATTGGATCTACCCTAATTGAAGATGATATATACCTTTATGTGATTTGAGTTACCATTATCTAATCTTGCATATTCTCTTATAAGTTTTGGGATCTACCCTGATTCTGGCTAAGATCCTACCTTATTTGAAGGGAAAATCAATCTTTACCTTGATGGAATATCTATTACCCTTACCTAAATCACACAAAACCTCTACACAATGTAGTTCACCACCATTATACATGTATGTATATAGATTTATTACCTTTATGTTTCATCATGTATTTCTAGTTTGTCTTTACAAAGTCTCTTAGATTTAAGGGATACCTTAACATGTGATGCATAATGAAGTTACCGTTATGTGAGCTGTGTAAATTCCATATTACCCTTACGAAACATATCAAATTTCCGAAAACTAAATCCAACACATATGGACGGATCTTCTCATGTATTCATTGTTAATAAACATAGAAATATTTTTATAAAACGATTTTTTATAAAAATATATCCCTTTTGGTATATTGAAATTTCTAATACATTACAAATATGCTAAACTAATTCTAACGTTAATTTTTTTATAAAAATAAGGTTCATCGAACAATATAAATATGAATTCCCATCCATTAAGATGTGAATAAATTAATTTTTAATAATTAATTCTATGCCCACATGAGCTATGATCAATGTGATAAATAAGAATTAAATGACCTGAACCTCATAAACACTTACCATGATCTTCAAACATTTCAACCTTCAAACCAAAACCAACAACTTATCCCCCTAAATAAATATCCTTTAACTATAAACCTTTATTAATATGAATGACCAATATTCTCCCATTTTCAATACTTCTACATATTATCTTCATCCTAAAAGAATCAATGGATAATTCTCCCCATTTTTAAAAGGTATAAAATCAAAAAAAAAAATCTAAGGGATTAAAAAAGTGAGATATAAATCTAGAAAATTAATACAAGAGATTAACCAAGCCTTTATCAATAGATAAATAACTCAAGGGGAAGTGTTATATCTTATTGAATCCATCTAATTAAAATGATTCTGTTATACTCCAAGATTCAATGATGTCTTCCAAAATCCACTTTGGTTAGTGCCTTAGTCATAATATAAACAACCCAATATTGAGAAGACACATACTCCAAATGAACCAAATATTGATCACAATATATTATATTTAATGATATTTTATCTTAATATTCTCATTCCTTGAATGTTGAAATGGATTTTTTTACGATTTATAGAACTGAAGTCATATAACATTATATAAAAAGGAGATTACACTTAAATCCCTATGTGCATAAGACATTTCTTGATCCATAGTAATTCTGTAAAATATTGAACTGTTACTATATATTATTTCAAAACTGTTATAAAAAAATAATATTTTTATTTTTATTTCACTAATATTTTAACACCTATATTTTTTAATTTTGGATGAATATATAAGAAAAATTCCTTCATCTATAAACTCTTCAAACATTCCATTCTTTTTTATCAAGGATAAATCACATACATTCAAACACTTGGAATTACTTGAGTGTGGCCTTATTTTAGAAATATATTTCATATATAATATTGTATTTATTCATATACAGTAATGCTATGTTGGAGATATAGACTATTGAAATTAATTATTTTTTCCAATAAGTTATCTGATACATACTTTTCACTGAGTATTGTCCAATCCATGTTGCCCATTACATAATTCCTCTTTTCAAAAAAAATCTATTCTATTAAGTATTTATCACCACTAAAACCTTATACTAAATCACAATTTATTATTAATTTTTTATACCTGGGTATTTTAAAATTCCGTACCATTTTCAGTGATATGATTTTGAAATTTTGTACTAATGATGCTTTTATATTATCTTTGGAATCAAGTAACACACTTGGATAATTTAGTTCTCTAATTAATGAACATCAACCATGGAATCCAAATAAAATCATCAAGAAAAAACATATTAAAATTTTCTCTTTAAATATTGAATATTCATTATCCGATAAACAAATACACAGAAAAGATCAAGCAATTTTGATGGTTTTCCCTTCTTTAGCTTACAAGTCGTCCAAAAAATATTCTTATTTTAAAGGTGTCATATGTATGGGAATAATTACATGTGAAATTGGGGATATAACAAGCTACATCATTATTTAATATATTTTCCATGTATTTTTATCTTAAATGATTGAGTCAATTATTCTATAACTTTTATTCATCCTCCTTGGACAACATACACAAATTTTATTCACGAATAAGGTAATGATTTACCTGTTCATTTTCTAGTAAAATGTTATAATCATCTCTATATTTAATGTCATTCCCCTTCCTATTGAAATCCAATACATGTCTTAATTAATAGAACTGACACACACATAGTAAATTGTGGATAATATCTATAACTAAAAGAGAATATGTTATTATTAAAACATTCCACTAACCTTTCCATTTTTAGGGCCAGAAATTTTATTTCCCTCATCATTCCTAAACCAAAAACTCATTTTTATAATGTTATATACATGTGATGAGGTTTTCATTTATTTTCATATGAAAATTATACCAATTATATAGAATCCATTATGTGGACCAATTATTTCCTCTTAAATAAATATATTGTTCTTTTAATTCTTAGTTCTTATTTTATTCACTCATGACAACTAATTAACTTTTTTTAATGGTGGGTGAGTCTTCTCATACTGTATTTACATGGATTCTTCTTCATCTAGAAATAATGAAAAACCTATTTTTTAGTTTTTATCTTGTTTTATGAAACTTTCAGTTACTATCTTACATTTTTATAAGCCTTATTTACCATCTTCCACAACACCTTTGATATTAAATTAACATATTTATTCCTAAAACCATCACAATAATAGAAATAAGTATTCAAAACATAAATAAATGTGGAAAATTTTCTTTCTTATTTTTAGTATTCCTGATCATTGAAAAATATTTTATCAATCTAACACACATGTTGAATGTATCCAATCTTTCTACACAAATAACAAATAATATTTGATGTCTTATTCTCAAATTGTTTTTTGCAACTAGTACAATTATAAGATCTATGAAGATCAAACATTATATAGGGCATTAATGTTTGAGGATTAACATAGGCCAGAGATGTATTATTCTTAAATTAATATTCCAAAATATATTTATTCTTTTTCGTGTACTGATTCACTTATGGGACATATATGTGTTCTTCAATAGACACCCTGTAAACATACTTTTTTGTTGATGCACTATAATTTCTTGATGTCATTCCTATAGTGAGGATTATTTCATGGTGTTCATACTTCTACCTCCATATCATGATGTATCCTTTATGATCAGAAATTATATTCACATTATCTTTAAAATATTTGGATAATTGATTTATCATATGATTCTGATCATCAATTTTGAGACTTATCTTGACCATATTCACTAAGATTCCATAATTTATTGGAATGAGTTTTTCAACTTCATCCCTTAGTTCAGTGTTCTCTTCCTCCTACTATTTCATACAAATCTTGGAATCACATATGAATCCATTTTTTATTTATCTTTTTGTTTTCAAATATAAATTTATTTTGGGACTATTTTTTTATTTTTAGAGTTCAATTATTGTCTTATTTTCATAATTTTTAGATTTATTATCTGAAACTTGTGGTCTGTCCCCAATAAAAATAGAAACTTCTACATACAGATCTATATAATCCTTATACTCCCCCAATGCGATCTTATCTAAAATATTATCTTCATTTTAGAGTACTTTTATTCTTTTAAATAACATTCACTATAATTTACACTTTCATTTCACATCATGAGAGGTTGTATTTGAAATAGGTGATTTATCTTAATCATCATCTTGAAACTTCTTGGGATATATAGTTTCAAGATGTCCAAATTTACCACATATGAAATATTTGAGTGGAATAATTCCTCTATATTTTTCATCACATATTCTTATGTTATAGGAATGAAAAATCATCACCCCATCAACCACTTTATATTTAGGATCCTTGTTATCCAATATTATCTTCCTAGATTTGAAACCCACTACTTGATAACTCAACTTTTTCTTGGAATCAATATCTATATTCCACATTTCAAATACAATGAGGGTAATATTAAATATATCCCATGAAATCTCTATCAGATATTCATATTTAAGCATTAATACTTTCATATTAAAATGGAATGGAAGTTTTATCATGTTACTTTAGACAATGCTTCATATATGTGATCATCATCAAGATTATGAATGTCTTCAAAAAGAGTATTGAGTTGATCAAATAAGGCATCCACCATCTAACTTATACTCTTCTTTAATACCTTATATTTTTTCCAAAATTCCTATAGATTTTATTATAAATCATTTTTATCCCCTTTATAATTATTTATAATATTTTCTCACAAAGAATAAGATTCTTGTATGAAATGATATTTATGTATATAGGTTTATCAAAAGTTTCCTATATAGTATTATTACATTAGAATATGTATCAAATTATTTATGATATTTTAAAGATAATTCTGTACACTCTATAATATCCAAAATCCCATGAATGGATACTATAAACACATATATTCCCAAAGATAGGAATTAATTACACATTCATATCTTCAAGAGTTTAAAATTAGTTCCTTAAAAAATTGTATTCCATTGGGTTTGAAAATAGTTTCTTTACTTTTGAAAGAGAAAACATTACCCAAAAACAACATCTCTGATACAACTTTTCAGTCACTATCAAGAAATATACCCTAAGTTTAGGGGGGTTAATTAGAGTATTATAAATTATAATATTTTTTCTTTGATCGTTATATTTTTATCTCAATAGGAGGAAAACTTATTTATCTCCCTTATAATCTCTCACAAGGGAGAAAATTAGAAAAAAATGATTTTTTCTTAGTTAACCCAAATTAGGATAGTCCAAGGAGCATGCATATAGTAGTCTTTAGATGCAGTTAAAAACTATTAGACACTAATTTTATGTTCTTACACAATGGAGTCATCTCACTAACCCTCCAGACTCTATCTAGAAAAATAAATAAAAGATCACTACTGTCCATTTTAAAAATTGAGGAACTCACTAAAACTTCTCAATTAGTGGTTCACACTAATACCCTTATGAAATCTTTATCCTCTTGAAAATATATATTATAAAGACACCATGAATGGTGTGTCATGTCTTATATAGATTTATTAAACTTCATGTACTGTAAAACTTCCAAAAAATACGTTTTGTCTACAATATTACAGTTCATTTTACCAAGATTCCCTTTCTATTTTTTCCTGATTATGATTTCTTAAAAACATATATGTTCAAAGACATATTACATATATTATCAATCAATACTCTATTTTATCATCCTCTTTTTTTCTGATTCTTCTAATAAATCTCCCATAATGATGGAAATTTTGAATTTCACATTTTAAAATTTGAATATCCAATTAAATTATAACTGATTGGTCTTTAAACCATTGTTTTGTATTTAATTAATTTTTTTTTGACACCATTGGATTTATATTATGTTGTTAATGGTTTACCATTAACAACTAATTAGTGGAATTATCACCAATCAATTAGTTCTGAATGAAACTTCTAGATTTTCAAAAACTATTACGTAGACACTTCTCAAAATACCCATGTTAATAAACCACCATGAAAACAATTAATAGGTTAAAAAGGAATTATAAACGGTCGGTATAATGGCCACTGTCCATTTTTACTTCCTCCCAAGAGAATATGATATTCGCCACGCCTAGTAAAACATAATGGATGTGAACACGATAACATTGGAGACCTTATCTACATGTCTTTGACTCTCATTACATGGATCCACCATGACCATTAAAACATCCATGGTTGTAATCTCATTTCATAGAGGAAAATTTCTATGTCGAAACACTAATCTCCATAGTGTGGAGCATGCTTACTACATTTTTGTGTCTTTTATTCCAAATACTTAATACATACTATGGCCAACACTTCAAAATTTACATGAATTATTCTATTAGGGTATCTAATACATCCTTAAATGAATAAAATCATTAAATAATACCATGAACACTATGATTTCATGGTCTTTGTGGTTGTTTCATAAAGGTGGAATTATTATCCAAAATGATATTGACCATGAAATTATCTCCTTCTGATCCCTATTTTGGTACCCTAATTCATGCTAAGATTAACCCTAACAGGAGTTAAGATTAACCCTAATGTGAACTAGGATATAAACTGAAACAATATGGGATATACCCTGAAATTATTTGGGTTATACATAAATTATATAAGATTTACCTTGATGTCATCGGGCATATACTGTAACATGAGTTGATATTTACCCTTAAACATAGCTCAAATCAACCTTTACCATGACACAATCTACATTACAGATACATAGATGATTAAATACCTTTACATAGCATAGTTGATCAAATTTATATTGGTTATCATACAACCAGATGGAATTTAGGAATACAATTGTATTTTTAGGTTACCTTTACATAAAATCTTGTATTTTAAGGTTACATTTACACATGATGCATACTGGAGTTACCTTTTAGTGAGTATTACAACTTCTAGACAACCCTTACACAACATATCAAATGACTCAAAAATTCATCTAACACAAAAGGATGAATTTTATTTTGTTTTCATTAGAAAAAAACAGAACCCAAAAATTACTAAGATGGATTTTTTCTGACACTGAACATTCCCCTTAATGGTAATGTGGTCTTTATTATCCATGATAATCCAAAGGGAAGGGGATTAATAGTGGATGGGTTAAAAAGAGATGGATAACATAGATTGGGATGTTATACGGGGTAAATCCCAGGGACCTTTTTGATAGATTATTCCATTATTTAATATTTTTAGCATATGCTATGTAAATACCCGTAATAATCAAGGGAATAATCATGGGTTCATTAACATTTACAAATTAATTCCCTACCTTGAAAAGATGTCGCATGTCGTCGTGCCACGGAAATAGGCAAGCGTCACGATGATCGGTGCTGATTCCATTGTCATCGGAGGAAGATTCGTCATCGACGGCGACGTTCCCCGCAGTGGTGTCTCCTCCCTTAACGCGGAGGAAGAATAAGAGAAGGCACGTCATCGGTGTCTTCTCGTTCTCCGTTGGTGGCATTCTTCATCGAAGAGGCGTTCTTCATCGGAAGGAAAAACTAGAACTCTCCCAAAAACTCAACACAACAAGCTAAAAGACAAATAAAATAAGACACCTCTTATTTTATTACTCAATCCAAGCATTTCAAAAATCCAAAATTCAAACCTAACATACTTAATTAATTGATCTTAAGTTGTCAAATTAATTAGTATTTAGGTGGCATGAATTAATGTGGGAGGTTAGGAGTCACTTAATTAAAAAGGGGTTTAGAGGAGTTAGGGAATTTGAAAAGGTGGGGGCTCGTGTGGGCCCCACCTCACCCTTAATCCTCTCAAGGGAAGTTACCAACCCAACTTCCACACAAAGGATAAAACTACTTAGAAGAAAAATAAAATTGGATTACAAATTTTATTTATTCTTCACTTACACCTCAAATTTTAAACAACTCCTCCCGAGAAAACGCACATTCGGAAAAGGTATTCTTAAGAAATTACCAGGGCTGTGAGTTCATCGGTGCCCTCAGATTTCAATTCCGATCACCAGTTTAAAATGTAGAAAAATCAGCTCATTCGTTCACTGAACCTACCTGAGCCTAACTTTGGAAATTAATTTCGGGCACACCAGGCCTCAGAATCAGGCGCCGTCAGAAACTACGTTCTTGTAAAATACCAAAGAAAATTAAGAAAAAATTTCCCTTGAATTTTACGGGTCTTTTCATTATAGTTGTTTAAAATTTGATGTGTAAGTGAAGAATAAATAAAATTTGTAATCCAATTTTATTTTTCTTCTAAGTAGTTTTATCCTTTGTGTGGAAGTTGGGTTGGTAACATCCCTTGAGAGGATTAAGGGTGATGTGGGGCCCACACGAGCCCCCACCTTTTCAAATTCCCTAACTCCTCTAAACCCTTTTTTAATTAAGTGACTCCTCACCTCCCACATTAATCCATGCCACCTAAATACTAATTAATTTGACAACTTAAGATCAATTAATTAAGTATGTTAGGTTTTAATTTTGGATTTTTGACATGCTTGGCTTGAGTAATAAAATAAGAGGTGTCTTATTTTATTTGGATTTTAGCTTGTTGTGTTGAGTTTTTTGGAGAGTTCTAGTTTTTCTTTCCGATGAAGAACGCCTCTTCGACGAAGAAAGCCACCGACGGAGAACGCGAAGACACCGACAACGTGCCTTCTCTTCTTCTTCCTCTGCGTCAAGGGAGGATACACCACCATGGGGAACGTCACCGTCGATGATGACTCTTCCTCTGATGACAACGAAATCGGCACCGATCATCGCAACACTTGCCTCTTTCCACGGCACGACGACATGCGACGTCTTTTCAAGGTAGGTAATTAATTTGTAAATATTAATGAACCCGTGATTATTCCCTTCTAAAACAAAGAATGGGGATCAACTAAATATTTAACTGATCCGCGAAATAATATGTTTGCGGGTTGGGAATTCTTGATTGTGGGGAAAACCGTAGGGGTAATTTATTTGTTCGTGAAATTCTGTTTCGTTCATCGATTTCTTTTTGACCACCTGTTATCGTAATAACGGGAGAAGGTCAGACCGTACGAACACGGCCGACCCTCCTCCCCCCTTCGATGTTGTTTTGTTGCGGCATGAATGAAGGCGGTGCAGTGCAACGACACTGCGCAGAATCAGGAAGAAACACGGTGAAGAAATGCGGTGCCGTCGCGCTGCGCCGTTGTGGCCGAACAAAGCCACGGTGTCGTCGCGCCGTGCCAGAAAACCAAGAAGAGGCCGCAATTTTTTATTTGATGTACGGATCTTCAGGTGATGACGAATCAGGTCCAGAGACGATTTTATGTCATCGTAGTAAAGGTTAGGTCCCGGGAGGACCATTGGAGAAGACAGGAGGCGAAACGGACCACCAGAGCGCGTCCGGTGGTCCGTAGAAGGCGGTGGCGGCGTTGGCGACCGGTGGCGGCGACATTCCACTGGAATAGGACCGCCGTGGCTGAGCCTCAGAGGTGTCCAAACCGGAACGGCTTAGCCATTCCAGAGGCCGAGCGACGTGACATTAAGCGACGCATGTTTTTCTTCAACCGGGGGGTGTGGGGGGAAACACCCACACCCGTGGGCCACGCGGGTGCTGCGCCAGCGCCAGGCCAGTCGGCTGCCTAGGCCGGGCTGGGCCATGCCCTGTAGGGCCGGAACCAGAGCCGGTTCGGGTTGAACCGGTTCGGGCCGACCCAGGGGGTCTCGGGCCGGGTCGGTCCGGACCCGAACCCCCTATTTTCGGGCAGTTTTCGTTTAAACGACCATAACTTCAGCTACGGACCTCCGATCGACACACCGTTAGCTACTATGTGATCCTTGGATCGAGACGGTCATTTTGGTATATTACACTCAAGGTTTCGGAGAACTTTGGGTATGGGTGGGTTGGTTCGAACTCGAAACCAACCGGGCCCTCGGAGTGGTAACACTTATAACATGAGCTCCGGACATCCGATTGATGTTCCATAAACTTTGTTGGATTACTCTTGATGAGATGGAACTTTTGTAATACTTCACCTGAGGTTTGGACGCAGTTTTAGTATGGCCGGGTTGGATTGTACCCGAAATCCAACCGGGCCCCTAGAACGGAAAAGCCGATAACTTTCAGATCAGACGTCCATTTGACGAACCGTCAGCAGCGTTGGTGATCTCATTGAGAAACGGTCCCTATGAGTATACCCTATGAGAGTTCGGGGTATGGTTGAGATACATCCGGGCTGGTTCGCACATGAAACCAACCAAGACCCTATGACTAAAAGGCTAAAAACTCACAGACTGGGTGCCCGATTGACATGCCATCTGGTGCATTGAGACCCCTATGATGAGGCGGTCCTTTGAGATACTTCTTCATGGGACTTTTGATACTTGGAGTATCGACCAGTAGCTCGTGGAGTGAACCCTCCCGGAGATGAGCTAGCAGAGTGCAGAGACCGAGTAGCTGACTAAGACTTGACAACTATTGATCGATCGACTCGGAATGATTCAGATATCCCAGTGGGGTGCGCTTGGTTGTAGCGGTAGACCCACGGCGGAGATGCGCTTAGTTGTAGCGGCAGACCTACGGTACTCGACAGAAGGAGTACCTCTGTAGGCTATGAGGGGCTGCGCTTGGTTGTAGCGGTAGACCCATGGTGGGTTGCGCTTGGTTGTAGCGGCAGGCCCACAGTACTCGATATATGGAGTACTTCAGCAGTCAGAGGTTAGTGGGGCGCACTTGGTTATAGCGGCAGACCCACTGTACTCAACAGAGGAGGAGTTCTCCAGCAGTCGTGGTTTCGATAATGAAAATCCTAGTTTGAGCTGAGTCTAAGATCTTTGTGTTTCCTCATGATTGAGATGGGTCACATGATAACTTAGGTATATGTATGGGCATATACCTGGGTAGTGGTTATCCGTTGATTTCATAATCTTTGTGTTTCCTCATTATTGAGATGGGTTACTTGATAACTTAGGTATATGTATGGGTATATACCTAAGTAGAGGTTATCTATTGAGATATGTCTTTGTGTTTATCCTTGTTTGATTTAGTGAGACCTTGAGGGTATTGGGGTTTCTACTAAGCATCGTTATACTCACCCCTGCACGGGCTATGCCCGAACCTTGTTGTGTTGGTTGCAGATGATGGGCAGTGCTGACAGTGGCTGAGTGTTTGATGACTGGAAGGTACCCGGAGGTGGATCTCATGACGAGTCACTATCCGGAGGTGGACTTCATGATGTGACGATACTCAGAGGAGGTTGAATGGAAAGAGAGTTGTGGAGGCTATCTGTACCTACCCTTCAGGTAGGATCCGTGGTGGACGATCCAGGAGCTGCGCTATCTGTACCTACCCTTCAGGTAGGATCCGTGGTGGATGACCCATGAGCTATTTCTTTTCTATTGTATTTCCTATCAGTTGTAGCTGTACTTTTTAGTTGGGTTTGTATTCTAGCCCTTTTTACTTTTCAGCACTTTCTTTTGTACTTGGTGTTTTACTTCTGCTTGTACTCTGTGGTGTTTGTTTACCTTTATAAAGGCAATTTCTTCCTATTTATTGGGATTTACGCCTTTGATGCTAGTCGCCAGCCCTTGGTCTATGGAAGGCGGGCTTGGGGTAGTCACGGCACGGCCCCCGAGGATGGGTCGTGACAAATTGGTATCAGAGGATTCGGTTCTACCACATGACTTATTACTCTGATATTCCTTTTCTGTGAAGCAATAGTATTAAGGGTACCGAGTGTGGTCTTCAGTTCAGGGAGTCCAGTGTTGGTGCGGCGGCCGACGTATCCATACACCAGGACCCTGAATTCTGATTTCCGACTTTGTACACGAAAACACTAATTGTGTGTGTGTTTCCAAAAGTTTTAAAGTCATCTCAAACCATGTCATCTCACCAGGTATAAAACGTTGACTGTGTCGCATCTGTTCAAGATGTCTCCACGCAGACAGTCAGTTGGAGTTTCTGAGAGAGTACTCGATGACGGCTCACCGAGCGATGAGGCTCTGGTGCAGGGCCCTCTTTCTATGTTGGCACCCTTGGGTGGTGTACCAGAAGCACCACCACTTGTTGGTTAGCAATTTCCACCAGCCATACTAGTGAACTGTGCATGCTGGCAAAGCGCATTGCATGAGTTCCAGCAGCAGTGACCTCTGAGGTTATGAGGCGAGGCAGATTCCCAGAAAGCAGAGCACTGGATGGAGGTGATTGCTAGAGTTTTCCGCCTAGCTGAGACATTAGTAGAGTGGATAGTGGACTTGGATACAAGTGTTTTCCAGTGAGTGACCATGAGGATGATCCACGTAGTGATGAAGCTTCGGTACATGGACAGATGCCTAAGATAGTGCCTTCGGGTAGTGTGTTAGCTATACATCACTACCTATTGGTCAAAAGTGACAATCGACGGTACTGGTATGTGAAAAATGTATGTTTACCGCCTTACAAGTGTTCTAACATCAGATACCCTCAAGTTCCGAGGTGAACCTGACTCACAGGCGGCTGTGGACTGGCTTGAGGAGGTGGCTGAGAGTTTTCTAGAGCTTATACAGCTTTGGCAGGATGACATGTCAGTAGCTGAGAATTCATGGAGGCGTACCAAACATTATGGGTACTCGATGAATATGATTCTATCAGTGCTTTAGAGCTCGGACCTCAGAGCGTGGTGTGTTTAAGGATATCTGAGCCATCAATTTTTCCTCTATGCATTCCTACTCATGTTAGGGTGCTAGAGAGAACCTTGTGGTTGAATGTTCTTTGGTTGAACGAATACAGCTAGAGAATGTTAGAAGTTGGGAAAGCAGGAAACTGGCGCCAGTCTCAGAGACTTGGGCATATTAAATGTTTCAAGAAGAGGAAATGTTAAGGACAGATAAGTCTAAAAAGCAGTAGACATGGAGGTAGAGCTAGTGGAGCAGCATGAGGTGGTGTACATTTCAACATGTTTCAACCACCCGCCTTTGTTGTCCCCACCAGGCTCAGGGAGATGGATGGAAGGGGAAGAGAGTAGTTGCATGCGGTCAAGGAGTGTGACCTAAAGGGCTCTAAGGATGATTTGAAGTGCGTACTTTGTATTCTACTAGCTGCCGTAGCCACAGGCATCGATACAAATCATCCCTTCCATGAATCTAGTCCCAGACCTAGAGTTTCCGGTTAAGCCGTTGACTTGACCCTGACGTCTATAGATACCTTTGGGAGGAGACCCGATAGTCACACTTATGTCGACGGTGTGATCTAAACCTTGAGGCGAGAGTCTCGGTTGGGACCTCTTTGTGGCAACGTCGAGGCCTTACGATGTTAGTTTGAGTATAGATTGGGCAATCACTGTTCATACTCAAATTGACGATATTAGGAAAACGCCGGGATGGGTTTTCCTTGGTCGGTGAAAAGGAAACCCCAGGCAGCACAAGATAAACTCAGGCATGGGAGGGTGTAGCCGATCATTCTTGGGTCGGCCAACCTTACCCTCGTGGCAGCAGGAGTTTTGAGTTTCAGTTCTAATCAGGAAAGGGAGACCTCTAGAGTTCGAGGAAGGTGACCACGTTCTTATACGGGTCTCACCTCGATGAGGTTTACAGAGATGTAGCCGAGGCGGTGAGATATCTCCGAGGTTCAATGGATCTTTCTAGGTTCCCAGTAGGGTAGGCAAGGTGGTTTACCACTTCACCATTCCACCTCAGTTGCACCGGGTGCATGAAATCTTCAACGTACCTCAGCTGAGGAGATACGTGCTTGACCCGACACATGTCAACGACCATGGGGAACTAGAATTTGGTGATGGGGTGACTTTTGAGGTGTTCCAGTAGAGGTTGAGGATCGACAAGAGCGGATCCTATGAGGATGGTCGATTCCTTGTTTTCTCTTTCACTGGAAGTACAGGAACCTCCAGGTGAGCACATGGGAGCGGAAGGCTCAGGTGCGTGCTCAATACCGCTTTTGTATCCCTAGTTTGTGATAAAGCTTTACGAGGACATAAAGCCCTGAGGTGGGAGTAATGTAAAGACCCGTAAAATTCAAGGGAATTTTTTTCTTAATTTTCTTTGGGATTTTACAAGAACGCAGTTTCTGACGGCGCCTGATTCTGAGGCCCATTGTGCCCGAAATTAATTTCCAAAGTTATGCTCGGATAAGTTCAGTGAACGAACGAGCGAGTTTTTCTAACTTTTAAACCGGTGCTCGGAATTGAAATCTGAGGGCACCGATGAACTCGCAGTGCCGGTAATTGCTTAATAAGACTTTTTCCGAAGGTGCATTTTCTCGGGAGGAGTTGTTTAAAATTTGAGGTGTAGGTGAAGAATAAATAAAATTTGTAATCCAATTTTATTTTTCTTCTAAGTAGATTTATCATTTGTGTGGAAGTTGGGTTGGTAACTTCCCTTGAGAGTATTAAGGGTGAGGTGGGGCCCACACGAGCCCCCACCTTTTCAAATTCCCTAACTCCTCTAAACCCCTTTTTAATTAAGTGACTCCTCACCTCCCACATTAATTCATGCCACCTAAATACTAATTAATTTGTCAACTTAAGATCGATTAATTAAGTATGTTAGGTTTGAATTTTGGATTTTTGAAATGCTTGGCTTGAGTAATAAAATAAGAGGTGTCTTGTTTTATTTGGATTTTAGCTTGTTGTGTTGAGTTTTTGGGAGAGTTCTAGTTTTTCCTTCCGACGAAGAATGCCTCTTCGACGAAGAACGCCCCTGACGGAGAACGTGAACACACCGACGATGTGCCTTCTCTTCTTCTTCCTCCGCGTCAAAGGAGGAGACACCACCGTGAGGAACGTCGTCGTCGATGGCGGCTCTTCCTCCAATGACAACGGAATCAGCATCGATCATCGCGACGCTTGCCTCTTTCCGCGGCACGACGACATGCGATGTCTTTTTGAGGTAGGGAATTAATTTGTAAATGTTAATGAAAGCATGATTATTCCCTTCTAAAACAAAGAACGCGAATCAAATAAATATTTATTTGATCCGTGAAAGAATATGTTTGCGGGTTTGGAATTATTGATTGGGGGAAAACCGTAGGGGTAATTTATTTGTTCGTGAAATTCTTTGTCGTTCATCGATTTCTTTTTGACCGCCTGTTATCGTAATAATGGGAGAAGGTCAGACCGTACAAACACGGTCGACCCTCCTCCCCCCTTCGATGTTGTTTTGCTGCGGCACGAACGATGGCGGCGCCGTGCAATGACACCGCGCAGAATCAGGAAGAAACACAGCGAAGAAACGTGGCACCGTCGCGCAGTGACGTGGTGGCCGAACAAAGCCGCGGCGCCGTCGCGCTGTGCTGGAAAACCACGAAGAGGCCGTGATTTGTTATTTGACATACGGATCATCGGGTGATGACGAATCATGCGGCAGATATGATTTTAAGCCATCGCAGTAAAGGTCGGGTCCCGGGAGGACCATTGGAGAAGACGGGAGGCGAAACGGACCACCAGAGCGCGTCTGGTGGTCCGCGGAAGGCAACGGTGGCGCGGCGGTGGTGCGCCCCCGGAACAGGACCACCGCGGCCAAACCGGAATGGCTTATCCATTCTGGAGGCCGATTGGTGCGGTATTAAGCTGCGCCAGTTTTTCTTCAACTAGGTGGGGGGGGGGGGGGGTAACCCCCACACCCGCTGGCCACCCGGGCACCGCGCCAGTGTCAGGCCAGCCGGCTACCCAGGCCGGGCTGGCCCGCGCCCTGTTTGGCCAGACCCGGACCTGGTTCGGGTCGACCCAGTTCGGGTCGATCCAGGGGGTCTCGGGCCGGGTCGGTCCGGACCCGAACTCACTATTTTCGGGCAGTTTTCGTTCAAACGCCCATAACATGGGCTACGGACCTCCGATCAATGCACTGTAAGATGAGATGCGATCCTTGGATCGAGCCGGTCATTTTGGTATATTACACTCAAGGTTTCGGAGAACTTTGAGTACTGCCGGGTTGGTTCGAACTCGAAACCAACCGCGCCCTCGGAGCAGTAACGCTTATAACTTGAGCTCCGAAAGTCCGATTGATGTGCCGTCAACTTTTTTGGATTCCTCTTGATGAGACGGAACTTTTGAAATACTTATCCTGAGGTTTGGACACAGTTGGAGTATGGTCGGGTTGTATTGTACCCGAAATCCAACCGGGCCCCTAGAACGGAAAAGATGATAACTTTCAGACCGGACGTCCGTTTGATGAACTGTCTGCGGCGTTGGTGATATCACTGAGAAATGGTCCTTATGATTATACACTATTAGTGTTCAGGGTACGGTTGAGATACAGCCGGGTTGGTTCGCACACGAAACCAACTGGGCCCGGGGACGAAAAGGCTAATAACTCACAGACCGGGCGCCCGATTGATGCACCGTCTATTGCGTTGAGATCCCTATGATGAGGCGGTACTTTGAGATACTTATTCGTGGGACTTTTGATACTTGGAGTATTGACCAGTAGCTCGTGGAGCGGACCCTCCCGGAGACGAGCTAGCAGAGTGAAGAGACCTAGTAGCTGACTGAGACTTGATGACTGCTGATCGATCAACTCAGAGTGATTCGGATAGCCCAATGAGGTGAGCTTGGTTGTAGCGGAAGATCAAAAGTGGAGGTGCGCTTGGTTGTAGCGACAGACCCGCGGTACTCGACAGAAGGAGTACCTTTGTAGGCTATGAGGGGGTGCGCTTGGTTGTAGCGGCAGACCCATGGCGGGATGCGCTTGGTTGCAGCGGCCGGCCCACAGTACTCGACAGGTGGAGTACTTCAGCTGTCCAAGGTTAGTGGGATGCGCTTGGTTGTAGCGGCAGACCCACTGTACTCGATAGAGGAGGAGTTCTCCAGTAGCCGTGGTTTCGATAATGAAAATCCTGGTTTGAGATGAGTCCTAGATCGTTGTGTTTCCTCATGATTGAGATGGTTCACTTGATAACTTAGGTATATGTATGGGCATATACATGGGTAGTGGTTATCTGTTGATTTCATAATCTTTGTGTTTCCTCATGATTGAGATGGTTTACTTGATAACTTAGGTATATGTATGGGTATATACCTAAGTAGAGGTTATCTGTTGAGATCTTTCTTTTTGGTTATCCTTGTTGGATTTAGTGAGACCTTGAGGGTATCGGGGTCCCTACTGAGTGTCGTTATACTCACCCCTGCACAGGTTATGCCCACACCTCGTTGTGTTGGTTGCAGACGACGGGCAGCACTGACAGTGGCCGAGTGTTTGAGGACTGGACGGTACCCGGAGGTGGATCTCACGACGAGTCAGTATCCGGAGGTGGACTTCACGACGTGACGTTACTCGGAGGAGGTTGACGGGCAAGAGCGTTGTGGAGGCTATCTGTACCTACCCTTCAGGTAGGATCCGTGGTGGAGGATCCTGGAGTTGTGCTATCTATACCTACCATTCAGGTAGGATCCCTGGTGGACGATCCAGGAGATGCGCTATCTGTACCTACCCTTCAGGTAGGATTCGAGATGGATGACCCAGGAGCTGTTTCTTTTCTGTTGTATTTCTTATCAGTTGTAGCTGTACTTTTTAGTTGGGTTTGTATTCTGGCCCTTTTTACTTTTTAGCACTTTCTTTTGTACTTAGAGTTTTACTTCCGCTTGTACTTTGTGGTGTTTTTTTACCTTTATAAAGGCAATGCCTTCCTAGTTATCGGGATTTATGCATTTAGTGCTAGTCGCCAGCCCCTGGCCTATGGAAGGCAGGATTGGGGTAGTCACAGCACGGGCCCCAAGGATGGGTCGTGACAAATGGGTATCAGAGGAGTCGGATCTACCGCAAGACTTATTACTCTGATATTCCTTTTCTGTGAAGAAATAGTGTTAAGGGTACTGAGTGTGGTCTTCAGTTCAGGGATTCCAGTGTTGGTGCGGCGGCCGATGTATCCGTACAGCAGGACCCTGGCTTCTGATTTCCAACTTTGTGCATGAAAACACTGATTACATGTGTGTTTCCAAAAGTTTTAAAGTCAGCTCAAACCAGGTTATCTCACCAGGTATAAAACGTTGACCGTGTTGCATCTGTTCAGGATGTCTCCACGCAGACAGTCAGTTGGAGTTTCCGAGAGAGTACTCGATGACGGCTCACCGAGCGATGAGGCTCTGGTGCAGGGCCCTCTTTCTATGTTGGCACCCTCGGGTGGTGTACCAACAGCACCACCACCTGTTGGGCAGCAGATTCCACCAGCCATACTAGCGAACTGTGCACGCTGGCAGTGCGCGTTGCACGAGTTCCAGCAGCAGTGACCTCCGAGGTTACGAGGAGAGGTAGATTCCCAGACAGCAGAGCACTAGCTGGAGGTGATTGATAGAGTTTTCCGCCTAGCTGAGACATCAGTAGAGTGGATAGTGGACTTTTCTACTAGTGTTTTCTAGTGAGTGACCATGAGGATGGTCCGCATAGTGATGAGGCTTCGGTACGTGGACTGATGCATGAGATAGTGCCTTCAGGTAGTGTGTCAGCTATAAATCACTACCTATTGGTCAGCAGTGACAACCGGCAGTACCAGTATGTGACACATGTATGCTTACTTCCTTACACGCGTTCTAACATCAGATACCCTCAAGTTCCAAGGAGAACCTAACTCACAGGAGGCTAAGGACTGGCTTGAGGAGGTGGCTGAGAGTTTTCTAGAGCTTATACAGCTTCGGCAGGATGACGTGTCGGTAGCTGAGAATTCATCGAGGCGTACCAATCATTCTGGTTACTCGATGAATATGATTCGATCAGTGCTTTAGAGCTCGGACCTCTGAGCGTGGTGTGTTTAAGGATATCTGAGCCATCACTTTTTCCTCTATGCATTCCTACTCACATTAGGGTGCTAGAGAGAATCTTGTGGTTGAATGTTCTTTGGCTGAACGAATACAGCTAGAGAATGTTAGAAGTTGGGAAAGCAGGAAATAGGCACCAGTCTTAGAGACTTGGGTGTGTTAAATGTTTCAAGAAGAGGAAATTTTAAGGACAGATAAGTTTGCATATCAGCAGACGTGGAGGCAGAGCTAGGAGAACAGCATGAGGTGGTGTACATTTCAACATGTTTCAACCACCCGCCTTTGTTGTCCCCACCAGGCTCAGGGATATGGATGGAAGGGGAAGAGAGTAGCTTCATGCGATCAAGGAGTGTGACCGAAAGGGCTATAAGGATGATTCGAAGTGCGGACTTTGTTTTCTACTAGCTGTCGTAGCCACAGACATCGATACAAATCATCCCTTCCTTCCATGAATCTAGTCCCAGACCTAGAGTTTCCGGTTAAGCCGTTGACTTGACCCTGACATCTGGAGATACCTTTGGAAGGAGACTCGATAGTCACACTTACGTCGATGGTGTGATCTGACCCTTGAGGCGAGAGTCTCGGTTGGGACGTCTTGGTGGCAGCGTCGAGGCCTTACGACGTTAGTTTGAGTATGGATTGGGCAATCCCTGTTCATACTCAAATTGACGATATTAGGAAAACATCGGGATGGGTTTTACTTGGTCGGCGAAAAGGAAACCCCATGAAGCACAAGATAAACTCGGGCATGGGAGGGTGTAGCTGATCATTCTTGGGTCGGCCAACCTTACCCTCGTGCCAGCATGGGTTTTGAGTTTCAGTTCTAATCAGAAAAGGGAGACCTCTAGAGTTTGAGGATGGCGACCACGTTCTTATACGGGTATCACCTCGACGAGGTTTACGAAGATGTAGCCGAGGCAGAGAGATATCTTCTAGGTTCAACGGACATTTCTAGGTTCCCACCAGGGTAGGAGAGGTGGTTTACCCCTTCACCTTTCCACCTCAGTTGCACCGGGTGCATGAAATCTTCCACGTACCTCGGTTGAGGAGATACGTGCTTGACCCGACGCATGTCATCGACCATGGGGAACTGGACTTTGGCGATGGGGTGAATTTTACAGGTTTCCAGTATAGGTTGAGGATCGATAGGAGAGGATCCTACGAGGACGGTCGATTCCTTGGGTGCGTTTTCACTGGCAGTATGGGAACCTCCAGGTGAGCACATGGGAGCAGAAGGCTCAGGTGCGTGCTCAGTACTGCTTTTGTATCCCTAGTTTGTGTTAAAGCTTTACGAGGACGTAAATCCCTGAGGTGGGAGTAATGTAAAGACCCGTAAAATTCAAGGAAATTTTTTTATTAATTTTCTTTGGGATTTAACAAGAACGCAGTTTCTGACGGCGCCTGATTCTGAGGCCCAGTGCTCCCGGAATTAATTTCCGAAGTTAGGCTCGTGTACGTTCAGTGAACGAACGAGCGGGTTTTTCTAACTTTTAAACCGTTTCTCGGAATTGAAATATGATGGAACCGATGAACTCACAGCGCCAGTAATTTCTTAAGAAGTCCTTTTCCGAAGGTGCGTTTTCTCGGGAGGAGTTGTTTAAAATTTGAGGTGTAAGTGAAGAATAAATAAAATTTGTAATCCAATTTTATTTTTCTTCTAATTAGTTTTATCCTTTGTGTGGAAGTTGGGTTGGTAACTTCCATTGAGAGGATTAAGGGTGAGGTGGGGCCCACACAAGCCCCCACCTTTTCAAATTCCCTAACTCCTCTAAACCCCTTTTTAATTAAGTGACTCCTCACCTCCCACATTAATTCATGCCACCTAAATACTAATTAATTTGAAAATATAAGATCAATTAATTAAGTATGTTAGGTTTGAATTTTGGATTATTGAAATGCTTGGCTTGAGTAATAAAATAAGAGGTATCTTATTTTATTTGGCTTTTAGCTTGTTGTGTTGAGTTTTTGGGAGATTTCTAGTTTTTCCTTCCGACGAAGAACGCCTCTTCGACGAAGAACGCCACTGACAGAGAACGCGAAGACACTGACGACGTGCCTTCTCTTCTTCTTCCTCCATGTAAAGGGAGGAGACACCCCCTCGGGGAACGTCGCCGTCGATGATAGTTCTTCCTCCGATGACAATGGAATCGACACCAATCATCGCGACGCTTGCCTCTTTCCGCGGCACGACGACATGCGACGTCTTTTCGAGGTAGGGAATTAATTTGTAAATGTTAATGAACCCATGATTATTCCCTTCTAAAACAAAAACGTGAATCATCTAAATATTTAGTTGATCAGCGAAAGAATATTTTTCCGGGTTGGGAATACTTGATTGCGCGGAAAACCGTAGGGGTAATATATTTGTTCGTGAAATTCTTTGCCGTTCATCAATTTCTTTTGGACCGCCTGTTATCATAATAACGGGAGAAGGTTGGACCGTACGAACACCGCCGACCCACCTCCCCCCTTCGATGTTGTTTTGTTGCGGCACGAACGAAGGTGGCACGGTACAATGACACTGTGCGAAATCAGGAAGAAACACAGCGAAGAAACGCGGCGTCGTCGCGCCGCACCGTGGTGGCCGAACAAAGCGGCGATGCCGTCGCGCCGTGCCGGAAAACCACGAAGAGGCCGTGATTTCTTATTTGACATACGGATCATCAGGCGATGACAAATCAGGCCGCAGAGATGATTTGAAGCCATCGCAGTAAAGGTCAGGTCCCGGGAGGACCATTGGAGAAGACGGGGGCGAAACGGACCACCATAGCGCATCTGGTGGTCCGCGGAAGGTGGCGGTGGCGTGCCATCGGAACAGGACCACCGCGGCTGAGCCGTGGAGGCGGCCAAACCAGAACGTCTTAGCCTTTCTTGATAAAGAGCGGCATGGCATTAAGACGCGCCGATTTTTCTTCAACCAGGGGGGTGTAACCCCCACACCCGATGGACACACAGGCGCCGCGCCAGCGCCAGGCCAGCCGGCTGCCCAGGCCGGGACGCACCCTATTGGGCCAGACTCGGGCCCAGTTCGGGTCGAACCAGTTCGGGCCGACCCAGGGGGTCTCGTGCTGGGTCGGTCCAGACCCGAACCCCCTATTTTCGGGCAGTTTTCGTTCAAATGCTCATAACTTGGGTTACGGACCTCCGATCGATGCACCGTCAGCTGCGATGCGATCCTTGGATAGAGACGGTCGTTTCACTATATTACACTCAAGTTTTAGGAGAACTTTGGGTATGGCCAGGTTGGTTCGAACTCGAAACCAACCGGGCCCTCGGAGCGGTAATGCTTATAACTTGAGCTCCGGACGTCCGATTGACGTGTTGTCAACTTTGTTGGATTCCTCTTGATGAGACAGAAATTTTGGAATACTTCTCCTAAGGTTTGGATGCAGTTGGAGTATGGATGGGTTGGATTGTACCTAAAATCCAACTGGGCTCCTGGAACATAAAAGCTGATAACTTTCAGACCAGACATCTGTTTGATGAACCGTCAGCGGCATTGGTGATCTCATTGAGAAATGGTCCCTATGAGTATACCCTATTAAAGTTCGGGGTATGATTGAGATACTAATGGGTTGGTTCTCACATGAAACCAACTAGGCCCCTGGGACGAAAAGGCTAATAACTCATAGACCGGGCGCCCGATTGACGCGCCATCTGTTGCGTTGAGACCCCTATGATGAGGCGGTCCTTTCAGAAACATCTTCATGGGACTTGTGAAACTTGGAGTATCAACCAGTAGCTCTTGGAGCTGACCCTCCCAGAGATGAGTTAGCGGAGTGTAGAGACATAATAGATGACTGAGACTTGGTGACTGCTGATCGATTGACTCGGAGTGATTCGGATAGCCCAGTGGGGTGTGCTTGGTTGTAGCGTCAGACCCACAGTGGAGGTGCGCTTGGTTGTAGCGGCAGACCCACGATACTCGACAGAAGGAGTACCTCTATAGGCTCTGAGGGGGTGCGCTTGGTTATAGCGGCAGATAGATTGTGGGATGCGCTTGGTTGTAGTAGTTGGCCCACAGTACTCGACAGGTGGAGTAATTCAGTAGTCCAAGGTTAGTGGGATTCGCTTGGTTGTTGCGGTAGACCCAATGTACTCGATAGAGGAGGAGTTCTCCATCAGTCGTGGTTTCGATAATGAAAATCCTGGTTTGAGCTGAGTCTAAGATCTTTGTGTTTCCTCATGATTGAGATGGGTCACTTGATAACTTAGGTATATGTATGGGCATATACCTGGGTAGTGGTTATTCGTTGATTTCATAATCTTTGTGTTTCCTCATGATTGAGATGGGTTACATGATAACTTAGGTATATGTATGGGTATATACCTAAGGAGAGGTTATCTATTGAGATCTTTCTTTGTGGTTATCCTTTTTGGATTTAGTGAGACCTTGAGGGTATCAGAGTCCCTACTGAGTATCGTTATACTCACCCCTTCACGAGCTATGCCCTCACCTCATTGTGTTGGTTGCAGACGATGGGCAGCGCTGACAGTGGCTGAGTGTTTTAGGACTGGATGGTACCCATAGGTGGATCTCACGATGAGTCAGTATCCGGAGGTGGACTTCACAACGTGACGATACTCGGAGGAGGTTGATGGGCGAGAGCGTTTTGGAGGCTATCTATACCTACCCTTCAGGTAGGATCCGTGGTGGATGATCCAGGAGTTGCACTATCTGTACCTACACTTCAGGTAGGATCCATGGTGGACGATCCAGGAGTTGCGCTATCTGTACCTACCCTTCAGGTAGGATCCGAGGTGGACGACCCAAGAGCTGTTTCTTTTATGTTGTATTTCCTATCATTTGTAGTTGTACTTTTCAGTTGGGTTTGTATTCTGGACGTTTTTACTTTTCAACACTTTCTTTTGTACTTAGAGTTTTACTTCCGCTTGTACTCTGTGGTGTTTTTTTACCTTTATAAAGGCAATACCTTCCCAGTTATCGGGATTTACGCCTTTGGTGCTAGTCGCCAGCCCCTGGCCTATGGAAGGCGGGCTTGGGGTAGTCACGGCACGAGTCCCGAGGATGGGTTGTGACATACTATGTTTGTGATTGACCGACAGAGTGATCCTCCTTTTGATGTATTTCTTTAATGGCATCACATGTGTTTTATTTTGTTTTATCATGTTGATATGTTTTATTAGTGTAAGGTCCTATCTATTAATTTTATATTTTACTAGTTGATTTGTGTTATCATTGTACCTTATTTAATCATTATTTATGTTTATCCTATATCATATTAATTGATTATCACTACTTTCTTTTAGCCACTATTATATAAGAAGTCACGAATATGATATTTAATTCTTCATCTAGGGCAAGTGGGTGATTTTTGAAGTTGAGATATTCATTGAAATAGAAATTCTCGAATATAATATTTATAAGTATCATATTTTCCTATAAATTCAATTTAAATATCCATGATCAATACATTAATCGTAATTAAATAATTAATTTAATTTCATAAATATAAACTCTATGAGATATTACATAATAAAAAATGACAATGTAGTTGGGTCTTGGATATTATCAAAATAAAGTAAACGTTTGCATACTTTTGGAGGAGCTTGATAATTCACTAAACATGGATCTTAAAAATATTATCAAACTATTTTGATGGATATACTTTATTAAAAAACAATGTGAGATGTGAATAACTCAAGTGTTTAGTTAGAGGTTCCTTATGGAAAACTCCCCCATGTTTATCAACCTTTGGGATATAATTATAATATTCCTTAAAAAAAATCCTCGTCTTTCTTTGACTCTTTTTATATAATCATAGATATAGAAATAAATTATTCAATATAATTATCAATATTTAACCATAATGATATGTTTATATTTGGTTTATTTTTATATTTTATTACTTTTTATAGTTATTGATTAATAAGGAACTTATTGATAGGATTTATTATCATATACTATGTAGAAAATTTAGGTGGTGGTTGAAATAGTGAGATGGGGTACTCTCTCAGTTTTGGTAAAGAGAAACTTTCAAACAATGATATTTTCCCTTCAAATGTATCTTAGGTATATTTCAAAGGCTAATATCTTTATCATATAAAAGCAACATTATTAAAAGGATTAAGTTGAGTTGTTAAAATAGATAATAGATAAAATATCTTGGTAAAAGGGTATGATATTAGAAGTAATATGATGGTAAATGTTTTAGATAAGTGTTTAAATAGGGTTGTGTTTGTATTGAATTTATTTAAGCCTTGAGTTATTTATGATTGAATTTATTTTGAGTGAGGAATAAGTAATTATAGTTTAGTGTTCGTTCCATCTGAATATCCTCATATTTTAAAACATTAATCATTCACTAGAGCTATTAATTTATAATACTATTACATTTGAAATGATATTCATTACATTGATAAATTTATACCAAAATTCATCAATCTCTTATAAAATATAATTATAAGTTTCGGAATTTTTTTTGTTCACTTGATATTTTTTTATCTAGAGTGTGGCTAAAAGTTGATCTGTTTAGTTATCATATTGTTGAGGTATAAATCTTCCATGAATGATAGCAATTTTACATTTCAAAATCGTGATTCTAAAAAATTATAAAGTTAAACAAATTTTTCTTTATAAGATACTACATACACCACCCATTTTTTTCCAAATTAAGAACATATCATTCAAATTAATTTCTAGTGTGATTTCTAATAAGATTAAACAATTGATCCATAACTTTATGAATTTACTCAAAGAACTTATGGGATTATTTTTCATATAGATAATACTCATCCTATGAATTACTTATCATTACTATATGGTATAAAAAAATTATTACAACAATAAATATAAATATGGAATGATATTTAATCTTAAAATGATAAAATAAATTTACACTTTCTTACAAATGCTTAATTATAATTTATTATTTAAAAACATAGAGTGTATTAGAAAAAAATTCAATAGTATTGATTCAATAGAATATTTCTAGAAATACCTGTGAATCACTATATGAATATATTTTGGTGATATAATTTTTTATGTAATAAATATTGTTTATCAAGTAAATTAAATAAATATATTCCAAAGTATATTTATAACTATAAATTTAGGCATTAAGTAGGATTATTTTAAATTATTTTTTAAAAATATAATTGGAAACATAAGAAAAATTTTAAACTTTAAATTCTGTATGGTGATTTATAGTTTATATATTGGCGTCTTCACCTAATAATGCATTAATAACATATTATTGGAGTTTTATATTGTCTAAAATATGAATATATTATAATATAATGTTGTAGTTAGGATAAATCATGGTGAACATCATTCTAACATTGTGATTTATTTATAGTATAAATATGTCAGCTTTCTCAGACCATTTATAAATAGTATCAAGTAATGGAATCCTATAAGAGTTTATAAGGTATTAGTTTTTTTATGAATTGTTAGAGTGTGATTAATAACTCTATAATAAATTTGAGTTTTACTCATCATTATTCACTTAAGAACATATGTAAACTCTAGAATAAGTTGAATCATATGTTTACCATTTGTTACTATAACAATGGATTTGTTTATTAGTATCCCTATATGTTTCTAGATCTTTAAAAAATAAATTATTTACTCAAGTATTTAAAATATAATAAAATAAAATTTACTATCAAAGTTTTGATAAGGATTTATTAGTTAAAAAATAATTAAGATAAATTTTCTATATTGCCGATAATTTATCCTTTAAAGGATACTCAACCCGGTATTCAGGGATTTTTAAGGAAATAAATAAAATTAAAAAATTTCTTAAGATATATTTTCTACATAGATAAAAAATAATTTTCCTATTTATAAAATCATATTGGAAGGAAACCAATTGTGAATAGTATTTAAAAGTTAATGAAGATAGATGTATATAACTGGTTACCTTAAAAATTATAAAAAAAAATAATTTGGAAAATAAAATAAAAAATTGAGTATTATTCCAAGCCTTTTTTGACCCATAAAGTTAGCCACGATTGTAATGAACCTTTTCAACATCAAATAATTCCAAAAATCAACACCTACCCTGACTTATACAATGAAGTCTTTATGTAAGGAAAATAATTTCATTAACCATCAAATTACATACTATAGAAACGATAATATAAACTTCTAGAGCTACCCAAGGTAAACCCAACAAAAAATAATTATTTTATTAACATTTAAAATGTGAAGGATACTCATAGATGAGAGATCACATAATATAATATTAATAAAAAAAGAGTTAAGATATTAAATGGATATCTAGAATTTATGTACAAGGTGATATGATATAGGGATTAAGATGAACTTTCACCTATAAAAATATGATTTTAACCATGAATGAGATAAATCTAAAATGTTTTTTATAAAGAAACAAATTAATGATGTATAATTTATGAGAATTAAGAATAAAAAGATATTAAATAAATAAGAGAGTTTATCAAAACAAAATGGGTAAAATTATCCCTCTACCAAAGGCTAGTAAGTCATTATTCCCCTATTAAATATTTTATATCCATGAATGAATTTCACTTACTGATAATGTGGTAATGTTTTAATCCTACAATACTAATGGTCTTATACCATGTATTCCAACCTTACCAAATCACATAACCTATAAATCATACAAATGCACTTGACCTAAAACAAATTTTATAGAGTTAATTTAACATAAAAACACAATAATAACTAAAACTATTTATAAATAAAGATTGTTTTATAATGTTAATTTATTAAATATAAAATTAAAATGGAATAATGATTCAACTTATTACTACATAGGAAATATTTCCCATAGGGTATGCATGTTTCATTCCAGACAAGTATATTCACACATGGATGTGTTGACATGATATATTCAATATTAAATTATAATTTCATATGCAGATATACCTTTATTTAATATTATTAACATATATTCCAAAATTAAACACACTCTTTATTTTTTCCTAGAAAAGTTTCATTGTAATAATTAATATTTCTTTTTTGATATTTATTTAACCATATGTATTCTACATTAGTTTTATTTATTCTTATCACAAGTTTATTATTTTTACAATTAATCGAACTCTTACATGGAGGATTCACACATGTTGTATCAAATGGTCCACATAACTCCATGAGGAATTTAACCACCCTAATTATTGTTAAATAATTTCATATTGTTTTTTTGAAAATAGTAATATTTAAAATATTATAAAGGAATAAAAAATGTCTTTTAAAGGAAAAATGAATCTCATATTTAATGTTTTTTGAATGTGTTTGAATAATTTAGAGAGAAAAAGTTTTTCTATATATAAAAAATATAAATTTTTTGAGGGGAATCATATATGAGATGGTGAACCATACCTTATAGATGTGAGTTTTTGGATTTATGGTAAAATATGTTACATTTATGATCACTTCACATTCACCATGATTCATTTTTCATTAAAAATATAATTTTTCAATCATTTCAGTTTGATCATTATTTATTGATAAAACACATTATTCTATCTCACACAAAGATAGTGTACTCTTGATAGGGTATCATAATGATCTATACCATTAATCTATATCATTGTAATTTGGAATTATAGATCATATCAAAGTTAGTTCAGATCTAGGACATCAATTTAGAATTTGTAGATGAAATGATTATTAACCAAGAAAGATGATATAATGCGGGGTTCTATTAACCAGGTGGTGTATTCAAGATTTTTGATCAAATAACAAATTATATGAACAAAAATATTTATTCAAATAATTTATAATAATTCTTAATAAATACATATGTTTCTAAAAACAAAAGATTTCATTTTTGAAGGAGTATATTAATCTTCATAAATGGGGTTATTTATATCTATTTATAATATAATAAAACTAAAACAACATTATTTTAATTTTATATGACACTCTATAGTACCTATTTTTTTGTATAAACATTAGTAAATTATACAAATAACATAAATCTTAAAGCATATACCATTGCATCGTTTTATTTTATTTTTAAAGATGTTATCCTCTAATAAAATATCTTACAGTATAACACAAGAACATTATTGAATCGTGATTTTTTTAATTACTATAACACTACCATTATAATGGGTAAATGTAACTATTAATTAAAGAAAAAATGTAATATTTTTGGTAAAATAGTTTGATATTACACAAAATTAATAATTAATTTTAGGATTTTATCCATTATCACCATACTAATATCTACTACATTTAACAAAATATATAGTATGATAATAATCCTATTGGTCATGTAACATATTATGTTATATCTCCAGGTTAAAACCATTATATAATAAGGAGTTATAATTCTAGTGTAACATGAACAAGAATTATCTATAATATTATTTATACACTATGTTCTCAAAGGATGTAGGTAGATATTTTTATTTAAAATGTGACCCAAATTAAAAAACACCACATTTAAGTTTAACTATCATTATTGGTACACTACAATTATATTTTTACTCATATATACATTGAAACAAAGGTTTAAGGAATTTCCCAAATCATAAATTTTATTATTTTTAATTTACTTCTTTTTTATTTTAAAATTTCTTTATATAGATTATTATAAGGTATGTTATCTATATTTATTGGTTTATTATACAAAGATGTATTGATATATATCTTTTTTACAGGAAAAATATCAAATATATCCCTTTGTGAGTTTGAATGAAAATGTATAACCACACCAGATTGTATTAAATGTATATAGTTAGCTCATGAAATTATGATAAAATGAATACATGAGATGAGATTCAAAATTTTGAAAACATTTATGCCTATTCATAATTGATTTCATTGGAAAAAAGTCTTCAGTATAATGATTGTGTAGTAAATCGATAAATATTAGAAATTCCATTTTCATTAATTTTGGAGCTTCATGAGTAATTTAGAAATTTTACATTTTGAGATAAAAAATTAATTTTAACATTGTGAATGATAGTGAATTGGAATACCAATAATTACATTGATATTAAAATTAAATTCTTACCTTGGTATGGAAGTTCCATTACTTACTAAGATAAAATAGTTTTTCTTATATTTATAGTTCTATTTACTATGAGATCAAATATTTAAAATGGGTATTTATCTCTAATTCTACCATACTTCCCCATTTTTATAGTATATGGATTTGGGGAGCCTTTTTAGATCTTTATATTCGTTTAAATAGTGATGAACGATCCTTGGAATAAAGATTGAATGATGATAAATTTCTTAGTCTCATCCCCCTTTTTCAAATATTTATTTTAAGGATTTTTAGCATGAATTCTAAGATAAAATTTTGTGGGGATTGATTAAATTCATGGATCATGATTTGGTATGGTTATATTTTCATTTATTTATTATATAAAATTTTAAAAATCAATTAATTAATGTTTTAGATATGATATATACTTTTACATAATATTCTATAATTCACTTCTAACAATTATCCTTCTATTATATTTTTCATTTGTTTATTGGTGAAATATTATTTAAACAGTTTATTATATTATTGGTATCAATAAATTCATTATCCCACTTTTTTAGAAATTATGCTAGTGATTGATTCAGAATTTAATTTTCCATTCATCATTACTCCTTTTTTTATTATTTATATTCTCATTTAATTTTTAATTTTTGGAGTTATTTATCTTTATTTTTTATTTCTAATTGTTTTTTAATATTTCTACTTTATATTTTTATGTAATAGTTTTACACATATTTATTTGTTTTTATATAAACTATTTTTTGTTCATAGGTGTTTGGGTAAAAATTTAATTAAACTTTCAAAAGGGGTCATTCTAGAGATACATTGTTTATGGATTTCGAGAACCTTGGTTTACTATAGTTCCAAATTGTTTTGCAATTCACTTATATTTTTATTAAAATTAGGATTGTTAGAAAATAGTAAGGATTATTTTTATGATCAATTTATTGGAGTTTTGGATTTTATTTCTTTTTTATATTTCCTGTTGGATTCTTTACCAAAGGATAAACTTCATCATTTATAGTTATTAACTACTGTTATGCTTTTGGTTATGTTATTATAATGATAAATGTATCAATTTTTTATTTAATTACTTTTTAATTCTATAATTCATCTTTTATTATTTTTATTTCCTCTTAGAAATGGATGATGATTATATGGCTATATATATAGTTTGGACCATTATTTCATGATGATTTCTCTTTCAACAATCTTGACGCTCAATCATAAATATTTGAAAAATCAAAATTTTTGTTCATTATGGATTTTTAGTCTTTATTAAAGGTTAAGTACCTCCACAATTTAAAATGGTGGTTTTCCTATTGAAGGGATTAATGCCTTATTTTTATTACTATGATACTTTGGCTAAACTATTTTTCTACTGGATGTTACAAAAAAATTCTTAATTAGTTTTATAAATTAGACATATTTGATCATGAGTTGGGAAATGGGTGGTTATACTTCCTTGTTTGGTCATGTATCAATTTGTTTTATTTAATTTTGATGACATTGACCATTATACTTCAGGTTATGTATGATATATGTGTGTGATCGTTACATTGATAGCATTTAAGTATATAGTTATATAATTTGAAAGTCTGAATTATACAAGGCTACGATTTCATAGACCAAGACAAAAAATTCACCATCCATTTATGCTCACATTAAACATTGGATCAAAAAATTGAGTTTGGTAAAATCTATATTTTAAGTAGAATGACCTTTGTGTAAAAATTTATTTTTTATTAAACATTTATAAATATTTTTTAAAATATAAATACTTTTTATTTAAAATTATTAAATAAAAAAGTTTTTTTATTAGATAAATTTTAATTTTTTCATAGAATCATCATATAATAAAATAAATATTTTCACTATAAAAACAAAATTTTAAAAAAATCTATTTCGACTATGGTTTAACATAGATCCATTGAGAAAACCCACCTAGGACACACCTTGATTTATTTAATAACATTTAAATTATGTACTATTTTTTAAATAAAACATTGCCTATAAATGTGGTTGATGTACTAAGAATATAGGATCTCAAATTTTTAATAACCGCTATCTGAGGCGAAGTTTATGTGATGTTGCAAGATTGATGCTGAGGATGTGAATAAGTGATAATGATGTGGTTTGGAAAATTTATCTTTGGTTGATTAACATTATCCACGTTCCTTTTTAGTTATTCCCATCTATGGGAGAGAGATTGATCCTATGAGAGAAATTACTAAGGGGTGATGTTTTTTATGTTGTTGTGTGAGTTGTTCAACATAATGTAATGGGTATTATTTTGATGAAGACAAGATTATTGTTGGTACCACCACCCATTATCATGTTATTGTGAAAAAATATCTAATAGGTGGGTTAACTATTATGATATCTTTCTAAGTAATAAAGGTATATATGATTAAACAAATAAACCAAAATAGGAAAAAATGTTATATAATTGATTTTTTCAATTTTTAAGAAGTTAAAATTATTCGATGAATAATATAATTTTTGTTATTTGGCTTGATTTTTTTCAGTGTCCTAAACCATCAATAATCATTATTTATAGAAAATAAACAATCAAATTACGTATATAAATATTTAATGAAAATATAATTGATAATTTTTTTTCTTTAATCAATGTTTAACATTTTCATTCCTACCATTCAAGAATACCCTATGGACTTCAAACTCTAAACAAAGATTGGATATATGAAGGAACATGATAATGGTGTATCCATGTGAGAATGAAACTTCATGTTCCTTATTGAAAAACCCATTCTCTAGAAAGTAATTTAAGGATGGAAGGATAACAATATTATAAAAATATTCATAATAAAAATGAAATAAATTTAACTTGGGTTGCAATATACCCTAAATTAGTGGTGAAAAACTATAATCCACTAGAAGATAGAGAATATAGAGAGACTTTTGAGTTATAATTGATCTCACTAATCACTACTCGAACACATAACTAAAAGTTATGAAATCTTAAGTAGGTACCACCAATTTTTAGATAAACCTCATAGACTTTTGGAAGTCATTTTTAACATATAGAATGATTATTTTTTAATTGTTATTTTATTACTTGTTACTATATCACCCATTTTTATTAACTTACTTACCAATATAATGAAATATATAAATCTACAAAAAAAAACTTTAAAACCATTGGTTGGATCTTTATCTACCCCATAATAATGATCTCCAATTGATCTTCTAGTTATAACAAGTAACCATCCATGACTGCTCAAACTATGCTATAGTAGATCTTGATGATGCTCTACTGAAAATTTTTTAGCCTATGAAACTGGATTCAAAAATAAAAAATCACACACTTAAAGACTATTTAAAGAATTTTCATTTACCCACCTTCTAAAACACCTATCTCTATTCTTTATTACTATAAAACTGAACATATGATCACCTTTCCTCCTTTAAGTTCCACTGAAGTGAAAAACTAGCCCACACTTTTATAGAATATGACCATTGCAAATATGTTTGTTTAATTTTCACAAAACCTATCCTTATATTGTTTCGAAAATATTTCTTGTAGGAAATCATGATGAAGGGATAATTTTGCTATATATGATTCATCCTTGGGTGTAACATTATGTTCTCTCTAAGATGGATTCCACCCTAAATATTTTATAATAAAATTATATTTATTTTCTAAATTATAATTTACTTTTATGGTTCCTTCAACAATATCATTTACTTCATATATTTCATTTCTAAAATATATTAAATTTATATACATAATTATTTCATGAGTAGTTTTAGTTGATACAAATACTTATGTTTCATTCCTATATAAGTGAACATATATACCATTACACTCTTTCACCTATCCACATATCCTCTAAATTCTAAATTTATATATCCCAATAACTATTAAACCGTTCTAGAAGATAAATGTATTTCCATTTTCCCTTTTATATAAAGTAATAATCACTTTAAAAAAATGATCCTTCTTGGATTTAATATAAATTTGTAAATAACTATGGATAAAAAATTAATTCCAGGCCTTGTAAAAACCATGACATACATTAGTGTTTCATCAGTTTTCTAATGGTGTTTGTTCATGGAACCAAAAAACTATCATGGATTTTGTATCAGTGAAAATAAAAATTATTTTCAACCTAATTTCCATTGGAATGTTGTTACTATGGTTTCAAACCAGTGATTCTTTAAGACACACATTGGTTGAGAGGATGGGAGGTTAGGATAATCACACCTTTCAGGGTGGAATTAATGCATGCTCTGAGACTCTATTATAAATTTAAGTAATTTTAATGAATCCTTTCCAAATCTATTTATTGGTATTTTTAAACCCATTACAATGATTTATTAAAACCATTTATCGATGAAGAAATCTGTTTATATCAGAGGCTCTACCTCATTAGTTCATTACTAAGTGATGTTAAATATTAGTGTTCTATGGTTAAATTATATATAACTAGAACTATAGTTTTTATCTCCATACATTGAAGAATTATATTTATATAGTGTTGATATTGGGCTCTATCATTGAAGAATTATATTTCTTGTTTTTATCTCTATCCATTTATATAAGAGGCTCTACCATTTATCCATATTCCTTGTAAATGTATTCCGAACTCACATAGTTCAGTGTTACTTAACGGGACACACCACACCGTTTGTGGTTATGTGAAAAGGATCAATGCATGTAGTTTATAATTATATAATAAAGTATTAATAGGAAAAATATTCCTAGTAATGGTTGGTTTGAGACTTATGAAAAATCTGAGTAGATACCCAAAGCTTGACATACATGGACATTATATTACTTTAGTGGAATACTTAATATATAACAAAAAAAGACACACAAGGACCGTAATAGTTTAGTGTCTTTAGAATCATGGAACGTAATCTTCTAATCATGGTGAAAGATCTTCAACATCTCCCATAAAGATCTTACACTTTTTTTCATACCTAAAACCTTTATTTATATCCTGGGTAAAAGAAAACATAAAAAGGGTGAGCACAAATGCTCAGTAAGGGTAAGCATGGATAAAATAAAACATACCATATACATTTGAATCTTAAAAACATGAACATAATGTTTAAACATCAAAAGCTTGAGCAATGACATAAAACATGGGAGTATGTAAGGCATAGAGCATAAAGAAACATTAAGAATGATAAAATAGCATGGGAATAAAACATGTAATTGTGGAAACCATTAAGCACATGATATGATTTCCATAGTAGCCAAGGTATTACTGCCAAGACCATCTTAGTGGAAAAAGTCCCTTTCTAAATCGAGTTCATTCCTCGTTCCAGTCCTGTATTACTGAACCGGTTTAACTTTCCGTTCCATCCATGTCTATCTCATGAGAAATAAATCTTTACCCAACGCATTGGAGAGAGATATATTTCCCACCCATCTTATAATGAAATCATTCTTTCGTGTGCCACAAAATCATAAATCATACATCATAGCATAACCCATGTAATAAAATGGGATTCTTAAACATCATGCCATCATAACATAATCCATAAAAAATTGATATCATTTCATCATAAGAAAATTGAAACCATTTAAATAATAGAGACATTCTACTTGAAACATACACATATGAAATAATTTCATCTTAGATGGAAAATAGTTTTGACAAAACACTTGAAATGAATTCTTGAGGAAAATATCCTTTCTTTTTTAAAATCATTTTCTTTTCACCAAATTCCATGCAATTTTAAAAGATAAGGGTTTTATTGAAAATAATCATGCAATATTTTAGAGTAAGATTCTTGAAAATTATGCGTTATGAAACCGTAAAAATCAGTTCACACCGTATAAGTTAAAAAACATTCTTCTCGTACTTTTTCCGGAAAAGTCAAAAAAATAACTTGTAACGTAAACAAAAGAAAGATTCCTTACATACCATGTAGTAAAAGTCAAAAATGGGTAAAAATGACTTTAAACATACATGAATACACTTTTATATAACATTTACATGGATGATAGAAATAACCCCAGTAAGTACGTATGAATAAGCAATCTCGGATAAAAATGAGATTGGCAAAATTATCCCTTACCTTAGGTCCGATATGATTCGTACGTATCCAAACCTCCTTTATAATGATTTAAATAATGTCATTGACTTATTACAGAATTATATTCGTTGTTATTATATCATATATGGTTCACTTATGACTTTATATTACCCGTTCTTTTGTAAATTCCATGTTAAAGAGTGTTTTGGGTAAAATCGTTTCATTTGTCGTCCGTGTTTTGACTTGTAATTATTCATATGATTACTTAGATCATGATTACTTAATTCCAGAATATAAAACATGATTTATATATAATATATATTCATAATATACATATTTATAATAGATCGATAAATGTAAAGAAATACACCGTTCATGGAGACGGTAGGCCGTACGTACGCATGAACGCTGTTTTCGTTTCCTTATTGAGTTGAATGGAATTAAGTAGATGACATACACATATATATACACATAAATCCAGTATCATTATTATGTCATATATTTAATGATTACTTATTATATATACTTTATAATCATTCATGAATGGTTAACATGGAGAATGAATCTCATCGCGTCGTGGAGACGGTAGTCCGTACGTACGCACGAGCAATGATATCATTCTCATGATCGTGGAATTGTATTGGAGTGTATGTATACTATTTCAGAATCAATATCACTTTAAAATAATCATATATAGTTATTATGTACACCATTATACCTATCCAAGTAAGGTGGTGGTGGAAAATAGATTACACCACGGCGTGGAGACGGTATTCTGTACGTACGCACGCGCGGTGATTTCGTTTTTCGTAGGATGGATAGATGGTGAAATTGGGTTGTTTCATACTTATAATAACATATCAGTATATGAGTGATACTGATGTTATTACTTCATAATGAAACAACCTAAGAAGAATAAGTGGAAGAAGAATTAAAGTTGAAAGAATTGGTAACGGACATTACCTCTTCTTTGAAGCGCCTCTTTGAGTCCTCCTCTTAGGTCACTAAAATTGGTCTTTTAAGAAGACCAGGACCTCTAGGATGTTTCTAGGGAAGTTTAGAAAAGAAAATTTCATGGGTTGGCCGAGCTTGAAGGCTCAAAGTGGTGTGAGGAAGAGAGGGAAGAGGTTCCCTTTTATAAGGGTGGAGAGGGGCTCCTTTGGAAAAACTAAAACTATTATTTTATTATAAAGCCATATTCGGTTTTAAATAGCTCCAAATTGATTTATTTGGAAGATAAGGTGGGGATGGGTCGAAATCCTCTCATAAAATATAATTTATACAAATTTAGGTTCCTATTTTAACCTTATCATTTATATTTAACTTTAAGTTAGATAATTTTACTTTTACCGTGTCTTTTTGTGTTCTTACACTATAAGGTTAATAAACTTACTATAACAAGCCAAACGAACCCAAAATTGTTTATTATTAATATATATAGCCGTATCTAAGTCATTTAGACGAACCTTATATTTTTAGGAATAAAATAACAATTAATAATATAATATATTTTTTTAAAAACTATTATATGTCAATTTTGACACTATTTTGTAATTGATTTTTATAAAACTCATAACAGAATGATTAGTTCGAAAAAAGTTAATTAAATCAATATTAACATGTCATATTAACCTATAAAATTAGTTTTATTCATAAAAAGTATTAAATTACATTTATTTGGGTATTTATAACATCAATTATGTCAATATTTCATTAATAAGATAATTACTGCATCATCTTTGTGTCATAAATAAATTAACTTTTTTAATGTATAAAAATTAAAAATATAATATCATTATGTATGAAATATTTTTATATTTCTAATGAATATTTTTAGTCGAATTTATGTTATGTATAAACCTATATTAAAAATGATTTAGTTATTAAACTTTGATTTTAACTATTTTAACCCTTCTTTAAATAAATTAATAATAAATGTCCTAATCTAATCCAAGTGGGCCTAAATGGTCATATTTTATTCCTAAGGTTGTTTTTGGTCGAATTACACTAATACAATAGAATTAGGACATGTGTTAGGGTAATAATAATAACATTTTTATCCATAATTACCCTATTTACTTTTAACCGTGGTAAAAAAAAGTAAAAAGTTACTATTCGCCAAAAAAATAATTCATCTCATTGAACCACATTTTACTTACTGACATCATCCGTGTCTCTCGTAATTTTGAAATTCCACTCACAGAGGCGGTAAAATTAAGTTTTATTCATTTTTTTAACTACCACTTAGTGGTTTCACTATTCATCAAAAAATGAATGTTTCCAGAAAAATACCAAAAAATAGGCCTAAGATATATTTGATATTATGAACTCAAAAATGATGTCTATTTTACCAAATTCAAAACATATCAGTTGTATTAATTAATTTAAAAATTAATTCTCGTCGTCAAAACAAATAGCGTGTTTTTAAGAGATAATAACTATCAAAAGATTGACATTTGTTTATGTCTGGTTTAAATGTGAAATTATATCCAATGACAAGCATTGTATTAAATTGTAAAAATATATTATAAATATACTTTAACACCACTCAAATTAATAATTTATCACTATTAATTATTTCAATTGAAATGGTTGTTTTTAATTAAAATTTAGTAATTTTCACTATTCATCAGAAAATGAAAGTTATCAGAAAAGTACCAAAATTTTATCCTAAGCTAATTTCGATATTCCGAATCCAAAAATAAAGTCCATTTTGAAAAATAAAATTTACAAAATTTCAAAAAGTGGTTATTACTATTCATAACAGCTAGTTTTAATAATATTTTAATAACATATCGTTGTTTAGTGAAACTCGGTATTGCGTACTACACACGCTATCAAGGAAAGTCGCGATTTCATGTAATGAAAGGCAAGTCAAGGATGCTTTTTGTGAAATCTCCTTTTGGTGTAGCGTAAAAAAAAAGACATTAATGAAATTAAAAAGAATATTTTTCATAAAATCTCGGGGTGTTACATTCTACCCCCCTTAAAATGAATTTTTTCCTCGAAATTCGTTGGGGTTATAAATGGTTTACTACTCAAAAGTTTCTTTAATAGAAACCCACATCGTAAAAAGGAATACCAAAACCAATCTTTAAAAACAAAAGTATGAAATGTAACAGTTTCCCAAATAAACTAATCACTGGGTTTCCACATAGGTGAAAATATGGATATGGAAGAGAAATCTAACCATCATGTTGTGATGGAGAGTGGTAGAGAACATGGATATGGAAAAGCCAGCAGTCACAAAGCCATAAATTTGTGATGATCTAAGGTACCATATGATTCATCAGATATAAGAGCAATAGGAAAACATTTTTGGTTTTCAAGATCATTTCCCTAAAGTTGAGGAAATTGTAATTAGAATAAATACTTTTGTGATTTTGGTATAGTCTCACCGTTGGTCGTTCTTTGGACAATTTCCACTTCATCTCTTATGGAAATGAAGTTGAATTTGTAATTTCTGATGCGTTAGCAGATCATGTGATAGAATTATGGGTCATTTTATCTGTCTCAAACAAAAGGTTAGAAAAGTTATCAAAAAAAATACATAAGTCCATCTATAGTGAGATTAATCATATATGGTTCCTAAAATGGACTTATACTTATTATATCATACTTCTTAATATAATAAAACTAGTTTCTACTAAAAAGGGACTTCCTATAGGCCAGTGGTAGGCGATAAAGTCAAGTCACACTTCGGTTGTGGGTTCGATTCCCACAGCCGTGTCCGACGCGATGGGCTGTTGCCCATCCTGCTGGTTGTCCTTTTTCTATTACTATAACATCCCATAAAGATTATCGAAAAAACTTCTATCCTTAAACAATACTAACTTATGTCCAACATAATCCATTCCAATCTTTAGGCTTATCCAAAATAACACTGTCTAGTCTCATATTATAGTGAAAACGATTACCAAAGAGTTCATACAACTAGCATGTTAATACCATTTTTGATCCCCATATATCATGAGATATGTCTTTTTGGTCACATTCCAAACATTTGAAGGCCTTAATCATGTATTCTATTGAAAAAAATGAATACCCATTGAACCTTATTGAAAACATGAATGCTTTTAAAAGTTATCTCTTTCCACATACCAAAATCCTCAAAATTCTATATACTCAAACCATGATATCACTTAGTCCATATATCAATCACGAGCTCATGAATACTGTCAAACATTTCATTTTCTCCTTATCCCTTCATTATGTGCATATCACCTTCTTTCCAAAATATTTGAATCACTTTTCATGGTTACCAGTACTATAAAATTATTGAAAACCAAAATAGACTAATACAAAAATATTCTAATACACAATAAAAGTACCTCAACAACATTATTCTTGAATACCAATACATAAACACTTCAATCCATCCTCTTCAATGATTGTCCTGGAATAAGTCCTTCCTTGATTTAGAAGTAACTTTTTAGGTCCGGGCATTGAGTTGGGTAATGCACATGTTCTCCACAAATAATACATTGAACTCTATAACAGTCTGTCACTCTATGACCCTTTTCTCCACACAGATAACATCAGTCCCTCCATTTGAGGTATTCCTCAAGGTTCTTCTTCCCTTCTTTAGAAATCTCAATCTTCCTTTCTTTATGCTCCTCAACATGAGAACATGCATAATAGTCTATCTTCTTCTTATTTGATGAATTAGGCATAATCTCTAGGCATTACACAATTTTGTTTCTCATAGTCACCAATTTTTCCATTGGATTCAATGTTAACCGAATTCCTTCTAGTTCCCTACATTAACTAAAACACAAAAATAATTCTATGAGAGGAAAAAATCATGCTAGAGAAAACAACATAGTAAAGGGGGAGTACCCTCAATATCTAACATCTTAGGTTAAATTCTAATATCGTTAGCGCAATTATAGGAATATAACCTATATGTATACTTAACCTTAGAGACATACCTTAGAAATATATCTAGGGATCTCACTAACGTTTTCGCATCCTAGTTTCCAAAGGTTGACTAAACCTTTCCTCTGATACCAAAAGTAGAGACCCGAAGCTTAATGTACATGGACATTACATTACTTTAGCGGAATACTTAATATATAAAAAAACAGACACACAAGGACTGTAACAGTTTAGTGTCTTTGGAAACATGGAACGTAATCTTCTAATCGTGGTGAAAGATCTTCAACATCTTCCATAAAGATCTTCCCATTTTTTTCATACCTAAAACCTTTCTTTATATCCTGAGGAAAAGAAAACATAAAAAGGGTGAGCTGAAACGCTCAGTAAGGGTAAGCATGGATAAAATAAAACATACCATATACATTTGAATCTTAAAAACATGAACATATTGTTTAAACATCAAAAGATTGAGCAATGACATAAAAAATGGAAGTACATAAGGCATAGATCATAATGAAACATTAATAATGATAAAATAGCATGGGAATAAAACATTTAATTGTGGAAACCATTATGCACATGATATGATTTCCATAGTAGCCAAGGGATTACTGCCAAGACCATCTTAGTGGGCAAAGTCCCTTTCTGAATCGAGTTCATTCCTCGTTCCAGTCCTGTATTACTGAACCGGTTTAACTTTCCGTTCCAGCCATGTCTATCTCATAAGATATAAATCTTTACCCAATTCATTGGAGGGAGATATAGGTCCCACCCATCTCATAATGAAATCATTCTTTCGTGTGCCACAAAATCATAAATCATACATCATAGCATAACCCATGTAATAAAATGGGATTCTTAAACATCATGCCATCATAACATAATACATAAACAATTGATATCATTTCATCATAATAAAATTGAAACCATTTATATCATAGAGACATTCTACTTGAAACATACACATATGAAATAATGTCATCTTAGATGGAAAATAGTTTTGACAAAACACTTGAAATGAATTCCTGAGGAAAATATCCTTTCTTTTTTAAAATCATTTTCTTTTCACCAAATTCAATGAAATTTTAAAAGATAAGGGATTTGTTGAAAATAATCATGCAATCTTGTAGAGGAATCTTCTTGAAAACGAGGCGTTAGGAAATCGTAAAAATCCGTTCACGCCGTATAAGTTAAAAAAACATTCTTCTCGTACTTTTGCCGGAAAAGTCAAAAAAATACCTCGTAACGTAAAAAAAAGATTCATTACATACCATGTAGTAAAAGTCAAAAATGGGTAAAAATAACTTTAGAAATACATTAAAACACATTTATAAAACATGGACATGGATGATAGAAATAACCCCAGTAAATATGTACGAATAAACAATCTCGGATAAAAATGAGATTTGCAAAATTATCCCTTACCTTAGGTCCGATATGCTTCGTACGTATCCAAACCTCCTATATAATGATTTAAATAATGTCATTTACTTATTAAAGAATCATATTCATTGTTATTATATCATATATGGTTCACTTATGACTTTATATTACCCGTTCTTTTGTAAATTCCATGTTAAAGAGTGTTTTGGGTAAAATCGTTTCATTTGTCGTCCGTGTTTTGACTTGTAATTATTCATATTATTACATAGATAATGATTACATAATTACATAATATAAAACATGATTTATATATAATATATATTCATAATATACATATTTATAATAGATCGATAAATGGAAAGAAATACACCGTTCATGGAGACGGTAGGCCGTACGTACGCATGAACGATGTTTTAGTTTCCTTATTGAGTTGAATGGAATTAAGTAGATGAAATAAACATATATATACACATAAATACAGTATCATTATTGTGTCATATATTTCATGATTACTTATTATATATACTTTATAATCATTCATGAATGGTTAACATGGAGATTGAATCTCATCGCGTCGTGGAGACGGTAGTCCGTACGTACGCACGAGCGATGATATCATTCTGATGATCATGGAATTGTATTGGAGATTATGTATACTATTTCAGAATCAATATCAATTTAAAATAATCATATATAGTTATTATTTACACCATTATACCCATCCATGTAAGGTGGTGGTGGAAAATAAATTACACCACGGCGTGGAGACGGTATTCCGTACGTACGCACGCGCGGTGCTTTCGTTTTCCGTAGGATGGATAGATGGTGAAATATGGTTATTTCATAATTATAATAAAATATCAGTGTATGAGTGATACTTATGTTATTACTTCACAATAAAACAACCTAATAAGAAGAAGTGGAAGAAGAAATAAAGTTGAACAAATTGGTAACGAACATTACCTCTTCTTTGAAGCGCCTCTTTGAGTCCTCCACTTAGGGCACAAAAATTGGTCTTTGAAGAAGACCAGGACCTCTAGGATGTTTCTAGGGAAGTTTAGAAGAGAATTTTTCATGGGTTGGACGAGCTTGAAGTCTCAAAGTGGTGTGATGAAGAGAGGGAGGAGGTGCCCTTTTATAAGGGAGGAGAGGGGCTCCTTTGGAAAAACTAAAAATATTATTTTATTATAAAGAAATATTCGGTTTTAAATAGCTACAAATTGATTTCTTTCTAATATAATGTGGGGATGGGTCGAAATAATCTCATCCAATAGAATTTAGACAAGTTTAGGTTCCTATTTTAACCTTATCATTTATATTTAACTTTAAGTTAGATAATTTTTCTTTTACCGTGTCTTTTTGTGTTCTTACACTATAAGGTTAATAAACATACTATAACAAGACAAAATAACCCCAAGTTGTTTATTATTAATATATATAACCTTATCTAAGTCCTTTTTCCGAACCTTATATTTTTAGGAATAAAATAACAATTAATAATATAATATTGTTTTTAAAAACTATTTTATGGCAATTTTGACACTATTTTGTAATTGATTTTTGTGAAAATCCTAAAAGAATGATTAGTTCGAAAAGATTTAATTAAATCAATAATAACATGTCATATTAACCTATAAAATTAGTTTAATTCATAAAAAGTCTTAAATTACATTTATTTGGGTATTTATAACATCAATTATGTCAATATTTCATTAATAAGATAATTACTGCATCATCTTTGTATCATATATAAATTAACTTTTTTAATGTCTAAAAATTACAAATAAAATATAATTATGTAGGAAATCTTTTTATCTTTCTAATGAATATTTTTAGTCAAATTTAGATTATGTATAACCCTATATTAAAAATTATTTAGTTATTAAACATTGATTTTAACTATTTTAACCCTTCTTTAAATAAATTAATAATAAATGTCCTAATCTAATCCAAGTGGGCCTAAATGGTCATATTTTATTCCTAAGGTTGTTTTTGGTCGAATTACACTAATCCAATAGAATTAGGACATGTGTTAGGGTAATAATAATAACATTTTTACCCTTAATTACCCTATTTACTTTTAACCGTGGTAAAAAAAGTAAAAAGTTACTATTCACCAAAAATTATTTTCATCTCGTTGAACCGAATTTTACTTACTGATATCAACCGTGTCTCTCAAAGTTTTGAAATTCCACTCATAGAAGCGGTAAAATTATGTTGTATTCCTTTTTTTAACTGCCACTTAGTGGTTTTAGTATTCATCAAAAAATGAAAGTTTCCAGAAAAATACCAAAAATTAGGCCTAAGATATATTTGATATTATAAACTAAAAAATGATATCTATTTTTCCAAATTCAAAACATATCAATTGCATTAATTAATTTAAAAATTAATTCCCATCGTCAAAACAAATAGCGTGTTCTTAAGAGATAATAACTATCAAAAGTTTGACACTTGTTTATGTCTGGTTTAAATGTGAAATTACATCCAATGACCAACATTGTATTAAATTGTAAAAATATATTCTAAATATAATTTAACACCACTCAAATTAATAATTTATCACTATTAATTATTTCGATTAAAAAGGTTGTTTTTAATTAAAATTTAGTAATTTTCACTATTCATCAGAAAATGAAAGTTATCAGAAAGGTACCAAAATTTTACACTAAGATAATTTTGATATTACGAATCCAAAAATGAAGTCTATTTGGAAAAATAAAATTTACAATATTTCAAAAAGTGGTTATTACTATTCATAACGACTAGTTTTAATAATATTTTAATAGCATGTCGTTGTTTAGTGAAACTCGGTATTGCGTACTACACACGCTATCGAGGAAGGTCGCGATTGTGTGTAATGAAAGGAAAGTCAAGGATGCATGTTGTGGAACCTCCTTTTGGTGTAGCTTACAACACAAGACATTAATGAAATTAAAAATAATATTTTCCATAAATCTCGGGGTGTTACAATCTGACCACTCATATTCAACTTAAGGGGAACATGGACCAATGTGGATGGACATGGTTTCATAAGGAATATGGAATTATGAGTTGTGAAGTTAAATCATCTAGAATAAGTGTATCCCATTAATAATAATATTTTTTCATAATGGATATGTCCTAGTGAAGAGAATATGGTGGTGATTGGTTCGAATATTCCCCCTATGTGGTGGAATTATTTCATTGTGGATATTAATTGATGATGAGAAGTCCATGGAATATATCCTGGGAGAAAAAGGATTTCCCAGATCATGTGAAATATATCCTAGTGAGTAAGAATATAAATATCCTCAAAAAGGAATATAGACCCATGAGGATAGATAATGAGTCTTGGTGATGGTGGATTTCATCCTTTGTGGTGTTTCCTATATATCCTTATTGGTACGAATCAAAGCCCATATAATTCAATTTACATAGTTTGTGGTCATGTGATAGACCTATACCATTAAGTTTAATGTCACGTGGTAAGTATGTTGTCTTTTATATTTACATCATTCAACATGAACATCGGCCACATTGTTTAACATATGAGGGGATTTTAATTTCTTGAAACGTGCAATAATAAAGGATTTTTTTGGGACTTATTCATTGGAACGTACCTTATGTAGCTCACTAAAAAACAATCAAGATAAATTCATTAATGAGGAGATGAAGGGATTGGATATTATACCTAAGGAGGAGTCCCATGTTGGAGGGGTATTAATTAACCTAATTTAATTATCAATTCAAATTTCTATGTCCACATAAATCATGATCTGTTTAAAAAACAATAAACAATAGCAGATCATGCCTATCTCATGAGACTATGGAAGTAGATTCCAATGGGTCTTATACACTGAGGATTCTAAGGGATACATAAACCAATTGGTTATATAGTTATATACATATAGATTTTAGTATTACACTTAATAGGAAAAATATTGGGGGCATTAATTATTGGATGAGGAAATCCATCATTGAGATGGAAGTTGTGACCTACACTTAGTGGAAAGCCCATCCTAATCCTTCCATATTCCACCATGTTAATAGGTAAGAAGATATGAAGGATATACACTTCTATTGAACATAATAAAATGGGTATATGTTGTTCCTACACTAGCTTTTGATACCTCCCTTACGAATGGACTTCAACATCACCAAGAAACTAGGTCAATTGGACTTGGGTTGTGGTCATCTATATTATATTTTATTTCCTGAGGATGGTCTCACAAATTTCTATATGATGGTGACTCTCATCTAAAAGAGACTACATAATTTTAAATTTCATGAGGGATGTATCAGTTAAGGAGGAAAAATGGGAGACACTTTTATGAAAGGAATGCATGATCTAAGAAGTGATACTATTTCATGATCAATATCTTGATCACGTATTTATGGTAGATCTAGAGGATTCCTGTACAATTTTTGGCCAATGTGGGAGTTTTGGGTTAAATAATTCTCTACCACTGATCCATGGTTTTTATGGTACCATAGTCTGGGGGTAGATGTAGATAGTTCACTTTTGTGGGGGTGGGGGGGGGGGACTTGAATACGGTTTCCCCCTAGTGAGGGGGAGAAATATGGGTCACCCTAGTAAGGGTGAGTAATGGTTTTCACCCCAGTAAGGGTTAGTAATAGGGTTCACCATAGAAAATAAAAGTATGAGGGTCCTCTATAGTGAGTGTGAGTAGGAGGGTTCACCCTTGTACGAGTGAGAAAGAGGATTTTCCATAGAAAGGGTGAGTAAGAGGGTTAGCCATAGAAATTGTGATCTAGAGTATTATACCACGTGATTCTTGGATGAAGTGACATAATTGTGTTATTAGGTTAAATTAATTCCCTAGAAGATAAAACTTGGAAAAAAATTCACCCTAGTGATAGGGGATCTCCATGGATTCATTTGGATGAATGATGATCAAGTGAATTGATGGTTAATGGTCCTTTTTAATTGTATTGATGATATAATGGGGAAGTGGTTTCTCGTGAAAGTTATTAGTATTTAAAATAGTTAGGAAATAAGATTCAACACCCTTTGGTTAATTTCCCTTACTTTTTAGGCTTGAATAATCCACCTAGTTGGGTTTGAAGGCTAAAAAATAAGACTAAGAAGATTAGATATTCAGTCAATCTAATCATATTTTTAAAAAAATCAAATAAGAATCCCATGGGTTCTATTTATAGGAAAATTTAGAACCTTGGGTGAAGGGGTTTGGATCACAAGTGTTGCATATAGGTTTGACTTGTGCAAGACACCTAGGTGCACAAGTAATGTGTGTGGGTTGACCTGTATGCATATGTTGGAAGAGTTATAGGGGTTTCAAATTAAATATTTGTACCTTCCATGGAATTTCCCTTCATTTACTAGTGGTATGTTTTCCTTAAAATCATTCAACCTATTTTAAAAGGAGTGAGCTAGCAATATTGTGTCCAACTACTAATGCATATAGATCCCCTTCCATATACTTAACATCATTATACTTTATAGTCTCCCCATCATTAGAAAACTTAAAGTATCTAACCAAAAGGGTAGAAATGATATTTGATTTAGATATTCCAAAACATTAAAAAATAATACAGATATTTTCATACTAATACAATATCATAATTCCTTTCTTCTAGAACCTATAGAGCCTAATCCCAGAATTCATTTTGACACCAAAATTTTTCATCTCAAATATTTTTGCTTTATCTGACGTTAATTATACTATCCATGCTATCTCTATTAATATAAAAAATAATTATGATGAAATCCATATCACCAAACACCTTGAAGTAATGAAAAATCAACATTTTACTGGATAAAAACTATTTATTTTATAAAAGAATCAAATCTAATATTATATTCTCTAGGTGCCTATTCTTGACTATATAAATTATATATGATAATGAAAAGTGGGTTAACTTAAATATTTTATTTATAATATATTGATTTATCTATATAGTTTTCCTCCTCCAAATCCCTATAATGGAATACTATCTTTACATTTAATTACTCAAGATATAGAACTTTCTAGGAAGTTATATTTTAGTTCTATCAAGATATTTATATTCTTAATCATCATAGAGAATAAATCATTGAAATCAATACATTATTTTTATTTAAAACATTTCACAACCAATATTAAATTGTATCATTTTATGTTATTTGACTATTCCTTCAATTGGTAAATCCATTTTATCTAAAATGACCGCATCCCCAATGGTAGGTCTATCAGATCCCATGTTCCATTTAGATGAATAAAATCCATATATTCTATTATTATTTAATATAACTATATCTAGCCACTCATAATTTCTACCACTTTTGATATTAAAATTCAACAATATTTATTAAAATAAAATCATAAAAATTTGATTCAAACCTATACATGAATATTTATCCTCTTTGATATCCAGTATTGATACTAGGGATCATATAATCCTTTTGGAAGATATATCAATGATCTAGTTGTATTTTAACACTATCATACCTATAAAATTCTTAATTACCTTGAAATATAACCTCCTAAGAATCGATTCCAAAATTTTTAGTAACCCTGAAAATCAGTACTCCTTAACCAAACTGAAATTTCTAGAATTGCATTTATTTACACCTAGTCACAATTAATTAATTCATTATTCCCAATAATGACTTACCTAAGTGTTGATGATTATACTTGATTCTTTCATTTGTAAATAAATTCTAAATTATAATGATATTTTATTGATCATTCGTAACATCCATGATCTAAATTGTTCCTATGCGATCTAGATTAGGGGGTTATATACCTCAAGTGTTCATTCTTATATAAGAGTGTTATTTGTCTAGTGATGAGGGGTTTTGAATATTTTTGGGAAGTTGTACCATCTTTTATAAAACCATAAATAATAGTGAAATAATCAAAATCCACCATACACATTTTCATTGCATAATTTGTAAATTATAGTGATAATCCAACCATACCAAAATCATAAAACATTAATTAATAGAATATAAAACCCATTTAGTGTCATACAATTCATAAATAAAAACATTTATCAACATGGGTTGACTTTATACATGGTATAATTGAAAATTACTAAATATGTGAAATTGTACCAAAAAGTGGGTCATAGTGTGTGAGTAAAATTACTTATAGGAAACCACCAACACGACCCTTAAATAACTAAATATGTATATATTATACAAAAATTATGATATATTAGTGATGAAAATCAATAATATAATACTATTCAAATCATTTAGTAAATAATTATCAACTTATATGGGAGACCATAACCACTTTGGATAGTTATAGTGTATGGGATAATGTTTTAATCATCAAAATAGATCATGTAATTAGTGGGCTATCCTGGATCCAAATTACCTATGCACATAAAAGTTAAGAGACTAGGATGACCTGTTTCCAAATGGTTGATACTCATCACCCTTGAATGACTATGTTATCCTATGTCTAACCATTCAATATTCACAATAATATGAATACTAGGTGAACCTACATCCAACTCTTTTATTCACACCACCATATGAAGAGTTTGTTAGCCTAAGTATAACCAATCAACAATCATCTCTCTTATAAGTATAGTTCAAATAATATATAAACTATTTATACTGATCATAACTGAAAGAGTAGGTCAACTTTCCTCAACATACTCTATGACCATTATAGTAAATACTTATTTTAAATCACTATCCTATATAACCATCATGTGATACTCCTAAAAAAAATATATCATGATTGGATACCCTTGGGAAAATGTATCTAATATCATAATCACCCCTCCCAAATAATAATCTATACTAGTTATTGTAGAATCATTCCGCACCTCTATATCTATGTTTAAACTTACCGACCACACATAATAATTTATCCCCTAAGGAGAGACATTCCAAGGGAATTCTCAAGGACAAGCATCTCTCATTATATGAAGGAAACCAACTATAGTTAATAATTTACAACTAAAAATAATAATTATCTTATATGAAATATAAATTAATGAATATGTGACTAAGGAATACATCTCCAAGATTATTTTTATTATTTAAAGATCCTCATCGATCTATCAATGCACATGAAAAAAGACCATGGTTTTATTTTAGAATTCTCTCACATACTCTCATCTTTTCGAATGTCACCCAGTACAAGCATCACATATAAAACAAATTAAAAATATAGAAACCACTTAAATCTTGATTATATGTTCTTGATTATCAGAAATCATAGGCTGATTTTTCCCTAATTATCAAAAATCAAAATACTTAAAAATTCCACAAATATTAATTTAGAACGTAGAATAAAAAAATAAAAAAGAGAATCATAATAAAGGGGTGGAGTATGGTAATCATAACAAAAGAGGTCCAATACAAATAATAACGTTCAATTCAGATCTAAATAAGTAGATAAACCATATTTATGAGAGAAAATAAAGGGAAACATCATAATTCATTGAGTGGATATCCACAATATATAAGAGAAGTAATTTTTTTAAACAAAAATCATTTTTTTAAATAATTTAAAATAAGAAGGTCAATGACTACCCATCTAGAGGACCATGGATATCTAGTGGTCTGAACATACATATTTCCCACCTTCAGACGCCCATAGGGTATCCATTTCTAAGTTATCAAGTATCCGACAATACCTATTTTAAAATTTTAGTAGATCCAACTTTAATATTTTCACATAGAAACCCAAAAATTCATTTTATTTTTTAATTATTTAAACCATAAAAATATATAATTTAAATAATATATATTAATTTAAAAATATACCTAATAATTTCTAGTTCATTTAAAAAATTGTACCATACCGCTTCCCATCCTTGAAATACATCACTGATCATCCTCATTGAAAGGATTTGGAAACATATCTCTCATCTCGACATCCCAATCCCATGTACCCTCCTATATAATCTCATGACCCCACTATACTCATACTAATGATTATATATTTTTATGGAGTATCTTGTCACTCTGATAAACTATATTTACACCCTACTACTTGATCTCAATGTTTATCATATGTCAACATGAATACTTGGATATCATACACTAATCAATATGCCACAAGCCTAAGACATGTTCCAAACCACCTTTGTATAGAATAAGTGAAAATGGTATCAATAAAAAATATGGTAATACATTTTTAACACCCTCATATTTTATGATATATTTATCTTTAAATAAATTTAATTTCTTCGATAGCTTGCGATACATAAAAACCTCAGTCTAAACGAATCGTAATATAATATACTGTAATAAGATAAATGTTAAATTGGAAATAGGAATTTGAATAACCAAATTTTGAAAAATATGTACAATGTTTTTTGATAAAGGGAAAATATTGATAAATCGGTACTCAATTTTTAATAAACTCTTTATATGCTTAAAAAATATTTTTTTCCTAAAAATAGTTTTATTGATTGTTGGGAGAAAATAATATAAAAATTTTTCATAAATTTTTAGAAAATTAATTACAAAAAATTAACTTCAAATTTTAAATAAGGATTTCAAAATTATCTTAGAGCGAAATCTTATTAATTTTCTGAAGAGATTGATTTTCTAATGAATAGTGAAAAATACTTATTTTTATTTAAATATGCTTTTTGGTTTCAAGACTTTACAAAGTTTAATTTTGTTTTAATATTTTTTTAAGGGTAAATTAGTTCATGAATATTTTTTATAATACAATTAATGTCAGTTGAGTCAATTTTATTATATATTTTGGTATAAAAAGTTTTATACTTATGAAAACATTTTTTTTCTAGAAAACTGATTTTAATCACTTTTTTTGAGATAGATTTTAAATTATATTATTCCACTTATATGTATTTAATTTGATAAAATAGATTACATATTTTAAATCATAATAATTAATATTATATAATAATTCTAATTTAATTTTTTTTAATGAATAGTACAAATAGTAAAAATTCATTATGATGGTTAAAGTTAAAATGAGTTTATTAGGTTGGGGAGGGATTAAACAAAGATATGAGGAAAAAAATTCAAATAAAACATGTAAAAATACTATTATATGACCATATTTAAACCTCATACCTTCCCAAATTTTAATATATAACCATTTAGAATCATTTTTCTTGTGTATGACATTATTATATTTTAATCTTTTAACAAATTCCAAGTGTGTCCTTTCCCCCACTTATAAAAGGACACCCCTCCTTTCTCTTATTTACACCACTTTGATGTATCTATCTCAACAAAACCCTACAAAATTGTATTTTTAAATTACATTTCCATTAATTATATGTTTTATTATTCCTAAAAGACTTTCCCAAAGGTCTTTAAGCAAGGATCTAAAGGAGTCCTACAGAAGAAGAGGTTATCATCCTACCTGACCTCTTTCAATTTATTTCTTCTTTTACCAACTCTAAATCTATGGTATTAATCATAAAAAATTAATTATCCTAAATATACCTAAATTTTATTATGATTACGAAACCATATATAGTCACTCTATTTCCGACAAAATATGAATTGAAAGTATAGCACGTGTGTACCTGTTGACTACCGTCTCCATATTGTGATATAATTCATTTTCAATCACCATCAATAATGAATGATTATTATGATGAGTTAAATATTTATATATTATATTTTTTAAATAATTATAATTATATAATTATAATACCAAAATTAGTTTTTTACCTTTTCATCTGTTGCAAGATGATAACATCACTCATGGGTACGTACAAACTACCACCGCCACAAAACAATGTGATTCATTTTTTGTTTACATTTTACATGGATGGTAATAAAGATAGATTTAATATATATATATATACATATATATTCTTTTAATTATATAATTATTGTTTTTAAATTTTATAATAATATATATCTTTCCGTCCTTCTTTTTTTAGAAAAATGAAAGCAAGTTCTATGCGTATGTATGGCCTACCTTCACCCTGAACGGTGTAAGTCATTTATCACTCTACATTTTATAGATGAATATAAAAATATATAGTGAATTTATATTATATTTATATAATTATTATAATTATTTATAATATGGAACCATGATCAATGTTCAAGAACCATAAATGCCAAACTAAAACTCTCATGAATAGCGAAATAATTATCACCTTGAAATGATTATTTTAATAAGAAATGATTAATCAATGGGTGTTGAAAGGTTATAAGTGGATCAAATATAATATTATAAGTATTTATAATATTATGTTATAGAATTATTGTAAATTGAAATTTATTATATAACAGTTTAGAGCTCTTTCAAAGCAAGCCAAAGTTGAGGTAAGAGTTTTATATTACAATCTTACTGTTCTCTAGGATTGCTTATAATTATGTTTTTTATGATGAAATTTCATAATATAACTCTCAAGAATCTAATAAATTTTTCTATTATCTATTTATTCATGGGGTTCTCAAGTAATAATAAAATTTTCCTCTCATTATTACTTAAAATGAATAATAAAATTCTTTAATGAAAAATCAACACTATTTCCACTTTCGTTGGGAATATTTTCTTCAATATCCATATTTTCTTTAAAATATTTACAATAACGTTTTAAATATTTTAATATGACTATTTAGAGTCATTTTTACCGATTTTTTGTTTTTTATGTTTCTAAAATGAATATTCTTAACTTTTTTTTAATGAGGTACTTCTGAATTACCAAAAATTTTAAAGTAATCATTGTTTAAAAGTACACTATAAGAATGTAACTTCCCATCACATTGAATATTCAAATATTTGAATATTACCTTACAAATTTCTGTTGTTCTTTGCAATGAAATTTTTTTCCCTAATATTTTTAAATTTTTTATATTTTAAACAAGTGATTAAAAAATGAAAAAGGTATTTTCTTCAAGAAATATTCCATGGGATATTTTAAAATAATTTTCATTTATCATAACATCATTTGATGTTACTTATGATTTACTAGGTATATGATCCAAGGATACAATCCTTATTTTTTATCTAGATGGTTTATAATTATGGTGATGTAATATTTTCAGAACCCATTTATTTTCCAAGGGTTATGATTTGATTAATTATTGAAATGTTTATGAAACCCATCTCTTTTCCATAAGTTATGAAATGTGATACATGTTTTGTGATATTATGACATAAGAATGAATGTATCACAATTATGTATTGGGTGGGCCCAAAATTATATATCCCACCAATTCATTGGGTAAATATAGAAATCTCATGAGATAATAAGAATAGTAATGGGGAGTGAACCTAGTTTAGTAAAGGTCTTTGTCAACTATTATAGTATTAAGAGTTAACCATGAGTAAAGCTTTGATGTAATGATGAGTGAACCAAATCCACTATGATTTTCTTATAAATGATCTATGATGAAGGAGATGATTTTATATATTTATTATCATGATGTAAACTTATACATTATACCAATGTTATACTTTTATTGATCATGTTCGTTGATTACTTTATGATTCACATATTATAAACTATCAAAAAATTTATGTAGATTGAAGATTATGATCAATGGTATGGTGGTTATGTATTTTTGAAATGTTAAGTTCATGTTAATATTCTCATATTCTAATGTTATACTTAAATAATCATTGATATATCCCTTCTTTACCATCACTAAGAATCTAATCTCACCATATCTTATGTTTCCTTTCCCTAAGTTATTAATAATAGTTTCATGTAGGGTATGTATAAGAAGAGTAATATATGGGATGATATTTTTGGGATATGTTGAATATATTTCACAAAATATGTTGATTGTGTTTCTAGCCTCCAAAGAAACAAAAACTTTACAGTCATCAAGTGTGTATTTTTAAAATATATTTAAAATTCATATATAAAGATGGAATATCTATGTATTAAAATTATGGGTTACTATAGTTTGTATTGGAGGAATGTTTTGATAATATTTGTAGATTATTTTTAGAAATCTTTATTGAAAACATAGGTGATAATTTAGGTATATTATAACATCCTAATATTTTTGTAAGTTAGAGATTATTTTGTTTTCCTAACAATACATACATGTTAGGATAGTACAAGTGGATTTTATTTTGGTATATATGTATATTGGGGTAATAATTCCAAAAATAGTTGGGTGATTATGATATTTCTATTTCACGCATATATTTTATGGTATTTTAAGGTATTGATTTCTATATTTAGTTGTTTATTCCTTCCATTTTATGAACAATTTAATTTTTTGTGTTTTTTAAAGGATACAAAAGTAAATTTAAAAATAAGAAAAATGAAACTTCATGATGCAAGTGAAGAGAAGTGGTGTGGAACTAGATTTTAGAGGAATATCATGGAGCACTTTCTGGGCATTAAACTAAAGAACTGAGGAAAAAATGAGGCTCATGGAGTAGAAAAATGGAATTACACATCGTGTAATAATTACATGGTGATTATTAGTGCATGTGGTGAAAAGAACATGACATGAAGAAATTACAATCATCATTCACAATTAGACATGGTGTAACTACATTACACGTGTAAATTTCTTGATGGGATTTTGATACCTAGATTCACCAAATTATCATTTTTTTACCAAATATACCGTAGGGGACTCACCTTGGACCACCATTGGAACATTACTCTATAAAATTCCTTAATTATAGATCCCCTTATAGACTACAAAATGAGAGATATTTTGTTGTTGCAGGGATATCCAGATCTGTTAGAGACTAAATCATGGAGTGAGAAACTAGATTTTGCAGGACCTTCCATGAGATCATCTCCCTTTTATTTATGGTTATTTTATATTTATATCTAATAACCTCATCCTAGGATGAGTGGGTAAAACCTCCTTGTTCTAGATTAATGTAAATAGAAGGGTGAAGGTGTTTTGGGTTTATTTATTTTTTATATTCATGTATTTAGTTTGTGTAATTTATTCTTAAACTTCTAATCCCTTTATTTTTATTTTATCATGACCATTGATATTGGAGTATAAATGAAACTTTAAAATTGAACAAATGAAAAACTTAAATAAGAAATGAACACTATTGAATTTAGGGGAAATCAGTTTTAAATATAGTATCGAGACAAACTTGATTTAGCACAACTCTATATTACCAGACCAAAGGAAATTGGGTTTTGGCACATTGAGGAGGGGATACCATGACCATTGGATCTTAATCATCTCAACTATGACACCAATCATGAATTAATAAACCTATTTTCTAAAATCCAATTCCACATGAACCCCAAAATTATAAAACCCTAGTGCAATTTCAAATATTTCTGTAAACAAATAAAAATTATTTTCTTTTATATTTTTATTCATCAAAATAAATAAAAAATAACATTTTCTCACCCCTTTATCCAAATTCATAAAATTAAATCTTTCGAATACCTAAGCAAAACAAATTCACCATATCGGTTGGTTCAACATAAAACATTCCTAATGCTATATTTTTATTAATCTAGTAGCATATTTTGAGTTTTATAAATCTTGTTTTTGTATAGACCAATAGAGAATTTATGATTCCCTACATGCCTCTCAAGCTGGATCCATTACTAGGGATAGTTGATTTTTAGTTTTTAGGATTTAATTTTTTTATTTTATTTTTTTATTTCAATTTCTTTTTTTACATTATGTATTTTATGTTGTAGTTTTCAGATTGAAAATTTTAATGCACAACTACAACACCTGGGAAAAGGTAAAAGACCCCATTGATTCAACACACCATTCTAAACCAAGCCTGTGGATTAAATTGACCACTACCATGGTAGGTTCATAAATCAATCAACATGCTTAGTTTATTCAAAGAGATTAGGGACTGGGGATGCTCACACAATATCAACGATCATCAAACATGGGATTTCAACTGAGCATCCTAGAACCCCTTATTGATGAAAACCACTCATAGATCAAGCCTTAAATAATTTTAATGATATTGAACAATGTGAAATTCATTGTACATCCACATAAATAATCTAACAAACATTTTGGAAGCATTATTTAGCTCTAAGACACATTACAATTCCATAATGTCTCAAGCGATGTGGCATGATTATATATTTTTTGATTTTCATTATGTGAGTGAGCTCAAGATTGGATTCAAAGCCTACATATGCATTCCATCACTACATGGTATGAGCTCGAATGAAACTTCCTCACACAATTCTTTTCACCTTTTAAGTCATTTGACAAATGAGTAAACATTCTAAACTTTTGTCAATTTGATGATCATTCACTATATTTGGTCTAAAAAAGATATAAATATATGTCTTAAAAATTCAATCATTATAGAATATAGTTATGGATACTAATCTAAATATTATATAAGGGATTTCCCAAGAAAACAAGTTTATTCTAGATGTTGCATTTAGAGGATAACTAATGAAGAAGTCACCTGAAATGAGATACAACTTGGTGGATGAAATGGAAAGCAATATTTTCTAGTGGCATTGAGAAGAAACACAACAAAAAGGCATTCACACAGTCATAAAAAATGTCTAGATGGAGGCACAACTGGATTCATTTACTAATAATATGTACATCATGATGGGATAACAACAAAACCCCAAAGGTATGCATATAGAAGATGCAAATTATGATAAGTACAATCTTGAGAATCAATTTCAGGGTTGGATACCAAACCAAAAAGAGAAAAAATGACTTCAACAAAGATAACAAGGCTACCAAAAAAAGAACCAAAGGGACCAAATTAATGAGCTATGTCCATACATTGAATGAGACACTGGCAATATTCATGACTGATTTTGGGCCATACTCAAAGAGATAAATGAATAAGAATGAAAAAAAGGACACATTGTTTAATCTAGAGCATCAAGTTGGAAAAATTTCTAATCAATTTAAAGACCCATTATATCACTAACATGATTCCATGAAGTACTCCAACATAACGATTTGAAATCTATATTGCTTATAAGTGGGAAGAAAACATAAATAATTAGTATATAATTTTCATGACAACAATCGATATAAGTAATAAACGATGAAGTTGAAAGTAACATAGAACAAGTAGTTGAAGTTGAAGAAGAGGAAGAACCACCCAAGTATAAGCCAAGACTACCCTTTCAAGAGTGAACTATGAAAGAAAAAAAAATGTCTAAAAAGGTATGTTTTTGTAACACTTTATAAAATTTCATATAAATATATATTTTGCTGAGGCTCTTGAAAACAATCCTATATATGAGAAATTTATAAAATGGATGGTAACCAAGATGAAGAATCTGGAATATATTGGCACCATTCCACTCAAAGGGGAGTGTTCAACAGTGGTATCAAATGACCTAACTATGAAGAAAAGTTATCCAGGTAGCTTTTCAAATCCCATATTTATCAAAGCGAAAAAATGTAGAAAATATTTGTGTGACTTAGGTCAGATTTTCAATATTATGTTGTACAAAACATTCAAGAGTTTTAGACAAGATGGAATGAAGAAAATAATATTTTCACTCTGATTATTAGACTCAACAGTGAAGCATCCTTTAAGAGTCATCAAATATATCCTCATCCAAGTTGACAAGTTCATCTTTCCAATTTAATTCTTAGAACTAGACATGGAAGAAGAGATAAATCAACTCATTCTAGGAATACCATTTTTAGCCATAAGGAATGCTTTAAATGATGTTAGAAGTGGATAATTATGTATGAGATTTGTAAATGATAAACTATGTTTCAACATCCAATGATAAATGAAGACATATGATGTATAATTGGACAATGAGTTTAAAGAAGGAGATGCACCTGAAGCTGATGACGTCACTGAAATTGAAAAGGTATGTGAGTTAGATGTTGTTGTGAATGTGGATTCTCAACTAAAGAAGTAAGAGATACTAAATACCAAGACATATGACACCAAATGAGAGACCAAATTAACAACATTTAATAATGTACAATAGGAATGGATGGTATATAAACTTTTATTTCATTCATCAAAATTAAAGAATAAATGGCACGTTGGTCCAATAGAGATCAAACAAGTACTACCATCATAGATAATAAAGATATCCATAGAAGAAGTAAGGTGGCTGACCTACATGGATATGACACAACTACAACCATTTATAGACCCCAAATAGGTAAAAAAATCAATCAACCATCCCATGATAAGACGCTAAAAGGATGTAAGGTCATGCTAATAACATTAAAAAAAAGTGATTCTGGGAAGTAACCTAAGTTTTTTTATTTATTTTTTTTCATAGGCTCATATTATATCTCTTCAAATATTTCAAATATCATTGTTGTGGACTGCACTTTCACTTGTGTCGTTCTATTTTTTCAGGACCATCAAGGTAAGAATCATGAATCAATAGAAGAGACTGCAGAAAAATTACACGTCGTAAAGGGAAAAAAACAAATCATGAATCTTCAATAGGAAAAACCTAAAAATCCATGATTGAAGAACCAATTTAAATAAGAGTAAGACTTTAAATTCTATATTTTTTCTATTACATTTTACACTTTTAATTAGAGTTTTTAATTGCCTATTGCATACCACACATTTTATTCCTAATTAAATAAAATGAACTAGGTGACATAAACTACTTAGGATAAACACCATGACATGAATTTAAATTTATTTATTAATAAATTTTCATGATAAAGATGAAAAAAATAATTATTATAAAAAACCATGTGGATTAGGATATGAAAAATCATGATCAGAGGATTATATTGATCATTTGAAATGAATGTTTTCTATGATTTGGAAATGTGTTGAATTTATAATGTTTTCATTAATTAATTTAATTTTTCTTGTGGATTTACATAATTAGTTTTACAAATCATTCATATCATTTATGATACATCATCTGTGCTAAATATTTTCCATCCTTTCATTAGTATATTTCTTGAGAAAATGGACATGTTTTCTTATATAACTTTCTTTACATCTTATGAAATATATGAATAAATATAATAACTTTTAAAATTATTGAGGCAATATTTTTGTAAGACCTTATCCTAAAACCCACATTACATTAATCCTTTTAAGACTATAGAATCCATGAATTTCCTTGTTAGGATATAATACATTTTTCAAGACAATATTATCCTTTCAACCTTCCTATAACTATTTTCCATGACTATTAAACATAAGAGCAGGGGAAACAAAAATTGCTAGAAGGGATGGACATTTTTTAATGAATATGTGTAGGGGATATTTCATGAAATTTAGGGAAGTCACATTAATTATATTTATTTGAAACCCTATTTAAAAATGGGTTGTGACTAGGGAAATTAAAAAATTACCATTTACTTGACTGGTGATCTTATTATAAATATTGAAAATAATGTCATGAGGAGATCATTAGGGGTTATTGGTAGATGTGAGAATTTTACCTAGCATAATTTTTTTAAAAAAAGTGGGTCTCTCATTTATTACATTTCATCTCTACACGATCATGATATGATATTCTAGGGGAATATTAGACTTTCATTGAACTATTTTTGATTATCATGTAATGTAATTTAGATTTGAACCTCATTTTGATCCTTAATTTATTTAAATCAGTTACCTATATTACATAATCATTATATTAATTTGATACTTAATTGTGAATCCCTCATGATTACTTGTGATTTATGTATTTATTCATTGGAGATGTTAGATTCCCTGAGAACCTATGGTTAGTTACATGTTATTAAGGTATATGAATTACTATATTAATTTTTGCCCAGATGATGAGTATAAAAATTCAAATTTAGGTAAATTTAAAATTTAATTCATACTAATAATGAATTGAAAAATGAAAATGGATGATTTAAAATAGTTAGTTATTTTAAAAGAGGGCAAGTAAAATACTTGGTTGTCTTGTTTCATTAAAAAATGAGGCATTGCTGATTTTTTTATTTGTGATACTTGAATATTTTATTTTTTATTTTTTCAATTTATTTAATTGAAATTGAATTTGAATAATGATAAGGTGAACATCCTTTGTGGCATGTTAAGATTCTATCCTTGAGGAAATTATGAATTCAGGTGTGGGGAAATTTGATATCTGTGTTTCATGCATATATTTTATAGTTTTTTATTGTATTTATTTCTTTTTTGAATTGATTATTACTTACATTTTTTTAACAATTTAACTTGTTTTGTGTTTTATTTTAGTATATAAAATATAATTGAAAAATAATCAAAATGAAACTTGGCACCATGAGCAAAAGCAAAGTGGCACAACATCGGATTTCAGAGGATGATCATGTAGTACTTTTGAGGCATAATACTGAATAACCAAGAAAAAAAGGATTATAGAGTAGAAATATGCAATTAAACATTATGAAATCATTACACTACATTTATTGATTCATGTGGTGAAAACATGAATACAACATGATGTAATTAAAATCATAATTGAGAATTAAACATTGTGTAAATTTCCTGAGGATATTTTGATTCCCAGATTCACAAATATTCATTCTTTGACCAAATATCCAACATGGGACCTACCTCAGACCACTGTTGGACCATTAATTTATTAAATTCATTAATTTTGGATCCCATTGGATCCTATAAAAGGAGAGGTGAGTTATTTCTTTTGGGACATCTAGATCTACCAGAGTCCAATGCTCGGATTGAGAAGCTCCATCATGCATGGCCCTCCACAGGTTCATATCCCTTTTATTTAGTATTATTTATTCCTTACCTCTATTCCTCTTATCCTATGATGAGTGGAAAAACCCACATTGTGCTAGGGTAATGTAAATATAAGGGGAGAAGGTGTGTTAGATTTATTTCTTTTAATTATTCATGTATTTAGTTTATGTAATTTATTATTCAACTTCCAACCCCTTTCATTTTATTTTATCTTGACCATTGATAGTTGAATATAAAAGGAACATTAATATCATACAATTTTAAATCCAAAAAAAAAATACCATTTTCTATTTTAGGGGAAATCGGGTTTAAATATGGTATCAAAAAAACTTGATTTGGCGCAACCCTAAGTTACCAGACTAAGGGAAATTGGGTATTTCTGAGTTGAAAAGGGGATACCATGACCATTAGGACTTCCTCGTATCTCACTCGAAACTAATCATGAATTAATAAATCCATTTTCTAAAATCCAACTGCACCTTAACCCATAAAACTATAAAACCCCAGTGGATGTTCATATTAGTCTTCAAACCAATCAAAAAACTTTCCATTTTTCATTTTCTTTCTCAAAATCTATCAAAACCAACCTTTTCACACATATTTAACCAAATTAATAAATTAAAATATTTTGAAAAATTAATCAAACTAAATTCACCATCATTTTCGGTTTGACTAAAAAATTTCCTTATACTACATTTTAGTTAATTGAGTAGCATAGTTTGAGTTTTATAAATATTGTTTTTGCATAGAACCATAGTGAATTATTGAAGCCCTCTTGGACTATAAAACTAGAACCATTTCCATGGATTGTTTATTTTTGATTTTAGTATTTCATTTTATTATTTCTATTTCCCTCTTTACATTGGGTATTTTTTACTATAATTTTCAGATTAAAAATTTTAATTCACAACTATAACACTTGAAAAAAATGACACCATCGATTCAATAAACCATTATAAACCAAGCCCAAAGATCATTGTAACCATGAACATGGAGGGACCATAAATAAATCCACCTAATGAGGTTATTTTAAATAATTAGGGATTGAGGATATTTATATTCTATGGATGACTATCAAACATAGGATTACAACCGAGCATCCTAGCAACCCTGTTGCTGTAAACCACTTCGAGATCAAGTATCCTATCATTTCAATGATATTTAATAGTGTTCAATTCATTGCACATCCACAATAAGATCCAAACAAACATTTGGGATGATTTATTGGGCTCCACGATACATTCCAATTATATAATGTCTTAAGCGATCCAGTAAGACTCAATATTTTCTGATTTTCCTCACATGAGAAAGCTCGATATTGGAATCAAATGCTACATGAACATTCCATCACTACATGAGATGAGATGACATGAAAATTTCTCACCTTCTCATTTCAACCTTCTATGTCAATGGACATATAGGTAAACATTTTAATATTTTGTTAATTTGATGATGAGTCGCTATATTCTACCTGGGAAAGATATAAATATATGACTCGAAAATTCCCTCATCATGGAATAGATTTTTAGATACTAATACAAAAAATATATAAGTATTTTTTTTATAGGAAAAAATTTTATTCTAGATGAAACAATTGGAGGATCATTAATGAATAAGTCACCTAAAGTGAGCTACAACTTGATGGATGAAATGGTGAGAAACAGTTTCCAGTAGCAAGGAGAGGGAACATAGAGGAAAGGAATTCATGCAGTAAAAAACAATGAATAGATGGATGAAGAAAATTATACATTGACCAAGAAGATGTAAATCATAATAACCTAGGAAAAGAACCACAATATATGCATATATATTATGAAAATTGTTCTTAATATATTTATGGTAAAAAAAATCAGGCTTCGAGAAAACAATAACAATAGGGACAATGACTTCAACAAATATCAAAAGTGTACCATAAAAAAGAACCCTAAGCGTTCACACTGATGATCTAGGTCCATACATTGGATGAGGAAATATATACATTCATGATTGCTGTCGGGACTGTACCCAAAGAAATAAAAGAATAACCATCAAACCAAAAGGCTGAATGGTGGAATATAAAGCATCATGTTGGAAGAATTTTTGATCATATTAGAGGAGACATAGAAGAACACTACCAGGAATCCCCAAATATTTCCCATGTGATGATTTTAAAGCTATAAAAAATAGAATTGGGAAGAAAAAAAGTAAGTGGTATATAATTTTTAGGACAAAAACCAGAGGAAGCATCAAAAGTGGAAGCTTAAAGTAACAAATAATAAGTAGATAAATAAGAAGAAGAATAATAAGAAGAAGAAATAAAATCCATGGCTTCCCTTCCCAGAATTAATTATGTTAAAAAAGAACGTGTAGAAAGTTATGTTTTAATAAAACATTAAAAAATTTCATATTAAAATACCATTTGCAGATTCTCTTATGAACATACTAACATATTAAAAATTCGTGAAAGATATGTTAACCAATAATAAGAATATGGAGGATATTGGAACCATTCCACTCCCACAGGAGTGTTTGGATATGGTATCAATGTACCTACCTAAGAAGAAAAGTGATCTTGGTATCATTTAAATTCCCATCTTTAACAAGAATAACAAATGTAGAAAATAGTTGTGTGAATTCGGTGTGAGGGTCAATATCATGTCATAAATAACATTCTAGAGTTTGGGACTAGATGTACTAAAGCCAAGAAGAGTTTCTCTCCAATTAGAATACTCAATAGTGATGAATTCCTGAGGTTTCATCGATGATATCTTGATCTATTTTGAAAATTTTATATTTTTCATCGACTTCATAGTGATGGAATTGGAAAATGAGAGAAATCAAATCATTTCAGGAAGACCATGTTTTGTCACAGGGTGTGTGCTGATCGATGATTAAAGTGGAAAAATATGTCTGAAAATTTGTAGTGATCAGGTAAGTTTCAACATCCATAGAGAAATGAATAAATATGATGTACCGGAGGAAAATGAGTTTTGATAAGAAAATACACCCTAAACTGAGGATGTCACTGAAATTGAATATGTGCATGAGTTAGATGCTACTGTGAAAGTGGATGCTCAACTGAAGAAGAAAGATAATCTGAAGACCAAGAAGAATGACACCAAAGGAGTGATTGAATCCACTAAACTTGATAAAGGACTACAGGTTTGTATAGTATATTAATTTAAATTTAGTTCATTAGGATTGAGGATGAAATAGTTTTTTGGTTCAATGGAGATAAAACAAGTACTACCATCAGGGAGAATAAAGATTTTCATAGAAGAAGGATAGGGGCCAACCTAAATGGATAGGACTAAAATGATACTATTTAGGGACAATAAAGAGGCACACAATTTTCAATCATATATCACATGAGAAAAAGCTAAATGAGGTAAGTTTGAGCCAATAATGGTAAAAAAAAAGAACTTCTAAAAAGCAACCCTAGTTTTTTTCAGTTTTTTTTGTGTTTACCGGCTTTTATGGTTTCACTCCAAATATTTCAAATTTCAATTTTATGTCATGTTATTTCACTTGTGTATTTTTATTGTCTCATGACCATCAATGAAATATGAAAGAATAAATTGAAGATCATATAGAAAAATAACACATTGTGATGGGTATTTGCACATCTTCAATCTTAAGTATGCAGAACATGTATATCCATAAACAAAGAACCAATTTCAAGGGGACTAAGCATTAAAATTTTGTATTTTCTACTATATTACCTGCATTTAATTGGAGTTTTAACAACCTATTTCATGACCCACATTTTATTATTGCTTCAATCAACTCAATTGGGAGACATAAACTGTATAGTATGAACACCATGACATGAATTGAAATTGCTTTTTCAAAAAATTTGAATAAGAAAAATGGGGGAAATAAATTTTAGAGATAAGAATGTGGATTAAGATTCAACAAATCAGGATTTTAGGATAATATTGATCATTGTAAATGATTTTTTTTTGATATTTGGCCATATTTTCAATTTCTGATGTTTTCATTAATATATTTAATTATTCATATGGATTTCCATGATTAGTTGTCCTAACCTTTGATCTCTTAGTCGATACATCATTTGAGCCAAACATTTTCCATTATTTCTATAGTATAATTCTTGATGAACTTATACATGTGTTCTTATGGAAATTTCAATGCATATTATCAAATATATGACAAAAAATAATCACTTATAAAATTATTAAGGCATTATATTTTTTACCCATTTCCAAGAGATCCACCTTATATTAATCTTTTATAAGACCATAGAATCCATATAACGACCCCTACTTTACATACATTGTTATTACTTGAGAATTGAAGCATATTTATTACAACAAATAATAGAACCATGATAGGACCATATAGGTATAGTGTCTTTAGAAACTGGAAAACATAACCAAATGGTTCATAAATCATCTACATTGTCTCATGTTTATTTCATCATATCTAGAGTCCCTTTTGGCATATCCCACTTAATACCCTTCTTCTTGTCATAGGGAAAAGAAAATAAAAAAATGGCGAGATGAAATTATCATTAAGGGAAAACAAAATAAATATCAATCATATCATATTCATAAGAACATAACATTTTAAAAATCTTATCCTGCAAAAGAGATCATAATATCATGACATGGGATAAGTCATAGTAGTGAAATGTAATCCCAATAATAATAAGATACGACATGATACTTTGTGGCATACACACATAATCATAGAAAATAATTTCATATTAGTCAAGACTCATTTCCAAGAACATCTTAGTAGAAAAAGTCCATTACTGAACTGAGTTCACTCCTCGTTCCAGTCCTGTATCACTGAACCGAGTTAACTTGTAGTTCCAACGATGTCTATCTCATGAGATATAAATCTATACTCAATAAACTGTAAGGATATATATATCCCACACATCTCATAATGAAACCATTCTTATGTGTGCTACAAAATCATAAATTATACATCATAGCATAACCCATGTAATAAAAATGGGATTCTTAAACATCATGCCATCATAACATAATCCATATAAGATAATGGAATTCATAAAAATAATTCCATCATAACATATTCAAATCAATGTAATAATAAGGATATAAACCTAACCCTATATCATCTTATATGTAAAATAATTTTAATAAAACACTTTAACTCAATTCTTGAGGAAATTATCCTTTCTTCTTCAAAATCATTTTCTTTTGCTCAAAATGTCATACAATTTTAAAAGAAATGAATTTTTTTTAATCATCAAATCTTGCATAGGAATCTTCATAGAAATAAGGCATAATGAAAATTTAGAAATCCATTAATTCCTTATAAGTTAAAAAAACATTCTCCTCATACTTTTTCCGGAAAAGTCAAAAAGTACCTCATATGGTAAACAGAAGGATGATTCCTTACATACCATGTAGTAAAAGTCAAAAATTGAAAAAAACGACTTTAAACATACATGAAAACATTTTTAGAAAACATGGACATGGATGATAAATATAACCCTAGTAAATACGAATAAAAAATCTTGGTTAAGAATGAGATTGGAATAATTATCCCTTACCTTAGGTCCGATATGCATCGTGTATATCTAAACCTCCTCTTCTTTGACACGCCTCTTATAAACCTCCTGTTAGGGTACTAAAGTTGGTATTTGAAGAAGATTAGGACCTCTAGTATGTTTTTAGGTAAGTGGAGAAGAGAAATGGACATGGTTTGGGTGAGCTTGAAGGCTCAAAATGTCGTGAAGGGGAGAGGGAGGAGGTGCCATTTTATAAGAAGAGGGGCACTTTTGGAAACCTCTAAAACAATAATTTATAATAAACCCAAACCCCACTTATAAACTTAAAAAATGACTCAAATTATAATATGAGATTACATAGGGTTGTAATATCATCATCCAATAAAATTTAGACAAGTTGGGAGTTTATTTTAAACCTTATCAACTTGATTTATCCTTATTTAATCTATTTAATTTTATATGTGGTAATAGTATTCTAAATTTTAAATTTTTATAAATAATTAATCATATGTTGTGAATTGATCATAATTGTATACTTTATGAAATTTTAGACCATATAAATTTCAATTCATAATTTTTTAATAATCTTTTTTATTTTTAAACAATTTAATAATATTTTATTTTTATAAAATTCAAATTGTGTCAATTTTGACAATATTCATTTATTTGAATTTAAATTAAATACACACAAGGGATGTATTGAATAAAACATATTTAATATATTTATAACATGTCATATTTATCTATAAAATTCGTGGAGAACATTAAATAGTTCATATAATATTTATTTTAATATTTTTAAAACCATTTATTAGATTTTTAAATCAATACAATAATTTCTATATCACTATTGTGTCATCATTAATGATACTTATTTAATCCCTAAACATTGTAAATAAATTCACATGATGTATATAATTTTATTAGATCTCTGGAGACTATTTATGTTCGATTTTTTATGAATTTTATCACCAAATTAAAATTATTACACTTATAAGATATAAGAGAGTGACATGTTGTCACTTTCTTTGGTTTTAATAATAATTACATCATTTTCATAGTCAAATGTACATGAAATTAATATATTCCGATCCTTATGTGATTTTGGTCGACTTCTATTCATCCAATAGAAATTTGTCACGTGTTAGGATAATTTTATAATATTATTTTTACCCTTAATTGTCTGATTTACCTTTAACTTTCGTAAATAAAACTTACCGTAGTTAATATTTATAATGCTGAAAAATAAAAATTAGCCTATTAAAATAATTTGGACATAATGATTCCAAATATGGAATCAATTTTTTTAAATTCAATACACATAAGATGAAGAAATTAATTTAAAAATTAACCCTGTTGTTGAGAAAACGAGTTTTAAAATTTAAAACATTACAAAAGATTGAAATGTTTATACCTATGAATTCAATGTAAAATTAATGATAATGACATAAATTATATTAAATGGTAACAAAATATTCTATTTATAATTTAAAACCATTAAATTTTATAATTGAACCATACAAATTATCTTGATGAAAAGAGTTGTGTTTAAGAAAATTTTAGCGTATTTTTACTTTTCATCAAAATATGAAAGTTATCAGAAAAGTATCAAAAATTTATCCAATGTAAATTTTTATATCATGATTCAAAATAAAAATCTTATTTTTTCAAATTGAAATCGTAAACTTTTAAAAATTTATATTTAAAATGGGTGCTCCATCAAAAGGCGGAAAAACTGCATTTTTTAAAAAATTATTCTTTTATCCAAAAAATTGATTTTTTCTCATATCATATGTAAGATTAATTCTAATGTTATGTAAAATTAAAAAGGTGGTTAATATTATTTATAATGTCTAGTTTATATAATATTTTAATAACATATCATTGTTTAGTGAAACTCGGTATTGCGTACAACACAAGCTATAGAGGAAGGTTGCTCTTACATGTAACGCAAGCCAAGCCAGTGTTGCATGTAGTGAATGCTTCCATTGGTGTTTTTTATAACATAATACATAAAAAAAATATTTCTCATAAAATATTAGTGTGTTACAATCCATGAATTTTTTTGTTAGGAAATTAGACATGTTACAATCCTATATTATCCTTTCATACCTTCCTCTAAATATTTTGAATGATTTTCAAACATAAGATTGGGGGAAATAGAAACTAGTAGAATGTATAGAAATTTTGTAATGAATATGTGTGGGGGAGATTTCATGATATTTGGATAATTCAAATTCATTTTATTTTTTTCATAGCCTCTTAATAAAATGGGTTGTGTCTAGAAAAATTAAAAAATCACAGTTTACAAGATTAGTGATATTGTTATAACTATTAAAAATAGTTTAGTGAGGAGATCATTAGAGTTTGGGTGGTGGATGTGAGAATTTTCCAGGAAAAACTTTCAAAAAGGAGGTTGTTTCATTTATTTCATTTTACCTCAATACGATCCTTCTCTAAGATGTGGGGGGAATGTGAGACTTTCATTAGAATAGTTTTTATTATCATGAAAAGTAATTTAGAGTTGAACCTCATTTTTATCCTTACATTATTTAAATGATTTTCATACATTCCCTAAGCCTCAGATTCATTTGATCCTTAATGGTGAACACCTCATGATTAATTTTGATTTCTATCTTTATGTGGTAGAGATGTTAGATTCTTTGAATGCCTATGGTATGTTAGATTTTCTTGAGGTATGTGCCTCACTCTATTCATTCATACCCCAATGATGATCAAAAAAAATTCAAAGTGAGGTAAATAGAAAATGTCATTCATATTAATAGAGAATTCAAAAATTAAAATGGATGATTGAAAGGTCTTGGTTATTTCAAAAGATGAATAGTAGAATACTTGGTTGTCTTGTTTATTTGAAAAATTAGGCATTGGTAATTTTTCCATATGTGATGCTCGAACATTTAATTTTCCATTTGATTAGTTTATTTTATTGAAATTATATTTGAAGCATGGTAAGGTGAACATACTTTGTAGCATGTTGAGATTCCATCCTTGAGGACAAGTACAAATTCAAGAGTGAGTAATTTGATATATGTATTTCATTCATATATTTTACAATATTTTAATGTATTGATTTATATAATTACTTGATTTTTCCTTATATATTGTGAGAATTTTAACTTGTTTTCTGCGTTTTATGTCTATATACAAAAGATAATTGAAAATTAAGTAAAAAAACACCTCATGACGCAAGTGAAAAAAGTGGCATGATACGTAATTTTGGAGGATGATCACGGATCACATTCGGGGCATAAAACTAAAGTACCAAGGAAAAAATGAGGCTTATATAGTAGGGAAATGGAATTACACATTGTGTAATAATTACATTACATGTATTGGTGCATGGGGTGAAAAGGAGGAAATAATGTGACATAATTAAAAACATCATTCAAAATTACACATGGTTAAAATATCATAATGTGATTTTGATGCCCAAGATCACCAAATCCTCATTTTTTGACCAAATCATCAACATATGACACACCATGGACCACAATTGGACCATTACATTATGAAATTAATTAATTAAAGAGCCCATTGGATCCTATAAATGGAGGTCTGGGCTGCTACTGTTAGGAAATATAGATCTGTAAGAGACCAAATCTTGGAGCGAGAAACTATATTGTGTAGGGACCTCCTCGAGTTTATCTTCCGTTAATTTATGGTTCTTTTCTCCTGCCTTATAATCCTCTCTTCCTAGTATGAGTGGGTAAGCCCAACATTTACTATGGTGGTGTAAATAGAAGGGGGAAGGTGTGTTGGAATTATTTATTTTAATTATTAATGTTTTTGGTTTGGGAAATTCATTATTCAACTTCCAATCCCTCTCTTTATATTTTTTCATGAACATTGATATTTTAATCTAAAAGGAAGTTGAAAATTGTACAAATGAAAACCCCAAATTAAGAGATTACCATTGTCAAATTTAGTGGAAATCAGTTTTAAATATGGTATCGAGACAAAATTGATTCAACACAACCCTAAATTACCAGTCGAAGGGAAATATGGTATTTACGCATTGAAGAGACGATACCAAGACCATTGGACCTTCCTTTTCATGACATTGACACCAATCAAGAAATAATCAACCTTTTTTCTAAAATCTAATTATACCTAAACCCTAAAATTACAAAACCATGGTGGACTTTAAAACCTATCTTCAAACCAATCAAAATGATTGTATTTCATATTTTTCTTCCTCAAAATCAATCAAAACCAAACTTTTCCCACATATTTGTATAAATTAATAAAAATAAATATTTTAAAAACCTAATCAAACTAAATTCACCATCTATGTGGGTTCAACCTCAAACTTTTTTAATAATATATTTTAATTAATCGAGTATCAAAGATTAAGTTTTATAAATTTTGTTTTGGCATAGAACTGTAGGGAATTAACTATGACATCTGGGCCTACCAAACTAACACCGTTGCTGGGGATGATTTCTTTTTAATTTATATGATTTCAATTTTCTATTTTATTTTATTATTTCAATTTTTCTTTTTTATGTTAGATATTTTTCACTATAATTTTAATATTAAAAATTTAAATGCACAACTAAAATACTCAAGAAATGAGAAAATACACCATCGATTCAACACAACATTATGAACCAATATCGAAGATTAATGTAACCATGACCATGGAGGGTGTTGAAACTAATCAAACTTTCTAGGTTATTTAAAGCGATCATGGATTGAGGACTCTCATAGACTATGAGTGTCCATCAAACATGAGATTGTAATAAGGAATCCTATCACCCCATGTTGTTGAAAACCACTTAGAGATAAAACCTGAAATCATTTAAATAATATAAAACATCATGAAATTCACTGAACATCCACAGTAAGATCTGAAAAAATGTTTGGGAAGATTTATCAATCATTGAGATATAATCTAATTATAGAATGTCTCAAGAGATGCAGTAAGACTTAGTATTTTCTAATTTTCATTATGTCAGTGAGCTCAAGATTGGATTCATGGCGTACTTGTTCATTCCATCACTATATGGGATGAGCTATCACAAATATTCTTCGCCCACTTATTTCCAACTTATAATTCAATGGACACATGGGTGAACATTCCAAACATTTTTCAATTTGATGATGAGTCACTATATTCTTACTAGGAAATATATAAAGGAATGAAACAAAAAATACCTCATCATGGTATAAATTTATGGATACTAATACAAAAATTCTATATGGGATGGTCATAGGGAAATTGGTTAATTCTAGACTTTGCATATGGAGGATCATTAATGAATAATTCTCCTGAAGTGAGATATAACTAGCTAGATGAAATAACGATTAATAATTTCTAGTTGCAAGAAGAAGGAATAGAAAATAAAGGCATTCACATAATCAACAATAATGAAGGGATGGTGGCACAAATGGATTAATTGAACAAGAATATAGACATCATGATGGACCATTAATAAAACCCACAAGGTACGTTTATAGAATATACAAAAATGATGATTACAACAATGATAATCAATTTAATGGTTGGCGAACACAATAAAAACTAGGAAAAGGGCATCAACAAATACCGAAAGGGTACCAACCATAATCACCCTATGGTACTACAATAATAAGCGAGATCCATAAATTTGAAAACATTGGATTCATTAATGAAAACTCATAGGTCTGTACTCAGTGAAATAAAATAAGAAGCATCGAACCAAAATGATATATTGCATAATCTGGAGCATCAAGTGGGAAAAACTACTGATCAACTAAGAGAAAGACTTAGAGGAACACTACCAGGATGCCATAAATTATTCCCATGTGAATATTTGATATATATATATATAATTTAGAAGTCGGAATGAAATAAAAGGAATTGGAATAGAACTTTCAGGGTGAAAACCAGTGGAAGTAAGAAAAGTTGAATCTATAAGTAGAAAATAAATAAAAATGAGGAAGAATAAAGATAATAACAACATTATTACAATCCAATAATTCCATTTCTAAAAAGAATGGTGAATGAAAAGAATAAAATGTTTAAAGATTTGTTTTTGGAGAATTTAAAAAATTTAATATCAATATACATTTTACAAAGGCTCTTATGACCATACTGGCATATGAAAAATTCATGAAAGAGCTGGTAACCAATAAGATAATGCTGGAAGATATTGGAACAATTCCACTCACATAATAGTGTAAGAAATTAGTATTGAAGGACCTAGCTAAGAATAAAAGTGATAAAGTTATATTTTTAATTCCAATAGTTATCAGAGAAAATAAATGTGAAAAGTATTTGTGTGACTTAGGTGAGAGTTTCAATATCAGTTCATACACAACATTCAAGAGTTTAGGATGAGATACACTAAAGCCACCAATATTTTCACTCTAATTACCAGACTCAACAATGAAGCATACCTAATGATTCATAAAATATATACTAATCAATGTTAAAAAGTTTATATTTCCCATCGACTTCCTAGTTCTAGACATAAAAGATGAGAGAATTCCACTCATTTTAGGAAGGCAATTTTTATCCATATGGATAGAAAAAAAAATGAGACCATTTATGAACCCCGAATAGGTTCAAAAGTTTCAATCATCTTTCATGTGATCGGAATATAAAGGATGTAAGGTTGAGCCAATGATGGTAAAAAAAGAGTTTCTAGGAAGCAACCCAAGTTTTTTGTTTTTATTTTTTTTATTTTGATTTTTTATAGGCTCATATGATATCAATTCAAATATTTCAAATTTCATTATTATGGAATGAAATTTCACCAGTTTATTTATATTTTTGTAGGTACATCAAGGCAAGTTACATGAATCAAAAGAAGAGTCTACAAAAAATTCACATTATGACGGGAATTTACACGTCATGAATCTCCATTAGGCAGAGCCTGCACATCCATGATTGAATAACCAATTTAATGTCGAGTAAGTGTTTCAATTCTATATTTTTCAACTATATTATCATATTTAATTTTGGGTTTTAACTACATATTAAATTACCCACATATGATTCTTGATTCAATGAACTGAACTGGGAGACATAAACTTCTTGGAAGAAAACCATGACATGAATTTAAATTTATTTTTCAACATATTTGAATCAGAAAAATGGAGAAAATAATTTTTTGAGATAATCATCTAGATTAGGATTCCAAAAATCATGATTTGAGGAGCATATTGATCATTGTAAATGAAATTTTCATGAGATTTATCCATGTTTTGAATTTATAATGTTTTAATTAATTGATTTAATTATTCTTATGCGTTGACATGATTAGTTGTCCAAAACATTCATTTAATTCACAAGACATCCTAGGATCCTAATATTCTCCAATATTTATTTCGTATATTTCTTGAGAAAATCCGTATGTTTTCTTCTAGAACTCAATTTGCATCTTATCAAAACTATGAATGGACATAATCACTTTTAAAATGATTGTGGCTTTTTTTGTTATTCATTATCCAAATACAAACTTATCATTAATCCTTTTTAAGACCATCACATATGAAAATTTAGCCTATAACAATGGTTTCAAACCATTGGGATAGTCCATGAAACTATTGGGATATGCTATCCCAATATTTTTATCAATTGATGTTATGTAAGCCTATGTGATAGACTGATCCCAATAGTTTATAGTAATCCATTGGAATAGTCTACTTGAAATCTTGATTAGACAATGGTTCGATGTAAACTTTTGGAATAGATATATCCCAATGGTGGGAAACTATTGCAATGGATTTAAAGAAATAGTTGGAAACTGTTGGAATAGATTTAATAAAATTGTTTGAACTGTTGGAATATATCTATCTCAATGGTTTGAAACCATTGGAAAAAAACCCACGCTAACAATTTTGTTCGAACTACTGAAATATGGTTAGGAAGGAATCCATCCAAACATTTTTGAAACCATTGGGAAAATCCATTTACAGTGGTCTATTACCATGGGGTCGGATGAATCCGTTTAAATGGTTTTAAAACCATAGGGAGAACCCCATTTCAACAGTTTTATTTAAACTATTAGAAAATGGGTTGGAATGAAACCATTTGTAAAATTCTATTCCTATGGTTTTGGATGAACCGTTGGTATAGATGTAGATATGAGGCCATCCCGATGGTTTGAAACTGTTGGGATATTCCTTTTTCAAAGGCTAGCTACATACCAATGGTTGTGTAACTATTGGTATATACCCCCCATCCTCCACTCCCCACTCAACTACAACATCCCTCACTCCCCACTACAATATCCCCCACACCGTTGCAACATACCACACTCAAGTGAAACATCCCCCACTCCCCACTCCATTGTAGCATCCCTTACTCCCCTCTCCCCACTCCACTGCAGCATCCCACACTCCACTAAAACATCCCACCACTCCACAGAAGCATCCCCCACTACAACATACCTCCACTCTCCACTCCACTACAGCTTCCCCCACTCCCCACTCCCAACTCCCCACTCTACTGTAACATCCCCCACTCCACTACCACACTCCCTACTTCACTGTAGCATCCCTCACTCCCTACTCCACGAAGCATCCCCCACTCCCCACTCCACACTCCACTACAACATCCCATATCACACCCCAACCCACGTGAATATTTTATTTTATTATTTTGCTGTCTTTAAATAAGATTTTTTGTGGTTTGGGTGAGTCGCAGACAAAATTTTTCTTTGAGTTATATTAAAAAGCACACTTGTGGGTGTTGACGTCGCCAGACGCATGGGAAGAGCATGAATTTGGAAGTTGTACGGCTTCACCCTGACAACTGTGCGACCACCCGTTCTTAAAAAAAGAATGTAAATAAATATTTTAAGTAACACAGATATTAATTGCGTCATTTAAAATGTTTATTGTTAAGAGTTTTATTATTATTAAAAATAAATAAATACGTTTATTATTTTTATTTTTATCATCACGATTTTATTATTTTTATGATTAGTATTAGTATTGGTATTATTTGTTTATATTTTAATTTGTTCTTTTTAGTGTGTTTATTTAGAATCCCTAACCTATGCACTACCATTCCCACCATTTTACCCTGTGTGTGGTGCATCCTCGGACACTGCCTCTGCCCTCAGTTCAGCTCCCTCCTACAGCGCCTCAACGTTCCGATTTCCTCCTCCTCTAAAGCGACGAAGCCAGCCCTCAGATCCGGCCCTTCCTCCTTCGCACCGGCACCCTGTCGCTCTCCCCATCGTAGGCTGCCTCCAACAAGCTCCTCCCCCTCACCTCGACCCTCGGTTCTGCTCCTCCCAGCGCGACAACTGGTGTGACGCCCCAGCCATCCCTGTTGCTGCCAATCTCGACCGACACTTCCCTGCTCAGTGCTCAGTCGGTGCACCCCCACCCTCCGACGCGACCCCCTGCTTCCCAGCGCGACCCCCCACCGTGGCCCCTATTGGCTGGTGATATAATCTCTAGCGCGGCCCCTGATGGACGGTGTGACACCCTCTAGTGCAGCCCCGGCTATCCGACACACCTTTCTCTGGTGGACAGCACCTTCTAAAGCCTTCCTCCGGCCAACCCGTACTACCGGTGTTGCTCCGGCACACCTCCTCCTGCCCGACACTCGTCCAGTGCATCGCCTCTGCCGGTGCGCTGCTCCTTCCGAGTTTTTGTTATCATCACGGCTTAGTTCCGATGTAGGATTCCCATGTACATGTCCCTTTTAATTTTAGAGTCCTTAATTTCATGCTTTTTCACGCCTTAGTTCCGATGTAGGATTCCCATGTACATGTCCCTTTTCTATTGCACATCGATTTATAATTTTAGTTTCATTTATTTCTTCTTCTTCACCCTTTACCTAGGTGTTAATTATTATTGTGCAACACTGGGTTAATTTATTTGGTTTGAAAAAAATAGGTTGTTCAGTCCTTGTTTTATGAAAATTGTATTGTCCGATTTTAGTTGTGCACACTGGTTGTTTAATAAAATGTTTTGTTGTTTCAGAAATGATTTGTGATATTTAGAACCTGGCATAATATTTTAAATAAGTTCATGACATGTAAATTGGTGTTTTATTGTTTTGGGAGTGTCAAATGAAATTGTTTTCTAAGCCTTTCATGTTTGGTCTTCAGAATGTTGCCCAATTGGCTTTTATGTGCTAAAAGTGATATAAAATGTGTTTTTTTGTTTTTGTTAAAATGTTTGTAACATGTGAAATGATGTTTTGGGGTCCTTTATGGATGTCCGAAGTGGTTTGGCATTGACAATAAATGTGTTGCGTGTGAAATAATGATTTTTTAGGTTCTTGAAAAGGTTTTAAATGTTTTAAGCTAAGTAAAGTATGAAGTTAGTTTTTTTAAAAAAATGGTTAGTTTTGTGACAAGGAATTGTAGCTCGGTTGACATCTCCCTAAAGGTTTTTTTGTTTGAAAGTGTGTCAGAAATGTTTTGAAGGGGTTTTACAAATGATTTTATATGGTAAAGGCATGTCTTGCACCTCTTTTGAAATTTGTTTGCATCTTTAGTAAAGAATGATTTTATGAAATGTTTAAGGGCCCATTTAGACACTTTGTGAAAATATGGGGAAGTGCTTAGGTAGAAAAAATATGTTGGTTTCTCCTCATGCCTTACCAATATGGAAAGGTTGGGATGTCCTCGGGATGGAATCCACAGGTTCCACTACGTTGGTTCCTCAATTTAGAACCCTTTGCAATCTATTTATTTTAAGGCATGAGAGTTTACCTTGGAGACACTAGGGGTTTGGCCTGATATGATTATTATTATATGTATGGGTTGTGATTTGATGCCTGAAGACATCTGTTGGCTCACCTCCTTTTATACTTGCGACATGAAAACTTGGCATATTAAGATAATTTTCAGACATGAGTACTGCACCGATGAGTTATGGTACTGACTAGTGGCTCATAGTATCTAGATATGCTTGGGTTCATTTTTATCAAATTTTCCCTCAGCCTATCTTGAGAAAGGGTGGCTGTGCATATGGAGTGTTATATTTCATCGTGTGTGGCATGCTACTGTAGATGGGGTCACATGTATTAGTGTCATCTGGACTATTCTCAATCTCCCATGTTTTCCTATGTCAAGTGGTTTTTCGTGACCCGCGAGGTTACACGAAGATAGTGGTTGTCCCATTCGGTTTGTTTTATTTTATTTTCTTCTTGTTTAGTCATTTTATTTGGATTATTTATTCTGTGCTACTCTTTATTATTTCTACTAATTTATTTATTTTCATTGGGGAAAATCGTTCCCATTCATTCTCTACTGATGCCCTGGTGCTTATTGCCAACCCGAGATGATCGAAAACTCCTCTCAAGCCTTGTCGCGGATTGGATTGGGAGACTGGCATACGGTCAACCTGGGTTGGTTTGTGAAAAAAAAATGGTATCAAAGGAGGTCATATCTTAGTAGACCTTTCTTTTTAGAGCACCCTTTGTTATTTGTTATTTCAAGGTAGATAGAGTAGGATTGTCGTGACTCAAGGGGTAGGTGTGAGAAGTGCATCGTGAACTCTGGCTCATTATGATCCTCAGGTTTCCATGGGAAGTGCATTTTAATTAGTTTATTTGGGTTTTAGGTTATGTTTTGCTATTGGATATGACAAAGGGAGTTGGGATAATATTCTTCATGAGCCACATGGCCTAGAAATCCATGTAGAGATAGGGGCATACTTCAAAAAGGCTTTCTGTGTTGGTGATGTGTTTTGCATATGGCTGCCAACCATATGGTCAAGTCACCCGCCAACACTAGTTCCATGTTTGATTTGTTTTGGGCCTCTTCTGACTTCTGAAAGTTGTTTGAATCAGAAAAGTATGTTTTGAAGAAAAAATTTCTTTTTTGAAATGACATGTTTAATTTTTGGATTGTTTTAAAATAAATGGGATGAATGATTTGTTTTTGAAAAATGAATTTGTTTCATTTTGGCCTTGGTGTTCCTACGGGTGCTCACATGCATAGTGGTATGTTGGAATATGAATGGATGTATGATGTGGAGGATGGATACCTGGGGTGGCATAGAAACATACACATGAGTGAGACTCTAAAGAATACCCGTGGCAAGGGTCTGACCCACCAAGATCATTTTAAATTAATAATGTTTTCAAAAAGGGAAGTTTTGATGTTATGAGAGATTATTTTCTTGTGTTTAGATATTTTCACATATGAGGTGTTTGATCTTGAGGATTTTATTTATTAAATTGGCCCTGATTGAGTTCTTTACTTTTCTTGTCTAGCGGTTATCCCCTTGAAGCTTCTATGGGTGATCGTAGTATGATTGATCAACCTAATGATTTTATGCATTAGTTTTGAAAGCTAGATCCAAATGTCTTTTATGTTCAATCATACCCTTCCATAGTGGAGGATTGGTTGCGAAAGATCAAAAGGGAATTTAACCTCGTTGAGTTTCCCCAGTCGTTGAAGGTAAATTTTGAAACCTCCATGCTTGAAGGTTTACTGTGGATGTGGTGGAAGTCAGTGTCTCGGAACATGCCCCGTCAAGAGGTGACTGGGAGTTTTTCAAGGTTTTGTTCATTCATTAGTATTTCTCTGAGATGTAAAGGGATAGAAAGGGGATGGAGATGTGTTATCTTCTTTAGGGTGATGTTTTAATGTTTGGGTACGTCCAGTGCTTTTTGGAGTTAGTCCCTTATGATTTAGGGTATGCCAGATATTACTCCACAAAGGCTTAGTGTTTCGAGGTGCGTCTCTATCCTGATATGAAATAGAAGGTGTTATCATCCATACTAACCTCATTTTATGATGTGGTGAGGAAAGATTTTCATGTCTAAGCTGTTATGGAAGGAGTTCTTGAAGTAGTCCTCCCTTCTTCAATTCCGAGGAGTAGTGGTGAAGATTCTGGAAAGGAGACGAGGAAGTGATTGAAAGTGGATAGGGAAAGTCGTAGAATCAAGAGGCCTGGGGATATTTCATCAACTTCTTCAGAGTGAGAGATCCTTGTGTGTTTTTAGTGTGGAACGACAGGTCAGAAAAATCCTTTGTGTGTAAATGCTCTGATGCCCTTCTAGACATGTGGATTCCTGGGTCACTTGTGGCGATTCTGTCAGGGCATTGCTAGAAATCATCACAGAGGAAATTCCCATTAGTGACGGGTTATTGGGTTTTTGTTTAAATTCTCTTGGGTATGATTCCTTCCAGTGTAAGTGATCTCTTATCATTGCAGTTGTATAGATGTTGTTTTGGGTTTCAAAATGTATGGGAATGTCGTGGATCTTTGATGAACTCCGCTTTTCAATTCCAGTGTGGATTTCATTTTGAAATAATTTCCTTTATCTTTTAAAATCAAAAGATATATGTTTCTTATTGGTATTATCTGAACCTGATGGTAAGGAAAGAGATGCTTCACCCATCATAGCTCTATCCAAAAGGTTTCAGAGTGAAGCCGACACATATTCAGGAACCAAGGGGGAATTTTAAGGAGTCTGGTTAAGGTTGCACCTCTATTATTGCGGTGAGGTAATTTTAGAATTTTTGTTGTGGTTTATCCATCGTGGTAAATTATCTCTCGTCATAAAGGGTGTGATGGCCTTATCCCTCATGCAATGTTAGTAATTGTGCATTTTTTGACGTGAGTTGCTAATCAGTGACCATTATTGGACCACCTAAGTGGAATAGTGGTGAATTTGGGTTTTTTCCATCCCGGAGTGGTGATTCATGAGTATTTTTCCATCATAGTTTCATTGATCCAATCCTTGGGCCCTCCCACCCCACCCCAGGGGTTAGGGTTTTTGGTTCGTGCAGATTTTTTTGTTAAGCACTTATACCTTTCAGATGGGAGTGAGTGGTTTAAATGTTTTTGTTGTGTTCTTTCTTGCTTGATTAAGGCCCAGTTCATGTCTAAGTTGGATTTTCATTTGGACATGTATAGGCTGGTTCTTTATAGTGGGGAGACCCACCATCTCTTTCGGTTTTCTCTTATATCGTTATCAGATACTAGTTTAATTCTTATGGTGGGGAGTCTGTTTAGGCCTCCCCTCTGTTGGTGATTTATTTTGGGAAATAGAGTTCAGTCCCATTGGTAGTCGATAAAATGCCCTTGGGTTAAGAGGTTCGATCATTTTTATGTGGAATCCTTAGGAGTTGGTCGATTAGCTGGATAGTATTGTGGCTTTCTGAGGTTGGAAAAAGTTATGGTGGGGAGAATTGTTATACCTTGACTGATGAGACTCTTCCATTTTACTATTTTTGTGCATTTAAATAATATTTTTGGGATTTGGGTGAGTCCCAGACAAAATTTTTCTTTGAGTTATATTAAAAAGTGGGCTTTTGGGTGTTGTCGTCGTCGGGTGGATGGGAAGAGCGTGAATTTGGTAGCCGCGCAGCTTCGCCTTGGAAACTGCGTGACCACCCGTTCTCGAAAAATGAATATGAATAAAGATTTTAGTTAAAGAAAACATTAATGGTGTCATTTAATAATTTTATTGTTAACAATTTTATTATTATTGAAATGAAATAAATACTTTTATTATTTTTATTTTTATCATCATGATTTTATTATTTTCATTATTATTATTAGTATTAGTATTATTATTATTATTTTGTTTATATTTTAATTAGTTCTTTTTATGGTGTTTTTTTAGAATCCCTAACCTATGCGCTACCCTCCCCCCAGTTTTACCATATTTGCGGTGTTACCCCAGATGCCACATCTGCCCTCGGTTCAGCTCCCCATATAGCACCTCACTTCCCCAATTTCCTCCTATGTAGAAACAAACCCAACACTTGGACCCTTCCTCCTTCACACCAGTGCCCCATCGCGCTCCACATCGCAGGTCACCGCCAGAAAGCTCCTCCCCCTCGCCTCGACCCTCGGTTCTGCTCCTCCCAACATGGCAGTCGGTGTGGCCTCCCCCCATCCTTCCCTACCTCCATAATTCCCGACCGAATCTTTCTTGCTCATCACTCATCCAGTGCACCCCACCCTTTTATTGCAGTGGCCCCACTCTACCCCCAACGCGACCCCCTGCTTCCAAGCACGACACCACCCTAGTGTGGCCCCTAATGGCTGGTGCGATAGTCTCTGGCGCGACCCCTACTGGCTGGTGTGACACCCTTCAGTGTGGGCCCTGCTAGTTGGCGCACCTTTCTCTGGTTTATCGTACCTTCTCCATCCTTCCTTCGACCAACCCACACTACTGGCATTGCTTGGGAGCCTCTCCCTGCCAGTGATTCGTTCGACCAACACACCTCCTCCTTCCCGACACTCCTCTAGTGAATGGCCTCTACAGAAGCGATCTCTTACTGGTGTGCCTCTCCTAGTGTGAATATTACTCCCTATCCTATACCCTGGTCACTTGGTTGTGTTCTTTCCCAAAGTTTTTGTTAAGGTTTTTGTTGATTGTGGTTTGTTTTGTTAGAGTTAGTGATTTGGATCCGTACGAAGCATTTCTGCGTTTGCGTTGTCGTCGTGCCTTGGCTCTGAGGTTGGATTCCCATGCAGTTGTTCCTTTTAATTTAATAATCATTAATTTTACACTTTTTACAGCTTCTTTGATTAATACATACTAATTTCAATCTTAGGTTTAAATTGATTTGGTGTGTAAATGTTGTTCTAAGCTTTTTTTGTGATATTTGACTTTGTTTTTTGAAATAGCGCTCACTAAATGTAGGTTTCTATTATGCTTGGATTTATAATTTCTGTTTCATCTATTTATCTTTGTTCACTCTTTACCTCATGGTTAATTATTATTGTGCAACATTTGGTTAATTTATTTGGTTTGAAAAAAATTGTTAGTTCAATCCTTGTTTTATGAAAATGGTATTTCCCAGTTTTAGTTGTGCACGCGGGTTGTTTAATTAAATGTTTTCATGTTTCTCACATAATTTGTGATATTTAGAAATGGGTTGAATATATTAAATAAGTCACGAACATGAAAATTGGTGTTTTATAATTTTTTGAGTGTCAACTAAATTTTGCTTTTATGCATTGCATGTTTGGTCTTCGGAATGGTGCCCATTTGGCTTTTATGTGTTAAAAGCGATATAATTTTTTTTGGTTTTGTTAAAATGTTTGCAACATGAGAAATGATGCGTTGGGCTCTTTTATGGATGTAAAAAATGGTTTGCCTTGTGACAAGGAATTGTTGCTCAGTTGGAATTTTAATAAAGGTTGTTTTTTTGGTTTTAAAGTGTGCCAAAAAGGTTCTTAAGGGGTTTTACAAATGCTTTTATTTGGTAAATGGTGTGTCTTGCACCTCTTTAGAAATTGGTTTGCATCTTTGGTAAAGAATGATTTTATGGAATGTTTAAGGGCCCATTTGGCAAATTTGTAAAAATAAGGTGAAGTTCTTATCCTGAAAACTTATGTTGATTTCTCTTCATGCCTTTTCAATATGGAATGTTTGTGATGTCCTCGGGATGGAATCCATGGGTTCCATTTTGTGGGTTCCTAGGTTGGGAACCCTATATAATCTATTTATTTTAAGGAAAGAGAGTATACCTTAGGGAGACTCGCGGTGTGGACTTCTATGATTATTATTATAAGTATGGGTTGTTATTTGATGCTTGATGGCATATGTTAACTCACATCCATTTATAGTTGTGACATATGACCTTTCATATTGAGAGAATTGTCTGAGATGAGTACTGCACTAGTAGGTTATGGTACTGACCAGTGGCCCATAGTAAGAAGATGTGCTTGGGTTCATTATTGTGGGATTTTCCCTCATCCTATCCTATGAATGGGTGGATAAGCATATAGAGCATTATATTTCATCGTGTGTGGATTGCTACTGTAGATGGGGTCACATGTATTAGTGTCTTCTAGATTATTCTTGATCTCTCAGGTTTGCCTATGTTTACTGGTTTTTAGCTATTGGACTATTGATGAGATATTTTCATACATATTTACATTACCCTTGTTATATCTGACTTAGTAAATTTGTGTGGGGATTTTCATGAAAAGTGAAATTTTGTTTTCTTAACTCCTATGAAAATGTTTTTCAAAATAAAATATGTTTCAAACTCTTTAGTTCTGATTTTTAAATGAAATCGTTACTTTCCCCTTGAAATAGTAGGGCAACACTAAAGGTTAAAATATAGTTTTTTAAATGATTAAAGTCAATGGTTTGTACTTTGTTTTTAAGTAAATTTTTTATAAATTCATACTTTAATATATTATAGTTCAAACATAGAATTGATGTCTCTTATTTTTAAAGGTATTGCATTGAGAATAGATTATCAGGCTGGCCTACTAGGTTTTAATACTCACATGTATAGTTATTTTTTTAGTCCTTATGAAGGTTCCAGCTTGGCTGTGTTCACCTTGGATGATGTTTGGTCGTGAGTTGGAGAGTGACCCAGGAGGTCACACTAAGATAGTGGTTGTCCCATTCGGTTAGTTTTATTTTCTTTTTTTTGTAGTCATTTTATTTGGCTTATTTATTCTGATCTAATCTTTATTATTTCTGTTGCTTTATTTATTTTCATTGGGTAAAATCATTCCCATTCATTTTCTGCTAATGCCCTGGCACTTGTCGCCAGCCTGGGAGGATCAAGAATTCATCTCAGGCCTTGTCACATATCATCTTGGGTGATCGTCATAGGGTCGACCCAGGTTGGTTCGTGACATCCCTCACTCTAATGCAACATCCCACCACTCCACTACAACATCCCCACTACAACACCCCCCACTCCCTACTCCACTATAGCATCCCACACTACCCACTCTACTACAACATCCCACCACTCCAATGCATCATCCATCCCACCACTTCAATGTAGTATCCCACCCACATTAAAAACACACAATAATGCAACATTCCACAGACAACACTCAACACCATCCCATAATTCAACATCCCATAAACAACACTCCACATCACCCAAACTATAATAGAACAACACACAACAATGAGTACTTTGAATTCAAGTGCCAATCAGAATTGGATTCAGTTAGTTTCCAACCACATTTCGCATGAAATTTATGGGATAAATGATTTTTGGAGTGAATAAAACCAACCATTTAGGTCATGAATGATCTTTCAAAAAGCATGGGAATCATGTTATGAGATTAATAATTATGTTTTAATGTGGAAGAGGTTTCTAGATCTGGAATATGTATTCAAAAGGGCTATGCCACGTTGTAAAAGCATATTACTATAAGATGGAGTATGTAGCATGGTTGTCATGTGGATAGGGAAGAGTGAAGGGAGAATAGAAACATGTATATGTTAAGGGATCTCATAGGATCCATTGTACACATAATTACAATCTTTAAAAAGGGTGTCACACTAGTATAGGTTCTTTCCCTAAAACCATAAATCTAAGGAGCATCAAAACCTTTGTCAAGATGATCCATGAATGATAAACTAGATCTTATGATGGTCTAGTATATGAGAGGTTGTGGATTTATGGGTGTGTTGAAATATATGCTAGGTGATATTTCCACTAGTTTGAGGAGACTATCCTGGAACTAGAGAACGGTGTCGTATAACATATATCAATTTGTTTGGAATCATTTATAGGATCTATTGGGAATCAATTTTTATGAAACATAGATAAATGATGTTTTCATGGAGCACATTTTATAAAAAGACTGGAAATGGGGAGATATTTAGTGGTATAAAAAGGCTATGTAGAAATTGGCATGAATGTGAACTATGTGAGAAATACATATGGTAGATGACTGATGACTCTATGGAGAAAGAATGTCAATTTTATTTGAGTGGTAGATTTTTTGAATTGACGGAAAAAAAAATTCTCAAGTTGGTGTTTGATTGTTTTTACATTATTGTTCTATAATTTTGTTCTTGAGTTTCTTTCCCTATATTTATAAAATTCTCACATTCCTTATTTTATCAAATTAGAAGAGAAAAATACTATATCTAAATAACTACCCCATAATTTTTTACTATGGATCAAACATGTCAAGTTTTTCACTACTGTTGAATGATCCCAACACCTCAAAAAGATGTTGAGGAAGCTTTATCCCCATTCATACAAACTCAATCACATCAGATGGGATCTTTTTGGGAGAAATCTACAGTGGTGATTCTAGATCAAGTTCATACTCCTTCAACTATGACCATCTCTAAGAATCACCATAAAATTCTAACAGTAGAATGAATATGTTTCTATTTAACTATTTAATGAAATCAATGATTATTTTTGGGATAAATATTGGTGACCCTATTAACTAACCCCTTACCTATAATGGAGAATAACTATTATAATAGTTACCATCCCTATAGTGATATAGCAATAAACTCTAGAGGTTTATCCCATACTATATATTTGGGAGTTACACCTCGCAAAAATATAAGGAAAAACCATAGAGTTTCTCTATTTGGTAAGTTACAACCAATAATCTTGTGAGGTACTCCCCAGGTTTCTAACAAAAAATGTACTCCTAGTGTGGTAATGAAAAATCCAATAACCATAGTGGACCATTGTGGTTTATATTGGTTCCAAACACAACGAAAATATTATTTATTTTATAAATAATTTCTAAATTATGTTGAAATATGCTTAGTTTAGTTTATCTCAATTCATGTTAGTTTCAAGTAGTTTTTATTTGTTTGAAGGATACAAGTTTACCCCAACTTTCATTAGTTCTGGTCCATTATATATGGTTTGACTCCAATTTACTGGGAATGGCTAGTTTATGAAGTAAATTTTAAAGTATTTTTAGATTGTTTCAAATTATTTGATTTAGATTACTTTAGTTTTTTTGTATTAAATTTATTTTTCATTATTTATTTTGTTCTATTTATTTTAGCACAATTAAATTTGGTTTAGTTTCGTTTGGACATGTGTTTTTGATTAAATTCACATTGATCAATTCATATTTGTCTAGTTATTTGTTATTTTTAATTACATGAATCATAATATGGTTACTGTGGATTATTTTAATTTATTATTAATATTTATACAATACATTAAATTATATTTATTTTCAATCCATTTATTATTTTTAATTTAAATTAGTTCAGTTCATGTTAGGACAAGTTGGGTGAGTTGAATTTTGGTTGTATTTTATGATTAGTTCAAATTGTGTCGATACAATTTTGTTTTGGACATTTTCATTAGATTTATTTTTCTGTGTTTTTATTTATTTTAACTTGGAAATTTTCATTCATGTTGATTCTAATCAATTAAATTTGATTACATTTGGTTCATATCAATTTGGTTTAGTTCATCTCGGTTGTAGTCATTTTGGTTTGAATTCATTATATTTGGTCCAATTTGATTCATCATTTGTAATGTTAGATTAGTTCAAGTAAGATAATCTTAACTTTTTCCAATTTAGTTTCATTCAAATTTTTTCTATTTGAATTCTATTTTCTTTATTTTGATAACTCAAATATATTTGGGCTGAACGGATTTACATTTATTCAAGTAAGGTTTGGTTTGTGAATGTTTTTTTAAATTAATTCTATTTTTAATTTGGTTTTATTCTATTTATAATGGGTTTGTATGATGCAATTTTATTTACTTCAACTAATTTTGGGTTTTCTCTTATTAAAATTATTTGGTTTGGTTTCCTGTGGTTCATCTTTGTTTGTTATGTTTGTTTCAATCCGGATTGAGGCAGTTCAGGAGAGGTCTATGTAGATTATACTGATTTTATATGATACAATTCAGTACAACATGATACAATTTGATTTATATTTGGTTTGTTTTTATTTATCTATTTTATATAGGCTAATTTAATTTACTCTAGACTCATTTAGTAATATTCAATTTTACAGTTTATAGGTTAATAAAATTAAGATTATTTTGGATTTTCTTAAAAATATTATGTCCTATTTAATTAAATTTAGTATAATTCACTATATATTAATTTTATATAGGTTAGTTTGGTTTTCTTAGAGTCTGTTTAGGAAAATATATTTAGTTTTTTTATATCTTATTTTTTTATATTTTATTTAGTTATGTTCATTTAAGTTTGATTGAGTTCATGTCGATTTCATTTAACATGGTTTGTTTTGATTTGGATCAGGTTAAATAGGTTAGATTTGATTCAATTCAATAATGTTTGGTTCTACTCATTTAATTTTAGGTTAGCATGGGTTTATGAAAGTTTGTTATATTTAGAGTGGTACAAGGTTGGTTTGGTTTGATTTTTTCATTCAACATGGAACAATTTTCTTATAAAGACATATCAGGCATGTTGTTACACACTTTCTATGTAAATTTTTGTAAAAACAATTTCAAACAATCCAATAGAATGTAAAAAACACATCATTTCATATAAAAAATTATTCTAAGAATTCATTATCACTATTTAGTATAAAAATATGGTGAGAAATACAAGAAATTAATGATTCGTTAAATTTAAAGGCTAATGAATAAAGGAACCTACATCAAACTCTAGGCGCTCTTCTTATGAAGATGGTAACATGAATATTCTCTTTACCTCTTGCATGAAGATTAAATTTTTTGTATATATAAGCACACCTAAACCATATGTACATATTTTCTTAGAAAGGTATGTACAAGGAGATCATTAAAAATATGATTATACATGCATATACCCATTTATCTTACACATGTATACATTTTTCATATATATACATAAGCATACCTTGACCAAATATATATATTCATACTTCAATGAGTGAATATATATATATATATATATATGGGGGAACTTATATAAGTATATTCCTACTTATGAATACCTGTTCAAATAGCCTTTGGCAACGAAAGCCCGAAACAACCAAAATGAGGTAAAAAATAATCTATAAAACACCGAAAATTCAAAACCCCAAAACACTGAAATTAAAAAGAATTGAAATGAATCGAAACTAAAAAAAACATATTCAAAACTGATGAGATAACCACTATCGTTGATAGTGGTAGCTTGAACCAGCCTTAATTGGACCTAAGAGCCCTTAACATCAAGAATCAAGCTAAAGAAAAACCCCCAAAATGTGCTCCATATAAAACAAAAAAACTCTTGTCATTATAATAGTAGACATGCTTTATGTCAAATATATAAACAAACCCTTTGGGAAAATAGTAGACTGGGTCCATGATAAAGTAAATAAACAAGTAATAAAAGTAAATCATATTGAACATGCTCACTATGCACTATTATAATATCATTCTAGTATGATAATGATAACTGTGATGTGTAAACATGAAAAATATATTCAACTATCCATAAATAAAATCTAATAATACTATAATCAAACATGATAATCTCAATCAAAATGATGAACATGTATTTCATTTTAAATCCTTAAGACATACTTGGGATATGTAAAATGAATCTATAGTCATTTCATGCAGAACAATATCACACATGGTATAAATAATAGAAATGAGGCATAAATGAGAGACCTATTGTCGTTTTTGGAATAAAGTATCAAAAAATTTCAAATAATTATAAGTACAATGTTGTAAGGAATTATTTATCAGAAATGGGTTGATCATAAATTTTAATCTATATTAATATATTTTAAATCACCACTTCATTAATTTAATACTTCACCATTAAGGAAAAATGTATCTCTTATAGGATATGTATGTAAATTATTTTTTAAGTTATAATTGCGCATGACCCAAATGAACATTTATAAACTAACTTTCCCAATAACTGTTTTAATAAAGTGTTACAACTCATGTTTTAGAATAATACGACTTATAATATAAAAAATAAAAGATAAAAAGGGAAAAAGGGTGACTTCATTTTCAAACACATTTTCATAAAACGACTATACTAAAAACATCCTTCAAATCATAGAAATTATGTCACACACAATACTCTATTTTAGAGAACATATAATATATTATTAATTAATGAAAATTAATATCAATGTCTAACAAGATTTTTTAACAATCGACATTACCCTTCGATATATATATATATATATATATTATCATAGGCATACCATTATCATGATATAAGAAAAATATGAAACAATCCCCTACCTAATCCCCATGAGTCATAATGTGTCCCATGAATTTTTCATAAAATATTTGAAGACCAAATACAACGACCAAATGTGATATTTCACACTCCAAAAAACCATTAAGAATCACCAAAAAATTAACATACCAAATTATATAACTAAATAAACTAAATAATATAATAACTAAAATCAAAGAATAACTAATACCTACGAGAAACATATGCAATCAATTTCCAAAAAAATTATCCAAAATTTTAACAAGCCCAAAGTACCAAATAACTACAATAGAGTATCCCAAAAGTTCACCATAAAATATAAAAACCCTAGGACACAACATACCTTGGTCACATTCCATGAAAATAGTGAAAAATGGTTTACTGAATTCCAAAAAACAACCTCCTTTATACAAGAGAATAAATAACCCCATCCACTATGATGAATTCCACCATGCTTGGGTGGGATTCACAGAAAAATATCTAACTCATTAACAGGTAGTAAAAGAAATGAAAAAGGTAATAGGTGAGAAGAATATGAATACCTTTGGAGGCCAGTTGGAGCTGGTGGTGGAGGAGGCCATAGTGATGGAGGATGATGCGGATGTGGAGGCAGACATAGATGGGGAGGCGAATGTAGATGTAGAGTAGGAGGCAGAGGGAAGAATGTGGAGGGAGGGAGTTGGGGGCTGGGAGGCAGAGATGAGGGTTGGAGGTCGGGGTCGGGGAGGGGAGGATAGGGTGGAGAGGCCAGGGCTCATAGTGATAAATTTAAATATAGAATATATACACTTCTATATTTTGACAAAAAATTTAAAAATTCCTATAAATAATTTGTAATAGTATAAATATTAGAATTTAAAGACATTACTTCAAACAGAAGCTGAAGCATAATAGCAAGCAATGTAAATTTTGAGATGTGTTTGTTAAATTATATCTATATGATATATAAATAGAATAGACACACACTAATATATTGAAAGTGTTTTATTTATTTCAGTATGTTAATCATCATTGGCATAATATGGGAATAATATGGAAACCTCACTGCATACCCCTCTCCTACATCTTGTTCTAGGACCATCACAAAAAACCTTCATTATCATAATTATAAAATGGAACATTTTGTATAAATTAAATGTATTATCAAAGTAATTCCATTATAATTTAGATCTCTTAATTCATCATTTTGTCAAAAAATAATTTAAATTACACTAAATATTTTGTTGCATCAAACCAAAGAGATACATGGGAAAAAATTGTTTGAGGATAAATTGGAAAATTTTACTATAAAAAATTCAAAAATAATAATATATAATTTGAAGAACGTGACTAATTTTTTACTGAAATTTTATTGTAAAAGGATATAAATTTATTTAAAATCATGGGTTTTTTACAAATATTCATTAATAATACATTACCCATTGTGTGTATAAAAGTAAATCTATAATTGTATTTTTCAATTAACTATACAATAGCTTTTTGAAATACATCATCATATATACCTTATTGTGTGATGACATTTCAGAAACCATAAAATTAAAAAGGAACCATTCAATGACTAAAAGAACAACATGTTTTGATGTATATATAAATAAACAACCAAAAATAAAATTCAATTATGCACTCATGAAATCATGTTAAGTAATAATAAAGCATAGGGAAACCCAAAAATATTTAATCTAATTAAAAGAAGAAGGAGAGATTAGGAGGCAGAGGTGGATTCTGGGAGGTAGAGGCCAGGAGGTCAAGGAGGAGGTGTAGGCGGAGGCTGGGAGTTTGAGGCGGAGATAGAGGCCGGGAGGTTGAGGTCGAAGCGGATGTAGGAAGGGGAGGGGAGGAGAGGCCAGAGAAGCTAGATCTTAAAGGAGGGGAGATTAGGTCTCATTGATGTGGGAGGGGGAGGAGGAGCCCGTGATAAGCCTGATTTATAAGGGTCTATACCAATTTTTTTAAAAAACCATAAGGATATATTCGATTAAATGGTATATACCCACAGTTTCTCTACACCATTGGTATATATCAATTTTCATAGATCCCAATTATAGTAGTCCATATAAGCCATGGATTTCCTTGTTATAAACTGATCGACGTTACAAGACTATATTATCCATTCCTAATATTCTCCCATGTTACATTAATCCCTTTTAAGACCATAGAATCCACAAATTTCCTTTTTAGTAAATGATGACTGAATAGACTGAAGGAATTTTTTTTTATTGATTTTAGATAATCCCCTTTTTAAGGGTAAATCAGGGAGAAACCAAGACTTAAAGGACATCAGAAAATTATCAAAAAAAGAAAGAATCAAAGGTTTGAAACCCAGAACAAAACTATGAGGAATTTCCTTAACCCAACATCAACATCATTAAGGCATGGCTCCACCAAAGCATGGCTACTCAGCAAACAGTCTCGTACAAGAATACACGGGCATGGTACTGATTGTAGTGCCATACCCTCTCAATCTTCCCAATATGAAAAGACATGTGCGGTGAAGATGAATAAATCTATCCTCCTCTAAAGAAAAACCTTGAAGAATGTATGGTTTCCCCATCAAACCATTCAATTCACCTCCAATTCACCTCAAGCAACTCAGCCATTTTAAGAAAATCAATCACAAACCCAATTTCACCAAATCAGAACCTCAAAAAAACTTCCAGAAGAACCAAAAATCACCAAAGTGAAAGTACTCCCCCCTTTAATCCATGGAGCCAACCCTGAGAGAATCACATCACACCATGACCGACATCGAGCCCGGATAAATCCAAGAAAGGAACCAGATCGGCTGATGCTGATCACACCAACACTAAGCACACCACTACTGTTATAGAATCCCAAGAAACTAGGGCCAACAAAGATGATGGAAAGCCCACCAAGACGATGACAAGCCGTAGCCATGAAGAGATCTCGAAGCCAGGGCGAGCCAAAGTCATAGCCTAGAGGTGGAAATTTTGAAATGAATAAGTGTGGGGGAGATTTCATGATATTTGGGGTAGGAACATTCATTATATTTGTTGCAAATTCTCTTAGAAAAAAGAGTTGTGTCTAGGGAAATTCAAAAATCACAATTTATATGACCGATGATCTTATTAAAAAATTAAAAAATAGTTTCATTAAGATATCATTATGGGTTGGGTGGTGGATGTGTGAATTTTTACTAGCATAACATTTTGAAAAATGGGTGTTTCATTTATTGAATTTCATCTCATTATGAGCATTATATGAGATATTGGGGGAAGTGGATACCTTCATTGGAGTATTTTTATTATCATTCAAAGTAATATATTGTTGAACCTTATTTTTTTTTTCCTTACTTGATTTCTATTATTTACCTACCCAATGTAAACCATAGAGTCATCTGATCCTTAATGAAGAAGCCCCTATGATTAATTGTGATTTTTGTCTTTATGTGTTGGAGATGTTAGATACCTTGAAAGACTATGGTAAGTTACCTTTTTCTAAGGCATGTGCATCACTCAATTCATTCTTACCCTGAGGATGAGAAAGAAATTTCAAAGTGATGTAGGAAACAAATGTCATGCATATGAATAATGCATTGAAAAATAAAAATATAAGATTGAAAAGGATTCATTATTTCAAAATAAAAAAAATAAAAAAAATTGGTTCTCTTGTTTCAGATAAAAATGAGGAATCAATGAATTTTATATGTGTGATGCTTGAGCATTAAATTTTCCATTTATAAATTTATTTTATTGGAATTGAATTTGAATCATGGTAAGGTGAACATCATTTTTAGCATGATGAGATTACATCCTTGAGGAAAAGTATGAATTCAAGTGTGGTGGAATTTGATATGAGTATTTTATGCATATATTTTATGGAATTTTAATGTATTTATTTCAATATTTAATTGATTATCCCTACCATTTTGTAAATAGTTTTACTTTTATTCTGTTTCATGGTAGGATACAAAATATAATTGAGAATTAAGAAAAATGAAACATATTTCCATAAGAGAAGTGAAATGGAATGACACAAAAGTTTAGAGGATGATCAATAAGTACTTTCAGGGCATAAAACTGAAGAGGTAAGAAAAAATGAGGATTATAGAGCATAAAAATGGAATTAAACGTCATCTAATAATTATACGATGTGTACCGGTGAATGTGGTGAAAAGCTAGACATGATATGAAGTAATTAAAAACATCATTCAAAATTTCATGTGGTGTAAATTTCTTGATGGTATTTTGATGCCTAGATTTACCAAACCTTTATTTCTTGACCAAACAGCCAATATGGGACCTTCCCCGAACCACCGTTGGACCATTCCTTTAAGAAATTAATTTATTCCAAAACCCATTAGAACCTATAAAATGAGGTCTAGGCTACTGTTGTTGGGACATCCAGATTCACCATAGACCAAATCATCGACCAAGAAGAAGCATTATGTAACACCCCATGATTTCATAGTATATTATCTCATTAAAGTAATTCAATAGATTTCCCTACACACAACACCATGTGTGAGCGCACCATAACTTACCAAACTAGCAGTTCAAAAAGATGTTATGAATAGTATTAACTGCATTTTAAATCTTACATACTCTATAAAATTTTAATGACCATATTATGTGTTTCTTATACATAATATAAGAACATATTCATTTTTTAAAATAAAAGAAGTATTTTTTAAAAAATGTGATTTTAACACCTTTAATGAAGAATCATTTTTAAAACCAATATTTGAAACTTTATTATATTCAATTTAATGCAATTAAATTCTTCTTTAGAAGAGGGACATAAAAATTAAGTTTGGATAAATTGTTGGTACTTTTCTGAAAACTTTCATATTTTGACGAATAGTGAAGAATATTATGTTTTAATTAAAAACAACTTTTTTAATTGAAATAATTTATAGTGTCAAATTTTTCATTTGAAAGGTTTTTAAGTATAATTATATTATTTTTTTTCATTTAAAATAATGTACTTCATTATAAGTAATTTCAAATTTAAATTTGACATAAACACATGCCAATCTTTTGATAGTTTTTACTTTTTAAAAACCCGGTTTTTGGTTTTGACAACGGGAATTAATTTTAAATTAATAAATGAAACTTCTATGTTTTTAATTAGGTAAAATAGACATCATTTTTTAATTTGGAATATGAAAATTAGCTTAGGGTGAATGTTTTGTATTTTTCTGAAAAATTTCAATTTTTAATGAATAGTGAAAGCACTATGTTATTATTTAAAACTGACTTTTTATTTAAATAATTATTTATTTTATTTAAATATATTTTAAGCCAAAAAAATATATAATATTTATATAAGTTAAATTTAATTCATTGGAGTCATTTTATAATAAAATAAGATGTAAAAAATTTTATTGAACCTTTTGACCTCTTTTACCCACCTTTTAGGCACGTTAGGAAATTTGAATAAAATATAATTTTACCACTTATATGAGTTGAATTTCAAAAATAATAGAGACATGGTAGACATCATTATGTAAAATTTGATTCAATAAGATGGAAATAGTTTTCGGTGAATAGTGACTTTTGACTTTTATTTACCACTGTGAAAAGTAAATAGGGTAATTAAAGGTAAAAATGGTATTATAATTACCCTAAAAAACTTAATAATTCTATTGGATAATTATAATTTGACCAAATAAACCTTAGGAATAAAATATTATCTTTTGTATTCCACTTGGATTAGATTATGACATTTACTATTATTTTATTTAAAGAAGAGTTAAAAGAGTTAAATTCAATGTTTAATAACAAAACCATTTCTAATATAGGGTTACACACAATATAAATTCAACTATAAATTTTAATTGTAAAGATAAAAATATTTCATACAAAATGGTATTTTATTTATAATTTTTATACATTAAATAATTTAATTTATTTATGACACAATGATGATGCAGTAATTACCTTATTAATGAAATATTAAAATAATTGATATTATAAATATCCAAATAATTGTATATTGGGACTTATGATGAATTTTACTAATCCTATAGGTTAATATAAAATGTTAGGGTTTGTTAAATAAATTTTATTTGACGTGAAAAAGTATTTATGGCTTTCAAAAAAATCAAATACTAAATAGTGTCAAACTTGACATAATTGAGTTTTAAAAACAAATAATATAATATTAATTGTTATAATATTCCTAAAAATATAAGGTTTGGCCAAAGGACTTATATAAGGTTATATAGATTTATAATTAACCACATGGGGTTCTCTTGAATTGTTATAGCAAGTTTATTAACCATGTAATATAAAAATACAAAGAGACATGGTAAATGTCAAACTATTTAACTAAGAGTTAAATCTAAAAGATAAGGTTAATATGATGACCTAAACCTGTCTAAAACCTAATGGTTGTAAGGTTACAACCCATTCCCACCTTATACTCGAAATAATTCATTTTTTTCCATTAAAAACCGAAAATTATTTTATTATAAAGTAATATTTCAAGCTTTTCCTAAAGTAACCATCACCTCTCTTATAAAAGGGAACTTCCCCTTTACTTAATTTCACACCTCCAAAGTCTTTTAGCTCAGAAAAACCCTAATCATATATCCTCACAATTCCCTAAAATCAATTTAGAGTCCTTACTTTAATCCGAAAACCAAACTAAGGATCCCTTTTGATCATCTCAAAAGGAAACACCCGAAGAAGAGGTAATAATTTCACCACCCTATTTCAAGTTCTTTTCTTCTTCCACTTCCTCTTTCTTTGTTGTTTCCACACCAAAATAATAATTCTAGTACCTCCTTCATACTTTGATGTTATTATAAATATGGTAGAACCATATTCATTATTTTATCCATCCTATAAATGAGAAAGTCACCATACGTGCGTACGTATGGCTTACTGTTTCCACGTCGTGGTGTAATTTTTTATTCAAACACTTCATTATTTAGATGGGTATAATAACAAGTATAAATGATGTAAATAATAAATATAACATGTTAATGATTCTGTATATATGATATACCATCCAATTACATAATATTTCACTATCAATATAATGATATTGTCGCTCCTGCATACGTATGAATTACCGTCTCCACGACGCGATGAGATTCATTCCCACATTCACCATTCAATGATGATTATAAAAAAATATATATTATTAATAAGTATGTAATATATTACATAATAATTCTAATATATATATATATGTACTTACATCTATCTTATTCACTAACTTCTGTTCAACACGATATGAAAACCGAAACAACGTTTATGCGTTCGTAAGGCATACCATCTCCATAAATAGTGCCTTATATTTCATATATCGATCTATTATAAACATTTATATTCTAAATATATATGTTAAATAAATCATGTTTTATATTCTGGAATTATTTAAATCATAATCTAAATGATCCGATAAAAAATAACAAGTTAAAACACGTACGATAAAGAAAGCGATTATTACCCCAAATGTTAATTTAACATGGAAATAATTATTAAATGGGTAGTATAAAGACATAAATGAATAATGTATGATATAATAAACAAGAATATGGTTATATTACAACTTAGTAACATACTATGGTCATTATAAAAGAGGTTAAACGTATCCTCGACCAAATGAAAGTGCAAGGTAAGGGTTAATTTCACAATCTCTTTATTATCCGAGGCTATTTTTAAATAAGTATTTACTAGAAAATATTTATTATCCATGTCCACATTTCATAAAAGTTTGTTCAAAGTGATTATTTCTATGGGACTTTTTACTAAAACATCATTTTAAATGTTTTGAAGTTTTATTCTTTTAAATATTTCTCATTAATTTCCATGTTTTCAAAATGGTTTTAAGGACTAATTTATATGGACATGAATGTTTTAAAATGTTAATTCATTTAAAGAGTTTCAAAGTTGTATGGGATGCTTTGATTCAAAACTATATTTTAAATGACTTCCTTTATAAATTATGTTACTTTTAAATGATTTCATGGAAAAGGGATATTTCTCTCAAAGACTTTTACTGATCATTTTCAACTATGTCAACATCCTTTATAGGATATTATTCTTGATCGAGGTTGATATATTATAATACAAATATTCCATATTGTATTTAAGGTTTGGTGATTTTTTTGACTGTGGATGTGTTATTTTTATACCACTCAAGGTTTGTGGATAACGTGTTGACATTTTGTATGATACTTTTATTACAAATTTTTATGTTAGGTTTAAATATTTTCATATGAGGAATGCATTGGACTTAGTAATAGATAGTTGGAGCCTGCTATCGCTCCTCGATGCATCAATAGGTCTCATGAGACAAACTAGTGTCTTGTCACAAGGCCTTGATAAAATCTTATTTGTAGTCTTGGCATAAGGCCTTGACTATGTGGTTATGAAATCTGGCATTATGCATTCTATCATTATGAAATTGGTTATTGATATTGCATGTGATTATTCGAATAGTAGAACATCCATGTGAATACATAAATGTCATTATTTGATTTATATTGACCATATTATACGTTTTTTTATGTTTAAAAGGCTTATGTTTTCGTCTTATGAATTTCCTTAAATATTAATGCTTATTTATGAATGTTTTCACTATATTGTTATCCTTACTGAGCATCTGTGCTCACCCCTTTCTATGTTTTATTTTTCACAAGATGGGAAGAAATATATTAAGACTAACCTATAGGGATATTCTAAGAGATATTAATGTGGTCAATGGAGACAATGTTGTTGTTGTTTTTCATTTTATAATGTAATGTAACGTTCATGTTTGTAATCTATTTTCCAAGATTGCTAAACTGATCGGTCCTTCGGGACTTGATTCCTTGTAATCATGCAAATACATTTAAATAATGCACAGAATCTGGGTAACTGGGGTCAGGACATTATAGTTGGTATTAGATGAAGTTTAGAAACAACATTGAAAATAGATTTAGATAAACTCTTATTAAATAACATTACCCTAAGATAGACTATGAGGATTAGTATAGAATAACTTCCTAGAATTTTGGTAATGTAGAGATTTTGTGTATTTTCCATGCAATAAATCCCTGTATGGATACAAGAAGGTAAATGAGGCTCTATAATAGATGTAACTAGGAGTGGAAACTCTGACAATGAGTTTTGGGCTTGACCTGAGGTATCTTGGTACACAACAATGGGCCTTGCTGTACTCTGGGTTATGACCCTCCTGGGGGATATGCTTAGGATAATTCAAATTTTTCTTAAAAGTCATTATGAAGGATTTAGGAGTAAATTATTCCTCAAAGTAAACACTTTATGATTATAGATTATATTCATAATATTTTCAATTTATGTTTGTTATTTTACATGTTTGGAATTAGCCATTGCGATTTTACAAACTAACCCAGTGAATGCCATTGTTTAGAAATGGCGCCTAGTAGAAGGAATGAGAATTCCAGCAATACACATGATCGAAAGATTAAGAAGGATCATATCTTTCATGTTATTAATCCAAAATTTAAAAGGTAAATATTCTCCCACGTATTCTCATCATATGAAGAAATAATATCATGTGTTAATAAGATAATTAATGAATAATCTGAGTCTTTTGGCATTATAGGGAAGCAAGAGAAGAAAAGGATGGAAGAGAGAAAATAGATAAAGGGAAGAGGGGAAAAAAGAATTTTCACACATGTGATAACTATGGAAATAATATCCTTGGTAAATGTTTGAAAGGAATGGGAGTTTGTTATAAGTGTGGAGAAAAAGGACACCAAGTATGTGATTTCAAGGGTAAGAAAGAGGTTTCAAATGTATAATGATTCATCTGCAAGGAGTTCTGACAATATAAAAATCAATGTCTAAATCATCAGAGTATACCCCCAATAATGCTATTGGATAATAATCATGTTATGATACTACTGAAGATGAAGAGGAATGATTAGATTTCTTAAGTTGTTATTAGAGTATTGTGTCATTTGAGTATGGTATTAATGATGTACATGTCATAAGAATTATAGAGTATAAAAGGATTGTACTGTAGTGCTATTTCATTAAAGACTTGAGATTGTGTGGAACCAAGAAAATTGACTCAATAGAAGGTTATTTTTATGGAAAATATATGGTTGAGAGAAATATATCCCATAATATGGTTATGATACTGAGGTAGTGATTTTGGAATAATATATGATTGATTTGAATATATTATATTGGATATTCTTGACTACATTGAAATTGATTAATGATTTTTATATTCCATCATTGCTGGAGTATACAACATTTTTGGATAGAAGGAGTATATCCAGTATTCTATTAGGAATAAGGGAGAATAAATGCAATCAATAAGGTTTTATGGTAATTCAGTGTGTTACAATGTTATAAAATAATACATGATGAAGGTATTCACATGTTATTATGTGGAAAAAAGGATATTCATTGTGCTTACCTTCCTTATAAATTTTGGACTGTGAGTTTGGACAGAATTATTTTGGACAAGTGTAAATGTTGGAATCGATTATGTTTGACATTGGATACTATTGTTAACGTTAAATCATTTTTGAGATTATTTTTGTATTTTCATAAAAAGGAAAACCCAGACGTCAGGCGACAACCCGTCACCTTCTGTAAGGCCGTGAGACTTGAACTTACAACTGAAGGGTGACAAGGGTGCATCACCTACCACTGGCCTACATGATGTCCTAGTTTGTATAATTTTTTCTTTTAAATGGTCTAAAAAATGATTTATAAATTCATTATTTTGGAAACTTATACAATTAGGATAAATAGAATATTTTTGAATTCTATTTTCTTTTGAAGTGAAAGGTGAGTTTATTATAGGAATTAGTTGAAGGATGAAACTCTACTTATCAAGTATATTTTTTCATCTTATTCTATAAATAAATTAATTCTTAAACATTAGTGAAGGGATCTTAAAACCAAAAATGTGTTATCGAAATACCTTATGTGTTGTTGAACCGATGATATTTTACATCATCTTTGATTGATGGCTTTGAGGCCCTCAATTTTACACTTGTTTGTGATTGATGACCTAAATCACTCCCTATAAATATTTATGTTTTTCCTCCAATTATATGTCTCTAATTACCACCAAAGTTCTCCTAATTGAGATCATAATTTGGTGGTGACTTTTCCATTCAATTTCGCTCCTATTAAGACTAAATTTTATTAACCCAATTTCCAATGCGGGTTTTCCATAAAGGTCTGTTTCTATTTTTAACCTTTTATTTTCGAAGAAAAATTTAAAATTGTGAGGAAAAAAATTATTGAAGGAGGGGAGAATGTAACACCCCATGATTTCATAGTACGTTATCTTATTAAAGTAATTCAATAGCTTGGGCAACAGACAACACTAAGTTCGAGCGCACAACAACTTACCAAACTAGCCGTTCAAAAAGAGGTTATGAATAATATTAACTGATTTTTTCATATTATATATTCTATATAATTTTAACAACCATATTATGTGTTTTTAGACATAATATAAGAACAAATTCATTTTTTAAGATAAAAGAATTATTTTTCAAGAAATATAATTTTACCGCCTTTTAATGGAGATCCATTTTTAAAACTAATATTTGTCTCTTTTTTATATTCAATTTAATGAAATTAAATTCTTCTTTAGAATAAGGACATAAAAATTTAGTTTGGATAAATTTTTGGTACTTTTCTGATAACATTCATATTTTGATGAATAGTGGAAAATACTATGTTTTAATTGAAAACAACTTTTTTAATAAAAATAATTTATAGTGTTTAATTATGAATTTGAAAGGTTTTGAAGTATAATTAGATTATATTTTTTATAATTTAATACAATTTATTTCATTATAAGTAATTTCACATTTAAATTTGACATAAACACATGTCAATCTTTTGATAGTTTTTACTTTTTGAAAACCCGTTTGTTGTTTTTGACAACGTGAATTAATTTTAAATTAATAAATGAAACTTCTATGTTTTGAATTTGGTAAAATATACTTTATTTTGGAATTAATAATATCCAAATTATCTTAGGGTTAATTTTTGGTATTTTTCTAAAGACATTAAATTTTTGATGGATAGTGAAAAACACTGCATTATTATTTAAAACCGACTTTTCATTTAAATAATTATTTATTTTATTTAAATTTATTTTAAGTCAAAATATTTTTATAATCCCTATATAAGTTCAATGTAATTTATTGGAGTCATTTTATAATAAAATTATATGTAAAAAAAATTATTGAACCTTTTAACCTCTTTTACCCACCTTCTAGGCACGTTATCAAATTTGCATAAAATTTAATTTTACTGCTTCTGTGAGTTGAATTTCAAAAATCTAAGAGATGAGGTTGACATCAGTAAGTAAAATTTGATTCAATAATTTGACCAAAAAATAACTTTAATAATAACATATGAACCTCTTTGGTCCACTTGGATTAGATTATGGCATTTATTATTATTTTATTTAAAGAATAGTTAAAAGAGTTAAATTCAATGTTTAATTACTAAACCATTTTTAATATAGGGTTAAACACAATATAAATTCTACTATAAATTTTAATTATAAAGATAAAACTATTTCCTACATAATGGTATTTTATTTATAATTTTATACATTAAATAAATTAATTTATTTAAGACACAATGATGATGTAGAAATTTTCTTATTAATGAAATATTGAAATATTTGATATTATAAATATCCATATAAATGTAAATTGAGTCTTCTGATGAATTAAACTAATTTTCTAGGTTAATATGAAATTTTAGTTTTGGTCAAATAAATTTTATTTGTAGTGAAAAAGTTTTTATAGAATTAAAAAAATAAAATACTAAATAGTGTTAAACTTGACATAATTGAGTTTTTAAAAAAAGTACTATATTATTAATTGATAAATATTCCTAAAAATCTAAGGATCATCAAAAGGATTTAGATAAGGTTATATAGATTAATAATTAACAACATGGGGTTCTTTTCGATTTTTATAGTAAGTTTATTAACCACGTAATATAAAAATACAAAGAGATATGGTAAATGTAAAACTATTTAACTAAGAGTTAAATCTAAAAGATAAGGTTAATATGAGGACCTAAACCTGTATAAAACCTATTAGTTGAGATTTTTCGACCCACCCAACCTTATCCTCGAAATAATTCATTTTTGGTCCATTAGAAACTGAAAGTGATTTTAATATAAAATAATATTTCAATCTTTTCCTAAAGTGGCTGTGACCTCTTTTATAAAAGGGTACTTTACCTTCTCTTAATTTCACACCTCCAAAGCCTTTTGGATCAGAAAAAACCTACCCAAATAGCCTTCCAACTTCCCTCAAATCAACCCAGAGTCCTTAAATTGATCAGAAATCTAATCTAAGGATCCATTTTGATCAAATCAAAAGGAAACACCCGAAGAAGAGGTAATAATTTCACCACCCTCTTTCAAGTTCTTTTCCTCTTCCCCTTCCTCTTTCTTTGTTGTTTCTATACCAAAATAATAAATCTTGTTCCTCCTACATAATTTGATGTTATTATAAATATGGTACAACCATATTCTTTATTCTATCCATTTTATTAATGACAAAGTCACCACACGTGCGTACGTACGACTTACCATCTCCACGTCGTGGTGTAGTTTTTTATTCAAAGATTTCATTATTTGGATGGGTATAATAATGAATATAACTGATGTAAATAATAAATATATCATGTTAATGATTCTACATAAATGATATACCATACAATTACATATGATTTCACCATCAATATAATGATATTGTCGCTCGTGTGTATGTACAGATTACCATCTCCACAACGTGATGAGATTCACTCCCAAGTTCACCATTCAATGATGGTTATAAAAATATATATTATTAATAAGTATGTAATATATGAAATAATAATTCTACTGGATATATATATGTATATATATGTATGTATTTACTTACATATGTCTTATTCACTTACTTCCGTTCAATACGATATGAAAACAAAAACAACGTTTATCCATACGTACGACCTACCATCTCCATAAACGGTGCCTTACATTTCATATATCTATCTATTATAAATATTTATATTATAAATATATATTATATATAAATAAGATTTTATATTTTTGAAGTATTTAAATCATGATCTAAATGATATGATCAAAAATAACAAGTTAAAATACGTACAATAAAGAAAGTTATTATTACCCCAAATGTTAATTTAAAATGGAAATCATTATTAAATGGGTATCATAAAGTCATAAATGAATAATGCATGATATAATAAATATGAATATGGTTCTAGTATAATTTAATAAGATACTATGGTCATTATCCAGGAGGTTAAACATACCCTCGACCAAATAAAAGTGCACGGTAAGGGTTAATTTCACAATCTCTTTATTATTCGAGGTTGTTTTTACATAAGTATCTACTAAGATATATTTATCATCCTTATACATGTTTCACAAAAGTGTGTTCAAATGGATTATTTTTAAGGAAAGTTTTACTAAAACATCATTTTAAATGCTTTAATGATTTTTTCTTCTAAACCTTTCCCATTAATGTCCAAGTTTTCAAAATGGTTTTAAGGATTAATTTATATGAACATGAATGTTTTAAAATGTTAATTCCTTTCAAAAATTTCAAAGTTTTATGGGACACTTAAATTCAAAACAATCTTTTAAATTAATTCCTTTATAAATTATGTGACTTTTAAATGATTTCATGAAAAAGATATATTTCTCTCAAAGATGTTTACTAATCATTTTCAACTATGTCAACATCCTTTATGAGATATTATTCTTCCTAAAGGTTGATATATTATGATACAAATATTCCATATTGTATTGAATGTTTTGTGATATTTTTGAATATGGATGTGTTAATTTTATTCCATTCATAGTTTATAGATAATGTTTTGACATTTAATGTGCTTGTTTTAATATGAATGTTTATGTTAGGTTTAATCCTTTTCATATGAGGAATGCATTAGACATAGTATGTGACGGGTTGAGCCTACTATAGCTCCTTGATGCATAAGTAGGTCTCATGAGACAAACTAGTGTCTTGGCACAAGGCCTTGACAAAATCTTATCTGTTGTCTTGGAACAAGGCCTTGACAATGTGGTTTGGAAGTCTGGTATTATGCATTCCATAATTATGAAATTGGCTATTGATATTTCATGTGATTATTCAAATTTTTGAATATACATGTGAATAAGTAAATAGAATTAATTGATTTATATTATCCATATTATGTAAATTTTTATGTTTAAAAGGCTTATGTTTTAGTCTTATACATTTTTTTAAATATTTATGCTTATTTATGAAAGTTTTCTCTATATTGTTATCCTTACTGAGCATCTGAGCTCACCCCTTTATATGTTTTATTTTTCCCAGGAGGTGAAGAATTATATTATGATTGACATGCGGGGATAGTCTAAGGGATATGAATGTGCTCAAAGGAGACAATGTTGTTGTTGTTTTTAATTTTATAATGTGTTTTAATGTTCATGTATGTAATCTATTTTCTAAGACTGATAAACTGATCGGTCATTTGGGACCTGATTCTTTGTAATCATGCCATTGTATTAAAATAATGAACCAAATCTAGTTAACTAGTGTCAAGGTGTTTCACATTGTGTTAGACCCTCCTCGAGTTCATATTGCATTTCTTTATTATTATTTCATCCTTCACTCTAATCCTCTCATCCTAAGATGAGTTGGTAAACATGAATTATGCTAGGGTAATTTAAATAAAATGGTAATTCACATTGAATTTATTTATTTTAATAATTCATGTATTTGGTTCGTGAAATTTATTCTTAAATTTACAATCCCTTTCATTTTCTTCTATCAATACCATTGATATTTGAATCAAAAAGGAACTTTAAAATTTCACTACTAAAAACCCAGAATAAGAGATTGCCATTTTCTAATTTATGGGAAGTCATTTTTAAATATGGTATCATGTCAAACATGATTCGGTGCCACCCTAAATTACCTGACCAAGGGAAATAGGGTATTTCTGCATTGAGTAGGGGATACCAAGACCATCGAATCTTCCTAACCTTAACTACGACACCAATCATGGATTAATAAACCTATTTTCTATAATCAAATTTCACCAAAACCATGAAATTAGAAAAACCTGGTTCGCTTTCAAATAAGTCTTTAAACTAATCAAACTACTCTTATTTCATCGTTTTCTTTCTCAAAATCAATCAAAAACAACATTTTATATCAACTTTATACAAATTAATAAAATTAAATATTTTTAAAACCTAATCAAACTAAATTCACCATCTCAATGGATTTGACCTCAAGATTTCTTAATACTACATTTTAATTAATCGAGGTTCATAGTTTGAGTTTTTATAAATTATATTTCTCATAGACCCATAGGGAATTATATATGCCACATGGGCCTGTCAAAATGGACCCATTATTGATAACGATTTGGTTTTAGTTTTTTATATATCAATTTTTTATTGTATTATTTAAAATTCACATTTTAGGTTGGATATTTTATACGGAATGTTTCAGATTAAAAATTTTAATGCACAACTACAACACTCAGGAAATAGCATAGACGCCATATATTCAACACACCATTCTAATCCAAGACCAGAGATTAATGTTACCACAACCATGGTGGGCATAGAAATCAATCAACCTGCCAAGGTTCTTCAAAGAGATTAGGGATTAAGGATGCTCATGGACTATGGGAGGCCACTAAACTTGAGATTGTACTCAAGAATACTATAACCCCTATTTCTATAAACCACATTGAGGTTAATCCTGTAATCATTTAAATTATATCTAACATTTTATAATTCACTACACTTGCACATGATGATCTGAACAAACATTTGGGAAGATTTCTAGAGATCTGTGACACATTCCAATTCCAAAGTACCTCAAAAATGTTGTACGACTCCATATTTTCAAATTATCATTATGTGATCAATCTCAAGATTTCATTCAAATCCTACATATTAATTCCATCACAATATCAGATGATCTATCCTAAAATTTATTCACTTGCTTCTTTCCACATTCTATGTTAATGTACACTCGATTAAACATTATAAAAATTTGGAAATTAACCAAAAAGTAAATATATTCTACCTATAAATGGAATAAAGGTATGAATTAAAAATTTTATCATCATGTAGTTGATTTATGGATACTAATCCAAACATTATATTATGTTTTTTTGTAGGAAAATATATTAATTCAAGACTTTTTAGCTGGAGGATCATTAATGAAGAATTCACCTTAACCAAGGTACAAATTTCTAGATCAAAGGTTGAGAATAAATTTCCCATGGTAAGGAGAAGGAATAGAATGGGATATTATTCACAAATTCAGAAATAATGACTGGATAAAGACACAATAAGTGTCATTTACCAAGAATATAGAACTCACTATGGGCTAGTAGAAACACCCCAAGGTATACAGATAGAAGATGAAAATTATGCTGATTACATCCATGTTAATCAATTTCAAGGTTGGAGATCACAACAATAATATGGAAAAGGGATTCAACAAAGACCACAAGTGTACCAAAAATAATCACCCCATGGTCCCACACTAATGAGCCAGGTCCATACATTGGAAGAGAAACTGACTAAATTCATGATCGCTTCTGGGGATACACTTGATGAAATAAAAGAAGAAGCATAAAATGAAAAATTTTCATTATGGAATATGGATAATCAAGTTGGAAAAATTTATGATCAACATAGAGAGTGACCCATAGAAAAACTACTAGGATGCCTTGAAGTATTCCCACATTATGATTTGAAACATATAAAACTTATAAGTGGGAAGAAAAAAGGGATTGGTATAGTATTTTAAGGATAAAAACAAGTGGAACACGAAAATATTAAGCTAAAAGTAAAAAAGAACAAGTAGCTAAATATGAAGAATAAGAAGAAGAACCACTTTTATACTAGCCAGGATTTCCCTTTCTAGAACAAATGGTGAAGGAAAAGAAAAATGTGCAATAAGGTATGTTTTTAGAGCACTTTAAAAAATTTTATATTAATATATCTATTTTATAGGATCTTGCATACAAATTGATATATGAAAAATTCATTAAAGAGATGGTAACCAATAATAAGAAGTTGGATGATATTGGCATCATTCCACTCATAAGGGAGTGTTTAGAGGTGGCATAAAAGGACACACCTAAGAAGAAAAGTGATCATGGTGTCATTTCAATTCCTATCATTATCAGAGCTAAAAAATGTGTAAAATATTTATGTGACTTAGGTGAAAGTGTCAATATCATGTTGTAAAAAACATTCAAGAGCTTGGGACTTGATGGACTAAAGACAAAAAGAGTTTCACTCCAATAAGAATACTCAATAGTGAAGAATCCCCGTGGATTCATCAAAGATATCCTAATCAAAGTTGAAAAGTTTATCTTTCCTATTGACTTCATAGTTCTGAAAATAGAAGAAGAGATAAATCCACTCATTCTGGGAAGATAATTTCAATCGCTATGGTGTGTGTTGATCGATGTTCAAAGAGGTTAACTCTTTCTGAGAGTTGGCAGTGATCAAGAATGTTTCAACAACCATAGAGATATGAAGAAATGTGGTATAAAAGAGGACAATGTGTTTAGAGAAATAAATATACTTGAAGATGAGTTTTTCTTTGAAATTTAATAGATAAATGATTTAGATGCTGTTGTGAAAGTTGATGCTCAACATAAGAAGAAAGATAAGATGAAGACCAAGACAGATGACACCAAAGGAGAGACTGAATCCACTACATTTGAGAAAGGAAATAGGTATGGATTGTATATGAAAATATGTTTAGTTCATCAAGATTTATGAAGAATTGGAAGGTCGGTCAAATTGAGAACAAACATGTACTACCATCAGGGATAATAAAACTATTCAGGGAAGATGGATAGGGGCCAACCTATGTGGATAGGACATGTAACACCCAAGATTTTTATGAGAAATATTTTGTTTTTATGTTATCATAAAAGCAATATTTCAATACACACAACACTATCTTGGATTTCTTTACATGCAGTCATGACCTTCCTCAATATCTTGTGTTGTACGCAATACCGAGTTTCACTAAACAACGATATGCTATTAAAATATTATTAAAACTAGCAGTTATGAATAGTAATACCCACTTTTTCAAATTTTATAAATTTTATGTTTCAAAATGGACTTCATTTTTGGATTTGGAATATTGAAATTATCCTAGGGTTAAGTTTTTGTATTTTTCTGAAAACTTTCAATTTTTGATGAATAGTGAAAACACTAGGTTACTATTTAAAAACCGACTTTTTATTTAAATAATTAATTATTTGATTTAAATTTATTTTTGGTCAAAATTGATAAATAATACCTTTACATGTTCAAAGTAATTCATTTGAGTCATTTTATAATAATTTTAGATATAAAAAAATTTTATTGAACTTTTCACCGTCTTTTACCCACCTCCTAGGAGAGTTTGAAAATTTACATAAAACATGATTTTACCACTTCTCTGAGTGTAATATCGAAAATACTAGAGACACAGATAACATCAAGGAGTAAAATGTGGATCAATAAGATAAAAATAATTTTTTGGTGAATAGTAACTTTTTTTACTTTTATTTACCACGGTTTAAAGTAAATAGGGTAATTAAGGGTAAAAATGGTATTATTATTACTCCAACACATGTCCTAATTCTATTGGATAAGTTTAATTCGACAAAAAACAAACTTAGGAATAAAATATGACCATTTATGTCCACTTGGATTAGATTAGGACATTTAATATTATTTTATTTAAAGAAGAGTTAAAACAGTTAAAATCAATGTTTAATAACTAAAACATTTATAATACAGAGTAATAAATAAGATAAATTCGACTATAAATATTCATTAGAAAGCTAAAACGATTTAATACATAATGGTATTTTATTTATAACTTTTAGACTTTAAATAATTTAATTTAGTTATGACACAATGATGATACAGTAATTACCTTATTAAAAATATATTAACATAATTGATATTATAAATACACAAATAAATTTAATTTGAGATTTTTCATGAATTAAAATAATTTTATAGGTTAATATGACATATTAGTATTGATTTAATTAAATGTTTTCTAAATAATAACGCATTTATGATTTTCACAAAAATCAATTACCAAATAGTGTCAAAATTGACATAAAATAGTTTTTAAAACATATATTATATTATTAATTGTTATTTTATTCCTAAAAATATAAGGTTTGGTCAAATGACTTAGATAAGGTTATATATATTAATAATTAACCACTTGGGGTTCGTTTGGCTTGTTATAATAAGTTTATTAACCATATAGTGTAAGAAAACAAGAAGACATGTTAAAAGTTAAATTATTTAACTTAGAGTTAAATCTAAATGATAAGGTTAAAATAGTAACCTAAACTTGTCGAAAATATATTGTTTGAGATTATTTCAACCCATACCAACCTTATATTCTAAATAAATCAGTTTGTAGCTATTAAAAATCGAATATGACTTTATTATAAAATAATATTTTCAGTTTTTCCTAAAGTGCCCCTCTCCTCCCTTATAAAAGGGCACCTCCTACCTCTCCTCCTCACACCACATTGAGCCTAAAAGATCGACCAAACCCTGCCAATTTATCTTCTCCACTTCCCTAGAAACATCCTAAAGGTTTTGGTCTTCTTGAAAGACCATCATTAGTGCCCTAAGAGGAGGTTAAGAAGAGGCGCTTCAAAGAAGAGGTAATGTCCGTTACCGATTCTGTCAACTTTATTTCTTCTTCTACTTCATCTTATTTAGTTGTTTCATTATGAAGTAATAACATAAGTATCACTAATATACTGATATGTTATTATAAATATTAAAAAACCCTATTTCACCTTCTATCCATCCTGCAGAAAATGAAATCACTACGCGTTCGTACGTACAGAATACCGTCTCCACGCCGTGGTGTAATCTGTTTTCCACCACCACCATACTTGGATGGGTATAATGCTTTAAATAATAAATATATATAATTATTTTAAAGTAATATAGATTATGAAATATTATACATACATTTCAATACAATTCCACGATCATGGGAAAGATATCATCGCTCGTGCATACGAACGGCCTACCGTCTCCACGATGTGATGCGACTCATTCTACATGATCTTAAATACATAATGATCATATAAATGAATTGAATGAATAAATATGATATATATTACACTACTAACATTCTTTAAATGAGGTATCTATAACCTAAAAATAAGAATAAGAATTTATTCTACAAAACACGCATAAGAACAAAAAGCATGAAACACCCGAATAACAAGTAGCAATGAAATATTACTAATACGAAGCTAAGAATATGACCATATATGATATAATAACAATTATTAAGATTCAGGAATAAGTCAATAAATTTTTTAAATCATTATACATGAGTTTCAGACACGTACGAATCAAATCAGACCTAAGGTAAGGGAAAATCTTGCAATCTCATTTTAATCCGAGATTGTTTATACTTCAGAATTTACTGGGGAATATTTATCATCCACATCTATGTTTCCCCAATATGTAATATTATTTCTATCCTTATATAATTTTTTAAGTCAAATATTACTCATTGGTGAGTTTTTAGTAAAAGATATGAAATGAATCTTTTGTCATTTTTAGTACGAGGTACTTTTTGACTTTTCTGTCCAAATTACGAGAAGAATGTTTTTTAACTTATACAACATGAATGGGTTTTATGATTTCATAAAACATTATTTACATGAAGCTTCCTTTACAAGTTTTCATTTTTATTTTTAATCAACTTCTTTTAGTTTAAAATTTTATGACATTTTAAGAATGGAAAAATGTTTTTAAAGTAGAAATGATATTTTTCTCAAGAATGGAGTTCAAGCATTTTATCAAAATTATTTTCCATCTAAGGTAATATAGGGTTCTGTTTCTATACCTATTTTTACATTGAATTGATTATGTTATGATGGAATTTTTTTATGATTTCCTTTTATCTTATATGGATTATGTTATGATGGCATGACATTTAAGAATCCCATTTTTATTACATAGGTTATGCTATGATGTATGATTATGATCTTGTGGAACACATAAGAGTGGTATAATTATGAGATGGGTGGGACCTATATCTACCTCCAATGAATTGGGTAATGATTTATTTCTCATTAGATAGACATGGCTGGAATGGTAGGATAATTCGATTCAGTGATACAGGACTGAAATGAGGAGTGAACTCGGTTCAGAAATGGACTTTGTCTGCTAAGATAGTCTTGGAAATGAGTATTTACTACTAAGAAATGATTCTCTATGATTATGTGTGTATGAAAAAAAGTTTCATGTTTTATGTTATGATTATTGGGATTGCATTTTACTACTACGATTTATCCCATGTTATGATATTATGATCTCTTTTTCAGGTTAATATTTTTGAAATGATATGTTCTTATGAATATGATATTTCCTTCTTTTACCCTTACTGAGCATTTGAGCTCACCCTTTTGTATATTTTATTTCCCCAGGCCGGGAAGAAGGTTATTAAGTAGGATATGCCAAAAGGGACTCTAGATATTATGAATTAAACAGGAGACAATGTAGATTCTTTATTAACCAGTTGTTTATGTTTACCAGTTTCTAAAGACACTATACCTATATGGTCCTACAATGGTTTTGTTATATGTTGTAATAAGTATGCTTCAATTTTGAAGAAATAACAATGTATGTAAAGTATGTGTCGTTATAGTTGGTATTAGAGGAAGGGTATAGTCAACCTTTGAAAACTAGGATGTGAATGCCTTAGTAAGAACCCTAAGGATATGTCTAAGCATAGGAAAAAATCATAGAGTTTTAGAAATGGCCATGAATAACCTTTTATAAGACCTAAAGTGTGAAATTTTATTCTTGATTATGTGGTTTTAGTATTATGATTAGTGTTTGTCACACTATTCTTATTGGTTTTAGTCAATGGATGGAACCCGAAGGAACCGTGGTAATGATGAATGCAATGGGAAATGCAATGATTGCCCCTCTGAGAAACCAAACATTATGGGAGATGGAATGCAAAATCTTGTATCCATGCTCACAAAACTTTCTCAAGATATGAATCATGCAGGACTTCCAAATGAGAAAAGTAAGGAGAAAAATTCTGTTGAATCCTTCATGAGGCAGCGTCCACCCTCATTAAGTGGGTCTACTGATCCATTAGTGGGTGAATAATGGATCAGTACCACTGAAAAGATATTTTTAGTTCTTCAATGTTTTGATCATGATAAAGTCATATTAGCAGTTTATCGTTTGGAAGGTGAAGCTGATCAATGGTGTAATATTATCAAGAATATGAGGCCAAGAGATGAAATTGATTCCATGGAATGGGACAAGTTCAAGAACTTATTTTTCAATAAGTACTTTCCTTGTATTCTATGAACTAAGATGGAGAAGGAGTTTCTTGAACTAAAGGAAAATGATGATGAATCTGTTGGTACCTATGAAGAAAATTTTACAAGACTTTCAAGGTACACTTCTAGGATTATTATCCAACCTGAGAGTAAGATCGATCGATTCTTTAGTGGCTTAAAACCAAGTCTTCAAAGGGCGTTAGCCATAAGGGACTTCAATAGCTATGAGGAAATCATTCGATGTGCTCTCAAGGTTTAGATGGAGATTTGAGTAACCCATCAGTCATATGGGTTTGATAAGAAGAGGAAAATGGAATTCAAAGGGAAATCTAAAGAGAACACTGAAAATAAGATGAGTTTTACCTTATGCTCAAAGTTTGGAAAGAAACATAGAGGGAGTTGTCTTAAAAGGACAAGTAAATGTTTCAAATGTGTAAAAGAAGGTCATAGGGCATTTGAATGCCACAATGATGGGAATAAGATGTCTAATGATGCGAACAAAGAAAAGTCTACACAGAGTGCACCTCCTATACTTCAATGTTACAAGTACAAGGAAATGGGGAATTATGCCAATCAATGCCCTAATCCGAAGGTTTTTGATGATGATCGACGTCAATAAACTCTTAAGGCTAAAGACAAAGGAAAGTCACATCCAATTTCTATCGGCGATGTGGAGTACGATAACGAAGTGGTGAAAGGTACACTTACCATACACGCTAATGTAGTAAATGTTTTATTTGATTATGGATCCACCCACTCTTTTATTTCTAAAGAATTTTCTATGGGAATCACCATATTACCTCAATGTTTAGATGTTGAGTTAGCTATGACAACCCCTAATGGCACAACAGTCACATCAAAAGTTTATAATTCTTCTCTGATTGATGTTTGTGGGAAAGTGCTTCATGAAAATCTTGTGATCCTTCCTATAGTTGAATTTGATGTGATTTTTAGCATGGATTTTCTTACTTTATATGGAGTTCATATCAATTTCCAATGAAGGGAAGTCACATTTCATATTCCAGATCAATATATGATCGTCTATCGATGCTAGGATGAACACAACCTTCCAGTGAAAATTTCTTCCATCATATGGGTCTTGATTCCACTAAATGAAGGTTATTTATCTCAAAGGGTTGGAGAGAAACTCACTATTAAGAATATGCCCATTTTACGGGAGTTTGATGATGTCTTTCCAGAGGAATTTCCTGGTCTTCCACAAAATCTTGAAGTTGAGTTTTCAATTGAACTCATACCAGGTGCTATGCCCATTTCAAAGACACCATATAGAATGGCCCCAATTGAGTTGTTGGAATTGAAGAAGCAACTCCAAGAGAATCTTGATAAGGGATTCATACTCCCTAGTGCGTCGCCTTGGAGGGCACATGTTCTGTTTGTTTATAAGAAATATGGATCAATGAGACTCTGCATTGATTATCTAGAACTTAACAAGATCACTATTAAGAAAAAATATCCTCTCTCGTGCATTTATGACTTTTTTGAACAACTACGTGGAACTCAATACGTTTCCAAGATTGATTTTCGTTCAGGGTATCATTAATTAAGGGTCAAAAGGGTGGATATACCAAAGACAGATTTCCGTAAAAGGTATGGACACTATGAATTTATAATGATGCCATTTTTTCTTACTAATTCCCCTACTATCCTCATAGATCTAATGAATAGAGACTTTAAGGAGTATCTTGATCAGTTTGTGGTAGTCTTTATAGATGATATTTTTGTCTATTTAAAGAGCAAGGAAGAACATGAATATCACTTGGGAATTGTATTTATGACCCTGAGAAAGGAGAAGCTTTATGCCAAATTTACCAAGTGTGAATTCTGGCTTCAAAAAGTTTCATTTTTGGGTCACATAATCTCAAAAGAGGGGATATCTGTGGATCTAGCAAAAATAGAGGTCATCAAAAGATGGTCGAGACCAACAACAGTAACTGAGAACCGAAGATTTCTTGGTTTGGCTGGATATTATCAATGTTTTGTGAAATATTTTTCATGGTTATCTAATCCACTCACCATTTTGACTCGAAAAGGAGTTAAGTTCTTGTGGATGGAGGAGTGTGAAGAGAATTTCAAGGAGTTGAAAAGAAGGTTATACAATGAACTTGTGCTCACACTTCCTTGTAGTGGAGAATTATTTGTGATCTACAGTGATTCATCCAAGAAGGGATTGGGGTGTGTTCTCATGGAAAATGATATGGTGATAGCTTATGCCTCATGACAGTTGAAAATTCATGAACAAAATTACCCAACTCATGATTTGGAGTTAGCTTCGGTAATCTTTGCATTAAAGATTTGGAGGCATTATCTTTATGGTGAAAGGTGTGATATTTATACTGATCATAAAATTTTAAAGTATATTTTCACACAAAAGGAGATGAATATTCTTCAAAGAAGATGGTTGTAGATGATTAAGGATTACGACTGCTCAATTCATTACCACCCTGGGAAAGCAAACAAGGTGGCATACGCATTAAGTCGACAAGACCATGCTAGCTTATCCATGATGAGGATCACAAAAGATCCAATATTTATGAATTTAGAAAGGATGGATCATGGAATTATAATGGAAGGGGAAAAATCTTATCTTTCTCAAATGAATGTTCAACCATCTATACATGTGAAGATTAAAGAGTCACAAAAAGAAGATGTAAAGTTTCAAAAGAAGGTGAGAAATGTTCCAGAATTCAACCTTGATTGTGATGGGATAATAAGGTTTAGGAATCGGGTTTGTGTTCCTCCCATCCTAGAATTAAAGAAGGAGCTGCTGGATAAGGCTCATAGCTCTTCATTCTCTATTCATTCTGGAAGCACACAGATGTATAGGGACCTGAAAGAGTACTTATGGTGGGATGGCATGAAAAGAGATGTTTCTGAATATGTCTCTTGATTCTTGGTTTGTCAGCAAGTTAAAGCGGAGAGACATAAGTCTAAGGGGATGTTACAACCATTACCCATACCCGAATGGAAATGGGAAAACATCACTATGGACATTGTCACCGGACTTCCTAAAACATCCAATGGAAATAATGCTATCTCGGTCATAGTTGATCGTCTTACAAAGTTGGCACACTTCATTGCTATTAGAGAGGATTTCTATCTTGATCAGCTTGCTAGGATATATGTGAAGGAAGTGGTAAGATTTCATGGAGTACCACTTTCCCTTATATCTGATCAGGATCTGAGGTTTACCACAAAGTTTTGGCGAATTCTTCAGCATACTCTGGATACAGAGTTGATATTCAACAATATTTATCATCCTCAGATAGATGGTCAGTCTGAGAGGACAATTCAAACTCTAGAAGATATGTTAAGAGCTTTCTCTATGAATTTCAAAGGGGGTTGGGATCAACACCTACCTTAGTGGAATTTTCATATAATAATATCTTTCACTCCAGTATTCAGATGGATCATTATAAAGCTCTATACGGAAAGAAATTTAGGACACCAACTTGATGGGATGAAGTTGGGAAAAAAACCTATTAGGACCTGATCTTGTTGATGAGATGGAAGAAAAGGTCAGATCTATTCAAAAATACATAAGACCAGCTCAGAGTCGACAAAAAAGTTATGCTGACAATTGAAGAAAAGACCTAGAGTTTGAAGTGGGTGATAAAGTGTTCTTACGAATATCTCCTTAGAAGGGAGTAATGAGATTTGTAAAGAAGGGAAAGTTGAACCCTAGGTATATCGGTCCTTTTAAAATACTGGATCGTGTTGGGAAGGTAGTATACCAATTGGTGCTTCCACCAAATCTCTCTCAAGTTCATGATGTGTTCCATGTATCTCTCCTGAGAAAGTACATACCCGATCCTTCACATGTACTCAGCTCAGAAGTTGTACCACTGGAGCAAGATCTTTCTTATGAAGAACAACCGATAGTGATTCTGGATCGTAGCAAAAAAAGTCCTATGGAACAAGACCACTCTCTTGGTAAAAGTTTTATAGAGGAACCACCAATTATAAAAAGCTACATGGGATCTTGAGGATATGATGAGGGAGAGGTATCCTCATCTGTTTGTTACAAAGTGACTAATTTCGAGGGCAAAATTCATTTTAAGGGGGGTAGAATGTAACACACGAGATTTTTATGAGAAATATTTTGTTTTTATGTTATCATCAAAGGAATCTTTCACTACACACAACACTATCTTGGCTTTCTTTACATGCAATCACGGCCTTCCTCAATAGCTTGCGCTGTACGCAATACCGAGTTTCACTAAACAACGATATGCTATTAAAATATTATTAAAACTAGCCGTTATGAATAGTAATACCCACTTTTTGAAATTTTATAAATTTTATCATTCAAAATGGACTTCATTTTTGGATTTGGAATTTCGAAATTAGCCTAGGGTGAATTTTTGGTATTTTTTTGAAAACATTTAATTTTTGATGAATAGTGAAAACATTGGGATACTATTTAAAAACCGAATTTTTATTTAAATAATTATTTATTTTATTTAAATTTATTTTAGGTAAAAATTGATACAAAATACCTTTATAAGTTCAAATTAATTCACTGGAGTCATTTTATAATAATTTTAGATATATAAAAATATTATTGAACTTTTCACCTTCTTTTACCCACCTCCAAGGAGAGTTTGAAAATTTACATTAAACATACTTTTACCACTTCTATGAGTGTAATTTTGAAAATCCGAGAGACACGGTTAACATCAAGGTGTAAAATGTGGTTCGATAAGATAAAAATAATTTCTGGTGAATAGTAACTTTTTACTTTTATTTACCACAATCAAAGGTAAGTAGGGTAATTAAGGGTAAAAATGGCATTATTATTACCCTAAAACATGTCCTAATTCTATTGGATAAGTTTAATTCGACTAAAAATAACCTCAGGAATAAAATATGACCATTTAGGTCCACTTGGATTAGATTAGGACATTTAATATTATTTTATTTAAAGAAGAGTTAAAATAGTTAAAATCAAAGTTTAATAACTAAAACATTTTAATGCAGGGTTATAAATAAGATAAATTCGACTATAAAGATTAATTAGAAGTATCAAAATATTTCCTAAATAATGGTAGTTTATTTATAATTTTTAGACTTTAAATAATTAAATTTATTTATGACCCAATGCTGAGGCAGTAGTTACCTTATTAAAACAATATTAACATAATTGATATTATAAATACCCAAATAAATGTAATTTGAGACTTTCCATGAATTAAACTAATTTTATAGGTTAATATGACATATTAGTATTGATTTAATTAACTTTTTTGAACTAATCATGCTGTTATGATTTTCATAAAAATGAATTACCAAATAGTGTCAAAATTGACATAAAATAGTTTTTAAAACAAATTTTATTTTATTAATTGTTATTTTATTCCTAAAAATCTAAGGTTAGGCCAAATGACATAGATAAGGTTATATATATTAATAATGAACTACTTGGGGTTCGTTTGGCTTGTTATAGTAAGTTTGTTATAGTGTATGAAAACAAGAAGACACAGTAAAAGTTAAATTATTAAACTTAGAGTTAAATCTAAATGATAAGCTGAAAATAGTAACATAAACTTGTCTAAAATCTATTGGTTGAGAGGATTTAGACCCATCACCACCTTAGATTAGAAATAAATCAGTTTGGAGCTATTAAAAACTGAATATGACTTTATTATAAAATAATATTTTAAGTTTTTTCTAAAGTGCCCCTCTCCTCCCTCTCCTCCTCACATCACTTTGAGCCTTCATTCTCGGACAACCCCTGCCAATTTATTTTCTCCACTTCTCTAGAAAAATCCTAGAGGTCTTGGTCTTCTTCAAATACCATATTTAGTGCCCTTAGAGGAGGTTAAGAAGAGGTGATTCAAAGAAGAGGTAATGCCCGTTACCAATTCTTTCAACTTTATTTCTTCTTCTACTTCCTCTACTTTAGTTGTTTCTTTATGAAGTAATAACATCAGTATCATTCATATATATATATGTTATTATAAATATGAAAAAACCCTATTTAACCTTCTATCCATCCTATGGAAAACGAAATCACCACACGTGCGTACGTACGGAATACTGTCTCCACGCCGTGGTGTAATCTGTTTTCCACCACCACCTTACTTGGATGGGTATAATGGTGTAAAGAATAACTATATATGATTAATTTAAAGTGATATTGATTCTGAAATAGTATACATACACTTCAATACAATTACACGATCATGGGAACGATATCATCACTTGTGCGTACGTACGGCCTACCGTCTCCACGATGTGATGCGACTCGTTCCACATGATCTTAAATTCATAATGATTATATAAATGAATTTAATGAATAAATATGATATATATTACACTAATAACATTCTGTATATGAGGTATCTATAACCTAAAAATAAGAATAATAATTTATTCAACAAAACATGCATAAGAACAAAAAGAAATAAACACCCGAATAACAAGTAGCAATGAAATATCTCTAGTACAAATCTAAGAATATGACCATATATGATATCATAACAATGAGTAAAATTCTGGAATAAGTCAATAAAATTATTTAAATCATTATACATGAGGTTTGGACATGTATGAAGCAAATCAAACCTAAGGTAAGAGAAAATCTCGAAATATCATTTTTATCCGATATTGTTTATACTTTAGAATTTACTGGGGAATATTTATCATCCACATCCATGTTTCATCAATATGTAATATTATTTATATCCTCCTAAAATTGATTAAATCCAATATTACTCATTGGTGAGTTTTTAGTATAAGATATGAAAGGAATATTTTGTAATTCTTAGTATGAGGTACTTTTTGACTTTTCCAGCCAAAGTACAAGAAGAATGTTTTTTTAACTTATATGACATGAATGGTTTTTATGATTTCATAAAACATTATTTCCATGAAGCTTCCTTTATAATTTTTCAAGTTTATTTTTAATCATATTCTTTTAGTTTAAAATTTTATGACATGTTAAGAAAGGAAAAATGTTTTTGAAGTAGAAAGGATATTTTCCTCAAGAATGAAGTTCAAGGATTTTATCAAAATTATTTTCCATTTATGAGAATATAGGGTTCTGTTTCTATCCCTATTTTTACATTTATTTTATTATGTTATGATGGAATTATTTTTATGATGTCCTTTTATCTTATATGGATTATGTTATGATGGCATGACGTTTAAGAATCCCATTTTTATTACATGGGTTATGTTATCATGTATGATTTATGATCTTGTGGAACAAATAATAATGGTATCATTATGAGATGAGTGGGACCTATATCTCCCACCAATGCATTGGGTAAAGACTTATATATCATGATACAGACATGGATGGAATGATAGGTTAATCCGATTCAGTGATACAGGACTTAAACGAGGAGTGAACGTGGTTCAGAAATGGACTTTGTCCGCTAGGATAATCTTGGAAACGAGTCTTGAATACTAAGAAATGATTCTCTATGATTATGTGTGTATGCCACAAAGTTTCATGTTTTATGTTATGATTATTGGGATTACATTTCACTACTATGATCTATCCCTTGCTATGATATTATGATCTCTTTTTCAGGTTAAGATTTTTGAAATGCTATGTTTTTATGAATATGATATTTCCTTTGTTTACCCTTACTGAGCATTTGAGCTCACCCTTTTTTATGTTTTATTTACCCATGTCAGGAAGAAGTTTATTAAGTAGGATAAGCCAAAAGGGACTCTAGATATGATGAAATAAATGGGAGACAATTTAGATTCATTATGAACCAGTTGTTTATGTTTCCCAGTTTCTAAAGACACTATACCTATACAGTCCTACCATGGTTTTGTTATATGTTGTAATAAGTATGATCCAATTTGAAGCAATAAAAATGTATATAAAGTATGGGTCGTTATAGGAAAAAACTAATACTAATAATCGACACTGAAGAGGTACACAATTTTTAAATCATACATAAATTTATTGAAGCTAAAGGTGGTATGGTTAATCCCACGATGGTAAACAAAATAAATTCTAGTAAGTAACCTGAGTTTTTTGTTTTACATTATTTATTTTATCTTTTAGAGGCTCATATGCTCTCGGTCAAAATATTTCATATTTATTTGTTATGTCCTATACTTTCACTTGTGTATTTTTATTTTTTTAGGGACATCATGGAAATCATCAAAAATCAAAAGAAGAAGCTACAAAAAAATTATATGTTATTAATGATATTTACACCTCGTGTATCTTTGGAAGACCAAACCTACAAATCCATTATTAATGAAGTAATTTCAAGGGGATTAATTGTTTCAATTATATATTTTTCTAGTATATTCCCCATATTTAATTAGAGTTTTTAAGTTCCTATTTCAATCAACACATTTTATTTTTACTTCAATAAACTGAACTAGGATACATAAATTTCATTGGATGAACACCATGATAAAAATTTAAATTTCTTTTTCAATAAATTTGAATGAGAAAATGGGTAAAAGACTAATAGAGATATGGATGTGAATTAGGATTAAAAAAATCACAGTTTTTTAAGAATATTAATCATTTTAAATTATATTTTTCTTTGATTTGGAAATGTATTGATTTTATTTTCATTAATTGATTTAATTATTCATATGAATTTCCATGAGTATTTATCATAACCATTCATCTTATTCCCGAGACATCCTATGAGTTAATTTTTTTCATTATTTCTTAGTATATTTCTGGAGAAACTTAGGAATGTTTTCTTCTAGAATATTATTTTCATCTCATCAAATCTATGACTAAATAGAATCGATTTTAAAATGACTGAGGAAATATTTTTGTTAGCCTTATCCCAAAACCCTCCTTACATTAATAATTTTTAAGAAAGTAAAATCCATGAATTTACTTTTTAAGAAATGATCCATGTAACAATCCTATACTATCATTACTACATTCCTCTAACTATTTTGAGTTATTATTAATCATATGAGTAGGGAAAACAAAAACTAGTGGAAGGGATGAATATTTTATAATGAATTAGTGTGTGGGAGATTTCATGAGATTCGGGGAAGGAACATTCATCTTATTTTTTGCACACCCTCTTAAAAAGGGTTGTTTCTAGGAAAATTAAAAAATCCCCATTTACATAACCAATTATCTTATTATAAATACTAAAAATAGTGTCGTGAGGAGATCATTAGGGGTTGGGTGGTAGATGTGAGAATTTTACCTATCACTACTTTTGAAAAAAGAGAGTATTTTATTTTTTTGCATTTCATGTCATTATGATACTGGTATGATATTCTAGGGGAATAAGATACTTTCAATAAACTTTTTTTTATCATCATGCAATATAATTTTGATTTTAACCTACTTTTTGATCCTTACTTGATTTATTTAATTTACCTACCTTCCCTAATATTTAGAGTCATTTTGTCCTTAATGGTTAATCTGCCATGATTAATTATGATTTTGGTCATTACGCAGTGGAGATGTTAGATTTCTTGCAAGCCTATGGTATGTTACTTGTTCTTAAGATATGTGCATCCCTATATTAATTCATTTCTTGACGATGAGTGAAATAATTCAATGTGATGTAAATTGATAATTAAATACATATTAATAATGAATTGAAAAATTCAAATATATTATTGAAAATTCTTGGTTATTTCGAAAGAGGAAAAGTAAAATACTTAGTTTTATTGTTTCTTTAAAAACGAGGCATTGATGAATTTTCTATGTGTATTTATTGAGTAGAGTATTTTCCATTTAATAAATTTATTTTATTGAAATTGAATTTTAAGAATTGTAATGTGAACATCCTTTTTAGCATGTTGATATTCTATCCTTGAGGACATGTATAAATTCAAGTGTGGGGGAGTTTGATATCTTTAATTCAGGTATATATATAATGGTATTTTGATGTAATGATTTCTATATTTAATTTATTATTCCTTCCATTTTGTGAATAATTTACCTTGTTTTTTATGGAAGGATATAACATATAATTTTAAAAAAAAAATACTTAATTCCATTAGCAAAGTGAAGCATCGCGACACAAACTTTTGGAGGATGATCATAGAGTACTTCTGAGGCATAAAATTGCTGAACTGTGGAAAAATGAGGCTTCTATAGTAAAGAAATGAAATTATACATCAAGTAATAATTACATGACATGTACGGGTGCATGTGGTAAAAATAAAGACATAACATGAAGCAATTAAAAACATCACTTAAAATTAAATGTGGTCTACTTACATTACATGTTGTGTAATTACATTACATGTGGAATAAATTTACTATTGGTATTTTAATGCCAATATTAACCAAATATTTAATTTTTGACCAAACATTTGACAAGGTACCCACCCAGGACCACTTCTGGACCATTATTTTAGGAATTTAGTTAATTCTAAATCCCATTGGTTCCTATAAAAGGAGGTATAGGAAGTTGTTGTTGTGATATCTGAATCCATCAGAGACCAAATATTAGAGTGAGAAGCTACATTGTGTAGGGTCCTCCCTAAGTTAATCTCCCTTTCCATTGTGGTTATTTTATCCTTGTCTATAATCCTCCCATCATAGGATAACTGGGTGAACCCACCTAGTTCTAGGGTAATGTAAATAGAATTTGGAAGGTGTGTTGGATTTTTTTAATTATTTATGTATTTGGTTTCTTCAATTTATTATTCATCTTATAATACATTTATTTTTCCTTTATCATGAACATTTATATTTTAATTTAAATGGAAAATTAAAATTTCACAAATGAAAACATAAATAATAAATTACCATTGTCGAATTTAAGGGAAATTAGTTGTAAATATGGTATTGATACAACCTTGATTCAGTTCAACCAGAACTTTTTCAACCAAGGGAAATGGGTTATTGCCGTATTGAGGAGGGTATACCATGACCATTGTATCTTCCTCATCTCAAATCTAAAACCAATCATTAATTAATCAATATATTTTCAAAAATACAGTTTCACTTAAACCTTAAAAATACCAAACCCTTACTTGCTTTCAAATATATCTTCAAAAAAATAAAACTACTTTTTTCATAATTTCCTTTCTCAAAATCAATCAAAACCTACGTTTTACGAAATATTTCTCCAAATTAGTAAAATATAATCTTTTGGAAACCTACTATAAATAAATTGACCATATCTATGGTTTCATCCTAAAACTATCCTAATACAAATATTTAATTAATCGAGTAGCATAGTTTGAGTTTTATAATTTTTTTTCAAAGACCCATAAGGTTTTAATGACACACTATCATGCTGTCAAAATATAACCATTGATGTGGAAGCATTATTTTTTAGTTCCTTGGATTTCAATTTTTATTTTATTTTATTATTTAAATTTCTCTTTTTTATTTTGCATATTTTACGGAGCAATTTTCTAATAAATTATTTTAATGGTAAACTAAGAAACTTTGGAAAAGGTAAAAGACACCATTGATTCAACACACAATTCTGAACCATACAAAGTGATTAAAGTAACTATAACCATGACGAGCGTATGAATCAATCAACCTTTTGAGTTTTTTTTTAAAATTATTAGGGACTAAGGATACTCAAAGACTATGGGTGTCCATTTAACACAAGATTTATACCAAGAATCCTGGAACCCCTATTGCTGCAAACCACTTCGTGATCAATCCTATAATCATTCCAATGATATCTAACATCATTAAATTTACAATAATTCCAAATTATGATCCAAATAAACATTTGGGAATCTATCTTGAGATCGATGATACATTCCAATTATAAAATGTCTCATGTGATGTAGTAAGGCTCTGTCTTTTTTGATTGTCATTATGTTAGTGAGCTTGTGATTGGATTTAGATCCTACCTATAGATTCCATCCCTACATGAGATGATCTTGCATGAAACCGACTCACCTACTTCCTTCCACCTTTTAAGTCAATGAAAATACAGGTAAACATTCTAAACTTTTTTCAATTTGAAGATGAGTCACTATATTCTTCATGGGAAATATATAAAGATATTTATTGAATATTACCTCATTATAGAATAGAGTTATGGATAATAATACAAATATTAAATATGTGGTTTTCATAGAGAAACATGTTGATTATAGGTGCTCTACATGGAGGATCATTAATTTAGAATTCACCTAATGTGAGCTAAAACTTATTAGATTAAGTGGTGGGAAATAGTTTCCAGTGACAGGGAGAAGGAACATAACAAAAAGGAATCCATGAAGTCAACAACAATGACTAGATTGTGGGACAACTAGAGTCATTGACCAAGAAGATGGACATAATGATGGCCCAGAAGAAAAAACCACTAAGGTAAATATATAGAAGATGCAAATTATGATAATTAGAATCATGTTAATCAATTTTAGGATTGGATACCACAAACAAATAGGGAAAAGGACTTGAACAATGACCATAAGTTTACCAACAAAAATCACCCCAAGGTCCCACACTAATGATCAAGGTCCATACATTCAAAGAGACACTTTCTACATTCATGACCACTTTTGGGGATGTAATCAATGAAATAATGCAATATACAATGAATAAAAGGGCTAAATTACAGAATCAGGAGCATTAATTTGGACAAATTTCTAATCATCTTAGAGAGATTCCTAGAGGAAAACTACTGGGATGCCGTGAAGTATTCCCATGTGAAGATTTGAAATATATAAAACTTAGTAGTGGAAAAAAAAGGAAGTTTTATATAATTTTTAGGATAAAAAATAGTGTAAGTAATAAAATAGATGCTGATAGTAATAATGGAAAAGTTTCTAAAAAATAAAAAGAAGAACCAGCCCAGTACAAACAAAGAATACCCTTTCCAGAATGAATGGTGAATAAAAATAACAATGTGTACAAAGGTATGTTTTTGGAACACATTAAAAAATTTTATATTAATATAACTTTTGTAGAGACTCTTTTAAACATGCCGGTATTTACAAAATTCATTAATGAGATGGTAACCAACAAGAAGAAGTTGGAAGATATTAGAACCATTCCACTCCTAAGGGACTGTTCAGTGGTGGTATCAGAGGACCTACCTAATAATAAATGTGATCCAGGTAGCTTTTAAATTCCCATCCTTATCGGGGATAAAAAAATATTGAAATTATTTGTGGGAATTAAAATAGAGATACCATATCACGTCGCACACAACATTCAAGAGTTTGGGACTAGATGAACTAAATCCAACAAGAGTTTCACTGCAATTTTTAGACTCAAAGTTAAAGCATCAATGATGATTAATCAAAGATATCCATATAAATTTTTAAATTTCATATTTCTCATCGACTTCCTAGTGCTAGACATGGAAGAGGAGAGAAGTCCACTCAATCTAGGAAGTCCATTTTTAGCCACATGTCATGTGCTGATTGATGTTCAAAGTGGAGAACTCTGTTTGAGAGTTGTCAGTGATCAAGAATGTTTCAAAATACATTGAGAAATGAAAAAAATACTATGTATTAGAGGAAAATGAGTTTATAGAATAAAATACACCCACACCTTATGATATCACTAAAATTGGAGAGGTAAATGAGTTATATTCCATAGAAAAAGAGGATGCTCAACTAGAGAAGAAAGACAAGATGAATAACGAGATGAATGAAATCGAATGAGAAACCAAATCTACTAAATATCATAAATGAGAACAATTATGGATGTTATATAAATTTTCATTTAGTTCAACATGATTGAGGAATAAATGGTGGGTCATTCCAATGGAAATCAAACAAGTACTACTATTAGGGATAATAAATCCATTTTGAGAAGAAGGACAGGGGATCAACTATATGGATAAGACACAACTGAGACAATGCATAAAGCCTAAATAGGTACCAAATTTTCAATCATCCATCACATGAGTTGATGTTAAAAAAATGTAAGATAGATCCAATGATGGTAAAAATAATCACTTCAAGGAAGCAACCTAAGTCATTTAGTTATTTATTTTCTATTTTTAGAGGCTCATATGACCTCGCTCCAAATATTTCAAATTTAATTATTATGGTATATTATTTTAATCGCATATGTATATTTTTTTAAGACCATCAAGGAAAGTATCAGGACTAAAAATAAGAGGTTGTAGAAAAATTTCTCATCGTGAAGGGAAACTACACGTCGTGAATCTTCTGTAGGAAAAACATACACATCCGTGATTGAAGAACCAATTCCAAGGGGATTAATCATTTAAATTTTTTAATTTTATACTTTATTCCCCATATTTAATTAGATTGTTTAACTACCTATTACATTCCCCACATTTTATTCTTGCGTCAATCCTCTAAAATAGGATACATTAACTGCTTTGGATAAACACCATGACAAGAATTTAAATTTCATTATCAATAAATTTAAATAAAAATAATGAGGAAAATAATTAGTAGAGATAATAATATGGATTAGGATCAAAAAATCATAATTTTATGATTATATTGGTTATTAAAAATGATTTTTTGAGAATTTTCGATGTTTTGAATTTATGATGATTTCATTAATTGATTTAATTATTTTTATGAATTTCCATGAGTATTTTTCCTAACCATTAATCTTATTTCCAAGACATCCTATGTTCCAAATATATTCCATTTTTCTTTAGTATATTTCTTTAGAATCTTGAGCTTATTTTCTTCTTGTAATTTATTTTCTTTTTATCAAAGCTAAGACTGAATAGAATCATTTTTAAAATTACTATGGAATTATTTTTTATCCCTTATCCTAATACCCACTTTACATTAATATTTTTTAGACTATAGAATCCATGAATTTTGTTTATAATAAATGATCCATGTTACAAGACTATATTATACTTTCTTACCATCTTCTAACTATTTTTTCATGATTATCATATATAATAGTTAGGAATATGAAAAATAGTGGAAGGGATGGAAATTTTTTAATGAATAAGTGTGGGGGATATTCCATGAGATTTGGGAAAAGAAATGTCATTATATTTATTGCACACCCTCTTAAAAAATGGCTGTAACTAGTTAAATTCAAAAAATAAAAATCTACATAACTGGTGATCTTGTTATCACTATTAAAAATCATGTCATGAATAGATCATTAGGAGTTGGGTGGTGTATGTGAGAATTTTACCTAGCACAAATTTCAAAAAAATAGGGTGTCTCACTTATTTCATTTCAACTAATTATGTTCCTACTCTGAGATACTATGGGTTTAGAAGATTTTCATTTGAATATTTTTTATTATCATGAAAATTACTTTATATTTTAATGTATTTTTTGAGCCTTATTTTATTTATATCATTTACATATCCCATTGGATCCTATAAAATGGAGGATAGGCTACTACTATTGGGACATCTAGAACTGCCAAAGAACAAAGCTTGGAGCGAGAAGCTGCATTGTGTAGGGCCCACACTGAGTTCCTCTCCCATTTATTTAGGCTTATTTTCTCCATACCTATAAACATATCATCCTAGAATTAGTGGGTAGACCCACCATGTTCTAGGTTAATATATAAAAAGGTTAACTTGTTTTGGATTTATTTAAACAATTATTCATATATTGGGTTTGGGTAATTTATTCTTTAGCTTACAATCCCATTATTTTTATTTTATCAGGACAATTAATATTTGAATATAAAAGGAACATTAAAATTTAAAAGCTAACAAACATAATGAAGTCATTAAAATTGTCAACTTTAGAGAAAATCGAGTTTAAATACAGTATTAAGACAAACCTGATTTGATGCAAGCCTAAATTACCAAACCAAGGGAAATAGGGTATTGACGCATTGAGGAGGGGATACCATGACTATTGGATCTTCCCCATCTCGAATCCAACAAAAATCATGAAATAATCAAACTATTTTTGAAAATATAATTACACCTGAACCCTAAAATTAATAAACCTTAGCAACCATTCATATTTATCTTCAAACCAATAAAACTGGATTGCTTTCATTTTTATTTCCTAAAATCAATCAAATCAATTTTCTGTATCCAATTTATTCAATTTTATAAAAATTATTTTTTTTGAAAAACCCAATCAAACTAATTTCACCATCTACATGTATCAATCTCAAACTTTTTTAATACTTTGTTTTAATTTCTTGAGTAGTATAGTCTAAGTTTTATAAATATTGTTTTCTCACAGACCTGTAGGGAAATAACAATTCACTTTGGGCCTACTAGAGTATATCTTAACCACCATTTTGGTGCATGATGAGTGTTACCTTCATACACACCTGTTTTGAGACTCCTAGGGGATATTTTTAGATTAATTTATATTTTATTTATAAACCATTATAAATGATCTAAATGTATGCTGATCATAAGTAACCTATTTCACTCCCAAGGTTTAATTGTTTGAAAATAAGGCGTGATGATTTAGATAGCCTATAAATGCTTTTTCCTGGTTATTGGTTTCCCACTATGATTATTGTTGATCACACTATATTTTTTTTGCGTTTTTAGTAAATTTCTAGAATTAAATAAAACTGTGTTAATTATGAATGTAATGAAAAATGAAACAATTGTTATCTTGAGAAGAAAAATGTATTGAGAGATCTAATGAAAAATATTATTTATATTCATACAAAATTTTCTTAATCATTGAATCTTGTTTTGCTTCTAAATGTGCAAAAGAGGGAAAAATTTGTTGGTTTATCCCAAAGGCAACATCCACCTTCTTTTAGCAGGCCCAATAATCTACTAATTTTAGAGATATATATCAATACCATTGAAAATATATTTACTATTCTATAGTGTTCATAACATAAAAAATTGAATTTAAATGTTTATTATTTAGAAGGAGAAGTAGATAAATGGTGGAATATTATCAAGACCACGAGGCAAAAATATTAAATTAACTCCATTGAGTGGGATGAATTTAGGAACTTATATATTTATATATACTTTTTACATATTATTTATATGAAAGTAGAGAAGAAATTACTTGAGCTAATATAGAAGGATGGTGAATCCATTAGTAACTATGAGGAAAATTTTACAAGACTTGTGAGTTATGCTTATGGAATTATCTTCCAACCTAAGAGTAAGATTGATCAATTATTCAGTTTCTTATAACCATGTCTCTAAATAGTTCTATTGATAAGTTACTTCAATAGTTATGAAGAAATCATTCAATGTGATATCAAGGTGAAAATTTATATTGGAGTTACATATCAATCACATTATTTTGATAAGAAAATAAAGATTGAATTCAAATTAAATTATAATAATAAAATCATTTTTTTGGATAAGAAGATATTTTATTCATGCTTGAAGTGGGAAGGAAACATAGAGGATATTTTTTTAAGGGTACTTTTAAAATTTTTAAGTGTAGAAAAAAAGGTCATCAGACAATCAAATAGAAATGTTTTGGGAAGAGGATGCTAACTATTGATGGATAGAAAACACCACAAAATGCGCCACCCACATTGTAGTGTTTCAAATGAAAATAGTTTGGACATTACAATAAATAGTTCTAGAATATATAGGTTAATAAAAATGAATGACATTAGAAACCACTTTATCCTAAATACAAAAGGAAATCTTTCACAATAGCAATTTCTGATGTTGGGTATGATAACAAAATGGTTACAAGATTAATTACCATCCACTCTAAAATTGAAGATATTTTTTTATTCTAGATCTTCAGACTATTTTATATCTAATGAATATTATAAGGGTATCACAATACAAAAAAAATGATTAGATTTTGAATTAAAAGGGATAAATCATAATGTAATGATGATTTCATCTCATGTTTTTTATTCATCTTCAATTTGAGTTCATGTATTATCATTCACTATATAGTAAAATTTGATATTATTTTGGGAATGTATTGGATTTTTTATATATGTTCAATATTAATTACCAATGAAGGGAATTAACATTTAATATTAAAAAACCTATGATCATATATCTATGAGATACAAAATATGAGTTTCTAATGGAAATTATATCAATTTTATGGGTCTTAATTCCTATTCATAATGGGTGTTTATCTTAGATGGATTGGGAGAAACTAAAAATGTTTAATATGCCAATTTTATATGAATTTTTGGATGCATTTCAAAAATATTTTCCTAGTATTCCTCTAAATCATGAGGTTGAATTTTTAATAAAACTCATATAAGGTGATACACCTATTTTAGAGAGTCCATATAGAATGGAACTAATTAGGTTTCATGAATTAAATATGAAACTCTAGGAGTATCTCGATAAGGTATTCATTCACCCAAGTGAATTACCATGGGTGAATCATATATTTTTGTTAATAAAAAAGATTTATCAATGTGATTCTATATTGATTATTAGGATTTAGAAAATATTAAAATCATGAATAAATATCCACTACCTCATATTAATTTTTTTAATAAATACAAGATTTCAATATTTTTCAAAGATTGATCTTTAGTATAGATACTATCAGTTGAGGGTAAAAATTGAATACATAACCATGTAAACCTTCTATTCCACATTTGAGAAATATAAATTTATAAGGATTATATGTCACGACCCGTCCCCCGGGGCCCATGCTTTGACTACCCCAAGCCCGCCTTCCATAGGCCAGGGGCTGGCGACTAGCACCAGAAAGGCATATCCCTAAAACTGGGAAGGAATTGCCTTTATAACTTGTAAACTAACACAACCAATCACACAAAAAGATACGAGGACAAAGTAAAATGTATAGTAAAAAGAGTGTGTACAGTTCATAAAGGGGTCCAGAATACAAGACCAACTATAAAGGACAAGTAAAAATGAAATCAACTCCTCTGAACAACAGCCAAGGATCCTACCTGAAGGGTAGGTACAGATCTTGAATGGTAGTCTCTATGGATCATCTTGTCTAATGACCACCTTCGAGCAGACTCTAGTTTTGGTACCCTTGACTTCAATCAGCATTGTTTGTCGTTTTCACAAGACACAACAAGGTGAAGGTGTAGCGCATGCAGGGGTGAGTATAAAGATTCTCAGTAGGGACCCCGAGACCCCCTGCGGTCTATCAAAATCTAAAAAGGATAAACCAAAAATCACAAAAACAATAGTCAAGCCTACTTAGGTATATTACCATACATATTCCTAAGTTCTCAAGTATACCCATACCATTCATGAGGGAAACAAGGCTCAATTCATTAACCAAAAGCCTAAATGTTCCACAAAGGTTTGAATACCACAAAGGTAACACAACAATGGTAAGTACCAAAAAGGTAATGCCACACAAGAAAAATACCACATGGGTATCACCACAAAGTTATGTACCACAAAGGTAACACCACACAAAAGAAAACCACAAAGGTATCACCACAAAGAAGTGTAACACAAGGGTAAATACACAACTAAAACTAGGTATAACTTAAATTATGGAAATATAAATCATTAGTTGTTTTGATAGATCATATTACTTAATCGATAAGATCTGATACTTTCACACACTATATCTAAGATGACCCACACTGGATCTGATGTTGACCCACATAGGACCTGGAGATGACCCACATAGGAAAGATATGCGCTGAACCACACCGGATCCCGGAGCGCTGACCCACAAAAGACCGGTATGGGCTAACCCACCCATGATCGCTAAGCACTATCCCACATAGTATCGGTATGCGCTGACCCACATAGGATCACTGAGCGCTGACCCACACATGATTTGAAGATGACCCACATAGGATCTGAAGATTCTTCAAGTACAACCACCTGAAGGGTTCCCGCACTAAGCAAGCTTGATTCCTAGAGGTTCCAGTCCTCAAGCCATCGATCGTTACATCAACTTTTACAAAGTCCCATGAAGAAGCATCTCAATGGTCTATCATGTCAAAAGGGACCCAGCATGACAGAAGACATGTCAATCGGACACCTGGTTTGTACGTTATTAGCGTTTCCATTCCAAGTGACTAGTTGGATTCGGCTTTAATCCAACCCAGTTGTACTATAACTTTATCTAGAAATCAAGTAGATTATACCAAAAGGGACATCTCGATCCAAGATCCTATTTCCATAGATGGTTTATCAAATGGATGCTCGGTTCTAAAGATATAGCCAAAAGGGGGTATCTGGGACTAGATGGCCCTAGGTCCGGTCCAACCCGGTCTGACATGACCTGGGCCAACCTGAACTAGTTCGGGTCGACCCGTCTCAGTCTTGTTTCGGCCCGCTGGGCCGCGGTCTGGCCCGAACAATGAAGGGGGTGGCTTGGATAGCTGGGCATGGCCCGACTAGCTGGGCATGGCCCAGCCCGTATAGGGAATGGCCCGCGACAGTGTGGACTACATGGCTGGGTGGTCCGCCGTGGCAGGATCTATCCTAACTGAAACCCGGGAGGGGAGGCGCTCCACCCAGTTCACCTGAACAACCCACTGGACCATTCGGTTCACCCTGCTGGCACGTAGGAATCACCAAAGGGGTCCCGCTCAGTGTGATGTAGCCAAACGGATTCCCGGACGGTCCTCCTCCTAGTGGTGTGACAGCGCCACTAGCATTCTGCAGCCAGCCAGATACCGGCCAACCTCCGACCTCCATCATGGCCAAGAGGCTGCGGTCTCCTACTCCACCGGTGCGAACAAGCATCGCTGCTTCGCCACGCAGATGACCGACGTGCTGGCAGCCATCCTGCTCCGCCACGGTCGATGGGCTGTGACCTCCTGCTCAACCAGTGGCGTATACACACACCACCCTACCTCCACGCAGCTGGCCGGATGTCAGCCATTGTCCTACCATTTCTGTGGCCGATGGGTCGTGGACTCCTTCCCTAACAATGGTGTGAACGCACCGCTCCGATTCCACACAGCCAGTTAGGTGTTTTCCAGCACATTTCTTTTCCATGGCCGATGGGTCGCGGTCTCCTTCGATGGTGCGGTTCTGCTATTGCCGTCTTCGCGGCCCATGAAGGACATATCAACATTAAAGATACGGAGGGATTGGGCCATGTTTTCTTGGTCTTCACCATCCACGTTAGACTGATAATAGAAAATTTAAGAGGATGGAATCAACATGAAGCTATGAAGAACAATCATAAAATAGACCCCTACCTCGATCGTCCGTTTGAGTTGTTGTGAGGAGGAAGAGGATGATGGTGACATCAACGTTTGTTGCTCCCACAAGATGCTTCTAATCCGAGATCGAGTGTCATCCTCATTCTTCATTAGGGGTGGTTATTCATTGGATGATATTCTGTGTTTGAGGATCTTCCTTCAAAGGCCTCCTCCCCCTTTTTCTAACGGAGAAAAAACCCTTAATTCTCTTAAGAATAGTTAATAAAATAACACTTAATTAACAAATTGTTTCATTAATTTATATTTAATGAACCCTATAAATTAAAGAGAGTTGTTGTTATATAATTTGTGAAACCTGACATTTAATGGCCAACCTTAATTGACCGACCACCCCCGTGTGGTCCCCACCTCTACAATTCAAAAATGGAGGTTTCAAAAAGTAAAATAAAATGTTATTTTTTTTTATTTTTTTCTTCTCCCATAAAAAAACTGAAAAAATAACTTCCCCCCTTGACCTACTGCGGTCGAGGTGAAGGTCTCCTTAAGAAAATATCAGCGTTGTGAGTTCAATGGTGTCCTCCGATTTCAATTCCAAGCACCAGTTCAAAAGTTACAAAATGCCACTCACACATTTACTAAACACACTTAAAATTTTTTAGAAATTCAATCCAAGCACACCGGGCCATAGAATCACGTGTCGTCAATTTTCACGGACTCTTAATATTTCCATATAATTAAAAAAATTACATGGAAAATTATAGGTCTTTATATTCTCCCCACCTATGGGAATTGCATCCCCAAAATCCACAACACAAACTAGGGATACAAGTGGGGGTACTGAGCATGAATATGAGCCTCCAACTCTGATGTTTTCTCCTGGAGGTTACTGTGCTGCCAACGAACATGCACTAGAGGTATCGACCACCCTTGAAGGACCCGCTCCTGTCGATCCTCAATCTCCGCTGGAACATCTAAAAACGTCACCCCATCGACAATGTACCACTCACCCCAGTCAATGATGTGTAAAGAATCAAGTACGTATCTCCTTAGCTGGGAAACATGGAAAACATCATGCACTCGGTGCAACTGAGGTGGAAGAGCTAAGCGGTAATCCACCTCCCCAACTCTGCAGATGACCTAAAAGGGTCCGATGAACCTCGGAGATAACTTGTCTCCCTGGTCAAATCTCCACAAACCTCGTTGAGGTGAGACCCATAGAAAGACATGGTCACCATCCTCGATCTCCCGAGGTCTCCACCTCTTTTCAGCATAAGACATATGTATGCTCTGTGCAGTCTTCATCCGCTCCAGGATGATATGCACATTCTCTATGGTAGTCCATACCATCTCTGTTCCCACGAGTGCTGACCCCCCTAGGTCAGTCTAGTATAGAGGTGATATGTAAGGTTGACCGTACAATGCCTTGAATGGTGCCATACTAATAGTGGAGTGATAGATATTGTTATATGAAAACTCCACCAAAGGCAAGTGATCCTCCCTGATGCGGGAGAAATCTATGATGCAAGCACTCAACATGTCCTAATGGGTTTAAATGGTCTGCTCTGTCTGACCATCTGTCTGAGGATGGAAGGTGGTGTTGAACTGAATCTGTGTCTTGAATGCCTCTTGAAACCCCTTCTATACCTGGGAAGTGAAACGTGCATCAGGATCTGAGAAAATTGTAGATGGAACTCCATGAATCCATACAATCTCTTGCACATAGAGGAATCCCAAGATCTTTACTATTCCATACTCTCTGATTGGTAGGAAGTGGGCAGACATGATGAGTCAGTCAATGATCACGGAGATTGAATCATGACCCTTGGTCATGCATGGAAGTCCTATCACGAAGTCCATGGAAATTCCATCCCACTTCCACTCTGGCACCTCTAGTGGATGAACTAAGCCTGTTGGAACCTAGTTCTCTACCTTTACTTGCTAACAAGTGAGGAACCATGAGACAAACTCTTCCACTTCATTCATCATTCCTAGACTCCAGTGCTGACGCCGAAGGTCCTGGTACATCTTCGCCCCTCCTGGATGTACCGCTACAGGGGACATATGAAAATTCCTCAACACTTCCTCCTGTAGCATCACTGATACCATAGTACATCCTCTGAAAAGGATGACATGATCCCTACCTTCAGAAAATTTTTCAGGATCTTATCCTGTGGATATTTGAGCACGTTGAGCCTCGCAGTCAGTGTCCACAAGCTGTGCCTCCCAGACTTGCTAAAGGAGTGGGGGAGTGACTGTCAGAGACTAAAGATAAGTTGCTCCATCTCGATCCATGTAGGATATCCACAAAGAGGGTAGCTGCTTTGTTTCCTCACTCAACAACTTTATACTAGATCTCATGCTGAGTTCATTTTATACTACATTCCCCTTCCTAGGAGTATAAAATATATCGAAGTCATAGTCCTGGAGGAACTCAATACTACACTGCTATCTCAGGTTTAGGCCCTTTTAAGAGAAGATATACCTGAGAATCTTGTGATCTGAGTAGACTGTAAAACATTTTCTGATCAAGTAATGTCACCACATCTTCAAGGCCAAGACCAATACTACTAACTCTAGGTCATGGGTTGTGTAGTTCTTCTCATACTATCTTAGCTGTCAAGAACCATATGTGATCACTTCTCGCTCCTGCATCAGGACACATCCGATCTTGGTCCCTGATGTGTCACAGTAGTCTACGTACCCAACACCCTCCTCTGGTAGCCTCAAGATCGGGGAACTCATCATTCTCTACCTTAGCTCTTGGAAACTTTGATGGAATCTCTTCGAACACACGAAGGGTTTCCCCTTCTTTGTCAATGTTGATAAGGGTGCCACAACTCTAGAAAAGTCGAGCACAAACCTTCAGTAGTATCTGACCAATCCCAGGAAACTCATCACTTCCTTCACACTCATGAGTGGCTCCCAATAAAGCCCAACCTTAATTTTCACTGGATCCACTTCAACTCCAGTCTCTGAGATAACATGTCCCAGAATGTGAACCTCTCAGATCGAAAACTGGTGCTTCGAGAGCTTACTATAAAGATGGTTCTCTTGGAGTGTGTCCATAACTATCTGCAGACGACAGGCGTGCTCCTCCTTCACCGTTGAATATACTAGGATGTCTTCTATGAAGAATACCACAAATCGATCGAGGCATGGATGGAAGATCGTGTTTATGCATCTGATGAACACTCCTGGGGTGCTGGTCACACCGAATGGCATAACCAAGAACTCATAATGGACATACTGGCGTCTGAATTCCATTTTCTGCACAACCTCATCTCGTACTCTGAGATAGTGATATCCCAATCTGATGTATATCTTTGAAAACCACCATTCCCCCTTCAACTAATCAAATAGATCATCAATCCTCAGGAGTGGGTACTTGTTCTTCACAGTCACCTGGTTCAGGTGCCAATAGTCCACACAGAGTCTCAATCTCCCATCCGCCTTCTTGGTGAACAAAATTGGTGTTGCCCAAGGAGAAGCACTAGGCCTAATGAACCCCTCACTCTGCAAGTCCTCCAGCTATACTCATAGCTCTCAATGCTCCGTGGGAGCCATCTGATATACTGGTTTAGATATCAGTTCCATCTCAGAGTACATGTCGATGTAAAATACCACCACTTTGTGAGGAGGTATACCCAGAACATCATTATAAAAAACATCAACGTATTGGTCCACCACTACAGGATAACTTGAACTCTCAACATCAACTACTCTGAGGGTAAGACTAGCCAACTGATGTGTGATCGGCAGCACCCTCCTCTAGGTAAGTCCATCCTGTGTGGTAAAGGTTCCCTTTTCACCGATGAAGAGAACCTAGTCCCATCCTTATTTACAAACCACACATTTTCACCTAATATAGTCGATCTGAGCATGGACTATAGATAACCATTCTATACCCCAGATGACGTCGTAAGGCCTCGACACCACTACTAGAAGATCCCACACGAAGACCTTGCCTCCTATTGTAATCTCACATACCAGAACCAGTGTGTAAACATAAAATCATCTCTCATAGGAGTATCTAGCCATAAGGATCGAGCAAACGGCTCTACTGGTGTCTCCAAGCTCTGAATGAGGGTCATGGAAATGAAAGAGTGACTATAACCCATGTCTATAAGTACTACATCTAAGTCATAGTAGACATAGATTGTACCTTGTATCATCTCTGGAGTGCTGTGTTCATAGGCCTCAGCTGCCTAAAGCTGAGCTCGTCCCTGTCCACCTGCTCCCTGTGGTCGGGGTGGACCACCTTGTGGTGGTGGCGATAGAACCTCGAATCACCACCCACCACCTGATGCATAACCTACTCCTCTTCCAAATCCACCTCTTTCATATGGACCTATTCAATCAAATATTTGCCTCTGCTAAGGTGGTAATTCGACCGTTTGATGGTCATTTGTAAGGTGGGTTGGTCAGTCATGAGACGTGTGACCTCTACTCGCCGTACGAGTAACACTACCTGCTCCTCACTGGTCCTGCTATATCTTGAGAGACCCTCACTACTGAACTTGAATCCAACAGTTGTCTAAATGTAGTACTGGTCCTCTTGGAACTCTACATTATCTGTCTACTGGAAGCTAGAAATGTCTCTGCTACATAGCATCTAGTGGCGGGTCTCGCTGTCGGTTACTGCTCAACAAAGAAGCTCACCACTAAGAGTTCTATCTTTGACACCCTTGCCCAATTTCAGGATGCTGAGAGAAATCATCAAAGCTCTAATCTCCCACCCGATCCCCTGCTCGAATGTCCAAGCCCCCAAGTCAGTAGAGTAGCATGAGAGGTTGGTGAACCTCACTGAATACTGAGCCACAATCATGCTACCCTACTAAAAGTGGAGAAGCTCTTGTATACGCATAGAGCATAGGGTTTCTGGGAAGAACTCTACCCTAAAAAGGATCTCAAAGTCCACCTAGACTAGAGTCACCTCATCGTGAACCTGGAGCATCAAGCTCCACCATCTGCCCGCTGATACCTGAAGAATACTGGCAAAAAGGATCACCATGAGATTAGCTGGTGTCCCTACTAGTCAAAAAACTCTAACCACAACCTCTAGAATATTTTCAGCCACCAATAGATCTGTCTTGACCAGGAACCTTAGTGGTCTCTAGTACTGAAACCCATGAAATGTGCTCAAGCAGCATGCACCCTCTGATTCTGGGGCTGGTGGTATCGGCTGCCCAACGGGTAGTGGTGATGATGGTACACCACCCGATGGTACCACTGCCGAAAGGGGGACCTCCACCAAAGCCTCGTCACTCGGTGGGATTTCATCATGTACTCTACCTGGAACCCAGGCTGGCTATTTTTGTGGAGGCATCCTGAAAAGAAACAAGTGCGCCATGATCATTAAGTTATACCTGGTGAGCTGACTCAAAGTGATCAAAAAGAAAACTTTTCAAAAACACACACATAATCAGTGTTTTCGTGCGCTGAGTCAGAAATCAGAAGTCAGGGTCCTAGTGTATGGATACGTCGACCACCACACTAACATTGGATTTCCCAAACTCATAGAAACACTCATAACACTTAGCACTATTTTGGATTAATAGACCAGAGTCCAAGTTCATCGGTAGAACCGAACTCCTCTAATAACAATTGTTCACTACCCATCCCCCAAGGCCCATGCCGTGACTACCCCAAGCCAGCCCTCTACAGGCCAGGGGATGGAGACTAACACTGGAAAGGCATATCCCTAAAACTGAGAAGGCATTGAATCTGTAACCTTTATACTCACACAACCAAGAACACAAAAAGATACGAGAACAATGTATACTATACAGTAAAAAGAGTATGAACAGTAAGTAAAGGGGACCAGAATACAATCCCAACTGGAAATTACAAGTAAAAATGAATACAACTCCTATAAACACCCACCAAGGGTCCTACCTTAAGGGTAGGTACAGATCTCGAATGGTCGTCTCCATGGATCATCTCGTCTAATTCCCACATCTGAGAAACCACAAGTCCTGGTACCCTAAACCTCGATCAGCATTGTCCGTCGTCTACACAAGACATAACAACATGTGGGTGTAGCCTGTGTAGGGGTGAGTATAATGATACTTGGTAGGGACCCTGAGACCCCCTAAGGTCTATCAAAATCTACAAAGGATAAACCACAAAGCCCAAAACAATATTCAACCATACTCAGGTATATACCCATATATATACCTAAGTTGTTAAGTATTCCCATCACATTCAAGAGGGAAACAAGGCCCAATTCTTTAACCAAAATCACAATTGTTCCATGATGGTTTGAATACCATTAAGGTAACACCACAATGGTAAGTACCAAAAAGGTTATGACACATAGAATAATACCACAAAGGTATAACCAGAAAGGTATCTATCACAAAGGTAACACCGCACAAAATATTACCACAAAGGTATCACCACACAGAAGTGTAACACAAGGGTAAAGACTCTTCTCACACTAGGTATAACTTAAGTACAAAAATATAGATGATTAGTTCTATTTCTTAATAATATTACTTAATCGATAATATTTTTTGCTAACCCACATAGGATTGATGATGACCCACACAGGATCTGATGATAACCCGCACAGGATCTAGAGATGACCCACACAAGATTGATATGCGCTGACCAACACAAGATCACTGAGCACTGACCCACATAGGATCGATATGCGCTAACCAACACAATATCTCTGAGTGCTTACCCACATAGGATCGGTATTCATTTACCCACAAAATATTTCTGAGCACTAACGCACATAGGATCTGAAGATGACCCACACAGGATTTGATGATTTTTCATGTACAACCAACCGCAGGGTTCCGACACTAAGCATGCTTGATTCTGGGAGATTCTATTCCTAAAAGCCATAAATCATTAATTAAAATGCCACGAAGTCCCACCAAGAAGAATTCCAAAGGTCGGACATTTCAAAAGGGACCCAACATGACGGACGACATGTCAATCAGACGCCTGGTCTGTATGTTATTAGTGTTTCCTTTCTGAGGACCTGGTTGGATTGGACTTCCATCCAACCTGGACATACACAAACTTTATCCAAAACTCAATTGGAGTATAAAAAAAGTACCATCTTGATCCAAGGATCCTGATGCCATAGACGGTTCGTCAAACAGACACCTAGTTCTCATGATATGGCCAAAAGGTGTATCAGGGTCCTGATGGGCCCGAGTTTGGTCAAACCCGGTAAGACCCGACCTGGGCTGAGCCGACCCAGACCAGGACTAGCCCAGATGGGCTGGGATGTAGCGGTACTAGACCGTGAAGGGGGAGGCCTATCCCATTGGGCATGGCCTGGCCCGCGCTAGGTGCGACCCGCAGTGGTACAACCCTCTTGGCGCGACCTGCTGTGGTGCAGCCCGCTCTGTTGGGTGGTTTGTCATGGCAGGGTCTGCCCTGGCCGATAGACTAGTGGGGAGACGCTCCCCCCAGGTCACCCGAACGGTCCACTGGACAGTTCGGTTCGTCCTGCTGGCATGCGGGACCCACTGGAGGGGTCCCGCCTGGTGTGAAGTGGCTGGCTGAATTCCTGGCCAATCCTCCTCTAATCAGCATGACAATGCTGCTGGCCTTCTGTGGCCAGCTGGATGCCGACCGCCCTCTGACCCCCGCCGCGGCCAAACAGCCGCAGTCTCCAGCTTCGGCAGTGCGGACACGCACCACAACTTCACCACGCGGTCGACCGATGTGCCGACCACCACCCTGATACGCCACATCCGATAGGCTACGACCTCCTACTCAACCAGCAGTGTGGATGCACGTCACCCTACCTCCACACGGACGACCGAATTTTGGACACTATCCTCACACCGCCACAACCGACGAGCTGTGGCGTCCTTCGGTACTGGCAGTGCAGATGCACCACCCCTATTCCATGCAACAAGCCAAGTGTCGGATGCCACCTTTCTCCTCCATGTCCGACGGGTTGTGGTCTCTTTATGTGGTGGGGTTGTGCTGCTGCCATAATCAAGGCCCTTGAAGAACACGTCAACATTAAAAATGCAGAGGGATCGAGCCACGTTTGTTCGGTCCACACCCTCCACATTAGACTGATTGTAGATAGTTCAAGAGGATGGAATCAACATGATTCTATGAATAATAATAATAAAACACACCCCTACCTCAATCGTCCGTTGGAGGTATCATGAGAAGGAGGACGATCATGGTGATGTCGACGTTCGTTGCTCCCGCAAAACACTTCTGATCTGGGCTCGAGCGTGGTCCTCATTCTTCATTGGGGGTGGTTCTTTGTTGGAGGATCTTATCTTTTGGAGGATATTACTTCAAAGGCATCCTCTCCCTTTCTCCAATGGAGAAAAAACACTCAATTCTCTCAAGAAGAGTTAATAAAATAACTCTTAATTGAAAATTTATTTCATTAATTTAGATTTAATGAACCCTATTAATTAAAGAGAGTTGTGTTTACATAATTTTTGAAACTGGGTATTTAATGCCTAGCCTTAATTTCCCGACCACCCTCATGTGGTCCCCAACTCCAAAATTCAAAAAGGAGGTTTCAAAAAGAAAAATAAAATGTTTTTTATTTAATTTTTTTCCTTCTCCCAAGAGAAAAACTGAAAAACTAACTTCTACCCTAGACCTAGTACAGTCGATGTGAATGTCTCTTTAAGCGAATATCAGTTCTGTGAGTTTAATGGTGTCCTCAGATTTCAATTCTGAGCACCGGTTCAAAAGTTAAAAAATGCCGCTCACGCTTTTATTGAATGTACCCAAAAAAAGTTTAGAAATTCATTCTGGCAACACCGGGCTTCAGAATCATGCGCCGCCAATTTTCGTGGACTCATAATATTTTCATATAATAAAAAAACTTAAATGGAATATTCTGGGTCTTTAAATTACATTTTTTTTTACTAATTACCAAGATATGATTACGGATTTAATGAATAAAATCTTTAGATATGTCCTTTATTAGATTGTTGTAGTATTTATAAATCATATTATAATATATTATAAGAGAAAATAAGATCACTATGACCACTTGAGGATTTTACAAGGACATTAAGTAAGGGTAATCTGCGTGTAAAATCTACCATGTGAGAATTTTGGCTAAAAATGTTTCATTTTTGGGACATATAATCTCAAGTGGGGGTGTTTCATTGGATACATCAAAGAAAAAAATTATTTAATATTGGAAAAAACTTACTACAACTAATAGCCATTGTTTTTTTGGTTTGGTTAGATATTATCGATAATTTGTAGAGAATTTAAAATGTTTTTTCTAATCCACTTTCCAAGTTGAATCAAAATAGAGTAACGTTTCCATAGACTTATGAATTTTAGGAAACATTCAAGGAACTAAAGATAATGATAGTTAAATAACCTATTCATACACTACCCTATAGTGGGTAATGGTTTTTATATTTAGGGATATATATAATAATATAATAGGATGTGTTCTCATGTATAATGATATGGTGATAACTTATGCCTAATGAAAATTAATGTATTATGAGAAAAATAACTCACTCCTGATTTAGAGTTAGATTTTGTGATTTTTTCAGAAAAGATATTGAGAAATTATATTTATAAAGACTTGTGTGACATATATATCGATCATAAAATTTTAAATTTTATATTATATAATAAAGAGTTGAATATACACCATAGAAGATAGTTATATTTTATTAAAGAATATAAATTCTCAATATATTACCACCCATGGAAAGAAAACAAGGTGGATAGTTATTTGAGTCAAAGGATTATGATAGATTATATTTGATGGGGGTAAAAAAGATCTGATATTTCTAGATATTTTAAGAATAGATCTAGAATAATTAATGGAAGGGTTTGAATAATTTCATGTACAAATTGGAGTTCAAACATCTATCCTAGTAATGATTAAATAGGAATAGAAGGAATATGCAGAGTTTCAAAAGAAAGTATGAAATGTTCCTATGTTAAACATTTATTATGATGGAATGATAAGGTTCAAGAACCATGTTTGTGTCCCGTCCATATGAAATTTATATAATGATTCATTGGATGATGCTCATATTTCATCATTCTATATTCATTCTGGAAGTACGATAATGTTTAAATATATGGAAGAGTATATATGGTGGGTCAACATGATAAGAGATAATGAAGTGTATGAATCTCAGTGGTTGGAATTTTTATAAGTTAATTTTTACTGGAACAAGTATATGGTGATATTTCAACAATTTCCTATACAAAAATGGAAATAGGAAAAAATAACTATAGATGTTGACTTTGGAATACATAAAACATCTAAAGGCCATAGTTTTATTTGGGATGAATTCGATAACCATGAAAATTCAGTACACTTTATTTTTATTGGAGAATATTTATCTCTTGTTCAAATTTAGAGAATATACATTAAGTGGTGTGGTTTCATAGAGCACAATATTCTATTATATATGATTAGGATCTGAGGTTTACCAAAAAATTCTAGAAAAAATTCTAGTATGCTCGAGATGTAGAGTTCTGTTTTAGAAATTCATATCATCCTCAAACATATGTTCAGTTTGAGTGAACTTTTCAAATCTTGGAGGATATGATGATGAATCATTCTATGTATTTCTATGTTGTTTTAGTTTAACACCTTCCTATTGTCTAATTTTATTATAATAACTACTTTCACTTGATAAATTAAATGGTTCCTTATAAATCCTTCTATGTAAATAAGTTTAGAACTTCAATGTGATGGGATTTATTTAGAGAAATAAATATATTTGGACTTAATTTAACTTTGAATAAGGAGGAGAAAGAATAATCTTTTCTATATTATATCAAGGAAGACAAGAGTTGATAAAAAATTTGTGCTGATAATAATTGGCATAATATGAAATTTGAAGTTAGTGAGAAGGGATTCTTATGAATTTCTCCATGGAAGAAGGTTATGATATTTTTAAATAAGGGAATGCAAAGAACTGGGTATTTTCCCCCCATATAGATTCTTGACCAAATTGGTATGCCAACTGATAGCTTGATGCCACTCCTGATGCTCTCTCAAGTTTATGATGTGTTTCACCTATCTCTCTTGAGGATGTAAATAACTGATTATTAACATTTATTGAACTCATAGGTTGTATTACTAAAGAATGATATTTCATGTAGAGAACAACCAGTAGAAATATTTTAACATAGAGAAAAATTTATATGAAATAATACTACCCACCTAGTTATAGTTCTCTGGAGAAATAAAAAATTAGAAGAAGCTATATGTGAACCCAAGGATGTGATAAAATAAATATATACTCATTTGTTTTTTATCATAGTGAAAAAATTTAGAGGGATAAATTATTTTTAATTGGGTTATAATGTAACACACCTCGATTTTATGATATATTTTTATTTAAATAAATTTAATTTATTTGATAGCCTATGATACACTCAAACATGAATTTAAATGAAACATAATATATTATACCATTATAATAGAGTTGTTAAATTATATATATGAATAGTAATAACCAAATTTTAAAAACCATTTACAAATATTTTTGATAAATCAAATATATTGATAAATTTGTAATCAATTTTTAGTAAAGACCCTATATGCTTCAAAAATAAATGTTCCATCAAAAATGGATTTTAATGATTATTTATAGAAAATAATATAATTAATTTTTGAAAATTTATTGAAAAAATGAACATAATTTTTTAAATTATCATGCCAAAATTACCCCATAGTGAAATTTTGATAATTTACTAAAAACGTTGATTTTTTAATTAGCAGTGAAAAGTAAATATTTTTAATGAAAATTTCCTTTTAGTTTCATGTATTTATAAAGATTAATTTTATTTCTAAATATTTAAAAGTAAACTTATTTCATTTATATTAATACAAACTCAATTATGGTTGTTGGAATCAATTTTATTTCAGATCTTAGTATAAATTTTTTTTATAATCAAGAAGAATTTTTTTCCAAAAAACCACTATTCATTGTGTTTTATTGGTTCAATTTTAAATTATACTTTACCAATTAGGTTAATTGAATTTGATAAAATGTATTAATTATTTAATTTAAAATAAATAATATTATATAATATGTTGGACATATTTTTTCTTCCCCCCCACTTATAAAAGGATACCCTACTTTATCATCTTTACACCAATTTGATCCATCTATATTGATAAAAACTAGAACAAGTCTCTTATAAACATCCCTATCCATGAATTTGAGGTGGTGGTATTCTTAAAATATAATTCCAAGGGTCCTTAAAAGGAATCTAAAGGAAGATTTTCAAAGAATAAGTAATCATCCTATCCGACCTATTTCAATATATTTATTCTTCCACCTCCTATAAATATATTGTAATAAAAATAATAATAAATTCTATATAATAAATATACTTAAAGTTACTATGAGTATGTAACCACATTTATTCACCGAATTTTCAATCAAATGAGAAGTGAAAGTATCCCTCATGCGTACGTAGAGACTACTACATGCGATACAATTCATTTTAATCACAATATTTCATGGATGATTATGGTGATAGGGTTAATTTTTATATATGATATTTATATAATAATTATACTTATCGAATTATAATATCATATCCACCTTATTACCTTCCCATATATTATAAAATGATAATATCTATCTTATGTATGTGTGGATTACCACCTCCACGAAGTGACACAATTCATTTTTTATTTTTTATTTGGATGGATTATAATATGGATTAATTTCGTTTGTATATATATATGTATTTATATTATATGGTTGAAATAATTATGGTTTTTGAATGATAAAATTATATCTATCTTTCTTTCCATATTTTCAATAGAAAATAAAAAAAATGTTCACGTATATGTATGGTATACCGTCTGCATGAATGACGTAAATAATTTTTCTATCTCTACACTTTATAGATGAATATAAATAAAAATATAAAATCAATATATATGATATTTATCTCATGATTAAAATTTTAGAGATTATAGAACCATGATAAAATTTCATGTACCAGAACTGCCGAACAAAAACTCTGATGAAAAAAATAGTTAACAACCAGAAATGAAAAATTTAATAAGGAATTATTAATAAATGGTGGTTGAAATTTTATTAGTGGTGAATATGTGAAACTATAAGTACATAAATGATATTATCATAGAATTAAAAAAATGAAATTTATTTTATTGGTGGATATAATGATATCAACAAAATTAGAACTTAAGGTAAGGGTATTATGTTATAATTTCATTATTTACTAAGATTGTTTATGAATAAGTTTACAAGGATGAAATTTCTTAATATACTTCTCAATAATCTCATTTAATTTATTCTCCTATGATTATTCTCTTTATTTTCAATTAATAATATATTTTTCCTCGATTTGGTTCTTAAAATGATCGATAAAAGGTTTTTAAGAAAAAATACCTTATTTCCCCTTATGATAGGAATATTTTTATTACTTATACATATTTTAATTAAATTATTTTAAATAAATTTTTTAATATTTTAAAGTTATTGTTTAAATTCATTTTAACCCTTGTTTTAATTTTTTAAAATGGTTTAAAATAATTTGTTTTCATTTTCTGAACATGATACGTTTGAATTTTAAAAAAATGTGAAATGAATATTTTTTTATCATACACGACATGAACATAATTTACTACCATCATGACTAATCAATGATTTTAATATTACCATACAAGTTTTGAAGTTTCTTTTAAAAGAAAATGTATTCCATAATATTTGGATTTTTTTTATTTTAAATAATTGAATACAAAATGGAATGGTATCTTCCTCAAGAAATATACAAAGTAATATTTTTAAGGAATTTTATTTTATAATAAAATTATTTGATGATACTTACAATTTAATGGGGATTTGATCCAAGGATAAAATCCTTATTCTTTCTCTGAATGGTTTGTGATTATGATGATGTGAAGTTTTTGAAACCAATTTATATTCCACTAGTGATGCTATGATGAATTACTGAAATGTCTATGAAAACCATTTATTTTCTATGTGTTATGATATATGATGAATGTTTTATGATCATATAGAACACATAAAAATGGATCATTATTATGTGATGGGTGGGACCAAAACTATATTTCCCTCAACTGCGTTGGGTAAAGATTGATATCTCATGATATAATAAGGACTATAGTGGTGATTGAACCCACTTAAGTAATAAAATATGTATACTATGATAGTTCAAGGAGTTAAACGTGACTAAAGATATGATATAATGGGGATTGATCCCAGTAAATTATGATACTCTTAGAAATGATCCTGGACTTAGTAAATTATTTTATATTTTTATGTGTATACATCGAACTTATGTCGTATTCTAATTTAATTCTCTTAGGGATCATGTTATTTGATTACATTATGATTCATATCTTACGAACTACAAAAAATTATGCCATGATTCAAGATTATGATATATGATATTATAGGTACATATTTTTCAAATTTTAATCTCATATTTTCATACCCTTATATTTATGTTATGCTTAATTGAACAATGATATCTCACTTGTTTAACTCTGTGGAGTATCTCAGCTCACTCTTACTTATATTTCTTTTCCCCACATCATAAATAATGGTCTTATGTATGGAATTTATAAGAATATTACTATGTAAGATGATCTTTGTGGGATATGATTGGGATCATTCATGAAATAATAATATTTTTTATCTAGTATCTAAAAACACTAATCCTTTAGGATCATCAATTGTGTATTTGTAAAATATATTGACAATTCATCTATTAAGATGTAATATCAATGTATTAAATGTTTTTCTCTCTATATACTCACACAATATAATAATAATGAATGAGTAAGAAGAATATAAAACAACTAACTACACCAATAATCATTCATAAAATATGAAAAATTAAAATTGAAATAAAAATACATGGTTTAGATAACTACTCATCAGGTTGAGATTTATACCAAGATGGGCATGATTATCACCATATGACACATAAACATATTCACAAGAAATACCATCAACTTCTCTATTATTGATATAATATTACACTCTTAATAAACAACAACATCAATCATACCTATAATTCAACAAATAAAATACAATCAACATATACATGAAAACAATACCTATAGGGAGTTGTATAAATGATTAGAAGGATATCACTATGATTCATTTCATTTCATTTTACATGTTAATCTGGAAATAACAGTTTGAAAATAAATACATAAAATAAATTTATAACATTGAGTGGATAAAAAACTAAATTAATTCTTGATAATATTTTCTACAAAATAAAAACAACATTTTAGTTTTAAAATTAATTCAAAATAACCTTTTAGTTTTCTTTTATAAATGAAATTTATTCCAAGAAAAATCTATTATAGTGTAGATAACAATATAAAATACACAATAATCATCTTAAGAATTAAGAAATAAAAAAGGATCATGAAAATTAAGTGACCATTAATTATTAATAATCACTTATTGATAATAATGGTGTAACTACTTAGGGAACCGAGAATAAAAACTTAGACTTGGTTAATGGAACCATATTTATTTTGATATGTTGTGATCCTAGTAACACACACTTGAAAAATCCTAACTTGTCCACATCATGAAGGAATCCCCCTTGCTAGGGAATACACTAAAATAAGGAACTAGAAATGCATAATATCATATATTTAATTCTAACATAGATACCCTTGTGATTCCATTGGGTTTTCTAAATGGTGATAAGAAAAAATTCAATATAGAAATTAGATCAACATCATCATCATTGATTATATAAATTAAATCCCATTGGATGAGGTACAAAAACATATTTAGAAACAACTAGGATCTAAAATATTGTAGTCCAAGGGTATCCACATAGTCTAAATAGACATCGTTAAAAGGAGGATAACCGAAACTAAAGAATCAAGTAACTGGAAAACCTTGAGAGGCCTTTTATGCCAGGAAATTGGCAAATAAAAATAACATATATAATTCATCATTATAAATTATGGGATAACTAATATATATCCTCTAAAAAATTTTTATTGTAAACACACTTATCAGAATAATATCAATCTATCATCATGATATTATATTTTATTTAAATAATCAATAATAAGTGTCATAATTTAATGTCTATAGAAAAAACCAACTAAACATAACTTAGTTTCATGATAGACAATCCTTTAGTCTTTTAATACATTAATGATTAAATAATATATTTTCATTATAAATTATAGGAAAATATTCAACATAAAAAATTATTTACTACATAACAAAATCATGATATGTATTTTTAAAAAAGACCAAACACACTTAAAAATAAATAATCATAAATTACATACATTTTCATTGAAAAAAAAACCATTTTAAATCACATCAAATAATCATATAAATTGTCGGAACCTCTAAAAAAACTACTATAAATAATTCATAGACTTATTTTATAAGTATGAAATCTATATTAAATGATCAAAAAACCATTTATTTTTCAAATAAAACTAATTGGATAAAATAAAATTCAAAAAATTGATGCAACCTAGACACCTTATTAACCAAGGATCAAATAGGGTTTGAGAACTGTTTTTCATCCACCTGACATTAAATTCCCAATAAATTCAATAAAATTTTCCTTAACATGTGATACCCCAAAATATTTCATGGACCATATATAAGATATTTGAGTAAGTGGAATATGTGAAGGAAAGAAAAAAAAGTGAGATAAAAACAAACCTAAGACCTTTTAAGGATGATCTACCATAGTGGTTTAAAAAATATGAGATTGTGGAAAATATTCAAGGGGAAGACTGGTTCCCATGCTCCCCTTGGAAAAATTAGTGGGGAAAGGAATAATTCTGATCTATAACTAAGTTATCAAACATCAATAACAATATTCTAGAAAAACCCCCAAAAACCCAATACAAATAATAATAATATTACTATTATTAATAATCTCACCTATTATTTACAAATTTCATACAATTATATTTATATAATAATTAAAAATCCAATTACACAGAACACATCACTTACACATATATTTTTATACCAACATAACTAAATATTGTGAATTTAATTTATAACGTGTGAAATAATAATAAATTTGCAATGAAGTTATTATAAAAACTCATCATTAAATTATAGATGATCCCAAGATTTCAGGATATAAAAAATAATTTTTTAGATCAATGTTTATAAATATATGGTTACCAGGTATATTATACTTTACCATTTATTGACTGTGAACCTTATACTGCCTAAAGAATGTGGCATTTCATAATCACCATGCTTTGCCACCTGAACCCTTCATAAAATTTTAGTCACAAATAAATTTATTTTTATTTTTATTTTTATTTAGATCTCAAAATAGAATTATGATAATATATATATATATATATATATAAAAATGGAAAATAGGGTGTCACAATATCAACCTCCAAATCCATAACATCATTATCGATATCATGATTGGGTTTTGAAATGTACCACCAAAGATAAAATAAACAGAATACATCATATTTTGAACTATATCTCTAATTATGTTCTAGTTAGTAAACCACCATACTAACCCTCTATAGGATCGGAAACAAACTTACATAACGAGGTGACAACGTCCCATATAGTATCCCATCCTAGATGAAACCATCAGGAATAGATGATTTCCTACATTAAAAAAGGTTAGTGTCATTAGGCTGAATGAGATTTCTTCCTAATATAATTTTTATCCAAATAACTTTTATTTGTTATGATATTATTTATAGTCTCTTTTTCAAGAGTTAGTACAATTACCGGTTAGTCACTTTACACACATTAATTTAATGGAGGTCATCCAAATCAATGTCTAAAAACTATTTTTTAAGAAAATTACACCAGAACTAGTTGTTCCTTTTAGTATTTGATTAAATATTAGATACATAATTTATGAATATACGTAATAGACCTCATTTTATACATAGACTATCTTTCAGTATGAGGATAGAATGTTGTACTAAGATTCTTTATAACCTTTTATGCTCACTAAAACCTCTAATAAAAATATTAATTTAACTTTTCACCCTAGTTTGACACAATAATCCATGTAACACTATTGATTTGTACCATATTTTATAGGTATAATTTAAAAAACTCATCATCTAAATGATTCTCTTTGATTGGTAGTATTTTTTAAACCATGGTCAACGGGTAAATAACAAAAAATAGAATATCCCTATCATAGACTGGCCTCAATATCCCAATAATAAAATTCATGGTGTTTTAATCCCACTTGCATATATGAATGAGACATGGATATAGAGAACTAGAAATCCTATTGGGCTCAACCTTCACCTCATAGAAGGTTAGGTTTCACGACACAAAGCCTATTATATCTCTCTTCATTCTGTGATGGTATATATTAGTCAACCATTCACACAATGATTATCTAGTTACATGTGAACCAACATTAAATCCTCTCACATACTCATTAGGACAACCAATTTACCATAAAATTAAATAAAATCATCATTACTCTGATTATAACCAAGTGGATGATCCCCAAAATATATTTTATCCCTCGTTATGTGGTAATATAAATTGCTCTAGTCACTCTCATTTACTCTATCCAATAATGATTAGATTATTGTTAGAGAAGATTGTGTGACTATCCAATGATAATCCTCAAAATCCAAATGAACCTTTATAAAGAGGATCATCAAGTACTACTCATCACCACCCTGTAACAATATTAGTCTTCCCTTGTGTTTTTATATATAGATTCTTCCACTACTTCACCCATTTTATGGGAATAAATTATTTTAAAATAAAATTAATTCAAGTATTCAACCCATCTATAATGTAAAATATTAATGTATCCTTGTGATATTATGTACAATTAGATTTTTTGGTAAGTATAAAACTCAAATAGGTTAATAATGATGTAGCGGCCCCCAAACCCAGGGTGCTCAATGAGACATGATATACTTAACATTACATCATTACAAATTAAGCATCATGTCTCATTACTATAGAATATTGTGAGGATCAGGATTCTGGGAAACCAGCTGCTTCCGATTAACATCATTGGTATCAACCATGCCTGAAAATTTTTAACAAAACGTAGGGTGAGAAAAAATGCCCAGTAAGGGGTTTTAAAAACATTTTAAGAAAATCCTTTCTCAAAGAAGTGCTTCTGAAGAGAATAAAACACCTTGCTAAAACAAAAAATTATCTTTTCTTAAAACTTGAAAACCATCATTCTTTAAAAACCACTTGTACAAAGAAGCACGTACTTGAAATAATCTTTAAAGTAAACATGATTAGAGAGCGCAACATAGGAACAATAAACAATGCATAATATTCAAACAAGGTTACTTTAATTCTAAAAGAATTCTATGGATAAGCAGGGAAAACATGCATATCATGGTTCATGAGTAAAATGCAGATCATCTAACAGTTTACCATATAAAAAACTGTTCTTGTCACATAAAGTACATTTTCATGATCATGGGAGCTTTCAACTAGGGGTTGTCCTGTTAGTTGAAGTAACCCCAAGTTAACCTTTATCATTACATGCAGAGGGAATGTATAATACTGGACTTTGTCAAGACCTTTCGTCAAGATCGTAAAACATACTTAACGGGTCAAGGCTCACTGCCCACCCTGTTTCCTTAGCTCAAGCCAAGGCTAACTACCAAGACCTTCGCACATAATCGTCTCATGAGACTCCTGCTTTACCCAATGCATTGGAGCGCTGTATAATTTCGGGCGCACCCGTCCCATCATTCTTGTTGCGCTATATAATTCTGGGCACACCCGTCACATGTAAGTCCTATACATCCCTCACATATCTTGACATGGTCATTTATTCATAGGGTTTCATGCATTATTAATTAAACCCCATTTTCACATACGTATTCATAACATGAAGACAGTTTCATCATAAAAACATTATGACATGCATGCTAAAGCTCCGTGCACATAACAAGTTATCTTAACATTTGAAAACATGGATTTTAAGAAAATAAACATAACACTTAACATTCCATACATCATAATACCCAATTAAAGCATGGTCATTCATAACTTACACATATGATGATAGATGGATATCATAGGCATTTAAAACAGGTAGTTGAGGTTACAATGTGCATAATCAAGTACATCTTGGGGAAATAATGTATATAATTGTGTAAAATCTTTTATTAGAACTTTAAATAAACATGAGTACATACCTATGAATACATGTGTGCATTTGTAAAAGTTCAAGGAGTTCATACTAACCGTTTTCACAAAGCAAAAATCCTGATTTATCCTGAGTAGTGATAAATGAAAATTCTCAATTTCAAGAATAATTTTGAAATCCAACCAACCCATAAACTTCATCATGCTATATTGTAATAAATTGAAAAACATGGACACTATGTTCATATTAATTTATATACACATACGTGTATGTATATATATAACAATATACTTCATTCACTTGCATAATTTTACCTATTCTTTCAATTACTCAAAATCTCTATTTTTTTATAGGCAAAAGGAAAAATCAGGGTTATAAACATTAAGAAAAGGTTGTAAACTTTCACATATCATCTTATACATATGTGTTTATGAAAGTATATATATATATATATACACATATATAAATACAAGGTGTAATATGCAATAACCCACACCCAAATAGAGAAGATCCTTCGAACCCTTACCCCAATTTTAGGTTTTCACAAAGAGGCTGAAAAGATCGGTTCTAGGAATAGGTAAAACAGGTTTATACGGTCCTGTATATTTATACACAATTATACAACAAGTGTATAACTATATAAAACTTACCTAAAAAGTAGAAGGTGATGAGGAGGACTTACCCCTTACCCAATATTCGGTTCTTCAGGTTCACACATAACAGAAATGTATAAATATATATATATCATATATATATATACATATATACATATTTATACAAACCAAAACTTGACAAAACCAAACCGAAATTAAAACCCGTTTCTTACATTGCTCGGAGAGTAGAAGTAGCCGAGGCAAGAGGATCCAAGGGTGTAAAATACAGAAGATATACACGTATATACATAACTTGTATATCTTTATATATATGAAACCAAAGATTAAGCAAACTCAATAGAAAAAGAAAAAAAATAGAACACGACCCTTACCTTTCTTGGAGAGGAGGAGGAAGAAAACGAAGCAACAACGAGGTTCAGAAGCCGGAGAGATCAAGAAGCTTGGGTGCAAGACTCCTGGACTACGGTGCAACAGGTTTAAAAAAAATAGAAGACAAAGAAGAGGACTTTGGGGAGTTGTCGGTCCGAGGCATCCGAGGTGAGGGGGTCGGTGCCGACTTGTAGAAAGCAGGAGACAATTGGGTCTACATCACCGGCTTAGAGAAGAAAAACAGGACCTAACTCTGCTGGTACAGCGGCGCGAGGTAGGAGAAGAAGTGAGGCGCCGGTGGAAGAAGAAGCCGCGGGGAAGAAAAAGGCTGAAAAAATCGACGGACGACCGGGATCGCACGAGAGTTGATCGTGTAGCTCATACGTTGCCCGACTTAAAAGAAGACGAACAGCCGTGATTGGAGTGCCCAGATCGAACGACTCAAGTTGAAGCAGCGTTAAAAAAAATGCGGTTTTCTACAGTTCTTAAAAAAAACTTTTTTAATATTCTTATTAATTAATTCATTGATTTTTTTTATTATTATTAATGAATTCAATTATTAAACCACTTTTATTATTTTAATAAAAAAAATCATTGGTCAATAAAATTATATAATGGTTCAATCAAAACGTTTTATTATATGTACACACATATATATTTCATTTTTAAAACATCAATAATTTTTATTATATTATCATTATTATTAAACCTTAATTATTAACTACTTAATATTTAATTATGAAAATTAAGGATTAAGAACGTTGAGTAATCAAAACATAACACACATATATATTTTAATTTACTTTACTAGTTAACTACCTTAATTTTCTTAATTAATTATTATTATTAATCGTAACTCCATTTTATCACACTTAAAAGTGTGTTGATATAAATATCATCACCACGAAACACATAAGTAAAAGAAACCATAATTTGATATAGTTTCCAAAATAGTTAATAAAGGTCAAATTATAAGAGAAATAATATATCTAATTTGATGCAATATATATATAACTCATAAAAATCTATCAGGTTTGATATAATTAGAAAAATAAAAGTTCAATTGTTCAAATTAATATGTATAATGAAAGAAAAACAACAATATTAATTTTCACCATTTTGAAACATAAAATAAAATTCTCATTTTAGGAGAATAAGAGATAAATTAACTAAATTAACATTGATTTCATTTTGAAGCAAATTAATTTTCCGAACCTTCCAGGGGTAAGCCATCCTATTTCCAACGGTCAAAAACAAAACTTAGAGGATTGGAGGAACCCACGGTCAAAATAAAACGTAAGATTCTTTGGGAAACCAATGGTCTAATTTGTGACCGTTTGAGGTTCAACGGTCAGATTATGGTGCTTATAAAAACGGGTCTGGTCTTGGGGTGTTCCTCACTCCAGGTGACTGAAGGAGAAACAAAGATGGTTCATGTGATTACCCTGGTGATAAGCACAGTTGCAGTGGCTTCGGCCATCCTCATGTTAATTATGATGGATGCTCAAAACCCCTACCACATTCTTGGGCTCTTAGTAGTTTTAAGTAGTCTCCCCATTATTGTAATCGTGTTCTTAGTTGGGATCTTCAGTTAATTTATCTTCTTGTTTGGTCAGTGGTTGTTGTAACCAAAATGTTGTGTATTTGAATAAAAGAAATTTTCATCCATTGTTGCATTTTATTATTAATACCTTATTATTTGTTTGTTGATTCACTTAACTGGTGATATTGGAAAGAAAACTTGTCAAAAAAAAACAAAACATGGTTTTCTCGGGTCGTTACATCACTTCCCCCTTCAAAGAATTACGCCCTCGCAATTCTATCATAAAAGAAAAAAGAAAAACTAAAACACCATACGTAGAACACTACCGAAACAGTGGATCTGGCTCGGTTAACGGGATACCAATGTTGGAACATAGCTCTTCCGTTTCCCTAGCCCAGATTCACCTCGAACAGTACTCCTTGAACTCCTGTTCGTGCGTACTGCACACGGGCTTACAAAGGGAGGCTCGTGCGATGCAAAGCTCGGAAACGTCCGAGTAGATAAACTCCTTGATGACTCTTCTGGCCACATAATGATCGAGGTAGTTGAGAGGGATGATGCGGTTGAGGAGACTGAGGTTCAAGACTTGGAACATGTAGGCTGCACTGAGCTAGCCATTCTGAGCAGCCACGAGGAAGCACGCTCTGGCAGAAAAGTTTTGTGCCAGAGTGAAACACTGGAACATGCCCTCAAAGTATCTTCCCCTTCGCCTGTAGTAGGGGAGTTGAGCCATGGAAATGAGGTGAAAGACACAGTCAACTTCTTGACATAAACGAAGGATCTCTGGACCGTTTTCTAGATCGAGAAAACGCTGGCAGGACCCTCGTAGGTGGAGAAAGGATGGATAATCCACCATGCATGCCTTGATCAAGAGGACTTCTACTAGCTCATCGGGTAGGGATGAGAAGTTCGTTTGACCAGCTATCTAAAAACAAACATCGAAGGTAAAATCATAACAACATTGATAAGGTGGAGACATGAAAGGAAACAAGAAACTTCCATTTATGAAAAAGTTTACACGGCAAAGTATGAGTTTACAAGACGTACGCCACAAAGAGCGGCAAAACTTCCTAACTCTTCAAACCACACACAGGATGAACAGACAGGACTAAACTCATGGGAACATTTATAACGCTTCCTGAGTTTAGCGTGAGGGGTGTGGAGTTGGGAAACATCGGTGTACACTTCTTGCCTAAGAGACACACGGGTGGACTCATTTTCCAACGCTCCGAAGTCCATTAACTGGCCCCAGAAGCCATAGTGCAAAATTTGGCACAGGTAAGCCGCTAGGAGGTCTCCGGAAGCAGCAACTTCTTGAAAAGGGTTATCAAGCATAGTGCCAAATTCCTCGCCAGTTGAGAACACTTGGAAGAGTCCTTCATGATACCTTCCCCGACGTGCATAATATGGAAATTGGGTCATCATCATTAGGAGATAATCCATCCCCAATCCCCGATGGAGACTAAGCACCCTAGGTGAGTTTGACACGTTGTACAGGTGCTTACAGATCATGCGAATTTGGGTATAATTCAGAAAGTTCTCGCGGATAGCTAGAGATGAAATGTTCTTTAGAGCCTCAGTGGGAAGTGACAAAAGGTTAGTAGGTACATCAGCCATCTGAAAGTTATAACATTTTTTATTTAGTCAGTAATAACAATACATTTATATCACCTGGTTTTCCAGAGTTTCCTGAACCCATCCTCTGATACCAACTATAGAGACCCCCAAACCCAGAGTGCTTAATGAGACATGATATACTTAACATTACATCATTACAAATTAAACATCATGTATCATTACTACAAAAGATCGCAAGGCTCAGGATTCTGGAAAACCAGCTGCTTCCGATTAACTTCATTGGTATCAACCATGCCTGATTTTTTTTAACAAAACGTAGGGTGAGAAAAAATGCCCAGTAAGGGGTTTTAAAAACATTTTAAGAAAATACTTTCTCAAAGAAGTGCTTCTGAAGAGAATAAAACACCATGCTAAAACAAAACATTATCTTTTCTTAAAACTTGAAAACCATCATTCTTTAAAAACCACTTGTACAAAGAAGAACGTACTAGAAATAAGCTTTAAAGTCAACATGATCAGAGAGCGCAACATAGGAACAATAAACAATGTATAATATTCAAACAAGGTTACTTTAATTCTAAAAGAATTCTATGGCTAAGTAGGGAAAACACGCATGTCATGGTTCATGAGTAAAATGCAGATCATCTAACAGTTTACCATATAAAAAAATAGTTCTTGTCAGATAAAGTACATTTTTATGATCATGGGAGATTTCAACTAGGGGTTGTCCTGTTAGTTGAACTAACCCCTTGTTAACCTTTATCATTACATAAAGAGGGAATGTATAATACTGGAATTTTTCAAGACCTTTCGTCAAGACCGTAAAATATACTTAACAGGTCAAGGCTCACTGCCCACCCCATTTCCTTAGCTCAAGCCAAGGCTAACTGCCAAGACCTTCGCACATAATCGTCTCATGAGACTCCTGCTTTACCCCATGCATTGGAGCGCTGCATAATTCCGGGCGCACCCGTCACATCATTCTTGTTGCGCTATATAATTCCGGGCACACCTGTCACATGTAAGTCCTATACATGCCTCACATATCTTGACATGGTCATTTATTCATAGGGTTTCATGCATTCTTAATTAAACCCCATTTTCACATACATATTCATAACATGAAGACAGTTTCATCATAAAAACATTATGACATGCATGCTAAAGCTCCGTGCACATAAAAAGTTATCTTAACATTTGAAAACATGGATTTTAAGAAAATAAACATAACACTTAACATTCCATACATCATAATACCCAATTAAAGCATGGTCGTTTATAACTTACACATATGATGATAGATGGATATCCTTGGCATTTAAAACAGGCAGTTGAGGTTACAATGTGCATAATCAAGTCCATCTTGGGGAAATCATGTATATAATTGTGTAAACTCTTTTATTAGAACTTTAAATAAACATGAGTACATACCTATGAATACATGTGTGCATTTGTAAAAGTTCAAGGAGTTCATACTAACCATTTTCACAAAGCAAAAATCCTGATTTATCCAGAGCAGTGATAAATGAAAATTCTCAATTTCAAGAATGATTTTGAAATCCAACCAACCCATAAACTTCATCATGCAATATTGTAATAAATTGAAAAACATGGACACTAATTTCATATTAATGTATATACACATACGTGTATGTATATATATAACAATATACTTCATTCACTTGCATAATTTTACCTATTATTTCAATTACTCAAAATCTCCATTTTTTTTATAGGCGAAAGGAAAAATCAGGGTTATAAACATTAAGAAAAGGTTGTAAACTTGCACATATCATCTTATACATATGTGTTTATGAAAGTATATATATATACACATATATAAATACAAGGTGTAAGATACAAGAACCCACACCCAAATAGAGCAGATCCTTCGAACCCTTACCCCAATTTTAGGTTTTCACAAAGAGGCTGATAATATTGTTTCTAGGAATAGGTAAAACAGGTTTATATGGTTTTGTATATTTATACACAATTATACAACAAGTGTATAACTATATAAAACATACATAAAAAGTAGAAGGCGATGAGGAGGACTTCCCCCTTACCCAATATTTGGTTCTTTAGGTTCACACATAACATAAATGTATATATATATATATATATACATATATACATATTTATACAAACCAAAACTTGACAAAACCAAACCGAAATTAAAACCTGTTTCTTACCTTGCTCGGAGAGTAGAAGTAGCCGAGGAAAGATGATCCGAGGGTGTAAAATACAGAAGATATACACATATATATATAACTTGTATATCTTTATATATATGAAACCAAAGCTTAAGAAAACTCAAGAGAAAAAGAAAAAAAAACAGAACACAACCCTTACCATTCTTGGAGAGGAGGAGGAAGAAAACCAAGCAGTAATGAGGTTCAGAATCCGGAGAGATCAAGAATATTGGGTGCAAGACTCCCAGCCTACGGTGCAACATGTTTTTTAAGAAAAAAATAGAATACAAAGATGAGGACTTTTGGGAGTTGTCGGTTCGAGGCATCTGAGGCGAGGGGGTCAGTGCCGATTTGTAGAAAGCAGGAGACAACCGAGTCTACTTCACCGGCCTAGAGAAAAAAAACGGGACCTAACTCAGCTGTACAGCGGTGCGAGGTAGGAGAAGAAGTGAGGTGCCGGTGGAAGAAGAAGCCGCGGGGAAGAAAAAGACTGGAAAAATTGACGGACAGCCGGGATCGCACGAGAGTTGATCGTGTGGCTCATACGTTGCCTGACTTAAAAGAAGACGGACGACCGCGATTGGAGTGCCCAGATCGCACGGCTCTGGTTTAAGCAGTGTTAAAAAAAATGCAGTTTTCTACAGTTCTTAAAAAAAACTTTGTTAATATTCTTATTAATTAATTCATTGATTTTTTATTATTATTATTAATGAATTCAATTATTAAACCACTTTAATTATTTTAATAAAAAAAATCATTGGTCAATAAAATTATATAATGGTTCAATCAAAATGTTTTATTATATGTACACACATATATATTTCATTTTTAAAACATCAATAATTTTTATTATATTATCATTATTATTAAACCTTAATTATTAACTACTTAATATTTCATTATGAAAATTAAGGATTAAGAACATTGAGTAATCAAAACATAACAGATATATATATTTTAATTTTCTTTACTAGTTAACTACCTTAATTTTCTTAATTAATTATTATTATTAATCATAACTACATTTTATCACACATAAAAGTGTGTTGATATAAATATCATCACCACAAAAAACATAAGTAAAAGAAACCATAATTTGATATAGTTTCTAAAATAGTTAATAAAGGTTGAATTATAAGAGAAATAATATATCTAATTTGATGCAATATATATATAACTCATAAAAATCTATCAGGTTTGATATAATTAGAAAAATAAATGTTTAATTGTTCAAATTAATATGTATAATGGAAGAAAAACAATAATATTAATTTTCACCATTTTGAAACATAAAATAAAATTCTCATTTTAGGAGAATAAGAGATAAATTAACTAAATTAACATTGATGTCATTTTGAAGCAAATTAATTTTCCGAACCTTCCAGGGGTAAGACATCCTATTTCCAACGGTCAAAAACAAAACTTAGAGGATTGGAGGAACCCACGGTCAAAATAAAATGTAAGATTCTTGGGGAAACCAATGGTCTAATTTGTGACCATTTTAGATTCAACGGTCAGATTATGGTGCTTATAAAAAAGGGTCTGGTCTTGGGGTGTTCCTCACTCTAGGTGACTGAAGGAGAAACAAAGATGGTTCGTGTGATTACCCTGGTGCTAAGCACAGTTGCAGTGGCTTCGGCCATCCTCATGTTAATTATGATGGATGCTCGAAACCCCTACCGCATTCTTGGGCTCTTAGTAGTTTTAAGCAGTCTCCCCATTATTGTAATCGGGTTCTTAGTTGGGATCTTCGGTTAATTTATCTTCTTGTTTGGTCAATGGATATTGTAACCAAAATGTTGCGTATTTGAATAAAAGAAATTTTCATCCATTTGATGCATTTTATTATTAATACCTTATTAGTTGTTTGTTGATTCACTTAGCGGGTGATATTGGAGAGCAAACTTGTCAAAAAAAAAACAAAACATGGTTTTCTCAGGTTGTTACAAATGAGATAGTGAAACTAAAATTTTAGTACATAGATAACTGAAATTATCTCTAAATCCTGAGCCAAATAGTTTTTATAATGTGGTCTGAATTGTTGGGAAATATAAGTTACAACCAAACAATCCTATATTCAAGAGTATTCCAATACCCATATCGTGGTCATCACAATACAATATATACTCATTTCTCAACATAATTAAGCTCAATATTAGAGTGGAAGAAAACCACCCCTTCAACTCTTAAATGTCCATCTCACACTGATCAATCCACTTAAACATCACACAATTTTGTCTAAGACATTCATAAGAATTTACAATCTTGAAAAATCTTGATTGAACCATTTGTAGTAACCTTCAAATACTCTAATATCAAACAATTTATTGGGACTCTTGCAAGAAAATACAACATTTAACTTCTCAGGTTATACTAAAACTACTAACATAGGTATTTCATGAACTAAGAATCATACTAGTTTTATTAATAAGTGAGACATTTACACCTTAGCACACATAAAATTATATCTTAGTATACCCAGAATAATATATAGATTCCTAACATAATCCTCCAACTTATTTGAATATACTAATATGTCATAAATCAATACAATTAAAAATAAATAAATATGAGGATAAAATAAACTATTCAATTGTTATGATTTTTTTACATTTATTAGACGAAATTGAATCAAAAGTAACTCATACAATCATATATACTTCTAGAAGTATTCTATAGAACATCCTATATAATCACACTAATATAGAGATAAAATAACAATGGACTAATATTTTATAACCTAATGGATTATCTCAAATGACTAAATAGGTCATTTATTCGTGTAAGTGGGTACCAATAATATATTGTGTAATGGTGAAATATCTTGTTTTCTATACATATCAATAAAATTTCATCAATACTATAAGAAAATAAAATGGAGCACCACATTGAACATTTTTATGGTGAAGAACATCTTTGACAATATATCCTCTAGTTGGAATTTCAACTCACTAAACACTATAGGTTCCATCCTATATGGTGGTAAAAATATAGGCTACATACCTAGAACTAGGCCAATTAAAAAATTAGACTCTCTATTATGATTAATTATTGATAAATCATTAGAAAATAATGATATGTGGAAAACAGGATACCCTAATTCCCACTCCAAAGAACAAATATCACCACATGATATATAAAAATGAAAAACTACCATTGATAAGGTTTGGGTCTATATTGATATAAGTTCCATTCAACCATGACGGTGAAAAATATCCTACAAGATAAGTGAAGGAAACCTACTACCCATAATAGTTGATATGAACTCTATAGTGAGTCAACCAAGCCACACCAAAGTTCACATAGATAATAAACATATTTAATATATAGATTCATTACTATTTTCCTGACCACTAACCATAATATAATATTTTTAACCATTTTTTATAAACCCATATTTTTTACCATAGGAGCATTGATGTTCAATATCATCATTAGAAAATCCAACCACAATATCAATTCATTGAGAATCCAAACAGAAATTTTGGTGTGCCTCCAAACCATATTTAATAAAATTAAAGCTGAGGTATATGTTTAAATGATCACACATTGAATTACTAATAGTCCTTCACTATCATCATGTGGATGTTTCTTAATTATAAAAAACTAGATGGAAGTTGTCCTATAATCTTGGCCTCTAAATATCTAATTATTATTGATGTATTACCTTGTTACCAAAACTACTCTTTTGAGATATTCCATCATTTAAATATTTATCATTTGAAATAATTGTGACTACCACTATTAATTCACCATCTTGACCATTTTTTGAATCAAGGTGACCATACAGATCATATAATACTACTGAACCAAGGTTCACTCTAGTAAAATCATGATTTAATACCTATACATCCATAATAAAAATACTACATTGATGGTTTATCACACTCAAATTAGGTATTTTCAAGTCATATATAGTAAAATAACCCAATAGGGGTCATCCCTTCATGAGGAAGAGATAAACCACTTATTAAGGCAAGAAGGTTATAAGAGTTTGTTGAGACCATGATCTTATCCAAGGATCAAGGGGCCCTAATAACAAGTGTTTGTAAAATGGGGAAATTTTTTCGAGTTAAAAAGAAGAATTATAGGTGGTATTTTCCTTTTTTTTTGTAGAATATTTTATTTTTTAATGAATTAATCATATTTAAAATCAAGGGAATTATGTTTTTTATAAGGAGAAATATTTTTGGAGGCTTAAAAGATCACAAATTATGTTTGGAACTATGAACATACTAATTTGAAGAGGTTTTGGTGCTTCTGATAAAATCACACCACAATGGATGCCATCACACCATGACGGTTCTATATAAGATTGAAATTTTTTATAGACAAAATCAATCACATTACAATGTAAGTGATCATGCCATGATTGAAGTTTAAAATGTAATTATGTCGTAAATAGTCCATCATTACATTCAGATATCTTTGAAGTGGGAAAGACATTATTTTTCATATATAATCTATTTAGTTCATGAAATTTGATTACACCATTATAGATTTGATTTCATGAATATGGCTCATTATCACACTAAAATATGTGGTTTTAACATTATAATTATTCTATGAAAGGGAAATTAGTTTTAATGGGATTGAGAAGGATGCACTATGAAGGTATCTATTTAACCATGGTACTAATGATCACTCCATAATATTGAATCCATAATAATTTACTTCTTCCTTATTTTTATCATGTATAAAAGTTTATTCCCCAATTTTAAGGACAAACTATAGGCAACCAATATGTTTTGAAGTAGTTAGAATGTAAGTATAGTATCACATTAAAGTGAAATTTATTAATCCCTAAATAACATGGTCGCAATGATATATTGTCACAATATGATGAATACCAAAATATAAAATTTGAGATTTTTTATTGATACAACTTCTTTTATGAGTTTGAGGATACTCCAACTTGATTATTTTTAGTCCTCAAACACATGAAGGGTAAAAATAAGTCTAGTTTGATCCATTGTTTTAAAATTAAGTGGGTGATGTTAAATATGATGTTATGTGTTTGAATTTGACATTCAAATTAAAATTTGAATGAAATTAATTTTACAGGCCATGGTGATGTGGAATTTATCAATAAAAAATGAAAAATAATAGAATAGAAAGATGAATAATAATAATATAGAGTTTAGAATACATATAGGAGAAGATAAATAATGATTTCAATCACCATATCAAGGAATATTTCATGTGATTTTGGTAATTAGAGAGGCAAAATCACACAAAAATCATTATGAAAGTATACATTGGTTCAATACTATCTTTTTTTTATGTTTTAGATAATATTATCATTGTTTGTATCAAATAAAATTACAAAATTTAGGAATATGCACTTTAAATCATAAGTACATGGATAAAAATTTCTCATTATATCCATCATGTTGAGACTAGTTGATCATGTGATCATGGGTTTTACTAAATCATTATAAGGATGTATGTATTAATTTTAAATGTGAAACCTTGTAAATTCATTATCCCTTTTTTTGTTTTTGTTTAATTTTTTGGATTAATGTGAATAGTTTTTAATCTTTCACTCTAACATATGATGAAGGTTATTCTTAGGTGGGATATAAAAATTGGATAGGATTCAATGATTCACCCTCACATGTCATGAAGTCAAATTATTCTTTTTTGGAACTAAAGTATTTGTTTAGGTTTCCATCAATGATTTTTTAGATATTTGGAGTTTATTGAAAAGATTTTAAACTTTCTTGATCATAGATCACATTAATTTAGTTAATAGTAAAGTAATTTTTATATTTATTGGGAATAATTATAAGATATGTAAAGATAGAATTATTCCATACCTATTATCATTTGGATTAGATGTTCTGGAAGTGAAAAACTTTCCATGTCACTTATGATGAAAACATAAAATAAAAATCATTGATTGAAAAAAATTTGATAGTTATGAGAATTCTTAGAATATAATTAATTAATCAATATTAGGGGATAAATTCATTAAAGTTAATTAGATTTTGAAAATTAAAAAACTTGGAAGAAGTTGAAATAAATTTATAAATGAAAGCTGATGGTGAAAGAGTATAAAAATATAGATTTGGATCTTCAATTTGAAGATACTTATCTCCATAATTTTGAATCTATTGATGATTTCTTTACAATGGTAAAAAAAATTGTGATCTCAATTATAGTTTTTGATGAACAACTTGAATATTCTATATATTTTTCAAAAGATAAAATGCATATTATATGTTAAGTTTATTGTAAAGGTATCAAAACCTGATGATTTATATTTCAACAAAATCCCATTGGATGATATATATACCGTATTAATTTATTATGAAATTAGAAAATAAATTTATTTTAAGAAAAACCATTAATATGATAAGGAAATATCCTTTAACATTGGTGTATAATGTATGTTTTATAATAAAAAGAGTTTTTCTAAGTCCTATAATGAAAAAAAAGTAGATATAGGGGATAAAAGTAATGAAGTCCAAGGTCATCCCCATGGATGATGATGAAACCCTCCAGGTGGAGGGAGCCCATAGTAGAGTTACAGTTGATTGGTTAATCATGATAATCCATGGATTCCTAAAACTCCATGGCTCTGTTATGATCATGCCATGTATGAAAAACCTCTATACTATAGTTGATAAACCTTTTAACCTTTGGATACAGTTGGTGATAGTCTATGGGATACCGCAATTGTAATTCAAGTAATTTTATAGGACTTTTTACTCTACTTCCACTACAAAAAAGATCAATGGTTCTCTTGGTACATATTTGGATAAACATAATCATTTTCATACCTTTATCTGGAAGTGAGTCACCATAACCATAGGAGATAGTAAACATAAGGATAATAGAAACCCTAGAATCCTAGACCTGGCCACCACCCCTCATGCTTCCCATATAGCATGAACAATCCATGTTCAATTTAATACCACTATAATGATGGTTCTACAAGATCCATTACTCAGAGAATCCAACATAGAAAATATGGTAGATAGAGCTAGGATGCAGAAGGTGACTGAGGGAGGGGACCTCACTCCAATTCTTGATGTGCTGGGAGTAATTAATCAGCAGACTGTGAGACTTGGAGACCGGAGTTTACCTTTTATTGGGGAGACCTTCGAAGAGAGACTTTTTTGAAGCCTACCAGATGCACCAATAGACCACCACAATGATGAAAACTCCATATTTCGATTCAAAGTTGTTACATTCTGACCCATGGAACCAAAAGTTGAGAAACCTGAGATCCCATATGTCTTGATATGGGAGACCTGTGAACCCATCCAACATAATGTAAATAACACACACACATTCAACATTGTAAAAAAAGTGAGAAGTGGAATCCTCCTAATGGATTCAATATCACATGTATTCAGACAAGAAGTGAATACCCTTATACTGAAGGAGATCATTAGTAGGTATAGTCTTGTTGAGGATCTTCCAGATCAAGAAGTTGTTCTAGGTTGGGATTTTATTTCACATAGAGAGTATAACCATAACTATCCATCTTAGATGGGAGAATGACCAGATGATGATACTCCTTCCAAGAAAAAATAGTCATCCGTGTTCCTAAAAAAATCATGTTTCAGGATTGGGAGAAAGATCAACAAGATAAAATATCCTACATTTCTCCTCATTCCAAAAATAAAGGGAGAAGTCCGGGGGATCCTTTATATGACTAAACACCATCTCTAGCACATAGAATCCTAGGATCCCAATGGCGGTACCAACTTAATTTTTTTCCATAAGTTGATATCTCCCCTACCAATGATCTACCTATCATGACAGTGATGAACTGATAAGTATGGGTTAATTGTATTACATAGAAAAGATTAGTTCCTTCTTGTAGGGTTTTATATATTCATTTAATTTTCCCTATGATTCTACCCCAAAATATTCATCCTTCAACCACTTCCCATGATTGTTTAGCTTGTAGTCCATGTATTTCACCATGAAGGCTTCTGGAATTGACACCACCTTCTTCTAAAATCTGTGAAATATTATTAAAAGATGCCCAAAGGTGTTTTATATTTCATCGGTCCTTACAAATAACAGATATGAGGATATTATTAATTTTATTGAAAACCACTTTTGGATCATTGATGACTAATAGTAAGTGCATTGGTATTGAAATTAGAATTCTATTTAAGTGAAGGGTGTAAGACTTATTTCATTTATTTCAACAATCATGAGAAGTAGTAAGGGTAAGTTTTAGTGAAATATTCTACTTATTTTTTTCACATGTGAAGCTATTGGTAATTTTATAGTATATTATCTAAAATTAAAATATGATAAAGATAATGAATATAAGGATGTTATGTCATGGAATTCCTCAAATAAAAAAACTTGAAAATTTGACAAGACAAAGTTTTCTTCAAAGTTAAAGGGTAAGGGTTTCTATTAACTGAAAAAGTAAAAATTTTAATCTATGTTTTAAGATATTGGTAGTTGTTATAATGTAGAGGAAATTGATACCTCTAGTGGAGTTGATGAAAAATTGATGATTGTTAAAGTGAATTAGGAAGAGATATTTAGTGTAAAAAGCATCAATAATGGAATATGAGAAAAAAATGTAATTATTTCTAAAGTGAATACTTATATAATTTATTTCAAAGATTTTAAAATTGGTCAAGGATAAAACATTTTCAAGAAATATTTTAATTAATTAGGAAAAAATTAAATATTTTTTATTAGGAAGGATTCCAAATTATTAAATGAGTTTGAAATTCTTATTAAGTCACTCAATAAAGATAATAATTTCATTTTTTCATGATGAGAAGGATAAATAGATTGAGAAATATTTGTAAGATATTTAAAAAAAATATGTTGAACTAAATAATTAATTTAACCAGTTTAAATCCAACTTTCAGAATTAATTTCAAGAGGTTATAGAAATCTCAAAGAAAACGATTGATGTTTTAAATAAATATAATGATAATATAGATTATAAAATACCTAAATTAATTTTTAAAAGTGGTTGTTAAGCTATTATAGAAAATTATTATTTAAATATATAAGTCGATAAATTAAAATTTATGATAAAGAAAAAAATTATTATAACTCAAGAAATTATTTAAATTCTTATATTAAATATAAAATTTATAATAATGGTAGTTTGAAAAGTATAGGAAAGAATAATAAAATTAAGAATACATTTTTGGAATCTTATCATAATTTTAATCTAGGAAATAGAATTTAAATCTAATGATAATTATATTAAATTAAATCACTTAACACTAGTTGGATAATAAGTAGTTTATGGAGGAAAATATTTATTTTATAGAAATTGTTAGTATCATGTTGAATTTTATACATGGAATGTTGATTTTTGTTTCAATTAAAAATATATTTATGAGCATAGAATATATGAAAGGTATATTTTTAGTGGCATTTAACACAATCAATAAAAAAATTTATAATTTTTTTTAAAATTTTGGAACAAGGTTGGAAAAAAGTTCCAATCCCTAGATAATGTTTATATAAGGTGTAACCAACCTAGAAACAATGGTAAGTAATGTATCAATATTGTTCCGTCCTAATATTGTATTAATTATAATACTCTATATTATTTTAATAATAAATAAAAAGGAAAGGAGATGACATTAGTTGTTGATGTAGTACTCAAAATATACCAAACGGAATATTCATGAATTTTTTATAGTGGATATTCTTTACTTGTGATAAGATATTTAAATTCCTTTTATAGATGTTAATAAGTTTAAGGAAGAAAACATTATTTATATTTAGATTAAAAAAGCCTTTAATAATTTCAAAACTCAATGATGAAGAAAAAAAGTAAAATTTTAATAGGATTAATGCTTGGTGAAAATGATGAAAGATAGGCATGTTTAGATTAGAGGATATAAATCATGTGGAAACTAGTTTTATGTTATAAATTCCAAATAATCATGATAATTTAGTTTTAATAAAGAAAAAAAATTATAGCATCAAGGAATTGGACAACATCAGTAAAATAATATGAGAAGTCTTACAAGTGGAAATAATGTCCATGATATACCTATATTAAATAGATAAAGAAATTATATCTAATTTATATTCTGGTCTTTAAAAAATAATGTAACAGTTTAAACATATCACCCAATGGACCCATTAATTACAAATTTTGTGTACCGATAATGAAAAAAATAAACTTATTGGGATTAGTATATTAATTATTTTATTGATTACTGCACTAAAATTTCATATATTATGTTAATAATCACTAAGTCAAAGTATTTAAATATGTTTGAATGTATTAAAATATGGTTAGGAAAGTAGTTTTATTTATTTTTAAATAAGTATAGAATAAAAAATAGTATTGAAAACATAATAGTAAATTTGACTCATATCGTGAAAATTGTGTCATTTTTTTTATTTCAATACACTATATACCCCACAAAAAAAAGTTTTTCTTAATGAAAGAATAAGATATTAGTGGAAATGGATCACATTATATTTCTAGAGTATATTACTTATTGATATTACATGAGTAAATATTTTAGGAAAATATTTTAGGTTAAAAATTATTCTTTTTATTGACTCAATTAGTATGAGTCACCATAAGAGATGTATCATAATAATAATTCATGATTTTAATAATTAAGAATATTTGAAATGATATTATTATCACTATGAAAGGTGAAAACTTTGGGAAGTTCAAGTACAGGGTAGTTAATGGAATAATCCTTGGCTATCCAAAAAAATAAAGAGGATGTCATTATGAAAATATAATAATATTTAATAATATATATAAAAATTAATTAAATGTTAAAGAACATTAAAGGAATGAATTTACACAACAAGAATAATATTTCATGAGTAAAGATAAAAAAACCAACTTTTTGGGGATGTGGGAGTATGTTTTTGAAAATAATGGGAACTTAGAAGAAACATACGTTTAAGATGTCGTATCGTCATTCTAAATTGATGAATAATATTATTTTTCAATTCATCCATGTTTGAGTAAGTAGATGGAGGTCTATAATATCATCATATATTAAGAAAATTTCATTAAAACAAGGATAACCATGAATAAAATGACACATAACCCATTATTTTTAGAGGTCAAGCCAATATTTGTGAAATAAGATTTATCGAATCAAGAAAATATTGATTATATGATAGATGTATTATATAATATAAAATAGAATGGTACTTGTAATTATTTACATAAGTTAGTTAACAAGAATTTTATTTGAAAAAAGTTGGTATTACCTTACAAGGCTAGTATAAAAGGATAGGTGATGATAAACAAGGAAATACTTGTGTAAAAATTATACTCACAAGTGGAACAAATTAATTTTAAGAGTTTTGAACACTAGTTTCAAGGATTAAAACTATTAATATTTTTTTATCACTATAGAAAAATTATATAGGATCTTATAACTAGATGTCAAGTTATAATTCCTTCATGGAAAATTTGAAAAGGAAGTTTATATTGAGTAACCCAAAGTATTAATTCTTATAGATTATGATGGACATGTTTTTTGGTTATTGGAGGATATATTTGGGTTTAAAAAAGCATAAGGATAAAGATAATCAACGAAAAATAATTACTTGAAGTACTTGAAGTCCAAAAAGGGGAGAGTGAAAAAAAAACCTTTAAATCAAAAAAATATAAGGAGTTATATCTAATTTTTATCATATATATATATGAAATAATATTTTTTATAAATTAATAATGTGTCTATGAGGATTTTTCCTTAGAAATGATGTGTATTTATATGATATTTGTTCCTGGAGAAATGAATTATTTCTTAGGTTGGTAAAATTTTCAAGAGTAAGGTAACATCATTATTTCATAAGAGAAGCTTGAAAAAGATATTTTGAAAAAGATTATAATGAATGATTAAAAAATATGTCAACTCCATTTTGATGGAAAACAGACTATCATTGGATAAAATTTTTAAGGTAAATTACTGAAAAGGGTTCCAAAATTAATTAAGAGTTTATTCTCTTTGACTGATTCATTACCATATTTAGTGTATGATGTTATATAATGAAATTAATAACAAATTATACCAAAATAATAATATATTTTTACTATAAATATGATCCATATTTATATTAATGACACAATTAATTAAATATTGAAATATAATAAAATTCAAAGTCTTGGTCTCTTTAGATATGAAATTGTAGATTGCGATGGAAATGTTAATTGCTAATGAACAAAATGTGGTGTATTTTTATTTCTTGGAGAAAAGTGTGTGACATGGAATATTATGTTGAAAAATTAAATAACCTTGAATACTACTAATATATATTACCCCACTTAAACTCATGTATTATCCAAACTAATATGGGTGAAGACTTTATTATAAGATCTCAAGGATGATGTGAAGTTACTGCTAGTCATGCGATGTGGTAAAAAATGTTCCATCAATATTCTAAGAAATATAGATCAGTATGATATATCAGGGATCATTTTTTAGATTTTATTTTTATCAAAGAGATATTGGATCAAGGGTTATTGATTTTGGAGTTTTTTCCAACCAAGAAGAAAATATTTTACGTATTCAACACACCACCTTGTTGAGATAGATTTTAAAAAATGAGGCTGATCAAGAGAGTTCAATGCCAATATATTTAGGTATAAGGTATGGATATTCCATCCAATCTCTCACATTATATATAGACGTTGTTTTCAAAATGGAAAAATATATATTAGTATAAATCCAAAGATATATATTTTCCTTAATGGGGGAGAAATATCTTCTAAAGGGGAGTTTCTCAAAGGGAAAATTTGTCAACTCAACATATGAGTGTGTGTTAAGGATGTGTGAACTATTGTAATGATTTTCTTGAGAATGTGTGTAGGAAGTGCTTATTAGAAAAATGTATAGGAATAGTTTTCAGAAGATGTGTTAGATAGATAAGTGTAAGTGTTTTTTGGAAATGGATTTAAATTACCATAATGGAAATATTTAGTATTATTATTAATGGTGATCTTTCCCAGCACTGAGTGTGCTCATATAGTCTTAAAAAAAATTAATGATGATTCCATGGTAAGTTTAAATGTAAATTTATGTTTTATGGTTGAAAAAACTTTTATGGTTGAAAATAAAATTTAAATGGAGGGGGGGATATTGAGACCAAAAAGTTAGAGGAGTTTGTTTAGAATAAGATATTATTTAAGGATAAAGGAACCCTATAAAAATGTTTTCATTAAAGTGGGAGTTTGTTACATTGATGAAAAGAGTAGTGGATCTGATTTCTATTTTTTTATTTGTTATATCATTGAAAAAACTATTCAATAAATAAATAAAAATTAGAGTCATGTTATTCATGTTTATTCAATCTTGTAAGATATTGGAAGAAGTTTAAAACTATATAGATGATATTTTAGAGAATTGTTTTATATAGATAAGACCAATTTGCAATGTTTTCAATCAATATATGATAAAAATAGATGATATTTTGATATTTTTTAATCATAATAAATCACACAACAATATAAGTGTTAAAAAAATTATTTAAGTATGAAATACATTGATATTTTAGTTTTTCCTTCTTGACATAGATATAACAATATAACATGTATTTTGAAACTATTTTATGTGGGAAATTTTATGACCCCATGAGGGAGTTGATTTCACCATGAAGATTCATATCCACTTTGAAATGTGAGGTTTTTGTAGTGACAAACTCATAGGTGATGAAAATCAATTGGAATTGGTAGGAGAATGCTACACTATAAAGGAATTTCTTATCTTATAAATTCTAATAATTAAAATGTAATGTTTAGGCCTTGATAATTTAGTTATTTTCTATATTTTTTGAATTTTTGAGTTTATAACTCTAGGATTAATTCTAAAAAATAATATTCCTAGAAGTTATAAAGTATTTAAATTATAACTATAGTATCAAACTGTAGTGTACCATGTTGTGTTATAATGAAAATAACCAAACCATAATTAATACGGTGATGCCATGATTTAGGTAACAATTTAGAATTTGAGTGTTTTACTGATGTGTATTATTATAATATTCAATGGTGATGGTAACTCAAATATTTATTTCCCCAAAACACATCATGTTTACAAGAATAGTTATTGTTATTTTCTGGCTTAATATAAAGTGTGAGAAATTGAATAGGAAGTTCTGTTTTTGAATTTAAATTTGAAATTAAAATTTTAATAAATTTAAATATAGAGGATGTTTTATCTAGTTAGTTTATAGTAGGAATGTATAAAATAAAAGAATAAAAATAAGTTTAATAAGAATAATGTATGATAAATATGAATTAGGGAGGAACATAAATAATAAATAGTCTAATATCCACATCAAAGAATATATATTACGAGTGTGGGAATTAGATTGTAAGAATGAAAAAAATAGTAGATGTAATTTCACTTTGGTTGAATAAAATATAGTTTTCTATATTTTGAGATTATCCTATCAACATTTGTTGAGGATCACATTACACAAGAAAAGAAAAAATTATGTATAATGAGTATAAAGGTAAAGTTTTAAAATAATCTCCAGCCTATAGAAACTAGTATTTCATGTGATCATTAGATTTTTTAAATCATGAAAATTATATCACTATTCATTTTGAGTGGTGAAACATTTAAATTCATTATTCCCTATGTGTTTTTTTCAATTGATTTTGTTTGGTTTATTATAGAAAACATCTAATATTTCACTCTAAAAAGTGTCAAATGTTGTTCCTATGTGGAATATAAAAAGAGTAAAATGATTCATTGATTCACCCAAGTTAAGTCCTAAGTAATAATTCATAATTTTCCATTACATTATTTTTATAAGTCACAAACACCTAATTAAAAGTTTGTTTACTAACATTTTATCTTCCATGTGTTTTAGAACATTTTTTTCTTCTTCAAAAAACACTACATTTTACCTAAAATAGAAATAATTATTATTTATAAAAAAATATGAACTTATAATTCCTCAATAAGATCTATCAGATCAAGGATTATTATTATTAATCAGTCTAACCTTTATTCTGACCAATGGATAGACTTCTAAATTGTCCATCGTACTAATAAATGTCATGGCCATCTGAAAAATAATGGTATTATTACATGAAACTAATATTTATGATACTTATAGTATTGAAACAAATAAAGAAGTCGATAATATTATACTATGTTTATAATTGTAATATGTAGAGTTATTTTAACATAAATAATACTTATTATAATTGTAATGGTTCAAAAAAATTTATGTTGGGGAATCCGTTATTTCAAGGATTACAAATTAATGATGTCTGAGCCTGTTGAAACTAATTCAGAAATATTACTATTGGAGCTTCAACTATAAATTGATTGACATTTGAAGAATTGGTATCTGATAAATTTTCATGAATAAAGTCTTCTAATGATATTTGATCATGAACTTCTTGTTCTTAGTCTTTATAAAAATTTATAGAGTTATTTCGCTGAGGAATCCTTTTCAGAGTTGTTTTATTTATGAGATTTTCTTTAGTATTCTGCATCTGATCATTTTAACAGTTGAGTGCTTCTGGGTAAAAGATGTTAGTGAATATGGTCCATTATATCAATTTCATTTAGGGATATGAAGACAATCACAAATCATTGTATTGATAGATTATGAGGAAAGAAAGGCAAAGCTATTAAAAACATTGTATCAAAGGATTTCCTGGAAAGGAAATACAAATAGTATAGTATGTATAAAACTATTGAAACATTCAATCTTGGTTTTTTAATTCCTTTACTCTTAAGGTTAAAAGAGAAAAATCTTTTAATATATATTGTATGTTTTTCTTGATTTTACTAGCTATTGTGTTGCTTGTTTTTATAAGTCTTTATTCTGCTATGAATATTATGATAGAAGTTTTTTTAAAATATATCTTATCATTTTTTTATCAAAGAATCAATAATAGTGATTAAAACATCATCCGATATAATCAGACGATTAGTGATTCTGATATTTTTACTTAAATAGGTCTTTTTTGTTTTTGTTTAATATTTTTAAACTAAAATTCGCCACCCTATTATAATAGTAACCATCTCTGTTACTCTTTCAATTTAACAATTATTATTAGAGTAGTTTCTTTTGTTTTAACTTTCTGATATTTTTATTTCATCTATCATTTCCATGTTTGATAAACTACATATTTATGAATTGTTTTCACACTAACTTGTTTTAATAGAAAAATAGTTTTTATTTCATTTAAGATGGTAGTTATGAATATTACATCTCTTAATAATCTAAAATCCTAGCCGACCACTAATATTTTTATATGAATGACTTAGTATTGGAGAGATAAAATGAAATCCTTTATAATCAAAACTGGAGTTGATAATTTCTTAATGATTATTATGAAGTAGAATGTCCATAAAAAGGAACATTCCACCTTTAATAATGTTAAGATGTTAGAATATCAGTTAAACTCAAATGTCAAAAATACATTATTTTTTTTATAAAGTGAAATATTTATATTCATATATCATCCTATGAATATGAAAATATTATTTAGAGTAAATTAAAAGTGATTTATTTTGGAACATCCAATGTTATTGAAAAAAGAAAAGCTATTATTTATATAGATTAACAAGGATTTAATTTTTTTTACCCAATGAGTCAGTTTTCAAGATACTCTAATGGTTTATGAAAATTATAAATAATTTATAGTCTCTTGGTGAAAAATATATTCATGATAATATTTTGGTCCAAAATATTATTGATATAATGCTCAATGAGTGGGAATCTAAAAGAACTATTGTGGATGACACAAGGAATATTACCAATATGAATCAATATGATCTTATTATATCGCTCATGAAATATGAAATAATATTAAATAGAGATGTTGATTGCATTGTTGAGTGTGTCAAATAAGTTTTCAATTTTTACTACAATTTCTACAGTATTGTAGCAACCCTAGCTCGTCTCTCGACAGAGCCTTCAATCATTAATTTAAACATAGGGTTTTGATTATGAAAACATAAGGGGGATTAGATTTTGGAAAACATGGGGTTTGATGATTAAATATGAAAATAGAAAACAAAAGTGATAACACAAAGTAGATATGAACAATATTAATTAAACATGATCAACCTAGGGAAGTCTCATAATGCTTATTCTTCATCGCTTCAAGAGAAAGTGTATAGATCTTTTAATTCATAGTTTTTAACAATTGGTACCATAATTTTACTAAGTTTATGCAATGATACCTCATAGGGTTTAGTCTAGAACACACAATGATTCACCAGACACCACTGATGATTGGGTGATTTGTGTTTGACTTCATAACCGAAACTCACCAAGGCAACACATGAAGAACTCAATGTATTGTCAAGGTTTGTATTTTATTTCATTGTGATACCATGAAATATATGTACATATATTTGAAATTACTTTTGTGAGTCTAATTGACCAATATGAACCACCAAAACAGTACGATTGAATAAGGGAGGAAAATGGGATGAACGGTGTGTGAATCATCACATGAAAGGGTACCCCCAAAAAAATGATCATTTGAGTTTGTGTAGAACGTACTAGTATATAAATTAATTAAATAAAATTATATTATGAAAAAAGGAAATATACAACCTGGAAAAAAAATATCATTCAAAATAATATAAACATTATGCTGAATGTTACATCACGTTCCTCCCCAGGTGATCACAAGGGGTTTAGAAATCCATGGGAGGGGAGGAAGAAGAAGATGTTGATATAGCACTACCATAGCCTAAAAAACTTCTAGGGATTATTAAAAGACCAATTTGGGACTCTAAAATGGTATCACATTAACTTCTAGTTTAACTTTCCAATGGGGTGCCCAAGGTTCCAATTTATTGGAAAAGATAGAGGTTGTTTTGGGAACCCTGATTTCGAAAATCTTCTTGGTACATGGTTTTCACGAGTCAAAAAGTAATAAATCACTTTAGAAAAAACTATAGAGTTGTGGGCCGATTCATTTTATATCTCCATGTCAAATTTTGAAGATATATATTTAATATAATAAGAGATATGCCTAATATACCAAGGCAATGTTTTGACCCCGTGCAAATTCATTTTATTAGAAATATTAGTTTTGATGGGCCTTTTATTTGACGAATTGGGATTCTGTGCCTTAATTAAAGTTGTAAAAGATGGAGATTTGGATCTTCCCACAAAGAATTATCTCAATTGGAATTATGTATTTCTTATATAATGTAAAATAGTGTACATGTAATCCTCGGCTTCCATGCAGTTTGACCCATCTTCCTTTCTCATCATCGTGGGCTCTCCGAATCCCCTCCACCTTCAAGGAAATCATCCAAAAAATTAAAATATATCTTTTTAACAGTGAAGATAATGAAATTACTTAACCATTAATGAAATGATAGTTTGTTATAATAATTATAATTTTTAATAAAAAAACAAGTTTAATATATTGGTATAAGGGTGAAATAAAATAGTAAATCATGGTACGATCAAATGCTAAAAATGTTAGATGTAAAATTTGTGCAGTTTCTTTCGATATACCATAAAATATTCCAACTAAATTTAGTCTTGATATAATGTAGTAATTTATTGAAGGAAAAATAAGGTTATTGTTAAATTAGATTCTAGTCCATCAGAACATTTTGAGAATGATTTACTTAATCTTGCTAAAATGTTGAAAAAAATTATTGGAAATAAATATTTTCAATACGGATACAAAAAAATTTCATATGGATAAAAGTGAGAAGAAGGATTCTAACGTTAGTCATTATCAATACATGAAAACATGAAATATTAATTGGGATAATCCTAATTTGAAAATAATGGAAAGTAAACAGAGGAATTCTAATAGAAATCACAAGAAGTATTAAAAATCTAGGAATAAGAAAAGTCTTAAAGCCTCTAACACATGTAGTGATAGTTTTGGAGATAGTTCTTACGAAATATCATTATAAAATAGTAATTCAGAATAGAGGAATATCAGAATATTTTCTAAAATTACGTTGGAAAAAATATATTTAATGGAAGGGTTACACACAGATTTATCTCATACTAATATGTATTTAAATTAAAACTTATCCTATTTAGAAAAATTATACATCATTTGATATAGAATATTCCTCAGAAAAATAATACAATACTTTACCTAGTTATGAGGATATTTTTTTTATTTAAATAAAATTAAAAACAAAAATTTTATTGTTTTTAAAAAACATGATAATTACTAAAATAAACATTCAAATGATGATTCAAGAATATATATTTTTGCTAATAAAATATCATATGTTTTTAAAGATATTTATAAAATGTATTTTGAAAAATATTATTTTTCAAAAGATATTGAGAAAATATTTTACAATAAAAAAACTTTGTAAAATGGTTTTTATAATATTATTTCTAGAAATTTTCTAATGAAGAAAAAAACCATAGTTATAAAACTAAGATATGAAATATCAATTTTGAAGAAACTTATCTCAAAGTTAGATATTTTTAAGGTAAAATTTGAAAAAATGTACAAAGAAATTAAACCTCATGGTAATAATTATAGAATGGGTTATACAAATTAAAAACCTATTTTTATTAATAATAATTTTATTCCAAAAAAGTGATCCATTTTGTAAAAAATTCCATAGTGGTGGAAATTGGAAGGAAAATTGTTCTTTAATTAGAGATCAATGTATTGGTTTTCAAAACTGTTATTTTTATGTGTAAAAAAATTTTACTCAATGATTTAATGTTGGTAAAATGTGGCTTTCTAAAATTTTATTTCTTAATAATTCTGGTTCTAATAAGGTTTTGGTTATGAAAAACTAATTTCTTTGTTTTTTATAAAATAAAGATAGTACCAACATTATAAACAATTGTTACACGTATAGAGTTTTATCCATACATACTACTAGATGAAAATATTTATTTATGAAAATTATCAAGATAAAATGTGGAAAGGAAACTTTCATAGATAATGCTCAATGAGAAATCATTCATATAGGTAACATTGTTATTCTTAGAAATGCCTTAATTTATTTTTTTTATTTGTTGTATAGCATAAGAAAATCCTTATAAGAATACATCAATTTTTAGATGAATATTATCCTGTGAACTATATAAATGATAAATTTACATTACATAGTTCTAAATATGAATTTATTCTTTATACCAATCGATATGAGAATGTTTACGCACTAGACATAGAAAACCTTATAATAAATGAATTACCTTGTCTTAGTGTAATGGAAGATCAATTTTGGTTATGTAATAGAAGTTTTGGAAATTCTAACCATAGAAACCTAGATGAGTTGACTAAGAATGTACTTTTTAAGGATACACTAAAACATATATTGGATTATTCTAAAGTTTTTTATCCCTTTTAATATGTCAATCAATATAATTTATGTTTTAAGTTCATTAATAAATTATAAACAGCTAATGCTTAATAGTTACTACATATGGAATTATTTTTTCCTATAAAAACTATAAGTATTAGTAGAAAATACTATATATATATATATATATTTTATGATTATAGTATATATACATGGTTCAATTTTCTAACAAAGAAATATGAAGCCTTTAGTTTTTTAAAAAATTTGTAACCAGAGTTAAAAATGATAAAAACCTCTCCAAGATAACTATTTGTAGTAAACATGGTGGAGAATGTGATAATTTTTATTTTGAAACTTTTTTTAGTAAGAAACATGCTAGACATAAAATTTCAGAACCTAGAACCCCACATCAAAATAATGAAGCTAAAAGAAGAAAAATATTTTTTTTCAAGAGAATAATAGAACCATTCTGATTGAATATGATGTTTCTATAAATTTTTGTTTTGAATCAGTTACTACTTAATATTATACAATAAATATAGTTTTAATAATTTATTTTATTAATAAAAATCTTTATAAGTTGTGGACGTGATTAAAAAAAATCGTTTCATAATTCATTTTTTTCGGATGCATAGTATTAATATTGAAAACTAATGATAATTTAAATAAGTTTTCACCCAAATATGATACAAGAATATAATTAGTTTAATCCATAAATAATAAGTATTGTAGATTTTTTAATAAAAATTCATGTACTATTATATAAATTGTGCATGTTAAGTTTGGTGAAACTGATACTTTGGTTTTCAAACAACCCAAATCTATATCTTCATATGTTATTTCAAAAATAATTTCGTAGAATATTAGAAAATAATTATCCTAGGGAAATAACTCAAGATCATGATTATAAAGATATACCTCAGGAAGATTTTCTACCTATTACTGAATAAATTATTTTAGGAATCCCATGAAATTATTTGTTTGTTAGGAATCATCCTAGTGATAATATTGTTGGTTATGCACATCAACCAATTAGTACTATAAGTTCTTTGAGAAATGAAATTTAACATCTAGAAATTTTATCTCAATTTGAACCAAAGAATCCTAATGGGAATTTATCTTATAAATATTGGATAAAATAAATTGAATATGAATTCAATTAGTTTGAAAGGAACCAAGTCTATAATTTTGTTAAAAGATGTATATATACTTCTATAATTGGAGTAAAATGGGAATTTCAAAAAATAGTGATGGAAATTGAATAATAGTTAGAAATAAATATATAATTATTAGTAAGGGTTATAAACAACAAGACAAATTACACTATGAAGAAACATATGCACCAATAGCTAGACTTAAAGATACTTATATTCTTTTATCCTCTGAAGCATTCTTTAATTTCAAAATATTTCAAATATATGTGATGTATTATTTCATTAATGGATATGTACAAGAAGAAGTTTATGTATAAAAATCCCTTGGTTTTGAAAATATAAATTATCCAGAACAAGTTTATAAGCAAACCGATGCACTTTATGGACTTAATCAAGCACCTAGAGCTTGGTATGCCAGTTTAACCGGATTTTTGTAAATTTTTTTATTATGGTAGATGTGGATCCTACTATTTTTATAAAATAAGTAAATAAATGCATAAATATTGTAAAAATATATTTATGAAATTATATATTGTTCAACTCAAAAATATTTAACAAATTTCTTTATAGATCTTATTAAATTCTATGTTTTAAATGAGTATGATGGGTGAGTTAACATATATTATTGGTTTCAAAATTTGAAAAGAACATGAAGGTAATTTTGTATCATAACATAATTATATAAAATATTTACTTTGAGTCTGAAAATACTAAAAGTATTATTACCCCCTTTGTTACCTCCAATAATTTAGATATTGTTGAGGATATGAAACCAATTGATCAGAAAACTTTTAGGTGTATGAATGGAATCTCACTATACATAATATCCAGTCATTTGAAATAAATTATTTTAGTATTCTTATGTTCTTGATATCAAGACCATCCAAAAGAATCCCATGTTAATTCTGAAAATCAATTTTTTTATCTTAATGGACCTTTGGATTTATGATAATTCAATTATTATTGAAAAGTTTTTGAATTTAATTTTTTTGGATGACGACTTTGGTAGTTGAATAATGGAAAGGAAAATTAAATCTAGAACATTTTCTTCATTTGGTGACACTTTAGTTTCTTGGTCATGCAAAAAACAAGACTCGATAACACTTTCAATTGCTGATTTCGAATATTTGGAAACTGTAAGTTGTTGTGCTCAAGTGTTGTAGATGAAACACACCCTCACAATTTATGGCATGGGTTTTATTAAAAAAAAAATTGTTACAAAATAAGTTCCATATATCTAAGTAAAAAACTATAATATCACTCACATGATAAACACATAGATAGAAGACACCATTTTCTGTGGGATCACACACTCAAATGAGATATAATTTTATAATTCATTAGAATCCAAGAAAATATTTCAGATAGTTTTAAAAAACAGCTGAGTTACCATATATTGGAATACATTAAATAGAACACAATAACGATCAATATTAAATGATTATTCATATCTACTTCTTGTTTACCAATATCTTTACTTTAATGAACTCCTTCTTATAGGGGGAGTAAATATGATTATGTCTTCCAAATTCTTTTTTTTTCTAAAATTTTTAAATTCTCTAAATGTTTTTTTTGAATTAATTTTTTTCAACTAAAAAAATTATATAAAAATTTTTGGAATAAAATATTGTCATAAAATTTAAAAACTAGAAACTTATTACAAATATTATGGGGAATTTTTTTCCTTATAAAACTATCAAAATTAGTTTCCATTATAAACCCATCATAATTATTTTTCCTTATAAAACTATCATATTAAGTTTTCATAATAAAACTATCATAATTATTTTTCATATTAAAACCATCATAAAGAGTTTTTGTAATAAAAATATCATAACAAGTATTTGTAAAAAACTATTGTAATATTAATCTATTTGAAAAACTATGAATAACATATTACTAATACCGATGAAACTTTATACTCCAAAAGGAACTGTTATATTATTTTATACACTAATTAATTAATTAATTATATATTTATTTTTACTATTATATTAGGTTTTATAAAAAACAGTGATTTTTTTTAAAAAAAATTTAGTTTCTAATCTGACTGATTCTCACTCTGATAAACGTTTTTCAAACTTTCATTGTTCAAAATTACTTTTAAAACATTATTAAATTAAATATAGGCCTTCATATTAGTTATGGAATTAATCTAAACAATTGGTATTATTTGGAATATGAATAGACATTTCTCACAACTATATACGTGTGCAACAATCTCTATACCACATTGATTTTCATAAGAATTGCACATGCGCTCTTACTGTCCTAAACTCCATTAGTCTGATTATTTTGAGGATCATATGTTTTCTAGAAAAAATCACAATGTGATGGATAGTAAAGAGGATTATGTGAAAAATAACTTAGAGAGTGAATCCTTAAAAGGTCAAGGTTCAATAAGTATGACTATATTCAGGAACTAATGATATCATTTCAAGGTTGGGAAGATATTTTTGTACTCAAACCTGACATAGATTTCGATTTGTATTATATTGATATTGTAAGAGATATTTATTCTTCTATTGAGTTTGTTAAATAAGGTGATGAGGATCCAGTTTCTTTCAGATTTTTTTGGATATAAATATATTTTTTATTACAATAGAGTTGCAGAATGTTTTGTTGTCCGTAATGGTTGTGAGGATTATCCACCCTCACATAGGCTTCTTGATAATGTGGGTAGTTTTGAGAAAGCTATGATTGAAGTGTATTTGTATCCAAATTATTAAAATCCGAGGATTATTTCTCACTTTTCACCAGAATCGAGAGTAGTGGAACACTAGATTCAAGGTTATTTGATATCTAGGATGGGTGATAAAAACACCCTTAATGTTTTAGATATATTTTTTGGATATCCTAAAGGATTTTAGGAAAATTAAATTTGTAAAATATATTTTTTATTAAGGTGGATAAATATAGAGAGAATCAATAAATCCAAATATTATCATGTTCCCTTCTTTAATCAATAAGGTTCTTGTGAAAGTAAGGAATCTTTTTAAAGTTCAGAACAAGACTTACCCTATGTGAGAGAGAATTTCATTTATAGGTGAAGACAAAATCTCTATAATGAAATTGATTGTTTTTCAAAGACGAAGAATTTTCCTAATAAGGTTGAATGGATATATTCTAAAGCCCAACCTACTATAAAATATTATATTAATGAGAAAAATAAATGAAATGTTGAATCTTCAATTCCAGAGAATAAAAATAATAAAGAAAAGAAAATTCTAGATGATATTTTTAAAAAACTTATGACACATAAGGTTAAAAAGTAACTAGGGGATGAAGAGTTTTACATTGATATTACTAAGGGAAAATTATTGATAATTTGGTTAAAAAATCAAATGTAAAAAGAAGAAAATTAAATGAAAAAAGGTGGTTTTCGGGAGAAAAAGTATTTTAAAGTTTATTGAAGGGTATTGAGAAGGATTAAATGAATCCAATACTACCAGTAAATCATATTTATCAAATCATTCATAATTCTGGTATTGTTTTTATAAAAATTTAGTGATTTGATATGTTATTCATATCATGGAATATAAGGGAATAGAAAAATAATTTATTGAATAAGTAGAAGACTTAGTTATTGAATAAGTTTTGTAGAAGTATGAGAAAAAGTAGAGTCAGTCTCTAGAATATTTGGAAAGTATGTTCTCTGAAATACATGTCAATTATCAATAAAACTTGAATAATTATAAGAATAAGAATAAGAATAAGAATAAGAAGAAAACATAATATAATTGGAAGGAGTGGATGCTGAAAATGATGAAGAATAATTAGAATAATAATAAGTATAAAACGAAATAGAATAAATAGAAGAAGTAATAGAAGATGTGGAAGAAGAAGAAGATAAAGAAAAAATAGAGACCAATGGGAGATCAAAATAATATAAATATTTTGTTTTTTATCGTCTTTTTCACCTATTATTGACGTCCTCCAAATAGGAATCAACAGAACCACAATGTGAGAATTATCCAAAAGTGGATATTATTTTTCCCATAATGGAAAGGAAGAATATGATGGTTAAAGACTCACAATTTCATGACCATTTCAATCTCACATCTGGTCTCCATGCATGGAACCTAACCCATAAAAAGTCTCTTGGAGCCCTCCACAATGATCACCCTTGTTCATCAGTGGCTGAATGGTGATAGATGGATGAACATCCACCATGCCGTGCATTTTTTCATTTGAAAGTACCTGTAAACCCATTCAAAATCCTTTGAAAATCAAGGGAATCGAAATTTCAATGAAGATACCCCATGTTATCACATATATTATGCACTAAATCACCATTTGGAATAATAAAATCCTTAGATGATATCCAATAAATCTTGAAAGACCTCATAGACATATTCACAAAGAAATAAAGAGATAACTAGGGGAGGCAAGAGGGCTCACGGTTGCTGAAGGGAATGAAGTGTGCCCCTGAAGACATGTGATGAAACATGATCTATTCATTGGCCTCATGAAACACCTTTGTCTTATCAATAGTGCAACATGAAAACCTCTAGACAAATCTATAGTGCTCTAAGGATAGATGCACGGTTTTGTCCACAATATTTGCACACTCTCATATGCTCCACATTGGTCACGTGAGACAACACTAGAAAATCGAGTCAAAATCATAGATATTGCTCTATAAAATTCGCATACCAGCCAAACCATTTCACATAAAACAATGTCGATCAATAGGGAGGAAGGGATTGGTGTCCGTTGTCCCTGAAGGTTATGAGACATGTGCCCTGAAGTGATCCGCAAGACACTGTGAGACCTCGATGTCATGATATCATCGCCTTACAAAGTCCAGCATAAGAGCCTCAGCCCAGTTGGTGAGGACTTTCTAGGTGCATCCAAGAGACCCAGGATTAAATCATGGTGGAGGCATATTTCCGGGTACTGTAGCAGTACTTTAGCAGGCACTGTAGCAGGCACTGTTCGGTACTCTAGCAGCCGAGACTATTCATCCATCTGGGCCTTCGGGCCACTGGTTTGGTTCTCGGGTCCTGCAAGGCTTTCGGGCCACCCAAGGCCTTCGGGCCAGTTGATTCTCAAGGCCTTCAGGGCCACCTTAAGGCCTTAGGGCCACCCCAAGGCCTTTGAGCCACATGAATGCAGGCCCAGGCACACTACAAAAAAGGAGCAGCCCCAGAAGAGGATTCAGAGCAGGTGTACTCACCATAGAAGAGCTAAATGGATTGTCAGAATGAGAGGGTATGGCTATGCCATCGGTACCAGCCTGTGCTTGCACGGGAATCCTAGCCAGACAGTCATGCAAAGGTGGAGAGCTACTATCAAGATGCAGATGCTGGGGAGGGGCAGTTCCTTGTAGATAGTTTGGTTGAATTCCCTTAAGACCTTCGGGTCATGTAATCTCTTAAGCCTACGGGCCATGTAATCTCTAAGCCTACGGGACTTGTAAGGGTTCCCTCTCATCCCTTGAAAGAGGGGTTATCAAAATCATTAAAAAATGAAGGCCTTCGAGCCATTCAGACCTTACAAAGTCCATTTGGATTATCAGCCTCACTGCTCGGAACCCCTTAGGTGCGTTAAGAAAAATCTTCGATTCTCTAAAGATAGACAAAATTTTTTCCCCTATATGCTCACACGATCTACATTTGCCCTATAATGGTTAAGCAAGATGTCACCAAAAAATAGGGCATAAAACCCAAGCATTGATCATGAAACCTCACATAAACCCAAACCTTTGTGAAATAAAACTAAGGAGAAAGAAAAGGTTGAAGCAAGAGGGGTATGTGGTTGTTTAAATACATGTGGTGCGTGCCTAATGACCCCCACAACACCATGATCCCTCAGTGGCTTCACCGCCTCACCTCAAAAATTCACTTTGGCTCGAGGATAAGTCCACAAAATTCTCATGCACCATACGACCCATACTAGTCATGTGACACATCTCCAAAAAATAGGGGACATACCTTCAATACCATACATAAAATCTCACATGACTCATGACCTTCATCACTTAAAATGAAGGATATAGGAACAGAGACAATGACCTGGGTTCGTAGTCACCGAAGGGCATGTGATGCACACAGTGCACCATCAGTGTGGTCCCACAAGACCCCAAGACAATCCATCCAAGGACATGTAGATGCCTTTCAATAGTCATTTCAATTTTGTGAATACCCTTGGAAATATTGACATAATTACATGGATTTAATTTTAAGTAAAAGTCCCCAATAGTTGGCAATAATCTAATAAAGGATGGATGGACTTGTGTCTACTAAAAATTAGGCGTATCCCTTGTTGTCATCCATCATAGAGACTCAAAAAACTGCATAACGCTAGACCCCACATCGACTCTAGTCTAGACTTGTGTCAGATTCCCCACACAAACTGGAGAGTACACATATGGAAATTCCTATACATTCTATACTCCAACTCAATAAAACGGTTTGTTGGGTTTTTTTCATTGGTTAGTTGATCAAACAATAGATTTTTGGACCTAGACCCCCACTATGCACGTCGGCGCTCAGACTCTAGGCTTCTACACACATATGATCATGCAATCTGTCAACTTTTCACTAGTTAATACACCGGTGGACCACCAAAGTAATCATGCGTTAGGCATAAAGACATCCGAGTGATCAATAAAAGATCATGTGAAGGAATTCTGGTGAGACACGAAAAGACCATATCACATGTCCTCTAGATCATGCAAGACCTAAAGAAATTGACATTGAATTGAACCAAGACACTCAAAATACAAGGGAAAAACCAAGACTAAAAGTGGAAAACCCAAGCAGAATACATGACCATGGAACTCTGCATACTTTGCATGTCTCGATCTAGAATACGTGACTGTACGAAGTAGCACCACTAGACCTCTCAACATCGCTTTAACATGACATCTGGGATATGAAGAATGCCTAGGAAATGTCAAGAAAAGTCTTCCGGACCCTTCACAGACCCCACTTGGATCCTAAAAACCCTCTGAGTTCTTCACTCTGGACTAGATAAGTCCTCCGGACGCACCACCTAACTTATATAATGGTTCCCACTCATGTCAGCTGAGTCTCATTAAAACATCTGGACATGAAAATCCAACTCTCACGGTGTACACTCTAGACATGTTAGCCTAGTTCTGTGATATATCCCCAAGGTTTCATCCAAGACATGTGACACCCTCTGGACATGTCATCCTCGTCCCGCGATGTCTCCTTGTGGTTTCATCCAAGATACATGGAAACCATCAGGCCATGCTACCAAGATTATCACGAAACCCTCCACATGTGTCGATCCAGTTCACGTGATGACCACTAGGGTATACTAACAGGATTATGCGATACCTTCTAGATAAGAAGGCATGTTCACCATGTCAACCTTAGTGCGTGAACCCCCAACTTCTCTAAGAGAAAATTGAGGTCACCAATTCCCTCCAAAACTAGGATATGTAGGATGCACCCTTAAAGGCCCAAACTCTATATCAAACACTCAAAGGACTACCACAATACACAGATCCCATATCTATATGCCATGAGGATGATCATCAACTCCCCTTTATTTCACACAATGATCATGGATCACATGGTATTAGGGGGATTAAATGAACACCTCATGAGGAATCAAATACCTATTCATCAAGGCAGTCTTAGTGTGTAAGCCCCAACATCTCCAAGATAACTACAAGGAATATGATTCCCACCATAACTGGGATACAGAAGATGCCTCCTTAAAAGCCCGAGCTCCATATCAAACACTCTAAATACTACCCAAATATGTAGGTCCCATATCCATACACCATGATGTTGATCATACACTCCTCCTTATTTCTCACAATGAGCATGGATCACATGGGCATAGGGGGATGCAATGAACACCTCATTAGGAATAAAATACCCATTCATTAGGTTAGCCTTAGTGTGTATTCCCAAACATCGACTTAACTACTATGATTCTGATTCCCACCATAACTAGCATACATAGGAAACCACATTAAATTCCCAAGATCCATATCAAACACTCCAAGGACTACTCTAATGGGAAGATCCTGTATCCATATGCCAAGAGGCTAATCATGCAGCCCCCTTGTTTCTCACAATAAGAATAGATAATTTGGGATTAGGGGGATGCAATGAACACATTATTAGGCATAAAATTCACATTCTCTATGGGCGACTTAGTGTGCATGCCCCAATATCGACCGAACTATAATTACTCTGATTCCTTCTATAATAAGAAGACATATAGCGTCTCTTACAAACTCGAGCTATTTTTTTGTTTTTTTGACACCCCCATATTAGTCCTTACAAAATAAAAATAAACTACATGGATCAACCAAAATACATGGTATTTGATTCCTGCGATAACCATGATGTGTAGGATGCCTCATAATGGCTCAATCCCATCATGGGAATATCAAACGCCTCTATACATGGAAGCATGGGATGGAACACTTGGTCATATGGTTTCATTATATAAGAGACCACTCATTACTATAAAATGGTTAAGAACCTTAGATACACATAGATAGATTCACAAAATAGATCCTAGTCTGTCACACAAAAAAGAGAGTTAACCCTTATCTATTTTGTTATGGTAACCTATCCTGTATTGGGATTAGGAAGCGATTCATGAACATGTATTAAATCTATAAGATAGTCTAGTTGTAGGAAACAATTCACCCCAAAAGGGTGTTATAAGACCAAACAACCATCTTATTTACCAATGTGATTCCCAGAGAGTCACTAGGCCTAAAAACCTAGACGACCTATGGCCTTTTGGAAAGCTAGTGAATACCCAGTTATAGATGGGGGAAACATTGAGAGTTTTAGGGAAAAGTGAAAATGGTAATGTAACAAGTAGAACCAATTCCACACCACAAAATCTAGATAAAAAAATGGTGAACTTGATGTGAATGTATGAAATAACAAAATGACTATGTTATAATCTATCAAATCACTCTATTTGGGATCATAAGCAAACAAAAGTGAAGAATATGACATGGATCCCTCTAATAATATAAAATTGAGTTATAATCCATCAATCCATTTTTCTTTCCCCTTATACCCAAATAAAACTAATAGGCTTGAGGTGAGATTCTTCATCTACTATTCTTTATAAACCATATACAAATAAAAAAGATAGACCATCATAAACCAAAATTACTATATGTCCATCCTCATGTTGACATTTCCACATGAGTAGAATGGATGGAAAGGGAATTCAAGACAATTGTATTAACCATGAATATCTGATTGCGAATTATTATGAATATGATATAACACTGATTGATGGCCTTGTTCCTCATTGTATGCATGATTTCAGACACCATATCCGAGAGGATGTCTTCAAATTTCAGCACTCGTTCAGGTACTTCATCCAGCATTGTGACCCCTATGGGTCATAAAACGGTCTCCCCTACCAAACGGATCCACCAGTAGGTAGAAAACATGAATATTTAAAAGTACAAACAATACAATACCATTCTAGCTATTGCTTCTTCTCATGAGATTCTACAAGAAAGGAAGTCAGTGAGTCTACAACACTCAAGGAAGGTTACTACTAAACTGGTGGCCCCCATCACCATGACTAGTCACTTCAGAAGACTATCCCTAGAACATGACAACCACCACCTTCCGTACCAGATATAGGTGGATCTGGGGGCCTGATATGGCTTCTCCACAGTTCAGGCACCACCAAAGAGCGTGCCTTATAATTGATATCACTAGAATTTTCATAGTTTTACCTTTCATCCACATGATGAGGGTACCTACCAATGGAAAACCACCTCAGAAAACCATGAACGGGCTCCACTGAGGAAGAATCATTGGAGAAAGAAGACATTGGATACCCAAAAAAGGGCTAATATCCCCACTCCTACTGATAGTGCCTGCCAACATACTCTGGAAGACAAATTCTATCAGGATCATATACCTTCTCTCATAGAATAAGTCAGCGGGCATATCCCCCCAACAAACATGGGGGAGGCTCATACTCTTACCCCCATGCATGAATCACGTCAACATATCCTGGTGACACTTGGAGGACAGAAGCGGGTGAACATCGCCACTTCAATAGAAGATATATTTCAACAGTTCGTGGATACAAAAAATGTACAAGATTATATCCCCGGACAAACTTTTCTAAAATGCCAATACATTTTAGCAATAGTTGAAGAACTTTGCCGACATATTCCAAAACTGTTTCAGATCAAGGGATATGAACATACATTTATCTCTACAACTAGAAAAAACCTAACACTATGATCGTCATGATCAAGGGGTTGTATCGAAGCAAGTGCACATTCTTGCTTCATCCCGGGTGGATTATCGTCATATCCTGATAAAGGTTGAAATATTAGAGTTGTATCATAATCTAGTTCCAACTAGGGCCAAATTGGTGAGAGCGACACATGCCTTTGGAAAGGGGAACATGCATGTCGAAAAAGTCATGTGGCCTAATCTGGGGGCCCAGATCAGGCCCATACCTCCATTCTGGCTGAGGATAACTAGGTGTCAGTGGAACAAGCCTTAGGACATGCTCATATTCTTGTTAGTGAATCTACTTTCCATACTCTAGTAGATCACAGAAGCATAGAAAATATTAATGATTTCTTCATCAAACTACAGTGCCAACATCATTCCAAGGAAATACAGGTGGATGCTTATATTCCTTCTCCCATTCCAGATGTCTGTCAGCATATTTTAGTAGGGAATGTATATTCGGACCAAGGGTATACTCTTGATCCAACTTGGGATAACTAGGTGAGAGTGGAACACGCCTTGGGGAAGGCTCATAGTACCACCATAAAAGATCGACAACATATCCCGAAGGCAAAATATCAGGATCATTCCCCCATCATGATTGAGGCTCACCAAGTGAGGTGGAACACACCTCAAGACATGCTCATATCCCTATAAAAATGAGGTAGTTTATCGACATATTCTGATACCTCCTCAAAAGTGGGCTCATATCCCCAGAACACCAGGTAATTATATACAAGTTCCATAAACCACCATACAACGGGCTCATATCATTGCACACCCATGAAAGGTAGGTCAACTTACTCAACCACAATTTAGAACATGACACATATATCTAATCCTCTCAATGATAGTGTCCTTGAGGTTGTTTTAGACACACTCTCAACACCACAAGGGTCAGCCGACTCTTCTATTAAAGAAGAAACAAGAGACATTCATTAACATGATATTCCTTCCTATGGTAATGTGGAGAAGGATTGTAGGGACTCTTCATTTGGACATCCACTGTGGTCAAACATCCCACAGTGATATATCCCTTGGGGAAGATAGTCTCCCCTTTATCTTGAGTCAACTTTAGAGAGAGGTGGACCAAACACTGACTCATTTTTCTAGATAGGTTCTCAAAACACTTGGGTAATGTGTATATAGTTCCCTATCAATATCTAGAAGAACTCCACTCCCATTAGAGAGAGACCACCAGAGTAATATTCTATGGTTTGACCAGATAGAGGTGTGTTAGTCTAACAAAGAAGAGGCTAACATCGACATTTGGAGAGAGTTATCTATAAAAAACCTCCCCATCATGTTTTGGACCCTCACAACATCAAGATATGAGATCCTCGATGAGATAAAAAATGAGTGCATTCATTATCTATTCCAAAATATGTGGGATACTCATCAGTGACTGAAGGATTGATATCTCCCTTATACAGGATATGAGTTTCACCTTTAGTCCATTAAGATACTCTATTTCCATCTCAACCTAGCTACTATCTCTAGGGAATAAGATCCAAAACCAAAAAATCACAAAGAAAATTGGGAACATGATTGATGCCATTACATCATGACACTTAGACAGCTGATCTCCAAATCCATGTCAAGCATCTGAATTCGAGGATGGGGAAAATATAGGGAGTTACACTTCACCACTCCCATTGAATATCAAATACACTCAGACACGACTCCCTGTAATCTTATAGCCTTTGATGAGGCCAGGGGACTGATATATGCTCAGTCTATTTGGTCACTATAACAGAATTCCCCCAAGCCGACAATGTCTATACACCTCATACGGAGAGAGAGGATATCCAACAATACTTCAAACTGGTAACCTCAACATAATATAAGGATGTTACAAACACAATGATCGAAGATGTGATCACCTAGACAACTATCCGCAAGGAACGATCCTCATCATGGGCTACCATCACACCTAGATCTCACAAAATAAAAACAACACCGCATCATGAAGACCATAATAGAAGCTGCCATAGTGGCCATTCAAGAATGGACTCAGTCACCTGGACTAGGAGAACATTTTAAACTTCATCCACCCCTCAAGTCATTAGTTCTTGAGAAAATTTAGGGCTTGATTATATATTTCCCATATATCCCTAGCCCATAGGGATGGGAAAAATAATGTCTCAATCACCGTCTCTAAATTAAGTATCCCATAAAAAGGGATGGAAGACATCAATGGAAATTCTAGATCACCTCAACCCCAATGGGATGGGGAAAACTACATCTTCATGTCTAATGATATCCCTAAAACCCCAACACATTGGGATGAGATCATTTTTATCATCATCCACACCACAGAGGGAATTAGTATTCTCTATGATGGGAGGAAGAGATCAACAATCAACATACAACTAGTTCCTCCCATTATAAGATAGCCCTATGTTGGTTGGTGATCATTAGGAAAAACCTACTAGAAATTCTTTTAGGGTGACTATTCATAAAACAAGAAGAGAGAAGTGTACGGTGGAAGGATTCTGGCCCTGCCAGGTCCGTATGAAAAAATATCCCAATAAGAACAATAGATCGGATAAAGACCCTAATGAAAGCCTTACATAATCATCTTTCCATGTGGAAATGAATGGCACAACCACCATTGATCAATATGACTTTGTGAAAATAGTCACCGTTAACATGGAAAAAATGGACCATGACCTGGATGTAGAGGGTCAGAATTGGGAAGACATACCCAATGAAGAGGGTGATTTGGATGCACTAAATGAGGTTAGACACACCCAGAATCAAAGAAGGCTATAGAATTTGGCACCACCAAATAATGTGTTTCCACCTACACCATAGAATATCTCTAACAATATAGGGAAAGAAGCGATCACTCCTAGGTTTCAATATTTGGAAGAGAATTTTTCATAATATGAGAGTTAGATACGACCTATGTTATAGATCAATGAGGAACAACTTAGGGGAAATATTCCTATTGTGTATCATCTTCAGTTATAGGTGAATATTCCCCCTCATAAGGTTGATCTTCTAACTAGAACAATGTTTGAATATCTGATTGGCTCCGATTATAGAAAACCCACATATATAAATGAGGAAGCTAGGAATGATATGAAATTCCCCCCACTGAGGCGATAGACTCTCCCTCTCTAGGGTAACTTCTTAGTCATAGGATAAATAGAGGATCAATAGGAGGTGAAAGTTCTACCACCTTATCAGCCCAACCACTCCATATAGACGAGAGGTGCCTAAAATAATGGTGCCTTTAGATTTTTTTTCACTACAATTGAATCCCTAGATACTCAGATGTAATCCATGGAAAGGAAATGTGTGCCCGTCCAGCATGAGAAGAAGCCGTATCCCGAATGGGTAAATGATACCCAACAACCAACCAACTTAAAAAATCCTACCTTTTCCACCTATAACGATGCTGGTGGTCCTGATTAGCATCTCACACACTTCGTGTCTCGATGAGGGCCAATGATGGGCCCTCGAGATAGTAGGAGGTATCCAAGAAGATGTGTTTTGTAAATACATTGACAGTGACAACCTTCATCTGATATAGCAGTCTGCCTGTAGGATTTATCACGTGATGAGAAGATATTTTTCATTTACTTCATTACTAATTCAGTTCAACATTGAGGAAGACATTGATCTTCCACCGGACAAACAACAAGTATCTCCAGAATTAATGTGTGTATGACCTCATAGAATGGTGGAATGGTCCAAACTATTCTCTCAACATCCATCTCCCGTAGAAACAACTGACGAAAATCTATGTTAAAAATCATAGGTATGAGTTTAAAACACTCATAATCATCATGAAATGTCCATGTGGATTTAGAGAGTTCTTTAAAATATCGTAACATCTTGGAGAGGCTATTTAACAAACCTAGTCCAAGTCTCGACCCACTCCCACATCATAAAGAAGTAATACAGGAATAGTGGAAGCTGCAACTATCAACCTCTATCCCACAATAGTGCAAGAACCCATAGAATCTTTGAACTTTTCATTATATCCTGTTGACCAACAAAGGCTGCAAAATCTCCCTCAAACAGAATCATAGAGAAACCTAGACCGCCCAGGATTTCAGGAATGAATGAAACATGTGTACTACTTCTTAAATGATCTTATACTATCCTATTTCTTGAAAGTTGTGGGAAAAAATATACTCACACTTCTGTAACCCATAAATCCCGATGAATTCAACCTCACCGATCATACCGATTACTACCCTTTCCAAAGAAGTATGAGATAAAATATCCAAAACTATTTCATATTTAAGGACGTCCTTCAAGGCATGGTCGAATCTTAACAGATGACATTGGATAATTATTCTGAAAAAGTGGCTTGCATAACCATTTCCTAGTCAAGGGAAGATAATGGAAAGAAGAAAACTCATACCAGGAAAGCATAGAAGTTCTATATTTGGATGGCTTGTAAAATAGTTGATCGAGCTCACGACAACCTAAGGGCATAGTTGTAAAAACTCGCAATAGCTCCACCACCCAAAAAAAAAGTATAATGTACCTCCCAAGGGTGGGTGTGGCCACTGAAAGTAAGAAGAAACAAAAACAGAAGAGGGAGAGTAATATTATACTCCAAAGTATAATCTTACACTTTTTTATTTCTTATCAAAAATATTTGTGGAATTCAAACCACCCAGCGAAATGAAATCCACATCATGAAAAGTTATCGTATTCAATTCTGTCAACATAGCACCCTTGAAGAACCCCTTATCTGATGATGAGTATGCCCATGAATATGGTTTTCATGCATATAACATGGTAATAGGAGTACCCAAGAACCAAATACAAGGATACATTAGACAACACAGATATAGAAAAAGTTAGTATTCTAGCCATGTCCCTATAGAAGACACATATATTGACAAGACCTATGGGAAAGCACTTCAGCATGTTTAGAAGATTCAGGGAGGTTGATCAAAGCCCTAAAATTGTCACCCATAACTGATTTTCATGAATGAAAACATAACAAGGGTTTTACCTGATCAACCCAGGCAACAGGGAAGGTCGGTGCAACCTACACCCCTCGAAGAAGATATTCCATCAACCTCCATATTGGCACTAGGTCCACCAACCTCAGGTTATTCAGTTCTTGAGCCACACTTCACAGAGCAAACCCATGTTGGGGATTGGTGATATTTGTTGAAAAATTATGATGTTTTGAGATAGCTGGATACAATCCCAACCAATCACTCAATCCTTGACGTGATTCGTATTTAAAGAGAACTCAAGGAGGAACTTGTTGAAGCCCTCTGAAGACAACATCAATTTGAGACAGAAGTCGCTGCAACTGAGGTTTATTAAGTGGAGACCATGTCCTTAGGATGTCATGTAACCTTCTCTAACCATGATTAGAAGGAGGCCATCCAGGGACAATTAAAACCCTTTTAAATCTTATAAAATCTCATAAAAATCAACGTCCAAAGTGTGTGGATCAACAATGGTTCTAGAATCAATCACATCCTAGCCTGATCCCTTTGAATTTTGGGGTATAGAGAAGTAGAGTTATCTGCTACAAAGATGACCATCTAGGGTTATGATAAGCATGAGAAAAGGTCCCTCAGAAAGATTAATATAGAGAACTAATTTGGAGAGCTCACATATGTTGTCGAGTTCATGATTATCAATCAATACAACACTTATAATGTATTTCTTGGAAGATCCTATCCTCATAGCCACTCGAAGGTACCATTAACATTCCATCGGTGTTTGAAGTACCCCATTAATGGAATGGTCGACATACTTCATAGTGACTATTCCCCCTTCGAGACATGTAGATCCATTTATGATGAAGTAGAATTCTATAGTACGAGAGGATAGTAGTCAGTGGAAGATGATGTTATATAGGTTTCCACCTCCAATGGTGTCGGGACTACACTTATAAATCCTAGTATCATGCTCGATGATGATTATATGTTACCCATAAACATGCTCAAAATTGAAGACCAAGTCCCAGAGGTCTAGGAATCTCTTGAACTCAGTAAAAATTATCTCCCGCGTCTATCTACCACAACTCAGATAAAAATAGATGATGATATTTCTTATAATGACGCCCCTCACTCTGATAGTGATGAAGAGGCCCCAAAACTGCCATCCTCATCCAAAATTTTCCCTACAAAATAAAAAATTGAAGAGGATGAGGATAATCTAAGAAACGACCTCCAACATTCAAGGAAGGTGTTTCCACCAACATAGATGAGATCAGGTAGATAAACTAGGGGACAAAAGAAGACCAAATAGCTACCTTGATTAGTGACACCATGCCTCCTGAAGAGAAAGAGATGTTTATCACATTCATGAAGAAACACCTATAACAACAAAATATTTTATCAATGGAAATTCCATTATTATAGTTATTTAATATAATCATAAGAAATCACAACACAATGAACTACTAAGTACTATGTGGCCTTTAAATATAATATTTTCACTTTTATGATTTGAATTTGTAAAATCTAACTTAGACGGTTGTGATCAGTAAGATGTTGGGAGTCTGATAAGGTAAACAAAATATTTTATGAATAGTAACTAACCCTTATGAATAGTAATTTTACACTTATGAATAGTAATATAACCCCTATGAATAGTAAATTGTCCAAACAAATAGTAAGCTTACCAATGAAAGTATAAATAAAAATTACCCATCTTATAAGTGATAATATGATAGTGTTGGTATTTTTATAAGTAAAAAATAATTAATAAAAATACATGAATAATTTAACAATTAAAAAAGAAAATGTATGTTCATAAAGTGTATTCATAAATTACTGTTTTTATGTCTTCTGGTTTTAGGATAATTTTATAAGACCTTATGTAATTTTTGAAAACATTATAAAATCTGTTATAGTATTTAAATTTGTATTTTTGAAGTAAATTGTGGTTTTTATAAAAAATTTAATTAATCATATTTAGAAAATTATTTTTGAAAAATGGATTCCATTTTTGGATTCTACACTTCTAAAAATGGTTGGGGTGTTTTTTTTGGGTTTTTTCTAAAATAACTGAATCTTTTTATTAATAGTAAAATACGACAATTTACTGTATATGTACATTATTTGTTAAATACACTATTAATTTAGTCATAGATAATGTAAGCACATTTTGTTCAAAATAACATGCACATATTAATTATTTTTTAATGTAATCATCACAATTTCTAGTCTTACAAAAAATAGTAAATTAATGATTAAAATATTTAGAAAACCCTCCTCCCCTACACTATAAAATCCACCCACACTTCTTCTATTCACTCATCTCAAACCTTGTGACTTCACTAAATTTCACCCATATCTGTTCCCAAGAACCCCCCATGTCTAGAAGACCTTAGTCTCCTCAAAAGGCCAAATCCTCTCCCCATAAGAGGGTCTCAAGGAAGATTAAATCAAGAGGTAAACTATATTTTATTTTCTTTCATTTTATTTTAATGTTCCTTTGTTCTCTTTTCTTTTATAACCTATCCTCATCCAAATGTTATGAAAACTAAAATATGATACATGTACTAGAATTTTTTTTATAATTATGGTATAATTTATTATCATATCTCCCTTCCCCTTCTTTTGTATGAACGAAACAAGAACCCCGTCCGGGATGTGTTAATATTTCACAATCAATGATGAAGGGTTATCAATTTCTATTACCATATTAAATTCTGGTCATGAAACCATTATTATGGTTGAAAGAGAATATTAAATATCTATTTTATCTTATGTTATGTTCTATTATCCTTTTACACACATGATGTAAAATAATAATACAAAACACGTTAATTATGAACAAAATCGCCATATTTATCCAATAATTTTTCATTAATGTTTTATATAACGATTCACCTTAACTGAAAATAACCAAATGAATTTTATAACCATGTAATATTATTTATGTTTAATAATTTTATATAACTCCAATTATGGACAACCATTCTCAACATATATGTTTATCCGAACACGAATATTCACAATCGACCATTAAAACCAAGGAAGCCAACACTCCCAAACAATGAAATTGGTCATCTTAACTCATCATTGAGGACATGAACAAACTTAATGAGGTTATATTAAATCAATATCATGTAGTTTAGGTTCTTTAATAATTGATTAATCACCATAGTTTTATTATTCAATTCATTATGATCAAGTGAAGAAGACCATCAAAATTAAGGTAAGGGATCCTCACATTTTCACATTTATTCAAGAATCCACTCTATGTTATGCCATTTTATGTGTAATTCATAATGATGGGGTAAGAGTTTTCACCTGCCCCATACTTCCATTATGATTTATAAATGATGCGAATCCTTTTTCTCTCACAGTAATCAATTCTATGTACACCTGATAAAATGCCGAAATTCTGTAAGGGATACTACCCGAACCTCCACTATTCATTTGGGTTGCTCTATATTTTTTTACCCAAATAAATCTTTCTATTATTTTTATTAAAATCTTATAAATTCAATTTAAATTTTCCAAACTCATGTATGAAGGTCCAATCATAATTCTATTTTAGGTAATTACATGTTTTAAGTGGTTCCTTCCTCGATGTTTACCGAAATGTAAGCCCCTTTAAGGGAAAATCCAGAATTTGTACCCAATTTCTAGTTCACTCTACCTTATGTTTTAATAATTTTTTTTACAAAAATAGTGTTTTTATTATGAAATCTTTCTTGTATCACTTCTAGTTTTGTACAAAATATTATTCCCTTTTCTATTTTAAATGCATGTTAGTGTTTTCCTTAAAACCACTCTAAAATGTTTTAATGCTAAATATTAATAAATTATATTTTTACATGTTGTCACTTATATTTGACATCTCTTACCATGATATATTCCTATTTTACCTTATTAATTTCCATGTATGTTATAATTCCTCTCTTTCATGACCAATTTTATGACACGCCCATTCATTATGATTTATGACATGATTATGATACCCATTTCTTTCCATGGGTGCCTTTATGTTTAGGATTGATTATGTATGATTCTATATGTGTAAAGATTATTCATGAACATGTTATGATGGGTGTACCTAGATAACACTTCAATTCAATGTGTAAATTTGAGTCTCTTTAGACGTTATGTGCAACGGTCTCAGCGGTTAGCCTTGGCTTGTGATACCTTGTGAAACAGTCCAAGCAGTTAGATTTGGCTTGTGCTACCATGTGCAACGGTCTTGGTGGTTAACCTTGAATTGTTCTCCTCTATGTGAAATGATCCTTGACATGTTCTAAATTCATTATTTATTTTGCTTCAATATTTCTATGATTCAATGTTTATATGATCCCATGTTTATATGTTGTGATTTTGTATGACATTTTATATCATTATGTCATGATATCTAACCCATTTTCTAAATCTTTATTCTTATGATTATTAACTTTCTTGGATTTTATCTCATCCCTTTATTCATGTGATCCTCAGGGGACCCTATGGAGAAATAAGGTTGCAAAGGAAGTTATGAGCGCAATATGAAGATTAAATAAAGAAGTGTTTTTTAGTCCCATGTTTTATGTTTTATGTACATAGTCTTCCAAGATACTAGACATTATGATCCATGACATAGAATATGATTATTTATTATACTTAAAATATTATAATGTTATGCAGAGAAGGATATGGTCTTTCTAATTGGTATTAGAGGATGGTCTAGTTATTTTTGGAGATTAGGAATATAGAACTTTAATAAGAACCTTAAGGATGAGACTACATATAAGAAAACACCCCTACATTTTGGTAAGTATAGATTAAGTAGTTTACCAAGAAAATAAATCCCTGTCTGGATAAAAATAGGTAGAGGTGGCTCAGGAATAGATGTATCTAGGGGTAAAACATGAAAACAAAACTTTTAGGTAGAATCGAATGAGAACTCATGCACGAAAATGGGCCATGCTGCACTCTTGGTTTGATACTCCCGACAGATATGCTCTGGTAAATTGATGATCATAGTACTAACCATTATTGATGGAATAAAAAACTCTCATAAGAATATAAGTTAAGAAATAGATCAAGGATAACTTAGATTTAAACATAGGGAATCACATGTTAGGATATTTTTCTCTTTTACAAGTTTATTGTTTTATGTTCAATGTTTCCTTTTTATGACCAGTAGAAAAGTATTCAAGCCCTTTAATTGTATGTAATTTTTCATAGTTAATGGATGGAAATAAAATAATATGTTCCAAAAATCAATGTGATAGGGAATGTGAATATTTCCCCAATTATATTCCACATATGATGGGAAAAGGTGCTCAAAAATTTAGGATAGTACATGACTAGCTAGCTCAAGTTATGAATAATAACTTGAATAATGTGGAATTACCTCCTCCCCCAAGGAAAGATAATGTTTTTGTATAATCCTTCATGAGTAAATGGCCTCCCATGTTTAGTGGATCTTCTGATCCCATCCTCACAGAACAATGTATTAACTCCGTTGAGAAAATATTATCTATCATATAGTGATTAGAAGAAGAGAAAGTTATGCTAGTGGTCTATCGTTTTGATGGGAGAAGTTGATCAATGGTGGGAACTGATCAAGAACATGAATCCCGAGGAGGAACTTGATTCGATGGATATGGAGGAATTCAAGAGAATGTTTTTTTCAATAAATATTTTCAAAAACCCTCCATCTCAAGATGCAAAGAGAGTTCCTAGAACTCAACAAGAAGGAAGATGTTTTAATTGGGGCATATAAATAAAAAATTAATGTGCATGAAAGGAACACCTTTGGCTTCTTCATGAACACCGAAAGAAAGGTGGATCTCTTCTTTAGTGAATTAAAGCTGAGTCAATGAAATACATTTGTGATTTGATACTTCTACATTTATGAGTATATTTGCTGTTGTTCCCTTAAGGTTGAAATGGTGATCAAAGACTCTCAGTGGTATCATGGGACCAATGAAAAAAAGTGGAAAATGAAATCTACTATGGGTTGTTCCATAAATTAATTCCATTATGGAAAAAATATTGACTATCACACATGTAAAAATCGTGGGAAGAAGCATCCTGAGAATTGTCTAAATGGAACTAGGAATTTATTCAAATGTGGAAAGATAGAATATCTGGCTAAAAACTGCTGACAAGATATGAAGAATCTTGCTATTGTGGAAAAAGAAAAGTAGTTTTTGATAAATGATCAGGAAGTGGTGCAGTGTCACAACTATATAGAAAATGGGAATTATGAAAAAAAAATTCTCTAAGCCAAGGGTTGTCAGCAGAAATCAACAACAAACTCAAAGGCAACAAGGAAGGGATAATTCTGTCCCTACTATTGAGGTGGAGCCGAACAATTATTTGGTGAAAGGTATGCTAGTTATTAATTCAATAATATCAAACATACTGTTTGATTCTGGTTCTACACATTCTTTAATATCTTTCATGTTTAGCAGAACTATTCAAACACCACCTAAAATTTTTGAGGAAATGTTATTTGTGAGAATAGTGAATGGGGGAATTATTAAGTCCAAGGTTTATAACTCCTCCCCAGTAAATGTTTTTGGACTGAACGTCCCAGTAAATCTTGTAATACTCCATTTAGTGGTGTTGGGTGTTATATTAGCCATGGATTAGTTATCTTTATACAAATAAAACATCAACTACTAGGAAAGGGAGACCACACTTTACATCCCAAAGAATCCTTCAATTCTTTACAAGTGTAAGAAGAAAAATGAATTTACTTTAGAATCATTTTCTCAAGAGTGTATATTAATTCATTACGATCCAGCATGTATAGCTCAAATAATTGAGACAAAGGATAGAATCATGCTTGAATACATGCCCATTATGAGGGATTACACTGATGTATTCCCTGAAGGGTTTCATGGTCTTCCTCTTAATCAAGAGGTCAAGTACTAAGTTGAACTAATTTTGGGATCCCTACCTATATCAAATAAACCATAGAGAATGGCCACCGTAGAGCTGGAAGAGCTGAAGAAGCAGTTACATGAGAATTTGGAGACGGGTTTTATATGCCCGAGTGCTTCACCATGGGGGTCCTCCAATTCTCTTCATCAAGAAGAAGGATGAATCAATGTGCCTCTATATTTATTATCATGAGATCAATAAAATCATGATAAAGAAAACATACCCACTTCTACAGATAGAAGATTTGTTAGATTGACATTGTGGGGCCAATTATTTCTTTAAGATGGACCTTCGGTTGAGATATCACCAATTAAAGGTGAGGAAGGAATATATTCCCATGATTACCTTTTCAAACAAGTCATGAACCCTATTAGTTCATAGTGAATCTATTAGTACTCACTAATGCTCTATAATTTTTAACAGATTTAATGAATAGAGTCTTTAGATATTACCTAGACAAATTTGTGGCAGTATTTATTTATGATAATCTAGTATACTCTAAGAGAAAGGAGGAACACAAGGAGAATTTTAATACTATTTTAAGGACTTTTCTTAGGGAGAATCTATATGAAAAGTACAATAAATTTTTGTTTTGGATAGATGAAGTATCATTATGGGGGAATGTTATCATCTATAAAAGGATATCTATGGGCCCTTCCAAGATAAAGACAATTGAAGAGTGGCCCAGGACAACATCTATTACATAGATCCATAGATTTCAATATCTATCCAGGTATTATTGATGATCTATGAAGAGATTATAATGATTATAAAACCCAATTACCAAGATAAAATTTAATGGACTGAAGTTCATCTGGACTCAAGAATGTGAAAACTGCTTTAAGGAGTTGAAAAATAGGCTTATCACTACTCCCATAATCACACTTCGAACGAGTGGGAAAATATTTTTGGTGTACAGTGATGCTTCACAGAATTTATTAGAATGTGTACTAAGGAAAAATGATAAAGTTATATCCTACTCCTCAAGGAATCTAAAAATCCACAAGAAAAACTATCCTACCCATGATCTGGAGTAGGCAGCTATGATATTTGCATTAAAAACTTGGCGGCATCATCTCTATGGGGAGAAGTATGAGATATATAATGATCATAAGAGTATAAAATATATATTAAGACAAAAATAGATTAATATGATCCAAAAAATATGGATAGAGCTCATCAAAGATTATGAATGTTCAATCCACTACCATCCTAGCAAGGAAAACAAGGCGGAAGATGCTCCAAGTAGAAAGGATCCTGCATCTTTATCAATGATGAGAATTTAAAAGGATCCAATTTTCATATATTATAAGTGAATTAATATGGTAATTATTAAGGGAGACACATCATCGTTCATTTCTAAAATTATTTCTAAACCATCAATCATGAAGAAAATAAAGGATGCTTAACGAAAATATGTGGAAATTCAGAAAAGGTTGGAATCCATTAGAAATATAAAATACTCTAAGTTTATGATTGATGAGGAAGGAGTTGTATGATTTGGGTCATGATTATGTGTACCGTCCTATCCAAGCATAAATAAGGATATTTTGAATGACACACATATCTGAACCAACTCTTTTCAGCTAGGGGGCACAAATATGTATCGATATTTCGGATAGAAATTTTGGTGGGACAATATGAAGAAGAAGATTGATTAGTATACATAAAAGTTACTAGTATGTAAATAAGTGAATGATGAAAGAAATGATTCTAAGGGGATGATGAAACCACTACCCATACTAGTATGAATGTGGGAGAAAATGACCATGGAATTTGTCACTGGACTTCCAAGAACATCCAGAGGAAACAATGCTATATGGGTCATTGTGGATCATCATACAAAGACAACTCACTTAATTGTGATTCAAGAGGACTCCTCATTGGATTGAATTACAAATACACACAGACAAATATTTATCAAATAAGTGGTAAGGATATATGGAGTACCACTATCTATTGTATCCAATCGAGATCCAAGATTCACCTTGATGTTCTGAAAAAGTATCCAACATTCTCTAATCACTGAACAGAAAATCAGTACGACCTATCATCCTCAAATTGATGGCCAATTTGATAGAACTATTTATACACAAGAAGATATATTGAGAGAAGGTTCTATGGAATTCAATGGAGGATGGGACCAACATCTTCCACTGGTTGAATTCTCTTACAAAAATATTTTCCAATCGAGCATTCGAATGGCACCATACAAAGAACTTTATTGGAAAAGGTGAAGAACTCCACCGTGTTGGGATGATGTTGGTGAGAGTAAGATTCTAGGACCTAAAATGGTTAAAGAAATGGTGGAGAAGGTGAAAACCATTTACCAGTACATCAAGGAAGCCCCAAGTCAACAAAAGAGTTATGCAGTCAATCATCAACGAGACCTTGAGTTCAATGTTGGAGAGATAGTATTTCTACACATATCTCTATGGAATATGGTCTTGAGGTTTGGGATGAAAAAAATCTATGTCCAAGATACATCGTACTCTTAGAGATTATTGATCTTATTGGAGGTGTGGCCTATCTAATGGTACTTCCACCAATGATGTCTAAAGTACACGATGTCTCCAATGTATCCCTCTTAAAGAAGTACATACCAGATCCTTCACATGTACTGTCTTCATAGGTGGTATAGTTGGAGAATGATATTTATTTTGAAGAGAAACTAGTGAAGATCTTAGATTGCAGAAATAATTTTCAACTTAAAAATACTACTCAGCAGATCAAAGTACTATGGCAGAACTATATGTATGAACATGCAACATGGGAACAAGAGGAGGTAATGAAGGAAAAGTACCCACACATGTTTATGTCTTAGAATGAAAAATGAACTTTTGAGAGTTAAATTTTATAAGGGGGTAATAATGTGATGACCCAATATTTTATCATTGGAAATTACCTTCTTATAATTATTTCATATAATCAAATGAAATCAAAACACAATGAACAACTAAGTATTATGTGAACATTAAACACAATATTTTCACTTTTGTGATCTGAATTATGAAAATATGACATACACTGTGGCGATTAGTAAGATGTTTGGAGTATGATAAGACAAAATTAATTTTTGATCAGTTGTAACTGAACCTTATGAGTTTAAATGTTACCATTATGAATAGTAAATTGGCCATGTAAATAGTAACCATACCAATCAAAGTATAAATAAAATGTATCCATCTTATAGGTGACAATATGATAGTGTTGGTATTTTTATAAGTCAATTTTTTTATTTAAATTTTAACAAATAATTTTATAATTAAGAAAGAAAATTTATTTTCAAAAAATATATTCACAAATTATTATTTTTATGTCTTCTAGTTTTAATATAATTTTATATGACCTTATGTAATTTTTGAAACATTATAAAATCAGTTATATTTTTAAAATTTATATTTTTCAGGTAAATTATGATTTTAATTAAAAATTAAATTAATCACATCTAGATTTTTTTTTTGAAAAATTTGAGTTCATTTTTGGATTCTAAACATCGCAAAATGGTTAGGGTGAAATTTTGGGTTTTTTTAAAAAATAAATGATTTTTTTTTGATGAATAGTAACATACAATAATTTAACGTATATATACATTATATTTTAAATACACTATTTATTTAGTCATGGATGATTTAATCATCTTGGTTTCAAAAAAACATGAAAATATTATTGTTTTTGGTCATGGAATCCTCACTATTTTTTGTCTTATGTAAAAAAAATAATGTAATGATTAAAATATTAAGAAAACCCTCCTCCCCCCCACCCACGCTTCCCTCTTCACTTCACTCCTATCAAGCCTTGTGCCTTCCTGAAATTCTTACCAAATATATCCCTAATATCCTCCCCCACTTCCAGTATCCCTTGGTCTCATCAAAAACCAAATCCTCTCCCCTAAAGAAGCACTAAAGGAAGATTAATTCAAGAGGTAAATTCCTCTTTTATTTTCTTTCATTTTCTTTTCATATTCCTTTATTCTCTATTATTTCCTAACCTCACCTCATCCAAATGGTATGAAAAATAAAATAAAATATATATATGTAATGTAATTTTATTATTCTAAATGGGTAATTCATTATTATATCTCCCTTTCCCATTTTTCTATACAAAATAAATGAAAACACTATCAAAGATGTGTTAATTTGTCACATTCAAGGATGAGGAGTTATAAATTTCTATTACCATATTAAATTCTAGTAATGAACCCATTTTTACCATTGAAATGGACTATTAAATGTGTATTTTATATTATGGGAGTTTCTGGAATACATTTTTACACATGATGTAAAATAATAATGCAAAACATGTTAATTATGAGAAAAGTCTCCAAATTAATCAAAGCGTTTATCATTAATGTTTTATATAATGATTCAACTTCACTCTAAATAACCAAATGAATTTTATAACCATTTAATCTTCTATATGTTCACTAATCTCCTATAAATTCAATCTTGTACAGTCATTCTCATCATACATGTTTATCAGAACATGAATATAGGTGAACCAATCACTAAAACCAAGGAAGCAAACTCTCCCAAACAATGTAATTGATCCTCTTAAATCATCAAAAAATATATGAATGAACTCAATAAGGTTATAAAAAATATATAAAATGTAGTGTAGGCTCAATAATTATTAATTAATGAACCTAATTTTATTATTCATGTCATTAAGATCAAGTGATGAACACCATCATAATTAAGGCAAAGGATTCTCTCTTTCTCACATTTATTCAAGAATATCCTATATGTTATTCCCTTTTATATGTAATTCATAATGGGGGGGGGGGGGGGTAATATTTACCACCTACCCTATAATTCCCTCATTATTTATAAAGGATTATAAACCCCTTTATCTAACACTAATCCCTCTTAAGTACACGCAATACCATTCTGATATTCCTTAAGTGATTCTACCCAAACATCCATTATTCATTCGAGTTGCTCTATCAATCTTTTTACCCAAATGAAGTAATCTATTACTTTTATTTAAATCCTATAAATTCTATTTAAATTATCCAAAATCATGTATAATGGTCTAATAAAGATTATATTTTTGGGATATACATGTTTTTAAGTTGTTCCCTCCACAATGCTTCCTGAAAAGAAAACCCCTTTAAGGTAACTTCCAAAATTTGAACCCAATTTCAAGTATATTATACCATATTTTTTACGAAACCATAGTTTTTTTAAAACTGATGTTTTTATTATTAAAATATTCTTGGGTCACTTTTGGTTTTGTACAAAATATTCTTCCCTTTTACTTTTCAAATTCTTGTTAGTGTTTTCCTTAAAACAACAGTAAAATGTTTTAATGATAAAAATACTTAAATACAATTTTTACATGTTTTCAATTATATTTAAAATAAATTACCATGATATATGCCTATTTTACATTATGAATGTTCATAAATGTTATAATAACTTTCCTTCTTGGAAACTTCTATGATACACCAATTCATTATGCTTTATGAGATGATTATGATACCCATTTCATTCCATGTGTGCCCTTTTTTATGATTGATTATGTGTGATTCTATATGTAGAAAGCATATTCATGAACATGTTAATATGGTTGTTCCCAGATAACACTATAAAGAATTGGGTAATGTTGAGTCTCATGAGATGTTATGTGCAATGGTCTTGGTGGTTATCCTTGTCCTGTGCTGCCATGTGAAAAAATCCTGGCGGTTAGCCTTGGCTTGTGCTACCATGCACAATGTTATTTGTGGTTAGCCTTGACTTGGGCTCCTCTATGTACAATTATGTTTGAATCATGCTAATTTCATGATATATGTTACTTCCAAATTTCTATGATTCAATGTTTATATGATCCCATGTTTATATGTTATGATACTATATTCCATTTTATATTATTATGTCATGATCTCTAACCCATGTGCTAAAGCATTATTCATATGTATATTACTTTAATGGGCTTTTTGCTCACCCCTTTGTTAATGTTATCCATAGGGTACCCTATTTATATGTAAGGTATCAATGTAAGTTACGATCTCTTTTTAAAGATTAAATAAATACGTTTATTTAGTCCCATGTTTTTAGGTTTTATGACCTTGTATTCCAAGACAGTAGACTTTATGATACATGTCTCTCTATATGATGCAATATTATGATTAAAATAATGTAATTTTATGTATAAAATGATAGGGTATTTATAATACCAATATGTGTTTTCTTGGAACTATATAGAAATGCATAGATTTAATCCATATGTGGCTACACACCATCTCAGACTACACAATGAGCATCGGGGCTTGAAGAAGAAGGTCAGAAGAATGTACCCCTATCATGCTACAAATGTGGAGGCAGAAGTTGATAAGTTTATCAAATAAAACATTTTCTAAGAAGGGAAATACCCAAAATGTCTTTCCAACACCATCCCCATCAAGAAAATGAATGTGATGATTAGGGTTTTCATTGATATCAGCGACCTTAATCGTCATTGCTTGGCAGACCATTTCTCATTAACCATCACAAAACTCTTGATCGATTCCACTACTATATTCTAAGCCCTTTCCAACGTGGATGGATACTCGGGGTACAATCAGTTCAAAATGGACCCTGAGGATGAAGAATCCACCACCATTAGGGTGCCCAAGGGGATATTCTGTTTCAAGTTCATGCCATTCAGATTAATAAATTCTAGAGCCACATATCAGCACACCATGAATCATATCATTAAGATTTTCTTTTGAAGGATAACCAATTTTTATTTCAACCACCTTGTTAGAGAATCCCAATAGTGATGTGATAACTTAAAAGATATCAAAGAAATCTTTGACAAGTTGTGAGAACATAGTCCAAATATGAATCTGCTAAAGTGATACTTTGGGATAACATCAGGTAAATTCCCTGGTTTTGTGGTACAACACCGCGGTATCGAGGAATACCTAAAGAAGACTAGTGCTATCCTAGAAATATATCCCCCAGGAATATGAAATAAATAATAGGGATCCAAGGGAACCTTTTCTACATTCAGTGATTCATTGCCATCCTGGAAAGCAAATTCCCCCCCCCCCCATCACAAGTCTAATGAAGAAGGTGCGTGCCTACTAACATGATAATGGGTGTCAAAAATTATTAAAAAAATATCAAGTAGTATCTACTTCACCCACCAGTTTTGATGCCTCTAGTGAAGAAAGGATACTCATATTATATGTGGCTTCGATGAAACACACACTAGGAACCCTCTGTGTACAAAAAACAATGTTGTTTGAGAGAATAGTCTTTAATACCTTAGCTAGACTTTGTTGGGTGCTAAGACAAGATATTCTGATGTTGAAAAGAACTGCCTTAGAATCATCTTCACAGTGCAAAAGATGAGGGTTTGCTACATCTCCATGAGGTCCACCTAGTCTATCATATCGACCCACTAAAATATATCCTTGGATGCCCTATTTTGACCATGCATTTGGATTGATGGGATGTCATTCTATAGTAGTTTGAAATCCATTTTATATCCAAGAAGTTATTAAAAGGAATGATCTGGATGAAATTCTGGCAGAAAATCCTGCTCTAGAAAGTACACTAGAGGACACCAAACTCCCATATGAAGAGGTCTTTTATGACCAAGAAACTCCACATTAATGGGAGATGCATTTTTATGGAACCTCCCAGAGTCATATCGACACAATAATGGAAAACATAAAGCTCAATCGAGTTACCCCATGGGTTATATTTATCTCTATAGAAAAATCAGCTCTTCCCTACTCTTTCTCACAATCAAAAGTTTGCATGAACAATGAGGCTAAATACAAAATCCTCATCATTGAGTTGGAACTAGCTTTACACATGCACATAGCCCACCTGAAAATCAATGGGGATTTGAAACTGGTGATAAATTAGATCGACTATGAATATATGATCAAGAAAAAAGAAGTATCCCCCCTCAAAAAATACGTTAGGGGACTAATGGAAGAATTTTGATACCAAATTGCATTATACCCCTCAATCACAAAATTATTGTGCCGATGTACTGGATAATGCATCCACCACATTAGATACACTGATCAAGGGGAGGAAACCTTCTACATAGAACATCGTTGAGTAGTCTCGTTGATCATCATATGTGACATAAGTTAGGTCAATTAGGTTAGCACCACCCTAGAGGGTAATGGACCAATGAGCTCTTATGGGTGGATGAAGCCCATAATCAGCTATCTTTAGGATGGAAATCTCTTGTTGGATCGTGCTGGAAAGGAATAGATCTGGTGAAAGGAAAAAAACATCACCTTTCAAGATGTATTAAATGATCAGAAAAGCCTATGAAAGCATGGTTTCAATGAAAATATCCTCAGGTTCATAACAGAAGGATAAATCCTCACCGTCATGGGAGAGGTCTATGCAGACTATTGTGGTTCCCACCAATCTTGAAATAGGATCACTAACTAGATCAGATGGTTGGGGTATTACTGGAAGACCATGATACAAGACTACATGGAATTCACCAGAAAAAGTCATGCATTCTAGATTCATGGAAATTCCATCAATCAACCCCCATAACTACTACATACATCCAAATATTCCTAGCCATTCACTATTTGGGGGATGGATGTTGTGGGAACATATCCCCAAGCCACCGTAATGCAGTCCAAGTACATCCTTACAACCATCGAATTCATCTCTAAATGTTCGGAGGTGATACCCCTCAAGAAATTTAGAATGAAGAATATCACCATCTTTATAAATTCCCATATCATCAATAGGTTATGAGTCCCTCACATGATATTGATGGACATAAGCACCAACTAATATTCTATAGAGTTGAAGAATCTATACCAGGAGTATGACATTGAATACAATCACTCATCTCATTATCATGCAACAGAAAATAGATAGATAGAGACCTTAAATAAGACCTTATCAAACATACTCTAGAAGATGGTGAACAAGAATAAGAATTGTCATCCATTAAAACTCCTCGATGATTTATGAGAATAACGTACCACCATGTGTACAACTACACAAACGATCCATACTTATTGGTGTATGTGACTTAGGCAGTGCTACCCATAGAGGTCCAACTACCCTCACTCTGAATATTAATTTTCATGAAACTCTAAGATGATGAACATGCATAGAAAAGGCTGGATTATTTGGAGGAACTAGACGAGAATAAGTTGAGAACATTGTAAAAACATGAGGTCCAATCTAACCAAATTTCACAAGTATTCAATAAAATGTTTCTCCTCCATTCATTCCTCCAGGAAGAACTAGTGCTAGCTCTTAGAACCCCAATGATATCAAGAAAGAAGCCTCCAAAATTGGAACCAATGTGGGAGCTACCTTACCTTATATATAATGTCTATTATAAGGGAGCCTATTCACTAGACACCATGGATGGGGAGCATGTCACACCAACCACAAGTGAATGATTTATCAAGAAACAATTTTTATTTTCTTCATCAATAAGGAATTGATGACGATTTTAGTCTCATAAGGGTCCTTTCCGCATAACATTAAATAGTATGGAATGTCTCATAAAAGACATTAAACTATGCATGCACGTCCTCATCGCATGACATGAAACTGCATGATCTTTCATGAACTACATACAGCTTGATTGTCATTTTCAATGAGATAGGTAAGGACTCCTTGATCCTATATCTTGGCCCAACCACCACACAACATAAAATACTCCTATCCTATCCTCTATGCTTTTAAATAGTGGATGGGACCCTTGTCATTCCTTTTTTCTCACACCGAGCATTGCTCACCAGAGATTAGGAATTCCAGTAAGGGTTTCCCTACATAAAACAGGGCATGATGGCTCGATACGAGGTCATTATTATCCAAAGTATAGGAATGTAAAGGGTATGTAATGAGTCCTCAATGTATGATGTTAAACTAAAAGGTTAATTTCCCCTACATGATATGAAACAGTACGAGAGGGACACCATCACTAGTGTCAGTCTCCTATTGCATCAGTATCCGAAGAACTATGTATGAATTGATTACTATCATTATAGGATATATAGTGATGAATGAACCCCTAATTTTGGGACTAACCATAGGATTATCTTCCTCACATGTCATAATAACTTAGTCCATACCACATGATGTTAAAATGCACGAAAATTCATCCATTCTACCTGATGTTCAACTGTACAGTGCTTCTAGAACTACACATGTCTTGATTCCCACCCTTACTGAATATGTTGGAATTACCATACATTTAATCATTGGGTCCATCCCCAGGTACAGAAAATCCTTACTTATTTTTGGCCTCTTGATCTGAATGCCTTTCAGGGATGAATGGTGTTGTTTAAATCTATTTGGTCTTTATTCACATCAGGTTTGATTTATGAAACCATGCAAATTCCCTTCGGAAAATCATCCCACACCTTCATTCTTAATGCATGACGTTTAACTGCACAAAATTCTTAGAACTATGTGTAGCTTTATTATCACTCCCATGAGATATGTAGTAAGGCCTAGATCTCTAATCCAAGGGAAATCTACAACTATTTATAGAAGATAATGCCCATGTCTATGTATGGTCCAAACCTGTGAAGAGCATCTCCTTTTACAAGAACTATGCGGTCTTTGATTCCCAACCAACAATGATATGTAGGAAACCCCTCTATGGTTAAAAAATGATTTTTCATAGACCATATCGGTTACATCATATTCATGTTAGTTTGACTTCATCCACACTGGAAGATGTCAATATTCATAGAGTATGTTCACACATACCACATGAAGTTAAACTACACAGAATTATAAGAACTACATATGGATTGTTTCTTATCATCATACGATATGTAGTGATTCACAGACCATTACTTTTGGTCCAGGCCATTAGATTGTTTTCCATTCATGAGGGGTGATCTTTTTTCCTTAGCCCATGACGTTAAAATGAATGGGAATATGTCCTAACCACATGATGTTAAACTACATGGATCTCTCAGAACTACATATGGCTTGATTCTTATCCTCAATATATACGTAGTGATTTCCATAGATTTTTTATTTTTCCTAGCCATAGGTATAACCTCCTTTGGTCAAATTGGTTTGAGTCCTCTCAGAAATATGTATGGGGTGGCTAAGACATCATTGGTATTCATTCAAATTGGGTCACTTCATGGCACCACATTACGCATCTCCATCAGGGACTCCATCTTATGGTCCAAATTTCATGACCCTAAACTATCCACAGATATCCCTACAAAACGACATTGAACTGGGCCGCATCTTTCTTACCACATGACGTTAATTTTCATGGTCCTTCATGAACTATGTGTGTATTGATTATCACCCCCACCGATATACATAGTGATTCCCAAGTTCTCATCCTCGGGCCTAGCTGTAACCTTACCACATTCCATGCCAGCTATCATGTTCTTACAGCATGACGATAGACAACACAAAGATGAATGTCCCCACTACAGGATGATAAAATGTGTAGGTTATCATCCATAACCCTTATTTATCAAAAAACCACAAGTGCCTTACCCTGGATAACCAAAGAACAGAGCATTCCCATTATCTTTTCAAGAACTTCCATCCATGTTCCACACTTCATGGATCAATAATCTTAGGTTGTTGAAAATATTTCACTACCACTAAAAAGGAAAATATATCTCTTGGCATGGTAATTTTATTGATTGAGGGATCAAACCCACCATCCTGAGACATCATGGCATGACGTAATGGTTTTTTTGATTCTTGTGATCCATATATCACCCATATGGAACAAAACACCCCATTTTGTTATAGGTTATCCCCATAATTATTTTCCCATATCATCACTCATGACCTGATAACCTTGAAACATGATTTAAGAAATCCCAATTGCTCACTCAGAAGGATTTTGGAGTACTCTTGACCATGTGTGTCCTAATGAGCCTCTTATGTAGCATCCCTATACTAGGTCCAAGTGGCATGACATTAAACTGACCAAACGATTGTCAAAGTTGTATGACCTTAATCTCAATCACATAATGGTTCAAATAGAAAGACCCTAAAATGATAATGAAAGAGACACAAAACTCATTGGACCTAAACCCCTCAAAGGGAAACTTGACAAAAAGTAGAGTAATCTCCTTTTAAACTCATCATCTCCAGAGTTCAGGAAAAAAATAGGGCATAAGTAAATAAGGAATAAATCTCATAGGGTCATATTTGTATCCCTAGTAAAGCCAACCTATGCTCGTTGGACCCTTTGGTCTAGGAAGGAATTCGAGAAATGATTCGTCACATCTTTTCATTGTGAGAATGTGTTTGATAGGTGGTGGAACAAATTTTATGATGCTTTAAGCCTTCTTAGATCTTACATTTTCCATACATCCCTCTTCCTATTCTGAAACATCTCAGTTTGTCAGTAGTATTTCATTTCCCCTAAAGAGGAAATGAGATCTCTATACTTTGACATGATATTTATGCAAGGGCTTAGACCCACCAATCATAAATATCTTGGTCCAGTGTAAAGGGTTTATAATTATTGTGATTATGGATTCATCACGTTGGAACACAACACACCATTTTGTTATAGGTTCTATCTGGGGTGACATTCCTATACCTTACTCATGGGTTGATCACTTTGGACTACGATTTAAAGTCTCCATATCTGACTATACAAGCAGTTCTGATATCCTTGATGTTGCATCACTATGTTTTGTACCCATTCACAATGTTAGAATTTTGGCCCTTCATTTTGGATCCTTTTGATGGAACACACCTCCTGATTATAAATAACAAGGTGTAGGGATAGATCTGTTAAATTATAATATAAGTTTCCCTATGGTGCCAGAACCCTTCCTTAATATCCTCCCTTCCATTCCCATCATCAACATCTTGAAGTTTGAGCCATCATAAATATTATATATCCCATATAAAGGAAAAGAGATCTCTCTTCAAGGATATGAATTAATTAAAGGGATCAGACCCACTGACTGGAAACATCTTGGACTTGAATAAAAGGCATCCTAATCCTTGTGAGCCTCAATAGCACTATGGTGGAACCTCACACCCATAGTGTTATGGGATATACCCGACATGTCTACCCCATTCTAACTATGCAGGTAGGCCTATCTTCCCTAGTATTTCACCCTCAACCATATTCACCCCTTGAATCTTCCATATCCCTTAGAGAAGAGTGAGGACTAGATTCTCTTAGCCATGATACCAAAACATAAGGGACATAACCCACCAACTAAAAGTACATCTCTATAACATAAAAAAACTCTTATCCTAATGAACCCTGCCAATACCATGACAGTACTCAACACCCCATAGTGTTTTGAGTCATTTCTGGCATGCCCACCCTATATTCCATTAAGGTCCAAGATGAAAGACCCTAAACTAAAGAAATAGATGTTCTGAGCTAAAAGAACCTAAAATAAATCAATATATAGTCCAAGATAAAAGAACCCAAACTAAAGAAAAAGAATGTCCATGATAAATATCACTAAACTAAAGAAACAGAAGTTTTGAGGTAAAATATCCTAAACTAATGCAACAGAAGGTCCAAGCTAAAAGAACCTAAACTAATGCATAAGAAGGTCTGAGACAATGGAACCTAAACTAAAGCAATAAAATGTCCAAGATAAAATACCCTAAAATAAAGAAATAGAAGGTCTGAGCAAAAAGATCCTAAACCAAAGCAAAAGAATGACCAGAATAAAAGAACCTAAACTAAAGAAATATGTGGTATGAGCTAAACAACCTAAACTAATTTATGTGATAGTTGTAGTGGGCCCTGCTATATGGACCTATCACACTCGAGCAGCTCTATGTGAATATGCAATGTACTCATCCTTCAATACATATCTCCTTCTCTGATGATTTCCCCACACATCAATAATTCATAGACATATATCGCAATTTAAGAGATGGGACCTTACAGAAATTCCTAATGAAACATAATTATAAAGTATCAAACAAATAAAAATAGTTATTTGTAAACTAAACTCATCCATTCATAGTATGGAATAGAGGGAGTAATCTCAACATTTTGGAGTCTCTCTAAAAACCTCAAGAAAATTGGGGTGTAGTGAAAAATTATGGTCTCGAGTTATATTACGATAAAAAATGTTTAGCAGTGCTAGAAATATTGATAAGAGATGGTGGGATGAGTCAATAGAGTGTTGAAGTGTCTCCCTCCCCATTTTATCCACAATTTCAGAGGATGAAGAAATTCGACTAGAGTATTTATTTCATTATCCCTCCTTAGAACAGTGACCAAGAAAGATGATGATGTTGAAATATTATACTTCAATCGAGAAATCATATCTTCATGCCTCAATATCTTCTCTGTTTGAGCATCAATATGGGCTTTCAATCCAGATGATAGATGAAAACCTTTTTCTAGTGCCTCCTTTATATCTGTCAATTATTGGGAGTAGGAGGCATTATTCACAAAATCTAGAAATCTCATCTCTTATGCAGCCATGTCTCTCCAGGTTAGATCGATCCATTGCATAATTTCAGATAGAGGCATCCAATAAAACCCGCCTTCCCCCAGATCATGGAATAGTTGGTGAATACACTGACTTTGATGAAAGAATATCTCAGGAGGGGTCTTAGTAATGAAGGTATGGATACACTCCCAGACCATCCTACGATGTGACCAATCCTCAACAGCCAACAATATAGGTATGGAAGATGAATCACTTACCAGTCGAATCAATGATGAAATAGGAGAGGAGGCCCCATACTCCCCCATTTAACAGGTGAATCATCTTTATCCAAAATGGGAGAACTAATTTCATATGGTCTGCTATCTGAACAGATGTCATCTAAGTGAGGTCATTTTCGAGACACCTCACCCGAATATGCAATTGGACTCATCGATTCCAAGTATAGGGGAGTCAACAATGAAAGAGTCATGTCTACATGATGGAGTGGTTGTCCCAGTACACCATTGAGATAACCTTCATCCAATCCCGAGCATAATCTTGGATGATGTAAGCAGGATAATTGGTAGGTGGAAATATAATTACACCCTCGGTGTATTTAGGATAAAGAATCTTCCATATTTGTTAGATGACATCGTGATATTGTTCCCCATAGTCACTAGAAAAGGGAATGGGGGAAACACTTTTCACATAACCAAATAATCAATCAAACTGATGTGGTGAGTATGGTTCAAAGATAATAATCTTTTCTACCATGGCTATAAGGACCCCATCCTTAAGGGAACCCATATTTGATTTCTCATCGAGATATCCACTTCCATTATCAATGATTGAACTAGTCAATATACGTAAGGTAGAGAAGCAAAAATTGTCTGACCAGAACAATGAACCTTTGACCTCTACAAGGGTTGGGGACATAGGTTGAACCCTAGAGATGTACAATAGTCTAGGGTAGGAAATGGGTTGTAGATTACAAGAAGTATTTTAGTCCTCATAACAACTAATGTGATCCCATTTCCAGTAAAACAAGAACTAAACAGACAAGCAATTTTTTAGGGAGTGTTTCCATGCTAGATATGGCCCATCATCTGGTAAGGCGCACAAGGACTGGTCTCTCCAAGTTTAGACATCTCCCCTCTGTGAGCCATTCCACCATCACTAGGGTGATAATGAAAATGACCGAGTGTACATCTCTATTTGGGAATAGCCACCTATTGAGAAACATATATAGAAAACCCACGAGCCTATAGTTTAGAGAAACCTCCATGTTCACTTGATATACCAATAAAGTATGATACCTAGATTCCATAATGGCCCATTATAAACTATTATAATCGCAATCTTTTTGGTAGTGACACTGATGAGGGAAAATGACGCTTGTCTTGACCCCACTGCTACACATGAAAATTTTGATCCAGTTAGTGAAGGAAACAAGTGAGCGCAGTGCCAACTATCTAACCTGCTTCTTCCTCATGAGGATAAGAATTTATTTTACTATATCCAATGTCTGTAGAGAACCATCCCAAATTGTTGAAATAGGTAGGAACTTGTTATACATCTCTCAAAGAGGAGGGATTATTCCCAACTAATGGATATCCTTTAGGCTGATACCCACCTTCCCATAGGGAAGGTGGAATGTGTGGGTCACAGGGCCCCAGAAGATGATCATTTATAAAAAGAGGCCAGGTTGGAGGTAGTTGATTAACTATGATATCCAGATAGATTCATAATTATGAACCCTATAAATATCATCAACATATTTCAGATAGCTTTGTCATACCCAGGATGGCCATTACAATTGATCAGAGAAGATTCCATTAGGGGGAAGGTTGCATTTCAAGTACCACCCACCATCCTAAGAGTTCAGGGAACATGTAAATATTCTTGAATAGTTTTGAGAGATAAGATTTTGGGACATATCATGAACATTCAGGATCAGGGTGGAGTTCACCAGAAAGTAGGATAAGCCCTGAGGCTGGGCAGTTTCCAGCTGACCATCCTCAGTAATCATCATTTGAACACAGCCGAAGGTACTAAACTCCCAACATGATGACCAATTGAAATCCTAGGAGGGAATAACTATATATTCCACCAGAAAAAATTAATATAGTGGAAGTCAGTCAGATAGGGTATAATCTTGGATTCAGGGTGAAAGGAACTTCCAGAAAATCTTGATATCAGTACGCAGATGATAATGGGGAATGACATTGAGATTCTAGGAAAGCATAGCCCTTTTATTAGACGTGGCTGAGGAACCTTAGTGGGATCCAGAAGCTATATATAAAATAATCAAGTGGAATAAGTTATAAGGAACAAATAAATTCCTGACAAATGGAAAGGAATGAAAATTACCTAATGGAATCATGCACATCGCACAAACCAACCAATGGTTTCTGAGAGACATCAAGGAGTTCAAGAACCACCTAGTCTCCAGAAGTCTTATAGGGTGCATAACTCCTAATAGGACCCAAGAACATCGCATGAACTCCATGGTGGCTCCTGGCCACGTGACCTGGACATGGTCATGAAAATCGATCTAGAGGTCAGGCCAGCAGAACTCACAACATCCTCATGAAAACTTCCTATGTTTAAAAAATTATAGAAGCATAGTCTGTGGTTGAAAAAGATGAGTTTCTGAGTAAAAATTAGTCTCGTTAAAGATAAAGGATCATAGTTGTGGCTCACGATTAGGGTTTTCATTGAGGTATTACAAAATGGAAGCAACATGAATGTTCTAAAGAAGGAGGTGGCTAGTGGAATGAAATTTCATCCACACACCCCTATATATAGGTGGTCTTCCTAATACCAAAGGACTTCTGGTAGACCGAATTTTGATAGATATCATGGATTCATGACACCACTATGTACTTTGGATGGTATTTAATTTTTCTTAAGATTGAGTCTGTGTCCCCTCAGAAATTTCTCTAGAGGGGGGGGGGGATTTGTTGACGCCCGCCAAATATGCATCAACAAAACTACAAAGGAAAAACATCCAAATGTGGATATTATTTTTCCCATGAGAGAAATAAAGAATAATAAAATTAAAGACTCATGATTTCATGACCATTATTCGGTCACACAAAGCCTCTATGCAAGTCACCTAAACCACGACAAGTCCCTCATAGCCTTCCACAATGAGCTCCCTTTTTCACCAGTGGACGAATGACGATAGCTAGATAAGCATCCACCAGGCCGCACAATTTTTCATTGGAATGTAAGTGAAAATTAGTTAAAAATCCTTTAAAAATCAAAGGAAGTTACATTTCAAGGAAGAGACCCTCAATAATCACATATATCACACAACAAATCATTATTGTGAAGAATACAATCCTTATAAGATATCCAATAAATCATGCAAGATATTTGAGCCTTCATCATAAGGATTGAAGGATATAACTAGGAGGATGAGAGAGGGGATACTAGTTGCTGAAGGGCATGCATTGTGCCCCTGAAGACATGTGACACACCATGACCTATCTTGTGCACATCACAAAACCCCTTCGTCTCATTAGTCGTTCCTTATGGAAACCTCTAGACAATTTTAATGTTATCTAAGGACTTATTCATGTTTTTATGTACAATACATGCACACCATCATATGATCCACATTGGTCATGCGAGATAGCACTATAAAATTGGGAAAAAATTACACATCTTACATGAGAAAACTCACATACCTCTAAACCCATGTCACATAAAACCAAGAGAATCAAAAGGGAGGAGGCGAGTAATTCCCACAGTTACTGAAGGACATGCGATGCACACCTTCAAGAGATACACGAGACACTACAAGACCTCAACATCATGACTGCCTAGTCTCATGAATATCCTTTCACTTTTTAGACTCTATTCTCAAAATCCCTCACTTGAATCAAGAAAACTCCATGGTGCTCTAAAAATAGATCAATAGACTTGTACCCTGCATTCTCGCATGATCTTCATATGCACCATATTGGTCAAACCAGACATCACCCAAATATCCGGCATAAAACCCAAACATTGATCACGAAATCTTGAATGGACAAAGACCTTTGTGAAATAAAACAAAGGAGATATAAAAAGGGGAAGTTAGAGGCTTCCTTTGATTCTGAAAGACATTTAGAAGCCCTTGATGACCCACACAACACCATGAGACCATAGTGACATGCCCACCTCACCTTGAAGAAGCCCTTTGGATCAAGGACATACCCACAAAATTCTTGTGAACTATATGACCCATAATGGTCACACAACACATCTATAAAAAATAGAGGAAATACCCTTAATTCTATATGCACAATCTCACCTGACTCCCGATGTTCAACACATAAAATGAAGGAGATATGAATGGATAAGGTAAGAAGGGTCCATGACTGCTGAATGGCATGCGATGCGCCCAGTGAACCCTCAGTGTGGTCCCGCGAAACCCTGAGATAATCCATCTAAGGACTCGTGGAATCCTTCCTATAGTCATATGAATTGTGCAAAGATCCTTTTACATGTCCACATGATGGAATGGAATTAATATGGATCACAAGTCCTCAATAGTTGATAATAACTGGATATAGGATGGATGGACTCGCTACCAATGAAAATCACGTGGCACTCTTGATGTGGTCCACCCAGAGACTCAAAAAACTGCATAATGCAAGACCCTGCATTGACTCAGTCCTAGAATAGAACCTGATTCCCCACACAAACTAGTGAGTATGTAGATGGATACACCTATAAATTCTCTACTCTAGATAAGAAAAAAGGTTTGGTGGGTTGGTTCGTTGGTTGTTTGATCTAATGTTAGAAGTTTAGACCCAGACCACCGCTACGCACGTCAACGCTTCGACTTCGGGATTCAACACACATTCGATAATGCGACTGGTCAACATTCCACCAGGTAATACACTAGTGTAACACTAGAGGAGTCATGCTCCATGCATAAAGCTCGCAGTGTGGTTAATAAAAAAGTAGGAAAATGACTTCTGGTGAGACATGTGAAGACCATATCACTTGTCCTCAAAATCATGTGAGACCCAAGTAAACTAAAATTTAACCAAACCAAGGCACTCAAAAAAAAAGAGAAAAAAGTGGATTAAAAGTGGAAAACCCATATGGAATACATGATCATGGAACTCTACATGTTTTGCATGTGGAAATAAAGATTAAAAGATGACATGAAGTCGTGCAACCCGAGCATCATGACACCCTTTAGACATGCCATCTGGGATATGTAGAATACTGTAGAAATGCTGGGAAAAGTATTTCATACCCTTTTACAACACCACATGTATCCTAAAAACCCTCTAGGTTAGATTCCCTAGACAAGAAACATCCCCAGGATGCACCACCTGACTCATATAACAACACCCACTCATGTCCGCTGAATCTCATCAAAACATCTGGACATGAAAATATTGATTTTAGGGTATACCCTCTAGACATGTCATCCTAGTTGAGTGATGTATACTTGAGATGTCAGTTAGGGAATTTGAAACCCTATTGAAATGTCAGCCTTGTCCTGTGATGTCTTTTTGAGGTGTCATCAAAGATACGTGACACCCCTCGGATCACACTACCATGAATCTCATGACACCCTCCACATGTATCGATCCAGGTCACACGAAGAACTCCATTTTATGACAATAGGATCATTCAACACCTTCTAGACAAGAAGGAATATTCACCAGGGCAACCTCAGTGTGTAAACCCCAACATCTCCAAGAGAACTACAAGGACTCTGATTCATACCATAACATGGATACATAGGTTTCTTCCTTAATGGCCCAAGATCCATATCAAACACTCCATGGAAAACCCTAGTATGTAGATCCCATATCCATACACGATGAGGCTGATCATGAACTCCCCTTTGTTTTTCACAATGAGAGTGACTCACATGGGCTTATGGGGATGCAACGAACACCTCATTAGGCATCAAACACCTTTTCACCAGGGCAGCCCCAGTGTTTAATCCCTAGCATCTCCAAGAGAACTATAAGGACTTTTATTACCACCATAAATGGGATATGTAGGACTCCTCATTAAATGCATAAGATCCATATCAAACACACCAATGAATTTCCCAATATGCAGGTCCCATATCCCTAGGCCATGAGTATGATCATGCACTCCCCTTTGTTTCTCACAATGAGCATGGTTCACATGGGCTTAGGGGGATGAAACAAACTCCTCATTAGGAATCAAATACGATTTTACCATTGAAGCCTCAATTTATAATCCCCAAAATCAACTGAAATATGATGAATATGGTTCCCTCTATAACTAGGATATGCAGGATAGTTCCTTAAAGGCCCAAGATCCATATAAAACACTCCAAGGACTACTCCAATATGCAGATCTCATATCCATACACCATGAGGAAGATCATGCACCCCCTTGTTTCTCATAGAAAGCATGGATCCCGTGGGCTTATGGGGATGAAATAAACACCTAATTAGGAATCAAATACCCATTCACTAGGTTAGCCTCAGTGTGTAAGCCCCAACAGTGACCAAACTATAAGGAATATAATTCCTACCATAACCAGGATACCTAGGACATATATTCTAGACATAAGATAAAATATGTGGTGTTTTGAAACCTCTTATATTAGTCCATACTGCATGATTTTAAACATCATGGATCAACCAAACTACTTGGGTTATGATTCCTATAATAACCAAGATACATAGGATACCTCATAATGGCTAAATCCCATCCCCGAAATTTAAACCACATTCATAAAAGAGAGAATGACCTGAAACACTTAGTCATATGGTTTCAAAATATAAGAGATAGGTTATTACAAGAAAATGATGATGAACCTCAGATACATACATATGGATTCACAAAAGATATCACAATCTATCACACATAAAAGAGAGTTAACCCATAGCCTTTTTTTGGGTAACCGGTCCTGTATTGGGATTAGGATGAGATTCAAAAACCTATCTTAAATCTATAAGAGAGTCCTGAAGTAGGAAAAAAATTCCCCCAAAAAGGGTGTTATGAGCCCGACCTCCAATACTCTCAACCAATTTGAGTCCCCAAGATTCGCTAGGCCTAAAAACCTAGATGACTACCAGCCTTTGGAATGTAGGTCTATACCCATCTACAGATGGGGGGACCATTAGGAGTTTCAAGGAAAATTGGAAATGATTATGTAATAAGAGAATCCCATTCCACACCACAAATCCAGACTGAACACCTACTCAAGAAGAAAATTCATCGTCATCATTAAAGGAATAAAATTAATCAAAATAGGAAGTAAAATCATCCTTAGAGAAAACTAAAGAACTAGATCGATGTTCTCATAAAGAAGTTTCTGAAAATTTTTAATAGGATATAAATGTAGAGTTTTTGAAGTTTAAAATAATAATAAAGATTCTATGAAAGTTAAAGATAAAGTTAAGGAAAAACATGATGTTGAAGCCTCAATGCCAAAATCTTCCAAACCTTATCCAGATTCATCATATTCATCAGACTCCGAAAAAATGATTATTCATAAAGGTTTTGAATATGTTTGTAAATATTTTAAAAGATCAATTTATAACATTATTTATTTTTCCATGTTATAACCTAGATGTCAACTTATTCTGAATTTCCTTAGTAAAAATAAGAGTTTTAAGAAATTATAACCGACTCAATAATCCATATTAAGTCAAAATTGAAATATTTCCAAGAAACATATAGGACATATTAGAGGTCGTATATTCAAATGGTAATGTGGATGGATCAAATGTATTTAGATATCTAAGAACATAAAGATCAATTTATTGAAGTAAATAATATTTTATAAGAAATAGTGGATTCTTTCAACATGCTATCTTCTAATGTAAGCGATCAAGTTATTTTCATGGAAGAATTAAAATATACTATTGATGATCGAACAAAGGAATTAAATTTTCTGAAAAACGAAGTTCATGATTTGGAGTTCTATAATAGAAGGATGAGATCATATGAAGGTTCACTAATCCTTATGAAGGAATAAGTTGAAATTTTAAATCCTGATGTCCAAAAACACATAGTTGTATAATAAAATATTTTAAAGCTTGAGAAGGATAAAGATGAGTTCAAAAAGATGAAATCCATTATTAATATGATGATGAATAATGAAGGAATACATTTTAATTTAGAAATATAGATGTAATATTTTCAATCATTTAAATTCTTGATGATATTGAAATAATTTTCATCCAAATATTTTGTGTCTTAATGTTTTCTTATAATTTTAGATGAATTTTATTTCATATAAGAATTGTTTTTTAGGACATCTATCAATAAAATTTCATGTCATGTACTTTCCAAATTATTTTTTTAAATTAAAAAGTTTTATAAATATTATGTTCTCAAAATAAGTGTTTAGGGATATGATATGTTTTAAAGGTGAATTTTATCTAAGGGGGAGTAGTTATCTTAAAGCGGAGAAGTTTTAATATTTTCAATCATGTCACAAAAGTGTTATAAAATCAATGTGATTTATAAAGTATATCTTCAAATTTATTAATAGGAAAATGATTTGTAAGTATTTCAAGTTTTAATTTTTCATTAAAGTATTGGGGTTTTTGATTCAAAAAAATGGGGATATTTTTGAGTCAGTAGTCTTACTTCTTACTTTTCTATTACTTTAGTTTTGAAAATTACAAACACCTTCATAATATTCTATTTACTAAGTTTTTACACCCCATGTGTTTTAGAAAAAATTAATTTTTACTTGACATAGATATAATTTTACTGTATTACGAATATGGAATTATCATTCCTCAATATGATCCATTAGATCAAGGATGAGTATGATTAATTGGACAACACCATATTTTGACTAGTGGATAGAATTATGACTTGTCAATCGAACTAAAATAATTCTTGACCATTAAGTAGATAATGGTACTGATATATTAGATAGATATTTATAGGGTTTAAAGTTTTGAAAAAAATAATAAATTCCATTAGAATATCCTAAGATTATTATAAGAATATATAGACTTGTTTCTAACCTAATAAGTACTTATTATCAATATAATGGTGCAAAAAAAGGACTTTAGTCGTTCAATTATTTCCAAGACATGAACTAAAATCTATCTGAGGTTATTTCAACTAACTTGACTATTAATGCTTCGCTAATAAATTTCCAAACATTTAGAGAGTTGGTAGCTAATACATTTTTTCAACTCATGTTTTCTAAAAATTTCATAGATTTAACTACTCATGCTTAGTATTTGTAGTACTTTAAAGAGTTTCTTTTCTATGGAATCCTTATCAGGGTTGTTTTTTGGAATGTTTACTGTTGTATTCTAAGTTCAGTTATTTTAATAATTGAGGGATTTCAGGGATAAGAAGATGGTTAATCTAATCCAACTGTTTGAGGGCTTATGAGGATATGAATATAAACACCTATCATCATATAAAGGGATTGTGATGATAGGAAGACAGATTTTTCTGATCATCTTATCGAAGGTTTTCATGGTAAGGAATGAAAGGATTTATAGCATGTTTAAAAATGTGGGTTCCTATGGTATGGGTTTCTGAATACCTTTAATATTATGTGTGGAAGTGTAATTTCTTTTAATAATACTTCTAAGTCATTTATAATTTTACTTGATATTATATTTATTGTTTTTAAATTTTTTTAATCCACTGGGAATATTACGATAGAATTTTTTTTACAAATATCTCTTATCATTTTTTTAACAGGGTATTTATGAAAATGATTAAAACATACTTTGATATAACTGAATTATCTATGTGTTTGATATTTTTACTTAAATAGTTATTGTTTTTTGTTTTAGTTGAATTTTTCTAAACGAAAATTCACCAGTTCTTATAATAGTAATAATCTTAGTTACTATTTCGATCCAACAACCCCATGATGAATGATTTATATTATTCATAGGGAATTTTAGACCACATGAATAACCCAGATTTTAAGGTAAAATTATAACATCAATTTTGGATTAAAAGTATACTATTATTGTTAAATCATAAGGTTTTTGGTGGTTTTAGGAGTTTGAGTTGGATTTGTGAGGGGTAGCCTATACATTATAGGTGAAATAAAGTAGTAGGAGACACATAATAATCGATCTAGGGGAACCATGTACTCAATGACCTATTTATTTGGGTAGTTCACTATGGAGCTCCATTTTCTAATATGTTTGGGTGTACTAGGTGGCCAATAGGGAACCATAAATATAATATAGGTTTATATGGAACTCAATGGTTTTATTGGGTAAATGCATTGTGGTAATATTCATATTTTTTCTGATAAATCCTTTCTAAACACAATCTTTATCCTTTACTATATCATCAATGATCTAGAATACTATTTTGGAGTGACATATACTCCACATTTTTTAAATTATTATATTACCATAAGTTACAATCCTTATCCTTTGTTAGGTCTAATTCCATGGAAGATATCAAAGTACTTTTCTCACACTATTTATTCTTCCTTCATATCAAATACTTAATTTATAAGGTTTCCTTAGGTTTCTATATTTTATGTTATTAATCATGAATATGAAAAATTCTCATAATTATAGATCTCCTAGAAGAATAAGGTATGAAGTTCTTATATTGTTTCAACATTTATATGAGGCTACAAATACTATTTTGTATGTGGGAAAAGTGTATGCTGGTGATTATTTTTTCTAATATATTAAGATATTTATGAGGGTTATATGATGAAAATGAAATTGTAGATATGAGTTACGAGTGTTTTAATAGGGTTTTGACAAACTCATTTATTTAGTATTGGATTTGGTTAGCTCTATTCACCTTGATTGTTTAGGTGTAAATTGGGATTTCTAATATTTTTTATGCTAATGGGGGGTGGTTCTCAAGAATCATGGTTATGCATTATTTCCTTCATCAAATGAAATGAGGTTGATGATTTAGATGAAATGATATTATATATTTACTTGAATTGTAATAAGTGAATTAGATAGTGAGAAAGGTTCCTTATAAAAGTAAATTTGAGATGATGGGTTATATCTTAGGTGTTTAGATTATTTGTAGACCATATAAATGAGTATAGTGTTTCCATTAAGGGTTATCATTTTCTTCTAGGAATTATAAGACACTGTGGGATGTTACCATAGGGTTTATGGTATATTTTTTCCTAAAAATTTTAGTTGGATGTGTTTTATATGAGATTTTTTATATTTCACCTTCCAAATGATACATTTTATATATAATTTGTTTTCTAGGTTGTTAATTCCTCATGATTAATTTCATATATAGGTGGTTGACTATTTTATACAATCCATATTGTCAGGAATTGACCAACATAGACCCCTATTGTGCTGGTAGTAAGATGAGGGTGACACCCCAAGCCCTTCTCTAATAAGCTAGGGGCTGGTCACTATTTTTGAGTAGACATATCACAGAAATAGGAATCCCAAACCTAAGTACACACACACACACAACTAACTCCATACAATAGTGAAAATATTCAATAAAATAATGAAGCATCTAGAGTGTAAAAAATTAAAGAAACAATATCTATAAAATACTTGATGTATAATAATGTAATATAAATTTCATAATGGGAAAAAATACACACCTGACCAGATATGAGGGACCACCATTATAACAACTGGAAACATGGAAAACTAAAGAGATCCCTGATCAAAATATCTAAGGATAACCCCAAATCATGACCAACACCTTCAAGTATGACTATACTCCTCTGATAGCAGGTTAACTAATGTCACCGCCAATCTTTAGATCGAATACATAAGACCGAACACATATAGAAAAAGCCCATGCATTGATGATTGTATACATATCATGTAGGACACACAAAAAACTAATAATGGGAAAAAATAGAAATAAAAATAGTCATATAAACTAATAAAGAAAAAGTGTGACTAAAATCTAACATTAAACATGCCCAAAGAAACCCAAGCGAAGAGACAAATGAGATATCCATTATCCATGCCAGATTAGAATGAAGAGTTTACTCATACCTCTAAAGGTCCCATCATTGAGGCCAAACACCTCACATAACCTTATAAGATGAAAAGTGGAGGCCTTGATCACTATTAATTTGTATCAGAACAAATAGAGCACTATCTCTTAGTCAAATAGCTCATGTAATGTATCTAGAATATAGAGGTCCCACACCTGACCACTACATAGCATGAGAGAGGGAGCACAAGTCTAACAGAGGCCCCACTCACCACTAGAGTTCAATGATGGAGATTCTACTCCACATATAGAGGAACCACACACTATATAGTGTGGGGAGTTCCATATCTACCATCATATGGAAATGCGGGACCCACCACATTGAGAAAGACATTAGAGTAATGAAATCAGTAACACTTCAACAATCACACCTGATCACTGTTGTTGGATAAGAGTCACAAAGAGAAGCATCCAAAAATCATCACCACACATTGTATCTCTAATATTGAAATTATTTCCACCATCTTGTTATATGTGAAAAAATACTCAGAAAAAGCTACTTGAAATCCCAAATTCTTGTCCCAAATAAGAAGATACACAAGTTATATGTTTTTTGGAATAAGTACATAGCGTGTTCCGGGGGGTCACATGGTGTGACTCTGAATGAAAACCTAGGGGCGTCCTCTCTTTGAGAAGGAATGACCAACCATGTGATACTACTTGACATTTTTAGGGGATACACAACGTGTCTTGGCTAGACCAGGTATGAACATGTCCTCCATCCTGTGTCGGTGTACACTAGCTGTGTACATGTGTTGTAGTTGTGTACACAAAGAACATGACTCACCTAGACATATACAACCTCATGGTGTGTCCCTCAGGGTACATGACGTGTATACTCACATGGAGTCCTATGTGTGTTCCTTCAACACATGATTTGGCTATCCGGGTAGTATCCCATGGTGTGAGTCCCTAACCACATGGTGTGTGATATTTAACTCAACCAGACCCCTTCCAACATAAGAAACCAAATTGTATGACATGCGTTCCTTTGGGATTAATTTCATATAGTCCAAAACTTTGAATAATGTGAAGTCTTCCTTCATGAAGATGCTAGATCATCTCATTTTGAAACATCCCCCACCATTTGATTCACCAAAAACAGTCTAATTTGAAGGTCAAGGTATTTAATTGTTTCTTTTAAATCTCAAGTGGAAACAAATAAGCTCTTCAATCATATTAGACATAGTATCCATGATTCACATTTCCGTACTGAGGTCCTGATTCATGTTGCCACCACCTAAATCTCATAAAACAACTCGATGTGCCCACAAAACATAGATCCCTACAATGTTCACACATCCTACATGAATCTATTGGTTTTATCATGCTCAAATATGGCCTAAAATTGTCGAATAATTGACACAATAGGACAATTATGAATAATAGTGGAGAAAAAAGTAGAAGAAAAATTTTAGATCATTATTTGATGATGTGATACTGGTTGACAACCATTAAATTAAAAAAATAGTGGGTATAATATAAAAATTAGTAAAATAAAAAACAAAATTATAGATATGAATAAAATATAGATAGATATGATCAATAAGAAATCATAGAAAAATAAAGCAGATAAGAAAATCAATGCTTATCAAATAAATTTAAGTGAAGGAATCTAGGAAAAAAACATTTTCTACCCAAAGTAAAAATTTCCCATTGTAGAATATCAAGACCTCTAGTGATGAAGATAAATATCCCACTATGTTCTTTTTTTAAATCATGATTCTCTATAATTTCCTATCATAGATCCATGTTTCTAGGTTGTCCATGCCCATGGATATATCCTCCTCCTCTCTAATTCTATAGGTTTATCCACATATCCTTGGTGATTTTCTACAATGGAATAATCATAGAGTGATTATAGGGTTTGATTCATTTGAGTAAATAAATTAAATTTACTAACTAATTCACTTAATTCCCCTTCCAATGTCCATATTCAAATGACTTCATGATACCGAACAACTTTATATCATTTATATGGTAAACCCAGCATTTTAGAAACAAATGAGGCCCAAGATTTCCCATATGAATTTATGATAAATAGGAAAAACATTTTTTCCAAAAAGGAACATGCATTTGCTTTAATATATATTAATAATTTTAATATATTAATTTCTTGGTCCCATGACACCGAAACATAGAACCAAATGTGAGAAAAAAAAGCCAAAAATATATATATAGAAATATTTAAAGGATTAAACCATTGAAACGAATTCCATTACATTCTACTCAACTTGAATGATTTTTACCTTGAAAAGAAAAATGTACACAAAATGGTGTGGGTGATGAGCCCACTTATTACTCTCATGCTCCAAGAATCTATTCAGATTGGTCTCATGCTACAAAATAACTCAAACAAAAGGACCAGTATATTCACATAGGATCATCTCCTTCTGGACCTCGAATACCTCATAGTTCTCCAAGAACATAACTATATATGCATTATCCATCTTACCAATGTTGATAAAGTGCTATGAACAAAGAACGTATATAATCATATGCAATACAGAGAAGAGGTTATGTACTCTATCACACAATGGTAGTATGGAGAAGTGGTAGACAACCCCACCAACCCCATGCCGAAAGTTTTATAGACAAAATAAAATATAGTAAAATCTTACCCCAAATAAAAATGTGGAAATAAATATAGTGGGGAGAATATCATGAAAACATAGTCTCCATAATTGAACACCAAAGGTGAATAATTTTGTTACGTTTAATATTTATATTGACATTGAGCTATCCTCAAACCCTCATGGATCACCTGAACCCTTCTTCTATTTTTTCTGCACAATTTATATCACTACATGAGAGGTACTACCAACCTCAGACCTACACGTGGATGGCCTATATGGTCTCTCATCTTGTGACATGCGTGGTTACATGTTGAAAGTGGGGTAATAGATAGTATTAAAAGAATAAATTAAAAATGAAATTTTATCTGCACATCTCAATCCCAAAAACCAACACACTGGACCAAATCACATTCTACAAAACCATAGTGGTCCACTTAAGTTGGCCATCAACCTAAGGGTGGAATATTGCACTCATCCATAACTGGGTCCTAAAATCCTCCTTCCACCCATTATACAACCATGATGGATAATTTTCATCATGTTTGGAGATAAACATCATGGGTACCCATGAATCTGGATGATCTCTTACATGTATAAGAAACCCAAACTATCAACCAAGCCCTACCCTTAAATGGAAAGGATGTGTGTTGAACTCGTAAGATGGTAAAAAATCACATAGAGAGAATCATGACCAATCAATACATGTGGAATCCCCATCCCAATATATATATATATATATATATTCCATCCCAATTCCATGAAATAATATGAATAGGTTTAGTCAGACCTACCAAAACCTAAATTCGAAATTTTAGTATCTAATATCCAAGGAATTGAGAAACAAACATGATAACAATCTACCTTGAAAATATACCAAATCAACCACTGATGGTTCTTGTACATATTATCAACACCTGAATATATATCCAGGGGGGTTGAATATCCCTTAAAACCTCCTAATGAAAAGTCATTGGAACCACCATCCATCTATAGAAAATGTATTACATGCTTCCTAAATTTAGGAAATCTATATGGTGCATCTCATAAGGATATTCGATCAAATAAATATTAAAAGTTAAATCTCCCAACTGAGTATCTATCAAAAAACTATGAAGTGGTGAATATAATACCATAGACTGAAGACAACTGACACCCCTCTCCTCCACTAAGACTAGCTATAATGAGGCAAACCACTCAGATACCTCCACTCTCAATAGAGAATTTGATTTTCTACTGATGGAATCTTCCATGATCCTCTGATGGTACACCGCAAATTGAGGAAAAAAATGCACCTCTAAAATGATCTTTGTTTTTTTCCCAAGAAATAACATATTTAATCATTTATTGATCCACAAATAAACAATACAAAGGGATGAAATACCCCAAAATGCGAACCTTAAAAATTCAAAACTAGAACTTCTAGAGATTAACAAGAATCAAGTGGTCCTAGAGTAAGTCTAAAACTATCCCCAAATGATTTTCATTCTTTTTCACCACCCATCCTAGTGGGTCCTGTATCATAACTCCCCATTCCCACCTCTAATTGGACAAGGGTAGGGGACTAAAATCTATTAGGTATATCATTGGCATGGGAGGTATTTCCTATGTACTTGTACTTACACAGACATCTCCATACCCACAAAATGATAAAATGTAAAAAAAACTAAGTAAATGATTCATTCATACCACTATATCCCAAAACCAGAGTACGATGGAAATTAATGTAAATAGTGATAGAAAAAACAACCACCAAAATGAGTCTGTAACCACAAGTACACCATATGAGAAAAAGGTAATGGGATGGCTACTTTAAATATATAGGATCAACCCTCATTCTATCCAGTCTCACAAATCATGGTCTGGTCCTAGTTTACATAAGACTTCATTATAGGGTTGATTTTTCTCACAAGACATGAATAGTTCAGGAAAATCATGTGTAGGGTTGAGTATAAAAATACTCATTAGGACACCCCAAAACCATAAAGCAATGTAAAAGTGGAAAGTATCGTATGTTCTATACAGGTATATGTATATATCACATATAACAAGACTATCTAAATATACTCAACCAGGAAACACTGTCTAATGTTTAGTCACAACAACTATATACCAACCCTAGGAAATCAGATCAAATATTCCATGAAACACTCATATAGAAGAACACACACCTGTGTCCGATAACATTGATGTCATCTGTCCGATGGGTACTACTCATCAGGTCTCACCATGAGAGAGATATTCTTCTAGATCTGAAGAGAGATATGATACAATATATGAGGATAAAATCTAGGGCCATGGGGTGATAACGAAAATATGATCTAGATTAACCCTCCATGTAGAGGATTAGTTCTTGTGTATTGTTGTTCACGTTGATATAGAGAACCCCCCTTGGGCATGAAGAATGAGTAGAGGATCCTACTCTAGGCCTCTTAGGGGATTCCAACAACTCTCTAAAAGATGTCCATATGAAGGGATCATAGTTCTATGAGTATGAAATTAATCATACCTACCTTCTGGTAAATTATAAAGGGAATAAAACCTAAAAAACGTTTCCAAGATACAGATGAAAAGAGAATCAATCCATGTAGAGAGGGTTACACAACACGTAGTAGGGCCACACAACATGTCCCTTAACCTCGGTTACTTCCCATGTACAACAACCCATTTCATTATAAAATTTCATGTAGAAGAGGGTTAACCATAGCGTAGATGGAGTCACATGATGTGATTATACATTTGGGGTCCGACTGTGTGTTCTAGTCATGTGATAGTACACGACTACAGCCCATGTGTGCCTGCCCATGTACCTGCACATGGGGTAGCCTATGTACTTGGTCTAGGTCATGCCGTGTGGGGGAGTACACTCTATGTAGGAAGCTCGTGTAATCAACACCTTGTCTATGTACATCCCATGAAAATAATGATTTTTTCAACAATGAACCCACATCGTGTAGCTGGGACTACACGCCGTGTGTATCAGGTTTTCTAGAAACCCGTGTTCTTCCATCAGCTCTTCCTGATGCATCTGTTATATATTTATTCGATGCTTGGTTCTCTAAAAAACCCTAGATCAAAGATCATTTCACCACTCTAACACCAAATCAATGAGTTTCATTCCTTCAATCAGCTGAAAACTTTGATTTAATCTATCTCGACGCAACTCTCCCAAGGAACATGTTATTCTGAATCACTTTGATCCATCCGATGTCATCATCATCACAACTCTTTTAAGTCGTCCTAATGATGAGTTTCAAGTTTCGGGTCATTGCACTAAGAATTTAAGGAGAAATGATCCGTTTTTAGAGTTTAGAGATGAACAAAAAATGTTCATCAAGAATGCAATATATTATATAAAAAACAAAAAAATGAAAGGGATAAACCTTAATATTTGTTCATGTCAATCTTGGTTCATCATCGTTAGAAAAGTAAAAAAATAAAATCAATTATATATATAATAAAATCCAGATAAGTCATACAAATATCATCCCATCCCCCATGTATGATCAATCCATGGGATAATCTATTTTTGGATTAGTCAACATTAATTGTAGGAATCATGAACAAGAAATAAGACTTGAAATATATAATCTTACATAGAATTTGGATCACTCGTTAATGTAGATCGGTCACAACACCATCACCATTTGAGAGAGCTACCAAAAATGGGTTTTTTCTAATATCTAATGTGATTTTTAATCATTTCTTACATGAGATGATCGTTCATAGGTTTCTACCAACATCTCTAAAGATTTCAAGGGTTATAAGACTAACCTTGTATCACTGCCAAATGGATTATTTAAAAGAAACCCTTTCTCCGTGTCACTCAGTCGATGAAATAAATTAAAATAATTTTTTTCTAATTTATCTTATTTATTTAATATGCCCATGATGAATTTCTAAAATCAACCCATAATGACTAATGTTAGGTTTCACTTATGGTGATTCTGTTGGTCTGAACACAATGGTATCCTCATATTTCTAGTCTCAGCAGCCATTTATAAGTTATTCCACTTTTGAGGAAAACTATATACCCTTGATATTTAATATTTTAATATATTTCAATCATTTTATCCCAGAACACCAATCCTCAAAATCGCACACCGTCGCAATACCTAGTCTTGAAATAAATCCATATAATATTTAAAAATAATATATGGAAAATCTGAGACATTACATTATTCACCTCTATCATAGATTATATGAGTATGGTATGGATAATGAAAACTATGATTAAATCAAACTATGAATTGGAGATTATGTTTATAACAGACATGAACTGAATAGTGGAATTAGACACACTAAATGGAATCACCAAGAACTCATAGTGTATGTAGGAACATGAGAATACTATTTTTTAGAATATAATACTTTTTAACTCTAAACTAATTTTTTCCAAACTTGAGATCCATATTTGAAAACCAACTCATACCTTTCAACTAGTCTAAATGTTTATTAACCCTCAGAAATATGTATTTTTTATTGATTATTTCATAATTCTTGTGATGGAAAACAATACAATGTTTCAATCACTAATCCATTATTTTTATAATCAACTCTAAGGCTACCCAGGGGGACATAATGGGTTTAAAATAACCCTTATCAGGAAGTACTTACAACATAAATCTCATCTCCCAAAGATCATTATGGGCCATATGATATACTACAGAAGATAATAGTGTGGTCATGGGGTAGAAGTAAATGTATAATTTAAAAAAAAATTCCACTTGGACCCACAATAAAACAATCATAGGGTATTATTGTAGATATATAATGATCCCATGAGAAGATCTATAATGTCCCAACCTTAAACATTACATATTATAGTTATTTCATCTAGATATAACTTATTTACATTTACAAATATCTTTTTAGTATAAAGTTTTATAAACTTAGGACATAACTCATACATATCAAGCCACAAGCAAACAAAGTGGGTACTATTAAACTAGAATCCATTTATTCCAAAACATATAATTTTAAACAAAAAACAACAACATGATTTCTTTGAAAAATCCTCATAACAGTTAAATTCATTTCCTTTTTTTTCTTAAACAACCTTATAACCAAAGAAAATAATTTGAAAACATGGTATAAAAATATCATTAATGTATATAAAAATAAGGAAATAAACCATAAACCTATAAATAATTATAAACATATGAAATAATTTTCACAAACACATACTTCTCACCCATAAATAATCATATACTTACTTTGTGAAACATGAGATTTAGAAAAATAATAGAAAACATAATTACATAATTACATAATAGAAAACATAAATAGAGAATAAGGGTAACTTAGGGAATTAATTACATAATTTTTTAAACCTCATGGCTACCTTATTATTTGTAACCCTCATGGATACCTTATAATGTAACCCCCATGACTAACTTATGGTGTAACCATCACAGTTACTCTTGGAGTAACCATACGACCGATCTACAACTCACACATACCCAAGGCATTGGAGGGATAAATAGGTCCCAAATTCATCAATTTTTTCCCCAGATCTAGAACATAATAATAAGACCTGAATAATTTCATAAATTCATTTATTTTTAATTTTATAAAAAAATAATTTTAAAAGATGGGTTTTAAAGGAAAACAAATTTCAAATAATATATAATTGAAGTGATAAGTAATAGAATGGTCAAATTATGTGTATAAATTATAAATATAAATAATAAAACATAATATAAACAAAAATTATTTTAAAAAATATTCATAGTACTATATAATCAATAAAGTGGAAGGATAACCAAAATAATCGAAATTCGGTTAAGAATTATGTTACCTCGGGACTATCTTACTTGAAACTTATTTACAACTCTAGTATAATGGTTGAAATAATCTTATTAATATTTTATAGAAGCTTATTGATGTTTATAACACCTTATAAGTCCATTTTATAACATCATTCCATTCATTTATTAATCATATTTTGTTCTTTCCATTGTTTTGGATGCGTTCTTTGCATGATTTCCTATATCGGTTCGTAAAGGATTTCCTTGTCGAATAGAAGTGAAAATTCAGAAGTGGAATTAGATGGTATTAATATGTTTCTAAAATATTAAATGATTCCATAAATACTTTCGGTAATATGGTATGAGGATGGATCATTAGATAAATCATTAGTGATATCCATTTAGATCAGTTTGGCGGTTCTTTGATAACCATGAACTAGTTTCATTATATAACATAATATTATGGATACATGTTAACTCTAGAATATGAAAGATGATATATAATAGACATTAAAATATTTCTCGACCCTTAATATGGTTTTATAATATTTTTTTAAATAATTAAAGTAAATTGAAAACTCATCGTCCATGATTTTGGTAAATTGGCACATCACAGATGATGGTTTTACTTTTAGAATAAAAGGATGAGGAGAGGAAGAATGTTGATGAATTTTTTTCCAAAAAAATGATAACTTAAGAATATATAATATTATGGAGCTTTCATTCCTCTTAAATTTGGGTATGGGAAGGAAGTATATGAAATTAAAAGGAATTTTATAGAAAATATAAGAAAATGAAAGAAGATTATTAACTCTTGATATCTTCTCCTTCAGATCCTCCTTAAGGCCTTTATTGATGGACTTATGGTGAGTCCAGTAGGTCTTAGACGTGGGGAAGAGACTTGAGAATGGTATTGTATATAATTTAGTGAATTATCAAAGCTTGAGAGTGTTGTACCCCTCTGTCTTGGATTTTAATGATCACAATCACTCTTATTTTGTTCTAAATTGTTTTCAAGTGTTTTTGTTGATAGGCAAAAGGTTGCCAAGGAGTTGGGCCAAGAAGGACTGAAAGTAGACTCTCTGAGTCTACCGGCCAACCGGTGTTTTCCCACCGGCCAGCCGGTGGTCTCTGGCAGTAGCAATGGTTTCTGTCCGGAGCCACCGGTCAGCCGGTGTGAGCTCCCCGGCCAGCCGGTATTGTCACCAGCCAGCCGGGGGATGACCACCGGCCAGCCGGTAGAACCTGGGCAGAGAGCTTGCTCTCTGTCTGGACACCGGCCAGCCGGTGGATCAGGACTGGCCAGCCGGTGGACCACCGGCCAGCTGGTGAGACACCATCGGCCAGCCGGTGTGCCCAGTCAAACTAGCCGTTGGGCTTTAACCAGACTTGTACTTTTGACTCCCAACGGCTCCGAAGGCCTCTCCAACGGCTCCGAAGACCTCCAACGGCCATTTGGGTGTTCCTATCCTATAAATAGAGGACTGGGAAGCCCCGTAAAAATATAGAAGACCACGGGAACATTTTTTGATCATTTGGCGAACCTCCGGCGCATTCCTTCAAGGATCCCCACCTGCTTCCAACTCACTTCCACAACCAAGGAGAACCACCATAGAAGCTTGGGAGAGCTCTTCATCATCACCAATCAATCCATTGGCGCCCAAGACTTCTCTTCTTTACGGTTTTTATTGTTTTATCATTTTGAGCATTATTTTGAGTTTGTGCATACAAACCCTTCTTTCTCTAATCCTCCCTTTGTTTGGGTTTTCACACCACCTTCAAAGTGTGAAGAGGTTAGTCAAGTCTTCCCTGTAAAAGACTTGAGTCATAGGTGAGCTAGCCTTCACCTGTAAGAAGGCTAGTGGGTTTCTTGCTACAACCAATAAAAAGCAAGCTGTAATAGGTTTCTAGGCTGCCTTAAAGTCTAGTGGGTTTCTTGATAAAACCATTAAAAAGCAAGCTGTCGTATAAATCTCTCAACGGTTGAGTTGGGAGCGGAGACGTAGGCTTGGGATTTAGGCCGAACTCCGTTATCAATTTTGTGTCTTGCCTCTTTAATTTCCGCTGTGCTTTAAATTTTTCTTAATTGCTAATTATTTTTGAAAAGGCAATTCACCCCACCTCTTGCCATCACTCTCCGTCCCAAAAATTGGTATCAAAGGTAGTGTTTGTGTAATACCTTAACCGGTTTCAAATTCAAGATCCATTGTGATGGCTTCATCTTCTTTCGCCCCCGAAGGTTATTCATTGGGTCGTGCTCCTTTTTTTGATGGGACCGACTATACCTATTGGAAAACCCGCATGTCTACTTTTCTTAGAAGTATAGGTTATCCTATTTATAGAATTGTCATGCATGGTTACTCTCTCTCTTCTCCCGATGAATCCAAATGGACTCAAGCCGATATTAAAAATTTCGAGCTTGATGGGAAAGCCATGAACGCTCTTCATTGCGGCCTTGATCATAATGAATTCAATCGAGTTTCCACATGCACTTCATCTCATGAAATCTGTAAACTTTTGGAGGTTACCCACGAGGGGACCAAAAAAGTTAAGGATACTCGATTGGATATATACCGTCAAGATTTTGAGTCTTTTACCATGCATCCATCTGAAAATATTACTGATATGTTTACTCGCTTTACTGATGTTTGTAATGGGAGAAAGTCTCTTGGAGATGATGTTTCTGCAGAGATGATGGTCAAGAAGATCCTTTGGATCTTACCAAGTTCATGGGCACCGAAAGTCATGGAAATTCAAGAAGAGAAGAATCTAAAAGAAATGCCAGTCGAAGAGCTCATCGGATCCCTCATGACCTACGAGATCACCATGAGGAGGCAAGCTGGAAAGGAAGATGAACTCATCAAAACTCTAAAGAACATCGCCTTCAAAGTTCAAAAAGAAGAAAGCTCCTCCTCCTCATCTTCTTCCTCTTCAAGCGGCGATTCAGAAATCGAGAACCTTGCCCGCAAGATGCACAAATTCATGAAGAAGAACAAAAAGAAGAAATCTCGCAAGGCACGAAAGGAAGAACTCGACGAAAAATCCGAGCCCAAGGTAATATGCTATGGGTGCGGCAAGAAAGGCCATTATAAGCCCGATTGCCCACTCCACAAGACAAGGGCCAAGCAAAAGGAAAAGAAAAAGGCATTCAAGGCCACTTGGAGTGATAGCTCCTCATCCTCCTCCTCCTCAAAAGACAACGCTAAAAAATGTCTAATGGCATTTCATGAGGTAACCTCTTCCGACACCTCTTCCTCTTGTTCTTCCAATTCATTCAATCATTTATCTTACGAGGATCTCCAACATGCGAGAGACCAATTGGAGGAAGGTTTTCACGAACTTTCTTCCAAATTTATTGCTTTAAAAAAGAAATTCAAAATTCTTTCTTCCGAAAAGGATCAACTTCTCAAAGAGAAGGAAGACTTGTCCATCAAGATCCAAAACCTTCCCGATGTTGATTCCATGGAATCAACAATCAAGGATTTAAGGAAATCCCTAGCTAAGTCCACCGAAGGTGAACATAACCTTTCGAAGCTCCTTGGTTCCCAATGCATATCTAGAACCACCCAAGGGCTTGGCTATTCCAAGCAAGCTTCCTCTTCCCATGATCCTACTATTTTTGTAAGGGGGAGCTCCCAATATAAATTTTGAAACTGTTGCAAAAAGATCGGGCACTTAATTTACGAGTGCGACTGCAAAAATGCCCGGTATGGAAGGCCCAAAACCATTTCCTTTAATGATGAATTTCATAGGAGAAGACCCGCCACAAGACAAGTTTGGATTGAAAAATCCCTTTTAGCGAGTCTCTCCGGACCAAAATTTGTCTCGGTTCTAAAATCCTCTCCCCGATGATTTGTTGTTTTTATTTAGGGGGAGTTAGGATCGTTTAAGCCTTTTTTGCGTTTTTCTTTCAAAACTTTCAATTCAAAACTTTCAATTTAAAACTTTCAATTCATATTTCAGAAATTTCAATTGGTTTAAAATCTCTATCTTGTTTTTCAATCCTTTCCTTCAATCAAATTTTATGCCCTGTGCTATTTTGATAATCACAAAGGGGGAGATTTCCTTGGTTGATTGGGGGAGAAATCTTCCTCTCATGCTTTTATTTACTTTTCAATTTATCCTTTAAAGCATGCCTTTCATTTCAGTCATTTACATTGCTTATTTTGGTGATTGTGGTCATCAAAATAGGGGGAGATTGTTGTACCCCTCTCTCTTGGATTTTAATGATCACAATCACTCTTATTTTGTTCTAACTTGTTTTCAAGTGTTTTTGTTGATAGGAAAAAGTTTGCCAAGGAGTTGGGAAAAGAAGGACTGAAAGTAGACTCTCTGAGTCTACCGGCAAACCGGTGTTTACCCACCAGCCAGCCGGTGGTCTCTGGCAGTAGCAATGGTTTCTGTTCAGAGACACCGGTCAGCCGGTGTGAGCTCCCCGGCCAGCCGGTATTGTCACCAGCCAGCCGGTGGATGACCACCGGCCAGCCGGTAGAACCTGGGTAGAGAGCTTGCTCTCTGTCTGGACACCGGCCGGCCGGTGGATCAGGACCGGCTAGCCGGTGGACCACCGGCCAGCTGGTGAGACACCACCGGCCAGCCGGTGTGCCCAGTCAATCTAGCCGTTGGGCTTTGACCAGACTTGTACTTTTGACTCCCAACGGCTCCGAAGGCCTCTCCAACGGCTCCGAAGACCTCCAACGGCCATTTGGGTGTTCCTATCCTATAAATAGAGGACTAGGAAGCCCCAGAAAAATATAGAAGGCCACGGGAACATTTTTCGATCATTTGGCGAACCTCCGGCGCATTCCTTCAAGGATCCCCACCTGCTCCAACTCACTTCCACAACCAAGGAGCACCACCATAGAAGCTTGGGAGCACTCTTCATCATCACCAATCAATCCATTGGCGCCCAAGACTTCTCCTCTTTATAGTTTTTATTGTTTTATCATTTTGAGCATTATTTTGAGTTTGTGCATACAAACCCTTCTTTCTCTCATACTCCCTTTGTTTGGGTTTTCACACCACCTTCAAAGTGTGAATAGGTTAGTCAAGTCTTCCCTGTAAAAGACTTGATTCATAGGTGAGCTAGCCTTCACCTATAAGAAGGCTAGTGGGTTTCTTGCTACAACCAATAAAAAGAAAGCTGTAATAGGTTTCTAGGCTGTCTTAAAGTCTAGTGGGTTTCTTGCTAAAACCATTAAAAAGAAAGCTGTTGTATAAATCTCTCAACGGTTGAGTTGGGAGCGGAGACGTAGGCTTGGGATTTAGGCCGAACTCCGTTATCAATTTTGTGTCTTGCCTCTTTTATTTCCGATGCGCTTTAACTTTTTCTTAATTGTTAATTATTTTTGAAAAGGCAATTCACCCCCCTCTTGCCATCACTCTCCATCCCAACAGAGAGGTGTGGGAAGATGATGGGGGGGTGGTATTTATTGTGGGGGAGAGGAGGGGTTTTTCTAATATTTTAATCATTAGTTTAATATTTTGTGTCAAGAATATTAATTTTCTTGATTCATGTGACCCTAAATAGTAAAGAGCATGTGAGTTAGAACTATGGTTTATTACGTCATCCATGAAGCTAGGAATAGTGTATTTAACTGATAATTTATATATATGGTATGTTACCATATTTTACTATTCAAAAAAAAATCAAGAATTTTAGAAAAATACCAAAAATTAACCCTAACCATTTTTCAATGTGTAGAATTAAAAAATGAACTCTATTTTTTAGTGAATAATTTTCTAAATATGGTTTATTTAATTTTTAAATAAAATCACATTTTAATCCAAAAATAACAATTTTAAAACTATAACGAATTTTTTATCACCTTGAAAAGTTAGTCAAGATCCCATTATCTTATAACCATAAGAAAATAAAATAATAATATGATTTACTATTCATAAGTGTCATATAATTGTTCATATTACTAGTAATAAGGGTATATTACTATTCACCAAAAAATGTTGTTGGTTCTATCAGTCTAAAAATAACTTACTGATCACAACCATGGATATCCGTTTTCTGAAATTCAAATCATTGTAGAGGAATAATTAAGTTCAATGACTAGTTTATAACTATTTCCTTAAAAAAGTTCCATTATATTGAGAATCAGTGTTTCATGAATTCTATTAAATTTATTTTTAAAACCTTATGTTGTTCCATTTTCACCACGTTCTAGAAATTTCATCCTCAAAATTTTTTATTTACATATTAAACAAGTGAGGGTACCTTTACCTCATATCATTTCCAGATTCCCACATAATTTCTTCAACCATGTGGTTTCTCCAAAAACAATTTACCTGGTGTATTACCTTATTATGCAATACATGTTCTCTTCGATCAAGAATCTAAGTAGGTTTCTCTTCATAAGAAAGGATCTCTTCCAATTGAACTTCTTCTAGGCTCAAAAATTGAGATGACTCTTGAAAAATACTTTCTCAATAATGAAACATGAAAATCATTGTGTACCTGAGATAAAATGAAGGGAAAATCTACTCAGCAGGTGATTGGTCCAATGTTCTCTAGGATTTCATAATGTCTAATGAACCATGGAATTATCTTTTATTTCTTACCAGAATGCTTAACACATTTTCTGGGTGATATTCTAATAAAAACATGATCACCTACCTCAAGCGAAAATTCTTTACTCCTATTATCTATATAAATTTTCTACCTACTATGAGCTGTCCTCATGTGTTAATGGATCATCTTCACTTTATCATCCACTTCCTCTAGTAATTCTAGTCCCATAAAATTCTTTTCACCGACTTCATCCAAAAATGATGGAGTTTGACACTGCTTCCCATGTAATGACATAAAAGGCTCCATCTATATATTAGAATGAAAAAAATTATTATGAAAAAATTAAACTAAAGAAATATTCTAATCCTAGCTTCCATGGTAATCCATTTAACAATCATGAAGCATATCTTCCAAAGTTTGAATCACCTATTATGAATTTCTATATAATTGATGATGAAAAGTTGTATTGATATTTCATTCTGTTCCCAATGACTTTTGAAGGCCTTTCTAAAAGTAATAATTGAACCTGGTGTCATGGTTAAATACAATGGAAAGAGGAACTCTAGGTAACCTATCAATCTCTTCGAGGTATAATCGAGAAAGCTAGTCTAAAGACATAATATCTTGAATAGGAATGAAATGAGAAGATTTAATCAGTCGATCAACAATAATCATGATTGCATTTTTACCTCGATAATTCTTTGGTATCCCCATAATAAAGATCATATATATATTTTTTCACTTCCACTCTAGAACTAGTAAAGGATGAAGCATCCCCTTTAGTAACTGCCTCTCTGATTTAACCTATTGGCATTTCAAACATTTCATGGTAAAATTCACAATATCTCTTTTCATTATATCCCTCCAATAATACTGTAGAAGGTCTCTATACAACATGGTGCTATCCTGATGATCTGAAAACAGAGAACTATATGCTTTGAACAACCACTCTTTCTTTAGTTGAGAATCACTAAGAACACAAAATCTTTTTCCAAATGTTAAAACATTATCCTTATCAATGTAAAATTCTGGAAAATTACCCACTTTAACTAATTATAACTTTTTCTATAGTTCCCTATATTCCTTCTATGCTTACTTAATTCATTATGACAAAGATGTATTTACTGAATCTTGAAACAAAATAGTTTAATTTCCTACACCAAAAACTTCCAAGAAAAAATTCATCAAATCATTAATCAAGGGGTCATGTTATAATCATAACATAGTTACTGATGTATGATGTCTTCTACTCATGGCATTTGTCAATTTTTTTTTCTTTTCCCAGATGGTAATTGATCATAAAATCAGAATCCTTTATCAATTAAATCCATCATATCTCCCTCATGTTTAGTTCCTACTGAGTAAATATATACTTAAATATTTTATGGTCAATATATATTTCACATTTGGCTCTATATAAATGATGCCACCAAATTTTTCAAGAAAAAAATATATCTTCTTATTCGAAATCATGTGTGGGATAATGTAACTCTTGTGGTTTTGGTTGTATTGAAAAATAAAAAATTACCTGATCATTTTGCATCAAAACACAACAAAATCCCTTCAATGAAGAATCACTATAGATGAAAAACTCACCATATTTGGAAGGTAGAGCCAAAACTGGAGCATTGATCAATCTCTACTTCAGTTCCTGAAAACAAAAATCATGTTCTTCTGTCCAAAAAATATAACCCCTTTTTTACGTTAACTTAGTTAGCAGGCTATATAACCATGAAATGTTTCTAACAAACTATTACTAATAACCTATTATTGCAAGAAAAATACCAATATATGTAACATTTGTAGGTATTAGTTACTTATTAATCACTTTTGTTTTAGAAAGGTCAACTGTTATTCTATACTTATTTATAATATGCCCAAGAAAAGAAATGTGTTGCAACCAAAATATACACATGCTGATTTTCCATAAGGTTTATTTTATTTTAATTATTGTAAAACAACCCTTAGATGTTTTTCATGATCTTATTTACTTTTCTAATATACGAGAATGTCATCAATAAACAACCCTTAGATGTTTTGGTCAAGGTATATGTGGTCATAAATAATACATTTTTACCCTCTTTGCACATCGTACAAGTTTCTTATAACTTTTAAACTCATGGGAAGCCAATGACCTTCGATATCTTGTCATCAATATTGAGGAAAAACGATTTATTTTCCTATAAAGATCCATAATAATATTTCAAGAATACCTTTCCAGTAAGGTGATGTTCAATTCATACCCTGCCATTGAATGTTTCTCATTCTACTTTAATTCATGGAATTTCTTCTCTATCCTATATCAATCCACCTTTGGAAAATATTTTTCTTGGAAAATAATTTTAAATTCATCCCACTCTAAGGAATAAATATCATCTCTCTCCCTAATATTATAGACCATTGAACAACACTAATTAGATTCACATTAAAGATGATAAATAGAAAGACTTGAGTTTTTATTATCTGAACATCCCATAACATTGAATATATTTTCATGGGATTTAATCATTCTTTCTACCACTATTGGTTCAAAATATCCACTAAAAGAAGGAGGGTGTTGCCTCATAAAATGTTCCACTATCATCATGTTAATTTGTGGAAGCTCTGGTTGTTCTCTTGAATGGATTCCAACAACATTTATTTTCTATTTCAACTAATCCATTATTGTCACAAACTTCTTGGATCTAATTCCCAACAATCCCGGTTACATATTCAGAAAGATATCATCCTCTTTATTCCTTCCATCTTTATCTTCCATGTTTGTTCTTTGAAAGACCATTATGAAAAAACATATATTAGATGAAGAAACATGGTTATATTTAAATTATATATCATTTTAGCATAAAAAAGGGTACTAAAAATTTATGGTATTATATTAATATATTCCTAACCACTAAACTTATCAAAAACTGTACTCTGATACTAACTATCAGGTCTCGACCTTAAACATTATATTTTCTAGTTATTTCAACTAGATTTCACTTCTTTACATTCCCAATTATATTTTCTATTTAGAGTTTTAGAATGTTAGGACATAACTCATACATATCAACCCACAATCTATCAAAGTGGGTACCAATAAAATAGTATCTATTTCCTCTAAAACATAAAATATTAAACACAAATCAACAACATGATTTTTCTGACAAATCCTCATAACATTTAACTTCACTCCCTTCATTCAAATACACATTCATATAACCAATGAAAATAATTTAAAATCATTGGATGAGGATTAAAATATCAGTAAGGGATGTTTAAATATGGAAGAAAACCATTACCCCATGAATATTAATAAACATTTGAAATCATTTTCACGAATGCATACTTCTCATGCATAAATAATCATATACATACATTGTGAAACATGATATTTATTTAAATAATAGAAAACATAAATAGTTATGAAGGGTATCTTGGGGAATTACTTACTTAATTTTCTAACCCTCATGGATACCTTATTATTCGCAACCGTCACGGCTACATTACAATGTAACCCTCACGACTACTGTATGGTGTAACCGTCACAGTTACACTTGAAGTAGCCATACAGACAACCTCTAACTTATACATAAACAATGAATTGGAGAGAGATATATGTCCCATTATTAATAATAAACAATTACCAAGATCCAAAACATAATCATAATACATGAATAATTTCATAAAAACTTTTCTTTTCAATTTTTTGAAAAATGAATTTTAAAAAAGGGTTTTTAAAGGAATGTCCCTTACAAATATCATATAATTGAAGTGATAATTAATAGAATAAAAGTATTATGGGTATAAAATATAAATACACATAATAAAACAAAATATAAACAAAAAATTAGTATAATAATATTCTTAGTACAATATAATCAATGAATTGGAAGGATAACCCAAAAGAACGGAAATTTGATTAAAATTTTACATATTTAGGGATTATTTTACTTTAAACTAGTTTAATCCACCTGTATAATGTTTAATGGATTGTTATTAATATTTTATATAAACATACTGGTGTTTATAAATCCTTATATGATCATTTTATAAGATAATTCTACCAATTAAATAATAATAGTATCTTCTTTCCATTGTTTCAGGTGTGATCTTTACATGATTTCCAAGTAGGGTTCATAAAGTATTTCCTTTTAGAATGGAAGTGAAACTCTAGAGGCGGAATTAAATTGAATTAATATTTTTATAGAATATCATATTATTCCATAAATCATTTGGGTTATATGTTATGAGGATGAATCATTAGATAAATCATCACTAATATCTATTTAGATCATTTCGGCTGTTCATTGATAATCATGAACTAATTTCATTATATAACATAATATTATGTATATATGTTAACTCCAAAACATTAAATAGGATATATAATAAACTTTAAAATCTGTTTCAAATATAAAAATGGTTTTATAACTATTTTTTGAAGGAATTAATGGAGATTGAAAACACATCATGCATGATTTTGGTAAATCGGTACATCACATACGATGTTTTTATTTTTATAATAAGATGAATAGTATAAGAATAAGGATAATGATTTTTTCCTTAAAAATGATAAAATATATAATATATATAACTCTGGATCTTTTATGACTCTTGGATAAGGGTAGTGAAAGGGATTATATGGAAATAAAATGAATTGAAAATAAAACAAAAGATGATTCTTACCTCTTGATATATTCTCCTTGTGATCCTTCCTAAGGCCATTGGTTTTGGCCTTTTGGTTGGACCAGTATGTCTTGGACATGGGAAAGAGCCTTAGTAAGGGGATTTGGTAGTATTTAGAAAATTCTCAATGCTTGAGAGGTTTGAGAGGAAGAGGGTGGTGAGGGTGGTGTTTATAGTGGAGGGGAGGTGGGGTTTTCCATTATTTTAATGATTAGTTTAATATTTTTGATCATGACTATGAATATGTTTTATTCATGTGACCCTAAATAGTAAATAGAGAATGTGAGTTTGAACTAAGGGTTTTTAAATCAGCCATTATGATAGTAATAGTGTATTTTACTAATAATGTATATATACTGTATATTACTATAATTTTCTATTCATTAGAAATTCAAGAATTCCATAATAATCATAGGAATTCTCCCTAATAAATTTTCCAAATTTGGAACTCAAAAATAAACTCTGTTTTTTGAAAATAATTCTCTAGATATGATTAATTTTATTTTTAAATAAAATCATATTTTATTCCAAAAATAATAATTTTTAAACTATAACTGATTTTATATCACCTTGAAAAATTAATCTGTATCTCATTATCTTATAACCTTAAGAAAATAAAATAATAATATGATTCAATATTCATAAGGTTCATATGACAATTAAAATTAATATTCAAAAGGGTATGTTACAATTCACCCAAAAAAATCATGTTGGTTCTATCTGAATCTAAGTAACTTACTGATCACAACTGTAGATGTCTGTTTTTCAAAATTCAAATCATAGAAGCATAAAAATTAAGTTTGAAAACTAGTTTATATCAATATCCTAAAACAAATTCCATTATATTGGGACTTAGTTTTTCATTCATTTTATTAAATTTATTTATAAAACCTTTGGGTGTTACAAGATCTCTCCTCAAAGATTTTATCCACACTATTAAAAGAAAAGTGAAATCATTGGAAATCACTTTGTATGAGTATTTAGACATGAAGATCATGGACAAGGGTCAACTTGAATCTCCTGGACATAAGAAAGGGTTTTGTCAATATAATAATATCTTTTTTATAAACTTCCAGTGTCTAGATCTATCCTTACATTTTTAAAATGGTTCCCTAAAACTATAGTTCATATCGACACCCTAAGAAATTCAAGGTGAACTCAAACATAAAAATCAATATAACTCACCCACCACACCTCAACACTATCTGATTTGGTTGATAGTGACTTTCACACAATACCTTAAATCAAGCCACATGAGGACATATCTTTTTAGGGGGAAGCATACCTATTCATTATTTTCCCAAAGATGCATCACATATCACTAACTCTGGGATAACACATAGGATAATGAATTGATTCTAAAAAGTAATGAATCAAAAGGAAAAATGTATATATACTATACCTCCTACTATCTCTAAAGTTGATGAATTTAAACATTAATGTATCTCTCCTTTAACGTTATTGATCAAGAAGTCCTAAGCATAATGAAATTTCTTGTTATAGGTGTAGAATCTCCCATGCCTAGAATTATTAAGTCTTCTACAAGACTAGTGAGGTGAAGAAAATTCCAGATTATTGAGTCCAAAATTCTTCCAGTGCACTACAAATCATCATTTCTAAGTTAAATAATGAGTATTTCTCATAAACCATGATCATATATAATGATGCCTAATACCTTCTATCGATGTATCAGCTCTATTATTTAAACCTCCAAATCTAGTTCCACAATTATCCCTTCACATTAAGCTCTCCATATCCAAATCCTATTAAAGAATCTATTGATCCTAAAACAATATTCTGGTAGAGGGTTAAAAATTACTATTGAACAGACACTAAAAATCTTAAAAAGATAGTATTTCCTCATCATATTACTAGGAAACCAAACCCTTCAAACATTTTGCTACCCAATGAAAGAGGTTGCTTTTATGAATTCCCATCACCTTGGAAAAAATTCACATAAAATAGAATGTTCTAACAATAGGCCACAACCAAGGCTCTATCACCTGAGGGTCTATATCACCCCATAATAAAGGTGACATATAATCCTCAAACTATATAAAAATGATCATATTTTGTGCACAGTCATACAAAATAGCTTGAACAAAAGGCTACTATATCTTATGTGAATCATAAAACATAACAACTAGGGGTGGTTTCTTTTTCTTCTCGACAAGAAAAAAGACCTAAAAACTGGATCCTAAACTAGAACCTCAATACTATGTTGGATGTCATGGTGATCGTGGAATAGGGCATACTCACTCAACTAGTTATCATCAAGATCCTGTATCTATATCCCAAATATTTTTCATTGAGGAGAAATCTATAAAGTTAACTAGATGTACCATTTTTAGAAGAGAGTATATAGAGATCTATATCAATAAGGACATTAAAATAAAAGATCATGTCCTATATGATCCATGTACCACTGGTTTCCTCACAACTGATGTCTTAGCATACCGAGTAAATAAGAAATATTTCAATGTGTAGATGTATGGATACATAAGTTGTTGTACCATCATTGGGTTTCTTATGTTTAGAGACATACTTGAGACATTCTAACATAATTTCCCGTAGTTCTGAAACTAATCCTTTCAATATTCCCAACTCCAAACACCAACCTAAAGGATGAACCAACTCTGATACCACTCTTTCTTAATCTAAAAAACTGAAAAACCTCATGGTATAGTTGTAATATAAGGGAGAAACCCCAAGACTACAACCAACAGGATAGGGGTTGGAAACTATTGTCAGGTAGGAATATCACTAAAATAAGAGGACTTAGTCATATTGCCTATAAAAACTGACACAAAACTATCTCCATGAAATATTTCATAAAATAATGAAACATATAGAGTCTGATCTATTCCTGAAAAAAACTCAAATAAATACATAAAAAGCAATAATATAATGTAAAATATATAATGTTGAAAGATATACACCAAAAAAAAAATAGGTCCCAACCTAAAAATAACTAGGGAAAGGGAAAACTGAAGAGAGGTAAACTCACAACATCCAAGGATAACCACAAAACAAAACTATAAACACCATGTACTACTATTTTCCTCTAATATTGGGTATAAAAAAGTCATCATAAATCTAACTTTCTACTGCATAAGACATGACATGTATGTGAAAAGACTATGTAGGGTTGATTATATACATATATGGAATGAAACCTTAATGTCTAAGAAGGGGAATGAATATATATAATAATAGTTTTCTTAAACCCAAAATAAAGAGGGTGAAGAAAACTGAATATCAAATATTCTCAAAGAAACCTATGTGAAGAGTGAACTGAGATATCTGTCATCCAATCCCACTAAGAATGATGAGTTTGGTTATGGCTCCAAATGTTCTATCAATGATTCCAATAACCTTTTATAACCTTGTAATATGAAAAATAAAGGGACCTATCCATTACAATACATATCGCTTACAAGTAAGAACTATCTCCAATACCATCATCTCACAAAACCACTCTAGAATATAGTGGTCCCATAACAGGCCTATGTGTGGCATGACCAAGGAAGAACTACTCCAATGGAGGGCCTAACCATTTCTGTATCACAATTATAGTGATTAAAATCCAAAAAAGTGGACTCATTATCTCTATAATATAGGTGAGTTCCATCTATACCTATATATAAATATGTGGGACCATCCACTGAGAGAGATATATGGGAGTACTGACCCTGATAGAACTATGATAATCACACCCGATCCCCATTACCCAAAAAGCATCGATGAGGTAATATACCCACTAACATCACCTCATACCGTATCTATGATTCCAAAATTAAGGAATCTATTGCATTATATATAGAAAATAATTAATTGAGTTTATTAGAGGGCCCAAATACAAGTCTAGAAAAATAATATATTCATGTTATAATTTTTTTAATAAGTACACTATCTATACAGGGGTGTCACACTACATGTGACTCTTCCAAGACACCTGATCTTGTCCTGACCTAGACATGGATTGGATTTCCAAGTGAAACTACATGAAATGTCAAGGGGGAAAATGACATGTCTTTGATAGATAGTGTATGACTAGGACTATTGGCATGTGCCCATTCACACTGGCCATGCTAGGGAATTCTAGCCGTATATAATTCGTACAGAGATCAACTAGCCGGGCATATCAACATGAAATTCCACATAGGTACAAAACATGTTTAACTACATGGGGTTTTGGGAGAGTTCTTTTAGCACAAGTTTTATCCACTCGATTAGTATCATATAAAATGTGGGCACGACGGTTCAATGTGTGATATTTAACTTAGATAAAAGCATAACATCTGTATAAACCTGGACTAGATGGTGTGTGTTCCAATAGGATAAATGATGTGTAGTCCTAAATTTCAAAAAATGTGAATTATAACTTTATAAAGATTATAGATACTTATATATTGCTTCAACAACTACCAGTTTATTCTCCTAAAGCTGTTGAATTCAATGGGGAAGGTCATCAATTGTTTATTCTATGACTTTGATGGAAATAAGTAAAATATTTAATCCTCTGAGCCATATCCTCCATACTTCTTATAACTATTTTGGGGCCTCTATCCAAGATCCATAATCCACATCCTAAATAACTTATCAATATGTCCACAATACACCAATCCCTATGACATCCATGCATCCTTCAAAAATCTGGTTGTTTAATCATAACCGAATCTGACCCAGCAAAGTTGAATCATCATCTCTGTAGACCAAGGACATTGAAAATAATGAAAAATAGTGGTAAAATTACAAGAAGAGGGTAGGATATTCCATGAATGACATGATCCCAGCTATTAACCTTAAAATTGTGGAAACCATGTGGACATATAGGAAAATAAAAATAATAAATAGGATCAAGGATATGAATCAAACATGGGATCCTATAATGAATGTGAAATTATTGATCAATAAAGTAGATAAGAAAATCAATGATTATAAAATAAATCAAATGGAATAAATCTAATAAATAACCTACCCTACCTCAAGAATATATCAATTATTTATGAAGAATTCGTTTACTACCAATGGGTATAAATTTCATACTATGTTCATCACTTGTTTGATGTTTCTCCACGATTTCCTATCATCGATCCACATTCCCATGTCATCTATGACATTTGATCTCTCCTCATAATCTTCTATAATCTCCCAAGTATTGGTAAATAACCCTATATATTCTCTATGAAAATATAATTATAAAGGGATTTTAGTGATTTGGGAATTTATGTAAACTATTTAAATAAAATTGTTAATTTAGTTAACACACTATCTAACTACAATTTTCAACCAAACACATGATGTAAAAAAACTTTATGTAACTATAATGGTTTAATCCATGTTCTAGAAATAATTTTGGCATTAGATTTCCCCTATGAGGTCCAAATAAATGGGAAAACTATTTAATTTTTACAGATACATGCACCTGATTTAGTATAGATTAATATTTTTAATATATTAATTATGAGGACCCACGACACCCAAACACAAAATCAAATCTGAGGAAAAGTCTAAAGATATATTTTAAAATATTCAAAGGAATAAAATAGTGAAACCAAAGTCATTATAATCATAATCCATTTACTATATGGTAGGATGACTATGTTACACCTATTTTTATGATCGATTTACCATACAATAGGCTGCAAATTTTATGGCTTCCTCATGAACTCATTCATTTATGGGTACTTCATATTTAGTGTATCCTCATGATCCATTTCCTATAAAGTTTTTTGGGTATATTAATAATTTTTTATTATCCTCTTCCTATATAATTAGAAATGGTTTCCTTATTATAAGATGAATTTTTCTTCTATAATTTGTTAAAATGTATGTTTAGTATTATTGGTGACTTGGTTAGTGCATGATAACCCAACACTGGTGAATTGTTTTTTATAAAATTATTTATCATCAGTGTATTCACTAACATTTATTTCTTCACTTATTCTATGAACCAATTAGTGGTTTCATAATAGATTTTTATACTGAAACCGTACATAGGAACCTCTATGCTTGTTCAGAATTTATTTTTAGGTATATATGTAAGAGGAGAGCACATTTTTTAGGTGGTTGAGTAGGTTGATCTTATCATGTGTATAGAGGTGAAATTGGGACATATTTTTTGATAATTTATAGCAGGGCCTCTATAATCCTTTTATTCTTTTTTATCACATGTATTGATATACCATATGTGGGGATCATATTTTGACTTAGGATGTGTGATCATGTGTTCATTTTATTTAACATGTTATGTTACTGATATTGATGTAATGTTTTTATGATTCTATAATATTTCTCTAATGGTTTATTATTATTTATAATTATATATATTATTGGATGAAATGATTTAGAGTAAGTTCTCTCCAAAATTTATGGATTTAGCCACCAATGCTAGTCGATAACCTCTTGCATCTATAGAGGATCCAATGAGTTCATGTATTAATTTGGATCACACGAGGTCGCATGTCATTTTGTAAGATATTTTTATTTATTTAAAACACTTGTGTAGTATATTTTTGAGTTTCAAGTAAATTTTTTTGATGTTATCTATTTTTAGGATATGGTTACTTATATTTTCTTCATGTGGTAGTTTCTAATTTATGATTTTTGGATTTTATTCTTAACTAGGGTGTAAAGAGAGAGTTATTTAATGAATAATTTTTATTAAAAGGGTTCATTTTCCATGATATTTCTTATGTATGACTATAAAAGGGTGTTGTAAAGAATATTTACATAATTAATTAAATTTAAGTGATAATTTATTTTGTGTTTCCAATAATTAATTATTTGTTTCATCAATTTAATTTAAACCTTTATGTTTTATAGTAATGTTTATTGATATAACTTTGATATCTATACATGTATAAGTAATGTGTTCCTAGAACCCTAGTTTTTTTGTGTGGGTTATAATTCTTTAGTGTCCACTAGAGTGGGTACATAGGAAGTGTCTTCTATAGTGATATTGTAGTGGTATGATAGATCATGGGTGAGGAGTTTTCATAATCATGTTATTGATTATACAAAATGTTTTAAAATATTTATACTATTTTGATGAATTATAAATATATGTTTTGAAATTTCAAAAATACTTCCATGAAAATGTCCAGTGGAGCCTCTTAGGGATAGGGTTATGGATGTCCTCAATGTATGGAATACAATTATTACACCATTAAATTAATATTATGTTGCACCAAAATAGACTACCAAAGGAATTCCTACATATTAAGAAATAGATCCACCTCAGGTGGGGGTATTTTATATAGTAATAATCAGAGTTGGAGAACTACTCAAGGGTGAGGGTACCATCATTGACTTCACTTGGGAATTTTAGATATAATATCCTATTTTTTTCTAAGAAAATATTGTTCCTCATGATTTTGATGATTTTTTTTGTATAATTTAATGTATATTCAATATTTTTGAGACACTCAGTAATAAGCGTGTGAATTTGGAAGCATTCATGCATCCAGTACCAACTAGAATATGGTTGTTGTTTTGTGATTTAGTTTAAGAGGAACAAGGGATTATCAGTGGGTATTTAGGGAATTTTTTTTGATGATCCTTTTATTGAATCCCTTGATATTTATTTAGAATATTATTTCATGGAGAATCATTTATAAGAGTTATCTTTGATATTTTATTCTACCCATTTCTCTACAGTGATACCATCCACTTCATTTCTAGATGTAAATAAGGCTAAAAATTCCAATATATTTTAGTTTTTAATTTGACCATATTTGAGGTAGAATCTCAGAATGTTTAACATGTAATTTCATAATGTAGTGGTTCTCAAGGCTCTTATTATATATAAGGGCCTGTTAAAGAGAGATAAAATATATTCATTTCTACTTCATAGAATTCTATGTAGTGTCCCTTCTTCTGTAGTTAGTGAATCCAATTTCTATGGAAGGAAAAAGAGAGGTGATGAGATATTCTAGGATGGATAGAGTTATTAATGTCATTATAGAGGTTAATTACTTCCTATTGTAATAATAAATAAAGATACAATTCTCAAGGAGTGTTAGATCATGTAAAAATATCTTACTTGTGTAATGGTTCATCGAGTCTATGAACACGTATGAGATTTTGTTATCTTATATATAAATATATATGATGTTATCATGAATTTATTCCAAGATTATATTTATTTAAATTAGAGGTATGTTCCATTTAAATCACTCAGGGGTGATGATCACACCTTTATTGATGGATGGGATTTAGAGGAAAGTATACCTGGACGTAACATTAGCCAATTGTGAAATAATACATCACTGATAAATAATATGATTCTTAAAACAATGTAAGTGATGGTTTCTAATATTATTCCTCTAGTAGTGGACCATATTAAAGAAATATTCCATAATTATTTCATATAATTTACCATGAATAGTTAGATCAACTTCACGATTATTCTCATTATGGGCATCAAACCCATATCTATACCCACTAATTGGATGAAATTATATGAACTAAAAACATCGAAAACTGAAACTTTAGGACCTCTATTTGATGGATTTTATCAATTTTAGTAACTATCCATTTTTTCTCTAGTTTTATTCACTATTTAGTCTAAAAAATAGTTGGGATCATTCATAGATTATAAGTAACTAAACCATGTTACTATGAATAACAAGTATCCATAACCAATGATTGAAAATCATTTAGATTAGTTCAGAGGATCACAATGGTTCTACAAAATTTATCTATATTTGGTATACCATTATATGTTAGTTAATTTTGAGAATATAAAAAGGATGATATTCAATAAATTTTATATCTTCTATAAGTTCATTATCATTCCATCAAGTTTGAAAAATGTGCAGATGATGTTCAAGGATTTATTGAACTATATTTTCCATCCCTACTTAGAATAATTCACCATATTTTTCATTGATTAAATTATAGTATATTAAATTTCACATAAGATTAATTTATATCACCAAGAGATCTTGTTGAGTATAATTAGAACACATTATTTATACGCTATGATTTTGAAGTGCCACTTATAGATTCAAGAGGTGCGCTTTATCAGGCATGGTATTTTGAATGAAGGAATATTAGTTGACCTGAATAAGGTAAAGATAATTATATAATGGACTCAAACCAAAAATATTTTTGATATCATAAGTATCTTTATCCGGGATGGGAATTTTATGAAATTCATTTGTAAATTCTCCCAATTTTAAGTGCATGTGATAGGCTTGTTCAAGAAGGGGTGAAACTCAAATGGGTAGATCAGTGAAAGGCTAATTTCTAGGATTTTAATGATAGTATTAAATATGATTTTGATAATTTTTTATCATATCCCATGAAAGGGTTATACCAAATATTGTGATTATATTTTTTTTGGACTTGGGAGATATTTTTATGTAGAGATTTATTATAATTTCTTATGGGTCTCATCATCTTTTAATCCATGAGTGGAACAACACTCTGTATTAATTGAATCTTAAAATAAATATCCATTCTATGAATTTTTTGGAAAGATATTTATGGTTAATATAAATCAATATATCTTGTGATATATCTTCTAATAGTATGACTTGAACATGAGGTAGAGGCATTGGGTTGAGTACCTCCAAACATTCAATTTTGATATTTTTTATTCTCTCGAGAAGGGGAACAACAAGAAAACTAAACATAGTAAAAAAAATTATAGGGGGTCATTTATAAATATATTAAGGAATGTATATTGAGGATCTTGTTAACTGATTGGATGTTATATATGAACATGGGGAAGGATGCTATGACCTTTGATCCTTTATCTTTTTCTTTCATTCGAGTTTTCTAGTTAAGAGAAAACTAAGAGTCTAATTAAAATTATTTTCTTACAATACAAATTAACATTGGTATAAAACCCATTATTGGGTGGACCCAATAAAAATATGGAGTTTTATACATAAATGATAGGATAATAGTTTATAATTATACTGGGGAGGATTTAATGAGGGTCTTCTACTCATCTCGATTTTTTATTCACTATAGGATTATAATGATGTACCAATATTTACGTGACACATTGAGTTTCCTAATATGAGAAGGGATATCACTAGTTTTTTGGATATTTGTCTTACCCACTGGAGGTTGAGGGTAGAGCACCTATGGCCATGTTGATTACAAAATCCAATTTATAAGCCCACTTGGAAGTGGTTTGAGGTAGTTGTTGATAATTTCAATTTTATTCCCATGAATTGAGAGGATCAAGTCCTGGTATGGGTTTTAGTATATTATTTTATAACGGTCTCAAACTATATTTATATTTAAGAGGCTCAACTAGTGGATGACATGGGAAAGCTCTATGTGAGGAAAATACTATAACATCATGGTATACCTATGAGTATTGAATCATGTTTTTATTTATGTTTCAAATATAGATTCTTGAAAGTATAGTAGATAGATATGGAAACTAGAATGAATCTAAATATTATATTTTACCCACTTATAGATATATGGTTTGAGATGATAGTCTATATAATTATGTACATGATTAGAGTTTCTATGCTATATTTTTATAGAGATTAATATGAGTATAATTTTTTTTTCATTATTTTGATATAATTATATATATATAAGACATATATATATATATATATATATATATCCTTATGAGGATTTATATGGTCATTCATTCCACTCACTCATTTTTAGATTGGAGGTGAGAGAGTGAATGATTGGTAGTCCAAGCCTGATCCAGGAGTCCCCCATGTGGGAGCAGTTGATTAGGATGTAGTTAGTGACTGCTTAGAGTAAAATTTAATCACATAATAACTAAAATTTACTAAACAAGGCGTTCACTATGGGATATCTAGTATTATTATTGGTATCACTTTAGTTATGCCATTGTCGACTAAGGACATATTTGAATTTTTTTCTTTTGTTTTCTAGTTTATTAAAGATAGTAGAACAAGTTGGTAAAATAGCTTGTCACATGGATCTTACTATGATACATCAAGTTAAATATGATTTATTCCACATGTTGTATCTATATAAGTATGAGTTTTAACTCATACCCATGATAGAAAATGATGATTTAAAATTCAAGGTAGACGAGTATTTTTAGAAGAGACTAATTTTTATCATGGACTATATTGAGAAAGTGATATGGGAAAATATGTTACAGGTCATGAAACTATATGGGTATCATGAGAATATTTAGGTAGAGACATTGGTGAGGGAATATAATATGTGATCCAAATGATAGAAATTATTTAATCAGAATAATTGGAGACACTTCTTATAACGACCCTATCTTTTATAAATACAATCCACATTTTTGATTTATTTAAATTTACTATGGATATAGGAAACAAATGAATGTATTTTGTTTTATTATATCCAATTGGATTTAAATGACCATTACATATCTTTACCATTGATAATATAGCCATTGAACAATGATCACATGAAAAGTATAAATATAGGGTTTTACTGAATCCATTTATCATAGAAAAAGGAATTATTGACCTCAACTAATAGGATCGCACCCTATGAATTCCATTTATCAGAGCTTCTATGGGAGTTAAGATTTCTAGGATTTTACCTAGACCCATCCCAAGTTGTGATCTAATAACTTAAGAACGACAAAAACCATTTATAGGAGAAGTTCAAGCCCTCCGAGATCACAACCCAAACCATGTTAACTGAATTTCCCCTTGAACGCCTCACCGTCACGCACCATAATATTAGGGAATATGTTGGTGTAATAAATGGATATGTATGAAGAAACTGGAAATAGTAATATGTACATTACTTTTTATAGAATAATGAAAATATTTTCATCTTATTATTATTAATTTGTAAGATATTTTTAAAGTAGAAATTGAATTTTTGAATAAAGATTCAAATTATATAAATTAATTTATAAATTAATGTATTTTTAAAATTCATAATAATTTAATGGAATACTACTATTAATTAATTTTTTTCAAATAAAAATGATCATATAATTTTTATGATGTCAAATGTAATTTTTATAACGGTTAAAAAAGATGTTATTTTCAAAACGCTATTATTTTCTATAAATGTTTGTTTTTCTTTTAAAAGTGAAAATTATTTAGATAAAATGAATAATATTTTTTGAATCTGGATGTTAAAATTATCTGAGGGTTAATAATTCATAATTTTCTAAGACAGTTCAATTTTTGGGAAAAAACTAAATACCATATGAATATATGGTGTGTTTTATAACATCATAATGACCCAATACTATTGTTATAAATACTATAAAAGTTATAATATAAGAAATATATTTTTTTAATTTTAAAAAAATGTGATTTTATGTTTATTTTATTTATTTTACAATGCCTTTGTGAATCCTACAATAATTATAATATATTTTAAGATTTTAATATCATTTCCTTGAATGTATGACTCACCTCCCCATAATAGGGAAATATTTTTTTAACCTCATATCTTGTCCTATTAAAATAATTTAATACACTCTCCCTTTTTATAAAACATTGAAAAAAACCATGGGATGGTTTGTGTTTTTTAATATTCTATTATGTAGATTCCAAAACCGAAATAATAAATAAATCCCTCTCCTTTCTTATATAAACCCACCCATGATCCAATTTGTCTTCACTAAAACTACATTAATAATGTCAAAAATCTACCCTATACATCCTAGATATTTTCCAAGGAACCCCAATATCTCAAAAGGCCTCTCCTAATACTTTGGAGTCACACATTCAAGTAAGGGATTCTCTCTCTCCACTTTTTACCAAGCACTTCATTTACGATTTTAATTTTAATTTCCATTTTCTTAAGTTTAGATAAATACTTTCTGATCCCCCTTACATAATATTTTATGGTATCCCCTTTTACCCTGACTTATAACTCTTATGAATCCTTATGAACACCCATTACTATGCCGAAATTCTGTAAGGTATTTTCCACCATCATCTTTTATGAAGCACTGTTTTTATGTTATGTGTTTTAAATTCTTTTATACCTATTATGGGATATCTTATTAAATATCCCCTAACATCTAATTTAATGTATAACTAACTATAGTCCCTTTAAATATAATTTATCCCTCTTAATAAACTTTACATACACCTGTTACCATGTCAAATATTTGTATTGGTTCTTTCCTTTCTCCTCTATCTTTGAGTCTCATTGTTGTGTTTTTTCCTTCTATTTCCAATTAATTTTGTTGGGGAATGTATTTTCATATCCCTCGTACTTTAAATTTTATTTATAAATTCTTATATACCCATTTCACTCTTATCTACCCATTCTATGAATATTTATACAACACCAGTATGTTGCCAAAGTTTCACCACAATTTTCTATGCTAATATAACTATATATTGAATACCATACCCATTCCTCTATCAAGGGTATTCTCCTTTATAAAAATATACTTATTTTATTTTGGACTTACATGTATATATTAAACACTCCATGATCATTAAATAAATTATTATTATGAATGAATCCATGTTATATGATCTATGTGGAACACTTAAGCATGATAATGAAATCATTATGAAGGGTGCGCCCAGATAGTGCTCCAATGCATTGAGTATTATTTAGTATAATGATAAATAATTTTGGGATAGGGTTTTACATTATTACTCTATGGTAATACTTCTACCATGAATTCTTGGATGTTTATCCTTGACCACTTTTATGATGCAATGTTTTAAGTTGTTACCACATCTCCCATGCTATGATTATCATGTTATATCATTATTTATTATTAATGTTGTTTTTATGGTCAACTGATATTATTATTTTATAACAAGTATTTCATTCCTCATTTTATGACTTCTTTATCCCCTTAATGGTATTTTTATCTCACCCTTTATTATGTATGTCACCAGGCTATCTAATGTAGTGTTAAGTATGAAGGAACATTTTTGTCATGTTAAAGAAAGTTTTCAATAAAGAGGTTATTCTTCATATTTCATGTTATTTTTTAATGTATCTAATTACCCAAATACACAATAACTATGTATATTTTGGGTTTTATTGATTGAAAATTTATTTAATTAATTCAATTATTAATGTTTTATAAAGATAAGGGTTTTTATAGTTGGTATGTGAGGGAGGTTTAGTTATTTTTTGGGATTCAGAATAGAAAACTATAGCGAAATAAATAGGATTTGAGAACTATAGATAATTCTTTATGAATAATTATAAGTATAATAAGGTATCCCTAAATTTTGTTATGTATATAGTATGCTATTTTTCATGAAAATAAATATCTTTCTGAATAATATAAATAGACGTGGTTCTGACATAGATGTACCTAGCTGTAACAACTCCGATAAGGTGTTTCGAGCATGACTCGGGGGCACATAGTACATGAAAACATGCCACAATGCACACCTTCTTTGACACTCCCTAGAGATATGCTTTGGTAAATTCATATGCTCATTACAAGAAATTATTAAAGGAACAAAATTACTTATAAGAATATTTGTTAGGAAATAGATCACAGACAACCATATATTGAAGCCTATAAACTCATATGTTAAGGAGAAAATTTTAATTTATATGTTTTCCATTTAATTTAATTTGATTACCATTTATGTGTATCATTTTATTATACTAATCCCTAATATTCATTTTTATAGACAATGGCAGATAATAGGAGGAATCAGGTTAACAACTGATGTGAAGGAAAATGTGATGACTGCCCCAATGTGATTCCCAACCTAATAGAAGCAGGAATCAGAACAATTTTCATGATGCTATATTATTTAACACATGTTATGAATAAAAACATGGATCATGAGTATTTCCAAAAACCTATAATAGAGAACAACCAACAATTAATAGCTTCATGCTAATAAGGACTCCTAATTTTAAAGGATCATTTGATCCCTTAATCACAGGGAAATGGATCCACTCCATTGAAAAGATTTTATCTATCCATCAATGTTATGAATAAGAGAAGGTTCTTCTGGATATTTATCATATAGAAGATGAAGCTGATTAGTTGTGGACATTGATCAAGAATACAAATTCCAAGGAAGATATTGATGAAATAGAGTGGAAGGAATTCCAAAAAATGTTTTTTGATAAATATTTCCCCCACAACCTCAATCTTATAATGGAATGAGATTCCCTTGAACTCATGAAATAATATGGATAATATATTAGAGTTTATGAGGAAAACATCACAATAATTTCATGATACACCTCTGTTATTTTCATTACCCTTGAGTGTAATGTTGACCACTTCTTTGGTGGGATAAATGATTGCCTAAAAGAACCCCTGGAGATCTGAGACATTGATAGGTATGAGGAAATTTTCTAATATACCCACAAAGATGAAATAGATATCAGAGAAACCCTAGAGTATTATGGGGATAAGAAGGGAAAAGTGGAGTTTTATTCTAGTGGTCGAATTGATAAATCCAATGGTGATAATAAATTTTAGCATCCCACTTTCCGAATGTGAGGAATAAACCACCCAAGAAATTGCCTAATAGGAACAAGGAAATTGTTTAGGTGCTGAAGAGAAGGGAACCTGACCACTAATTTCTAATTATAGAAACCAAATGATGTGATAGAATAATTTAATCCACCCCAAAACCCTCAAATTATTGCTCATTGAAACAATTTCATGGAACTAGGTCACATTTCAAACCAATTCCATAAGGCAAGGGTTTTTTGAGGAAACCAACAACCTACAAGCTAACAAGGGAGTGCTTTTTTCCATCACTATTTCCAAAGAGAACCCAAAAAAATAGGTGAATGGTAATCTAGTTTTTCATTTAAGAATAGAGAATCCACATTTTGATTCTCATTTTACGTATTCCTTTATATAATAAAATTTTAGTATAACAATCCAAACACCACCAGAAAACACAGAAGTATAGATGTTAGTGAAAACAGAATCTTGGAAAATTATTGAATCCCAAGTATATAACTCCTCCCCTATTAATGATTGGGGGATGAAATTCTTAGAAAACATTTTCATACTTACTTTGGTATAATTTTATTGAATTCTGTGCATGGATAGTCTTTAACTATATAGATCCAAAATAAATTTCTATGACAAAGAAATAACTATCCGTATTGAGAATTGTCCCCCAATTCTATACTAGTGTAAGGAGGTGGATTAAGATTCTTTAGTTCCATCATATGAAGCATGAATATTATTTCCCTATGAGCATGAATATCTATCTCAAATGATTGAGTCTAATAAAATAATCATCCTTGATTTCATGCCCATTGTGAGGGAATACACTGATGTGTTTCCTGAGGGATTGCCTAGTCTTCCCCTAGTGAATTGGTTGATTTTTCAATCTAGATTATACCTTGTGAATTACCAACATTCAAGACTTTTTATTAGATAAATATTTGGTAACATGAGGATCTGAAGAAAAAAATATAAGATAACTTGGATAAAGGATTCATATGCCCAAGTGCTTCGCCATAGGGTTCACTAGTCCTCTTCACCAAGATGAAGGATAAGTCAATGATCCTTTTCATTGATTATCACGAGATCAACAAGATCACAAGAAAGAAAAAATATCATTTTCTATGGATTGATGGTATGTTTGATCAAATCTATTGAGTAAAATAATTCTCTAAGGTGGATCTTCTATCCACATATTACATAGTTAGGTTTAATAAGGAGGATATCTTGAAGAATACTTTTCGTAAAGGGTATGAGCACTATGAATTCATAGCAATGACATTTAGACTCAAAAATGCTCCAACAATCTTCGTGGACTTGGTGAATAGAGTTTATAGAGATTATCTCGAAAAATAGTTGGTATTCTTTATTGAAAATATTATAATATACTCCAAAACCAAGGAGTAGTATGAGAAGTATTTGAGAACTGTGATAAAGACCTTATGAAAGGATATGTCATTGCAAAGTAAAACAAGTGTGATTTCTGGTTGAAGTAAGTACCATTATTGGGGAATACCATCACAAGTAATAGGATATTTGTGGATGCATCAAAGAAAAAATGAAATTTAGGGATTCCCGAGGCGAAAATCAAGGACATATATATGTAGCTCCCCTAGGTGAGTTGGATATTATTGCCAATTTGTTAGAAATTTGGCATCATTGTCAAACCATTTAAACAAGATAACATGGAATCATGTGAAGATTTCATGGAATGATGAATGTGAAGAGAGTTTCATAGAGCTAAAAATTATCCTTATCACAATGCCTGTGCTCATAGTACACACAAGTGGAGATATTTTTATGGTATTAAGTGATGATTCAAAGAAGGAACTAAGCTATGTGTTGAGGGAAAAGGGAAAAGACATTTCCCATGCTTAAAGGATGTTGAAATTTCATTAACAGAAATACCAAAAACATGACCTTGAGTTTGATGTAGTGATTTTAACTATAAAAATTTGGCATTATTATCTCCTTTGAGAGAAGTGTAAACTATATATGGATCAAAGAAGTATCACGTATATATTCACATTGAATTAGTGGAATATGCGCAAGTAAAGATGATTAGATCACATCAAGGATTATGAAAGATCAATCCACTACCATCCTATTAAATAAAATAAAGTGTTAGATGATCTAAATAGAAAGAATCCATCAATTATATCATCAATGAGAATTTAGAAGGATCTGATTGTCTTATATTTTAAGAGGAATGACATGGGAATCTCTAATAAAGGAACACCATTAATCTTTTCACTAATTAATTTTCAACCATCTCTTTTAGATAGATTAAATAATTATAAAAAAATATGGTGTGAGAATTCAAATGAAAGTGGAAACTATAATAAGAGAGAAATCCTCAGATTTCAATATTAATGAATAAGGAATTGATAGATTTGGGTCAAGAGTACGTGTTTATTAACTTACGAGTTAATGAAGGAACTATTGGATGATGCACATGGTCCAAAATTCTCCATTCACCCATGAAACACAAAGATGTATTGAGATCTTTGAGAGAATTATTGGTAGGATAAAATCTAGAAGGAAATTGAAAAACATGCATCAATGTTCTTGGTATGTCAGTAAGTGAAGGATTAAAGGTAGAAGTCTGAGGGGATGATGTAACCATTACCCAAACCAACACAAAAATGGGAAAACATCACCTTATACTTTGTCACTAAACATCCAAATTCAACAATGGGTAGCAATGATATCTGGGTTGGTGTAGATTATCTACCAAAACCGCACACTTCATTTTGATTAGAGAGTATTTATCATTGAATAAACTAGAAAATATATATATTCAAGATGTGGTAAGGTTTTAGGGAGTACCACTAGGGATTGTGTACTATAGAGATCTAATATTCTCCTCTATGTTTTGGAAAAGTCACCAACATACTCTAAACAATGAGATGAACATTAGTACGGCTTATCAACCACAACCTGATGGCCAATCTTAGTAGACTATCCAAAAACTATAGGACACATTGAGATCTTTTCCAATGGACTTAAAAGGATGATTAGACCAAAATCTTTGTTTGGTGGAGTTCTCTTACAACAACAGTTTTCACTTGAGCATCTAAATTTCTCCCAATGAATCCCATTATAGAAAGAGGTGTAGGAAACCTATATTTTAGGATGATCTTCAGTAAAAAAAATTTATTGTCTCTGAAATGGATCTGGAAATTGTGGAGAAAGTTAAATCCATTCACCAGAATATCAAAGATGCTCGGAGTCGACAGAAGATCTATGTTGAAAATATTTAATGAGGCTGAGAGTTTGATTTTAGAGACATGTTATTACTCTGCATATATCCTTAGAATAGAGTGATGATATCTGGGAAGAAGGAAAATTTTAGTCCAAGGTACATCATCCCTTTTGAGATCATTTATCACATCAGAGTAGTGGCATATTGACTAGAACTCCCACCAAAGTTGTCTCATGTAAATTATGTTTTCCATGAATACCTCTTATGAAAGTACATACTAGAACCATATATATACTCAATCTAGATGTTTTACCATTGGATAATGACCTTATATAGGAGGAGTAGCTAATTAAGATCTTAGATTGTAGAGAAAAAATTATACTAAATAAGAAAAAGGCCCCCTTTAATGTTTTATGGAGAATCCAAAATATTGAAGAAGCAAAGTTGGAAATGGAGTAGGTGATGAAATAGAGTTACCCACATCTGTTTCAATGTGGGAAAATGAAAATTTTAGTGGGAAATTTCTATATAGAGGAATATTGTAATGACCCTTAAATTTATGATTAAAATCATCATTTATGATTTAATTAGATGAATTAAGGATATAAAAAAGAATGCACTTATTTTATTTTATTATGTAAAATTGGATTTAAATGATTGTTAAGTATCTATACTACTGATAATATAACCATTGAAAAGTGGTCACATGACTAGTACAAATATAGGGTTTCAATGAATCCATTTGTCAAAGAAAAAGGAAGTGATGGTCTCAACCAGTAGGGTCATACCCTGTGAAACCAATTTATCAGAGATTGTAAGGGAGATAGAATTTTTGGGATTTTTCCTAATCCAATACCTATCTAAGATCAAAAAATATAGTCATGATAGAAATCATTTACGGGAAAAGTTCAAGTTCATCGAGATCATGTCCCAAACCATGTTCACCGAACGACTCCATGAAAGTCCAACCATCACAAAACTTACTCTTAGGGAATACGCCGATGTAATAAAGAGATATGTATCATGACCCAAGAAATATGTATATCTACATTATTTTGTATAGAATTATCAATATCTTTTTATCCTATTATAGTTATGTTGTAAATTATTTTTAAACCACACATTGTATTTTTGGGTTAATATTCAAATTCAAAAAATGAATTTAGAAATTAATCAATTTTTGAAATAAATATTATTTCAATTGAATATTTTTATTAAATTTTATTTATAAAATATAAATGATTATATAATTTTTATGATGTCAAAAGTAATTTTTATAAAGTATCAAAAAGCTATTATTTTTAAAAAACCTATCATTTTAAATGAATGTGGTTTTTATTTTACAAGAGTGAATTCAAATATTTAGAGAATTATTTAGATAAAATGATTATTATTTTTGAAATCAAGAAATCAAAATTATAAAATGGTGAATTTTTTAAAATTTTCCCAGTGTCAAAATTTAGGGTAAAAATGAAATACCATAAAAATATACAGTGCCTTTTATGACATCAAAATGACTCAGTAGTGATGTAATAATTAGTATAAAAGTTATCCAAGTAAACATATATGTTCATAATTTAAAATTATATGATTTTATCTTTATATGATTTATTTTATAATTCCTTAGTGAATCCTTGAAGACATATAATATATTTTATAATATTAATATAAATTCAATGAATGTGTGACTCACCTCTACATAATCATGGACAATATTATATTAACTTATACCCATGGAATATTAAAATAATATAAACCACTATGATTTACAAGAAATCATAGAAAAAAAAATGGTATAGTTTTTGGTTTTGAATATTCTATTATGTAGAGTCAAAGATCCACATAATAAAGAAATCCCCCTTCATTCCTAAATGAACCCACCTATGCTCCCATTTATAATCACTCAAACTCCTTGAATAATTACACTGGGTACATCAATCTCCCCCTTTGTTTTTTAAACCTTATATAACTATTTCAAAAAAAAATTACTTAAATCAAGACACATCCAATCAAAACGTATCTCACGTGATATTTATCTTGAAACCACACTATAAGATAATGTAGTATTTTTAAGATACTTATATTCCTTAATGATAATAATGTTTTGGAAAAGTAAATAGAATTTTAATATATGCCTTTGAATCAAGTGATTAATTCATATTTTTCTCCACATTTTAAAAATTAAAATATTTATTGGATTTTCAATATAACTAGAGAATAAATACCCTTCGTGTCCCTTAATTTTATAAGGATTTGTACTAAACTTGTACCTCATTGAAAAAATAATTCAACGATATGAGGGGGTTTCATCCTAATATGCCTTAATAATTATTGAAAGGATATATATTCATGATTGACCCTAGAGTGCCATATTTATCATTATGAATTTATTTAGTGAAAATATAAGAAATAGTGAGAATGAATTTCAACCTAATATCTTCTCTGGAAACATTCTCTTAGATGAAGTGAAATATGAAGTCAATGTTTTATGTTCTTGAGTGTTATACAATATTTTTAGAAAAAACTATAGAAATTTTATTTTCATAGGAAATAAAAATAGGCATTTAAATATTTACAGTAAAATAATCATGAATATCTTACATCTAGTGCATTTTTATAGAAGAATTTTTAGAATAAATATATGGTAATTAATAATTTCCTATCATCAAAATTGAAGGTCCAGTCTGAATTAGTGCATCAAAATATATTTATGTGTTCTTATTTTCTTTATATGAGTCCAACACTAAAATTCCCATTAATTTATTTATAGAATCTCTTTGAAGGAATTAAGTGTGATTCCTTTAGATCACTCGGATACTCGGTGCACACACTCACTACAAAAACTATGTCATCTTTAAAAGGTGTATGATAGAGTAGGATACCAATCAATGTTTAGAAAACCATTTTATTTACAATATCTACACCCACATGCTTGCATAATTTTAAATCGAATTTTAATGGTGTATCCATTTTCATTTAGTCATCCATGGATAATTTGTTAAAAAAATTCCCTTTCATTTTTCTCTTGAGGAAGAAAAATAGAATTTTCTTTTTTAAACACTTATAATCCTATAAAGTATCTTAGTTATCCTAACACGTGAATATATATATATAGGGTAATTAAATATATATAAAAATATTCATATTCACTCCTGTGATCACCTATGAAACTTATGTCATCCACATATATAATTACAATGATCAAAACTGCATATAACTTTTCTATGTAAATATTTTGTATACCTTTACTTTTATAAATTTAAATATTCAAGAATAGATATATAACATAGATTATTAAGCCCAATGGACCTTATTTAATCAATAAAATTAATTTTTCATCTTACATAACTTTGATCCAAAAATTGATAGAATTAATACCTCGGGCTTCTCAATATCAACTTCTTTAACCATCTCACAAATAATGATGGTAAAATTAAATCTATTTGATATTTTTTATACTTCCAATGAACTTAAACATGAAGGATAATAATTATATACTCCTAATATGAGAAATTAAAAAATATATCTTCAAAATAAACTCCTTGGACTTTTTATTACCATTTTCATATAATTTTGAAATGTTACTTATAATATCTCCCTTTTCTTTCAATTTATTTTACAACACCTACTTGGTTCCAATATAAGATTTGTTATTGGGCATGGGAATAATATCCCAAGTGGAATTGTCTCTATTTAGTCTAGTTACACATTAATATATCTAATCCATTTTCTATGATTCGTATATTCAACAACTGAATGTGGCTTTATTTTCTTAAAAAGAGAAACTTGATTCCCATATATCAATCCTCTTCTGGTTTAAACATATGATCTATGATTTCCAAAAACATTATCTACCTCCAAATTAATCTTCAAATTATTACACTTATATTTTCATTTTAATAAGCCTCCAAATCATCACTATTCAGTTATTATTCAACATCTTTTAAATGTGGTTCATAATTAACCATTTTTTCACAATTTGTTTTTCAGAATTATTCTCACACTGTTCAAATTAATCCTCAAAATCATTATTATTGAGAACATAAATGATGGATTTGTTTTCAATTAATTCTATGCAATAATTTTTATCAAATTTATTATATATTTTTTCCCAAATAATTATCACTTTCCATTATAGAAATATTACACAAAAGTTACATTCCTCTGGCTTCTCAAAAATCATACCCATTTTTTACTTTAAATATTTATAAAATAGGGTTTACCAAACACCTTGTAGTAGTACACATTGGGATTATTTTTTCTCCAAATATCATAATAAATTAGGAAAGATTTATGTTTTAGTAGAATCCAATTTCATGTATGGTTAACTATAAAAAAACCTCTTGTATTATTTTGATATGTTGGGTTCTTACAACAAGGTTCTACCCATCTCTACAAAAAACCTCTATATTAAATTTTGATAGTCAATTTATTTGGGCGTATAAAGAGTAATATACTGATTTTTAATACCATAATTTAAAAAAAATATTCAAATGATTTTATTGTGAAATAATTTCCATTATATGATTTCAATTTCTTGATTCACATCCCAAATTCATTCTGAAATCTTCTTATAAATTTTTTAAACATGAACACTACATCTTATTTGTGGTTTGTGAAGATCACATATTTATTTTTACTAAATTTTTTAATAAAAATTATGTAAAAAAGATCAAAATTAGGGGTATCATGTTCCATGGGTCTATAAATATATTAAAATAACATCATAATTGTTTTTATAGATTCAAATTTTTCCCTATTATGATTTCCATGTTTGATTTTCCCTTTTAGAAAATTTAAATAATTTCACACCTTTTTCCCTTGAAATGATGTTAGTTTATCACTAAATATCCCTAAGAAATAATACTTACACTTATTCAAAAAATTAAATTAATATTCAATGTGATAATTTATTTTTGTCAAATTAAAAGAATTTCTTGAGTATCTATTATAGAAATAATTACCATTAGTTCTACCATAATTGATAATAATTTTTCTATTATTTAATATAATGATTATGAAAGGGTCTCTTTTATAAGTAACATTATCTAAATCAAGGAACAAGCGAATCAAACATATCATGTTATGTATATTCCCATCAATAAAGAAAATATTTTTTTTACTTTCGTTGTGAGATTGAATCACTATAGTTCCAATGATTTTATTCTTCAAAGAGCTCTCATTATCAAATGTAAATACACTAACAATATTATATTTTTTATTTTTTATCAACTTGGTAACCCAAATAATATGTTATGAGTAGATACTATCAATGATCAATGACTTTCTCCATTTTCAAGCTTTAAGTTCAACCTCCCTGATGAATGACTAATTTATAATGTGTATGTTACAATTGTTATTTTCTCCACCATCCAATTTTTTAAACATATGTGTAAGGTAATACCATTATATTTAGATTAATATTTCTAGCAACTTATTCTACATATCTCCTTAAGTTAATCAAAACTATTTTGGATAGGTAACATGGATATACTTTCAGTCACTATCCTCTTCTTCAAATTCTTGATACTACTATTATATGGATAGAAACCCCTTGATTCAGAACTTCTATGATTTCATGTAAGATACATATAATACTAGAAATAACATTATTTATTATTTAATAATTCATAACATTAAGAGTATCCTTTAAAACCTGTTCTTCTGTATGATTCTTAGGTTTGGGTGGAATTTCCATCTTATTATGTTGGTTTATTTTTAGAACCACACCTCTTTAATTTTTGGAAACTATAATTCCTCAAGACTCCTTAAAAATTATTTTATATGTAAATGTAATTTTATGAGTTTTTATGAACCTCAGTTTTCCCATATTGTATTTTAAAATATATATTATTAGAGATTTGTTTGACATTTTAATGTGTCTTAGGTACAGTTTTTATGTAAGGTGTTATACTGCATTTCTCAATATCCATAGATAACTAAAATTTTATTTCCATAAAATTATCATAGTCATACTTTAATTTAATAATAGTATTTTAATCCTTAATAAATCGTAGGTCTTCCATTTTAAGTTTATATTCTACAGTAGCAATTTTATTCTCAACATCTTCCAACATTCTATATTTTTAATATAAATTTTACATTAAGAATATTAATTTCCATTAAAATATCATTATATCTGTAATAAAATTCACCATTATGTCCTTCATAATTACCAACTCTTAAATGATTTTACTTAATTCTTATTCTATGTTTTCCTTTCATGGATCACATCAATATCACCCTTCAGCATTTTTCCACGAAAGATTATTTACCTTCCTTTTAACTACCTAAAATTTATTCTTTCTTCCTAATATATTAAATGATAATTATGGATTAGGAAACATATACATCCTCAAAAAAACATGAATAAGTGTTTTTATATTCTTTAATGCATGAAAAAATTAATTTATTTCTTCTTTGATATTTTAGTTTATCCTCACTAGCATTCTTTCATTATTTAAATAATCTTCCATTAGACTTTTTTTCAAGGAATATCTCTAACTTCATTATCCCCTCACTACTTGATCATTTTAATAGTGAAAGTTTCTAAAATTAGTCCAATATATCTATACATAAAGAAAATTGGTTGGAGTTTTCCAAGGTACTTTTCATTTACCTTTTTATTTTTTTAGAGATAAAGGCTATGTTTCTTATTTGATTTTGCATCCATTCCATCATATTCATATAAATCACTAAGTATTCAACCCCTATTTGATATTAAACATATTCATGGATTTTAATTCTATTTAATCCTTTTACTTTTTCTAATAAATGAGGTCCATTATTATTTTTTTATTAAGAAGAGCATTTTATATCCCATCAAGGAAAATATATTCCCTCTATTATATAGAAAAAAATAATTTGATTGAATTTGTCTAGAATGTTTCTCTATAATTTTTTAACAATAACATAATATTTAATATTTTGTTAAAATACTATGATATGACTAACTATATCATTCATCCTAGTGAAATATCCATCTTTATTATCAACTTTATCCATTATGATATCTTTAAATGTATCCCAATAAATTGGATGTTTGTATTTATTGATCATTAAATTTCCCTCATAAATGTTCTATAACATGTTACATATTTATATTCTTATATTTATTCCCATAACATCAGTGTCTACTTTATCAAATAGATATGATATAATTTTATTTCTTAATTTTCCAACAATTAACAAATTTACATTTTCTGCAAATTTCATTGGACTATATTTCCTATGAGGTGAGAAACCAACCATGAAAATATCCAAAACCTTTAAAAATTATAATTGTGGATAGTGAAGAATTGTGTTATTATATCCATGAATTTTCCTTCCATAAAAATTTGAATCTCCTTTACTATCCTTAGAATTTACATAACCCATCTTTGTAAATTTCTGATTTCATATTAAACCTTATCATTAATACCAATTGATGTACCCAAACATGCTAAAGTACCACCGAGGGGAAGGGGTGGGGGTAATATAGTGATAAATGTTTTTTATATATTCTTCTTTGAATTAAACCTCAATGAATTTTCAGGATCACAATCCTCTCATAAAATTCCATCTCTCATCTCACATGAAAAAATGAAATAATTGAAAACATCCAAGTATTTTTACTAGGTTCAACCTCAATATTTGAGATTATTTATTTTTGGTTTGGGTTGAGATTAGGGATCTATAATATATCTACAGTAAAAGTGATTACAATATAGAGTAAGTGTTATTACTTTATTTTTTTTATATTTTATGTACTTGTACATAATAAGGATGATATTTATCCTTTAAAGTTTAATTATAATAAAATAATGACTGTGGTTTATACTAAAACCATAATATTTTATGAATATCTCAGTGAACATTTTTTGTGAAGATATTAAATTCTTCAATAGATTCTATGGTATCAAAGATAATATATTGTTGTGAAAATTATTCAACTTCCAAATAGACATCAGAGTAATAGCTTGAAAGTTGACCTTAAATATTAGTTATTTAGAATAATCACCCAAGGTATGAGAGAATGAATACACATAATTTTTTGTTTCCTCCTCACCATAATTCACTCCAATATTGGATAATAATATCTAATTTCCTTGACACATTAAATCTTCATATATACAATTAATGTTGATCTTCTTAAATTAATATCTATCTTTGATACCTAAGTTATTTAATATAGTATAGTGTCATGTTTCCTTCTTAATTCATGAACACCATATTTCTTTTTTATTTATCGCCTTTATATCCAAAAAGTAGGTGAATAATTTTTCTATATTTAAATATGGTAATCTTAATTGATTCTCATCCATACGATTTCCCAAAATATAAATTTTTCTATAGAAATACTTCATTTTATTTTCTATTTCAAAATCATTTAATGATAATCATGAATTTAATATTAGATCTTTGAGAGACATGGGATTATTACATCAGTAATAATTATATTAAATACATAGATATTTGAATTAATTTATTTTTTTTCCATATCTGTATGTTATTTTTCATGGTGTTGTAGAACTTCTATTTATAGTGTGGAGCTCCCAATGATTTATCTTAAATTTTAAATAATTAAAGTAATTGGGATATGTATTTATTAAAGAATATAATTATTGAGTAATATAATTTCATTATCCTAAAATACTTTTTATGATAACTCTCAGGTATTAATACATTATAAAATTCCTAATTTTCGCTAAAACGTAAACATTGAATGACTCTTCTAAAGAATACAAGATACTGTTATGAATTCCTCTATGTACTATTATGAAGTCATTTATTACTTTTTCAAACACAGTTAATACTATATTAATGTATTTATAGTAATATTAAGCTGTTAATAAAAACTCTTATTAAGTCTTACTTGAATCTTTTAAACCTTAATTTAGTCATATATATTTTGAACGGACTATTCTGAAGTCATTTACTTCCTTTTCTAAAGTTATATGTTAAACCTTTAAACTCTTGTGTCACTCTTATTGACTGAGTAATTATTATATCACTTTATGGATTAATAAAACCATAATTATGAGTTTAATAGCTATAATTTCACATTATTACATTCCCATTACATTTTATCTCTATATTTTTACATAATTAGGAAAATAATTACATCGAAATGATTACATTTTCATGCAATGTACATTTATTTCCAAAAAACCAAAATTTTAAATTTAATCCGCTACTTAATTCAAGAGGGTTTTAATTCATTTAATATGAGTAAACATAAAAAAATATTTTCCTTTATTTAGTTTATACACATTCTTAAACCCTATGAAAAGTCATTCAGAAATGTGGTATGAGAATAAAAATCTCAATAAGGGAACATAATTAGAAGAAACTCATTAGTCCAGAGAAAATCGTAAAAACCCAGAAAAATACTTACCATTTTCACAATGAAATTTATTATATAAATAAATCATTGTTACGTATGAAAATTGTCATTTCAAAATGAATTTTTTTTAAAAACCATAGCAAGCACAAAAAATCTATGAAGGTATCTTGGAAAAATATGAGATCCCTTATAAATGGTTTTTCTTGAAAACTAACCATTCAATTTTAAAAGCTCATACACATTCTTCTTGAAATAAAATTATTTACATTTAAAACTCATCAAAATGATATAAAATCCACATAGGATGCTTTTATATTATATTCAACACTCATTTTCACACATGTTTCACAAATATGGAATAATTTATAATCATTTAATTCCAATAATCATTTACCTAGAGAATAAATCATTAACCAATAATTTTATGGACTATATCTTTGGCTCAAATTTAATCATCTATAACTATAAAATACTATATAATTATTTTTTTATAATTATTCAATGTTTCATCATAAAACCAATTATAAGTCATTTGAACCCATAAGAAAAGCACCATTATTTTCTTATAAAAATAAAGAGAAATATAGTTTTCTTTTGAAAACTCCTAAAAGGAAAAATATCATTGTATAATGGGAATATTATATTATTTGAAAAAATATTAAAACATTAAGATAAATTTTGATAATATATAGTGGCTATGAAAAAGGGAAAATGTTTTTTTTGTTAGATTTTTAAAATATTATTTTTCAATTCAGTAAAGAATGTAAAAAATAGACAATATTGAAAACCTTGACAAGATTTATTTTTAAATCTCTTCAAAGAAATGAAAAATTAGTTGAAAATTAATATTTTACATTATTTTAATTATAAATAAGGATAATCTTGAATCATTTAAAATAATATGGATATGGAAGATAAACAATTGAATAGAAAACTCTAAAAACATATTATAATGAAAAATCCTTTATCTTGAGTCTTGTGTTTTTTCATACATTCTATAACAATTTATTAATAAAATTATATTAATTATTTACTTTATAAATATCCATTTTAATTTTAATTTTTTTATTATTATTAATTTTACATTATTTTGTACCATTTTTATTTATTTACTACATTAGGTGATTTTAAGTCCAATGTTTTGAGTTCATTAGGTCCAAAATAGATTCTGTGTGTTTGTTGTCATTCAAGGGGAAATGGTTATATCATCTAAGGTCATTAATAATAGTAGAATGATCATTTATTGACATGAAGTATACTTTTAACACCACTCATGTATGTTTGTTATGATAATTGAAATTCATCATTTCGTGGAGGTGGTAGTCTGCACATACACTTGAACGATATTTTCACTTATCTAAAAATGAAAAATAAATAAAGTACATCAATGTTTAACATTATAAAATTATAATAATATTATAAATATAATATTTATTTATTAAATTCATCTTTATACCAATATATGGGAGGCATTAATGAATAAAAAATCACATTGCTTCATGGAGGCGATAGTTTTCACATACACACATTCGACTTTTCAATTTTTGATTTCATGAGAGGGATACAAGGAAGATAATATTTTATATTTATAAATTCATAGTTATTTCAGCAAAATTATATATAAAAATTAAATCCACTATTATAATTATCATGATAGGTGGTGATTTAAACAAAAACATATTGCTTCCTGAAGGCAGTATTCAGCACATATGCAAGAGCGGTGTTTTTATTTTCCAAAGGATAAAAATGAGGTATAAGATAATATTTCCATAAAAATAATAAATTTTTAATATATTAAATAAAATTATTTAATTATATTATTATTCTTGTAATATATTTTAATGAGGTATAACAATAAATAAACTTGAAATAATTCGATTAAGACTCATACCTTCACCTTAGATATCTTCCTTTCGATTACACCTTAGGACTCTTAAGATTTTCCTTTTAGTGAGTGAATAACCTCTAGGACAAGGGTTGGTTGGGTGGGTAGGTATTTTGTGAGATTAGGGTCAATATTTGGTGAAAAAATGTGTGTATTCATGAGGATAGAAATTTTCCTTTTATATGTTAAAGGAGTGACACCCATGTAAATATAAAGTAAGATTAAAATATAGTAAACATCTTTCCCCACGAAAGTGGAACTGATTTAGTAAAATTATAATATAGGATTATTTATGTTCTATATACACTCATAAAATCATATTTAGACATTTTTTAGTGGTATTGTAATCCTTATTACTCTGTTTATCCCTCCTCTTTAATCTTTTAACCTATACCCTCGTGGTACACTTTTACAACAATAACAATTCAGTATGAATTAAAATAAAATATACCACATAAAATATTTAAAAATTATTATTCAAAATATGGAAAAAATTTATATGTTTCAGTTTCCATTAGTTAGAAGTAATTTTAATATAATTTTACAAAATATAATGAAAACCCATTTTTAGGAAAATGCATTTTCAAGCATAAAATTCATTGCGACAAAAATCAAGTCTAATATTTATTCCAATAGAATTAATTTTTTTAGTTCAAATAAACTTATACTTATTTCAGTTTCCAATCAATCTAAAAATTAAAGGAACCTAGTGAAAAAATTATTAAAAAAGTATAATAAAATATAGTTTTATTTGAATAAAAACATTAATTAGATTATAAAATGTCAAACATTGATTTATAAGATCAAATGTATATCTTAGAATTTATTATATTTATTCATTAATACATATTTGGTTTATAATTTTTTTTTCAAAAAATTTATGTTTATACTTATGTCAGGACATGGTCAAAAAAGAGACTATATTTGTAAAATTTCTATTTTTTATTTTTCAACAAAAAATAGACTATTTCTAAATATTAAAAAATATATATTAACAATATTTTTATATCATGAATTCATAAATTAATCCCATAGTATATGTTTACAATTATAAATTTAATAAATTTATCTTTTATATAAATAAAAATATAAAATAAAAAGAACTGGTTTTTATAGAAAATTGACCATTTTAAACATATTATGACCTTACTATAATTTCATATAAATTTATAATTAATTGGGTGATAATATATTTTTATGAAATTTTAATATTAAAAATTTTCATAATCATATATAAACATATTTTATTTTAATTTTTTAAGAAAAAAATACTACGCACAATATTAATGGTTTTTTTGGAAAATACATATTTTACCTTAAAATTAATTTATATTTATTTATAACAATTTTATAATTAGATCATGAAAGACTATTTTTTTAAAATTTATATAAAATAAGGTTATATAAGTTTATCACTAAAAATAAAATAAATCAATATTATATTAAAAAACATCTAATAAAAAATGTTTATGAAAACAATTCTAGTTTAACCAAGAATTATACAATGTGTACTCCGTATCATTACTCAACCATTTGAAGGATGATTTTATTTGATATTATTAATTATAAATTTTAATTTAACAATAAAATTTATTGATATAAATCTAAGAAATTACTAAATTTAATAAAAAATCATAATTCAAAAAATAGTTTAAATTTGACTCTTTCGATCAATTAAATTTTCTTAAGTTAATTTGAACCCTTTTATTTTACAATAATTTACATGTAAAACCCAATTAACTATCCAGTAACACATTTGTTTTTTTGAAATAATAATGTATTTTTCACTAATGTTTGGTGTTCATGCATAAAAAGCTATTGAACACAACAAATTTGATTTAAAATAAAATATATTATAAAATCTCAGTGGAGCTATATTCTAACCCCCATAAATAAATTACGTACTCAAAACTTTATCCCATGCATGATTATTAATGGTTTAAAAAATTTCCCAATAATAATTTCAACGTGTGGAAGAGGACTTCAAAAACCATTAATTTATAATGAACCCTAATAATGGAAAATTACAATATAAGTAAAGACATAAAACATGTAGTGGAAGATAAATATAAAAATGGGGTACACCATGCCTCTTAATGATTCTAAATAATTTTAAAGAAACCACATTGATAGAATTTATCTTAAAAAATAACACTAATTTATATTTTAAGACAAGAAAATCAATAATTTTCCAAATATCTCTACGACTATGCATTTATCATTATCAGTCTCAATCTTTTGAATTAGTTTTAAAGGCGTATGTTGATAGCTATGTTAGATCCCATCTTTTCCATGTACATACCTTATTAAATTTTTGGTAAACCTCCTTGATCTCGGGTTTTTAGGTTTGTAACTTGTTAATCTAGCCATTTTTTAGTTAAGTTAGTGGTTCATAAAAGCATTATAGGGAGGTGAAATCTTTCTATTGAAAAAATTCACACTATGAATGGTCTATTCATGATGCGAATGGTTATGGGAAGACACCATAAACACCATACATTGTGTGAATGGTTATGATGAATCCTCATGAACTTCATTCAAGCCATGAATTTATTTATTCCATCTATGAATATGAAAATCATTATGTAACAATAATTATGGATGTAAAACTGAATTTTATTGGTTTTTAAGCCAATGTGATTGATTTCTCAGTATGTGTGGAAATTGAGGAATTTACAACAAGAATCCACAATTCATATAGTAAATGTGCCTTTTTCAATGGTAATTTTAAATTTACATCGCCATAAATTTATCAGATCACACACCCCTTCTCCTGAACATCATCCCATCAAACGATGACCTCTTAGATTCCACTTTAAACTAGAAACGAGACTCGATTGAATCTCAATGCTCTAGACCTTGGTTAATATGTTGCACCCTGATATTTTTTGAAATATTTTTTCCAAATAAATTTTTCATTATTGATATTTCTCATTACATGAAAAATCTATTTCATCTTTCGTTACATGTAATGTTGGGTTTAACTTGAATCACACACCACACTAAATTTAAATAGAACATGATATATTATAAAAATAATATTATATGATAGTTACCACCTTGAAATTATATTTAGGACATGGATATTATTAAAAAATTATGAAAATATATGGTTTTCACAAATATATAAAATTAAATCTATGCTGACCAATATATTACAATTGAAAATAAACATCATTTGAAAATAAAGAAAATATTTTTCTAAAAAACTATTTTTACGCAAAAAAACAAATTAAATTGATAAATTAAAAAAACTACTTTGGTTAAATATTTTAATTATGTATATATATTATATACTCAATTAAATTTTTAAAAGTCATATTATGTATTTTCTAGACAAGAGATAAAAAATTCAATTTTATACCCAAAACCATATTTTTTTAAAATGCATTTATGTCGAATTTTTTCACATTTATTTTAAAGATAATTTTTTTAAAAATAAAAATTAATTAATTTGAAAAAATATATCTAATTTTTTAAATAACCATTTAAAAATTATCATACAGTGTTTTTTGAGAATATTATAAAAAGGCTAATTTTTTTTGTGAATAATGAAAAATATTAAATTTTAATTGAAAATATAATTTTCATTTAAATAATTTAGAATGTTAAATAATGTTTTAATTTTTTAAAGTATTATTAGTTCAATTATATATATATATAAATTAATACAATTTAGGTCAATTTATTTAATTTTATATTAAATTTTGATATTAAAACACAGTAAATTTTTTAAAATGTTCATTTTTAAAACTGACATTCTCATCGTGTGTGTGGGAATAATTTTAAATTAAAATTTTCCACTTATTGTAATTTACTTTTGGAAAATGGATTCAATATTTGTATTAAGACAAATTTATAGTTTATAAAAATGGGAAAATAATTTTTGATCAAAATGAACAGTGAAAATAGTTAGAAATAATGCTTATGGATAATGTAAAAATGAGTTTACTAGTGGATTAAACTGAAAATATAAGGTTTAAAATAACTATAAAACTTTTAAAAAATTTCTATTAAATGGAAATATTTCAATATTAACCTTCCCAATATATCATATATGATCATTTGGAAGTTTTTCACATGTGAATGACTTTATCATTTTCGATTCTTTTGGGAAATTTCTAAGTTGTTTAAAAGTGGGTTCCATTCCACCACTTATAAAATGTCAACACCACCCCTCACTTATTCACACACATAAATCCATATATACCTAAAAAACATAAAAAATTAACCCCCAAAAATATTTTTCCATGTTCTATATCTACTCATCCTCCTGAAAGACTAAAACTATGGTCCTTAATAAGAGGTCCAAAGGAGGCGCTTTTAAGATAAGGTAGTTGTCTTCACTAAGTTCCTCATTTTTCTTTCTTATTTTTTCCACCATTAATTATTTATTAACACAAAAAGTATAATAAAAATAGTATATAAAGTATATGTATATGTTATTATGACTATAAAATAATATTAATCCATCTCTATTTCTATCAAATGGGAAACAAAATCAATGATCATGTTTATGAAAAACTACCTCATTGTGAACCAATATAGTTCGTCTTCCATTACTGCCACTCAAGGATAGATATAATGGTGAATTTAGAAAATTTATATTATATTTTTGATATAATTATAATTCTTTAATTTTAATATCATATATAAATTCTTATATTCTTTTCTATTTCAAATACTGTAACATTGCTCGTGCGCACGACAGACTTCCGCCTCGCTGGGTGATGTGATTCATTTTTCACTTATGATTTTAATGGAATTTAATAAGGGTAAAATTAATGAATATATGTAACATATGTTATATTATATTTATTCCTTAAAATTAATATATCACCAATTTCATTCCCCTTTCACTTGTTAAGGGAATTCTATCTTCCCTCATGCATACGTATGACCTACCGTCTCGGAGAAGCGATGCGATCCATATTCAATGTATAAATTTCCCAAATGATTCTGAAAATGCATCAATATATTAAATATAATTTTTTTTAACCTTATTATAATTGTGAAAGATAATATATATATATAACCTATCCATAAGAACTAAGGATTTCATGAAAAACCATGTATTAAAAAACAAGGCAATTTTCACCGGAAACAATGATAATAAAGAAATATTATTACAAAATGGGTGGTAAAATATTATCATTGGATAATATATGATATTAAAAATAATAATATAGTTCATAAATATTTTTATTATAAACCTATATTTATAATAAATTAGGTTTTAATGTGTAGAAAGGATGTAGACACCTATGGCAAGGGATTTCTATTCTCTTTTTAGTTTCCTAGGGATATATAAAAATTCACCACTAATTTATTTTGAGGGGTGTATATAAAACCCATGTGACATGATATATAATTTATATCTTTATTTTCATGATTTTAAAGTTTCATTTGATTTCATGATTTATTAGGGCATATGATTCAAAAGACTACTAAAGCGGTAAATGATTTTTTCTTCAATTTTTTTCCTTGAGATATCAATTTTGTTATGCACCTATATTCTTTAATGAGGTGTATATATAACAATTACATTTAATATTAATAATTTATTTAATTCTAATTTAATTTTAGGTTTAATTTATTGCTATTGCATCATGGGGATAATAATTCATAGCTACCAAGTTGGTAAAACCTTTATGTTACAATATCATCATTTTTTGGGATTGTTTATGATTATGTTTTTGATGATAAAGTATTATTTTAAATATCTCAAGAAACTCATTATTTTTCTTCTTCTATGGTTATTTCATTATTATACATGTTTTCCCTTCATTTTCATCTTTTTATGTACTCAAGAGTTCAAAATTATGTTTTTAAGAAAAAATATTTTTATTTCCCTCTTCATTCAGAACCCATTTTTCTTCCAAAACAATGTTTCCTAAATTTTTTTTCAAATATTGTTTAAACATTATTCAAATTTATTATTAAAGATAATTTTACCCCAATTATAATTGTTAATTTTTTTCAAAGAAATCTTTATGTCAATTTTCAAACAATTCCCATTTGGATTTTACTGAAAATGTGAAAAGAAAATTTGTTTTTAACCTGCATGGAATGATCAATACTTCACACTGTCATGACCGCTCAAATATTTTAATATTCTATTAAAAAAATTCAATGTTATTTATAAATAATTTTTTTCCAAAAAAGTTTTATGTCATAAAAACTATTTTTTAAAAGTAGAAAGAATATTTTACTCAATAAATTTATTAAATGTTATTTAAACCTTCTTTTACATGTTTTTAGGTTTATTTTCATAGAAAATGGATATCATTTTTTCATTTTTTAGTTTTAAATAAATATTTTAAATGAAACTTTATATGCCTCATGTAACATTCCATGTGATTTATCCTTCAATGTCATTCTCAATCTAAGATGATATATTTTGATGTAGCTTATTATTTGTTGAATATATGAACAAGGATACCATTATTATTATTTATATTAATATTTTATGATTAAAATATGTTTATGAGACACATTTATATTCCATAGGTTATACCATGTTAAAATTATTTTTAAATTCACTTCTTTTTCCATGGTTTAAGATATAATTAATTGATTAAATTATTAAACCTGTCTCTTTTCCATAGGATATGATACAATGAAATGTTTTTTAATCCCATTTCAGTTTAGATGTTATGATATGATGAATGATTTATAATATTTTTGAACACATACATATTATCTTCATTATGGTTTGTGTGGGACCCATATCTCCCTCCAATGAATTGGATAAATATGGATAACTCATGAGTAAATATGTTATGTGTGAACCTGATTACATCTTCAAAATGTTATGATTCAACTAGATTATATGTTTATAATTTTATAAATTGACTTAATTATATGTTTAAAATGCCATGAATGAACTTTATTACAAGTTCAAAATGTTTGGTAGGGACCTGATTACATGATCACAATGTTATGAATGAACCTGGTTATATGGTCACATTGTTATGTGAAAAACTATATTTCATGTACATAATGTTATGTGTTGATATGGTTGCAAGCCCATAAGTTTATGAGAGGTGTAATAACCCGATTTTTTCCGCGAAAGACTTTGGAATATTCTTGATGTTATTCTAGAACATCGCATTCAGACGGCGTGTGATTCCGAGCCCCATTGTGGTCGGAATTAAATTTTCAGTGCGTTTACACTGGAAATGCCAAATAAATGGGTTAACTCCTAAATGGTGATTTGGATCGGGAATCTGAGTGTATGGATGGGTCCCGAATGTGTTGTTTACCCTAGGAACAACATTAAGCTTGTCGGTGTGGGACGTTTGGACCCCTCGCTCGATTCCGAAACGTGAAACAGATAAATTAAATAACTAATTTATTTTTTAAGGGTGAAACTCAAGTATCTCTTAAACGATGGCTCGAGTTGGAAAACTGGGGGCACCATTGAGTTCGAAGCGTGCCGTTTACCCTAGGAGGGGTGTAAGTTTTGCAGGCTCGTGTCATCTGTGAAAAATGGCCCCAGGGGCGTTTTCATAATTTGGAAGCCTCATGCTCCATGTTAAATAAATTTTTAATGGGGTCTCATATTAAAATTCCGAGACCACCGTTGTGCACAAGAGGTGGTGTTTACCCTATGGGAGGCTTTACCTCGACCCCATCGAGCATTTCAAATGCTGGTTAAATTGGGAGTTTTAATTAAGTAAAGTTTTTAATTAATTATTTTTCTTCTTAAACCAATCCCCTTCCCCTTCCTCCCTTGTTCTCACCACAAAAAACCCCTCTCAGGTCAGCTGCCTCCTTCTCCTCCTCCACTCCGGCGAGATAGCTCCGGTGAGGCGCTGCTCCGACGGATCGTGGTGAAGCTCCGGGCAAAGCCCTTCGAGGTAAAAGTTTTCAGTTTTTGCGTTTTCATTTCCGAACTCTACATTCAAGTTGATTTATGTTGTTTAATTACCGTCAAATTTGCAATAAAATACCATAATAGTGTATTATAATTTTTTAGCTACTCGATGCATATTTTGGATCAAAAATCCGAGTTCAGAGTCGATCGAAAATGACTGCCGACGTTTGCTGGTTTTCGGTTTCCGACGGGTTTGAGCAGCGGCACGGCAGGCTTCAGGAGAATGGCATGGCCGAGGGCTCCCGGACGGCGGCGAGGCAAGTCGTAGGGTAGAGGCTTCAACATGGGAGAGTGAGGGTGGCTGGGGGTGGCATGCGGCTCTGGAGGTGTCGCGGGGACGTCGGTCACAGGTGCCGGGGCGCGGAGCACGGAGGAGGACCGGCTTCGGCCTGTTGTAACGACACGAAGACCCGGGGTCTTTGTGACCCCGGCCTGCATACAAGGGAACCATGCTTTGTGGGTCCCATGGGGAGACATCCGGACCGGCTCAGCTGGTCTGTGAAACATGGTCCGGCCCACATGGTGAACCTTGGGCCGACTCAGGCAGTGAGTGGGCCGGCCGAACCGGCCTGACCCACCCCTCGGTCCGATAAAATTTTAAAGCGCCTCTAAAAGGTAGCTCAGGTGTTGGATTTGCGCTCCGTCAGTGGCAACACGTTCCTTGAGTTAAGAACAGATTTTTGGGATGGTTTTAGGAATTTTTAGTTCCCGAAATGAGGGGCCACAGAGGCACAACGTGTCTTTAAGTGGATGAGCGTTTTTCCCAAGATTCTTGTTTTGGGTAGTGCAGACACATCCGACCTTCATTTTGTGTGACGTCAGCAGCGTTGGGACTCTGGAACTGAGGTGAAGCTTTCTAGGGAGGTTTTGGGCATTGAGGCCGAAGGTGAGGCGCGGACCCCACGCCCTGTCTTTCGAGCTGCGTGCATCATTTCATGAATTTTTCATCGGACGTCCGTTCGGGGCATGCGAGTAGTCGTTTTTGGGTGTTTTTATGAGGGAATTGCAATGGTGAAATCCACCCACCCTAATTCCGCATGATGGTATGGGCCCCACGAGGGCCATTTGGCCATTGACGGTGATTTTCCATCTCTATCACCAAACGACCATTTTGGACAAGTTAATAGTCCATCTTTTGTACTTTTTTGAGAGGATCACAATGGTGCAATCCATTATTTGTGTTTCGGGACTAGGATGTGGGTACCACGTATCACCGCTCATGTACGGTGTTCCGGAATGCATCTTTCTATCAGGATATCTCTTGCGCTCAAGTGAGCAGTCCTTTTGATGTGTTTTCCCAAGGGGATCGCGATGGTATGATGTGCCCGACTATTTTCGGGGCCGAGGCTCGGGATCACGGGACATCATTCGGGCGTGAGGCGGTGTTGGTGACTTTTCCATTGGATATCCATTTGAGGCGAGTAAGTAGTATATCTCGCGTGTTTTTCCATGAGGATTACAACAGTGTAATCTGTTCAGGGAAGCAGAGCCTCATACGTGATCTTATTAAATATGGAATGTGAAAGGCATACTGATGGTGGTTCATTCCGCGATGCTTGCAAATAACCCTTGGTGCATGATCGCGAGCAATCTCGTGTGAGTGGAGTAAATGCTTAATGAGATGTGGTTGGCCATGCTTGGGCCTTTGAGGTGGAGTTTTTACGTTCACGCCTTCGCATTGACGTTGGGTGCCGTATGCACGATAGACTTCAGGTTGGAACGTGGTATACTCTGGGATTATATGGGAACATTGGGAGGTACATGTGGATGTTTGTACCTGAGAATGTTTGTGCGCTCAGTTGGGGTTTAATTGGGGCCAAACGTCGTATGGACCCCATGTGCGTGCCGTGTTCTGCTTTACGTACTTTTGACCTCTCATTATGTAGAGGGTTCCTCTATTATTGTTTGTTGAGCAGCAGGGTTGAGTTTCCCCTGGTCCTGTTCTCGTTTGATGACCAGTAGGGATGAGGTTGTTTCCAGCAGGACTGAGGTGGTTTCCAGTAGGGTTGAGGTTGTTTCCAGTAGGGATGAGGTTGATTCCAGCAGGGCTAAGGTTGTTACCAGCATGGCTGAGGTTGTTTCCAATAGGGCTGAGGTGGTTTCCAGCAGGGCTGAGGTGGTTTCTAGCAGGGCTGAGGTTGTTTCCAGTAGGGTTGAGGTTGTTACCAGTAGGGCTGAGGTTGTTTCTAGCAGGGCTCACTAGTTGTACCATCCACCAGGGATGTTCAGTATAGTAGTGTTCACCGAGTAGTACCATCCAATAGGGATGGCCATAGTAGTTCCAGGTTTACCTTCAGCAGGGCTGGGCAGTGGTCCCCGATGCCGGGCTTACCTCCAGCGGGGCTGGGCAATGGTCCCCGATGCTGGGCTTAGCTCCAGCTGGGCTGAGAAGTGGTCCACGATGCCGAGTTACCTCTAGCTGGGCTGGGTAGTGGTCTCATCGCCGACTTTAGCCGGGATTCCCTCTATTTGATTACCCTGTTACGGGACTGGGCAGTTTGGCACTCGTCGACCTTTTCCGGGTCTCCCTCCAGTGGGAACCCATCTACTTCCAGGGACCCTCCAGCGGGGCTGGGTAGGGGGTCGCCTGTCAACTTTGAGCAGTCCTCTCGACAGCGGGGCAGTGAGGAGGTGTGGTTTGAATCTCCCCTAGAACTCTCAAGTACGAGGGGCACCTTCCCCACTGAGACGAGTTCTTGTGACGCGACCTAAAACTGTGCAGGCGAGTCAGTGCCACCCAAAGTAGATAGTGTCGAGGTACGGTGGTTTGAGACCCTTGACTTGTAGTTCGGGGCAGACGTGCGGGATGCTGGGCATCAGTTGTGTTTACTTCTAGGACTTATGGCGACTCACTTTCTTGGGCTGAGCTACAGGATGGAGATCCCCTTACGACCTTGTTTTATGCTTCTTGTTGAGAATATGGATATGTATACACCCTGTTTCAGTTCCCATTTCTTGGGTTTTGGTGACTCTCCTTCTAGGAGAGCAAAGACATGTTGGGTATGCCATGTGATTTCCATGTCTAGCTTCTCATGGTTGGATGAGCCTACTCTCCTGCTTTAGGTAGCGATGAATCAATGAGAAGTTCATCTTCTCACCATCTCTAGCTCCTGGTGTCAGGACGAGTCTGTTTCCTTTCTCTTGTTGGGTTGAGCTATACTCTTTACTACACTTTCAGTTGCACTCCTTTACTGTATCCTGTTTAATATACTGCTCACCTCTTCAGAACCTCCTTTGTTGCTCCCTCGAGCCTTTAGGGCATCCTACTGAATATTTTTATACTCACCCCTGCTTGGACTGTGCACGCACTTGGTGTGACCTTGTAGAAGATGAAAATGTTTGTCGTGACTTAAGAGGAGCTTAGGTGTTCGAGAGTTTGGACTACGTGTGGTGGTCGTAGTGGGGTTCCAGGAAGGAGACCCGTCAGCTGTTTCTTTTTGTTTACCTGTTGCCGGGATGTGCCAGCTTTTCTGGTTGGGTGCATGTTCTTTCCCTTTTTCCTTTTCAGCACTTTACTTGTACTGTTTAAATGTCGATGCACATTTTTGGTATATATATAGAAGTTTCCCTTTTATTTACTTGTCTTTTATTTTACTATGCACTTTCTCATTGAGTGTGCTACATGTTTCTGTGTACAAGTACTCAGGAAAAGGCCTCCCCGAGTTATTGTGTCTTCTGCGCTGGTCGCCAGCCCCTGGCCTATGGGGGCGGGCTTGGGGTAGTTGCGGCTCGAGCCTGGGTAGGGTTGGGTCATGAAAAAGTGGTATCAGAGGTATTTCATTCCTTAAGACGTTGTTCAGACGTCCCTAAAATAAAAGTAATTGGATGATATTTAGGGTAACAGTGTTAACGTGTCTCGAGAGCATCTCTCAGGCCAGGGAGTCCACTGGTGGTGCGGTGGCCGACGTATCCATTCACCAGAACCTTGATAACCCGCTTGTCGACTCGACATGCTGAGACACTTGTTGCAGGGAAAATTGGTTTGTGAATCACATAAGATTGAGTCTTTGACTGTCCTTCTTGAGTCAACTCCCCATCATTGTTATTGATATATACATATATGCTTATCTGACCGTGACACTCCTTGATAATAATCATGTAACACCCCGAGATTTTATGAAAAATATTTTTTTAATGTCTTGTGTTGTATGCTACACCAAAAGGAGCTTGCGCAATATGCATCCTTGACTTGCCTTGCATTAAACACAATCGCAACCTTCCTCGATAGCACGTGTAGTACGCAATACCGAGTTTCACTAAACAATGACATGCTATTAAAGTATTTTAAAAACTAGTTGTTATGAATAGTAATAACCACATTGTGAAATTTTGTAAATTTTATTTTTCAAAATGGACTTCATTTTTCGATTTGGAATATCGAAATTATCTTAGGGTGAAATTTTGGTACATTTCGGATAACTTTCATTTTCTGATGAATAGTGAAAATTACTAAATTTTAATTAAAAACAAACTTTTTAATAGAAATAATTAATAGTGATAAATTATTAATTTGAGTGGTTTTAAAGTATAATTAGAATATTGTTTTACAATTTAATACAATTTTGGTCATTGGATGTAATTCTACATTTAAACCAGACATAAACAAGTGTCAATCTTTTGATAGTTATTATCTCTTAAGAACACACTATTTGTTTTGACGACGGGAATTAATTTTTAAATTAATTAATGAAACTGATATGTTTTGAATTTGGTAAAATAGGCATCATTTTTTAGGTCATAATATCAAATATAGCTTAGGCCTAATTTTTGTTATTTTTCTGAAAACTTTCATTTTTTAATGAATAGTGAAACCACTAAGTGGTAGTTAAAAAAATGAATTTTTCATAAAACTTAATTTTACCGCCTCTGTGAGTGGAATTTCAAAAATCCGAGAGACACGGTTGATGTCAGTAAGTAAAATGTGGTTCAATGAGATGAAAATAATTTTTGGTGAATAGTAACTTTTTACTTTTTTTTACCGCGGTTAAAAGTAAATAGGGTAATTAAGGGTAAAAATGATATTATTATTACCCTAACACATGTCCTAATTCTATTAGATAAAATTAATTCGACCAAAAACAACCTTAGGAATAAAATATGACCATTTAGGCCCACATGGATTAGATTATGACATTTATTATTGTTTAATTCAAAGAAGAGTTAAAAGAGTTAAAATCAAAGTTTATTTACTAAAAAAATTTTAATACAGGGTAATACATACGATAAATTCTATTGTAAATATTCATTAGAAAGATAATACGATTTCCTAAATAATGATATTTTATTTATAATTTTTATACATTAAAGAAATTAATTTATTTATGACACAATGATGATGCAATAATTACCATAATAGTGAAAAATTAGAATAATTGATATTATAAATACCCAAATAAATATAATTTCAGACTTTTTATGAATTAAAATAATTTTCTAGGTTAATATGTAATGTTAGGATTTATTTAATTAACGTTTGTCGAAGTAATCATTCTTTTATGAGTTTCAAAAAAACCAACTATTGAATAGTGTCAAAATTGACATAAAATATTTTTTTTAAAAAATATTAAATTATTAATTGTTATTTTTTTCCTAAAAAACTATGGTTCGGACAAATGACTTAGATAAAGTTATATATATTAATAATAAACAACTTGGGGTTCGTTTGGATTGATATAGTATGTTTACTAACCTTATAGTGTAAGAAAACAAGAAGACACAGTAAAAGTAAAATTATCTAACTTAAAGTTAAATATAAATGATAAGGTTAAAATAAGAACCTAAACTTGTCTAAATTCTATTGGATGAGAGGATTTCGACCCATACCCACCTTAGATTCGAAATAAATCAATTTGGAGCTATTTAAAACCGAATTTGGCTTTATAATAAAATAATATTTTTGTTATTCCAAAGGTGCCCCTCTCCTCCCTTATAAAAAGGAACCTCCTCCTCTCTTCCTCACACCACTTTGAGCCTTCAAGCTTGGAAAACCCCACTAAATTATCTTCTCCACTTCCCTAGAAACATCCTAGTGGTTCTGGTCTTCCTCAAAGACCAAATTTAGTGCCCTAAAAGGAGATCTCAAAGAGGCGCTTCAAAGAAGAGGTAATGTCCGTTACCGATTCGTTCAATTTTATTTAATCTTTCACTACTTATTATTAAGTTGTTTCATTATGAAGTAATAGCATCAGTATCACTCATATAATTAAATGTTATTATAAGTATGAAACAACCCTATTTCACCATCTATCCATCCTACGGAAAATGAAATCACTGCGCGTGCGTACGTACGGAATACCGTCTCCACGCCGTGGTGAAATCTATTTTCCACCACCACCTTACTTGGATGGGTATAATGGTGTAAATAATAACTATACATGATTATTTTAAATTGATATTGATTCTAAAATAGTATACATACACTCCAATACAGTCCCACGATCATGAGAACGATATCATTGCTCGTGCTTACGTACGGACTACCGTCTCCACGAAGCGATGAGATTCATTCTCCAGTTTAACCATTCATGAATGATTATAAAGTATATATAATAAGTAATAATTAAATATATGACATAATAATGATACTTGATTTATGTGTATATATATGTATGTCATCTACTGAATTCCATTCAACTCAATAAGGAAATGAAAACAGCGTTCATGTGTACGTACGACCTACCGTCTCCATGAACGGTGTATTTATTTCCATTTACCGATTTATTATATATATGTATATTCTGAATATATATTATATATAAATCATGTTTTATACTCTGTAATTAATTAATCATGATCTAAGTAATCATATGAATAATAACAAGTCAAAACACAGACGACAAATGAAACAATTTTACCCAAAACGCTCTTTAACATGGAATTTACAAAAGAACGGGTAATATAAAGTCATAAGTGAACCATATATGATATCATAACAATGAGTATGATTCTGGAATAAGTCAATGACATTATTTATATCATTATATAGGAGGTTCGGACACTTACGAAGCAAATCAGACCTAAGGTAAGGGAAATATCACAATCTCATTTTTATCCATGATTGTTTATATTTTAGTATTTACTGGGGTGTATTTTATCATCCACATCCATGTTTCCTCAATATGTAATAGTATTTCCATCCACCTACAAATTTTTAAATCCAATTTTACCCTTTGGTGAGTTTTTAGTAAAGGATATAAAAGGAATCTTTTGTCATTTTTCGTACGAGGTACTTTTTGACTTTTTCGACAAAAGTACGAAGAATGTTTTTTAACTTATACGGCATGAATGGAATTTTAAAACATTATTTCCAAGAAGATTCCTTTACAAGTTTTCAAGTTTATTTTTAATCAACTTCTTTTAGTTTAGAATTGTATGACATGTTAAGAAAAGAAAAGTATTTTTTTGAAGCAGAAAGGATATTTTCCTCAAGAATGGAGTTCAAGTGTTTTATCAAAACTATTTTACATATAAGATAATATAGGTTTCTGTTTATATCCCTATTATTACATTGATTTTATTATGTTGTGATGAAATTATTTTTATGAATTTCTTTATCTTATATGAATTGTTTTATGATGTCATGGTGTTTAAGAATACCATTTTTATTACATGGGTTATGCAATGATGTATGATTTATGATTTTGTGGCCCACATAAGAATGGTATCATTATGAGATGGGTGGGACCTATATCTCCCTCCAATGCATTGGGTAAAGATTTTATATCTCATGAGATAGACATGGCTGGAACGGTAGGTTAAACCGGTTCAGTGAAACAGGACTGAAACGAGGAGTGGACTCGGTTTAGAAATAGAATTTGTCCAGTAAGATAGTCTTGGCAATGTGTCTTGACTAATAAGAAATGATTCTCTTGATTATGTGTATATGCCACAATGTTTCATGTTTTATGTTATGATTATTGGGATTACATTTCACTACTATGATTTATCCCATGTTATGATATTATGATCTCTTTTGCAGGTTATGATTTCTAAAATGTTATGTTCTTATGAATATGATGTGATTGATATTTCTTTTATTTACCCTTACTGAGCATTTAAGCTCACCCTTTTATGTTTTCTTTTCCACAGGATATAAAGAAAGGTTTTAGGTAAAAAAGGAAGATCTTTATGGGAGATGTTGAAGATCTTTCACCATGATTAGAAGATTATATTCCGAGTTTCCAAAGACACTAAACTATTACGGTCCTTGTGTGTGTGTTTTTGTTATGTACTATGTATTCCGCAAAAGTAATGTAATGTCTATGTACATCAAGCTTCGGGTCTCTACAATTCAGGATGTCTCCGTGACGAAAGCCAGCCAATATACCAGCTTTGGTGCGTGATGACAACCCTGTGAGCTACGAGGCCTCAATCCAGGACCCATCATGCAAGCCCCTTTCTCCGGGTGGGCTAGTAGCAGCACCGCAACTTGTTGAGCAGCAGACAGTTTCAGCAGAGCAGGCTAAGCTTGATCGCAGGTTGAGCACTATCTGTGAGTTCCAGTGGCATAGACCGCTGAGGTTCAGTGGTGAGCCAAACCCTCTGGCAGTAGAGGTTTGGATCGAGGCAGTGGTCCACCTTTTTAGGCTAGTGCATACACTAATGGATCTTATGGTGGATGGGGCCGCCAACCTTTTTCATGGAGCAGCTTGGCGTTGGTGGAATCTGGTGACTCAGTTTCTTGATGAGTCGTCGCTTTCATGGGGCGAATTCCAGTTGTTGTTCTGTGAAACGTTTTTCCCCTCCTACTTGTGCTCTGTTTGGATTCAGGAGCTCCTGCAATTTTCAGCAGGGAGGGATGATGGTGGCTGAGTACTTGGCTAGTTTCACAGACCGTGCACACTTTTACATGAACATGGTCCATGACGACAAAATCCGAGCGTGGAACTTTGAGCAGGGTCTCCGCTGAGAGATTCATGCTGTCATAGTGCCCTTGTGCATTTCCATATATGCCAGGGTTCTAGAGCAGGCGCTGGTGATAGAGAGCTTCCTGTCACGTTCTGGAGTCGGTGGTGGCAGCAGGCACGTTGGAGCCGAGACGTCTGTCGCAGCTAGTGGGCGTCAGCAAGAAGAACCTCGACGCAGGTGGTTTTCTGAAAACCGGACTCAGGGGCATGGTCGTACACCACAGTGGAACCGGAGGGCACCGATGCATCCCAGAGAGAGTTGTTTCTATGCTTGTGATGGGCGAGGTCACATGGCACGAGACTACCCAACCAGGCATGCAGAGGGCTTCGGGAAGGCAGAAGGTGCACCGCCACAACGGAGGCGGTGCCGTGATCGGAGTAGTGCCCAGAGAGGTGGTGATAGCAGAGGAGCATGAGGAGTTTGAGGTGCGGGATGATGTTATGATGTCTTCCCATCACCATCAGGTGGTCCACGTCAGGCTCCGGGAGCTGACAGATGGGACCACAGACAGCCGTGAGCCTTGGATGTCTACGATCCTGCAGAGCAGGGGATGATGAGAGGTACCCCTTGCGACTCTTATAATTCTTGTAGTAGAATTGTTAGAATCTGTGTGGGAAGTGCTTTTTCTCCTCGCTCCTTGCTTGAGTTGATACCAGGGTGACGCAGGGCGTCGGGTGTAACCCTATGTTGGTAATGTAGAAGGTGTGAGACCCTTCTATTTAGTCGATGGTGGCGAATACTTCGCCTTTCAAGCGTATAAGAGAGTCTTGGTCATGGGATATCGACTATGAACCTTGCATGACCAGATATCCTTGGGAGTTTCACCATATGGATGTTCTGATGGAGGGATTCACTGGCCCTTGTTCCAGCTCTGGGCAATGATTCCAGTCGCGATGTGCGACGTAAGGGTTTGGTCGGGGAGGTGAGCTGCCCCCGAGATCCTTCGGGCCATTTGAGACTGTTCAAAGGGATGTCGAAGTTCCCTATCACCTTGACCTAACCCCAAAGGCTGGTTTGGGTGTATAGTGTCTCCCGTGTGACTCACCTGAGAAGAAGTGTGCATGCTCCCATGCACATCATCAGTGAGAGAAGACCTCGCGTGAATAGATCAAATCCTTTGGTCTGTGTGCAGTGGCACGAAGCTGTGCGAGAGTTCTTCTGGGTACGGGAGAGCTAGGTGTGGGCTTAGTACCCTGAGTTGTTCCCTGGTTTTTCTTTTTGGAGATGAAAATCTTGAAGGAGGGAATGATGTAAGAACCCAGTTTTTTCTGCAAAAGACTTCGGAATATTCTTGTTGTTATTCCAGAGTAGAGTCTTCAGACAGCGTGCGATTCTGAGCCCCAATGTGGCCGGAATTAAATTTTCAGTGCGTTCACACTAGAAACGCCAAATAAATGGGTTAACTATTAAACGGTGATCCAGATCGGGAATCTGAGTATACAGATGGGTCCGGAATGGGATATTTACCCTAGGAACGACATAAAACTTGTCGGCGCAGTACGTTTGGACCCCTCGCTCACTTTTGGAACGTGAAATAGATAAATTAAATAACTAATTTATTCATTTAAGAGTGAAACTCAAGTATCTCTTAAACAGTGGCTCGGGTTGGAAAACCGAGGGCACCGTTGAGTTCGGAGCATTCCTTTTACCCTAGGAGGGGTGTAAGTTTCGCAGGCGCGGGTCATCTGTTAAAAATGTCCCCAGGGGCATTTTCATAATATGGCAACCTCAGGCGCTAAGTTTAATAACTTTTTAATGGGGTCTCGGATTAAAATTATGAGACCACCTTTGTGCTCGGGAGGTGGTTTTTTCTCTAGGGGAGGCTTAACCTTGACCCCGTCGAGCGTTTCAGATGCATGTTAAATTGGGAGTTTTAATTAATTAAAGTTTTTAATTAATTATTTTCCTACTTAAACCAAACCCCTCCCCTTCCTCCCTTGTTCTCCCCTGGAAAAACCCCCTTCAAGGCAGCCCCCTCCCTCTCCTCCTCCACTTCGGCAAGACAGCTCCAGTGAGTCACGACTCTGAAGGATAGCGGCGAAGCTCCGGGAAATTCCCATCGAGGTAGGAGTTTTCGGTTTTTGCGTTTTCATTTACAAACTCTACTTTCAAGTTGATTTATTTCATCTAATTACCATAAAAATTTAAATCAAATCCCATAATCGTGTTTTATAATTTGTGAGCTACCCGACTAATCTTTCGAATCGAAAATCCGAGTTCGAAGTCAATCGCAAACGGCCTCCGAAGTTTGCGGTTTTTCAGTTTCCGGAGGGTTTGAGCAGCGGCGAGGCTGGCTTCAGGCGAATTGTGTGGCGGCGGGGCTCTCGGACGGCGGCACGGCAAGGCGCAGGGTTGCGGCTTTAGCACGGGCGAGCGAGGGAAGCCGGGGGGGGGGGCATGCAGCTTTGATGGTGTAGCGGGGACACCGACCGCAGGCGCTGGGGCGCAGAGCGTGGAGGATGTCCGACTTCGGTCGGTCGTTGCGACACGAAGACCCGGGGTCTTCGTGACCCCGACCAGCAGAAAAGGGACCTGTTCTTCACAGGTCCTTTGGGGAGACAACTGGACCGACTCATCCGGTCTGGGCGACGCAGGCCGGCCCACGCGGTGAACCGCCGGCCGGCTTAGGCAGTGAGTTGGTCGGCCGAACCGGCCGGACCCACCCTTCGGTCCGATAAAATTTTAAAGCGCCTCTAAAAGGATGCTCAGGTGTTTGATTTGCACGCCGTCAGTGGCGACAAATTCCTTGAGTTAAGACATGACTTCTGGGATGGTTTCGGGAATTTTTAGTTCCCGAAAAGAGGGGCCTTAGAGGCGCGACATGTCTTTAAGTGGATGAGCGTTTTTCCTGAGATTCTTATTTTGGGCGGCACTGACACATCCGACATCCGTTTTGTGCGCCGTTAGCAACATTGGGATTCTGGTGCCAAGGTTGATCTTTCTAGAGAGGTTTCGGGCATTGAGGCCAAAGTTGAGGTGTGGACACCACAACCCGTCTTTCGAGCTGCGTGCAGCGTTTCACGACTTTTTGAATGGATGTTCGTTCAGGGTGTGTGAGTAGTCATTTTTGGGGGTTCTCCGAGGGCATTTCAATAGTGCAATCTTCCAGCCCTAATTCCACATGATGGTGTGGGCCCCATGAGGGCTGTTTGGGCGTTGACGGTGATTTTCCATCTCTATCACTGGGCGACCGTTTTGGACAAGTGAATAGTCCATCTTGTGTACTTTTTTGAGGGGATCGCAATGGTGCGATCCGTTCTTTGTGTTTCGGGACTGGGATGCGGGTCCCACGTAGCACCCCTCGTGTACAGTGCGCCAGAATGCATCTTTTTCTCCGGATATCTCTTGCGCTGAAGTGAGAAGTCCTTTTGGCGTGTTTTACTGAGGGGATCACGATGGTGCGATGCACCCGACTGTTTTCAGGGCCGAGGATCAGGATCATAGGATATTGTTCGGGAGTGAGGTGGTGTTGGTGAATTGTCCATCAGATATCTGTTTGAGGTGAGTAAGTAGTCTATCTCACGTGTTTTTTCCACAATTATTACAACAGTGTAATCTGTTCAGGCGAGCAGAGCCTCATATGCGATCTTATTAAATGTAAAATGTGAAAGGCGTACCGATGGTGGTTCATTCCGCGATTCTTGTAAAGAAACCTTGGTGCGTGATCGCGAGAACTCCCGTGTTAGTGGAGTAAATGCTTAATGAGATTAGGTTGGTTGTTCTTGGGACTTTTAGGTGGCGTTGTTACGTTCACACCTTCGCGTTGACGTTGGGTGCCGTATGCACGATAGCCTTCGGGCTGGAATGTGGTATACTCTGGGAGTATACCGGAACGTTGGGAGGTACATGTGGATGTTTGTACCTGAGAATGTTTGTTCACTCAGTTGGGGTTGACTTGGGGCCACACGTCATGTGGGCCCCATGTGTGTGTCATGTTCTTCTTTACGTACTTTTGACCTCTCGCAACGTAGATGGTTCCTTTGTTATTGATTGTTGACTAGCAGGGTTGAGTTTCCCCTAGTCCTGTTCTCATTTGTTGACCAGCAGGGTTGAGGTTGTTTCCAATAGGGCTGAGGTGGTTTCCAGCATGGCTGAGGTTATTTCCAGTAGGGCTGAGGTTGTTTCTAGTGGGGCAGAGGTTGTTACCAGCAGGGCTGAGGTTGTTTCCAGCAGGGTTGAGTTGGTTTCCAGCAGGGCTGAGGTTGTTTCCAGTAGGGCTAAGGTTGTTTCCAGTAGGTTTGAGGTTGTTACCAGCAGGGCTGAGGTTGTTTCGAGCTGGGCTCGATAGTTGTACCATCCAGTAGGGATGGCTAGTACAGCGGTGTTCACCAAGCAGTACCATCCAGCAGGGATGGCCAGAGCAGTTCCAGGTTTACCTCCAGTAGGGCTGGGCAGTGGTCCCCGATACCAGGCTTACCTCCAACTAGGCTGGGCAGTGGTCCCCGATGCCGGGCTTACCTCCAGCTGGGATGGGTAGTGGTCCCCGATGTCGGGTTACCTCCAACTGGGCTGGGCAGTGGTCCCCAATGCTGGGCTTACCTCCAGCTGGGCTGGGTAGTGGTCCCCGATGTCGGGTTACCTCCAGCTGGGCTGGGTAGTGGTCTCGTCACCGACTTTAGCAGGGTTTCCCTCTAGTGGATTACCCTGTTACAGGACTGGGCAGTGTGGCACCCATCGACTCTTTCCGGGTCTCCCTCTAGTGGGAACCCATCAACTTCGAGGGACCCTCCAGCGGGGCTGGGCGGGGGGTCGCCTGTCGACATTGAGTAGTCCTCTGGACTACGGGGTAGTGACGAGGTGTGGTTTGACGGTCCCCCAGAACTCTCAAGTATGAGGGGGCACTTTCCCCACCGATACATGTCCTTGTGATACGACCTAAGACCGTGTGGGTGATTCAGTGCTGCCCAAAATGGATAGTGTCGAGGTGCGGTGGTTTGAGCCCCTTGACTTGTAGTTCGGGACAAACGTGCGGGATGCTGGGCATCGATGTTGTTTACTTCTGGGATTGATGGCGACTCACTTTCTTGGGCTGAGCTACGGGAGAGAGATCCCCTTACGACCTTGTTTCGGGCTTCTTGTTCAGCATATGGATATGTATGTACCTTGTTTCAGTTCCTATTTCTTGGGTTTTGTTGACTCTCCTTCTAGGAGAGGTGAAGACGCTTGAGGTATTCCACGTGCTTTCCATTTCTAGATTCTTGTGGTTGGACAAGCATACTCTCCTGCTTTAGGTAGCAAAGACTCGACGGGAAGTTCATCTTCTCACCGTCTCTAGCTCCTGGTGTCAGGACAAGTCTATTTCCTTTATCTTGTTGGGTTTAGCTATACTCTTTACCGAACATTCGGTTGCACTCCTTTACTGTACCCTGTTCAATCTACTGCTCAACTCTTTAGTACCTCCTTTGTTGCTCCCTCGAGCCTTCAGTTTATCCTAGTGAGTATTTTTATACTCACCCCTGCTTGGGCTTTGCCTGCACTTGGTGTGCCCTTGCAGACGATAGACAGGTTGGTCGTGACTTCAGAGGAGCTTAGGAGTTCGGGAGCTTGGACTGCGTGCGGTGGTCGTAGCCAGGTTCCAGGCGGGAGACCCATCATCTGTTTCTTTTTGTTTACCTATTTCCATGTTGTGGCACCTTTTCTGGTTGGGCATGTGTTTTTCCCCTTTTTCTTTTTCAGCACTTTACTTGTACTATTTAGAGGTCGATGCACATTTGTGGTATATATATAGAAGTTACCCTTTTCTTTACTTGTCTTTTCTTTTACTCTTAACTTTTTCATTGAGTGTGCTGCATGTGTGTGTGTACAGGTACTTAGGCAAAGGCCTCCTCGAGTTATTTTTCCTTTGGCGCTGGTCTCCAACCCCTGGCCTATGGAGGCGGGCTTGGGGTTGTTGCGGCTCGAGCCTGGGTAGGGTCAGGTCGTGAAAGGAGGAACTTATTTTATTTCCTTAACTTAACAAGTGATCCTGCCTGTATTTATACATGATAAAAATGTTATAAGATAATGTTTATGCCATAAATTTATGACTAATACCTATGTTATTATCTCATGAATCATTATATTTGATTTCATTATGATTTATTTCTTACGAACATCATATATTTAGGTCATTAGTAAATTTTATGATCATTGATATGTAGTGTATTGTTTTGAAATGTTATACTCATTTTCTCAAGCAGGTTTTTTCATGTTATGATCATGTAACTCATTTATTTACCCTTTTGAGCTTCTTATACGACTATTTTTTATGTTTCCTTTACCTATGTTATAAATAGTTTTTTTAAGTAGGGTATGTTTGGGAAGAGATCTAAAATGGAAGATCTTGAAGGGAGATATTGAAGATCCCTCACCAAGTAAGAAGATTGTATACATAGTCTCCAAATATACTAAATTATTATAGTCCTTATTACTATGCTTATGTGTCATATTGAACTTTTATCTAAATGTTATAATAACATTATATGAGAATCATGGGTCACTATAGTTGGTATTACAGGATTTGTTTAGATAAACTATTGAAAATAGGATGAGAAAAAATAAGGGAGATCCCCAGGTATATTTCTAAGGATATGGTTTGGAAAAAATATTTAGATAATTCTAAGAATGATTCAAATTAAATTAAACTGACCTATAATTTTGGTAAAGGATAGATCAAGTGGGATATATATAGTTTCATCCCTGTCTGAATACCACACGTGTTTATAGCTCTAGAATATATGTACATAGTGTTAATAACTCAAAAAGGGTGTAATGAGCTAGAATCAATCTTCACTTTTTTTACAATAGCATTCCTTTATGCACACTAGGTTAGAACCTCCCAGGGTATATGATTTCGAATGAACCATCATGAAGGATTTAAATAGACGATGACTATAAGTTTCCTTAGATACACCTAATGTGTCATAGATTAAAAAAAGGTTTAATAATTTAGAAACCCTATAAGTTATGTATACCCACTATGATTATTGATTCTTACAATATTATTTTTTTAGTCAATTGATGGATACTGAAGGAACCATATTAATTACAAATGAAACACACAATGCAATGATTTTTCTCATGATAACCCGTATGTTATGTGTCATGAAATGAAATATATGATTGCTATGTTCACAAAAATTTCTCAATATATTACTCATAATGAACATATAAATGAGAAAAGGTGGGAACCATGTTATGATGATTCCTTCATGATACAACACCCACCTAATTTATGTGGTTCTGATGATGTATTATTTACTAAAAAATGGAGCAGTGTCACTAAAAATATATTCTCTAGTGTCTAGTGTTCAATACAAGAAATTGTCATTTTTTCTATATAATGCATGAAAGGTGAGGTAGATCGATGTGAGACTCATACTAAGAATATATAATAATGAGAAAAAATTGACTCTATGAATTGGGATGAGTTTAAAAGCGTATTTATCAATAAGGACTTTACTCATATTATTTATTAAAAAATAGAAAATAAATTACATGAGAATAAGAACAAGGATAATAAATATATTTGTACCTATAAATAAACATTTACCTAACTTGAGAGGTAATTCTTGGGTATTATCTTTCACAATAAAAGTAATGTCAAATGATTCTTAAGATAATTAGATCCAAATATTCACTGAAAGTTACCCATAAGGGAATTAATATTCTATAAATAAATAATTCTATATTTACTAAAATTGAAATGAGTTTGAGGAACCCAATTAGTTCTAGTGATAAGAAAAATAAGATAGGTTTCTATGAAAATTCCAATAATATTTAAAATGAATGGAAGAAAAATATTCAAACTCATACTTGTGAAAACCATGGGAATGATCACTTAACTGAGTGATTGAAAGTAGCAAGAAGTTGTTTCAAATGTGGTAAGCTTGAGAATCAATAAAAATAATGTAGAAGTTCTGTAAAGATTATTTTCATTGAAATTAATAGAGATAGATTTCAATTAAATACACCACAACACTTTTGTGTTTCAAGTGAAAGGAGTTTGGGAATTTTGCAAATCAATTATCCAATCCAAGGGATAATGTGGATGATCATCCAAAAATCCATTAAATACAAAGGACAACAGGAAATATTATGAAATCATAGTAGATGAAGTGAATTAGGATAGTTATCACACACTTATCCTCCCATCATTAGTTTGGAATTTATTGTCTTAATGTTTTTATAAAGGAGACTTATTGAAATTTTTTTGTTATTCCTTTTTTGATGTTTTATGTGAATATATACCTATACGTGGATTCTATATTTATGAAATCACATTTGATATTCTATTTATATAAGGATGAACCCAATTTTCTAGTGAAAATGTTTCTATATAAGATACAATATTATTTAAGGAATAAATGGTGAGGTATCATTTGAAAGTTTTTATGTCTCTATGTAATATTAATTTTAGTGTTATGGATACCATCACGTGGTATGAAATTTTGGTTGATCATAATTTCAAATTAATTTAACCCCATTTTGTGGTTTTATGTGATTGGATTTTATCATGAATATAATCATTTTAAGATAAATTTTCTCTAATACAACACATTGTTTTTAAATATATTTTAGTGATAAATTCATCTAAGGAAGAATGTCGTTACAATTTTTGAATATATGGTTTAAGGAAATGGTAACCATTAGAGTTTATCTTATATTGGATGTTGATGTAATAATTGGTTGTAGTCAATCACCTTATAATGTTAGAACAATTTTGTTTCTACAAGATATGATTTATATCTAGATCCTTTTATAGAATATATATAATGGAAGTGGTAGGGTTTCATGGGCACCACATTAAATTTTATCTTTTCAAGAAATAATGATCACCTTGATGTTTTAGTAAAGTCTTCAATAATATTTTGATACAGAGTTGAGTTTTAGAACTACATATCATCCTTAGAAAAATAATCAGTTTATAAGAGTAATTAAAATCATTAAAGGCATGATAAAATCTTGGTATATATATTTCAAAGGTGTTTTGGATCCAAAACATTCTATATTTCAGTTTTCTTACAATAATATATTTTACTCAAGAATTAAGATTGATCCTTATAAATCCCATTATGAATAGAAATATAGATTTCTTATATACTTGAATGATGTTATATAATGAAATTTATTTGGACCTAAGATATCAAATGTAATTATAGATATGGTTATATCCATTTAAAAACACTTATGAAAAAATATGACAATTTTTTGTAGATAATCATCGATTCGATCTACAATAGGAATTTCGTGAGAAGGTCTTTCTATGAATTTCTCCATGGAAGAATGTAGGGAAATTAAGACCTATGTATATTGGTCGCTTTGAAATTAATTATCATATTGGGACTACAACCTATCACTTAGTACAACCACCAAAACTCTCTCTAGTTCACGATGTGTTCTGTGTATCTCTCCTGAGGATGTACATACTTATTCCATTGCATATACTGAATATAATGGTCATACCAAGAGATCATGATATTCCTTATGAGGAACAACCAATAGTGATTTTGAATCTAATAGATAAGGTTATATAAAACAATACCACTTACTTGGTTAATATTTTATATTGAAAACAAATTTTTAAGGTAGCTACATGGGAAATTAAGGCTGAAATGAGGTTGAATTATCATTTGTTATTGGTACCATAGTGAAAAAATATGGAGATGAAATTAATTTTAAGGGGGGTAGAATGTAATACCCTAGGATTTTTTGAAGTCTATTTTTCAAATAAATTTAATCTTTTCAATATATCTCATTTGAAACAACACCGATTTTAGCTTACGTTACACGTAACATTAAGTTTAGATTTCATTATATGCAACACTGATTTTAAATGGAATGTGAAATATAACGGAAATATTATTATATAATAGTTATCACCATGATGTTGGAATGGTGGTTATGAATAAGATTAACTAAATTACTAAAATAAATGGTTTTTATATTTATATAAAATGAATTCTTTAGCTTATAATAAATTAAAATTTTAAATAAAAACATTTTTAAAATAAATGATTTTTTTTCTTCTGAAAAACACTTTTTATGTAAAAAAAACATTTAACCTCAATAAATTAAACAAAATAGTTTTAGTGAATTATTTGAATGAAATAAATATGTTATATATTCAATAAACTATTTAAAATTCATTATATATATTATATAAGTGAAAATAATAAATCCAATTCTTTGTTTAAAACTACATTTAAAAAAAAAAGACATTTGGTCGCCTTTTTGAAAATTTATTTTAAAACGATTTTTTGACAGTTTTAGAATTTTTTCGAGAACAAAAATTCATTTGGTAAATCATCATGTCAAAATTACATTATGGATAATTTCGATAATTTTCCGAAAAGATAAATTTTTTTATGAATAGTTAAAAAGTGATTAATTTTATTAGAAACATGGATTTTTTATTTAAATTATTTATAATATTAAGTTATAATAAAAATTGTTTTTAATATTAAATTAGTTTTATTATATATATATGTTCCCAATTGAGTTCAGTATAATTAATTTCATATTGAATTTGGATATAAAAACATTGGAAACATTTGAACATTTTCTCTTTGAAAATCACTTTCTCACCACACCTATGAGATTAACTTTAAATTTACATTTTACAATTATGTGAATATTATTTGGATAAATGTTATAAATATTTGGAATGAAAATAATTTTGATTATATAATAATTTCAAATTAATTTTCTCCCAATATGAGTAGCAAATGTAGTAAAAATTATTTATTGCGGTTAAGGTTATATTTCTTTTACTAGGGGGTTAAAATAAGAAGATAAGTGTTCAAATCACTATAACACTTGAAAAATTGAAATTTTATTGACATAGTTCCATATTATACATAAACAGATAGAATATATGGTCATTTGAATCTTTTTAGTGAATTTATTTATCAGTTTTGATTATTTTGTGAAATTTCCAAGTAGTTTCCAAGGGTGTTCTTTTTCCCCACTTATAAAAAGACTCCACCCCTTCACTTATTTTAACCTATAAAGTCATATAGTTCAAAAAAACCTGAAACAAAAATATCCATCATTTTTATCCATGTTATAGAGCATTTGGTCCTCCCAAAATACCAACACAATGGTCCTTAATAGGAGGTCCAAATGAGGTTCTTCTAAGAGAAGGTAATTCTATTCAACCTGATTTATATTTTTATTTATTACTTTCCACCATAAATTATGTCATAACACATAAAATAAAATAAAAATACTATGTATCCTATAATAAGTTGTTATTATTTTGATTTTATTGTATTTATTCATCTACACTTCCATTAAATAATAAATAGAAGCATCGATTGTGTGTATGGTAGACGACCTTATCATGGCACGATGTAGTATGTTTTCCACCACTACCATTCAAGGATGGATATAATGATTTATTTACCAAATGTATATTATATTTATGATATTATTATACTAATTAAATTTTAATATCATATATACCTTTTCATGTTCCATTCCATTTTAAATATGATAACATCGCTCGTGTGTACGAAGGATTACCTCCTCACAAAGTGATGTGATTTGTTTTTCACATAAACATTACATTGAATATAATAACGATGAAATTTATTAATATGTATAATTTATATGAGATTATATTTATTATATAAAATTAATACATCATCAAATTCTATTCCCTTTCACCCAGTGAGGGAATGATATCGTCGCTTGTGCGTACGTATGACCTACCATCACCATGAAGTGATGTGATCCATTCTTCATGGAAAAAATTATAATTTGGTTCTAAAAATGTATCTAATGATAAAATATGATTTTTATAAAATTATTATAATTAAATATATGATATATATATATATATATAACATATGAATAACAACAGTTACTTTCATGACAAAATACACATGAGAAAATAATATAATTAATACTCAAAACAATGAAAACAATGAAATATTATTAAAAAATGAGTCATAAAATGGTATAACATGATCATATGTGATCTTATAAATATGGTTATGTTTATAAAATTTATTTAAAAATAATAAATATATAATATACAGGCGGTTTTAATGTGTAGGAAGGAAGTTCAGACTTATGGTAATAGTTTTCTATTCTTTTTTTGTGGGAGACATATGAAAATTCAACACTCATTTATTTTTTTGTAGTGTATATACAACCCTGTTCAAATGTAATATCACAAATAAACATATTTTTATGATATTTAAATATTCATTTTATGTAATTACTTATTGGGGCTTATGATTAAATATATTACTAAAGTCATAAGGGGTTTTCTCTTAATTTTTCTTTCTTGAGACATATGTTATGTTATGATCCTATATTGTTTTAAGAGGTGTATATAAATAAATTTGAAATTTCCTATTCGAAATTTATTTTATTATCCTGATATTTTAAGATTTTTATACCTTCATGAGTCTTATAATTCAATGTTACCAATGTGTTAAATATTTAAGGATACAATATCATCAATTTTTGAGATTGTTCATGATTATGTTTATGATTATAAAATATTAGGATAAAAAACCTAATAAAATCATGAATTTTCATATACTCTGGTTATGTCATGAGAATATATGTTTTACCTTCATTTTACTAAATTTATATACCGAAGAGTTAAATATAATATTATAAGAAAAATTAACTTTGTTACTCTCTTCTGTCAGAAACCATTTTTCTTCCAAAACCATAATTTTAAAACATGTTTTCAATGTTTTTAATCATTCTAAAAATGTTTTATTAACTAATTTTTTTCCCATGTATAAGTTTTTTAAATAATTATAAAGGAATAAACATTTTTTTTCAAAAATATCCCATTTGAATTTTACTAAAAATTTGCAAAGAATATATGATTCTAACATGCACAACATGAACAATAATTCCTTCTCTCATGACCTCTCAAAAAGGTAAAGATTACCTTATAAGTTTTAATTGTTTTTTTCAAATAAAGTGATATTCAAAATTTTTTATGATTTAAATACTAATTTTACAAATTAGAAAACATATTTTCGTAAAGAAATAGTTTAAATGATTTTTAATGATTTTGTTATATGTTTTTTCTATTTTATTTCCAAAGAAAAATATTTTTGAAATGTTTTTGGAATTTTTAGTTTTCGAAAGTGATTTTAATGAAATTTTATATTCCTAATGGAATATTACAAGTCATTTATCATTTAAAATAATTCTCTATATTAGATGACATCGAGTGATTCAATTAATTATTTGATTAAGATATGAACAATGCATACTATTCTTATTCATTCCCTAAGTGTTTTATGATGAAAAGCTGTTTTTGAGACCCATTTATCATACATAAGTTATAAAATGAAAAAATATTTATGTAACCCACATATTGTTTTCATGGGTAATGCCATAATGAAATGATGAAATGATTACAAAACAAGTGTCTTTTCCACAGGTTATGATATAATGAAATGTTTGTGGAACCCATTTCATTTCATGGGTTATGATTTGATGAATTCTTTATAATCATGTGAAATATATACATATGGTTTTCATTATGGGATGGGTGGGCCTTATATATCCCTCCAATTAATTGGGTAAAGATGGATAAATCATGAGTAAGTATATTATGAATGAACCTAATTACATGTTCAAAATGTCATGCATGAACCGGATTACATTTTCAAAAGATTATGTGTGGACATGATAATATTTTCACAGTGTTATGCATTAACATGATTATATGTTCATAATGATATGTATGGACTAGATTACATGTTCATAATGTTATGAGGGAACCTAGTTTCATGTTCATAATGTTATGTGTGTACATGTGTTTGATGTCTTTAATGTTATGCGTAGACCTAGTTTTTTTCCATAACATTATTCAAGGGAATTATTTCATGTCCTTAACATAAAGATTAAAACAATCGCTATTTATACTAGTTCTGAATGTTATAAGAAGATGTTTATACCCCAAATTTATGTATTATCCCCCATGTAATTATTTTATGGGTCATTTATTTTCTTTACATACAATTCATGATTTATAAACTTAACATATTTATTCCATTACTCAATAATATTATCATTGAAATATAGGAAATGGTTTTAAAATATTTATCTCGTGTTCTAATACACTTATATTCATGTTATGCTTATATATGTACTTTATTTACCCTTATTGAGCATCTAATTTCAACCTTTCATACGTTTCCTTTCTCCAAGTCATGAATAATTGTTTTTAGTAGGGTTTTTTTTTTAATAATATTATGGGAGAAGATATTTATGAAATATATTGAAGATATTTCACCAAAATTTGATGATTTTTTATGTAACCACCAAATACAGTAAAATATTATGGTCTTTAGGTGTGAGTATGTGTAAATTATTAAATATTCATCAAATAATATTTCATATCTAGGTATGTGAAGCATGTGCCTCTATATAATCCTTCCAGTTCATCTTTTCCATACTGGTCCATTAATTTTTTTCCTTATGGAGAACCCTAGTTTGGGAATGCCTAACCTATATATATGTTTTATGTATTTCCTAGATAGAGTTCTTGTCTAAATTTAAGGGAAGAAAGGAGGAACTCATGTATTCCTTTGAAATTGAGTAATTTCCATGTCTAATAATCTTTTGAGATGGTTGGTCAAGAACATCTCCCTAGTGTATATTTGATTTCTTCTAGTATGTGCAATGAGTGAGATCATGATAGCAACCCATGTGTATAGCTTAACTAAATGGGAAATTCATTGATTGATGAAATTCATATTATTAGACTTAACATGGATATTTTTTGGGTTTATTAGTGATTCTAATAGAATGGGAATCGACCCAAGAGATGTTCCAAACATTGATCTTGTGATGGGCCTTACCTTGGTTGAACCTAGACCCCCTTTGATGAAAGGAAATTGTTGATAATTTGATTAACCTTGTGAACTCAACATAAAAAGTTAATTGTGGTAAATGATAACATATAATGATGCGACACCAATGAAATGTCTTAGGAATGAGAATCTACCAATTGTGAATAAATGGGATGTTAATTGGCAAGGTGATTAATTGACCAAATTGGATTTTAATAACATGTTTGATATGGTTTATAGATAAACTGTTTGTTTTCATGTTTTTACTTGATGTTGTCAAATATAATGTTCTATAGATTTCATAAATGTATTGCAACACATGATTCAAGTTATTTTTCCTAATAATGAAAATCCACCAATATATAGGGTTAGACCCCCTTATCATAGTCATGTGCCCTGGGAATAGGTAAGTTACCCAAGCATGGGACATTGACACAGATCTGAGTTTGAGATGGTTACATTCCCATTTGGCATGTTATTGTTTTTCTAGTAAAATATAAATGAATATATAATGGGACATTCACATAGATCTTAGTATGATGTGGTTATCTTTTCCTTTGTTATGGTTTTTCTCCCTAAGAATATTTTAGAAACTCCAGCATGGTATATTCACAGAGAGCCCAAAATGAGATGGTTACTTTCCCCCATAAAATGGTTTTGTTTCCTAGGAAAATGTAAGTGACTCCAGCATGGTACATTCATATAGTTCCCAATATAAGATGGAAACTTTACCTCATGGCATGGTCATGTACCCTCATAATATATACAAAACATTAGTATGATAAATTCACATGGTGCCTAATGTTTCTTGGTTGAGACATGATTCATCATATGTATGAGAATCCTCCATCGATGTGGGTGATCCATCCTATTCAAGAGGATCCACCACTTGATAGAGATATCTGGAATGGATCCAATGTATGTTTAGACAACCTTCGGTGTCATCATAGATCCAAAAATATGACATGTTTATTTGATGTTCAAAATTAATTCATGGGTAAATATCTATCTCAATAATACTATTACATACACTATATATTCAAAATGTATTTTCTAGACCTTGTGGGTTTCTCCCTACTTCGTTTTACACAAAACTTATTAATGTACCTTTTCATACTTGTGAACATTTCTTTGATGGAGTTATAGAAATTCTAAAGGGAACCTATTCTGGATTTCATGCTTGCTAGATTGGGTCAGATCTTGGAAATAAGAAAGACATTTGGTTTGGGATCATGGTTTTTTGGAGTTTTTTATGGAGTCTAATTATTATTTTACATTCCTGAATTTTAGTATGTCATTTTGTTTTAATTATTTTATCATTATATGTAATTTATTATTATTTATAATTTTTTGTTTTAACATCTCTTCTATTTTGGTCTCATGGTTGATTTTTTATATTTTTTCCTTTATTTTGGATACTATATTCATGAGGGTATTCTATTTCCTTGGGAGTATATAACCCATGTGTGGGAGAATATATGAGTACCTAGTGATGATATTTGTGATGTCTTAGATTTGGAGGCCACTTAATGGTACCCTAGGCCCGATTGGCTGCATAAACTCAATCACATGTCCCTAAATGCCAAAGGCTGCTGACTAGGAGAAAATACCTAGGGTTTGTCCATGGGGAGAATATACCCTCATCGATAGAGTGTTTCAAAATGGATAACATATAAGAATATGTTCATAAGAAGTAGAAGAAATATAAGTAAACATGATGATGGAACCAAAAAAGTAGAAGAGATAATAATAAATAGGAGAAACTAATTATTATAAAAATAAGAATATGATGATGGAATATGTCATATATCTAGATTGTAAGAAAACATGGATTAATATAATTAGACCGTACATGCAATAAGAAATTAGCAGAAAGAAACAAAAAAATATCTCCAACATCTCGATCTCCAGCTTGGTAATCTACTACTAGATCTATCCTAAAGCAGGAAAGAAGTTAGGTGTCAGATGCAATATGATTCCCTTTTCTAACATGTACATTAAAGTTATATTCCTAGGTACTAGTGGATCCCAGATAGAGTGTGAGATAAATATTAATATTCCACCACCAATGGTGTCTATAACATACAATCCATTTAATATAAACTGAACTAGTGTTCAAGCATTCATATATAAAATTAAATCTTAACAATAATATGAATACTCATGTACCAGATTCATCCTTTTGTTGGTTTCTAAAAATGTAACCAGTTCATTAGATAATTAAGTCATAGTATATATATTTATGTCAAATTAGGCATATCCAACACTAACATCACATTATAATAATAATTGTAATGGATCTAATATGTAATAAGAAAACCATGATGATAAAAATTATGGAAGTTTCCAATGTATTAACTATGGAAAACTAGACCTTAATGGTAACCAAATCAGTAGTAACTATATCCTAGATAATGGGTAAGAGTGTAATAAAAAAATCATCATACTAGGAATTCCACAATAGTAATGATGTAATCGAGTCTAGGGAATAAACCAAAGGTAAAACGGGACAATATTTGGCTTGGCCCAAGGATGTATCCAAGACAACACATGTCCATAAAATCCTTGATGGTTCCAAGGAGCGAATGCAATGAATAATATAATAGTAAAGGAGGTACCCTACACTGTCACACTAGGCATCCAATGATAGACTAGGATTGGGCTACAAGGTGGGTCTCAACGAAGGGAACCAACATCCTTGAATCAGAATGACATCCATGAGAAGTCATGGCATTCCATCTAGAATACAAAAGTTCCCTAGAGTCTGACCACTCATATAATTATGTAAAGGTCCCTATATATAATTAGTCATATTTTCATTTAATTCATTTAGTCTATTTAATACTCAACCCATTTAATATACCATAAGGTTCAAGTAATTACCTTTTATTAGCATGATAAGTCCAATTGTGCATGAAACCATTTAATAAATAAATTTAAGTCATATTTAATTCCATAGGTTTATTCCCCTCCTTCCATTAAAAGTGGAAAGGGTTTCTATGTATAGGAAACCAAACCTTAATTCAATTAGTCCAAATCATGTACATACCACATACTTCTAAATTCAATTTAGATTAATTAATCATGCTGAGGCGCTTCACATAGGGAGGTCAATTATAAAAATCATGTTAGTATCAATTTATCAAAAAACAAATCATATAATTTAATGACTTACCATTAGTAGGGTCAAGACACACACACCCTATTGGTGGAGCTAACAGGTTAAAATAAACCATTAAGGTATAAAAGTACACTAAAGGAATAAACATGTAAACCACATTACATGGGGTGGTTGATGTTGGGGGTGTAACAACCAACATTGGATAGAATATTTTAAAAGTGTATTAGAACGTGGTTATAATTATTATAAGAAACCCATATTAATAAAACAGATGAGACCTCATGAAATTTGAGTTCCGATTCGATAATATATAAAATGAATAATCTGGAGGAGTGAGATATATACCACTTATCATGTAATCATACGACAATACTCATCCAGTATCAACCTCTAATTTGGAATAGATTGGAAGATATATAAATAATGGATCAACCCCATGAAAATAGGGAATATGATACTGCATTTAAATAGAATCATTGATTGTATGAAGATTGATGAAAGAATATAAATGAATTGAGTACGTACCGATGCAGATCTAGTGAGATAGAAATCACTTTAATTGGACTCCAAATAGGCATTGGGGATCAAAAGCTATCAAAGATGGATTTTATGATTCAAAATGGGTGAGGAGAGGGTGTTCTGTCTTCTATATATCCTAGGGAAAAAGAAATAGTTTTACCATTTCATTTAAGGTCAAAACCATAATTTTAACCAAATTTTCCCTTTGTACCATTTTTCCACACGATTGACCAAAATGTGCGAAACATTTTCATGGGTAGTTATAGGAAGGGTAATTCCACATATTTTGGCTGCATGGTTAGGAAACCATGTTCCAACCATATAAATTTCCTCGACAAATTTTCTATAGTTTTTTGAACGATTGTGCATCCCAAATCAAATGGTTTGGGAAAATGATGCTCCTCATATCACCCCACTATCCAGCCATGCATGATTAAAACTAACAATGTGGCCTACCTCACACAGTATCCTATAATCATGTGATAGGACAAAATCCTCCACTAACCATGGTTCTGAGCTCTGAATTCCAATGATACCTTTCATAACTCATAAGGAATGCACAATAGATACAAAATGAAGAATTAGACTAAAATTAAAAGGATACATACATATGTCAAAAGATAGGTTCTTATAGTTTTCCTCCCATAAAGCAACTCATCCCCAATTTCACCTTTCGAGGTTGGTGAAACACTTTCTGAGAACAACTCTGGGCATTGGTCATGTACGTTGGACACCCGATCCCACTTCTTATTCAGTATACAACCATGCTACCATAAGACACACACTAGAGGGAGATTCTGGCCTCGTAGAGACTTCAAGATCCATTTGATGATGTATATTGGATACTATTTAATAGAATCATATGAATCATTCTTAAATTCATTAGGGTCAAAAGTTTTAGATGAATCAACATGATAAATGTGAAGAAATTAAACATAGAAGACTTATTGCATGGAATGATACATCTAAGTTAGTAGTAACTGATAGGATATCAAACCGACTCTATACAAGTTATAAAACAACCCTATATAAGGAGGTTCCAACTTCCCTTGACTATGTATCTTTCTATTCCCTAGCCTAGGAGATACCAACCAGAAATTTAAATCCCCAAACTCAAACTCTAGTGGTCATCGACGATGATTAGAATAATATTTATGTCTTGAATGAGTAGTAGAAATATTCTTCTTGAATAGATAAACCTGCTCTTAAGTCTCCTTCACAAGATGGGTAACTAGTAAGTCTACCTCTTCTACATCTATCCAGCATAAGGGTGAATGAAATGAACTACCGTACCTATACTAAAAAGGATCCATATGAATTTTTCTAAGAAATATTTTATGAAATTTGAAATCTTAGAGAGATATATGATTCAGCCAAGAACCATTGAAATAAAAGATGTATTCCCAGGGCATGACTTATAGTGCCTATATTGTACATTCTAGATATCCATCTGTCTAAGGGTGAAAGGTTGTGATCAAACTCACTTGTGCACCCTATAACACCTTCCAAAAAGATGACATAAAATGTGCATCCCCAAATGAAATGACAGTATAAGGGACCTCATGTAGTTGTATGATCTCAAGGATATATAGTATTCCCAACTCATCAAATGTGATAGTATTTGAGATATGAATGACGTGGGATAACATTTTTTTGTCAATTAAAGAAAATATATACAATGTAATGGCCTCTTGGTGATCTTTGAAAATCAACAGAAAATCCTTGAGAACATATTATCATTTCCATTCCCAAAATAAATGTGTCTATAACAAGCATACAAGTTTATTCTAATGGGTTGAACAATTAGTTATAAAGCCTTCTATCTGATGTTTCGTCCTAGGACACTAGTACAAGCATCACGTATCTTGATATATATTGGTGATTCCTATATAAACTACCCCCAATGAAGTCTTAAAATCCCACATTAACTCCTATATCATATCTGTAGGAACCAAGACACGTCCATGTATACATAGGATGTCATCTCTGTTTACATACAAATATAAAGGTGGGTCAACTCCTAAAATACACTCATAAAGAACCAAGCCATAAGGATATGAAAATTGCCTGATTTTGACATTCTCAAAGTGGGAAGAGGTAACTGTAAAGGTTGAGATATAATACTTCTGATGAATTTCATGAAACTTCAGATGTAACTCATAAAATAGGGCCATCAATTTCTCTTCATCAATGGATACCCATACGACCTGTCCATTAGTTTCACAAATCAACACAATAGTAAATTCATTTCCATTTCTAGTCATATAAGAAAGTTAAAAATCAATTCACTTAAGATATTAGACCCATAGTTTCTATCTGATATTCTTCTCACACTGTGTAAAAATATATTTGAGGCAATTTTGGTTTGTATACACCAAAATTTCTCACACAAATAATAGTGTATATAGTAATGAAAGGTATAGACAGCTAATTCAATCTCAAGGTCATGTGTTGGATAATTTCTCTCATGAGGCCTCAACAACCAGGATCCACATGAAATTACTCTATCTTACTACATCAGCACTACTCTTAAGACAATACCTGATGTATCACAAAACATGATATAACCTCTACTTGGCTATGGTAGACTCATAATAGATGATAGAACAAGTCTCCCTTTCAGATCCTGAAATGAATTCTCCCACACTTCTGACCACATATACATAATAACCTTCTTTTAAAGATGAGTAATAGGTGATTATTGGCTTGGTACATGATGTATGATATGCCTATAATATCTAACCATTATAATGAAACACCATATATAGAACTCGTTCATAGAATGCACCCAGGAAACTACATCACTCACTTTATTTCGGTCAACAGATACTCTTGATTCCAGGATAATATTTCCTCGTATGTGATCATTATCAATCTAAAAATTCCACATAGAAATCATAGAATAAGGATGATGTCATCTTAGGGTATTCAGAATGATCTCAAGATGCTTAGCAAGGTCCCTACGTGTAACGATCCAAACTTTTATTAATAGAAATTCCTTTTGATCTAATTAAATGTTTTATTATGGTTATATAAAATGTGAACTTCATTGGGTTAATGATTCTAGATTTTAAAATACCATTATTAATTGTGACCATTTCTAATATAGTCATTGAATAGTGATCACATGATTAGTATAAATATTGGGATTCAAAAAATCCAATTTACCCAGACAAAGAAAGTGATGGACTCATCCAGTAGAATTGCCCCATATGAAGCCCATTTTCAGAGCCCAGAAAGGCGGTGGCATCATTGGGATACGCTCTTGACCAAGCCCAAGATGATATTGAACATGTTAAGATTGAGTAGAACTTACTGTGGGAGAAGTGGATGTTAATAGAGGTTACAACCTGAGAGATGTTATCCAAGCCACCCCAAGAGTCTTTCATCATCGCACACCTTACCGTTCGGTGTTATGCAGGTTTTATAAGGGGTTATGTAACAAGACAATATCAGTATAACTATGTACATTTTTTTGGTATAATGAATGCGCATTTATTTTGTTATTGTTACTTTGTAAATATTTTTTAAAGAATAAATAGTATTTTTAGTTCATATTCAACTAAGAAATCTATTTTGATGAATTAATTTATTTTTGAATTATATAATATTTTAATAAAATATTATTGTTATAAAATTACTTTAAATTAAATATAAAATATCATATAATTTTATGAATGCAGTTGTAATTTTTATTATGGTTTGAAAGATGTTTTTTTCAAAACCCATGAATTTTCGGTAAATATCAGTTTTTATTTTAGAAGTAAAAATTCACCTAATTATAAAATTATTTAGATAAAATGAATATTATTTTTTGGAATCAGGACTTCAAAATTATCTAATGGTGATTTTTTCATAATTCTTCGAGACAGTCAAATTTTTGGTTAAAAATTAAATATCTTTTAAATATATAATTTGTTTTATGAAATAATAATTACCAAATTGTGATGTAATAAAATAATATAAGTATTATTTTCGGCCGATATATGTTTTAATTTTAAAATAATGTGATTTTGGGTTTTTTGATTTATTTTACAAAGCTTTAGTGGACCCCTCAAGGCTTATAAAACATTTTGCCTTTTTAAATTATTTTCCTTGAGAGTGTGACTCAACTCCACATAAGAAACCCTATTATTTTAATATGTTATGCAATTTCCCCTATAAAATATTTTTTCCACTCCCCTTATGTAGAAAACATGGTAAAAACCCATGGGTAGGTTTGTGGTTTTGATTAGTTTAATGTGACGTGTCCCAAACCTAAATAATAAAGAATTCACTTTCCTTTCCTTTATAAACCAACAAAAGCTCTCACTTACTCTTCACTCGAAGCATTTGGAGTTCTAACAACCACTTACCTTCCCTCTCTAAAATCCTCCCAAGGTTCCCCAAGCTCCCAAGAAGCCTCTCTCAAGCCTCTCCAAAGCCTTTGGGTTCACACTTCCAAGTAAGGTATTTCTTCCTTTCTCATTTTTGTCCAATTTTCTTTATGTTGTTTTGACTTTTTATCAATTAAAAATATGGTGGTATGATTTAGAACCTCCCTCATACTTCCCTCTTTATTTTTTTGATGATGAGATACCACTTTCATACTCATTAATTCCTCCCATGTACACTTGTTACCATGCCGAAATTCTATAAGGAATTTCTCTCTCATCATTTACATTCAAGAAATTCGTTTGTATCATGAATCTAATTCCAAGTATAGTTATTGAGACATGTATCTATATGAACCCCTCACTATCCATTTCATGTACATATTTTTATACAACGACTTTCACTCTCATCAACCATTTTTATGAATTCTTATGTCATGCCGTTATGCTGCCGAAATTGCACTGCGATTTTTCGAAGAAAAAGTCATTGTGTAGTGAATACCATGCCCATTTATATATCAATGGTATTCCCATTTACACACATATACTTATTGATTATATATTTCCATGTATTTATTTAACATTCCTTTATCATGGAATAAATTTTGATGTTAAATGATTCCATGTTGTATGATCCATGTGGCAGACTTATGCATGAAATGAAATGTTTAAGAAGGGTGCACCCTGATAGTGCTCTAATGCATTTGGTAAAGTATAGTATCATGATACGTCATGTGAAATTAGTGTTGAATAATGCTAATTCAAGTGCAATGTGGGTTAACTTGTTCTTCATGTGCAATGAGAATTTACTCAATTGATCTTATACCTGGGGCATTGCCAATATCCAAGATTCTGTATAGAATGGCTATTGTGGATCTTGAGGAGCTGAAGAAAAAACTATAGGAGGATCTGGATAAAGGGTTTATATGCCCATGTGCTTCACCTTTGGGTGAACCAGTCCTCTTCATCAAGAAGAAATATGGGTCAATGCACCTCTACATCGATTATCATGATCTTAACAAAATCATGATTATGAACAAGTATCCTCTCCTACGAATCGATGACTTGTTCAATCCGCTTCATAGAGCACAATGCTTCTCTAATTGGGATATTATCAAGTACGGGTGAAGAAGAAAGATATCCCAAGACTACTTTTCGTACAATATATGAGCACTATGAATTCATAGTAAAGCCTTTTAGACTCACTATGCTCTATCAATCTTCATGGACATGATGAATAGAGTATTTAGGGATTACCATGAAAAATTTATTGTAGTCTTTATAGATGATATTCTTATATACTAAAAAACCATGGAGGATCATGAGATGCATTGAAAAACTATACTAGAGACATTGCAGATGGATAATATCTATGAAAAGTATAATAAGTGTGAGTTTTGGTTGAAGGAGGTCTCATTCTTAGGCCATATCATGACAAGAAATGAGATATCTGTGGATCCCTCCAAAACAAATGCAATTGAAGGATGATAGAGGCAAACATCAGTAATAGATATCTGTAGATTCTTGGGGTTGGATGGATATTATCAATGATTTGTGAGAAATTTCTCATGATTGTCCATCCCTCTTATGAAGATAACTCAGAAGGGAGTAAGGTTTTCATGGAGTGATGAATGTGAAGAAATAATCTAGGAGTCAAAAATGAGGCTTATCATTGTGCCCTTGCTCACTTAACCAACAAGTGGAGAACTTTTAATGGTATTCATTGATACATCGATGAAGGGCCTGGGAAATGTGTTGATGAAAAATGAAAAATCCATTGCGTATGCTTCAAGGAAATTGAATGTTAATGAGTAGAATTATCCAACACATTATTTGGAGTTGGCTACGATGATCATTACTTAAAAATTTTAGCGGCATTATCTCTTGGGGGAAAATTGGGAAATATATATGGACCAAAAAAGCATCAGGTACATATTCACACAAAAATAGTTGAACATGCACCAATAAAGATGGTTAGTGCTGATCAAATACTATGACTACTCAATCCATTACCTCCCTGGGAAAGCAAACAAGGTGGCAGTTTCTCTAAGAAGAGAGGACCCATCAATTCTATCATTGATGAGAATTGAAAAGGATCCAATATTCTTAGATTTGATGAAGATGGACATGTGAATAATAAAGAAGGGAACATCATAAATTCTTTCACAACTGATTGTTCAAAAATCTCTTTTGGAAAGGTTAAAGTTTGCTAAAAAAAGATGACGTGGGAATTTAGAAGAAATTGGAAGATATCAGAAGAGGGAAATCCTTGGAGTCTAATGTTAATGAAGAAGTAATTGTGATATTTGAGAAAATAATATGTGTTTTATCATGTCCAGATCAAAAGAAGAAACTTTTTAATGATGCACATAGTTCAAATTTCTCTATTCACACAGGAAACAAAAATATGTATCGAGATCTTTGAGAGAATTACTGGTAGGATAATATGAAGAAGGATATCACTAAGTATACATCAAAGTTCATGGTATATCAGAAAGTAAAGGCATAGAGGAAGAAGTCTAAGGGGATGATTCAACCATTGCCCATACAAACATAGAAATGGGAGAACATCACCATGGACTTTGTCTTGAGACAACCGAATAAATCCAAAGGCAATAATGCAATCTAGGTTGTTTTGGATAGTCTTACAAATTCGGAACACTTCATTATAATTCGAGAGGATTTCTCAATGGATCAACTAGCATAGATATATATCAGACATGTTGTAAGGTTGTATGGGGTACCACTATCGATTGTATCCGATCGAGATCCAGGATTCACATCTATGTTTGGGAAGAGTCTTCAACATGCTCTGGATACTGAGCTGAACTTCATTACAACTTATTATCCTCAAACTAATGTCCAATATGAGCGAACTATTCAAACAGAGGAGGATATGTTAAGATAATGTTCTATGGACATCAAAGGGGGGTGGTTCCATCATTTTACACTGGTTTAATTCTCCTAAAATAATAGTTTCCACTCAAGCATTTGGATGACCCCTTATGAAGCCCTGTAAGGGAAGAGGTGAAGAAAACCATCATGTTGGGATGATGTTGGTGAGAATAAGCTACTAGGACCAGAAATGGTTGAAGAAATTCTGGTGAAGGTGAAAACCATTCAGTTGCATATCAAGGTATCCCAGAGTCGATAGAAGAGTTATTCAGATAACCGTCGATGAGACCTTGAGTTTAAAGTTGGAGACATGGAATTTTTTTCATATCTCTATGTAATAAGGTTTTTAGGTTGGGATAGAAAGGGATTTTATGACCTAGGTACATCGGCCCCTTTGAGATTCTTGATCATGTCGAGGATGTGGATTATCGATTAGCACTTCCTCCTTCCTTGGACAATGTACATGATGTCTTTCATTTATCCCTCTTAAAGAATTACATAACAGACCCTTGACATGTACTCTCTTTAGAGGTAGTATAGTTAGAGGATGAACATTCTTATAAGGAGCACTAGTGAAGATCTTAGATCATAGAGAAAAAGTTCTACAAAATAAGGCAATTCCCCACGTCAAGGTGTTGTGGTGAAAACAAATGTTTGAAGAAGCGATGTGGGAATCCAAGGAAATGTTGAAGTAGAGTTACCCACATCTTATTTGGAGTGGGAAATGCATATTTCGAGGTTGAAATTTCTTAAGGGGGGAAGATTTTAATGACCCAAACATTCATTAATGAGAATTTATCTTAATCTAATTGAATATCTTACAATTGTTATATAAAATTTGAACTTCATTGTTTTTATATTTCTATATTTTAAAATAATTTTATGAATTGTGACTATTGCTAATATATCCAATTAATAGTGATCACATGATTAGTATAAATATATGGATTTAACAAATCCAATTTACTCAAACAAAGAATGTGAGGGCCTCATCTAGTCAACATTCCCCGTACGAAGCCCATTTTTCAGAGCTTGGAAAGGATGTGGCATAATTGGGATTTTCTTTTGACCAAGTCTAATCTGAGCTTGAACATGTTAACATTGAGCGAAATCGACTATGAGAGAAGTGGAAGTTAATAGAGATTACCACCCGAGCGATGTTATCTGAGCCACCCCAAGAGTCTATCACCATCGCACACCTTACCCTTTATTATTATGTGGGTGTTATAAGTGTTTATGTAACAAGACCCCAGAACTATGACTATATACAATATTTTTTATATAATGAATGTGCATTCTTTTTAATATTGTTACTTTGTAAATAGTTTTTAAAGAACAAATAGTTTTTTAGTTAATATTCAACTAAGAAATCTATTTTTATGATTTAATGGATTTTTGAATTAAATAATATTTTAATGAAATATTATTATTATTAAATAACCCTTTATTAAATATAAATGGTCATATAATTTTATGAATGCAATTGTAATGTTTATTAAGGTTTGAAAGCTGCTTTTGTCAAAACCCATGAATTTTCGATAAATGTTAGTTTTTATTTTAAATGTAAAAATTCACATATTTATAAAAATATTCAGTTAAAATGAATATTAATTTTGGAATCATGATGTCGAAATTATCCAATGGTAAATTTTTCATACTTATCTGAGACAGTCAAATATTTGGGTTAAAATTAAATACCGTTTAAATATATAATGTGTTTTATGACATCATAATGACCCAATAGTGATGTAATAAAATAATATAAACTTTATTTTTGGAAAAATATATGTTTCTACATTAAAATAATGTAATTTTGGGTTTTTTCGATTTATTTTACAAAGATTTAGTGGACCCTTCAGGGCTTATAAAACAATTTGTCTTTTTAAATTGTTTTCCTTGAGAGTGTGATTCACCTCCACATAAGAAACCCTATTATTTTAAGAATATTGGACATTGTACATATAAAATATTGTTTCCCACTCACCTTTGTAAGGATCCATGGGAAAAAACCATGGGTTGTTTTGTGGTTTTGATTAGTTTAATGTGAGGTGTCCCAAACCTAAATAATAAAGAATTCCCTCCCCTTTCAAATATAAACCCACCCAAGCTCCCACTTCCTCTTCACTCAAGGCCTTTTGAGATCGACCAAACTCTTCCATACTCTCTCTAGATTCCTCCCAAGGTGCCCAAATCTCCCAATAATCCACTCTCAAGCCTCTCTTAAACCTTTGGGATCACACTTCGAAGTAAGCGATTTCATTATTTCTCATTTTTTTCCAATTTTACTTAATTTTTATGCCCTTTTTTTAATTACAAATGTTTGGGTATGAATTTTAACCTACCACATACTTTCCTATTTATGTGTTTATTACAAGAGACTCCTTTCTATCTCATTAACTTTTCCCATGTACACCCATTTCCATTCTGAAATTCTGTAAGGAATTTCTCTCCCCCCATTTACATTCAAGCAATTCTTTTGTACCATGAATATAAATTCCATTACAATTTTTGGGACATGTACTATATGACCGAATTACGTTACATTTCATGTAAATATGATGATAAACCCCCTTTCTCTCTCTTCACTAATTTTTATGAATACTTATTTTATGTTGTTATGTTACCGAAATTACACCGCGATTTTTCCCAGCAAAAGTAATTGTATAGTGAATACCATGCCAATTTTTCTATCAAGGGTATTCATATTTACCCAAATATACTTAATGATTATAGAGTATTATGGATAATTTCCACATTCCTTTATCATGGAATAAATTTTGATGATGAATTATTTTATGTTGTATGATCTATGTGGCACACTTACGCATGAAATGAAATGTTTAAGAAGGGTTCTCCCAAAAAGAGCTCTAATACATTAGGTAAAGTACAGTATCATGATACGTAATGTGCAATGAGTTCTGACTCATGATAATTAAAGTTCAATTATGGTTTACTTGTGGTTCTTGTGCAATGAGGATTTACTCATCCTCCATGTGCAATGAGCCTTGGATCATTCTAAATTTTATGTTATGTGTTGTTGCCACATTTACATGTTATGATTATCATGCATTATCATGAATTTATGTTTATGATTCTCTTTTTCTTCATTGATATTCCTATTGTCTAACATGTATTGTATACCTCTTGTTATTCCATGTTTATTCCCTTACTGGGCTTTATAGCTCACACTTTTCTTATGCATGTCCTCAGGTTATCCCATGCAATGTAAAGTACGAGGGAATCTAGTGGTCATGTAAAGGATGTTTTCAATAATTTTGTTGTGTGTTTTATGTTCTATGCTATTATTTAGTGTTCCTAAGCCCCATACTCACTGGACCACTCAATAACATATGTTGTATCATCTGAATATATTATGTAATAAATCCAGTATAAGTGTGTAATAATGAAAAGGGTTGTTATAGTTGTTATCAAAGGATATGATAAGTTATTTTTGGGATTAGGATTATAAAACAATAGTGAAGACTTAGATAAAATAATAAGTATAATAAAAATATCTCTAAGTGTTTTTGATTATTGAGTAAGTGGTTTATCAATAAATACATCCCTGTATGGATATGAGAAGGTTGAGGCTGCTCTGGCACAGATGTATCCTCAAGGTAAAACCCGAAAACACTACTTTGAGATAGACTCGAATGGGAAGGGGTGAATGACAATAGGACTTACTACACTCTTAGTTACAACACTCTCATGGGATATTCCTTCATAAATTATCAAGAAAAGTATAAACCCTTATTAAGGGAATTAAAAAAATACCCCTAAGAATATATCTTAGAAAGTAGATCATGAATAGAATATATTAAAGCCTATGGATTCATATGTTAGGGACATAAAAGATATATATAAGTCATTAGTTTTGTCCTTGGATTACACTTTTTGTGTTACCCCTATCTTTCCATTTATTCTAGCCAATGACCAGTAGTAGGATTACTTGAGCTAACAACTGATGTCAAGATCAATGTGATGATTTTGCTAATGAGATGACCAATACAATGGGAGTGGGAATCATGATCTTTTTCATGATTCTTTATTATTTAACACAAGATATGAATAGAAACATGGGTCAAGAGGAACGTTCAACCCCCCCCCCCCCCAAGAAAGAATAAGTCACTATCGAGAGCTTTATGAGACATAGACCTCCTACTTTTAATGAATTATCCAATACCTCAATCACTAAACAATGGATCAACTCCATTAAAAATATATTCTATATCCTTCAATGTTTTGAATAAGGGAAGGTTCTCTTGGATGCTTATTGTATGGAGGGTGAAGCTGATCAATGGTGGACTTTGATAAAAAATACAAATCTTGAGGAGGAGATCAAGGCATTGGAATTGAAGGATTTCTGAAATACTTGTTTTTCAATAAATATTTTTCATGCACCCTCCGATCTAATATGGAAAGTGACTTCCTTTCCAAAAAGCAAAAAGATAATGAATTTGTCAGATCATATGAGTAAAACATCTGAAGGCATGCACAATATGCCTTTGGCTTTATCATTACCCATGAATTCGTGTTTGACCGCTTTCTTTGGTGGGATGAAACCAAGCCTATGGAATGTGCTGGTGATTATTGACCTCGACAGCTATGAGGAAATTTTCTGATGTTCCCTCAAGGTTGAAATGGAGACCAATGAATCTTAGGGGTATCATAAGGATAAGTAGCATAAGGTGTACTTCAATACCGACGATCTGGTGGATTAATCCAACGGTGATAAGAAGATCCAACACCCCACTTTCCAAAGGTGTAGAAAGAAGCAACTCGGATATTGCCTAAAGGGGACAAAGAAATGTGTTAGGTGTGGAAGAGAAGGGCACCTAGCTATTAACTGCTAACAAGAAAAACCCACAGCTTCAATAGAAGAGCGTAATACTTCGTTCAAACCTTAATGCATATTTCATTGCTATAACTTCAAAGAACTAGAGCCTCTTGTGAATCAGTGCCCTAATCTAGGGTTTTTGGAGGCAACCGACAACCTCTAAGAAAGTAAGGGTGAGATTTTTTCCATCAATATTGCTAAAGTGAACTCCGACAATGAAGTAGTGATAGGTACACTAGTTATTCATTCAAGAATAGAAAACATAATTTTTTATTCAGCTTCTATGCATTATTTTATATCCCAATTTTTTAGTAGAACAATCCCAGAACCACAACAAATCATTGAAGTAAAGATGGCAGTGTGTATGAAAAATGGAGCAATCATTGCATCCCATGAATATAACTCCTCCCCTATCATAATATGTGGATTGAATTACCCGGAAAACCTCTTCATACTCACTTTGGTGAAATATTATTCAATTGTTTTCATGGATTGGCTTTCCGTATTTAGAGCCATTATAAATTTCCATGAGGGAAAAATAACTATCCATGTGGAGAATCGACCCCCGATTCTATACAAGTTCATGGAGGAAGATGAATCTTCTTTAGTTCCATCATCTCAAGCGTGGATAGTACTTCCATATGAGAACTCATATCTAGATTACATGATTGAGTCTGAGGAGGCAACCATCCTTGAAGACATTCCTATTGTGAGAGAATTCATTGAAGTGTTTCCTGAGGAATTTCCTAGTCTTCCTCCTAGAAGAGATGTTGAATACTCAATTGATCTTATACCTGGGTCATTGCCAATATCGAAGAATCCATATAGAATGGCTGCACAGGTGCTTGAGTAGCTGAAGAAACAATTACAGGAGGATTTGGATAAAGGGTTTATATGCCCAAGTGCTTCATCTTGGGGTGAACCAGTCCTCTTCATCAAGAAGAAAGATGGGTCAATGAACCTTTGAATCAATTATCATGACCTTAACCAAATCACGATTAAGAAAAAGTATCCTCTCCCACAAATCTATGAATTGTTTAATCAACTTCATGGAGAAAAATAATTCTCCAATCAGGATATTATAATGTAAGGGTGAATAAGGAAGATAACCCCAAGATTGATTTTCGTACAAGATAAGAGCACTATGAATTCATAGTAATGCCTTTCTTACTCACTAATTTTTTATCAATATTCATTGTCATGATGAATAGAGTCTTTAGGGATTACCTAGAAAAATATTTGGTAGTCCTTAGAGATGATATTCTGATATACTACAAAACCAAGGAGGATCATGAAAAGCATCGAAGAACTATACTAGAGACCTTGCATAAGGAGAATCTCTATGAAAAGTATAGTAAGTGTGAGTTTTGGTTGAATTAGTTATCATTATTGGGCCATATCATCACTAGAAATGGGATATATATGAATCACTCTAAATAAGATGCAATTGAGGGATGACCGAGGACATCATCGGTAACGGATATCCGTAGCTTCTTGGGGTTGGCTGGATATTATTGGTGATTTTTGAGAAATTTCTCATGATTTTCCAACCCTCTTATGAAGCTAACTTAGAATGGAGTAAAGTTTTCTTGGAATGATGAATGTGAATAATTATTCTAGGAGTTAAAAATGAGGCTTATCATTGTGCCCGTGCTCACTTAACCCACAAGTAGAGAACTTTTTTTGGTATTCATTGTCACGTTGATATAGGGCTTGGGTAGTGTGTTGAAGAAAAATTACAAAGCCACTGCTTATGCTTCAAGGTAATTGGAATTTCATGAGAAGAATTATCCAACACATGATTTGGAATTGGTTGTGGTGATGTTCGCTTAACATTTTTGGTGGTATTATCTCTTTGGGGATAAGTGTGAAATATATATGGACCACAAAAGCATTTAGTATATATTCACACAAAAAGAGTTGAACATGCACCAATGAAGATGGCTAGAGACGATCAAAGACTATGACTTCTCAATCCATTACCTCCCTGGGGAAGTGAACAAGGTGGAAGATTCTCTAAGTAGAAAGGACCCATCAATTATATCATTGATGAGAATTGAAAAGGGTCCAATCTTCTTATATTTAATGAAGATGGACATGGGAATCAAAAATAATGGAACATCATAAATCCTTTCACAAATTATTGTTCAACCATCTCTTTTGGAAAGGTTAAAGGTTTCTCAAAAATCTGATGTGGGAATTCAAAAGAAAGTAGAAGCTATCAGAAGATGGAAATCCTCATATTTCAATGTTAATGAAGAAGGAATAGTGATATTTGAGAAAAGACTATGTGTTCTATCAAGTCCAGAGATGAAGAAGGAACTTTTTAATAATGCACATAGTTTAAATTTCTCTATTCACCATGGAAACACAGAGATGTATTGAGATCTCTGAGAGAATTATTGGTAGGATAATATGAAGAAGGAGATCACTGTGTATACATAAAAGTGCTTAGTGTGTCAGTAAGTGAAGGAATAGAGGCAGAAGTATAAGGGGATGATGAAACCATTTCCCATTCAAACATGAAGATGGGAGAACATAACCATGGACTTTGTCCCCAGACTACTGAAGAAATCCAAAGGAAATAATTCAATCCAGGTTGTTTTGGATTGTCTTACAAATTTGGCACACTTCATTGCAATTCAGGATGATTTCTTATTGGATCGAATAGTATAGATATATATCAGACTTGTGGTAAGGCTATATGGGGTACCACTATCGACTGTATCCGATCAAGATCTAGGAGTCACATCTACGTTTGGAAAGAGTCTTCAACATGCTTTGGATACTGAGATGAACTTTAGTACAACTTATTATCCTCAAACTGATGGCTAATCTGAGCGAACTATTCAAACACAGGAGGATATGTTAAGATCATGCTCTATGGACTTCAAAGTAAGGTGGGTCTAACATCTTCCACTAGTTGAATTATCCTACAATAATAGTTTCCACTTGAGCATCCATATGGACCCTTATAAAGCCCTGTAAGGGAAGTGGTGAAGAACCCCAGTATGTTGGGATGAAGTTGGTGAGCATAAGCTGCTAGGACCAGAAATGGTCGAAGAAATTGTGGAGAATGTGAAAACCATTCAGTCGTATATGAAGGCAACCCAGAGTCTTCAGAAACATTATGTAGACAACCGTCAACAAGAACTTGAGTTTAAAGTTGGAGACATGGTATTTCTTTGCATATCTCATTGGAAGAAGGTCATGAGGTTTGGAAATAATGGGATGTTATGTCCTAGGTACATCGGCCCCTTTGAGATTCTTGATCATGTCAGGGTTGTGGCTTATCGACTAGCACTTCCTCCTTCCATGGCCAATATACGTGATGTCTTTCATGTATCCCTTTTAAGGAAGTATATTCCAGACCCTTCACATGTACTCTCTTTAGAATTAGTACAGTTATAGGATGATCTTTCTTACGAGGAGAAACCAGTGGAGATCTTAAATCATAGAGAAAAAGTTCTACAAAATTAGACAATGCCTCTCATCAAGGTGTTGTGGTGCAACCACATGTTTGAAGAAAAGATGTGGGAATAAGAGGAAATGATGAAGCAAAGTTACCCATATTTGTTTTAGTGTGGGAAATGTAAATTTTGATGGTGAAATTTCTTAAGGGAGGAATATTGTAATGACCCAAACATTCATGAATGAAAATTTCTCTTGATCTAATTAAATGTCTTAATATGGTTATATAAAATGTGAACTTAATTGGTTTTATGTTTCTAGATTTTAAAATAACATTATGAATTTTGATTTTTTCTAATATATCCCTTGAATAATGATCACATGATTAGTATAAATATAGGGATTTAACAAATCCAATTTACAGAGAAAAAGAAAATGATGGACTCATCCAACAGACATTCCACGTACGAAGCCCATTTTTCAAGGCTTGGAAAGGAGGTGGTGCCATTAGGCTTCACTTTTGGTCAAGTCCAATCTGATCTTGAACATGTTAAGTTTGAGCAGAACCGACTACAAGAGAAGTGGAATTTAATAGAGATTACCACCTGAGCGATGTAATTCAAGCCACCCCAAGAGTTTGTCACCATTGCACACCTTACCCTTTAATCTTATCTGGGTGTTATAAGGGGTTATGTAACAAGACCCTATCACTATGACTATGTACATTATTTTTGTATAGATAATGTGCATTCATTTTAAATTTGTTACTTTGAAAATAGTTTTTAAAGCACAAATAATATTTTTTGTTAATATTCAACTAATAAATATATTTGGATGATTTAATGGATTTCTGAATTAAAAAAATATTTTAATAAAATATTATTATTATTAAATTACTTTTTATTAAATATAAATGTTCATATAATTTTATGAATGTAATTTTTTTGATTAAGGATTGAAAGTTGTTTTTGTCAAAACCCATGAATTTTTTATAAATGTTACTTATTATTTTAAAAGTTAAAATTCACATATTTATAAAATTATTTAGTTAAAATGAATATTATTTATGGAATCTGTAATTTGAAATTATCCCACAGTAAAGTTTTCATACTTTTCTGAGACAATCAAATTTTTGGGTAAAAATTAAATACCGTTTAAATATATATTGTGTTTTATGACATCATAATGACCCAATAGTGATATAATAAAATAATATAAACATTATTTTTTGGAAAATATATGTTTATACATTAAAATAATGTGATTTTGGTTTTATTTATTTATTTTAATAATCTTTAGTGGACCCTTCAAGGCCTATAAAACATTTTGTCTTTTTAAATTGTTTTCTTTGAGAGTGTGACTCACCTCAACATAAGAAACCCTGTTATTTTAAGAAGTTAGGACATTGGCCTTATAAAATATTTTTTTCCACTCACATTTGAAAAAAACCATGGGAAAAAACCATGGGCTGGTTTGTGGTTTTTATTAGTTTATTGTGAGTTGTCCCAAACCTAAATAATAAACAATTCCCTCTCATTTCCTATATAAACCCACCCGAGCAACCACTTCCTCTTCACTCAAAGCCTTTAGAGTTCAACCAAACCCTACCGTCCTCTCTCTAGATTCCTCCCATGGTTCCACATTCTCCTAAGAAGCCTCTCTCAAGCCTCTCCCAAGCCATTGGGATCACACATCCAAGTAAGGGATTTTGTCATTTCTCATTTTGTCCAATTTTCTTTAAGTTGTTATGCCCTTTTGTTTTCAATTACAAATGTTGGGGTATAATTTTTCAGCTACCTCATACAGTTCTGTTTATTTTTGGATGATGGGATACCACTTTCTCTCTCCTTTATTCCTCCCATGTACACTCGTTTCCATGCCGAAATAACATAAGGAATTTCTCTCTCCTCATTTACATTCAAGCAATTCTTTTATACCATGAATATAAATTCCATTACAATTTTTGAGACATGTATCTATATAAACCCATTACTATTAATTTCATGTAAATATGATGATAAATATCCTTTCTCTCTTGTCAAACATTTTTATTAATTCTTATGTCACACTGTTATGTTGCCTAAATTGAACCGCGATATTTCCCTGCCAAAGTCATTGTGCAGTGAATACCATTCCCATTTCTCTATCAAGGGTATTCAACTTTACCCACATATACTTATTGATTATAGAGTATCATGTATTAATTCTACATTCCTTTGTCATGGAATAAATTGTGATGTTTAATGATTCTATGTTGTATGATACTTGTGGCACACTTATGCATGAAATGAAATGTTTAAGAAGGGTGCACCCAGATAGATCTCAAATGCATTGGGTAAAGTATAGTATCATGATACGTAATGTGCAATGATTATTGACTCATACTAATTCAAGTGAAATAAGGGTTTACTAGTGCTTCATGTTCAATGAGGATTTACTCATCCTCCATGTGAAATGAATATTTACTCATCCTCCATGTGCAATGAGCCTTCGATCATGCTAAATTCCATGTTAAGTGATTTTGCCACATTTCCATGTTATGATTATCATGATTTATCATGCCTTTATGTTCATGTTTCTCTTGTGATCCATTGATATATCTATTTTATAACATTTATTTTATTCCTCATGTTATTCCATGTTTATTCCCTTACTAGGATTTATAGCTCACCCTTTTCTAAGCATGTCCTCATGTTATCCCATGCAATGCTAAGTACGAGGGAATATAGTGGTCATGTAAATGATGTTTTCAATAAAGATGTTTTGTGTTTTATGTTCTAACCTGTTATGTAATGTTACTAAACCCCAAATACACTATAACTTTTGATCTTATATGTTTTATCAAGTGAATATTTCAAGTAATAAATCAGGTTAAGTGTGTAATAAAGAGTCAAGTTGTTATACTACATGTATGTGAATACAATAAGATGTCACCAAAAATACCATTAAAAAAGATTATAGATAGGGGTAAATGACCCTATTCATCTAATCCATGAATATGGAGGGCACATTTTTAAGACTACATGACATAACTAGTTACTCATATACAATTTTCCTACCATATAAAGTTGTACAAGGTATGTCCAATGACCTGATTCACACATAATTATAGCCCTATCCCACCTCAATCATAGGAAAGTCCCTAGGTCATCAGAGTTGGTAGAAGATATCCCCAATACAAGGCAGTGGATACCTATTCCTGACTATATTTTAGTTCGATCTTATATAATCCATGAATATATGATGGGTCCCATGCACCTTATTAGAAAAAATCATGGGCAAACCCCCAGAGGATTCTCTAGGCCATATAAAATCTAGAGCCTCTAAATTATATAAATTATTATGGAGATCATAGTGATTAGTAGGTTCCCTCCAATATATAGGAATGGAATCTGGAGTTTATCTTGGATTTATATCAATCCTAAACTCCTATCTTTTTCGAGGTAAGTTAGAAAGTGATCGGGAATGAAATCCTTGTAATTGAAGAGAGAATAGAAATCCAATACCTTATGTATCTAATTCCTCCATACATGTTAATACATATACTATAATAAGTATAATATTATTATAAATATTATATATATATATATTCACATATGATTTAGATATGATCATTTATTACCAGTTTATTAACAATTCCATGATAAAATCACATTTCTCGTAATAAACACATTGTTTTTCATATTTGATTGGATTTGTTATTCGATTTTATCTTAATTTCAACATGGTTCCATTATATTTAGAATAATAATAATAAAATAATTATCATATTTATACATCAATTATAATTTTTATACTAACCATGAAATATGGTTTTGAGAAATGAATTTTTTTATTGTATCGGAGATGGTAGGCCATACATACGTGTGAGTAACATTTTAATTTTTCAAAGATCATTGTGGAAAAAAGATATGTAATATATTATATTTTAATAATGATAATAATATCATATTATTTTTTAAATATAAATGTACATATCATCTATGTGGTTTGTTAAGGAAAATAGAGAGTAACATCGCTTTGTGAAGGCAGTAGTCCACACATACACAAACAAAGTTGTAATCCTTCTATGAGTGAAAAGGTATGAAATAAAATGATATATTATATTTGAGGAATGATAAATATATAATTAATATAATATATTTTTTAATTTATATCACACATATTTATTAAATGTTTCCATATTGTTTTCCATGAAAAGAGTTAGGGAAAAATAAATCGCATCAATTCATAAGGTCATAGACGACCATACACTAGAGCGACATTTTCGTATCCCCTATGGATTGGAAAGGAAAAATATTTGTATAATATAATAGCTAAAACTTTATAATAATGTTTTGAATATCATATATATACTTTATTTCCATCATCATACCTATCCGTGGAATAATTTAATGGAAAAATAAAAGACATCGGTTCATGAGGTGGTAGTTTTCAGTACACACGATTAATGATTTAGTAAACCAGTTGATGGAAGTTGGGAAGGTTTTTGGTCATTAAATTAAGAATAAAATATCTAATTATATGTAATAAACTATGTTTATTATATCATAATGGTTTAATATGAACTTAAATTGGTGAGATAATTAATAAAATATAAACTCTCATTGAAGAATGTTACCTCTTCTTGGCGAAACCTCTTTAGGTTTTCACCAAAGCCTCCCTAGGATGGATTAATTCAAAAAAATGTCTAAAATTATGTTGAATGAGAAGTTTTTATGTGTATATGGGATGATATTTTTCAAACCAAAATTACTTTAAGATGTTAATTGGAGAGGATATAGGGTTTCCTTTTATATTTTTGGTGAGTGACACACTTTTATTTTTTGAATGAAAAAGGTTTAAACACTTTTTTTACTATTAAAAAGGGAACAAATATAGTATATTCAATACATAGACATTATAGGGTCAAAATATTTCTATAAAATAGATTTTATATAAGTTTTTAGTTCATTTCAATCTTTATATTTTTAGATTAACCCTAGACAAACCCATTTTAACCTTAACTGTTGTAAATAATTCCTATTATTTTTACTATTAATTATGTTAAAAAATTAGTTTTAAATTTTTAGAAAATATATAATTTTATTATTCAAAATATGAAATGTTTTTTATAAATTTTATTAAAGGAAGTGGAGAAAGTTAATTTTAATTTAATTATTCCAACACGATGAAAAATAAGTTTTTCAAAGATAAAATCCTCCAATGTTTATAATGGTTTTATATCTAAATTCAATATTAAAATGGGTAAAATGACCTAAATTGGATTAATAAATATATAATTGAACTAATTTTTATTTCAATCTAATTTAAACTATAATTTAACTTTATGAATAATATAAATGATAATGCTATTTTAAATTAAAATTCTGTATCTTCACTATAATTCCAAAAGTTAATATTTTCAGAAAATTCAAAAAAAAATTATCGTAAGATAATTTAGACATTATTATTTTAAAAATAAACATTATTTTTTCAAATAAAGTTTATAAAGTGTCAAAATATAGTTTTATAATTGGTTCACAAAAAAGAGAAAAATATATTTTTTAAAAGAATGTAGTTTTATTCATAAAATATGATTTATTCTTATCTCTTGTATAGAAATAACATAAGATGAATGTTAAATAATTGATTAAATATATACTATAAAAATTTAGTTAAAATAATTCACCAAAATTCATTTTTTTATTTATTGAGGTAAAATGTGTTTTCATGCTTAAAAAATAGTTTTTTAGAAAAAGATTTTGTTTATTTTGAAATAGTTTTATCTCTATTTTTAAATATATAGACACTAAATAAATATATGTTTGTGTGTGTGTTCTTAAACCAGATATTTCATAATTTTATTAATCCTATTCATTATCACCTTTCCAAAATATTTGTGATAACTATAATACAATAATATATTAATAATATGACTCAAATTGTTTAAAATCAAGATCTTTGTAATGCTAGCCAAACTCAATACAATTTGTAACTTAAGGTAAAATTAGTTTTGTGTGTAATGAAAAATATATAAAATAATAAATTTATTTAAATATATTATTTCACAAAATCCTGGGGTGTTACATTCTACACCCTTAAAAATCAAAATTTCCATTAGAATTCATCACTTCGGTACCAGCAACTGATGGTACTTCCTCCTTATTAAATCCTTATGTTCCCTAGTAAATTTCATAAGCAAGTGGTCAACCCATAAATCATTAACCCAGTATGTGGTATTAAGTCATTGAACCTGGTCTTTTCAATCTAGAATCTCTACCATTTGGTCCCCATAAGGAATATAATGTTTTAGAGGTATGAACTTTGAGTTTAGCGAATGTGATGGATCTGGTATAAACTTCCTAATGAGAGATACATGGAACACATATTGAACCTCAGATAGTTTCATATAAGTTCCAAATGATATAATATTGTATCGATATGATCAATTATTTTAATGGTATAGATCAACCTAGGGATTATTTTCCCCTTAATTCTACTATAGGGAAATTCATGGAAGACCATATCATCAACTTTGAACGTGTTTCTGAATGGATTTAACCTTCTCGAATATTTCATTAGCTGGATTAGGTCCCAATAAATTTATTTCTACCACTTCATTCTAGAATGTTTGATTTATACACATCTTTTCATAAAGGTAATCATAAAGAGTCATCTGAATTATCTAGTGAAATATATTATTTTAAGAAAACACAATTTGAAGAAGATTATACTCCCAAACAACACTGAAGTAAATATAATAAAATTTTAGCATATCCTCTTATGTTTTAATTATTCTCTCATGAAGACCATATATCCGAGGATGATACACAATACAGAAACTTCACTCTATATTGAAGGATTATAAAATATTTCTCTAAAAAATCATTGCAATTTTTATGTATTAATAATATAATGTTCTACCCCATGAAATGTTACAAATTTATTAATTTATATTAGGGAATTATAATACATAGGGAAATATTATTTGGTTTTAATGAAGTGTGATGACTTCATAAGTTGATCACTTGCAACCTATGATTATATCAAAATCAATGAATAAATAAACCCTAAACATTACAAAAACTGTTAATTATTTTTCCTTGATGTATAAAGGCATTAAATATCTGACAAATTTGTCAAAAAACCAAATGAAAAAAGTAATTTACTACCATAAATAACTCTTAAGAAATCATAATCTTGATAAAATCCCATTATATAAAACCTCAAATGGGGTATCAATGATTTTGAAATTATAATAAACCTTTAACTCAGAAACCCATGATGGTATCCATAACACCTAAGTAAATCATAATGGAATATGTAATTACAAAATTACATAATCCTTAGATTTCTAATAATTCCTATAATCTAAATACCACTATTTAAATACTTCAAGATCACAATCCATGAATCAAATTACATACAAACTTCAATCTTTTCACTTCCTTTTATCGAATAGAATATTTATTTCCAGGGTCTACGGTCTAAAACTTACTTTAGATAACAAACATAGTTAATACCGATTTTACCCTTATATAATATATTGAATTCCTTGACAATTTTTCACTTTATGATCTTATTTTCCATAAAAATAATCCTTTACCTTAAATTTGAGATATTATTCATGGTTCTTCTTCCCAAATTCTTTACATGTATAATAATGATTATTTTTTACTCCATGTTAATTACCACATGAAATTTCATAAAATATCTTATTATTATTATTATACTCATTAGGAATATTACTGATGTTCATGTTATTGATAATATATCATGATATCTAATTAGGAATAATCACAATATCTATCTCCCCAGTCATCATACAATTTGTCTTCTTATAGTTGTTGAATTTTTCATTATATTTTGTTTTAACTGGACTAATTCTATTTCCATCCACTGTCACTAACCAAAAATCATATTATGAACAATAATAATCATAGTGGTAAGTGATATAATTATGGAAAATCACATATATTATGCCTGAACCATGACACATTCTTTTAAAACTATTACACATTAAGATTAACCGAGGTTATTCATGGTCATTAGTAAAATCCTTCATGATGGTTCACACTGAGTTTGTGAATTTCTAAATCATATCTCCCATGAGTTTCAAACTAAGTGACCTGTAAGGATTGTTTTCTATACCTATTGTTGATAGATTCTAGATTAGTATTCCATTTTCTTAGTAATTACCCGAAGGTATATCTATTCCTGATCAACAAAAAATTATAGTATATATATAGAGATGTAATTTTTTAGAAACCACTTGATCTATCTTTTATCAAAATTCTAGTTTATTTTTCTCTACTTTGATTCATCCTTATACCAACCCTTAGATACATCCCTTGAAATATACATAGAAATATCAAAAGGGACATAACAAAATTTTTATAATCATAGTTTTCTATGTCTAACTGTACCTTTTATCTAATACCAACTATAGAGAAATAAGAATTTCATATGTAGATATTACATATTTTTAGAAGAATATTCATTACATTACAAAAAAAAATGCCCATGGACCCTATTAGTTTTGTGTGTTTAGATACTAGGTTCATAATAAATTTTTTTTCTGAAATACTAAAAACATATATATTAATTATCTTACAATTTAGTAATCTTCATAAATATACCCTATATAAAACAATTTTTCTTAACCTGTAGAAAGGAAGCATAATAATGGTTGATTTTCGATACTCAATAAAGGTAAAAATTGGAGATAAATAAGAAAAATATGAACACAAGGGTATGAAAACATGATCATAATAGATGAAAACTGTCACGAACCGAATCTGGTCGCCACCAAAACGGGCACCAAACCCAGCCCGTGATAAGGCCCAAAGAGCATTCCTGATCCCCAAAGGATGGAAAAAGTGTCTGAGTATCATAAAATGGGAATTTTGAATTATTTACCCGAGTTTATAAACATAAAAAACAAATTAATCCAATAAAACAATTCTGGATTTTTCAAACCAAAAAATCTTTTACAAAAAATCAGAACTCAATTTCATAGTTTAAAAAACTCACTAAGACTATAACAAAGGCACAAAACTAAAAGTAAACATACCAATAACCCCCATGGAAAGGGGCACCACACTCAAGCCATCTCCACAAGACTTCACCACCAAGGAGCAGCTAGAAACCATAACCACTGGAACTAGAAAAATATACCCAACCTGCTACAACAAAAAATAACCAGCTCTAATTACACACAAGGGTGTATGTAGGGTGTGAGAGAATGCCCAGTAGGATACTACCAATGAGATATTCCATGTGATAAACACTCAAAGACAAAAATCTTCCAAGTTTTCATAAACAAGAAATGCTAGTTAAAATTTCTAAAAGATGCAAACTAAAAATTAAAACAGCTTTCAAGTGGTCTATCATTAAGAATTAAAACATTTAAAAATAATTTCAACACTACTGAATATCCCAGACAACCATACCATATACCGACGATAAGCACAAAGTAACTAATGAGCACAAACAATAGGAAATAACCCCAAGGAAGTAGCTCATTGTGTGTCCCAGGTACCTCTTATCTCGGTGAGAGTAACCATCGCAATATTCGTTCTCATGCATGATCCAATAGTTGGGAACATACCCGTAACCTAGTGGTCCCTAATAATCATCATCATAGTTTAGTTAGAGTTGTAAGCGTCAATCTTGCTAAGTGAAACTGAGGCCAAACCCCACAGATTCACTAGCATACTAGTACACGTCCACCCACCTAAATACTCGGGTTTTCCCTTGTACTCAGACAAGTTCAACAAGTTAATAAATGTACTCTGCACATGAAAATATCATTTTCACATCACAAATTCACAAAAAATCCCACATGTATACCACATAATTCAAAAAATTCACTTTTCCATTCAAATGAATTTTGAAATCATACTCACACCCAAAATAGCCCACAACACATTTTGCACATCTTTTGTAATTCAACAAATGAGTTAAAAATTTATAAATTCTTTCCCAAGATGATAAACATCACATAACAACCCACTCACATATTACATAATACCATTTTCATAAACCAAGTCCATTTTTCACATCACAATCACACAAAACAGTCCGAAAACATGTTTCGCACCTACATCACAATTTCATAAATCACCTCGACAAATTACAAAACATGACCAAATTTTCATTACAACATAACTAACCTCGTTATTTTTCAAAAAAACTCATTTTAGGAACATACTATCACAAAAACAGCACATAATAAATCATTTCACACTTTGTGTAACTCATTAAATAATTTACAATTTTCATAAAACCAACCCAAGAGGTACAACCATGGTTTTCATACAAAAACCATTTCAAAACCATAATTCAAAACCAAAACCATACCAATAACAATAAAAAAACATATTTTTTATCACTAAAAACATTTATTAAACCACCCCCATGTTTTATAAAAATACCTCAAACAATACCACAAAATGTACACATGAAAAACACATGTTTTCACAAATCACGTTCAAGAAGTACAACATGGTTTCACACATTAAAACCATTCCAAAACCCCATTACAAGACCCACATGACCTTAAGGAATTAAAAACAACAATTTTCATCCCCTTAAAACACTAATATTTCAATTTTATATGTTATAAAATACACCCAAACATTTCCCCAAGAGCCACGCATGAAAAGAACTCAATTCCAAGAAAAAATGCAACTACAAAATTAAACACTAAACCATATCCATCAAAAATAGTTTTCACACCACACACAATAGATTTGAAATATACTAAATTAATAAACCATGAAATCTAACTCATCATAAAATGTTTATACATGAAATCACCCGCCTTTTGAGTCAAAACCCTTAAATCTTGGGTCGAAACCTCAACTGCAGCTTTGCCGCACCACAAGGAAGTGAAAACGAACCGTAAAATATAATATTTCACCAAAAGTACCCCAAAAAAACCCTAGTTATGATCCCTAACTTCTGTAGACTGTATAAATTCATGATATAGGGAGGAAACCCCAAGGAGAAGGAAGAAATTGAAGAGAGAAACACTTACTGAAAACAATCTTGAATATAACGACCCAAAATCCACAAGTCTCTGAATTTTAAAACAAATAAACATTTAAGGTAGGTTAGAAAAAGGATGAGGAGATCATGTAGGAACTATAATGGGGGAAAAAGAGTAAAAATAGAAGTAATTATGAAAGGATCAATTTGCCTCCTAAAATATGGGTTATTTTTGCAATCTAGATAATATTTACCCAATTTATCGATTCTATTGAGCTCTAAATCGGGGGCAGAGAGAATGGGGCGTACCTTAGGTAAGTGGGCTCGGGTGGGAGTTAGAATCACTGAAAAAACTAAAATAGAGAATGAGTTATGAAATATTTAAAAATTATTTTTAATGTAAGAAATGTGCTTTCGGGCAGGCCCAATCACTTAAATAAAAACTAAAATCTACCATGATTATAGATTTCTAAATGGTCCAAATTAATTTTGTGGTGCTGATAGTTCAGGTGATGAAAAGTAGGAATTGAAACAGATGAAATTTTTTGTAAAATGAATGAGTTATAAAGGAATAAAAATTTATTTTTAAATCCAGAATTGGGCTCACAGTTTGGCCCAATTCATGAAAATTCACCCATTCCTCCATAAATTCTTGACAAACCCCTAAAACAAAGAATGAATGGAAATTAAATGAAATTTAACTTTATATTAAGTAATGTATGTGATAATTCTCCCAACCATAAAAACTTTCCATCCTCGGAAAGTCAAAACAATTCTAGATACCAAAACCAAACCTAACTAATAAACCAAGATGTACTTCATTGCCAAGCTTCACCCCCAAGGGCCAAAACACATCATGTGATCAATTAAGGAAGGATTAATCACACAACCCAAACTTTCACCACTTTCCTGGAATCGTCAATCAAATTAATACTTTATCCCAAAAGAAAACTCCTCATAAAATATCCAAACTAGACTCAAGCAATTCATCCAAATGAACAACAACTTCGAACAAGGTTACACTTACCTTACATTAAATAATCCATTGGGTGCTCTCCAATCCCAGAATTTAATCAAGAAGGATATTGGTAGATAGAATGTTCCAAATGAGACTACCGACTACCAAGCCATGACCCTGGATAAATCTGAGCTATTGGTATAGGGGAACACAAATAGGCACCCCACCATAAGATACAACCTATATTTTTATGAGACAGAATCATGACACTAACAGGGGAGGCCGAAATGGACTCCATAGTACAAAGGGTAGAATTCCATTAAAATTTTATGAAGGAATATACATGAGAATTATAGTGGGTCTTCCCACCATAAAAACCAATCATTTTAACCGACTAGCATGGGTCGACATAGAAGGACCCAACAAAAATTAATGATTTGTGAAGGGCACATGGATAGTCCGAACAGTTTAAGAAACTGTGCACTAACTATGAAAATCATTATTTCTACATGGATTACTAGAACACAACCACTACTAATCGTGCACAAACTATGTGCTCAACCATGAAGACACTAGAGGTTTAAACTATTCCCATATTTCATACTAAGGATAGAATTTTGTACAAGGGTTTAAACGACCCTAGGATTTACCATTACTATGAGCCGGCTTCTCTTCGAGACCTATGGATGGACGTCAATGATTAAAGCATCTTCGGCCTCACAGTTAGGCTTTGGAAACCCCATGAATGAGAATTCTTCTTTCTATGAAACCTACCACTACACTGCAATCCCCAATAAGATTTCCAAGACATAACACATTCCAAACTCACTTTACACTAACCCAATATTTCACTGAAATAAGGGCTTAGATGATTAACACACATCACACATTATTTCTTCAGGTGAGAAACAATAGAAGTAAAGAACGCCTATAATCACCTTCCTCTAAAATGGAATATTTTAATGTTTTTTACAAGGAATGAATTCTCACAACATAACAGATACTCTCGTAGGATTACACCCCTTTTATCGTTACGGTCAATAGAGAACATGACCTCACAAGGCATCACCGAACATGACCATTGTGACTGATATAACGAATTCATGGAGAGGGACCTTATATAACATCCCTAAAAAACACATACTTCTAGAAAGTGTCCATAATATCCTCTCATGATAGATTTCCCACACTGGTAGTTTAACATGAACTCCTTCTTCTAAAAGACTACGAAGGACCGAGAGGACCTCTTAGACACCATCCAGATACTCATCCATGCTAACAACCCCAGACCACATCCACCTTCAGCAAATCATGAAACTAAAGATGCTAAGGTCTATTTCAACCTTCCATGATCACTCTCCCGCTACAAGAGGATACACCAAACCATGAAAGGAAAGGGTGTAGACTCAATCTAAATAGATAAAGGAGAATTATCCATATATTGAACTACTGGAGGGTCTTAAAATGGCGGAAAAATATGGGTTTCACTTCAGTTGAGAACTAACCCTTAATGGGGTGTAACTTATCCAATGATTGAACCCAAGGACCCAACCATGATGGTCCATTGGTCAAGATATTCCACAAAACAGATCCAGAGACATGAAGGGAACCACCGTAAAGGAATCCCAAAACATTTATTAGAAGCGACCACTAACCATCCCTTCAACATAGATTGCCGACCAAATAAAAACCCAACACACATTTCAAACAGGAGGGGTTCTTAGACTCAAAACATACCATAACATCAAAATTTTCAGAAACACATAATACAAACCATCCCAAACTAGCCATCAAGGCATCAAGTTTTTCCTTTAAAATCATTTTTTTAAAATAACTTGTTCAACGGTTAGCGTATCCACCAATGGTACCCCATGGGCCTCACACATGCATGTATCTGTGCCACATTGGGCACCCTCCTCATATCCATCCCGAAACTCATCCAGTCATACCATTAACCATATACAATCCCATATAACCCCATGCATGTGGTCGCTCATGAAAATACCAATGGTTTATATAACAACTCATTCCACTTTTCAAAACCAAAAAAATCAACCAATATTTCCTTTTTCTCAAGACCGCTAACCACGGAATCGAACCAAAATTACCACATTAAACAAAAGTTTTCAGAAAGGAATAATAATTATAATAAAAATTAACATTCAATTTATTCACATCAATTTCAAAACATCTAATCCCAATAAAACACCTTTCATTAGTTTAGATAACTTTATTGGAAACTATTTTTCAAAACCAACCTTGACATAGTTCTAACCATTCCCCCTTTATTAGAAAATTATTTCAAAAAAACTTAACGCTTCTTAAAAAAAGTCAATTTAAATCCAAATTTTCTAGATTTCAAAACTAAACAACACAAGACAATGCGAGAGGAAAATAGTTTCAATGGGTGACTTGGAAATTAGGTTGGTGGCTATATTCTAATCACTTCACCATCATAGAGAGTGTTATAGGGAAATATTTCTATCTCCACATGGCTTTCCAGACCCCGCGAGCTCCTAGAGACCATTAACCCAACCCTCTTTTCATTTCAACTAATCATCATAAAATCAAGAAAACCAAAGGACTCAGAAAAGTCTTGAATTCCCATGGAAACATGAATTCCATCATGAGGTGTGGTGATCAACCATACTACTCCTATCCATAATTCCATGTCCCAAAAATACTAATCACAGACTGTCCTAACTGTTCCCCAAATAATATGACCCAAAGAGAGTGAACCTCATTTGATACCATTTTGTCACTAACAAAATCTGGTTACTTCCAAAAATGGCACCAAACCCAGCTCGTGACAGGGCTTGAATGTTGATCCCGATCCCCACAGGCTGTTACAATGCTAGGGTATCATAAAATGAGAATTGGGAATGATTAACCTGAGTTTATATACTTAAAACAACAAATGAATCCAATAAAACAAATTGAGATTTTTCAAACCAAAAAATCGTTTACAAAAATTCATAACTCAATTACATAGTTTAAAGAAACTCACCAAGACTATAAAAAAGGTACAAAACTAAAATAAAACCTCCCAATAACCCCCATGGAAAGGGGAACCACCCTCAATCCATATCCATAAGACATCACCATGAAGGACCTCCTAGAAACCCGAACCACCAACACAAAAAAATATGTACCCAACCTGCGACAACGAAAAATAACCAAGTATACATAAATCAAAGGGTGTAAGTAGGGTGTGATAAAATTACTAGTAGGATACCACCACTAAGATATTATATGTTATAAACATTCAAATATGAAAATCTTATAAGTTTACATAAACAGGAAATGCTAGTTACAATTTCTAAAAGATGCAGCTTAAAAATTAAAACAGTTTTTAAGTGATCTATCATTAAGAATAAACACTTTGAAAAATAATGTCAACACTACTGAATTTTCCAGGAAAACATATCGTATGTTGATGGTAAGCACAATGTAACTAATGAGAATAAGAAATTGGAAATAACCCCTAGGCACTAGCTCGCTGTGCGTCACAGGTACCTCGTATCTTAGTGAGAGTAACCATCACAATATCTATTCTCATGCATGCACCACTAGTAGGGAACATACCCATAACCTAGTGGTCGCCAATAATCATCATCATAGTTTATTTAGAGCTGCAAGAGTCAATATTGCAATGTGAAATCGAGGTCAAACCCCACGGATTCACTAGCATACTAGTACATGTCCACCCACCTAGATACCCGGGTTATCCCATTGTGCTCAAACAAGTTTGACAAGTTAATAAATATACTTCTCACATGAAGATATCATTTTCACATAAAAATTTCACCAAAATACCACATGAATACCACACAATTCGAAAAATTCCATTTTTCATTCAAATGAATTTTGAAATCATATACATACCAAAAATAGCCCACAACACATTTTTACATCTTTCACAATTCAAAAAATCCATTAACAATTTTGTAAAATCATCCCCAAGATGATAAAAATCACATAATAGACCAATCACATGTTACATAATTCCCTTTTTATAAACAATGTCCATTTTTCACATCACACTCACACAAAAAAGCCCAAAAACATGTTTCGCACCCACATCAAAATTTCATAAATCACCTCGACGAATTTCCAAACATTACCGATTTTTTTACAACATAAATGACCACTTTATGTTTCAAAAACACATTTTTGGAACATAATATCACCAAAATAGTACATAAGCAACCATTTCACACTTTGTGTAACTCATTAAATAATTTATAATTTTCATAAATCCAACCGAAGAGGTACAACCATGGTTGGCATTCAAAACCCATTTCAAAAACCTCATTCAACACCAAAACCATACCAATAAAAATAAATAACATATTTCGAATCCATAACGATATTTATTAAACCACCCCAAAGTTTTATACAAATACCTCAAACAATACCACAAAAGGTACACATGAAAAACACATGTTTTCACAAATCACGTTTGAGAAGTACAACATGGTTTCCCATATTAAAAATATTCAAAAACCCCATTAATAGGCCCACGTGACATTAAGGAATTTAGAAAACAGAATTTTCATCCCCTTTCAACACTAATAAATCACTTTCATATGTTATAAAATACACCCAAACGTTTTTCCAAGAGCAACGCATGAAAAGCACTCAATTCCAAGAAAAAATGCAACTACAAAATTAAAAACTTAACGAAATCCATAAAAAATAGTTTTCACACCACACACAACAGATTTGAAACATACTAAATTAATAAACCAAGAAATATAACTCATCATAAAATGGTTATACATGAAATCACCTACCTTTTGAGTCAAAACCCTTGAATCTTGGTGTAAAACCTCAACTACAGCTCTGCCGCACCACAAGGAAGTGAAAAAAACCCTAAACCATAATATTTCTCTAAAATTACCCCAAATAAAACCCTAGATATAAACCCTAACTTCTGGACACTCTATAAATTCCTGAAAGTGGGAGGAAACCCCAAGGAGAAAGAAGAAATTGAAGAGAGAAACACTTACCCAAAACAATATTGAATAAAACGACTCAAACTCTACCAGTATCTGAATTTTAAAACTACTACACATTTAAGGGAGGTTTTAAAAAGGATTGGGAGATCATGTAGGATCTATAATGGGAGGAAAAGAGTAAAAATAGAAGGATTTATGAAAGGATCAATTTACCGCCTCAAATCTGGGCGATTTTTCCAATCTAGAGATGTTTCTCCCAATTTATCAATTCTATTTAGCTTCAAATTGTGAGAGGAGAGAATGGGGGCTCTCCTTTGGTAAGTGGGCTCAGGTGGGAGCTGGAATAACATAAAAAACATAAAAATATAATGAGTTATAAAATAATTGAAAATTTTTTTTAATGAAGGAAATGGGATTTTGAGCTGGCCCAATCCCTTAAATAAAACCTAAATTCCACCATGAATATAGATTTATAAATGGTCCAAATTACATTTGTGGTGCTCATAGGTTATGGGAATACAAGTAGGAATTTGAATGGATGAAAAATGTTGAAAAATTAAGGATTCATAAAGGAATTAAAATTTATTTGTAAATCTGGAATTGGGCTCACGGTTTGGCCCAATTCATGAAAATTCACCTATTCTTCCATAAATGCTTGGGAAAACCCCAAAACAAAGAATGAATGGAAATTAAATGAAATCTAACTTTAAAATAAGTAATATATGTGAAAAAAACCATAACTTTCATATCAAATATCCAAATCATGAGTTATGTAATAATGATTGGGATTTCATAACACATGAATCAGAAGGAAAAAAGAACATGACCCATGAGAGCATAACATTGGCATAATGCATGGAATTTTGAAAAACAAAAAATCATAGAAATTAATTTCTATATTAGTCATGTTTCATTGAAATTATTGTCCTAGTTAAAAGTTTTTACACCCCAAACTAATATATACTCAAGGTTCACCCTCGAGACCTTCCTAGTGGAAAAAGTCCCATACTGAACTGGGTTTTCTCTCCGTTCTAGTCCAATCAATCTCATGAGATATAAATATTTACTGAATGCAAATGAGGAAGATATAGGTGCCACCCATTACATAATGAAAATAATTTTTATGTTTTCCTTAGGATAATATTGCATTAATCATATCCTATCCCCTAAAATGAAATGGGTTTTATTAATATTTCATCATATTATATCCTATAGAAAAGAGATTGGTTTTGATACTCATTTCATCATTTAATAAAAATATAACCCATGGATAATGAAGTGAGTATACTAAGAATATGATAATATTCTAACCCATGGAATAGAAACATGATTCATAAACATCTTTTCATCATAAACCATTCAACGAAATAATAATAATGGTATCCTGGATTTATATCCCTAGAAAATCATTAATTACATCAAGGGATGTAATCATATATGGACAATGATTTTGAAAGAAAAATCACTTGGAACATTTCTTGAGGAAATATTTTTTATTTGATAATAACTTTTTAAAAATAAAAATTCAATAAATATTATAGAAATCATTTTCTTTGAAAATAACATGAAAAACATGTAAAGGAAGCATCTAAAAATCATTTAAAACAATTATTAAGGAAAATATACTTTCCAATTAGGAAAAAAAATTAAATATATTTCATTTTGAATATAATTTTCATTGAAATGACCTTAAAAAAAATATAAATTCATATTGAAATAAAATAATGGTCATGATAGATAGAAATTCCTACCATGACGTACAAACTAAAAAAATAATCCTTTTATATTTTCGGTAAAAACCAAAAGGTAATTTTTTGTAAAATAACATGAATATGTCTTTAAAAACATTTACAAAATTAAAAAATTGGGTAAAAATTTATTTAATAAATCAGTTGACCAATATTAAAATAGTTTTTAAAACATTTATAGAAAATATTGTTTTTTAAGAAAAATGTTTTTGTACTAAAGAGAGAAATAAAAATGATTTTTTCTTAAGAAATTACTTTTAAATATTGAGTACATAATGATAGTAAAATGTATTTAAAACATGTATTCTAAAGTAATAAATAGTGTATAATAAAATATATGTGTTTATTGAGGTATAAATCTTAAAATCTAATAATTATAAGAATAATTATGGGAAATCCCGATAAATGACTTGATTGTAACATAAAACCCATACTACTTTGGTAACATTGCATCATAATACCAATGAATGAATAACGTTAAGTAAATCTAAGAATTTCATGAGTGTAAATTAATTAATTTTATTACATGTAAAAGGTGATTTATATAAACCTCATAAAATAAGATTGGTGCATAACATAACGTATGTCTCAAAGAAGTTAGTTGACAAAAAATTCCATTACTGATTTGGTAACGTTTGAAATGGAGACCACTTGAATGGGAGATCCTCAAATGGAAATGTAAATATAATTAATTTTAAAAATATTAATCAAAAAATAAATACATGTTTAGTATAATAAACAACATAAAATAAATAGGCTGTGAATATAACACCTGTCTCAAAAAAGAAAAAAGTGACATATGAATCCATAATAGCTTTAGTTATCTTTTGAATCATAATAAACAATAAATAATTATATAAAATGAAACATTAAATATCATAAATGGATGATATTAGTGATATAACATATAAAATGGTCAGTATATACACCATAAAAATGAAATGAGTGGTGATTTTTCATACGTCTCTTAGAAATAAAAGTGATAATAGAAATCCCTTACAGTAAGTATAAATTTACTTCTTATATGTTTAAAAAACTTGTATAATAAATATTTGATTATTTTAAATATATTATAAAATAATATTTATATAAACAACATCAAATATGATTGACTTTTGTCCATTTTCTAACCATTTATTAATAATTTTTTTTTAAAATAACATTTTGGGTAATAAACACTTTGTTTTTCATATATGTTTTTATTTTTATTTTTGGTCATATTAATTTATTTATCATTACATCATATACAGAATAATAATAATGAAATAATGAAAATATTTTTCAATTATTTATACTCTTATGAAAAATCATGAATTAATATTATGAGAAATGAAGTATGTTACAATCATGGAGATAGTAGGCTATAATTATGCACGATTAACAATTGATTTTTTTATGTTCATCATGTAAATGAAATAATTAATATTTTATAATTAAAAAAGCATCATAATCTAATTTTATTTATTTAAATATACTTTTACATGTCACCCATTTTTTTGTAATGAAAAAATAATTTTATTTCGATTTTTCAAGTGGCAATACATATTTAGATGAATGATTTTATCATCTTTTAGTGAGTGAAAAGTTTAGAAATAGAATGATATATTTTCTGTTAATAATGTGATATATTTCATAATTATAATAATTATGTCATTTTTATCATATATATTCATCAAATATATCCTTATTATCTTCTACATAATGTGTTAGTGAAAAACGAATCACATTTCCTCAAAAGGCGGTATTCCACGATACACACTATAAACATTTTTATATCCCCTATGGAATATAAAGTAAAAAAGGTATATATAATATAATAACACTATGTGTATATTTTTTAATGAATATTATATACAGACATGATATCCATCATCATACTAAACCATGAGTGGTGGTAATGGAAAATACCAATGTTGTCAGTTCATGTGGCGGTTGTCTTCCATACACACGAATAATGATTTCCCAACCCATTTTATGGATTTTGGGATGGGTTTGGGTCATTAAATTAACATTAAATCATCTATGTAAAAACATTATATTGTGTTTATTATATAATCATGGTTTAATAAAAATTTAATTAGGTGGATTAAGAAATAATATAAAAACACTTGTTAAAGAACATTACCTCTTCCTCGTGTAACCTCCTTATACTTTTACCAAAATCATTTATAGGTTGGATTTATATTAAAAGGATTATATGATGAGAGGAGGGAATATTGGATGTTATTTTAAAAGGTCTTGGATGAACCAATTTTTTTATGGTGTGACAAGGAGAAGAGAGTGAGTGACCTTTTATAAGCGAGGTAAGTGGTATACTTGTATTTTTTTAAAAGAAAAATGTGTACCTAAAAGTTTCTTAGGAAAACCTCTCTAAAATGGGGTATTATAGATCCTTATAAATTATGGGGTCTACATATATCCAAAAATATTTATTTTATACCATATTTTAAGTAGTGTTAACCGTAATCATTTTAGTTTTATCTATAGTAAATCAATTTTTACCTTATCCATGATAAATATGTTTTTACTATTTTTACTATTTATTATGGCTAAACATTAATTTAAAAATATTATATAATATAAAATATTCTTATTCCATAAATGGAATCCTTTTCCCCAAAGACCATCCACATAATTGAAAAAATTTAAGTTAAAACTAATCCCATTGATATGACAAGAAATCAAGTTTTCAAGGAGAAAATGTTAAAAGGGTTACAAAGTTCAACTAAAAATATTAACCCAAAAAAATATTAAAATGAAATAAAGTTTATTAATATATATATATATATATGAACTAATTTTAATTTTAAACAATTTAAAATATATTTTTACTTTTATAAATAGCTTAGATAAAAATGTAGTTTTCAATTAAAATTCATAATCTTGGCTATTCATTTAACAAATAATATTTTTAATAAATTTCCAGAAATTCACCAAAATATAGTATTTACATTATTATTTAATAAATAGGTTTTAAAAAAAATAAAAATTATAAAAGTTTCAAAAATTTGTTTTAAATAATTGAACAAAAGGTAGAAAACTGCTTTTCATAAAAATATGGTTTTAAGCATAAAATTAGATTTCTTCTTATCTTATATATAGAAAACTGATAATATTAATTTTTTATAGTAAATTGAATATATAATATATAAAATTAATTAAAATATTTCTTAAAATATTTTTTTAATTTATTGAGGCAAAACACGTCTGTATGCATAAAAATTGTTTTTCAAAAAATTATTATATTTATTTCCAAATTGTTTTTACCTCTATAGTAAATTAATTAGTAACATAATAATTCATTCCATATACATTTTTAAACCATATATTTTTATAATTTATTTTATCATATTCATACATGAAATTCTAATGTCAGGTGACACCAATTATATTATAATATCTTAATAATATGAAACGTTTCATTTAAACTTAGGGTTCCAAGTAATGAAATCTAAAATTGGTGTTACATATAAAAAATATATAAAATATGTGTTACATAAAAACAAAAATATCAAGAAGATTTAATTTATTTGATTTTTTTTTCAAAAAAAGATGGGGTGTTACAAGGACACTCCAAGGTCCCTTTCATTGTCATGAAAATCTTATTCCATGACGTAAAAATTATATAAGTTCTAATTTCAAGATACATAAGATATTTTATAGGTTAAACATCTATTGATGACTATGTGACCAAGGAATAATTCCCATATATTCAAATATTAATCTAACTACCACCACCCTTCTCTTAACACACATGTAAAAAAAATTTGTTTCACTTATAAACTGTTTAAACCCACTCAGCACTGCTCACCTGTCAAAAATTACAATAATAAAATACAGAATAAATGGAAAATTAAGGAACACCTATCACTTCATTATAGGTGATTAATTATCATAAATATTTATATATCTCATCCTTGATCAGTAGAAATACTAAAACCCAAAAAAATACTACAAAATATTGAGTGAAGAATATAAAATCCTTATGAGAGAATAATAAATAAAGGGGTGGAGTAACTTATATATTTAAATAGGGTTTCAGTTAAACCTTTGACATGAAAATTATAACTCAAATATAAGAGAGACAGTACTTTGATGAGATAAAAGTGAGGGAAGGTTTTTTATTTTTTGATAAGCACCCCAAAATGGAAAGGATATTTGTTTAAAGAAAAAATGATTTAAATAAGTTTTTAAAAAAACTATTAGATAAACCGTGAGAACCTGATGCAACCCCACTATGTAACACCCCACTTTTAATTACTTTAAAGTGTTCTATATATTTTTTCACAAAAAACATGTAACATAAAAAAACCATGTTATAATTGATTGACATATAATTTTATAATACAATAAACTTATAAATACATTGTGAGAATGAAATAAGAAATATCATTATGAAAATTATTTGAAGAATAAAAACATAAGTAAATAAAAATACCTTAAACATGAAATATAAATCCTTGTGGTTACCCATTAATTTCATATCACTAATTACAAATATGCATAAAAGGAATATAATTAATAAATTATTATAGAGTTGGATAGATAAATAAATTAATATGATGAATAATGTTGTGTGAATTATGTAAGGTGATATATAAGAATGGTGTATTAATTTTATATATATGACTTATGGATATATGATTTTTGGATATGTGGTTGTTTGAAATATGTTTATTAGATATTTTTTTGTTTGGTATTTACATATCTAATAGGTATATTTATTATTCTATAGTAATAATTTAAAAATGTAATACACATAACATAATTTATTTGGAATAAAATAAAACAATACTTACTCATTTGGGAAAATATATAATATTTTAAATATTTTTTTCTAAATACTATAATATCAACTAAATTTATCTCGTTAAAATAACGAATTAAATAAAATATTTTAGTAATATTTAGGGAAGGACTTATAAAATATGAAAATGTCATCTAATAAATAATTATAGAGTTACAACTTCTAAGAATGGAAAGACTCACGTACAACGACTTTGTTTTTATTTAAAAGCATTGTTTTTATTTTATTTTATATTTTTTCATTTAAAATAAAATTTTCTTGTATTTGGATTATGAAATTTAATGAAATATATAATTTATATACATATATAAAAAGTAATATACATTTATAAATTGGTTATTATTTTGATATAAATAATAATAAATCATTCAATGTTTAAAAAGGTAGATTTCTAATTTTTTTTATATTGAATTGTGATTTTTGTATTTAGAAATTTAAATATAATTTGGTTTAAGGATTATCATAGACATAAAAAATTGGTTATCACTCATGCGATTATTTTTAATGGGTATGATATAAGAATATGAACAATTACTATTTAAAATGTTATTTTTCATTAAAAACCATTCATTTTATATATTTTATTTGTTAATTTAAAAGATTTTTTTTTTCATATTTAGAACTTTGATTAGTTTAAATTAAATAAAAATTTGTAAACATCATTTGAAAATTAAGTGGAATATTCTTCTTTTTTTAGTAAAAAATAATTACCATGGTAAATAATTGAACTGGGTAAAAATGTATAAACTTTCATGAAATGAATTCTAAATTATTAATTAGATATTTTTTCATTAAATATTTCTTTTTTTTATATTAGGATTAAATCCTAAAATTTACTCCAATATTTCCTTACCCAACTCACTTAACTCCCTTATGATACCATCTTTACCCTTCACCTTACTTTTTTTTCGAAATAAATTTACCTCATTTTTTCAAATAAAAGGAGCTCTAATACACCAAATTTTAAAAAAATTATATTTTTCAGTTTTATCTTGAATAATACTCTAATTTACCTCTCCTAAATTATACTTATTCATTTTTATAATCTCTTCGTCAAAATAAAGTGTCCTAAATCATTCATTCCAAGGGAACCCTTTATGTTAGGTGGTGATTCCATTTAGGTTATTATCTAGTTCTTTTCCAAAATGTTCAATTATATATCAGTATGAAATATCTCAAAATCAAATTATCAACTATAATTATTTTATTTAAATATCATTATCAATATATAAAATATATTATAATCATATAACACTAAACTCTTACTCATTCATTATTATAACATGATCTTGGTTCAGTTGTTTCAACCACTCACTTGGTAGATTCTATATAAATGAAATCATTTTCAAATAAAAAGATTATAATTATTATAGTAAATTTAATATATAACATTAAAGATTACATTATATTATAAATATGGTTTTGAAATAGTAAAATTAAAAATGAGTGGTCATTATAAATTATCTCGTTTTTATCATTAAGTAAAAAAAACTTTCTTGTCCTGAATTCGATTCTCATGAACCATACCTATAAGGACCAAAATTTATAACATTAAATAATCTTGAATTTTAGTCAAGAAATCACTTCCTCTCACATTGAGGACATTTTCATTTAGATTGTTTTATATACTTGGTATACAATATAAACATAAAATTTTTAATACCACATAAATAATTAGGTAGAAGGTTAACCCAAAGAACTAAAATCAGGTTAAGAATTCCCTTACCTCAGGTTCATCTTAGTTCAATGGTTTTTAGACCTCCTGTATAATGTTTAAAATAGAGTTATTGATATATTAAATAAAAATATTCATGTTTATAAAACATTATATTATCATTTCATAACATCATTTCACCCTTTAATTATTTGTATTTTGTTCCTTCCATTGTTTCATGCGTGTTATTTAAATGATTTACATGGCCAGGTTGTATTTTATTTTCTTATCATATGGAAATAAAATTAAAAAATTGGAATGAAATGGTATTAATATTTTTCCATAATAATAAATGAGGCTATATTTCATTTTTTATATGGTATTATAAATAATCATTAGATAAATCTTCAGTGATATCCCTTTAGATCATTTTGGTGGTTCATTGATAATCACAAACTTGATAAATCCTATACAATTAAAATTATGCATATAATTTAATTCCATAACATAAAAGATAATATATCATACACTTTTAATTGTTATTACACAATTAGAACGTAATTACAAATTTCTTTGAAGAAAGTAAAGGAAATTGGAAACACATTGTCCATGATTTTGGTAAATCGGAACATCAGGGATAGTGTTCTAATTTTTGGAATAAGTGGGGTGAAGATAAGAAGTAAATTGATGATATTTTTCATAAAAATGGTAAAATCTATAATATATAATATTATAAAGATTTCATGCCTCTTAGTTAAGGGGAGTATAAGAAAAGAAAATAATTGAAATGAAATCACCTGAAAATAAAAGAGGATTTTTTCCCTCCAGATATCTTCTCCTTGATATCCTCTTTAAGGACTTTGGTTTTGGACATTTGGTAAGACCAACAAGTCTTGGACATGGATAATAGATATGGGAAGAATATTTGGAAGAACATAGACAAGTATCAAGGACTGAGTGGAGTGAGAGGATGAGGGGGTGAGTGTGGTATTTATAGCGGAGGAGAAGAGGGGGTTTACATTATATTAATCATTAGTTATGTAATTTTTCTAAAGAATATGAATAGTATTGATTAAGGTGACCCCAAATAGTAATAAGATCATGTGAGTTCAAAACAATGTCCATTTACATTATCCATGACTCAAGCATGATGCTGAAATTCATTTATTTAGCACGTTTTGTTAATTACTTTATTTCACTATTCACCAAAAAACATGTTTTTTTCAAAAAATTGTGACAATTCACCCTAACCATTTTTTATGTATAGAATTAAAAAATGAACTCCTTTTTTAATTTTTTTATAAATATGATTAATTTAATTTTTAAATAAATTCACATTTTATTCCAAAAAAGACAAATTTAGAACTATAAATGATTTTATATCACCTTGAACATTTAATAAAGATCTATATGTCTTATAACCTTTAGAAAAAAAATGTAATAATATGCACTATTCAAAAGATTCATATTACTATTTAAATTACTATTTATAAGGGCATGTTACTATTCATAAAAAAACAAGTTGATTCTATCAAACTCCATTCATATTATTGATCACAACCATAGATATCTATTTTTCAACATTCAAATCATAAAAGTGGAAAAATTTTGTTTAACAGATAGTTTATAACAATCTCAATAAAACAATGTTCCATTATGAAGATACTAAGCATTTCATTAATTTCATTAAATTTATTTCTAAAACCTTGGGGTGTTACATTATCCCCACCTTATAGAAATTGCGTAGTCATAATTTTTTTTACTTTTTAATCAAGTGAGTGTACCTTTCCCTCATAGAAGTTTTATATTCCCATGTTTCTTTTTAGACCATGTGGTTTATCCACAAAAGATTTACTCAGTGGATTAACATATTTCGCAACACTTTCTCTATACAATAATAAATATGAACAAGTTTCTTTTTATAATAAATGTTCCCTTCAAACATAAAATTTTTTAGGATCAAGACATTGGATGAATCTGGCACATACTTTCTCAACATCGATACATAAAAAAAATTGTGTACCTAAGGAAAAATTGGATTCAAATCTTCTTGGTAGGTGACTTGTCCAAATTTCATTAAAATTTCATATGGTCCAATTAACCATGGATATATCTTTATATTCTTACCAAAATGAAAAAACACTTTTCAATAGTGAGATTCTAAGAAAACCTGATCACCTACATGAAAATAAATGTTTTTCATTCTATTGTATGCATAAAATTTCTATCTTCTTTGAGTTGTCTTTTTTTGTTGCTGGATTGTCCTCACTTTCTTAACCACTTCCTCTAATAATTCTTGTCCAATCAACTTCCTTTCCCAACCATCATCCCAACAATATAGGGTTCGACACTTCTTCCCATAAAATGCCTCAAAAGGATTCATATATACACTGTAATGAAAACTATTATTTTATGAAAAATAAAATAAAAAAAATTTGCTGATCCAAACTTCCCTAGTAGTCCATTGAACAAGATAAAATAAAATCCTCAAAAGTTTGAATCATTCATCCTGACCCCCATCTGATCAAGGATAAAAATCTATAATGAAATTTAATTTTGTGCCCTTTGATTTCTAAAGGCCCTTCCAAAAATTACAAGTGAACCTGGGATCTCCGTCATATATAATTAAAATAGGCACTTCATGTAACCTGATAATATCTCTGAGGTATAGTTGAGAAAGATGATCTAAAGGAATTATATATAGAATATAAAGAAAATGTGTAGATTTGGTTAGTTGGTCAATAGTAACCTAGATGACATTGTTACCTCAGGATGTCTTTCTATGTCTAACAATGAATTCCACAGATATATTTTCCCATTTCTACTCTTGAACTAGTAAAGGGTTATGCATCCCCTTTAGTAATTGCAACTCTTCTTTAACCTATTTATATGTCCGACATTTCATAGAAAATTCAGCAATATATCTTTTCATTCTATCCCATGAATAATACTCTCGACGGTCTCTGTACATATTTGTGCTACCAGGATGAATTGAAAATGGAGAACTATGAGCTTCGCACAACAATTTCTTCTTCATATGAGATTCACAGTGCACACAAAATATTTTTCCAAATCTTAAAACACAATCTTTATCAATGTTAAATAATGGAAACATACCCATTTTAAACAATTCTACCTTTTTCTGTTACTTAGAATCTTCCTTTTGAGATTTCTTAATTCTGTATTATAATGATGACTACACTAAACCCTGAAAAAATAGAGTTATTTTATGCACAACAACTTGTAAGGAAAAATTCATCGAATCATTAAAAAAGGGATCAAGTTCAAAATGTAACATGGTTAATCATGCTTGATGTTTTTGACTTACGTAATCATCCACTTTGTTTTATTTTCAGGGATAGTAATTGATTGTGAAATCAGAATATTTTATTATTTTAGGACATCATCTCTTCTGCACGTTTAATTACATTTGAGTGAATATATACTTTAGACTTTTATTGTTAGTATATATTTGACATTTGGATCCCTATGAATGATACCTCAAAATTTTCAATGCAAAACCCAAAACATCTAATTCTAAATCTTGTCTGGGATAATTTTACTTCATTTGGTTTTAGTTGTAATGAAGCATAAGATATTTCCTGATCATTCTGGTTCAAAACACAACCATGTACCTTTAATGAAGAGTCATTATAGATGAAAAAATCAACATTTCTTGAAGGTAGAGCCAAAACTAGAGTAATCACCAATCTCTTCTTCAGTTCTTGAAAATAGACCTCACATTCATTTATCCAAATAAATTTTACCACTTTTCTTGATAACTTTGTTATAGTGCTAGATAACATTGATTTTTTTGACAAACCATCATTAATAACTGAATAATCTACGAAAACTATAAATTTCTATAACATTTTTAGGTCTTGGCCATCCATAAACCAATTCTATTTTGGTCAAATCAACTATTATTCCATCATTATTTACAATGTTCCCATGAAAAGAAATTTGTTGCTAAATAAAATCACACACACTGAATTTTACATATAGTTTATTTTATTTTATGGTTTTCAAAACAACCCTTTGATTTTTTTTCATACTCCTCTTTACTTTTAAAAAATACCTGAATGTCATCAATAAACACAAAAAAAACTTATCCAAGAAATCAAGAAATATTCTATTCATAATATCAATGAATATATAAGAAACAATAATTAACCCAAAAAACATAACAAAAAATTTATACTGCCCATATATAGTATGGAACACAGTATTCAGAATGTCTTCTTCCTTTACTTTCAACTGATGGTACCCCGACCTTAGGTCAACTATCGAAAAATATTGTGCTCCCTACAGCTGATGAAACAAGTCATCGATATGAGGAAAATGATATTTTTTAATAGTGATGTTATTCATAGAACTATAATCAATGAAAAGACTCCTAGAATCATTTTTCTTTTAATGAAAAAATAGGGGAACCCCCTTGTGATGTTCTAGGACAAATGAAGACTTTATCAAGAAAATCCTATAACTGATTTTTCAATTCCATAAGTACCATTTGAGCCATTTGATAAGGGGTTTTTGAAATTGTCATAGCTTCAAGAACCAAGTCAATTTTGGATTCAAATTACTGATCAGGTATAACATTGAGTGACACATTAGAAAAAACATTTATATATTAATTTACCACTGGATAATCATTAATCTAAATAGTTCCCCTATTTTTAATAATATGAGAAAAGTAAATTTTATTTCCATGATTTTACAACTTCTCAGCTTACTAATATATTATAATTTATATCGGTTCATTCTTGTAGAAAAAATAAAACTCTTTCTGAAAAACTACTTCTTTAGCTCTGTAATCTATTAGAGAAAGTTAAATTGAAATCCAATTCATGCTCAGAATGATATCAAACTCTATTAAGTAAAATAAAATAAAGATAGAAGGTAAATTCTTTCCATAGGCCCTAATAAAATTATTCTTATTATTATTATTTGATATAATACTTCTTCTTGTGGATATTACAACAAGTTCCTGTCTCATCTGCTGAGGTTATATTTCTAGTTTACAAGAAACTTTCTCAGAAATAAAGCAATGTGTAGAACCCATATCAGAAATAAAATTGGAAAAATTTGAGTACATGAAAATGGTATCTAGTAATACTTCATAGGACGACACAAAATCTGTTGACGTAGTCACAATGAATCTCACTACACCTTCCTACTTATGTCCTAACATCTTTTCAACATTCATATCTCTTTTTGGGAAGGCATTTGCCTAATGACCCATCTCACCAAATTTAAAACACTTTATTATTTTATTATTAGTATTAGTCTTAAAATAAATTAAATTACAATCTCTAGACATATTTCCAAAATTTCCACATCTAAAACACATCCCAGTTTTTTTAAGGCATTCCCCATGGTGGTTTTGGCTACACTTTTCAAAAAATTAAAGAGTACTTTTTAAGAATCATATTTCTTTAATTGATTCTTAGCCATTTCATTCCATATGTAACTCTTCTTCTCCTTGTTGTAAAAGTGAATGTGATCATCATAAAACTCCATTTATTCCCTCTCATCACATCAGACATGTTTCTCATAACTTTTGAACTCATGGGATGCCAATTCCCCTAGATATCTTGTCTTGAATCATGAGTAAAGACAGTTGATTTTTCTATCAAGATATAGAATAAGATTTAGATCATAACTCACCAGTTAGGTGAAGTTCACTTCATACATGGCTGCATAATATTCCTCCTTATACTTCAATTTAATTAATTTGTTCTCCATCCTATGCCTACCTACATTTGGAAAATATTTTTCAAGGAAAATACTCTTAAATTCATCCGACTCTAAGGATTTAGTCTCCTATATATCCCTGATATTTTTGACAATTAACAACCATATATCAGCTTCACATTCAAAACAATAAAAGGAAAGAATTAAATTTTGATTATCTGAGCATCCCATAACATCTAATATTTGGTCAAGGGCCTTAATCCATCCTTCACCCACTATTGGGTGAGAAGATCCACTAATAGATGGCTGATGTTTCCTCATAAAATGTTACACTATCATCATGTTCCTTTGTGTTAGCTCTGGTTGTTCTCTTTCATGGATTACACCACTATTTATTACCTATTTCATCTAACCCATTACTATCACAAAATTCTCAGTTCTAATCCCTTCTTTTTCTGGCTGAAGATTCAGAAGGATATCGTTCCATCAGTTCCTTTCCACTTAAGCTTCCATGTTTCTTATATACAAACCCATTATGAAAAAAACATATCTTGGTCGAAGAAAAAAGGTATGATTTAAATTCTATTACGTTTCAAATTATACATAGAGTAAAAATAATTTATGGTATTATTTTAACAATATTAAAATCCCTAAAGTTATCCAAACTATCCTCAGATACCAACTATAACAACCTGACATTATTACATTTCATAATCTTGAATTTTAGTCAAGAAATCACTTCGTTTAACATTGGGGAGCTTTTCAAGTTTATAGTTTTTTATAATTGTGAAATAATACATACATAAAAATTTTAATACCACATAAATAATGAAATAGAAGGTTAACAAAAAGAATAGAAATCAGGTTAATAATTCCCTTACACCAGGTTCATCTTACGTAAAACAAGTTTAAGCCTCATATATAATGGTTAAAATAGTGTTATTAATATCTTAATGATACATATTCATGTTTATAACATGTTATATGATCATTTAATTACATTATTTCACCATTTAATTATTATTATTTTGTTCCTTCCCTTGTTTTAAGTACGTTCTTTACATGATTTCCCTGGTCGGGTTGTATTTTATTTTATTATCGTATGAAAATGAAATTCCAAAAGTGGAATGAAATGGTATTAATATGTTTTTAGAATAATAAATTATTCTAAAATCGTTTTGGTTATTTATTATGAGGATAAATCATTATATAAGTCTTTAGTGTTATCAATTTAGATCATTTTGATAGTTCTCTGATAATCACAAACTTATTTCATCATATATCATTAATATTATGCATATATGTTAATCATAAAACATAAGAGAGGTCATATAATACACATTAATATCTAATTCATCCATTAAAATGGTTTTGCATATATATTTTAAGGAATTAATGGAAATTAAAAACACATTCTCTCTGATTTTGGTAAATCTGAACATTACAGATGATATTCTTATTTTTATAATAACATTGGGGAGGATAAGAAGTAAATTGATGAATTTTTCCAAAAACACGATAAAATATAGAATATACAAGATTATAGATATTTCTTGCCTATCGTATAAGGGGAATATAAGAGAGAATAATTAATGAAAATAATTGAAAAGAAATCCCATTAAAATAAAATTGTATTTTTACTTCTTGATATCTTCTCCTTGAGATCCTTCATAAGGGCTTTATTTTTGGCCTTTTGGAAAGACCAGCTTGTCTTAGACATGTTGAAGAGACTTGGGAAGAGTATTTGGATGAACATAGACAAGTACCAAGGCTTGAGTGGTGTAAGAGGAAGAGGGGGGTGAGGGTGGAACTTATAGTGGAGGAGAGTAGTGGTTTTAAATCATTTTAATCATTAAATTAATATTTTTTGCTAATGAATATGAATAGTATGGATTCATGTGACCCCAAACAGTAATAAGTGAATGTGAGTTCTAACCAATGGCCATTTACACCATCCATGACTCAATAATGATGTCTAAATTTATAAATTTTTCATATTTTGGTAATTACCATATTTCACTATCCACAAAAATTAATGTTTTTCATAAAAATCCCAAAAATTAACCCTTATCATTTTTTGATGTCTATACTTCAAAAATGAACTCTATTTTTATAAAATAGTAATCTAAATATTATTAATTTAATTTTTACATAAAATGATATTTTATTCCAAAATAATAATTTTAAAACTATAACTGATTTTATATCACCTTGAAAAATTAATAAAGATCTCCTTATTTTACAACACTAAGAAGAAAACTAATCAGATTTAATATTGATAAGGGTATTATTACTATTCTTAAGGGTATTTTACTATTCACCAAAAAACAAGTTGGTTATATCATACTCCAAATAACATACCGATCCCTACCGTAGATGTCTGTTTTCTGAAAATTAAATCATAAAAGTGAAAATTTTATGTTTCATGGATAGTTTATAACTATCTCCTAAAAAAAGTTTCATTATGAAGAGACTCAGTGTTTCATGCATTTCATTAAATTTATTTGTAAAACCATAGGGTGTTACAATACCCATACAATCAATTAAATGAAAAAGGACTATATAAATAATTAAAATACTATGACTACACTATCATGAATATTGTGTGAAAAATAAACTTGATATTAAATTATAGCGATCAAAATCCCCATACTAGAAAATGTATGAGACAATCAAAACTACTAAAAATAAAAGTTGAAAATATATAATAACCAACTAATATATATGAAATTAACAAACATAATTGAATAATATAAAAGGTACTTGATAAGTATAAGGTTCTAAAATATTTAATTAAGATGGTTATGTTAATTATACAGGAGGTTAATGTGATTTTTTGGAAATCAGAAGTAAAGTTTAGGGTTTCTTTTTCAACCTAACTTTCAAACCAATGTTGTCTATGACTAAATACTTATTAGGTAAAATTTTATATTTTTTATCTCTCAAACCCAATATATTTTATTATCCTATTTTTATTTCATGGATTTACATAGATTATCCTCATTTTCCCTCTATTTGGTTCACAATTAAACCAATATCATTCTTGTAATTGGAGTTGACCATATCTCATATATTCATTTGATAATTGTTATCCTCCATGTAAATGTTTTTTAATATTGTTCTATGGGTGTCAATATCAATAATTAAATGTTTTTTGAATGCATATTGTTTTTGAATAATAATTTTTTAGTAATTTTTGGACAAAATCTTTTAAAATATATTATTTAATGTTTTACACATTGCTACTTCATTCAAACACTTTCTTCTCTAATCAGTAGGAATCTTACCTCTGTGGGTTTCTTCCATCAATAATGTTTTCAAATATTTTTATTCAATCTTTATCTTATTAAACAAATTTCACATAATTTTTTAAATGAAAAATGTAAAAAGTGAAATTTATTATTTCATTGTAATCTTTATCCATTTTGATTTTCCTCTAATGGTTTTACACAATAAAATATTATAATCATTTATAAGTTATCACGACTCATAGAGAAATGTTTTGATGATACCATGCACTGTTTTCTTTATATGGATTATATTTTTTAATGTGGAAATTTTAATGTAACACATTTATTTCTCATAGTTTATTTAGGATATTGTGGATTTATGAATATTTTCATTTATATGTGTCACATGTATGCATGGTTTATCGTTATATGATGGGTGGTTCAAAAATTATATTTCCCTCCAATTGTTTTGGTAATGATTTATATCTAATTATATGTCATGTAAGGTATTAGGTATTGAACTCAATCCATTACATTTATCTTAATATAGAGTGAACATAATGCACTGTGTTATATGACTCTTTCCACTATGTGATGATGGTCTTAGCAGTGATCCTCAACATAAGAAATTATTTTCAATAATATTTTTATTCCAAAGTTATATATTATTATACATTCATATTCCATGTTTTAGGGGATCAAGATTATTTTTTATTGTTTCCACATTACTACAGTCTATTATTGTGTTATTTAAAAAGCCTTATTTTATGATTCGTGTTTTATTATCTCTTTTTTTGGGCTTAATTTCTTATGTTATATTTTTATACCTTAATTGTGTGATTTTACTCACATAATCATGTAATTCATGTACATATTCTTATGTATTGTTTCTTATTCTATTTTTTTATCTTCTAGGTTTACCCTTACTAAGTGGATAAGTTCACTGATTGTGTCTCAATTCCCTAGGTTATGATGAAGAGTATAAAATATGATATATCTAGAAATGGGTAACACATGGTGAAAGTATAAAGTAGTGTTTTCTAGTTTAAAAAAATATGTTTTTAAGTATTTAATAATCAAAGTAAATAAACATATAGGTTATGAGGATGTTATTTCTTATGATAAGTAATGAATATTAATTTGTAGTAATAAATTATTTATGTATGATATTGTATGAGAATCTCACAATGGGTACATAGTTGTCCCCCGACTACTCATATAGGGGAACCAATCATCTGATGGTCTAATTACAGCTACTTCCCCCAATACACACTGATTGGGTACTTAGTAAAAGGCAACCAAGTTCCTGCTAATACCTTTTATAAAATGTTTTCCAATTTGCCGCGCTTATTTTAACCCAAAAACGTAAATATTTCCATCATTATGAAAGTATCTACAAAAAAAATTAACTCTAGAGAATATTAGGAAAAAATTAAATTTAAAACAATACACAACTTTATTTTGGAATTAAATTATTATCCCTAATATTAAATACAAATTCTTCATCATTGCAACCCACAAAAAACCAATTTCTACACTCATCTTCCAGTATGTTCCATTCACAGATGTCCACAAGTTCATATGTGATGCATTTATTTACTTTCAAGAATGATACATCCATCAAATTACCATTAACATTTTCCTTGGGTAAATCTCTCCACATTGGTATAGTCATACTCATATTAATCAAATAATACATGAAATACACTTCTTCTACTCAAATAACCATTTTAAAACTATATTACATCCCAACACTCTAGACACTCTCATTAAATTTTATATTTATCTTTTAATCCATACCATTTTTCTATACTAAAATAGGTAATATATTATCATTCCTAATTCCATTATTTAAATATAATTTATTTATTTATTTAATTTTGTACTCATCAAAATTATCATATCGTAAAAATTTTATCTTTAAACCTGTCTAATTTTTTTTACCATGGATATCCATATGAGAAATCTTATGAAGGTGTTTAATTTTTTCTTTAGAAATTGATCTCACACTTCATATATATAATTATTTATGTCTGTATCATAGTTTTGGGGACCACCAAGTAAAAATATTGGTGATTACCTTGATGCATAATAATATACAAGATATAGCTTCAATGATTTGGGTTATTTTTCATTAATAGAAAAAAAATTATTATTTAGTTTCTATGATTAATTTTTTCACACAATAATTACTCTATGTTCTTGATATATAATGTTTATTTAATAAAAATACTCTTATTCCATTATTACTCATGGAACAGATATAGTAATCAAATAACTGGGAATCATTAATAGATTAATTGACACAATTTTCTTATATAAAATTTCCTTATGATGTAGTTTTTATCTGTAATGACTTTGGACATCGCCATGTAACATCTTCTAATTTCCCAAAACTAATATGAAAATGATTTATAGAAACCTACAAAATAAATATAACAAAACAAAACAAAAAAATTTAATTAGGTATGTGTATAACCCCTTGAAATTTTAATAAGTATACATTTTTGTTGAAAAATTCAAAAAACCTTTTCAAAAAACCACAAGATCATCATTATCGAAAATATAAATCATTTAAAACCTCATAGATTCAAAATTTTCTATATATCATCTCTCAAATTTCATGGAAAATGAAAATATAGAGATAATTATACATGACTACAATGCAATTATAACTCTTAAAAGTGGCTATTAAATTTCTAACCTATGTAATTTTTAAAAAAATACCCTTAAATTTACCTTATGTGTAACAACCCAAAAATTCATTAATGAAAATTCCTCTTGGTATATTTAAATGTCTTCTTATGGTTATGTACAATGTATGAACTTATTTGTTTTTATAATTTTAAAATACCGTTAAGAATTGTGACTATTTATAATATAGCTTTTGAATAGTGATCACAAGATTAGTATAAATATAGGGCTCTAACAAATCCTATTTACTCATAAAAAGGAAGTGATGGCGTCATCCAGTAGACTTGCCCCATATGAAGCCCATTTGTTGGATCTCGTGAAGGATGTGGAATCATTGGGATTCTCTCTTGACCAATCCCAAGCTGAGATTGAACACATTAAGCTTGAGGGGAACCGACTATAGGAGAAGTAGAAGTTAATAGAGATTACCACCCGGGAGATGTTATCCGAGCCACCCCAAGAGTCTATCACCATCGTGTAGCGTACACTAAGGTATTATGCAGGTGTTTTAATGGGTTATTCAACAAGACCCTAGTACTACGATTATGTACATTATTCTTGAAAAGAGAATATACATTCTTATTATTATTGTTACTTTGTAAATAGTTTTTGAATCACAAATATTATTTTTAATTAATATTAAACTATGAAATCTATTTTGGTGAATTAATGGATTTTTGAATTGAATAAAATTTTAATAATATATTATTATTATAATTAAATTATTGTTTATTAAATAATAGTTATCATATAATTTTTTGAATGCAATTATAATTTTTATTAAGGTTTGGAAGCTGTTTTTATCAAAACCCATGAATTATCGATAAATGTGGGATTTTTATTTTAAACATAAAAATTCACATGTTAAAAAATTATATATATAAAATTAATTTTATTTTTTGGATCAGGATGTCAAAATTATCCAACAGTGAATATTTCATAATTTTCTATGACAGTCAAATTTTTGGGTAAAAAATAAATTACCGTTTATATATATATATATATATATATTGTGTTTTATGTAATCATAATGACCCAACAGTGATATAATAAAACACTATAAACATTATGTTTGGGTAATATATGTTTTACCATTAAAATAGTGAGATTTTTTGGGGTTTTTTGATTTATTTTACGAAGCTTTTGTGGTCCTTTCAAGACTTATAAAACATTTTGTCTTTTTAAATTGATTTCTTTGAGAGTTTGACTCATCTCCACATAAACAAACCTATTATTTTATGAAGTTTTACCATTTTCCTTATAAAATATAGTTTTCAACTCCCTTTTGGAAAAAACCATGGGCAAAAACCATGGGCTGGTTTGCGGTTTTGATTAATTTAATGTGTGGTGTCCCAAACCTAAATAATAAAGAATTCCCCCTTCTTTCCTATATAAACCCACCCAAGATCCCACTTCATCTTCACTCAATGACTTTGAAGTTCATCGAATAACATGCATAATCTCTCTATAATTCTCCCAAGGCGCCCCAAGCTCCCAAGAATCCTCTCTCAATCCTCTCCCAGTTTTTTGGTATCACACTTCCATGTAAGGGATTCCTACCTTTCACATTTTATCCATGTTTCTTAATATTGTTATTCCCTTTAATTTTCAATTATAAATTTTGGGGTATGAATTATCACCTCCACCATACTTACCTATTCATTTTTGAATAATTATATATCCCCTTTCTCTCTCATTAATTCCTCCCACGTACACCCGTTACCCTGTTGAAATTCCGTAAGGAATTTCTCTCTCTTCATTTACATTTAAGAAATTCTTTTGTATTACATATCTAAATTACATTACATTTGTTTGGAAATGTATCTATATGAGAAACCTTACTATCCATTTCATGTACATATGACGAGACACCCATTTCTTTCACATCAACCATTTTTATGAATTCTTATGTCATGTCGTTATGCTGCCAAAATGACACTTTTTTTCGAAGACGCGATCATTGTGTAGTGAATACCATACTGATGTCTCTATCAATGGTATTCACCTTTATGAACATGTACATATTGAATGAAACTTTCATGTATTTATTCCACATTATTTAATCCTGTAATAACTTATGATGTTGATTGATTCCATGTTATATGATCAATGTGGCACACTTATGCATGAAATGAAATGTTTTAGAGTGGCACGCCCTAATAGCGCTCCAATGCATTTGGTAAAGTATAGTATCATGATACATCATATAAAATTAGTGTTGACTCATTATAATTCAAGTGAAACAATGTTTTAGTCATTCATCATGTGCAATTAGGGTTTACTCGTGATCCATGTGCAATGAGCCTTAACACGTGATAATTCCTTATTAAGTGTTGTTGCCACATTTCTATGTTATGATTATCATGTTTTATCAAGCCTTTGTGTTATTGAATATATTGTTCTCCATTGATATTCCAATTTTCTACCATGTATTTTATTCCACATGTTATTCCATGTTTATTCCCTTACTCGGCTTTATAGCTCACCCTTTTCTTATGCATGTCCTCAGGTTATCACATACAATGCTATGTATGATGGAATATAGTGGTCATGTAAAGGAAGTGATCAATAAAGATGTTGTGTTTGGTGTTTTAAGTTGTTATGTAATGTTCCTAAGCCCCAAATACACTAGACCTCTCGATCTTCCATGTTGTATCAAGTGAAGAGTTTATGTAATAAATAATGTTTAAGTGTGTAATAAATAGAAGGGTTGTCATAGTTGGTATCAGATTATAGGGTTAGTTATTTATGGGATTAGGATGAGAAAACCCTAGTGAAGCCTTATATACTAGACTAAGGACAATAAAAATATGCCTAAGTTTTGGTGGGTATTGAGTATGTGGTTTATCGAGAAAATATATCCATGTCTGGATAGGAGTAGGTAGAGGTGGCTCTGGCACAGATGTACCTAGGGGTGAAAACCCTAACAAGGAGTTTCGGGCTTGACCTGCGGTATCCTAGTACACAAAAATGGGACTTTCCGTACTCTTTTTTACAACACTCCCAGGGGTTATGGATTGGTAAATTCTCATGGTTAGTATGAATCATTATTAAGGGAATTTTTAAAAAATTCACTTTAGAATATATGTTAGAATGTAAATCATGGAGAACATAGATTAAATCATATAGATTAAAAAGTGAATGAAATAAAAGCTATTTATATGTCATCCATTTTATCCTTGGATTATCCTTTATGTGTTGCCACTAACTTTCCTTTTATTCCATCCAATGGATAGTGATAGGAGGAATCGAGCTAACAACCAATGTGTAGATCAATGTGATGATTGTGCTAATGAGATGCCCAATCTGATGGGAGTGGGAATCACGAACTTTGTCATGATTCTCTCTCAGTTAACTCATGATTTTAATAGAAACACCGGCCAAGAGGAACACTCAACCCCCCTAATAAAGAACAATCCTCTATCGAGAGCTACACGAGACAACAACCTCATACTTTTAATGGATCATATAATCCCTCAATCACCAAACAATGGATCAACTCCAATAAAAAGGTATTCTCTATCCTTCATTGTTCTGTACAATAGAAGGTTCCATTGATTGCATATCATATGGAGGGTGAGGTCAATAAATGGTGGAAATTGATAAAAAAAATACAAATCCTGAGGAGGCGATCGAGGTGTTAGAATGGAAGGATTTCTGAAAAATGTTTTTCGATAAATATTTTCTACACACCCTCCGGCTTAAGATGGAATGGGACTTCCTTGACCTCAAGAAAAAATACGATGAATATGTTAGGGTGTATGAGACAAAATTTTCAATGCTTTTACTATACTCTTCTGACTTTGTCGTTACCCCTGAATGCAAGGTTGACCGCTTCTTTGGTGGGCTGAAGCCGAGCATGCAGAAAGCCCTAGCGACCCATGACTTCTACAGCTATGAGAAAATTGTTCGATGTTCCCTCAAGGTCGATATAGAGATCTGAAAATCTCAGGGGTATCGTGGGGATAAGAAGCATAAGTTAGAGTTAAATTCTGGTAGTCTTATGGATATATCCAATGGTTCTAAGAAAATACATCACCTGACTAGCCAATAGTGTGGAAAGAAGCACCTCAAAAATTACTTGAAGGGGATGATGAAAAGCTTTAGCTATGGAAGAGAAGGGAACCTAGCTATTAACATCCAACCAAAATAACCCACAGTTGTGACAAAGGATAGGAACGCTCCATTCGACTTTGAACGCATTTTTCATTGCTTCAACTGAAATGAACCAAGTCATATTGAAAATCAGTTCCCTAAGACAAGGGTTTTTGGAGGCATCCAACAACCTTGAAGGTAGAAAGGGTGTTCTTTTTCCATTACTACCCCTGATGTGAACACTGAAAATGATGTGGTGATAGGTATGCTAGTTATTCATTCAATAATAGAGAATTTACTTTTTGATTCAGGTTCTACGTATTCTTTTATATCCCAAAAGTTTAGTAGAACAATCCCTACACCACTAAAAATCATGGAAGTAAAAGATGTTCGTGTGTGTGGAAAATGGGGCCATTATTTCATCCCAAGAATATAACTCTTCCCCTATCATAATCGGTGCGTTGAATTTCCTGGTAAACCTCATAATACCCCCTCTAGTGGAATTTTATGAAATTCTTGGCATGGATTGGATTTCCCTATATAGATCCAACAAATACTATCGTGAGAGGGAAATCACTCTCCATGTGGAGAATCGAGACCTGATTCTGCACAAGTGCAAGGAGGAAGATGAATCTTATTTAGTTCCATCATCTCAAACATAGATATTACTGCCCTATGAGAACACACATTTTTCTTATATGATTGAGTCTAAGGTGGCATCAATCCTTGAAGACATGCCTATTGTGATTGAATTTGCTGATGTCTTTCCTGAGGAATTTCGTGGTCTTCCTCCTAGAAGAGATGTTGAATTCTCAATTGACCTTATACCGGGGGAGTTTCCAATATCCAATATTCTGTATAGAATGGCAGTTTTAGAGATCAAGGAACTGAAGAAACAATTACAGGTTAATCTGGATAAAGGGTTATACACCCAAGTGCTTCACTATGGGGTGCACCATTCCTCTTCGTCAAGAAGAAGGATGGCTCAATGAGCCTTTGCATCAATTATCACGAGCTTAAAAAAATAACGTTAAAGAAGAAGTATCCTCTCCCATGAATTGATTAATTGTTTAATTAGTCACATGGAGAAAAATAACTTTTTAAGGTGTATTAGAAGTTTGGATATTATCAAGTAAGGGTGAAGAAGGATGATATTCCCAAGACTACTTTTCTTACAAGGTACAAGCACTATGAATTCATTGTAATGCCTTTTAGACTCACTAATGCTCCAGAAATCTTCATGGACTTGACGAATATAGTCTTTAGAGATTACCTCGAAAAAATTGTGGTAGTATTTATAGATGATATTCTAATATACTCCAAAACCAAGTAGAATCATGAGGAGCATCTAATAACTGTATTAGAGATCCTGGGAAAGGAGAAGCTCTATGCAAAGTACTTCAAGTGTGAGTTCTTGTTAAAGGAGGACTCATTCTTCGGCCATATCATCACAATCAATGGGATATCTATTGATCCCTCCAATACAGCTGCAATAGAGGGATGTACGCAGCCATCATCGGTAGTGGATATCTGAACTTCTTGGTATTATTTAGAAATTATCAGTGATTTGTGAGAAATTTACCACAATTTTCCAACCCTCTTTCTAAGATAACTCGGAAGGGAGTAATGTTTTCTTGGGGTGATGAATGTGAAGAAAGCTTCAAAGAGTTGAAAAGTAGGCTTATCACTATGCTTGTGATCATATTACCCAAAAGTGGAGAACTTTTTAAGGCATTTAGTGATGCTTCGAAGAAGGTCCTAGGCTATGTGTTAATGTTAAACAACAATGTGATAGCTTACGCCTCAAGGCAGCTGAAAATACCTGAGAAAAACTATCCCACACATGATCTGGAGTTGGCGGTTGTGATCTTTGCATTGAAAATCTTGAGGCATTATATCTATGGTGAGAAGTGTGAGATATATACTGATCACAAGAGCCTCAAATATATATTCACACAGAAAGAGCTAAATATGAGCCAACTAAGATGGATATAACTCATAAAGATTTTGACTGCTTAGTCCATTAGCACCCTGGGAAAGTGAACAAGGTGGTGGATGACTTAAGTAGAAAGGATCCATCGATTCTGTCATTGATGATAATTGAGAAGGATCCAATATTTTTATATTGGTAAAGGATGGACATGGGAATTGTTAAGGGAGGAACATCATCAATCCTTTCTCAAATTATTGCTTAACCATTCCTCATAGAGAAAATAAAGGATGCTCAAAGGAATGATGTGGAAATTATGAAAATGGTGGAAGCTATCAGAATTGGGAAACCCTCAAAGTTCATGGTTTATGAGAATGTAATTGTGAGATTTGGGTCACGATTATATGTACCATCTGATCCAGATATGAGGAAAGAGCTTCTGAATTACACACATAGCTCAACCTTCTCTATTCACATGCGGAGAACAAAGATGTATCGAGATCTCCGAGAAAACTTTTTGTGGGACAATATGAAGTGGGAGATTACTAAATATACATCAAAGTGCCTGGTATGTCTGCATGTGAAGGCTGAGAGGAAAAATTCTAAAGGGATAATTCAACCACCACCTATATCAACATGAAAGAAGGATAACATTATCATGGACTTTTTCACTAGAAATCCAAGGACATCCAGAGGAAACAATGCTATATGGGTCATTGTGGATCATCTTATAAAGAAAACTCACATTATTGTGATTTGAGAGGACATATCATTGAATCAACTTCCACGTATTTACATCAACGAAGTTGTAAGGCTGCATGGAGTACCAGAATCTATTGTATCGGGTCGTGATACAAGATTCACCTTGAAGTTATAGAAAAGTCTTCAACATTCTCTAAGCACTAAACTAAACATCAGTACGACCTATCATCCACAAACTGATTTCCAATCTGGGTGAGATATTCAGTCACTGGATAATATGTTAAGATCATTTTCAATTGACTTTAAATGAGATTGGGATCAACATCTTCCTCTGGTTGAATTCTCCTATAACAACAGTTTCCACTCGAGCATTGGAAGGGAACCTTATGAAGCCATGTCTGGGAAGAGGTGCAGAACACAAGCATGTTGGGATAAAGTCAGTGTGCATATGTTTCTAGGACTAGAAATGGTCGAAGAAATGGAGGAGAAATTGAAAACCATTTAGCAGCACACCAAGGCATCCCAAAGTCGACAGAAGAGTTATGAAAATAACTGTCAAAGAGACCTTGAGATTAAAGTTGGGGACATAGTGTTTCTATGCATATCTATGTAGAAGAATATCATGAGGTTTGTAAAGAAGGGAATATCTGTCCTAGGTACATCGGCCCCTTCTAGATTCTTGATCGTGTTGGGGTTGTTGCCTATCTACTAGCACTTCCACCTACAATGGCCAAAGTACATGATGTTTTTAATGTATCCATCATAAGGATATACATACCGGACCCTTCACATGTACTCTCTTTAGAGGTAGTACAATTAGAGGATGATCTTTCTTATGAGGAGAAATCATAGAAGATTTTAGATCATGGAGAAAAGTTCTACAAAATTAGACAATGCCCATCGTCAAGGTGTTTTGGTGAAACCACTAGTTTGAAGAAGAAATGTGGGAATCATAAGAAGTGATGAAGTAGAGTTACCCACATCTGTTTTTATTGTGGGAAAAAGAAATTTCGAGGAATAAATTTCTTAACTGGGGAAGATTGTAATGACCCAAAAAATAATTAATGAAAATTCCTCTTGGTATATTTAAATTTCTTCTTATGGTTATGTTAAATTAATGCACTTATTTGGTTTTATTATTTTAGAATACCATTATGAATTGTGACTACCACTAATATAGTCATTGAACAATGATCAAAGAATTAGTATAAATATAGGGCTTTAATAAATCCAATTTACTCAGAAAAAAGAAAAGATGACCTCATCCAATAGACTTTCCTCATACAAAGCCCATTTTTCAGAGATTGAAAAGTAGGTGGCATCATTGGTATTTACTCTTGACCAAGCCCATGCTGATCTTGAACACGTTAAGCTTGAGCAGAACCAACTATGGGAGAAGTAGAAGTTAATAGAGATTACAACATGAGCGATGTTATCTGAGCCACCCCAAGAGTCTGTCAGCATCATCCACCTTACGCTGAGGTATTATGCAGGTGTTTTAAGGGGTTATGTAATAAGACCCTAGTACTATGATTATGTATATTATTCTTGTATAGTGAATATACATTCTTTTTATTATTGTTACTTCGTAAATAGTTTTTAAAGCACAAATCATATTATTAGTTAATAATAAACCAAGAAATATATTTCTATGAATAAATTGATTTTTAAATTGAATAATATTGTAATAAAATGTCAACATCATTATTATTATTATTAAATAAATTTTCATTAAATATAAATTCTCGTTTAATTTTTTAAATGCAATTGTAATTTTCATTAAGGTTTGAATGCAGTTTTTGTCAAAACACATGAATTTTTGATAAATGTCACTTTTTATTTTAAAAGTAAAAATTCACATATTTAGAAAATTATTTGGATAAAATGAATATTATTTTTGCAATCAGGATTTTGAAATTATCCAACAGTGATTCTTTTATTATTTTTTGATATAGTCGAATTTTTGGGTAAAATATTCAATATTGTTTAAATATATAATGTGTTTTATGACATCATAATGACACAATAGTGATGTAATAAAATACTATAAACATTATGTTCAGCCAATATATGTTTTACCATTAAAAAATGTGATATTTGGGTATGTTTGATTTATTTTACAAATCTTTAGTGGACCCTTCAAGGCTTATAACACATTTTGAAATTTTAAATTGTTTTCTTTGAGAGTGTGACTCATATCCACATAAGACACCCTATTATTTTAAGAAGTTAGGAAATTGGAATAATAAAATATTATTTTTAAATTCCCATTTAAAAAAATACTTGGGAAAAAACCATGGTCGGGTTTGTCGTTTTGATTAGTTTAATGTGTGGTGTCCAAAACCTAAATAATAACGAATTCCCTCTCCTTTCTTATATAAAGCCACCCAATCTCCCACATAACCTTCACTTAACACCTTTTGAGTTCTTCCAAAATCATCCCTCATCAATCTATAATCCTCCCATGGTGCCCCAACCTCCCAATAAACCTCTCCCATGACTCTTTCTTGTTTTTGGGATCACACATCCAAGTAAGGGATTCCTACCTTTCTCTTTTTATCTAAGTTTCTTAATATTGTTATTCTCTTTTATTTTGAATTATAAATGATGGGGTATAAATTATCACCTCCCCATACTTCCCTCTTCATGTTTGAATATTGAGAGATACCCTTTCTCTCTCATTAATACATCCCATTTACACCCGTTACCATGTTGAAATTCCGTAAGTATTTTCTCTCTCCTCATTTACATTCAAGAAATTATTTTTTATTACATATCTCAATTCCATTACATTTTTCGGTAAATGAATCTATATGACCCCCCTTAATTTCCATTTCATGTAAATATGATGAGACATTTGTTTCTCCATAATCAGCCATTTTTATGAATTCTTATGGCACATCGTTAGGCTGCCAAAATTCCACCACCTTTTTCCAAACTAAGATCATTGTGTAGTGAATAACATACCCATGTATCTATCAAGGGTATTCACCTTTATGAATATATACATATTGAATGTTACTTTCATTTATTTTTTCCAAATTCTTTAATCATGGAATAACTTATGATTTTGGTTGATTCCATGTTATATGATCCATGTGTCACACTTATGCATGAAATGAAATGTTTAAGAAGGATACGCCCTAATAGTGCTCTAATGCATTAGGTAAAGTATAGTATCATGATACATCATGTGCAAGAAGTTTTGACTCATTATAATTAATTTGTAAAAAGGGTTTACTCATACTTAATTTTCAATGAGGGTTTACTCATGCTCCATGTGCGATGAGCCTTGGATCATGCTAATTCCATGTTAAGTGGTGCTACCACATTTACATGCTATGATTATCCTGCTTTATCATGACTTTAGGTTCATGTTTCTCTTCTGCTCCATTGATATACCTATTATCTAACATGTATTGTATTCCTCATGTTATACCGTGTTTATTCCCTTATTGGGATTTATATCTCACCCTTTTCTTATGAATTTCATTAGGTTATCCCTTGCAATGATAAGTATGAGGGAATGTATTGGTCATGTAAAAGAAGTTTTCAATAAGGATGTTCTGTTTCATGTTTTATGTTGTTATGTAATGTTCCTAATCCCCAAAGACACTATACCCCTCTATCTTCAATGTTGAATTAAATTAATAGTATATGTAATAAATCATATCTAAGTGTGTAATAAATTTTAGGGTTGTTATATTATGTTTATTGTAATATTTTATGAGATATTCTTTCTTCTATAATTTCTAGTATGTATGACCCAAACCTACTGATTTAACTTCCTATGGATCCATTTATCTCTTTATGAATTCTTTATTGATTATGTTATCCAATTCCCTATATTTTTATGATGCTCAAGAATAACTATTTACTTCATTTAATCTAATATATTTATTTTTAATTGGACCTTGGATATCGAAAAATACTAATGTGTCTTAATAATTGATTAGATAATAGTGGTAACTAACACATCCAATGACTTTTTGAATAATGAAAATAAGATTTGTTCGCAAAACCACTTCTAAAATTCATTTTGATGGCCTATAATTAACATATTTTAAATTGATTTCATTCACATGACCATTTAATGTATTTCCATCATCCATTTTTATAAAAAAAATAATATTTCTATCAAAAATAACTTATTAATTATTTTTATATTCTCATAAATGTTTTCAAGTGTATACATCAATTTAGGAGTGGTATTTATCTCTTAATAATTATAGGATAATATTATATTTACAAATTTAAGTGACATTTGGTTGTGCATATCCCATTCATTTTTCTCATTCATCCTCTATTTAGCATAGAATACAATATTTTTATCTCTTTGATAAAATAATATTACATTTTCATCTTTATGAATGAAAAATATATCCCATTAAAAAATAAAACACTTTCATTTCCATCCAAAAATAAATAATCCTCTAAATAAAAGGGTTTAAAAAAAATTATGATATAATAGATGAAAATAATTATTTAAAATTATTAATCTTATAAGAAAAATAATGAAGCTTTGTACCATTTGGTGTGATTGTGATGTGGATCCACTATCTAAACTTCAAACAAAAAATGAAAACCATATTTACTACCTACCATTGGGGTACTCGAATATCTTAATGGATAGATAAATTGTGTAGAAGGACATAAATTATATGGTTCCAAAAGAAGGTGAGCATTCTCATCCTGTGTATCTAGAAAAGTGTATTCATTATGGATTCTTTATTTTAACATAGGCATATTATTCTTGAATCAAAATTATCTCTCTATGTTAACCCTTATATGGAAACTATTTGTTATATATTTTTATATATAACGTTGATTGCTTATATTTGGATAAAAATTAAGAATATTAAATAGGAATTTTGTGTTTTTGATAGTGGAATATGGGTGTGATTGATTCCTTAGATTTAAGGTTTCAAGATTAAAATGGATGGGTCATTTATTAATGCAATGTTGGATGGTGGAGGAATTTTACTTTATCAATAAGGATTAGTTTTTTATTCTTTTTTCTATATTATTAGGCATAGGTTATTTGTTGTAGAAGGATGTTTTTGATTTAATTCATGGTCTTCGTATATATTTTTGAAGATGTCACTCCCTTCCTATATCTATATCTTTGTAGTTGGGATTAATGTGGTGACGGTGATTTAGTTTTTATTAATCCTTGTTTTAGTGAACTGGGTAGTGGCCTATTATTTTATGTAATGGAAAGTGATTATGAAATATTACATGATTATTTATCATATTTTAATGGAGGAGAAGTCAATGAAATTTCATTTCATGGCTGTTGGTCAGACAATTATAAGTTTTCTGATGATAAAACATGGTCTATTTTATCATAGTGGTCAAGATGTAATTACATTAATGGCTTGGCTTAGTTTTCTATTTACAGATAATAATCTGTGGTATTGTGGAAGTCTACCTCTTTTTTAAAGGGCTTTAAATAAGGGTTTAAATAAAAAATATGTTATTTTAGAAAGAAATTGATAATGGAGTATCTATGTGTTAATGAAATTCCATGCTATATATTCACTAAGAATCACTTTTTAAAGTAAAATAGTAATGAAAAAAGGCCAACGAAAGGTCCACAGATAAAAACAATAACAAAAATAAATTAATGTATATTTAGATATACCCCACATTCATGGAGGAACACTACAATAAATTTTATGTGAGATGTATCACCTAAAAATATAAAATAATAACATCATTTTAAATATCATATAATACATGATGTACCATGATTAAAAAAACCATTAAGTATATTTCTTGAAATTTATTCTCATCGATAGATTTCGATACCTGAAACCCTCTATCTAAATTAATCTTCAAGTAGTATACCGTTATAACCTAACCCTTATATTAGCAGGTATGAATGGTATTAAATAAATTATGAGATGTATAAGGTCTAAACATTGAAAAAAATTCATTTGTTTTCTATTTATTAGAAACAAAATAAGAAACATTTGCATAAAATTTGTTGTAATAAAAATACATGTTTTTCTAAATGGAATTTCAGTCACGTGTTGTGAACATAATTTAATTTTTTTTTACCAATTTTAGTAATTTTTTGTTAAAATAAAATTATGTTTTTAAATAATAATATCAAAAATATATTGGGAAAAAATTTTGGGATTTTTTTAGAAGGATTCTTTTTTCGTTGAATACTAAAAAATACTAATTTTTATAAAAAACTTCATTCTAGTTAGAATAATTAACAAGGTTATATTATATTTGAATTTTATTTTAAAGTAAAATTAGTTCCATTTTATATATTTTAGTATAATTTAGATCAGAAGAATCATTTTCCTATTTAATTATGATTTAAAAACTTTGTAAACATTTGAACATTTTCCCTTTAAAACCCCATATTTCATTAGGTACGTGAGATTAATTTTAAATTAAATATTGAAAATAATGTGAATGTAAGTTGTCAAAATGGATTTAATATAAAAAATTATTTAACGATGTTAAGGTAAAAAGGGTTTTCTAGGGGTTACACTAAAAAGATAAGGGATGAAATGACCCAAAACCTATATAAAATATATTTTATGTCTATATTTTGACCTTATCACCTTTAGGGATATCTAATAATACATTTTGAATCATTTTTAGGTTAAAAATGTTGTTTTACATTTTTTAAAAAAATAATCAATTTTACACTCACCTCACATACAAAAGGCCACCCCATATCCTCTATTCTTCACACCTTAAAAAGATTTTAGATCAGGAAATACCATCGCAAATAACTTCCCAACTCCCATAAATTCATCCTAGAAGACATAGTGTTTTCATTATGATATTCTAATAATGATTTTGGTCTAATCATAAAGAGGTGGTCTGAGAGGAGATAAAATTAATAAGTATGTTTGTTTATATTATTTCTTATTCCACCTCATTAAAATATTCCTTATATATGATTATTTAAAAACAATATTATCACCCATATAAAACAATTTTATATTTTTAAGGTAATTACCTATATAAATCTTATATTCCCTCAAATGGGAAATGATACTATCACTCATGTCTTTGGAGGACTACAACCTCACGAACCAACGCGACATGTTTTCCATCAACACCTATCACTATTTCATATGATGATATATGTAAATTATATATGTTATATTTATAATATAATTAATATTATGGATTCATTATATCTTATGTAACATTTTACAATTCCATTCAATTTGGGATATGATCACGTCACCCAAGTGCATGACGAAAAACTGCCCCACGAGTTGATTTTATTTGAACTTAAATAACACTTTACACGAAGGTAATAAAGATAAATATAACTAATATATGTGATAGAAATGAAATAATTTTGATATCAATGAAATTTTCATCATTTTTAAAAGATAATATGTCATTTTATTTCTCCTTTTTTAAGTCAATTAATGATGATAACTCCATTCATGCACTCGAGGAGTACTGCCTTTATGAAGAGATTTGACACTCTTTTAATCACCAAACTATATGGATGATATATTTAAGTATACTTAATGAAACAAATATAGTATTTATGATATTATTGTCACTATTTAAAGTTAAACTATTTCTTACCACCTTTCTATAATGATCATTGAAAAATGGGAACATTACTCATGCGTACGTACAAGCTATCATCCCCATGATTGTAACATAATTCATTTCATAAAACCATTTTCCTGATTGGTATTAAAAGTATAATAAATTTATAATTATTATAATTATTTAAATTTTAATATTATATAGACGATTTACCTATATTATACACATAAGAACTGGAAATTTCTTGATAAAGATTAAATGAGAGAACAATACAATTAATACCAGAAACAATAAAAAAATGAATAATTATTAATGAACAAGTGCTGTGATTTTATAAAAGGATTTTATATGATATTATAAATATTAATATGGTTCTATTATAAGTTAATAACATAAATAAAACTAGTATATATGTGTCTAAATAATGTTCAACCAAAAGTTAGCATTAAGTAAGGGGATTCATCTGAATTTCCCTCTATTAAGACATATTGTAATGTTGTGCACCTACATTATTTTATATTGTTTATATAAAACCACAAATACCTATAATATAATGAATAATTTATACTTAATTTTATTTTTCTATTTGAACTATATCATCTAATAGGAGTTGGCATGAAAATTTCCAAGTTGTAATGAATTGGATAACTCAATTTATTTTCATGGGGTTATATTATTATTTCAATATCATTGATATTCTAAGATTATGTGTGGAATTAATTTTGATTATATTATGTTTTATTTCCACTTATTTTATATGTATTTAAATTTTACACTCATAATTTATTCATTTATTAATTATTACTTCATCTTAATGAATTTTTAAGAGTTTATTTCACAACGTCATTTTAATCATGATTGTTGACTCACGAATTTTGGTTAAAGGAAATTATTTGATCATTATATAATAAAACAATTTAATTATATTATCCTTTGTTTATTCATGTTATTTTCATATAATAGTACCATTTCCCCACTCTTAGGTATATAAAACAATGATGAAAATGTTTTTATGAAAATATGACTCCATTTCTCTCTTCGAACAAAAATTCATTTTCATCCAAAATTAGTTTTTTAAAATGATTTAAAAAAATGCTTTTATCCATTTAATAATGATTTATTAACGTTTTTTAACCATTTTTCCTTTTTACACAGTTTTTTGAGAGTAATATTGATGCCATTTTCAAAATTAGGCACATTTTTATTTTACGAAAACATGGGACATGAATCTTTGTTTTAACATGCATGACATGAATGGAATCTCAATCCATCATAAACATTGAAATGTTTATATATTATTTTATAAATTTTTATGGTTATTTGATATGAAATTTTTTCCCTTATTTTATTTTGAAATATTATTTCGGAAATTTTATTTCCAAAATGAAAAGTATATTTTCCTCAAGAACATTTTAAAGGCTCTTTTCATGGTGTATCAATTCATCAATGACAACAAACCTTATTATATTTGTGTTCCAATGGGTATATGTTGTACTAATACCATTATTATTCATTATATGTATGGTTTATGATCATTTTGGCAAGGAAAGTATTGAAATTCACTTTTGAGATTAATTTTTATAATCATTAACTTCCCCTTTAAATATTTACTTTTCCATGATCATTATAAATTAATTTTTTCCTATATATATATATATTATTCATCATTGAGATATTTATTTCTTAAACCATATATAATTTATATATATGGTTTTATAAATAGATTTTCATTTTTTTATTTATGGAAATATTGATAAATATATAATCTTTACTCAATATAGATATTTGATGATAATGAACATTATTCACAAATTAATCAATTATTCAAGATATGAGGAATTTTATGGATGATAAAAAATTGGGCAATGAAATTATATTTCCCCTCAATGTATATGTTGTCTGATGAGGTAAATCACTAATATTTTATTAAAATAGTTTCAACCTGTAGTTTTGAACCTTATTATGAAAGTCTTGGTAGTAGCTGTATCATTTTCATAAAAACATGGAATCTAATAATTAAGAATTTCCTACATTTAGAGTTCAGTTATTATAATCCAAGACATTTTTCTAACGATATTATCATTAGATTCATTTCATTGTCATTTTATTGATAAAATTTAATATATTTTCACTTATTTACCTTTCCATATATATTATTCCTTATATTATTATCCATGAGACTTTCATAATGATATTATCTCTAGATGCATTCCATTATCATTATATTGATTAAATGTAATGTGTTTTATGCCATTTACCATTCCATATTGATCACTCCTAATCTTATCATGATAGTAATGTTATTTTAATTTAATGTGTGTTTAATTATATATATTTTTATGTTGATTATGCTTATTGATTCATGATAGATTCCTCTTAACTGTTATCATGAATGTTAGATGACCCATATTTTACTTAGTTTCCCAATAATACATGACATGAAGTATGATTGATATGCAACGATATTTTATTCAAAATATGGATAGTCTAGAAAAAATTTATATTATATTTTTTTATTCATATGTAATAAGGGAAACATGTATGTATCTAGTTTTTTAAGACTACTAAACTATCCAGTCCTTCAGGATGTGATCCCTTATATCTTATTCCAGTGTAATAAATTATGACTTGAGCTCTAGGTTACTTGATTTGGGGTCTCTATAGTTGGAATCATAGGAATTTCATTAGAACCCTTGGGAACTAGATTTAAGATTACATCTATTAGGGAATATAACCTTATGATAGGATTTGAGGATATGTGTAGATAAACATATAATTTTTTTTAAAGGAATAGATTATGTGTTTTTTTAAAATAAGTCATTTTATGAATAGTAAAAATGGATATGGTTATATGACAGATGTACCTAGGTGTAATAAAAATGAAAAGGTCTCAATATGCTTGACTCGATCATCACCGAGATCATGAAAATTGGCCCTGCTGTGTACCGGGTTTGACACCCCTGGGAGATATTCTTTAGATAATTCAAATTTTCATTAAAATATACTATGAAGGATTTGAATAGATGATGAAAATTAGTGACCTAGTTAAAACTATGATGTCTTATTTTTAAAATATAGTGTCTCAAATCAATGAGAAAATGTTTAATGTACTAAAAATAAGGCTATAATGCAATGAATTGTTGAGTAAAAATGAAGAGTATGATAGAAGTATCCTAATGAACCATTTATATTTCATTGTCTTAAATGTGGGAACTAGGTCATTATAAAAGTGAATTGTATCTTATAATGATTATCCAATATAATAATGAAGGAACCATGTTGATATACAATGATTGATGTGTTCATGTTTTGTTATTCATGAATTAAATTGTAGAAGTGTTTTTACAAATGGTATTTTTTTATAACAATAATGAAACATATAAGATTTTTGTTTAATATTAGAAGCATATATTTCATATTTAAATTAACAGTCATGGATACCATAATTGGAAGATATGTTTTTATTTGACCATAAGTTCAAATTCTTAATCAACCATTATGGAAATTTTTCTTTTTGGAATGTAACATGTTTAAGGATATTTCTAGAAATCATTTATGGTAATATAGTAAAAAGGTTTATTATATAAAAAAATTATTTGAGAAAGAATGAATTCTCATTTTGAATGTATGATTAATTGTATTGGTAAAATTTATGGTTCATAATATATGATATTTTTTATTAATAATGGTTCATCAAAATTTAGGAATTTTATCAGAATTATATTATAATAGTTTTGGAAAAATGAAATCCAATTTCATCCAGTGAAGTTTATTGGTATTGAACCCACTACCAAATGATAATAAGGGTTTAACACATACTACTAGAATACATGTTGTTCTAGTTAAGATGTCACTTTTTTAGTTAAATAATTTGATGAATAACTATTAATGATGAACCAGTGTTGTTAATATTGATATTTAAAGATTAAGGTATTATATTGGATAACTTGGGCTGACCATATTTGTTTTGAAAAATTGTAAACAATACTAGGTAAAAAGTTTCCCACTTTTATGTATTATAATATCAGTTAAAAGTGAATTTTGGTGTTTCCTCTAAAAAATTAATTTTTGGATATTCATTTCCTGGATTAAGAGATGAATTGGTAACTGATTAAAGAACAACCAAAGGATTGAATTATTCTTATGAAACAAAAACATATCCAGTAATCATATTTCCCTATATTAATAGAGTTTAAAATAATTAATCAACTTTTGGAAAAAGGATCCTGAAATTTTTATCATATTACTATCACATCCAATGAATAAAATGGGATTTTTAATCATTATAATGTTATGGATTTTCAGTCCTTATCTTTTTATTTATCATTCACGTTCTTATGACCAATGGACTTTATCATTATCTATAATTATTTCTATATTTATTTGATGCCCATATATTCAATTTTCAACCATGTTATAGTAATGATAAACCTAGTTATGTGTTAATACATAGGAACTTTACACTTCCCTATATCTATTATTAAGATGATATTTTACAATCCATTTTTATGATATGGGCTTCCTTAATAGAATTTTACAAATATCAAACCCTTATTTTATGAGTATAGGATCAAATTGCGAGCAGAAAATTTATTTAAGTATCAAGGAATTTATTTCATTAAAATTATAAAAGAATAATGTTTTATTCGTTTGTGTTTGAAACACTCAACATCGATTTTAAAAAATCCATGAGATATAATTCATTAAAATTAATTACTTCAATATCTTTTAAAAAATGTATCCCCATGTCTAAATGAACTGTAATATAGTATACCCTCATAACCTTGAAGTATAATTAGTGTATCAGAATAATAATAAATAAATTAAACAACTATATGGTTTACCCATGTTAAAAAAATTGTTTATCTATTTAATTGAAAAAATAAGAATCATTTAATATAAAATGATTTTTTTTAAAAAAACTTATTTTGGTTTCAAAAAGATGGTTTATTTCAACTTTTTACACTAATTTATTTATTTTTTGCCAATTTTCATGAATTTATTTGGAAAAAAATTACTATTTTAAATCATAGTACAAATATTATTTTAGGATGCTTTTTTTGTGATTTTTCAAAAAAGATTCAATTTTTGATGAATAAATGAAAATATCAATTTTTATTAAAAAAACATTTTAGTTTATATAATTTAAAAGATTAATTTATATTTTAAATTCTAAATTAATATTAGTTCAATTATATTTATTTTAATACAATTTAGTTCAATTTAATAATTTTCATATTGAATTCTAATATAAAAAATTGTAATCTTTTGAACATTTTTTCTTGGAAAATCCCCTTTCTCAATGCTTATATAACATTAATTTTAAATTAAAATTTTCCTATTATAAAAATTAAATAATGTAAAATGGATACCATATTTGGAATAATAATATATTATATTATCTAATATATTAATATTAATTATTTGATGATAATGAATATTATAAACATTAAAAATTATTTACTCTGATAAAGGTAAAAATGGGCTTATCAGGGGTTAAACAAAACAAATTAGCATTATAATGACCTAAAAATAATTTAAAATATATTATATAAAAATATTTAAACATTATATTGTCCAATAATTTATAATAATCCATTTTAAACAATTTTCCAATTTAAAAATGTGAGTACAAATTTTTCTATTCTAAAATTTCTAGTGTGTCACTCACCTCACCTATAAAAGGCCACACATCTACTCTCTTCTTAAGACCATAAAAAAATTTTTTATTTCCATTTCCCTTCCAAAATCACTAAAAAAATTCTATATGATCATTCAATGATCCTTAATTTTTTCATAAATCCATTATTATAATACATTATGTTTAATCCTAAAGAGGCGTTCTGGGAAGATGTAAAATTCCTAACTTTGTGTGATTATTTTGTTTCCTCTTCCACCTCCATAAAATAATATCAATTTAAGACCATATAGTAAAAAAGTATCTAATATATACTAATATTTTAATATTTTAAGGTAATTACATATAACCATCTCCTATTCCATCAAATAGGAAACAATATCATCGCTCATGTGTTTGGAAGACTACTAACTTGCGAACCGATGTGACATGTTTTCCATAAACACCTATCACATATGGGTATTATGATATATATAATGTATATATATAATATTTTTAAAATAATTATACCTCTAGAGTAATTATACCATATATAACTTTTTTACTTTCTATTATGTAGGTGATATTATAGCGTCGCTTGTGTGTAAGGCAGACTATCGCCTTACGAAGCAATGTGATTCATTTTTAACTAATTCAGCAGATGGAGGGAAATAAGATAAAAATTAATGAATATATGTGATATAAATAAAATATTTATTATTTTAATTAAATTTTTATTATTCTTAAAATACAATAGTTCATTTTTCCCTTTTCACTCACTAAAATATGATAATGTTTTTCATGTATGTGTTGAATATCGCCTTCATGAAGTAATGTTACACTATTTTCATCACCAAACTACATGGATAATATATATAATTTTATTTATAGAAATTATGCTATTTATGATATTATTATCAATATGTAAAGATAAAATTTAACATATAATTGAATAGTTACTCATCATTTTATTTTACATTATATGATTACGTTTCTAATAAATTTTGATTATATTATTTTTTATATAATTTTTTTGTGGATTAAAATTAGAAACACATAATTTATTCTTTTATTAATTATCACTTGAACTTTATGATCTTTTTATGGGTTTATTTAAAAATATAATTCTAATCGTGAATATTTATTTATGAATTTTAGTTGAAGTAATTTATTTGAATATTATATAATAACACTATTTAATATTTGTTATCATTTGATTATTAAGGATATTTTCAAGTAATAGTAAAAATTTCCCACTCTTTGGTACATAAAATAATTGAGAAAACGGTTTTAAGACAATAAGACTTCATTTCTCTCATCGATCAAAAATCTATTTTATTCAAAGAGCTTATTTTTTTAAAATGTCTTGAAAACTATTTTAAGCTTTTATAAATGATTTATTAAATAATATTTTAACCATTAGGAATTTTTGGATATTTTTAATGCAGTCTTTATATCATGTTCAAAATAAGGCACATTTGGCTTTTATCTAATTTGTGAATTAATTATTTGATTTAATGTGATTTCCATGAATGTGATTTACAGCAATAATAACCACTAAAAATTTTAAAATTTAATTCTATGATTCAAAAGAAATATTCAGAGAAAAATATTTTCAAATTATATTGGGATATATTGGTTCTAAAATGTGATTTTTAATGTACAAATGTAGTTTTCCTCAAGAAATTTTTAAAGGATATTTTCATGGAATTTAAATTCATTAACAACAAAAGCCATTATTTTCTAAATGATACTATAAGGATATGTTGTATTTATACCATCATAATAATTATATCGATATTATATGATCATTTGGAAAAAGAAATGTATTTATATTCACTATATTGATTCGTTTTTTTATTCATTAACTTTTTAATAGAATACTCACATTCCTGTAATTATTGAATAATAAATTTCCCCTGAATATCATTATTATTTTTCATGTATACGTTTATTTGTTATAATTTATATCTTTTTTACATATGGTGTTCTACATTAAATGATCATTATCTATCTGTGAAAATATTGATAAATTCATATTCCTTACTCAATACATCTATTTGAGGATAAAGAACATTATTCCTGAATTAAATCAAATATTCTATATATGGGATATGATTTGTAAATGATGTGATGGGTGGATCCTAGAATTATAAATCCCCTCGATGCATTGGTACTTTGATGTGGCAAATCCGTAAGCTAGCATTAATTTTTTTTCTACCTATAGATTTAAACTATATATTGAAAGGTATTGATAGTAGAGATATCATGTGGTTGAGAACATGACATTCAATAATTAATCATTTACTTCATTAAGAATTTATTTATTATAACACATGATATTTTCAAAATGATATTATCAATAGATTATTTTCATTAATAATTTGTTGACTAAATGTAATTCGTGTTCAGTTATTTACATTAACATATTTATTATGCCCTATCTTAATATCCAAGATATTTTTGTAATGATATTATCTCTAATTACATTAAATTATCAATTTATTGATTAAATAAAATATTTTATCAGTTATTTACCTTACCATATTTATTATTCCATATCTTATAATGATAGTCATGTTTTTTAAATGGCATGTGTGTTTAATTATTTACCATTCTATGTTGATTATTCTTATTGATTCATGATATCTTCCACTATAATAAAATGTTACTGATAATTTTATATCAATATTATTTGTTTTACTTTACTAGGAATCCATAAAGTGTACCATGATTTAAATTAAAGGATATAATAGATGTAATAGTGATATTCTAAAAAAATTGTAATTTTTGAATTCAAATGTAATATAAAAATCAAGTATGTATCTAGTTTACCTAGACTATTAAACTATTTGATCCTTAGGGATGAATTTCGTTGTATCTTATTCCAAAGTAATAAGTTAAGAACCTAACTCAATATTACTAGAGTTTTTGTTTCTATATGAATATTAAGAGAAAATTTCATGTTATAAATTATCTCAATAACAACTAATCAAATAACTCATTACATGAAATGTAATAACTTATTGGGATTTCTAATTTGATGGAAAACCTAAAAGCCTTTGGATAATCAGGGTTCAACACATGTAATTAATATTATAGAAAGATACCTTTTCACTTTTTATTGTAAATATTTATTTCATCAACTTACTCAATGATATTATTGGAACTAGAATTCCACTACCTGAATATTTCTAACAATTTAACATATTTTATATATTTCACAATAGTAAAAAAACATTGATTTTTTTGTTGAATTATTTATCAATCCATGACTACTCTATCAGGACTGTATTAAATCCTTCAAACAATCCTAAAAATAGTGACATGAATGAGAATCTAGCTTTACACCCCAAAAACTATAGTGTAAATATTTATTATTTAAAATTTTAATTATATTTTTGGAAAATATGAGATTTTTAATAGAATATAAGTCATCAAATACATTGATAGTTAGAAAAAAAAATTAAATACAATTTAATATTTTTTATAACATTGAATTACTGGTTAATTAAACAGTATCCATTATTTTAAAACTGAATTGATCATTTTCCCTAAGCTCATCTCTCAATGTTCTTAATTTTATAGAAATATTCATATAATCTTGGTATCCTTGGATATATATTTTAATTTGTTTCATCTTTCTTAATGAATTAATTTAATATCATGTATATTTTATTTTTTTTCTTTAACAAATATTAAAAAATTTAATACATTTAAATCAATAAATTCATTTTATATCGAGTTTGAACTAATCATTTATCAATTTAATTTTTCTATTAAGATAATTTGTTTTCAATGAATCGATCTAATCATATTAACTTAACTAATCAAAAATGAAAATTCAAAAACTTACTAAGTAAGATCTACCCCCTCTAAATAAGGTATACATATTTTGGGAAAGAGGTATGAACAAGGGATATTATGTTATTATTTAGTTGTAAATGTTTTTCAAGGGTGAAATTACTAAATCAATAGTAGACTATGACCTATCTTTATATTTTTCCCTAAAAACTAAAGGTAGGAGGTGGTATTTCATGGCATTATATTCTTAACCAAGAGGATTTACCTTTGATGAGAAATTTTTTTTTGCAAAAAGCTGAGATCCCCTACTGGATATTATAATATGAAAATTATATAATATTAGTATATATATTTTCTTATGGATGTGTTATTTAGTGAATTATCTATGATGACTATGTGATTTATTATGGATATCAATGAGGAGGTATCGTTTGTTTATATTATCCATTCAATTAATTAAATATACCTTTATTTAGGTGATCTATAGTTTCATTTCTATATTGTGTATTTTATTCATAGTTTTTTAATAAATTTTATTTATTTTAAATTATCTTAATGGATACTCAATAATCACTCGTATAGGTTCACATTTTTTTTTCTTATAGTATTTTTTTATGTTTTTATTGGTGGTTCTAGATATGGATAACATGGCTAGTGTTCCTAGGAGTCATACTAATTTGTATTGAGGTAAAATGTGTTGAATTGGTAGTAGTATTTTATTTTTTACATATACTCAATTAAAAGTTTTTATTACATTGTGGGATTCCTGTTATAATTTTGTGTTATATTTTTATTGGATTCTTTAAGTTCAGACATTTTTATTCTTTTTTATTATTTTTATAGTTTTTGGATATTTACATTAACTTACAAATTTTTGGGATTTCCTGTTGTGTTATTTAAATATTATAGGATACTTATATGGTACTATCTCCCATAAAAATGATTTATACCGTTGGTTATAGTCACCAACCACTAACTTAGAAAAGGTGAGATTAGATAGGCACTTAGATTGTCTTTTCATTTAGAAATGGTGAGATTTCGATGGGGTCAGGTCATATTGGATTGGTATTATTGTGATGTTTAGGATTTTGAGATAATAATATTAACAAGTGAGGATAACATTGGGATAGTAAGATAGTGTCATATGTAAAAATAAGAGGAAAAATGGACAGTGGGAGTAAACTATAGATATAGGTGATATCTATGATCTTATGAAAGGATGCAAATTTTATATTGAAAATATCAATGAGGTTAGTTTACATCATTTATGATACTTTTGTTTGTACCAGATCAACTATCACTAAATTTCATTTCGGTAATAATGATTATGTATACAATTGTTTTAAATAATAAATAATGCAGCCTGTGGTATATATTATTCTTATGTACACATATTTTAGAATAGTTTAATCAATATCTTTTGGTGTATGATTTAGAGACACACATATTTTAAGGAATGAAATTTATTAAGGATAAGGTGAAGATACAATTCAGAATATTATAGATTGAATAAACGTCCTGAAGTGAATTGCTAAAGGGGGAGATGATTTGACCTTAATTAAGATATGGTCAATATGGAATCGATCATATACAAAAATATCTTTTTTAATTCAGAATCACTATTTTATCCTATGAGGATGTATTTAAAAAACCTTTGAATTTGAGGAATTATAAGAACTGTTTCTTGAGGAAATAAATTCTTTATTTTTGGATAATATCATGTTTTATTTATTATAAAAGATCTAATGGAATTTTTTTATGAAATTTTATGATTAATTAGAAATCCAATGGAATGAAAAGATTACTGTGATTCTAAAAATGAAAATAATAACATTAATTTTATGATCATAACATAGACTGGTTCACATAATCTCATGCAAGGACTGATTTAATATTACATGATACAATAATGGAGTGAATTAATTTAACTTTGAGAATGAATCATATAGTAGAAGTATTATTTACATTATGATGATGCTGATGAGAAAACAAATTAATTTAACTTGAATTGTTTTTTTTAGAGTTTATCTAATATGATAATAGAAGGTTTTGGATGTGAGATAGACCAAACCATAACTGGATTATTTTTACTATAAAAGGTCATTTGAGCATTGACTACACTAAGAATACAATATTAAAAAATTAGGTAACATTCTATTTTTAAATAATTTTTTATTATTATGTGAAGAAAATTCATATTCTAATGTGTGTTTATGTGAATAAGTAAGTTATTTAGTGGGGTAACCACACTGTTGCAACCTATCTGATAATGTTTTGTGGATTTTATGGTTTTGAAGATTCAAGGTACACTATACCAGAGTATGTATTCCAGTGAACAATGTGTCAAACTAGAGGATATCATTCGATGATTTATTCAAGGAAATAGAGTGTTCCGTAATATTATATAATGTTAATTTCATTAGTCTTGTAAAGGATATTAGGATATAATTTGAGATATTTGTAATTTAGTATTCTATATATTTCATATATGAGGATCACTCTGTTGTATTAGTGGGTGCACTAGACCCAACTATGTAGTACTTGTATTACCATATCACGTATACAATTATATATACATGGTGGTTACTTATAGTTATAGTGTAAATATTTATCCACTCACTATTGAATTGTAATTTCTAAAGATTAATTGTTGTATCAAATGGTTATATCAGATCTCATGCTATAATGAGAACCACAATATACTATAATAGTGATCATAAAAAAGGTTTTATGGTCTAGATATATCGTACTCACTGGACACATTAGAAGTCAAAATATCAGGTGATGGGGGATCAAAACCACTGAGACATCTTCTCATGATGTTTTCACTGGGTGATTGCAAGTAGTGAGATCATGAATACATACCAGCCAATAGGAACACCACATGTTTTGGGTTTCATTGTATGTTCCTATCTTTGATCATGTGTAATGGCCTCCTAGCATGAGATCATTTCAATGTATTCCATTTTATCACATAATTTGATGCAAGAAAAAAGAACATGATATTGAAATTGTGGCGGGGTAGTTTTTCTTGGGTGCATCTTTGGTGGCATGACATTGGGTGAATAGTTAAGAAAGGATTTGCCACTTCTGGGAAATGTTACTTATATATATCGAGTCATGTCAACCAACATGGTAGTAACTTGATAAAGCAAAGGCCATGGTATTCCAAGGTAAATCCATCCAGTTAGATCAATAGATAATAAAGAAAGTTAAGGCCATTGATATGATTCTGCATACTACTTTATGAGATATTAAAAAAAGAGAATATATTACACAGTACGTGTTTTTAGGTTAATTTACACTGTTGTGACATTCCTTCTCTCTTTAGGGGACATGATGGGTTGGTAGATTTCACTCTTGGACTATGAATAATATTTACTGCTTTTGAGGTAAGGGCCCAGAGGGTCACACACAATAGAGTATTCAAGAATCTTAAATATTAAGCTGAATGGCTTATTAGACAAGGTGAGCCCCACTATTAGGATCTAGGATTTCCATAAGGAGATACGATCACCAATGAAATAAATAAATTCATATTATTTAAGTTTAGAATAATGATTATTAAATTTATTCATTAAATTATTTATATATTTTAAGTAAATACAATGAAAATATTAATTAAATGAATACTAGTTTAATATATTCAAGGTTAAGTTAATATTTGTGGTAACATCGAGTCGAGTTAATGACTCGCTTATTTTCATGAAATATATTTATTATATTACAGAAATTTGATAATAATATTTATAACTCATATTAGTAGTCATAACATGTCCTTTATAGTGCATTAAGTATTCGAGGGATGAAGAGTCAATTCCTGGAATTTTATTCAAACACCATATATATATGAGGAGAGTCTACCACAAGGAACTATTTGTTGTATTTATCTATCTTCTCCTCTCTCCCATGTTCTAGAGAGATAGGGGATCTAGATCTATGAGCCCCGATCGAGCTCTCTCTTTGGAATCAAAAGTAAGGCGATGCAGTGATCATCAGAGTGTTGACAATGTCGTTGAAACACCACACTGTCACCTAGATTTTGATGATCATTTATACCGATTATTTTTGAAGCATGTGTGGATGATCTAGAAGAATACATCTTTGGATTCCTAGTGTAGTGATTGAAAACGACTAGTAAACGTCATGCATGATTTCATATTGAAACCAAGTATATTAAGATCTTAATTTTTAGCTTAATCATCTTCATGAGAGATCTTTGGTGTAATACAGGGTGCGATTAACTGATGAAGATGAGTTTAATGTAATTATTTAGTGATTTTTTTTCAATTCCTCATTTTGAGGCTTCCAATGCAGGCCGGGTTCTTAAAAGTTGTATCAGATTCCCCAAAAGAATGTTTTAAGGGAAAATAAATTATATTTTCATTAGAATTTATATAGAGTGTCGATATGGTCCCAACTCCGCTTACCGTTGATTAATCCGACATCAGATGACTAATATTTGGTAATTTAAAGATAATAATCAAATTTAAAATGGTAGATTTACATGTATTAAAAATAAGAACTTGCATATATATATATGTGTGTGTGTGTGTGTGTGTTTCAAATATCTTAATTAAGTTGAAATATATTTGTGTGTGTGTGTGTGTGTGAATGTATTTATAAACCCAAAGGCTCTACCGGTGAACCCACTCATCGGCTAGAGTCCCGATTAGTCGGAATAGTGTATATCAGTGAGGTTGTATTATAATATATTTTATTATTATAATATTATTTTTGATAAAACCCAAATAATTTGGTTAATAGAAAAATATTATGGGTGGTTGTTTTCCCCTAAAGCCTAAAAGTGATCATGTTTTGTAAAAAAATGTACGGTCAATGGTTAGGGGGGATGCGGCCCCCCTTTCACCATCATGCAATACGAAATCCCACAATTGGGCCGACTCCTCTGTGCAACATGCATCGATGGACCCTGGTCCAACTTACTCCACTCATAATTTCTCTCTTCAATCCATCCATGTTGATCCACTTCTCTTGTTGTTGCATGTTGTTGCTGGCAGCAGAGCACCTCCCCTGCAAGGTCGCCGTCTGACTTCCTCGCCTATGGGGGAAGCTTCAGCAACCCTAGGTTGTGGTCGCTTCATACCACTACCTTGGATGGTATGCTCTCATCCTCTACCACCGGTATTGCCAGATACAACATTACCAGTCCACTCATTAAGGTGCCTACTGGATAGATATGTCCCCAGAAAGTCTAGGTTGGGTATCCCAGCCTATGATGGGTTTCAGAGGGCTTGTCTAACTCATAACACTCCTACAAAAAGTTTTTAGGGTACGATTAATTTTAATTTACTCAAAAAGTAGTTAAAATAATTTATGTAATATCAGTGAAAAAATAAATAAATTAAATATTTTATTAGGGGTTAAAAATTAATGCGGTGTAAATTAATTTAATTTTTAGTTCTAAAATAAAATTAATTAATCGAGACTGAACGAAGTGATAATTGAATTAAAATCTTGGAGTGAATTTTTTTTTTTCAATTGAATGTCCTTGAGTTTATTTTAATGCATGTTTAATTTATTTCTTCATTTATTTGTGAAACATGTGAGTTAATGTGTATTTAATGGTCCTCATCCATGGACAGAAAAATACACATCTCATGTGTTATTATTTATTAATTTAATTATTTCATTTTTTTGTAATAAGTAGCTAATAAGGTGATCTATGAGTCATCTCAGTGTTATTATATATATAAGGGACTGTTTATCTACATCAGAGCTGTATTTTTACTCCCTAGTTCCACTCACCTATGAGTGAGTATTTTTTTTGTAATGATGAGATGATCGATAACACACTTCACACGAAGTTTTAGTGATGCACTAGAAAATGACCTTGATTCATTGGTTGGGTAGACACTGCAATTGTAGTTGCAAGTGATGAATCACGATATTACCTCTAGGTTTTAGGTTGGTCCATTATTCACTCGATGGACCAACCATTAGTATTGGGTAATGATCAGTTCATCATTTTATTATTGTGTGCTTTATTATTTTTGTGAATGTGTAGTTAATACATGATCCCATAGAATAATAATAAACAAGAATGTGTAGATAAAATGTTACATTATGAATTTATATATTTATTTCAGGGTTAGATGTTAGTGCCATCACATAGTACATGTTTAGAAAAAAAATAATATTTCTTTCATCACATTAAAAATAATAAAATGCTCAAAGAAATATTTTGTCTGAAACCCTTTTCCATCATTTGAATTTGGAAAAAACCAGGTATTTGGGGTTCTAGTCATGCCATAGTTTTGGGTTCATCTTTCTATCGTGGCGTTCTTACTAGAGTGGTGGGATGACTTAATAAAATTTCAGCAAAGAAATATCCAAATCTAGATTATTATAATTATACAGGAAACCATTGATTAAATCACGTTTTTATTTCGAAATATGGGACTCCATACAACAGATCAATGAATCGCGAGTTAATACGGTTGGTCATCTAAAATCTATCCTTGAACCATCAATGTGGTGGCATAAACAATGCTTGTTGTATAAGGAAATGTGATTAAACATTATATTTTCTATTTATTTCTACTAGATTTCACTTCATTACAAAAAAAATATTTTTGGTTTAGAGTTTTAGAGTGTCATGAAATAACTCATACATATCATCCCACAAGCATATATAGTGGCTACAATTAAAACGTTATCCATTTCTTCCAAAAAATAAATTTTTTAACACAAAACAACAGGATTATTTCATCAAGAAATATTCATAACATTTTACATGACTTAATTATTTCTATTATAGATCCTTATAACTTATAAAAAACATTTAAAAACACTGTAAGAACATAAAAATATCAGTATGGTATTTAAAAAGAATGTAAGAAACCATCAATCCATGAATACTTATAAACATATGAAATCATTTTCACAAAGACATACTTATCTCCCATATATACTTTGTAAAACATGATATTTCTATAAAAAATTAAATAATATATACAAAAAAATAAATCTATCTTAGTTTATTACTTACTTATATTGTAACCCTCATGTCTACCATATGATTTGTAACCCTAGTGGATATTTTACAATGTGACCATGACAGCTACCTTATGGTGTAACCACCATTGTTACACCTTGAGTAACCAGATGGAGGAAATCCAACATACACATACCCAATGCATTGGAGTGAGATATAGGTCCCTCCCATCATTATAAAAAATGGCCAAAAACAAGAACATAATCATAAAACCTAAATAATTTCATAAAAACATTTCTTCTGAATAAAAATTTAAAAGTGGATTTTTAAAAGGAATGTCCTTTAAAAATATAATATAACTGGTGTTATAATTAATAGGATTAATGTAATATGCATATAAAATATAAATAAAAATAATAAATCATAATATAAACTAAATTAACTACACAAATAATCTTAGTAGCACATAATTAAAGAAGTAGAAGTTTAAATCAATGAATTGAAATTTGGTTAATAATTATCTTACGTTGCGGTATTATTACTTAAAACATGTTTAAAAATCATTTATAGTGGATGAAAGGATGTCATTAATATTTTAAATAATAATAATAATGTTTATATCACCTTATATGATAATTTTATAACATCACATGACCCATTTATTAATAATATTTTGTCACTTCCATTGTTTTGGGTGCATGCTTTACATGATTTCTAGTGTCGGATCATAAAGGATTTCCTTATCGAATGGAAGAGAAACACCATAAGTGGAATTAAATGGTTTTAACATGTTTAAGAAATATTAAATGATTCCACAAATTATTATTCTTATATGGTATGAGGATGAATCATTATATAAATCATTAGTGATATCTGTTTAGATCGTTTTGGTGGTTCTTCAATAATTACGAATTTGTTTCATCATATAACTTAAATATTATGAATATAGGTTAATTATAGAACATAATATAGGTCATATTATATACTTTATAATCTGTTTTTACAATTAAAATGGTTTTACAACTAGATTTGAAGGAAGTAAATGAAATGGAAGACACAAAGTCGGTAAATCGACACATCACAGACGTTGTCCTTTTTTTTAGAATAAGAGAAATAGGAGAGGAATAATGATGATGAATTTTTCCATAAACATGAAAATATATATAATATACAATACTAGAGCTTTCATACCTCTTGGATAAGTGGTGGTGAAGAAATTATAATAAAAGAAAAAATTTGAAAAGAAAACACAATAAAATGAAAGAGGATTTTTACCTCTTGATCTCTTCTTCATGGGATCCTACTTTTGGATTTTGGTATTGGAATTTTGATGAGATGAAAAGGTCATGGACATTGGGAAGAGACTTGGGATGGGTCTTTGGAATAATTTAGACAATTCTCAAAGTTTATGAAGTGTGAGAGGAATAGGGGGATTAGGGGGTATTTATATTAGAGGATATTAGGGGTTTTCCATTATTTTAACCATTAGATTAATATTTTTTATCAAGATTATGAATAGTCATGATTCAAGTGACCCAAAATAGTAAAGAGAGAATTTTTGTTATAACCATGGGTGATTACATCATCCGTGATTCTTTGAATAGTGTATTTAACATATAATGTATATATACTGTAAATTACCGTATTTCACTATTAATAAAAAAACCAGAATTTCAAAAAAAAATACAAAAAATGCACCCTACACATTTTTCGATGTGTAGAATTAAAAAATGTACTCCATTTTTTTGAAAATTATTTTCTAAATATGGTTAATTTATTTTTTTGAATTAAATAATATTTATTTGTATTTTTTAAAACAATAACTCATTTTATATCACCTTGAAAAATTGATCAGGATCTCGATATATTATAACCTTAAGATAATAAAATAATAATATGGTTTACTATTCACAAGAGGCATATTAATATTCATCTTAATGTTTATAGGGGTATGTTACTAATCACCAAAAATCAAGATGGTTCTATCAGAGGCCAAATAACTTACTGATTGCAATTGTAGATGTCTATTTTTTGGAAATGAAAATCATAGATGAGGAAAAGTTATGTTTAATTGAATGATTATAACTATATGCTTAAAAAAAATTCATTATATAGAGACTCATTGATTTATACATTTCAATTTATTTTTAAAACCATGGGGTGTTACATTCTCCCCACCTTTAGGAAATTGTGTCCTCATAATTTTATTTACTTATTAGACAAGTGATGGTACCTTTCCTTCATAGCATTTTCTTATTCCCATTTTCCTTCTTCAACCTTCTGGTTTCTCTATAAATGATTTACCTATTGGATTACCTAATTCTACAATACATTTTCTCTTCGATCAATAATTTTAATAGGTTTCTCTTCATAAGAATGGTTCTCTTCCAGTAAAACTGCTTCTAGGATCAAAACTTGAGATCAATCTAGAACATATTTTTTCAATATTGAAATATGAAAAACATTATGTACATTAGATATACTCTGAGGGAAAGCTACTCAACAGGCAACTGGTCCAATACTCTTTTGTATTACATATGGTCCAATGAACTTTTGACTTAGCATTCCTTTCTTACCAAAACACATAAATCTTTTCCATGGTGAGTTTATAAGAAAAACATGATCACCTACCTCGAAAGAGAACTATTTACTCTTGTTATACATACATATTTTATGCCTTCTCTGAGCTGTTCTCATGTGTTTCTGGATTATATTCACATTCTCAGCCACTTATTCTACTAATTTAGTCCTATAAACCTCCTTTTCCCCAACTCCACCCTAAAAAGATGGAGTTTAACACAACTTCCCATATAATATCACAAAAGTTGTAATCTATATACTAAAATGAAAACTGTTATTATAATAAAATTCAACTAGTGAAATATATCAATCTCAACTTCCATGGTAATCCATTGAACAAGCTTAAAGAATATCCTCTAAAGTCCGAATCCTCTATTTTGACTGCCCATCTAATTGAGGATGAAAATCTAGAGAGGAATTTAATTCTGTTCCCAATGAAATCTAAAGTCCTTTCCAAATTTTAGAAGAGAACATGGGATCACTGTCCAATAAAATGAAAATAAGAACTACATGTCACATGAAAATAACATCGAGGCGTAGTCGAGAAAGATGATCCAATGACATATTATCTCTAATAGGAATGAAATGAGTAAATTTAGTCATTCAATCAACAATAACCTTGATTTCATTATTACCTTGAGATGTTTTTCATAGTCCCATAATGAAGTCCATGGTTATGTTTTACCATTATACTATGTCACTGGGAATGGTTGAAGCTTACCCTTTGGTAACTACCACTCTTCTTTAACTTATTGATATGTCAAAAATTTCATGGTAAAATCTATAATATCTATCTTCATTATATCCCCCTAGTAATAATCCCAATGGTCTTTATAAATCTTTGTGCCTCAAGGATAAACTAAAAATGGATAACAATGAACTTCGAACAAGAATTATTTCTTTAATTGGGAAACATAAGGCACACACTATATTTTTAAAAATCTCAAATCCCAATCTTTATTAATGTAATATTTTAACAACATAGCCATTTTAACTAATTATATCATTTTATATAACTCCCCATATTCCTTCTTCACTTTCTTAATTATATCTAACAAAGATATCTGCACCTAAACCTGAAACAAAACAGTGGAATTTCCTACCCCAAAAATATCCTATACAAAATTCCTAAAATAATCAATCAGGGAGTCATCATTCATATGTAACATGGTTAATGATGCATGGTTTTTTCTCAAGGAATTTACCACATTGTTTTCTTTTCTAGGATGTAAATTGATCATGCCATCATAATCCTTTATCTATTCAATCCATCTTATCTATCTCATTTTAAATTTTTTAGTGAATATAAACTTCATAGTTTTATAGTTAGTATATATTTTACATTTATATCCATATAAATGATGCCTTTAAATTTTGGAATATAAAAATACATCTACAAATTCAAAACCATATGTGGGATAATTTAACTCATAAGGATTCAGTTATGTTGAAGAGAATGAAATCATGTGATCTTTCTTAATCAAAACACAACCATGTCCCTTCAATGAATCATCATTATAGATGAAAAACTCACCATTTCTGGAAGGCTAGTCCAAAAATGGAGCATTCACCAATATCTTCTTCTATTCATAAAAACAAACATCACATTCTTCTATCCAAATAAACTTTACCCCTTTTCAATTTAACTTAGATAGCTGGCAAGATAACTATGAAATTATTTTAAAACCCCGTATATAATAACCAATTAATCCTAAAAAAAATCTTGGTTATATTTATGGTTTTTTCCATTCTTAAACAATTTTTATTTTATTAGGATCTACAGTTATGCCATCTTTCGAAAAATGTAACCATTGAATGATTTTTTTCAACCAAAATTAACATTTTCTGAATTTTCAATATAGTTTAATTTCTTATATGGTTTGAGAAATAGCCCTTAGATTTTTTTATACTCCTATTTTCTTTAAGAATACAGCATAATGTCATCCATAAAAAAAACAAACTTATCAAAGAACACATGAAATATTCAATTCATAATATCCTTGAATATATAAGGTGAATTAGTTAACCCAAATAACATAAAAACAAATTCATAATAACCATATCTAGTACGAAAATCTATTTTTCCAATGTCGTCCTCCTTCACCTTCAGCATATGGTACCCAGATCTCATTTCAATCTTGAAAAAATACTGATCTCCCAAGAGCTGATCAAACAAGTCATCGATGTGAGAAAAAAGAAACTTGTATTGAAGAGTAATGTTATTCAAAAATCTATAATAAATACAATGTCTCTTGAAACCATCTTTATTTTTAATGAACAAAATAGTAGAACCCATGGTGAAGTACTAGGAAAAATATATCAATTATAAAAAAACTCCTACAATTGAATTTTCAATTCAAGAAGTTCCATTTGAGAAATTCGATAAGGGCGTATTGAAATTATCATAGAATCATAACTTAATTCAACTAATAATTCAACATCTCAATCAGGTATAACACTGGGTAACTCATAAAGAAAAAAAACAAGGTATTCATTTACCTCTAGAACATTATTAATCTGAATAGTTCCTTTGTTTTCAACAGTATGAGTAAGATAACCTTCATTTCCATCATATAACAGTTTCTCTACTTCCTAATATGTTATCAATTTTACGAGATTTTTCTTGAATACAAACTGAAACTCTTTCTGAAAAACAACTTCTATATCTCTATAAACAATCTTAACAAGATAAATAGAAATCCAATTAATACCCAGAATTACATAAAACTCTATTAAGGAAAAAAACATGGTTTGCAGTTAATGTATTTTCAAAGATAACAGAAGGAACATTCTCAAAAATATTTTTTCCTGTAACGTTTCCCTCTAGTTTTTTAATAACATGTTTTTATCTAATTTATTGAGGTTATATTTTCAATTTACAAAAAACATTCTTAGAAATAAAAGAATGAATAAAACACATATCAAAGAAGACTTTAGCATAATTTGAGTAAATAAAAAAAGTACCTGATACCATTTCATTAGATTGCCTGACATTTGCATACTTAGTTTCAAAGGATCTCAAAATACCTTTCAAATTATAGTCTTGCTTCTTTATATCACTTGGATCAATCTTTGGGTAGAAATTTTCATAAGGACCCATTTCAGCACATTTTAAACACTTTATATTTTTGATATCATAATTGATCTTAAGATCATTTTCATTACAATATCAGTGAATATGTCCAAACTTACCACATCGAAAAAACTTCCTAGTTTTGTTATGACATTCCATAGGGTGGTTTTTACCACACATTTCAGAAATTGGAAAATGAACTTTCTTATCTTTATATTTATTTTATTGATTATTACACAACAATTTCCATCTATACCTCTTCATGTGCTTATTTTCAATGTGCATGTGATCATATGAAAACTCCATATTTACCCTCTTAGAACATCATTCAAGTTTCTTATAACATTTTAATTCTAGGGAGGAAAATTCCCTTCAATATCTTGGAATCAATCCTAAGTAAATACAATTGATTTATCTATCAGGATTCCAAATAATATTTGGAGCATACCTTGGAAGTCGGGTAAAGTTTGATTCATACATGGCAACTAAATATTCCTACTTTTTTTTAATTCAAGTAATTGCTTCTCCAACCTATATAAAACCACCTTAGGAAAATATTTTCCAAGGAAAATACATTTATATTCTTCCTACTCTATGGTTTAAATATCCTATCTATACCTAATATTGTTGACCATTGATCACCACCGACCAACTTCACCTTCAAAACATTAAATTGAAAGACTTACCTTTTGATTATATGAAAACCCCCTAACATAAAATATCTTTTTTGGGGATTTAATCAAAACTTTAGCTACTATTGGTTCAAAAGATCCACTAAAATCATAAGGTTGTTTCCTCATAAAATGCTCCACTATCATGATATTCCCTTTATTGTATCTCAATGTGATCTCTTGTCTGGATTCTACCTCAATTTATTTCATGCGTCAACTGAATCATTTATATCACAAACTGTATGGTTTCAATTTCCACCATTCCCAATTGAATATTCAAAAATATATCCACCTCTCAATTCTTTCCAACAATATATTCCTTGTTTCTTCTATGGAAAACAATTTTGAAAAGACATATCTTATATGAAGGAACTTGATAATCATTAAATTCTATACCATTTCAACATAAATATAAGGCCAAAATAATTTATTGTATTATGTTAATATCATATTAACTCTAAATATTATACAAACGGTTCTCTGATACTGACTATAAGGACCCAACCTTAAACATTAAATAATCTAACTATTTCAACTAGATTCCACTTCTTTACATTCCCAAAGTTCTATTTAGTTTTTCTTAGAAATTTAGAACATAACTCCTACATATCAATCCAAAATTATACAAAGTTGGTACCATTAAAATTATATAGATTTCTTCCAGAACATATTTTTTTACACAAATCAAGAACATGATTTCTTGGAAAAAATCTTCATAACATTTAACTTGACTTTCTTATTTTTCTTACACCACCTTATAACCTATAAAAAAATTTAAAACATGGGATGAGATTAAAAATCTCAGTAAGGGATATTAAGATAAGGAAAGAAACTAATTGTCCATGAATACTAATAAATATATGATATCATTTTCACAAAGACATACTTATCAACCATATATACTTAGTTTATGAAAAATGAGATATAGGTAAAACCTTAAAGAACATATATAAAACCATATGGGTATCCGGGGGGCATTAATTACATATATTGTAACCCTCACAACTACATTATGATTTCTAGCCCTCACGACTACCTTACAATGTAACATTAATGGATACATTATTGGGTAACCATCGCAGTTACACGCGGAGTAACCATACGATTGACCTCTAACATACATGTACCTAATGAATTGGAGGGAGATATAGGTCACACCACTCATAAAAATAAATTCTGGTGAACAAGAACATAATCATAAAAGACTGATAATTTCATAAAAACATTGATTTTGAGTATAATTTTAAATGTGGATTATTAATGGAAAGTACTTTGAATGTATCATATAATTAATGTGAGAATTAATAGTATTAAAGGAATATTTGTAGAAATTATAAATAAACATAATACATAATAATATAAATGAGATTAATTAAAAAAATATTAATCTTAGTAGCACATAATTAAATAAGTATAAGGTTAACCTAATGAAAGGAAATTTGGTTAAGAAATCCCCTACCTCAGCTTCATCTTACTTAAAACATTTTTAAACATCCTGTATAATGGTTAAAATGTTGTTATTAATATTTTAAAAAAGCATAATAATACTTATAACTCCTTATATTATAATTTTATAACATCACTTGACCCATTTAATAATAATATTTTTTCATTTTGATTGCTTCGGGTGCATTCTTTGCATGATTTCCATGGTTGGTTCATAAATGATTTTGTTGTCGAATGGAAGAGAAACTCTAGAAAAGGAATGAAATGGTATTAATATTTTTCCAAAATATTAAATTTTTCCATAAATAATTTTGGTTATATTATATGAAGATGAATGATTAGATAAAACATTAGTGATATTCAATTATATCATTTTGGTGGTTCTTCGACAATCACGATCTTGTTTCATCATATACTTTTAATATTATGTGTATAAGTTAATTCCAGAATATAAAAGAGGCCATATCATATATGTTAAAATCTATTTCCACCATTAAAATGTTTTTTCAATAATATTTCATGTAATTAATGTAAATTGAATACAAATCATCCATGATGTATTTAAATCAACACATCACATATGATGTTTTTATTTTTAGAATAAGAGGAAGAAGGGATGAATAGTGATGATGAATTTTTCCATAAATATAATAAAAATATTGAATATATATAAAAATAAATCTTTTTATACTCTTGAAAAATGGCAGTTGAATAGAGTATATGAAAAGAAAATAATTGAAAATAAAACACAAGAAAATGAAAGAGGATTTTTACCTAGGGATCTATTATCCTTGAGATCCTACTTAGGGCCTTTGGAATTAGCCTTTTGGTGAGAACAATAGGTCTTGGACATGAGGAAGAACCTTGGAAAAATGAATTGTAATAATTTATAAAATTATCAAATATTTAGAGGTGTGAGAGGAAGGGGTGAGGGTTGTATTTATAGATGAGGAGAGGAGGGTTTTTACATTATTTTAATAATTAGATTAATATTTTTTCTCACTACAATGAATATTCTTGATTCATGTGACCCAAAATAGTTTACAGAGAACTTGAGTTTGAACCAAGGGTTCCCTGAATCAGAAATGATTCTAGGAATACTGTATTTAACATATAATGAATATATTCTGTAAATTATCATATTTCACTATTCATAAAAAATCATGAATTTCAGAAAAAAAAAATAAAAAAAATTCACCCTAACCATTTATTGAAATTTAAAATTAAAAAATGAACTCCAATTTTTGAAAATAATATTCTAAATACGATTAATCAAAATTTTAAATAAAATCACAATTTATTCAAAAAATAACAATTTTAAAACTATAACTCATTCTATATATCACATTAAAAAATAATCCAAGATCTCATTAACTTATAACCACAATAAAAAAAATAATATGATTTAACATTCATAAGGGTAATATTACTATTCATAAGGGTATGTTACTATTGACCCAAAATCAATTTGGTTCTATAAGACTCCAAATAACATACCAATCACAACAGTATATGCCAGTTTTTCAAAATTAAAATCATAGAAGTTGAAAAATTATGTATAATTGAAAGATAAAAATAATCTCCTTAAAAAATTATCATTATATAAAGACTCAGTGTTTCATTCATTTCAATTTATTTTCAAATCCTTGGGGGGTTACATATAGACCATGAGGAGTGGTTCATGTATCCTTTTTTCTATAATACTCAAGTGATAGAGTATTGTAATTCCATAAAAGTGGGTTCCTAGAAATTAAGAAAATAGAAGGAGACATTTAATGATTTAATTAATTAATCAAAATGTGTAAAACTATAATCATGATGAAAGTACTAACCTACTAAAATTTATTTTTGCCTAAAAATGGAAAGTTATACCACAAGTTTAAAAACTGAGATAAATAATTGAAAAAGTAAATGTACTCACTGGAACGAGTATCCAAGAATATTACAAGTGTTTATGAACAATACTATAGGAAACATAGGGTCAAGTGTCCCTATACCTATTAAACTACCTCAGGATGTGAGGGTAAAATTGCTAACATGATACTAATGAACAAAGAATATGATGGTTATGTCATTATTCTTTCATCAATATCCAAGTTTAGTTTTGGTCTCTACAACAGGACATATTTTATTTAACGTGAAGTCTCATCTCTGAGTTGTTCTCATGTATAAAAATAAGAAATGATATGTATAGGTACTGGTTAAATTGGATCTATGTAAATTGAAAGGCTGGTTAATAACATTCAAAACATCCTATTCTAATATAATTTTCACTCCTTCACTCAAGTTTCATTTTTTTACAAAATGAACAAGTTTTTAGTAAATGATTCATTACCTATTTAGGAAAATTTTCTCTATGTAAATAAGAGGCCAAAAGAAAAGAAAAATAAAAGAAAATATGAAATCTCCAATGGCATGTAACGCCAAAAGAATATTCATATCATCCATTAATATAAGAGGTGTTAACAGTAGGTTATTTTCAATGCATTTAATGAAATAGTTCAAAAGAAGTTTAAATGAAATAAAGCAAAATTAAAGAAGTATGTTACCAATTCATTTTAAAAATAATCATCAATGTAATGTTATAGTTTTACTTTTTAGGTAATGAATACAATATTCTAATTAAATAAGTGTATTGAAATATGGTGACCAAGGTAGTATAGAAATGTTACTAAAAATTAGTTGTATTCTATAGGTAGCTGAGAAAGGGGGATTACTATTTCATCAAAGAGAAGTACACAACTTCAAATTTCTAGATGATTCATTTTTTTAGAATTTTTTTTGAGTATGACCAAGACATTTATCTCATGTGTCCTTTGGACACAAGGAGAAATTATTTTATGTTTCAAAATGAATTTTGTTTTTGATATATAATACCCAACCATTAGTTAAGTAATACAAGAATCATATGCATCCCTGAGGAGTATAATATGTAATAATTTAATTATCCATTTGTGGAATGATAATTCATGGTCATGAAAAACTAAAGTGATCATCAGGGATATACCCAATATGGTATTTAGGCTTAGTAAAGATAAACAAATTCATTATTATCATGGTATTTAGTTTGCAAAATGAAATCTTTATAAGTAAAGGTATGTCACAGTACTTTCAGTATTGGTTAAGAAAGAGAGATTGAACTATTCCAAAATAACCTAGAGGTATATTTACTTCATAATATTCCTATATAATTAAGGAATGTTAATGTGAAGTATGTGTATGGCTAGATGATATGAGTCACTATGAGATGGCATGTCGTAGGATATCTGGACTATGTAATTATTGATCATCATAATGTATCATAGATAAATCCCTAAACAAAAATTACCTTATATACATCACGAAATTGATGTTCGTAAGGAGGATCAATTATGATGTCTTACATGTCAACATTGAAAAACCAAAATATAGCATAAATAAAATTTTAAATGCACATTTTATACATCAGATTCATGATATAAAGAATATCAATGTTTCCAATTGAAGAAACTTCCATTATATTTTATGGAATACTTTAGAAATAATGGAAATATCCCATAAACAAATGTCAACCATAATAGAACATGGATATCATATCAATCATAGTATGATGGAAATCCATTAATTCATAAGACATGTTTTTAGATGTAAATAGTTTGTTAGGACATAAAGACACATGCATCATGTACAAACACATTATGAGTCTATTGCAATCATCTCCATGGTCCCTTAGGATATTACATAAATCCATAATATAGAAACATTGTTGTCAAGTGATAGAAAACAATTATATATGAGGATTCACATCTCTTTTTAGATAGTGGGAGAAAGATTGAATTGGGATTAGTCAATACAAGATATGAACATGTCTTTGGAATAGGAACTAGTTCCAAAAGTGCATGTGGACCAATGTATGTTCTAGACACACATACTATGTAAGATGGATAAAACCATAGTGATGGTTTTTTCACCATAGTTGGTGATTTATTATTCATTGAGAATAATATTTATTATATATAAGAAGCATAACAAAATTATCTATGTTTTATGAGATCAATTAAAATTCAATAACGGATTCTATGTATCAAAATGTAAAAGGGGCTTATTATTCGGAATACCATGGTGTGTATTCAAATAAGTTGATACATAGATGGTATACATGTAGTATTAATAAGGCTCGATTGGTTACCCAATTTTTTCATACAAAATTTCATTAGAATTTTACTTTTCATAGATAATCTCGTTAATCATATTATTAGGAATTGGATGTCATTACCATCAATCCTAGTTGTCTTCTATACGATGAAACCAGAATGATATGGTAACATCATATAATGATAATAAATGTTTCAATTTACTGAAATCCAATTTAGTATTTAAGTAAAGAACATGATCATATAACATTCATTTGGAATAAAATTTTTTCATGTGTCTATTAGAGGATAGTGGGAGCACTAATGTTTTCAAAATGAAATATGTCTGACAACATATGGAAAATAGATATTGGTCTTACAGTTAGTTAAGACAAGAATATAATATTTTCTCCAGTGATTGTCTTAATGTATAAACCTGAGTTCTAGGGAACATGATCTACTGAGGTAGATCTAAAGGTTTGTTGGACCTATTAAATTATACCTATAATGACATGGAGTTGAAAAATACAAGCTAGAAAAATTGAAAAGGTAATTTTTTGTTATTTCACATGGAATAATATCCCCAGGTTAACATGTCCTAAACATGACAAGAAATTAATGTGGCGAGTTAAAATACACAAACTTAAGAAATGAATTAATCACATATTTCATGATATGTAAAATAACTAATATTGAAAATGTATAATTTATAGTAGGAAAATATCAATTATACCTAGGAGTACTGAAAGATAAAAAGTTAATACTGTCTAATTATATTTCCGAAAGTACAAAAGATATGTACCTAGTAAGTAGAGTTGAAAGGATACTAGGAATTGGGGGAAAGAAACTAATCTTCTATAGATCAATATGAGCTGATATCAAAGTTAGGCTAAGGTGATGGGTGAGACTAGCTCATAAAATCTAGTGGTATCCATACCAACAAATACCAATTAAGTTGCAGATACTAATGAAGCTAAGAAGCAGTTAAATGAAATAATTTTTTCCAGTTCATGGAATAAAACCTAGTTAGTAATGATTTATAATTATGATAATACTATTAATTGAACTAGTAATGATATCAAGTAATTATTGTGGAGAATAGGTATATACTAAAGGATTTCATATTCTAAGAAAGGTTTCTCTAGGATATGAGGTCGCAAATAACATAATTGACACACAGTGGAAATGTGGTAGGCCCATCATCCAGAACCGTTAGTTAGAAAAACATGATCTTTATCATGTGAGTAGATGACAAGTTTGGTTATAATGTTGGATATAGTGAAAGTCGGATTGTTGAAATATTGGGTTCCCTATAACCAACTATGTAGTAAGTTGATTACCAAATCATTTATACAGTTATGAATACTTGATGGATACTTACTATTATTGTGTAGATATTTCAGCATCCACTATTTAACGGTAATGTCGATAGATTAATTTTTTAATCAAAAGGTTATTTTAGATCTTAGGATATAACGAGAACCTCAAGATACTATTATATTAATCAATAACAAATGTCATATGGTTTAGATACATCATACTAACTTGACATAGTAGATGTTTGACTATCAGGTGTTAGGGGCTCATAAGCATTGATACATCTTCTCATTAAGTTCACACTTGGGGATATCTAGTACAGAAATCATGAGGACTGGCCCACCAATAGAAACACCACATGTTTTTGGCATCATTGGATGTTACTATCTACGATCATGTTTAATAGACACACGACATGATATCATTTCATATGTATTCCATTTGAACACGTACTCTTATGCAAGATGAAAACCATGATATTAAAATCATGGTGAGGTAGTTTGTGTTTGGTACATATTTTGTGGCTTGAAATTTATTGAATGGTCAAGAAAGGATTTGTCACTTCCAGGTAAAAAAAGTTATATATCTCAGTCCATCTTGATCAGGATGGCAGTACCTTGATAAATCCATGGTCATGGTAGTCAAAGGTAAATCTATCTAGTTATAAGAAACTGATAATAAATAAAGTAAAGGGAATAATATTCACTACTATAGAGATAAGGGTGTATAGGGTGACACATAATAGTGTAGTCAAGAATTATTCATATTCAGTTAAATATTTATATTAGAAATGGTGAGCCGCACCACTGGGGTCTGAGATTTTTCCAAGGAGATACAATCACCAATGAAATAAATAAATCCATATTATTCAATTTTAGAATAACGAGAATTAAATTTATTTATTAAATATATTTAAAAAATTTATGTAAATAAATGGAATATATTAATTGAAGAAATATTAGTTTAATATTTTCAATGTACAATTAATATTTTTGGGAATGCTGAGTCAAGTTAATGACTCATTTATTATCACGTAATATTTTTATTACATTAAAAGAATGTTATAATAATATTTATGACTCAGATTACGAGTCATAACATTTTGTTTATAGTGAATTAAGTATTCTAGGACCAGAGAGGAAATTCAATATATTTTATGAACACACTATATATAGAAGAGGAGATCCTCCCATCAGAAAATATTTGTTGGTTTTATCTATCTTATCCACTATCCCATGTTCTAGAGAGAGAGGCTCTGGATCTAGAATCTCAGATCGTGCTCTCTCTTAGGAATCACAATCAAGGTGATGCAGTGATTGTAGGAATGCTGGTGGCATCATTAGAACTCTGTGATTGCACCTAGATTTTGATGACCAGTGATCTGTTAGATTTTTGAAGAAATTGTTGATTATATAGAATAATTCAGCTTCGATTTATTTGAGTAGTGATCAACACAGATGAGTAGATGTTATTCTTGGCTTTAAATATAAACCAGGTATTTTACAGTTTTAATTTTGTGTTTAATCATGTTTACATGATATCATCCGAATAAGCCAGGTATAGATTCACCAATGTTGATGATTTTATGTCATTCATCGGTGAATTTTTTTAAAATTCCATATTTCAGGGCTTCCACTATTGCCCTGATTCCTACACACTCCACAACTAGTAGCAACCCACTAGAATGCAGGTTAATTTTATAAATATATTGCATCTTAATTACAGAATTTGTGTGTGAATAGTGGATAATAATATGAGAGATATATCTAGTATTCCGATAGTAATTGGACAATATTTTGAGAGGGAAAATAATGGTTAATACCAATTTCAATTTCTATATTCACTTGAGGTATATAAAGTGAAGATCATCTAGATATTATGAAACTAGTTCTTCATCCTATAATTGGGAGTTCAAGATAATACTTTTTATCCTTTAATAATACCTTTGATAAAAAATAGAAATGGGTTGTGATAATAAAACAGATTGACACCTAAGATTAGCCACCTCATAATTAGGGTGAGTGAAACCTATAAAAACCCTTATTTCCATGTGTGTTTTTTCTTTTTAAATCTCTCATCATTGCATCATCACTATTGAAATCATTTCATTCTAATTGGGTATTAGAATCATTTATTTTTTTGAGATATTTTGTTTTCAAAAACCACTTATTCAACTCCTCTCAGGGTATTTGACCTTTCCATGTGCCTCAAAATTAGTATATATGGGGAATTGATATAACACTAGGAAATATATGAGTTTTATTTCAATTATTTATATATTTTGCCAACTATATCCATGTATTCAATAAATATAATCAATAATATGGGATTCCCTATGTTCTTTGGGAATGTATTCTATCTATGAAGAGAGTGGATAGATATATATCTTCTATAAATTGATTAGTGTGTATTTTATATCATTAATAATTAGGAAAATCATCCCAAATATTGGATATACTATATTTTTATTATTATTAAAAACATGAAACAATATATAATAGTGTGAACTGTGTTACTATTATCTCTCATAGAGAAAGAGTTAACACAAGATATAAGAAGGTATATAATAAATAGAATCTTTATAATACTAAATAATTTCCATGAAATAATGAATAAAGAAATTAAGTAATGATTATAAACACACAAGTATCAATTTTAAGTTATCTAATTATTAGAATATGAATTGGTGGAATAAATATTCATTAGAGTAAAAAATATTACATGATTATTTAAATGTTATGTTCAAAATATGAAAATTTTTCTATTAAGAATATGTTCATGGAAATCCTCATAGATAATTTTTACATGATGATTTTATACCTTAATGATTAATAATTGGATGAGTATACCATAAAAAATTCAAAAATGTATTAATATCATATGATACGGGAGAGATGGGTGTCTATAAATTTAATAGAAAAAATAGATTATATGAATAAATTTTAGGATTTAAAAGTTTAAAATTAATGAATTATCATAATGAAAAAACCCTCTCAAATATGATTCCATGGAATTTGAATAATTTATTTCTCTATTCTAAAGTGCCATGTAGTGTTGTAGTGGTAAATATAAATGTAAAATACCATTAAAATTATTTAATCATGGAAATATTTGACACTTTTCCAAAGGTTTACTTGAGAATGTAAAAGAGTTGGAGAAGTACAATCCATCCAAAATATCATATTAGAATAGAAGGATAATTAGTGGTCACATTGGGCGGAATATTTTTCAAATGAAAAGTACAATTAAATTTTAAAGAGTATAAAAATATTTTATGACCCGATGATGCCACATCCTTTGATGAGTAAAGTTAATGAGAATAACATAACTTCTAGGATGGAGGGGATAATTTTTTTATGGAAAAAATAAATAAATCCTAACAATTTTTCATGGGGATAAGAATAATAATGGAGTAGTGATGAAGAAATCAACGATAAGAATATACCAAAAGTGTTTAAAAATAGAGTGGAACTTATGGTGTGATTGAAATAGAATAGAAATTTATAAAGGGAAAATAGATAATTAATGAAAAATAATAATTCAGTTAGGAAATGCATTGATAAATCCAAATAAAATGTCATTTTATATATGGAGATTGAGATGAAAGGAATTATTACATACCACAATGGATTTTTTAAAGTAACAGATAAAATTCATGAGATTATGACTATAAATATAATCACTGATAAAAAGAAGGTAAATGTTATTTAGGCTAAGCTAGTGTAAGGTGAAAATTATACAGTGAAACCCAATGTTGAGGAGTTTAAATATTTAGTTAATGAGGTTAGATAAATATTTAATATAAGAGATAATTTTTCTACAATAAATCATAGATATTTTTCCATGATTTAAGGAAAAAATATTTTAAACACCGTATCCTATATAAAAACTATTGGAGTATCAACAAAGGAAATAAAGAGGTTATTAGATCAAATTAAAAGACGAATGAAACCATTGAGAATATCGATTATGTTGTGAGATATTCTAATGGATTAGAGATGTTAATGGAGAATAACATCATAAATAAGACTTATTGAAATGAAATGGTGAAATAAAAGGCATATAATCTTGAGAAAATGAAACATAATAGTTTATATGATATAAAAAACCAATTAGAAAATAATAAAGAATGATTTTTTATCTGAATATATTTCACATTAATAAAAAATATTTTTGTTGTAGAGTCTATGGACACAGTTAATACAAGTGTTGTTATAATGTCTCACTCTCTTAATTAGGGAGAGGTGTTTATTCAAGGGGAATTAAAAAAATCGAAATGCCTAAGAAAGGAAACATTCAAAAGATATTGTATAATAAAAAACCATTTATTTTCTTGAGGAGAATTTTTAGAGGCGTGATAAACCCAAAATAACAATAAAAATGTATTAATATGATACTCGATTTGTATAAACCTAACAAATGTTCTAAATATTTTAAGAATAGGAAATTTCAAGAGAATACAATAGTAATTCAAGTATCATATTAGAATATAAAAGGAGATAAGTCCTTGATCCTTAATAGTGATCACTACTCACACATGTTTGGAAACATTAAATATCTTAAAATATGTCAAAGGTAGGATAGATGAAATATCACTTTCAGAAATGATGGATACCATAATGCATGATGACACAGATACACCAAGATTAGAGGGATGGAATATGATGACATTCTCTTTACCAATGGGCTAAGAAACAATATTATTAGCATTCTATAAATTTTTGATTATGGGAATATGTTTTACTTTTGAAATAATAGTTTTATAATAAAAATTTTGATGGATTGAATAATTATTTTGAATTTGAAATAAAAATATTAAAAAAATTCTACTTTTTTTAGGATTAAAATTTATTTTTCTTGAGAAAGAGGAGGAAAACCGACTCTGGTATAAATGAATTTTCCAATTAGATAAAAATAATATAAAAAATATTTTCAAAAATAAATCTATGAGAAAAATACCAAAGATATAATGTGAATTTATAACAACATTTTCAATATCTGAAAAGAGAATAATGCTGAATAAGAGTAACAAGTCGGTGGAAAACCGAACACATACACCTCTTAAGTTAGAATCATTAGTTGTACACAGAAGAGTGATCTTATTGTCAACTAATCAAGATCAATAAATTATGATTTTTTGATGATTTTAATTTTATAAATTATTCAAATTTTATGTTGGAAAAATCAAAATCTCTTTAAAGATTCAAATAAATTTTCTGGATTTATAAGAATCGGACAGGAAATTTCATCAAAATATTATAATCATATAATGAATCATAATATTAGAATTTAGTTTTTTAGGAATATATTGAAAGAAATGATAAAATACATGTATAAGGATGTTCATATTAAACTAAAAAAATATAGTTTCTAAGGGGAACAAATAGATCTTGGTGAACATAAGAAGAACAATTATATTAGAGAAAAGAACATTAAAAATATTTTTAAAGAGTATCCACAACCAAGAATGTCTATGTTTTGAATTAATACAAATTATAACCTAATTTTCTATAAAAACCATTTGTCATATATTGAAGAAATAATTCACGATTTAATAGGTTTAAGGTATTTAAAAACCCATGCTTTATCAAGAATAACGGAAAATATTTGATAATTGTCAATGAAAATTATGAATAAGGTAAATTTCTTAGATATACACATAGAAATTGAAGTTACTATACCTATAATTATTTTTTGAGAAATACTATCAACAGTTGTAATGTAATTATGCGAGAAAATAAAATTCATTTATAAGAACCACTGCCCACTAATGACGTTTTAAATGATGAAGAAACTAGACAACAAGAAACCATTCTAAATGAATGAGTATATTTTTTTTTTTTTATTAGGATGATTATCAAAATTCTTATAGTGAAGAAGGATCACATCATAATAATTTAATTTAGAAATATTAAAAATACATGTTTATCCTAAAACTTTTCGTAGAGATATAATATAAAGGAGATATAAACAAATAGAGGCTTGAAAATTTTGAATCATACTATCATACTTTTATCAGTTGAACCAAAAAAGTGTTATTGAATATTTACAATATGAAAATTGTTTTCCAATGATGTAAAAAGTGGTAAAAATATTAAGAATAAAAATACATAAGAACTACTATTATATCCCAAAAAATTTGATTTGGATAAATATGTATTTTTTTTAAAATAATCTCACTAAGAATAGTGAAGTATCATAGAAAAATATTCATCTTATTAGAAAAGGATATTATGAAATCAATTGTATTGACTTTTAATAGAATTATTATTCATTAAAAATGATTGAAATGACTAAAATATTTTTTTTCAATTTATGATCAATGTAGCTACAATGTTTTATAAATGGGTGTTAAATCAACATTCTTTGATGATGAACTTGGGATTAAGGTCTATATTTATCAACCTAGTGGATTTAAACTTGAAACTGATGGTCCATGAATGTGAAAGATAAATAAAGATTTATATAGGGTATAATATGAATCCCATTAATGGTATTTAAAAGTTAACAATAACTTGAATATTAGGAATTTCAAGGAAGGAAAAGTGGATTAAAATCATTATGTCAAGGGAGATAAAACAAAATCACTAGTTTGGAATGTGTATGTTGATGAAATTATTTTTTTAGAAAATAAAGAATAAAACTAAGTCGAATTGTAACACAGGTTTGTAATATTTTAGAGATATAAATTATTACTGAGATAAAAGTTTTATTAGTTTTTAAATCACTAATACAATTGATTTTATATTTCATTCAATAGAGAAGTGTGTTTGTGAGTTATTAATGTGGTTTTTAATATATAAATTAAGTGATTTTTTCAATCCTATTTTTCATTGGAATAATCTATCCATAAATGAATTATAAATGAGTGAAAATAAAATAATCTTCTGAGGGATCATTAGTAGTCTACACTATTTGACAGTGTAGAGACCATACACTATTTTTGTTAATATTGTCTATACACAATTATAATGTAACTTGAAGAAGTCTTATCTATAAAAGAAAAATGGATCTTTATATATAGTAAATTAACTCTTGATTTTGGATGAATGTATAAAAAATATATCATTAATAATTTATTGGTATACCAGTGCATTTAGGTAGGCGATGTTTGGGATAGAATGTCAACTTCTAAAGGTGATTTCTTTATTAGAAGAATATGTGTAACGTGTCACTCTAAGAAGAAAAATTATTCTAATCTGTATTTCTATGGAATATTATTTTTTAACATCATAGGGATAAATACTAATTACATTGAATATATATTTACTATAATACACTAGGGTCTATGTTAAAAAATATAGTGTAATGCCCATGATTTTTTAACATCATCGGAGTGTATTATTTACTAAAATCACTATGATATTTCATGTTTATATTCCCCATTTCATTCCATTGTATTTTCTTATAAATGATGGATAATAAAATATGAACACTTATTGAAAAATATGATACAATCAAGTTTCTTTTTTAGGTGTTCATCAAGGGTATATGAGCTGAGAAGTCTTTTAAATTAAGGGGATCATGAGGTTTTGGTTGTTGAAGTGTGAATTAGAACTCTTGTATTAATTTACATGTTTCCAATAAATACATATGAAGAGATTGAAGATCACTTTTGGGATATAGAGATTAAATAAACCTCACATGATGAATTGATAAAGGGGGGTATGATTTTATCTCAATTGATATATAGATAAAATGTAATTGATATTATACAAAGAGATGTAGTTCTATCCCAATCATCATAATATCATATGGTGATGTGTTTATATAAACAAAAAATAGGAGGAATTCTAATACTTATTTCATATTAAAAAACATTCCTTAGTTTGGGATTATTTAATGTTTTACTTATTCAAATCATTCTAATTGATTATTTAGAACCTCATTAGAAATTGAGTAGAATTGCATAAGAATGAAAACATTGAAAATCAAATGCTAATGAAAAAACAATGACATGAATCACATGATCATTTTTCATCATGGATGAGTTAGACTTATGGTTTGAGTGAATGAATCTCACATGATATAATAATGGATTTAATTAACCTAACATGAGATTGAATCACTCCACAATGATGGTGATTGCAAATAAATGTTTCTACTGGAAGACTAAATTAATATAATATGAGATGTTTTTTTATGGAGTTAAATTGACATGATAAAGGATTAATTTTAATGTGATATAGACCATGTTGCAACTAGAGTGGTAAATCCATAATAGGTCATATGAGGATTATATTCATACTTCTACATATAATTAGGTGCCATGCTATTTTTTGAACTCATCATTTTTATTCCATGAAAAAAAAAATTCATTCTATAATGTGTAGTCAAGGGAAAAATACCATGATTCTATGGGAGGAACCATGCCTCCATAACTTGGGTGATATGCTTTTGAAGAATTTTTTATTATGGAAATTTATAGAGCACCAAGTAGAAGAAAATATTATATTCAATAGATATTATAATTCTAATTGATCTATGGATTATTGGTTATAGAAAAATCAAGTGTGTTATTCCATAGTATACAAGAAATTCCATGAATCTGATAAAACATATCACATGATACATCAAGATCCTTTTCATTTAGCCTTATATATTATTCAGATATGAGGATCGCACTATAGCTTATAGAATAATATTACAATTAATATTAAGTTTATAAATATACAGTGAAAAACCTAAAAGAATTTTTTTTGATGAGAATAAGATACTCTGTGGGATACATCCATTATTTCGGATGGTTTTTGAAAAGATGTTGAGGAGTAGAAAAATAGTTCACAAAAAGTCCAAATATCATAGGTTCTTGAGTTAATAAAAGTGAATATTATTCAATGTTTTTAATATATATTTTCATATTATAATTTTGAGTTCAATAAAATCCTCTAAATACTTTCTCTATTCCTTTTATAATAAACTAGAATGTGGGTAGTGAGAATGTTACTATTTCACATCAAGGAATATCAAACTAATAATAAGGGTGAGTAAAAATTATAAAAAAACCATGTGTCTATGTGTTTTAAATATCAGTTCATATCTTATCCTCAAATCAGGATAATAATGATCTATTCATATTAATTGATGATGGGAATCACTTAATGTTTGAGAGTTGGGTTTTCAGTGACCATAGATTCACCCCCTCTCAATGGTCGTTTACACTCTCCTGACCCTTTCATAAGGTTGAATAAATATTGTTTATTCATTATAGGATTGGAAAATATGGTGAAAAAGTGTTAATTATTGGACTAAATATAGTTTAATATAGAGGTTTCAATGAAAATGTATTATTTGATTATTTTGAAAATGTAGTGGTATTATATTTCTATAAATAAAGATTTTTTGAATCTACTAGGTACTGTATAGGACTAGATATCCATATAATGTTTAGGGGAGATTAAGGTTGATTACATGTTATAGTTAAACCCATATTAGTTTAATATTTTTTTTAAAAATATCTTATTCCATGGTGTAACATAATACTATAGAATTTGATATATGGAGAAAAATAAATGTTATTATTTTATTGAATGGATTTTTGTGAATTGTTCTATAAAATATTTCCCTTTGAGACTCTTATAGTGAAACTCTTATAGGATATTTTTGGGATCCATTGGGGAAACATGAGAATACATGATTTTTATCTAAATATTTACAAACTAGTTAAGATACTAGACTGATATAATATCCAATAAAGAGTTTTTCACCAATTATATTAAAGTGATCTTGAATCTAAAGATTAAATATAATAAAGATACTTTTATGTTAAGAATCAATATTTTGTCTTTGAATTTGGTTTTTCTAATATAGGAAAGGATGTACTAGATAAACACTCAGTCTAATTCATTATAGAGGGATATATGTTAGGGATATACCCATGATAAGGGAATTATTTATCATAACTTAGGATAGAGTCTATTTTATCATGATCAAATATATCAATTTCTTACATTGTCGTATACACGAGAAGATAGAAATAACCATCCATCAAATGAAAATAAAAAAATGTTTTGTTTCATGTGTGGTTATTTCAATAATAAGCATGAGTTATACCAATCCTCAAAAGGTGTTCAATTGTAGGGTATGTATTAGTGAAGGATAATGAATGATAATTTTTATCAATTGTGATTATATAAACAATATATGTAATGATATTGGTATAAAATTTGGAATATGAGGTTGATAAGAGTTGGTGTCAGTCAAAATTTTGACATTACACAATTACATAAAAAACACTTCTAGTAGATTTATAGAGCTAGTAGACTACGTATTCATCTAAGAGAAGAAATTTTGTATGGGATACTGTATGCCTTGAGATAAGAAAAGTAGTATATAGTTCAATTAGATTGTGATTTAATTAACATCATGATTCATAACTAAATTTTTATTATCATAAATTTTTGTTGTTGTTCAATGATTAAAAAATTATTCTAATAAATGTTTTTATAGTGATTAATTAAAATATATGTCCACATATGTCTGAATATTCCTGGAATTATTTTTAATTTTTATTCATTTCATCTTCATATTATCTTTATTTCACCTCATGGTGTTTATTTTGGCTTTGGATCAGAGGTGATATATATTTGGGTATGTAATCTATGGTTTACATAGTGTTGTTATTGACAATTATTATTCCCTAAAATTTGTCAAGTATTATTTTGATAGGTAAATGTTGTATTATGTAGATTATTTCAATGGGAATAAATTATCACTAATTTATATTTGATGCATATGACATGAGATTTGATAAGATAACAACACATGGTAAACGAAAATCACCAGGTTACTCCTAATCCATGATTATAATATTGGGTCATGATGATATGTTATAATTTGTATGAGTATGATAATTTTTATTGAGATAAGGCTGATTACTCATAAGATTAAATTTATTAAACTTATGCACATAACAACTCATTTAAAATGAAAATGTGGATTTCTATACATGTGTCAACAATGTTACATAAGTGAGATAGAGTATGGATCCTTACACTTAGTGTTTTTAAATAGCTTAAAAACTTATACATTTTCTTAATTTATCACTTATATAAAATTAATTTACAATTAGGATTAATAGTAGTTAATTTGGTATGACACTAATCAAGAAGATGAATTTGATTAACCAATATAGGATGTACCTGCCTATTTGATTGGTTATGACGTAATGGACTTAAATTTAGTTTTTGTTATATGAATAAAAATTTCAAGTTTATTACTTATGATGTAATTATATAATATTTAGTTAACTCATGAATTTAGAAAATTATACAATCTCTATAGGATTAAATTTATCTATATCTTCTTTTTAATATCGATGTCATGAAAAATAGAAATTTTCTAATTGACATGCAGTAAATAAGGTCACACTAAAACAATTGTAAATTTTTGTATATATGATGTATTTATAGATACTACTCTTAATTTATGATTACTAATGATTATCATACCTATTTAAAACATTACAAAGGGTTATCTGGGTAATATATTAGATAATAATAATTGAGATATTTGGACTATTGCTGTTAGTTCATGTTTATGTATGTATATGTTTATTAAAAAAGAAAATAAAATTTGTGTATTTAATACTTAAATATTTAATTAAATAATTATTATTTAATTAAAAAACAATGTGTAATTAATATATAATAATGAATTATTTATATTATGAATACATAAACATAAGGAAATTTTATATCCCATAAAAGGCCCATTTCACAAGGGAAATTCAGTTTCCTAATAAATAATTTTATTTAGGTACCTTTATTTCCACATTTAATGAATTCTAAGAAATGTTAAAAGGTATCCAAAGGTTTTCAAGGAAATAATCCACTTTTGGAGGCTATTTAAAGCTCCAAGTATTAATTAAATTATATTTATTATGCGTTATTAGGTTTTCTTCAAGATATTATTCATTGGAGTACATTGAATTTACTTATTCCTATAAATATTGGGTGTGGGAGGGGTATGAGTTATAACTCATCTAATTAATAAATTGGAAATGTGTTTCTTAGTGTTCTATATTAACCCTTTTTCTAGATAGTGTCTATAAGCACCAAACCTTAAACATTACAAAATCGAATTAATTCAAATAGAATTCATTTTATTTAATTTTTCCAGATCATATAATTTTAGAGTTTTAGATAATTATATCATAATTCATACATGAAAGCCCATAATCATAAAAATAGAATAATACTTAAAATATAGCCCATTTTTTCCAAATTATAATAGTTTTTAATAGAATATCAATTGTTTTCAGAAAAAGCATCACAACATTCAACTTAGCTTGTTCTTTTTTTTTCTGACCCATCATTAAACCCTATGTATGAAATTTTAAAACTTTTGATGAGCACAAAGAAACTCAGTAATAGAAATAAATAATAAGTAAAGAAACAGTTAATCTAGGAATACTTATAAACATTTGAAATCATTTTCACAGATATACTTTCACCTGTAAATATTTGTATACTTAATTTTTATGAACATAATATTTCAATTAAATATTTTTAATATAAATAAACCATTTAGGTAAATAGATCATATTATTTATTAACAAACATACATAGGATTTTAACCCTAAAAAATACCTTATGATATTTAACTCTTATGGTAACCTTACAATGTAACACTTACAACTACCTTATATTGTAAGCATCAGAGGTATAATGGGAATAACAATTACAGCCAACATACAACATAAAAGTACCCAATGCATTTGAGGGATATAAATAACCTACCCTTCATCATGAAAAATTCACAATAGCAAAAAAATATTCATAAAACATGAATTCTCTTATCTTAAAAACATTCCTTTTTAATTTTTTTAAAAATATAAAATTAAAAGAGGATTATTAAAGAAAAGGCCATTTCCTCAGGTTTGAATAACATAAAATGTGTTAAAAACTCATATAAAATGGATTAAAGAGTGTTATAAATTAATTATAGAACCATATTTATATTTATAATACCTTATAAAATCATTTATAAAAACATTCCACAAATTAATTAACTATATTTTATTATTTTCATTATTTCAGGTGCATTTATTTTCTGGTTTCCATGGATGGTTCATTATGGAATTTATTGTAGAAATTATAAAAACTCTAAAAGAGGAAATAAAATATATTAATATGTTTACATAATTCCATACATCATTTTATCTTATCTGTGGATGATTCATTAGATAAAACATTGATGAAGATGATTTAATTTATTTTGGTGGTTATTTACGGCCATTAGAAACATATGTCATTTTATTTAATATCATGTTTATATATTGGTCCCATAACATTATTTAAATAATCATATATATAATAAAATATTATTTATCCATAATAATTGTTTCATGCCCTTCCTTGAAGGCAGTAAAGGAAAATGAAATCATATCATCCAAGAATGAGGTGAATCAACCTATCATAGAATAGGATTTATTTTTATTGAATAATATGAGAAGAGGAACGTTTTGATGGTGGATATTCCATTAACATAATAAAATTATATTATATGTATTATAATGTAGTTATAACTTCACTTGGATTATGTGAGATTATGATTGTATACGAAAATAAAATAAATTGAAAAGAAAATAAAAGAAAATGAAAGAGGATTTTACCTCGTGAATTAATATCATTGAGAACCTCCTTATATCCCTAGGTTTTGGCCTTTTGGGGATACCAGTAGGTCAATAAATTAGGGAAGAGACTTTATAATGTAATGGGGGTATAAATTAGAAACTATAAAAGGTTTTAGATGTGTGAGGATAAGAGGTGGTGATGGGAGGTATTTATAGTGTAGGAGAGGGGTGTTTTTTGATTACTTTAATGGTTAGTTGATTATTTTGGTTGAAAACTGTGAATTTTTTTGATTACATGAATAAATAAATAGATAGATAACTTTAGTTCTATATTTTTGTTCTTACATCATCTATATGTTATCTATGATTCAATAATTCAGTTATTTTCTGAATACCATAAATTATATTATTTCACTATTCACAAAAAAATCAACTATTTTAGAAATATCCCAAAAATTCACTCTATGCATTTTTCAACATATATAATTAAATAATGAAATCCATTATTTGACAATAGTTTTCTAAATATGATAAAATTAATTTCAAATTAAACTCATCATTTAGTAGAAAAATACTATTTTTAATAATATAACTGATTCAACAACACTTTGTGAAATTAATTAACATCTCAAAAAAATTTATTATAAGTACAATAAAATAGAATATTAATTAATGAATATATATTAAGAAGATAATTTTTTTCAACCATTATATTAATTATAAATTTTAAATAAGCATTTTGGTCTCAGAAATACCAACACATAATTTATCATTTTTTGAAAAATATTTATCTATTACACGATATAAATATTTCATATTTTCACTTATAAGATATATAAATATTTTTTCTTATTTCATAGGAAATATTAATATTCTATTAGTATATATTCCTTAATTTCTATAAATACCACTTATTTCATTATACATTTATAATGAATTTAACTATTTAATTCTAGAATGGAAAAAATTATTTTATAAGTACATGGTTGTTACGTTCTCTCCCCTCCTTTTTGAAATATCATCCTTAAAATTTTTATTCACTTATTATACAAGAGAGTAATCCTTTCCATAATTAAATTTTATATTCACATGTTTCTTTTACAACCATGTGCTTTCTCAAAAGAACCTTAACCTGATGGATTACCTAATTCCTCAATACTTTCTCTCTATAATCAAGAACCTAAACAAGTTTTTATTCATAAAGAAGGTTCTCTTCCAACTGAACTACATAAAGGATCAAAACCAGAGAATATTCTAGCGCATACTTTCAAAACATCAAAACATGAAAAACATTATGTACCTAGGAGAAACTTTGAGAAGAATACACTTAGTCGGTGTAAGATCCTGGGTATTTCTTGAGGTTTGGATCTTCTTTATTAGGTTAAATACTTTTCTTCCCTTTTAGGATTAGACCCTAGGCTAGGCTATGGTCCGGTTGGGTTTTTTTGGGGAATGAAAGGGGAAAACAGGCTAAAATATGGCCATATGCCAAGTACACATCATGTACTTGGTCTACACATCGTGTACTTCAAGTACATGCCGTGTACTTGGACTTCACGATTTGTATCCATTCTGCTATAGAAAAAAATAAATTATAGTACACATTATGTACTTGATGTACAAGATATGTACTTCCCTAGTGGGGTTTTTTACAAACAAGGAAGTAGTTAATGTTATTTATATACATTATGCCTTTCTCTCATTTTTGAACCTAAAAACCACCCTAATATTGTTTTTCTTATATTCAATCTATCTGGACTCCGATTTGAGCATCGTCTATCATGATGGAACAATATCAGTATTTATGATATTCCTTTTTAGAAGTTCTTTATTCTTCAGAGCAACGTCTGTGCTATTTGTATTTAGGATCATATGCCCTAATAATCTGTTCTTCGCATGTTCTTCAGATATCTTCCAAACTAGGAAAAATGAGGATACGATACTGGATGAGTTGTCTTCTACTGAGGTGAGGTAGGTGTTCTATACATTATTTTGATTTTTCTAAAATTTTTTCAAGTTTTCGTCCAAAATGTTATTTGTCTAAAATTCTAGAAATGTCTTGTTTTTTAGCGAGTATCTTTTAATAGCTGTATTTGGACCTACTGAGGTTGATCGTGGGTTCTGTTTTGGTGTGTTGGCACATGTTTCTCATTTAAAGGTCACCCAAGTGGTGCACCTTAAGGAAATATTTTTTTATTCCTATTTAAACCACCCAAGGGGTGTGTTCTTGAACGTTCCTAGTTATATGAAGCGTGTTAATGCTTTGGTTTTTTGAGTAGCCTATTTAAGAGATGTAGTGCCACCTTTCTCAATGAATATCATGTAATTTCTTATCTATGTTCATAGGTTGGTGTGTTAAATAAATAATATGGGTGGGTATACCTATATATAAATTAATAATGACATGTTAAATTGTTTATATGGGTGGGTAGGCCCATATGTTTTTATGATAAATGGTTTGCATGAGTGGGTATACTCATGGCTTGTGATTGTTGATGTAAGTGGGTATACTCACCTAGTTATAAAGGTTTAAATTGAATTCTTTAATGCTTGAATGTTCATTGAATGGTTTGATAGATTCCATGGACTACTCTCCATGGATCTCAAATGTGTTAGTGGATGCCTTAGGTTGAATTCTCCCCTTGGTTCTTGATTCCATGGGATGACTCGAGCCTTGCTACCTCATTAGATATAGATTTCTTGGGCTCATATAGTACTTGATACTTACTTTATCCTAGGACCCAAACCAGTTCCTAACTGTGTTTCCACCTGGGATTCCCATGGGACTCAATGTTATGCCTTCGACACACTCTTTGGATTTGGACCTCTGTGGTCTAGATATTATTATATGGATGCCTTGGTCTGCTGAAACCTTGGATCCTGCCCTTCTAGTATGATACTTCACTATATGGTGTGGTTTTGTATCACTTGACTTCACTATACAATGTCGTTGTGGATTTCTTGATATAGATTGATATATGGCGTGGCCGTGTGACTTGTTTGTTTACTCAGTTATAGAATCCTTGTTAGGATCTGACACTCTTTTGAAGGCAACCTTGAAGGATGTTTCTTTTTACATTACAGTAAACTTATTCCATGGGAGTATTCATTTACTCATTGGTTGTCTACACTTTCTAGAACTTTTGTAGAATTACTGTTAGAACTCTATAGACCTAGATGGTTTCCTTCTGGGATGTTTATCTCACACCCTATTTGGGCCTCCTTAAGGACCTAAACAAATTATATTGTTGTATGTGATGATAGGGGAAAGATCCCTAGTACAAGCTATTGATTATGGTTGTGGATAAGGGGAGAATAAGACCAAGATGAGTCTTGTGATGCTGGGATACCTTTTTGTTCATTTTTTCTTTTTAGGATACTTGTATTATATTCTACTATCATGTAATATTCTATCTTCTTTCCAGATATTTGTACCATCTGCATCATTTTTGAATGTGAGATACTTCTGGTTATTAATTTATATATTCATGTTTGCCTGTATTACATTCAGTTGTCTGCTGTTTATTTTGATTATGCTATTGTATATATTTGACATCTGCTATGATAATTTGGTAATGAGGGCATACTCTCCCCATTGACTCAACTGGGCTCGGGGCATAGTTTTAGGGGGAATCTCGGTCCATGATGTTAAAATGTGGTACCAGAGGTGTTTTTACTATCTGGGTTGACTTATTGTTCGGAAAAATTATACAGGGATGTGAATGAAATGGAATTTGGAAAAAAGTTGTGCCCAGAAGTATCCACCCCATGTATAGGGAAAAGAAAAATTGCCTCGAATTTAGTTCTGGATTTTTAGATTTTGACTATTACAGTTGATTCAGTTTCCCCATTGGGTGACACACATGATTTCTACTATTACTATTGATGAAATTTTGGGTTTTATTTAAGTTTAAACCTGATGAGATTAGGGTGTTCCATCTCATGCATCATATAGACACTTGTTAGAATCACATTCCATGCATTATGCCATACCATCAAGGATGCATTAAATATTGCACGTTGTTGTGATAGTTGATGTGATAGCTTTACCTGATGTTTTGTTAGTTGGGTGCAACAGATAAGAGTGTGACATCGTCAGTCAATCCATAAAGAGAATGGTACTTTATGAATTGAAAAATAAATCTCCAATGTAATGTAAATATTAAATGAACTTGATATGTATGGTTTGAGTGAGAGCCATGTTTTGGGTTCATGAGGTGTTATGGGTCCTCATGGATTCAAAAATTAGTAAAACATCGGTAAAATTTCCTGAATAACTGAATGTGAATTGGAAATGAAAACTCGAATGGAAAATATATAATTGACCTAGACATGGATTTTGAGTGGGTGAGAGGTAAAATTTCTAGTGGTTCGATGGAAGTTCTTCATACAGCCCTAGATTTAGGAGCAGGATGTGGGTTTGAATTATTTTATGAGGGTTTTGACCTATCCTATGATTTTAGCTTTGTGCTTTGAATTTTTCCTTTCATAACATGTGTGTTTTGGATTTTAGAGATGTGGCACTATGATAGCCACCAGTTGTACATCGTGGTGAAACATTTTGTGATGATGTATCTTACTGATGAGCTATCGAGGGCAAGTTGCTTCAAAAAAGGTTTCAGACATGCTATTAGATCTCAGGTCAACGTGTTTAGGATTCCTTCTATCATTGATATTGTAAATCAGGTACTGATTACAGAGTATAACCTATGGGAAGGTAGGGGTACAAAATAGGGGAGTGTTGTTTCTTTCCATATTGGATCTACATCTTTAGGAATAAAGCACCATTTTGAGGCTTCCCATGACATGAGTTCTAGTCAAGCTATGAATACAGTCAGTTTGGTGTTTTTCTATTCGTGTGGTTGGTGAGGCAACATGAAAAATCAGTGTGACCATGACCTAATCGGGTGTCGAGCTTGAGGTGGGATGGGGCTCAAGAAATGGTTTTCTAGGACCTTCCCTCTAGTTGTGAGTGGTAGGGGTTAGATCTGATGTCGTGTTTGGGAGAAGGTTCTTCAGCTCAATGTCATGCTATAAGCTGGAGTAGTGTAGGCTGGTTAGCCCAAGGCAGTGGTGGTCATGGACGTGGTAGCCAGACAACAAGTTCTCAGTGGCCACAGGGTAGATCAACTCAGGGTAGCCAAACAGGGTCATAGGGCCATGATACAGGCCAGACATATGTAATGCATCAAACCAAACATGATCATGATCTTGGACCATTTATAGTGAGAGGAATTATTTTAGTAGCTTATACTACTACATCTTCTCTTTTTGATACAGCTGCCTCTCATATAATTATCTCTGCACGAGTTGTAAAGAGCATTGGGCTTCTTATTTTTCTTTATGAGGGATTTTTTATTCTAGAAACACTATTGGAAGATAGAATGACTGATATATGTTGGTGTACAGAGTTTAACCTTGAAGTCAAAGGGTATCAATTCATCTGGAATATTTATTTCCTTGAGATGACAGGGTTTGACATCATTCTTGGAATGGACTAGCTCATGGATTATCTATCGTACATTAATTCTTATCATCAAAGGGTGACTTTCACATCACCACAGGGTGCAGTGTTTATTCAAAAGGGTGAATGGGATGTCCAGGTGAGTAGAGCTGGACCCAAGAATCTTGAGATTGGCAGGATGATAGACCAGATTGCTAGTTTTTTTCTGGATGACCAGGGAATGAGTTATGCATAATTTCCTCTAGTGTTTGAGTGATTCAGGGATGTCTTTTTTGATGGAATTACTTGTTTATGACCTAAGAGAGTGGTGGAGTTATTAGTCAAGTGGGTGTTAGGGGCTGCACTGGTATGCATTCCTTCTTACAAGATGGCTACGATGAAGTTGTAGGTGCTCAAAAGGAAGATAAAGGACTTGGAGGAAAAGGTATTTATCAAATCCAGTATTTCTCTACAGGGTTTTCCTCTACTTTTTTGCAAAAATGTTTGATGGAAATCATAGGCTATGCATGGATTATCAAAAAATGGACTAGTTGGCAGCTAAAAATAGATATCCCTTTCTGCGAATTGATGACCTATTTGATCAGCTTCGTGGAGCACGAGTATTATCGAAGATTGACTTGAGGTTAGGATATCACTAGGTGCATTTTTGACCTACAAACATACCTCGTATATCATTTCGTGGTAGGTATGGGTTGTAAAAATATCTGGTTATGTCGTTTGGTCTCATGAACGTGCCAGTGGTTATTATGGAACTGATGAACTGAGTGTTTCATCCTTGAATTCTTTTGTGGTGGTTTTCATGGATGATATCTTGGGGTATTCTCACAATCAACAAGTCCATTCCAACCATCTTGAGATAATTTTGAATACACTAAGAGAGCATTGGTTATATAATAATATCACATAGTGCCACTTTTGGATGAATCCCATTCAATTCCTCGGTAACATTATCTCAGATATGGGAGTATTAATGGACCCAAAGAAGGTGAGAGCTGCAGTTTCCTAAGAACAACACAAAAACATTTTTTTCATACAGAGCTTCTTACGGTTATCTAGAAAATACAAGAATTTTATACAGGACTTCTCACGTTTAATAATTTTTTTGACGGGCTTGACTATGAAGGGTGTGATGTTTGTGTGGTTAGAATCTTGTGAGACATCCTTTTAGGAGATTAAAGTGAGGCTAACATCAGCACCAATCCTAATACTGCCAATGTAGAGAAAGTGCTACACAACATACTGTGATGATTTTGGTATTGGGATGGGGGTAGTGCTGATGTAAGAATATCGATTAGTGGCATACAAGTCTCAAAATTTGAGTCCTCATGAGAATAATTACCCTACGCATGATCTTGACTTAACTGAAGTAGTTCATGTATTGCGCGATAGGAGACTCTATTTATTGGGGGAGAGTTTTGAGGTGTTCAAGGACCACAAAATTATCAAGTATATCATTACAAAAACGGATCCAAATTTGAGGAAGTGAAGGTGGGTAGAGTACCTACAATAATTTTACTTTGATCTCCGCTACAAACTTGGTAAGGGAATTGTAGGAGCCGACGCACTGAGAATGAGGACTTAGAGAGAGGCAGTGCAGCATGCCAGTAGCAAGTGGCAACTTATGGCATTGTTTTTTTAGATGAATCTAGAGGTACATGATAGACAATGGAAGACTTTTCTTTCATCTTTAGTTGTTACCAATACCCTACAAGAAATATTTATGATGAGGTAATCGATGGATTCATAAGGCCTAGATCTATGGGAAAGTGTGGAAGGTGAGGACACCCCTCCTTGTTGGATGGTAGGTGATGATGAGATATCGTGTAACCGTGGATTTTTCTAGATTCCATTGGATATATATGAGGATTTGAGGTGGGAGTTTCATGCTTCATCTTGGGCAGTGCATCCTTCGGTTACCAAGATGTACCGTGACTTGCGACGTCAATACTGGTGGCTGGTAATAAAGATAGAGGTAGCTGGTTTTGTTATGAGGTGTTCCACCTATCAGCAGGTGAAGGGAGAACATCAGTGACTAGATAGGATTTTACAGCAATTACCCATCCTGAAGTTGCAATGGAATGATGTCATGATGGATTTTGTGATGGGTTTTTCGAGGCCACCTCGAGGTAATGATACTACGTGGGATTTCATTGACAGGCTTACAAATGTTGCACATTTCTTATCTATCAAGGAGACCTTCAGTGTTTATGATCTTAGAAAGTTTTACATCTGATATGTGGTATGACTTCATGGGGTTTCGCGCACTATTATTTCAGTAGGGAAGCCTGCTTTATGTATCATTTCAAGCAAAGTTTTCAGAGGGGGCTGGGTACACAGGTGCTTCTAATCACAAAATACCACCCTCAGATTGATGGTTAGTCAGAGCATACGATACAGGTTTTAGAATGCATGTTGCAAGCATGCATCTTGGATTTTGGGGGCTCTTGAGAGAGGCACATTCCCCTAGCTCATTTCACATGTAATAATAGTTATCAGGAGACAATACATATGTCCCCTTATGAGGATTTATATAGTAGGCCATGTTGTTCTCTTATATGCGTGTTAGAGGCAAGTAAGACAGCTTTACTGGGACCACGTCTCGTGTAAGAGTGTTCTGAGTAGGTCCAGTTGATTCAGAAGTGGATGTCTACTACATAGTGTTGTCAGATATCATACGTCATTGTTGAAGATTCAATTTAGATTTTGATGATAGGGATTTGGTTTTCTTGCGTGTTTCACTGAGGTCGGGACAAAGGCAGATCATGAGATAGGTTAATCTTTCACCAAGATATATCGGGCCATTCGAGGTTCTGGAGAGAGTTTAGTCAGTTGCATATCGGTTAAAGTAACCTTAGAGGTACTAATACATGCACGACATATTTTATATATCTCAACTACATCACCATCACTTAGACCAATCTCATGTTTTTCAGCTCAATGAGATTGATCTTTATATTTATGCATCCCTTGAGGAGCAGTCGATTTATATCATTGACCGGAGGATGAAGGTTCTCTCAGGCCGGTCAGTTCCTCTAAAATGGTTGTTATGGTAGCATGACCATTTACAAGATGATACTTGGGAGAGGGAGGCTGACGTACATACTCAGTGACTGGAGTTGTTTTGAGATGAATCTTGACCACCCTTCAAAGAGCATTTCAGGGACGCATTACTATAAGGTGGTAAGATATTAACATCCTGCGTTTTTCTTGAGGTACATATCTTTTTTTTGGGTTAAATGTGTTTCATTCCTTTTTGGATTAGACCCTAGGTCAGGCCATGGGTTAGATGGGTTATTTTTGGGAACAAAATGGGAAAGCAAGTGGAAATTTAGTCATAGGCCAGGTACATGGCATGTACTTGGTCTACACACCATGTACTTCAAGTACACACCGTGTACGTGGCCGTCACAATGTGTATCCAGTCTGGCAGAGAAAAAAATAAGTTGGAGTACACATTGTGTACTTGATGTACACACCATGTACTTTCCCAGTAAGGTTTTTTATAATAGAGGAAATAGATAATGTTTTTTATGGACAGTAATCATTTATCTTATTTTTGAACCCAAAACCAATCTAATGTAGTTTTTCTTATATTGAATCCATCCAGACTCCGATTTGAGAATTTTCAATCATGTTGGATCTGTATCGGTAAGTACTCAATTCTTTTTAGTAGTTCTTGATTCATAGAAAAAATGACTGCACTATTTGGATTTAGGCTCATATTCCCAAATAATTCATTCTTCATCTGTTCTTCAGATTTCTTCCTGACTGGGATGAATCTGGACATGATAATGGACAAACTGTCTGCTACCGAAGAGAGGTAGGTGGTATATAAATTCTTTCAGCTTTTCTTGATGTTTTTCGAGTGTTCAAGAGTAATTCTATTTTCCAAAATTTCTGGTGAGGTCTCATTTTTGAGCGAGAAGCTTTTAATAGTTGTAGTTGGACATAGTGAGGTTGACTATGGGTTCTTTTTAGGTTCATTGTAACCCGTTGCTAATTTCAAGGTCACCCAAGGGGCGTTCCTTAATGAAATATCTTATTTATGCCTATTTAAACCACCCAAGGGGTGTGTTCTTGTGCTTTCCTAGTTAATGAAAGCATGTTAATGCTTTGATTTCTTGAGTAGCCTATTTAGGAGATGTACTACCTCTTGGTCAACAAATATCATGTTATTCCTTGACTATGTTGATAGGTTGGAATGTTAAATAGATAATATGGATGGGTTTACCAATATGTAAATGACTAATGGTGTGTTAAATGGATTATATGGGAGGGTAGGCCAATAGGCTTGTTTTAATAAATGGTTTGCGTGAGTTGGTATACTCATGAATTGTGCTTATTGATGTGAGTGGGTATACTCACCTAGTTATAAATGTTTATTTCAAATTCTTGAATTCCTTAATGTTAATTTAATGGTATGATAGATAACATAGACTATTCTCCATGGATCTAAAATGCGGTAGAGGATACCTTCGGTTGACTCTGCCTATTGGGTCTTGATTTCATGGGAGGCCATGGGACTTGGTACCCTATAGGGTCCTTATTTCCTGGGCTCATGTAGGGCTTACTACTGAATTTCTTTTAGGACCCCAACTAGTGCCAGACCAATTTTACACCAGGGATTCCCATGGGACTCGATGGGATGCCTTGGACACACTCATTGGATCTGGCCCTCCGTGGTCTAGATATTATTACTTGGATGCCTAGGTCTGATGAAACCTTGGATCCAACCCTTGTAGTCTGCTACTTCACTAAATGGCATGGACGTGGATCACGTGAAATAACTATAAAGTGTGGCTATGGATTTCTTGATATATATGGATGTATTGTATGGTCGTGTGACTTGCTTGTTTACTTAGTTATAGCTTCCTTGTTATGAGATGACTCTTTTTTACAGGTATCCTTGAGGGTTGTTCAGTTTTACTTTATATTATACATATTCCATGGACATATGAACTTACATACTTGTTGTTTAAACATTCTATAATATTTGTAGAATTGTTTTTAGAACTATATAGACCTAGTTGGTTGCCTATGGGGATGTTTGTCTCAAACCCTATTTGGGCCTCCTCAAGGACCAAAAGAGAATATATGGTTATAGGTGATGATAGGGGAAAGCACCCTAGTACAAGTTGTTGATTATGGCTGTGGAGCAGTAGAGAGATAGACCAAGCTCGGGCTTACTATGATAGGATTACTTTTTAGTATTTTGTTCTTTTTGGGTTACATGTATTATATTGTATTGCAATGTACTGTTCTGTATTATTTCAAGATACTTGTACAATTTTCATCATTTTGGTATATGAGATACCTCTGGTTATTGATATGTATATTCCTATCTACCTATATTACATTTATTTTTCTACTCTTTATTTCTCTTTTTCAATTGAATATATTTTACATCCACTGTGATACTCCAGTAATGAGGGCATAGTCTCCCCACTAACTCACCTAGTACCTCACTACTTGTCGACAACCTCTCTCTTTAGGGTAGATACGCTTGAGGTATTATGACCAACCGAGCTCGGGGCATAGTTTTAGGGGGAATATGGGTCCAAAACATTATAATAGGAAGCATATCAAACATTTTCTAGGATTTCATAGGGTCTAATGAAACATGGAATCAAATTTTCCTTCGTTCCAAAACACATGAAACTTTTCCAAGGATAAAATTTGAGAAAGACCTGATCAACTACCTCGAAAGAATGATCCTTCCTCCAGTTAAAAGTATAAATTTTCTTCCTACTTTAGGATTCCAACATATTTGTCTGCATCATCTTTACATTATCAACCACATCCAATTATAATTCTATTCCCATAAACTTATTTTCACTAACTTCATCCCAAATTATGGAGTTTGACATCGCTTTCCCTATAGTTTCTGAAAGGGTTCCATTTTTATTCTGGAAGAAAAACTATTATTATAAAAAATTTCAAAAAAATATGGATATTGATCAAAAAATCCATATAAAAACAATGAATAAGCTCTAATCATGTCCTCCATTGGATAATTTTTTTTATTGATTAGTCCATTAGATTGGAGGTGAAAAGTAGTGCTGAAATTTACTTCCATTCCTAATGACTCTTTAAGGTATTTCCAAAACATAGAAGTGAACCTTTGATCATAGATAGATATAATAAAGAAAGGAACACCATGTGACCTAAAAATATCATTGTGTTATAGCCAATAATGTTGATCTATGGAATGAGTATCTCAAATAGGAAGGAAATGTGAAGATGTATCCAGTCAATCAATAATAACCCAAATTTTATTATTACATCAATATGTCTTTGGTAGTCCCACCCTGAAGTCCATGGATATATTTTCCAATATGCACACTAGAACTGGAAAAGGATAAAGAATCCCCATTGGTAGTGGCCAGTCTTCTTTATCCTGTTGAAAAGTTAAACATTTCATATTAAAATCATTAATATATATTTTCATTCCTTCAGACCAATAATACTCTCAAAGGCCCTTATACATCTTAGTGTTGTCGGGATGAACTAAAAATAACTAACATTAAGCTTCAATTAATCAGTCTTTCTTCATATATGTATTGCATGGCCCACATAATCTCTTAAAAAATCACAAAATAAATTATTTATCAATGTTAAACACTTAAAAAAATACCCTTTTCACAAATTCTATCTTTTTTTGTAACTCACTATCATCCATCTGTACTTGGTTAATTCTATTTGATAGAGATGATTTCACTGACATGTGAAACAAAATATAGAAACTTCTACCACCAATATCTTATAAGACAATATTCATCAAACCATTAACAAGTGGTCATGTTCCAAATGTAACATGGTTAATGTATCATGATGTTTTCAAATCATAACATACACCACTTTGTTTTCTTTTCCAGGGTAGTAGTTTATCAGGAAACCATAATACATTATCATTTATAGCCATTTTATCTCCCTCACGTTCAATTCATTCTAAATGAATATATACATCGAACCTTTATGGTCAGTACATAGATCCCATTTGGCTCCATATAAATGATTAATCCAAAATTCTAATGTGAAAATCATATCTAGTAACTATAAATATTGTTTGGGATAATATAAATGATGAGTTTTTAGTTGTCTTAAAGTATAAGAAATTACCTGATTATTCTGTATTAGATCACAACCAAGTCCTTTCAATGATGCATCACTATAGATGAAAAAATCACCATTTCTAGAAGGGAGGGCCAAAAATGGATCATTCACCAATATCTATTTTAGTTTCTAAAAATATTCATTACATTCTTTTATCCAAATAAATTTAACCCCTTTCCATGTTAACTCTGTTAGCGGGCTAGACAACCATGGAATTTTTTTGACAATACATTAATAATAGTATGCTTAATGAAGAAAACTATGAATTGAAGAATCATTAATAGGTCTTGTATATTCATAAATAAATTTGTTTGGAAGGACCAACTATCATGCCATTATTATTTACAATGTTCTCATGAAAGGAAATCGATTTCAACTAAAAGTAACATTTTCAAAAAAATTTGTATAACTAATTTTATTTAAGAGTTTTCAAAATAATAATTATTTGTTTTTCAGGATACTGATAATGTTATAAAAAAACCAAAATATCATCAATATAAACATTAAGATTTTTCCATATTTTAAGGGAAGATTCTATTCATAAGATCCATAAATACATTAGGGTAATTTCATTTAAATAATACAGACTAATGGAAAACTCAAAAATGATGATATCTAAATTGGAACACTGATTTTGGAATTTCATCATTCTTCACATTCATTTGATTATACCATGATCTAAAGTTAATATAGTAAAAACATTGAGCTCCCTAGAGCTGATAAAACAATTATTCAATATGAGGCAATGGATACATGTATTTAATAGTAATGTTATTCAAGGATCTATAATAAATGTAAGAACTCATGGAACTATATTTCATTTTAAAAAATAAAATAGGTGTACCCCATGGTGAAGTCTTAAGATGAATGAAAAATTTAACAAGAAAATCATGATTTTTTTTTCAATTCAAGAAGATCTTATTATGCCATTTGATAGGGGTTTTTAAATTATCATAACATCTGAAACTAATTAAATGTTGAATTGAAATTCCCAATGGCTTATAACTTCCAAAACTCCTCATGAAAACATATAGGTATTCATTTACCACTGAAATATAATTAGTATAAACACATCTCTTGTTATAAAAAATATGTGCAAGATAACATTCATTTACATATTTTAATAATTTTTGAGCTTCATGATATATTATAAATTGAATGAGTTCATTCTTGTATACAAACTGAATCACTTTCTGAAAGAAAACATCTTTATCTCTACAATTAATCTTAGCATGGAAAACAAGAAGAAAATCCATATCCAGAATAACATCAAACTTTAATAATAAAAAAAACATGATTTTTAGGTAATGTATTTCAACAAAAACAAGAAGAAGATTATTATAATACCTTTTATTTTTTAATATTTCCCCTTGTGTTTTAACAATATGCTTTAGTTTCATTTTTTGATGTGAAATTTCTAATTCAACACATCCTTTCCCAGAAATAAAGGAATATGGAGTCCCTATATCAAATATGACATTTGAAAAATCTATGTTGACAAAAAATGTATCTGATAGCACTCCAATGGATGTCCAAACATCTGCTGAAGTAGTAAAAAATGATTTTAATACACCTTTCTTCTTATATTATGGATGCTTCCCATTATTCATATCATTCATTGGGAAGGTATGTACATAATGACCCATCTCAAAACTTTTAAAATACATTTTGTTTTTATTTTCAGAATTAAACACACCATCCCCAAGATCATTTTCATTCCAATCTCAGACTATATGATTAAAAATACCACATCATATTCATAACCTAAATATTTTAAGTCATTCCTCTGGGGGGTTCTTTCCACACTATCCATAAATTGAAAAATGTAATTTCTTACCTTCAATTTTTGTTATGATTATTACCCATTTGTTTCATTATGGAAATTTTCTTCCTATTATTTTCAATGTACACATGATATTTTAAAAACACTATTTCTACCCTCTCATCACAATAAACAATGTCTCTAATAAAATTCGAATTCATGAGATGCTAATACCCTTCAATATCTTGGATTCAATCTTGAGTAAAACTGATTCATTTTATCTATAATATTTCGAATAATATTTGGAGTATACCTTTCAAATTTGGTGAAATTTTCTTAAAACAAGGACATTAAGTATTTTTTATTTTGTTTCATTTTAAGGAATATTTTTTCTAAAATTAGTCGAACCACCTTAGGAAAACATTTTTCATTGAAAATATTTCTTAATTCACCCTATTCCAATACATCAATATCATATCTATCTCTGATATTCTTGACCATAGACCACCACCAGACAACTTCAACTTCAAAACACTAAATAGAAAGAGTAAAATTTTTATTATTTGAACTCATCATGGAATAAAAAATCTTTTTATTGTATTTAATCTAGCCTTTATCCACCACTAGGATATAATATCCACAAATAAAAGGAGGGTGTTTCTTTATAAATTGTTCCAATGTTGTAATGTTATTTTATTGCGGTTTTTGATATTCTCTTACATGGATGACACCACCATTTATATCCTATGTAAACTAATACTCTACTATGAAAAACTACTCATTTCTGATTCTGATCTTTCTGGGATGTAGATTTAGAATGATATCATCCTCTCAGTGCCTTATTATTTCATCTTCTCTGTTTATTCTATGTAAAATCATTCTGAAAAAACATATATTAGATGAAGAAACATGGTAATATAGAAATTATATATCATTTAAACATAAAAATAAGGTATAAATAATTTACTCTATTTTATTAATATAACCTTACAATGTAATGTTATCTAAACCATTTCCGGATACCAATAATAAGGATCCAACTATACAAATTTCATAATCTAGTTAATTGAACTATAATTCAATTTATTTCATTCATCATGATCTTGTTGATTTAGTTTTTTTGGTAATAAGTTCATAATTTATTCATGAAAACCCACAAGAATAAAAATATAATATTACTTAAAAAAATACCCATTTCTTCAAAAATAATTTTTTTTCATTAAAACATGATCCTTTTCCTGAAAAATCTTCACAACATTAAGTTTGGATTATCAATACCTTTTACACATCCTAAAACACTATGAAATACATTTTAAAACTTATTATGAGAAAAAAAATCATATTAAGGGACCTAAAAAGAATGGTAGAAACTGTTAGTCCATGAATACCTATAAACATATAAAATCATTTTCACCTGTAAGGAATCATATACTTACATTGTGAGAACATAGGATTTATATGATAGAAATAATGTATAAATAAACCATTTAGGTAACTTGGGGAATAATTTTCTTACCATAATTACATATTATTGTACCCCTCATGACTACCTAATTATTTGTAACCCTAAAGAAAACCTTACAATATAACCCTCATTACTACATTATGATGTAACCATTGCAGTTTCTCATGGAATTATCAATTCAGTCAATGTCAAAAAAATATCCAATGTATTAGAGGTCTAAAGTGGACCAACCCATAATCATGAAAAATCACCAATAACTGAAGAATAATTATAAAACATGAATAATTGCATCATAAAAACATTCGTTTTGAATTTTTAAAAAATATAAATTTAAAAGTGGATTTTTAAAAGAAAATACCCTTAACTCAGTGTTGAATTCCTTAAAATGTGTTCAAATATTTTGAATAATATATTAGATAGTGTCATTAACTTATTAAATAACTATATTCATATTTATAATACCTTATATAATCTTTTATAACATTGTTCCACCCATTTGTAATTTTTTTTCATTTTCCTTATCAAAAGTGCTTTTATTTCATGGTTTTCATGGTTGGTTCATTATGGAATTTCGTGTTGAATGGATGAAAATATCTATAATTTGAAAGAAAATGTATTAATATTTTTTTATAATTGAATATTTCATTTTTTTTCTTATACGATGATGATTCATTAGATAAAACATTAATGAAAATTATTTAATTTATTTTGGAGGTTATTTATGACCATTATGAACATATATCATTTTATGTAATATAATGTATATATATATCAGTACAAGAATATTATATAACATATAATAATTATAATATAATTTTATTTATCAATAAGTATTGTTTTATAACCATCCCATATGGTTGTAAAGGACAATAAAAAATCATCATTTATGAAGTCGGTGAATCAATACGTTAAAGATAATGATTTCATTTTCTTAAATAATAGGAGAAGATGAAAAGTTATGATGGTGGATATTACATTAACACTATAAAGTTATATTATATGTAAGATAATGGAGTTATAATTTCACTTTTATCTGGGGATGTGAGGAGTAAATTATAAAATAAATTAAATGGAAATAGAAATAAATGAAAATGAAAGAGGATTTTACCTCTTGGATTCTTCTCCATGAGATCCTCATTAAGGACCTCGGTTTTGGGATTTTTGGGTGAACAAAAGCTCTTAAAAATGGGGAAGAGTCTCATTTTGGTAACGGGTAATAAATTAGTGAATATAAAAGACTTTCGATATTTTATGAGATGAGGTGGTGAGGGATGGTATTTATAGTAGAAGAGAGAGATGTTTTTTTATTATTTTATTCATTGGTTTATTATTTTTGTTCATGACTATGTTTTGTTTTTATTACAAGAATAAAAAATATAAATAGAGAAGGGTATTTCTATATTATAGTTTTTAAATCATCAATCCATCATCTATGACTCAATAATTTTGGTATTTTCTCAAAACCATAAATTAAGGTATTTCATTATTCACAAAAAAACAACTATTTTAGAAAAATCCATAAAATACCCCAAAACTATTTTTAAAGGGGTATAATTTAAAAATAGACGTTATATTATAAAAATAATTATCTAAATATTTTAAATTTAATTTATAATTAAATTCATCATTTATTCAAAAAATACTGATTTTAACAATATAACCAATTATAAGACACTTTGAAAAATTACTTATGGTCTCATAAAGATTTTGTGAAATTATGATAAACTAAAATATTAATTTACTAGTCAATTTAATGAAGTTAAATTTCGTTTTAAATAATTATATTAATTATGAAATTTTAAATAAACATTTATATTTCAGAAAATTAACAACACATAATTTATCATTTTCAATACATTTATTTACTTATTCCATGATATAAATATATCATATTTTCACTTATAAGATACAAAAATATATTTATATTTTAATAGGTTATGTTGATATTATACTTGTATAGATTTATTAATTTCTACAAATACTACTTATTTCATTACAGATTTATAATGAATTTAACTATTTAATTCCTAAATGAAAAAAATTATTTTATATGAACTTGGTTGTTACAGTGTCCTCTACATTTCATCACGTCAGATATTTCTCATTTTTTTTATCATTTTAGAGGTTCTTTAATGATATTATATTTCATTATTCTATACTCTTCCTTTGTATAAGGTCTTAAATAACATTAATACAATATGATTTCATTCAGTCTATGGTGACTAGTGTTTTTAGTGGATACTAATGGAAACTTGAATTAATCAATTCATGATTGATCAAAACATTCTAAAAATTTTAAAAAAATTATTTCTATTAAGACATTTTATTATTATTCTTTTAAATTACATTTCATGTCCTTTTTTTGGATATATAATTTCATCTACTATATAACAATTATTAATATTTTTATTAGAACATGGAAGTGGTATCAAAGCCTCTCTCGATAAATGATAAAAGAATAATGTAAATGTTTATGTATTGTATAGTCATATGATATATTCACATTATATAAAATTACATTACTAATTACATGAAACATTGATGAAAGATTTTATGATTTTATGAGTCCCATTAAGTGTAATTCAGAGTAGTGGGTTTCCAATGGACCCCGATGTGAAATATCATATGCCATGTTCTCTAGTCCATGTAAACACTTAACCATTCTTTATATAAAGCCTTATGAAAATGAATATGGAAAAAATATAAATTTAATATGTAATTTTTTTAAATTATTTTTCATTTAAAAGTGTTACAATTTTAATTTAATTATATAATTAATTTGAATGATTTAATAATCCATCTTGGATAACTTAACAAACTAGGATCTGAATCGGACCACAAAAAGACTCGAAGGGAATTCTAGATCACCTGGGCTAGTGAATAACACCAAATCATCCAATAATAACTAAATGAAATGACATTTACAACTTTTGACAACCAACATGGAATAAATATAAAAAATTACAATAATAAAGGAAATATTTCATAAATAAAATCTAACAACAGTAGTGATTCAACCAAGGAGACAATAAAAACCAAGCTATATGTCCATGATTAAAACCCAAAGCAACCAAAAGTATTGAAATGTACTCCGTTTGAAATATGGTAAACATCCCACTATTTCACCACATACCACCCATTCCCATCTTACAAAAAAAATATAAACCTCAATACAATTACTTACCTTTCCTATATTAGGAAAAAACAGTTCCACACAACCTCATAAAAGTTTCTAGGGTGTGTGAAAAAAAATATTGGTAGGATCCCACCCTTTTGTTACATATAAAGTATTTTTTAAATAATTACATTATTATAAATATATGAAAATAATAAAATGATAAAATAGTTTTCACATTTATATCAGAACCATGGTAAAACATTTCCACTTTTCAAACATCTAAAATAGTTGTATTATAACACAGGTCAAAATACATTCCCAAATAAAGAATTTATCAAAGAATGAAACATTTTGAAAATCAAGGACATAATAAAAGAAAATCCAAAAAATTAGAACACAATGGAGATCACCCTTATGAAAAATTAGGTTTGGGATAGCTAGGATACTCATACCTCAATAATCATGTCAATACTTAGTGTACTAAACAAGTTCCTAAAACAAAAAGGCATTTGTAATAGAGGAACACTTCATGGACGAACCACATATTATTTGACAGAATCATGTCCTTAAAAATGCCTTGGGAATAGAGGAACACAATTAAAAAGAAAAGACAAGTCCCAATACGAAAACCCCCTAATATCTACCCAATGCTCCCATGTTATGCATATGTCAAAATGTTTCATAGGGATTATAACATTTTCATTAAAAAAATTCCTAACAACTCGTTCTCTAAAAAAAAATGCATTCCAAAACAATCCTAAAACACATTTCATAGTGATTCTAAAAACACTTTAATTTAAAAAAACATGGAAAAAATAAAACTTTTATCAAAAACCATTTATGAAATCAGATAAACAGTATCATGGATAAGTATGACCATATTTTATAAAATAATTTATAAAACTAGGTCATTTGAGGTTCAACAAAAATATATTAGAGACATAACCACCTACCACAAACATATGTTCACATGAAAAAAATAAGATCAATAAAAATAAGATTAAGGTGCCAAAAAATAGAAACATTGGGTCCTTAGATTAATCTCAAAACTAAAATAATAGGAATACATCATGTAAAGATAGATTTTTAATTGAAATTACAACCAAATCTCTTGATACAATCTCCTAAAACTAGTAGAGTCAAAAAAATTTCCCTATAAAATCATCATATTCCAAACACTAGATCAATATAGAATAAGGAAGTCGTAAAAGGGAAAATATCCTTGTGACATACTTGTTAAAACCATTTATAAGGATTCTCTAAATTCTCATATGAAACGAAATAAGTTATATGAATTTCTAAACTAGACAACAACAGAATATAGAGAGGTTCACAATGAATATGGTGGTATTTGTGTCATATCACCAAGAGGCACAAACAACCAAAAAAATACATCCTAAACCTTTTTACTTGGCAGTTTGGGGAAGGAAAAAACCTCCACCATGGCCTTGGTGAAGATTTTATTCCCTAGTAACTTAAGGGTACCACCAACATGAAAGACAAGGGACTACACCCTGTGTTAGGTGTGATTGATCTACCTAGGGAGAATATGGGCTACATATAAGGAAAACATATTGGGGCAAAAAAATTTCTATCCCAATTTTCATAGAGGAAAAACCAAACACTCCTTAAAAGACACTAGAACAAACCAACATATCTAGAATGCAAAGTGAATAATCCCATAACTTAGAAAAGAATATACCTCATGTTAGGATATGATAAATGGGATTCATCAAGTATATATAGGATATATGTTATTTAATTACTCTGAATATAAACATTTAGGGTATGCATGTGATATATAAAACTTTAAAAGTGACACAAGACATAAAATATTTTATTAAATATCTCTGTGTTAGATTCCTTCTAATAAGAATCACATTCATTAAGACCATAATTAACTAATACATGGTTTTTAATTTATCAATCATCAATAATCTAACCTGGGATATGTGAAATGAAGAATAATTATCCTAATGTTAATGTTGGGTGAAACATTACTAGGAAACCAAATTGAATTAGTTAAAGTGGTATGGTGTTGAGAATATTCATGAGATAAGTTGGGTAAGATTTTGATCAATCAACTAACCTAGAGTTATATTAAAAACAATTATCAAAATTTATGTAATTAAATATATTTTTCTTAATATATAATCTTATTTGATTTATGACATATAAAATCATAAAAACAATGTACCACTAATTTTATAATATTAAGGGTTATTATTTTAAAGGGAGTATATAAAAAAAATTATATTATTGAATAATAACATATAAATACTAATAATAACACAAATTATATTATATATATTAATATAATCAAACAAAATTCATAATTTTTCTTAATATCAATAATTTATAATAAGAAATTAAAAGGAAATTAATTCATTGATGTACTTAAAAAATTTGGGTACTGTTATGAAATACATGGAGAAAATATATGTTTAGAATTAAATTGTCCCAACACGAACATTGGACAATACTCCTCATGATGATAAACATTATTATAAAAATAATATGAAATATTCATTGGATATATATTTTTTAATTATAGCTACCATGAGTCCTAATATTTTGAAAAAAACGTGAATAAATTGATCGAATAAAATTCAACATTTTAAAGAGATATATCAAGAGAGAGATCAAATTAAATAGAGTGAGGTGATAAAGTTATTTTTTATTATAGTATTTTTAAGGGACCTCATCTCATTCTAATATGATCAACATGTTGGGGTCTATAAGAAATATTGTAAGAGTTAGGCTTTCTATAATTAATGAGATAGAAATTGATGTGGTACTATAATTTATTCCTTGGAATTTTAATCAGTTAATTATAAATTTTAACATTAATAATATAAATTTTACCATGGTTTATATTATAAATATTTTAAGAAAAATAGAGAAAAAATTGAAAATGTCACACACATCATGGTGATGATCATGGGAAATATTAATGTCAAGTAAAATAAGAAAAAAATTGATTAAAAATCATAAATATTTATTTAATTCAATGAACTGTGAAAATTTAGCATTGTAAAATAAGGAAAAAGATTATTTTACAAACAAAATTGGTTTTAGAAGAATAATTATCCTTAGTAATTAGATATTATTATGAATAATCATGGTGATTATTTGGCTAAATAAGGTATTTATGTTTTATAAATAAATATATATACATTGAAATTTGGGGAATTAGACACCATACATGAATCATATATTTTTGATAATTTACAAATGTTCATATAATAGAAATCATTTTGTTAATGGATAAGTACACAAATTAGTTTGTAATAGAGAAATATATGCCATATTAACTTTATATAGGGTGATTTTACGTCTTCTTATACGGTTTTTATCATGACTAGAATATTTCAATCATCTACCACAACTAAATAGAATTTTTTTCTATATATTTCTTAGATAAAGTATAATTTTTATTTATAATAATACACCACTATTTTCCAATTCATATGAGTGTCATTTTTATAGTTCTTTATAAATGTTAAATTTCATTCACATATATTTTAGATCTTGATAATACTATATATAATTTGAAATATTGAAAGATAAAAATAAATTATTTTAGTTAAACTTTTCATTGATATTGGTTCCATAGTTGTTTAAATAATTATCACATTTAAATACTATATAATTTTGAAGTATATGATTCAAATTATTATGAATCATATTATATATAAGAATCCAGTTTATTTGAAAAAAAATTCATTTAAGTGTAAGGGAAAACTGTAAGACCTGAGCATCATTAGTAGTAAGTAAAAATATCATCCTATAAAAATTATAGTTTGATACACATTTTATTTTTATATTGTACAAAATTTATAAATTTTATAATTTAATTTTGATAAAATTAATTTTGTTTTTGTATTTAGCATGTTAAAATTATCTTAGGAAGGTATTTTCGTATTTTTATAAAAAAAATATTTTTAATAAATAATCATATTATATTTTTCTGCTAAATTTATATTATTTTTATTAATTTACAATTTTTAAATAAAATAAATAAATAATCATTCATAAATTGATTATTAATTTTTTAGAAACGATGACAAAATCTTTTAATGGTAAAGAAGACACATTTTAGATAATTGTTTTTATATGTGTATAGTATTTTAATATATTAAATTAATCAATGTTGATAAATTATATTAATGAAATGTGTTGATAATAATTTAAATAAATTAAATTAACTTAAATATAATGGTTGATAATATGAATGGGATTTGAATAAATTAAATTTTTTTGTTAATGACGTATTTTTTCAAAAAAAAACTATGCATTATGTATGTTAAGATAAAGATAATTTTTTCCAAATTTTGAAATTGAATTTATTTTTTTATTTTTTGGATTGAAAATATTTATGTTATTAGAAAGGTAAATTTAGTTTTTTTCCATGAAAAAATTTACATTGTTAACAATTTATCCCCAAGGTACTGGTTAAAAGGATTAATGAGGGGGATAAAATAAGGGATAACGCTTGAAATATAAAACAAATGACTTTAATTGACCGGTTGAGTAGATTATATACCCACCTTATCATCTTATAATTTTTTTTATAATTCTGTGATTTTTTCATATAAAATGAAACTCATTTTATTTTATGATTAAGAATATTTACAAAAGTTACACACATATCACTTATAAAAGGATATTTATATAAACACACTAATCAAAAAAACATGAGAATGTTATATCAACCAAGGAATAAAAATACTTTCCATCACCATATTCCATATTCTACATTAAGTGGTAATTTTATATTATTAATCAATTAAAAAAATATTTTATTAATTTTTGGTTATTTATTGGGGTTTCAATTATTCAATCCATTTTTCGACCCTCTAATACCAAAAACTACTAAAAGAATGTATATAAGAAGAGGTTACAATGTTTCCTATTTTTGGTAAGGAATATTTTTTCCTCTGTATCCATAATATTTGTTTTTATTTATGAATTTTATTCTTTAAAATTTAATAATTTATTATGGTTAGTTTTTTAATCATTTTATTTTTCAATCCTAATCATCAAAGAAATATTTTTATCATATTTAGTACAATTAATTTTTTTTATTTCATTTTGAATGCATGAACGAAATATCAATTTAAAATTTTATATATGAACAAATTTTCCCACCATAAAGACCATTATTAATTTTTAATCTTACCTTTCATGTTTTCATGGTTTTATAAATCAAGATCTATTCTTATTATTATGTGAATTTTTCATTTTTATATCAAAATAAATTGATATTGTTTTCCTAAAATTTTTATTAAATGGAATCAAGTTCAATTACATATATTTTTTTATATATGATTACATAATAATAGTTTCATTTCATGGTACCATTCTTGAAAAAATTTTAAAAAACTGATTTTTAAAAATTCTTCTTAATATGTCATGAAATTAATTTTCAAAGTGAATTTGAAAATTGTTTATATAAAAAATTTAAAAAATCATTAATTTTACCTATTTTTAATGTTTTACTTCAAGTTCAATATCTATTTATAAAAATAATTTCCTAAAAAAAACCTACATCTCCAAAAAATTAATGCTCACTTTTCTCCCCGTACTAATTTATTTCATGTACCTTATCTTGCGCACAAGTTTTTTTCATAGTTTTTTTCTTTAAAGATATATTCTCTTTCATTATCCATAATTATTTTTTAATTTTTTTTCTCCCTCAAGATTATGTTATCTAATACTATATATATTTTCAATATCATATCTAAATTATCTTAACTATGTACACATTTATATATAAGGTGTTAGTTGAAGTAAAATTTCTTTGAATGTTATTTTATTAAGAAATGAAAATAGAAATGTTAGTGGTTTGTGAGGTCTATAATTAAATACCCCTAAATTCATCAGGTAGGTTTCCGGAGACAATGTAATTTTTTTACCTTCTTATTATTTTTGTATTTGGTGTGTACCTACTAATTTGTTGAAAATATACTGGTTAAGGCTTCAATTTTAAGAGTAAGGTTTAAAACATTTTTCATTCTATAATTTATAAATAAAATAATTTATTCAATGGGATTACAATATTGTTATTAATAAATGATATATTATTTTCTAAAGATATTTTTTATATGGAATATTTTTTTATTAACCTTGTTATACTTTTTAAAAATCATATATTCATAAAAGATTCTAATAAATTAAACCCATTACTAGGCATCTAATCTCTTCCTTTATTTTTTCCTCTCCTTAGGGTATTAATAATAGATATTTTAACGGATTAAATATATACTAAAAGGGTTATTATTTTGTTTTCTGTATATATAATAAATTATTTAGGATTCCAATGTAATATTGAAATCAAGTATGTATCTAGTATTCAAAGATTACTAAACTATTTCATCCCATGTAATGTGTTATCTTGTATCTTTTACAAATGTATTGTACTAAAATTCATTACTAGGTTACTCATGTATAGTTTTTATATTTTTTATCATAGAATGTTTATTATGAACCTTTTGAACTCAATTTTAGAAGAACACATCTAACATTGATATTATAATAAACCCTTATAAGGTTAATGAACTTTTACATGAATATGTGTTTTTATAATATGAGAAAATATTCTAAATTTTATGAGAAAATTAAGTATATTATTTTTTTAAATAGGGATCCTAGATGAAAGAATCTCAAATTTATAAATAAAAATAATCACTCTATGGATTTCACTCTTAAAAATGTCAACACAACTAGTGTTGGATCTCCATGGATTATGAGTACATTTGGTTAGTTGAGTTAGGTTTTGACCAATAATTATTCCCATATGGAAAATGTTTTAGCTTTATACCATGATTCAATGATGTTGGACCACTTCATTTGGAAGAAATTTCCTCCCTTTAATGGAATCCCTAATCCATTAGTAACTTAACAATGTATGATTTCCCTCAAAAATATGTTTCTAGATTTAGGAATTAATGATTGAATGATTTTTATTCTAGAAGTGTATTAGTTAGATGAAGATTTTTTTCAATGTCATGTATTGATTAAAAATTATAAATTGGAGGAGATGAAGATGAGTTGAATTAAATAAAATACTTTTAAGTTGATATTCTTCAAAAAAATATTTTTTTCAAGTGAAACATAGTGATATGGAATGAATTTTTATTAATTTAATAAATATGTAATAGAAATGTTATTCTGATTATAGGGTTATGTTTATAAGATTACAAAATAATGATTTATGATATATACATAATTTAGAGATAGTGATTGACTATTTTTTTACGGGATCAAGACAAGTCTCTAAAGTTCATTAGTCTCTAGAAAATATTCATCATATGATGATATGGCATCATGTTCTATCAACATGGGTAATTAATTAAATATTTATTATAATTGTAATAGAAATCAGGAGAATAAGAGGATTAATGAGAACTAAGGAAAAAGAAATATGGTGAACAACAAAAAGGTAAGGGTGAAACTTCCAACATATGATAGTTGTGGAATGAAACACTCCATTAATTTCATAAAAGGAATGTGATTTTATTATATATGTGGAGATACAAGTCATGTGATTCATGAGTAAAATGGAAATAAAGAATCCAAATATATCTAGTAATTCATTAGTATGAATATAGGGTATAAATATAAATATTTCTTTAAGAATATAAAGAATATATCTCAGAATAGGACAAGAGGAAAAACCAATATTATGATATTATTAATACCAAATTTGAAATTCCAAATTATATGATAATTGGTAATTTTAACATAAAATAAATTCTATATAATGAATTATTTTATTATTGACATATACACTCTTTTATAACATTAATGTTTTTAATGAAAATTAAGTCATATATTAATATCTTGAGAAAATATTTTTAAATCAAGATTCATATTGGATATATTGTTTTAATGAGGATATGTTAGCTGGTCCCCATTTTTATGCATAGACATATTTTACTTGTGAACCTTATTATTCTAATAATGGATGAATCTTTCATAATCCTTAGAATTTATTTGATTAAAATTACAATATAAAAATTATTTCAATTTTAATGTGGTTATGATTCATACAGAAGGAATAAATTACATTATCTTTTGAAGGGATAGTTAATTGTCTAAATAATGTCTGGATCCACCTTTAGTATCACACCTTAATGAAAATCATGGAGAATATGAGCTGATATAACTCATTAGTGGGAAGGGAAACCAAATATTTTTAGATTTATCTCTTGTGCAAGAATTCATCAGTGAATTTACTAAATAATTACCAACACATCAACTTGAATGGGAACATAAATTTTATATTAAAATCATCCCTAATTCAAAATCACTATCTAATATTATCTACAAAAAGGACCTAATATAATTTTTTGAGATGAACACAAAACTGCACGAGTTGTGTGATAGTATATCCATATCCATGTTGTTTCACTTCAAGAAACCCCATTTATTTTATTCAATAATAAATGCAGGTTTATGATAATTTTTATTAACTATATGGAGATCAATTCCACCACTATTATTAACAAGTATCCACTTCTATGCAATGACAATTTTTTTGAATACACATCAAAGAAAGTAATATTCTCAAAGATCAATCTCCAATCTTGGTATCATTAATTTTGACTCATTAATAATGACATAATGAACTCAATTTTTTATACTAGGTATAAAAATTATGATTTTAATGAAATGAAATTTGGGATGATTTATTCATAGTAAATGTTTAGGGATTATATGCATAGAGTATTCAAGAATTATCGTGATAATTTTATTGTGGTATTTATTAATGACACACTAGTATACAAAAAAATAAATAAATACCTAAAAAATCATTATATTATCATTTTTGATTCTCATATAGACAATGAGTTATATAAGGAATTTAGTAGGTTTCAATTTTATCTCTAAAAAGTTTCTTTCTTTTCTATATTGTCTCTAAGGATAGAATATCTGTTGATATTTCTCAGATAACAGTAGTCAGATAATTTTCAACACTAATGCATATAACTTAAATATGATGATTCCCTAAATTAACAAGCTTTTATCAATGATTTTTACGGAAATTTGACAAATTTGCTAACCCAGTAACCATATAGACACATAAAGGGTTTAATTTCATATTATTGATGGAATATAAATAATGTTTTGATGAGTTAAATAATATATTGTCCAATGCATCGATATAAACATTACCATCATGAAATAATATATTTGTGATATGCAGTGATTCATCATAAAAGGAATAGAATATTTCCCTATAAAGATTGATAGATGTTTTTCTTATACATCATAGATATTAAAATCCATGAATGAAATCAGCCAATACATGATATTCATTTGGTAGTCATAATCATTCAATTAATTATATGGAGGAACTGTCACTATGGTTATAGTTTTTATATATATATATATATATATATACTGATCATAAGATTTTAAAGTAAACATTCCAATAAAAATAGGTTAATATGAGAGAAAGGATACGCATGGAATTCCTCAAGGACACTGATTGATTATTACAGTACCACTTTATAAAAAAATTGATTGATGCATTAAGTATAAACAATCATGGAGTTTATACCTAGAAAAGTTTAAAAAAGGACAATATATTCATGAATATAGTAAATTCGGATATGAAAAATATTTGGGTAGAGGAAACATAACACATTTTCCAAATTATTCCCAACCATATTTATTAGAGAAGATAAAGATATCCCTAATTACTGAATGGATTTCAAAAAATTAAATTAATCTCTGTAATGATAAAAATTTGGTATACTTCATCCATGAAGATGATATATTGAAATTTGGAATGAGAATTTGTGCTCTATTCATTCCTGATTCAAAGGTAAAATTAGAAGAAAAATCTCATAGCTCAAATTTCACTAAGCACATCTATTACACCAAGATTTATAAGTATTTAAGGGAATTTTTTTGGTAGGACAATATAAAGAAAGAAGTTTTTGAATATGAATGAATATTATTGATTTTACAACAAGTATAAGTTGAGAGATAGAATCCAAAAGGTTTTATACATCCTCTTCATATAGTCATGTTGGAGTGGGATGATATTACTATTTACATTCTTACATTACTAACAAATAATACTTAGATGAATGATACTAAATTTATTTTTATGAGAGACCTTACCAAATATGCATATTTTCTTGCTATAAGGGAGGATTTACAACATAGGTTACTTTAAAAAAAATATTAATGATATTGTAAGACTTTATAGAGAATCACTTTCAATTGTATATGATCATGAATCACCATTTAGATTATTGTATTCAAATTGGACCACATAAGTAATTTTATAAGAATATATGTATTAGGCAAATTTATTTTGATGATGTTGAAAAATGGAATATAGTTGGTCCAAAACATGTTTACGAGAAAATAAAAAAAAGTGAGAACTATTTTCAATCTTATTATGAAATTTTGAGGAAGATAGGCGATATATTAAGATAATCAAATTAAGTATTCATGATTTAAAGTGAGGGATCATGTATTATTAATGGTTTCATTAAGGAATGAAGTTATAAGGTCTGTTAAGAAAAGAAAACTAATTCCCGAGTAAATCAGTTCTTTTGAGACTTTGGAGATTATTATATGAATCAGATTGTAAAGGTATTTCTATAAATAATTGGCTATAGGATGTAATTTGGGAAATTAGATAATTAATGGTGTATAACTACCAACATTGTTTTATGAGATGTCATTTGGAATATTTTATGGGGGAAATTAATAAATACGTAGAGAAAGTAAGGCCTAAGATTAAATTATAATAAGTAAATATATCATCGTAATGAAACTATAGTATGGTGAAATTTTGATTATATAATAGCATGAAATTTATAAATTTTATAATTAAATTTTTATAAAATAAAAATTGTTTTATGATTTAGCATCTCAAAATTAGGTTAGGATGAATTTTTGGGATTTTTATTAAAAATATTTTTTATGAAAAATGAAAATTAGTTTTGTTTCATATAAATTTATCCTTTTGGGAGTAATATAATATTAATACATAATAAATATTTGAATATTCATTCAGACATTTATTATTAATAGTTTATAAATAATGAAATAATTTTTAATAGTAAGGTATATAGTTTTTCATTAAAAAGTTTTATATTTATATTTTAGTTTAATAACATAAATTATGGAAATTTAATAAATTATTCAGATGAATTTTTTTTGATAATATATTCAATCAATTAAATAAACTTTTATATATTTTTCTTACAGCGGAATGAGTGATAATAATTTCATTTTTACTCTTAAAGATGTATTGGTTTCGAAAAATTATTTTTTTCTTATTATGTGTGATAAGATTCAAATTATTTTTTACCAAAATTTTAAATTTAATATAGTAATAGTTTTTCAATAATTTTAATTATCATATTCAAAATTTGTAATATGTATAATTATTTCCTTAAAAAATGTTTACATTGTAAATGTTTTCAACCACAGTAATGGTTAAAAGGGTTATACAGGGGGTTAAACTAAAAGATAAAGCCTCAAATATAATAAAAACACATCTATAGTCAATTTGATGATTTTATTGTCAAAATAGATATTAATTTATTTAAAACTTGTATAATTTGTTTCCAATTTCTTGGAAAATTACACTTATTTTATTTTATGATTTAGAGTATTTTTAAAAGTGACATCCCTCTCACTTATAAAAGGGGCCCTTTACTTCCTCACTTATCTGCATAACTTGAGAAACGTAGCCCAATAATGAACTAGAATAATACCACAAAAAATATATTTACCATTTATTTTAGATTTTTACATAACCAAAAGAACTATCTAAAAAGGATTAAGGAGAGTTATAAATGAGGATATATCGATAGGATGTAATTGTTTAAACCATGTAATTTCATGTTTATTTCTTATTACACCAACTATAAATATATAATAACCATAAAAATATAATGAAATTAGTATCATTATTATACATAAATGTTATTATATTTATTTAATAACTATTATGTACCTTCTAACCACTCCATTAGAAAATTAAATTGTTTCCATGGTTATATGTAGACTACAAGATCGAAGAATGATATATTTTATTTTTTATCACCACCATACACGGTCAGTTATACAAATGGATTTGATGAGTAAATATTATATTTATAAAATTAATAAATTAACAGAAATATAACTAGTCATTATATTAATAATATTAGTAATAAAATGTCATCAAAAAATTTAACCACAAAAAACGAGCATACTGAGACAATTTGTATGTAATAAACTATTACCATTAGATTTCCTTTATATTAATCACCAAAATAATTTAATTTTTTTTTCAATTTAATACAGTGTTTTGGAAATCATTATTTATATGTAAGTGAAATTATTATTATTAAATTTCATGTTTTTACTAATTTACTCATTATTACATGAACATGTTTGGGTCTATTTTACCACCTACATGAACACTGATATAATGTTTTTTTCATGAATGAATAAGGAAGTTTAAATAATTATTATATCATGTGATAAGGATGAATTAAATATATTTTTACAATTCATTAATGAATATATAACTATATATATTGGTCAATAAATTCAATTATTTTTCGAAAATAATAAATTTTATTGAAGGGTTTTTTTATTTATTGAAACCCTCTTCCATAAATTCCATGAAATTACCATGATACTATAATAATTTAACAACCACAAACTATAAACCTTTATGAAAATTCTATAGATGAGGGAAACATGAATAATCAGTATGGACCAGAACCTATAAAGTGAAATGTACCTAAGAAATAGAAAAATAAACTCCTAATTATTATTTTTAACAAATAATTAGGAACGAATGGGTAAAATTAATGTTTTATTGATATTTAGAAAGATTTATATAAATTGGATACTATGTAGATTATTTTTTGTAATCAATCATTTAAAAAAATCAAATTGTTATACTGGATGTCAAAATACATCGGACCAAGAGGGAGTCCAAGGTAAGTGTTTATTTTACAATCTCACTTTTTATTGGGGTTATTAATATTTTAATTTAAATTGTCTAGGGGAATATTTGTTCAATTAATTCTAAAGCCTAAATATTTTATTCAACATTAATTGTTTCTAGTGTTTTTTTCTTCAAATTTTATCTATCTTTATTACTCAACCAACTATAAGAATTTTTATAAGACAAATTTAATATATTTAGTCTTTTCTGATGGGGGATTATTCCCCATACCCATAATATTTTTTTCCTCATGTAAGGATATTTTCTATATATAAATAATTTATTAATTTCAATTTAGATTAATTTTTTTACATTTTAATCAATTATTAATAAAATAATCTTGATTATGTTTTCCATACAAGTCATTTGTTTAATTTTATACAAAAATACTGAAAATTATATATATTTCAAAGTTGCGATATGAATGGATGTTCAAACCACCATGACCATAATTAATTTTTATATTCATTTAAATATTTTTATGTTTTTGAAAATTATTATTTATTCATGTTATTCTTTAAAATTATCATTTATATATTAATAGAAAATAACATTATTTTCATAATTTCTTTTAAAAATAGGATTTCATTTCACTTATGTATATATTTATCTTCAATAAAAAATTATCATAATTTATAATATTTTATTTAAAATATTTTATTTTATTTATTTATTTTAGAAATAAAATTTTAATCGTCTTATTGTAATCTTGTGAAATGATTTTAAATGTGAAATTTAACTTCTATTTTGAATCAAATTTAAAAAAGATTTAAAGAAAATTTCTTTTAAAGTTCCACTTCCATTTTATTATATATTTCTAAAAATAACTGAAATTACAAAACAACCTTAATTACTAAGGAACATATATTATCCCTTTATCACTATCTATTTATGGTTTATACCACATTTTTCGAACAATGTTTATTCTTAGTTCATTTAGTTCTTAAATTTATGTTCTCTATCAGTCTATAGTATTCATATTACTCTAGTTTTATCATTCATTTCAATGTCATATAGTACTATAGATATAATTAATTTCATCTTGATATTATCTTAACTGTATACCTATATATATATATATGGTTAGTTGAAGTAATATTACTAATATATTTATTTTATTAAATAGGGAATACTTCCATTTCAAATACCAAATTTAGTATGGATATTTATTGATTGCTAAGGGGTAATGATTATGTATTGTGTTGTTCATTAAATATATGAGGAATGCATTGGAAATGATTCTGATGGTTGGGGCCAAAATTTTTTTTTCGCTCTAATATATTAGGTAGGTCATATGAGAAAAATTGGCGTGTATCCCTTATTAATTATATGGTTATTTAGTGCATCTTTTTCCATTTTTAAAAACTTCATGGTTGAGGAATATCTATTATTATTTAGATGTATTGAATTATGTATTACATGATTGTGAAATCAGTAATTATTTTCCACTTTATTAATATAGTGTTATTATCATTGGATATGTTTTTTAATCACTTTATTGAAGATATAAAATATTTTTTATTTATTTACTTTTCTACATTATTTATTTATTATGTACTACTGACCACTTCCATTGTACACAACCCCTTACAAAGTATATGACCTAAACCATTATAGTTTTCCTCTACCCAAAGTACTAACTAGGGATACTTGAATAAAGTCAAGGATACATAAAAAGGAAAAAGAACATTTTCACAAATGTTATAGTCTATTTTTTGTTTCCAATGTAATACAAAAATCATGTTTGTATCTTTTATCCCAAAAAAACTAATTAAACCTATATAATGTGCTGTTTTGTATCATATACCATTGTAATTTTGAAATATTTGTTTCTCAGTTACTATAGATATGATTGTTACTATATTGAGATAATTATTTATTTAGAATCAGACAAGCTAGTGTATGATTTCATATATATAATGTAAATTCGGATATATTTCAGTAGTTCACTACCTTTCATGATACATTTATCAGGTATTGGTTTCTGTATCTTATTAGTAATAGTTCATTGCTACTTGTAATTTGGGTGTTCATTGCATTATGTTCTTATGCGTGCTTAGTCAAATAATTTCTTATTACTCTTTTTAGGTTATAGATACATCATTTAAAGAATGGTATGAGAATAATATATATCATATATATTCATTTAATTGATTTATATAATCATTATTCAATGAACATCATGTAGAACGAGTCGCATCACATCGTGGAGACGGTAGGCCGTAATTATGAACGAGCGATGATATCGTTACCATAATTATATGAATGGAATTGGAGTTGATGATATAATATCTCAGAATCAGTATCATGTTATAATAATCATATATAGTTATTCTTTACAACATTATACCCATCCAGGTAAGGTGGTGGTGGAAAACAGATTACACCACAGCGTGGAGGCGACATTCCGTACGTACACACGCGCGGTGATTTTATTTTCCATAGGGTGGATAGAAGGTGAAATAGGTTTGTTTCATATTTATAATAACATATCAGTTTATTATAGATACTTATGTTATTATTTTATATTGAAACCAATAAGTAAGAGGAAGTAAAGGAGAAATAAATTTGAAAGGATTAGTAAAGGATATTACATCTTCTTCGACGCACCTCTTCTATACCTCCTTTTAGGGAACTAAAGTTGGTCTTTGATGAATACCAAGATATCTAGAATGTTTATAGGGAAGTGGAGAAGGGAAATTAGCAGGGTTTGAATGATTTTTTAGGCACAAAATTGTGTGAGGAGAAGAGGGAGGAGGTTCCCTTTTACAAGGGAGGAGAGGGGAACCTTTGGAATTATAAGAAATATTAATTTATAATAAATTCCAAACCCACATAAAAACCTCCAAAAATAACTCAATTTGAAGATGGGGTGAGACAAGGTTTCAATCTCATCATCCAATAAAATTTATACATGTTGTGATTTTATTTTTAACCTTATCAAATTGATTTATCCTTATTTAATTTATTTAATTTTATTTGTGGTAATAATACTCTAAATTATAAATTGTAATAAACAATTTCTTATGTGTTGTGAATTGTCCACAATTTCAAAAATTATGACATTTTAGACTATATGAATTTAAATTTATAATTTCTTTATATTTTTGTGATTTTTAAACAATTTTATAATATGTTATTTTAATAAAATAACAATAGTGTCAATTTTAACACTATTAATTTATTTGAGTTTAAATAGAATCTACACAGAGGATACATTCGAACAAAAATATTTAATTGATTCCTAACATGTTATAGTCATCTAGATAATTCGTTTATCACAATTAATAGTTCATATAATATTTATTTTAATATTTTTAATACAATTTATTTAATATTTCAATCAATAAAATAATTTCAACATCACTTTTGTGTCATCATTAATGATAATTAATTAATACCTAAAATTAATAAATAGATTCACATGATGTAAATAATTTTATTATATTTCTGTATGCTATTAATTTTCTATGTTTTATGATTTTTATCACTAAATTAAAATTATTACACTTATAAGATACAAGAGAGTGACATGTTGTCACTTTCTTTGGTTTTAATTATAATTATATCATTTTCATGGTCAATAGTCCATGAAACTAATCTATTCTGACCCTTAGGTGATATAGGTCAACTTTTATTCATCTAATAAAATTTTTTCAGGTGTTAGGGTAATTTTATAATATTATTTTTACCCTTAATTACCCGATTTACCTTTAACTATAGTAAATAAAAATTACCATAGTTACTATTCATAATGTCAAAAAAATAAAAGTAATCTATTAAGATAATTTGGACCCACTAAATTCAAATATGGAATCCATTTTACAAAAATAAAAACACAGAAGGTGCAGTAATTAATTTAAAATTAATCCCGTTGTTAAGAAAATGGGTTTTAAAAGATAAAACATTTACAAAGATTGAAATGTTTTTATCTAGGAATTTAATATAAAAATAATGGTAATGACATAAATTATATTAAATGGTAAAAATATATTCTATTTATACTTTAAAACTATTAAATTTTATCATTTAACCATCTAAATTATCTTGGTGAAAAAGGTTTTTCTTAAGAAAAATTTAGAGTATTTTCACTATTCATAAAAATATGAAATTTATCAGAAAAGTATGAAAAATTTATCCAATTTAAATTTTTATATTGTGATTCAAAAGTAGAATATTATTTTGTAAAATTGAACTTATAAACTTGTCAAAAATTATATTTAAAATCGGTGCGCCATCAAAAGGATGTAAAACTACTTTTTTTTTGAAAACTACTTCTTTTATCTGAAAAATTGGTTTTGTTTTCATATCTCATTCTAGGAAATGGGTAAGATTAATTAAAATGTTATAAAATTAAAAATTAAGTTAATACTATTCAGAATGGATAGTTCATAATATTATAATAATATATCATTGTTTAATGAAAATCAGTATTGTGTACAACGCAAGTTATCGAGGAAGGTTGCACTTATGTGTAACTCAAGCCAAGCATTTGTTGTGTGTAGTGAATGATTCTCCTAGTGTTGAGTATAACATAAGTAAAAAAATTATTTCTTATAAAATATCAGGGTGTTACATTCTACCCCCCATAAAATAATTTCTCCCTCAAAATTCGTCACTTCGTAACAAACAGATGAGGATACCTCTCCCTCATCATATCCCCAAGTTCCCATGTAGATTTTTATAATTAGATGTTCATCCATTAAACATTAATAAAGCGAGTGGTCTTGTTTCATAGAACTTTTTCACTACAATCCAGAATCTCTATTGGATATTCTTCATAAAAAAGATCTTCCTCCAGTGGTAATAATTCTGAGCTTAGTACATGTGAAGGATTAGGTATGTACTTTCTCAGGAGAGATACATGGAACATATCATGAACTTGAGAGAGATTCGGTGGAAGTGCCAATCGGTAAGCTACCTTCCCAACACGATCCAATATTTCAAAAGGACCAATATACCTAGGGCTCAACATTCCCTTCTTTCCAAATCTTATTACTATCTTCCAAGGAGATATTCATAAGAACACATTATCACCGACTTCAAACTCTAGGTCTTTTCTTCGGTTTTCAGCATAACATTTTTGTCTACTCTAAGCTGCTCTTATGTGTTTTTGAATAGATCTTACCTTTTCTTCCATCTCATCAACATGATCTGGTCCTAATAGCTTTTTTTCCCCAACTTCATCCCAGCAAGTTGGAGTTCCGCTTTTCCTTCCATAGAGAGCTTCATAAGGAGACATCTGAATACTGGAGTAAAAGCTATTATTATAAGAAAATTACACTAATGGTAGGTGTTTATCCCAACCACATTTTAAATCCATAGAGCAAGCTCTCAACATGTCTTCCATGGGTTGAATTGTTCTCTCAGAATGATTGTCTGTCTGAGGATGATAAGTAGTGCTAAAACTCAACTCTGTATCTAGAGTATACTGAAGATTTCACCAAAACTTCGAGGTAAACCTCATATCCCTATCTGATATAATGGAAAGTGGAATTCCATGAAATCTTACCACTTCCTTTACAAATATCATGGAAATATGATCAAGAGATAAATCCTCTCTAATAGCAATGAAGTGTGCCGACTTCGTAAGACGATCTACTATAACCCAGATAACATTATTGCCTTTGGATGTTTTAGGAATTCCAGTGACAAAGTCCATAGTGATGTTTTCCCATTTCCATTCTGGTATGGGTAATGATTCCCCTTATACTTCTATCTCTCAACTTTATCTTGCTAAAAAACCAAGCATCGAGAGACATATTCAGCAACTTCTCTTTTCATGCCATCCCACCAGAAGTACTCTTTCAGGTCCCTATACATATTCGTGCTTCTAGGGTGAATAGAGAAAGAAAAACTATGAGCTTCATCCAATATTTCCTTCATTAATTCTGGGATGGGAGGAACACAATCCCAATTCTGAAACCTTATTATTTCATCAAAATCAATGTGAAATTCAAGAACATTTCTCACCTTCTTTTGTAACACTACATATTCTTTATGTGCCTCATTAGTCTTCACATGTATAGATGGTTGAACATTCATTTCAGAATGATATTATGTTCCCCATCCATTATAAGTCCAAGATCCATCCTTTGTAAATCCATAAATATTGGATCTTTTGTGATCCTCATCATGGATAAGCTAGCATGGTCTTGTCGACTTAATGTGTCTGCCACCTTGTTTTCTTTCCCAGGGTGGTAATAAATTGAGCATTCGTAATCCTTAATCAGATCCAACCATCCTCTTTGGAGCATATTCAGCTCCTTTTGTGTGAAAATATACTTTAAAATTTTATGATTAGTATAAATATAACACCTTTCACCATAAAGAAAATGCCTCCAAATCTTTAATGCAAAAATTACCTCAGCTAATTCCAAATCATGAGTTGGGTAAATTTTCTCATGGATTTTCAACTGTCGTGAGGCATAAGCTATCACTATATAATTTTTCATGAGAACACACCCCAATCCCTTCTTGGATGCATCTCTGTAGATCACAAACCTTTCTCCACTACAAGGTAGTGTGATTATAGGTGCGCTGGAAAACCTTATTTTTAACACCTTGAAATTCTATTCACACTCCTTAATCCAAATGAACTTCAATCCTTTTCAAGTCAACCTGGTGAGTGTATTATATAATCATGAAAAATAATTCACAAAACATCAATAATATCCATCCAAACCAAGAAAACTTCAGATCTCAGTTACTTTTGTTGGTCTCGACCATATTTTGATAACCTCTGGTTTTGCTGGATCCACTGATATCCCCTCTTTTGATATTTTGTGACCCAAAAATGATACTTTTTGAAGCCAAAATTCACACTTGGTAAATTTGGCATAAAGCCTCTCCTTTCTTTGGGACTTTAATACAATTCTCAATTGATCTTCATGTTCTTCCTTTCTCTTTGAATAGACAAGAAATTTTTCTATAAAGACTGACAAAAACTTATCAAGACAGTCTCTAAAGACTCTATTCATTAAATCCATGAAGATAACATGGGAATTAGTAAGACCAAATGACATCACTATAAATTCATAGTGTCCATACCTTGAATAGAAAGCCATCTTTGGTATATCCTCCCTTTTGACCCTTAATTGATGATACCCTGACTGAAGATCAATCTTGGAAAAGTATTGAGCTCCACATAATTGGTCAAATAATTTATCAATGCATGGGAGAGGAAATTTTTTCTTTATAGTGATCTTGTTAAGTTCTCGATAATCAATGAAGAGTATCATTGATCCATCATTCTTCTTAAAAAATAGAACAGGTGCTCTCCAAGGTGATGCACTAGGGTGTATGAACCCCTTATCAAGATTATCTTGGATTTTCTTCTTCAATTTTTGTAACTCAATTGGGGCCATTCTATAAGGTGTCATTGAAATGTTCATAACACCCGGTATGAGTTCTATTGAAAACTCAACTTCACGATTTGGTGGAAGACCTGACAATTCCTCTGGAAAGACATCATCACACTCCCATACAATGGGCATATTTTTAATTGTGAGTTTATCTGCAACCATTTGAGATAAATAACCTTCATTTATTGGTATCAAGACCCATAAGATGGAAGAAATTTCTACTGGAAGGTTATATTCATCCTTGAATCAATAGATGATCATAGATTGATTAGGAATATGAAATGTGACTTCCCTTATTTGGAAATAAATATGATCTCCATATAAGGAAAACCAATCCATTCCAAGGATCACAACAAATTCCACTATAGTAAGGATCACAAGATTTTCAAGAATCAATTCCCCACAAACGTCAATTGGAGATGAATTATAAACTTTTAATGAAACCATTGTGTCATAAGGAGTTGTCACAACTAACTCAACAGCTAATTATTGAGGTAGTACAATGATACCCTTAGAAAATTCTTCATAAATAAAATCATGGGTGGATCCAGAATCAAATAAAACATTTGATACTTTATAGTGGATGGTAAGTGTACCTTTCACCACTTCATTATCGTACTCCACATCGCCGATAGAAATTGCATGTGACTTTCCATTATCTTTGGACTTAAGAGTTTGTTCACGTTAATCATCATCAACAACCCTTGGATTAGGGCATTGATTGTCATAATTCCCCATTTCCTTGCACTTGTAACATTCAAGTGTATGAGGTGCATTCTGTGTAGCCTTTTCTTTGTTCGCATCACTAGAAATCGTTTTCCCATCACTGCGGCATTCAAATTCCGGATGAACTTCTTTTCCATGTTTGAAACATTTACTTGTCCCTTTAAGAAAATTACCTCCATGTTTCTTTGCAATCTTTGAGAATAAGGGAAAACTCATCTTTTTTTTAGTGTGGTCTTTAGATTTTCCTTTGAATTCCATTTCCTCTTCTTATCAAACCCATATGACTGATGGGTTACTACAATCTCTATCTCAACCTTGAGAGCACATCGATAAATTTCCTCGTAGCTATTGAAGTCCCTTATGGATAATACCCTTCGATGACTTGGTTTTAATCGACTAAATAATCGATTGATCTTACTCTCTAATTGGATAATAATTTAGGAATCATACCTTGCAAGTCATGTAAAATTTTATTAGTACCTATCAATAGATTTGTCAAGCTTTTTCTTTAGTTCAAGAAACTCCTTCTCTATCTTTGTTCAAAGTATACGTGGGAAGAACTTATTGAAAGATAAGTTCTTGAACTTATCCCATTTGATGGAATCCATTTCATCTCTTTGAATCGTATTCTTGATAAGATTCCACCACTGATCAGCTTCACCTTCCAAATGATATACTGCTAAGATGAATTTATCATGTTCAGAACATTGAAGAACTGAAAATATCTTTTCAGTGGTGTTGATCCATTGTTCAGTCACTAATGGATCAGTAGACCCGCTGAATGAGGGTTGACGCTGTCTCATGAAGGATTCAACAGAATGTTTCTCCTTCCTTTGCTCATTTGAAAGTCCTACATGATTTATCGATTGAGAAAGATGTGTGAGCATGGCTATAAGATTTTTCATTCCAGCTCCCATAACGTTTGGTTGTTCAGGGGGACAATCATTTAATTGCTCGTCACATTTATCATTAACACGGTTCATTCAGGTTCTAGCCATTAACTAAAACCAATAAGCATAGTGTGAGAAACACTAATCAGAATAGTAAAACCACATAATCGAGAATAAAATTTTACACTTTAGGTCTTATCATAGGTTATTCATGGCTATTTCTAAAACACTAATATTGTGTTCTATGCTGAGACATATCCTTAGGGTTCTTACTAAGTCTTTCACACACTAGTTTCCAAAGGTTGATTATACCTTTGCTCTAATACCAACTATAACAAACCATACATAACATACATTGTTATTACTTTAGAATTGAAGAATAGTTATTACAACATATAACAAAACCATGATAGGAACATATAGTTATAGTGTCTTTAGAAACTGGGAAACATAAACAACAGGTTCATAAATCCTCTACATTGTCTCCCGCTTCCTTAATCATATCTAGAGTCCCTTTTGGCATATCCTACTTAATACCCTTCTTCATGAACTGGGGAAAATAAAACATAAAAAAGGGTGAGCTCAAATGATGAGTAAGGGTAAACAAAGTAAATATCAATCATATCATATTCATAAGAACATAAAATTTTGAAAATCTTAACCAGAAAAAGTGATCATAATATCATGACATGGGATAAATTGTAGTAGTGAAATGTAATCCCAATAATAATATCATAAATCATGAAAATTTTTGGAATACACACATAATCATAGAAAATCATTTCATATTATTCAAGACTCATTTCCAAGACCATCATAGCGGACAAATTCCATTTCTGAACCGAGTTCACTCTTCGTTCTAGTCTTGTATCACTGAACCAGATTAACCTTCCATTCCATCCATGTCTATCTCATGAGATATAAATCTTTTCCCAATGCATTGGAGGGAGATATAGGTCCCATCCATCTCATAATGAAACCATTATTATGTGTTCCACATAATCATAAATCATATATCATAGCATAACCCATGTATTAAAAATGGGATTCTTAAACTTTATGCCATCATAATATAATCCATATAAGATAAAAGGACTTCATAAAAATAATTCCATAATAACATAATCAAATCAATTTAAAAATAGGGATATAAATATAACCCTATATAATCTTACATGGAAAATAATTTTGATAAAACACTTGAACTCCATTCTTGAGGAAAATATCCTTTCTACTTCAAAAATATTTTTCATTTCTTAACATGTCATACAATTTTAAAATAAAAGAAGTTAATTAAAAATAAACATGAAATCTTTTAAAGTAAGATTCATGGAAATAATGTTCTTTGAAATCATAAAAATACATTCATCCGGTATAAGTTAAAAAATCATTCTTCTCATACTTTGGCCGGAAAAGTCACAATGTATCTCGTACTGAAAACAACAAAAGATTCCATTCATTTATTTTACTAAAATTCACTAATAGGTAAAATTGGATTTAAAAAAATTGTATTAGGATAGAAATAATATTACATATTTAGGAAACATGGATGTGGATGATAAATATTCCCCATTAAATTAGGAAGTATAAACAATCTCGGATAAAAATGAGATTGAGAGATTTTCCCTTACCTTAGGTATTATATGATTTGTACATGTCCGAACCTCCTGTATAATGATTTAAATAATTTCACTGAATTATTCCAAAATCATAATAATTGTTATAATATCATATATGGTCATATTCATGGCTTCTTATTAGTAATATTTCATTGCAACTTGTTATTCAGGTGCTCATTGCTTTATGTTCTTATGTGTGTTTTGTCGAATAAATTATTATTCCTCTTTTTAAGTTATATCTACATCATTTACAGAATGGTATTAGAATAATATATATCATATATATTCATTCAATCCGTATATATAATCATTATTTATTGAAGATCATGTAGAACGATTCACATCACATCGTGGAGACGGTAGGTCATACGTACGCAAGAGCGATGATATCGTTCCCATAATTATATGAATAGAATTGGATTTGATGATATAATATCTCAGAATTAGTATCATGTTATAATAATCATATATAGTTATTCTTTACCCATTTATTATAACACCCTGAGATTTTATGAAAAGTATTCTTTTTAATTTCATTAATGTCTTGTGTTGTACGCTACACCAAAAGGATCTTGCACAACATGCATCCTTGACTTACCTTGTATTACACGCAATCGCGACCTTCCTCGATAGCGTGTATAGTATGAAATAACGAGTTTCACTAAACAACAATATGCTATTAAAATATTTTTAAAACTAGCCATTATGAATAGTAATTACCAATTTTTGAAATTTTGTAAATTTTATTTTTCAAAATGGACTTTATTTTTGGATTCAGAATATCGAAATTAGCTTAGGGTGAAATTTTTGTAATTTTCGGATAACTTTCATATTTTGATGAATAGTGAAAATACTAAATTTTAATTAAAAACAACTTTTTCAATCGAAATAATTAATAGTGATAAATTATTAATTTGAGTGGTTTTAAAGTATATTTAGAATATATTTTTACAATTTAATACAATGTTGGTCATTATATGTAATTTCACATTTAAACCAGATATACACAAGTGTCAATATTTTGATAGTCATTATCTCTTAAGAACACACTATTTGTTTTAAAGATGGAAATTTATTTTTAAATTAATTAATGAAACTGATATGCTTTGAATTTGGTAAAATAGACATCATTTTTGAATTCATAATATCAAATATATCTTAGGCCTAATTTCTAGTATTTTTCTAGAAACTTTCATTTTTTGATGAATAGTGAAACCACTAAGTGGTAGTTAAAAAAATGAATTTTTCATAAAAATTAATTTTACCGCTTCTGTGAGTGGAATTTCAAAAATCCAAGAGGCACAGTTGATGTTAGTAAGTAAAATGTGGTTCAATGAGATGAAAATAATTTTTGGTGAATAGTAACTTTTTACTTTTATTTACCACGGTTAAAAGTAAATAGGGTAATTAAGGGTAAAAATGATATTATTATTACCCTAACACATTTCCTAATTCTATTGTACAAGTGTAATTTGACCAAAAACAACCTTAGGAAAAACATTTGACCATTTAGGCCCACTTGGATTAGATTAGGACATTTATTATTAATTTATTTAAAGAAGGGTTAAAATAGTTAAAATCAATGTTTAATAAGTATATCATTTTTAATATAGGGTTATAAATAAGATAAATTAGATTATAAATATTAATTATAAAAATAAAATTATTTCCTACATAATTATAGTTTATTTGTAATTTTTAGACGTTATATTATTTAATTTATTTATGACACAAATATGATGCAGTAAATATCTTATGAGTGAAATATTGACATAATTGATGTTATAAATACCCAAATAAATATAATTTAGACTTTTTATAAATTCCACTAATTTTTTAGGTTAATATGACATGTTAGTATTGATTTAATTAACATTTTTCTAACTAATAATTCTGTTATGAATTTCACAATAATCAATTTCTAAATAGTGTCTAAATTGACATAAAATAGTTTTTAAAACAAATATTATATTATTAATTGCTAATTATTCATAAAAATCTAAGGTTAGGCCAAATGACTTAGATAAGATTATATAGATTAATAATAAACAACTTGGTGTTCGTTTGGCTTGTTATAGTATGTTTATTAACCTTATAGTGTAAGAACACAAAAGACACGATAAAAGTAAAATTATCTAAATTAAAGTTAAATATAATTGATAAGGTTGAATTAGGAAACTAAACTTTTCTAAACTCTATTTTATGAGAGTATTTCGACCCATACCCACCTTATATTCAAAATAAATCAATTTGGAGCTATTTAAAACTGAATTTGTCTTTATAATAAAATAATATTTTAAGTTTTCCAAAGGTGCCCCTCTCCTCCCTTATAAAAGGGCACCTCCTCCCCCTCTTCCTCACACCACTTTGAGCCTTCAAACTCGGCGAAACCCTACCAATTTCTCCTCTCCACTTCCCTAGAAACATCCTAGAGGTCCTGGTTTTCTTCAAAGAGCAATTTTAGTGCCCTAAAAGGAGATCTCATAAAGGTGTTTCAAAGAAGAGGTAATGTCCATTACCAATTCTTTCAACTTTATTTCTTCTTCCACTTCTTCTTCTTTAGTTGTTTCATTATGAAGTAATAACATCAGTATCACTCATATACTTATTATAAGTATGAAACAACCCTATTTCACCATCTATCCATCCTACAGAAAATGAAATCACCGCGTGTGCGTACGTACGGAATATCGTCTCCACGCCGTGGTGTAATCTATTTTCCACCACCACCTTACTTGGATGGTCATAATGGTGTAAAGAATTAATATATATGATTATTTTAAATTCATATTCATTCTGAAATAGTATAAATACACTCCAATACAATTCCACAATCATGAGAACGATATCATCGCTCGTGCGTATGTATGGACTACCGTCTCCACGACGTGATGAGATTCATTCTCCATGTTAACCATTCATGAATGATTATAAAGTATATATAATACGTAATCATGAAATATATTACATAATAATGATATTAGATATATGTGTATATATATGTATTTCATCTACTTAATTCCATTCAACTCAATAAGGAAACGAAAACAGCGTTCATGCGTACGTACAACCTACCGTCTCCATGAACGGTGTATTTATTTCCATTTACGGATCTATTATATATATGTAAATTATAAATATATATTATATATAAATCATGTTTTATATTCTGTAATTAAGTAATCATGATCTATGTAATGATATGAATAATTACAAGTCAAAACACGGACGAAAAATGAAACGATTTTACACAAAACGCTCTTTAAGATGGAATTTACAAAAGAACGGGTAATATAAAGTCATAAGTGAACCATATATGATATCATAACAATGTGTATGATTCTGGAATAATTCAATGACATTATTTAAATCATTATATAGGAGGTTTGGACACTTACGAAGCAAATCGGACCTAAGGTAAGGGAAATATCAAAATCTCATTTTATCCGAGATTGTTTATACTTTGGTATTTACTGGGGTGTATTTCATCATTAAAATCTATGATTCCTCAATATTTAATATTATTTCAATCCACCTACAATTTTTTAAATCAAATTTTACCCTTCGGTGAGTTTTTAGTAAAAGATATGAAAGGAATCTTTTGTCATTTTTCGTACGAGGTACTTTTTGACTTTTCCGACAAAAGTACGAGAAGAATGTTTTTTTAACTTATACGGCATGAATGGATTTTTAAAACATTATTTCCAAGAAGATTCCTTTATAAGTTTTCAAGTTTATTTTTAATCAACTTCTTTTAGTTTATAATTGTATGACATGTTAAGAAAGGAAACGTGTTTTTGAAGTAGAAAGGATATTTTCCTCAAGAATGGAGTTCATGTGTTTTATCAAAATTATTTTCCATCTAAGATAATAAAGTTTTCTGTTTCTATCCCTATTATTACATTGATTTTATTATGTTGTGATTATGTTTATGAATTCCTTTATCTTATATGAATTGTTATATGATGTCACGATGTTTAAGATTCCCATTTTTATTACATGGGTTATGCAATGATGTATGATTTATGATTTTGTGGAACACATAAGAATGGTATCATTATGTGATGGGTGGGAACTATATCTCCCTCCACTGCATTGGGTAAAGATTTTATATCTCATGAGATAGACATGGCTGGAACAACAGGTTAAACCGGTTCAGTGAAACAGGACTGAAACGGGGAATGAACTCAGTTCAGAAATGGAATTTGTCCACTAAGATAGTCTTGGAAATGAGTCTTGACTAACAAGAAATGATTCTCTATGATTATGTGTGTACGCCACAAAGTTTCATTTTTTATTTTGTGATTATTGGGATTACATTTCACTACTATGATTTATCCCATGTTATGATATTATGATCTCTTTTCCAGGTTAAGATTTCCAAAATGTTATGTTCTTATGAATATGATGTGATTGATATTTCTTTTGTTTACCCTTACTGAGCATTTGAGCTCACCCTTTTATGTTTTCTTTTCCCCAGGATATAAAGAAAGGTTTTAGGTAGAAAAAAAATGAAGATCTTTATGGGAGATGTTGAAGATCTTTCACCAAGATTAGAAGATTATATTCCGAGTTTCCAAAGACACTAAACTATTATGGTCCTTGTGTGTGTGTTTTTGTTATGTACTAAGTATTCCGAAAAAGTAATGTAATGTACATGTACGTTAAGCATCGGGTCTCTATAGTTGGTATTAGAGGAAAGGTTTAGTCAACCTTTGGAAATTAGGATCTTAGAACTTTAGTGAGATCCCTATAGATATTTCTAAGGTATGTATAGGGATTCCCCTAAGGTCAAGTATAAGTATAGGTTATAGTGCTAGAATTATGGTAACCTAAGATGTTAGATATTGAAGGTACTCCCCTTTATTATGTTGTTTTCCCTAGCGTGATTTTTTCCTCTCACACTATTCTTTTTGGGTTTTAGATGATGGCTGGAACCCGAAGGAACCGTGTTGATCAATGTAATGGACAATGCAATGATTGTCCTCCTCAACAAACAAATGTTACGGGAGATGGAGTGTAAAATCTTATTGTTATACTTACAAAAGCTATGAATCATTCTGGAATTCCACATGAGGAGAGAAGGGAACAATATTCTATTGAGTCCTTCATGAGGCAACATCCACCTTCTTTCAGTGGGTCTTCTAATCCACTTGTTGCTAAACAATGGATCATTACCACTGAAAAGATATTTTCAGTTCTTCAATGTTCTGAACATGATAAAGTCATCTCAGCAATATATCGTTTGGAAGGAGATGCTGATCAATGATGGAATCTTATCAAGAATACGAGGCCAATAGATGAAATTGAGTCCATGGAATGGGACGAGTTCAAGAACTTATTTTTCAATAAGTACTTCCCTCGTATTCTTCGAACAAAGATGGAGAAGGAGATTCTTGAACTAAATCAAAAGGCTGATGAATCTGTTGGTATATACGAAGCTAATTTTACAAGGCTTGCAAGGTATGCATCTGGCATTATCATCCATCCTGAAAGTAAAGTTGATCGATTCTTCAGTGGCTTAAAACCAAGTCTTCGAAGGGCATTAGATATAAGAGACATCATTAGCTATGAAGAAATTTTGTGTTGTGCTATCAAGGTAGAAATGGAAGTTGGTGTTACTTATCCATATCATAGTTTTGACAAGAAATGAAAGATGGAGTTCAAGGATAAATCTCATAATAATGGTGAAAAGAAGATGAATGTTTTCTTATGGTCAAATTGTGGAAATAAGCATGGTGGAGATTGTCTTAAAGGGACTAGAAAATGTTTTAAGTGTGGAAAAGAAGGTCATCGAGCAGCTGAGTGTCGAAGTAATGGAAAAAGGGTTTCAAATGATGTGAATAAAGAAAAGACTGCAGAGAACGCACCACCAACACTTCAATGCTTCAAGTTCAAGAAAATGGGGCATTATGATAATAAATGTCCTAATCCAAGGGTTAGTGATGATCGACATGAGGAACTACTTAAGGAAAAGGACAAAGGGAAGTCACATGCGATTACTATTGGTGATTTTGAATATGACAATGATGTAGTGGAATGATTAAGTGTTTATGTAATGGGATTCCAAAATAATGTTGTATATAGTATCATGGAATATTGGAATATTTATGTATTGGTCTATTGTGGTATTCAATAATTTTATGGTATTGGTAACCATAGAAAGTGATTGAGATATTTTTTGAAATAAGATGATATGAACATAATGAAGGGAAAACGAGAAAATGAAATGTTTAACAGTATTCATGAGCTCATGATTGATATAAGGACTAAGTGATATCATGGTTTGATTATAAATAATTTTGAGGATTTTGGTTTGTGGAAAGTGTTTACTTTTAACTGCATTCATGTTTTCACTAAGGTTCAATGGGTATTCATTCTTCAAGAGAATACATGATTAAGGTATTCATATGTTTGTAATTTGACCGACAAGATATATCTTATGATATATGGGGATAAATTATGGCATTCACGTGATTGTTATGTGATATTTCAAGTAATCATTTTCTTTATACTATGAGCTTAGACCGAAGTATTTTAGATAAGCCTAAAGATTGGAATGGATTATGTTAGACATAAGTTTGTATTTTTTGATATTATTGATGGGATGTTATAGTAATATAGTTTTAGAAAAAGGACAACCTGCAGGAAGAGCGACAGCCCATCGCGCCGGACAAGGCTGTGGGAATCGAACCCACAACAGAAGTGCGACTGGCCTTTATCGCCTACCACTGGCCTACAAGAAGTCCTTTCTTAGTAAAAACTAGTTTTATTATATTAAGTAGTATTATATAAGAAGTATAAGTCCATTTTAGGAACCATATATGATTAATCTCACTATATATGGACTTACATATTTTTTGATAACTTTTCTAACCTTTTGTTTGAGACAGATGGAATGACCCCTCATTCTATCACATGATCTGCTAACACATCACGAATGAGAAATTAAAATTTATTTCTTTAAGAGATGAAGTGCAAATTGTCCAGAGAATGACTAACGGTGAGACTACACCAAAATCACGAAAGTGTTTCTTCTAATTCCAATTTCATCAACTTTAGGAGAAATGATCTTGAAAACAAAAAATGTTGTCCTAGTGCTCTTATATCTGATGAATCAGATGGTACCTTAGATCATCAAAAATTTATGGCTTTGTGATTGCTGGATTTTCCATAGCCATGTTCTCTTCCAATCTCCACCAGAACATGATGGTTAAGTTTCTCTTCCATATCCATATTTTCACCTATGTGGAAACCCAATGATTAGTTTATTTGAGTAACTGTTACATTTCATACATTTGTTTTTAAAGATTGGTTTTGGTATTCCTTTTTATGATGTGAGTTTCTATTAAAGAAACTTTCGAGTAGTAAACCATTTATAACCCTGACGAATTTTGAGGGCGAAATTCATTTTAAGGGGGGTAGAATGTAACACCCCGAGATTTTATGAAAAGTATTCTTTTTAATTTCATTAATGTCTTCTGTTGTACGCTACACCAAAAGAAGCTTGCACAACATGCATCCTTGACTTGCCTTGTATTACACGCAATCACGACCTTCCTTGATAGCGTGTGTAGTACGCAATAACGAGTTTCACTAAACAAAAATATACTATTAAAATATTATTAAAACTAGCCGTTATGAATAGTAATAACCACGTTTTGAAATTTTATTTTTCAAAATGGACTCATTTTTGGATTTGGAATATCGAAATTAGCTAAGGGTGAAATTTTGGTAATTTTCAGAAAACTTTCATATTTTGATGAATAGTGAAAATTACTAAATTTTAATTTAAAAAAACTTTTTCAATCGAAATAATTAATAGTGATAAATTAATAATTTGAGTGGTTTTAAAGTATATTTAGAATATATTTTTACAATTTAATACAATGTTGGTCATTGGATGTAATTTCACATTTAAACCAAACATAAACATGTGTCAATCTTTTGATAGTTATTATCTCTTAAGAACACGCTATTTGTTTTGACGATGGGAATTAATTTTAAAATTAATTAATGCAACTGATATTTTTTGAATTTGGTAAAATAGACATCATTTTTGAGTTCATAATATTATATATAGCTTAGTCCTAATTTTTGGTATTTTTCTGGAAACTTTTATTTTTTTGATGAATAGTGAAACCACTAAGTGGTAGTTAAAAAAATGATTTTTTCATAAAACTTAATTTTACCGCTTTTGTGAGTGGAACTTCAAAAATCCGAGAGACACGGTTGATGTCAGTAAGTAAAATGTGGTTCAATGAGATGAAAATAATTTTTGGTGAATACTAACTTTTTGCTTTTATTTAGCACGATTAAAAGTAAATAGGGTAATTAAGGGTTAAAATGATTTTATTATTACCCTAACACATGTCCTAATTCTATTTGATAAGTGTAATTCGACCAAAAAAAAACTTAGGAATAAAATATAACCATTTATTCCCACTTGAATTAGATTAGGACATTTATTATTAATTTATTTAAAGAAGGGTTAAAATAGTTAAAATCAAAGTTTAATAAGTATATCATTTTTAATATAGGGTTATAAAAAAGATAAATTCGACTATAAATATTCATTACAAAGATAAGAAGATTTCCTACATAATGATATTTTATTTGTAATTTTTAGACGTTATATAATTTAATTTATTTATGACACAAATATGATGTAGTAATTATCTGATTAATGAAATATTGATATAATTGATGTTATAAATACCCAAATAAATATAATTTGAGACTTTTTATGAATTACACTAATTTTCTAGGTTAATATGACATGTTATTATTGATTTAATTAACTTTTTGTGAACTAATCATTCTGTTATGATTTTCACAAAAATAAATTGCTAAATAGTGTCAAAATTGACATAAAATAGTTTTTAAAACAAATATTATATTATTAATTGTTATTTATTCCTAAAAATCTAAGGATTGGCCAAATGACATAGATAAGGTTATATATATTAATCATAAAAAACTTGGGGTTCGTTTGGCTTGTTATAATAAGTTTATAGACCTTATAGTGTAAGAACAGAAAAAGTCACGGTAAAAGTAAAATTATCTAACTTAAAGTTAAATATAAATGATAAGGTTAAACTAGGAATATAAAATTGTCTAAATTATATTGGATGAGATTATTTCGACCCATCCCAACCTTAGATTCTAAATAAATAAATTTGGTGCTATTTAAAACCGAATTTGGCTTTATAATAAAATAATAATTTTAGTTTTCCAAAGGTGCCCCTCTCCTCCATTATAAAAGGGCACCTCCTCCCCCTCTTCCTCACACCACTTTGAGCCTTCAAGATCGGCCAACCCATGACAATTTCTCCTCTCCACTTCCATAAAAACATCCTAGAGGTCCTGGTATTCTTCAAAGACCAATTTTAGTGCCCTAAAAGGAGATCTCAAAAAGGCATTTCAAAGAAGAGGTAATGTCTATTACCAATTCTTTCAACTTTATTTCTTCTTCCACTTCTTCTTATTTAGTTGTATCATTATGAAGCAATAACATCAGTATCAATCATATACTGATATGTCATTATAAGTATGAAACAACCCTATTTCACCATCTATCCATCCTACGGAAAATGAAATCACCGTGCATGCGTACATACAGAATACCGCCTCCACGCCGTGGTGTAATCTATTTTCCACCACCACCTTACTTGGATTGGTATAATGGTGTAAAGAATGAATATATTTGATTATTGTAAAGTGATATTGATTCTTAAATAGTATACACGCACTCCAATGAAATTCCACGATCATGAGAACGATATCATCGCTCGTGCATACGTACGGACTACCGTCTCCACGACGCAATGAGATTCAGTCTCCACGTTAACCATTCATGAATGATTATAAAGTATATATAATACGTAATCATGAAATATATGAAATAATAATGATACTAGATTGATTTGTATATATATGTATTTCATCTACTTAATTCCATTCAACTCAATAAGGAAACGAAAACAGCATTCATGTGTACGTACGGCCTACCGTCTCCATGAACGGTGTATTTCATTACATTTACTGATCTATTATATATATGTATATTATAAATATTTATTATATATAAATCATGTTTTATATTCTGGAATTAAGTATTCATGATCTAAGTAATCATATGAATAATTACAAGTCAAAACCAGGACGACAAATGAAACGATTTTACCCAAAACGCTCTTTAACATGGAATTTACAAAAGAATGGGTAATATAAAGTCGTAAGTGAACCATATATGATATAATAACAATGAGTATGACTATGGAATAAGTCAATGACATTATGTAAATCATTATACAGGAGGTTCGGACACTTACGAAGCAAATCAGACCTAAGGTAAGGGAAATATCACAATCTCATTTTATATGAGATTGTTTATACTTTGGTATTTACTGGGGTGCATTTCATCATCCACATCCATGATTCCTCAATATGTAATATTATTTCCATCCACCTAAAATTGTTTAAATCAAATTTTACCCTTCGGTGAGTTTTTAGTAATATATATGAAAGGAATCTTTTGTTGTTTTTCGTACGAGTTACTTTTTGACTTTTCCGACAAAAGTATGAGAAGAATGTTTTTTTAACTTATACGACATGAATGGATTTTTAAAATATTATTTCCAAGAATCTTTCTTTACAAGTTTTCAAGTTTATTTTTAATCAACTTCTTTTAGTTTATAATTGTATGACATGTTATGAAAGGAAAAGTGTTTTTGAAGTAGAAAGGATATTTTCCTCAAGAATGGAGTTCAAGTGTTTTATCAAAATTATTTTCCATGTAAGATAATATATGGTTTTGTTTCTATCCCTATTATTACATTTATTTTATTATGTTGTGATTATGTTTATGAATTCCTTTATCTTATGTGAATTGTTTTTGATGTCACGATGTTTAAGATTCCCATTTTTATTACATGGGTTATGCAATGATGTATGATTTATGATTTTGTGGCACACCTATGAATGCTATCATTATGAGATGGGTGGGACCTATATCTCCCTCAAATTCATTGGGTAAAGATTTTATATCTCATGAGATAGACATGGATGGAATGACAGGTTCAAACGGTTCAGTGAAACAGGACTGAAACAAGGAATGAACTCGGTTCAGAAATGGACATTGTCCACTAAGAGAGTCTTGGAAATGAGTCATGACTAATAAGAAATAGTTATCAATGATTATGTGTGTACGCCACAAAGTTTCATGTTTTATGTTGTGATTATTGGGATTACATTTCACTACTATGATTTTTCCCATGTTATGATACTATGATCTCTTTTGCAGGTTAAGATTTCCAAAATGTTATGTTCTTATGAATATGATGTGATTGATATTTCTTTTGTTTACCCTTAATGAGAATTTGAGCTCACACTTTTATGTTTTCATTTCCCCAAGATATAAAGAAAGGTTTTAGGTAGAAAAAAAAGGAAGATCTTTATGGGAGATGTTGAAGATCTTTCACCACGATTAGAAGATTATATTCCGAGTTTCCAAAGCCACTAAACTATTATGGTCCTTGTGTGTGTGTTTTTTTTATGTACTAAGTATTCTGAAAAATTAATGTAATTTCCATGTACGTTAAGCTTCAGGTCTATACATTTATAACCATCCAAGTAAGGTGGTGGTGGAAAATAGATTACACCACGACATAGATATGGTATTCCGTACGTACGCACGCACGATGATTTCATTTTCCATAGGATGGATACAAGGTGAAATAGGTTTTTCTCATATTTATAAAAAAATATCATTATATGAGTGATAATTATGTTATTACATCATAATTAAACCAATAAATATGGAGATGTAGCAGAATAAATAAATTTGAAGGGATCGGTAAAGGATATTACCTCTTTTTCGACACGCCTCTTCTAAACCTCCTTTTAAGGCACTAAAGTTTGTGTTTGAAGAACGACAAGACCTCTAGTATGTTTCTAGGGAAGTGTAGAAGAAAAATTTTCAGAGGTCGGATGAGCCTGAAGGCTCAAAATTTTGTGAGGATGAGAGGGAGGAGGTGCCCTTTTATAAGGGAGGAGATAGGAACCTTTGGAATTATAAGAAATATTAATTTATAATAAATTCCAACCCCACTTAAAAACATCCAAAAAATAACTCAATTAGAATATGAGATGAGATAGGTTTGTAATATCATAAACCAATAAAATTTAGACAAGTTTTGAATTTATTTTAAACCTTATAAAATTTATTTATACTTATTTAATCTATTTAATTTTCTTTGTGGAAAAAATATTCTGAATTTTATATTGTTATAAATAATTACTTATGTGATTTTAATTTTCCATAATTGGATACTTTATGACATTTTAGACCATATAAATTCAAATTTATAATTTTTAAAAAATTTTGTGATTTTAAACAATTTAATAATATGTTACTTTTATAAAATAACAATAGTTTCAATTTTGAAACTATTCATTTATTTTAATTTAAATAAAATCTTCACAAATGATATATTCAAACCAAAATATTTAATAGATTCCTACCATGTCTAAGTCATCTATAAAATTAGTGGATCACATTAAATAGTTCATATAATATTTATTTTAATATTTTTAAAACAATTTATTTGATATTTCAATCAATAAAGTAATATCATCATCACTATTGAGTCATCATTAATGATAATTATTGAATCCCTAAAAATACTAAATAAATTCACATGATGTAGATAATTTTATTATCATTATGTAGACTATTCATGTAATAAGTTTTATAAAGTTTATCACTAAATTAAAATTATTACACTAATATGATATAAGAGAGTGACATGTTGTCACTTTCTTTGGTTTTAATTATAATTATATCATTTTTTTGGTCAATAGTCCATGAAACGAATCTATTATGACCCTAAGGTGATATGGGTCAACTTTTATTCATCCAATAAAATTTTGGTAGGTGTTAGGGTGATTTTATAATCTTATTTTTACCCTTAATCACCAGATTTACCTTTAATTATAGTAAATAATCATTACCGTAGTTACTATTCATAATTTCAAAAAAAAGTAACATATTAACATAATTTAAACCCACTGAATACAAATATGGAATCCATTTTTCAAAATTAAAAATACATAATTTTCAGTAATTAATTTAAAATTAATCCTGTTGTTAAGAAAACGAGTTTTACAAGTTAAAACAATTTCAAAGATTGAAATGTTTTTACCTATTAATTCAATATAAAAATACTGGTAATGACATGAATTGTATTAAATGTTAAAAATTTATTCTACTTATACTTTAAAACCATTAAATATTATCATTTAACCATATAAATTATCTTGATGAAAAAAGTTTTTTTTAAGAAAAATTTAGCATATTTTCACTATTCATCAAAATATGAAAGTTATCAGAAAAGTATAAAAAATTTATACAATTTAAAGTTTTATATCCTGATTCAAAAGAAGAAGTTTTTTTTCTAAAACTGAACTTATAAACATGTCAAAAATTATATTTAAAATGGGTGCACCATCGAAAGGAAATAAACTTTCATTTTTTGAAAAATAATTCTTTTATCCAATTTTTTTTCATATCTCATTCTAGAAAATGTGTAAGATGAATTATAATGTTATAAAATTCAAAATTTAGTTAATACTATTCATAACTGCTAGTTCATAATATTATAATAATATATCATTGTTTAGTGAAACTGGATATTGTGTACAACGTAAGCTATCGAAGAAGGTTACTCTTGCATGTAATGCATACCAAGATAATGTTGTGTGTAGTGAATGATTCTCTTGGTGTTTCATATAACATAAGACAAAAAAAATTATTTCTCATAAAATATCTGGGCGTTACAATGTTTCTCCTCTGTATTGGCTTCTACCCGAGGATGCTGACGATTATGCTAAATATACCACCTTTCATTAATGTATGAGGTTCTATGGTACCTCTCAAGCTAGATCAACCCTATAGATTTACCCAAAATTATCTAATATACATGTTGTGGTGCCATATGTTGGCATATGTTGGACCACCTGAGTGTGTGTGTGGTATTTATCAATTTTCATTTTCATTTAATCTTTCATTTGGGAAATGGGTTTCCTTCAAAGTGCTCCTTCTAAAATATTTTTCTAATAAATAATTTATTAAAAGTTTTTTAAAAGCATGAAATTAAATTAACATGTTATATTATCTTTATGATTTTATGGAATGGAATCTTCTCTTTTTGGTGGGATTATATTGGGCTTTGGGTTACACCCTATATACACCATTAAGTGTATATATACCTTGTTCCTTGTATATTATTGTTAAAGGAAACATGCTTAGTGATGGTGGTTTAGGTTGTTAGAGGACTTCTCATATAGGATTAGTGATGCTGGATTGAGGAGGTGTCTCCTCATGTTTCATGAAGGTTTGAGTAGATGTTATAGTATTATTTTCATTGTTCTCTTCATTGAGTTGTGCGTTGATTTGTAAACATAGAATCTGGAGAAATTTTAAGGGCTTGTTTGGTTGTGTTTTCCATCATTTATTTATTTATAAATTAGTTTTTTTATTATTATTATATTGGGTCAATCATTCCCTTATGTTTTTATGATACCTGAGAACCTATGCTAGCCTGGGGGGATCAGGAACACCCTTCAGGCCCTGCTATGGAATGGGTCGGGTTCCGGGTCTGATGGATATCCGACTCGGTTCATGAAAAAATGGTATCAAATAGGGTTGGCTCATTGGGTCATGTTCCTAGGGAAAGAGTCTGGGTAGAATGGAGTTAAGGATGTAGAAGCTCGAATTTTTAGTTACAAGTAAGTTGTCTAGTCAGGAAACCTCATGGCGGGAATCGATTTACCAAGGGTAGTCGGGTTTTATTTGATCCCCTTGGTCCTTGTGGTTATTCCCTATTTGGTGGAAATGAAAAAGGGAGTTGGGCCAATGGTATGAGTGAGCTTGCAGGGTCTGGGAAGCCATATAGTGCTAGGTAAATTACCCTAGAACACTCTATGTGATTGTGGAATGATTGGTGTATGGCCACAAACCATACATACAAAACACTCATCAACACTAGTTTCCCCTTGGATTTTAGTTTCTCTCCCTGAATACTGAAAATTAAAGCAAAAACATTTTTTCTGAAAATTTTATGAAATTTGGAATTTAGAATGGAGATGGTGTGATTTTCCAATTAGTGAAACATGGGTTTCAAAAATTGTTTTGAATGTGGTTTTAGAAATTTGGATTTTCATGAATCGAACTCTGCATGAAATGAGATTGGATTTTTATAATCGAAACATTCAGATTTTCAAACCTTGGTTGTTTGGGAAACATTGATAATTTTATATGGGGTATTGAAATTCTATTTTAAATGGAATTTTTTAAATCGATGAAGAGTGTTTTGAATGGGATGAAAGGTTTTGGAACTGGCATGTAAGGTTTAAAAATGAATTATTTTTTGTATTATTGTAGTTTTTATAAAATGACTTGTGAAATTTGAAATAGGTTTTATTTGAAGAGTCTGTGCTTTTGTGATGTGGATTTTTTAAATCCGATATGAGACTAACATTTTGACAAGTGATTTTGAAAATGGGAGGTGTGGGTCGATTGTTGTTTTGGAAAATGGAAATAATTTGGTTCTAACCTATTGTATTTTCATGGGTGACCATATGCATGGGTTATAGGTGGAAGGTGAATTGAATCCCGGTTGGCCTGAGAACATGCATGTGTAAGGCCCAAGAGGTACCATTGGTGAATGTTCCTCCCACCCTCTCAGTTTAATATTTGAATGTTTTTATAATGAAAGGATGGGGTGTTTGATGATCGATAGTTGGGTGGTATTTATACAGTGTATTGGGAATCTTTTTGTCATGTGTTTTTAATTTTGAAAAACTCTATTGCTTGAATAATGTTTCGGGTTGCGCTCTATCGGTAAGTTGGGTTGAAGTGTCAGTTAGTGGTCTCTTTTGAGAGGTGTCTTGGAACACCTTTACCATTTTTCCCTATACATTGGTTGTTTTCTCAGGGTATCACTTCGGGAAAAACTTTTTTTGCGACGGGTTATTTGCGATGACAATAAATACCATCACAAATAGTCTGTCGAAGTGGTTTTTTGTGACTAGACAATCAACCCGTTGCAAATAACAAATTATTTTCCACTGCATTAGGCACCCCATCACAAAAACTTACGCAAGGATAAGTGCGGTTTGTGCGCCAAACCACGCGAAAGGGTATTTGCGGTAGGTCGACACCGCGTGACACAAATATCGAGAAACAGTAAGTAGTAGTTGCGATGGTGGATCCCCCATCGCTACTAGTTCTACCCCCATAGGGTATTTGTGACGGGACCCATCACAAATAACCAGTTGTGGAACAAACCTGCTTGCGACGGGATGTTGTCCTGTCACAAATAGTGCGTCGGTAGGTTTCTTTTTACGACGGGTCCCATCACAAATAAACCTTTTAACTGTTGACCATAATTAATGCTGCTGAAGGTTTGTGCAATGGGTCCCATCGCAAAAAGTACTATTTGTGATGGGCTCCCCATCGCAAATACTCCTATCACAAATAATCGAACCAATATATACCCTTATCTATTTTTTCTTCCCCCTCTTAAATTCCTTATTCCTCTGCTTCTCTAAACTCTAATTTTAGAGTGAAAATTTTTTATAGTTATTTTTTTACGAAGAAGTTATGAAGCCACATACAATTATAAGAGATTAAGTATGAAGGTATTTATGTTTTATTTAGTTTATTATTTAATTTATTTTTATATTAATTTTAATTATTGTTAATTAGTAATTAGTAGGTGTATTTTGTAGTAATTAATAGTAATTAACACTAATTAGTAATAATTAGAAATAAATAATAATAATTAGAAAATACTAATAAAAAGTATTAATTAGTATTAATTAGTAATAAATACTAATATAAGTAATAAATACCAATCAATAGTAATAAATACTAATAAATAGTAATCCATAGTAATCAATTGTAATTAATAGTAATAAATAGTAATAAATATTATTAAATAGTAATAAATACTAATAATTAGTAATAAATACTAATAAATAGTAATATATACTAATAAATACCAATAAATACTAATAAATTGTAATAAATACTAATAAATAGTAAAAAATACTAATAAATAGCAATATGTACTAATAAATAATAATAAATTGTAATTAATATTAATAAATAGTAATAAATATTGATAAATAATAATAATTAGTAATAATAAGTAATAATAAGTAATATTAGAAATAATTTGAAATAAATAGAAAAAAATAGTTATAATAAGTATAAATCGTAATAAATAGTCATAAATAGTAATAAATAGTAATAAATAGTAATAAATAGTAATAAATAGTAATAATTCATAATAATTAGTAACAATTAATAATAAATAGTAATAAAAAGTAATATGTAACACCCCAAAATTTTATGAGAAATATTCTTTTTAATTTCATTGATGTCTTGTGTTGTACGCTACACCGAGATTAGCTTGTGCTATATGCAACACCGTACTAGCTTGTATTATACACAAACACTATTCTTGGCTTGCATCATACACAATCGTGACCTTCCTCGATAGCGTGTGTAGTACGTAATACCAGGGTTCGCTAAACAATGATATATTGTTATAATATTATTATGAACTAGTCGTTATGAATATTATTAACTACATTTTGAATTTTATAACGTTATTATTAATCTTACACATTTTCTAGAATATAGTATGAGAACAAAATAAATTTTTCAGGTAAAATAAGTATTTTTCAAGAAATGTAGTTTTGTCGCCTTCTAATGTCGCACCCACATAAAATCTAGTTTTTGGAATGATTATAAGTTAAATTTTACAAAATAAAATTCTTATTTTGAATCAGGATATAAAAAATTCCTTTGGATAAATTTTTCATTTTATTCTGATAACTTTCTTATTTAAATGAACAGTAAAAACATGCTATATTTTAATTAAAAACAAATTTTTTCATATTAATAATTTATATGGTTAGATTATATTTTTAATTAGTTTTAAAGTGTAATTAGAATATATTTATACCATTTAATCTAATTTTGGTCATTGGAATTAATTTTTCTTTGAAATTGAACATAAACAAGTGTCGATCTTTTGATAGTTATTATTTCTTAAAAACACGCCTTTTGTTTTGATAACGGGAATTAATTTTAAGATTAATTAAATCCACTTTATGTTTTTAATTTGGAAAAATAGACATCATTTTTGAATTCATAATATCAAATATAACTTAGGCTGAAGTTTTGGTATTTTTCTTAAAAACATCAATTTATGATGAATAGTGAAACCACTTAGTGGTAGTTAAAAAACCGACCCTTTCATTTAAATGAAATTTTCCAACTTTTGTGAATTTAATTTCAAAAATACAACAAATATAGATGTTATCAAGAAGTAAAATTTGGTTCAATAAGATGAAAATAATTTTTTGTGAATAGTAACTTTTGACTTTTATTTACCGTAGTTAATGGTAAATAGGGTAAATCAAGGTTAGAAGAATATTATAATAATTCAAAATTACCTTAACTCTAGTCCTAACCTTATTGGATGAGTATTAGTCGACCATGGGCATCCTTGGGTCGATTTTAGGACCCCCCCTTGAGCCACTTCGTAGTGATAATGACAATTTGGATTAATTAATTTAATGTAAAGACAAAATTGACATTAACAAAAATCATTTAGTAATTAATTTTTATAAGGTGTTATATAAATTTTCTTTTTGACTATAAATATTAATTTGAAAGATAAAAATATTTCCTACATTATTTTTTTTATATAATTTTTAGACATCAAATAAATTAAATTATTTATGACACAATAATGATGCAGTATTTACCTCATTAATAAATGATTTAAATAAATAAGATTATAATGATTAAAATATTATCCAAAACATGCCCAATTATGATTTGATGATTTTATTTAGACTATGAGTTATCTTGTCTTCATCTTTAATGATTTCTGGACCTTTTGAAACAGATGATAAGTTTATAATAAAATAATATTTTCACACTTTCCAAAGGTACCCCTCTCCTCCCTTATAAAAGGGAACCTCCTTCCTCTCCTCTTTACACAATATTGAGCCTTCATTCTCGGCCAACTCCTACCCATTTCTCTTCTCAACATCACTAGAAACATATTAGAGGTTCTGGTCTTCTCAAAAGACCAACTCTAGTCCCTTAAGTGGAAGTTTAAAGGAGGAACGTCGAGGAAGATGTAATTTCTTCTTCCGATTCTTTCAAGTTTCTTCCCTCTTCTACTTCCTCTTATTTAGTTGTTTCGTTATAAAGTAATAACATAATTATCACTCATATACTGATATGTTATTATAAATATGAAAAAAACCTATTTCACCTTCTATCCATCCTATGGAAAATAAAATCACCGTGCGTGCGTACGTATAGAATACCGTCTCAACGTCGTGGTGTAATTAGTTTTTCCACCACCACCTAACTTGGTTGGGTATAACGGTGTAAGGAATAACAATATATGGTTATTATAACATCATACTTATTCTGAGATATTATTCACTCCAATTTTATTCAATAATTATGGGAACGATATCATCGCTCGTGCGTACGTACGGATTACCGTCTCCACGACGCGATGAGATTCATTATCCATGTTAACCACTCAAGATTGATTATAAAGTATATATAATGAATAATAATGAAATAGATGAAATGATAAAGCTACATTATTTATGTATATTTACATATATTTGTGATCTACTTACTTCCATTCAAGTCAATAAGTAAAGGAAAAAAACGTTCATGTGTACGTACGACCTACTGTCTCCATGAATGGTGTATTTCATTTTATTTATCTATCTATTATATATATATACTGAATATATATGATATATAAATAATGATTTAAATTCTGGAAGTATGTAAATAATGATATAAGTAATAATAATATCTTGAACAAAAAATCCAAACACGTACGATAAATAAAACGATTTTACCCATAACGCTGCTTTAACATCGAATTTACAAAACAACGGGTAATATAAAGTCATAAGTGAACCATATATGATATCATAACAATGAATATGATTAATTAATAAGTCAATTACATTATTTAAATCATTATACAGGAGTTTTGGATACATACTAAGCATATCAGACCTAAGGTAATGGATAAATTTTCAATCTCATTTTTATTCGAGATTGTTTACACGTAAGTATTTATTGGGGTTATATTTTTCATCCATGTCCATAAAAATTTTATTCATAAAGTGTTTAATATTCGTCATCGTATGTTTAATGTCATTTTTACCCCTCTTTGACTTTCACTTTGTGTATGGATGGAATCTTTCTTTTGTTTACCATATATGGTACTTTTTGACTTTTCGAGTAAAAGTACGAGAAGATTGTTTTTTTAAACTTATATTGTGTGAATTGATTTTTAGATTTTCATAAAACTTTATTTTCATGAATCTTACTCTAAAATATTTCATGATTATTTTAAAAAAAATTATTTTCTTTTAAAATTGCATGACATTTTCTGAAAAGAAAATGATTTTGAAAAAGAAAGGATATTTTCCTCAAAAATTCATTTCACGTGTTTTATCAGAGCTATTTTCCATCTAAAATGACAATATTTAATATATTTTTGTTTCAAGTATAATATCTCTATTATTTACATGGTGTTATTTTTATTATGATGAAATTATATCCATTTGTTTTATATATATTATGTAATGATGGGAAGATGTTTATGAAACCTATTTTATTCATTGGGTTATGTTGAATGTTTTATGTTTATTTTTTGGATCAATTATAAATGATTTCATTATGAGATGGGTAGGACCTATATCTCCCACCAATGCATTGGGTAAAGATTTATATCTCATGATATAGACATGGATGGAATGGTAAGTTAATCCAGTTCAGTGATACAAGACTGGAATGAGGTGTGAACTCGTTTCAGAAAGGGACTTTTTCCACTAGAATGGTCTTGGTGGAATGCCTTGGCTACTATTGAAATAATAATATGTTAATAATTTTTTTCCACATTTACATGCTTTATTACCATTCTATTTTATCATGATTATTGTTTCTTTATGATCTATGCCTTACGTACTGCCATTTTTTATGTATTTGCTCAATATTTTGATATTTAGATTTTATGTTCATGTTCTTGCATTCAAATGTTTTTGGATTATTTTATGTTCTCTATGTTTACCCTTACTGAGTATTTTAGCTCTACCTTTTAATGTTTTCTTTTCACCAGGATATAAAGAATGGTTTTAGGTATGAAAACAAAAGGGGGATATCTTTATAGGGGATATTGAAGATCATTCACCATGATTAGAAGATTTTATTCCGAGTTTCCAAAGACAGTAAAATATTATAGTCCTTGTGTGTTGGTTTTTGTGAGATCCCTAGAGATATTTCTAAGGTATGTCTTGGGATGTCCCTAAGGTTAAGTATAAGTATAGGTTATATTACTAGAATTATGGTAATGATATTATAATTAAACCTAAGATGTTAGATATTAATGGTACTCCCCCTTTATCATGTTGTTTTCATAGCATGATTTCTCCCTCTCACACTATTCTTTTTGGGTTTTAGATGATGGATGGAACCTGAAGGAACCGTGTTGATAAATGTAATGGAAAATGTAATTATTTTCCTCCCGAACAATAAAATGTGATGGGATATGGAGTGAAAAATCTTGTTTTTATACTTACACAAGCTATGAATCATTCTGGACTTCCAAATGAGAAGAGAAAGGAAGAATATTATATTGAGTCCTTCATGAGGAAATGTCCACCTTCTTTCAGTGGGTCTTATGATCCACTTATTGCTGAACAATTGATCAGTACCAATGAAAAGATATTTTCAATACTTCATTGTACAGAGCATGAAAAATTCATTTTGGCTGTTTACCTGTTAGAAGGTGAATCAGAACAGTGGTGGACTCTAATTAAGAATACAAGTTCCCAATATAAAATTGAATCCATGGAATGGGACAAGTTCAAGAACTTGTTTTTTGTCATTATTTCCCTCGTATTCTTATAACAAATATGGAAAAGGAGTTCCTTGAGCTTAAGCAGAAGGATAATAAATCTGTTGGTATATACGAAGTGAATTTTACAAGGCTTGAAAGGTATGAATCTGACTTTATCATCCAACCTAAAAGTAAAGTTGATCGATTCTTTAGTGGCTTAAAACCAAATCTTCTAAGGGAATTATCTATAAGAGACTTCAGTACCTATGATGAAATTGTGTGTTGTTCTATTAAGGTAGAACTGGAAGTTTTTGTTACGTATCCATCTCATGGTTTTGACAAGAAACAAAAGATGGAGGTCAAGGAGAAATCTCAGAACAATGGTGAACGGAAGATGAATGATTCTTTATGCTCAAAGTGTGGAAAGAAGCATGGTGGAGATTTCCAAAAAGGTACTAGAAATTTTTTTAAGTGTGGAAAGGAAGGTCATAGAGTAGTTGAGTGTCGAAGTAATGGAAAAAATGTAGCTAATGATGTGAGTAGTGAAAATACTACAGAGAACGTTCTACCAGCACATCAATGCTTCAAGTGCAAGGAAATGGGGAGTTATGCTAACCAATGCCCTAATCCAAGGGTTAATGAGGATCGACGTGAGCAACCTCTTAAGGCAAAGGATAAAGGGAAGTCACATGTGATCACGATTTGTGATGTTGAGTATGACAATGATGTTGTGGAATGATTATGTGTTTATGTAATGGTATTTCAAAATAGTATCATGGAATCTCATTTATTATATCATTGAATTTTGGAATATCTATGTATTGCTTTTCAATAATTATATGGCACTGGTAACCATGAAAAGTGATTGAAATATTTTTGGAAAGAAGATGATATGCACATAATGAAGGGATAAAGAGATATTGAAATGAGCTCATGACTGATATATGGACAAAGTTATATCATGGTTTGAGTATATAGAAATTTTGGGATTTTGGTATGTGGAAAGAGTTAACTTTTGACAGCATTCATATTTTCACTAAGGTTCAATGGGTATTCATTTTCCAAGAGAATACATTATTAAGGTATTAACATGTTTGTAATGTGACCAATAAGATATACCGTATGATATATGGTTGATAAATGATTTTATTCACGTGCTCAGTAGATGAAATTTCTAGTAATTGTTTTCTTTATACTATGAGATTGGACAGAAGTATTTTTGATAAGACTAAATATTGGAATGAATTAAGTTAGACATAAGATAGTATTGTTTAAGGCTAGAAATTTTTTTATATTATTTCAGGAATGTTATGATAATGTAGTTTTAGAAAAAGAGACAACCTGCAGGACGAGAGGCAACCCGTCTCATCGGACAAGGATGTGGGAATCGAACCCACAAGCGAAGTGCAACATGCCTTTATCTCATACCACTGGCCTTCAGAAATTCCCTGGTTAGTAGAAACTTGTTATATTTTATTAATAGTTATGATAGAAGAATTATAAGTCCATTATAGGAATCATATATGATTAATCCCACTATTGATGGACATATGTATATAACTTTTTCTAACCTTTTATTTGAGATAGATAGAATGACTCACCGTTTATCACATGATCTTGTAACGCTTCACGAATGATGAATTCAACTTCATTTCTTTAAGAGATGAAGTGGAAATTGTTCAAGGCATGTGAAACGTTGAGATTTTACCAAAATCATGTAATTATTTCTTTTAATTCGAAAATTCTTCAACATTTGGGAAATGATCTTGAAAACCAATAATGTTATCCTAGTGCTCTAATATTTGATGAATCAGATGGTAACTTAGATCATCACAAATTTATGGCTTTATGATTGTTGGATTTTTCATAACCATGTTCTCTACCACTCTTCATCAGAACTTGATGGTTAGATTTATCTTCCATATCCATATTTTAACTTATGTTCTCTTAGGTGGAAACCCAGTGATGAGTTAATTTGGGTAACCGTTACATTTCATACTTGAGTTTTTAAAATTAAGTTTTAGTATTCCTTTTTACGGTGTGGGTTTCTATGAAAAAAACTTTCAAGTAGTAAACCATTTATAACCCCGACGAATTTCGTGGGCAAAATTCATTTTAAGGGAGGTAGAATGTAACACCCCGAAATTTTATGAGAAATATTCTTTTTAATTTCTTTGATGTCTTGTGTTGTACACTACACTAATATTAGTTTTCACTATACACAATGCTATACAAGCTTGTAGTATACGCAAACACTATTCTTGGCTTGCATCACACGCAATCGCGACCTTCCTCGATAGCGTGTGTCGTACGCAATATCGGGATTCACTAAACAATGATATATTATTATAATATTATTATGAACTAGCCGTTATGAATAGTATTAACTAAAATTTTGAATTTTATAATGTTATTATTTAACTTACACATTTTTTAGAACATAGTATGAGAACAAAATAAATTTTTCGTGTAAAATAAGTATTTTTCAAAATATTTAGTTTTGCCACCTTTTAATGGCGCACCCACTTTAAATCTAGTTTTTGACATTTTTATAAGTTAAATTTGAAAAAATAAAATTCTTATTTGGAAATAGAATATAAAAATTTACTGTGGATAAAATATTTATATTATTCTGATAACATTCATATTTTAATGAATAGTAAAAACACACTATATTTTAATTAAAAACAACTTTTTTCATCACAATAATATATATGGTTAGATTATTATTTTAATTGGTATTAATGTGCAATTAGAATATATTTTTACCATTTAATACAATGTTGTTCATTGGAATTAATTGAACTTTGATATTGGACATAAACAAATGTCGATCTTTTGATAGTTATTATTTCTTAAAAACATGCTATTCGTTTTGATAACAGGAATTAATTTTAAAATTAATTAATGCCACTTCTATGTTTTTAATTTGGAAAAAATAGACATCATTTTTGAATTCAGAATATCAAATATAACTTAGGCTGAATTTTTGGAATTTTTCTGAAAAACATCAATTTTTGATGAATAATGAAACCACTTAGTGGTAGTAAAAAACTGACTCTTTCATTTAAATAAAAATTTACCACTTCTGTGAATTGAATTTAAAAAATCCGACATACATGGATGTTATCAAGAAGTAGAATTTATTTCAATACGATGAAAATAATTTTTGGTGAATAGTAACTTTTGACTTTTATTTACCGCGGTTAAAGGTAAATAGGGTAATTCAAGGTTAAAAGAATATTATAATAATACAAAATTACCTTACCACTTGTCCTAACCTTATTGGTTTAGTATTGACCGACCATGGGCATCCTTGGGAAGATTTGGGGACCCCCTTGAGCCACTTGGTAGTGATAATGACAACTTGGATTAATTAATTTAATGTAAAGACAAAATTGGCCTTAACAAAAATCTTATAGTAATTAAGTTTTATAAAGGGTTATATAAATTATCATTTCCACTATAAATATTCATTGGAAATATAAAAACATCTCCTACATGATGGTATTTGTTTTATAATTTTTAGAAATCAATTAAATTAAATTATTTATGACACAATAATGATGCAGTATTTACCTAATTAATAAATGATTTAAATAAATAAGATTATAATGATTAAAATATTATCCAAAAAATGTACAATTCTGATTGGGTGATTTTATTTCGACCATGAGTCATCTTATCTTCATATTTAATTATTTTTGGACCTTTTGAAACCGAATATATGTTTATAATAAAATAATATTTTCACATTTTCCAAAGCTGCCTCTCTCCTCCCTTATAAAAGGGAACCTCCTCCCTCTCCTATTTACACAACATTGAGCTTTCAAGATCGGCCAAACCCTACCCATTTCCCTTCTCAACATCCCTAGAAACATAGTAGAGGTTTTGGTCTTCTTAGAAGTCCAGCTCTAGTCCCTTATGTGGAAGTTTAAAGGAGGCACGTCGAGGAAGAGGTAATTTCATCTACCGATTATATCATGTTTCTTCCTTCTTCTACTTCCTCTCATTTAGTTTTTTCAATATAAAGTAATAACATAAGTATCACTCATATACTGATATGTTATCATAAATATGAAACAACCCTATTTCACCTTCTATCCATCCTATGGAAAATGAAATCACCGCACGTGCGTATGTACGGAATACCGTCTCCACGCCGTGGTGTAATTAGTTTTTCCACCACCACCTCACTTGGATGGGTATAATGGTGTATATAAAAACTATATATATTTATTATAACATCATACTGATTCTGAGATATTATTCACTCTAATTCTATTGAATAATAATGGGAACGATATCATCGCTTGTGCGTACGTACGGATTATCATCTCCTCAACGTGATGAGATTCATTCTCCATTTTAACCACTCAACAATGATTATAAAGTATATATAATGAGTAATAATGAAATATATGACATGATAATGATACCAGATTTATGTATATTTATATATATGTGTGATCTACTAACTTCCATTCAAGTCAATAAGGAAAGAAAAATAGCATGCATGCGTACGTATGACCTACTGTCTCCATGAACTGTGTATTTCTTTTTATTTATCTATATTATATATATATATACTGAATATATAAGATATATAAATCATGATTTACATTATAGAAGTATGTAAATCATGATATAATTAAAAATAATATCAAGAACAAAAATTCCAAGCATGTATGATAAATAAAATGATTTTACCCAAAACGTTGCTTTAATAGGGAATTTACAAAAGAACGAGTAATATAAAGTCGTAAGTGAACCATATATGATATCATAACAATGAATATGATTCATTAATAATCAATCACATTATATAAATCATTATACATGAGTTTTGGATACGTATGAAGCATATCAGACCTAAGGTAAGGGATAATTTTTCAATCTCATTTTTATTTGAGATTGCTTATACGTAAGTATTTATTGGGGTTATATTTTTCATCCCTGTACATCAAAAATGTTTTTCATAAAGTGTTTAATATTTTTAAATATATGTTTAAAGTAATTTTTACCCCTTCTGGACTTTCACTTTGTGTATGGAAGGAATCTTTCTTTTGTTTACCATATAAGGTACTTTTTGACTTTTCTGGAAAAAGTACGAGAAAAATGTTTTTTTAAACTTATACGGTGTGAATGGATTTTTACGGTTTCATAACACATTATTTTCATGAAACTTACTCAAAAATATTTCATGATTATTTTCAACAAAATCCTTTTATTTTAAAACTGCATCACATTTTGTGAAAAGAAAATGATTTTGAAGAAGAAAGGATATTTTCCTCAAAAATTCATTTCAAGTGTTTTATCAAAGATATTTTCCATCTAAAATGAAAGTATTTAATATGTTTACGTTTCAAGTATAATGTCTCTATTATTTAAATGGTGTGATTTTTATTATGATGAAATGATATCTATTTGTTTTATATGAATTATGTGATGATGGAATGATGTTTTTGAAACCCATTTTATTCATTGGGTTATGATGAATGTTTTATGTTTATGTTCTGGCACAAGTAAGAAGGATTCCATTATGATATGGGTGGGACCTATATCTATCTACAATGCATTGGGTAATGATTTATATCTCATGAGATAGACATTGCTGGAATAGTAAGTTAATCTGGTTCTGTGATACTGGATTGGAACGAGGAGTAAACTCAATTTAGAATGGGTCTTTGTCCACTAAGATTGTCTTGGAAGCAATGCCTTGGCTACTATAGAAATCATAACATGTGATTAATGGTTTTTCACAATTACATGTTTTATTACCATGCTATTTTATCATGATTAATGTTTCTTTATGATCTATGCCTTACATACCACCATGTTTTATGTCTTTGCCCGTGATTTTGATGTTTAGATTTTATGTTCAAGTTTCTGCATTCAAAAGTTTATGGATTGTTTTATGTTCTCTATGTTTAACCTTAGTGAGCATTTGAGCTCACCCTTTTAATGTTTTCTTTTCCCCGGGATAGAAAGAAAGATTTTAGGTAAGAAAACAAAAGGGGAAGATCTTTATGAGAGATATTGAAGATCTTTCACCATGATTAGAATATTATATTCTGAGTTTCCAAAGACACTAAACTATTACGGTCATTGTGTGTTGGATTTTGTTATGTATTTAGTATTCTGCAAAAGTAATGTAATGTCCATGTACGTCAAGTATGGGTCTCTACATAATAAATAGTAATAAATAGTTATAAATTGTTATAAATTGTAATAAATACGAATTATTAGTAATAATTAGGAATAATTAGGAATAATTAGTAATAAATAGTAATAAAAAGTAATAAATAGTAACAAATAGGAATAAATAGGAATAATTAGTAATAATTAGTAATAATTAGTAACAATTAGTACTAAATAGTAACAAATAGTAATAAATAGTAATAAATATTAATAAACAGTAATAATTAGTAAGAAATAGAAATAAATAATAATAATTAGGAATAAATAGCAATAATTAGTAATAATTTAGAATAATTTGGAATAATTAGGAATAGTTAGGAATAATTAAGAATAAATAGTAATAAATAGTAATTGATAGTAATAAATAGTAATAAATAGTAATAAATAGTGATAAATAGTAACAATTAGCAAGAATTAGTAATAATTACTAATAATTACTAATAAATAGTAATAAATAGTAATAAATAGTAAGAATTAGTAATAAATAGTAAAAATTTGAAATAATTAGGAATAATTAGGAATAATTAGTAGTAATTAGTAACAATTATGAATAATTAGGAATAATTAGGAATACATTGGAATAATTAGGAACAATTAGGAATAATTATGAATAATTAGGAATAATTTGGAATAATTAGCAATAATTAGCAATAATTTGAAATAATTAGAAATAATTTGCAATAATTATGAATAATTAAGAATAATTAGAAATAATTAGGAATAATTAGCAATAATTACCAATAATTACCAATAATTACCAATAAATAGGAATAATTAGCAATAATTACCAATAAATATGAATAATTAGCAATAAATATGAATAATTAGGAATAATTAAAAACAAAATAATACAAATAAATAGGAATAATTACTAATAAATAAGAATAATTAGCAATAATTAAGAATAATTTGAAATAATTAGGAATAATTAGGAATAATTAAAAATAAGTTCAAATAAAATCAATTGTAATGAATTGTTTGAACTCAAAAAAAATTCTAGTGGATTGATGACACTCCATTGGCCTAACGACTCTTCTCCTTTCAACTCTCACTAACTCAAAAAATTATGAAATGTATGCTTCTATGCAAGTATATCCAATCTTGTATACATGAGTTTGAATGTGAATTTGTAGGAACACATTTTTCATAATTTTTTTAGGTGGTGAGAGTTGCGAGAAGAAGATTCATCAATAAAAGGGGGTTCTTTTGTCTGATGACTCATTTACTTGCATCTTTCTCACACAGAAATCACAAGGAAGAATCTGTTCGATGGTATGCTTATACATTATCGTATGCAAGAGAAGGAATATACATACCTATGAGGATATTCTTTTTTGTAATTTCTATATTTGAATGTTTCAAGTAAATGAGTCATTAGAAAAAAGAGTAGTCGTCAATCCACAAGAAATTGTGTCTCTCTTAATTAATGGTAATTATAAAGAAGTAGTTATACTTAATTATGTTCTTTTTTTTGATAGTGTTTTTATAATTTCAAATTATTAAAAAATAGTAATTAGTTTATATTTTGTAGAAAAATATGGAACAAGGAAGTCGACAACAGTCATTATTAGATGATCACGCTTGGGTAAATCTACACAGTAATCTAAACGCCTCTGGTTAAAATCGTTTATATATTGAAGGTGTTGAATCTATCTTATCATTTGCATTATCAAAACCAGAATTTGATTTAAAAGGAACAATTAATTTTTCTTGTAAAAAATGTGCTTTGAGAACATTTGACACATTTGACAAGGTTGGGGGACATCTAGTGCAGTTTGGTTTTCAACCCAATTATGTTTTTTGGTATCAACCCAATGAATTTAGTTCCAGAGAAGATACTAATAACTTGATTCTGGATCCACCATGGTTTCAAAATTTAGTACATGATGTTGTAGGTCCATTTGTTCTACAAACTGAAACTCATGAAGATATTTATTTAACTCATGTGTTAGAACCATCCGAATTTTATGAGTTGTCGAGGTCTGTTGAGGATTTATTATATCTTAGTTGCTAGATAAGAAAATTAGTAGCAGTTGCAAAATTTATGGCTATTAAATCAGATAATGAAATGTCAAACTACTATTTTGATGAGATATTATCTTTGGTTAAACACTGTAACCAGAAGGAAATGAGTTGCTTGAAAATTACTATGTGAGAAAGAGGTTGGATCGTAATCTGGGCCTTAGTTATCAAAATATTCATACATATGTAAATGATTGAATCTTATATTTTGGTGAAAATGAGTCATGGGATATTTTTCCCACATGTGGACAATCGAGGTATAATAAAGCTCAATTGGGGAAGTCTGGATCGATTCCTGTAAAATAGTTTAAATATTTTCCCCTTACACCCAGGTTGCATCATTTATTTATGTCTCAGAACACAATGTCAATGATTTTATGGAATAAAACAATGATTTCAACCAATAAAATCTTGAATAATCCCTATAATGGTGATTCATGGAAACATTTTAACCTGCTGCATCTATATTTTTCTTTAAAACCCCGAAACATGTGATTGGGTATTTCTATTGATAGTTTCTACCCGTTTGGTTCTTATTGTAGTAAGTATTCATGTTAGCCTGTCTTTATAACTTCATACAATTTACCTCCATGGATGTTGATGAAGGATCCCTATATCTTTTTTACTTTATTAATCCTAGGACATCTTAATAATAATATTGAAGTTTATTTGAAACCATTTATAGATGAGTTAAATTCATTATGGAGTAATGGTGTTAGTACATAAGACATTGCTATGAAACAAAACTTCATATTAAAATTTTCATTGTTGTGGACTATTAGTTACTTCTTGGAATATGGAATGTTATCTGGCTAGAGTACACATGGTCCGAGGTCATGTCCTTATTGTATTAAAGACAATAAATCCTTTATGCTAGTCAATGGAAAAAAACCATGCTATTTTGACTTTTATCATAAATTTCTTCCAACTGATCATCCTTTTCAAAGGAAAAATATTATTTCAGAAAAGACACAATTGAAAGAGGTGATCCTCCAAAAATAATCTCAATACAGATTTAAAATATGTAATATTTCCATTAGCTCCCATTACATTAGGGCCAACAGTAAACAGACATAAAATTCATGGCTTTTGGAAGGAACATAATTGGATAAAATGTATCATTTTTTTGGATCCTCCTTATTAGTCTGATTTGTTGGTCTGTCACATGTCGGATTTTATTCATATTTAAAAGAAATATTTTAATAATTTATTTCATTCAATTTTGGATATACGAAGTAAGACCAATGATAATGTAAAGACACAATTAGATCTTGCCCAAATTTGCAGATGAACAGAACTTGAACTACTTCAAAATTTAAAATCATATAGGTTAATGAATCCAAAAGTAGGTTATAAAATGTCCAAATAGAGTTTCTTATTATTTTTTCAGTGGATTTTATATTTGAGTCTTCCAAATGGCTATGCTTCCAATTTGGGAAGATGTGCTAAGAATTGTAATATTACCAGATTAAAAAGGCATGATAGTCATATTACAATGGAATGAATTATGTCAATTGGATTCAAAGGTTTGATGAATTCTGTCATTTGGGATTCTATAAAAGACATATCATTATTTTTTTTCGAGACATTTGTGCGGAAATAATAGACTATGATGCACTAATTAAACTGGAAGAAGATGTTGTTTTCATTATATGTAAACTGGAAAAAATCTTCCTGCTAGATTTCATTGAATCAATGGAACATCTGATATTACATTTACCACATGAACCTAAATGTAGATATCTGATATAGTTTCTATAGATGTACCCATTTGAGAGATGCATACAGAAATTGAAGAAAAAAGTACATAACAAATCATTGGTTGAAGACTCAATTGCTGATGCTTATTTTCAAGAGGAAATTGCTTTTTCTTTTCCCATTATTTTGAATCTAAAAATCCCTCAAAACACAACCACATGGGACGGAATGAGGGGAATGTTTATGATGAAATGGAAAAAAATTATATATCTTTAATCAGCTAGATCTTGGATTCCATGGAGTTCACGAATAATGGATTTCAGATGATAAACATCACAAAGCTCAAACATATTTTCTGCTGAACTGTGAAGAAATGACATCATTTGTACTGTGAGTGATTCTATCACTTTTTCTATAATTTATGTTATTGTAAGTAAAATTATTTTATTCATAGGTTATATAAAAATCATATCAAGAAACAACTTCTATAAATTACAGCATATTCTCTTGAAGAATACTGACAAAAAAAATTATCAATGGTTTCGAAAAATGGTAACATAAATTATTGATTATTTAATATATTAATTCAGTTTATAATTTAATATAATGATAATTTTTTTACAAGTTTCAGGTGTCTCAACATGATGATAAAATTGATAAGTGACTGTGTATATTGAGTAACCTCCCATTGGAAATGGCTAAATCATATAATAAATTTGTGGTGAATGGTTTTTGATTTCATATATGTGCATATGGGGAATCAATAAAAAAAGAACAGTGGAGTTAGCTTGAGAGGATCACATCATAGAGAAATTGACGTCGTCTTTTATGGAATGCTGGATGAAATTATTGAACTGTGTTATCTAGTTAAAAATTACAAAAAAATGTTTAAATTTCAGTGGTTGGATACTGAGAGAGGCTTGCATGTTCATCCAATTCATGGAATTGTTGATATTAAACCTAAAATTATTCTTGTAGTAAATGAACCATTTTATTATCTCAACAGGCACATAAAATATTTTACGCAATGTACTATGCTACTTCAAGAGACCCGAGTGATTGGTGGAGCATAATAAAAATGGAATCTCAAGAAAATTAGTTTACTCAAATAGAATGTGGTTATGATGAAGTACAAGGAATTGAAATTTTTCAGGAGACTACTAAAAATTCATCTTTTTCACAAAGAAACATGAATATCGATGATGAAACCCCACATTTATGGGTAGATGGTGACGAGGATGTTAATGATTTTACAAATGAATTTTAACTGGAAAGAGATGATGAAACTGAAACTCATATAGACATTGATGACGCCGATGATGAATATAAAGGCATTGACATCATTAGATATGAAGATGATGATGAAGGTGAACATTGACATAGTTAAATGCTGGTTATAATTATAACTAATATATATCTATATGTAATAGTTATTTTCAACTATCTGCTAATAACAATAATTTTGTTTTCCAGATGGACCATGGCCTATTTTGTGAGTTAGAGGAGGCTAAGATTCCATTGGATGAGAAGTATTTGGGATCATCTGTCCCTCAGCCTACTAGCGGTTCAGGGGGAGAGCGGAGCTGGGGTGTTCTTGCATGACTGATGATTCCTAACCCTATCCCCAAGTGACATCCACACCTTGGTTTCAATCAGCACACATGGAGGTATTGTAACCTATGTATTTTAGTTATCTTTCCTTAATTTATTTACATACTAATTTTTTGATTGTTTTTTATTTTTTCACAATTTTACACATGTAGCTGTTGGACAAGGGAGTGCTATCTTGTTCAATAATTTTTCTTATCCATAGATCACATTGGAACATATTCCCATAGATGTGAAGCATAGAATGTTCAATCATGGGATATTAAATTAAAAAAATATTTATTTATAAATTTGTTCTATTAATAACTTGATATTATAAATTATTTGTAGGGTTTATGTTATCCCATCGATGATAGAATGCATGGATCTATCCACAAGGCATGATAGGTGTCTAAGCATGAGTGTTTCCATCAGTTTTTGCACAATTTGAGAAGGGTATCAATTAAGAAAGAAGGATTGATAGTATTTGATGAGTCATGTAGAGCCCACTGACAAGATTAGACTTCATATCCTGTTTGGGATGGATTATGTTCACACTGTTTGAGTGGTGTATTTTAGAGGAGATCTTCATTGGGCCAGAAGAACCAGGGGAGACAAGAGGTGGCATATCAAGCTGGTAGTCGTACATTCAGTATGCATAGAGATCATCTGGTAAGTAACTTTTTATAATATTTTATATAACATTAAATATAAATAGATTATTTTATATTCATATAGGTAGAAGAGCATCCTTATATTATGGAGTACGACATTAATTATAGGATGTATAGTGATCCAGCCACTAGAGAGATTAGAGGTGATCGCCAGCCTCAGATTGTGGTCAGTATTATTTCTTTTTCAGTTTGAAAATTAACAACATATAATATTTTGCATATTTTAATTTAAAATTGAAACTAAAGAAGTTATATGAGGCCATGATCACTCAGACATGAGCTGAGAGTCGGACCGAGATGACTGACCAGACAAGTGCCTACAATTTCGATGAGGCGGCATGGACAGAGGCGACCTATTATGCCTTCGAGAAGGGATGATTAGTTGGTATCAGCTCTCATTTGACTCCTGAGACTTATTATGGTACTAGTTCGATGTCGGCGTCCAGCTCGAGAGGAGCTTGTGGAGAGAAATCATCTTCAGGCTCATAGTATTAGGAGTAGTTGTGATCTCAAACTAAGTTTATAGAGAGATTTTAGAAGTAGCAGAAAGAGATGTGTCAAAAACACGAGAGTGACATGCATCGATGACATCAGTAGAAACATGAGTAGATAGTGTACATGCACCGTCTGACTCATAGTTTAGGGATGAAGTTTCCTCCACCATCTCCTCCAGCTTCTCTAGATCCTCCAGAAGACTATCCCCCAGTGAATTCTTTATTCTGTTAAAAACATTTCAATTGAACATTTGTTTTAATATGAACTATTTATAGTTTTTGTCTTTTATATTGGTCCGTATATTGAATTTTTTAATATTTTGATAATTTTTTATTTATTATTAGTATTTATTATTTAATGTTTTTTATATTTTTTTGAATATTGATAATTTTAATAATTATTTATTTTTTTATAATTTTTAGAATATTAATATTAATTTTTCATTAATAATAATTTTATTATTTATTCATTTTATTATGTATTTTCAAATATTGATAATTTTTATAATTTTTATTTCTTTATTATTTTAGTAATATTAATATTATTTTTTCATTAATCATAATTATATATTTATTTTTTATTTTATTAAGTATTTGCGGTGGGGCCTTTTGTGACCGGGTCCCGCCTCAAATAGATTATATATATTTTTTTCAAAACTTATTTACGATAGGCCCATCACAAAAAGTTCTTGTACATATAATGTATTTAATCAGATATATATTTGCAACAAGACTACTTCCCCTCGCAAGTAGTATTTTTTATGACGAGCCCGTCACAAAAAATAGTAGTTGTGAGGCTGTTTTCTACAATGATCTGTTTTTGACGGAACCCCGTCACAAAAGACATTTTGGGCGGGATCCCATCGCAAATATCAAAAATTATAGTAGTGTATTCTTGACCAGTAGAATAGTTTTATTGAGTTCTTGGTCTTCCTTCATGGCTAGTGTGTGCTCCCATAATGAGTTAGTGTATAATTAGTGTGCTAACACATACAGTTTTCTGTTGGTCGACCCTCTAGTCGATCAATGTAAGAAATCTCTTATTGATTTCTTGAATTGAACCTACCTCTGCTTTTCAGCCGTGGGTTATCTCTGTTCATGAGGGTGGATGAGAGAAGGGTGGAATGAAAAATTGGATTCTATGAGTCATTTGATAGTTGAGGGTCATTTTTGACCTCATCAAGTCTGAAGGTTTCTCCTAGAAGTGGTGAAGGGATATCTAGTAGGGAAAGAGGAAAGCGGTCTGAATTGTCAGTATTGACAACTCCATTAAAAATGGTATTTGGACCATTCATCAAATCTATAAAATTGAGGGATCATATTGGGCCACCAGTGAGGCATACTCGGTTATAAGAGTCTACTATGTTCATTTGCTATAATCTTGTTACATTTAAGTCTTGGTTTAAATTCCCTTTCTATATAATGTTTCATTCAGCAGCAATAATCTTGTTCGATGATTCGTGGAATTGTTGTGCTATTTTTTGGTTACAAGGAAAATGGATTTACATTTTTTCAAGGGACTCTATCTTGAAAGAAGTGTTTTTTACTTCATAAAATTATAAATTCCTCCATTTTATAGGAAGGTATATTTTATGTGTTGTTCCTCTCAATGTTCCTCACCCAGAGTAATAAGTGGTGATGTGCATGCACCAACTTAACTTTCATGTTGGTGAATATTTTATGTCTGACTTAGTGGATGTCGGGGTATGTTGTGACTGATAGTGTTTCTATGATTGTGGTATGGATTATTGTGGCACCGTAAAAAGAAGTTTCATTTGGGGGATTTAACGCCTAACTGTGAGGTAGTAGATCCTTCAACCAACAGAGGTCCAGCCATTGATTTTGGAGTGAAGATGGAGCATAGTCAGGGGAAACCAAAGGTCATGAATGTCTTGGGCCTAATTCCCATCTTCATTATGGGAGAGGGGTATAGTTAATATATCCAACATCTTTGTCCTATTTTTTTTGTTTCCTTTTGGCGGAAAGTGTTGGGAGGACTTCATTTCCAAGTTGATTCTTTTAAGTGGTATCATATCATTTTCTTAAAAACCTAGTGGTTGTGTCTCACCAGGCATGGCCCCCTACCTAATGGTCCCCAGGGGGTCTAATAGGGTGAATTAGTCTCAATTTTATTTTGGGGTCATCCAGGGATGTGAAGTAGTTGTTATGTCATCAACGGTGGTTTTGATACCCCAACAGTTGGTCCAATCCCTCCCCACCCCTTGGGGTAGGGCTTTTAGGTCGGTGCATGGATGTTTCCGGGTTCATGTGTTTCTGTTGGATCTAATGGTGGGGATACCCACCATGGATCTCACTGAAATTTATCTAGAACAAGTTACTGTTAGCCCATCTATTATGGTTGGGAGTCTTTTTGGGCCTCCCTATGTCGGTCATTTGGTTCTATTCCTAGGAATGACTTATTGATAGGTTATGGAAATGTTATTTGGTTGTTGTTTCCTTTTATTAGGGCTTGGGGTGTTTGGTTTGAGTAGTTGTATTACATGGTTGTGAATGTTCATATCTATAATCAATCAACTAGATGTGTTTTAGCTCTTAAGGGGGGTGGCAATTACTAGGTGGGCCATCTTGGGGTCTTGTGAGATTATTTTGCTTATATTTTTCCCTGAGTGCGGTGCTCTTTTCTATTCTTATTTTCCTTTTGTAGGGATCCTCCTTGAACTCTAAAGTTATATCATTGTGTTTTTTTCTTTGTATATTTGTTGATTTCTATGGGAGAAAAGCTTTATGGTAGGGATAATTGTCACACCCCAGGTTTTTATGTTTTTCTTTATTCTGGTTTGGGTTGGTTTCTCGGCCATTTCTCTCAAGAACCAAGTTTGAAGGGTTTGAATTTTTGAAGTATGATTTCTTTCTTTACCTTGGCCTACCTACCCCCCTTTGTGTTACTATTTAGTTCTTGGAGAAAATTGGTGATATTTGGTTGAAAATTAACTATGTACAATTGGTGCACGATTAGTCGTAACCATGCAGCTAGCGTGTGACATGTTGAGTCCAGATAGAAACTATCACATGACATGAAAACTGTTTTATAGTATGTCCTAGGTAACCGTGTGAGTTTTCCCCTTTGGATAGAATGATCTGCATAGTTACCTCATATTTTTTTAAATTGTGCGGACTAACAATGTTGATCTTCCATCATGTTAAAAGTTGGGGGTTTTGTTTCTCTCTCTATGATTCCACCCCATTTATCCTTGTTTCTCAACCCCCATAGAGTCCACAGCACTAGGGACACCACTCTCCTCATCCTAATTCCCTTGAGATTTTATTTGTGGGTGTTTTTCATCCAAAATAAATAATATATCTCATGTAAATCCTCTCCTACATTGTTTTATTTTCCAATTATATTTTATTATCTCCCCTCTTGGGATTTCAGTTATCCAGTGGTTATGTTGTGAAATTTAAGGGTTTAATATTTTGGTTTTGTGTTTTATCTCTTTGATTAGGGGTTCTTTTTTCTTCCTCTTAGTGAGAATGTGGTGAAGATGTCATTTCACACCTTTTTCTGGAATGTTCTTTATGTGAGGTAGGCAGTTCTATGCCCTAACATCATTAGTTGAATTAAATTTTTTTAAGGTTATAAATGTGTTATTTGGATTAATTATGTAGTGTGTTTGGTGGTTTTGAAGTTCTTGTTACTTTTATAAGTTATAGTTTTATTTTTCACAAAGGTGATGCTTCTATTTGGTGTGTTCTTTGATGTAATGTTTATGAAATGGGTTTTATGGGTTGTTTGGTTGGTTCCAAAATGTGTTTATAATAGAACTTTTAGTTAGAGTGTCTTTAAATGTGATTTTAAATGTAAAAGGGATTATTTTTGTCATGTTATCCTTATTGTTCATATTGGGTTTAAATTGTAAAAATGCATTAATGGTAAAAATCTTGTTTTGAAAATGGTTCAAAAGAATGTGTGATTTTGTAAAGGGGCATGGATTGTTGTCTTGGTTAGTCTTTATTTTGTGTTTTCTAATGTTATGAAAGAGGTTTTGGGAATTGTGTATGTTTTGGAAATGGTATTTAAAAAGTGTATTTTCCATGGTGTGTGCAAAATGTATTTTTTTATTTCGCAATGAAGGATGGTTTTTTTTGGAATGTTTGGCCTTTGTAGTGAAAGTAGTGATATGTGTGGAATGTAAAATTCAACTCGAGGACAAGGGAATCCCTGAGTATCTTGGTGGTACGACTAGAACTAGTGTACTAGTGATTCTGATGTGTCTTTTCCCAATTTCACTAATATGGATTGATGTTTACAACACTAACAAAACTGTTGTGTTGACCTATTGCCACTCTAATTTTGGATGTTTCTATAATATAATAGATTGTTCATGAGGACATTGATGGTTGTGGTTACTATACCACCTTTCACCGAGGAATGTGGTTCTAGGGCCCACACAATATAGATCAACCCTATGGATTTACCCATGGATCTCTACTTTTAATTTTGCGGTGCCATCCATCAGCATATGAAGGACCACTTGAGTGTGTGTATGGTATTTATCATTATCCATTTTCATTTAAGCTATCATTTGTGAAATATTTTTCATTTAAAGTTTTCCATTTTAAATATTTACCTAATAATTTATTTTGTAAAAGTGTTTTAAAAGCATTAACTTAAATTGACTTGTCAGATTATCCTTGTAATGTTATGGCACGTAATCTTCTCTTATGGGTGGGATTCTACTAGGATTTGGCTCACACCCTTCATACACCATTGGTTGTATGTAGAACTTGTTCCTTGTGTATTGCATGTAAAGTCAATGTGATTAGTGATAGTGGTTCAGGTTTCTAGTTGCCTTCACATGAAGGTTATCAATAGTGTATTTAGGAGGTGGCTCCTCATGTTTCATGATGGTTTAGGCTGTTGTTTTACTTTTCTTTTCATTGTAATCTTCTTTGAGTTTTGGGTTGAGTTGTAAACATAAAACCTAGAGAAATGTTACAATATTGTTTGGTTGTGTTTTCTAGGGTTTTTTTATTTATTATTTGGTTGTTTTATTTATATAGTATCAGGTAAATCATTACCATGTATTTTTTATGATAATCGGTCATTTGTGCAAGCCCATGGGGATCGGGAAAACCTTTTGGGCCCTATTGTGGACTAGGTCGAGTGCCAGGTTCGGTTCGAGGTTGGATGGAAACCCATCAAGGTTTGTTATATTCATGATAAGACTAGTTTGGTCTTGAAGATTTTACTATGAAATATAATTCATAAACATGGGATATGTATTATTTTTGGGATAAATTGGTGATTGATTAAGGATTTACCCAATGTCACCCTAATGGAAAGAATATATCTCACCATGACCTTGTGTTGGTAACTGATGTACATGATCATAGAACATAGTGACACTATACCCTCAGATAATAGTTATAACACATTCAGATTATAAAATCCTAAGATTTAATTACACCCAGAAAAATCCAATATTATTATAAAAGAATTAGGTTAATTAATTTTAAATAATTGATCTTGATGATGTGTAAACTCATAGAATGGGAGGTGTGGTTATATAATCTCTCAGTTAGTAATTACTCACATAGGTTATGAAGGAATCAAAATAGGATGGTTACTTGATGAAACTATTTGAAAAAATGATCCCTGTTGAGAATGAGGCTTTAATGTGGTTAAATTATTATCTTATGAGCAATTTGTTTCTCAATTTGGAAATCAAATTCAGCTTATACAAGCTATATATTATAGTTTCTATCCTTGTAATGAAAACTTTTATGGCAAAGAGACCTCATGTTTTTGGTCCTGACACCAATATGGTGCTTCATGTCTTCAAAGGTGATTGGTTGTTCCGGTTGATTTTTGTTAGAGGATGTTTAGTCATGGACATAGTTTTAGAAATTTTGTGTACTGTGGAGATCCGAAGACGCGTCAAGATGATAGGCATTAATGTTAGTAACCAGAATGAGTCGATCATTTGTAGAACATATATAAAGATTCTCAACTTACTAACAAAGTGAGGTAGAGTAACAAAGACTGATCAGTTTGATATATACATATCCTTTCATTTATGGATATAAGATGAAGGATTCATATAATTCATAGTAAAACTACCAAGTCCCCTTATATAGAGGAATATAGAGTTTTGTATGGTCATTAACTAATTCATGAAATAAATTCATATATTTCCTAATGGGAATTAATTGAGGAAGAAGAACATGATTTTTTTTATAATTGAGGGGTGGTGAAACTCTTTGGTGTACATGAATATGTCATATATAGAAGATACCAATGAATTGAATTAAAATCCTAGAAGGTATTTTTGATTTTTATTAATTTTTGTTTGAATACAAATATGATACTCAATCTTATGATGAACAGTTGGACTAGAAGAACAATCCAATTCACAAGGATGTTCTTTTGACACACATGATTGATTTTAGTGGTATTATGGTATAGAATATTCCCTAATTTATAATTAAAGAGACACAAATTAAATTATTATATGGGTGTATTTATTGTTCTATTTAATTTTAGGAAAGGTTATGTTAATGGTCTCCATCGAGAGAGAGTCTTGTCAAGGGTAAACAGAGATGGTTCAGTTATATAAAAATGGTTGCAAGAAGTTTTTGATCCACCAATGTTTTATTCTGGACCCTATAATTTTTCTATTGGAGGTTTCAGAAGATGATCACGTTTTTATTAGGGTTTAATCTCATTTGTGAGTTCATCATTTTGGTTAGAAGGGTATGTTTACTTTTGGGATTATAGGACCATTTGAGATCATCAAATGACTTATAATAGTGGTTTATTGGTTGTAATTTATATATTCCAGACATCAATTCATGATGGGATTATTATATCCCAATTGATGTTGTATCAATTGGATACTTTCCATGTGTGTTGATAAGAAGTATTTTTTCCTTAATCCCGACACATCAGTGGTTGATCATAATGTTCAGGTTGTATATCACCATGGTATGGTACTGCATGGTAATCAAATCCCTTATATTTGGGTTCTATATTAGCGAATAAAGGATGTCCATAAAATGTAAGGATTGATGAAGAAATAATGAACTTATCTTTTTGAGAGTCTAGATAATTTATAAACTTATAGGTATAAAAATTTTAATGGGGGGGGGGATTGTGATTCCCATTAGAAAACTGATATAATTAATTTGGATATTGGAACATATTTTTTTGACATTATAATGGATTTTGGGAATTAGAGGTTGAAAACATGGACTTTTGGGAGAGAAATGCTTAGTGAATGGTTTGGGTACACATTTTTTATATCTCTATATTAAATGTGTGATATGTAATTATTGGTTACATTTAATTTTTTATTAATTAGGAATCATTTTTTCTAACCACAACATTTTCCATGGAGATCATGTGGAGGTCTGGGTTTTGGTATGGAGGATTTCACATTACTTATTAATGATTTTTTCTAATGGTTTGGTTTTTTTTATGAAACTTTTTGTGTTAGTTTTCATGGTATATTTTCTGTTCGATAAATAACACAAGGATTCACTAATTGTGTGGCCAAACTATGTGAACTGATAAAAACTTTTTGAAATAGTAAATAACCTCAATTACCAAATATTATATAACCTTAAATCAGTTCCTAATTCATCATAAGGATAAGCTAACTTCTCCTTTTATAGTATGAGGTTTTCTTATTGGTTTTTTTGTGAATCTCAATCGATCTAGATGGATATTTTTGAGGTATGTGTGTTTTTTTAGTTGTTTAATTCACTAATTTCAAGATCTACCTCTAATCTATTATATTATCCATTATGTTAAAACCTATATTCGGTACGATGACCTGAACTATGGGTTAGATGAAGAGTTGATGTATTTCCACTTGGATATAGGCTTGTGAGGACTAGATATCTATGTTTCCTAGTTTAATGTTTGATGGTGATTAGGTTTTCTATGTTGGTGAGGGAGGTGTATCTATAAAATGGTTTTATCCTTGATTACCATATGTTCTTGTAAATTTATTTGATTTGGTATATGAGAATGAAACATTGAAAATGTTTGGGGGTAGTTCTATGAATGTAAATAATGTCTGTTGAGTGATATGGTTTCTAAAGGTGGGATTCTTTAGAAATTTGTTTCACACTCGTGTTTTGATGAAATGCCTAAAAGGATATTTCAACTCTAATATATATATTTTTTAAAATATAAGTGGTGATTCTTTTCTTATAAATTCTTTTTAATATTTTTTTCATGTTATATTGTAATTTTTTGGAACACATGGCACATTGAGAACGTTGGGTGTGATGGTTATAGACATATAAAAACCATAGTGAGTGTGGAACCACTAGTCTATTTTCCCATGATATTGGTAATCTATGGTAAGATTAGATATTAGTAGTATTCACATTATTTATTTATAGTGTTATTTATTATTACCCCATATGTATTTACATAGGCAAGATTCAACTTATGATTTATTTTATACAAGATGGTATCATCTCATGTTATATTTCCCACATGTTTATCATATGAAATTTCAAAAGAAAATTATGTTTATTACTTTATAATACCTTTCATGTTCTCATCATATTTTTGGTTTATCTGAATATGAAATTATTTAATCAAAACCAAAAGATTTAAAAAAACAAGGTTTCAATTTATTTTCTGAAATGTTAATCCTTGGAGGTAGGATAACTTTTGAATACTTCCTTCTACTTATCCCCAGCTTTTAGAATAATATTTTTGTTATTTGAATATGAATTATTTCAAAGGGAACCAAATGATATTTTATGGATTTTTTTCAAATAAAATTATTTTTAAACATGTTTATTAAATCTAGAACTAACTATTTTATTATTATAGAAATTGTATATATTATTGGTGGTATCCTACTGGGATATGGTTCTCACACCCTAATTTTTTTATGTATGTATAAATATATGGTTTCATAGGATATAGGTGAAGGGGAGTATGACAGGTGGCATGTATACTTATCTAAGATGATATTATATTCATAGTGGATTATATTTGTGGTAAAAGATAATCAATGTTAGATTATTATTTTTCCTTGGTTTTTTTCATTTGAGTTAATTCTTTTTGGCATGGTATATCTCATGGTTTTGTTATAGTTTTCCATGATTTACTAATATTTTAATAATGTATATTTTATTTATAGGAGAAATGTAGTGTTATCCTCTATTGTAAAATATTTCCCACTATTTTTTTTATTAATACCCATGTTCTTGTCACTAGCCTCTAGTACTCAGGAATATGTTTTAATTCTTCTATCAACCCATCTTGGGTGATGTGTTAAGTCGAACCTGGCCAGTTTTCCACAAAAAAAAGGTTCTAAAATGGAAAAAGATGTCATTTAAAAGAATTTTTTTATCCTATAAAATATCATATTATAATGTCATTTGAAATCCTATTATACAATACCATAACAAAATATGGTGTATTATTTATCTTATTTAGATAAAGAAAAGTTTATTTATATATTTCACTAGCTTACCACTTTCAAGAGAGAGTCCTCTAATTTTCCTCTTCTATGTGAGTTCTCTATTTTTCTACATCTGAGAATTTTTCAAGTCTTTCTCATGCATTATTCTATCCTTTTCATTTATAGAGTGACCAGAATAACAAAGATAACTAGAGAATCTTGTGATGTGGTGTTGGTGATTAGTGTTATAAGTGGATACTGAAGGATACTAAAATTAAAAAATTCATGTTGTATATAAATATTCCAATACATAAAAAAGTATTTTTGAATTATTGTTTAATTATTTTGTTCTTCCTTTACTTTTTATTTTCATGTATAGGTTTTATAATTTCATTCAGTACATACTGAGTTTCATTATCCTTATTAAAACCATGAAGTTTTTTCCTTTATTCATCATTTTCAAAATGTAATAATTATACTGTATGATTCTCAATATATCATTCTTTTATTTTTTTCTATTTTGAAATTTTTAGGAAAAACCATTTCAAAGGGGATTTGATATAGAGAAAAATAATAATTTTTAAATCCTATTCAATTTATTTGAAGATTATAGGGTATATTGGTTATTCCTTAATGGATAAAAACATTTTAAACTAATAAGTTATTTCAAATAAGAAAATATTATGTATCCAATCACAAAATAAGGTTTTTATCTAATTTTAAAATTCTTATATCAAATTATGACAAATTTTTATATTTTTTTAGGTAAATTTCAATTTTGAAAATTAATTTGACAATGGAAATAATATCAAATTATACAATCCTTATCCATTTATAATCATCCAGGATTTGGGAGGTGTAATGTACTTACATAGATCACTAAAACAATTACTAATCCAGTGATGCAACAAGACCTCATTATTTCCACCCAATATGAAAAATGATGGTAACTAGCAAGGAGGGTTGATATAAAATCATAGAGATATTATAATAAAACTAATTATAAATAATAGAAATAACCCTAAAAAGAATAAAATCATAGTTAAAAATGAATTGATAGTGGAAGGAATACAATATAAATGAATAATGTATCAAACCAAACCCTAACTATTCGGAGATTGTGCATATTTATTACATTTAAAACTAATAGAATATAGTTTTTAGTATTAGTATATTGGATAAATAATTTATTATTCAAATACATTATAAATTATAGTAGAACATAAGAAATATATATTATTTATTATTTCTTTATTTCCTTCTCGTGGACAACATGTAACACTATTAATGGTTTCATGGGGAAAAGTTGAAAAATATAAAAGGGTGATATTAGATACACAATAAGGGGATGTGTACTAGGTAAGATAATATTGAATAAGAATAAAATACATAATATGGTTGAAAAAACAAAAAATATATATATACCTAAATACAAAACATATTATATCAATGTTAATAGGAAAAATGATCACCTAGATAACAATGATGGATTTCATAATAATTGAATGTATAATGTTTTACATTGTACCATACCATCAAGTCCTTCTTACAGGGAATTAAAATATAATGGTAGGAAAACACCCAATAAATGAACTAGTTTTCCTAATGAGAACCATTAATGCATCGAGGGGATAAATAATTCAAATAATCCCAATATATTGATCATACGAAAGGATGGGATAAATAGTTCAATACATATTGTTCCATTATAAATATCTAATATAAATATGTATAAGTATTTAATACATTTGTATTTTTAAATAAATGGTATATAAATTTTCAATATTCGATTATCAAATAAGTTTAATATATTTCTTAGAAAACACCATTCATTCTGGATTAAAAAATATAGGGTATTCACATCATACCGAGTAATGGATATACATTAGAATAAATATTAGAAAAAATGAATAATTAATATAATAATTATATAATATATCCACTAAAGAAATTAAATGAATATGTTACAAGATGATAGTGTCAAAATAGAGAGATAGAGAGTTATAGCGAACATAATCACAAGAAAAGAAAATGAGTGAAAGAGATTTCTTAAAAAATGTATGGTATGAGATATAGATCAATAAGATAGGAAATGATACAATAATAACTCAAAAATAAAGTTATAACTGATAAGAAAAACATTGAATCTTTTATTTAGAAGTTTCTTATAAATGGAGATAGTAAATATATAAATAATTTAGTATAAGTAAAGAGATTAACAAAAGAATACATTATAATGATTTTATGAATTCTTAAGATGTCCTTTAACATATTGAATAATTAAATTTTATTAATTAATTACTTTTTCAAGAAACTCATTCATGTTTATTTCATTATTATAATTATTTTTTATTCCATTATTATCATGTATTATTCATTTTTTGGATTAAATTTTTTTGGTGTTTTCCTTTTCCAGGTAGTTTGGTTTATAATTCTAAAATAGCTTTGATATTATAATAATGGCCTAAAGTTCATGTAAAATGGTTTAATAATGACCATATATATCATTTTATATGGTTTATTCAAATCCAAAATCATATTATTTAACAGTTCAAAAAAAATTCCAAATAGTTTCAAATCAATAATCATTTCTTTATAAGTGTGTTTTGGACAGTCAAAAATGACCAAGATTGTTTACTTTAAATATAATTACTAGCATGTTTATTTTATAATCCCAAAATCATAATCATGATATAATTTTTTTTTTGTGAATTTTACATTATATAACAACTCACGCAATGATAAATATATCATTTTCATATTTATCATTATCAATGATAGTTTTTAAAATCTATTGTTATATGGGTTTATATAAAAGTTTAATTTTTTCATCTATAGAATCAAAAATTGGAAAATTTAATTTTCTTTTTGAAATCATGATTTTAAAATTATATTAATATGAAATTTTTATAATTTTAAAAATATAGTTATTTTTCAATGAAAAGTGAAAAATGATGATTTTTTTAAATGTGTATTATATTTCAAAGTAATTATAATGAAAATTTTATTTAGGATCATTTTTAAAATTTTATGTTTTCTTCTTTATTTAAAATGATCCATATATGTATTTTGAAATTTATTTTATACATGAATTTAGTATAAAAATATTTGACATTTACAAAGGACATTTATTTAAGAACCTATTTTTCATTGAGTTTTCCATGTTTATTTTTAAATTAAATTCTTCCAATTAATTGTTTTTAATTTTTAGAAATTGTTTCCATATTTTTAATTAATGGGTGATTTTTTAATGTAGGACCCTCTTATATTTTGGTCAATAAGAAATGTAACCTTAGTAATATTTGTTAACACGGTAGAGGGAAAATTGTGTAATTAAAGTTGAAAATAAAATGATAAAGGGTATAAAATGACCCTAAAATTTTACATTATATATTTAATGTTTAAATTTTATCAATAATAATAAATTATTATGTCATATTGGTTTTTTTCCATTAGGATGTGATTATAAGATTTATAATATTTTATTAAAAAAAATTCAATAAGTCACATTTTTGATATTAATAACTATAATATTTCTATCATAGATATAACTAGAAGATATTCTAGTTTATAAGTATTATTTTGAAATATAAATTATTTACCCTTATCATGGTAATTTTATTTTAATTTTTAGTTATTTAATTATTTCCTTAGATTATTACACAACACCAGCATAATAATTATTTAATTAATGAAAAATTTGAAAAATTTGATATTAAAAATATTAAAATTAATAATATTTCCAATAATTAATGTGTTAAAATATTTTTTAGATAAATATATAATTATGTGGACATTTAAATGTATTATATTATAATTCCTTTGTTGTCTTGATGTTCTAAAAAATCAATGTAAATGAATAGTTATAAATTAACATTATTGATATTTTATAAATATAATATTTTGCTAAATGATATAAAATTCCTAAATTATAGTAATAAAATTTAATGATATATGGTTAATTAAATTAACCGTGCTGTATTTGTTTATTGTTTGTAAATTTTATAACATTATACACCCTTAAATTGTGGAATTTTTTTTAATATTGAAGTAGTTTTCAAAAAGATTAATAAAGGTTTAAAACAAGAAGACATGTGAAAAAATGAGATTATAACTTGTAAAATATTTATTGTGTGAAATATATATATCAATAATTATAATATATTAAAAATAAATCATCTTTTATAAAATTTTAATTGAAAATTGATTTATATTAATTTAATATTTTTGAGAAATTCGAATAGTGCTCCTCCCCTCTCATATAAAATGTAATTTCTTATTCAATTTACATAAAAATTATTAAACCATTTGTGTCAGCCAATATCAACCAAAATATCTTCATATAATACCTCCCCAAATTATATTAGATTTTTACAAAGAATAAAAACCTTTTTCGGCTTAAGGGGTAACCTAAAAGAGACTTTATAAAGAAGTGGTGTAATTTATAACCATGTGTTTTAGTTTTATTTCCTAGATAAATTACATCAAATAGTCATTAACCATGTATATATTATAACAAAATTATATTAAATATAGTAAGGTTCTGTTTTGTTAATTTGAAAACCTATATTTATATCATATTCCATCTATTGGGAAACATAACCATCATTCATGTGTACAACTGACTACCTCCTCACAAACTAAAGTAATTCATTTTCCATCACTATATCTCATGGGTGGTTATAATTATAAAATTAATATATATATATATATATATATATATATATATTATTCCTAAAAAATATATAATTATTAAAATATAAAAGATCATTTACTTTCATAGATTTCCATTCAATGAAAAATGATAACATCCTTCATGCGTAAATGTAGACTACCACATCCACAAAGAAATGTAATTTTTTTTCATAATCACATTATGTTGAATATATTTATAATTGTAATTAAATAAATAAAGTGATATTTATTATATGGGGATAATTATAGAAATATTTTGTGTTAATTAACTTCATTCCTTAATGATTTTTGAAAAATTGAAATGTTACTAATGTGTACATATGACTTACTGCCTCCATGAATGTATCATAGTTCATTTTTCAATAAAAAAAATTATTGTGTTTAAAAGTAAAATATATGTATAAAAATGATAATTATGAAATAATTATTATTCTATAGATTATGTAATAATAATACATTGACAATTTTGGACTTATCAAATCCATTTTGAACTTTTGAAAATAATATTTTCAAACATCCACCGTGAATTTTTCTAATTAAAATAATAAAATATACCATGATAAGAGATAAAAAAGGAATAGTAATCCTGAAAATCTTCTTAGGAAATTAAATAAATAACCTATCTTTATTATTTAATATGATACCAAATCTATTTGATGAGTCATACACTAGTTAAGTGAACTTATTTTTAAAAACACCTTTTAACATTTCCCATAAAAGAATATTATTCTTCCATGTCATGACTCATAACAATGGGGCACATTCCACGACTCCCCAATCCCACCTCCAATCGGCCAAGGGCTAGTGACTAGCACCGAGTTGGCTTATCAATAACTTGTGAGGCATTTCTTATGTACCTATAAACACATGCACATCTCGAATCCCAAAATGATGAAATGTAAAAACCAATGATAAAGTAAATGAATGTATACCACTATCACAACCAATAGTGTATGACATAAGTAAATAAATTAAATTAAATAAGGATAGAATACAAGCCCACCAAAAGATTCTCTAAACTACAAAGTCCATCCTTTAAACAAAGAGGTACTGGGACTGTTAATCCAAGTCGTAGCAACACCTTCATTTATCTGAACTCACAAAACTCCATCTAGTCTTAGAATTCCCTGGAGTCTGTTAAAAGGTCGCTCATCTATAGGAAACATGACACATGAGGGAAAATCCTGTGCGGGGGTGAGTATAACAATACTCAATGGGAAAATTTGAAAACAGAAATCAATACACAAAGGAAATAGAAAATCATATCTAAAGAAGAATATGTCTATAGAATATAATAAGGATATCTAGATACCCTCAAACAAGACATAATGTCTAGAGGTAAGTCACAATTACCACATACGATCACCAGGGATCTAGTCCGAATATTCTACACAGCACTCATGAAGGCGAACACACTCTTGAGTCTGATAGCACTGATTATGTCTATATGAGAATTACTATTCGTCAAAAATTTTCATGAGAAAGATACAATGATAGATCTAAAGAGATATATGGTACATAAGATGAGGATCAAAACCACATACATGGGGTGAAAAAAACAACTCCATCTGGGATAACACGCTAAGTAGAGAATTGATTCCAAGTAAAGTTGGTCATGTCTATACCTATAACTCTACCTAGGGAATGAATAATGAATAAAGGATCCCACACTAGGTCTGTCAGGGGATTCCAAAAACTCTATCTATGGAGTCATTATAAAGATATCATACTATATTGTGTATGAAATGATACACACCAACCTACAGATAAATGATCAAGGGAACATACCCTAACAAAACTTGTGTATGATGTAGTTAAAATGAATCTAATCCATCTAGAAAGTGATATACGACATGTAATTGGATCACAGGTCATGTACCTTAAGCCTAGGTATTGTCCGTGTATAATGGCCTGTGTCAGGATGTAGAAATACTTACATGTCATGTATGTCCATCCATAGTCTACCCAGGTTCCCTGGATGTGTGTCGGTAAATGGTGTAAACTCATTTCCGACTTCCCGTATAGCAGTACAAAGGGTAGCCCAAGTAACTAGTATGAGTCTAGCTGTGTGGTGGAGTACATGCCATGTAATCCATTGCATGCCTATGTATAACCCAAGATACATGTTGATTCTTGGTTAAGGGACCACGTTTCATGTGATAGTTTTCAAATTCTGTGTGATAATTTATAGCTCCCTGAAACCCTAGCTTCCAGTAAAGAAGGCGCATGTGGTGTGTATCCCAGAATATACACTACCTTCATCGTGATTTTATAGAATCACAGTTCTTCCTCCATACACCTCTACCAATCCTATGGTTCTTGATCCATTGATCCATTCATATCAAAATCAAATATCCAAGGCTTCCTCGTCTGCATAACACCAAATCAGTGCGTTTTGAGCCTTCAATCGACTTTGAAATCCAATTTGGATCACCTACATGAAGAATAGATGAATAACAATATCTCTAAAAATTATTCAATCAGTGTGTGAACAACACTATCAAACCTCCTCTAGGTCATCCTACTACCAGATATATAATCTCAGATCATTGTACCACAAATTTATGGTGCAATGATCATCCATCATATCCCTTAAAAAACAAAGAATGCGTGGAAAGGAGGGGATGTAAAATTCGCATAGAACAAACATGAGGAACTAACCATAGCCATTGTTCATTATGGACTCAATAAATTTCCGTTGGAATGATCAAGAAGATAAATCCAAAAAAAAATCATAATCATCCCCAAATCAAACCAAAATCATCACATCCTACGAGAATGATCAAACAACAAGTCATCCTATCCGTGGGATGATCCTTGTTCATCATAGATTCTAATAACATAAAAGAAGGAATTCAAGTCCAAATTATCTAAAATTAGGTTGGATCATTTGTTTTTGAGAATTCATTTCCAATGGTTATCCTTTAAGAATGATCTCAACCCACCGTTTATCTTCATTCATTGAGATATTCCTCCAATGTTCCTCTTTAAATCTCTAGTGATTTCTCTAGGGATATGAATTATAACCCTGGGTGCCTTTCCAAGAAACTAATTAATAATTCAAAATGAATCGTTGTGTCATTCAATAATTTTAAAATGAAATAATTTTTTTATTCTTTCAAATGTACAAAAACAAATATTCACATCTGACCATCACCGACCAATGTTTGGCCTTGCCTAAGGTAAAGTAACCTCTTTGAACACAATAGTACCCTCTGATTTCGGATTTGGGAAACAGTTTATAAGTCATTGCATGTTTTCTTGAAAACTTTCATAGGGGTATTTCATAAATTTAATATATTTCAAATATTTATTATAGGAACACTGGGCCTTGGAATCACACACCATCTCAGAACATAGCCTTAAATTAATTCTATATAATATTTAAAAATACTACATGAAAAATCTGGAAAATCACATTTTCCCCACCATAGGGATTTATGTCCCCAAAAATCAAAAAAAAAAGATTTAAAAAGGTTGTGTTTATTGTGCATGAATATAATCCTCTTGCTACCATGTTCTCTCCTGATGATTCAAGTGTTTCGACTAGACACAAACCAAGGGGATCAATCCCCCATGAAGGATCCTCTCATACCGATCATTGATCTCTACTAGGTACTATGAAAATGTTTATCCATCCTCAATTTCTAGCTCAACCCAGTGGATGACTTGCAATGGGTCATGCAGTTACCTCTTATGCTAAGACACGAGAAATAAGTACTATACCCAGTACTACTATGGGGTTAGATCTAGGCAGTCCACCACCTCACCAAAAATAGATAGTATCTAAAAAGGGTCGATGATCCTCAGAGATCAATTACTACACTGACCAAATCTCTTCAACCCATGACAGGGTGAGACCAAAATGAACTCATGGATTCCTTCCTTGAACTTCATTGGCCTCCTTCTTTTATCAATATACAACTTCTTCCATATTTCTATAATCTTCATCTACTCCTAGATGATCTGCACCTTCTCAGTGGTATCTAAGACCAACTCTAGTCCCATAAGTTTTGAATCTCCAAGGTCAGTCCAAAATTTGGTGACCTACAGGGTCTCACATATAGAGACTCGAATGGTTTCATTCCAATGATAGAGTGGTAGCTGTTGTTGTATGAAAACTCTACTAGTGGTTTGTGATCTTCTAAGATATGAATGAAGACTCATATAAGCTCATATCATGTACTCAAGAACATGGATTGTCTTCTCCACCTATCCATCTATATAGTTATAAAACACTATGATAATGTGAAACTGAGCCCCAAAAAACTCATGTAATCACTCACACAACTAGGATGTGAAACTAGGATAATGATCAGAATCAATCATCAATGGAACTTTGTGAATCCTAATAATCTACTGCTCATAGAGCCTTCCCATGCTCTCTACTGAACTATACTCTCGAATATCTTGGAAGTGGGATGACATGGTGAAGTGACCATTGATCGAAGATATGGAATCATGTCTCCTATATGTACATGGTAAATCTTCCATGAAGTCCATACTTATCCCATCCCACTTTTATTCTAGTACCTCATGGGGTTGATCCAAAACCAGTGGAACCTGGGGCTCAACCTTCACTTATTGGCATGTAAGTCATCAAGAACAAATCTCTACCACTGCCTTCATTATCCCCGTCAACAAAAATTGATGTTGGAGGTCCTGTTACATTTTCACCACACTATGTTTTACTTCCAAAGGGGATGTATGAAACTCCCTCATAACCTCCTCTTGTAATCCCACAGGTATTACCGTGCATCCCCTTAAAAGAATGACCTACTCTCCACCATGTGAATATCTATTAAGAGCATGCCCTGTAAACATCTAATCACGTAGGGTCTTGAATTTGATATCCCCAAGCCATTCCTACCTAGCTCGTATTAAGAATATAGGGGTGCAAACCATCCAATGTAGGTAAGATTCTCCCTCTCCATCAATGAAGAATAACTGTAACAAGTCCAACTGCTATAACACCTCATTCAACAACTTCATATTAGATCTTCTACTGAGAGAATCTTCCAACACATTCCCCTTCCAAGGAGTATAGACAATATGAAAGTCATATTCATGGATGAACTATTGGAATCACCTCTTTATCAAGTTCAAATAATTCCGAGAAAATATATACTTGAGACTCTTGTGATCATATTTGATGACAAACCACTCACCCATCAAGTAGTGTGTCCATATCTCCAAGGAAAATACTAACGCTGCCGACTGAAGATCATGATTCACGTATGTATACTCATTTGGTCCCAAATGGCATGAACCATATTCAATCACTAATTAACTTTTCATCAGGAAACAACCATGTCTAGTCCCTAATACATCTCATAACACTTCATAAACAACTCCCACCTAAAAAAATCTTAAGACTGGGTGCTCGTGAAACTCTTCCTCAACTACTGAAAAGACTACTGAAACTTCTTCGTCGACATGAAATGTTTACCCTTTTAAGTGAAAGCTATCATATTTGATAATAAACTGGAGAAATTAGGGATGAATATTTAGTAATATTCTGACATCCCATGGAATATTTTCACCTCCTTCACTCTCCTAGGTGGATCACATGCTAACACTCATTTCAAATTGGTCGGGACCACTGCCACTCTATCTACTAAGATAACATGTCTAAGAATATGGACCTCCAAAATCAAAAAATGATGGTTCAAGAGCTTTTTATAAAGATGGTACTCAGAGAGTATGTCTGAAACCATTAGTATGTGTCTCATACGATCCTCCTCAGATGTCGAGTGCACAAGGATATCATCAAAGAGGACCACCATGAACTGGTCTATGAAAGGTAAGAAGATTTGTTTCATGAGTCCCATGAACACTACTGGAGATTTCATCATTCAAAAGGGCATCAAAATGTACTCATAATGACCGTATAATCGTCCTATAGGAATCTTCGATATATCCTCTTCTCATACTCACAGCTGGTGATAGCCATATTTGAGGTCAACCTTTGAGAACCATCATTCCCCTCTCAACTAATTGACGCATTTATAAATCCTCAATTGTGGATAATTGTTCTTCACTATAACCTGATTCAAGCACTAGTAATCCACACACAACCTCAAAGCTCCCATCCTCCTTTTCGATAGAAAAAAATGGGGGACATCTAGGGTGAACCATTGGGTCTCATGAATCATTTTCCCTACAAATCCTCGAATCTTACCCTCCCCTCATGAAGATCTTCCCGAGCTATATGATATACTGGTGAGGATAATGGTTCCATCACAATGTGTAAGTCGATACAGATGTCAATCTGTTGATAGGGAGGTAACCCTAGAACATATTTTGGAGATACATACTCATACTACACCACTACTTGCAAGAACTAATAGTTCATAAATTCTACTACTTCATGGGAAAGGATAGAAAACTCATTAGCGATTTGCTTCACCCTATTGGGAATTATCCCATCCTATGCTGCATGGGTATCTCTTTCACCAAAAATGGGAAACCTCATCCAATTTCTATTAGACACCACACACTTCTCCTAAAACAGTCAATATGGGTATGGACCGAAGATAAATAGTACATACCAAGAATGATGTCACAAGGCCTCGAAGTTGCCACCAAGTGGTTCCAACCAAAACTCCAACCTCCTTGTAAAGATATTAATATTGGTAAAGATTCTTGATCATAAAGACTCCTCTAATAACTGTCTCCAAGAATAAGGGTTGAGTCAATGGGTGTATGAGAATCTCAAGGTCTAGAACAAGATACATGGTGGGAAAGGAATGACTAGCACAACTCTATATCAGTAGAATAGATCGATTAGAAAAGAAAAATATTTTACCTCAAATAATCGTTGGAGTTTCTTGCTCATAAGCTTCCACCACATGTAGCTTTCACTACCCCTACCCTCCAACTCCTTAGGCCTAGCGTGAACCTCCTTGGGGTGGTGGTTCTAGAAAGATGAAATGTAAACCACCACCCGTATCTCTCCCAGATCCTTTTCCATATTCATCATCTTACAGATCTATCTACTACTATATCTCCATCTACCTCGGTGTTATATCCACTGTCTCTATGTTAGTAGCATAGAGGGTTGGATAATCTCAGGTAAGATGTACCCTACCATCACATGAGTAGAACCAACTCTCCTTTAGATGAGTAGATCCACCCCATAATCCCGGAACTACAAATCCTCTATTCCAATACCTCATACTAAAACATCTCTAATTTTAGGATCCCTAAGACTAATGTAGACTCCCAACTACTAAGGTCTCTGCACCTGCCTATCCATTTCTGACTATCATTAGTTGTCTCTACTTAGCCAAGAATCTCTTGACCACAAAAGCTTTCTCGATCACCCCAACGTAAGTAGAAATTCTCTGAGTGATAATAATGGTTCATATGTCTCTTCACAAACCTCACTCAAAAGATCAAACCCTAAAGTACTGATCCCAAGATATATCCATCAAGTACCTAGAAAGGTCAATGAACCTCAACGAATAATAAACCACTATCATACTACCCTACTAGAGTTGAGGAATCTCTTGTATACACAGAAATCTCAATGTAACCAATGAAAAGTCCCCTATAAAGAGACATCTAAACTCTTTCCACAAGAGTGTCACCTCGTTGTGAGTCTAGAAATCCAAAATCCACCATCTCCCTACCGAGAACTGGAAAAGGATCAACGCTAGGATCACTATCAAATTAGTTTGTGTCCTGACTAACCAGAAAACTTAGGTCACTACCTCATGCCAGTCCTTAGCGGCCTGAGGTTCAGGCTCACCATAGAACCTATGGGGTCTCTATCTCTAAAACTCGTGGAGTTCACTCATCATGTGCTCCTCATTTTCTGGTACTACAGGTACCAAAGGTATCTCCACATGTGGCTGTATAAAAAGTGAACCACCTTGAGGTAACTTGCCGCGTTGTCATGACACATAAAATTGATTATGTTTTTGAGGATTATTTCTTGTATAGGGAAGACCGAAGGTCATCTCTCAATTATCATTGATATGTTTAGAGTATTCTTTATTAATAACAAGCACTGAAAAGTGGGGTGATTTTGAAAAATGATTAAAGAAAATAACACAACTTATAGAGATTAATAGTTGATTAACTAAGGCGGTGTTTTATGAATTACTATAGAAAGGGGTCATTTTGATTTCACTACACATATCTCATGTTCATTATTATTAGATATTCATTTGGATTTTGAGTAAGTTTTTGGTTGAAATTAATTGGAATCATGATTAATTACCAAGCCTTTATTTCATTGCTTGATGAAACAAACCTTGATATATCAATCATATTGTTAAGGTCCAGAACTTATGCATATAATAAGAGCTTCCAATTCATATTTAAGTCTACAAAATTTAGTTTAGATAAGCATTCTTGAGTTGTATAGCTAGAACAACATAATTTACGCACTCAAAACCTCACACCGATTGGTTACAAATTATGAGAAAATCGGTCACATGCATCAAACATGAATTAAAATAAGAAATAATTTATGATATATGGAAATAAATGTTTTACCACTCAAATAACTCCAAACCAGTAGATAATATATGCATTATAACTCCCTAGAAAAGTGTGCATCTCTCTCATAATGAGTGCCTACCATTTATCTCGACATCGAGAGGAAGCGGAAACTTGGGTGGAACACCTTCTTCATGCTTGATACCCCTATAAGGATAGGGGAATACATAACTTCTTGGATGAATAGAAGACCCCTCTAGGAATAAAAAATGATAGAGCTTTTCTTCTGGTTCGAAATTTCAATTCAAGATCCTAAGTATCCATTTTATAGTCATATTGGGTGGTGGTTTTGGTCACACCAATTTATTAAAACCAATTGAAACATTATTTTCAATCTCTAGAAATCCTTAACTCTCTTTGGAGAAACTTGAAAAGTTGTATTCCCACTTATTGACTATATCCAATGAATGTTTGGAATCATTTTGACAACTACATCTTGAGATATGGACATATCACAACACACCACTTTTGACTTCATGTAGATTCGGTTTGCGAGAAAGATCAGGTCAGTTGGGTTACCAAATGAATGAATGAGGCTTTATTTTCTACTATGAAATATTGAAAAATAATTTTAAGACCATCTCAAAAAATTTCAGAAATTTTGGATACACGGTTTAGTAGATGCGTGTGGTTTAGTCTACTCATGTGCGTGGATCCTATGCAATATGGCCCATTTTCATGGACATCATCATAGACCCTCGAAATCACCTCCTCCTACAATGAAGTTATCAAAACTTATAACATTGAAATTTTTAATAGTAAAAAAAACAAAATAATTGAATGAAACACAATGTTAAATTTTCTATTATTTTTATAATTCCCAATACCAAACTAGTTTAGCATAGTTATGTAAGGGAAAAAATGAAACAGTGAATCATGGTGCAATCACACCCCCACACCTAAACATTTTCACTCCTAGGAAAAGTCTTATATCCTAACTAAGTCTAATTCCTAAATCAAATATGAGAAAAATTACATGATTCTTATGAAGTTAAATTTATCATGTCTCACTTATGAAACCAATTTTTCTTTCCTTTTTCTTCTCTCACATTCGAATTTGTTCATCTTCATTTTTTCACCCATGAAACATGTCACGGCCTACCTCACATTGAACTTTTACCTCATTCCTAAATGAAATTATGATAGTAGAGTTATTATCCATTCTCAAAGTTCATGTGATCTTACCACATGATTTCCAATATTATATGTTCTCTACCATCAGAAACCAGTGTGCCACTCAAGAGGACTTCAAACAGGTTGATATAAGGTTCAAGGGTTTCTTGGATTTAATGTATTAAAAATATGATGAAGGAGAGGTGTGTTTAATCTCTTAAGTACAAAACATGTCAAAATTCAGCAAGTTTTCACAATGAATGCACACACTCATCCCCTCACAAAGTGTATCACTTTTAACTCCATATCCCCATTGTTTATTTGTGTGGGTCACATCTTATTAGTGAATAATAATGAATAAATTTCCTATTTTCTCAATTAGTTTTTTCTATTTTTTAATAAATTAAAGTATTTTCTTTTTTTTACAATTTTAATTGTAGAAAATGTTGGAAAATTTGTAAAATAATGATATAATATGGATTCTTGAACCCATTACCCAAGGAAAATATAACCACTCTTTCAATCAACACTTAACAATTAATCATTCAAGACAATTCCCATGGAAACACCCTCTCCCATACACTTGCTAAAAGTAAAACAAGATTGTACACAAGATATGGGTAGGTATGGATAAATAATCTTGTAATGTGGCTACCTAACAAGCATTACATGGTCTCTATGGATTTAGAAGGGAGAAATATCAAGGTGGCCAATAATAAAGGTTCATTTTACAAATGGATTTTCAATGAATTATGGACTCTATCACAAATATCTTATACTTGAGTCTTATGGGTTCAGATAGAATCAATGGATGTTCTATTTTCACTACAAGACCTGAGATTCACAAGAATGTGGTTAAAATAAAGAATATGCACTAAGGGGTTAGAATTTATCTTGGGTAAGGGATTAAAATATTGTTTAGTGCTAATGAGGAATGGGTTCCAAAAATCTGTTAAACACCTAAGAATGATTTGAAAATATAAATTTAGAAAATTATTTCATATCAACATTCATTTGAAAAACATTTTTCCAAAAAAAATTTATTTTTCCACACAATTAAATCAAGATAAAAAATGATTTGGAATTATTTTAAAGAGGGCATCTTTTTCATGATAAAATTATCATTATGGAACAAAAGATAGGGATAAAACAGGGGTAAGTTACATTACTATCTATCAAGAGAGAAAAGAAAAATAATGATGAAAATTCTTAACTAACCATAGCATATACCCATCCACCACACATAGAACATGTAGTGTCCTCACTGTAATAAAAGATAATATTGGAAGGAAAGATAAAACTGGGTGGGTGTCATTGGTATGTTTCTTCTTGAATATGGAGTTCCTCCATCGAGAAATCCAGAAGGGCTTTCTGGAGGTGCATCAATCGCTACCCATTGACATTGAAGGATTGTTTGGTTTATTCATTTTGAACATGAGAAACACCAAATGGAGATACATTGGTAACATTGTATGGTCTTAACTAGTAGGAAAAAAGAAAACCAAGATGAAATTTCATCCCTACATTGTAAAGGAGTACCTTCTTCCCAATTTGAAATTGACAATGAAGGATCAGATGGTCGTGGGAATCCTTGATTTTCTTCTTATACATCCCAATGTTCTCATTTTCATCATTTCTCATTTCTTTTAGCTCATGAATTTTCAACATCCTTTGAGCACCTGCACTAGAAAAATTAGAATTACATTGTTTTATGGACCAGGAGGCCTAGTGATCAATCTTAATAGGGAGGTGAAAGATCTTTCCAAAAACAAGCCTATAAGGTGACATTCCAATTGGGGTTGTAAAAGTAGTATGGTAAGCCCATAATGAATCATCAATTCTCAGACTCCAATATTATCAATTTGGTTTAAACATTTTGTTGATGAATTTATATTACCTATCTATTTAACACCTTAGCTTTCCCATTGGTTTGTGGGTTATATGATGTAGACACTCAATCACCGACCTCACACTGACACAAAATTGATTGCATTGTTCAGTTCCAAAAATGATAACAATGGTCACTAATGATGAAACTAAGTAATCCAAACCTACCGAATATTTGGGTTCTCATAAATTATAAAAATTCCTTAGAATTAGTAGTCTTTGTAGCTCGTTCCTCTACCCATTTTGACACATAATCAACTTCTAGAAGAATCTACAATGATCCAAAGTAATTGGGAAATTTTCCAATAAAATTAATTCCCCAAAGATAAAAAATGCCTTGAAATAGCATTGGTTACTGTGGAATTTTATTTCTTTTAGTGACATTACTTATTCCTTGACAATGATGAAAAACAATTACAAAAAACATGAGCATCCTGAAAAAGTAAAGGAAAAAATATACCAGAATCAAGGACCTTGCAAGCAATCCATTGGGGACCAAAGTGACCCCCACAAGCTAGAGTGTGGCTGAATCTAAGGACAGATTGAAACTAGCTATCTGGAAAACAATGTATTAGGACATGATCACTACATGTGCACTATAGGAAGGGGTCATCCCAAATCTACCAATGAGACTCATGTTTTAGAGGACTGACTTTAGTTTTTTAAATAATAAGGAATGAATAATGCTATGAAATAATTTTCAATTTTAGCATACCAAGGAATAGCATATTGCACTCGGTACAATTGCTCGTCGGAAAAAATGTTGTTTATAGGAATACAAGGGGATGATTCAATGTTTGAGGGTAGGGGAATCATACAAATATGGCCAGAAATCACATTATATAGTTCTTTTTTAACTCTAATTTCTAGATTGAATTGTTAAATGAGGATAATCCAACGAATAGAACATGGTTTGGATTCCAATTTTATTATAAGATATTAGAGGGATGCATGGTCTAAGAACAAAATGAATTCGAAACCTAAAATATATGAAATAAAATTATCCAAGGAAAAAATGGAAAGATATTCCATCTCAGTTGTTTTGTAGTGTCCTTGGGTAGGTCCAAAATTACGTGAGGCATAGGCAATGACATGTGGAGATCGATCGACCCTTTATGATAAGACTACCCCAACTCTATAGTTGGAGTCATCACACATGAACTCTAATGATAAATCCCACAGAGGTGGTTGGATTAAAGAGGGTGATGTGAGACTCCAATTTAACATATTTTAATCTTCTTCAACTACTCTATCAAAAAAATTCCTTTTTTTGGACAAATCGAGAGAGGGGAGTGAAAGTTTACTAAAGTCTCGAATGAAACAATGGTAAAATAAAACATGACCAAGTAAAGACCACACATCGTGTATATTATTAGGTAATACTAATGATGAAATTACATAATCTTTTGATTTATCCACTTGGATACTATCCCTAGAAATGACATGCCCCAAAAATATACCTTATCACCCCATTAAATTGATTTTATCATAATTTAAGACAAGAATATTTTATATAAAATGATGTAGGACTGAACCTAAACTACATAAACATTTATCAAAAGTGGATCCACACACGGTGAAATCATCCATGAAAACTTCCATGAAAACTCCAGGTAATCCTAAAAAATACAAACCATAAATTGTTGGAAAGTACCCAAAGGATTTCATAGACTAAATGGAATCATTCGATAGGAAAATATGCCAAAGGGGAAAGTAAATGTTTTCTTTTCCTGGTCCTCGAGGGAAATATAGATATGAAAGTATCAAGAATACCCCTGCCCCAAAAAACATAAATGGGACTTCCCTGCCATCCACTCTAGAATTTGGTCAATGAATGGAAATGGGAGATGTTCATTCCTTGTGTGTTGGTTTAACTGGCGATAGTCTATACAGATGCATCAACTATTCTGCACACGAGTTGGAACCAATTCATTATTTTTCATTTTAATTATAGTAAGACCATTTCTTTAGGAAATACATGAACTCGACTGACCCATTTACTTTCAGAGATGGGGTAAATGATTCCAATAGACAATAATTTTGTTAACTCCCTTTTGAAAACATCTATTAGGTTTGGGTTCATTCGACGTTGTGCCTGCCTCATTGGTTTATCCTCATCAACTAATAATATATTATATGTACAAATTGATGGGCTAATTATAGGAATGTTATAATGTTTCCATCCCTAAGCTTGTTTATACTCCTGTAAAAGTTCATGTAATATCAATACATTCTTAATAGGGAGTGAACTATAAATGATAAAAGGAAACATGTATGTATTCTCAAGATATGAATATTTTAGATATTGAGGTAGTTGTTTAAGTTCATGTTTAAGTGGATTTTGGATTGATTGGAGTGTTTATGAATGTGAGAGGTCACTAATCTCATCTAAAATCTCAATAAATTCATCCTCAGATGAGGAATGTGATTTTACAATCTTAGCAGTATCATCGATGGTCATACGATCCTCAGTGCTCAAGAATTCAGCAATTAAAAAACACACATGATATTTTTTTAAATGGTAAAAAATTATATTCACGATTAATTTCCTATAATTTCAATAAATGATGAAAACTCAGAAAATGGATTAGGGGAATCAAAAGAATTATTTTTATGGGATGGGATTACGTCAATTGAATTTACAGAGAGAGAGGATTGTTTTTCTGAAAGGTGCTTCATGGAATCAAGGATATTGAAGTGGAAAATGCCACCACTAATCTCGATAGATAATGTATCATTATGAACATTAATTATGGTTTTAGGAGTTTTAAAGAAGGGTCTATCCAATATAACCTGGGCATGTCGATTAATAATATCATCTTCCATTTTAATCACACAAAAATTATTCGGGAAAATTTAATTTTGGACTGTCAAAATAACATCATCTAAAAAACTAGAATGGTGTGTTGTACTACAATTTTCTAATTGAACAACAATTCCAGTGTGCTTCAGTTCTCCGACCTGTAATTAAGTGTAAATGGAGCGAGTCATCACATATATAGAATCACATAAATCCATAATAATATTGGAAAATGAATACTCCCCTATGGTGTGTGGAGTTGGGAGAGTCCCAGGATCATTGCACTTGGTTGAATGTGATAGTTTTATTGATGAAAAGACATTACTCTATAAGATCACCCTCTCATCCACTGAATGTCACCTTTGGTGTGTACAAATATCCATTCGAAACATAGAATATCATGGAATGTGTTTCCTGGAATCAATCATGGGGATGTTGACCTGCACTTTTTTTCATCTTTTCCCACATTTCTTTATCAAGTGTTGTTTCCTTTTGGTTTATTGGTTGGGTGTACCTTTGGTGAAATTGAAGAGGAATTTTTGGGATAGGAGACTCATCAATAGACACACTCTTTCCTTTGAAAGGTCTTCTCTTAGAGAAATGATTTTTTCTAGTGGACCATTTTTAGTAGTTGGGATGGTGGTTTCCTCCAGAGGGGATGACTATAATAGAGGGTTAATTTGGGTTTTAAGTTGTTTCCCACTTATAAGGGTGATGGAACTAACACTTCCATTTTCCCTAGGGTTGACTAGGGGTTGAGAGGGTGGTTTACCTAGCTTATGACATTGAATTTCCCCCATCGAGTTAGCTAGTTGGAAAAATTGGGTTTTTGGGTTTTGAATGGTTCCTGGGGTGGTTTTTTGGAATTTAAGACTATTGGAATCCATTTGATTCATCCTGTCTCTAGGCTCGGCTAAGGTTTTGGAGGGATTTGTTGGAAAGGCCTTTATTTTGGTTATGGTTTTCTGGGTGGTGGTGTTGGGTGAATACTCTGCCCCAATAGTTTATATTGTTGTTGAGGTTGGTTGGAATAACCCCTTGCTTATAATCTTGGTTTTCTTACTGCCCAAGGTTGGATGGATAGTAAAGTTATATCATAAAGGCTTGGTGATAGGGGTGGACTGGAATGATTTCCCCACAACTCTTAGATATTTATCTTAGTTGGGGGAATTGGACAAAATAATGGTTATTAGAAGAAAATATGGCATAATGTAAAGGATGAAGATATTTATATTTCCCTTGGAATAGAGAAATTTTTCAAATAAGGGTACTTACCTCTTTAAAAATTGTGTCCAACTTCTTCTAGAATTCAATACTTTTCACCTTGTGGACACCTCGAATGGGTAAAATAGTCCATGAACACAATTGTTGAGTGTTATATGGCTTGTTATCAATAAATATTCTTTCAATAATTGTGGTCTTATCAACTAGAAAACCACTTGCAGCAGTATCAATCATATTTTGATCAATAGGGGTTAATCCTAAAAAATACTGAATTAAAAGTTGATCACTTATTTGGTGGTGTGGGAAACTTGAACAAAATTTTTTCAGTCTGTCCTAACATTAATGATGTGTTTCCCCCCTATGATTTTCTTATAACACATATTTCACTCCTTATTACTGCAGTTTGAGAGGTTCGGAAATATTTTTCAAGAAAAAGGATTTCCTTGTGTGCCCAACCTCTTAGTGGGGAATTTATATAATATACCCAATCTTTTGAATTGTATTCTAATAAAAAAGGAAATGACCTATGTATAACCTGTTCATCATCTAAATTTTTATTTTTTAATTGACAACACACAATATGAAATTGTTTTACGTTATTATGTGTATCTTCTCCAACAAGTCCAGGAAATATTAAAAATTAGTGAATTAGATTAGATTTTAGTTCAAAATTTGGTATCTCACAATATATTTTAATATGTGTGGGCAGAATAACAATATCAGGAGAATTTAGTTATTTAAAAGATGGAATATTTTCAGCCATGTTATAATCATTAATTTTAGGTTTTAATTTGGTTATAGAAGAAGAGGGATTTTGAAAATTATCAAGTTGTGGTGTGTCCTCCATTAAATGGTTGTCTTGGGCATCTCATCTTCACTGATGTAGGATCCTCTCCGATTTGGGTTTGAAAGGTGGTAAGTCTCCCGAAGTAGAATTAATCATGCACAAAACCTACAAAAAACATAAATTAGAACACAAAATATAGGTAAAGGTATTAGATAAAAAAATAAATATTCACAAAATTTATAAAAAAATTCATAAAAACAAGCACTAAAAATCAAATTGCTCTTCAAAAATAGTGAATTTTTTTGACAGTATTGTCATGAAAAGTCAAATTTATTATGTTTTTATGGTTTATTTATAGTATAGGGAATACCCTATTTCATCCCTAAAAGAGAATTTATAGGTTTATATTATACATTATTATTAACAATTACTTAAAAGGGGGATAATTTTGAAAATAGTTTAATGAAAAATGCATAACATAAAATGTTTAATAGGGGATAGTTTAAGGTGGTGTTTTAGGAATCATGAGAGCAAGGGGTAATTGTTATTACACTAAAAACATGTCAACTTCATTTTTCTTAGAGATCCATTTGGGTTTTAGGTAATTCTTTTGATTAAATTAATTGGAATCCCAATTAGTTCAAAATCCATTATTCCATTTCTTGATGAACCAAACCTTGACATAAAAATCGTATGGTGAAGGTCTAGAACATATTCAGGGAATAATAGCTTCCAAAATAGATTTAAATCTCATTAATGTGGTTATGAAAATGATTCTTGTGTTGTCCAATTGGAACTATAAAAGTCACACACTCAAATCCTCACATCGATCGGTTAGAAATTAATATAAAATCATTCAAATGCATCAAAAAGCATTCAAAAAAGAATAATTTAAGATACATAGAAAGAAATATTTTAACACCCAAATCACTCCCAATCAATAACTAATATATGAATTGGAACTCCCTTGACATGTGTATAGCTCCCTCACAATGAACACCCACCATTTAATTCTACATGAAAAATGGGGGTTCAAAACCCATTGGGCACAGGTAACTGTAGCTATACTATAGAGTATTGTAGCAGTGGAGACACTGTAAAAGCGGTGGCACTATAGCAATGATGGGAACTGTAGTGACAGAAGGTCACTATAGCAGCAGCAGGGTACTGTAGCAGTGGTGGGTACTGTGCAGTACTGTAGCAGCGTGGGTACTGTAGCAGTAAAATTTATAGAATGGGCATTGGGCCAAAAAAGTGGGCCTACAGGCCATGTAATGGGATAAATGCCCCATAGGACTTCAGGTTATGTAATGGATCTCCCTCTACACAGTTAAATAGGTCTTTGATTTTCTTTAATAATAAATGAGGCTTCGGCCCCAACCTTTTTAAAAAAAACACCCACAATTTAGCTCAACATCAGGAGGAGGAGGAAGCTCTGTTGGAAGTTGTTATTCATGCTTGACCCCCCTATGAGGATAGGGGACTCCCGAATTTCTTGGATAAATATGAGACTTCACTGGGAATCCACAATGGTAGAGATTTTCTTCTAGTTCGAACTTGCAAATGAGGATCCCTAGGTTAAATTTTATAGGAAAAGTTGGAGCTGGGTTTAAGCACATAGATTTATTAAAAGCATTTAGTACATAGTTTTAAACATCCAGAAAGACTTACATCACTATGGAAAATGTTAAAAAGTTTTTTCCCCATCTCATGGATATTTTCAAAGAATGTTTGGATGTATTTGGACACCTACAACTTGAGATATGTATAGATTAAAGCACACCACTTTATACATTGTACAGATTCGTTGTGATGGATAGAGCATGTTTTTTGGGCCACCATATGAATGAATGGGGTTTGTATAGATTCATATTAAATGTATCCCAGTTAATTTTAGACCCTACTACTTAATTTCAAAGAATTTGGATTCACTGTTTAGTAGAGGTGTGCAGTTTAGTCAACTAATGTGCTTGGATCCTATGCAATTTAGACCATTTTACTTGGACATCATCAGGGGCCCTTCTAATCACCTATACCTACAATTTAATTAAAAAAACAAGTAACATTTACCATTTTAACTCTATTAAAAACCAAATTATTTAATCAAACATTATGTGAAATTTTTTATTATTTATAAAATTTTCAATACAAAACTATTTTAGCACAAAGGTATAAGGCTGAAAATGAAACTGTGAATCCCAGTGTGATCACACCCCCACACCTTAAAATTTGAACTTCTGGGAAATGTATTTTATCATAAACAAGTCAAATTCCTAAATCAAAGGTGAGAAAAATTAAATGGTTATTATGAACTTAAAATCATCATGTATCATTTATGAAATAAATTTTCCTATAATTTTTCTTCTCCCACATTTGAATTTGTTCAACTTCATTTGTTCACCCATGAAACATGTTGCAACTTACATCACTTACAAATTTTCCCTCTTCACTCATGAAAAATATGAATGCGGATTTATTCTCATTTCATAGAGTTAATGTGATCATACCATATTATTTCCAAGATTCTAATTTATCTACCAGTATAAACTAGCGTACTACTCAAGTGGACATCCAAAAGGTTGATCTGAGGTTCAAGGGTTGGTAGGATTTAATGTATAAAAAATATGAGGTAGAATATAAGTGTTTAATCTCTTATGTACCAAACATGTCAAAATTAATCATATTTTCACAATGAATTTACACACCCATCCCCTCACAAAGTGTATTACTTCAAACTCCCTATCCACATTGTCCATTTTTGTGGGTCACAACTGATCAGTGAATAATAATGAATAAACATCCTATTCACTCTATTAGTTTTTATTTATTTATTTTCTGTTCTATTTTTTTCAATGTATATAAATTTTTTCTTTTTTTAAAAAAATCATTGGGGATTAAGATGGATCTTTTTTAAATAATGATACAATATGGCTTGTGAACCCACTGCCCAAGGAAAATGTAGGAACCCTTTTTATCAACCCATAACCATGATTCTTTCATGATAAGGGTAAAGTGTCAAGGTGGACAAAAATAAAGGTTAATTGTACACAGGTCTTTTAAATGAACATTATCCTATTTCATGAATGTATCAAACTTGAATATTATAGATTTAAACAAAATGAAGACATGTTCTAGTTTATCTACATGAACCAAGACTCTCAAGAAATTTGTTAAAAGGAATAATATGTAATAAAGGGCTAAGAATGTATCTTAGGTAAGGGATTAAAAAATTTGTTAGTGCTAATGGGTCATGGGTTTCAAAAATACATTAGACAGATATGAATGATTTGAAAATATAAATTCTAGTAAAATATTACATATAAACATTTATTTGGAAAAAAAAATTCCAAAAACAATGGAATCATCCACACAAGTGACTCAAGAATGAAAAATGATTTGGAATAATTTAATGCGGGAATCTTTTTCCATGATAAAATTAAAATTATAGAACCAATGTGAGGGATAAAATAGGGGGAACATGAAAATACTATTCCAAAATAATGAAAATAAAATAAAATGGTGAATATTAATATCCAAGAAATGTACTCATCCCACAACACCTAGAACATGTAGTGTCCTCACTGTAATAAAAGAGAATGTAGGAAGGAAGAATAAAACCTGGTGGGTTTCATTGGTATGTTTCTTCTTGAAAAGGGAGTTCCATCATCGGGATATCTAAAAGGGATTCATGGAAGTACATCAGCCACTGCCCATTGATAGTGAAGGATTTCTAGGTTTCTTCATTTTGAACTTGAACAACACCAAATAAAGATACATTGGTAACAGTGTATGGTCCAAACTGGTGGAAGAAAATCTAACCTGGATGCAAATTCATCTTTGAATTTTAGAAGAGGACCTTCTTTCCATTGTGGAATTGATGATGATGGATGATACGATTTTGGGAAGCCTTGTTTCACCCCTTATAAATATTAGAGTTCCCATATGAGTCTCTTTTAATTTCCTCCAACTCATGAATATGAAACTTCCTTTGGGCACCTAATTTAGAAAGAATATAATTTCTTTGTTTGTTGGCCCAGTAGGCTTAGTTATCAATCTCAATAGGGATATTAAAACTCTTTCCAAAAACAAGCCTACAAGTTGTCATTCCATTTGGGGTTTTAAAAGTAGTACAGTAAGCCCATAATAAATCATCAAGTCAAAGACTCCAATATTTTTAATTGGGTTAAACCATTTTTCCTAGAATTACATTTACCTCTCTATTTGACACCTCAGTTTTATCATTTCTCTGTGGGTGATACGTAGTAGAGACTCGATGAACAACCCCATACCAACACAAAAGTGATTGCATTATTCAGTTGAAGAAATGATAACCCTAGTGACTAATGATGAAACAAGTAAATCAAATTCTATAGAAGGGTTTGGTTCTCAAAAATTCTAAAAATGACTTGGAATCATCATTCCTTGTAGCTCATGACTCTACCAATTTTGACACATAATAAACTTCCATAATAATGAACATTTCCCCAAAGGAATTGGGAAATGGCCCCATAATGTTAATGCCTCAAACATCAAAAAATGCCATGAAAGAGTAATGGTTTGGGAGGAATTTCATTTCATTTAGAGACATTACCCATTATTTGAAAACAATGAAAAGATTTCCAAAAATAATTGGAATCCCAAAAAAGTGTTGGCCCAAAGAAACTAGAATCAAGGAATTTGCGAGTAGTCCATTGGGGAAAAAATTAGCCCCCACATGCAAGAGTGTGGGAGAATCTAAGGATAGACTAAAACTCACTATTGAGAACACAATCCCATGGACGTGATCACTACATGTGCACCATAGGTAGGGGTCATCCCAAATGTACCATTGAGACTCATGATTTAGATTACTGGCTTGGTTTTTTTTTTGAAATTAGTAGGAATGAATAATGCTACCAAATAATTTACAATTTTGGCATACCAGAATAACAAATTTCACTAGGTACAATTTATCATCTGAAAAAAGTCATTTAAAGGAATATATGGAATGATTAAATGTCTAAGGATAGGGGAATCATAATGATATGGCCCGCCAAAACATTCTCTTATCCTTTTTGATTAGTATTTTATAGATTGAATTATTGAAGGAGGAGCATCCAGCAAATGAGATGTAGTTTTTATTCCAGTTTCTTTAAGAGATACTAGAGTGCTGCACGATCTGAGAATGAAATGAATTTGGACCCTAAAAGATATGAACTAAATTTATCCAAGGAAAACACAATGGAATGAAATTTATTTTCAGTTCTGGTGTAGTTTTCTTGGGTAAGATCCAAAGTACGTGAGGCATAGGCAATTACATGTGAATCTTGATCGACCATTTGTGATTAGATGGCCCAAACTGCATAGTTGGAGGCATCACAAATGATCTCAAGTAGTAAATCCCACCAAGCTAGTTCGATTACTTGGGGTGACGTGAGACTCAATTTTAATCTACTAAAAGCTTCATCACTTCATTATAAAAAAACAAATTACTTTTTTTTTTGAGAAATTTGGAAAGGTGGAGTGCACTTTTACTAATTTAACTAATGATATTATGGTAAAATACCACTAGTACTTGGAAAGACCACAAATCTAATATTTTTTAGGGAATGGTAAAGAATAAATGACATGCACTTTCAATTAATCGTCTTGGATACCATCCCCAAAAATGAAGTAACCAAAAACTATACCTTTTCCCACCATGAAATGGAATTTATCATAATTTAATTTGATATTATTTTCAATAAAGCGATGCAGGACTGAACCTCAACTATGAAAAACATTATCAAATTTGGAGACATACATGGTGAAATCATCCATGAAAACATCCAACCAATTATCCCAGAAATCTCAAAAAATGCTAACCATACGTTGCTAGAATGTTTCAAGATCATTGCACAAACCAAATGGCATCCTTCAATATGAAAATGTGCCAAAGGAGCAAGTGGAGGTTGTCTTTTCTTGATCCTATATGGAAATATGGATCTGATAGTATCCAGAATAGCAATAAATAAAAAAATAATGGTACTTCCCCATTGGCCTCTCTAAAATTTTCTCAATGAGTGTCAATGGAAATGGTTCTTCTTAGTGTGTTGGTTTAATCAGTTATAGTCTCTACAGACACACCAACTATTCTGCACATGAGTTCAAACCAATTCATTATTTTTATTTTTTATTATAGTAAGACTAGTTTTTTAGGAACTACTTGAACTACACTGACCCAATGACTATCCGAGATGGGGTAAGGGATTCCAGTAGACAATAATTTAATTACCTCATTTTTGAAAACATCTAGGTGGTTTGGGTTCAGTTAATGTTCTTCCTACCTCATAGGTTTAGCCTCATAATTTAATAATATATGATATGTACAAGTTGATGGGATAATTCCAATAATGTCAGCAAGTGTCCATCCCAATGCTTTTTTTATACTCCCTTGGATGTTCAAGCAGTCACAATTCCTGGTATGTAGGGAGTGAAATAGAAATAATTATTGGAAACTTGTTTCCATTATCAAGATATGAATATTTTATATATGGTGGTAGTTTTCTTAGTTCCAGTTCAGGTGTATTTTGGATTGACAGGGTTTTTTGTGAATGTGAGAGGTCACAAAACTTACTTAACTACTCAATAAAATCATCCTCATATGAGAAATGATCTCTTAAATGCTTAGTGCTAACATTAATGGTCATTTGTTATTCAGTGTTCAAGAAATCCTCAATTGAAAAACACTCATGATGTTTTTCTAAATCGGTACAACATTCTATGCATGATTCATTTCCTAGAATTTCAATCAATGATGAAAAATCATGAAATGGGATCAAGGGAATGAAAATATGTTTTTAGGGGATGGGAGTACATCCGTTGAATTTACCGAGAGAGGGGAATGATCATTCTGGGGGGTTCTTCGTGGCATCAATGATATTGATGTGGAAAATGTAACCGCTAAAACCATAGATAATGTACCATTACAGACATTAATTATGGTTTTACAGGTTTTCATGTAGGATCTATCCAATATATCTGGGGCTCGTCCATTCATCATATCATCATCCATTTTAAGAACACAAAAATTCAGTTGGAATAATAAAATTTTGGACACTCACAAGAACATCCTCTAACATAATACCAGGTTGTACTATACTTCGATTTTCTAATTGAAAAACAATTCCAGTGGGCTTCAGATCTCCTACCTATAATGAAAAGTAAATGGAGTGATGAATCACATTTATAGAAGCACCTAAATCAAGTATAGTATTGGAAAATGAATACTCTCCTATTGTGCATGTAATTGAGAATGTTCCAGGATCATTGCACTTGTAAGAAAGTGATGTTTCTATCAATGATGAGACATTCCTCCCATGGCTCACCTTTTTCATCACCTTGATGTCACCTTCAGTGTGTATACATATCATTCAGAAACATGGCATATCATGGAATTTTCTTCCTGATATAAATAAGGGGATGTTAACCTACACTGTTTTGAAAATTTCTATATTTCATTATCAAGTTATATTTCCTTTTATTTTCTTGTATGGGTGTCCTTTAGGAGAAATAGAAGAGGAATGATTAGGATAGGTGACTCATCAATAGACACAATCTTTCTTTGGAAGGGATTCTCTCTGGAAAAGGATTTTACACTCTTGGACAATTTTTAGCTATTGGGATCATGGTTTCCTCAAGAGGGGATGACTCTAAATGAGGGTTCATTTGGGTTTTATGTAGTTTCCCACTCTTAAGGGTGATGTTACTAATATTTCCCTTATCCCAAGGGTTGAGAAGTGGTTTAGTGGGTAGTTTACCTGAACCATGAAATTTAATTCCCCCACCGAGTTAGTTTGTTGGCATAATTGCATTTTAGGTCTTGAATGGCATCTTGGGTGGTTTTTTGGAATTGGAGTTATTAACATACATTTGTTTCATCATGATTTGTAGGCTATGCTCGAGTTTTGGAGGGGTTTTTTTTTAAAAGCCTTTGTTGTGGTTGAGTATTTATGGGTGCTGGTGGTGGGTAACTACTCTATCCCAATTAGTTCCATTGTTGTTGATGTTGGTTTTAATGCATGTTGCCTATAATAATGGATTTCTTTCCACCTTGGTTTGGATGGATAGTAAGGTTCTTGCAGAAAGTGTTGGTTATAGGGGCAGTGATTATCCAATAAAAACATATATTTTAATTATATTTTAATTGTATTAAATGTTCATTTTTGATCTTATGGGCCTGAGTAAGTGCATTTTCATTATGAACATCCATTCTCATCATTTGTGCACTTAATGCCTAATATACACCAATTTAGGCCCAATGAGTCATCTGATTCTAAGGAATATAATTATCAATTTTTTTTAATTTGATATTTTGAGAACTTTATCTACCCTTAAATGTGAACATTTTTCATTTAGGGATCAATGGAGAATTCATGGAAGAAGATGAGGATATTTTGTGATGAAAGGAAGCAATTCTAGAGAAGGCAGATTGGACACTAGCCAACTGATGAGACATGGGGCCCACCATACATGCCCAATGAATCCCAACGTTTGTGGGATGCTATAAGACATTCAGAGGAACAAATAACTCTTCATGAGCCAATGATAATTTGTCCTCTATGGTGGTCATTAAAGCGGCCCAAGTCAGAGATACAATTCTGGGCCAGATTCTGCGGCCTAGAAAAACATTCCACTAATATTATCATATCTCGTAATACGTAACTCCAAATGGGCCTAAATTTTACAGGAGGTTAGAAGACATCCGTAGATCCATGTTCTTCTTATATGGCCCACTCTGAATCGACCGTCTAGAAGGTCTTCCAGACGCGTTTGTTCGGTGAAGGAAATCTGGCTTCCACCTCGGGTCAAATGTGGAAAAGTTCAAATTCCACAAGCTTTCCACCACCTATGGCCTACCAAAATTAATTGAGATGCTTTGTACTATTTGAGGCTCGACCCAAGGCTCCCACAATGCCTATTTAAGTCAGTGTTGGTGAAGGAGTTGAGGATCTTGGATGCTTTGTTCAATTGTAATGTTATGCTGCATTTTCGTTGCCTCAATTTTGTCGTTCACATGTAAGTTGTTCAATTCAGTTTAGTTTCTTAATACAAGATCTTCTTCTACTCTTATTATGTTGTTATTAATATCACTTTGATACCGTTGGATCAAGGTGTGAATTTATTCACACCAATCCTTGTGAAATTATTCACACAACGGTGGAGTGATCATTTTATTTTTGTTGTTTTCTTTACTTCTCCATTTCCTCCCTCATGAGTCTACTTTCCGCTTCCATTGAAACCATGGGATCAATGGAGGGCTAACCCACTTATGGGTTTATCCAAGGGAGTAGCAAGGGGCTGGATTTGATGTTATTTATCACCTAATTAATGTATAATCACTTCTTTAATTGGGATTTTTATTTGATGATTTTTAAACTCCATCGTCCTTGTTGAATTTAAGGCCACACACTTCAAGTACTAATACGATCCTTTACCTTGAAGTGCTCAAAACATTGATCCTTCAAGTGTATAGGTGGTTAGTATTAGAGGGTTTAGGCATTAAACCAGTAAGTGATGATGTTGTTTTATATCCTTAAATGAACCCATATCAAATTTAAGAAATTGAAATCATTAAAAAGAAAATACGTCCAATCCACCCCGAGCGATAACCTAGGATCAACTCATTCTTTTAAATTGAATCCACTTAAATCTATTAGATATCTTTAAAACCCATCTAAAATCAATCCAATTTGGCCACTTCATAGCCAAAAATCCATCCCTTAGGTTGTTTATCTTAGGTATCTTCTTAGGTCTCTGTGGAATCGGAAACCCAAGCTACACTACAAGGACCGTTCTACCCTTCTCTCTCTTGGGTAAATTTGGGCGTGAACCAAATTTTGGCGCCGTTTCCGGGGACCAAGTAAGTACCTTGGATCCAAAAAAAACCTTCTTTCCTCACCTCCATTCTTCTACTCTCACCCAAGATCTCTTATCTTGGCCCTTTCTCGCTTTTTTTTGGCGCATGTCCGCCTACACCCGCGATTTCTCAAACAGACTAGTTAGGGTGGAAAGTCCTAGGATAGGGGAGTCAATTACACCTAAGGGATTGTTTAAATCAGATTCAAATATTCTGGATACCCCAAAGTCAGAACTTGAAACAAGTCCAATGGAGGGTCATCCACAAAATCAAATTATAAACCCTGGGGGGAATCAAATGGGAAACCAAAACCAAGAAGCTCCAAACTTAGGGAATGTAGTTGATCAAACCATGAAAGACTACCTCACTCCAGCTTGGACCAATTCCCTCTCGTGCATTAGACACAATTCCATAGGAGACACCAACTACATATTCAAACCCAATGTCCTAAACCACCTTCTAACCTTTCATGGGGTGGAGTCAGAAATGCCATACCTTCATGTCAAAGAGTTCAACGACATTGTTGAAACCATGTGTCCACCACATCAACTAGAATCCGCTAAGATGAGGATATTTCATTTTTCATTAAAGGATTGAGCTAAAAATTGGATAAAAAACTTGAGACCTGCATCAATCCACTCTTGGGACCAACTGCAAAGAGAATTCTACAAAAAATACTTCCCTCATCACAAAACAATTGCACATAAAAAGAGCATCCAAAACTTTTTTGAAAAAGAGGGAGAGTCATTTTATGAAACATGGGAGAGGTTCAAAGACACCCTAAACATGGTTCCGCACCATGGGTTTTCCATACCTGAATAAGTGAGAATTTTCTATGAAGGGTTGGGTCCGGGTAATAAACAATTCATTGACATGATGTGTAATGGAACTTTTAAAAACAAGGCCCCAAATGATGCTTACGAGTATCTGGAAAGTATGGCTGAACAAAATCAAACTTGGGGAACTTCACCTTATTTTGAAAATCCACAAAGAACCACTGAAATTAATACACTTAGATAAGAGGAAAGCCTTAGGGCTAAACTCGCAGCACTCTCTAGGAAGGTTGAAGAGATAGACCTTAGGAAAGTCCATGAAATCCAAAATGTAGACCTTGTTTGCACAATTTGTGACAAACATGACCATAAAACAGACAACTGTCCAACCATTCCATCCATCAAGGATGTTCTTCTAGGAGGACCCCCAACGGAAGTCAATTCCCTAAACTTTCAAAAGCCCCAATACCAAAACACCTTCAATCCAAGGTACAATGACCACCCAGGCTTCCGATGGAAGGATAACCAACAACATAGCCAACCACAAGGGCAAAATCCTTACCCTCAACAGAACAACCAAACCCATAACCAGTTCCAAACCCAACCTATCCAATACCAACAGCCACCGGTCCATTTTTAACAAACCATCCCGCCTCCAAAATAACCCCCTGGGATAAACCAACCTTCTTAAGCACCAACCCAAACTGTTCCACAAAGCCTTCTAGAACAACTGTGCAAACAAATGGAGAGGACGAACTCAGAAGTCTCTTCCCTAAAACAAGAACTCCAAACCATCAAAACAGGAAAGGCACCCATGCCTACTCAGGCGGTGCCATCCTCTACTTCAAGGGGAGAGTCATGTTGTGCTCAAACAACTCATGAACAACTAAAGGCTGTCACTGTTTTAAGAAGTGGGAAATTAATTGAGAAACCTGAACAACTAATGCAGAACCCACCTAAAGATTCAAACTTGGATGAAAATTCAAATGAACCAGAAGATCAAAATGAGGAAACTGATAACAATGTGAAAGAAACAACTCTTCAACAAACAACCCCACAACCTACACCATTTCCCCAACGCATGAGGGGGAAATCCAAGCCTGAACTGAGTGAAACGTTGAGGGAAATATTTTCACAAGTCAAGTTGAACATACCCCTTCTCGATGCCATCCAAACAGTACCTGCCTACTCAAAGTACCTTAAGGACTTGTGCACTTTTAAAAGAAAATTTTCACATAAAAACCAAGTCCTTTTGGCTGCTAATGTGAGTACCACCATTCAAGGGACCATTCCTCCTAAGTTGAAAGACCCAGGTTGCCCTTACATCGATGTTGAACTAGGAGAAAGCAAAGTTGTCAAGGACTTGTGTGACCTAGGTGCTAGTGTCAATCTCATCCCATATGTTGTGTACTGCCAGTTAGGCCTAGAAGAGCTCCAACCCACATCTGTCACACTTCAGCTTGCTGATCGTAGCATTAGGGTTCCAAAGGGGATTTTAAAGGACGTTCTGGTAAAGGTTGAAAACTACATCTACCCTGCTGATTTCATTGTCCTTGACAACCATCCAAATTTAGGAAATAAGGAACAAACCCCAATCATCCTTGGTCGTCCCTTCCTTGCAACAATCAACTCTGTTATCCGAGTCTGAAATGGGAACATGACCATCACCTTTGAGAACATGAGTCTAGACTTGAACATCTATAATGAAAGCTCACAAATAGGGGATGACGAGGATATTCATGAAGTAAACATGATAGGAATCATTGATAATGAATCTATGGAACATCAAGGAATATTTGATGAATGTTTAAGTCAGAATGAGATTGATTTCCTTTGTTCATATGAAGGAAGTTTATCTCCTTGGCTTGAATCATTTTCAAATTTCTCTTATGATGAAGTCTTAGGTCCAACAATCAGTGAAACCTTTCAAGAAACCAATTTCATAGAGACCCCTCTAAATTCCTTCCCTAAATCTGATCAAGCCAATCTAGTAGCTGAAACTTTTACATGTGAGGAATCAATCCTATCTGAACCTCTAAAAAAAGAAATTGATCTTGATCTAATGTCCCAATCTTCTGCTGAAATTCTGAACCAACCAGATCTTGAATTGATGGAACTTCCTGCTGCACTAAAGTATTCCTTCCTAGGGGAAAATCAAACACATCCAATTGTCATTTCTTCTTCTCTTGAAGCCAATCATGAGAGGATGCTTCTATATGTCCATAGGAAGCATAAGAAAGCCATTGGTTGGACCCTTTCTAATATTCCTGGGATTTTCCCACCTATCGGGACTCATAGGATTGTTCTAGAATCCGATTCTAAGCCATGTCGTCAACCTCAACGGTGACTCAATCCTAATCTCATGGAGGTAGTAAGGAAGGAACTTCTGAAATTGTTGAAAGCTGGTATCATATACTCCATAGCTGAGAGTGAATGGGTGAGCCCAATCCAAGTGGTTCCAAAAAAGGCTGGAATCACAGTGATAACCAATGAGGATGGAGAGATTCTTCCAACAAGGGTGATTAGTGGATGGAGGGTCTGCATTGACTATAGGAAACTAAACTCATTCACCAAGAAGGACCATTTCCCCTTACCATTCATTGACCAAGTCCTTGAGAGAGTGGTAGGTCATGCCTTCTACTATTTCTTAGATGGGTACTCGAGGTACAATCAAATTGAGGTCTCCCTAGAGGATCAAGGGAAGACTACATTCACATGTCCTTTCGGTACCTTTTCTTCAAACGCATGCCATTCGGGTTATGCAATGCCCCTGGAACCTTCCAACGGTGCATGATGGGAATCTTCTCAGACATGGTAAGGGATTTTCTTGAGGTCTTCATGGATGACTTCTCTGTGTTTGGGGATACTTTTGAGGGATGTCTGCAGAATGTGGAGAGAGTCTTGTCAAGATGTGAAGAAAAAAAACTGGTCCTAAACTGGGAAAAATGTCATTTCATGGTTAAAGAGGGACTTGTTCTAGGCCATCTGGTCTCGAGTAGGGGGATTGAAGTTGATAAAGCAAAGGTTGACATCATTCGTCACCTTCCATCACCCAAAACTGTCAAGGAAGTGAGGTCTTTCTTAGGACATGCTGGTTTATATAGAAGATTCATCAAGGACTTTAGTTCAATATCCCGTTCCCTTTATACTCTCTTAGTAAAGGATGCTCCATTTGTTTGGACAGAAAGCTGTGAGGGTTCATTCTCAACCCTCAAATCCTCTCTCACCTCTCCTCCCATTATGAAATCTCCAAATTGGAACCTTCCTTTTGAACTTATGTGTGATGCCAGTGACTTTTCTATTGGAGCTTTGTTAGGACAACGTTGTGATAAAACTCCTTATGTCATTACTTATGCAAGAAAATCCTTAAATGACGCCCAAATCAACTACACCACCACTGAAAAGGATTTACTTGCTATTGTGTTTGCCTTAGAGAAGTTTAGGTCCTTCCTCTTAGGATCACCCATCATTGTGTTCACTGACCATTTTGCACTAAAATACCTCTTCCAAAAACAAGATGCTAAGGCTAGACTGATTAGGTGGGTCCTTCTCTTACAAGAATTTGACCTCACAATCAATGATAAAAAGGGAGTTGAAAATGTTGTAACTAATCACCTCTCTATGATGGAATTCAAAGACAACTCAAATCACATTTCTGTGTCTGATTCGTTTCCTGATGAACACTTATACTCTGTGAGTGACTGCCCTTAGTATGCTGACATAGCAAATTTCTTAGTGACAGGAGTCATTCCAAAATTATTAGGGACTCAAGCTTGAAGGAAATTCCTTTTTGATGTTAGACACTATGTGTTTGATGATCCATACCTCTATAAGTTCTGCCCTGACCAAGTCATTAGGAGGTGTGTTCCAGAATCTGAACAAGAGTCCATCCTTAAATTCTGTCATAGTGAGGCATGTGGAGGTCACTTTTCCTCTAAGAAAACATCTGCTAAGATTCTTCAATGTGGTCTTTTCTGGCCCACCCTCTCAAGGGACTCCTACACATTTTTTCAAAGCTGTCCTAGGTGTCAACAAGTAGGGTCCATCACAAAAAGGAATCAAATGCCACTCACTCCCATCTTAGTGGTTGAAATCTTTGACTGTTGGGGAATTGATTTCATGGGTCCCTTCCCAAACTCTCAGGGATACCTCAACATACTCTTAGCTGTTGATTATGTCTCAAAATGGGTTGAGGCCATTCCCACAAAATCCAATGATCATAAAACTGTGATTAGATTCCTAAAAGAAAACATATTCTCTAGATTTGGAATTCCTAAGGCTATCATAAGTGATCGTGGAACTCATTTTTGCAATTGTGAATTTCTCACAAAGTTTCCACTGCTTACCACCCACAGACCAATGGTCAAGCTGAGTTAGCCAATCGTGAAATTAAGAAAATTCTTGAAAAAACTGTCAACCCCTCTAGGAAAGATTGGTCTAAGAAACTCTTAGATGCTCTTTGGGCCTATAGAACCGCATATAAAACCATTTTAGGAATGTCCCCATATAGGTTGGTTTATGGTAAAGCATTCCATTTGCCAGTGGAGATTGAACATAAGGCCCTTTGGGAAATTAAGAAAATGGATTCTGATCTCTCATTGGTCGGAACAAAAAGGAAATTAGATCTCAATGAACTGGAGTAACTAAGGATGGAGGCTTATGAAAATTCAAGGATCAATAAAGATAGAGTTCAAGCCTACCAATCTAGGAATATCAAGGTCAAACATTTTGAACCGGGAAAACTTGTGCTCTTGTATATTTCAAAACTTCATTTACATCCAGGAAAGTTAAGGTCTAGATGGTCAGGACCTTTCATAGTGCATCATGTATTCCCCCATGGGGCAGTAGAGATTCAAGATCCCACAAGTGGTTACATTTTCAAGGTCAATGGTCAAATGTTAAAACCATTCATTGAATCATTCAATAAACAGGAAATAGAGGTTGATTTAACTGAGCCAACCTATGAAAAAGGAACAAATTAATAGATTTAGGGTCCATGTCGGGCTAACGATGTTAAACAAAGCGATGAATGTGAGGCAACCCATGGTTTTCATGTTTCCAATAATTCCGTTGTTTTAATCAACTTTATATTTTAAATAGGGTTAATGAGACATTTTGATATTTTGAAAAAAATAATAATAAACTGTTGACATGTTCCTCTATAATGAGTATGGATGGGTACGAAAGGGGAGTGCCATATTCATCTGTGTCACCTGGTGTGATCCTTGAGTAATACTTTACCCAGAAATTTAAAAAGAAGACAATGTATCATCAGTTTATTTTGTTTTATTTTTATTATTTTATAGGTTAAGATAAAAATAAAATAATAATAAAAAAACGTCCACGCCATAGGCTGTGGGGAAACCCCCGTCACAACCGGCGAAGCTGCGGGGACTTGAAACCGGGACCGAAGGGAGACAGGGGCGCGCGCTTACCACTGACCTGCGGCTTCTTGTGCTTCCTTATTCTATAATTTTTATATATATTCTTATATTTTACTTCCTTTATTATATAAATATATATATATATATATATATTGTTTGTTTTTGTTTGTTTTGTTTGTTTTGTTTTTCCTTTTTCCACTAGGGAACTTTGCAAGCGACATGGATATCAAAGGAATAAATTAGAGTGGAATGAACTTCAAACTTCAACCACCAGGTGACTTCATTCCATGATCCTCATATTTCAATTTCCTTATTGAACTCCCCTTTTTATTCCTCTACCCCATTCTAAATTTTGTTTTTATGAAACTAGGGATAGTTTCATTCTAAGTTGGGGAGTGTGGAAACAAAATGTTTGTTTAAAAAAAATGATAACAAAAAGAAGTAAAATTCCGTTATCATTCATATAATAACATCTTTTCTCACATAAAAACTACATATCAAATAATTATTATTTCCTTGACTCTTAATTTAATTCATGATTAAGTTTAAAAGCATAGATTTTGGAAAGTGTGGCTGTCCAATGTGATATTTCATCGTTTATATTTTCATCCAAATAAAAAAAATGCCACAATGCACGTCCTCTAGACTGTGGGGTACTAATTTTAATTTTTGGGGTCCCATAATAAATAGCATAGACTGGTTTTATTTTTATGAATAATATGAGTATTCAAAAAAAACTAAAAAAAATTATAAAAAAATAAAAAAAAAAAATTTGCATGTAGAGCAATGGATTGATAAAATGCGAGGCTTTCGGCACTTGGGGATCGTGACTCCAGAGTTTTCTAGCCCTGAGTTTTTATATATATCTCTATTTATGGTAATATGACTTTGTTTTTGATTAAGTTAACTCAAGACGATGCCCGAGTATGTGGGCTTCACTTGGTGCCCTAAGGCCTTTGAGTCTGGGAGTCATTGGCAAAGTCTTGCTACATGGGTTAATTTGATTAACTGAAATCTCAATTACTATGGCAATATTGAAAAAAAAATAAAAAAAAAAGAATGAAGAATAATCATATTAGTATTAAATGTGATTCCACCCAGCGCTTCCATGATTTCCCCCTTGAATGAAAATCAACCCCCATATCTATTGTGATACACAACACATCATTACACCTAATTGAGTTGGATGAAGTATGATGATGGATTTGATCAAAGGAATGGGCTTGGGATTGGGATCTGATTTAAAATTAATCTTGTTTTAAATTATCTTGATAGGTTATAAAAATATATTTGTGTGCAGTTTACATTGTGAGCACTGTTTGTTATAATGTGTTTGAAGAAAGGAATTCAAATAAAATCATTGAATTATTTGCTCGGGACTAGAAACTCTCAAGTTGGGGGGTGTGATTATCCAATAAAAACATATATTTTAATTAAATTTTAATGGTATTAAATTTTCATTTTTGATCTTATGGGCCTGAGTTAGTGCATTTTCATTATGAACATCCATTCTCATCATTTGTGCACTTCATGCCTAATATACACCAATTTAGGCCCAATGAGTCATCTGATTATAAGGAATGTAATTATCAATTTTTTTTAATTTTATATTTTGGGAACCTTATCTATACTTAAATTTGAACATTTTTCATTTAGGGATCAATGGAGAATTCATGGAAGAAGATGGGGATATTTTGTGATGAAAGGAAGTAATTCTAGAGAAGGCAGATTGGACACTAGCCCACTGATGAGCCTGTGGGGCCCAACATACAGGCCCAATGAATCCCAACTTTTGTGTGATGCTATAAGAAATTCAGAGGAAGAAATAACTCTTCATGAGCCAATGCTAGTTAGGCCTCTATGGTGGTCATTAAAGTGGCCCAAGTTAGAGATACAATTCTGGGCCAGATTCTACGGCCTAGAAAAACAGTCCACTACTATTATCATATCTCGGCATCCGTAACTCCAAATGGGCCCAAATATTACAGGCGGTTAGACGACATACGGAGATCCATTTTCTTCTTCTATGAACCACTCTGAGTCGACCGTATAGAAGGTCTTCCAGAGGCGTTTGTTCGGTGACGGAAAGCTGGCTGCCACCTTGGGTCAAATGTGGAAAAGTTCAAATTCCACAAGCTTTCCACCACCTATGGCCTACCAAAATTAATTGATATGCTTTGTACTGTTTGAGGCTAGACCCAAGGCTCTCAAATGCCTATTTAAGGCAGTGGTGGTGAAGGAGTTGAGGATCTTGGATGCTTTGTTCAATTGTAATGTTATGCTGCATTTTTGTTGCCTCAATTTTGTCGTTCACATGTAAGTTGTTCAATTCACTTTAGTTTATTAATAAAAGTTATTCTTCTACTCTTATTCTGTTGTTATTAATATCACTTTGATACCGTTGGATCAAGGTGTGAATTTATTCACACCAACCCTTGTGAAATTATTCACACAACGGTGGAGTGATCATTTTATTTTTGTTGTTTTCTTTACTTCTCTGTTTCCTCCCTCATGAGTCTACTTTCCGCTTCCATTGAAACCATGGGATCAATGGAGGGCTAACCCACTTATGGGTTGATCCAAGGGAGTAGCAAGGGGCTGGATTAGATGTTATTTATCACCTAATTAATGTATAATCACTTCTTTAATTGGGATTTTTATTTGATGATTTTTAAACTCCATCATCCTTGTTGAATTTAAGGCCACACACTTCAAGTACTAATACGATCCTTTACCTTGAAGTGCTCAAAACTTTGATCCTTCAAGTGTATAGGTGATTAGTATTAGAGGGTGTAGGCATTAAACCAGTAAGTTATGATGTTGTTTTGTCTCCTTAAATGAACCCATCTCAAATTTAAGAAATTGAAATCATTAAAAAGAAAATATGTCCAATCCACCCTGAGCAATAACCTAGGATCAACTCATTCTTTTAAATTGAATCCACTTAAATCTATTAGATATCTTTAAAACCCATCCAAAATCAATCCAAGTTGGCCACTTCATAGCCAAAAATCCATCACTAAGGTTGTGTATCTTAGGTATCTTCTTAGGTCTCTATGGAATCGACAACCCAAGCTACACTACAAGGATCGTTCTACCCTTCTTCTCTTGGGTAAATTTGGGTGTGAACCAGGCATCCTGGAATGTTTGCCTCACAACTATCAGAAGTTTCTATTAGTTGGGGTCACTGGTCAAAATAATGGGTGTTAGAAAAAAATATTCCATAATGGATGGGAGGAGGATAATGGGATTTCCCTTGGGAAAGACCAATTTTTAAAAATGGGGTACTTACCTATTCAATCTTCGTGTCCAACTTCTTGTCTAATGTAATACTTTTCACCTCACGGACACCTCAAATGGGTAACCTAGACATTGATCTGAATTGTTGATTGATATGTGAGATGTTCTAAATTAATGTTCTTGTAGTTGTTGGGGCCTTATTAACTAGCACACCACCTGCAGCATTAATCATATTTTGATTAATAGGTATTAATGATTCATAAAAACAATGAATTAAAAGTTGATCACTTATTTGCTGGTGTGGGAAACATGAACATAACCATTTAAATATTTCCAAATATTCTTAAAATGTTTCCCCTTGATATTTTCTTATACCACATATTTATTTATTTATTTTTTCAGTTCGAGAAACTGGGAATTATCTTTCAAGAAAAAGGTGTTTCATTTCTGCCCGACCTCTTATTGGGAAATTAATATAACATAACCAATATTTGGCATTATCATCTAATGAAAAAGGAAGTGACCAAAGATTAACATGTTATTTATAACCATTATTATTTTTTAATATAGAAGAAACACTATGAAATTATTTTAATTTCTTATGTGGACCTTCTCTAGAGAGTCCGTGAAAGCTTGGCAACAAGTGAATTAGACTGGATTTTAGTTTAAAATCATGTGCCTCTCCTTGTATGTGAATTTATGTGGGTTTAATATAATCACCAAGAGAGGTTATTTATTTTAATGTCCATTTATTTTAATCCATGTTATACTTGTTAATTTTAGGTTCTAATTTGGTTCTTGAACAATGGGGATTTTGAAAAGTCTCGTGTTGGGGTGGGTCCTCCTTCATAGGGTTATCTTGTGCATCTCAGTGTCACTAATATAGAATCATATCCAGTTCATCTTTGAAAGGTGTTAAGTATCCTAGAGTAGAACGTTTCATGAACAAGACAATCAAAATATTGAAATAAGAACACAAAAATATTGGTAGAGGTATAAGATAAAATAAATAAATATTCACACAATTTATAAAAATCTCATTAAAAACACACACTAAAAACTAAAGCGTCCCCTAGAAATGGAACTAAAATTTGAATATGTTGTTATGAAAAGTAAAATTGATTATGTTTTTAAGGAGGATTTATTTTCTAGGTAAGACCTTCAGTCTTCTCTCCAGGAGCATAAATAGGTTTAGAGTATGAGTTCTTAAAAACAAGTACTGAAAATGGGGGTGATTTTGAAAACAGTTTAAAGAAAATAACTTAACATAAGGAGTTTAATAGTTGATATATTAAGGTGGTGGTTTAAAAATAATGAGAGAAAGGGTTAATTTTTATTTCACTACACACATTTCATTTTCCTTCTTTTTAGAGATTCATTTGGTTTGGGAGTAATTCTTTGGTTGAAATTAATTGGAATCTCGATTTTTTCCTAAGCCTTTATTTCATTGCTTGAAGAACCAAACCATGACATATGAATCGTATTGTAAAGGCCAATCACATATGCATGGAATATTATCTTCCAAATAATATTTAAATATAATGAATTTAGGTATGAAAACTATTCTTCAGTTGTCCAATTTGAACAACACAAGTCACACACTCAAAACCTCACACCGATCAGTTAGAAATAGATAGCAAATCAATAACATGCATAAAAAAGAATTTAAAAAATAAATAATTAATGATACATGGAAATAAATATTTTTAAACCAAAATAACAACAAAACAGTAGCTAATATATGTGTCTAAACTCTATTGACATGTCTGTAACTCCCTCACAATGACAACCCACCGTTTAGCTTGTCATCGGGAGGAGGAGAAAGCTTAGGTGGAATTATTCATGATTGATCCCCCTATGAGGATTGGGGACTCAAGGAAATCTAGGATGAAGAGGATACTATTATAAAACTCCAAAACGCAATATAATTGCTTCTAGTTTGTACTTTCAAATGAGGAGCCCAAGTTTCAATTTAATAGGCAAAGTGGGATGTGGTTTTAGGCTCACTAATTTCTTAAAACAAATTGAAACATAGTTTTCAACCTCTATAATGCCATATTTATCTTTATAGAAAATTAAAATGTTGTATCCCCATTTTCTTACTATCTCCACTAAAACTTTGGCTGCATTTAGACACATAAATCTTGAGATATAGATAGATCACAACACACCACTTTTGACTTCGTTTAGATTTGATGTGCTGGAAAGATAGGTCGTTTGGGCCACAATATAGAAGAATGTTTATTAGGTTATTTAAGATGAAATGTAGACCAATTAATTTATGACATTTATACAAACGTTCATCCCATTTTGATTCATAATTTAGTATAAGTGTGTGCTTTCATCCGCTGAAGTGCATGTATCTTGTGCAATTGGGCCCATTTTTCTTGGACATCATCATTAACTCTCCAAATCACCTCCACAAAAAATTTAATTAAAAAAAACAAGAAATATTTTCCTTTTTAATAGTTATTAAAACCAAATAAATTTATCAAACAAGATGTGAAGGTTTTATTTTTTTATAATTTTTAATAAAAACTAGTTTTGCACAGTGGTGTAAGTGTGAAAATGAAATAGTGAAGCATGGTGTGAGTAGTAACATCTCAGAAACTTGTCCATGTAATGAAGCCTCAACATTGAGAGGTCCATCCTCATGGTGTAGCTACTAGATCCTAGATGGTACTCGTCATAGAGGAATCCATTCGGAAAACAAGATGTACCAAAATCAATGAGTATATCTGGATAACTGACTCAAGAAAGACAGGGAAACAAAAAAACATTATTATATGAGGAATGGGACATTGTTTTTATTGAAAATAGTGTTCTCAAGTACCACGTCAAAAAACAGGTTATCAAAGTCCTAGTGTATGGATACGTTGGATGACACAACAACACTGGAATCCTTGATCTGGAATTCAAACACGAAACACTTAACATCGTTTCCCAATAAAATCTCATAGACTCTCGTTCATAAGGTAGAACCAATTTCCTCTTGTACCACTCTATCACAACCCATCCCAATGGTTCACTTTCCACCACTCCCCAATCCCACCTCCAATAGCCCAGGGGTTTCTAACTAGCACTGAGTAGGAATATCCCTAACTTGGGGGGCATTTCCAAAGTTCTTGTACACACAAACACATCTCTAAGACCATAATGGTGAAATTTGAAAACCCCTAAGAATGTAAATGAATGCATACCACTATCCCAACTGACAGAGTACGTTAAATGTAAGGAAAGTAAAGTAATCTGGGCAAAAATACAATCCCCCCCAATAGAGTATGTAAACTACAATGTGCAACCTCTAAAAATTGTTATTGGGACCGATGATTGATTTCATAGGAACACCTCATCCTATTTGAACTCACAACATTCCATCTAGTCATGGTCCACCATAGACTCCATCTAAAGGCTGGTCCTCTGCACAATACATGACACATGTGGGAAAAGCCTATGAAAGGGTTTGTATAACAATACTATGTAGGACACCCTGAAACCAAAAAGCAATACACTAAGAAATTATATATTCATTTATACACAAGTATATGTCTACAAAATATAACAAGTATATCTAGATACACTCAAACCAGAAATGTAGTCTAAAGGTAAGTCAAAACTACCACATACCATCACTAAGGATTCAGTCTAAAGATTCTATAGGTCACTCATCTGGAAGAATACACTCTTGAGTTTGATAGTTCTTATGACGTCCATCTAGGATGTATGGGTCATGAAACCCATCATGAGAATGATATGGTGATAAATCTAAAGAGAGATAAGATACATCAGATGAGGGTCACAGTTAGGGCCATGGGGTGATAACAACAACTCCATCTAGGATAACCCACTAAGTAGAGGATCAACGCCATATAAAGTTGGTCATGTTTATATCCAGAACTCTACATAGGGCATGATGAATGAATACATGATCCCTCACCAGGCCTCTCGAGGAATCCAAAAAATCTAATCAAGATGTCCTTCTGAAGGGGTCATACCCTAGTGTGTAGTAAATGATACACACTAACCTTTAGGGAAAAATTAATTGTGATAACCCTAAAGAAATATTTCTATGATATAATGTACAAGGGATCCATCCCATATAGAAAGTGATACATGACATGTAGTAGGATCACACATATTGTCCCCAAACCCGGGGTACTGCGAGTGTACAATGGCTTGTGTTAGGAAAACATGTCTTGTAGAAAAGGTATACATAGAATGTTAAAAGTTTTACACATTGTTCTTCTCTATAAAGAGTCCTCCCATGTTCCATGGCCATACGCTAGTACGGGATTTCAAAATGTTTCCACCTTACAATATACCCGTACAAGGGGTGTCCTATGTAGCCAGTCTGGGTTAGGTCGTGTGGTGGAGTACATACTATATACTCCACCCCATGTATGTGTATCCCCCAAGATACATACTAAATCCCAAGGAAGTTTCGATATGATATGTCATAGATGTCAAGAACCATGTGACACTTTACGACTCCCCACAACCGTAGCCACCACTCAATGGGACCCAACCAATATGTATTATGGAATACACATCGTGTTCATCATGACATTCTATAATCCCATTTCTTCATCCATGTTCCTAGGATGATCCATTGATTCTTGATCCATTGGTCATTTCTTCCAAAAACTAAATATCCAAGATCACCTCGTCATTGTAGAACCAAATAAGTGAGCTTCATGCATTCAATCGGCTCCGAAATCGGATTCTGATCACCCGCATAAATAACACCCGAATAAAGATATCTCCAATAATATTTTTATCCATACATCTACATAACTATTGTACCTCTTCTATTTCATACCATTTCTAGGTCTATAATATTAGATCATTGTGTTGTGAATTGATGGCTTAATGATCATCTGTTCATATCCTGTGAAGAACAAAGAACATGAAGGAAAAAGGGGGAAGATAATTCACATAGAAAAAACCCAAGGAACGAACCTCAGCTCTTGTATGTTGTAGCCTTGATCCATTCCCATAATAATGATCAACATGATAAATCAAAACAACAATCATAATCATCCCAAATCAAACCCACAAATAACCCATCCTACAAGAACAATTGAACAGTGGGTAAACCTTTCCGTGGGTTGATCTGCATTTGTCATTGGTTATAATAATGGGAAAGAAGGAACTAATATCAAAACCACCTACCTTGGGTTTGGATAGTTCATTGTTGAGTATTTGTTTCGGATAGAGATCCTTCCGGAATGATCTCAATCCACTGTTCATCATCATTCATTGACAGATTCCTCCAAGGTTCCTATCCAAATCTCCGATGGATTTCTCCAAGGTTATGAATTCTAAACCTATCACCCTTGATTAAATGATAATTTAAAATAGAAAAAACATTGCTACATAGCTTCTTAATATTAAAATAAAATAAATCATTGACTAATTTTATTCATTAAAACATCGAAAATCTAACTTTCACAATTGACCCATTCCAACTAATGTTAGTCCTTACCTATGGTAATGTGATTACTCTGAATGAAATAGTGCCCTATGATTTCTCATCTGGGGAGCCATTTAGAAATTATTCTACTTTTTCAATAAAAACCCGCACAGTCTCTTTTCAATATATTTAATATATTTCAAAGATTTTTTCGAAGAACATCGGGCCTTAGAATCACATGTTGTCTTAGCACCAATTCCTGGATTAATTCCATATAACATTTAAAATTAATACACAGAAAATACATGACATTTAATTAAAATTCCATATTTTAATGGCTATTTTATGGATGTATTTATAAGAAAATGTGTATTTTAAAAGAGTTCTTATGTCTATTTGACATATATTCAATTACTTTTATATAGATTTTTTTAAATAATTTTTTAGAGTTATTTAAAAAAAATATAAAAGAAATGTTTTATTTTAGTATATATGATGACAATGAGACTTAAGGACTCATTGTTTTTTATTTGTTATTTGGATTACATTATAATAATTCATGTTTTGACCAAATAAAATATCTCTTTCCTTTTATTATAGGGATTTTAGTTTTGAGAATCAGGTTTTAAAGAAAAGGTATATATCAATATCTAAAAATTCCTTCGTATTGGTGAAATTAATGTTTTTGTTATTGTAGTATTATTTGTATTCTTTTATAGTTATTGAGAATTTTTTAATAGGGAAGGTGGTGATATTATAAACCAAATAGTGGGAGAGCCATTTATAGATCTCCAATTCATTGGGTAATGAGATGAATCTAATATCTTAGGATTCGCCTAAGAGATTATGGGAATATACTCTGATGGTTATTCCAAGTATAACCTTGATGGTTATTTCAGGTGTAACTGCAATGGTTAATCCTTGTATTTCCCTAATGGCTATTCCATGTGTAAATAAGGATGTTATGAAAATGATTTATTGTGTTAACTATACGATTTATCAATATTTGAATGATTCTTTAGGGAAATATTTTGATTTATCAAGGTAAGCGAATGTATATGAAAATTTTTAATGTTGAAAGTATAACTTTGTGGAAAATTTTTATTAGGGGATTTTCATGATTTCTATGGAATATTATAAGTTTTTCATTATTTCATTGATATGTTATGAGTTTAAATTTTAATTAAATAATTATTATGATATGTTTTGTGAAATTGTTTTTGTTTATAAAGTTATTTTATGGGTAAGAAAATATTTTTTTGAGACCAATGATTATTTTTACAAAGGAAATTTCTCTTATTACTTAGGCAATGTTTGTTTCTTTCATTATTTTTATTCCCCTTACAGATAATTTTGTGTTCATACCACATTTTAAAATATTTTCAATAATTATTTATCATGATCAATAGAATAGAAGATGTCATGTTGAAATTGGTGATTATTTTTAAAGAAAATAAATCAAGTTTTAATTTAAATGTTTTATATTGTCAAATAATAGATAATTAATATAATTGTCCTCATTAAAATATATGAGATTATTATGTAAGAGTTATTACTTCAATCTATAAAAACATAAACCTAAATGATCTCTAGGAATGAAAGAATATTAAATCTATTAAATATTCTATATTAAGTAATGTTTATGGATGAGTAATTATATATTCAATCAAGAAATATATATCTCTTAATTCTTATAAAAGTATTAAGGGAAATATAAAAAATCATAATTAATTTAAATAACGTAAAACCACACTAGGTGAATAATATTTTTTAAAGAGTATAATATAAGTGTAGATATAAAAAATATTACTGTTTTTATTAAATTAATATATTTAAAAATACTTGAATTTTAGTGTTATGTTTGATGATTGATTATATTAAATAATGGGTAAGAGGAAAATTAAAATGAGAAGACATTGATTTGAAAATAATTTCTTAAACAAAGTAACGACTTATAAAAAGGGTTTCATGAGAGGGAATGTGTAATATCTAATAGAAATTAGATCAATGGAATGTTAATAACATGATTATAAAACCATAAATAGAAAATAATTGGAGGGTTAAAGGATTTTTAAGACATATGAATCATAAATAAGAATGATAATGAGACCTGGGAACTCTTACCTTTCTCTTTGAGTTGTCTCATTTGGATTAAGTCTAATGGATTTGATTGTGGGAATATTTGATGAACCAGTGCCTTGGAATCATGTATAGGGGAGTTTATAGAGGAATTTAGGTAGATATATTTAAATTTAAAGTGTATTTGATATGAGTAGAAAGGGGTGGAGAAAGGGTGTTTATATTGGTAAGAGGGATAGAAATCATTGAATAAAGTATTGATTATTTTATTATTTAGGACCAAGACCATGAATATTAATGATTTCTTTGACTTTTTTTGGTGTTTTATTCATAAATATAAGTTTATTTGAAAATATATCACACCCAAAACCTAATTACATTTCGAAAATATTTTATTCAAGGTAAGAATCAAATATTATTTTTATTTAAGTGAAATATAACATAGTTTTTGGGAATTGGTTTCGAGGTTTGTAAATTAAGGTTAATAATTTTAAAATAATTATTATAATTATTAAATTAATTATAATTTCTAATTTTTTATATATTTTTGAGTCATATTTATCTCGTTATGATTTCATAAAAATGATGAGGTATATAAATACTATATTTTTGACAATTCAATAAAAAATAATAGTATTTTTCAAAAAAAAAATATAAATAATTAACAATATTATATTTTTTTTGTAATGTAGGTTCAAAAAATATATTCCATTTTATAGTTTAATATTATAAATATTTGAAATATTAATTTTAAATTAAATTATATTATATATAGAAAAATATTATTATCTATAATGAATGTTTTTTTATTTTTATGATTGATTGGATTTCGATTTTTTATTATTACCTAATAATTATATTATTATAAATTAATTATTTTTATATTTTTAACATAATATTTATAATACCTAATATATCAATTAATCGCAATGATTTTCTAGACAATTAATTCAACTATTTCAAATTTAATAAAAAATAAATATTTTATGAAATATGATTAAACACACCTTATTAAAAATGTAAGCTTATAGAAACCTAAATATACATGAATTATGTAATAATTTTTTTATAAAATAATATTTATAATAATTTATTTATATGTGGTTAATTATAATTACTAGGAATTTTACTATAATAATTTATTCAGAAGTTGTTATACCAAAGGTCAATTGTTATTCCAACAGTAATATTACACCATATATATAAACATTATTTTATCCACTAAATGTTTTCATACTATTCTCTTATTTACTTTATCATGCCTATTTCTATTGTTGAAATGTAATTAAAGCCATTATTTTTATTTATTCTTGGATAATCCCCTTTTATAATAGGGAAGAGAGAGAACTATAACATAACTTGTAAGCCTAGAGGCATGAGGACTCGTATATGACTCGATGGCCCAAAGGCCTGATTACACTGGAAGTACCCCTCCCAAGAACATGCTTCATTGTTGGTGCCTAGTTCCCCCCACACATAGGTGACCGAATATCATGTCCTTATACAAAGTATAATGTCCAAGAGGTCCATATTATAATGATTTTGTTATTTTTATGTGTCAGAAGACCATAGGTATGGATATTGTAGTGAATGTAATTTTCTAGATGTATATCACTACCATGGTAAAACAAAAGTTCATTTTATGTAATGTAATTTTTATTATAGTGGAATCTCAAGTCATTCATTCCCTCTAACATTAATAAAATTCCTTCTAGAAATATTAATTTATTCTTACCCATGAAAAATTGGCGAGGTTATGATTAAGTATTCATGAATACATACAATTGTATATTGAGGGTAGATCTTTTTATTCTAATGTAATACTCAATGACTCATCATTTACCATAAAATATATATATATATATATATATTGTGTTTCATATTAGCCACCACTATTATTTTCAAGGATGGTTTATTAGTGAGATTCATCAGTTTCTAAATAGATACCTTTTAATGCATTATATTCAAGATATAGTTCACCAAAATTAAATAAATGTGAAGTTTTTTGAGTGAGTAATGAAAATATCTAATAAAATCAAAGTGACCAATATTATGAATTTGAAAAATCATCATAATAATTTATAACATACGATACATTTTGTTTAATTATGATAGAATAAATTTAACCGAGGCACCTTTTTCTTTTACCAACAAAAATAAGTGATACTATGTCATCTATGAAGATTAAAATACCTCTCTATATAAAAAATCATTTTCTTAAAATTTTAAATATAATCTATCCCATAAATTATATTAAACTCAATTACTCTCATAATGATCATGTTTTCATCTTGACTATTTCTATGTATTTTAATAGGGCCATCACAACATATTTTTAGTGGGATAAGAAATCCATTTAATGGTTTAACTAAAAATAAATTTTCAATGAAATAGGGGATGATTCAAAGTTGTTTGAAAACATACATGATATGCAAGATTTCATATATTGATAATGAAATAATTTTTAATTAACTTTGAGTGTATAATAAATTTAATAACTATAACATAATTTGGGATATTAACTTATATTATCATAATTAAATAGTCTTAATTTTACACCCTTGGTCCCTTCTACAGTAGAGTACAATGATGGTTATGGTGTTAATTATAATTATTCTAGAAATCATTTCCATTGACTCATTGGAAATTATTTTAATGCACTATTCCCTTACACAAATGATTTTAGTGGAATTTATGCCTACACATAAAAAACTCCTAATGTATCATACTTTATTTATTTGTGATGATTATTTACCCATGCTAGTTGTTTTATTAATTATAATGAAAATAAATATGGGTAGAAAATAAACTATACAAACTATGAATACAAATATTAACAATTTATTCAATTAAAATGGAAAATAAAAAAACATGATACCAAGTATTCCAGGAAAAATAATATAACATATATTAGGAAATTACATCCCCTAAATGTTAATAAAAGAAGAGGATAATAATAAAATAGAATTAATTTTTTTTAACTAGGAAATACCATAGATCAACATCACTTTTGAAGATCAATATTATTAAAATTAAACCAATAATGAGAAAAACATATTGAATGGGGAAATTATTTTGCATAAACCTATAAAAAATCAAAGGAATGATAATTTTTATTTAATAGTTAAAATATTCTTAATTTATTTATTTTAATCAGACTAGTATATCAATTATATGACCATTATAAATTGTTATATATCTATTTAGTATAATACTAGTACACATAATTTCAAATCATAATTATCCATAAATAGTTGATATAAATTATGTTTATTTAGATATTAAAATATATATTTAAAATAAATATATTATATTTAAAATTAAATAACTTGTTTGGAATATAATTTAGAAATGAATCTAATTAACTTACTTAATTAAAAATGATTATAATGTAATTTTTTTAATAAATTAAGTGTTTTTAAGTTTATTCCTTTAAAATAATGATACTCATAAAATATATTAATTATATTTAATGAATAATTAGTAAACTAAATATACAAGATTCCATAAATAATTATATAATTATAAAGAGTGCTAATTTAATTATTCAGGGTAAAAAAATTATTTTCTTAATTCTAAAATACTATTTTTATATATTATATGTTATGTAATTATTATATTTGAATCATTTAATTTAATGAAATTTAAACATCATATATTATAAAATTAATAAAAATCCACATAAATAATATTAGTTTTTTATAATAACTGGTAAAATCACTTAATTTTAAAAATCTAAATTTAATAAACAATTATTTTTTAGGTGCGTAATGTATTTGTATCATAATAAATTAAACTAAAAAAAGAATATATAACAAATTTAAAAAACAATTTTTGCTAATAAATAAAATAAAATAATTTTACATTCATATACTCTAATTAAATGTTTTAGAAAAATAATAAATACATTTTTATGTCTAAAAACACATTTTTCTAAAAAAAAAATTTTCTATTATGCGTCATTATAATAAAATTAATTTTTATCAATTTTAGAAATTGAATAAAATTAATGTTTAATAAATCCACGTGAGAAATCATTGAATTGACCATTAGAGATGGCCTATGACATGCCCGAGGGTTATTCTTGATCCCCACAGGCTAGCGAAAATCATGGTGGACATCAAATAGAATATGAAGTGAATGATTCAAGACAACAAATCGAACGATAAATGAAGATACCATGTGGATGTATGAGATGAACACTCTATACATCAGAGGTATATACATAATCAAATAATTAGGTCTCAATTTTTTATAAAGAAACAACATAATATCTAGAAATAAACATCTAAAATCAATAATAAAATAAATTCGAAGGGAAAATCAAAACACAATATAATTGTTTTTGATTCAGATGGTTCAACATTAATATAATGATATATCCCAGAGTACGTGATATAGTCTCCACATGACCCCCTCTTCCCCATACATCCATAAAACAATCATGATCTTCTAGTAATCAATGATAATCCTAATCCAACAAAATAAACATCGATTTACTGATACTATGTGGAATATATAGAGTGTGGAAAATGTAGAGCAGTAGGAAATCATCATTGATTCCATGAAACCATTATAAAAAAATTATTTTAGTTAAAAATTAAATTAGAAAATATTTATTTTATTTCTTTAAATAAACACAAGAATTACTCGAGAGACCATCTTTTAAAACAAAAACATGTTTTAAAGAAACATTCCCAACCCCTTTTACTTATATGGACCCCTTTTTAAAAACATACCCCTTGAAAATAATTTTTGGAACAACAAATTAAACCACAGTTGAGGGGCTGAAAAATAACAAAAAGTAATAAATATTTATATAAATTAACCAAAACAATAAAAGTGGAATGGAAAAAGCAGTACATCTGATGTAATAAGAAAATATTAAAAATAATGAAAACAATAATGAAAGGTGAATATAAGGAAGAAATGTATCATCAAAGTTTAACATGTAGAGAATATCATAATAAATATCATATAAGTATACATATTGTAAAAATAAAATTATAAAGGATAGATATGAATAAGGAAAACCTGAACATCCCATGAGGCGATCCTCAATGTAATAAAGTGTAATCATTTACTGATGTATCAATGCATTCCTAGTCTATAAAAAAATAAATAATCTACACTAGACCCAATAGTGGAACTCCCCCATTATCCTATGACTATTCTGGGGGGGATGTGTTCATCTCATTAATAAAATATTGTAACCACCTCTCAATCTATCAGTAAACCTCATAGGATCCCAATACATAATTGTGATAGGGGATGAGATATAATAACAATGAATAAATCAAATATAAATCATATATAAATTACTAGATTCTTATGCCACCTCTTTACCACCCATGTGAAGTCCTCTAGGTACATAACATCTTCCAAACAAAATACAAATGGGGACATTAAATTGGGGGGGGGGGGTTCTCATTTTATAAAGCACTCAATGGTTCTAATTGGGAATTGATTTGTAAAACTAGTAAAATATTTTAAAAATTAATCTAAAAATTTACAAAGGCACTTTATAATATATTTGGAAAATTATTAATTGCAAATATATTTTAAAATACATTTAAATACAACAGTTCTGAATTTTTTTTAATTTTTTGGAGGACCAAGGTTCTAATAAAAACACCACCCATCTGGTATACATGTCATCCAAGCAATAAGAAGGAACCAATAAGGGGCCATAAACCCAAATCACATATGGAAATCATAAAACATTTAAAAACACATCAAAACCAATATTCAATCCAATTTGAGTAAAAAAATATTCGAAACCCCTAACTCACATCACTATAAATCATCTAATGTCTCTAATATCAATTTAATAATTTAAATCCTTAGGGAAACTATTTTGGAATTTTATCAAACACCTGAAATATGAATATATTATCAAAAACAAAATCATGAGTTTATATATTTTATCAATCACTTAAAATAATATTTATAATATTATAGAAAACTATAATTTTATGGAAAACATTATTGTAAATTCCCAACATGTATGGTGTGTCAAAAAAAGTAAAATATAGTGAACCACCTACCTGGATGATTCTAATTCCAATAACGAGAGTGTAAAACCACCTCAAAAATTTATAATAAACTCTAAGATAAAAAATGTAACCTAAAAAAGAACAAGTATTTTAAATTGTGTATTAATGAGACATTGGGTTTTGATACCATAATAGTTGTAGAAAAAAGGGAAAAGGAGGAAAAACCAGAAAAGAGATGATTCAGAGGGACATACCTTAATTAATAAACCTCAAAATCAAAGAGGGATTCCAAATATTTAAAGATGGGGGATAAATTTTAGTTGATAATTCCCCTTTTCATGATGTGTGGAATGAGGGATAAAAGAACAAAAAAATTAGTTAAAAAACAATCATGGAAATAATGGAATTTTGAAAAATTAATTCTACATAGTCATAATTTTGGTGTAAATAAATGTATTGTATCTTGAAAAACTCCAAAATCTGTATGTTTGCTGTGTGAATCAATTTATTAGGGAATGAATTCCTAAATTATATAAATAACAGTACTATCTGATTGCCAGACATGATGTAAATCATTGATTCATCATTGTAACCTACTAAAATTTAGAACAATATCATCCAAGGACCTCTAAAACACCCCAAAACGTGGGAGAACCCTAAAAAAATTGTAATAGTTCAAAATAATTAATAATGATCCAGTTTTCATGTTACTGTGATAAAACATTATTTGTTATTTTTAATAATAATTAAAAAATTATGTAATAAGTTTAATTTCATATTTATTAATACAAATAAGTTATCAAGGTAAATGTTAGTTACCATAGTATAGGGTAGAATTAGGTAAAAATGATAAAATTAGGGGTACATTCAAAAAATGACACAAAATATTGTCATTAATTGTGTGGTTAATTTCATGTTACACATACACTTAGTCATTTTCTATGAGTTCTATAGATCCACTTTCTATGAGAAATGACATTCGATACCCATATGAATGGGAATTTTTCAAAATTCCACTTAAGATCACCTATAAAAAGGACTCTACTTTAACTCATTAAATTCAGATTTTTTCTACAATTTTCTTTACTTAACATATGATTCTCTATAATAATGTATAACAATATTGGATAACTTCGTGTGTCTATATAATACCCAAATTTATTAAAATCCTAGATGGCTCTGAAAAAATATAAAATTTTTTATTTTTATGTACTGAATTATTATCCATATTTTTTATTTATCTTATTCCCTTATATATTCCAATAATATTTTATAAAATTAATAAATAATAAAAAATATAAATATATTTCTAAAAAAAATAATAAATAATTAAATCACTTTATAATCATACTCATGGATTGATTTCAGCGTGCTTTTGTTTAGATCGATTTAACAACCTATAAAAATGATAGAATTTATTTTATCATGGATGGTTATGAAAACATAAATACTTATAATATGTGATATTAATTAGGAAATAATTATTAATTTACAGTTATATAAAAATAATATCATATTTAACACATATTATCTTAGGGAAAGATAAATATTTGAATCGGGCGGATAAATCAAGGGAATATGATTTATTTTAATGAAATTTTCACTAATGATATTATTCCAATATTAGTTGAATAATGTATCTCCCTAATAATAGAGATAAAGATATAATGAACAAAAATATGGAAAACATAATTTCTTCTTGCTTTACCCACACTCAGATAGTCTAAGGACTATACGATGACATTGATCCAATGCACAAGAATAACAAATTTTCTTATTATGTAGAAATTTTAGGGTTATATCACTATCCCCCATGATTTAATGCTAACCAGTTTGGATAATTAACCATTCTATCAATACAAATCATTTCATATTTAATGTTTTTCAATTCACTGTTCTCTAAACTGATCTGTACTAACTATTCCTTTAGAAGATTCATTTGATATACTAGATCAAATTTTCTTTAACCATAACTAGTCTGTCAAAAATTTATTCATTCATTAAAATGATAAACTACAAATACCATAGAAATTGTGGAAACTTTTATTATGGTTTACTAAATTCTCCTTGTATTAAAATTTTATTATCATAAAACACAATTACTAAAAAATGGTAATGTATTTTCTTTTGTGCATGAATATAATGGTTGGATAAGATGTATTTATACATGAAACACATTTTTGTATGTATTATTGCAAAATAGATAAATTTTAAATTCCAGTACTATTCTTATCAGACACAATGATGATATTTGTGGCCAATTTATAGGAAGAATAAATATATTTATAAAATTCCTCCTCACTCACAAAATTAATTATATAAAGTCTCAATAATAATGTATAAAACCAATTGTAATTCATGATCAAATATCTCTATTTCTCCTAATGTCTGATTAATGTTTTTAATAATAATTTGTTTCCTTCAAAATAATACACAATCTTCTCTAACAGACTCCAATTTTTTTAATATCATTTCCTTAATGAATACTTATGGTTGTCTCTAATCTAAAAATTTATCATTCTATCTTATAAATATAAACTACCCACAATATATAAAAATATAATCATGGGGTATTTATTTAAAAACACCACTTTTGGGATTATTAAAAAACATCAAAACTACTTCTCCAACATATTCAAAGATCATTCACCTTTTTCTACTTGAAAAAAATAAACCCTATTTACCTCTAGAATGAGACCAAATAATCACCCAAAATATAATTTAATCCCATATTAATAAAGCTATAAAGGAAAAACAAGACTAAAATGAAAGGATTATCAATGAATCAATTCAATTAGATATTAGGATCCACCTGACCTTCATTTTTAACTAGATTTCATTTGGATTTCACTTCATGATATCTAGTCCATATCGAAGCATCATAAACATCAATATGTTTAACTCCAAGAATCAACATGCTATTTTAAGTTCATTCTAGCCACAAAATTTCTACTACCAATGCATCTTTTCTCCCATTCATTAAATCATTAACTGATCTCTTCCTTTTATCATCTTTACTCAACCCATTACCGTGTTTGAGAAAAACATACCATTTTAATGATAAATATCTCCCACTTTGTAGTTAAATCAAAATTTCACTCAATTATAGGGGTTTATAGGAGAAAATGAACAATTATTATCATATAGTTAAATCCACACCATACCTTTGGGAGTAGGGGTTACATATATTTGTTATTTATGTTTAATGGGTGTACTAGACATAAAGATCCAACTGATATCTCTCATACAAATCCTTGGTAAATGAATTTTTTATGATATTTTCAATATTATGTTTGGTAAGACATAATCTAATTTCACCAACCAATTTCCAAACCTCTCCTTGATAAAGTGATATTTCATTTCAACGTGCTTAATAAATAAATTTTGGATGTGATTATTTATAGGGTTTTTCACCCTTTAATTATCATACTTATTTTTTATAGGAGACGTCACTTAAATTTATATATTTTTATGATTTTTCAAATGAAAAACAGTTCTGTGAATGTTTGAGTGACTAATAATATGTTAATCTTCTACATTTCTCTCTATGATTTAATCTTAATTTTTTCTTATACAGGTAATAAAAAGTACTCAATGATAGAATTCACCATAATATACTGATGTTATATTTTCCTTCAAAGTGGAACAATATATATCTTTATATCTTGATAACTCTTTCATTGATAATAAGATCTAATGAAAACAGAAATAAACTACTCATTTAATATACTAAAGTATTATTTTTATCATAAACATGTGTCGTTCCTTGAGATTTATCTAGTATATTGTAACTTCAATTGTTTATAATATAATGTAAGTCACATTGTTATTAATTAAATAAAATCCCAATTATCTATCTCTATTATATGACATTGACCACGTTTACATCACCACCCCTTAAAATCATATTTTCTCTAGTCACTCGTGTGATCATTACCATGGAATACTTGATTCTAAATATTTTTGAAAACTTTTTTTTCATATTTTTTATTGATTTATGAATGTCAAATTCTGTTATTTTATCGCTTTCAAACCAAAGTAAAATTTAATCTCTCACATTATCAAAATTTAAAACTATCACCTCATAAATTTTGAAAATTGATATCTTATTAATTTTATAATAAATCAAATATTGTTTCATTAACGTATATGATAAAGAAAATCCTTTGACCACACTCCCTCTAAATATAGATCTTATGATCGACTCTACCATTTAAGAGATTTAACTTCTTCAAATAGTAATTAGGATAATAATTCCTTGATCTCGGTTCTCACTTTATCTAAAATATTAATTTTTCAATGGGAAAACATTATTCTCATATTAATGAAAAAAAAGTATTATGTATACTTGATCAACAATTCTTTTTATAGAACTCCATTTAGAAATGATTATTTGACCTCAATAGGGAATACCTGGAATCCCTTTTTATTATTATGACTAAAAACAATCGAATTATTCCTAGTATAGAATGAGATAAAATGTCTCATCTAGATCAATACCTTCATTCTAGGAGTATACATTCCACAAATGTTATGAATTTTTTAAAATCACCATGCCATATTCATTCAGTTTATTCATGGAAACCAATTTGGTCATATATATATATATATCGACTAACTTCAAAAAAACTCCAACTATTGATTCCTCTCTATTTGGGCAAAATATTCATTCATTTATTTGATCTAATTATCATATATATCATCTTTACTTAAACAAAATTTCTCTAACTATGATAATACTAAATTTTTCTATAGATATTTCATTCTCAATATTATTACTTGTGTTTTATGGTCTCCAAAGATATTATGATAATAATTTTTAGATAATTTTTTAAAATAAATGAATCTAATTGATTAAAGTCATATAATTATTCTTTATAATATTCTATAAAATCATAATTGACACTTTATTATTCCCCTAAGTTGAACTACTTCTCAACATTATCTTATAGAATTTTTCAAATGTGTTTTTGTATATTTTTCTTAAAATTCAGAATATTGATGTATTGGATTTCAAAAATCATTCCAATCTATTTTTTGAAGTATTTGTATACCATTATATTAGATTGGTATCCAATATAAATTTCTTCATTTCTATGAGACTCAAATTTTTTCAGGTCTATTTATTGGGAATGAATCACTTACCAAATAATACTAAAAATTATTTCATTTTTTTATATTTTATTTACCACATATCATATATTGTTTTTCATCACCCCAAAAAATAAATCTATTTTGGATATATAAAGTAGTATTGTGATTGATTCCTTTTAAAACATATCTTTTAGGTCTTTTATTATAATCATTACTTTTTCCTTTTTTATTATTTAGTTTCTTTTCTCAACCACACCGTTTTATTGAGGTTTTCTCATTGATAAAATGTATTTCCTTATCCAAATATTCTTGAGATTGTCCTCAACTTTGCTATTGGTAAAATATATGTCATTATTGGTTCATAATTTTATAATCTTATAACCTAGAATACTTTTTTCCTTATTCTATTAATCATTAATGAATATAAATACCTCATTCTTATGGGTAATGACTATGAACCAGGACATGCTATGATAATCATTAATAAGTAAAAAATAATATTTTTTCCATTCAATTTATCTTTTTGTTTTTGGTCTAAACTTTTCCAAATTCACTAATTAAAGAACCCTTGTTGAATTATTGTCATTTTTCATTTACATATTCTGAATAATTGTCATTTTTTAAAAACCATCACATGTGTGTGTTTGATGATGCGATAGTTTAAGGATATCAGGACATATATGATTCTTCACTAGATATTACAATGTTTATTGGCTTTATGGGACAAGACTCTTATACCTCAACATGTTTTATTCTTCATTTGATTGAAATATTGTATCTTCTTTACATATCATAAGTTATAGATTCCAATTTTTGGGATTCTCGTTCATTATAATAGCACATTATTCCAGTTAATGATATACTTCTTGTTAAATTCATTAATTTTCTTTAAGTCACAAAAATGAATTACACATAGAGAATTTTTAAGAGGTACTTTAATAACTAAGACATAATCAAGTCCCATATTTTCCCCAAAAATTTTCGTTTACCTAGCTAGTGATCTTTAACAACTCATCATGGATATATCTGGAAACAAATTCCTTTCCATAATTTATTCCTGTGGAAATATTTTTCTTTCATACAATATAAAAATTTAACCTACTATCAAGGATCCACATTCCAAATCGGTACATTCCCTACAAGTAATTATCCACATCCATTTATTTACCACCACATTTTCTATTGTTAAATATCATTGAATTCCTAGTTAGAGTTAATTGATGAACTTGACCATCAATAGAATATTATGGACCAACTAAAACTTAAAAAGATAAAAATTAGACCAAATTAAATATTATATTAATGTAAAAAATCACAAAAAATAGTGTAATTGAGGCTTCAAAAGGTGAATCCTGAGAGAATCTCTTATATCAGTGTTACTACAATCTCATAGAAGGGGTATCTTAGGGAGTAAATAATGAAGGGTCAATTTTGAAGTCCACATAATTCTAGAAGTTATACCACATTTTTTCCCTAATAAAAGGTGTGAAACTCTTCCATTTATGGGTTGAGAAAGCCTATTTATTTCATAATATGAATAAAGAATGAATAGTGAGTGGGTATTTTCCAAAGTATGAACTTTTCCCCCCAAAAATATTTTGTTTCAACTAGATTAAAGACAATGTAATAATGTTTTTAGATGGATTTTAAATTAGGAATTAACCTTTTTATACCATGAGGGAGTTAATAGGACTATATAAATCACTGAATGATAACATGATTGATCCCCATATGTCTCAAATTATTCCACCCCTCATGACACCCCAATCACATAACTCATATGTGTTAAGTTTCATCCTATCATTGGGATCTCTCTAACACACCCACATACCAATTGTGTGACTATTATATTCATACCTATATTAAGGATCCTATAGGTGGATGATCCTTAAGGATAGACCAAGATAATTTTTCTTGATTAGGACCCCACTTCTATCATTAATGAACTAAACATTCACATAGAAGTAGTGTCGAGGGTATCAACTGTCAAAAAGTCATTCCACATTATAGGCCTCCTAGGTGATCTTTATCCCAGCTTTTAAAACAATTATACATGATTTTTAATTAGTATTTATTGTATCCACTATGAGGAACTTGAATGAAATTAAATCCTAAAAACCATCAGTGTGGATATCTAGTCTGATGTGAGCAGAAATGGGGTACCATAACAACCTCATCTAACCACTACTGAAGATGTGGTGATAAATGGTTACCACTTTTGAATTCATAAAAAATGAATCAAGAAGTAAGTTTAATTCCCATTCTATACTCCTTTTATTCCATGAGTATTTTAATTTTTTTGAGATTTCAATTAAGTAAATTATATATTTTTTGAATATCCTCGAAACAAGGCTTACCCACAAAATGTTCAACCTCATTCTTTTCATGGGTAATCTTTTAGAATTTATCTAAGTTGAAGGAAACTATGATTTTAGGAGTGAAAATTTAGTGGTATAGATCCACCATGATCTAAATTAAGTTAAATATAACGTTTTTATATTTAACATGAACTCCCATAATTAAATATGGGTGAGATATATCCTAATGAAAGGAGATATTCTTTAATGTTCACCCTAGATAAAAAAGGTTACCTAGACTAGTTTTCATACCATAAGTTCAGGTCACCTCTCCCCAATATCATACTTGAGTGGGACCAAAGTCGATATGTGTGCCTTTTTATGCAATAATACAAAAGTAGTATAACACCATTATTCTATAATGTTCTAGTAATGGACTCCCTATATTTATGTTTACACATTCTTACCTCTAGATTCTACACTACCTAAATTTTCCATGAGCATTCTTAGAAAAATCCATAAATAGTTTTATTAGTGTTACTTGTGTTGATACCACCCCTTCAATGGGATTCAATATTATTATATAACTATCCCAATAATGTCAACCTTCGTATTGAGTTTCTCATAATAATTTTTTCATGATTCCTTATATATCTTTAATTACTACTTTAGGGACTATCATAGAAATATATATGTACATGTGGATAAAAGTAAGAATACTATTAACAAAGGTTATCCTACCCCCAAATAATAGTAATTCACTTTTATAATTATATATCTGGGAATGAATTTACATGATAAAATATTTAATATACTAGATGTGAGGTCTTCCTAGTGGATAGGGATCCTGTATATAAACCCTAATGAAGCTTTACAAGTTGATTTCCAACCACTCCACAATTAGAATGCAATGAATATTTTTCATGTTTTGGTCATATAAACATTTCATTTTGTTTAATTTATCTACTATACACTCCACTTTTAATAATAATTTAATATTTTAATGAATGCTCAGATCGATATGTGCCTTCCATTTAAGAATAAAAGGGGACCATTCAAAAGCAGAGGTGAGACACCACTATAATCGTGATCTTTCATTTAAAAGAAAATAATGTCTCAAGAGATACCATGATTGATATTCCACATTAACACATCTTTTTATATGATAAAAATAAAGGGTGATAAGTGATCTCTTTGTTAATGGATATGGTTTTTTTGTACAAATATAATTCCATAATCATGATTGAAATGGATATCGATGACAATGTATTACAATGAAAAAGGATATTATAGGAAAAATCATAGAATCTAAAGTTACTAATGATATATAGAAATAATATTTATTCCATTATATATTTTATCTTTTCCAAGTAAATTTTCACCATTAGATTGAACATGATTGATTTTATATTTATATTTATGATCATTTCTTAAGTAATAATGATCATTCCCTATATATTTCTTACTATGATTATCATATTCCACTTCTATGACATGAGTTTTGAAATTAAATTAAAAATTATAGTATTTATTATGAAACCTAAAACCTTATATGGGATATTATACATACATATTTAATTTTAATTGTTTATAACTACTGGAATTTTAGACTTAGGTATGATGAACAAAATTGAAGCAGATGCAACTCTAGAAAAAGTCCCCCCTCTAAATAATTTCTACATATATCGTATAATATGAAGTTTTTTGATCTCCTATGAAGCAATATAAAAATAAATCAGAAAACTGTATTTATTTGAAGTACTATATGGATTTTTATTTTAAAGAACCTATTTAATATAATTTTTATCTAGGACACCTTTAAGATAACCATTTTGACTCTTGAAAACTATCCAAAGAATATTGGAAAAGAATTTATCAATAAAGCCTTACATGATGTATCCAATGTTTGATTCATGTGATGTTATAGGATGTAATCAATGAAAATTATCACCTGGAATCTTCCCACTAAATTACTATCTATTTTGTATGTAAAAACGTCTTGGTGAGTGTTCAGTTTATTTAGAATATTTTTTCCTATAGTAATCATAAAATTATACCATGCTTCTATCACCCTCCCACAATCACAACTATTTATATTTTATCTAGAGATCCTATTAACCTGAAGTAGTTTCTTTATAAATTCATTGGGTATTTTCACCATAATATCATAACTATAATCTTCCCATTAACACTTCGGATCCATATCAAGTTGTTTTATATCTACATTAATTTCCTCTATATTAGAGGGTGTGTATGGTTTTAATTTTTTTCAATATCTAAATTTTATATTTTAATTAACTTTGGTTGTTATGAAAAGCCACCAATACAAATAATAATTGTGGTTTTTCTAAGACTCAATGACCCCATGTATGAAATTACCCTATTATTTCTATAACATGGAGATGTAGAAGCTGTATTGGTTATCAGAAGTAGTGTGGAGATAAAGATGAATAGGGGAGTGTTTGAAAATCTCTCTAGACTAATGTACCATTTATGAGATAATAAAGGATTTGACTCCTTATAAACTTAACAAGAATCGATCATGGTAGATCCATATTTTGTTCCATCCAATATTTTTGTTTCACCATGTGAACATGTCCCATATGTATCAAAAATCAATTAAATTATTGAATGCTTATAAGGATTCTAAATCCTAGGTATATTTTATCATGTATATAAATCCCCATTTTTTGGAATGATCCGTGATGATATTTAAATTTCCCCCACCAACCAATTTATTCCTAATTGTTTGAAAAATAATAGAACCTTACTAATGTTTTACCATACCAAAAATAAAAAATTATCATAATGAATTAAAAAATTGAATTAATCAAAAAGTTAACATTGTAGTTATATGATTATTGTAGGAGTCCACCTTTTCCTTTGATATGGTAATATTCTTAAAAAATAAAAAGATTCTTATTAAAAGGGTGGGTATTTATTCCAAAAACATGTCTCACCCATCAAGGAACTATTATTTCATAAACATAGTATCCGACCCACCAAAAAGGAACATTGTGTGAACGATGAGAGGGGTACCAGACACTAATACAAACAAAAAATGATATTTTCACATGAAATACTTTCATACCAAAGGATAAGAGAAAGATAAATGTTTCACAAGTACTGATGAAGTATGAAACAATGTTAAAGGCAGATGCACACAAAAATAGAGATATTCACATGAATCCCCATATGTGCACAAATATATTTACAAAGGAAATGTGATTTCAAAATAACCATGTTTTATAGTAATGTCCCAATGATAAAGGATTGGAAATCCCTAAACCATGTCATGTTACCTAGTGAGGTTGAGTACCATCAACCCCCTATTGTGGCTACAAATAGAAACACACCCCCTCATATCAGGTATAGATCATTGGAAGACACTGTGTCAAATATTTATTTAAAAAATTTCACTTTCATGAAATTGTTAAAAAACAAACGTACATGGATTATCAATGGTAGGAAACTTTCTTGATTGGCCCCATGAGTTACCCAATGTGGTTTCTCCTATGGTAGAGAGATCCCCATGTAACTCCCTTTAAGTGCGATTGGGTTCATGTAAGAGAAGCATCTTTAAAACAACCACATATTGCATGTGACCCTAAATGTGTCATGCATGTCTACCTTCTGGGTCAATGCAGCTTAATTGTGCTAGAGACCATGGGTCCCACAACTATATTATCGTGCATAATTATAGTGTTTTTCATAACCAACTTGGGGTCCCAGATCCACCCCCTTGATTCAAGCATGGACTAAACCATTCCTATTTTTTTCTCCAAATCATTGATACTATAATGCCTCTATCTCTTAGGAATAGGGTATGTAATGTCAAGATCCCTAATTGACCACTCCGATATGGTTGTGTCTATTCCATGCACCCCAAGTGGTTCCCATGTAGTAAACACATAAATCTTAAGGGTGTGATCATCAAGGGATACCATCCAACATAGCTAATAGGGATACCTTTTTCCATATAATGCTTTCGTACATGGGAACTGCCTTTCCTGGTGTAGGTCCCTCCACATTCGAGATGCATGATGTAAATCTACATTGATTTACATCATAGTCGGGTGATATTAAACTGCATGAAAGAATCCTCCACAGATGATGTTAAATTGTATCCTTGCATTGTGTGATGAACACATGTTACCCTTTTTATAATAATTATTGGATGAAAACCCTATGGTAATCTAATCGGCGCTTGATCCCTTCACTACAATTGACTTCTACTCTAGTTATCTTCTATAAATAATCTCTACACCACTCCTCATTAAAACTACTTTAACAGCACATACTCCCTTACCGTGCAACATTAAAATTCATTTGCTGGTCCAGTCACATTACCTTAAAATGGGGAATTAAATTATGTTGGTCTGGATACCTATAAAATAATAGGGTATGTAGGAAACCTCCATGAGGTTGAGTCCCAACATACCAACTAAATTGGAGAACCTCCCTATGGTACATTCCCATCACCCCAACATTACAATCAAATATCATGTGTGATCATATTCCCATAGTGACACAATTAACCAAATAAAAAAATGTGATAATATCTATACTTAGGGACACAGTTAACCACTCATATTTCCCCAAAATATCTTAAAATTTAAACCCATCTCTCCTCCAAGATGTAAAACCTATGAACCACTTGTCACTACAAGAGTTTAAACATATGACCAACCATCATCACAAGATATTAACCCCATGACCTACCTGTCCCCATAAGAAGTTAAACCTATTAACCAACTATCCCTAAAAGATGTTAAACCAGTGAACCATCCATCCTTACAAGATAATAATACTATGACTCTATTTTCGGTACAAGACATTAAACCCATTACCCATCTATCCCACTAATAAATTAAACTGGTAACCCACCTGTCCCCAAACGATGTTAGAAATGTGACCCACTTGTTCCCCATGACATTAAACATATGACCCACAGATCCCCATAAGATTTTACACTTGTTGTAACACCCCAAGATTTCATAGTGTGTTATTTCTTCAAAATAATTCAATAACTTACACTACACGCAACACCGAGTTCAATCACACCATGACTTACACAAAAAAATCCATTCAAAAGAGGTTATGAATAGTATTATCTAAATTTTAAACTTTATATAATCCTTATAATTTTAGAATCCATATTATGAGTTTCTTAGATATAATGCAAGAAAAAATTCATTTCCAGAATTTCACTTTTATCAACTTTTAATAGTGAACCCTTTTTAAATACAATATTTTAAACTTTTTGACTAAATGGGGACATCAAAAAATTTAAAATGAAACATCCCAAGCTTCCACGGTACGCTTTCCTTTGAATAATACAGTAGCGTGTGTTGTACGCAACTTCGAGTTTTAACACACACCACAACCGATCAAACTGGCCGTTATGAATAGTAATACCTATTTTTTGAAATTATATATATTTTATATTTCAAAATTGACTTCATTTTTGGATTCTTAGTGTCGAATTTACCCTAAGGTGAAATTTTGGTACTTTTCGGATAACTTTCATATTTTGATGAATAGTGAAAATTACTAAATTTTAATTAGAAACAACTTTTTTAATAAAAATAATTAATAGTGATAAATTATGAATTTGAGTGGTTTAAAAGTATATTTAGAATATATTTTTACCATTTAATATAATTTTGGTCATTGGACATAATTTTACAATTAAACCGAACATAAACATGTGTCAATCTTTTGATAGTTATTATCTCTTAAAAACACGCTTTTTGTTTTAACAGTGGGAATTAATTTTAAATTAATTTATGCCACTTCTGTGTCTTGAATTTAGAAAAATGGATTCCATATTTGGAATCAGGATGTTTAAATTGTGTAAATAGGTAACTATTATTTTTAGACATTTTGAATAATTACTGTGGTAAATATTTTATTTACCATGGTTAAAGGTAAATCTGGTAAATAAGGGTTAAAAAATAATATTATAATAATACTAAATTACCCTAAAACGTGTCCTAGACTTATTTGTTGATACATGTTCGACCATAGTCATCTTTGGGTCGATTTGGGGACCCCATGGTGCCACTTGTAGGTGATAGGGACACTTTATTTTAATTAAGTTAAAATGAATACAAAAATGACACAAGAATATATCTTTTAGAAAAACAATTTTTACATAGGGTTATATATGTTGGATTTTTTATTATAAATATTAATTAGAAATATAAAAAGCTTTCCTACCTAATGATATTTTATTTATAATTTTTATACATTAAATAATTTATTTTATTTATGACACAATGATGATGCAGTAATTACTAAAATAGTGAAAAATTAAATTAATTGAGATTATAAATACCCAAATAAATATAATATGAAACTTTTAATGAATTAAACTAATTTTCTAGGATAATATGATATATTAGAATTGATTTAATTTACTTTGTTCGAAGTAATCAATCTGTTATGAGTTTCAAAAAAATCAACTATTGAATAGTGTCAAAATTGACATAAAAGAGTTCTTAAAACAAATATTATATTATTAATTGATATTAAATTCCTAAAAATCTAAGGATAGGAAAAAATACTTATATCATGATAGTTTCAAAATTAATGGACCACTTGGGGGTCTCTTGGATGTATATAGTAAGTTTATTAACCATATTATATAAAAATACAAAGAGACATTGTAAAAGTGAAACTAATTATCATAGAGTTAATACTTAAAGATAAGGTTAATATAAGTACCCAAACCAGTCTAAATTCTATTGGTTGAGTTTTTTTCGACCCATCCCCACCTTAACCTTTGAATAGTCAACTTTGGAGCCATTTGAAACCGATTATGAATTTATTATAAACTAATATCTCTAGCTTTTCCAAAGGTGCCCCTTACCCCTCTTATAAAAGGGCACTCCTCCTCCTCATTTCTTCACACATTCAAAGCCTTTTGGTTCGGCCAAACTCTGCCCAAATACTCTCCCAACTTCCCTCAATACAACCTAGAGGCCTTAGTGTGATCAGAAAGCCATCTTAAGGAGCCCTTTTGTCAAATCAAAAGGAAGAACCCAAAGAAGAGGTAATGATTTCACCACCCTTTTTCCAAGTTCATTTCTTCTTCCACTTCTTCTTCCTTTGTTGTTACCATTATAAAATAATAACTCCAGTATCTCACATATACTGTGATGTTATTATAAATATGGTACAACCATATTCAGTATTCTATCCACCCTTTGAATAACATGTCACCATACATGCGTACGTACGGCTTACCGTCTCCACGTCGTGGTGTAATTGTTATTCAATATATTATTATTTGGATGGGAATAATAATGATGAGTAACTCATGTAAATAATAAATATAACATGTTAATTATTCAGTATATATGATATAACATCCATTTATATATTATTTTAATATCAAAAGAATGATATTGTCGCTCGTGCGTACGTACGGACTACTGTCTCCACGAACGCGATAAGATTCATTCTCCATCGTATCCATTCAAGTATAATTATAATTTGATGATTTAAAAATTATGTTTAAGGATTTGATATCATTCTGGATATGAATAATATACAACCTATTCATTACAAATATGGCTTACGTAACAAAACATATTAATGAAAACAAGTAAGTTAACACCCGAAACAACGATAATACTAAGATATTATTATCAAATCAATATTAAAAGATCATATATGATATCATATTAATATATATTATTCTTTTATAATTTAATAACAATTATTTCACCATTATACAGGAGGTTAACCTACCCCAACCAAGGAAAAGTACAAGGTAAGGGATTTTCTTATCTCACTTTCAATTCCGTGAGATTTCCATTTTTCGCCACTAAATTATTGAAAGTGGTGTATTGTGTACTGCCATTTGATATATATTATCATGATTCTCTTTATATTCATTTTATTCTGGAAATCATTCGGTGGTTATTAACTTTTGTCCATACGACTCAGTTGATTAACGTGGTAAGGGGTTTTCATCTCACTCCTTATTCCCGTGAGATTCATGCCATATTGCCACCATTACCTTCTGTGTGGTGTATGTACTACCCATAATTATATTCTTTGAGTAATACACTTTAATTTATGTGTATTTACATATTCATTGTATGATACCTCTTTCATTGGTTGCATTTTTCGTAAGATACCAAATTGTTAAGGGTTATTTCACAATCTCTTCATTATCCGAGGTTGTTTATACGTAATAATCTACTGGGATCTGTTTATCATCCACATCCATGTTTCTTAATAATGTATTTAAAAAAATTTTTACTATTTACAAGAATATGGGTTAAAGTCATTTATACCCTTATGTGTTTCGAAAGGAATCTTTCCGTCGTTTTCCAAACAAGGCACTTTTAACCTTTTCGACAAATTTAAGGTAAGAATGTTTTTTTAACTTATACGGCGGATGCGGCTATTTACCGCCGTTAAAAATCGTCAAAGCTTCCCTTACAAGCTTATAAGAATATTTTCAAATTGAATGTATTATTTTATAATTATGTTACTTTTAAAATGATTTAAAAAAAGAGATATTTCTCTAAAATAGTTTTGATTTCATCTATGTCAACATTCTTTGATGGATTTTAAGCTTATTTGAAGTTGATTTATTATGATACAAAACATCCAAATCTTATTGAAGGTTTTGTTCTATTTTTGACTATGGATAAGTTATTCTTATGTCACTCATGGATTTTGTTTAGAGTATTGACATTTCATAAGTTATTTGTAATCCGGATGTTTATGTTATATTTCAACCTTTCATTCAGATGAATGTGTTAGACAAGTATGTTCCGGGTTGGGGACCGGTAAATGTAAGCCCTCCGGTTTGGTCTCCGGTTATTAGAGGAACTCCGGTTTGGTCTCCGGTTATTAGAGGAACTCCAGTTTGGTTTCCGGTTATTAGAGGAATTCCGGGTTGGTGTCCGGTTATTAGAGGCACTCCGGGTAGGTGTCCGGTTATTAGAGGCACTCCGGGTTGGGTTCCGGTTACAGTTATCCCCAAGGTCTTGGGACGAGGCCTTGACAAAAAAATTAAAGTTCAGCATTATGCATTCCAACATTATGAAAGTGGTTATTGATATTGCATGTGATTATTCGATTAGTAGAATATCCATGTGAATAAGTAAATGGCATTATTTCATTTTACTTTTGCCATACTATGTTGAAGCTCAAGTTTAAAAGGCTTTTGTTTTAGTAATTCATTTCCTTAAATGTTTATGCTTATTTTTGAATGTTCCGCTATATTGTTATCCTTACTGGGAATTTGAGCTCACCCCTTTTCTATGTTTTATTTTTCCCAGGATGTGATGAAGTAAGTTATGAATGACCTGCAGGGATATTATGAGGGGATAATAGTGTGGACTATGGAGACATTATGTTGTTGTAGTAGTTTTTCATTTTATGATGTAATGTAAAACTTATGAATATATCTAGTGTTTCCAAGGCTACTAAACCAATCGGTCTTTCGAGATTTGATCTTTCTTGTGATCATGCCAATGTTATGTAATAAGGAACCGACTCTGGGTAACTAGGTTCGGGGTGTTACAGTTGGTATCAGAGGAAGTTTAGTACAAACCTTAGAAGCTAGATTTAGATAAACTCTGATTAGAGCACGTAGACCTAAGATGAACTTTGAGGATTAGTATAGAAGAACTTCCTAGAATTTTGGTATTGTAGAGATTTTGTGAGTTTTCTGAGAAATACAACCCTGTCTGGATACGAGCAGGTAGAGGCGGCTCTGGCACAGATGTACCTAGTGGTAAAACTCGAAAACACCGCTTTGAGCTAGACTCGAACGGGAACTGGTGCATGAAAACGGGCCTTGTTGCACTCTTGGTTATGACACTCCCGGGGGATATGCTTAGGATAACTCTCATTTTCCTTACAAATCATTATGAAGGGTTTATGAGTATATACTTCCTCAAAGGAGACATTTTTATGATTATGGATTATATCCATAAACTATTTAATTTATGTTATGTGTTTTACAAGTTTGGGATTAGGTATTGTTATTCATAAACTAATCTAATGTATGCCATTGTTTAGAAATGGCACCCAGTAGAAGGAATGAGAACTCTAGCAATGCACATGATACAAAGAGAAAGAAGGATCATATATTTTATGGTCTTAAGCCAGAATTTACAAGAGAAATAGTCTCACATGTATTATCATCATATGAAGAAATAATATCATGTGTTGATAAGATAAGTAAAGAGTTTACTGAGTCCTATGGCTTTGAAGGGAAGAAAGAGAAGAAAAGGATGGAAGAGAGAAAGATGGATAAAGGGAAGAGGGAAAAGAAGAATTTTCCCATATGTGGTAACTGTGGAAAGAAACACCCTGGAACTTGCCTGAAAGGAATTGGAGTTTGTTATAAGTGTGGAGGAAAGGGGCACAAAGTACGTGACTACAAGGGTATGAAAATGGTTTTAAATGTACAATGCTTCATTTGCAAGGAGTTTGGACACTACGCGAACCTATTTCCCAGTCATCAATCTATGCCGCAAATGATGCTATTGGATAATAATCATGTTATGATACTACCACAGATGAAGAGGAATGATTAGAGTTCTTATGTTGATTATGTCAATTGAGTGTTGTATCAACAATGTACTTGTTATAATAATTATGGAGTATATAAGGATTGTACTGCAGTACTATTTCATTAAGGACTTGAGATTGTGTGGAACAAAGAAAAGTGACTCAATAGCAGGATAAATTTTTGGAAAATATATGGTTGGGAGAATGATAAAGCATAATATAGTTCTGTTACCGAGGTAGTGATTTTTGAATAATACATGATTATTTTGGAAAAATTATATTAGATATTCTTGACTACCTTGGAACTGATTAATGATTTGTATATTCCATCATTGTTGGGGTTTAAAACATTTTTGGATTGATGAAGTATATCCAGCATTCTATATGGAATAAGGGAGAATGAATGTAATCAATAAGGAATATGGTAATTTGGGATGTTTCAGTGTATTAAAAGAATACATGATGAAGGTATTCATATGCTATTACGGGGTAAAAATGATCTACATTATGTTTACCTTCCTTATAAATGTTGGACTGTGAGTTTGGACAGAAGTATTTTGGATAGTTCTAGTTTGGATTATTTTGGATTGCCATAAAAGGACAACCCGGAGGTCGGGCGGCAACCCGTCGCGTCTGGCAAGGCTGCGAGACTTGAACCCGCAACCGAAGGGCGACAAGGGTGTATCACCTACCACTAGCCCACGAGATGTCCTGGATTAAATAATGTAGTTTTTTTAAAAATATCTGGAAGATGAATTATAAATTCATTTATTTTGGATCCCTGTACGAATAGTATAAATAGAAAAAAAAAATTACATTCTATTATCTTGTAGAGTGAAAGATGAGTTTGTGGTAGAAATTTATTAATGGATAAAACTCTAATTATAAAGTAAGTATATATCCTTATGATATTAGCCAATCTCATAAATAAATTCCTCAACATTAATAAAAGGAACTTAGAACAAAAATGTTTTCCTAGATGGTACCTTAAATCATCACTAATTTATGGCTTTGGGATTTTTGGCCTTTTCATAGCCATGTTCTCTACCACTCTCCATCAGATAATTGATGGTTAGATTTCTCTTCCATATCCATATTTTCCTACATGGAACCCTAGTATGTGTTATTTTCGGTAATCTTCATACTTTCCACTCTTTGTTTTAAATAGAGGCCTCATTAATTCATTTTTCGATGTGGGATTTCAACTAAGATATTTTGAAACGTCAAAAATGTGTTATACCAATACCCTATGTGTTGTTGAACCGATGGTATTTCAAATCATCGTAGATTGATGAGTTTAAGGACCTCAATTTTATACTTGTTTTTGATTGATGACCTCAATCACAACCTATAAATATTTACGTTTTTCCTCCAATTATATGTCTCTAATTGCCACCAATGTTCTCCTAATCGAGATCATAATTTGGTGGTGACCCTTTCATTTCTCTTTTCCTCATATTAAGACTAAATTTTAGTAACCCAATTTTCGATGTGGGTTTTCCCACAAATATATTTTCTATTTTCAACCTTTTATTTTCGAAAACAATTTCAAATTGCGAGGACGCAATTTATTGAAGGAGGGGAAAATGTAACACCCCAAGATTTCATAGTGTGTTATTTCTTAAAAATAATTAAATAACTTGCACTAAATGTAACACCGAGTTCAATCACACCATGACTTACAAAAAAAAAAGTCATTCAAAAGAGGTTATGAATAGTATTATCTAAATTTTAAACTTTATATAATCCTTATAATTTTAGAATCCATATTATGAGTTTCTTAGATATAATGCAAGAACAAATTCATTTTCAGAATTGCACTTTTATCAACTTTTAATACTGAAGCCTTTTTAAATACAATATTTTAAACTTTTTGACGAAATGGGGACATCAAAAAATTTAAAATGAAACATCCCAAGTTTCCACGGTACGCTTTCCTTTGAATAATACAGTAGCGTGTGTTGTACGCAACTTCGAGTTTTAACACACACCACAACCGATCAAACTGGCCGTTATGAATAGTAATACCTACTTTTTGAAATTATATATATTTTATATTTCAAAATTGACTTCATTTTTGGATTCTTAGTGTCGAATTTACCCTAAGGTGAAATTTTGGTACTTTTCAGATAACTTTCATATCTTGATGAATAGTGAAAATTACTAAATTTTAATTAAAAACAATTTTTTTAATCAAAATAATTAATAGTGATAAATTATGAATATGAGTGGTTTTAAAGTATATTTATAATATATTTTTACCATTTAATATAATATTGGTCATTGGACATAATTTTACAATTAAACCGAACATAAACAAGTGTCAATCTTTTGATAGTTATTATCTCTTAAAAACACGTTTTTTGTTTTAACAGTGGGAATTAATTTTAAATTAATTTCTGCCACTTCTGTGTTTTGAATTTAAAAAAATGGATTCCATATTTGGAATCAGGATGTTCAAATTGTGTAAATAGGTAACTTTTATTTTTAAACATTTTGAATAATTACTGTGGTAAATATTTTATTTACCATGGTTAAGGGTAAATCTGGTAAATAAGGGTTAAAAAATAATATTATAATAATACTAAATTACCCTAAAACGTGTCCTAGAATTATTGGTTGATACATGTTTGACCATAGGAATCTTTGGCTCGATTTTGGGACCCCATGGTGCCACTTGTAGGTGATAGGGACACTTTATTTTAATTAAGTTAAAATAAATACAAAAATGACACAAGCATATATCTTTTAGCAAAACAATTTTTACATAGGGTTATATATGTTGGATTTTAGATTATAAATATTCATTAGAAATATAAACAGATTTCCTACATAATGATATTTTATTTTTAATTGTTAGAAATTAAATAATTTATTTTATTTATGACACAATGATGATGCAGTAATTACTAAAATAGTGAAAAATTAAATTAATTGATATTATAAATACCCAAATAAATATAATATGAAACTTTTCATGAATTAAACTAATTTTATAGGATAATATACTATATTAGTATTGATTTAATTTACGTTTTTCGAAGTAATCAATCTGTTATGAGTTTCAAAAAAATAAACTATTGAATAGTGTCAAAATGGACATAAAAGAGTTCTTAAAACAAATATTATATTATTAATTGATATTAAATTCCAAAAAATCTAAGGTTAGGCAAGAGACTTATATCATGATAGTTTCATCATTAATGGACCACTTGGGGGTCTCTTGGATGTATATAGTAATTTTATTAACCATATTATATAAAAATACAAAGAGACATTGTAAAAGTGAAACTAATTAACTTAGAGTTAATACTTAAAGATAAGGTTAATATAAGTACCCAAACCAGTCTAAATTCTATTGTTTGAGTTGTTTTCGACCCATCCCCACCTTAAACTTTGAATAGTCAACTTTTGAGCCATTTGAAACCGATTATGAATTTATTATAAACTAATATCTCTAGCTTTTCCAAAGGTGCCCCTCTCCCCTCTTATAAAAGGGCACTCCTCCTTCTCATTTCTTCACACCTTAAAAGCCTTTTGGTTCGGCCAAACTCTTCCCAAATACTCTCCCAACTTCCCTCACTACAACCTAGTGGCCTTAGTTTGATCAGAAAGCCAACCTAAGGAGCCCTTTTGATCAAATCAAAAGGAAGAACCCGAAGAAGAGGTAATGATTTCACCACCCTTTTTCCAAGTTCATTTCTTCTTCCACTTCTTCTTACTTTGTTGTTACCATTCTAAAATAATAACTCCAGTATCTCACATATACTATGATGTTATTATAAATATGGTACAACCATATTCAGAATTCTATTCACCCTTTGAATAACATGTCACCATACGTGCGTACGTACAGCTTACCTTCTCCACGTCGTGGTGTAATTGTTATTCAATATATTATTATTTGGATGGGTATAATAATGATGTGTAACTCATGTAAATAATAAATATAAAATGTTAATTATTCTGTATATATGATATAACATCCATTTATATATTATTTTAATATCAAAAGAATGATATTGTCGCTCGTGCGTACGTACGGACTACCGTCTCCACGAACGCGATAAGATTCATTCTCCATCGTATCCATTCAATTATAATTATCATTTGATGATTTAAAAATTATGTTTAAGGATTTGATATCATTATGGATATGAATAATATACAACCTATTCATTACAAATATGGCTTACGTAAAAAAACATATAAAAGAAAACAAGTAAGTTAACACCCGAAACAACGATAATACTAAGATATTATTATCAAATCAATATTAAAAGATCATATATGATATCATATTAATGTATATTATTCTTGTATAATTTAATAACAATTATTTCACCATTATACAGGAGGTTAACCTACCCCAACCAAGGAAAAGTACAAGGTAAGAGATTTTCTTATCTCACTTTCAATTCCGTGAGATTTCCATTGTTTGCCACTAAATTATTGAATGTGGTGTATTGTGTACTGCCATTTGATATATATTATCATGATTCTCTTTATATTCATTTTATTCTGGAAATAATTTGGTGGTTATTAACTTTTGTCCATACGACTCAGTTGATTAACGTGGTAAGGGGTTTTCATCTCACTCCTTATTTTCGTGAGATTCATGCCATATTGCCACCATTACCTTCTGTGTGGTGTATGTACTACCCATAATTATATTATTTGTGTAATACACTTTAATTTATGTGTATTTACATATTCATTGTATGATACCTCTTTCATGGGTTGCATGTTTCGTAAGATACCAAATTGGTAAGGGTTATTTCACAATCTCTTCATTATCCGAGGTTGTTTATACATAATAATCTACTGGGATCTATTTATCATCCACATACATGTTTCTTAATAATGTATTTCAAAACATTTTTAATATTTACAAGAATATGGGTTAAAGTCATTTATACCCTTATGTGTTTCGAAAGGAATATTTCCGTCATTTTCCAAACAAGGCACTTTTAACCTTTTCGACAAATTTAAGGTAAGAATGTTTTTTTTAACTTATACGGCGGGTGCGGCTATTTACTGCCATTAAAAAATCGTCAAAGCTTCCCTTACAATATTATAAGAATATTTTCAAATTGAATGTATTATTTTATAATTATTTTACTTTTAAAATGATTTAAAAAAATAGATATTTTTCTAAAATAGTTTTGATTTCATCTATGTCAACATTCTTTGATGGCTTTTAAGATTATTTGAAGTTGATTTATTATGATACAAAACATCCAAATCTTATTGAAGGTTTTTTGCTATTTTTGACTGTGGATAAGTTATTCTTATGTCACTCATGGATTTTGTTTAGAGTATTGACATTTCATAAGTTATTTGTAATATAGATGTTTATGTTATATTTCAACCTTTCATTCAGATGAATGTGTTAGACAAGTTTGTTCTGGGTTGGGGACCGGTAAATGTAAGCCCTCCGGTTTGGTCTCCGGTTATTAGAGGAACTCCGGTTTGGTCTCCGGTTATTAGAGGAACTCCGGTTTGGTCTCCGGTTTTTGGAGGAACTCCGGGTTGGTGTCCGGTTATTAGAGGCACTCCGGGTTGGTGTTCGGTTATTAGAGGCACTCCGGGTTGGGCTCCGGTTACAGTTAGCCCCAAGGTCTTGGGACGAGGCCTTGAAAAAAAAATTAAAGTTCAGGATTATGCATTCCAACATTATGAAAGTGGTTATTGATATTTCATGTGATTATTCGATTAGTAGAATATCCATGTGAACAAGTAAATGGCATTATTTCATTTTACTTTTTCCATACTATGTTGAAGTTCAAGTTTAAAAGGCTTTTGTTTTAGTAATTCATTGCCTTAAATGTTTATGCTTATTTTTGAATGTTCCGCTATATTGTTATCCTTACTAGGCATTTGCGCTCACCCCTTTTCTATGTTTTATTTTTTCCAGGATGTGAAAAAATAAGTTATGAATGACCTGTAGGGATATTATGAGGGGATAATAGTGTGGACTGTGGAGACATTATGTTGTTGTAGTAGTTTTTCATTTTATGATGTAATGTAAAACTGATGAATATATCTAGTGTTTCCAAGGCTACTAAACCAATCGGTCTTTCGAGATTTGATCTTTCTTGTGATCATGCCAATGTTATGTAATAATGCACCGACTCTGGGTAACTAGGGTTGGGGCGTTACACTTGTAACCCATATTTCACCATAATATGTTAAACCTATGACCAAAATATCCCCATAAGTTGTTAAACCTATGACACATCTATCCCTATAGGATATTAAACATGTGACCCAAATGTTCCCACAAGATGTTAAACATGTTACCCAACATTACACAAAAGGTGTTAAATTTTTGACCTAACAGCCCCCATATTACTATATACATGGAACCTGGATCATATTATCTACCTCATTACATAAACATGTGATGCCTATGGTAAAATCCCCAGAAGAATTACACCCAAAGAATCAACTACATCATGGTTGATAAGAGATACCTTAGGTTCCACACATAAGATACCTATAAAATTTGTAGGAGAATACTTCATAAGTTCTCAACCTACCCAACATGTAAAAATGAACATACCATCCCAATGTCTCTATACACTCTAACAGAAGGTTTCTACCCTATCAAGATAGAATTATTGTAGTTAACCATCATCAACCTCTTGATGGAATTGGGAATTACATTCAAAAACATGACTCAAGCCTATGGAGGAGATCCTAATAACGTGATGAGATCCGCGGAGGAATCGAAAGAAAGTGGAACCAAAATCATATCATCACATTTCATTCTAGGATCTAATATCATTGATTGAATTGATGGAAGCTACCGACCATTAGAAAACAAGAATGTGGGTTAAGAACAAAATGGTTCACAACCCTAGTCTAAAGTTTCATAGAAAGTGGATGTGAATTCATTCATTGTTTCCCATCATAGATGTGAAATAATTAATCTATTACAGCTTCTAGTTACTCTCTAGAATTATAACCAACGTGGAATGATTGTAATGAAGTTAATTATCCATGAAGTAACATTTGTATTGGGGACCCAAGCACCTTAAATTAAACTAAAAACACTGAAAATTCTAAGTAGGGGTGTTTTCCAATCATTCTTAGATAATATTATCTTCCAATGGTTGACTTTGAAACAATATATAAAGATAAAGATTTATATTTGTTCACGATACCTTTAGAAGGAGTAATTTATCCACCCTTATGTTTTGGGGTTCTTATGGGGTGTGAATGAAATGTGCTCTTCATCCATATCCAAGATAATCCTAAAAGTGTTGGTTACTAAGATAACGACATCAGGGAATTTTTACCCAGCTGGTGTAGGAGATAGTAGTAGGTAATTACCAAGGGAAGAGTTCACCAATGATACTAATTGATTTTACATTTTCATCCCTATTTATGATATCTTATGATACTATATATAACCAAAATGGGTCTTTATTGGAAAATTTTGTTATATTCATGATATGAAATACCTATAAATGTTTCCATATCCATAATACTATAAAATTGTGGCTATAAAAATAATACCTCAAATTTCAAACTCTTCTTTAATGTCTTTGTTTCTCTTATGATCTCAAGAAATTTTTCTCTTTATAATACACACATTTTAAATATAATATCATTCAACAAAGTTTATTATTTATTCATGGTGAACTATTGTGTATAGATTCTACAATAGAAATTTTATTTTTAGTTCATTGAGTGTTTCAATTGAATTTTACAACCAAATAAACCTTAAAATTTTGATTTGGATCTTATATCCAGACATCCCTACCATCTTCTTATGATCAGGAAGCATACCAAGTTTACTATTTTTATGTTTAATTTTACTTGGTGGATAGTGATTTAACATTACTATTGGACCACATGATCACTATTTACCTTCTTTATGTTCTATGTGATCAGATAGTTAGATTTAACCCTAAGAATGAATAATATCTCCTGATTTTATATTTTTAAACAAATTCTAATAAATTATAACTAAATCCCATTGATACATTTTATATTGTCTTTCACTATGTTTTTAAAACCATATATTACCCAATTAGACTCATAAACATTGTTATTTTACCCAATATTATTCTCTAATATTTCAAACATTTAAAATTTGAGTGTATCAATTTACTCAATTATTTTGGAATCCTATTCTTCCCACATCTACATACAGAGTTTTGAATCATTAACTATTTAATTGAGTTTCATCATTTTTTTCTCTTTTAACATTTATATCTTCAATATAAATATTTAAATATATTTGAAAAAATATCCATTCAAATTATACATCGTCATCATACCTATCTTCCATAGTTTGTAACATGTCTAAAAAAGTAATGAGAACACATTTTTGGAGGTCTTTACTAGCCTTTATCTATTCTGGCTTTATTTTTTTTAGTTATTATCCTATTTTTAAATAAGTTTATTCTTATTGAATTAATTATGCCTATTAATATACCTACATTTTACATTAGCTAAATATTTCTTCATGGGAACATCATAATCCAAATCATCATCTACAAAATTCCTCGGTCACATTCTTGTATGGTGGACAATCCTTCCTCATTAAAACAACATGCATAAAATTTCACCTTTAAACTTTTCCTTTCCTATTTTTCATATTTGAAGAAGGGGATTATATGAATTAATCAACCCATTCTTCTTATTGATCAACCTCAGTGGTGATATTCATAAATTATTTGATTAAAAAATCCTTATATTTCCTATTTCCACTAGCTTATTATATTTTTCCCCTATCCCGCACGAAATAAGTTTACTTCAAATATTCTCTAGTGTCTTCTTAGTAGGATATTGGTCTTCAAGAACAATGTATTTTTGATTAAAATAAAGTATAATAGTCTCAAGAATCTTATTATGATATTTACATAATAAAGGGGTTCTATAAGACCCATCACATAATCAAAAATCCCATTTACCAGATCAGGGAATGCATCAAGAGATTCATTATGAGGCATCCTTAGGTCCTCATACAAGTCCAATAGAACTTGGAATATAACTTATTATAAATTCTCATTTACCATTCCTTCTACTCCTAATCATTTGTACCACAATTGAAATTTCTCCGAATCATAGACACCCAAACATTGTGTCCCCTGATTGACCACTCCTCCACATCTGTTTTTAAAGCATGCACACCAAGAGTTTCTCACGCAATGTACATGTAAATCTCAATGGTGTGATCATCAAGGGAAACTAAACACCATACTTGATAGGGAGGAATTTTTGTAGATATTCATATCCTATATGAAAATATTCTCCTAGGGTTTAGGACCAACCACATCCAAGATGAATGAGGTAAAACATAATAACTTCACATACCAATTATATAATGTTAAATTGCATGAAAACATCCTCAGCACAAAATTTAAAACTATAGAGTTACCTTATGTTATAAAAATAGGATTCCCCATATGTCATCATCATGGGATGACACCCCCATGGATATATATTCTATTCCTAATTCCCCCACCCCATGGACTCCTTTTATAGGAATATTATGTGAATAATCTCCACACTAATACTTTTTAATTCTACTTTTCAACCCGAGCATACTTATCCCATGATTCTACATAGTATAGACCTATACTATAACACAACCGTAACCTATATCATAGAAATACGTGGTTTTGGATCCCTTTATACTAATAGGGTACATAGGATAACTCCCTACAGTTAAATTGATATTTACCAACACATCTGGGGAACCTCTCTATGATTTAATCCGAGCCCCACAAATATTACCTTCTAATTTCAAGTGTGATCATATTTCCCATATAGAAATACCTAACCAACCACTAATGTGTGATCACATTCCCCCTTGGGGACACATTTAACCACCAATATTTCCACACATGAATATAAATCTAGGACCAATATTCATCCATATGATATTAAATTCATGATCGACCTCTCAACAAAAGATGTTAAACTTTTGACCCACCTACCCAAAAATATTTTAAACATGTGATCCCATGACCCGAAAAGTTGTTAAACCTATGTACCACCTATCTCTACAATATGTTAATCCATTGACCCACATATCCCCATAATATGTTAAAACATGGACCCACCAGTCTCCACAATACATTAAAGTTATGAACCACAAATCCCCATAAGATTTTAAACATGTGATGTAATGGATCGGACCTCTCCGATCCATTCTGTTTATAAAATCTTGTGTTTGAGGTGTTCCAAGATGTCAAGGTAACTTATCCCCAACACTCATCCAAATTTCCAATTCTTTGAATAGTGTTTCCAGTTCTTTGAATAGTGAAATGGTAGCCTTATATGAACAGTGTTTCCAAAACGGTGAGGTACAAAGGTAGCTTCTATTTCCTTCACAAGATTTTGAGTTCATGAACAGTGTTTCGTAAACGTTGAGGTCTAATGGTAGCCTCTATTTCATTTTCCCAATTTTGAGTTCATGAATTGTTTTTCCATAATGGTGAGGTCCAACGATAGCTTCTATTTCATTGGAAAAATTATGAGTTCATGAAAAGAGTTTCTAGAATGGAATGGTCCAATAGTAGTCTCTATTTCCTTTCAAAAATTTTGAGTTCATGAATAGTGTTTCATTAATATTAAGGTCCAATGGTAGCCTCATTTTCCTTTTCCAAATTTAAAGTTCATGAACAGTGTTTCCAGCATCCTATAGTTTCAGCCCTTTGATATTTCCTTTGATGTAAAATGTATTTAAAGCCTAGTTTTAAGGACATTAAGGCTGACTCAATGGCCATAAATCCGATATTAATTTTTCCTAAGGCTCGAGATGTTTTTACTTCATCAAAATGCATTATTTTATGTGATCCCCTTTTAATGAAACAATGATCATATCTTAAACCACTACTTTATTAAAAAATTTAAGGGACAAGATATCTTTCTCCCCAATTCTTCCTCCTTGTTTTTGGGTTTGAGATGCTCGAACCTTCCATTTCTTCTCATAGGAGTTGTGCGATCAAAATTTCCTCCTTGGATTGGTTCCCCTCTATTTTTGATGCAACCAAGCAGCGTCGATCAATATTTAATATAAGATATGATCTATCATTATTTTTGTTGACTTAATCTCCTCTATTTATCCTTGAACATTTATTGGATGCTAACTCCATATTCCTAATGAGATTTTCTTTGGTGTGGAACAGTGTGGTGGTGTCTCTACATCCTTAGGTGGATACAATTGTCACGAGGGTAGGAGATCATAACCCGTTGTGTGGCTTTTTCTCGCATAAATAATGTCAATAACCATTTGAGGTAGGGGATTTCTTTCTTCTCTTTTATTTTATGTGAAACTGTATAGTTAGCATGTTTCATCCCATTGAATCATAATAGAATTAAATAATAAATATTTGAACAAGATAAATAAATTTATATCGATCATATGTTATTGCCACTTTTTTTCTAGATAGTGTGATATCTAAGCCTGCTTTTTTTAGATTTTCATTCTTGATGAGAATTTGTAAAGAACGCGAATCTTGAATTAATTGATAGTTGTTTAGCTTAAGATAAAGAGTCATGTGAATGAATATGATTGTTGTTGTTGTAATTTGATACTATTAATATTGATCTAGTACGAATATTTATTAAATTTGTGATAGCTTAATATTAATTTTCCCATAGTTGGAATCTACAAATAATAAATCTGTTATTTCAAGGTGGAATAAAGAACTGGTTGTTTGATAAAAGATAAATCCATGTAGGGTTCTGAGTTACCCTCTTTCTTATTTAAGGGAAAAGAGACCAATTGATATGATGTTTGTTTTGTTGATTCTTGTGTTGTGATGTAATATTGGAAGTCTACTGTGATATGTGGGGGCATGGAGTCCTATTGGTTGTGGTATCAATTGATGCCTATAGTGGAAAGATGGATCGGTTTATGCATGTGGTGTTTGGGAGGACACCGGGGATGATGAAATGAGTTGGATGTGAATGTTTAGATTTTTGATTATTATTGTTGGATGTTTATCCTCATTAGCTTCCCCACTGCTCAAGGCAACTGGTTTTCTTACCCTCCTTCCAAAATGGGGAAAACACACATAGGTTGTTTCATGTGATTTATGTGTTTAACTTCTCAAGAGATGATGGGTCTACGCACTTTCTATAAGTGGAAAATACTTGATGGGTAGTTCATCTTCTCACTGAGATGATCCCCACATGCATAGTATCTTAGAATGTTTTTCTAGAATTTAAGGGAATATGGGAAAGTAATAATGTTGTTAATAAATGATTGAATAAATGATCTTAACCCAAGGGGTTGGAGCTTGCTGGGATGCAATGCTGGGGTTACAATTTAATGGGACAGTGGAAATTAGGTGTGATTCTAATGAAATTTAATGTGGAATTGGTAATGGCCAATTAATTCTTAAAGAATTAATTAATGTAAAGTACAACTGATAAATAAAATTTAGTAATGTAATTAATCTATTTAAATGGATGTTTTCATATAGGATACAGAGTCTTAGAAGAGGTAGTCGGGAGTCTGAGATATGTTAGCTGCAGTTGTTTCTAAGACAAGGTTATGCCCATAGTGTAGTTATAAGATATAGTATATTCTGTAATTTTTATGTTTCTATATGCTACACCACCCTATCAGTTAGGGAAACTGACACCCCAGGGATTCTGATCCCTGGGGGTGTGTGTTTCCCAAACATTCTGGGGGGAGGATCGATGGATGACTACCCCCTTTGGCCCCACTCTCTTCTCTTAGTAGTTACTTGTGTTTGTATGAAAAAAGGTTAGTTTTCCTCATATATGTGTGTAGAGGGCTGTAGTGGCTTGTTTTTATTCATACACACATATATTCTGAATATGGTTTCCTATGGAATACTATAGGTGTAATGTGTATAGGCAATGATGGCTTGAGGATCCTTACCTAGTGTATAAGATATAATGGAGTGAGGTTTAATACCTGATGTATGATACATGTTATGTGAGATGTGGTGGCTTCTAAAAACTATGGGGTTACATTTCTTACATGGACATGGTGGTTTTGTTGCATGAAGTACATGTTTTGGTGCTTCGCCCAGGTGTCTGCAGGATAGCCTTTTTGGAGAGAGATGCTTAGGACGTGCGAAGTTGGGGAAAAGATGAAAACTAGTGGGGAATAAGTAGCGGGGTACCCTTGATATTCATTATTATATTATATACTCTTGTATGAGATACATGGTGAGAGTATCCATGGTGAGGCTGGGATCTTAGTATACCTTTTTTGGTGATGAGTTAGTTTTACTTGTTCTTCACTGTGATTTATCATACTTTCTTTACTTTTTCACGAGATACTCTGGGGAGGATCCTACTGAGTATACTGTTGTACTCACCCTATGTATATATAAACTATTTTTCAGTCACTTATAGCATGTTGGAGATCATTCTGGTCTATACTATCTTGGGGTTGTGAGAGATATTTTGGATTTTTGGTTGCTGTTGTTTTTCTTTTATTTTGGGTACATGTAGTTTCCCCCTTTTAGTTGTAGTATTTTTTTCATGAAATTACATATGTGCACTTGGGATTTCATTTATATTCATGTTTGAGTTGGAGTTTGTTGGTGTCTATATTATCCTTATCTTTTTCATTTTCTATCTTAGAGGTTAATGTCTCCCATCTGTGTGTTTAATATACCCTCGGTGCTAGTCGCCAACCCAGGCCCTACTGGAAGCAGGACTCATGGGGTCATTATTTCCCTTATCACATTGTCGGCCCATGAGTTGTACACTTTGTGGGGAGGGGGTCATGATAGAGTGGTATCAGAGGTCTGGTTAAAAGATAGGATGGATATTGGAGTTAGGCAGAGGTGAGGATTCATGGGTTGGTAGGGAAATGGTGTCAGTCAAATTTTGCAAGTGATGTAACCACTAGAGACCGGCTGGGACATAGTATTTTAGGTCCCCCTATGAATCGATGCATAAACCTTTAAGTTTACAGTGGATAATAATTGAAATGAAAGTAGTTTCAGGGTAGATACCTAAGAAATTATCATTCATCATTCTTCCTTGCACCTGTGTTTGAATGGGTATAACTTTGGATAGTGTAACATAAAATTAATAAAACAAAATAATTAATTAATTAATGCTGAGTTTTCTTTATTCTAGGATTAGGAGCTCTAACTTTTTGTTATTTTATAGGTATGGATTCAGGTCAACGTCCTCATCTAGATCGAAAAGAAGATGTCCAGTAGGCTATTCCAGCAGATCGTTGTAGGGTAGAGGTTGACGATGACCAAACATGGATGGGAAAACTCTGAGAGTTTCAGCGCCAGAGTCTGCAGATGTATGAGGGCTCCAATTCAGATGCAATCACAGAAGACTAGTTGGAGGAGGTCGAGATATGATTCAATTTGATCCGTTCTCAGAACAGGAACTGGGTGTCCTAGGTTGTGATGATAAAGTGTGAAGCACCGAGGTAGTGGTGGTTCGTGTTCATTTGAGATCGTGAGGAGTAGACGATCTCATGGGAGGAGTTCTGAGACAAGATTAGAGTCGAGTTTATTTCTTCGACTGCGAAGGCATCCAGTCACTAGGAACTTCTTACCCTTTGACAGGGGAGCTCCAGTGTGCGAGATTTTAGAATCCACTTCTGAATCATTTTATGATATTCTTTAGACATATTTCTAGATGAGGAGGCCAGGGCGAGGCATTTTGAGGAGTCTTTTCATGCATATATCCAATACCAGGTCACCCCATTTATGTTGAAGAAATATCTGGAGGTGTTGGAAAGGGAATAGGTTGTCGAGAGTACATTGTCTAGAAATAGATCAACATGATAGGGGATTCATCCTGATTCCTCTCGAAGTAGATTTGTGGTATGGGGATCCCAGGTTTTTGGGTAGAAGAGTTTCTGTTCGGACGGGGGTAGTTTCTAGCCCTTAACATCTCGTTTCTCCAAGAGCAACATCTCTCAGGAATCTTTCAATGGATTAGGTGTTGGTTCATCTTGTGGTGGTCAAGGTCATCAGAAACAAGAGTACCCAAGCTTTCAGAGTAGTCATCGTGCACCAAGTGTTTCTCTCCAGGTTCCTCCATAGAGGCAGTTCTAGCCGAGGTAGTAGGAGCAGGTTGTACCAACATTAGATTTGAAGATGGTAGATAGGGTAGGAAGAATACAACCATATGATGCTCCCCATCCCCAAATAGTAGATCACAGCTATGGTGGTGGTCTTCATCAAGGTCAGAGAGGCCGTAGAGGAGGTCGTGGTCAGATTCATGCCTTTGCGTTGCCAGTGCCATGTGAGCCAGATGTCATTCGAGGTACCCTTTTATTGTTTTCTACCTTATATTATGACTTGATTGATTCAGGAGTGACACACTTTCCATCATATCACCGACCTATGTCCATGCTTTGTGAAATGAGATTGAGAGGTTTCTAGTTCCCTTGGCATTGACTATTTTAGTTTGAGGCTGAGCAGACTTTTTTGAAGTATGTAGAGACTGTGAGATAATGTTGGGGTAGTAACGCTCTTGGAGAGGTTTCTTATTTTTATGATAACAACCATAAGATATCATCCTTGAAATATATTGGTTGTATTCGGTGTAGGATATCATAGAATTCTTTAGGAGGTAGGTTGTATTCTTTGATGCGGATGGAGAGGAAGCAGTGTTGATTGACGAGCGAGACCCTCAAATGGGTCAGATGAGTATTTTTCCTTGTCATCTTTGATGGATGAGCTAATGCTAATTTCATCAGATGTTCAGCAGTTGGCATTTACTAGGGTCTTAGAATAGTATCCTAATGTCTTTCTAGAAGAGGTTGTAGCATTACCCCCTCAACAAGAGATCTAGTTTTGGATCAACCTACAACCATGAGTATCTCCTATCTATTTGTATCCATATAGGATGCCCCCTTCTAAGTTACGAGTTATACATATATGGGTTGATGGTCTATTTTAGTGCAGTTTTGTTCGGCCGAGTGTGTCACTGTGGGGTGCACCCATTTTGTTCATGAAAATGGATGATAAAAGTATGTGATTGTGTGTTTATTATCATCTCTTAAAAAAAGTGACAGTATTGAATTTCTATCCTCTTCCATAGATTGATGATTTATTTAATCAACTGAAGGGTTCATGTTGGTTCTCAATGATTGACTTACGGTTAGGATATCATTAGATGTGTGTGAAGGATGAGGATATCCCAAGGACTGATTTCTGCTGTCGTCATGGGTATGATGACTTCATTGTAATGTCGTTAGGTGTGACAAATGATCGAGCTATGTTAATGGGATTGATGAACACTATTTTCTTTGAGTTCTTGGACACATTCATGGTGGATTTCATCAATGAAATCCATGTTTAGTCCACGTCTTAGGAGGAGGATACATGGCATCTACACGCTATTTTGGGAGTTCTTCATCAACGTCAGTTGTTTGGGAAGTTGTTGAAGTGTGATTTTTGGCCTCAAGAAGTCCTTTTATTGAGGAATGTTGTGTCCCAATAGGGAGTATCTAAGGATCCATTGAAGACTGAAGCATTTGTGTCTTGGGCAGCCCCCAAGACAGTGTCAGAGCTGCGTAGGTTCCTTGGTCTCGCAAGATACTATAGGTGGTTTGTAGTCAATTTATCTCTATTTTCAACTCCTATGATAGCTTTGAACAATAAAGAACAGTGGTTAATATATACTGATCAGTGTCAGGAAACATTCAATTATCTAAAATAGATGTTAGTAAGTTCTCTAGTTCTTTGTCTTCTAGTAGAGGGAGTTCAGTTTGATGTTTTCTACGACGCTTCAGATCTAGGGTTAGGTTGTGTTCTGATACAACATAGATTTTTTTCTCATGGGTCTTGGAATTTTCATCTCCATGAACGTAACTATGACACCCATGATCCTGAGTTGGCAATCATGTTGTTTTCTATGAAGTTGTGGAGACATTACCTCATTGTCAAGTGCTTTTTGGTTTTCACCGATCATAAGAGTTTGAGGCATGTTTTCTCCCATCATGACATGAACATAAAACAACATCAGTGGATGGAGTCCTTATAGGAATACGACTTCGAAATATCGTATACACCTAGAAAGGGGAATGTTATAGCTGATGTACTGAGTCAGAAGTCACGTAGTGATGCAGTGTATGAATCTGGTGACTCCTGGAGAGTAATGGAAGAACTGTCATCATTACATCTTGATATGGGAGTAGCTGGGGGTATAGGTTGTCTTTTTCAGATGATAGTGCAGTCATTTCTAGTGCCTCTGGTGGAAGAGTCCCAGTTGGGGGATCTTGAGGTGGAGGTCCGGAGATATATAATTGTTTGTGGTGAGGCCCCTGATGGTTGGTTAAAAGATGAACAACACCGAGTGTTGTATCATGGAAGGATATTTGTTCCCTTTTTCATGTGTGAGACAGTTCTCAGAGAGTTCCATAATTCACATTTAGTGGTGCATCTTGGCATGAAAAAGGTGTACCAAGCCTTGAGGAGTCATTTTTGGTGTCCTGGGCTAAAGCGTACGGTTACAGAGTTTGTGTCTCATTGTTTGGTTTTCCAGAAGGTGAAGGATGAACACCATGTTCCTGGTGGCCCTCTCCAGTCATTAGATGTTCCTCAGTGGAAGTGGGAGGACATATCAATGGACATTTTTACTGGTTTACCTCAATCTCAGGGAGGACATGACTCTATTTGGTTGGTAGTAGATCATTTAAAAAAATCATCAAACTTTATATCAATCAAGGATTCATTCTCAGTGGATGCTTTGTCAAGGAAGTATCTGGAGGAGGTGATGAGACTTCATGGAGTCCCAAGGATTACCATTTCTGATCGAGATCCTCATTCAACCTACATGGAATTTAGAGGCCTCAAGCATGATTTTGGTTATCAGTTATTCCTTAATACTACTTTTCATACTCAGACAGATGGTCAGACAAAGCAGACCATCTAGACTCTGGAAGACATGTTACGTTGTTGTGTCCTGGATTTTTGAGGATTGTGGATGAGGAACTTACCCTTGGTGTATTTCTCTTACAACAATAGTTTTCACAACACCATTGGTATGGTGCTGTTTGAAGCCTTGTATGGCCAGTCTTTCCATTCTCTATTTTGCTAGACTGGGGTCAGAGAGTTATCAATTATCAGACATGAACTAGTTTACAATACAACAAAGATGGTTTAGGTGATTTGTGAGTGGATGAAGACATCGAAAGTTCTTTAGAAATAATAAGTTGATCAAAGGAGGAGACCCTTATAGTTTGATGTTGGGGATAACATGTTTCTAAAGGTGAATCCCCGTCATGGGCAGTGAAGGTTTTATTGTGAGAGTAAGCTTTCTCCCCGGTTTGTTCGGCCATTCGAGGTGTTAGCTCATATTGGAGTTGTGGCGTATCGAGTACCACTTTTCCAACTGATGAGCTGGATAGAAGATGTTTTTTATGTGTCATAGATCCATTTTTATCTTCATGATGAATCTCACGTCATCAATTGGGGAGAGATCAATGTTGTTGATGATGCGACCTTTGATGAGCGACCTTTAGAGGTCTAAGACTACAATGAAATGGTGTTGTGCATTCATTCTATCCCCTTTGTTCGTGTCTTGGGGAAATAGGGTGGCATGGAGGAGAGTAATTGGGAACATGAGTCCTAGATACATGCTTATTAACCAATGTTGTTTAATGTGTAACTCTTTTAATGTAACAATATCCCCTTTGTGTTTATAGAACTTTCATGTTTATAAGATGCACTTACTCTGGTCATTTCTTGCGTCTTTCCCTCTTTTGAGAGGTATCTCGATGGGTGGGTTTTCAGAATTCTTTTTTGTTTCTTTCTTAGGGTGGTTTTAAATTATCGAGGACAAAAATGTTTTGAGAGGTATATGATGTAATGTCTCAGACCTCTCTGGTCCATTCCTTTGCTAAAATCTAGTGTCTGAGGTGTTCTGGGAGGTCAAGGTGACTAATCCCCAACATTTTTCCAAATTGCCAATTATGTAAATAGTATTTTCAGTTATATGAACGATGAAATGGTAGCTTTAAATGAATAGAATTTCTAGAATGGTGTTGTTCAATTGTATCCTCTATTTCCTTTTCCAAATTTTGAGTTCATGAAAAGTGTTTCCAGAACAGTGAAGTCTGACGGTAGCCTATATTTTCTTTGCCAGATTTTGGGTTCCTTGTAACACTCTAACCCCAGTTTCCCAGAGCTGAGGCATTATTTTAATACATTGGCAGGATTATAAGGAATCATGTCCCAAAGGACTGATCAGTTTAGCAGTCTTGGAAAATAGATTACATACATGAACATTACATTACATTATAAAATGAAAAAATCACAACGTTGTCTCCATTGACCACATTAATATTCCTTAGACTATCCCTCGAGGTTAGTCATAATATAATTCATTGCATCATGGATAAAATAAAACATAAAAAGGGGTGATCTTATATTCTTAGTAAGGATAACAATATAGCAGAAACTTTCATAAATAAGCACAAACATTTAAGGAAATGTATAAGACTAAATCATAAGCCTTTTAAACATAAAATTATATATTATATGGCCAATATAAATCAAATAATTCCATTTACTTATTCACATGGATATTGTACTAGTAGAATAATCACATACAATATCAAATAGAAGATTTTATAATGATGGAATCCATAATTCCAATCTTTATAACCATATATTCAAAGCCTTATGCCAAGACTACAAATAATATTTTGTCAAGGCCAAGGGCCAAGACACTAGTTTGCCTCATTAGACCTACCAATGCATCAAAGATCTATAGTAGGTTCCACCTGTCACTTACTAAGTCTAATGGACTTCTCATATGAAAAGGTTTAAACATAATATACAAATTCATATTGAAACTAGAATAAGAAATGTCAATACTTTATCTATAAACCATGACTGATATAAAAATAATACATCCACAGTCAAACATATAACAAAACCATCAATACAATATGGAAGATTTGTAACATAATAAATGAACTTCAAAAAAGATTAAAATTTATCAAAGGATGTTGACATAGATGAAAATGATTTGTAAACCTATTTGAGAGAAATATATATTTTTCATGAAAATAATTAAAAGTCACAAAATTTAGAAATGAATTCATTTAAAGAAATTTTTTAATAAAATTTTCCCATACCACTTTGAATCTTTTAAAAGTAATTAACATTTTAAAAACATGGATGTCCATATAAATAAATCCTTAAAACCATTTTGAAAACACGAACATTAATGAGAATGATTTAGAACAATAAATATTTAAACTGTTTAAAATGATCATACAGTTAAAGAGTCCCTTCCATAAAACCGTAAAATATTCCTTTTGAAAATATTTTTATGAAACACATATTTGGATGATAAAGAGGTCCCAATAGATACTCACATAAAAACAATCTCAGATAATGAAGAGATTGTAGAATTAACCCTTACCTTGCACTTTCCTTTGGTCGAGGGTACATTTGACCTCCTGTATAATTACCATAGTATGTTATTAAATTACACTAGAACCATATTAATTTGTATTTTATCATACATGATTAATTTATGACTTTATAGTATCCATTTAATAATTATTTCCATGTTAAATTAACATTTCGGTTAAAAATTGATTTCTTTATCGTACGTGTTTTAACTGGTTATTCGTGATCGTACCACAAAGATCATGATTTAAATACTTCTAGAATATAAAACATGATTTATATATCATATATATAGATATAGAACATAAATATGTATAATATATTGATATATGAAATGGAAAACACTATTTATGGAGATGGTATGTCGTACATATGCATAAACGTTGTTTACGTCTTCATATCATATTGAACAGAAGTAAGTGAATACGATATATATAAGAATATATATATACATATATACAGAAGAACTATTACTTCATATATTACATACTAATTAATAATATATATTTTTATAATCATTGTTAAATGTTATACGTGGAAATGAATCTCATCGTGTCGTGTAGACGTTAATCTGTGCGTATGTACGAGCGATAATATCATTATATTGATGGTGTAATCATATGTAATTAGATGTTATATAATAAATATAAAATCATTAAAATGTTATATTTAATATTTACATCAGTTATACTCATTATTACACCCATCCAAGTAATTAAGTGTTTGAATAACAAACCACACCACGACGCGGAGACGGTAAGCCGTACGTTCGCACGTATGGTGAATTTGTGAATTATAGGATGGATATAATAACAAATATGGTTGTAACATATTTATATAACATCAAAATATGTATAAGTTACTGAATTTATTATTTTGGTATGGAAACAACAAAAAAGAGGAAGTGGAAGAAGAAATGAACTTGAAAGAGGGTGATGAAATTATTACCTCTACTTCTGGTGTTTCCTTTTGTGTTGATCCAAAGGGATCATTAGGTTGTCTTTATGATAAAAAAAAGACATATAGGTTTAATTGATGGAATTTTGGAAGGTATTTGGGTAGGTTTTGGCTGAGTTTAAGGGCTTTGGAGGTGTGAAATTAAGAGAAGGGGAAGTACCCTTTTATAAGAGAGGTGATGGTCACTTTAGGAAAATCTTGAAATATTATTTTATAATAAAATCATTTTTGGTTTTTAATGGTTCAAAAATGATTTATTTAGAGGCTAAGGTGGGGATGGTTCGAAAAAATATCAACCAATAGGTTTTAGATAGGTTTAGGTACCCATATTAACCTTATATTTCAAATTTAACTCTTGGTTAAATAGTTTGTCTTTTACCATGTCTCTTTGTATTTTTATATTATATGGTTAATAAAATTACTATAAACACCCAAGAGAATCCCAAGAGGTTTTTTGTTGATATAAATATCATTATATATGTCTTTTTTCCAAACCTTATATTTTTAGGAATATTATATAAATTAATAATGCAGTATTTGTTTTGAAAACCGAATTATGTCAATTTGGACAATATTTAGTATTTTATATTTTTAAAGCCATAAAAACCTTATCACTTAGAATAAAATATATTTAATAAACCCTAACAAGTCTTATTAACCTATAAAATTAGTGTAATTCATCAGAAGACTCAATTTAGATTTATTTGGATATTTATAATATCAATTATTTTAATTTTTCATTAATAAAGTGATTACTACATCATTATTTTTTCATATATAAATTAATTTATATAATGTCTAAAAATTATAAAAAAAAATCCATTATTTAGGAAATATTTTTATCTTTTAAATATATATTTATAGTAATTTATCTTATGTTTAACCTTATATTAAAATGGTTTATTAATTAATCTTTGAATTTAACACTTTATACTCTTCTTAAAATAAAATAGTAATAAAAGTCCTAATCTAATCCAAGTGAACATAAAGGATCATATTTTTTTTTACTAAAGTTGGTTTTGGTCTAAATAAATGTATCCAATATAATTAAGACATGTGTTAGGGTAATTATATTATCATTTTACCTCTAATTACCCTATTTGCTTTTAACCGTGGTAAATAAAAGTCAGAAGTTTCTACTGAACAAAAAATTATTTTCATCTTATTGAACCACATTTTACTTACTGATTTCAACCGTGTCTCTCAGATTTTTGAAATTAAACTCACATAAGCAGTAAAATTATGTTTTATGCAACTTTTCAAATGCTTCTAGAAGGTGGCTAAAAAACGTTAAAAAGTTCAACAAAATTTTATACATTTAATTCTATAATAAAATGGCTCCAATGTATTAAATTTAACATATATAGGTATTTTATAACTATTTTTACTTAAAATAAATTAATTTAAAATAAATATTTATTTAAATAAAAATTCGGTTTTAAATAATTAGGCAGTGTTTTTCACTATTCATAAAAAATTTAATGTTATTAAAAAAAATACCAAAAATTCACCCTAAGCTAATTTTGATATTATGAATTCAAAAATGAGGTCTATTTTACCCAATTAATAACATATGATTTTCATTTATTAATTTAAAATTATTTCCCATTGTCAAAACCAAAAACCGGGTTTTTAAAAAAGTGTTAAACTATCAATAGATTTCCATGTGTTTATGAAAAATATAAATGTGAAATTATATATAATGAACTAAATTATATTAAATGATAAAAATAGAATGTAATTATACTTCCAAAACATTCAAATGTAAAATTTAACAATATAAATTATTTTGATTGAAATAATTATTTTCAGTTAAAATTTAGTATTTTCACTATTCACCAAAATGTGAATGTTATCAGAAAAACACCAAAAATTTATCAAAACTAAATTTTTGTGTCCCAATTATAAAGAAGAAGTTTAGTTTTTTATATTTAATATATAAAAGTTTCAAATATTGGATTTAATAAGTTTTTTCCATTGAAAGGTGATAAAATTTTATTTTTTTTAAAATACTTCTTTTAACTGAAAAATTGTATTTGTTTTTATATTATTTATAAGAAACAAATTTTATGGATGTAAAACTTATATAGAGTATATAAAATTCATAATGCAGTTAATACTATTCATAACTGTTTTTTGAATGTCTAGTTCGGTAAGTCGTGGTGCGCTCAAACTCGATGTTGGGTGTAGTGCAAGTTATCAAATTATTTTGAAGAGATAACGTACTTTTAAATATTGGGGTATTACATTATCTCCTACTTCAATAAATTGTGTCCTTGAAATTTGAAATTGTCTTCAAAAATAAAATTTTAAAAATAGAAAAATACCTTTGTGAATAACCCACATCGGAAATTGGTTTAATAAAATTTAATCTTAAAAAGAGGGAAAGTGAAATGAAAAAGTCACAACCAAATTATTATCTCAATTATGAGAATAGTGGTTGAACTTATAGACACATAATTAGGGGGAAAACATAAATATTTATAGAGAGTGATTGGGTTCTTCAATTGCAAACAAGTGTTATATTGAGGGCCTTAATGCCACCAATCTATGATGATTTAAAATATCACTGGTTCAACAAAATATACGGTATTAGGATAACACATTTTGGTTTTAAGAACCCTTACCTAAAGTTTAATAATTAATTTATTCATAGAATAAGAGGAAAAATATATATACTTGACAAGTAGAGTTTCATCATTCAACTAATTTCTACCACAATCTCATCTTTCACTCCAAAAGATAATATAATTAAAAAATATTCTATTTATCCTAATCAAATAGGATTCCAAAAATAATGAATTTATATTTCATTTGTTAGAATATTTAAAAAACTATATTATACAAACTTGGACATCCTGTAGGCCAGTGGTAGGTGATGCACCCATGTCACCCTTCAGTTGAGGGTTCAAGTCTAATGGCCTTGCCGGACGCAATGGGTTGTCACCCGACCTTCAGGTTATCCTTTTTATAAAAATCTAAAAAATAATCTTAAGAAATGATATAACCTTACCAGTAGTATTCAACATAAATCTTAATATATTACAACATTTAGACTTTTCCAAAATACTTATGTCCAAACTCAAAAATCCAAAATATTTAAAGAAGGTAAAGATCTTTTTTGACACGTAATAACATGTGAATACCTTCATCATGTATTCTATTAAAACATGATAACACCTTGAATTACAATAAAACCTTATTGATTACATTAATACTCCCTTATTCCATATAGAATATGGTATATAATCCTTATATCCAAATATTTTGTAAACTACAACAATGATGGAATATTCTAATCATTAATCAGTTTCAAGGTTGTTAAGAATATCAAATATAATTTATCCAATCAATAATATATTACTCCAAAATCACTACCTTAGTATCATAACCATATTATGTTTTATCTTTCTCTCAAACATATATTTTCCAAAACATTTAAACTTATATTGAGTCACTTTTCTTGGTTCCACAAAATTTCAAGTCCTTAATGAAATAGTACTGGAGTACAATCCTTATATACACTATCTTTCTTATAACATCTACATCATTAATACAATACTCAAATGACACAATACTTTAATAACAACATAAGAACTCTAATCATTCATCTTCATCTATGGTAGTATCATAACATGATTATTATCCGATAGCTTCTTTTGGGGTATACTATGATGATTTAGACATTGATTCCCGTAGTGTCCCAACTCCTTGTGGATGAAGCATTTTACCTTTCAAAACTTTTTCTTACCCTTGCAATCATGTATTTGGTGTACTTTTTCTCCACACTTAGAACAAACTCACATTCCCTTCAAGCATTTACCAAGGTGAATCTTTACACAGTTATCACATATGAGAAAATCATTCTTTCCCCACATCCCTTTATCCATATTTATCTCTTCCATACATTTCTTCTCTTGCTTCCCTTCAATGCCATAGGACTCAGAGAATTCATTACTTATCTTATTAACAAATGATATTATTTCTTCAAATGATGATAATACATGGGAGACTATTTCCCTTTTAAATGTTGGCTTAATACCATGAATGATATGTTCCTTCTTAATCTTTCGATCATCTGTATTGCTAGAATTATCATTCCTTATACTAGGAACCATTTCTAAACAATGGAATACATTAGGTTAGTTTATGAATTGCAATGCATAATTTAAAACTTGTAAAATACCAAACATAAATTGAAAAGATTATTCATATCATCTATAATCATAAAATGTTTACATTGAGGAATTATTTACTCCAAAATCATTTATAATAGATTTTAATGAAAATGTGAATTATCCTAAGCATATCCCTTGAGAGTTTCATAACCGAGAGTGCAGAAAGGCCAATTGTCATGTAGTAGGATTCCCCGAGTCAAGCCCAAAACTCCTTATCAGAGTTTTCACTCCTAGGTACATCTGTTCCAGAGCCGCCTCTACTAGCTCGTATCCAGACAAGGATGTATTACTTGGAAAATACACAAAATATCTACATTACCAAAATTCAAGAAAGTTCTTCTATATTAATCCTCAAAGTCTATCTTAGGGTAGTGTCCTCTCGTTAGAGTTTATCTAAATCTATTTCCAAGGTTGTTGCTAAACTTTATATGATACCAACAGTAACTCCATGACCCTAGTTACCTATATCTAGTGCATTATTTAAATTCATTTTCATGATTACAAGGAATCAAGTCCCTAAGGATAGATCAGTTTAGCATTCCTGGAAAATAGATTACATACATGAATGTTACATTACATTTCAAAATGAAAAACAAAAACAACATTATCCCCATTTACCACATTAAAGTCTCTTAGACTATACCTATATATCATTCATAATATATTTATTTTCATCCTAAGAAAAATAAAACATAGAAAGGGGTGAGCTCAGATGCTCAGTAAGGGTAACAATATAATGAAAACATTCAAAAATAAGCATAATAATTTATAGAAATGTATAAGACTAAAACATAAGCCTTTTAAACATAAAATTTTACATAATATGGATAATATATATCAAATAATTCCATTTACTTATTTACATGGATATTCTACTAGTCAAATAATCACATGAAATATAAAATAGCCAATTTCATAATGATGGAATGCATGATGCCAGACTTCATAACAACATAGTCAAGAACTTGTGTCAAGACTACAAATAAGATTTTATCAAGGCCTTGTGCTAAGCCAATAGTTTGTCTCATGAGACCGACCGATGCATCGAGGAGCTATAGCGGTCTCCACCCGTCACTTACTATGTCTAATGCATTCCTCATATGAAAATGTTTAAACACAACATAAACATTCGTATTAAAAGTAGCATACAAAATGTAAATACATTATCCAAAAAACATCAATGGTATAAAAATAACACATCCATAGTCAAACAAATCGCATAACAATCAATACAATATGGAATATTTTTATAATAATAAATCATCTTCAAACAAGTTTAAAAACCATCAAATGATGTTGACATAGATGAAAATGATTTGTAAACCTCTTTGAGAAAAATATCCCTTTTTGGTGGAAACATTTAAAAGTCACAGAATTTATAAATGAATACATTGAAAGAAATTTTTGAATCAAAGTGTCCCATATCACTTTGAATCATTGGAAATTAATTAAAATTTTAAAAAAAATTCATGTCCATATAAATATATCATTAAAAACTATTTTGAAAACATAGTCCTAAATGAGAATGATTTAGAAGAATAAATATTTAAACCATTTAAAATTATAATATAGTTAAATAGACCCTTCCATAAAACCATAAAATATTTCTTTTGGAAACACATTTATAAAACACGGATGTTGATTATAAAGAGCTCCCAGTAGATACTCACGTAAAAACAACCTCAGATAATGAAGAGATTGTAGAATTAACCATTACCTTGCACTTTCATTTGGTCGACGGTACGTTTAACCTCCTGTATAAATACCATAGTATGTAATTAAATTATACCAGAACCATATTCATATTTATTATCTCATAAATGATTCAGTTATGACTTTATACTAGTCATTTAACAATGATTACCATGTTAAATTAACATTTTGGGTAATAATCACTTTCTTTATCGTACGTGTTTTAACTTGTTATTCTTGATCCTATCACGTAGATCATGATTTAAATACTTCCAAAATATAAAAATTGATTTATATATCATATATATATATATATTGAAAATAAATATGTATAATAGATAAATATATGAAATGTAAAACACTATTTGTGGAGACGGTAGGTCATACGTATGCATAAACATTATTTCTGTTTTCATATTATATTGAACAGAAGTAAGTGAATAAGATATATGTAAGTAAACACACACAAATATATCTAAAGTATAATTATTATGTCATACATTACAGACTTATTAATAATATATATTTTTATAATCATCATTGAATGGTGAACGTGGAAATTAATGTCATTGTGTCGTGAAGACGGTAATCCGAACTTACACACGAGCTACAATATAATTATATTGATGGTGAAATCATATGTAATTGAATGTTATATCATATATACAGAATCATTATCATGTTATATTTATTATTTACATCATTCATACTCATTATTATGCCCATCCAAATAATTATGTGTTTGAATAAAAAACTACACCACGACGTGGAGACGGTAAGCCATACGTATGCACGTATAGTGAATTTGTCATGTATAGGATGGATATAATAATGAATATGGTTGTACCATATTTATAATAACATCATAGTATGTAGAAGTTACTGGATTTTATATTTTGTTATGGAAACTAAAATAACAGAAGAAGTGAATTAAGAGAAGAACTTGAAAGAGGGTTGGGAATTTATTATCTCGTCTTCAGGTGTTTTCTTTTGAGTTGATCAAAAGGGATCCATAAATTATATTTATGATCAATGTAAGGCCGCTAGGATGAATTTAGGGAAGTTTATAAGGTATTTTATCAGGGTTTGGATGATCCAAATGGTTTTAGATATGTTAAATTAAGAGAAGGGGAAGTGCCATTTTATAAGAGAAGTGGGGGTCACGTTAGGAAAATCATGAAATATTATTTTATAATAAAATCATTTTCGGTTTCTAATTGCTAAAAAATGATTTATTTCGTGTATTACGTGGATATGGATCTAAAAACTTTCAACTAATAGGTTTTATACTGGTTTAGGTTACCATATTAACCTTATTGTCTATATTTAACTCTTGGTTAAATAGTTTGACATTTACATCGTCTCTTTGTATTTTTATTTTATATGGTTAATAAACATACTATAAAATTCCAAGAGAAATCCAAGTGGTTAATTAGTGATATATATAACATTATCTATTTCCTTTTTCCTATCCTTTGATTTTTAGGAATATTATATCAATTAATAATATAGTATTTACTTTAAAATCTATATTTTGTCAATTTTGACACTATTTAATATTTGATTTTTTTAATCAATAAAAACTTTATCACTTCGAATAAAATTTCTTTAATAAACAATAACATGTCATATTAGCCTATAAAATTAGTGTAATTAATCATAAGTCTCAATTTAAATTTATTTGTATATTTATAGTATCAATTAATTTAATATTTCATTAAAAAGGTAATTACTGTATCATCATTGTGTCATAAATAAATTAAATTATTTAATGTATAAAATTAATAAATAAAATTCCATTATGTGGGAAATATTTTTAAATTTCTAATGAATATTTATAGTAGAATTTATATTCTCTGTAACCCTATATTTAAATGGTTTAGTTATTAAACATTAAATTTAACACTTTTAACTCTTCTTTAAATAAAATAATAAGAAATGTCCTTTTTTAATAACAGTAGACATAAAGGATCATATTTTATTCCTAAGGTTGGTTTTGGTTTATATAAACGTATTTAATTGAATTAGGACATGTGTTAGGGTAATTATAATATCATTTTTACCATTAATTACCCTATTTACTTTTAATTGTGGTAAATAAAAGTCAAAAGTTACAATTCACAAAAAAAATATTTACATCTTATTGAACCACATTTTACTTACTAATTTGAACTGTGTTTCTTGTTTTTTTTTAAAATTCAAATCACAGAAGCAGAAAAATTATGTTTTATGCAAATTTGCAAATGTTCTTAGAATGTGGGTAAAAAAATGTTAAAAAGTGCAATAAAATTTTATACATATTATTTTATTATAAAATGATGCTAAAAAATTACAATGAACTTATAGTGGTATTATAAATATATTTTTACTTAAAATAAATTTAAATTAAATAACTAATTATTTAAATAAATGACAGTTTTAAATAATAACGCATTTCTTTCCATTATTCATCAAAAAATTGAATGCTTTCATAAAAATACCAAAAATTCACCCTAAGATAATTTTGATATTATAAATTCAAAAATTAAGTCTATTTTACAAAATTCAAAACATAGAAGTTGAATTTATTAATTTAAAATTTATTCCCGTTGTCAAAACCAAAAAGGCGGTTTTTAAAAAGCAAAAACTATCAAAAGATTGACATGTGTTTATGTCAAATTTAAATGTGAAATTACTTATAATGAAATAAATTGAATTAAATGATAAAAATATAATCTAACTATACTTCCAAACATTCAAATGTAAAACTTAACACTATAAATTATTTCCATTAAAAAAGTTATTTTCAATTAAAATTTAGTATTTGTCACTATACAACAAAATTTTAAAGTTATCAGAAAATCAACCAAAATTTATCAAAATTAATTTTTTAAATCCCGTTTCTAAAGAAGAAGTTTATTTAGTTAAATGGAATATATTAAAGTGTCAAATATTGGATTTAAAAAGGGTTCTCTATTAAAAGGTGCTAAAATTACATTTTCTGAAAAATACTTCCTTTATCGGAAAAATTGAATTTATTCTTATATTATGTATAAGAAACACATAATATGAATGTTAAAATTATATATAGTATATAAAATTTAAAATTCAGTTAATACTATTCTTAATCGTTTTTTGAATGGACAATTTGGTAAGCCGTGGTGCGGTTGAACTCGGTGTTTCTTGTAGCGCAAGTTATCAAATTACTTTGAAGAGATATCGTGCTATGAAGTTTTGGGGTGTTACATTCATGAACAGTGTCTCCAAAATGGTGAGGTTCAATGGTGGCCTCTATTTAGTTTTCCAAATTTTGAGTTCATGAATAGTGTTTCCTGAACGGTGAGGACCAACAGTACTCTCTTTTTCCTTTTCCAAATTTCGAGTTTGTGAATAGTGTTTACAACTTCCTATTGTTTCGCCCCATTGACATTTACATTGATGTAAAATGAATTTAAATCCTATTTTTAAGGACATTAAGGCCGATTCAATAACCAAAACTCTTATATTAATTTTTCATAAGGCCTAAGATTCTTTTACTTGGTCAAACCATGTGGTTTCATGTGATTCACTTTTAATGGAAAAATCGAGCATATCTCAAAATGTTGCTATGTTAAATCTTATAAAGGGATGAGATATCTTCCTCCCTAGTTCTTCCTCCTTATTCTCAGGTGTGAGACACTCGATCCTTCCATTCCTTCCCATAAGAGTTATGCGATCAAACATTCTTCCTTGGATTGGTTTCCCTCTATTTCTGATGCAATGAAGTAGTATCGATCAACCTTCATTATATGGTATGATCTATAGTAATTATTTTAGATTCATCTCCTTTTGTTTCTCCTTGATAATTTATGGAATGATCTCTCTAAATTCCTAATGGTATTTTCTTGTGTGTTGACCGGTGTGGTGGTGTCCCGGCATCCTTGGGTAGATACAGTTGTCACAGGGGGAGGAGATTATAACCTGTTGTGAGGCTTGTTCTCATATAAAAAATTCCAAGAACCATTTTAGGTAGGGGATTTGTTTCTTCTCTTTTATTTTACATGCAACTATATAGTTAGCATGTTTTATCCCACTGGTCACAATGGAATTGACCTAATAAATATTTGAATAGGATATATAAATTGAATCAATCGAATGTTATTGCCTCTTGTTCTGTTATATAGTGTGATATCTAAGCTTTATTTGTTTATCATTTCATTCTTGATATAAATGGTTAAAGAACATAAAGTCGCAATTAATTGATAATTGTTTGGATAAAGATAAAGAGGAATGTAAATGAATATGATTGTTGTTGTAATTTGATTATAATCAAATTGATGCAGTAAGAATGTTTAATCAATTTGTGATAGCTTAATGTTTAGGTTTCTCATAGTTGGAACCTGAAAATAATAAATCGCTTAATTCACGATGAATTAAAGAACTATTTGTTTGAAAAAGATAATTCCTTGCTGGGTTTTGTGTTACCCTCTTGGTTGTTTAAGGGCCAAGAGCCCAATTGATATGAGGTTTGTTTTGCTGCTTCTTATGTTGTGATGTGAGCCTGGATGGATATTGTGATATGTGGGGGCATGGAGGCCAACTGGTTATGATATTAGTTGATTCCTATAGTGGAGAGACACACCAGTTTATGAATGTGGGTGTTGGTGAGGACATAGGGGATGATGAAATAGGTTGGATGTGAATGGTTAGATGCTTGCTGATTCGTGTTATTTGTTTATCATCAATACTTTCCCCACTACTCAAGGAAGATGGATTGCTTACCCTCCTTCAAAAAATGTGAGAAGACATGTAGGGTATGTCATTTAATTTCCATGTTTAGATTCTTGAGGGAGGATGGGTCTATGCTTTTTCTATAGGTGGAAAAGACTTGACGGGTAGTTCATCTACTCACTGAGCTGAAATCCCTAGTGCTTAGTTGATTACAATGTTTTTTCTAGAATTCTTGGGAATATGGGAAAGTAATAATGTTGTTAATAAATGATTTAATAAATTATGTTATCCCAAGGGGTTTGAGCTATCTGGGACGCAATGATGAGGTTATAATTTAAAGGGACAGTGGACTTTGGGTGTAATACTAATGAAATTTAATGTGGAATTGCTAATGGTTAATTAATGTTTAATGAATTAATTAACGTAATGTGAAAATGATAAAAATAAAATGATGTAATGTAATTAAGCTCTTTAAATGGTTGTGTTCTTATAGGATACGTAGTCTTAGAAGATGTAGCTGAGAGTCTGAGAGACGTTAGCTGCAGTTGTGTCTAAGACTAGGTTATGCCCACATTGTGGTTGTGAGCTATAGTATATTCTATACTTTTTGTGTTTCTATATTCTAATCCATCACATCAGTTAGGGAAACTGAAACTTTAGGGGTTCTAATCCCTGGGGGTGTTTTCACCAACATTCTAGTGGGAGGATGGATGACTGATTACTCCCTTTGGCCCCACTCTCTTCTCTTGGTAGTTACTTGTGCTGGTAGACACAATGGTTACTTTTTCCCATATATGTGTGTAGAGGGATGTAATGGATTGTGTTTATTTACAAACATATTTTCTGGACATTGTTTCATATGGAAAACTATAGGTTTAAGTGTATAGGCTATGATGTATTCAGGATCCTGACTCAGTGTATGGGGTATAATGGCTTAAGTTTCAATACATACATATGATACACATTATGCAAGCTGTGGTGGCTCCTTGTAACTACTGGGTTACTTTTCTTATGTTGAAATGGTGGTTTTTTTGCATGAGGTGCATGTTGTAGTGCTTTGACCAGGTGTCGGTGGGCAAGCATTTTTGGAGAGAGATTCTTAGGACCTGCGACGTTGCGAAAAAGAGGACAACTAATGGGGAAGTTATAGCGGGGTACCCTTGATATTTTTCATTATATTATATACTCTTGTTTGCGATACTTGGTGGGAGTAACCATGGTGAGGATGGGAAATTAGTGTACCTAATTAGGTGACTTGTTAGTTTCACTTGTTTTTAACTATGCTTTAGCATGCTTTCATAACATTTTCACGAGAGGCTATGAGGAGGATCCTACTGAGTATACTGTTATACTTACCCTATGTATATCTAAACTATTTTTTAGGCCACTTAGATCAGGTTGGAGATCGGGCTAATTTCTACTATCTTGGGGTTGCAGGAGCTATTTGGGCTTCGTGATTACTGTTTTTTTACTTTCTTTTGGGTACTTGATGTTTTCCCCTTTCAGTTGTAGTAGTTTTTCATGAAATTATATATGTGTACATGGGATTTCATTTATATTTTTGTCTGACTTGGAGTTGGTTGGTGTTTGTATTATCTCTCTCTTTCACACATGTTCTCTTAGAGGGTAATTCCTCCCATTTGTTTGTTTACTATATTCTTGGTGCTATTCACCAACCCAGGGCCCACTTGATGTGGGACTCGGGGGGTCATTATCTCCCTTCTCACATTGCTAGCCTAGAAGGGGTACACTTTGTAGGGAGGGGGTCGTGAAATTTGACCCACTTATACCAAATAGATATTAAACATATGACCCACCCATCACCAAAATATGTTAAACCTGTGATCCACTTATCCCTAGAGGAAACTAATCCTAAAAACCATTTATCCCCACCATATATTGAACTTGTAATACACATGTCCCCACAAGATGTTAAACCTATGACCCCTCTATCCCCACATGATGTTAAACATGTGACCCATCGATCCCTATAAGATATTAAATTATTGACCCAATGGTCCCCACAAGACATCAAACCTATGACCTAACTATACCCAGAAGAAATGAAACTTATGTCATGAACTATAGTATCAAACCATAAAATAATTATGTGATGCTTGAGGTAAAAACCCCAAAAGTAATACAACATTAAACTTAACTACCTCGTAGACAAAATGAGATTCCTTAGGTTTTGTGCCTAATATAGCTAATATGAGATTACTCTGATTTGAAGAGAATAAGAATTTTCTATTTCCCAACCTACCCAAAATCCAAAAATTCCCATACATTCCAAAAGATAATATCTTTTTTAACTGAATTTTTATTCCTTGTCATGATAGAAGAATTGTAATTTACAATCATTCACATCGAAATAGGACTAGGAATGAGTTTAAAAAATATGACACAAATCAATGAGGGAGACCAAGACAAGTAGACATGATCCATTGAGGAATCCATTAAAGGAGGAAATGGTAGCCCATTATCCTATTTCAATCAAGGAGTTGACATCAATGATTATTGTAATGGAATTTTCCCACCTTTGGAAAGCAGGAATGCATGGAAAGTACAACATGGTAAATAACCCCAATAGAAATCATCAGAAACAAAAATAGTCAACCCAGCCAGAAATAACTTCTCCTAAAACTATGATACCTACTAAAATTAAGGAACCATCATATTTTAATGTCACTAGATCAATATATTTGACACTAGGACCCAAACAACAAGTGGTGGGATCAATATGGAACTCTATTGTGACTTGCGGAAGGAAAAATTTGGTATTCCAGGTCTGTGATAAAATTGACACAGTCCCCTACTATATTTTAAGAAGAATAGATAATGTTTGGAAATTAGGAATTTTCTTCCTCAGATATGTACTAAAAACTGAATAAAAAACTCTATTGGAACTAGAATATATGATATCAATAACATAATGTCAACAGATATAGAGGCAAGTGGAATGTAAGAGTAAAATTTTTTCACAATTACAAACCCATTGTGAAAACCCCCATATCTTTAGTTACTAGGTTCTCATTTCCCATAAAACCATGTGACATCATGAACATGAGAGTTATCAACACCCTTATTCCTTGATATGATCGTGAAGTGGTAATTAACACTAGGATTATGGTTTGAAATGATCCCAAAGCCTCAATACCTCCCAACACATTGCTTCCCCAAGGGCCACATAGGTGTAAAACACCAATGTTTCAATAGAAAACCTCTTAGATAGTATCCCAATGGAGTTATATAATAGATCACTACTCTATGTTGAGGCATTAAGTTATGTTTCATCCATACCAATAAGGACAATTACCCAGGATATTTTAAGGACTCCCACCAAGCGACAATGCAACCAACAGTAACTGGTCCCACATACGGATGAGTGGGCTGACTCTATCTGTAGTCCATTCACCCCAATATAGAACACATGAAGCCTACAATAGGGTTTGGACTCGGAAATTTCCCAACACGAGGCATCATCTGTAGCTCTATTTTCCCCTTCCACTACCAGTGTACCTGATAACATCACTAAATTTTATCAATGGGGACTTGTCATTTCCGGATTGGGATCGAGAACCTAGAGACCTCTTAGGAATTATAGGTTGACTCTCACCATTGTTAAAACCACTGTAAATAATTACATGTAATCTTGGGATGATGAATACTAGAGGTTTGGTCCTCCATCCACTACCATCAACTAACCTTGAGGTCCTACTCATGTGAGAATTGTTGAAACCTGAGAAGGTCTATCCTAGATAATAAGGGAAAAAACATTATGTGGGGTCCATTCGCATTGTACAGTTTGAAGAACACAAGGGATAACCCATGTTACTCTCAATAGAATAAGCTACATTATGTCCCATACAGTAGGAGGAATGACCATGTGAAGCATCACATGATCATTGATATCTTAAACCCTGATGCAATAAAATACTTTATTATGGAACCTTCACCCACTACTAATAGATTTTGGAGAAGAATACCATCGACAAACACATATGATCCACAAAGCTAGGGTATCTATGATTTAAATATTATTCCATAGGCACCTAAAATTGGATGAAATTTTTCCTGCTTCTAATAACTCATAGTAAAACTATCTCTATCACCACTAGCTTCCCTCCCCTCTACCTCCCTTCTAGAGGTTGGAGATATGTCATGTTCTTGATTGATTCCCTTAGTTGATGGTGGGGAATCATTTGAGTCTTAGATTGATTATTCAACTCTTATTCATGAAAAGGTTGTAAAATCTATGTCCTATATAGATTTTATCATGATGTTAGACTCACCTATGAGAGACATTACCTTATACAGTTGACATTTAACACATTTGTAACCCCCTATTTAGGTAAATCAGTAGTAATATAGGTTTGTGTCAGTTCTGCTGTTAGTTTCTCATCATAAAACAATTGGGTCATGGGATAATTATGAGTAGTATCATCCCAGTAGTTATGAAAAGGGGGACTTATGGAAACTTTTTTTATCGACTAGATACCAGTCATGTTCTTGCAAAATGAAGCTATGGATTTTCTCCTTCAATATTCCCTAAATAAGGACCAAGTGGTTTCTTTACACTAGAATGGTTGAGTGATGCTCGACTACCTTAAGGACCATCACCTGGCCTACCTAGGTATGGAAAAGAACCTAGGTTCCATTCACTAATAGAGTTTGATAGAAGAGATCACAATTCTCCTAGTATCTCATTTCCTTAAATCACATGCATTCTGTTAGAATATGTAGAATACCCATGTTTAGAGCCTTAGAATTCTCCACCAGGTCATAAAAGAGGCATATCAATATGTCTAGATCATAGGATGGTATAAATATTCTTCCCTCAATTTCACCTATATCAAAAGACAATGATATGACCACTAATACATCCCACACATCAGTAGTGAAAGATCCTATCTAACTATCACCAATATAAATGTCATTACCATAGACAATCTAGATGATTAGATAAACAGTAATTCTGATGTAGGGAATAAAATGGAAACTCCACTCCCAAGGGTGATAAAACACCAAGATGATATCTTGACAGGTGTTTGTACTCATCAATAGAGACTAGCACTAGGTCTTGGGAGTCCCCCAATAAGTTTTATCCACATTATAATTGATATATTTACAATGTAATTGGAAACTAAAAATACCATTGGCCTATTTGAGGTTGTACCAAAAGCTGAGTCAGACCTTTGGAAAATCACCTTATTCCTTGAGTTTGAGGATAGTAGAAGGATTAATGTTAATATTAATACTATGAAACACACTGACCATGAAAATTATATATGGGACACGATGTATCATATAATGGGGAAACTTAGTCCACCTCATCTATGAATCTCAATTTGAACTTGGTGGCCCTATACACATAGTTATGGATAAAGTTGGGGGATACAAAAAATGATAAATATGAGTCACCCACCCCACCTGATGAGTTTGATTATCCACCTCAAGATCAAGGATGCACTAATCCATGGGTCTATGAGCTTTTCACTTATTTAGGGACTAAATATTACCACCAAGATAATGTGATAGGTTATCTCATCATCCTTGTCGATGGTATAATAATTCAATAGGTGGGAATTCCAAATGATGGAAAGCCACTAATAGTACAGGTGTACTATGTTTGAGTTCCCCCAAAAATTGGTAATAACTTATCCATCTCATTTAATGAAATGATTGATCCACTATAGAATCATTTCCACTTTTTTCAAGGAGTGGACAATGTTGCAGACTCTTGAACAACAAAAACCCACCATGCCTTGATGATTTGTCTAAGCTCTTGAAGGACCTATATCATTATTGTATTCAGCTACAGATAGGGTCCAATAATGGTTGGTAGGATATCTAATGAATTATACTCTCCCAGTTCAGTTCCACATCATGAAAGAGAAGCATCTATGACATACTTAAATGTGAAAAGAAACATGTTGAGAAAGTTTAATACTTTGTTTCCTGACCGAAGGGTATCATGTATTCAATTGACATGACACTTTATCAAGAGTATCTAGTATTTATGTGCATAGATAACATCAAATTGAGTTATTCCCTACCTTCATATCCATTAAATACAATATAATATTTTTCTAAATCTTTGAAAATATCATCATTGATAAGAATCCATGCAGAAATCCAAAAATGTTCATTCCCATTACCATTACCATCCCCTATGAGGAAGCCTACTAAAGTAGATGCAACCTCTATCTTATATAAAGAACAACACAAACTAGTTTATTTGTTGGACCTGCACTGGAAGTACCATAAAAACATACTAAGGGAATCCATGATTTGCATAGAGTTTCTAAGAATACTTACCTCATTGAGAGAATTTACCCCTAGAAACCCATTAGGGCCAGGGTCCTAGAGTAAATTTCAAAAAATAAATACAAACATTTACTACCTTAAGAATGTATAGGTCGAGGCCAATTTAATTTTAAGTGGGGTTTAATTTAGCACCTTGAGTTATTATAAATTATTTTCTTATTTGAATAAATCAAATTTCTTTGATGGATTACATTGAATGCTGCACAAAGTTAAGATTTATTTACACACAATTTCATGTTAATCTTATACTATATGTAACAATGATATTATATTCCTTTACATGAAATAATTTTTTTCCTATGTCTCACCCAATACCGAGTTTTATCGATAGGCTTCATTCCATGCAAGAACGATCATTAATGAACTAAAATATTGTATTAAAATTATTATTTAATATGACAGTTATCAAATAAAATTTGGAATAGAAGGTATCAAAATGAAGAACTAAATAAGGAAAGTATTTATTATACATGATAATATTATTATATGGGGACTAAATAATTAGAAACAAAAATAAAAAACATTTTAATACAAATGGGAATTATTTTGAAAGAAATATTTTATGCGAACAAGTATTATTTATATCAAAAAATAAACCAAATAATTTTTTAATGATTTAAATTAAATTTATATATAATATATTCAAAAAACTTTTTACCAGTCATATTATATGCTTTCAAGACAAGGAATAAGAATATTTCCACTTGCACACTTGATAACTGTTTTTTTTAAGTAGGTCTGTCTCATTTTTATAACGCACTTATTGCAAAACTAATTTTTTCCCAATTAGAAAAATAATTTGATGAAATAAATATTATTTCATAAATAGGAATAATAAAAATATCTTAGTGGTATTTTTTTGGTATTTTTATAATAAGTATCTTTTTTTATAAATAGTGAAGAATACTGAGTTTTATTTAAAAATCATATTTTTGTTTAAATAAATCATAATTTTAAACTATATTTTCAATAGGTTTGAAATTAAAAATATTTTAGTAAAATATATATTAAGAGAATTTATTTTATTTTAATAAATTTCCAATATATATTTAATATAAATATTTTTTAAACTATTGATATTTTTCTCTTTACAAAATCGTGTTATTAACACGTATACAAGATTAATTTTTAATTAATTTATGAAAATTATGTGGATTGAATATGGAAAAATTGATTCCATATATGTAATATTCCTAATATATAATATCTAATATTCCCAAAATTATTCTAGACCAATTTTTTCAGAAAGATAGATAAAACTAATCACGATAATTAAGTAAAAAATGATATTACTAAGCGACTATAATTTAAAATTAACATGAAAATGACATAGAAACTTTTTCAAAACAGATTTTATGGACATATATTTACTGTATACCTTTTCTAATTATAATTTTACCATTATTTTATCCATAATAAATAAAATACATTAGAGGAATTATCTTCTTAAAAATTTACAATTTTCAACTCACCTCCCTTATAAAAGGCCTCCAATATTGTCTTCTATTCAGAACAATCAAGCCTTAAGGATCAGACAAGAACAATAAAAATATCCCCAAAAAGTTCCTACATTTGTCCTAGAGTCCTTAAATTGGGTATAAATCCAACAATGAGAGTCTTTTGGTGCAAACCTAAAAGAGATACCTAAAGAAGAGGTAACTTTTATCAATGAACGTTTTTTTGTTTTATTTCTTCCCCAAACACATTAATTTATTTTGAAAAAATTATTATATAATTATATAACTACCTTAAATATAATTAAATTTTGTTATTTTAAAGATATGAACTAAAAATGAACAAAATTGTTTTAAATGTTTTATGAAAACATTGTCTGTGTGTGTGGTACACTATTGTCTCATAAACCAATATCAGTTTTTTTTCCATTACCATTTTCAAGGATGGACATAATGATGAAAATACTATTTATATATTATATATATTATTTCTAGGATATTATTATTATTCCAAAAATATTATATCCCACATTCCATCTTGTTTTTCATTTTTGGAATATGATAAAGTCATTTGTGGGTATGGTAGGCTAATGCCTCGTGATACGAAGTGATTTATTCATGATTTACAAGGAACGTATCAAGGATGGGTTTGATAAAAATATATAATATATAATGCCAAAAAATTTGTTTGGAATGATAATATATCATATAATTTTCTTTCATTTAGTATTACAAGAAAATGAAAATAGCGTTCATGCGTACTTAAGGCCTACAGTCTCTAAGATCGATGTATTTCATTTCCAATTTCGTTTTTTATATTTTATTAAAATAAAAAATTATAAGAATATATATTATATTTATATTTTTACATTATATTAATTATTCAATTATTATCAAATTGTTTTAAAAAAAATATAACAAATAATTCATTTACAAAAAACAAAGCAGTTATTACCTGAAACCTAACTTTAACATGGAATTATTAATAAAAACATAATAAAATTTCATATGAAAAAAATATATTCTATGATATAAATGAATATAGTTATGTATTATATTTATAATAAAATATTATTTATTATACTTGTGTATTTATGGAGTAAAAAAAATTGGACTCAATATAAGGGATCTTTATTTCACTTTTATTTTCTGGGAGACACAGGGCATTTTAACAACCTATTTCTTTTATTTGGTGTTTCTTCTATCCAAGGATGTATTTTGTGATTATTATAATATTTTTTTGAATTTACATTTCCATTTAAGGATCTAAATTTCATGGGGTTATGATTCCAATGTTTCCAGAGCAGGAAGGGAATATTGTCTCAATTTTTCATATTTGAGACACGTCTAATGTTATACACCTATATTATTTTACAATGTGTATATAAAACCCCTTTGAAATATTATATCATTAATATCCTTAATTTAATTATATTTTATTATTCGTTTAATTTTAATCTTATATATGGATGTTTAGTCAAAGTTACCAAAGTGGTAAAAATTCATTGCCAGAATCTAATCTTCTATCGGGGTAGTTTATGTTTGTGCTTCTATTAATAAAATATTATGATCCATATCATAATAATTATCATTATATATATTATAAAATGTTTATTCATGATATATTCAATTAATAGAACAATTTTACCCCTCTTTTTTACTGAATATAATTAAGAAATATTCTTTACAAAAATATGAATTTATTTCTCTCTTTTGTCAGAAATCTGATTTCTTTTAAAACAATTTTTTCAAAAAATGTTTTCAAAATATTTATACTATTATCCTATTATTTTTAAAATTCATATTCACTCATTTTTTATCTTTTTTTAAATTTTATTTAAAATAACCTTCTTATCATTTTTCCGATCAAGGTACTTCTTACATTTTTTGCAATATGAAATGAAACTTTTTTATGTATACATAATTTATTGAATTATCTAACAGAATTTCCAATACATTTATAGAGTATTACTTTATATTTTTTACCTAAAATTTTCATTTGAAATTATTTATTTAATATTTTTGACTGATTTTTCTTTTTAATTTATTTTCAATGAAATTAATTTTAAAAATTGATTATGTTTTAAAATGTGTTTTAAATGATTATAATGCTCTGATTATAAGTTTTGGAGGATATATTTTCAGAAAATGATTCTATAGTGTTTAAAAAAAATATTTTAAATGTCTTTCATTTAATCCATTGTAATTTTCAATTACATTTTAATAAAAATTAATCAAAAATGTTTTATGTTTCAAAAACTCATTTTCAAAGAGGAGAGGATAATTTCCTAAAGCAATGTTTTAAATGATCCATTAAAAATTATTTTCCTTATAATATATAGTCTATTGGGGTAACATATGTCTTACTTAGGATATTATCTAAGGACTCCATTCTTATTATTTCTTCAAATGGTTTATGTTTATGATGAAATGTAGTTTTGAATCTTGTACCACTTCCAAGGGTTATACCATGATAAAATTCTTATGAAACTCACTTAAGTTCAAGGATTATACTATGATGAAACGATTATGAAACAAATATATTATTTATATGTTATGATATGGTGAAATGTTTACAATACACATTTCATTTCATTTTCTATGATATGATAAATATTTTTGATCTTTGGCACACATACGTATTAATTTATTATGTGATCTATGAAAACTATATATAATTACGATGAATTAGGTAATGAAATTTTTTAAATGAGGTCAAAGGGTACATTGGTGGTCATCCAAATCCTGAAACAATAGTGTACATGAGAGGTCATCCTATGCTCGAAACAAGATGGTACATGGGAGCCCATCACAATCCCAAAGTAGTTTCATGGGTGATTAGCCCAAGTCGAACATGTTATGAATGCCTTTAAAGGTATCCTTGACATAATATTTTCTATGATTATATATATTTCATTAATTCCATCTATTATTACATTTTCATACTCTCATTACTCATGTTATTTGATTATATTATGATTCGTATCTTAAAAAATACTAATAATTATTCCATTATTCAAGATTATGATCTTTTATTTGAATGGATGAATTTTCAAATATTATGATCATGTTATAATACCCTTATGATAATGTATTTATTACAAATATCCCATGTTTTTAATTAAAAATAGTATTATCTCATCGTTTCTCATGTTTTCTTTCCTTAGGTTATGACGAAATTTTTATGTAGGATTTATGAATGGGAATGTCATTACTTTAGATGTTGAAGATAATTCACCAAATTATGAGGATATATTCCAATATCCTAATGGAACTAAAATATTATGGTACATAAGCATGTGTTTTTATAATCTAATTAATATTCATATAAAAAAATGTAATATCCATTTATGAGAAGCACGATAACTATAATATGACTCATTGATGTGTCCTTAATAAGTATCCAATCACACTCCATTAATATTTTTCGCATTTACCTAGGAAACTATAAGAAGGAATATGTATAAGTTAAAGTCATGTGTGGAGAATTTTATGGGAGATATTGAGTAAATTATGTGTGAAAAGATGTTCATGTGAACAATATCTAATGAAAAAAATGCTTTATGGAGTCATGTGTCTTATTTGTGAGATGTTTTTTGATCCATAAATTGATTTAAGATATATGTTTGTTATTCTTGGTACACATTTGTTTTTATCAATGATGGGTTTCAATAATTTTATGTATTATTTTATTTATATTAATATAATAATTCTTATGGATACCCATATTGAATTCAAAGAGTCATATTTTGATAAAACTTTTTAATAGTTGAACTAAAAGTATCATGTATTGAAATGAAAGGGTAATAATGTCAAAAAACATTGGATTACTTTTTTATATTAATATTTTTAGTTGATTTGATTTTATAAAATATTTTCATAACCATTTTTAAGTATTATTTGGTTTGGAAGAAGATTAAAAAAATGAAGCAGTGAAAAGTATGCCTTTAGAAACTAATATGTCTTATAACCAAATAAGGATGCATATTTAGAAATAAATGGTTTAAATAATTATAAATCTCAATACATAACTATTATGATTTTAAATAAGAGTTTCCTATTCCTTAAAAAGATAGTTTAGTTGAAATATCATTATAATTTATATCATGAGTTATGGTTATATTATAGATACCCTCATATATTTTTGTTTTGTGATATATAATTAAAATTACATTGATAAAATATATTTAAGGGTGTAAAATTTAATATAGCTTATTTATGTATGAATTTTCAATACATATTAAGATTTATTATTAATTACAGTGAATATAAATATGGGCAGCAAATATATTATAAAATATATGAATCAAAATAATAACATTTTATTCAATCATAATGAAACATGATCACGAAATTATATGATACAAGGAATTTAATTTCCTCGAATATTAAATAACATGGATGATTACATATCTTAATGTTTAATAAAATAATCTACGTTAATAAATAAAAATAATAATATTTTAAAAAATAGGAAATCCATTGTATCATATTCAATTTTGAAGTTCACTGAAAATGTAACTAAATTAGCAATAAAAAAATAACATAATTAATGAAGAAATAATTTTATTAACCCTAAAATAAATTTACATGAATTGTAATTAATATAAAATATGTTATAGTGGAAATGAATTTATAGAATTCAATGAGGGTAATATAATTTCTATTTAACAATTATAAAAGAACATATGTTCATTAAGTATAATATTGTTAAATATATTAATAGATCAGAATTACCTATATGAAGTTGATATTTGTAAATTATATTTAGATTGAAAAAATATGTACATTCAATATGAATAACTTTTTTTAGTTAATAGATGACTTACCAAATAATTTAAAAGATATAAATTAATTTTTGAAAATAATTTTGATTCCAATGTAATTGTTTTTATAAATATGTATTTTTGAAAATTTTATTACTTTCAAATAATGATATTAATAAAATATAAAAATGCAATTCATGGAATATTTAGTAAAAAAAATTAATAACACCCAAAAAATAATTATGTAATTATAAGGAACAATGAATTATTTATTCATAGACAAATAAATATTTGTTTCATTTTAAAACATTTTTTTAAATTTTATATTTTGAAATTTCTCATATTTAAATAATTCAATTTAATTAATTATAATTTATATAAAAATTAATAAACCTACAAAAATTAATTATGAATTTTTTAAAGTAATGATAAAATCACATAATGTTAATTAGTATTATTTTTCAAGAAAAAGTTTTTATGTATATATTGTATGTTTTTTAATAAAATAAATTAATCACTATTTAAAGATACAATTTAATGAAATTAATTGGTAATTTATAAAATACAATATAATAAAATTCATTTAATGTTTATTAAATATAAAAGAATAAAAATAAAGCATTTTTGTGCATAAAACTAAATGTTTTGATTTTTTTTGTTATGCATTCTTACACGAAAATTAATTTTTTCACTCTTATGAATTACAATAAAAAATTAGACTTCATTGTTTTAATAATTATTTAAAAATTAGTTAATAAGTTAAATTTAATTTTTTGAAATAATAATAAGTTACCAAGGTAAAATGTAGTTATGAAAAATATGGGTAAAATGAGGTAAAAAATAAAATGATGGGTAATGTCATAAAATATCACAAATTATTATATATATATATTTTTGTATGAGGGAATAAGTTTCCTACCAATAATTTATTTTATTAATTTTATACATTTTATCCAATTTTGTTGAGAAATGTCATTCTTTACGCATTAAAGAATTAGTATTTGTGAGAATTCTACCCAAGATCACCAATAAAAGCACCCATCCTATGCCTAATTAAACACAAAATTTTACATAAGTTTTATCTTGAATAAATAAAAAATTATATGTATAATAATACTCTCCCATTTTAGAATATTATTGTCTCAATATAACTATTTAATTCCTTCATAACCAAGAAGGCTTCTAAGAGAATATATGATTATTTTCTGACAATAATGACAACTTATCCTACTATTTCATTTTTTGTTATTACAATAACAATTAAAATTTTTAATCTAACACATTAATAACATCTGAAAAATATCATTATAATTCTATAATAATGATATTATATCAGAATCACTTCATAATCATACTCATCCAATGATTATAGTGTGTTTTTGTCTCAGTTATCTTAATCGCCTACATATATGGTGATATAAATTTTATACATTGATGGTTATGAAAATGTAATATATTATGAAATATTTTTTAAAAAAATAAATAATTCTATTCTTAAGGAAGTGGACTGGTAATATTAATATTTAACAAACTATTAATATAACATATTATTTTTATTAAAATTTATCAAAACAAGCTTCTTAAGGATTGATTTTTTTAATTCGTACCAAAAACACCCTTAAAATGTTGTTGAAACTAAATAAATCATAATGAAACAAATATTTTATTACTATGAATATTTTATATAGATTTAATTTATTATCATAGAATGAAGAATGAGATCAATATACCAAATTAATTAAGGAACAATTGAAACTACAGACAACCAATGACCAATACAAACTAATAATATGTAATAAAATCATAATTAATTAACATAAATATTCAATTGAAATGGTAAAAAATATGACTAATTTCCATAAATAGGTAAATAATTACTCAATCATCATTATAATATATTTTAGTGTATGTATAAGGAATTAGAGTCAATGTTAAGGTTTTCTTATCTCAATTTTATATCATTTGAGTTATGTTTAATATTTTCCACCTATTTTACCTTATGTGTTTATATACTACACCATGGATGTAAATTATCATAATATTTTTAAAAATAATTATATTTTAAAATCCATTAAAAGTTATCCCTTTTATTTTATTTGTATTCAAACATTACCAAAGTCATAAGGGTTTTTCTTGACTCTATTTCCATTCATTGAATTATAATAATGATTCATGAAATAAATTTTTTATTGTAAAAATTCTACGTTATGATAATATTATATTTAAATTCCTCTTATATTTTGGGTTATTTTAATTTATTTCTCATAATCCCATTTTCTATTGATTCTGACACCATAAAATTGAATATTACAAAGAATTATATTAACTCAACCTCATTTTATTTAGTCATGCTCCTTCTTATTTCACTATGTTATAAAATGTTTGAGTTGTTGATTAAAATTATTGTATTATATTATATTTTCACTATCAATTTTTTGTATTTAAATTTATATTCATTAACTGGTTTTCAAAAAATGGTTACTTCATAAATATCAATGTCAATATGGGGTTTTCATATCAATTTTCATTAAATTGAGATGTGTTTCTTATTATGAAAATATTTAACCTTAATTGGTGTATATAATTTAATAGTTCTTTTTTTAATAATTCACTTATGATTCAATTCATTTACAATTCCCATTCAAGTTATCTCTTTCATTGGATTTTGAATCATACTTTACTATGGTTATAAGGCTTTTTGTGGCCTCAATATTCATTAATTTTGACATTATATTTATTAAATTAAAAGGTTATTATAATTTTTATATAGAAACACATTTCATTATGCAATTTATAATTTTTTTCATTATTAATTTATAGAATAAAATTCATTACAAAAACAATCTATTTTTATAACTCCATTGGTTAAAGTAAACATAATAAAACATGAAAAATAGATAAGTGTATTGTATTTTTGGATTCGGTACATATCATAACAACTTGACCAAGGGATAAAAAACATTATTTAAATCTTCCATAACATGATTATAAAATTACATTAGTAATTAAATTGCATGAGATAACCTGGAAAAAACATAAGAAATTAGTGAGCCAAACATCCTAGTAAGAGAATAAATATGCTCTAAGGTGATACATGTTTCAAAATAGGCATATAAATGGGGAATAAAAATAGTATGAATCATAAAAATGAACAGTGTTACATGATATATAATTATAAACATTACATGGGAAATGTGGTAATAACTTAAAACACTACATCATTAACAAACGCCAAAGTTGAAGTTTCAAGAAATTATGGTGTAAAAGGCACCAGAAAGAAATTAGGTTCACTGCCTATCCCAACATGATGTCGCATGAGACTAAACATTACCCAATGCATTGGAGCACTATAAAAATTTGGGTGCACCCATAACATTCATTTTATTCACATTCTTAATTGTGCCACATATATCATACAATATAGATCCATTAATCATAATAAATTGTTCCAAAATCATGGAGTCTGGAATAAATATATATTAAGTACCCAATAAAAAAGTATATGTGCATAAATTTTAACACCCTTGATAGTAAATGGGTATGATATTCACTACACAATTGTTTTGGCATTGAAACTCACGGTGAGATTTCGACATCATAATGATATTTATTAAAGATTCATAAAAATGTGTTTTTAAGAGATAAAGGGGTATATAATCACATATAAATAATTTTTTTAGTTATAGGGACTTGTAACAATATATACCAACATTAAAAATTGGAAATAAATGGCATAAGTTAATGATGAAACTTTTATATATAAAGACATCCTCACTATATTTCGGCATGGTAACAGGGGTACATAAAGGATCATGAGAGGATTGATGAGATTGAAAGTGGTATCTCATAATTTATAAATTAAATGGACTATAAGTGGAATATGGGAAAACATATCCCAATATAAGAAAGTTTAATTTAAGAGATATAACTGAAAAGAAGCGCTTGATTGGTATTGAGAACAAAGAAATCTGTTACTTGAGTGTGTGACTACTAATGCTTGGGAGGAGCTTATTGAGAGCTTGGGGGAACCATGGTAGGACTCTAGAGTTGGCAGGGAAGATTAATGACGTTATAAAAGGATTTTTTGTGTTGATAAAGTGAGCTTGGGTGGGTTTATATAGGAAATGAGTAGGGAGTTAATTAATACTTCTTAAACTTAGGTATTGGACTCTATATAAAAAAATAACAAAAAATCACAAATCATCCAATGTTTTTTCCCCATTGTTTTTGAAAATTTATAGTGGTTCTCATTAGTTTATATTTACAAGATCCAAACATAAGAAAATAATTCCCTCACTTATGTGGAGGATAGTAACACTCATAAATAAAAGAAATTTAAAACCTTAAAATACATTAATGGTTTTTGAGTAATCATAAAGACTGTATAAAATTAATTAAATATGCTTAAAATATAATTATTTTAAATATAAAACAATTATATGATAATTTATAACTTATTTAGTATTTATTAAATCAGATTTAGGTCATATGATTTCATGATAAAAAAAGTATATTAATACATTATTTAATTTTTACTCAAAAATTAAATTGTCTAAGAAAATTATCTAAAATTAAATATTGGTTAATTTCAACATTCTAATTCCAAAAATAATATTAATTTTATCTGAATAATTATATATATATATTTTTAATTTTCAATTTTAAAATTAAATCAATATTTTGGAAATTTTGGGTCTTTTTACAATAACATTTTTTGAAACCTTATAAAAATTACTTCCGACTTTGTAAAAATGATAGAATAATTTTATATTTAATAAAAATTATTTAATAATAATATTTTTTAAATTATTATTAATTTCATAAATGCATTAATTCATCAAAATAGATACCTTAATTGAAGTTTAATATTACCAAAAAATACAATTTGTGTTTTATTGTATCGAAATAAATATCAAAATATTTAATAAAATAAAAATAATATAATAATAATATGTTGATTGTTATATAATAAAGAATATAAATACCCATATTTCTAGGGTCTCGATAAATTTACCTTTAATACACTAGAACACACCATAAGAGTATGGTGTATGGAAATGTGACTTTCATGGGTTTTTTCGATGAACATAGTTTAGACCATAATCTCGATGAGCTTGAACTTATCACATAAATGGTTTATATCATGCTTAAGCTTCTAGATATCATCTTGGTCTTGTTCAAGGGAAATTTCTAGTGATTCTATCCCCCTCATAATCACTAATAAATGGGATTCATAGGGTGCAATCCAGCTAGTTGAATCCAATACTTCCTTTTTTTCATGTCAATTGGATTCATTTAAGCCCTATATTTATACTAACAATTTGAAAACTTGTCAATGACTATATTTTCAATGGTAATGATTCTTAGCAGTAAATGAATTCTGATAGGATATAACAAAAACAAATAAGGGCATGTGTTTTCTATATCCTTATTATATAATAAGAAATTTTATTAAACCCCATGGTGAAATTTATTTATAATGGTTTGTATTGTTAAAGAATTCCACGCATTAAAAATATCACTCTAAAAACATTTCATTTATCACACTAAACAATATCAGGTTAACTCTATTTCATCACATCCCCAACTTCCCATTTCACATCTTCAAACTTGTGGGTTCTCCACATAACTTTTACAAGGTGCATTGTCTCATTTCAAAGAAATTTATCTCTTTTATCCATGATCATCACTGGCTACTCCTCATAGGAAAGACCATTCTTAAGTCATACGACATCTAGATCAAGTATGTATGAGGGGTATGGAATGTAATTTATCATGAGGGATATAAGGAATACATCATTTTTGTGAAATATATTATGATAGAGTGCTAGTTGGTAAGTCACAATTCTTATGTGATCAAGGATCTCAAAGTGGTTGGTGTATCTTGGAATAAGATTGCCTCTATTCCCAAAACTCATGAAATTCATCCCTGGAGGGATAAATAGGAATACCATATCTCTAACATCGAACTATAATTCTCATATATGATTATAATCCTAGATATTATTTTAACTCTGAGTATCATTGATGTATTTCTGAGTGGTCTTAACCTTTTACACCATTTCCATGTCAATTTCAGGAAATATCAATTTTCTTTTCCCAATATCATCCCAGCATGTAGGTGTTATACACCTCTTCCCATTAAGGGATTCATTGGGATTCATTTTGATGCATTTGTGGAAACTTTTGTTGTAATAGAACATGACAGGATATAGATGTTGGTTCTATCCTCATTTAAAGTCCATAGAACATTCTCTAAACACGTATTCTAGTGTCTGCATATTTTAATTAGGCTGGCCATTAGTTTTAGGATGATATTCCATACTGAAGATAAACATGGTGTTTATATAATGTTGGTGTCATTTTTGGATCTTAGAGGTAAATCTAGGATCCTGAACAGATATTATAAATAGTGTTACTCCATGCATCCTTACCACTTATCTGATGTATATTCATGCAAGTTGATGTAGTGATAATTACACTAAAATTATGATAAAGTTATTTATCTTTGTAATATGATCAACAAAAACCCATATATCATTGTTTTCCTTGGATGTATTGTAATGTATAGTTAAAATGTATACATTAATGTTTTCCCATTTTAATGATGGTATGGGTAATGATTGCATCATCCCCGTAGAATTATTCCCTTCAACCTTTACTTGCTGACATATTAGGAACATTAATTTATACACACTGATCTCATTATTCATTCCTTCCTACCAATAATGCTCAAAAAGATCTTAATACGTCTTTGTTATTGTTGGGTGAATGGAGAAAGTGAAACTAAGTGAATCATCCAACAATACATTATATAACTTAGGATTTTACAGAACACATAATCTTCATCCAAATCTCCCAATTCCTTCTTCATTTGAATTGAAATCTTATGATTTATATTTTCTTATAGTTTCAACTTTTATTGGAACTTCCAAATCATTTCCATGAGAATCAATTATCTTATCAAGAATTGATAGTTGAGAAATCATTTGTCAATAGATTTATGATGTTCCTTCTATTATGATTCACATTTCCATCCTTTCCAAATATAAAAAGATTGGATTCCTCTCAATTCTCATCAACGATAGAATATATGGATCCTTTCTACATAGATAATATTCCACATTATTTTCATTACTAGGATGGTATTAGAATGATCAATCACAGACTTTGATCATCTCTAAAAATCTTCATTATTGAATATTAATTTATATTTATGTGAATATATACTTGAGGATTTTGTGATCAATATATATTTCACACTTCTCTTTAAATAGATAATGACTCCATATTTTAAAAGTTAATATCACTACATCTAAATTCAAATCATACATTGGGTAGTTCTATTAATAAACATTTTATTTCCTTGAAGCATATGCTATGTATTTTTCATTCTGCATCAACAAATAGCCCAATCCATTCTTTGAAGAATCACTAAATACCAAAATATGTTCTCCACATGGTGGTAGTGAGAGCACATGTCCAATGATATGACTCCTTTTAAGTTCCTTAAATATCTCTTATAATTCATCCCTATATAAAAACTTGACTCCTTTTCAAGTTATCTTGGTAAGAGGGTTTGAAAATAATGAGAATGTTCTCATAAATTAGTGATAATATACATTTAATCTGAGGAAACTATAAATATATATCAAATATTTTAGCTTCAACTATCCTTTGATTTTTTATGTATTTACGGATCCATATATATCCCATAACATGTCATGATATGTCCCAAGGAAATGACTTCCTTTAACTAGAACTAATATTTTCTATACTTTTCCCTAAATATTCTCCTTCATAAGGTTTTTTTCATAGTTCTTAGATTTTCATTATTATCCTCCTTGATTTTGGAGTATATTTTAATATAATTTAAAAATACTACCAAAAATTGGTCAAGGTAATCTCTAAATAAACTATTAATCAATTCTATGAAGATTTATGTAACATTAGTGATCCCAAAAGGAATCACTATGAACTCATAGTGTTAGTACCTTATAGGAAAATCAGTCTTGGGGATATAATCCTTCTTCACCCTAACATGGTAATATCCTGACCACAGATCCACCATAGAGAAGAATAGTTCTCCACATAGCTGATCAAATAATCATCAATATGAGGTAGATGATAATTGTTATTTATCATGGCCTTGTTGAGATCAGGATAATCAATGTTGATACTGATTGAACCATCCTTATTCTTGAAGTATAGGACTGGCGCACCCCATGGTGAAGAACTTGGTCATATGAAACGTTATCTAGATCCCCCTACACCTTCTTATGATACTCTTAAAGTTCCAAATCATCCATTCTATATATATTATTAGAAATTGGGAATACCTTAGAGATAACTTTAACTGATAATTCAACCAATTAGTTAGGAGGAAAACTATAAAATTCCTTAAAAAACACATCATTGTATTCCCTCGCGAATGTAATGTCTTTGATGTTATTTATTTCCTTAGAATCAATCATTTATGCTAGATAAGATTTATAAAAGGTAAATAATATCAATTTATAAGATAATGGTTCTAATGAAGATTCATACTTCTCATTACACTCATATAGAAATGGGGTTTGATTAAAAATATAGAGAGTTATTTACATCTCATATAAATTTATTTTATATCAATTCTGGGAAATAGAATCCATGCCCAAAATTATATCAAATTCCACCAAAGAGAGTATGAAAAGGTTACCTGGGATTTACAGTCTAAAATGTTTGATAGTGGATGAGTTATTTACATTAGATTCAATAATTTTCCCATTTTACATTATTAATGATAGCTCTACTTCTTCTCTTAGTAGTGCCGATTGAATAGTTCTTCTAAAATTTTTTATATGAAGGTATTCATAAAACCAGCATAAAAATGCATATTCCTTATTCTTGAATGAATAACTAGTGTGATAGTAACCACTTTGTTTTCCAGATCCACCTCAGTGGTTTTTATTGTAAAATTTGTCCCGTTTCTACCTTAGAGGTTGTTTGTTGTCTATGAAAACCCTAGGCTTAGTGGATTGATTTTCAAGGTTCTCTCATTCCTTAAATTTGAATAAATGAACAATGAACTGATGGTTGACTGGATAATTACTTTCCTTTATCATATTAGTAGGTATCTACTATTATAAATAGTTATCTAGGTTCCCTTCCTTCCCACACATAAATCATTTCTTATCCCCTTTATGAAATTTATAGGGTGCCTCTTTCATCACATTTGAGAAGTTAGATGTTGAAATTTCTTGAAACCATTAGATTTATCCATTAGACTAACAGAATTAATCTCCACATTCAACTTATAATTTGTAACACCCTGAGATTTTATGAGAAATATTTTTTTTATGTCTTATGTTATACTCAACACCAAAGGAATCTTTCACAACACATAATACGGACTTGGCTTCCATTACACGCAATCACGACCTTCCTCGATAGCGTGTGTAGTACGCAATACCGGGTTTCACTAAACAACGATATATTATTATGGACTAGCCATTATGAATAGTATTAACTACATTTTGAATTTTATAACATTATTATTCATCTAAAACATTTTCTATAACATGGTATGAGAAAAAAATAAATATTTCGGGTAAAATAAGTATTTTCTAAAAAATGCAGTTTTGCCGCCTTTTGATTGCAAAACCAACATTAAATATAGTTTTTGACAAGTTTATAAGTTAAATTTGAGAAAATAAAATTCTTCTTTTGAATCAAGATATAAAAATTTACATTGGATAAATTGTTGATATTTTTCTGATGACTTTTATATTTTGATGAATAGTAAAAATATGTTAATTTTTAATTACAAATAACTTTTTTCATTGAGATAATTTATATTGTTAAATTATAATATTGAATGGTTTTAAGGTATAAATATAATATATTTTTACTATTTAATATAATGTATGTCATTAGCATTATTGTCACATTGAATTCATAGGTAAATACATTTCAATCTTTGGCAATGTTTTAATTTCTAAAACCCATTTTCTTAACAACGAGATTAATTTTAAATTAATTACTGCAACTTATGTGTTTTGAATTTAGAAAAATGGATTCCATATTTGGAATCAGTGGGTCAAAATTATGTTAATAGGCTACTTTTTATTTTTGGGCATTATGAATAGTAACTATGGTAAAATTTATTTACCATAGTTAAAGGTAAAATGGTTAATTAAGGGTAAATATAAGATTTTAAAATTACCGTAAAACTAGAAAAAATCCTATTGGATGAATACAAGTCGACCCATATCACCTAAGGGTCGGATTAGATTCAGTTAATGGACTTTTGTCCATGAAAATAATTTAATTATTATTAAAACCAAAGAATGTGACAATATGTCACTTTCTTAAATCTTATAAGTATAATAATTTTAATTTAGTGATAAACTTAATGAATCTTCAAACATGAATGGTACTCAGAAAGATAATACAATTATCTACATCATAGGAATTTATTTTTAATTTTTAGGGATTAAATAATTATAATAAAAAATGACACAATAGTGATGTTGAAATTATTTTATTAATTAAAATATCAAATAAATGGTTTTAATAATATTAAAATAAATATTATATGAACTATTTAATGTGATCCACTAATTTTATAGATACATATAAAATTTAATTAATCTATCAAAGCTTTTATTTTGAAAATAGATTCTTTATATATTTTATTTAAATTCAAATAAATGAATAGTGTCAAAATTGACACTATTGTTATTTTATAAAAATAACATATTATAAAATTGTTTAAAAATCAAAAAAAAATTTAAAAATTATAAATTAAAATTTATATGGTCTAAAATGTCATAAAGTGTAAAATTATATAAAATTAAAAACAAATATGTATTTATTTATAATAATTTATAATTTATAATTTTATTACCACAAATAAAATAAAATTGATAAATAAGGATAAATAAAGTTGACAATGTATAAACTAAATTCCTAACATGTCTAAATTTTATTTTTTGATGATATTACAGCCCAATATCATCTAATAATTGGATATGAGTCATTTTGGAAGTTTTTATTTGGGGTTGGAATTTAATATAAACTAATATTTCTTATATTTCCAAAGGTGCCCCTCTCCACCCTTATAAAAGGGAACCTCCTACCTATCCTCCTCACACCAATTTGATCCTTCAATCTCAGCCAACCCTACCCATTTCACTTCCCCACTTCCCTGGAAACATCCTAGAGATCTTGTTCTTCTTCAAAGACCAATTTTAGTGCACTAAGAGGATGTCTTAAAGAGGCGCTTCAAAGAAGAGGTAATGTCTGTTACCAATTCTTTCAACTTTATTTCTTCTTCTACTTCTTCTTCTTTAGTTGTTTCATTATGAAGTAATAAAATCAGTATCACTCATATACTTATATGTTATTATAACTATGAAACAACACTATTTCACCATCTATCCATCCTACGGAAAATGAAATCACCGCGCATGCGTACGTACGGAATACCGTCTCCTCGCCGTGGTGTAATCTATTTTCCACCACCACCTTACTTGGATGGGTATAATGATGTAAATAATGACTATATATGATTATTTTAAAGTGATATTTATTCTTAAATAGTATACATACACTCAAATATAATTCCACAATCATGGGAACGATATCATCGCTTGTGCGTACGTACAGAATACCGTCTCCACGATGTGATGCGACTCGTTCTACATTATCTTCATTGAATAATGATTATATAAATGAATTGAATGAATAAATATGATATATAGTACACTAATAACATTCTGGAAATGAGGTATCTATAACCTAAAGTGAAGAATAAGAATTTATTCGACAAAACACGCATAAGAACAAAAAGTAATAAACACCCGATTAACAAGTAGCAATGAAATATTACTAATATGAAGATAATAATATGACCATATATGATATAATAACAATAAATATGATTTCGGAATAAGTCAATAACATTATTTAAATCATTATATAGGAGGTTCAGACACTTACGAAGAAAATCAGACCTAAGGTAAGGGAAAATATCACAATCTCATTTTTACCCAAGATTGTTTATACATTGTTATTTACTAGGGTGTATTTTATCATCCACATCCATGTGTCCTGAATATGTAATGTTATTTCCATCCACCTGTAATTTTTTAAATCCAATTTTACCCTTCATTGAGTTTTTAGTAAATGATATGAAAGGAATCTTTTGTCGTTTTTCGTACGAGGTACTTTTTGACATTTCCGACAAAAGTACGAGAAGAATGTTTTTTTAACTTATACAGACTGAATGGATTTTTAGAACATTATTTCCATGAAGCTTCCTTTAAATATTTTCAAGTTTATTTTTAATCAACTTCTTTTAGTTTAATATTATATGACATGTTAAGAAAGGAAAATGTTTTTGAAGTAGAAAGGATATTTTCCTCAAGAATGGAGTTCAAGTGTTTTATCAAAATTATTTTCCATCTAAGATAATATAGGGTTTTATTTATATCCATATTATTACATTGATTTTATTATGTTGTGATGGAATTATTTTTATGAATTCCTTTATCTTATATGAATTGTTTTATGAATTTTTTTATGATTCCACGTTGTTTAAGAATCCCATTTTTATTACATGGGTTATGAAATGATGTATGATTTTTGATTTTGTGGCACACATAAGAATGTTATCATTATGAGATGGGTGGGACCTATATATCCCTCTAATTAATTACATAAATATTGATATCTCATGAGATAAACATGGCTGGAACGACAGGTTAAACCGGTTCAGTGAAACAGGACTGAAACGAGGAGTGAACTCAGTTCAAAAATGGACTTTGTCCACTAAGATAGTCCTGGAAATGAGTCTTGACTGATAAGAAATGATTCTCTATGATTATGTGCGTATTCCACAAAGTTTCATGTTTTATTTTATGATTATTGGGATTACATTTCACTACCATGATTTATCCCATGCTATGAAATTATGATCTCTTTTGTAGGGTAAGATTTCCAAAATGTTATGTTCTTATGAATATGATGTGATTGATATTTCTTTTTTTTACCCTTACTGAGCATTTTAGCTCACCCTTTTGTATGTTTTCTTTCCCCAGGTTAGGAAGAAGATTATTAAGTAAGATATTCCAAAAGGGACTATAGATATGATGAAATTAATAGAGACAGTGTAGATGCTTTATGAACCAGCTGTTTATGTTTCCCAGTTTCTAAAGACACTATACCTATACGGTCCTTTCATGGTTTTGTTATATATTGTAATAAGTATGATTCAATTTTGATGTATTAACCATGTATGTAAATTATGGGTCGCTATAGTTGGTATCAAATGAATGGTATAGTCAACCTTTGGAAACTAGGATGTGAAAGCCTTAGTAAGAAACCTAAGGATATGTATAAGCATAGAACACAATATTAGTGTTTTAGAAATGGCCATGAACAACCTATGATAAGACCTTAAGTGTGAAATTTTATTCTTGATTATGTGGTTTTCCTATTATAATTAGTGTTGCTCACACTATTCTTCTTGGTTTTAGTCAATGGCTGGAACCCAATGCAACCGTGTTAATGCGGAATGCGACGGGAAATGTAATGATTGTCCCCCTAAGAAACCAAACATTATGGGAGCTGGAATGCAAAATATTATATCTATTCTCACACAACATTCTCAAGCTATGAATCATGTAGGACTTCCAAATGAACAAAGGAATGTGAAACATTATGTTTAATCCTTCATGAGGCAGCATCCACCTTCATTTAGCGGGTCTTCTGATCCATTAGTGGCTGAACAAAGGATCAGTACCACTAAAAATATATTTTCAATTCTTCAATGTTCTGAACATGATAAATTCATCTTAGCAGTGTATCGTTTGGAAGGTGATGCTGATCAATGGTGGAATCTTATTAAGAATACAAGGCAATGGGATGAAATTGAGCTCATGGAATGGGACGAGTTCATGAACTTATTTTTCAACAAGTATTTCCCTCGTATTATTTGAACAAATATGGAGAAGGAGTTTCTTGAACTGAAGTAAAAGGATGAAGAATCCGTTGGTACCTATGAAGAAAATTTTACAAGACTTGGAAGGTACGCTTCTGGAATTTTTATCCAACCTGAGAGTAAGATCGATCGATTCTTTAGTGGATTAAAACCAAGTCTTCGAAGTGTGTTAGCCATAAGGGACTTCAATAGATATGAGGAAATTGTTCGATGTGCTCTCAAGGTTGAGATGGATATTTGTGTAACCCATCATTCACATGGGTTTGATAAGAAGAAGAAAATGGAATTCAAAGGAAAATCTAAAGACTACACTGAAAAGAAGATGAGTTTTCTATTATTCTCAATGTGTGCAAAGAAACATGGAGAAAATTGTCTTAAGAGGACAAGAAAATGTTTTATGTGTGGAAAAGAAGGTCATCAGGCAATTGAATTTTAAAATAATGGGAAGAAGATGTCTAATGATGCAAACAAAGGAAGGGATACACAGAATGAACCTACAACACTTCAATGTTTCAAGTGCAAGGAGATGGGGAATTATGTCAATCAATGCTCAAGTCCAAGGGTTGATGATGATGATCGACGTCAACAAACTCTTAAGGCCAAAGACAAAGGAATGTCACACGCAATTACTATTGGCGATGTGGAGTACGACAACGAAGTGGTGAGAGGTACACTTACCATCCACTCTAAAGTATCAAATGTTTTATTCGATTCTGGATCCACCCAATCTTTTATTTCTGAAGAATTTTCTAAGGGTATCCTGTATTACCTCAACATTTAGATGTTGAGTTGGCTGTGAAAACTCCTAATGGCACAACAGTCGCAACAAAAGTTTACAATTCTTCTCCGATTGAAGTTTGTGGGAAAGTTCTTCCTACAAATCTTATGAACCTTCCTATAGTGGAATTTTATGTGATTCTCAGCATGGATTGGCTTTCTTTATATGGATCTCATATCAATTTCCAAAGAAGGGAAGTCACATTTCATATTCCAGATCAATCTATGATTGTCTATCGATGCAAGGATGAACATAACCTTCCAGTTGAAATTTCTTCTATCTTATGGGTCTTGATTCCAATAAATGAAGGTTATTTATGTCAAATGATCAGAGGGAAACTAATGATTAATAATATTCCCATTGTACGGGAATTTGACGCTGTCTTTTCGGAGGAATTGCCTAGTCTTACACCAAATAGTGAAGTTGATTTTTCAATAGAACTCGTACCGGGTGCTTTGCCTATTTCAAAGACAGCTTATAGAATGACCCCAATTGAGTTGCAGGAATTGAAGAAGAAACTCCAAGAGAATCTTGATAAAGGATTCATACGCCCTAGTATATCACCTTGGGGAGCACCTGTTCTGTTTGTTAAGAAGAAATATGGATCAATGAGACTCTGCATTGATTATCGAGAACTTATCAAGATCACTATCAAGAACAAATATCCTCTCCCACATATTGATGACCTATTTGACCAACTACGCGGAGCTCAATACTTTTCCAAGATTGATCTTCATTCAGGGTATCATTAATTAAGGGTCAAAAGGGAGTATATACCAAATATGGCTTTCCGTACAAGGTATGGACACTATAAATTTATAGTGATGCCATTTGGTCTTACTAATTCCCATGTTATCTTCATGGATATGATGAATAGAGTCTTTAGAGACTATCTTTATAAGTTTGTGGTATTCTTTATAGATGATATTCTTGTCTATTCAAAGAGAAAGGAAGAACATGAAGATCACTTGAGAATTGTATTAAAGACCCTAAGAAAGGGGAATCTTTATGAAAAATTTACCAAGTGTGAATTTTGGCTTCAAAAAGTTTCATTTTTGGGTCACATAATCTCAAAAGAGGGGATATCTGTGGATCCAGCAAAAATAGAGGTTATCAAAAGATGTTCGAGACCAACAACAGTAACTGAGATCTGAAGTTCTCTTGGTTTGACTGGATATTACCGAAGTTTTGTGAAATATTTTTCAAGGTTATCTAACCCACTCACAAAGTTGACTCGAAAAGGAGTTAAGTTTGTTTGGACAGAGTAATGTGAAGATAATTTCAAAGAGATAGAAAGAAGGTTAGTCAGTGCACCTGTGCTCACACTACCTTACAATGGAGAAAGGTTTTTGATCTACAATGATGCATCCAAGAAGGGACTAGGGTGTGTTCTCATGAAAAATGATATAGTGATAGCTTATGCCTCACGACAGTTGAAAATCCATGAGAAAAATTACCCAACTCATGATTTAGAGTTAGCTACGGTAATCATTGCATTAAATATTTGGAGGCATTACCTTTATGGTGAAAGGTGTGATATTTATACTGATCATAAAATTTTAAAGTATATTTTCACACAAAAGGAGTTCAATATGCATCAAAGAAGATGGTTGGAGAAGATTAAGGATTACGACTTCTCAATTCATTACCACCATGGGAAAGCAAACAAGGCAGCAGACACATTAATTCAACAAGACCATGCTAGCTTATCTGTGATGAGGATCACAAAAGATCCAATATTTATGGATTTACAAAGGATGGATCTTGGAATTTTAATGAATGGGGAAAATCGTAACTTTCTCAAATAAATGTTCAACCATCTATACATGTGATGATTAAAGTAGCACAGAAAGAAGATGTCGAGTTACAAAAGAAGGTGATAAATGTTCCTAAATTCAACCTTGATTGTGATGGGATAATAAAGTTTAGGAATCAGGTTTGTGTTCCTCCCATCCCCTAAATAAAGAAGGAGCTGCTGGATGGGGCTCATAGTTCTTCATTCTCTATTCATCCTGGAAGAACGAATATGTATAAAAACTTGAAAAACTACTTCTGGTGGGATGGCATGAAAATAGATGTTGCTGAATATGTCTCTCAATTCTTGGTTTGTCAGCAAGTTAAATCTGAGAGACAGAAGTCTAAGGGGATGTTACAACCATTACCCATACCAGAATGGAAATGGGAAAACATCACTATGGACTTTGTCACTGGACTTCCTAAGAAATCCAAACGCAATAATGCTATCTGGGTTATATTTGATCGTCTTACAAAGTCTACACACTTCATTTCTATTAAAGAGGATTTCTCTCTAGATCAGATTTCCAGGATATATGTAAAGGAAGAGGTAAGATTTCATGGAGTGACACTTTATATTATATCTGATCGGGATCCAAGGTTTACCTCAAAGTTCTGGCGAAGTCTTCAGCACACTCTGGATACAAATTTGAGTTTCAGTACTGCTTATCATTCTCAGACAGACGGTCAGTCTGAGAGGACAATTAAAACTCTAGAAGATATATTGAGAGCTTTCTCTATGGATTTCAAAGGTGGTTGTGATCAACACCTACCTTTGGTGGAATTTTCTTATAATAAGAGCTTTCACTCCAGTATTCAGATGGATCCTTATGAAGCTCTCTATGGAACGAAATGCAGGACTCCAACTTGCTGGGATGAAGTTGGGGAAAGAAAGCAATTAGGACCTGATCTTGTTGATTAGATGGCAGAAAAGGTCATATCTACTCAACAACATATTAGAGCAGCTTAGAGTCGACAAAAAAGTTATGCCGACAACCGAAGAAAAGACTTAGAGTTTTAAGTGGGTGATAAAGTGTTCTTATGAATATCTCCCTGGAAGAGGGTCATGAGATTTAGAAAGAAGGGAAAGTTGAGCCCTAGATATATCGACCCTTTTGAAATTATGGATCATGTTGGGAAGGTAGCTTACCAATTGGCGCTTCCACCAAATCTCTCTCAAGTTCACGATGTGTTCCATGTATCTCTCCTGAGAAAGTACATACCTGATCCTTCACATGTACTCAGCTCAGAAGTTGTACCGCTGTAGCAAGATCTTTCTTATGAAGAACAGCCGATAGAGATTCTGGATTGTAGGGAGAAATTACTACGAAACAAGACCACTCACTTGGTGAATGTTTTATGGAGGAACCACCAATTAAAAGAAGCTACATCGGAACTTGAGGATATGATGAGGGAGAGGGATCCTCATCTATTTGTAATGAATTGATGAATTTCGAGGGAAAAATTCATTTTTAGGGGGGTAGAATGTAACACCCTGAGATTTTATGAGAAATATTTTTTTATGTCTTATGTTATACTCTACAATGAAGGAATCTTTCACAACACACAATATGGACATGGCTTGCATTACACACAATCGCGACCTTCCTCGATAGCGTGTATAGTATGTAATACCGGGTTTTACTAAAAAATGATATATTTTTATGGACTAGTCGTTATGAATATTATTAACTACATTTTTAATTTTATAACATTATTATTAATCTTACACATTTTCTAGAACATGGTAATATAACAAAATAAATATTTCGGGTAAAATAAATATTTTTAAAAAAATACAGTTTTACCGCCTTTTGATGGCGCACCCACATTAAATCTTGTTTTTGACATGTTTATAAGTTCAATTTGAAAAAATAAAATTCTTATTTTCAATCAGGATATAAAAATTTACTTTTGATAAAATTTTGATATATTTCTGATAACTTTCATATTTTGATAAATAGTAAAAATAGTCCAATTTTTAATTAAAAACAACTTTTTTCATTGAGATAATTTATATGATTAAATTATAATATTTAATGGATTTAAAGTATAAATAGAATATATTTTTACTATTTAATATAATGTATTTCATTAGCATTAATTTCACATTGAATTCATAAGTAAAAACATTTCAATCTTTGGCAATGTTTCAATTTCTAAAACTTGTTTTCTTAACAACGAGATTAATTTTAAATTAATTACTGAAACATATGTGTTTCGAATTTTGAAAAATGGATTCAATATTTGGAATCATTGGATCCAAATTATGTTAATAGGATACTTTTTATTTTTGGTCATTATGAATAGTAACTACGGTAAATATTATTTACCATAGTTAAAGGTAAGACGGGTAATTAAGGGAAAATATAAGATTATAAAATTACCCAAAAACCTACAAACATTTTATTGGATGACTAAAAATATACTCATATCACCTAAGGGTCGTATTAGATTCATTTAATGGACTTTTTTCCATGAAAATAATTTAATTATTATTAAAACCAAAGAATGTGACAACATTTCACTTTCTTAAATCTTATAAGTATAATAATTTTAATTTAGTGACAAACTTAATGAAACTTCGAACATGAATAGTATACAGAAAGATAATACAATTATATACATCATAGAAATTTATTTATAATTTTTAGGTATTAAATAATTATCATTAATTATGACACAATAGTGATGTTGAAATTATTTTATTAATTAAAATATCAAATAAATGGTTTTAAAAATATTAAAATAAATATTATATGAACTACTTAATCTACTCCACTAATTTTCTAGATACAGATGACATTTTATGAATCAATTTAATCTCTTAGTTCGAACATATCTTCTTTATATATTTTATTTAAATTCAAATAAATGAATAGTGTCAAAATTGACACTATTGTTATTTTATAAAAATAACATATTATAAAATTGTTTAAAAATCACAAAAATATTTAAAAATTATAAATTAAAATTTATATGGTCTAAAATTTCATAAAGTGTCAAATTATAGAAAATTCACAACACATATGTAATTATTTATAATAATGTAAAATTTATAATATAATTACCACAAATAAAATTAAATTGATAAATAGAGATAAATCAAGTTGAAAATGTTTAAAATAAATTCATAACATGTCTAAATTTTATTGGTTGATGAGATTACAACCCTATATCATATAAGCTTTGGATATGAGTCATTTTGGATGTTTTTAAGTGGGGTTTGGGTTTAATATAAACTAATATTTCTTATATTTCCAAAGGTGCCCCTCTCCTCCCTTATAAAAGGGAACCTCCTCCCTCTCCTCCTCACACCAATTTGAGCCTTAAATCTCGGCCAACCCATGATCATTTTACATACCCACTTCCCTAGAAACATCTTAGAGTCCTGGTATTCTTCAAAGACCAATTTTAGTGCCCTTAGAGGAGGTCTCAAAGAGGCGCTTCAAAGAAGAGGTAATGTTCGTTACTGATTCTTTCAACTTTATTTGTTCTTATACTTCTACTTATTTAGTTGTTTAATTATGAAGTAATAACATTAGTATCACTCATATACGGATATGTTATTATAAGTATGAAACAACCCTATTTCACAATCTATCTATCCTACGGAAAATAAAATCACCGCGCGTGAGTACGTACGAAATACCGTCTCCACACCGTGGTGTAATCTATTTTCCACCACCACATTACTTGGATGGGAATAATGGTGTAAATAATGACTATATATGATTATTTTAAAGTGATATTGATTCTGAAATATTATACATACACTCCAATACAATTCCACAATCATGGGAACAATATCATCGCTCGTGCGTACGTACGGAATACCGTCTCCACGATGTGATGCGACTCGTTCTACATGATCTTCATTGCATAATGATTATATAAATAAATTGAATGAATAAATATGATATATAGTACACTAATACCATTATTAAAATGAGTTATCTATAACCTAAAGAGAATAATAAGAATTTATTCGACAAAACACGCATAAGAACAAAAAGAAATAAACACCCGAATAACAAGTAGCAATGAAATATTACTAATAAGAAGCTAATAATATGACCATATATGATATCATAACAATAATTATGATTCTGTAATAAGTCAATAACATTATTTAAATCATTATACAGGAGTTTCGGACACTTACGAAGCAAATCGGACCTAAGGTAAGAGAAAATATCACAATCTCATTTTTATCCGATATTGTTTATACTTTGGTATTTACTAGGGTCTATTTTATCATCCATATCAATGTGTCCTCAATATGTTATATTATTTCCATCCACCTATAATTTCTTAAATCCAATTTTACCCCTCTGTGAGTTTTTAGTAAAATATATGAAAGAAATCTTTTGTCGTTTTTCATACGAGGTACTTTTTGACTTTTCCGACAAAAGTACGAGAAGAATGTTTTTTTAACTTATACGGCCTGAATGGATTTTTAGAACATTATTTCCATGAAGCTTCCTTTAAAATTTTTCAAGTATATTTTTAATCAAATTCCTTTAGTTTAAAATTATATGACATGTTAAGAAAGGAAAATGTTTTTGAATCAGAAAGGATATTTTCCTCAAGAATAGAGTTCAAGTGTTTTATCAAAATTATTTTCCATCTAAGATAATATAGGGGTTTGTTTATATCCCTATTATTACATTGATTTGATTATGTTGTGATGATATTATTTTTATGAATTCCTTTATCTTATATGAATTGTTTTATGAATTTTTTTATGATTTCATGATGTTTAAGAATCCCATTTTTATTACATGGGTTATGAAATGATGTATGTTTTTTGATTTTTTGGAACACATAAGAATGGTATCATTATGAGATGGGCGGGACCTATATCTCCCACCAATGCATGGGGTAAAAATTTATATCTCGTGAGATAAACATGGCTGGAACGAAAGGTTAAACCGGTTCAGTGAAATAGGACTGAAATAAGGAGTAAACTCAGTTCAGAAATGGACTTTATCCACTATGATAGTCTTAGCAATGTGTCTTGACTAATAAGAAATGATTCTCTATGATTATGTGTGTATGAAAAAATGTTTCATGTTTTAAGTTATTATTATTTGGATTACATTTCACTACCATGATTTATCACATGCTATGAAATTATGATCTATTTTGCAGGGTAAGATTTTCCAAAATGTTATGTTCTTATGAATATGATGTGATTGATATTTATTTTATTTACCCTTACTGAGCATTTGAGCTCACCCTTTTGTATGTTTTCTTTCCCCGGGTCAGGAAGAAGGTTATTAAGTAAGATATGCCAATAGGGACTATTTATATGATGAAATAAATGGGAGACAGTGTAGATGCTTTATGAACCAGTTTTTTATGTTTCCCAGTTTCTAAAGACACTATACCTATACGGTCCTTTCATGGTTTTGTTATATGTTATAATAAGTATGCTTCAATTTTGAAGTATTAACCATGTATGTAAAGTATGGGTATCTATATTATTCTTTTATATAGTTGAGATTCTTTGATCTCTATTTCGACTTTGAGTGAACATCATAAAATTTCCCCATAGATATCAATGTCTTGTATCGCTAGGATTTTTTATAGACTTGGTTTTGTACCACCAATAAATAATTCAAACCTCACTTCAGGGATAATGACAAATATGGAGGTTTATCATGCATGTATTGTGAATTTTACCTCAAAATCACCAGAATAATTATTTTTATTTTTTATTGAGGGTGAGGAAATACCATTCCATTTTACATCAAAGGGTGTAAGGAAAATATTTACAGAGGAGAATTCTTCAAAAAAAATTCCATTGCATCACTCTGATATATTCCTCAGGATTTGTATGCTTGACCAATATACACCACTGATAACATTCTCTCTATATATGTTAAAAATTCAATAGAACATTTCCTTGTTCGTAACAATGAAATATGGATACGATCTTTTCAATAGATTTGATCTATTATTCCATGAATAAGGTATCTGATTATGAATTTAAAGCAAGATTAATTTGTCTCATGAAGATTTTTTTCCTTGTTATCTATTGGGGGTTAGTACTCCGAATGATACATGTTTCTATTTAGAGCCTGTGTTAGCTAAGAGAGTATCGTCATAATGTCTGTGATTCTTACTCCCACTAGGTTGGGGTTCTTGTTGTGGCAGTTATCAGATTGCTCACCACATTGATATTTTTACCTAATTCTCTTATTTAAAACCATTGTATAGATTAAAAGGAAATATAGGGATGAGTATTTTTAAACTATTAAAATGATAAATTGTAATACAATCAAATTAAAGGAAAAATATATAAAATACTTTTATTCCATATGTTATTAATTTATATTCTTGAATCTATGTTATCAATGATCTATTTCCTAGTATATAATAATATGGGATGTTTTTTTTCATTAATAATTATTAATAATGAAATTTTGAATCTACCCAAGAATATACCCTAGGAGTGTCAAAATAGGTTCACAATAAGGCTCATTCTCATATACTAGGTTACACCGACTCAGGCTTGAAACACTTTGTCAGAATTTCTACACCAAAGTAAATCTATTCCAAAACCATGACAACTTATATTATCTTGATAGGGATTTTCATTAAGGATAAGACACTTACTCTATACATTCCAAAATTTTGTGATGTTTCTTTATAAATAGTAGTATCATAAGAAAAAAAGTCTAGAGTTATCTAATCCAAATCTCAAAAATAACAAAACTTTTACATCAATACCAGCTATAACTACCCTATTCTTTATCACACATTAATTCATGATTTATTATATAGAAGTTAAATAATACAAACTGACATATCTATAAGTATATTTTTTTAGAAATTGGTACATTACATAATATCCAGAATATGGGATAAATAAATATCAATGAAACCTTATTTTACATGCTTATAAAATTCCAGGGCTTTTAAAACTACTTGGGATAACCTAGGGATGAACATAATATAGTGGTGAGATAATACCCCATGAAGGGAATACAGACTGAATAAGGTGATACATGTCATATAACTGGCATATCAATGGGGCATAAGAAGTGTAGGAATCAAAAACATGAATAATTATACAAGATATATCATGATAATCATTACATGGGAAATGTTGAAATAGCTTAAAACACTTCACCATAAACATTGGAAAAAGATAAATTGATAAGATATAATGGTGGAAAAAGTCCTATAATGGAATCAGGTTCACTCCATGCCCCAACATGACATCCCATGAGAATAAACATTTTCCAATGAATTGGATCACTTTACAATTCTAGACGTGTCTGTTATATTCATTTTAACCTAATGTTTAGGTGTTCCATATAGACAATACAACAAAGATTCATTCATTATTATAATGTATTCCCTGATCAAGTTGGGTGGAATATTTATATTTATATCTCCAATCCAAAATTATATGTTCATAAATTTGGACTCCCTTTACAAGATATTGTTATGGTATTTATTACACAATTTTTTTTGGTATGGAAAATCGCAGTGAAATTTTGACAATATAACAACGTCACATAACAATACATGAAAATTGGATGAAAAAAGAGAAGGGGTGTCTCATCACATAGACATAAATTGGTATGTTATAGGGACATGGACAAGCCTACCCAAAATTATAAACTCGAAATAGAAGAAATAAATTAATTAAGAAACAAGAATAGTGAAAATAGTCCTAATGATATTTCACCATGGTAACAAGTGTATATAAAAAAATGGGAGGCTTAATAAGTTTGAAAGGGGGTTAAAATAATTTATCAATTAAATGGATTTTAAGAAGAATATGAATGAATATATCCCAACATTATAAAATAGAATTTATGATAAATTACATAAAAGAAGTTGTTGAATTGAAATGAGAAGAGAGAAATCCCTTACTTGACTATGCGATTAAAAATGATTATGAGGATATTCATGAGAGTTTGGGGGAACCTTGGGCGGAATATAGATATGGGAAAGATTAATGATTCTATCTACCATAGAAGCACTAATAAATGGGTTACATGGGGTAAGATCTTATTAGTTGAGGCAATCACTTCATTTTTCTATGTCAATTAGATTCGTTAAAACCCTATATTTATACTAACTATGTGATCACTATTCAATATATATTTTATCTATGGTAATGAAAGTTAATGATAATTTAAATTTGGTAGGATATAATAAAAGAAAATAGTTGCAATTGTTTTCTAAATCTATATTACATAAAAAAGAAATCTTATTAAATGACATGGGGAATTTTCTTTATAATGGTTCAGGTCATTACATGCTTCATTAAGGGATACCTTATTGATTTTACTAGGTAATCTTGTGACATGATTAAGAGATCATGAGGGTAAGAGCCACTAGAACACAATTTATATAAATCATGGGGGTATTAAGAAGAAACCATGGAAGTGGAAAGTGAAGGAAAGTCTTTTTGGAACACATTTATTCATACCATGTAATCCAACCATATGAGGAAGTGGGTTAGAAAGAGTAACATTAATATTATTATCAAAATGATTCACAAATCATGTAGACTAAAAATTATTCTTATATTTAATGCTGTGAAGATTATAGATTTACTCGTTTTTTAACCACTATATCCTTATTTTTCACCTCTAATATCATGATATGAAACTCTTTCCCTCTTCGAAGAATTTAAAAAAATATCCCTTGATCTAGAATATGGTTTGGAAATAACTATGTGTGTTCAAAGTGAAAAATCAATGGAAAGTCCCCATTTTATCTCTTTTTATTTGGATCTTCTAATAAATTCTAGAGAAAATGTTAGATTTGGTCAATTATAGAGAGATATATCATTCATGATGTGTTTTTTATGAGATACTAATTTGATCTATTTAAGTAAGGAGGTTTTAATTCTAGAAATTGTGGTTTTGTTGTTCTATTCTACATTTTTGTAACTTGTAGTGCTATAGGTGTATTTACCTTGTCTTACACATATTCTAGAACTATAAACCATGGATATTTAAATTCATATTATTTAATTTCAATATAAAGTTTTCAGTATTTATTATTGTTTACCTTTTTCAAGATAATTTTTGAATCATGGAAATTGTATGGTTTTTGTAAAACCCATATGGTTTAATATTTTAAATTATGGTTTTATTTCACCACAAGAAAGAAGTATGATTAATTATATCAAGGGAATAGTTTATTTATTTGAAATTCTATGGCATGAAAATTTTTTATACATGGTTGGTGTGAGTTCATATTCATTTAATGTTACCCTGAATAAGGGCCATGGTTCCATGCTGGAGACACATGAAGATTGGTTGACTAGCGATGAATTGTTAGATGGGTGAATAAACACTAATATGTAAGGAAATGTCAACTAGAATACATATATATGTGTGAGTAGATGAATTTTGTTTAGGGATTCAAAGTGGAAAATTAAGTGAAAAATTCCTTTATTTTAAATTTAATTTTTTAAAATTTGTAAGGAATTTTTATATTGCACTATTTTTTGTAAATTATATTTTAAACATGCAGTTATCTTGTTATAGTACCATAAGTGTTTTTTGGGAAGTTAGTTGGGGAAATTCTACTAGGAATGATTAAAAACACCTAACATATACAATTTTTTCTATATACATGCATTTTTATTCATGAAATAGGTAGTAGAAAAGTATCATATTTCTTTAGTGGAGCATCATGATGATATTCTATCATGGAAGTGCCGAAGCTTTTAGTTTAACTTATTGATTGGTTGGAGTGATTTCACATCAATGTTGGTGAATTTGGTTTTCCAATAGTTTTCATTAGTATCCATGATTTACATTTTCACTAATACTATGATATTATTGATTTATTGATTTTTCATTTGTGGTATATTTTTTACACTCATCCATTAGATAGTTTTTTATAGTTGTTTGTATTTTCTCTTAATAGTTTTAATTTTTTAAAAAATTTAAATAATTACCCAATGTTTTGGTAGGCCCCTAAAATTTATTTATAGCCTTTAGTGTCTTAGTAAAATTACCTAAGTTATTGAGACCTCAAAACATTCCATTTAAATTGTTCGGTTCATGATATTATATTTTAATTGACACTTACCTCATAAAGATGTGTAATTATAAAGATAAAACATTAAATTTCTTCTTTTGGTTGTGTTTTATATAATTAAATACATTTTTCCATTTAAAAGATATATTATTGGGTTTTTTAAATAATATTAGAATGTTTTTTTATCACCCTTTGGAAAATAATTTTAAATTCGATATGATTTTTTATGAAAAAGTTATGAAAAAGTTCAAAAACTATTTAACTTTTTTTATTTCCACTAATTCTTATAATTTCTCATATTAATTAAATTATTATATGGTTTAAATATATTTATAAACTATTTTACATGAAATATTGTTATATTCATTTAATTTCATGAAAATTATGTTTAAGTGTTTTTTTATTTTTAATTATTTCAATGCTTCATAAATGATAAGGAATTACATTCTAAATCATTATATAATTTATCATAATCCCCAAAATATTCTACATTTTTCAATTATATTCTATAATTTAAATTTTATTTATGGTAAAATTTCCCTCATTAAACCATTTATATATTTTCTTATATTCTAAAATAATACTTTGGTTCATTATAAAAAACTCAATGATTATGAGGAAATGAAATTTATATCAGAGGATTGATCCAACAATGGTGGTTTTATTTCCATATCGACTATAAACTAACAAATATAACCTTTCTTCCATTTAATTTACATTATGATTACCCTTTACTTCATTATTCTGAATGAATTGTATTTAATTACTTAATCACATATTTTTACTGAATGGTGAAATATATTTTCATGACCATATATTGTTGTATTCTATGTGGTGTAAATATCATGTAATTCAATGTATTAATTCAATGATATTTATCTCCATAGCCTTTATCATTCATTGGATAATGTTTCCCCATGATTTTTTATATCTAACCAATTTTGTTTTCATTGGTTGAACATTCTATAATTTTAAATGATAAGTAATTGATTTCATATGGAACACATATGCATCGTTCCTTATTATGGGATTGGTTAGTTTGATAAATATATTCAATGAATTGGGAAAATTTTTGTATATTATGATATTAGATGGTTCAAATCTAGTTGTCACATTTTAATATTGTTAAAGGACACTAGTGGTTATCCCATGTACAATATGTTATCGATATGTGGTTAGAATAGTCTATTATGATATGAATTTATTATTAGTTAACCATGACATATATTATGATTTAAAATTTTATGTTTGTGATACATGCATATTTGGGCTCCATGAAAAAAGATTATTTTCCCCCAATTACCCATTCTACTTCCATTTTATATATTATTCCTTAATAATGATAATTTTGGATATTACACATCCTTATTTAATTATACATGTTAATCCATAGGTATTTAAAGACAACTTGTATGATTACATGTTCTTTTTAATGAAGAATTTATCATAAGATCTTGTTTTCATACATGATTATGGTCTAATATTCTATGAGACTTTAATATGTTTTTTCCTTTATTGATAATTTTAGATCACTCTTTATTATGTTTTCACACCCCCCAGGAACTATATACATGAATATTTATAAGAGGAAAACTTGTGGGGTAGATTTTGTGGAATATGTTGAAGAAATAATGTGTAATAATAAATTTATGTGAATAATTTCTAAATACACTAATCCTTTGGGTTCTTTGTTTTTTTATGATTTGGGTGATATTTTTTCTTTACATGTAAATTATGTATGATAGATTTATGTTACACACCAATTGTTTCACCAAATGAATACATAAAATATCCAAGGTGTTCTTTCCATAATTATTTCAATTTAGAAAATATACCCCTATTTGTATTGTTTTTTTTATTTATATATTTAAATCATTATATTCTAAACATGATATTCGTTGATAATATATGACTTTGAGAACTTTTACTCAGTATTGATGGCAGTTATCTCTATCTACACATATAATGACAACGTTTGTGAGAAAATTACCTTTGTAGACATGGATTATGTCCCTAGAAATATTTGGTTGATATTGATGAACCGATTATATACATAATCCATATATTGTCTCAAATGTTCAGTAAATGTTTTCATATACTCAACAATAGTTTCTGTTTTTTTATAAATCTTAAAAATCATATTTATATATAATCCCATGGGTTTTTAAAAACAAATTCTTATAGAATAGTGCCTTAAAATAATTCAAATATTTTCATTATATTCCTTCCTTGAGACATACCAAAAAACATGCATAAATACCATATAATTTAAATATTACATATAAATATATTCACCCAACCCCAAATCCAAAGGGTATAGTTTGTTTTTTTGTAAGGGAGAAATGAATATTATTTTAAAATTTTTTATGATTTCTCAATGATCACTTAATAAAATAATTCCTTCTTCGACATTCTGTATGTTATATTAATCATAATACCACAAGAAATGAGAGAACATAAGAAGGGGTGAGATCAATTTCTTCGTAAGGGTAAAAATTATCAACATTTCATTAAGGGTTAAATTATAAAAATATGTGATTACATGATATTGTGGGAAACATATTTGTTAAAAGGAACATGATAAAATAAAATTCTTCCACAAGGGAACATAGGGAATATATTATGAAATGATAAAATACATATCATGGAGAGAGAGTGAGGAATTAGGTGACAATAATCATGATCCATGGATCATAACATTGTAATAGGACATAGAAATGTGGAATAATCAATATTATAGGAAATGATAACATTACAAAAATAGCTAGTTTCCCATTATTCAAATTCAATATTGTGAACATATTTAACTAGATTGTGTCCATGCTAAATATTATGAATATTTATTAAATAATCATGTTAATTTACACTATCATTATCTCATATATAAAAATTGTAACCAATGCAGTGGAGGGATTAACTAATCCATATTATAACAGTTATTTAACAAAAAACAACCTATTTCATAGATTTAAAAGACCCATCTTGTATCATAATGATAATAAATACAAATATATTCAACATGAAATCTATCAAAAATCATATCATAAAAATCACATGGAATTAAAATGGGTTTCAAACAATTTCCAAATAGTGTCACATGAAATGACTCCCATAATTAGATAGTTCGATACAAAAAAATTAGTCAATAAAAATAAGTATTCTATAAATTAATTTAGAGAACTATTAATAAATAAAATCCATAAATGATTGATATTTTTGAGATAATGGTGAAAATATAAGGAAAAGTCTTATAGATATATTTTATAAAATATTCTCAAAAAAATTTTAAAAAGATAAGTTAATATTCACTTTCAAAAAAACATAATTTTTGATTAGTTGTAATAAATAAATTTAAGAAATATATATATGGAAATAAATCTTAAAAAAGTACCATTTAATAATACCTAAATTTTATCTAATCTAAATTAGGAGTGTAATATAATATATATATATTTTTAATGAAAAAACATTTTAAAAAATTTAAATTTTCTAAATTAAAACCCACATAATGAAAATGAAAATAAAAATTTTGTTTTATGATTGGGTAAAGAGAAAAATTGAAGACAAGATGTGGTAATGTATAATTGGGTTTAATATAAAGAAAAAAACATTTTTGGAAAGAGAGAATATAGATATGGAAAAAAGGATCTTTTATAGAATATTTTAATTATTCTTAAGAGCATTATAGTTAAATAAGAATGAAGTTGATCAATGGATACTCTATGTATTAAAAATGACTTTTTAATTAAAAATAGAGATAATTTTCCATATTATAAATTCTTAACATGGACGAAACCAAACAAATAATAATTAAGTTCAATAGGAAAAACTATAAATAAAAGAAATGAGATACAAGTTAACAAAATGATTCAGGAAATTTTTAATATTTTAATAAAAAGTAATTTAAGGGAAAACATGAAAATTATTTTTAAACCAAATTAATTTCAGTATATATATGATAAAATATATCCCCAAGGTCTTACACACCCCATATAAGAGAAAACAAGTTATAGAAATGGACTATGTCTCAAATAAAGGAAATTCAGATGAGAAATCTGCTGCGTTTATTATCAAAATCCAAGAATAAACATCACATCCTATATAAAAAATAAAAAATCTTAATAAAAAATCTTATAACATTATTAATTTATATATACTTATATATTATTTAATAATATTTTTTCTTTATTCATTATTTATATATTTGACATTTATTTTTATATTCAGATGTTAGTAATTTTTTTTCACAGATTTTTCATAATATTGATGTAGAATCCAATTATTTCAAACTAATTTTTTCTATAGTAGACTATATAATATTTTTAAATAATATTGTCTCAGTTATTTAGGGACCACCTTGTTCATTTTACTGAAATAATAGGCATAATTGATGAGAATGAGATCCTTGATGAGATTGTTTTTGGAAATTCATCGATATCATAAGATTAGTTTATAATGGTTATCAATTCTTTTATTATCCCTAATAATCATATTGGAGACATATATTAGTCCTTAATATCATATATATATATCAAATAAATATTTATAACCATCCATATAAGGAGGTATATAAAATTAAAGACATCATTCATGGAGTCTTTAGTTCACTCATATAAATGAGTGACATTTTAATTTTATAATGAATAATAGGGAAGGTATATAATGATTTATCTTTTAAAAATCATAATTATGTCATATATATCATATTTATTAGTTAAATGGACCATTATTATGATCCATGTAAGGTACTGATAGAAAATATAATATGTTATTCGTGGAGGCGGTGGTTTGCATGTACGTCTGAGGGAAATTTTCATTTTACAATGGATATAAAAGAGGTAGATGATGGTTATTACATAAAAATAACAAAATTATAGTATACTAATGTTTTTAATGTTGTTATATTCTTCCATTTAATATATTTTTTAGAGTTTGAAGAATACAATATTAATAAATCTATGTTTAGAAAATTACCCATTCCTTTGGACGACTCCTCCTTGATTACATATTAAGGGACCCTAAATATCTATGTTGGTGAGGAAAATTCCTATTTAACATGAGAGATATACTTTGTAAGATATTTAGATATAATATTGTTGATGTGAAAGTCTTGTTTTGTGATGATAAATATATTGATGAGGGGATCCTCTCATAAGTTAACGGGGTGATATTTTTTGTAAATATGATTTACATTATATTTAATTCATGTCACTTTTAAAGGCTAGTGGATATAATTTTGGAAAATAGTGGTTTTTGGGTAACCTTAAATCAGTATATATCTAATGCACACAAATAAGTGTTATGGTTTTAGATATTTTATATCCTTAATACGTGAATAATCTTTTTACCATAATTTACATTTATCATGGAAACAAATTTTTTCTTCGGTTAAAAATTTTTAGGTAGATAAATTTAAAGGAATGTATTACCTAATGTAATATTATAATACCAAATATGAAACCATTTTACAATATTAGATTTATATAAGTGTTATAAAATTATTTTAATAAAATTTCACTTAACGTAATAAAAGAATTTATTAAAATATCCCTTAAGTATAAAGAAGAATTATAAGTGACACCATTTATATTATTCATTAAAATGGTATTTATTGGTTTACTTCAGAAAATAAATATCCATTTTTAATTTATGATAAATCTAAAATCATATAGATCATTGTTAATACTAAATTGAGGGAAAATGAATGAAACTTTTTTTATTAGACTTAAAAATGACGTAGGTTCGAAGAGTAAATAATTGGATTCCAAATTCAATCTTATATTTCAAAATTTATAATTTAAATTAATAAATAGATTTTTAGTTAAGATAATTATTACATAAAATTTTAATTCTCACTTATATGATGATGTTTCCTGAATTGTTATAGTATTTTTAAAATAGTATTTTCATTATTCAACTAAAATAAATCATTTTTGAAAAAAAGTAAAACTAAGATAATTTTCAAATGAAAAGATAGAAAATTAATTTCATTTTATACAATTAAAAATCATAAATTTACATATATTTCTTTTAATTTGAAATATAATATATAAAGAAAAACTGATTTTATAGAAAAATTAGCTCTTAAACTTATAATATTCCTAGTCTAATTTCATATAAATTTATAATTAAATGAGTGTTAATATGATAGTTTACACATTTAAAAATTAATTTTAATTAGAATCATTTATTTAATATGATCAATTTAATTTATTTATATAAAATTTTCACAACAATTAAAAAATATTTCATGGAAAGACATCCCCTCTTAAAATCGAATGGTTTTTATCATATAACATTAAGTATTTATGTAATAAACCAAGTATTTATAGAATAATACCCTTTCATATCTATAAATATTTATGAATAAGATATTAATTTTTTTTAAATAGGACACTTTTATCGATACCATACTCAACATGCAACAACGGGTTTTTTGAAATCTTATGTTGCACACAACTTTGAGTTATACCAAAAAATAATATAAAAATATTATTATTTTAAATGGTAGTTAATTTCTAGCCATTGTATTGGTATGGATGAATATAAATAGCTAATATATGATTAAACATGTTTTTTAAATGTTTTAACTTTTAACCAACAAATTTTAGAGGCTTAAAAAAAGAATGAATCCGATTTTATGCATGAAATACTCTAAAATTCTTTAAAATGATGATTTACCACCTTTTGAGGGAAAACCCTTTTAAATCTAGTTTTTGTCACTTTTATATATTACATTTGAAAAAATAAATTTCTTATTATAAAGAAGGACTTCAAAATTTAATTTTGGTAAAATTTTGGTTTTTTTTGATAAAGTTCATTTTTGATGAATAGTGAGAAATATTGCACTTTAATTCAAAACTACCTTTTAAGCTAATTGATTTATATGACTAGGATTCCTTTTTAATTGGTATTAAAGTGTAATTATATTATATTACTACCATTTAATCCATTTTTTTTACATTGTATGTAATTTTACTTTTTAATTAGACATAAACACATGTCAATCTATTGATAATTATTATTTCTTTAAAACACTTTTTTTGGTTTTGGAAACATAATATAATTTAAAATTAATTTCATCAACTTATGTGTTTTGAGATTGTATAAATTGATTCCATATTTGGAATCTGGAGACCCAGAATTTTTAAATAGGTATCTTATATTTTTAGACATTTTGAATAGTAACTTCTTAATATATTATATTTACCACGGTTAAAGGGTATATCTGGTAAATAATTGTAAAAAATAATATTATAATGATAATAAATTACCCTAAATTGTGTCATAAATCTATTTTATGATAAGGATCAGACCATGGGAATACTTGGACCGATTTTGGGACCCAATGGAGCCACTTGTAAGTGAAAATGACATTTTTTAAAAATTAAATTAAATTTAAGAAAAATACAACATAAACATATATCTTTTAGTAAAATAATTTAATATTGGGGTTATATAAGTGATATTTTCAAATATAAACATTATCTAGAAAGATAAAAAGATTTAAGACATTGTTTTATTTTATTTAAAATTTATATACATCAGATATATACATTTAGTTATGACACATTGATGATGTAGTGATTTCATTTTTAATGAATGTTTTAAATAAATGAGATTATAAATATTTAAATAATATTATTTTGAAACTTTTTATTCTATACATAAATTTTAGGGCTATTAATGGATTATTATATTTTAATTAATAAAGATGATTATATTGAATCAATTTGTTATAATTTTTTTAAAATTCATGCTATTAATAGTATATAAATTGACATAAATGAGTTTTTAAAACAATTAATATTTTATTAAATGATAAAATAATCCTAAAAATCACAGATTTAATAAAATGACATATATGATGTTACAAATTTCATTAAAGATTCATTTTGGGTCCCTTGAAATTTTATTTTAAATACAATAACCATATAGTATGGATATACGAGAATAAATGGTAAATGTTAAATTAGTTAACTAAGGGTTGAAGATAAAAGATAAGGTTACTTTGATGCCTTAAACATGTCTAAAATACATTGGATGAGAGGATTAATAGAAATAAACACCTTATATTCAAATTAAATGAGTTGGGGACCTTTTTAAATTGAAATTTATTTTATAATAAAATAATATTTTCAAACATTCTTAAAGAACCCCTCCTTCTCCTTATAAAAGCACATCACATCTATCCCATTAATCACATCTATCATGCCTCCTGAATCATCCAAAAACTACTAAAATAATCTTAAAACATCTATATATTCCTCTTATAAGCCTTATCCTTGGAATAAGTAACTTCAATAAAGCCTTTTGGTTCAAACCAAAGGGAGTTACCAGATTTATAGGTAATGTTTCTCTCAAGTTCTTTTCTTTTATTTTTCTTCTCCACTCCCTATTCCCTTATAATTAATTTTTTACATAAATAAAAAGTATACTCAATATACTAGGTTATAGTTATGAGACTTATTCTAACTACACTTCCAAACATCTCAATATATTAGACACGAACATACTATTTATATAGACAGTGAACTTCTGTCTCACGAAACGATGATTGTTCAATTATCTCCTACCACCTCTAATGGTGCCCATTAAAATGGAACTAAAATTATATATGATATTTATGATATTTATTTTATATCCATTCTTATGTAATTATCATTTAAAGAATACCTTTAATATTTTCACGTTGTATATATATAATAATTAAATTTGAGGAAGTATGTACTACCACCCCCTCAAAGTGATATGACTCGTTCATTCCACGAATGGAACGTATAAAGGATGGTGTTAAAGAACCTATTTAACATATAAAAATATTATATTATAGTGGAAATATAATATAACTAATTATAATATGGTTTTCCTTCCTTAAAAATGATAAAAAAGAAATGAAAGTAACGTTCATGCGTACATACGGCTTACCATCTCTATGAACGGTGTATTTAATTTTTCATATATCCAAATGATATAGAATATTATTAATATATATATACTGGATATAGATGATATATATGATATCAATAAAATTAATATCATTCTGTAGATAATGTAATTATTACCACATGGACAATTTGTAATTATAAAATGGTCATTTTCAACTCAAGTACCCAATATCGACAAAACGACCTATATTAAATTAAATAATTGTGTAATTTTTATAACGTGGTAATAAGTGATATAAAAGGAATAATAAACTTTAAAAAGGTTCTGATGCAATTATAAATTAACTTATGTTTATTATTCAGTAAATTAAATAATGAACAAGTCAAGTAACACATGAGGTAAGTGAACCTTTCACCAGCCTCTTTTTATCAAAGACTTCTTTTATATTATGTCTTTAAATTTAAATTTTAAAATGTCGGGATGTGTTCTTAAATATTCTTATTTCGTTACATTTTATGTACATGTGACGAGAGACCCTTTCTCTCTCTCATCAAATCATTTTCTAAATTTTTAAGTGATAGCATTAGGTTTCCGAATTTAAATAAGGCAACTTCTTAACCCAATTTCTATTCTTTGGGTTAAACTCATACTTCTTGATTTTGTCATTATATGAATATGTGTGAATGCCCTATGATTTTTTAACAATTAATATATAATTATATTGGTTGTATTTATATTTTTCACAGATAATTATGTCATTGATGTATCCTTAGTCTAATGGCACAATCTTTGTAAGGGATTTCGTCTCAATTTGAATTCCATTGAGACTTATTTCTTGTTATGCACCAATTCACGTTTATATGGTGTATATACTAGCCTTATAAATATTATATCATGAATCCCCTTATTATCATGATATTTTATGTTTTGTTTTATGTTATTCATTAATTATTTGTATATAAGTATTTCCTAAAGTGGTAACAGACTATAAAACTAAAACGTCATTTTAAATGTTTAAAAGATTTATTATTTTAAATATTTCTCATTAATTTCCTTGTTTTAAAAATTGTTTTAATGATTTATTTATATGGACATTAATGTTTTAAAATGTTAATTCTTTTAAAATCATCGATGTGGTATGGGACACTTTGATTCAAAAATATCTTTATTAAATGTTTTAAATGGTATTGAAAATGATTTGATAAATCATTTATTATTCAATATATTGAAATGATATATTGTGATTTCAATGTGAAGATGTTATCTTTTCTTTATTCTTTTTTTATTTGTTATGAATATTTTGTTGTTCTTGGTAATTGTTTATGTATGTGGGTGGTTCCGTGACAAACCTAGGGTGGGTGAGCCCGAGATATCTCTCCAATTATTTGGGTAACGTGGAAGAGGTAAATGTTGAAGTTTCTTATAATAGATTTAGGGAATATACTTTGATTGGTATTCCAAATGTAACTCCATATGTAGCTATAAAAGCTATAATGTAATTATTTTATTGATTCTAGAAGTTTCCTTTATGATTTATGATTTCTATATGATATTCATAAATCTTAGGATTTTGTGATGTATGTTAAAGATGTTATTTTTTAAGATTGAAAAGTATGATTTCTTTAATTTTTATGTATTCCTATTAGGATAATTCATTCCTTATTTTATATCCTTAAATGATATTTTTATTCCTATCCCACATTTTGAAAAAAAAAATCAACATGACTTAAAGATGAATAGGTTCAAGGATGTGATCAAGGAAAAGTCATTCTATCTAAAAATGGAAGTAGACATGTTCCTTTTTTTAAGAGTTTTTCTTTCATGTACAAAAATTGATACTGAGTATAAGTGTCTACATGTAATATTCAAGTTGGTATGTATATGTCATGACCTAATTCTCTAAATCTCAAAACCTGAAAATATCCTCAATGTGGATTATTAACATAATTCAAGATTATGTAATGTTTATTGTTGGGTCCTTATAGTTGGTATCAAAGGTCGGTTTGGATACCTTTAGAGATTAGGGTGTTATTTAAGCATAAGTGACATAACCAAAATGGTTATCATATTAGAAAGAGTCATAGTTATTTTAGATAAATCGAATGAGTTTAAGATATCATGAATAAGTATATCATATTGTTTATCCTCATCATAAGATAGTATATGATGATTCTATTGATATAATCACAGTAACATTTTTTGTTTTAAGTAAATCGATGGAACTAGAAGGCACAAAAGTAACAATGGATGTAAAGTAAATTGTGGTGGTTTTCTGAATGAGCAACCGAATGAAATAGGAGCTACAATGAGAACCCTTGTGGTTATTATTAACCAACTATCTGGAATCAGGATTAACCATATGAACCTTGGTGATTTTTCAAATCCATTATATATGCGAGAAACGAATCCCAATAGATGTTTAGGTAATAATCATAAAGGTATGTACATTCAAAAACCTATGTGTCAAGGATGTGAAGATAAACAATTAGGAAAATGATTTTTCAAGGACATGAAGATGTTTTCGATGTGGTAATGAGGGTCATAAATCAATAACCTGCCATGGAAAAAGGAAGCATCCAGTTGACTCTATGAAAGGGAAAGAAGTTCATTCCGAAGAATCAATTTAATGTTTTCAATGTGGTATGCAACGTCATTATAATAATATATTTCCTAATAAGAAGGTTCTATAATGGGATCATTAGGACCAAAAAAATCAATGTTTACCAATACCTAATTCCATTGCAATTGAGGATGAGGAAACTGATAATAACCAATGAAAGGTATGGATTATTTCTTAGGTGATGTTTTGAAATTATTAAATATTAGGATATGATTCATGATTATGTTTATAGGAGTGATATATAAATGAATAATTTGAAAAAAACATGGATAATGGATCGTGAGGAATGTTCGATGATTAAGATTTCTAAGAATTGAAGATTTATGTTGGATCTATGGATGATGATATGTTTAAATTTATTAATGATAGGATTATTTTGGGATACTTATTCTTATATGTGTAACATTGAAGTTTGATATGTGAGAATATTATTCATGGAGGAATTATATTTTCATGTGTGGACTTAATAGACCACCTTAGGGGTTTATGTGATCTTTTGTTTTTGAGTAAATTTTATGTTATTAGTTTTTGGGATGCAAAATGTGAGGAATGAAACAACATTTGAGGTTAAAACATGTTATGGCTATTTTTAAGTATTTTACCTCTCTTTATGTTATTAGAATTATATAGTTATTAAAAAAGAACAACATAGTAACCGTTTGACAACACGTCACGTCGGAAAAATCCGCATGAATCGAACCCACAACCAAAGTGCGACTGGGATTTATCACCTACCACTGGCCTACGTGAAGTCATGGGTTAGTATGACTTATTATTTTTAGTTAAATTATTTAATTGATAAATAATAAGTTTATTTAGGATCTTTCATTTATTCCAAAGTATATACTTTGTATAAGAAAATGATTTGACGATTAAGTGATCAAGGTTATTTTAGAAGACCTTTGCTCTTTTGGGAACACTATATACCTATATGAAATAGAATACTTTTAGATTTCATTTGAGGGGTAATAGTTAAATTTTATTTTCGAATAATATATTTTTTTACCAGATACATATAGAGTTTTGGGATATTTATGGAAATTATTAACCTATCATAGAGAACATTTAATTAGATTAATTACTTTCTAGTGTGAGACTTTAAGAGTAGCTGATGTTATTTTCAGATAAATGTAGTGATTTTTGTGGATGACTATGTGATCAAATCCTTCTGAATTTTGGGTTTGAAACTAATTTTGGATTATTTTAAATACTTTTAAAGATAATTATGTATTGAATGGTATTTTTTTAGCTTTGGGTAATATTTGTTCAATTTTTGAGATTAAGAGTTGTTTTTAATTTTTCTTATATAATATTATCCTTTTTTGGGATCTTCTGATATTATACTAACCATTTTGGTTTTGGTTAATTTATAAAGACATATGAAATTTATATTTCATCTTTTTTGGATTATGTAATTCCCTATAGGTTGATTCGAGGACATGATGTTTGACCATGTCATACTGAATACTCATCATTTGGAGAAACGAGGAGTTTGTTAAAGGATGAAACTCAACTTGAAATGTAAGTATATTTCCTTACGTTTTTTGTCAATATCATAAATAAATTATCCAAATTTATGAATGGGAAAATAAAAAACATTGTACGTTTAATTTTCCTACTTGGGAATCAATGACTATTTATCCTATCATATGTTTGGGGTTATCTGGTGGATGAAATTCTCCTGATCATGTTTTCTATCACTCTCTATCTGAACTTGACTCTTAGTTTCTCCTCCATATCCATGTTTTCATGGAATCCATGTTTGTGTTTTCTCGGGTGACCTTTATACTTCTCAATCATTCATTGAAAGTGATAGTTTTATTGAATCTTTTCGTGATGTGGGACTTTCAATGAAGTTTCCAAGAATAATTTTAAAATTGTGAGGACACAATTTCCAAAAGCGTGGAAAGATGTAACGACCCAAGTATTTAAATAATAAAACATTTTCATATCTATTAATATTTATTAATAGTATATTAATTTTATGTTAAATAGTACACTTTGTTCAATAGTGTACTCAACACACAAAAATGGGATTCATTGAAATCTTACATTGCACACAACTTTGAGTTATACGGAAACATAATATAATAATAATAATATTTTTAATGCTAGTTAACACCTATCCATTGTTTTGGAAGGAATTAAAATAACTAAATACAATATTATTAAACATGTTTTTATATTTTTTTTCTTTTACCTAATAAATTTTAGAGGCTTAAAATAAGAATGAATCCGATTTTAACAAGAAATACTCTAATATTCTTTAAAAGGTCGATTTATCACCTTTTTATGGAGAACCATTTTTAAATCTAGTTATTTATATTTTATATATTTTATTTGGAAAAATAAACTTCTTCTTTAGTTGAGGTTCATAAAAATTTACTTTCGTAAAAATATTTGTATTTTTTTGATATAGTTCATTTTTTTGATGAATATAGAAAAAAATACATTTTAATTCAAAACTACATTTTAATCTAATTTATTTATATTATTAAACTATATTTTTAATTGGTTTAAAAGTTTAATTAGATTATATTTTCATTATTTATCCTGATTTTGGTATTTGGAAGTAATTTTAATTTTTAATTAGACAGAAACACTTATTAATATTTTGATAGTTATTATTTCTTAAAAACACTCTTTATGGTTTTGACAATGGTAATCAATATTAAATTAATTTCTACAAATTCGATGTTTTGAATTTTGAGAAATTGATTCCCTTTTTGTAATCATGAGGTCCAAATTTTTAAAATAGGTAACTTTTATTTTAAGACATTCTGAATAGTAACATCAGTAAATATTTTATTTACCATGGTAAAAGGAAAAATCTTGTAACTATGGGTAAAAAATAATAATATAATAATATTAAATTACCCTGACACATGTTTGAACCCTATTGGATGACACATGTTCGATTATGGAAATCCTTCGGTCAAATTTGGGACCCCATGGTGCCACTTGTAATAGAAAATGTCATTTTAGAAAAATTAAATAAAAGTTAAAGAAAATGTAACTTAAACATATATCATTTTGTAAAAAAAATATATGGGGTTATATAAGTGATATATTTGACTATAAATATTTATTATAAAGATAAAAATATTTCTTACATTGGGGTATTTTATTTATAAATTATATAAATCAAATATATAATATTATTTATACACAATGATGATTTAGTGATTACCTTTTTAAGGAATGTTTTAAATAAATGAGAATATAAATATTAAAATTTATTTATTTTAAAAACTTTTTATTCCATACACTAATTTCAAGGATAATAATGACTTGTAATGATTTAATTAATGATGGTTTTTCGAAATAATGAAGTTGTTATAGAATTTTTAAAACTCTTGATATGAATAGTATATACTTTGACATAAATGAGTTTTAAAAAAATAAATTATTAAATGATAAAATAATTCTAAAAATCTATAATTCATCCAACTGACGTATATAATGTTGCCAAATTCATTAGATATACATTTTGTGTATCTTGAAATTTAATAGTAAATATAATAACCATATAGTATGAATATACAAAAAGACATGGTAAAAGATAAATTAGTTATTTGAGGGTTAAAGCTAAAGGATAAGGTTAATTTTATGACCTAAATATTTCTAAAACCCATAGAATGAGGGGATTTAGAAAAATACTCACATTATATACAGATTATATGTGTTTTGAACCTTTTGAAATCAAAATTCAGTTTATAATAATATAATATTTTGAAACCTTTCTAAAGAGCCACTCCCCCCTTTAAAAGGTTATCACCTATAACCCCTTAATCATAACTCTAAATCCTTTTGGATTGTCCAAAAACTACTATAATAATCTCCAAAAATCCCTATATTTTACCTAGATTCTTTCTCCAAGGCATAAAGAAATCCAAGAAATTTGTTTGGTTCAAATCAAAGAGAGTTACCTGATTTAAAGGTAACATCTTCTCTCATGTTCTTTTATTTTATTTTCATTCTCTGCTCCCTATGCTCTTATTATTATTTTTTTACATAAAAATAATAGTATCCTCAAAATATTAGGTTTTTCTTATGATATTTATTCAAACTAATGTTCTACACAACTACATTTAATGGATACAAACATACTGTTTCTGTGGATGATGAACTAATACCTCACTAAAAGATGATTGTTCAATTATGTCTTACCACCTCTCATGGTGGCCATTATGATGGAACTGAAATTATATATGATATATACGATATCTATTTTATCTCCATGATTCTCTAATTATCATTTAAAATATTCCTTTAAGCTTTTTAGGTTGTATATATATGATAATTTTAGTTGAGGAATTACAGACTACCACCCCAAATATGTGATTTGGCTTGTTCATGAAATACATGAAAAATATAAAATATGGTGTTAATAAACATATTTAACGTATATAAAATATGATATTATACTTTAATTATAATATAACTATGTCTCATTTGGTTTTCATTCCATTAAAAATGATAAAAATGAAATGAAAGTAGCGTTTATGGGTACGTACGACATACCATCTCCATGAACAGTGCATTTCATTTTCATATATCAAAATGATATGGAATATTATAAATAAATATAAAAAAGATATATATGGCATATATGATATCTAAATAATTAATATCATTCTGGTGATAATGTACTTTTTACCACATGGACAATTGGTAATTATAACAAGTTCATTTTTGACTCATGTACCAAATATCGACAAAACGAATGATATTAACATATATAATTGTGTCATTTTTATAACATGGAAATAAATGATATAATAAAATAATAAAATAAAAATGTTATTTTAGAAAATATAATTCAAATTATGTCAATTCTATAAAAAAATTAAAGAACAAACGAGTCAAGTCCGACACAAGACAAGGGAACCTTTAACCATCCTTCTTTTTTCAAAGGCATCTTTTAAGTTATGTCTTAATATTTAAAATTTCAAATGCTGGGAGATGTTATTAAATATCATTTTTTTCAGTATATTTTATGACCATGTGATGAGGGACAATTTTTTCTCATTCATCAACTCATTTTCTGAATTTTTAAGTGACCCTATTAGGTTTCCAAATTTTTTTAAGGGAACTTCTTAACACAATTTCAATTATTTGGTTTAAACTTATACTTCAGGATTATATCATGATATTAATCTGTGTGAATGACCTATGATTGTTTTAAAATTAATTTCTAATTATATTGGGTGTATTTTTTTCAGAAATAATAATTTCATTGATTTATCATTAATCTAATTGTATAATCTTTTTAAGGGATTTCATCTCAATTTTCATTCCATTGAGACTTATTTGTTTTTATCCACCAATTCACTTTTATAGGGTGCATATACATCTATTTGAAACATTATATCATGAATCCCCTTATTATCATGAGATTATATGTTTTGTTATATGTTATTAATTAATTGTTTTTATTCAAGTATTTGTTCAAGTTGTAACATACTCTTTAACTAAAACATCATTTAAATGTTTTAAATATTTATTCCTCTAAATATTTATCATTAATATAGATTTTTTCAAAATGGTTTTAAGGATTTATTTATATGGAAATTAATGTTTTAAACTATTAATTACTTTAAAATCTTCAACGTATAATTGGACACTTTGATTCGAAAATCTATTTATTAAATTTTTTAAATGCTTTTGAAAATGGTTTGATAAAGCATTGATTATGTAAATATCATGAAATGATATATTATGATTTCAATGTGGAAATTTTATATTTCCTTTATTCTTGTATGATGTGTTATGAATATGTTATGGTTCTTGAGAATTGTTTACATATACAGGTGGTTTTGTGATAAACCAAGGGAATATGATCCCAAGATAACTCTCCAATGCATTGGGTAATGTGACAGAGGTAAAATTTAATGATTCTCCAAAGTGATTTAGGGAATATATTGTGATGGGTATTCCAAATGTAACTCATTTTGTATCTGTGTAAGCTATAATGTAAATATGTTATGGATTCCACAAGTTACATTTATGATTTATGATTTAGAGTTGATATTCATAAATATTATGATTTTGTGAGGTTGGTTAAAGAGATTACGTTTTAAGATTAAAAAGTATGATTTCTTTGATTTGTATGTATTCATTGAATAATGATTATTTCCTTATTTTATATCCCTTACTTATATTTTGATACTCATCAAATATTTTTGAAATGTTTTCTAAATGACATAAAGATGAATAGGGTCATGGATGGGACCAAGGAATAGTCATGCTGTCTAAAACATGGAACTAGACATGTTTCTTTTTTAATGAGTTTTTATTTAATGAAAAAAATGGATACTGAGTATAAGTGTATACATATAATATTCATGTTGGTTTTCATAAGTTATGAATTAATTATCTAAAGCTCAAAACCGGAAAAGATCCTCAATGTGAATTATTAACTAAATTCTAGATTCTGTAATGTTTAAGGCTACGAAATAAAAATTGGTATCAGAGGTTGGTTTAGATACCTTTAGAGGTGAGGACATTATTTAAGCATAAGTTTCATAACCATAATTTTTATCATATTAGAAATAGTCATAGTTATTGTAGATAAATTCAATGAGTTTATGATAACATGAATAAAAATATCTTAGTTTTTATCCTCTTCAAAAGATAATATATGGTGATTTTAATTATATAGTCACATTGACTTTTTTATTTTAAGTAAATGGATTGACCTAGAAGGTTCCAAAGTTACAATGGATGTGAAGGAAAATGTAGTGGTTTTCTGAATGACCAACTGAATGAAATGGGAGCTGCAGTGAAATTATTTTTGGTTATTCTTAACCAACTATTTAGAGTCATGATTGACCACTTGAACATTGGTTATTTCAATAAGCCATTATATATGCGAGAAACGCATCCCAATGGATGTTCAGGTAATAATCATAAAGTTTTGTATATTAAAAAACCTATGTTTAAAGGATGTGGAAAGAAACACCTAGGAAAATGATTCAAAGGGACATAAAGATGTTTTAGATATGGTAATGTGGGACATAAAGCAATAACCTTCCATAGAAAAAGGAAGCGTCCAGTTGACTCCAGGAAAGGGAAATAAGTTATTTCAAATGGATCAATTTAATGTTTTAAATGTGGTGCACATTGTCATTATAAAAATATATGACCTACGAAGAAGGTTCGGGAATAGAATCGGTAAGACCATACAAATATATATTTACTAATAACTAATTCTATTCAAATTGAGGTTGAGAAAACTGACAATAAACAATTATAGGTGTGGATTTCATAGCTAATGTTTTGACATTATTTAATATTAGGATATGATTCAGGATTTTTTATAGGAGATAAGAATAAATTATTAAGATGTAAAAATATAGATAAATGATCATGAAAAATATTCAATGATAAATATGTATAGGAAATGAAGAGTTATGTTGGATCAATGGATGATGATATGATTTAATGTATTAATGGTATGATTATTTTGGGATACATTTTCTAGTATATGTAAAACTAATGTCTAATATGTGAGCATGTTATCCAAGGAATAATTATCTTTTTCTTGTGTGGACAAAATGGATAACCTTAGGGTTAATGTGATCTTTTATTTTTAATGAAATTATGGTTTATTCATTTTTGGGATGAAAAATGTGAGGTATGAATTAACATTTGAGGATAAAACATGTTATGGATTTGTTAAGGATTTTAATTTTTTTGTTATTATAATTATATTGTTTTGGAAAAAGAAAAACACACAGACTGTGTGATGACCTATCATGTCAGAAAAAGCTATATGAATCAAACCCACCACCAAAGTGCGATTGGGATTTATGGCCTACCATTGGCCTATATGAAATACCTGGTTAGTATGACTTATTATATTTAGTTAAACGATTTTATTGATCAAGAATAAGTTGATTTCAGATCTTATATTTTTTCAAATGGATATATTTAGTACAAGAAAATGATTTTGTGATTAAGTGATAAAGGTTATTTTGTTAGAAGTTTTATCTTTCAGGAACACTATATGCCTATGGATAATAGAATACTATGAGACTTTAACTGAGGAGTAATGGTAGAATTTTATTTTCGAAGAATATATGTTCTTATCATAGATATATAGAGATTTGGGTTATTTATGTAAATGATTAACTTATCATAGAGAATAGGTTATTATGTTAATTACTTTTTTTGGAATGAGACTTTAAGTGTTGCTGATGTTTTTTAGAGATAAATGTTAATATTTTTGGTGAAGATTATGTGATCAAATCCTTCTAAATTTGGGTTTTCAAATTTAGTTTGGATTATTTTGAATAAATTAAAGGATAATTGGGTATTTAATGGTATTTTTTTAGCTTTTGGTATTGTTTGTTCAATTTTAGAGATTGAGAGTATTATTTATTCTTTAAAAAAGATTATCCTTTTTTAGGATCATCTGATATTGTACTAACCATTTTGGTTTTGGTTAATGTCTAAAGACAAGGAAAATATAGTGTTCATCTTTTTTGGAATATGTGATTCTCTAAATGTTGATTCTAGAACATCTTGTATGACCAATTCATCATCAATAGTCTTCGTTTGGAGAATAAATGAGTTTGTAAAAGGATGAAACTCAACTTAAAAATTAAGATTATCTCTTTATTTTCTTAGTTAACAGCATAAATATAATTATCCATATTTATGTAAGGGGACCTAAAATACTTTTCAAATTTACTTTTCCTACCAGGGGATCAAAGATCGTCTAACCTATCATAAGTTTTTGGGTTTCTGGTGGTTAACTTTCTCTTGATCATGTTTTCTATCCCTCTCTATCAGAACTTGTTACTTAGTTTCTCATCTATATCCATATTTTCATGGAATCCTATTATATGTTATCTCAGGTGGAATTTTTACTTCTATTTATTTTCATAATGTGATGGTTTTATTGACTCTTATTCTGATGTGGGACATTTAATGATGTTTCCAAGCCCAATTTTAAAATTACAAGGATGAAATTTCCAAAAGGGGGAAGGATGTAACGACCCAGGAATTTATAGAATAATAAATTTTTATATCTATTAATATTTATTAATAGAAAATTAATTTTATAATAATATGGAAACTTTTTTTGATAGCATATTCAACACGAAACAAAAAGTTTTTTTTGAAATCTTATGTTGAACTAAACTTATTGATTTACTGAAAAATAATATAAAAATTATTATAATTTTAAATTATAGTTAACACCTAGACATTTCATTGGAAGGAATGAACATAACTAACTAAAATATTATTAAACTTTTTTGTTAAATGTTTTTTAAATTTATCCAATAAATTCTAGAGGCTTAATATAGGAATAAATTCTGATTTTAGGCATGAAATACTCTAATATTCTTTAAAAGGTTGATTTATCACCTTTTAATTGAGAACCATTTTTAAATTTAATTTTTTTACTTTTATATATTACATTTGATAAAATAAAATTTTTATCTAGAATTAGAACATAAAAATTTACTTTGGTTAAAATGTTGGTATTTTTCTTATATAGTTAATTTTTTGATGAATAGTGAAAAGACATCATTTTAATTCAAATTTTCCTTTTAATCTAATTTACTTATATGATTGTATTTTGTTTTTATTTAGTTTTAAAGTATAATTAGATTATATTTTTATGATTTAGTCCAATTTTGGTCATTGTATGTAATTTTAATTTTTAATTAGACATAAACACATGTTAATCTTTTGATAGTTATTATTTTCTTAAAAACACTCTTTTGGTTTTGACAATGGGGATTTATTTGAAATTAATTTCTACAACTTATGTTTTTTGAATTTGGAAATATTTATTATTTATTTATAATCAAGAGGTCCAATTTTTGTAAATAGTTAAGTTTAATTTTCATACATTATGAATAGTAACTTCAGTAAATATTTTATTTACCATGGTTAAAGGGAAAATCTGATAAAAAAGTGTAAAAAATAATATTATAAAAATATTAAATTACACAAAAACATGTACTAAACCTATTGGATGATACATGTATGACCATGGGAATCATTGGATCAGATCTTTCACCTCATGGAGCCACTTTTAAAAGAAAATGACATTTTATTCAAATTAATTTAATGTTAAGGAAAATGCAACATAAATATATATCTTTTAGTAAGAAAATTTTTATATGGGTTTATATAAGTGATTATTTCAATTATAAATATTCATTATAAAGATAAAAATATTTTATACATTAGGGTATTTTATTTATAAATTTTAGAAGTAAAACATATAAATTTAATTATGACACAACGATGATTGTGTGATTACCTTTTTAATGAATGTTTTAAATAAATGGGATTATAAATATTAAAATAAATTTATTTTGAAACTTTTTATTCCATAAGAAAATTTTGGGTTTAATAATGAAATGTTATAATATAATTTATTGATGTTTTTCAAAACAATTATGTTTTTATAGATTTCTTAAATTTCTTGATATGAATAGTATATGATTTGACATAAATGGGTTTTCAAAACAATTAATATTTTATTAAATGATAAAATAATCCTAAAATATAGGATTCATCCAAATAACACATATGATGTTACAAATAGAATTAATTATACATTTTGGGTTACTTGGAATTTTATATTGAATATAATCACAATATAGTATGATTATACAATAGGACTTGGTAAAAGTTAAATTAGTTAACTAAGGGTTAAAGCTAACATATAAGGTTAATTTTCTGCCCTAAATGAGTCTAAAATGAATTTTCCATGAGGATTAAAAATAAAAGTCATCATTTATTTGAATTGAATGGGTTGGGGACCTTCTAATATTGAAATTCAGTTTATAATAAATTATTCAAACATTCTTAATGAGCTGCTCCTCCCCCTTATAAAAGTCCCTCACCTCTAACCCATTAATCAAAACTCTCAATCATCTTGGCTCGTCCAATGTATAATCCAAGAATATCCAAACATATATTTATTCTTCATATAATCCTTATCCTAGGTAGAAGTAAATTCAAGAAAGCCTTTTGGTTCAATCCAAAGGGAGTTACTCGATTTAAAGGTAATTCCTTCACTCAAGTGCATTTCTTTTATTTTCATTCTCCACTCCCTATGATCTTATTATTATTTTTTTACATAAAAAAATTGTCCACAATATACTAGGTTGTTGTTATGAGAAGGATTTTAACAACACATCTATACACCTCCATCTAATGGATATGAACATACCATTTTTATGGATGAAGAACTACTGCATCACGAAATAATGATTGTTCAATTATCTCCTACCGCCTCTCATGGTTACCATTATGTTGGTACTGAAATTATATATGATATATATGATATTTATTTTATCCATATTCTTCTATAACTCTAATTTATAACATACCTTTATGCTTTTCATGTTATATATATAAGATAATTTCATTTGAGTTAGTGCGGTCTACCGCTCCCTCAAACAGATATGACTCGTTTATGCCATTCTTGGAACGTATAAAGGGTGGTGTTAATTAACATATGTAAAATATATAAGATATTATATTATAATGGTATTATAATATAAATATTTATCATTCTGTTTTTATTCCTTTAGAAAAGAATAAAAAGAAATGAATGTAGCGTTCATGCGTACGTACGACTTATCTTCTCCATGAATGATGCATTTTATTTTCATTTATCCAAATGATATGGTATATTAAAAATACATATATACTTGATATATATTATATATACGATATCTAAAAAATGAATATCATTCAATAGATAATGCATTTTTTACCACATGGACAATTTGTAATTATAACAAGTTCATTTTCGACTCAATTACCCAATATTGACAAAATGAACGATATTAAAAAAAATAATTATTTAATTTTTCTAACATTTTAATAAGTGTTTTAAAGGGAAAAATAAACCCGTAAAAGGTTCTGAATCAATTTGAAATAAACTTAAGTTTATTATTCAGTAAATTAAAGAGTGAACGAGTCAAGTCGGACATGAGGTAAGGAAACCTTTCACTATCCTCCTTTTGTCAATGACATCATTTATGTTATGCCATTAAATTTCAATTTTCAAATGTGGGGATATGTTATTATATATCCTTATTTATTTACATTTTATCTCCATGTTATTGGATACCCTTTTCCTCTCTCATCAACTTATTTTAAGAAATTTTAAATGACTTGTTAGGTTGATGATTTTTTGTAAGGGAACTTCTTAAGCCAATTTCAATTATTTGGGTTAAACTTCGACTTCTTGATTATGTCATGATATGAATATATCTGAATGACCTGTGATTGTTTTACACTTAATATACATGTATATTGGGTTTATTTATATTTTTAACACAAAATTATGTCATTTAAGTATCCTTAATCTAATGGTACAATGTTTTCAAGGGATTTCATCTCAATTTTCATTCCATTGAGACTTATTTGTTGTTATGCACAAATTCACTTTTATATGGTGTATATACTTCTATTTTAAATTTATATCATGAATCTACTTATTCCCATGATATTATTAGTTTTTTATGTTATTCATTAATTAATTTTTTATGTATTTATTCAACTAGAAGAAAACTCTTTAACTAAAACATCATTTTAAATTTTTTAAAGATTTATTCTTTTAAATATTATCATTGATGTCCATTTTTTCAAAATGTTTTAAGGATTTATTTATATAGACTTTAATGTTTTAAAATGTTAATTACTTTAAAAGCTTCAAAGTAGTATGTGACACTTTGATTCAAAAATCTCTTTATTAGATATTTTAAATGGTTTTGAAAATGGTTTAATGATGAATTGATTATGTAAATATATTGAAATGATATGTTGTGATTGCAATGTCAAAATGTTATCTTTCTTATATTCATGTTTTATATGTTATGAATATGTTATGGTTCTTGGAAATTGTTTACATATACATGTCGTTCCATGATAATCCTACAACGGGTGATCCCGAGATTGCTCGCCAATGCAATGGGTAATGTGACAGAGTTAAAAGTTATTTTTTTCCTAAAAGATTTAGGGAATATACTATGATGGGTATTCCAAATGTTACTCCATATATAGTTTTTAAATCTAAAATTTATGTATGTTATGGATGCTAGAGTTTTCATTTATGATTTTTGATTTCTATGTGATATTCATAAATATTATGATTTTGTGAGGTAGGTTAAAGTGATTATATTTTAATATTGAAAAGTACGATTTCATTGATTTTTATTTATTCATGGAATAATGTTCCCTTATTATTTTATATTCATTACTGATATTTTTATGCTAATCCCGTTTTTTAGAAATATTTTCCACGGGACGTAATGATGAATAGGGTCAAAGATATGATAAATGAAAAAAACATGTTGTCTAAAATGTGGAACTAGACATGTCTATTTTTTAAGTGTTTTTATTTTATAAAAAAATGGATACTGAGTATAAGTGTCTATATTTAATATTGAACATGTTATGTATAAGTTATGAAATAATTCTCTAAAACTCTAAAATGAAAAAGCTCTTCAATGTGAATTATTAACATAATTAAAGATTATGTAATGTTTAAGGCTCGAGCCTTATAATTTACCCTCAAATAATTAATGTAAATACATTAATTTTTATTACAAAAAATAGAGTCATTCTTTAAAAATAATTATAATATTATTTAATGAATTATTATGTATAATTTAATATTATGTGATTTTAATATATATTTTATTTGTAGGAGGTTGATTTTCTTATAATAATTTTCACAATGGTGTTTCACATTGAATACTGATAATGTATTAATTTTAACCTGAATTATAATAATGCATATATTGGTTTGTTATATATTTGATTTCCATGTAAAGAAAATGTATTTACTATAATATTTTTTAAATTAAAAATTATAATAAAATACTAAGGTGTAACATTATACCCCCTTTAAATAAAGTAAGTCCTTTCTATTTTAATTTTCACTCTCTGTATTGCAAATATATAGGGGTAGAATATACTAGAATTTAATTGATGTATAATTTATAATAATATATACACATCATATTTCATAGTAATATTATGGAACTATTTATGTATAATAAGATTGATTATGATATTCTAGTGACATACATTTCATAACATCATTTTCATGATCCTATTTCTACACAAATAGTAAAACCAAGATGATTAGGATAATATAAAATTAAATTAAAATTAATTATCATATTAATATGAAAACTCAATATTATTTTGTCTTATCATATGAAATATTTATTTCTTTCAATGATACATTAATATCAACAATGATATAATTGGATCAACCTATAGGTACATCATTTTAACTTAGATTATCCTTGGTCATATTACCATTAGGTAATTTGACAAAAATAATTAAATATATAATAATGAATTAAATATAAATATCTCATAATTTTTTACAAATAAAATTTGATACAACCAAACAATATCCCCCAAGTGTGTTAAACTAAGTGTGCACATATGCCCAAATTTCAGGCCCTACGTGAAGATTGAGATAATACTTAACAAAAATAGTTAAGGTTATTACTCCTAGGTGAATAAATTCCATATATTTCATCCACCTATTTGTTTATAAATTGGGATATAATTTTGTGGAAACTACACACTCTTTAATTAATGAATTATTTTGGATGTTTTCCTATAATTATGACTATCTCTTTGGGTTTTTACAAACATTATCTAGTCCGAATCATTAAAAAAATTAAAATAATATCCAATAATAACTAAACCCTACTTAGATAGAAAATCATAAAATTAATGGGAAACATGAATAAATTACATATAATTTAAACATTTCATCTCACAATATTCCCCCAATCCGAGAACACAATGGTTTAATATATTTGGAGAGTATCTATATAAAAACCCAATTTCACTTACTTTTGAACATTTCTCTATAATTGTACCATAATTTAATTACTTATAGATATATCATATATTATACACATATTTATATCACGGGGTATGAGGAAACATAATAATGGGTGATCCCAAATGTACAGTAAGAGAAAAACTTATCAAAACATTATTTGATTTTAGATCATAATCATGTGAGAAAACATGATCTGGGGAGATATATCTTTCTTAAAATAACATGAATCAATAAGAGTTTCCCTTAAGGAATAATATAATGACATGTATTCTCAAATGATCAAGGAAATTTCATGGCATAAGAGTATTGAATAATGAGACAATAATCTTTATCCATGGTCTATAATATAGTAATAAAACATAGAAATTTGGTATAAATATAATCATAAGAAATCATAACATTACAAAAATAGCTATCCACGCTGTGTATACACTCAATATTATGAACATAAATAACCAAACCAATTCTATGATTAATATTTTGAACATAGATATCTATATTATTTTCACATGAAACATGATTAACTCAGGAGATATAAAACCTTAACCAATGAATTTTTGGAATTAAATAGACCTAATCCATGTTAGAGATTTAATAGGCCCAACCGATGTTAAATATTTAATGGAACTAACTCATATCAGGGATTTAATTTTAGAAATGAAAATCATTTTTATAATACATAAAAATGTGTTCCACACTAAATCAATCTATTTTAAAATCATGAATAAACCATTAAACTAAAATCAAGTACCTAATATTTTGAAATGTTATTGAATAAAATGACTTCATGAATTAGATCAGTTGATATTTTAACAACTTAGGAAATTGGTTCATTAAAAATACACACAATGTTCTATAATATTTGTCACATGCAACACAAAATTTAATGAAACCAAACCTTATTAAAAATAAATTATTAATAAATTTATAATAAATACTAAGATGGTATCCTATTAATATCTATTACATTTAGCAGATAAAAAAATATGAATTAATATTAAAGAACGTTATAATAATTGAAATTTTAGTTATATTGGACAATTTATAAAAAAATAAACTTAAAATTTTCAAAAAAAAAATCAATATAAATAATATTCATTTTTTGACACCTATAATGAATATTTTTTATTATATATATTTAATTTTTTTATAATTAATTGTTTTTTAGTAAAAAATATAATTTTTATGATTTTATCACTATATCTGTGTATCCTAGAAGTTTAAAAAACCATTACTATAATAAAATATTTATTTAAATAATGTCTTTATTCATATTAATAAATTCATTGAGCTTATAAACACCATGTCTGGATTTTTTAGAAATGAAAATAAATTATATTTTAATAAAAAATTATTTCACTCTTGTCATTGAATAAAGAATTTTTTTAGAGGGATGAGATTTTTGATTTCCATAAATTCCACATTAAATTAATTTTATTTATAATAAATCAATTTATTCCATTGAAATTAGTAATAATTATTATTTTATCTTCTATATATTTAAATATATAGAACATCATTTTTCTAAAAAAAATTACACAATTAAGTGTGTTTATTTTGAAATTAACTTCTATCAAATTTAAAATTTTCATATAATATTATTATATTAATGTTAAAATTTAGAATTATTAAATGAGATGATGATGTTATTTATAATTTTAGTTATCAGAAATAATTACTATGGTGAAAAAATATTTAGCATGGAAAAATGTAAATAATGGTAAAAATACATTCACATAGAGGGAATACACAAAACATGTTAAAAAAATTTCAGATAATTTCTCATTATTTTCATTAACATTATCTTTCCCCAAAATTATATTTTATTCTTTTTTGATCCATTCAACCATGAATAGTGTACTCAAATTATTTATAAATGAAAAGTGTTTCCAAATGAACCCTTTTATCCTCTTATAAAAGGATATCACTTCCACCCTTTCAAATATACACCTAAAATTATATGTACTCCGTGAAACTTTATCATTTTAATTTTTGTATAAGTATCACCCATAAAAAAATTTCTTATCCATTAATAGTTATTTTATGACCTTCACATTCATGGGAAATTATAATGAAAAGTCAAGTAACTAACGTATGTATTTTAGCACTCTTAGGGTTTTATTCTAAATCATACTCTTACAAATATCCTATAAATTTAATAATAGGACGAATTAAATATAATTATTATAGTAATATTTGTATTATTAATTGTATAAATTTTAGTTATTCATGTCTATACACAATGGAAAAAACAAAATAACATCTTTAATGGGTTGAACGGACTACCACCTCCATAAAGTGATATAATTTATTTTTTAAATAATGTCATGGATGGTATTCAAACAACATATATAAAAAATTAAAAAATCTTTATTGTTTAATATTGTGTTTTTCATGTTTGTAGGGATGTAAATATATTTTCATAGTTTTTAGGTAGAGCCTAGGATGGGCGTTGCATGTAGGATATTTTTGCATAGAAGGATTATATATTCCAGTGTAAATAAGTCATAGGTAACATTCCATGAAAATAGTTTTTGGTATAAATCCATTTATTCTATATATGCCTAATTTACATGATAAATATGACACTTGAGATAATTTATCCTGAGGTGATCTATTTTTTTATGAACATGAATTACGTGGAGTTTACACTACAAATCATTGTTTCTCAACATAAACCCCATAGGACTAGTTGGTTTTATGTGCTTCAATAATGAATCCAAATTAATTTGGTTTTTTTCTTACCTGCATCATACCCAAAGTCCTTTTTAGGTTATTTTTTATGCTTCCCCCTCTTCTATGATTCTCCTTTAAACCCTTGATCTCCAGATTGGTTATGATGCTTCTTTTTTGGTAAATAACCTTTCAACGTACTTTTTTCAATTGATAAAGTTGTGGAGTTGGGATGTGGTTATAGAATGAGTTGAACAAATGATGTCTGTTAATATTTTATTCTAGATATGTTATTTGATATTCTTTTGGGGTCCATCTATTGTGTTTATTGTGGTGTGGTGTGTGTGTTTCTTGGGTTATATGTGACCTAAACTCTCTAATGACCCTTTTTATTATTGAATACTATTGTATTATGTGAGAATCATTGATTTGCCATAGGTTTTTATTTTTTTCATTCTAGTTGTTGTGGATCTCACCTCCTTGTGTGTGCTGTTGAGTTTGAGGTAGGTGGTTCCCTATCTATCTTATGTTGGATACAAATGTAATTATTTTTCTTTTGAAATTATATTATATATTAATTGGTATAATTTATATAATCCTATGCATGTAACTTGGATTATGATAATACATGGTTTTTCCATTATTTTGGAAAATAGAAAATGAATTTTCAAACATTGGTAAATGGATTTATCATAATGGTTCTCATAGAATGGTTTTTATGAAATGATTTGGTAAATCTACCACATGAGAAGCCTTAGGAATCTAGGTGGACAATTCAGTAATGGACACCCTCCATTATTAATATTAGGTGGGTTACATATGGGGGTCTCAGATGATACCTATGACATGTTTCGTAGTGATTTTTTAGAAATTATTATGTTGTAGGGGGTTCACATTCTATGGTCTTCCTTTACATCATAGATTTGACAGATATGTCAATGGGATTGATGCACATACCTATATATGTTGAGGAATGACTGGTCTAGATAATTGGATAGTATTGATCCTTTTGTTATTTATCTATTATTTGGTTAGTACTATTTTTGAATTTTATTACCTTATTTAATAAATGTTATATACATTAAAATTGTCTTACCTTTATGGTTTTATACATTTGGAAAAGGTGTTTTTTTACCATGATTCTGATATAGACACTATTTAATATCTTATAAATCTAGGTTTTTATTTAAATTTATCTTGTTGGGATTTTTTACAGAGTCTTGATATGGAACACCAATGTGGGATCCGACTAAATCCTTTTATCTCACATCCAGTATGCCCCTTTGTTGGTGTGTAAACCATATATTTTCTTTTGATATAGGAAAAGGAAATGTACCACAGTAAGGTTGTAAGTATCATGTTAGCTTGGTATAGGTAACTAGTGGTGAGATGGTGGTACATTTACCACATATCACATAGAGTACTATTTTTGGGTTTTCAACATAATTTTATAGGTATAACTTTGGGTTTTTATATATCTTCTGAGATATATATTTTTTATTTGTTTTCTTTTAACTCAATATATATTTATTTAGTTTCCTATTTTATTTTATTTTCATCAAGTATATATTCCAACCATCTTGTTTTAAGTTGATTTAAATCAGTCCCAATGGTTTCTTTGAAGCTTCGACGATTCTATCCAACCCGTGGGAATCGATAATTCCCCTTGTTTTGTGGTATACTTGGTTGGGATATAGTGTTAGATTATAACTCAAGAAAATTAATTCAAAATTAGTATCAAAGGATGGTTGTTAATATTCATGGGAAGTTATTATATATGAGATAAAAAATACAAGACATTAGGGGTAGGTTGTGGGGAGTTCTGTGATAACTCTTAAAATAAAGAGCTTCATGTTACCACATGATGTTGGGATTTCTTCCTCTCTTATGATGATTTTTTATGATAATATATTTTTTTAATAATCTTTTGTATATTTGAACTAATATTATCCCATTTTATAATTAATTCCTTCAACATTCTATGTGCAATATTATTCCATGAAGATGCATTCTATAGGTTCCAGAGGAGGGTGAAATGAGAGATGCTCCTCAAGAAAACTTTCCTTTCGATCGAATTATTATATAGGCTATTATGCGATTAGTTTTCCCATGGAAAAAAATATACCATGAGTTCAAAAACCAGACCTTGAGGAACAAGTCTATGTTGGATGGGATAAAGATCGACTATGAGACTTGTTGCATTATAATCCCACAACATTGAAGTGATTAAATGAAACAAATATGGTGGAGGATATAACAGAAATTATTGATTAGATATTTGACTTCCCCCAATGTGCTTGATGAAATTAAGGTACACTTTAAAATGTTCAAACCATAGGGTCCCATCAAGTAGTGGTGGTGTTACATGGTAAAGGGGGATCAACACATGTGATTTTATTGGAAGGGTTTCCTACCATATTCTTATTCTGTTTCTATATGGATTATATGATGACATAACATTATATGAAGTAATTTTGTCTTTATTATAGAGAGTTATTAGTGTAAGTGTATCCCAATCGATTTTTGGAGCATGTTCATTTTTATCTATATATAGTGATGGCCAATTAGTTGAGATATTATAAGTACCTACATGGGTTATGACTAGATATTCATTCATATAAGTATACGATAAATAATTTATGTATGCTGAAATGGTTAATAGGGATATGATGGAAAATATGGATATGATGGGAATTATTATTTACAAATCCAATTATCATACAACTAAAATATGTTTTAGTGTCACTATTGTGAAGAATAATTGGAAATACAATCATTGAAGTGGTATAGGTGGTTCTCAGTAGTGTACCCCCTCTGTACTATCAGCTATATCCAATAATGTTCCTCGAAACTTATATTAGATTGGAATGGTAGGGATTATCAATCACACTTGTGCGTTACCCCATGAATATGTTAAATTATTGTGGCCATAAAAACCATCTTTCGGGGTTCTTATTGGTCTTTTCTACATCTCATTATGGTTAAGGATATTTGGCTCTAAAAGCCTCATTAGAAAAATTAGATGATTCATTGTGTATATGGATCTAACCACATTCATTAAGAATGACTCATCTTAAAATATTTGATGAGTTTTATATGGAGGTTTATGTATAATATCTATAGTGAGTTTTACCATTCGTTTTTTTATCTTATATGGAAACCCTTTTTGTAAATGTCCATCACACATGTTTATATGAGTATTTTTTTTTTGATGTACTAAAACATCCATTGGAGATCATGTCCTCTGTTAGGGAGTTAATGAATCCTTTTTGAAATACAAAACTGTAGTCATTTCAATTTCTATCTTATATTATATTGATAGAAACCATGGAGTTGGATTTGAATTTTATTTTTCTTGATCTATAATTGTTTGATATCATCATCATGAATGATTCTCTCACCTCTTTCCATGCTAAGATTTATTGTTTTCATTGGAGTGTTTCATTCATTACTACTTATGAGATATGTAAGGTGTTTTAGGGATTGTGGGATTTGAGGTTTGGTCATGGTGGTCCTCTCCAACAAGTTATTACGAGTTTTTTGTCTGTCGTTGTAGTCAAGACTGATGATGTTTCCTCTTTTAATGATCTTCCCATGGTCGTATAATACTTTCCAAATAACATACCAGATGACTTCTATGGTATTAATATAGAGTGGGAGGTAGTGTTTATGTTATATCAAGTGTTGAGTAAACATCTTATCTTGATATCTTCTTATCTCATGGAACCCACTGACATAATGATCCAAAAAATCTAGTTAGATAACCTGATAAAGAAATGTTATAATGTCCCAAACCAAGGATCCACTCAAGGTTCCTTGATCCCAGTTGGCCACATGGCCTTAAACGCATCTCCCCAAATTCCAAAAGCTACCAACTAGATGTTAAGAAATGGGTTGTGTCTATTGGTAGAATATTCCATCATTCATATAGTTAAATAGTGGATAAATATAATAATTGGTACATAGAAGAGGAAATATAAGTAAAAATATAGAACAACAAAAGCAATATAAAATAATCAACTATAACTTTAACAGAATCAATCATAATGGATGATACATGTCATCTATCTATAAAACTATAAAACACAGTTTAAATGGAATTAGGAAATACATTTTATACAAAAAAAGAAAAAAGAAACCAAAAGACATCTGACATATTGAGGTCCATCTCGTTCTTCAACCACCAAGCTCCATTATAAGAAAGAAAGAAATATGAGGTATCTAAAGAAGGATACTTCCCCTTTTGAACACTTATATACATTTAATGAATCATGGTACCAATGGTGGCCCAGATTGGGTGTGAGATAAATATTAGTAGTCCATGAACAATGATATCTATAATATCTAGTCCATGTAATATAAATTTAAACTATGTGAAGACACGCATATATAAATGTAATGTTGTACAACAATGTAAATAAATAATTACATGCTTCTGCCTTATATGGTTACTAAACAAGTAACCATTTTCTATTTATTATGTCTCATTGTTTATAATTATTTCACATGAGGAATAACTAGCATTGAAATCATGTCATGACAGTAATAATAAATTATTCATGATGTAACATGGAATATCTGATGATGTTAATAAAAAAGAGGATCAAAAGTAATAACTAAGGAATCCTAGACCTCATGAATCAAAACAACTAAATAATAATATGTATCCTTTCTATGATTGGTAGGATTGAAATCCAAGGTTCATTATCCAGGGTATTGCACAATAACATAATTCTAACCGAGTCCACTAAATTCAACCAAGGTAAAACGAGATAAGAAATGACTAAGAACAACGATGTATCCAGGGAACCTCATGTCCATAGGCATCATGATGGATCCATGGGTTGTATATATAAAATCATATAAATTTAGTGGATGGATCATGTGGTGTCATAATGGCCATTGATAAGTAGACAAGAATCAGGTTCCATTGTGGGTATCAACCATGGAAAGTACCATCCCTAAATCAGATTTGCATCCAAGTGTGCTCAATGAATTCAATGGAGAATTGAAGCTGAGATCAAGTCTAGACACATATATAAATAATTAATGGTCCATATAAAATAGGTACCATATAATTTATTTATTATATAATCTGTCCATGTAATAATCGTTCTATTTAATAAGTTATTTTGCACAAATAGTTTCCTTTCATTAGTGTGACAATGATAACAAGGAATGAAACCATTTAGTTTATTAATCACATTTAATTTATTTTGTTAACTCCTTTACCTTTCATTATCATGATAAGGTGATAAATGGATGCAAAAACATATTGAATTCATTTATAAAAAACTAGAGTAAGTGGTATCCATAATATACATTCCAATTAAAAATTTAAACATTAATTAACTAATTATAACACATTCCTTAAAAGGGTTAAGTGATATATTCACATGTAATAGAAATTAACAATTCATAGATTTAATTACACACTTAACATTATAAAGGTAAACTAGAAGAACACCCAAACGATGGAACATATAGACTTAACAAGATACTAAATTCATAATTAGGTGAAAAACAATACATGGAGTGGTTTACATTAATTACTTGCCATTTGATTTTGGAAAAATATATAAATAGTGGTTTATAATAAGAATATATTTACTATAAGTGGGGAACATGAATTTAATATTAGATGATCAATGAAATTGTTGATTTCACAACAAGGAAAATTCATAATGTTGTTAAGTTTAAGGGTTGAGTAATAAACAACAGACTATAGGCTTGTATGACTCTCCTCATCTAGTATATGCCTTTAGTTAGTCATGAATTGGAATAATTTTGATGAAGAGATCAACACCATGAAAAATGGGCACACGAGTTTTCACATCAATATATTCAAAGAGGAAAATTGAAATGAAGAATAGATAGAGGGAGATTGAGATCGTACCAACACACATCAAACCTAATGAACAAGGATCAAATTAGTCTTTAAAAAAATAGATGAGATAAATTTCTAGAAAATAGATTTAATAGAGCAAAAAGAGGGAGAATGGAAGGCTCTATCTGCTAGAATGGACAAAAGATAAAAAATAAGGTTTATATTATTCATTATGTGATAAGTTGTTTATTCACCCAAAAAATCTGGGTCACATATTTCGGACACATGGGTGGCCAAAATGTGTTCCAACTGTGTGCCTCCAACTTCTTAATGAGGGATACCACATGGATTGGCTATTGAGGTAGTGAAACTACGCACCAATTGTGTGGATAACATATACTATAAAATACAGACATTTTGCATGGGAATGCGGATCTAGGAACACATTTATGTAAAATCGGGCACCATGATTCACCCCAATTTCTAGCCCTACATGTTTAGAAGAGACTGTGTAGGTTTGGTCGCACAATTTATTCTAACCGTGAGGCACAATGATTTTTCCCACCAGATGAAGTTTCAATATTTTAGAAATCCCTAAACACACCAAAACCATCATGAACCCATTTGGAATCTCTATTATATCCAAAATAAATAATTAGAAAAAAATTTAAAAGGATCTATACCGGTGAAAAAAACCATGTCCTTAAAATCATTTTTTATTCATACCATTTCATTGTGGGTAGACCAAGTTCAGTTTTCCAAAAAAGTTGATGGTTATCATTATTTTTTATGGAATATAAGAAGTTTACATGAGTTATATTTATGAAAAATTTTCCTTTTTCTCATGTATATGATTTAAGTTATAATTTAATAGAGTTTATCTGGTTTCCAGATATTGATCTTCTTTTATGTAATCATCAACACAATGATTTGGAGTTTAATATCCTAAAGAGTACTTTTAGGAGTAGGTATTACCATTATGAATATATTGTGATTCCTTTTGGTCTCAATAACACTCATATAGTTTGTGTAGATTTTTTGAATCATATATTATATATATATATATATATATCTTGATACCATCATTATGGTGTTCACATATGACATCTTGGATTATTTGAGCAATCGGAATGGACAAGAACACAATCTAAATCTAGTTTTGGTTATCAAGAGGTATGATTGACTATATATTAGGCTTTAAAAATTCCATTTCTCGATCCAAGAATTTAATTTCTTATGGATTGTGTTTTATTATAATTGATTAACAGTTGATCTTGAGAAGGTTTATACTATTTTTTCTTAGGATGGGCCTTGAAATGTCTTTGAGATTTAGAGACTCTTAAGACTTGGTGTATAGTATCGATGGTTCTTCAAGAATTTCTCAAAGTTATCATCACCATTGACCACACTTACCAATAAAGTGGTGAAATTGACACGATATTCTAAATCTTATGATACTTTTGATGATTTAAAAAAACTTTTTACATCAATAATGAATTTGATATGGTCTGAGACCGATATAAGGTATGTGGTATATTCCGATTATTCTGGAACATTTCTTGGTATTTTTCTTATACAGGAAGATCATATAGCATCTGATGGAAATCATAAGATTTAGTAACATGTGATTAATTAACCCACTCATGATTTTGATCTTTTTAGGGTTATGCATGCTCATAAGTGTTGGAGACACTATATATTTGGGCACAGGTTCAAAGCCTATTCTAATAATAATATTTTGAAAATTATCTTTTCATAGAAATAATTGATTATCAAATTGAGATCATGAGAGGAATACATCCAAATTCTTGACATCAATATCACCTACACTACGGGGAAGGTGAATTTTATCATGCATGATCTATATATGAAATTTCCACTATAGGGTATCTTATAATTGAAAAATTAGTGGATCATCATGGTGTTATTTTCTTGATTGTACCTTAATGATCAAGAGGATGAATAATTTATGGTCTGGAATTTTTTTTAGAAATCATCTCTACACCAAAATTCTACATTTTATATCATATAGAAGCATTATGTGTTCATGGGAATCAAGAAAATGATATATTGTGGGCATACCATTTCTGGTTGGTCTCTCCATTATCATGGTAATTTTCTCTTCCAAGATCAGTTTTTTCTCACCAATTATATAAGAAATTATATATTTTACATGAATATCATAGTTATTTATGGTCCTTTAATCTGGTAACTATGAAGATTGATTATATAATGAGATAAAATTTATGGTTTCTTACTATGATGCTCAAATTTCATGATTTTTTGTCTGGTTGTAACACCCTTTAAAAGAAAATGGTAGAACATATAATTTCTCAAAGTCTAATCCAACCTCATTTAGTGTATGTATGGAAATGTAATGAGGTTTCCATTTAATTTTGTGTTTTTACCTTGGAATCCAAGTGGGAAAGCTCCATATGGTTAGTGGTTGATCTGGTGATGAAATATTTTCATTTCATTTCGATTATTTACACTACCAATGTTGAATATTTGGGTATGTTGTTCATGTAGGATACAATGAATTCTCTTTAAGTTCCCACTTCAATTGTTTTGGTTAGGGATCCCATGTTTAATTTCAGATTCTGAAAGAGTGTTTTCGGGTCTATGAGGACTTTGGTTTGGTTGAATAAAACTTTTCATCTATAAGAGAATGGTTAGAAAAATCATGGTATTCATATTCTAGAAGATATTATTTTTTATTATATAATATATTTTCGTAAATCAAAAGTTTTAAAAATAGGGTTTTTTGAGTTTTCTTATAGCAATATTTAACAATCATCGATCTGAATACTACCATTCGTGGCTTTGTATGGTCGCCTATGTTGGTCATCTTATTTTTGGGAGGGGGTGGGTGAGGCCTCTCTCATGGGTCTAAGTTCCATTTAGGATATTACATTGATAATAAGAGATATAATTCTTTGCATGGTTATATCATAGAGTCAAAAGAAACCATAAATGGTTCATTGACACCACCCCTTGGAGTTTTCTTTTAGGGATGAGGTTTTATTTAATGTATCTTCTCTTTTGGGATACATTCAGGTTGGGAAATTGGTAAAGATGGATTCAAGAGATGAATGTATATTTTCATCCACTGGGCGTCATGGGGATGTTACTTATTAGTTTTCATTTTCGTATTAGTTTATAAGTATCCTTGTTTCACTCCACATATCTCATCTTAAGAAGTACTATCCCAATCCTTTTGGTTTTCTATTTTGGTAAGAGATTGAGTTGGAACCAAAAGTTTACATTATGGGTTAAACAGTTGATATTATTGATTCTCAGGTGATTTTATTGTTTGGGATGTTTATCTGGTTAGTCAGAGTGTTATAGTGATGTAGACTAGACACTCATTAGACATGGGATAATGAATCATTGGTGAAGGAGAAGTGGCCTAACCTCTTTCAATAGATCCCATGTTACAGATTAATTATCAATGGATGTAGTTTCCCTGAGTAGGGATATTTTTAAATATAATTTTTATGTTTATGTGTGTGATTCGTGGGTTCATAGGGAATCAAGAATTTTTTTAGAGTGCTTCATCAGATCCTAGACTAGGAAAATTTTATGACATAAGATAATATCTTATGGTGTAAATAATTCATTTGAAGTTGTACATGAATATTGTTTTTGTGTAAATCCATTTATCATTTAAATCCATTTTTATATTGCAAATATGTCACTCAATATAATTTATCCTAGGGAGACATGTTTTGTGGATTATGATGACTATTAGGTATTTTTTTAAAAATGCATATTCTATGACACTATCCCCTTCTTTCTAGTATATTTTATGTGTTGAAATATTAAATCATAATTACATCATTTTTTTTCCTTGTTCGCACTATATTGTCCTTATTATAGATTTTGGAGTTCTCCTCCACTCTCTATTTCCTCCATTCAATTCTCTATATTTGGATTAGTTACATAGATTCTATTTGGGAAACATGATTTTCTACTTATTTGTTTCAATTATTATAGTTGTTGTGTTTTTTATCGTTTATGTAATTAGTTGATCATATGATGGTTCTCCTTTTTTCTTTTTGATCCATTATACGATCATCTTCCAAGGACCAAATCTTATGTTTATTGTGGTGTGATATGTGTGGTTATCATGATAGATATGATATAACATCTCCCCTGACCCTAATTATTATGTAATTTTATTCCATTATGCAAGAATCATTGACAACCACTCTATTTTTTGTTTAGTTTTCCTCTTAGTGGTTGTCGATCAATTCATTTTTATGTGTGGCCATATTTGAGGATGGTAGTTCCATATACAGACTGTGTTGGATGAACTAGGAATTGTTTATCTTCATAAATTGTTTTATAAATGAATTCAATGATTTATTTATTTATTTGTGTAAATGGGTTTTTGAGAAAATATGGTTTCCCATTATTTTGATAAAGAAAAATTGTATTTTCAAATCATTTTGATATGGTTTCATGAAATGGTTTTCAGATCATGTATTAGATGAATCAATTTTTTGATCTATATAACATGGTAATCAATGGGTACTTAGTTGGAAGGAATAACAAATTGACTCATCTGTTGTTATTATCATAGGGTTCACTCATGGAGTTATCCTATATTCTCGAGGCCAAGTGTCATTAGGACTGAATAGAAACTTTGGGGGGTGAATATTTGGAGTGTTAATTTTCTCTCTATATTCAATGAAATTTTTATAATGGATTGATGAACATACATTTAGTTATTATGGTACATATGATCTAGATAACTTCGCTTGAATTTATCTTTGTCTAGATTTAATTGTTCATCGGTTATTACTATTTTGGATTTGGTTACCTTATTTGATAAATGTGATATTCTTGGAATTTGTAGTACATGTATTGTTTTATAATAATTTAAAAGAGGGTTTTATTTACCATGATTTTGATATAAAAATATTTTATCAATTTATCATACTATGTTTTTCTATAAATCTATCTTGTTGGGATTTTTATTCAGAGACTTGATAGGAACCACCTAGATGGGATTCTAGTGGGACTATTTAAATCATGCTATGTAGACCCCTTCAATGGTGTGTAAGAATTGTATTATATTCTGATATAAGAAATTGAATTGAGCCAATGTGAGGAAATGAGACTCATGTCAGCTAGTTCCGTATGGTTAGTGTTGAGATTGTGTGACATGGCCCATATCTCACATGGATTATTTTTTTCTTGTTTTGGTTGTCTCTTTTGATATTGGCCTTACACCTTTGGGTTATTATCTTGAATTTTAGTTTAATTGCTTTTGTTGGTTTACATTATTATGGAATAAATATATTTTTTACAACCATACCCTTTCATTGTGTATATAAACCGTTTATATTGTTTATGGATGGGTGAAATCATTCCCTATGGGGTTCTTATTCCTGGTTGTTAGTCTAAAGCCAGTATGGATTCAGAATGCCCCTTGGGTGTGTGTTGGACTAGGTCTGGTACCCTTGTTAGATGGTAAACTAGGTCAGTTAATTACAAATATTTATTCTCTTAATGATGTATAAATATCTCATATCTCATATACTTATTATTCTAAAATTTCAATTTAATATCCACCTTCACCCCCTTTCATGCATTGAGAAACAGGAACACTAGTCCTACGTACATGCATATTACAAACTCCTCGATGAAACATTTTTCATTTTAGTTTAGATTTTTATAAATAATATGAAAATATGAAAATATTTTGGACCATCTAAAAAACTAAAACAATATCATTGTTCCTATGTCATAATAATAATACGTAAAAAGATACGCCTCCTTAATCTTAATTTCTAACCAAGTTAAAGTGAATTGGAGTTTGATTTGGATTAGCCACCTATATGAACAATGATTTAAAATATGATTAATGATGACTATGGGAACACAAATAATAATAATAATATCTATTAATAAAATAATACTTTCATATATTTATTTATGTGTTATATTATGTATTTGTCATATTACTAATGTAATGTTTTCATTTTCAAAAATTACAAAAATAAGATGTTGGAAATTAGTTTTTTAGGTATCGTAACCCAAAAAAATATGGAATTAAATTAAAAACATTTAATATAAATATTATTTCTATATCACATATTCATTATTTATATATAAATAATGAACTTGGTATTGAATAATGGTAAATGATATCAAAATTATTATTCATGCACAAAATACTTAAAGTTATTAACACCTGATTTTATTAATACGATATAAATAATTAAAGTACTAATGATAAGTAATTATAATATTAATAACAAAGGGGAAGTATTTATGTGTATGGTTATAAAATATGTTTTTATGTTTTCTAAGTTTGTTGGAAGGAGGTTAAAATGTGGTGATCTATGCACACACATGGTAAGACATTTTCATCTCAATTTCCCTTAATTGAGACATAGTTTTTATTATGTATTAATTTTTATTTTTGTTACGTGTATAATAGATCTATGGTATATTATATGATATATTAATCCATCATTCATGTTATTAGATGTTCTATTTCATGGTAATTCTATTTCATGATTTTTTATTTAAATGCTACTTAAGTTGTAAGGAATTATTTTCATCTATCTTCTAAAATTCATATCATTCTAATGTGATAACCATTGTAGAGAATTTTTATTATCATTGTTTCAAAATCCTCTATATATATTTTTTATTTAGATATATATAGTAGACATAAATTTCACATTATCACATTTCACATTTGATTCTTTAAAATGTTTTAATAAATGTGTGATTTTAACAATGTTATTCAAAAAATGTTCAAAAGAATTTTACATTATTACAAAATAAAAGGTTTAATCGTTCAATCGCCATTTTATTTTGATAATATTTATTTATTTATCAGGTTTAAATTATTAAATTTTTTTAAAATAAAATGTTATTTTAATTATTTTCAATTATTATTTTTAAAAATTTATGTCTTTTTTAACTTTCCATTATTAAATATTCATTAAAAGATCAAAATTTTCTCAACGTATCTTCACATACCATTATGAAAACTATTTATCTTTTCTTATGTTCAATTATTAATTTTTATTCATAAAATTGATATTGTTAAATGTATTATCATTTCCGCTTCCAGAAAACATCGCATCCTTTTCAAGTATCCATTAATAAAGATATATTAAAAGGATACCTTTGTAACATACCTCCTTCTACTCATTTTCTTGAGAAGGTGGGAGGATTCTACTAGGCCTTAAGTAGCATCCCCAAAATTCTAATAGTTGGAAATAAATTCCAAATTGTTTAAAAACATTTGGGGGATGATTTCACCGTTAAAAATAAAACAACTAATCTAATAAAACAAAACCAAACAAACCACTATATGACTCATTAAAAAAGAACAGAAAGTCAACAAATTCTTTTATATAAAAACTCACCAAATTTTCGTACAATGTAAGCCACACTATCATTAAATTAAACAACAAAATATGACTAATAAATCCCCAAAATGACCATAAGACTCTAGTATTTGAAAGCTCTAGAATCCAAATCTCTACGATCCAACATCACAAAATATCCCAGGTATCATGAAGTAGTTCTAATGATGTGTGATAATTTACCTTTGACAATGTCTCGGTAGATGAATTTTTCAAAACACCAATGTACTAAAGTAGGGGTGAGTACTAAAACTAAATAGGTTTCCCCTAATGAATTCCAAACTGGCACTACAAGGATAGAAGATTTAGAAACATTTTTATAAAATAGTTTATATAAAATAATTTTTAAAAAAATTTATAATAGAAAATAAACAACTTCCAAAATAGTTCATAACTGAATATAAACATGAGATATATCAACCAATTTTTCCAACAAGTGATATTTCCCATAAAACAACCAATTTGCGCATAAAAACCAATTCAAAAGTCCCATTTGGAATAACCAATTTATTCCACACAACTACAATAAGAACTGTGAATTTTTTGTTCTGATAGTTCCATACTCATGAACAGTCTCTTGTCAATCTACCATGAATTCAAAAGGAAATTATTTCACATGTTTTATTACACCTTTGGCACTGTGCACAAGGCCTTATTTAAATCTATCCTCGTAAATTAAATATGAACACACACAGTAAGTATTACCAAAACAATATCAGTACCATCATGTTAAAAACATTTCATTTAAATACCCTTTTTATTAAAAACCATTTTTCCCACAAGGATGTTCAAAAATCTAGTAAAACTATTTTTGAAAATTTTTACTTTAAATTCATGAAAACTAAATCACTTTTAACATTAAATCACAAAAATTTCACAATTTCATCGAGAACCGAAAATTGTCACTAAAGAAGATTAATAAAATGATTCTCACCAAGATTTCACAACCAATTACAATAAAATAGACCAATTTCAAACAAATCCAATCGATTATATTAAGAATATTCGAGAGTGATTCCACCTACCTTGAGAGACATGGAGAAAAAGCTAAATGGGTGAATAACGCTGTAAAAACCATCTTAAATCTTCATAGAACCACCTTATATCTCTTTCCCTATCACATAGAAGGCCAAATCCAAACTTATTTGGAATTCACAACCATTGATGTACCCATAGTGGGTGTAGATCTAAGAAATTGAGAAGAGGTGTGGTATAGATCTAATAAAAACATCGTGAACGATGAAGAAAAGATACATACCACTTGGAAGAGACTTCTAATCATCAAGTGAAGCATTCAGATCACCTCTGGATCAATGGGAGAACCATATTTGACCTTTTGGGAAGAAAAATCACGAGTTTGGGCTATGTGGGATGGAAAATGAAACACTTAAAGGATAAAACATGTTAGATCCACTTTTTTTGTATCTAACTATTATCCTATGCACTGTTTAGTCACACAGTTAAGAAAATCGTCTGTTAAATGTGCATTTACCACTACCTTAAAGATGACCATTAACATGGTATCCTCACATGGTCTCTAAAATTGTGTGCCAACTATGCCGAGTAGACAGCCTCAAACCTCCCAAACCACACAGTTCCTCTTAGAATGTCACATAGTTTGTACAACTTGTGACCCACTCACATACCTTCCCTTTGGCCAGAAAAACACAATTAATGTTCTCCAAATTCTTAAAAACCACGCAAAAATACTATACAAACTTAAAATTATAAATAAATTTTTACATACCAGAAAGCTGGGGTGATACATTCTCCCTTACAGTGGTCTTTCTGTCCCTAGAAAGTAGAAAGCTACAATTTCCCTAAAAGTGTTTAGGCCATTACTCTTTTATTTACTTCTCATCTTTGAAAGTCTTTTCTAATAAATGATATTATTTCCAAAAAACTTTTACTACAAAGATTCATTATTCATGCAAGAATTTTTTATATGTATCCAAAAAGTACATAAAAATATATACCAACAAAGTATCTGACTCTAGGTCAATGTGATGCAATCTGATCACATGGTCTGGATCAGGTTAATACTTTTTCAATTATGATACATGGAACATATATGCACTGAACTAATGCACGGTGGAAATACTAACCAATTTTATACCTCTCCAACCCATTCCATAATCTTGAATGGGACAATGTAATGAGGAGATGTATTTATTTTCTTCCCAATACATAAATGAACAATTCTCATATAAATCCTAAAGAATACGTTATCACTCAACACGAAGGACAATGACCTTAAATGATAATCCACATATTATTTTTAATGAATAATATCCTTTTCAATTATATTTCTGATGAATTGAATAATCTTTGTTATTTAATAGAATAGGCTCTTCCCAACTAGTGAAGTATCACTTGTTTCCACCCAATATAGTAGAGAATGACAAGGACACTAATACGACTCTTCAAGAGGAGACATATGTATCGAGGTATGATAGAGGTTTTATATTTGAACTCTACTAAGGGTATGTGCTCTTAAAATGACCCAAAAAAACCTATTACACAAGAACACAACATGTCTTTTAGAATTTTTATTATCCATTCAGATTTACCATCTCTCTAAGGATGATACACCGTACTCATAGTCAACAGAGTCCCAGGGAATTTCTATAAGTATTTCTAGAAAATATAAATAAACCTCGGATCCTTGTCTGATACGATTGAAAATATTATTCCATGTCTCTTTACCACTTATTGGATATAGATTTTGGATAGATCATCCTCCATGTGAGTTTCACAAGTAGGGATGAAATGAGCCGACTTTGTGAGTAGATCCACTATTACCCATATGGTATTGTGTTTTTAAACCATTCTCGGTATACCTATGACAAGATCCATCTATATTGGCTGCCATTTCTATACTAGGATTTATAATACTTCAACATACCTACTAGTCGCTGACTTTCTACCTTAACATGCTTACATGTAATGTATCTTGAAATGAACTCAGCCACATTCCTTTTCATGTCACTCCATGAAAACTATTCTTTTAAATCTTTTTACATCATATGTATTCCTAGATGAATAACACATATTGAATGGTGATAAGTACTGAGAATTTTATCCTAACAAGCCATAGGTAAAACCATTCGATTCATGAACAACAACACTAAACTCCCATCTAGCATCCAACTCTCAATTGTCTCCCCACCATTTTGTTCTAAACTCTTTCCCAATCATTTTGAATTGGATGTTTTTTCATCTTTAACCACCTTTACTAAATCAAGAAACACAAAAACTGAAAGGAAAACTATAGCATCAACTAATTATTCACATTCAACATGCATGTTATCTAAGACTGACATCAACTACAAGTCATCTAAACCATCTTTTGATAACTGGGCATATGAATTTCTACTTAATGCATCTGCCACCATTTTGCATTTTTTCCGTTAATAAATCAATTCAATGTCAAACAATTGAATATACTACATCCATCTCCATTACATCAGATTCAAATATCATTATGAAGAGAATGTTTCAAGCTCTTATGATCCATGACCATAATAAATTAATCATCAAAGAGATAACAACTCCATGAAATAAATGTATGGAAAACTGTAGTTATCTCCAAATCAAGTGTCGGGTAATTATTCCCATGAAAAATTAATTGCATTGATCTATAAGAAACAAAATTTTCCCCTTACAAGAGAACACAATAGAAACCATATCTCGAAGAATCAAAATACAACACATACCCCTATCTTGATTTAGGAAAAATCATGATAGGTGCTAATGTATATCAAACATTCAACTCTTGGAAATATTTATGGAATAACTCAATCCATTGAAATGAAATGATCTTCTTTGTAGTTATTGTTATATGTAATGATGATCATGATAATTCATGAATAAAGAATTGATAATACCTAGTGAGACCAAGAAGACATCATATTTCAAAGATGTTCTTTAGTGGTTTCCATGAGATAATAGCTTTTATCTTCTCTGATTCAACATAAAAACCTTTTTCAGAAATTACATATCCAAGAGAGTGTTCCTCTCATATCAAAAATTCACACTTTGATAAGTTGTAATACAAGGATGATATATCAAGATTCCCAACACTATCACCATGTGTATCTCATGATCATACCACGTCCTTCAATACACTAATATGTCATCTACAAACACCACAACAAAAGAATTAAATCATCTATTAAATATTCAATTCATTAGTTTTATAAATACTATTGGTGATTTTCAAGATCGAAAGGCATCAAAAAAATATTCATAATGTCCATATATGAATTTGAAAGCTGTTTTCAGAATATCCTCCTTCCGTACTCAGAATTAGTGGTATCTTGATCCAAGTCAATTTTATAGATCCAATGGGATCCCTTATATTGGTCAAAAATATCATCTATGCATGGAAGTGGATACCTATTCTTTATCACAACTTGGTTAAGTTTATTATAATCCACACACAACCTTAGAGTTTCATCAGATTTCTTCATGAACAAGAGTGGTTCTTTCTATGGAGATGCGCTCTGCTGAATGAAACACTCACTTTCCAGATCATCCAGATGTACATTAATCTCTCTTAATTGCATTGGTTCCATTAAATAATATATAAATGATATAATAGTAGTACCTTGGACAAGATAAATTATAAACTCTATTTCTTTAATGTGTGAAAACCATGTGAAATTTTCAAGAAACATGTTAGGAAATTGATCCAAAACTGATGATAAAATACTATTATCGATATATTCCATCGATTCCAATGTTAAGGTTGCAAACGAATAAGATATCATTTCCATTTATAGTGAAAAAAAGTATGTTTCACCTTTATTTACAACCCTTTCTCCTCTGATGATATTGTCAGTTCTGCCCTCAGTTGGAACACTAACGTTTTTACTATAATAGTCGATAAGATTCTTGAATATTTCTAACCAATCCATAACTTGGATGCAATCTAAAATATCCATATCCAACACTGATAAGTCCCACATTATCTCAACTCCATCAAAACTGACTAGACATGATTTAAACATATAGGATTGCCAATATTTTTTACCATGATACATTTGATGTTTAATACTCAAGGTATTATATCATGTTTTATTCTAAGAAAGTCAATAGTTTAAGAAGAAATGAAGGAATTTGATGTACGAGTATCAAACAGAACATTCAGAAGTGTATAATTCAAAATAATTGTACATCTCACCATAGAGTGTCTTTCCTGATCATTTACAATCATCAACTCATCTCAATATAATTGATTCTTCACTGTACTTTTTTTGGTGCCCTGGTATGATTTCATTTGTTGAGGAGTCATTGTATTACTATAATCACCATAGCTAGATCTGTTTTGTTAAAAATAATAATTTTTTTTGTGCCCACCATATCGAACCATACGACGCATATGACACTTGAGAAGATTCTTGAGAACCTAACTCAGACCACTGGGAAAATAGAAATGCAGATGTACCATCATGTGGTAATTGTGGAATTATCTTGTTGGTGTCGTACATTCTTACATCATCTGGTTAATTGAACAACATTGGAAACATCTTGATTTATTCATGGGTCTTAGAGGATGATTCACAGATCAACTATCTAATTCTAATTCAAGTTAATCCCTTTGAAGTAGGTGTCCCACTTCTAATTTCTCCCAGTATTAGAGTTCCCAGCATTTCTCATTTTTATCTTGATACTTCCCCCTCCCATAGATACTGAGATGTCCCATTAATCCACTATTACTCTATTCAACATATTAGTACAGTCCGTCCTATAGATCACAACTATCTTCAAGTGAATCTCTTGTCTCATCCCTGATTTAATGATGTGGGCCTTCAAATACACACTAGCATCAACCATTGGTGAAAATTACACTAACATCATAAATATTTCCACATACTCGGTGATAGAGTGGTTTTCCTTCTTCAAGCTAAAGAAGTCAGCAATCCTCTAAATCTTGAACATATGAGGACAAAATTTTTTGTTGAAAATTTACTTAAAATTATCACAACCATGGACCTGATCAACTTTATCCTATACCTATAGATCTTACCATTTCCATGTAAGCTCATTTAACACATACTTCAATAGCTTGAATTTCCACTCAACTATTGTGCTAATGAAATTAAAGATATGATTCATCTTCTTCATCTAATACTCTGCTCTTCCTAGTTTAGAATCACCCTAGATTATGGGGGGATTATATTTCTAGAACTGGATGGAATGATTCCATTATCATGGTTCATAACTTTGGTTCTTACATCCATAGCCAAAAACACTTGGAAAATACTCTGAACGAGTTGTTGGTTCACATACTTCTCTGGTGAAACCACATTTTGTTCATCATTTTCCAGTTTCCATATATGATTCCTATCCTATTCCATTTTCTCAAAAAACATCAACTATCATAAGCCTCACTATCTAGAAACTTAATTCTTACAATTTCAAATTATATCACATGAACTATCACACCATTAATTTCAAAAAATCAATATTTTCCATGTTCAACCATTTTAAAAATATAACAAACATGAAATTTTCCAAAATCACTCATTTGAAAACAATTTCCACCTTTTTCAAAAATAAATAGATTAGACCACATCATAAATCATTACTCAGAATGATGTATTCATTCCAAGATGGATGTCTTTCCTATAATTCACAGTATGCTCGTCTAATTGGATGAACCCGTCCATTAATTGTCTCCAAAATTCTTATGTACCCCACTCCATGGTATCTTTGTGTTCAACATAAAAAATGTTATCTACATCTATTTATGATCTATATTTCAGTTCCTAATAATCCTACTCTATTTAATTATAAAAAACCTAGGAATAGACAAGAATGAATTGAACTCCAAGTCCAAGAAAACTAATGACAACTTATTCCACAAGGAAATGAAAAAGATAATACCATTTATCTAAAATTGGCATTGGACCAAAAAAACTGATACCATATATCTGAAATAGGATTTTGGACTGAAAAAAACTGATAACATTTGTATCATCCCTCCTTCTCCTCATTGGATTGAGAAGGTGTGAGGATGTTTCTTGGACTTAAGCGATATCCCCAAGACACCGAATGTTGAAAAATAAATGTTGAAGTGCTCAAAAACATTGGGGGTGATTTAAAATTTAAAAATAAAACAATTAATCCAATAAAACCAATCCAAATAAAACTCTATATGATGAATGATAAAATTAACATCAAATCAACCAATTAATTCATATTAAAAACTACAGAAGTGTTGTACCATGGAAGCCACGCTATCATCAAGTTAAATTGTGTAAGATTACTAATAAAACTCCAAGATGACCAAAAGAATCCACACTCCACATATCTATGCTCCAACATCACCAAAAAACCCATGTATCATGAAGAAGTGCTATAGATTTTTGATACATTTCCTTTTTTAATGTCCCAGAAGATGATGTATATAAAGGCTTCCATGTTCCAAAGAAAGGGTGAGTACTAAAATATAATAGATTTTCCCAAATAACTTGACTACTAATTCCACATGGATATAAGAGTTAACAACATTTATATAACCCAGTTTATATAAAACAATTTCTAAAATAGTTTATAAAATAATAATAAAATCTAAAACAGTTCATAACCAAATATAAACAAGAGATATATCAGCCGAATTTTCAAGCAAGAGTTATTTCCATGAAAATAAACAAATCGTTCAAAAAATTCTATTTCATAAGTCCCATTTGGCATAACCATGTTATTACACATAACCACAATAGCAACTATGCAGGATTCAATATGATAGATCCATTTTGATGAGCGGTCTCTCATCAATTTACAATGTCATCACAAAGAAATTATATCCCATGTTTCATTACACCTTTGGGACTGACCACAAGTTCATATTTCAAACAAGCATGGTAAATGAAATATGAACACGCATACCAAGTAAACCCTAAACCATATCAATAGCAGCATGTCAGAACCATTTCAATAAAAAAAAGTAATTGAAATCCATTTTTCCAGAAAGGTGGTTCAAAAATATAGAAAAATCATATTTAAAAACATCAATTTTGTAATCATGAATACTAAATCACTTTTCACATTGAAAAACATAAATTGTCACAAAACATGACTTATAACATGCATCACACAAAGATTTCACAAAAACATGCAATCAAATAGAACAATTTGAAACTAAGACAATCAATTTTATCCATAAGATTCAAGATTGAAACCACCTACCTTTAGAGATTTTGAAAAAACAATAAATGGATGAGGAATGCGAATGAAACTAGGTTAAATCTTCATGAACCCACCTTAGATCTTGTCCCCAATCACAACCAAGGATAATTCTAAACATATTAGTTTTTAAAAAAATTGATCTACCCACAATCGACATATATATAAAAACATATATAAGTAGAGAAGTATATCTATGAAAAAATCTAGGAATGAAAAAGAATGAACCCTTACTACATGGAATTAGCTATTAATCACCAAGTGAATCCTTCAGATGGCCTCCAGATTGATATGAGAACCTGAGTTGGCCTTAGTAGAATACAAATACAATGTTAGGGCCATATATAATGGAAAAATATACACTTAACAGAAAAAACATATTAGATACAATTTTTTAGGACTTAACATTTACCCTGCGAATGGTTTAGTAACACGGTTAGGAAAACTATGCACTAACCATGAATTAACCACTAAATTAAATATGACCCTTCACATGGTCTCCTTTCATGATCTCCTAAATCGTGTGCCTACCATACCTAAGCAACTACCTAAAAATTCATAAACCACCCAGTTTCTCCTAAGGTGTCACATGGTTTGTACAAATCATGTATCGCCCATGTGCCTTCTCTTTATCCCCAAAACACAATTAATGTTCTCCAAAATACTCCTAATATTTCCCCAATACATTATATACTTAAAACAATAAATAAATGGATACATACTAGAAATTGGGGATGTAATAACCTTTTTCAAATTATTTTCACATATCTATTTGTGAATCTATTATTTTTTCATGGATATTTAAATTATAACCCTTTAAATAAATATTTCCCAAACATTTTTCTTTATCATGAAATATTTTATTTAAAAACTAATTTATTCTTTATGTTTTCTTAAATCTTTCTTAAAAACAATGGAATTTTAAAATCAATTTACCCTCCAAGGATTATCTTTAAGGAATATATTCTTAATCGCAATTTATATGATATTATGATATGATTTATTTTGGGAATATTTGTTTTACGATATTCTATAATTTAATATATTCTTGTTATATGATTTTTTTAAAATATTTTAGGAATAAATTTATTTTTCTATGGGTTACTTGTGAAATTATAAATGTTTTATTTTCTAATGGAACTCATATATATTAATGGTTAATCTTGTGTGCTCTATATATCCCCCAATTTATTTTTTAAGGATTTATTCCTCATGAGAAATTTTTTTAATAAGGATTTGTTTTCATAATATGATGTATTGTAATTTTTTATATTTATAACATAAATCATGAGAATTTTGTTTGTTCACAATAAAAAGTATGAAAATTTTGGTTGTTAAAAAAATTAACAGTGGAATTTTTTTTCCCAACCTAAATCATGGCTTAAAAAAAGTGTGGTTATTTTTTATAGAAATAATTAATTATGGGCATCATTATATCTAAAATATAAATTCGGGACATATTGTTTTTCCTGAACTTGAAGTGGGAATGTTTTGTTTATTTATAATTCTATAATTAATTTATATTTATGGTTGTACCATTTTTTAATTTTTTATCATTTAATTACATGTTTTTAGGATTATTCATTATTTTCAAAGTATTCTATAATTTTATATCATGATTACACATTTTTATTTATTGACATATATTGTGAGACATGTGTTTAAATAGTTGGTATCGATTGAGGATTTAGATATTTTAGATATTAGTTTATATATTTTTTGAGATTAATTTAGAGAAAAATAATTAAAACCCTTCAGAAAAGATTAATGGATGTGTATAATAATAATATATCCTCAATATGTTCTGATAAAGTAGATATTATGAGGTTATTTATGTAATTACATATTTTCCACATAATACAAGTGGATAAATTCTTTGGAATAGTTGTATATTGAGGTAATAACCGTCAAGATAGAAGATTGGGTTTTAAATCAATCTTCACCTAGGGCATTCCAATGAATCATAACTATAAACCTATTTTTCTCTCCCATTGGATATTCTTTGGTTTGTCTTTTTCACTTTATGAACTACTATGAATATTTCATTTCCTAGTAAATTTGTGTAATTATGTTGGGAAGTATGAGAGAGCACAACATAATGTAACATATGTTGAACCAAGAGAGTTATAAGATTAACAATGTATGGTAGAGTTGAAATAAAAGTATCATATTTTGAAATGATGGTACTATTGTATAAGACATATTAGGATTTATCTTTCATTATCATATACACTAATTAGTTTAGATATCATCATTATAATTTTGTATTTACTATTTTCCAAAATAAAGATCATGGAAATGAATCTATAAAATATATTTCCTTATTACCTATTAAGAAGTACATTTGGAATATATTGTTATATAAGCTTACCAAGGGTTATGAGGTGTATATTTTAGTAGAATAAATATTTTATTTTTTTCACGAATCTCTTTGATTCTTCATTTTAAAAAATAATTTAAATTTCATGGAAAAACTTTATTTGGGGGGAGAATGTAATGAACCAGGATTTTAGATTCATTAAAAATACATAATATATTATATAACATGTGTCACAAGACAAACCCAATTTAAAACCTACAACTCTTCATAATATATTATTAATAAATCTATAATAAACACTAATATGGTATACCTGTAATTGGTATTACCTATAACATAAAAATAACTTATATGATTTAATATTGAAGTTGGTTACCATAAAACATGTATTATTTATATTTTAAAATATTTTAAAAAAATTAAAAAAATTAAAAATTAAAAGTGAAATTTATTATTTGACTCCTATCATTTAATTTTTCAAATTATGAATTTTTGAAATTTTTCTAAAATGATTGTTTTTTGTGAAATTATAGTATTATTTATTCTATCACTTCGTAAGAATATACTAGAAGCATAAATAACTTTTTATATAATAAAAAATATATGTAACTAAAAAATTATATATTTTAAAATTTAATTTGATATTATGAATACCATTTCAAACATTTTTAGACCAAAATAAAAATGTTAGTTTCATAAAAATTGATTATGGTGCACTCTTAAAATAAGGTATTTTCATGGTAAAATTTGTATTTGTATTTCATATAATCCCTAACAAAAATTTAATTATATTTATAATAAATAATTTTATTTTATTAAAATAATAAGTAATTATTATTTTAACTTATATAGATAATTATTTTAAAAATGATACATTTTTTAAAAAACTATTTTTACATGATTAAGTTTGTTTATATAAATTTTTTAAAAAAAATTAAACATTGAATGATAAATTGATTTTTAAATTGAATCTCATAATTCTAAAATATTTAATATGGTAAATCTTAATTTTAGTTAATAAAACTAGTGTCTATGGTTAAATTTTTTATCTATATAAAAAAAATATTAAAAAGAGTTTAACTAAACATAAATGGAGAATATTTTAAAAAAAATAAGTGGATGAGATGATTTTAAACTTTACATTCTTCCAAAATATACTTTTGTGGACCTTTTTTCCCCTATCCCAAGAATAGATTCATGTACATATTAAAAATGATGAGTGATTATCAAAAATCTTGTTTCTCCACTTAAAAAAGGAAATCCCTTCCAGCCATTCAAATTTAAACATAACTTTAGAATTAATCATTTAAAATATAATATATTACTATACCTAAATCCCCCTATCACAAAAATATTACCCAATTCACTTATAATCAGCTTGATGCCTTCAATTTCAATGGTACATAAAAGGAAAAATCCAGTGTCCAATATAAGAATTAAATCCTTCTTAACAATTAATTCTAAATTTAAATCTTATAAATATAAAATTACAATAATAATATAATTAATAAAGTTTAATTATAAAAATAATATTTTTTTTATATTAATTGTAAAAAATATATTTATTAATTTAAATCCCCTTAGGAAAAAACAAAAAAAAACATTGTTAGTGTGTTACGTGGATCATCACCTCTATGAAGCAACATCAATTTTTAATACCAACTGTCATGGATGGTATTAATGGCTGTAATTATGAATAAATATTTTATATATCATATAATTATGATTATTAAATTTCAATTTAATATCAAACATCACCCCCACTCACATATTAAGAAATGATAATTTTAATCACGTGTGCATACAGATTACTCCCTCTGTGATGAAACACATTCCATTTAGAATTTTAGAAATTTTCATAAAATTTTAAAACAAAGTTAAAACTAATAAAAAATATCATAATTATTATTTTATATTGATTTAAATAAAAATAAACTTTTCCTTTACAATACTATCCAAACATGTTAATATGTGTTCATGTTTGGTTTTGTTTAACCATCTACATGATGAATGATTGAAAATTAGATTATGGAAGACTGTGGGAACATGAAAAATAATAATAATAATATCTATATTTAAAATAATGATTAATATATTTTTCTATAAATATTATTTATAATTTTAATTAATTTTTTAAGGGACATTTTTTTGACAAAAATTATGAAAATATGTTATCAATTTGAGTTTCACATAATTTATTAAAAACACATATGGAATTAAATAGGACCATTATAAATAAATATAATAATTTTACTGAATATTAATAAATGAAATATTAATTATTAAATTTGTATCAAATTATTGGTAATGACCTCAAAATTATTAAAAATGTGTAAAATAGTTAATATCATTAAAACTCGATGATCATAATATGCTATAACTAATTAGATTAATCATGATAAATAATTATCATACAAATTATAAAAGGTTAAAATTTATATATAATTTTATGAGATAGTTTATTTAGTTTTATTTGTTTTTTTAAAGGAGATTAGAGTACAATGAAATACGAAACAAAACCATGTTATTGATTTTTCACTTAATTTCCCTTTATTGAGTCATTGATTTTATTAAGAACATATATTATTTATGTTGTGTGTATAACTACTACATGATATATTATATCGTTAATAAATTACTTAATAATAGTAATCTATATATAAACCATGTGGTCATTCTTCTATAATTGTTATTATTTAATTTTGTTCAATCCATAAGGATCTATTTTCAACATCCTTCCAGAAATCCACATCGATCAAAATTTTTAATTCATTTGGGGAATTATTATTCTAATTAATTCTAAATCCTATATTATTTTATTCTCTTTTGAACATGTTTCACAAAAATTAATTTTTCAACAAGTCATTTTAAATGGGATGTCTTATCATCTATTAAGTTATGTGTATTTTGAACAAGGTAATTTCATAGTGTTGAAAATGTTTTTTAATCATTACATAATGAAGGGTTTTATCATCCAATAAAAATTTTCTTTTGATACAATTTATGTAGTTTTGAATATTCCATTATAAAATATTATTTATAAAATTAGAATTTTCTATTTATTTTCACATTAAATTATTAACAACATTATTGCTTTTTCAATTTCCCTTTATTATATATTATTTTTATAAGTAAATGTTTTCAACATATTTTCACTTACCGTTTTGAGAACATTTTATAATTTTCATATTTCCGTTATTAATGTCACTTCATAAAAGTAATGTTGTTGTTGTTATTTTAGTTTTATTTTTGAAACTAATATGTCATTTTCAAGTTTTTATAATTAAGGATTAACTAAAAATGTAATATTTTTCAATGTATTTCCAAAATATATTTTGAAAAATAATATTTTTCCTTTTAGTATTTCATTATTAAAGTAAATTTTTAATGGTAAAATTTTGCAATGTAATTTCACATAAATTTTCGAAATGATTATACATATTTCAAGGTTCTGTTATTAATGTAAATTTTAAAAATTAAATGTTTTTCAATGTATTTTCACTTAATTTTCTTGAAAACCTTATGTTATTTTCAATTATACATTATAAAAGATTATTTTAAAAATAAAATGCCTTAAATGATATTTCAATTATATTTTTTTAAAACCCTTATTTATTTTAAAGAATCATTTATTTCAAAATATTTATATTATTATTTCCAAAATTATATTCTTTCCCTACAATAAATTTTTTTGAAATTAATTTTTTACTTTAATGATTAAAAAGGTTTTTTGAAAACATTAAAATATTCACTTTTATTTCCTCCACATTGTTCAGCATTCCGAAAGAGTTATTTTGATCACACTTTATATGTTATTTTGATATTATTTGTTTTAAAAAAATGAGATTTTTGATATTATATGATTTAGTTAGTTCATGTTATGAGATATGTTTTATCATTTTAAGAAACTGATTCTTTTTCTGAGGGTTCTTTTTTAGATGTTGAATATTTTATTTTCTTGTATAACACTAGTATAAATAGTTATGTTTGGGGTCCTATATCACCCTCCAATGTAGTGGTTTAGGATTTATACCTCATGAGAAAAGGATTATTAGTGTGGATTTTATCCCCATATGATGTTTGGGAATTACTTTTCACAACATGAAGAATGGTAATCTTGTATGATCAAAACATGAATCTTTTGAATAGTTCTATTTAAAATATGATGTGTGGGAAATGTTAGATATTCAAAACCTGAAGTGTGGAATTTTGTTTTACAACATCGCATGGAGAATTTTTTTTTGTTCACTACATGATGTGAGTGCATTTTGTTTTTCCACAATGATAGAGTTTATTTGATTATGATTATGTCACATTTTCAATTCTTTATCATGTTATTCCATATTTTCAATATTTGACTTTATTATTTTTAGTATTCTACACTTTTTTATCAAGATCAAATGTTTGTGGTTATTGATATGTATTTTGAGTATGTTCATAACTTTTATGATTTATAAATGATATCATTATGATTTTATGTTGCTAAATTATGTTTTATTATTATATTACATGGTACTTATATATTTCATTATGATATTTATGTATTATTCATATTATCATTAAAAAATATGATCTAATACTTTATGATATATCATTGTTTTACAATGGTCTTGAACTCACTCGATTCTTATGTTTCCACTACCTGGGTTATAAAGATTATTATGTCATGTGATATGTTTTAAAAGGAATAAAAGTTCATTATTTTTTATAAATTAATTCAAATTTAGTAAAATATTATGTCTATGTATCTAATGTGAAACTAAACCTTTCATTCCTTGGATTATTTGACAGCTATAAGATGTATAGAATAAATCATGAGATTAATTTTCAATTTATTTTAAACTTAACACAAGTCTCTATAGATACAAATAATTAAATCACCCAAAAAAATTATTCCATATATTAATTTATTTGGTGATTAATAGAATAAAAATAAATATAAGAAACATTTTTTAGAGATAATTAGGACATTTGAACAGAATAGGTAAAGATATATTTTTTAAAACATTTTCAATAATACATTAAAAAGATGATGTTTGAGTCACTTAAAGAAAGAAAATTTTTAGACATTAATGTGAATAAATTTTAAAAAATTATTAGTAAATAAATCTTAATAAAGGGTCTTTGAAGAATACAGAAAGGTTATCCTATGTAAATATTTATTGTAAGATAAAATATATAATCTTAAATATATAAACCATTACAATATTTTTATAATACTTATATTGAAACGCATATAATAATAATGAAAATGATTTCTAAAAAGGAATAAATATAATTAATAAATATCACATGATGTAATATAAAATTGGGTTTTAAAAGTAATAACGAAAAAAATGTTTAATGAAACAATATGCATATAGAGAAAAATGTGATTTTTGAGAGGATGATAATTATTTTTAATAATATAATAATTTCATGAGGAAAATTTTATAAAGGAAGAATAATTGAATATAAATTTCATTTTATAAATAAAAAATGAGAAGAACTATATAAGAAATTATTTGGGTAGAAAAAACCAGACATAGTTTAAATCAGATCAAGAGGGATCATTATAAATCAAAGAAAAGAAATTTGAGTTAAAAATTCACTAATCGATTTGGTAAACATACAATCAAAAAGGCATCGACGGAGATAAATTGAACTTTATTTTAAAATAATAGTAATTTTCTGTTAAGAATGATAAAATAAATATATGTTTATGTATATACACAATACTAAGGAAAACAGACACGTAAAACGGTATGTCTCAAAGAAAGGGAGTAGAGATGAGAAATATTTTACCTTTACTCCCATCATCCAAGAAAATTCATTAAAATTATATATAATAATAATTATTATCATATTAAATCATTTTATAACCTTAATCTTAACTGCTACCATTTTTTTATTTAATTATAATTATTCTTTTTATATAATTTACTTAGCTATTTCTAATTTTCTATATCAACTATTTATAATTTCAAATATTTCCATATGTTTTATTATAGAGACATCAAACATCATTATTTGATACTATGTTAATCATTCACTATTTATATGGGATATTTAAATAATTTTATTCATTTATTTTTAAATCTAAATGATAATTTTATTGAAATTGTGGATATGATTGACTAGAATGTGATCCTTGAGGAGCTTGTTTCAATTAATTTAAAAATATTGATTGATTTCTATATAATGGACCTTAATTATATTGTTTAACTTAAATAATAATATTCATGATATATATTTCTAATTAATATCAAATATATATATATATATATTCATAAAATAAATTTTTAGAACTAGCCATTTGAATTGGTGATAAAAATGAAACACGCACCCTTGCATATAGTAGTGAGCACGTACGCATAAGCAATGTTTTCATTTTGAAATGATTAGGGGGGAATGTAGGTAGATAATGATTTATCCATACAGAATAATAATTAATTCATATATATCATATTTATAAATTAAATACATCCTTAAAAATAACCATGTGATACAATTATGAAAAATGAAATATATTATTCATGGAGTAGGTAGTCCACATGAAAACTTGAGTAACATTTTAATTTTGTAACAGAAGGAAAGAAGGATAGTGATTGATATTATATAAATATAATAATATTTGAGTATAATAATGATATATATGTAATTATTTTATTTTTAGTAAAATATATTTACATGATTTATAGGAATAAAAGCTTAAGAAAACTTGGTTTATAACAATACACCTTCATTTTTATGTCTCCTCTTAGACTACACATTAAGGAACCATGAAATGGTATTTTTGTGATACTATAACCTTTATAAGAAGGGAAATATATATGGATTGATATTTTGGTTGAATTTGGTAAATATATATGTCTTATGGTGTGATGAGAAGTTAGCTGGGTAAAGGATTCTTTTATAAGTGAAAGGGGAGTTTTTTAAATATTAATTAATTTATATTAAAGGCATGTAGCATTCAATTTAAAGTGCCTCTAATAGTGGAAAACAATTTATGGGTAAGCCAAGTGTGAAAAACCTCCCATACACAAAAATTAGGAATAATTCATTGGATATTTTTATCTTTTCACACTTGATTTAACTATTCCCACAATTTACTTTTAGTGCAACAACTCATTTTTTACATTTGAAACTTTTTTAATGTGAAATTTTAAATAGATATTATTACCTAATTTTTATATTATAATTTTAACTTCTAAAATAATTATATATAAATTATAATTTTAATGTTCATAAAAAAGTTTTAAATAGAAGTGTGCTCGATGAAACAAAAATATTTTTTAGAAAAAAATCCATTTTAGACATAAAATTAATTTTTATAAAAAAACATGTATAATATTTATTCCCATTATAATTGACAGTTTATGAAAATAGTTTATGGTAATATGGTATCAAAATTAATCCATAACCAAATATATCACTTTAAATACCTAATTAAATGAAAAAGGGAAAAAAGATTTTTATTAGAATAAAATATAACATAGTTTCTAAAATTGATGTGTGGGTTTCCAAATTCCACATAATTGTTTTTAGAAATATGATTTAACGTATTAAAAATAAAATTTGGATAATAAAATTTTCTATTTTATTAATTCAAAATTATATAATGATCAGGTTATAAAAGTTACAGTATTTCTCAAAATGGTCATTTCACTCTCTACAGAAAAATTAACTATTTTGGAAAATATAAAAAATAAAATTAATATAATTCTAACTAGATGAATTAAAAAGTAATGTTTATTATATCAAATTAAATCTAGAGAATTAAATATTTATTATTTAAATGAAAATATAATATTTAATGGAAAATTACTTTTATGTAAAAGTAACCTTATAAAACATTAAACGTTATTAATTTTATTTCATATAAATTTTAATTAAATGAGATATAAAATAATATTTTACATATTTGAATATTAAATATTATCATAATAGCTTTTTAAGGTGATTAATATAATTTATTATGATAACAAATACACAACACATAAAAAGAATATTTCCTTAGAAATATATCTTTTGAACATTTAATTATTTTTATCATATCAAAATAATTACATACAATATTACCATTAAATTTCACAAATTAATTATTTTTAAAACATTATTATTAATCTTTAAAAATAGTAATATTAATACGAAAAAATTATAATATATGTTTTTATAATAAGACAAATTAATATGTTTTAATTTACCTGAGGTTTTATTATATTTATAATTTTCTTAATGCAATTTCACTAGGAATAATTGTAATTTATTAATGTTTCATTTTCATTGTAATATGGTACATTGTTATTTATTTTAGTACAGAGTTTTGAGTGAAAAATGATATTTAAAAAACTATTTATAGATGGGAAATGATACCATAATCTCAATGTATTACATTAATCCTTAGTATTTTAAATTTATTTCATACTTTATAAATATATACCATTATATGATAAAAAATAACATTATATATTTTAATAAACCCCAAATCACTAAATCTATTCTCAGGAATTTTAATCTAATGCTTTGTAATTGATGGATCAGTTTGTCCATTTTTGGATGGAGATTTCAACCTCAAGGAATGATAAAATGTTGTTAAACCTCAGTGAGTCTAAATAGAGTTATATGTACAAGAAAAGTGATTTAATATTACTATAGTAAACTAAAATTATCTATAGATAAATTTATCAAATTGGAAACCATTATCATTGGTTTTCTCAGAAAGAAATTTCAAAATCTAACCAAGGGTGTTGAAACCAATTCTATTACATTGATTATGATTGATCTAGAATTGATAAAATACAATAATAATTTCATGAATATCTATATAGATTGAAATTCATAGTTTATAATTCTTGTTAATTTAATTTATAATTATAAAAAATATGCTATAAATTGTTATAAATAGTGTAATTTTATACGGATTTATCACAAAACTTTTCTCTGTAGATGGTTTCATCAAAATATTGTTCATTAATTTTTTATTAAACATTTTATTTTACAAAAAATACCAACATAGATATCATAACTCATAGATGGTGTTCATTTGTTACATTGGAAACATCTCAAATAAAAAAAATATATGTACTAAGGGACTATAAATATACTTTATCAATATAATACATTAAAAATTAACGTATATTATTAAAACATATAAGGTTTAGTATTCATCAATTGTTTATCATTATATTAAAGATTTCATTCTTCATGATTTTCAATTAAATTAGGGAAATATAAAGGGGTGTTATTAGATAATATTTAAGGGTATTGTACAGTGGATGATAATATGAAATAATCATGTTCTGAATTTATGATGGGAATACATAAATAAATTATTTTTATTTAACTAAATAAAAACACACCAAATCCATAATAATGGATATAAATGGTCATATGGATAATAGTAATGAATCTCATAATTATTTAATTTGAAAATCATGAAAACACAACATATAATCAAGAACTAATTCCATGAAATTATTTATATAATCCATTGAAATTTTCCAATACACAAGCTAGTTTGTCTTATGAAACATGTAGTTGTATTGAGGGGATATAAAATGTTAGTCCCCACATATAAATTAATATATTCAATGAATTCATCATATGATGGAATGAATAAACTATTACAGTAAATAATTTTCTATAAGAAACCTCCTACATCAATATAGATAATTAATCAATTATTATATAGATTGAAATAATAAGTATATAAATTATCATTATTCCCCTATAAAGTAAATGGAATATCATTAATGATAAATATTAATCAATCAAGATTATGAGACATAGAGTATTCACACAATATTGAGTAAAGGGTATATAGAAAATTATATTTTATAGAAATAATTTAAATAATGGAAAATTAATAAAATATATCCGCATGATATGGTACATAGATATGTAAGAAGAATAAAATTCCAATATTGAGATATACAAATAGACATAGAACATATTCCGATGAAATGAAAAAGTGTGAGAGAATTCTATTATGTAAACTTATGTTATGAGATATTATTTAATAATATTAGTAATAATATAAGAATGAATTAAAATTATAGGTAGAACAAGTAATGAATACATTAAAACCATTTTTAGAAATGGAATATAAGATGAGATAGACAATAGAGATTTTTTTTATAAAAAATAGGGAGATTAGAAATATAAAACCTTACCTAGATACTTTACAAATATTATATATCATATAACATCCAAAATAATAAAATTATATTTAATAATTACTTCTCTACAAACAATATTAATTTTTATTTCATTATTATTTCTATTTCCTTTTATTCATTTATTATCATGAATTATTTATTTATTAAATTTTCTTATTTAAATCTTTTTGTTTTTAATAGATTCAAAATTCCAATACAGATTTTTAATAATTTTTTTAATCAAAACTCCATGTCTAATGGTTTAATACTCTTAGTAAGTGACATTGTATATGTTATATGACATTTTATAGGTATATATGTTTTATATATTTTAAAAAATGCTTCCAAATTTTCAATTGTTTCTTTAGAATAATGTTTTAAATGGTTAAAGAATGAAAATGATTTTTTACTTATAATAACTTTTTAAAAAGGGTTATTTTTTCATCCTAGAATCATAGAAATGATAATAAATTATTATTTATTTTATATTTAGTCACGAAATATAATTTTATTTACACATGTAAATGATATAATAGAAAAATAAAATATTATTGTTAACTTAGGTTGTATATATCACACACAAGTTAATGATGTATTCTAATTAGTTTAATAGTATGGAAAAATTTAAAAAAATATTATAGTTTAATAAAAACTTTAGAGTATAATTATTCCATTATTTTAAAGATAGTTAGGATTATTACATACGTTATATAATGAGTAATTGGATAATTGAAATGAGAAGACATGAGTTTCTAAAAATATTCATTGACATATTAACTACTTATGAATATGGTTAAATATTATGGAATGATAAATATACCTTGAAAATGGATGAAATGGTTATAAAAAATAGATAATATAATTATTTCAAAAAAAATATGAGGTGGTTTATGTATTTTTAATTCATAATTATCTCTACTAGGAATGGAAAGAGAGACATGGGATCCCTTACCTTACTCATTGAGAGGCCTCGATGGATTTAGTCTAAAGCATTTGGTGGAGGGTATTTTTGGATGAAAAAATTCCATTTTAAATGTGGATATGATAATTTAGAGAGAGATCTTGGTAGATAGTTTCTAAAAAATTGTTTTGGAACTGATGAGAAAGAGATCAAATGAGGGTGTTTATATAGGAAATGTGAAGGGATATATTTTGTTAAAGTATTTATTACCTTTTTATATAATGTTAAGACTTTGTGTAATAATGATTCCTTTGAAAATTATTATGATTTTATATATATATATATATATATATATATATTTTTAATTTTTACGCACCCAAATCTTATTGACTCCTTTGATATAATTTTTAAATTAAAAAACAGAAATTTAATTATTTATTCAAATAAAATAAAATATAGTTTTTGAAATTTTATTGATAGGTTTAGAAATTATGTTTATTGTTTCTAAATAAATTATTATTTTTTAAAATAAATTTTATCTTATGAAAAAAATTTGGTAAATTTTTTAGACATATTTATATCATGATGATTTCATAAAAACTTCAATATACTTGAAAACAATATTTTACCAATTCTATTAAAAATATTGTTTCTCAGAAAACATACTAAAAAAATACTATAAGTAAATATAAAAAATATGATTGTAAAAATGAAGTATATTTTATCAATGTTAAATTTTGTATATTAAATATGTATCTTCATAATAAGATCATATAATTTATAGAAAATAAATTTTATATGGAAGAGATATTTTTTTGACAAGAGTGATTTCATTTATATTTGTTATTATAAGATAATTATTATTGGATTGATTATTATTTATTTTTACACTCTAAAAATAATATTTCCAATATATAAAATATACTTCAATCATAAAAAATTTTAAAAATACGTAATTATATCATTTAATTTTTTAATATAAAAATTAATATACTACCAAATATGTTAAAAAAATACCTTATAAATAATGTACAGTTTTACAAATGTAAAGTTACATTATTTGAGAAATCATTTTATGATATTTTAATATTTATAATTTTTAATTATTGATGGTGAATATTAATTATTCTCCATTTAAGTATTCCATATAACTATGTTACTAATTCAGTTGTCAGTTATTATTTTAACTATCTATTATTATTCCAATAGTAATATTACCCATTTTAAATTATCTTTATTCAATGTTCAAAATTTTTGCATACCATTATCTTTTTTCTTCAATTATATATATCAAATTTCTTATAGTATTCTTAATAGGTAATTCTATCTTTTATTCTACTATTAATTATATTTTATGATCCCCTAGAGTCCAAGATTATTGTGATGTAATTTTTTTTGTTTTGTATCCATATACATGAATATTATAGTGAATAAAATTTTATAGTTGTGTTATACTACTATGTTGAAATAAAGGGTAATATGTTATAATATAATTTTTATAGTAGTATAATCATAAGTTTAATAGAATAAATCCACAAAGATATAAAAAGTGTAACATATGTAGGTCATCTATTCATAAATCAATGAAATCTCACTCAATGGGATGATATTAAAAATTATAGAACATACTAAAAATAAATTTCAAGTAGACCCTCCTATTGTCCTATTCACCACCTCAAAAAAATACCTAAAACCCATCAATGCTTAACTATCTCATAAAATTGTTCTTGGGATGTTACCTAAACATAGATAAGAACTCTAAGTTTATTAAACAGACAATTATATTCATGCTAGGTGCGAGAAGATGTTTATGTAAGACATGAATGATGGTGTTCCTTATAATTTTTTTTAATTCATATACATGATAAATAATGAAACATTAAACATCACATGTAGTGCACCTTCCATACCAAGAAAACTAAGGAATCAACCATTATGGATTGCTCAAACCTAATTCTTCTAGTTAAGAAAATGATACTATGTCAAAACATTTAATCAAAACATGATTGAGAATGATTTATCACCACACATATAAACATTTAAGGTGAATGATGTTTCATAATATAATTATATAAGGTGACTAATGAATCATCATCAAATTACACAGTGTTAACACTATATTACCATATAATAATCATACATGACTGAGGTATCACTATGTCAAATATTTCAAAGTGATACTACACAAATTCTCTAATAAAGGTAGAAAATATATCATCAACTGATAACTAAATACAATTATATATATAAGGACCCGGCCTTAAACATTACATAATATTTAATTAATTGGATAATTCACATTGATGATCTTTTCAAGTTTAGAGTTTTAGGGAATTAGGATATAACTATTACTTCTCAAAATATTACAATGTAGACATATCCACATAGTTTCCATTTTTTTCATAAAATAAAACTATTGAAAAAAAAGTCATGTCTAGTTCCATGTTTTAGACAGCATGGCTTTCCCTTGATCCCATCCTTGACCTTATTCATCTTTAAGTCCTATGAAAACATTTCAAAACGTGGGATGAGCATAAAAAGCTCAATAAGGGTTATAAAACAAAGAATTAAAACATTTTTTCATAAATACATTCAAAACATGAACTCTTTTACTTACCTCATGAATTCATAAGATTTATGAAAGACACAAAGAAATCATAAATCATAAAGGGAACTTGTCGTATCCATATCATACTTAAATTATATCCATCACAACTAAATAGGGAGTTACTTTGGAATACCCATAATAGTATATTCCCTTAATATCTTAGGAGAACCATTCACGTTTACCTCCATCACGTTACCCAATGCATTGGAGAGATATCTTGGGCCCACCCACCCTAGGTTTATCACGAAACCACCCAAATACATAAATAATTCCCAAGAACCGTAACATGATCATAACACATAACATAAGCAAAAAGGAAAGATAACATTTTCACATTGCAATAATAAAATATAATTTCAAGATAGTGAAATAATAAATCCATTTTCAACATCATTTTATATACCAAAATACATAAAAAGAGTATATGGTATTTATTTTTCCTTTTAAAAAAATTTCGTCTTGTTAAGGAAGGCAAAGATCAAATAATACTCGTGGTGGCGGAAAGGTCATTGTCACCACTTACGTTAAAAAAAATCATTTTTTTCATTTAGAAAAACACTTCGTATAATAACATTCCCTTTGAATAAATTGAAAATTCAAAGGGGTTTATACACTATATAAAATAAAGTCATGTATAAAACTAAAAATGCCTCAATGAAAGGAGATTGAGACGAAGTCCCTTACCTCGCGTCCGACTTGACTCGATCCTTATTTAATATTCTGAATAATAAACTAAAGTTAATTTCTACTTGATTAAGAACCTTTTTCAAGTTTATTATTCCTTTTATATCACTTATTACCATGTTATAAACATTATGCAATCATTTATGTTAATAACGTTCATTTTGTCGGTATTTGGTACTTGAGTAAAAATGAACACCTTATATTTACAAGTTGTCCATGTGGTCAAAGGTTAATTATATACATAACTATATTCATGATTTGTATATCATATATATCATATATATCCAGTATATACATGTTTTTATAATAGTAAATAACATTTATAGGTAAGAAATGAAATTCACCGTTCATGGAGACGGCAAGCCGTACATACGTATGACCGCTACTTTCATTTATATTTCTTATTTTAATGGAAATAAAAAATAATTATACAATGGTATATTATAATTCCAGTATAATATCACATATAATATCACTAACTCTATCCTTTATACTTCCCACAAAAGGCATTAATGAATCAAATCGCTTTGAGGGGGTGGTAGTCTGCACTTCCTCAAATGAGATTATCGTATTTACCCACTATGGAAACCATAAAGTCATGATATAAATGGGAAGTACAGAAGAATAATGAAATCATGAATACAATATATATCATATATGAATACATTTCCATCATAATGGCCACCATGAGAGACGGTAAGATGTAATTGAACAATCATCGTTTCGTGAGGCGTTTTTCTTCCATCCACAGAAACATTATGTTCTTCATCCATTAGATGGAGTTGTGTGTAAGTTTAGTTATAATTCTTCTTATAAAAACATCCTAGTATTTTGAGGATACTGTCGTTTTTATAAAAGAAATAAATAAAAAGATTTTAGGTGTTGGAGAAGTAAAATAAAAGAAAACAATTTAAGAGAAATTTCTACCTTTAATTTGGGTAACTCCCTTTGGTTTGAACCAAAGGACTTATTTAAGTGCCTTATGCCTAAGTTAAGGATTCTTAGAGGAGTATAGGGATGTTTAGATCTCAATTGGGTAGAGTTTTGACGAGCCAAATGGCTTGAGAGGTGTGAAGAATTGGTTAGACGTGGTCTCCTTTTATTAGGGGGAGGAGGGGCTCTTTAAGAAAGTGTGAAAGTATTATTTTATAATATAATGATATTCGATTTATAATGGTCCAAAAATCATTATAGTCAAATATAAGATGAGTAATGGTCGAAATAAAATCATCCAATCAGAATTGGACATGTTTTGGATAATAATTTAAGTATTATAATCTTATTTATTTAAATCGTTTATTATTGAGGTAAAACCGGATCATTATTATGTCATAAATAATTTAATTTATTTGTTGTCTAAAAATTATAAAAAAGATACCATGATGTAGGAAATCTTTTTATCTTTCCAATTAATATTTATATTCAAAAATATTCCTTATATAACACCATATAAAAATTAATTACTAAAGGATTTTTGTTTGTGTCTATTTTGCCTTTACATTAAATTAATTAGTCTAAATTGTCATTATAACTACCATGTGGCGCAAAGGGGTCCCAAAATCGACCCAAAGATTCCCATGGTCATTAATGACTCAACCAATATGTTTTGGACAAGTGTTAAGTTAATTTTGAATTATTATAATATTCTTTTAACCTTGAATTACTTTATTTACCTTTAACCGCGGTAAATAAAAGTCAAAAGTTACTATTCACCAAAAATTATTTTCATCTTAATGAACCAAATTTTACTTCTTAATATCAACCATGTATGTCGGATTTTTGAAATTCAATTCACATAAGAGGTAAAATTTCATTTAAATGAAAAACTCAGTTTTTTTAACGACCACTAAGTGGTGTCACTATTCATCAAAAATTGCTGTTTTTCAGAAAAATACCTAAAATTAAGCCTAAGCATTATTTGATATTCCAAATTAAGAATTGATGTCTGTTTTTACAAATTCAAAACAAATAAGTGGAAGTAATTAATTTAAAAATTAATTCCCGTTGTTAAAACAAATAGCGTACTTTTAAGAAACAAAAACTATCAAAAGATCGACACTTGATTAAGTCCAATTTTCAAGTGAAATTAATTCTAATGACCAACATTAAATTAAATGGTAAAAATATATTTCAATTTCACTTTAAAACCAATTAAAATGATAATATAACCATATGAATAAATTATATTAAAAGTCACTTTTGAATTAAAATACAATATTTTTCACTATTGATTAAAAAATGATTTTTAAGGGAAAAATCCCAAAAAATTACACAAAGTAAATTTTGATGTCCCTATTCTAAAGAAGGATTTTATTTGGTCATATAGAATGTATTAAAGTGACCAAAACTATATTTAATATGGCTTCACCATTAAAAGGCGATAAATCGGCCTTTTAATGTAAATTATGCTTAAAATTATATTCATTCACATTTTAAGCCTCTATATTTTTATTGGATAATATAAATAAATTTAACAAACATGTATAATCATATGGTATTTATTTTTGTTCATTCCTTCCAATACAATGGCTAGGAGTCGACTACCATGTAAAATTATAATATTATATTATTAGTGTAAAACGTAAGATTTCAAAGAAACTCGTTGTTGCATATCGGGAATGCTATCGAACATAGAAACCCTTTTTAATGTAAAATTAATATTTAATACAAAAATTAATAAATATGAAAAGGTCATATTCTTTATTTACCTGGGATGTTACACCCTTCCCCCATTTGGGAATTATGTCCTCACAATTTTAAAATTTGGGCTCAGAAACTTTATTGAAAGTCCCATATTGGAAAAAGAGTCAGTAAAACTATCACTTTAAAAGAAATAAAGAGAAGTACAATGGTAACCCGAGTTAACCCATACTAAGATTCCATAAAAACATGGATATGGCGGTGAAAACAAAGGGTCAAGTTCTAATGGAGAGTGTTAGGAAACATGTTTAGGAGAAAGTTAACCACTAGAAAATCACAAACTTGTGATGGGTTAAACAGTCTTTGATTCCCCAGCAGGAAAACGTAATGGAAAAAGTTTTTGTTTTTTGTTAATTTTCATTGAGGAATTTTTTTATGAGCTTAACCAAAAACATAAGAAAATATACTTACTTTTCATGTATACAATCATCTTTTACTATATTTCTAACACAAACTCATATTTTCTATAAACGATGAGTATTCAGGATGGATTTTTTCACAATAAGATCACTATATTCAACTTCGAGAGAATCAAATAATCCATAAAAGATGAACTATATATTTTCCATGTCTTTAGAGATTAACTAAAACCAAAACATTTAGTATAAGATTAGATAATTCCCCAAAAGGATAAACTTTTACATAAAGAAAAACTACTCTTAATCTCTAAAAAATGTCTAACAAAACCAAAAGTTCAACAAAGACCATTCAATAAAAAATCATCCCCAAAATTCTTCAAAAGTAATCCAAACTGTGATAGTAACCCAAATTTTATAAGGGTTTAATTATATAGACTTCCAATATACATCTTAACATTTATCTCCTAGTAACACCAGTTACTCATAAAGTCTCATATTGAAAAGTCATTAACCTAATCACATATTATTCATGATAGGTTAATAATTTTCATAAATAAATCAAATCATCATGTGTCCATAAAAAACAGATATTCTTACAAACTAAAATTTCAACCATTTATTCCCCAATTGACATCCCATAGTATTCTATCTTACTTAGGTATATAGTGTTTCCTCAAAATAGAGAACTTTTCCTCCACAACCTTTATCACTTAATCACTAAATCATTTTTCTATACAAAGTATATACATTTAATAAAACATATGTTCCAAAAATCAACTTATTCTTATTCTGTTAAATCATTTTACTAAAATATTAATTCATACTAACCAGGGACTTCAAGTAGGATAGTGGTAGGAGATACACCCTTGTCTCCCTTTGGTTGTGGGTTTGATTCTGGTAGCCTTGCCAGATGTCATGGGTTGTCACCCATCCTACGAGTTGTCCTTTTTATAAAACTAAAAAATAACCCTAACATGTTTTAACCTCAAAGGTTTCCTTATAACTCTCATTTTAACACAAATTCATTATGATCTCAACATCTTAATTCTTGAAGTCTTATTTCACCACCATATGATAAAATAAAATGATTTCCAAAATTAATAACATCATACCTTGATCATGGAATCCACATGGTTTCATCGTCATCTTGTTCACGTAGGTAGAAGGTACATGCCTCACAATAATGATTTAGAGATCCTTCAAAATCATTTGCTTCCTCCATCCAAATACACCTTGTACAACATGGGCCATATGGGTGTTCACAGAAAAATAGTTTTGTAAAATAATCATGTATGACATAAAATTTCAAAAATCTGATAAAACATGATTTCTATAAAATAGTTTGATTGAATTTGAGTTGAAGCTTTTGATTAACAGTCCTTTTAAAATACCTTATGTATGTGTTGTGAGAAAATATTTTAAAATCAAATATAAATAGTTTTTCCAAGTGTCTCCTTCTTCAGTACCTTTTTAAAAATCATAATATGCTTCAAAATCTTGTGATAAGGTAAACTATTTGAAAATTCCTTGATAATATTTACCTTTCTTGAAAATATGAGAATATTGTGAAAATATGATTTTTCTAAATACAACCCATGATCCACGATGATAACGAGGTCTAGTGGAGGTGTTTGATATCTCAAATAACTGATTTCAAGTGATTTTTATTCTAGAAAAAGTTTCACAATCATCCGAACATGATTTTGTAATAATTATTGCAAGCATATCATCAGGAAGAGATAGGAATGTCGTTTGAGATCCTCCTCCTTCCATTTGTAACTGACTTTCCTTGATCTGAAAAAGTTATAAAACAAGGATTTAACTGAAATAATAGATAGGGACTAACCATATGTCTAACAAAAATTCATAATACCTAAATTTATCTAAACCAGCCTCTGATACCAACTATAAGGACTCGGCCTTAAACATTACATAATATTGAATTAAATGGATAATTCACATTGAGGATCTTTTTAGGTTTAACGTTTTATGGAATAAGGACATAAATATTACATCTCAAAAGATTACAATGCAGACATATCCATATAGTTTCCATTTTTTCATAAAATAAAACTATTAAAAAAAAGCCATGTCTAGTTCCAAGTTTTAGACAGCATGACTTTTCCTTGATCCCATACTTGACCTTATTCATCTTTAAATCCTGTGAAAACATTTCAAAACTTGGGATGAGCATAAAAAGCTTAGTAAGGGTTATAAAACAAAGAATGAAAACATTTTTTCATAAATACATACAAAACATGAACTCTTTTACTTACCTCATGAAATCATAAGATTTATGAAAGACACGTAGAAATCATAAATCATAAAGGTAACTTGTGGCATCCATATCATACTTACATTGTAGCTATCACAGCTAAATAGGGAGTTACTTTGGAATACCCATCATAGTATATTCTCTAAATCTCCTAGAAAAAACATTCACGTTTACCTCTGTCACGTTACCCAATGCATTGGAGAGCTATCTTGGGCTCACCCACCCTAAGTTTATCACGGAACCACCCGTGTACGTAAATAATTCCCAAGAACCATAACATGCTCATAACACATAAAATAAGAAAAAAGGAAATATAACATTTCCACATTGCAATAATAAAATATTATTTTAAGATAGTTAAATAATAAATCCATTGTCAAAATCATTTTCTATACCTAAATACATAAAAAGAATATATGGTATTTATTTTTCATTTTAAAAACATTTCGGCTTGTTAAGGAAGCCAAAGATCAAATAATACTCACGGCGGCGGAAAGGTTGTTGTCACCGCTTACGTTAAAAAAACATTCCTTTTTTTTCATTTAGTAAAATGCTTTGTATAAGAAGATTCCCTTTGAATAAATTGAAACTTCAAAGGGGTTTATACACCATATAAAATAAAGTCATGTATAAAACTAAATATGCCTCAATGAAAGGAGATTGAGACAAAGTCCCTTACCCCACGTCCGACTTGACTCGATCGTTATTTAATCTCTTGAATAATAAACTAAAGTTAATTTATACTTTATTAAGAACTTTTTTCAAGTTTATTATTCCTTTTATATCACTTATTACCATGTTATAAACATTATGCAATCATTTAAGTTAATAACGTTCATTTTGTTGATATTTGGTACTTGAGTAAAAATAAACACCTTATATATACAATTTGTCCGTGTGGTCAAAGGTTCATTATATCCAGAATTATATTCATGTTTTTTATATCATATATATCATATATATCCACTATATACATGTTTTTATAATAGTAAATAACATTTAGAGGTAATAAATGAAATGCACCGTCCATCGAAACGGTAAGCCGTACATACGCTTGAATGCTAATTTCATTTCTATTTCTTATTTTAATGGAAATAAAACATAATTATACAAAGGTATATTATAATTCCAGTACAATATCACATATAATATCACTAAATCCATTCTTTATACATCCCACATAAGGCATTAACGAATTAAATCACTTTGAGGGGGCAGTAGTCCGCACTTCCTCAAATGAGATTATCGTATTTACCCACTATGGAATCCATAAATTCATGATATAAATGGGAAGTACAGAAGAATAAGTAAATCATAAACATAATATATATCATATATAAATACACTTTCATCATAATGGCCACCATGATAGGTGGTAAGATGTAATTGAACAATCATCGTTTCGTGAGTGGTTAGTTTTTTATCCACCAAAGCATTATGTTCTTCATCCATTAGATGGAGGTGTGTGTAAGTGTAGTTCAAATACTTCTTATAGCAACATACTAGTATATTGAGGATACATTTGTTGTTATAAATGAAATAAATAAAAAGATATTAGGTGTTAGAGAAGTAAAATAAAAGAAAACAATTTAAGAGAAATTGTTACCTTTAATTTCGGTAACTCCCTTTGGTTTGAACCAAAGGACTTCTTGAATTTCTTTATTCCTAAGGTAAGGATTCTAAGAGGAGTATAGGGATGTTGAGAGCTTAATTGGGTAGAGGTTGGAAGAGACAAATGGCTTGATAGGTGTGAGGAATTGGTTAGAAGTAGTCTCCTTTTATAAGGGGGAGGAGGGGCTCTTTAGGAAAGTGTGAAAGTATTATTTTATAATATAATTATATTCAGTTTCTAATGGTCCCAAAAGAATTATAGCCGAAGATAAGACGAGTCATGGTTGAAATAAAATCATCCAATAAGAATTGGACATGTTTTGGATAATATTTTAAGCATTGTAATCTTATTTATTTTAATCATTTATTAATGAGGTAAAACGTGCATCATTAGTATGTCATAAATAATTTAATTTATTTCTTGTCTAAAAATTATAAAAAAATACCATGATGTAGGAAATATATTTAGATTTAAAATTAATATTTATAGTCAAAAATATTCCTTATATAACACCATATAAAAAATAATTACTAAACTATTTTTTTATGTCTATTTTTCCTTTACATTAAATTAATTAGTCTAAATTGTCATTATCAATACCAAGAGGCTCAAAGGGGTCCCAAAATCGACCCAAATATGACCATGGTCGTTAATGACTCAACCAATAAGTTTTGGACAAGTGTTAAGGTAATTTTGAATTATTATAATAATCTTTTAACCTTGAATTACCTTATATACCTTTAACTGCGGTAAATAAAAGTCAAAAGTTACTATTCACCAAAAATTATTTTCATCTTAATGAACCACATTTTAATTCTTTATAATAACCTTGTATGTCGTATTTTTGAAATTAAATTAACAGAAGTGGTACAATTTCATTTAAATGAAAAAGTCAGTTTTTTCACTACCACTAAGTGGTGTCACTATTCATCAAAAATTGATGTTTTTCAGAAAAATACAGAAAATTCAGACTAAGAATTATTTGATATTCCGAATTAAAAATTGATGTCTATTTTTTCAAATTCAAAACATAGAAGTGGTAGTAATTAATTTAAAAAATAATTCTCGTTGTTAAAACAAATCGTGTGTTTTTGAGAAACAAAAATTATCAAAAGATCGACACTTGATTAAGTCCAATTTTGAAGTGAAATTAATTATAATGACCAACATTATATTAAATGGTAAAAATATATTTAAATTTCACTTTAATACAAATTAAAAGGATAATATGACCATATAAATAAATTATATTAAGAGGCACTTTTGAGTTAAAACACAATATTTTTAACTATTCATTAAAAAATTATTTTTAACGGAAAAATCCCAAAAATTACACAAAGTAATTTTTGATGTACCTATTCTAATGAAGGATTTTATTTGGTCATATATAATGTATTAAGGTGAAAAAAACTATATTTAATAAGGGTTCACCATTAAAAGGCGATAAATCATCCTTTTAATGTAAATTATGCTTAAAATTAGATTCATTCACATTTTAAGCCTCTAAATTTTTATTGGATAATGTAAATACATTTAACAAAAATGTATAATCTTATGGTATTTAGTTTTGTTGATTTCTACCAATACAACGGCTAGGAGTTGACTACCATTTAAATCTATAATATTATTTTATTAGTGTGCAACGTAAGATTTCAAAGAAACCTGTTGTTGCGTATCAGGTATGCTATCGAACATAGCAACCCTTTTTAAAGTAAAATTAATATTAAATTCAAAAATTAATAAATATGAAAAATTCGTATTCTTTATTTACCTGGGATGTTACAATATATAACTATTAACACTATCCAGAGTTAATTATGAATCACTATACTCGATAATAAAGGTAGAATATGTAACACCATACTCATCAAAAGGGTTAATTTGTTTTCTTCTGGGGAATGATGTATCACCATATTCATTTCAGGGATAATGATGTATTGATATGTTAATAGTGTTTTATTATGTTAACAAAAAACATTTAAAATACTATATCACTGAGTAAAAAATATTCAACTTTGTTGAAGGATATATCACATTAAATATTAATCATATTAAACAATATATCTATCTGTTAAATAGCCTTTTTAATAAACTATCACTATTTAATTATTAAGGTGAAAAATTCATCAAAATAACATACATAAGGTGAAATATATATAAATAACATCAAAATTTAGGTTGGGTGATCCATCACCAGACAATATATTATGGGTGAATTATTTATCGCCATATAAATATACATAGTGTTATTATATATCACCATATAATAACCATGGGTAAATGATACATCACTACACATATACGGTGAATTCTAGGTCATCAAAAATTAATATCTATTTTGAAATGACTACCACACTAATAAATATAATAAACATTGGTGAATTAAATATCACTATAAGATATAAAAAACAAGGGTGATTGAACTATCACTCTAACAATATGCATAATCAAAACAAACACATAAACATTGTGAATGACCAATATTTATAAGAATTCATATAGCTGAACTCTATGGTTATCACTAGGATTTCCACACCCATGAAACTGAACAACAATGACACAACAATTAAAACTAACATTTATTGGCATGATTCAGACCCCATATATCTAAACATAATATATGGGTCATGTTATAGTGGGAACCCATTACACTGATGTTCAATCACTAAGGATAGATAACAACTTATCCTAATAAATACATGATTCTTATCATTATGGTATACTAATGGAATCCATAAGAGGATTTTAATCTTTATCTAGTGATCAATCAACAAATCACAATCTCATTCCTCTGGTAAATTACCACTTTTCTAAGAGGGAATTGGAATCAATGACCATGAATTTACACATATGGTTTAATATGCCAATAAATGGGTAGATATTTCCTTATTCAACACTCAAGAAGTAAAGAAATTAAAAAAATTCACTATTTAGTATCATCATCACATGCCCACCTATTCCCATAAATTATATTCGTAATATCATAAAATTCCATAGGCTTACATGATTAAATAACTCAAGGTGAGCATCACAGACCAGAACATGGTCTCACTTGTTTGATAAATCCATTAATAGATTATAAATACCCTTCATAGGTCATATTTAATTTTTATTGATACATCCATGAAGGTTTATATAGTCTCCATCATTTAAATAATAACACATAATACTAAATTTCTTGGTTAGAGTAATAAAACTCACAATCCCTACATCATTTAAGGAATACACCTAGGGTTCCATTACATGTCATTCAAGAACTCCTACCCATGCTTATAATCCATACAACACAAATAAACATAGATAAATAGATAATATTATAGACCACCTTCCTATAGGGTGGATCTATCCCCTTAAACATGATCCCTCTTTCCTTTGATAAGAAATCACCAAACACAATTATCATTAATAAGTGACTAACCCATCCATCAGGTTCCATAATTAGTCAAATTAAAATCTATTTTAAAATTTAATTGAATATTTATTATTTTGTGATAAAGGAGGTAAAATCCATTGAATGATATACACCGACAAAAAATAAAATAAATAAGCAATTAATAACTCCCAACATACCCCTGAGTTTACATCCTATAAAATATCCATCTAAAAACACTAATTAATCTACAATTATTATCAAATTTTGTTGAAAATAATAAATAAATAAATATATTATATTACTACTAAAATATTATCTAATACTATTTGGTATTATCATCCATTGTCCTCCTATTTCCTCTGCACATGAGTTCCCTATAAAAATATATGATTTCAACGTAATAATGTTAATTCATGAAGAAATATGAAAATGTAATTGAATGAAATAAATAAAACAAGTAGGGGCAACTAGTGGATAAAGGAAAAAAGATAACTCACCTTGTTCAACATAATGAGTGATTAAACATCTACCCAAATAAAAATACAAAATTAGAGTGGAAGGAGAGGATGGATGATCTAACATCGCCTTCATATTCCACACTTGAAATCAACACCCCCATGTGGGGTTTTTATACCAAAAACAAAAAACTAAACCATTTTTTATCAATTTGACAATAAAATAATCTAATATGTATTAGTTTCCTGATACACCTACATTGACTACCCAATTCCAAACTAGGCTCATGGTGGAAGACATTAACCCATCAGTGTCCCTAATTAGGGGACACCCCCAATTACTCCACAAGGTAATTAATAGCATCAGACTGAGCACCCACTAGCTCACTAAAGCTACCTCAATTAATTTTAAACTATATAATACGTAAAATATGTATATGGTCATTTTACCAACAATATTACAGCTTTTATACCTTATTTTATTTATTTAAAAAGAATATTAATATTCAAATACTAAATATTAATTGAAAAATACAAAAAAAAATGGTTGCAGTTACATTCTCATTGGAGGAAAAATTTACTAAAACTCCCTTAAAACATAACATTATGGATTACCATGACCTCCCATCCACAAATATTGTCATCCATGAGTGGGATATAAATGTTTCTCTCAAATTTCATATAGGTAAATCAACCCAAATATATGATCCCATTCCCTACCTCTTACTGATTATGGTTGTGTCTAAAACATAATCAAACTTTTGGAACAACCAAAATACAATATGCCTAACTTGGGTGTGTCACTAATGTCAATTGTATCCTAAATGATCCCATAAAACCAATTTACTTGTTATCCAACTTAATATTGTGTGAAATAAACTACATGTTGTCCAAAAATAGTGAATTACTTTTGGAATAAGATATTCTTTTCACTATAAAACCCACTAAATCTATTTCCTCTATTAAAATTCACTTACTTGAGGATATATACAAAATTATAATATCACATACTTACTCTAATTATATAATTCACCAGTCTAAAAATATACCATCACATTCATGATTCAACCTAGGCTACATCAGACCTGAGAACCAAATACGATCTCTAAAATGGTCTGAAGTGAATTTTTAATTCCTATTGGCCAGTAACTAGTGCCTATAAATGAAGAAAAAGTGTCTTGGGAAAAGTTCACCTAATAAATCCATGATGATATTTCTAAATGAGAACTTAGTATAACCACAATATTACAAGGTGAGTCATAATCCAAAATAATTATAACCAAAATATGTACACACTATTGTTAAATAATATAAACAAATCCTCAAATATGTAATAGTAACCCCATGTGACTATATAAAACATCAACATGACAAAACCAAAAGAGAGGTCAAATTTACATACACCATTAGAGGAATGATATGGGGATATAAATAAGTAATACATATCGATAAAAGTTGAACCAAAACATAAAATATAACAAAATAATTAGTATCAATGTCATTTTGAAATAAGGCCACACTCCCACCATGTCACCAGCAAGATGCCAAGCTCCACTAATAAGAATACAATCCAGTTTACCCTGCCTCTTCTTATATATTTCATTACATGGACTATAATCACCCACTTGGTGTATGTACGGTGTTATCCCAACTAACCTAGTAAGATATCACCTGGTGTTTCCTTAGAAACCATTGTTAGAAAAATCAAAGTATGTTATTTTGAAAATAAATCACATGGAAATTTTATTTTAATATTTTAAATAAAATTAACCGATTGAAATATTTATAATATTTTTAACATGAATTTAAATTATATATAAACATATATATATAACAAAATACACTATAAAATCCCTATAAATTATAAGTTCAATATAGCATAGGATCCTCAAACTATAATATAACGAAACTAATAATATAAAATTTACACAATGATGAAAAATAATATTATATTATTGAACTTGTGATACAATGAAAACCATTTGGCATAATGTTAAAAATACCATCCAAATCTTATAAATATTTTTTTTAGTATGGCATAATTTATGATTGGAAATTTACACTACTATTCACACCTAGTAAATTCAGTTACATTGAGATATACCCTTTCAAAGTAATAAAATTTCACTATTATAGACACTCCACACATTAATTTCATTTAGATCACGAATTTCATCAGACACTTAGTAGGAATCCCTCATTTTCTTTTACAAAATTTGGTTTTCAAGTCAAAATAATTATCAAAATAAAAAGATAAAAATTTTAGAAAATCACCCCACATATAACTAGCCATAAAATAGTTTATATCATACATTTAAGAGCCTAAAAATAAAATTTCATAATAAGAAATCATATATGGTTCATCAAGAAAAAGAAAATCATGAATCTACATACTATAATTGAGTCAAACCAATTTCCAGTGGTATAAATACATAAGAAACAAAGGAAAAATACCCCTAGAATTTGAACAATTAAATTATAAATCACAACCCATTCCATTAAATTTATTTCAAACATACCCTAGGCCACAATTTTCTTATTTTTTGATGGAAAACATGAAATAAGGGATAATAAAACTAAGGATGAGAGGATGAACCACTTACCCGATGATCTCAAACTGATTCATGGTGGAAAATCTAATTTAGATCAATCTCTGATAAAGTTAGGTGGAGATATTAATGTCTGATTTCATTAAGTGTTAGTGAATGGGGTACAAGGATCAATGATGCATGATAAAATAAATTATTTTATTTGAGTAAAAATTGTCTGCAATGAAATTTGGTAGTCCAGATGGTTTTCTAAACTATGTGTTAAGTATATTGTTGGAGCTAGAGATACCCGGTGAAGTTATATAGTTTGAAAAACTATGCTCTAATAATGTGATCTCCTATGAGATGTTTTGTAGGCCAATATATGGTAAATTCATCTATTTTGGACTATTAACTTCATAACTATGAAAAAAACATTATTTTAAAAATATTATAAAAATTCAAATAATTTCCCAGAAATAAAATTGAATAACAGAAATTAGTATATAAAAATATCCACACTTGAAAACACCCTCGTGGGTGTAATAATTCTCCCAATCATATCTCTTTCTACCCATATAATGTTAACATGAATATAGGTTATCATTAAAGAGGTGAGGAAAATAATCTCTCATAAAAGATTCATAAACTCATTTGACATACCACTCCTAACCGATTGGCTTCGAAAAAAGTATTAGTGATACTAAACTAAGGTGGAATCCCTAGGACACCAAAGGTTTGTAATTAATACTAATGTATATTAAAAATAAAGGGTGAATTCAACCCTTACGAAAATAATCAACAACTATAAAAAATGATAAGATATCATATTATGCATATAGATAACCAAAACAACTCATTATATAAAATAATTTAACAAGATCAATGTATTAGTCAAAATAATTAAAAAAAACTAACCATAAAACCCATGAAATAGAAGAGAGTGGACAACATGGTGTTATAAATCTAGAAAAAAATACATTATTAACTTGTATGATCCATATCCCAATAACTATTATTGACAAAGAATTATTTGTTAGAGAAATTCAATATCTTCTCCTTACTTGTGTCATGAAAAATAACATCTACATACACACCAATGTGCATATACAGGGGGTGAGAACATCGAATTAACAGAAAATACCCTATAATCTTCCCACATATGTCATCAAGAATATAAAAAGTTATCAATATTTATATAAAAGTTATATTTTTATAAAAATAGTTATGAAAATAAATTAAATATAAGTAGAAAAGTGGAATATCAAAAAAAAATTATATGAAAAATTTATTTATCATTCTCTTCAGTAATAAATAGTTTATAAATCATTAAATTATTAAATATATATATTTTGTTCTTTAAAAATTGGATACTCATTCAATATACTCAATGAGACTTGGATGAATCCAATAATAACGTTCAAATACTAATGAGTGTAACCTTATCCTCTGTAACAAGTCATCTCATGGTTGTGCACCCACATTCTTAAAATGGATAATGTAAGGAAGAAAAAATCCCATAATTCTCTCACAATGGAATCATGAACACCCACCAACACATGTTTTCCAAAGTATCTTTAAATAAATATTTATTTAAACAATTTCACTTTTTAATATTCAAACAAACATGTTGGGTACACATTTCTTTAACGATGATTTTGAAACTATAATTCAATAGAATTTTCAATAATTTTTCATAAAAATTTTTCCCTAAAAATATAGTTTAAAAAATAATTCAATTTTGTGAAGAAGTATATCAAGATAAAAACCAACTACCTAAAATGGTTTCCATTCAATAATAATCCCAAAAATGATCTAGCTTTTTTCCATTCCCTTTTTTTCTTATCTTCAATATTTACAAAAAAACAATCAAAACCTTTACTAACCCATAGATATGGTCATAACAGTTTTGATCTTATGTTCTTCCTAGGAGGATATGAGGAGAAAAATATGAAGAATGAGTAATAAGAAACATCCTTGTATCAATAGATCTAACACACTAAGATTCATTTGAAACAACTCCTCATCATAGAGAATCACCCCAGACACCAAGAGGATTATTTTGGATTAAGATCCCATGACAACTACGAAACCCTAAATTATTAATAAATGGTTTCCTATAAATAGTTCAATTTTATTTAAAGATTTCACATCAGGAAACACCAAACATAGACATAACCACAATATATTTAGATAAAACATATATATTTTAGAATGTCCATTAAAACGTTTTGATAAAACTCGTGGTAATGAATATGAATAAATACTTTGATAAATATTTATAGAATGAAAATAAAGTCAAATTTTAATGTTAATACTGTTTAATTGTTGTCGATAAAAATATTAATATGATTATTTTATACTTAAATATTTATTTTTATAAAATTTTCCCTCCCATGTGATATGTAATTATATTTCAACAAATGTTTTATTATTGATGTTAAAACTTATTTGACATCAATAATTAGTTAATTTTATTTTAATAGGAAACATGAATGAGATTGGTTAATATTTTTGAAAAAATATTTTTCTACATTTTTTCCATTATATCTTAACATCTTATTTAATATTTTTTTAGTATTAAATTTTAATTTTATAAAATTAATATTATTATCAAATTCCTCAATGTAATGAAATATGAAAAATGATATTTTGGATTTTATTTTTCTAAAAATAGGCTCTTTTATGTGAAAATAATACTTTTGCAAATACAATTACCTTCACGACATTATTAGTATATTAGTATGATTTCAAAATTCATGAAACATTTTTAATACCAAAAATTTATTTTATATCTGAATTTTTAATTTAAATAATATTGGTTTTAATTTATAAATTAATATTTGATATTTTAGAATATTTGTTATATATTTCTCAAAATATTGTTTAATACCATAAAAATTTTAACTTAAAATTTAATTTTTATCAATTTTATAAATTAAATCAAATTAAATAGAACTAAAATTTATAATTAGTTGTTACAAATTATCTAATAAGAACCAATTTATTTTTAGGTATAATGGAAAAGTAAACATATGTGGAATAAAATTACCATTATAAAAGAAAAATGGTAAATGTAAATAATTAAAGATAAAAAAAAATGTTAAATACATTTGAGGGAATTTTTGTTTGATTCCACTTTATTGAATAGTGATTTTCTATTAATGAAAAGTTTTTGGTATTTACAAAAATTCCATCCCCTTTCACTTATACACCGGAAATTCTTCTCCTCACTTCCAGCAACACAAAGACCCAATATAATAAAAAATACTATACCCAAATGTCTAGTTAAAACTCTTAGACAACATGATAATATTTTTTTTCTAAAAAGATCATCCCTTAAGGGGTTAATCCCTTTACAAAGGAGATAATTATCTTATTTAGGTACACATTCTTAACCTTTATTTCTCTTTCCTATTTATTTATGTTATTTTCTTCTTCCTCAAATTTATTTTCACCATATTAAAATAAAAAAAATTAGTGTAATTATTATACTAGTATGTTATTATAATAATGTTACAATCATCTACCACCTACTCCTTTTTTATTAACAAATACAATGATGTAATTCGAGAATTTAGTAGACTACAACCTATACAATGCAACAAGATTAATTTTCCTTTAACACCATAAAATTCAATTAAAAATGTGGAATTTAATATATAATTACAATAATTATATATTATTTATGTTTTTTAAACAAAAAACGACATTACTCATTTCTCTAATCCAACTGAAAATGAAATATTCAAGGATGTATAATTGTAGACTACAATCTATATTGAATTGTGGACTTTTAATTTTATTTTCATTACCACCATACATGTTTGGTCATGAGGATGATATTAAAGGATAAATATGTTTTTTATGACAACGTTATAAATTTGGGATGATATTTTTTAGATACTATTAATGATATGATCTATAAATTAATTTCATTAATTCAATCATTTTTAATAAATGAACTTAGAGGAAAACAATCACTTCTTTCTATATAATGAAATTATAAAAATATTACTGTTTTTATAGTTCTATAAAATTTTGACATATAATACTAATAAAAACTAAATATGATCATTATACTTCTTGCATAATGATATTACAACTGAACCACCTTATAATCATTCATTAATTCCGGGTAGTTCATATTTTTTTAGTTTAATCACCTACATGATTATTATTAGGAATTAATATCATGAATAAATATAAGGACATAATTACTAGTAAAATATACTAAAAATTCTTAAATAATAATTTTTTTATTGTTGATATGTTATATCAATATTTAATTCATCAACTATAAGAACATCGTTCCTCAATAAGAATCACTAAAACATGATCTTTTATGCTATCAACCTCAGGGATCATAATAAAAGATACAATGAATTGATATTATAGATTAATAAAATATCATAGAAGATATAAAATATTACCTTATATGATCTAAAAAAGATTTAATTTTGGATAATAATATATACTATGTAACATCTCGACCTAGGTATCATGCACTGGTACCCCGATCTAGTACACTACATGAACTCATGCGCGCCTCCCCATATGAAAAGGGATGTCAACTAGTAGTGAGGGTATGATAAGTTGATCTAGGGGATACTATAATCTCTTTTATTAGAGTAATACACCAGTGAAAATAAATAACAAATATCAGAATAACCTATAACTATAATAATAATAAAAGCTCAGGATAATCAAAACATTAAATACAAAATCCAACTAAAGAAGAAATAATTTCATAAAAATGTACGTCTGAAGTGTGTAACATGGAACTAAAAAATGACATTGGCCACTCCCATACATGATCCGAACCATGTCTAGTTCTTTAATCCATGCTCCATCCCAACTCATCCACCTAATTCAATGCATTTTCCCATAACCCATCTTGTATCAATGATATCTATTCAGGTACCAATCAGGTAGCTTGAGTAGGGTGTGAGTAAAACTCAATAGGCCACAACCAATGGTGTCTAAACAATATTAATTCATACAATGTATATAGTTGTATAGAGAATAAAATGAAAGAAATAAATTCAAAAGTGTACATGTATTCAATTTCTCTTTATTTTAACATATAACTTCTAGGTTCCTAAGGACACCCAAACCTCAACACCAACTACAACTCAGAAAGAAGTCTGAGATCTCCCCAATAGATATCATATATCTAAATGTACATGTTACAATTCCTTATAAAAATTTATAAATTATAAAATACATTAAAAATCTAAATCATTCATACAGGAGTATTGTGAACCGATGGATCAAACCTCAAGGGTCTACTATAAGTAAGACTAAATGAAGTATAATTGCTTACTTGGTATAGGGAAAAGTTTTTTCAGTTTTTACCCTGGATAAACACTAAGAAATCACATTGTCCCTTAGAAAAAACAGAAACTTTCATGATCATTCTTCCCAATGGCTGTTACGGTCCACCTTCCCAAAGGATCTCATGATCCTCTTCCATTAAGGCCCACATGATCTTTACAAAAATCAAAATGGAAGATCTCATGGTCTTCCTCACCAATCTCTAAATCACACCCTAGTTAAACCATGTGCTACATCATGCCAAAATAATCCAAACCGATTTATATACCACCAATATCCATCACAAAAATCATTCAATTAATTGATTCAAAAATAAACCAATTAAATGAAAATCATTAATTAATTTCCACAATTAATTCACCATGTCATTTATATTAACTAATTAAACAATTAATTAACCATATATATTCCAATAATTATCCCAAAATCTAATTATTAACATTAATCTTTTTTTTTATAAATTATATAGTTAAATAAACACTATAAGTATTTTCATTAATTCAATAATTAATTAAAATTTTCAAAACATCTACACCCAAAAATTAATTCACTAATTAATTATTCAAATATACAATTTCATTTTCACTTAATTAGTTCACTAATTAATTGATAAATTTATAACATCAACACCCTATAATTAATCTAATAATTAATCTTCTCAGTTAAAAACATCAATATCAAATAATTAATTCCAAAATTAATTATTTAAATAACCAACATCAATATCCCATAAATAATTCCACAATTAATTATTCCCAAATCCCATAATTTCACAATTCAATAATAAATTAATTCACAACATTAATTACTTACATTAAGATATTTGACTACTAATAGGTCTAGTAATTCTATAATTTTCATACATGCAATAAGAATCATGATTATGGGATTTGAATTTTAGAGCACATTCCTCAATTATTCTACAAAAAATATCTCAAAAGAAAGTACATAAAATTGAGCGGCACAATGATGTAGAACGATATACAAATATAAAAACCATATATGAATATTAAACAAATCAAGATCTTATAACTTGATATCTAGATCTATAATTGTACATATAGATATAAACACATAGATTTATATCTAACCAGAATAGAGATTACGTTGCTAAATGAAAACGTGGTGAATGGGAGGGGAACGAGAAAAGAAATAGGATACAATTTAATTATTGGGAGAGGTGATGATCTTTTGTACAAGCATCGAATCATAATGAATGGTGTTTGAGATGTCAATGAATTTTTACTTAGAGAACTAAAATCATGGAATAGTACTCAGGGTCTAATTGGGGACAAATTGGGTGAGTTTCAAGGGATCAGGTGATTTAAAATCTAATTGTTGGGTGAATTTAATTCTCTTACATGGTTTACTTAGAAGTGGAACAGAGTTTCCTCTAACCATGTAACAAAACTATGCCCCTAATTTTTAGGTACGATTTGTTACTTCTAAGAGACAATATTTTATAAATCATACATTAATCGTACATATCCCCAATGTCTATAGTTGCACGATTTGCTGGAATGGAGAGCACGATTAGGGAAAGCCACATCCCAACTATGCACTGTGATATTTCCTACATTTTTACGAAGTTTCCATATAAATCTATTCATGTTAAAATTTATAGGAATATAACGAAAAAATGAATAGTGTACCAATAAATGATCGCAAATCAACATCAAAAAAGGTTGGGATCCCACTATTTTCCCTCTTTATAATAGATCATCCTTGATCTTTACTCCCATGGTTAATTATAATTCTGAGCCAAAAAGATTTCTCAACTTATTCATCATATCTAATTTCCTTTCCCATGCATCCTCCTACACACACCTGTGTTTCCACAATATATGAACTATCAGCACAGTCCTTCCTCCAAAAACATTCTCATTTCAATCAAATGCATGTATCAGATGATCCTTATCGGTCACATCAATCTCAACCACAACATGATATATGTCAATCACATGAGGTGGTTTGGGGTGATAATTCCAATGATTTGAAAATGGAAAACATCATGAAAAACACATTATTTTATTTTTAGAGACAATCAATATTCCACCAAACCCATTATCTCCACAACCTTATACGTTTCAACGAACCTGTGCACCAACTTTCCCTTTCTCCATATCCTATGGTGAAATAACCCAGGTGACACCTGAAGGATCACACGATCACCGTAAGTAAACTATAGTGGTTATTGAAATCTATTGGCATATGACTAATATATACTCTGAGTTGTACCCATTTGTTTTCGAATCAACTGAACCTGCTCTAATGTCACATGTGTGATACATAGTCCCAACAAATCAAACTCACCTACATCCATCCAACATAGTATTAATCTAAAATTCTTTCCATAAAGAGCCTTGTATAGTTCCATTTATATAGTTTCATGATAACTATTTTTATAGTAAATCAATACTAAATCCAGGTACTTTCCCAATGACCCACCAAATTCGAGAACACACAATCGTAGTATATCCCCAAGCACATGTATAGTATGATATGACTACCCATATGTCTGTGGGTGGAAGGCCATACTCAACAAAAACTACATGTCATGCCCCTTCTATAAGAAATGCTATAGGAGATATGTAAATAATGAGTTATGGTCGGAATCAAATGTCGGTGGTAGCCCATAAAGATGGACTATCTCCTTAGCATACAAATCTAATAGGACCCCTACTGAAAAAGTATCCTATATAAGTACAAAATGTATTAATTTCATCAATCGATAAACCATCACCCAAATAGAATCATTCTTCAGAGGTTTCATTGGGAGGCCAACCATAATGTCCATTTTCATGTTGTCCCATTTCCATTTCAGAGTGGGAAAAGGCTGTAACAAACAACATGGTCATTTCTGCTACACCATCACCTACTTGTATGTGTATCATCATGTCACAAACCCTTCTATCACTTTTCTCATTCCTAGCCACCAAAACTACCATTGAAGGTCATGATACATTTTGGTCACTCTTGGATGCACCTCCCACAAAGAGGTATTAAATTCCTACATCAACTTCTATCACATTCTCATAGGTACAATAACTTGATTCTTGATATAGATGATCTCATATACATCTATTCTTTGATATAAAGGCAACACCCCACTTTCAAGGATTTCCTCATGGTTAAGAACTATATATCATCATATTTCATATCTCTTATTTATCTCAAATATATTGAATCCACTAATACTGATATGAGTGCCATGTTCTCCTAAGTCTCATGTACCACAAAATACATCTCATATAGAAAATTCATCTTCTTCATCATAGCACGAGAATCCTGAACTAATTGAATCTGAGTTTTCCAGCTCAAAGAGTCAACCACTCCTTTTTCCTTTCATATGAATATTTTCTAACTCAAAATAAAATAGTTTCATATAATAAATCCATATCATCTTCCATATATTGAAATATATTTGAAAAAAATATAAATTAATATATTGTGATCAGTATAAATAATAATATTTTTTCCAAAAAGAGATAATGTCTTCAACACGTAAAAGAATACAGAAATACTGTTAAATCAAATTCATGCATATGGTAATTCTATTTATGTGGACTTAGTTATTGAGACCAATATTCCCCAACTCAAATCCCTTGAATCGATACTAATTTGTGTCCAAAACCAAAAGCATCAAAATACACCATATACTCTTAATTTGTATCAAATAGGAGAGTGATTTGGTTTTGATGTCAAATTCTTTTTTATATCATGGAAGGTAGTCTCGCATGATTCTAACCATTCTATCATAATAACATTTTCGTTCATGCCCAAGATCAGTGCTACCGATCGGGAAAATTCCGAGATGATCCTCTACTAATATGTATAGAACCCTAGAAATCTACAGATATTAATAACATTCTTCGGATTCTCCCAATAAAAACTGCATAAACATTCTCCAAATCTATTAACCCACCTTCCACTATGATAATGTGACCTAATATGTGTACATAGACAATAAATAATTGACACCTAGTCTGATTTACGTATAGGAAATGGTATCATAGTGTACTCAGTATGATGTCAATATGTTGGGAATTATCAGCATGAGACTTAGAGAAAACCAAGATAACTTCCAAAAACACCACCACACACTAATCCAAGTACGAATGAAAGATTTAGTTCATTGAGGCTGTAAACATAGTTGGTGTGTTCGTATACCCAAAATAAATTATCGAAAACTCATATAGGACATACCATTTTCTGGAAGTTGTCCTAGTTATATCAGAAGTCCAAAGTATCTGTTGACAATACCCCATTTTCAATTTTATCTTAGAAATCACATAATCTCTTATAAACTACTAAAATATACCATTCATACATAGAAGAGGATATCAGTTCTTCACAATCATCTTTTTTAACATCTGTTAATCAACACTCAGGATTTGAGTCATATGACCCTTCATAAAATACAACACTAGGAATCCCTCATGAAACATACTCAGATGAATTCATCCAAAAATCTATAACTCTTATAGACAAGTCTTTAGTTCTTGATGGTATTTTTCATTACCTATTAGGTAATTAAAAATGAATCAGACACGACAAGAGATCAATAGTAAAACCCACATATCTCTTAGGTGGAAAACCAAATAGGTATTATGGAAACACATCTAGAAACCATTCCACTATTAGTGGAAATAAATATTTATTCAAACTTCTATCATCCATTAAAAAACTCTATTCCTTGGTTGCATTCTTTCCTAGTTGTTGAGTAATTGTCCTTACTCGGTCGACATAAATACCCATCTCCCCAAAGTTAATTTAATTGTCACACTTATCATCTGTAAACATCACTCTTATGTTGTAACAATCAATGTGGGATAGATATGAATCACAATAGTCCATACCAATAATTTGGTCTAATCCTATGATTTCCAGGATATATATATCCCATATAAAATGATACTTCCCAATTATTGGAGAACAACACTTGAAAAAATAATGGTCTATAAACCATACTTATAATAATGTATTTATACTCATTACCCCACTCACAGGCTCTACTACCAGCCTTAAACCATTAACTATTTTTTTAGATATAATATAATGAGAGGAATTGGTATCAAATAAGTCACTATATAATATAAAGAAACATTTATATTACTACTCACTTTTGATGACCCAACCTCGCTATCAAAAAGTGTAGGTTTCACCACATGAAACAAATCATGCCCCACCTTCACTGTGATGTTGTCTAACTACCCTGAGTAACACCAGTATGTTGATATGGGAACTATTTCCAAGAAACACCAAGTATTCTACCCCTACTGCTTCAACTTGTAGGACTCCAGAAACCATAGGGACATGTTTTAAAAGATCCCCTTCCCACACACTTGTTTTTTCTAGGTCCTTCATCACTATCATGGGTTTCTAGAGAACCTATATAGATTTCCCATCTTTCAAAAACCTCAACACTCCAATGGTGGTTGGGGGAAATGTTTTTAGAGTTTTATGTCCTACAAAACTGGTGGAACATATCTAGATAAAGGTTATTGTTAACTGACCTTTCTCTATGGCCACTGTATTTTCCACAACTTTGTATAATGTTCTCAAAATTTTATTTCCTACTTTCAAAATCTTCACCTCCTAACTATGAAGAAGAACCCACCTATCATTTAATTAAAGCTTCCCTCTATATCCCTTCATCTATGAGAGCATGGTCCACCACCTTAGAAAAACTCTTTTATATAATGTTGTTAACTAGAGAATTGATCTCACACTTAATTCCATACTAGAAATTTCTCATCGTAGTTTTCACATCCCCTTCCAATGCTGGATAAATGCACTACATCTCTGTAAAACATCTAACATAGTCCATCATGGACATTCCCCTCGAGTTAACCATATGAACTAATCTGATATTTCCCACATCATTGTGTCTAGATAAAATTTCTCCATAAAAATCTCCAAAAATTCCTTCAATAGAAAACAATCTACATATCCAGTATTATCCTGAATGTCCCACTAGTTGTTTGGTAACCCTCATAGAATATAAGCATCCAATATTACCCTCTACTTAGCTGGAGACTCAAATTGTTCAAGTATAGTCTGGATAGACTCAATCCAAAACATAACTTCCTCAGGTCCACCATCTATAGTAAAATTTAGAGGTTTATAGAACTTAAAGTATAATTTACATTCAGTAATACTCTTCATACCCCACCCTGGGTCTCTATCCATGAATTTCATAAAGCGAGAACATTTCTCTTATATCTTCTCCCTTACATCCTCACCTGACACTATCAGTGCCTCATGTTCCACTTCAAGTAGAGAATCACCGTACATGTCATAATGTCTTCCTCTTAATAGAAAATATAATAGAGGTGTTGATATATAATTAGAAACACACATGTTAGGAATAATAAGTAAACATTAACACATTTACATATGTGTAAAATCATAACTAGTAGAAATAATTTTTTTCCCCAAAACATCCCCGCGGGGTAAAAACTGAGGTGTTATCCCAACCCTTAACCAAATAACACCTAAGTCTTGTTGATTAAAGGTTACTCTAATTCAAATTTTTCACATTCAATTATATAAAAATTTATCCATGTTTTTTCATCATTTTACCACTTCCAATTTCATATTAGTCACCATTTTCAATTCAATTTCACAAGAAAGTGGAAAATAGTTTCTGTTGAGAAACTTAAACAAAATATGTTTTATATGCATTCCTAAAATGATGGATTTTACAAAATAATACTAAGTTCCTAAATTGATTCATGAAAAATTATATCTCATGAAATTATGTGCCATGAAAAAATTAATATAAAATCTCATAAAAATTATCACATAATATAACATCTTCTTCACCCAAGGTGAAATAATATTCAACTGCAACATCAAGTAGCGATATCAACAATCCCACTATAGGTTCATGGGTTTTTCCACATACATGGGTTTGCAACTCCAATGCATGATCTCATGATCCAGGCCCGAATATTCCTAGTCACATATATACCTTTCCTAAATAGTAGGAAAAAATAAAATGAAAATAAAACTCCACTAATACCACTTTGTAACGTCCCATCCCAAGATTCATGCACCAGTTCCCCAAGCTAGTTCACTGCATAATATAAATCACAGATGCCCATATTCTAGAGGATTAAGAAAATAAGAGGGGGTCAGATATGTTGATCAAAGGGATTCTATATGCACTTTTATCAGAGTAATAAACTAGCATAAATAAACAAAAAAACTAGAATAACATATAACCATAATAACAGTAGAAACTCGTGATAATCAAAGTAGGAAATAAAATATCCAAATAAATTAGAAAACATGAGATGTGATTGAAAATTTCATTTGTCTAAAATGAAAATCACAAAAAATACACTGATGACTCCCAATTAGTTCTCGAACAATGGTTGGTTCCCTCATTTATGCTCCATCTTGACTCGGACATGAAACCTGGGAGATTTTCACTTAACCTATCATTCATCAATTAAATATATTCTTGTACTGATCATGCATCTCGAGTAGGTTGTGAGTAGAACTTAGTAGTCCAAAACCATTGGTGTCTAAACAATATCAAGTCAAATAGGTAATACAATTGTATTGAGAATAAAATGAAAGCAATAAAGGAAGCAATTTATGTTTATTCAATTTCACTTTATTTAACTATATAACCCATGGTTCCCAAGGATATAGAAATCTCAATGCCTAATTCATATTATGCTAGATTTTGAGCTATCCCCAAATGATATTATATATCTAAATATCCTTTTTACCATTCATTATTTCAATTTATTTGTGATTAAATACATATAACATTTAAATCAATCTGAAAAGAGTAATGTTAACCTATGGATATTGACCTAAGGGTCAAATGTGATCACGACTAAATGTGTAATATTTGATTACCTTGTAGAGAGGGAATCTATTAGGGATCTTTCCCAATCGAAACTATAAGATCTCTCATATTTCCTTGGAAATCCAATTTGAAACTCTCATGGTATTCCCCCGCAAAGGCTCTCACAGTTCTATTTATTTGAGGCTATCATGGTTCTCTTACATGAAGTCTCGCATGTACCTCTTCCTTGAAGGGTCTCACGATCCTTACAGAAATAAAAATGGAAACTCTCATAGTCTTCCTTTGAAATCACTCTCAAACACCCTAGTTAACCCATGTGCTACTCCATACCAACATCATCACTACAGACTGATATAAAACCAATGTCCATCTCAAAAATAATTCCATTAATGGATTTAAAAAATCAATAAATCATATCTTCCTCGTTAATTAATTTCAAAAAATAAATTAATCAGGTCATTTCTATTTATTAATTCACTAATTAATTAATGAAACCTATTCCATTATTTTTCACAATGATTAATTAATCCCATCAATACTATTTAACAATTTCAACAATTAATTATCTACTAAAAGTCTACTAATTTATTCAAAAATTAGTTAATCCTACCACAATATCTACAACTAACTATAAATTCACTAATTAATTATTCAAACACATAATTTCAATATCTCATAATTATTTCACTAATTAATAATTCAATTTATAACATTAATATCCTATAATTAATCCCATAATTTATTGTCTCAATTAAATACATCAATATAACATAATTAATTCACAAATGAATTATATCAATTCAATACATAAAATATATAATAATTAATTATCCCTAAATCCCACTATTTTAAAATTCTATAATTCATCAATTCTCTAAATTAATTAATACCATTAGGAAATTTTATTGGTAAACAGATCTAATAATTATTCAATATTCATAAATGTAATAAATAAATGACTATGGGATTTGAATTTTATAAAACATACCTCAATTCAATGATGAACAATTTCCCAGTGGAAATCCAAAAAACATGAGTGGGATAATGAAGTAGAACGAGAACCAAATCATAAAACCCTAAATCAAGATTAATGAAATCAAGGTCTTGTAAATCTAGATCTAGTTCTAGAATCGAAGATCTATATGTCACCAAATATATTTATATATAAACATAATAGATTATTACTTATGTTAGTGAAAATAAGGAGAACAATAGATAAATGTGAAAAGAACCAGAATATGATTCACTTACTAGGATTGGTGAGGTTGTGTGATCTATGATTAAAATTATATAGACAGAGGTAAGGAAGGATTTTAATTTTTCCATAGAGATAAAAAATTATGAATTTCCACCTACATTAAAATGGGGGTTAAATGAGATTATCTTGATGGGTTCAAGTGATTTAAAATATAATTTTTGGGTGAAATTAATTCTTGTTCATCGTTTGATGGGCATGGGAACATAGTTTCCCCTAACTGTGTGCTTAAACTATGAACCTCATTTGTAGGGGTGAAAATTTTATCCTAAGAGGGAAAGTGGTTTTAAAAACTATGATCCAACCATGAAAATACGCACTATCAAGGGTTATATGATTCACTGGACTGAGGCACACTGTTAGAGAAAGTCGTGCGCCAACTGTGCACTTCACTTTTATTGAATTTTTTTCAAATTTCCACCTTAACTCTTCAAGTTAAAACCCAAATAAATGTACTTAAAAAAATCAAAATAGTACCAATAAAATGGATTGATATAACTCTAGAAATGTTATGTATCTTACATACCAATACCAATATTACAAAACTAGTTCGAATCTGTTAAAAATTCTAACACCCAATGTTTAAAAGAGAAAAAAAACTAACTAATATATATATATAATTATAAACATGGAGTATAAGTGTTTATAGTTTTGAATAAGGTTAAAAGTTATGTGTAAATGATATTAATGTTGTTATTCAGGACATTTCATGTTTGTAAAGAATGAACCATGACCAAGGTGAAAGGTTTCATCTTAAATTCCATTGTTTGAGACATGTTTGATATTATAGACCTATTTTCATTTCATTCATTTATATAATACCTAATTCAAATCTCATATAATGAATTATATTTTAATAATACTATTTTATGTTCAATTAAGAGATAAAATTTTATAGCACTTTTGATTATAGTGTTACCCAATCAATATTGGATTTCTTTGTTTTAATTGTGATTCATTGAGGTATGTCACATGTTATGAAATATGTTATCATTACACAATATTCTATATATTTTATATCCAAAATATTTTCTATAATTTATTTCATTTAAATTCATGGTATAAACTGATCCAAATAATGATATTTTCTTTAATTCACATTTCTCTCAATTGTTAACCCATTCGTAAGAGATTTTTAAAAATCATTTTTTATTCATTGATTTATGATCAATCCCTGATTCTTATTCAACAATTTTTGGGTATTTTATTCCCAATGAAGGTATTATTTAGTATTATTTATATTATAAATTTTTTAGTATATAAACCTCTTTTAAATTGTATAATTATTTAGAGAGTATGTTTCCTGTAAGGTACATTGATAGGTCCAATATCATTTTTGATTTATAATGTTTCATCTTGAAATTTTCTCTACAAGGATTGGGTTCTACAACCATAATATTTTATTTTATTTTATTATAATACTATTTAAAAAAATTATTTTTCTATATATATTAATGTTTCATCACTATTCTTCCAATGTAAATATTTAACAAAGGTAATTGGAAAACTATAAAAAGGGGTTTTCCATTGACATTCATATGTTTTTTCTTCCTCTGTCGATTTCTACAACATCAATATTTTATCATTTCATGGATCCATTTTTGGATTTTATTTTTAAAAGTAAAATTTTTTAAAAATTTTCATATCACCTTTTAAAAATCTACCTTTAAAAGTGACATATAAATTTTTATATTACATCAATGTTAAAAAGTTTTATTTAAATATCATTCAAATTATTGCTTCAATTTCCCATATAATTTTAAAATTAATTTTCACTAATGATATTTATTTTTCATGATTTTTCCTCTAATATATATATATATATATATATATTATCATTTCAGCGATAGACCTCATTGTGTCAAAAAATTCAATTCTTAATCCCTTATTTTGTGATACTTTTTGAATCATTTTTTTCAATGCTATTATTTATGTATGTTAGTATCACTATCTGTCTCTATTTTTAAACTCAGGTTATCTGCTTTCAAATCCATCCATCATCTTTCCCTAGAGAGGTTATGATCTTGTTATTCTAGTATTTATTTATATGTATACTATTTCTTCTATACATTGTGGACATCACAATTTTACGTAATTTAAATTGGGTGATGTACACATAAACTAAATGTCATTATATTTACATGGAAAAATTATTAGTGTACTATATGTTTTTATTACAATATAGATGATATTTTTATATTTAACAATATATTGTTTGACCATCCACATTCATTCTCTAGATGGGTTACTATTACGTTATACCTTTTATTTATGTGGTGAAAAGTATTTAAATCCTTAGTGATTATTGAATACTAATATAAGTTGATTATGTATTGATACAATATATCTTTCATTATATTGAAAAACATGTTTTATTTAGTAAGATGTTCATTAGTTAATTTAATAAAATATATTTTTTAATCTTATAAAGAATTCATTGGACATAAAAAAGTGATAGTTTTATCCCATTATTATATATCCCCTTAATAGATCGATAGGTCTAATGAGATATTCAATTTTGGGTTTTTTGTGTATGGCATACTAATTTTGAAATATGTGTTGACTTTGGTCTTGATGACCCGTAAATGTCATGGAACAAGTCCTTAAAATTATTTTTTTATGTCTGGAATTATGAATTCCATTTATATTAAATAAATATTAATGATATATATGATTTCATTTATTAAAAATTGAAATATCATGATCTTTGTTTAAGTAGATTATAACATTTTTCAAAATATATATTCTTTCCATATTATTTGTACCTTTTATCTATTTTTCCATATTTTGTTATTTTTTTCTTACTGATCATTTGAGCTCCTAATTTTCTTATATTTTCATTCCATAAGTTATAAATAAAAGTTTCACACGTGTAATTTTATATAAGTATTAAACATGTGAAAATTTTTATTGGATATGTCAAAGCCTTATAAAAGATTTAGTAGTGTATTTTCTTGTAATAAATGTTTTTTATACCAATATCATGGGTTCTTAGTTTATGTATTTTATTTTTCTATAAATCCATAAATATAAAATTATCTTTTGGATTGAAAAAATGAAATAATTATTATTGATAGTGTAGTTAAGGTTAGTCATATCAAGGATTTAACAGATGGTATCAATGTTATCATGTAATGTATGTGCTTATTATACCCGATTTATGTGTGTGGGTCCAAGAAATCATAGTTGGTATAAAAATAAATGTCTATATAAATTTAGAGATTATGTTGTTTATTAAGGATAATTTTACATATTGACAAGTTAATGGTGATCACAATTTGAAACATATAGATAACCATTTTGAATAGTGTCAGGTTTGATTTTGAGGAAATAATTAATGTTTTATTTAGGTATTCGTATAAGGTAATTTTAGTGTAAACCATATAAATAATTCTAAGTTATAATTCATTACGTATAATTAAATCCCAATGTTTTTTCATTATAGATAATTTTTGGGTAACCTAGAAATCGTATCCATGTCTAGATACTACAAAAAAATAAATGATATGAAATTGATTTTGTTAGGGTTAATAACACTAATAAAGGTATATGGGTATTGACTCTATCATCACCTAGTGCACGGACAAAGAGGATTATCTTCATGCTTACTTTTACAATCCCTTGGGATATCCATTAGTATAATCACATTATATTTATGAGAAATTTTTATGGATCTAAATATTTTTATGTATGATAATCTGATTGGAAGGAAACTATTGATAATAAATATTGAGATGTAGAGATATATAATCAAAGGAACACATTAATTGAAATGTGTTTTCCATGATAATGGATAATATGTATTTTGTGAACACACATTTCAATGATTTTGGTTTATAAAATATTTTAAGAATATTCATGAGAATTTGGTATCCTTATTTTTATTATTAGGTTAATAAGTATGAGATTACACAAAGAAATGTAACATGGGTTGAACCAACAATGATATATGTTAAACCAAGATTGATATTGGTTACACCAAGTCTCATAGAAGTTGATTTGTAATAACCATATGAAAATATGATATTGTTATAAAGTGATACATATTGAGGATAAATTTTCATATGTTTATTTATGATAATTCTCTTATAATGAAAATCACTCATTATAAGTCATTTTTTAGTACAGAATAAATCATAAACAAACTTAGTTTACAATAGAATCCATGGACAATGTGTAAATTGCACAATGAAAAACCTAATAGGACTATGGATATAGTGGGGAATCCTATTATTATAACAAACCATCTATCATGAAACATTATTACCGACATAAACATAGTGTAAATACCAAAGACACCATAGATGAAAATAATGGGATTTTATAGTAGTTTTGGTGACCATGATCATAGAGGAAATAAGATTAAAATTTATACATTTTAATAATGTGGTATGAACCATGGGTAAAATTTACGTAAAGGGATAATTATTTGCTATAAGTATAGAGATAAATGTCATCAAACTCACATTTTTAAGAAAAATAAATAATCTACAAATATCATCTTCTTAAATTAAAATAGTGTTAACAATTATGTGACTCAATGTCCCAAACTAGGGGCTTAGAGGTAAAATAGTCATCAAAAACCATGCGAGCAAGGAAAACCCTATCAAAATACTATTAATGTATCTCATAGTGACCTTTCTATGTTGATTTTAAAATTCCATATATCTTGTATGTTTTCATCAACTACTTGTAATTTATTTATAGACAACAAACGCCAGCTGTATGATTAAAAAATAAAAAAATTTAAATGTTTATGGGAAGATATTTCTTATGGATATATATCTTCTTTCATCAGTAGAATTATATTTGAAACTATGAATTTGATAGCTCACATTATAAATATCTTATATTGATTTTTTCATATAGATAGATAACATTACACGTCCAAAAAAACAAATGATCATCTAGAAGTGTATGGTTAATTATGAGTTCCATATAGAAATTACTATGATCATATGGGTCATATTTTGAGTATGCAATTGACATGTAGAGGTATTATCAAACAACAAATAATCATAATATATGATTACCTTTAAATATTTAATTGTTTTTGAGATCTTTCCCCACATGAAACATCAAACATAAACAAACTGTGATATATTTTGATAAAAAAATATTTTTTTAACTATGATAATTTAAATATTATCATGAAATTATAATGAATGAAAATGATATTACACATTAAGAAATATTTATGTAAATAAAATATAGGGTACTTTTAATATGAATGAAATCAGATGGGTATAACTAAGAAACTATTCTGTAAAATTTATAATATGAAATTTATTATTATAACTATTACCTTTATATGTGTTACTAATTTATATTTCAAGTTAATTTCCATTAATTATATAAAAATATATTTAGTACTAATAACATATTAAAAATAATTTAATAAGAAATATGAATGAGAATAGTTAATATTCTTGAACATTTATTTTTCAATAATATACTATTTTCATTATATCTCACATTATTATTTTGTAACTAATATTAAAATTTAAATAATTTAAAATTGATGATATGAAAACTATTTTTGGATTTATCATATTAATGTTATCATAAGATAGAATCTATGGATTTTTCTGAACAAATGTTTTTACGTGAAAATATGGGGTTTCCAAATAAAATGACTTTTATGAAATTATTTGTATATTAGTATAAATTGAAAAATCATGAAACATTATTCTAATAACAAGTATGTAATTTATATTTCAATTTAAAATCTTATAATTTTTTTTTAAAAATTTATAAATTCGTTTGTGAAATTTTTTATCGTATGTAATTATTTCTCAAAAAAATGTTTTCAATAAATTATACATTTCCAAATAAATTTTTTTTATCATGTTATAAAATGAATAAAATTAAATAGATATATAATTTCAAATCAATGGATATAAATTATATAATAATTACCACAATAATATTATCCATAAAGGATGACCAAACTTAGATGAAATCCAGTTTCCATAGTAAAAGATAAATGTTAAATGAAAACAATCTATGAGTAAAATACCTAAAATATGTCAAAACATGTGTGGAAATGTATGTTTGAGGGCATGATAGAGCTTATCACAAAACATCAATTATGTATCAAATTTTTGAGATCCTTTTATTGATATTTACTTCAAATTGTTAATTTTTTTTGGTATTTATGAAAATGTCATCCATTTTCACTTATAAAAGTGACACCCATCTCCACACATCCACTCACTCCAAATCCAACTTATATTCAGAAAAAATACCAAAACCCAACCTTAAAACTGTTATACACTATAAAGACATTATATTCATTTCAAAATTCTATACCATAATGGCTTAAACTATTTTACGTTGGAGATAATCTAAGAAGTGAGGTATATGTTCTTATCCTCTTGTTTCCATTCTTATTTATCTATGTAGATTCATCTCACCAAAAATTTTTTTTATCAACATAAAATAATAACATCATTATACGTATTACAATTATATTTTATTATAATTATGTTTCAATTATTAACTACCCTCCTATTTTTTATTATGATAAATAATATCATAATTCTTGCATTGCACAGATATTGCATCCATGATACAACATGTTTTGTTTTATTTAAAAAACATACATGGATAGGATATAAATGAGAAATTAATTATTAATTATAATATTTATGTATATTTTTATGATTTTAATAAAATAAAACATATTAGTCATTTCTCCCATTCTATTGAAAATTTATCGTTTACCATGATTACGCGTGGACAACCATCTCCATAGAACGATAAATTTTTATATTTCATTCCATCACCACATCCAATTGGTCATGACTATGTAATTAATTTATAAATAATATTTTAATTATATAATTATAATTAAAATATTATGAATTGGTGGAACTATAGTTTTTATGAAAAATAAATGATTATTGTTAATTCAATCGATTAAAATACGTGAACTAATAAGAAAATGATTTCATCTTTATATGTAATAATTATATATAGACTATTTTATTTTAATAGTTTTTTATAATTTAATATATCACAAAAATAGAAATTAAATAATTTAATTATTTACCTATTATAATTAAATTACAACTAACCACATCATTATCATTCTTTAAACTAGGTTATATTCATTTTTTTGTCTACCTAACCACATACTTTGACAATACAATGAATATATATCCTGAATGAATATGGAAAAATAATTAATGTTATAATTTAAAATAAAAGTTTAAATTATTATTTTTTTGTTACAGATATGTCATATAAATATTTAATTCATCATCTAAGAAAACACCCTTTAATCACCAAGAATTTCTGAAACATGCTTATCACCAATTTCAACCTCATGGATAATAACCAAAGATTCCATGAAATGAGATTATTTCTTTATAAATTTTTAGGGAACATAAAATCAATACCTTATATGATATATTAATTTTTTTAATTTGGGAAATCAATATATACCAGAACATCTTTAATGAAACTAGTTTAAAGCAATAAATATTCCTTATATCTAGTGTTCAAAATATGTAAAAATATACTATTATATATATAAATATTTATTATAAACGAGTATTATAAATTGTTATGATTATGAATATTTTTATTAGGTATTTATTTTATGAGAATAATTTATTTATTTAGTATATTTAGGGTATGTTCAGAATGAATCATGATCGAGATATGGGTTTTCATCTAAAATTACTCCATTTGATATGTGATTAGTATTATTCACCTAATTTAATTTATCTAGGGTATACAATTATTTTTTGATATATAATATCATGAATTTTATTTTACTCATATATGTTTCTTTTCAATTATATTCTCACTCATTCAATGAGCTTTTATTAAATTGTTACTCAAGTTCTAAGTGTTTTTTGGTCACAATTATGATTTTTTGAGACATATTACATGTTATATTCCATGATCCATTCATATTATTGTCTATTTATTTGATATCCCAATGATTTCATAAAAATAATTGTATTGTAATTATTTGGATAAACTAATCCAAATCATGTTATTTACTTTTAGTTAATTTGGTCTCAAGTGTAACCCCTTCCATATGAGGGTTTTGTAACTCAATTTTCATCCATTGAGTTTTTATTTTTTCCATTAACATATTCCATTATAATTGGGAAAGTATTTACCATTAATTATATAATTTATTATAATGTATTTAATTACATTTTTACCACATAAACCCATTTTAAATTTTTTTTATACTTTATGAAATATGTTACCCATAATTGATATTTTTTACTCAAAACTCTTTTCTTTGAGTTTTAATGTTTTATCATGACCATCAATTTTCTAGGATTGGGTTCTCCCACCATAAAAGTTTTTGTTTGTTATTTTAATTTACTATATTATAAAATGAATCTTTAACAAAAATTAATGTTTTTTACTCATCTTACAATGTGAGTTTTGAGCAATGGTATTTTTTAAAATAATAAAATTAGTTTTTCCTTTCACTTTAATATGTTTTTTATTCCCATCAAAATCTACCCAAAAATAAATTTATTTATATTCAAGGATCCATTACTAGAAATTATTTTGAAATGTAAATGGATTTAAATGTTTTCACATCACCTTTCCAAAATTTACCTTTTCAACAGAAATGGAAACATTTATTTTACACCAATTGTAAAGACCCAGAAATTTCAAGGAAATTTTTTTTCTTAAATACATTGGAATTTTATGAGTCTGCGGTTTCTGACGGCACTTGATTCTAAGGATCGATGTGCCAGGAATTAATTTTTGAAGTTTTTTTCGGGTACGTTTAGTGAACGTATGAGCGCGTTTTTCTATCTTTTGAACTGGTGCTTGGAATTGAAATCCAAGGACAACGATGAACTCACAGTGTCGGTATTCTCTAAAGGGGACCATTACCATAGTTGTGTTTTAAGCGGGTTGAGATTTAATATTTGGGGATTTAGAATGAAATAAATAAAATTTGTGTAACACAATTTTATTTATGTAAGTTGGTTATTTCCTTCCAAAGGGAGTTAGAGGTGGGGCCCACAACCATATAACCTCTCATGAGAGGATATTTGTGAGGTGGGTCCCACACGAACCCCTAACCTTTCATCTTCCCTTAACTCCCCATTAACATTCCCTTTAATTTATTATGACAACTCCCCCTTAATGAACTGATCTCTTTACCTCCCTCTCTCTCCCTTTAATATTTTCCAACTCTTTAAATTAATGAATTGAACTCCAATAAATTAATTAAAGAGTTTGAATTAATTTGAATATGTGGAAATGTTATATTATGGGGGAGCCTTTTTATTATTGGATTTTTGCATTCATTGTGTTGGTAATGTTTTGAGAAAGCTATAGAGAAAGAGAATAATAGTTTTCTTTATATGACAAAGATCAATGTTCATCAATGACGAACAACTCCGACAAAGAACATGAGGAGCGATTGCCTTCCTCCACTACTTCAACCGGGGCGAGAAAGGATGTAACTCTGTTTCCCCTTGACACCTAACTACCACGAACCTTATTTTAAGGTAGTGGTGTGTTTTGATTGTAACAACGTTGAATCTTCTTTCCTTCTTGTTTTGTTTCTCCTTAACTTCCTGCTATCGAACTAATGCAAAGAGACCCGGCCTAACTAACACGGTTTGAATCCTCCACCATTATTGTGATTGTTGGTGGTTCTTTGTGTTCTTCATGGGTGATGAACAATAGATCATTACTGGTTAGTTATGTGATGCAAAGAACCCAAAATTAAAGACTCAACATCACGGTGACCTTGTGGAGGTGAGACAACGATAGCAGGCGACGGTTCAGACCGGAACGGAGTGGACCGTTCCTCGAACATTCTTCAAGCGAGAATTCAAAACCTATTTTTGGAGCCGATCATAAGCCTAAAAACACCGAAATCGACTTCAGGACATCATAGTGACCTCGATTCTAGATTTTTGTGATGAACGAACCATCAGAATGGAGAACGGGCATCAAGGGAGGCGTGCTGGCCAGAGGCATCATTTCTGGAAAATTTCAGACTACACAGCGTGTACTCCTGGAGAACATGCTGTGGGAATTCTGCGACTAGGGTTTTGGATGTCAGACAGCTGACACATGGCATGTGACCTTTGTCACACGACGTGTACTCGCCACACAACAAGGAGATGGCGGTTACGCAAGACTCGGCGTGTATTTGGGAAATACACAGACATGGACAGAAATACAAGGCCAAGAGGCACAATGTGTGATCTCTACGCAGAATGGTAGAAACATCCATGCGAGACTTGGCGTGTATCCTGGGGATACACGGACACATTGTGGAGTACACAGGCATGTACTCTACCACATGGCCAAACATGTCCAGTAGTACGGGCTAACCCGTGTACCAATTAATGGGTTGGAGAACATGGGTTGAGGCCATGTACGGGCACATGGCCAGTGTACACGGATCCAAACCCAAATGTTTAGACATGGCATGTAACCATACCACACTCCATTTACTTACTTTTCTACATGACCAGACCTTTGAGACGGGTCATTGCACACGGTCAGTACCTGAGGTCTCACTACACGGCATGTACCGTATACCAACATGCAGTGTACTTTTTGGTAAAAGGCTTGGTAATCTTGTACATAGTATCTTGGATATGTTTTTTTGGATTAGACCCCTATGACATGGCAGACCTTTGGAATACATCAACTTGAGACTTTGTGGTAGTTGATGTATCGATCCCTTGGATCAAATAAGTGAACCCTCCCAGAATCGAGCGCGCTGTGTGTGGGAACCCTAGAGCTGGATGTGACTGCGACGACTACTATACTGGGATCCTCTGTGGGTTTGACGACGATGACTACTATACTTTGATCCTCCGTGGATTCGACAGTGATGAATGTTGTACTTGGATCCTGCATGGGTTCGGCAGTGATGACTTCTGTACTTAGATCCTCCGTGGGTTCGAAGGTGATGATTACTGTACTCAGAACCTCTGTGGGTTCGGCAGTGATGACTTTTGTACAAGGATCCTATGTGGGTTCAGTAGAGGAGATGATTTAGAGGCTACATCTAATCATCTCCACCCCTCTTCGTGAGTTGTATACCTATGTGAGCTGAGTATTGACTTTCAATCATTATCATCAATGTGATTGACTTCAATTCTGTGTGGACTAGGTTGTGTTTGGGCTCGAGAGTTGGAGCCAAACTGGGATTGATGACTTAGGTATATGTATGGGAATATACCTAAGTAGAGTTGGTTGATACTTCATGATTGTATCTTTCCTTTGTGGCTTATCCTTCGTGGATTCTGGGACACCATCATGGGTCTCGGGGTCCCTACTGAGTATCGTTATACTCACCCCTACATGGGCTATGCCCGCACTTCGTTGTGTTGGTTGTAGACGACGGGTAGTGTTGAAAGAGACCAAGAGCGAGCCAGGACTGGACGGTACATGGAGGTGGACCACACAGTGAGACGGTACACGGAGCGGACTGATGAACATGGAGTGTTGAGGTGAACATCTGTACCTACCCTTCAGGTAGGATTCTCGGTGGACGTTCCATGAGCTGCCTGTTTTAGCTGTTGTCCCTTTTCCAGTTGTGCTCGATTTCCATTTGTACTGTACTTTACTGTTGGGCATGTCTTTCCGGTCCCTTTCCTTTTAGAACTTATTTTTGTACTCATTTTTACTTAGTTCTTACTTCAGTTGCATACAATTTTTTTTTTGTTTACGTTATAAAGGAATTGCCTTCCCAGCATAGGGATTTATGCCTTTTGTGCTAATTTCCAACCCCTGGCCTATGGAAGGCGGGTTTGGGGTAGTCACGACACGGGCCCCGAGGACTGGTCATGAAAAATTGGTATCATAGGGGTCGGTTATACTGTATAACTCTGGACTGTGATTATTACATCTTTTTGAAGCAATAGTGTTAAGATTATTGAGTGTGGTTATCAGTACAGGGAGTCCAGTGTTAGTGCGGCATCCGATGTATCCATACACCAGGGCCCTGACCTCTAATTTCTGACTTAGTGAATGAAAACACTGATTGCATGTGTGTTTCAATTACAAAGTTTTCTTTGTGATTACTTTGTTTCAGGTCACCAGGTATACTGTTTTGACCGTGGTGCACCTGTTTCCTTTCAGGATGGCCCCACGAAGGCATCCAGCTGGGGTTCCGACTTACATGCGATATGGTAGCCCACCTAGCGACAAGGCCTCTGTACAGGGCCCCATCACAGCAGAGGCACCAGGCGTACCACTACCTGCTAATCCACTAATACTGCTAGCCCCAGTAGCAGAGAGTGCACGCCGCCTGAGTGCATTGCACAAGTTTCAACGACAGAGGCCGCCAAGGTTTTGTGGATAGATGGACCCACAGGAAGCCAAGGATTGGCTAGAGGCTGTAGTTAGGGTTTTTAGATTAGTAGGGAAACCTTTTGATCTTATGGTGATCCTTACTGTGAGTCTCATGCACACATCAGTCGGTAGATGGTGGAGCTTGATGCTCCAGGTGCACGACGAGGCATCTCTACTTTGGACAGACTTCGAGAGTCTCTTCCACTCGAAGTTTGTTCCTTCCACCCTTCGTGTGGTGCAGATCCAAGAGTTACTTCATCTGCGGTAGGGAATCATGATTGTAGTTCAATACTTAGTGAGGTTCACCGACCTCTCACGCTACTCCACGGACATGGTACGGGACTCGTTCTTCATGTCCCAAACTTTCTTGCAGGGACTGAGGCATGATATCAAGGCTTCCACAATTCCCCTCAGCATTCCGACATTGGTAGGGGTGCTAGAGAGATCCATTCTAGGAGAGATCTTTCTCACTGAGCAGTCGCCAGTGACGAGACCCACCGCAGGATGACACGTAGCAGAGTCTTCTGCAGCTGGCAGTAGAAAGTTGACGCAGAGGTCCGCGAGGACCAAGACATTAGGTGGGTGACCTTAAGATAATGGTTTGGATGTGCGAGGCACACAAAACAGAGCCATCCATACGAGGGGCAGGCAGTTCTATGCATGCGAAGGGTAGAGTCACATGGCTCGAGACTGCCCGACCCACCATGCAGATGAGCAGCAGATATAAGAGGGACCTCCCAGGTAGAGGCAGAGGTTCAACTATGGTGGTCTGTCAGGAGCAGGCAGACGAGATAGAGGAGCTGGCCGAGAAACAGGTGGTGGACGAAATTTCGAGGCTCTACCACCACCACCACTAGGAGTTCCACCCCGACCACAGGGAGCTGGAAGACATGGGCACCCTCAGCTCTAGCCAGTCGAGGCCTATGACCAGGGCGCACCTGAGATGATTCGAGGTAATATCTATGTCTACTCTACCCTTACTGTTGTACTTATAGATACAGGAGAGAGTCATTCATTTATTTTCGATGCCCTCGTTCGGAGCTCAGAGATTCTGACGGAGCTGTTGGCTCAATCCTTACGGCTAGAGACTCCTACTGGAGTAGACTCGATGATTACGCACCGATGTCGGCAGTGTGAGCTTACTCTAGGAAGCGAGGGATTCGGCTGGGATCTTCTTGTAGCGGTGTCGAGGCCTTATGACATCATCTTTGGTATGGACTTCTTATCTACATTTCATGCTCAGATCGACTATATTAGTTGCAAAGTGCAGTGTGTCTTCAAGGATGGGATCAGGTTCACCTTCACTGGTGAGAAGGGATCCTTTGCAGCGTAGGATGGACATACATAGATGAGAGGGTAGCCGATCACACATCAGTTGGCTAGTCTCATCCTTGGAGTAGTTGATGTGTGGAGTCTGAGTTTTCCTATTGCGGTGGATCAGTATGCAGACATTTTTCCTTACGACATTCCAGGACTACATCCTCATAGAGAGGTAGACTTCTACAAAGACCTATACCCTATGATAGCACTGATATCTACTCCAGCATATCGGATGGCTCTCGTAGAGCTTCGTGAGATGCGGTTACAAATGGAGGACTTTCAGAGTAAGTGATTTATCTGACCCAATGTTTCACCCCGGGCTTCTTTAATTTTTTTTTCAAGAAGGAGAATGGGAGCTTTCGACTGTGTGTCCACTACCGTCGCCTGAATCAGGTTATTGTGATGAACAATTACCCACTTATGAGTATTAACGGCCTCTTTGTTCAGCTCAAGGGGGTACAATGGTTCTCGAAGATAGACCTTAGGTCAGGCTATCACAAGCTCAGAGTTCGAGATGAGGATGTGCAGAAGACGGCCTTTAGGTGTCGATATGGCCACTACGATTTCTTGGTTATGCCCTTCAGCATAACCAATGCCCCAACAGTGTTCATGAGTCTCATGAATAGGATCTTCTAGCCTTACCTCGATCGATTTGTCATAGTTTTCATCGACAACATAATGATTTACTTGACTACTGAGGAGGAGCACGCCTACCACTTTCGGGTTGTACTGGATACACTATGAGAGAACCAGCTTTATAGTAAGCTCTCCAAGTGCCAGTTCTTAATTTGAGAGGTTCACTTTCTAGGACATGTCATCTCAGAGGAGGGAGTTGCAGTGGATCCAGCAATGATCATGGAAGTACTTGCTTGGGAGCCACCCAGGAGCATGACAGAGGTGCGGAGTTTCCTAGGTCTGGATGGGTACTATCAGAGATTTGTGCCAGACTTCTCTAGAGTTTCAACACCACTTGAAGCCTTGATGAAGAAGGGTAAACCCTTCATGTGGTCAGAGAGATTCTAGCAGATCTTTCAGGAGCTGAGCCAGAGGTTGACCAGTGTTCCCATCTTGACGCTACCGGAGGAGGGCCTAGGGTATGTAGTTTACTACGACGCATCAGGGACTAGAATCGGTTGTGTCCTGATGAAAGAGCGAGCATTGATCGCGTATGGTTCATGGAAGTTGAGACAACAAGATTAGAAATACGCTACCCATGACCTAGAGTTAGCAATAGTAGTCTTCACCTTGAATATGTGGCGGCACTATCTGATGGGTGAGCGCTTTACAGTCTACACTAACCACCAGAGTCTATGTTACATCTACACGCAGAAGGACCTGAACCTGAGACAACGACGATGGCTCAAGTTCCTCCAAGAAAATAAATTTTAGGTAGTCTATGCTCTTGGGAAGGGTAATGTTATAACTGATGCTCTCAGCAGGAGATTAGGCATTCAACTACTAGGAGAGGCGACAGAGAAGCTAGCAGCATTGCAAATATCCTTTGTGGATAGAGATGCAGCAGCCTTTTTACAGTCACTCACAGTCACTCCTCCACACCATCAGTGAGTCAGAGATGGTTCAGTCTATGATAGAGATGGTGAAGATCATCCAGGAGTGGATGAAGACTGTACAGAGTAGACAAAATTCCTATGTTGATAGGAGATTGAGACCACTGGAGTTTGAGGATGGTGACCACATTTTCCTACGGGTCTCAACTCAATGAGGCCTATAGAGATTTGGCCAGGGTGGTAAGAAATCTCCATGATTCATTTGACCTTTCAAGGTCCTCAGTAGAGTAGGTGAGGTGGCTTACCGCCTGGCCCTTCCACCTCAGTTTCATTGGGTGCATGAAGTATTCCACTTATCTCAGCTGAGGAGATGCGTACACAACCCGACCCACTTCATCGATCATAGGGAGCTTGACATCAATGATAGGGAAACGTTCATGGAGATCCCGGTGGAGATTGAGGATCAACAGGAGCAGTTCCTACGTGGAAGTTTGATTCCTCTAGTGCACATTCGCTGGCAGCACGGGAACCTCTAGAAGAGCACTTGGGAGCGGTAGGCTCAGATGCATGCACAGTACCCTCATTTTTTTCCCTAGTGTGTGTTTTCACTTTATAGGGACGTAAAGCCCTGACGTGGGAGTAATATAAAGACCCGAAATTTTCAAGGAAGTTTTTTAAATCCTTTGTAATTTTACAAGTCTGTGGTTTCTGACGGAACTTCATTCCAAGGCCCGGTGTGCCCATAATTAACTTCTAAATTTTTTTTAGGTTACATTCAGTGAACGTACGAGTGGGTTTTTCTATCTTCTGAACCATTGCTCGGAATTAAAATATAAGGACGCTGATGAACTCGCAGCGCCAATATTCGCTTAAGGGGACCATTAAGGCAGTTTCATTTTAGGCAAGTTGAGAGTTAATATTTGGGTATTTATAATGAAATAAATAAAATTTGTGGATCACAATTTTCTTTATGGAAGTTGGTTATTTTCTCCCAAGGGGATTTAGAGGTGGTTCTGACACCCACATAATCTCTCATGAGAGGATATTTGTGAGGGGGGGCCACATGAACACCTAACCTTTCATCTTTCCTTAACTATTCAATAGCATTCCCTTTAATTTATTATGACAACTCCCCCTTAATAAAGTGACCTCTTCACCTCCCTATCTCTCCCTTTAATATTTTCCAACTCTTTTAATTAATGAATTAAACTCCAATTAATTAATTAAAAAGTTTGAGTTAATTTGAATATATGGAAATGTTATATTATGGGGGAACCTTTTTATTATTGTAGTTTGGCATTCGTTGTGTTGGGAAAGTTTCGAGAAAGCTCTGGAAAAAGATAAGAATAGTGTTCTTCATATGACGAAGAACATTGTTCATTAATGACGAACAACTCCAACGAAGAACACGAGGAACGATTTCCCTCCTCCACTACTTTAACCGGGGTGAGAAAGGAGGAGACGCGGTTTCCCTGTGACGACAGATTACCAAAAACCTTATTTTAAGGTAGGGGTGTGTTTTGGTTTGAACAACATTGAATCTTCTTTCCTTCTTGTTTTGTTTCTCCTTAATCGCCTGCTACCGAACTAATGCGGAGAGACCGGGCCTAACTAATATAGTCTGAATCCTCCTCCATTATTGTGATTGATGGTGGTTCTTCATGTTCTTCATGGGTGACAAACAATGGATCATTACGGGTTCATTATGTGATGCAACTAACCCAAAATTGAAGACTCAACATCACGGCGACCTTGCGGAGGTGCAACGATGATAGCGGGTGATAGTTCGGACCGGAACGGAATGGACCGTTCCTTGACCGTTCTTCGAGCGATAATTCAGAATGTATTTTTAGAGCCGATCAGAAGCCCAAAAACACCATAATTGACTTTGGGACATCAGGGTGACCTAGAGTCTGGAGTTTCGTGACGAACGAACCGTCCGAATGGAGAACGGGCATCAAGGGGGGTGCGCTGGCCAGAGGAATCGTTTCTGGAAAATTACAGACTACATGGTGTGTACTCCTAGAGAACACACTATGTAGTTCTGGGATTCTATGGCTAGGGTTTGGGATGTCATATGGTTAACACACAGCATGTGACCTCTGTCACACGATGTGTACTTTACACACAGCAAGGAGATGGTGGTTACGCGAGACTCGGCGTGTATTTGGGAAATACACGGACACGGATAAAAATACAAGACCAAGAGGCACGACATATACACTCTAAGAATAATGGTAGAAACAGATACGTGAGACTCGGTGTGTATCCCAGGGTTACATAGACACGGTGTAGAGTACACGGGCATGTACACTACCACACAGCCAGACATGGACAATGGTACGGGCTAACCCATGTACCAATTACACAGGTTGGAGAACACGAGTTGAGGTCGTGTACGGGAACATGGCTAGCGTACACGGAGCTGACCCCAGATGTTTGGACATGGCGTGTAACCATACCACATTCCATGTACTTACTTTTCAAAACAACCATCCCTTCCACATGGGTCGTTGCACACGGGAAATACCTGACGTCTTACTACATGGCATGTACCATATACCAACACGTCGTGTACTTTTTGGTAAAAGGCACGGTCATCTTGTACATAGTATCTTGGATACATTTTGTTTGGATTAACCCCCTATTACATGGTGGACCTTCAGAATACATCAACTTGAGACTTTGTGGTAGTTGATGTATTGATCCCTTGGCTCGAGGAGCGGACCCTCCCGGAATTGAGTGTGTATGTGCAGGAACCCTAGAGCTGGTTGCGACTACAAGGACTACCGTACTGGGATTCTTCATGGGTTCGATGATGATGAATACTATACTTGGATTCCTCATGGGTTTGGCAGCGATGAATACTATACTTGGATCCTCTGTGGGTTTGGCAGCGATGACTACTGTACTTGGATCCTTCGTGGGTTTGGCAGCGATGATTACTGTACTTGAATCCTTCATGGGTTTGGCAGTGACACCTTCTATACTAGGATCCTACATGGGTTCAGCAAGAAAATATGATTCAGAGGCTACATCTAATCATCTCCACCCCTCTTCATGAGTTGTATACCTATGTGTGATGAGTCTTTACTTTCAATCATTATCATCGATGTGATTGAATTATTTTCTGTGTGGAATGGGTTGTGCTTGGGCTCAAGAGTTTGATCCGAACAAGTATTGATGACTTAGGTATGTGTATGGGCATATAGATAAGTAGAGTTGGTTGTTACTTCATGATTTTATCTTTTCTTTGTGGTTTATCCTTCGTGGATTATGGGAGACCATCGGGGGGTATCAGGGTCTCTTCTGAGTATGGTCTGTTGGAACCAGGGTCTTCTAAGAATGATTTGGAATACGGTTTGTTTTTGTTGTCAAACCTCAGTGGAAGTTCAGAATGTGTATCAGCAAAGAGATCATACCATTCAAGAAGACAATAGTAGTGAAGGTGGCATCGTTTCCCAGTGTTTGCCAAATTTTTGGGCCTGAAAATCGACAAATAAAGAAAAGTGTTTTTGGAAAAGGTACTTGCACGCCGAGGTCTTGGAGGATAGGAAACTTGCGTGCCATATGTTTTTGATGATCATAACATCAAAATATGGCTAAGGGATAAGGGTCGTGAAAGTGTTGGTTAGGTCACACAAGCGGACTTGTGCGCCGTGAAAGAACTTACACACTGGTACCTAGAAGGATTCGGACTTGTGCGCCTATTGTTTTCCAAAAACAGATCTTTAAAATTTGGCTAAGGAAATAAAGTCGTACAAGTATTGGTTGGGTCGTGCAAGTGAGTTGCGCGACAGAGGTTACGGGAGACGAGACTTGCACGCCAATGAGGGACTTGCGCGCCATTGAGGGGGTCCAGTTTGCCTATAAATACATGTCGGCCCCTCCTCAATTATTACGGAGTTCAAGAATTAGTGATTGTTCAAGCTCCCGTCGCACATTTGGTTGAGATGCGCAAGTTGTAGTTGGGTCGCGCAAGTAGAGCTTGCGCGCCGGTTGTTGGTTGCGCGCCCAAGGCGGTTTGAGAGAGAAAGGAAGTAGACCGCGCAAGTTTGTAGTTGGGGAAGGAAGCGTCATGCAGGTGCTTTGGTTACACTTGCGCTCTATTTTAGACTTGCACACCCTATTGGGACTTGGGCGCCTGGCTTGGTGAAGCACGCCATGTATTGCTGAAGCCCGTCGGTATATTTGGAGCTGTACGAAAGCCAGGAGATTACCCGATACATTCGGGGAAAATTGATCTTCATCATCCGGTGAGAATTGGACTTCAATAGATCATCTACATACAACAGAGGATGCATTCTTATGCAATGATGAAGAGACCTTCACATCTATAAACTGATTGTGACTTCACCAATGACAGTGAGCCAAGGGGAGTCAACGGGAGTGACCCGAGGGAAGCAGTGAGCTATCCCAGAACCTTTGTAAAGGCAGTGAGCCTAGGACAGAGTGTATGTGCCCAAAGCTTTGTAATCCATAGCTAGTGATGATTAGTGGAATCAGGTATGACCGACAACTTGTCGGTGTTTTCTCCTTGGACGTAGCCCTTAGTGGTGAACCAAGTAAAAAGTGATGTGTCCTCTCTGTGCATGTGAATGTTTTCTTTCTAATCATAATCATCATACAGTTTCAACAAGTTCCTACCAACGTGGGAACAAGATCCACCACATTAAAAGAAAAAGTAGTCACCCTGATTCACCCCTCCCCTCTTAGGGTGTCCCAGGGTCCTTCAAGTGGTATCAGAGCGTAAAGGTTGCTGGTGTTGAATCTAACCTTTTTCATCATGGGAAACACAGTCAATGTCAGGGGAGTCCCTCACTTCGATGGAAGAAATTTCCAGATCTGTAATAACAGAATGATATCTCATATAAGATCTCTTGGAATGGAAGTTCTCTTTTCTACTGTGCAAGGAATACAAGTCACTAATCCAAAAGGCCTAGCTATGACTGAAATAGATAGGAAACTTCTTGATGCAGATGCTAAAGCACAGAATGCACTCACTGCAGCCCTTTCTGATCAGATCTACCTAAAGGTGATGAATTGAACCTCAGCAAAATCCATGTGGGATAAACTTTAGAATATTTATGAAGGAGATAGAAAAGTGAAGGAGGAAAAACTACAAGTGATGCACAATCGGTTTCATGATCTGAAGATGCATCCAGACGAGAATGCAGACTCTTTCTTCAATCGAATTACTGAATTGGTTGGAGAAACTCAGGGTCTAGGTGAAGAAATCAAAGACATTGATATTGTAAATAAAATATTAAGAAGACTTCCACCTCCGTATAATGAGAAGGTGTTAGCCCTTGAGGAAAGAGATCTTTCAAAACTTTCTCTAGATGATATACGGAGCAGCTTGGTAGAATATGAAATGAGAGTCAAACCAGAAGATTCTACGACTCGTGTGAGCAAGGAAGTGGAATTCAAGGCCATGGATAAACTGAAAATCTCAAAGGATAGTAGCGGTGAAGATGACGAAGAAAAATAAATTCTTTCTCTCATTTCAAAGATGTTCCAGAAGGGGAAAGGGAAATTCAAAGGGAAGTTACCTCTCGCATGTTTCCGTTGTGGAAAAGTTGGGAACATTGCCTCGCAGTGCTTAAGAAAGATAAATGATGAAGATAGTGAAGATGAAAACTTCAAGAAGCCTTAGAGAAGGTTCTTCAAAAAGGGAGACTTCAAATCTGGTAAGAAAATGAAAAGGAATAGTTTTGTCTGTGAAGAGGAAGAAGATGACAATGAATTCTGTGATGAAGAAGAACCGGAATTCAAAACTGGGAACCAAGATTCTATGATGGCCACTGTTGAAAAGTCAGAAGATACTGATGGAGAAAAACAACTGAGAACTTTTGTATATCTAGAGATGCAACTTAAGGATGCGATTAGTAAGATTAAGATTAAATGTAAGAGCTGCAATAAGTGAAAATCAAATGTAGAAGAATCAACTGAATACGTTGATCAACGTGAAGCTGAAATTGAATGACTGGAAGAATTTTTGAAGGTATAGTCTAAAATAATTGAAAGCAATGATGATGTAGTAGATCTGAAGCTGAGAATTGAAGAGCAGGAAAAGGTCATCAATGACCTTACCTCTAGACTGGATGAAAAATCTAAGACTGCTGAAGGTCTTGAGGAGGAAGTTGTTACTATAAGGAGTAAACTAGAGACTGAATCAGTTCCAAAAGAATCAAGGAAGAAAATAAAGTTTGGAAGATTCTCAGATGAAGAATTACTAGGAAGAGCCAAGTGTGGTTCAGATGGGGTTGGAAAACTCTTGAGTGATCAAAGACCCGCTTGCATGGGAAAGAGTGGAATTTGATGTGAGACTGAGACATCAACTACTGGAAGTGAAAATTTCCAAAAGAAAGATAATATGAAAGTTGAACATGTTGAAACGTTACCTAGAGTGCTGAAAAAGGAACCCTCAATCCAAACTAAAAGGAGACCTGAAAATTCTCCTCAAACATTCAGAAATGACAAACAGTCTTACAATTCACCCAAGGAAGAAGGTATGAGGAGAAATTCATGTGAGAAGACATTTCATCTCATGAAGTGTCAGTTATGTGGCTATCTGGGCCATACCATATCTTATTGTGAAGAGGCAATAAGCTATCTAAATGGAGAAGATATAGAAGCTCAAAAAAGGAGAACAATTTCATATCCTAATTTTTATAGAAGAAATAATTTTTATGGATATTGTTATCTTTGTTCTAACTTTGGTCATAAGTCCTCTAATTGTAGGCAGAGAAGGGACATGGACACCTCATACTGAAGTTCAAGACAAGTCAAGTCTCGTCAGCAAGACAGTATTGCTCTTTCAAATAGGTTTTCACCTCTCAAGGAATACTTTGACTATGAAGAACCTAGGTATGTAGAAGAGATAATTGAAAGGCCATCAATTCTATATACTCAATATAATGTCTCATGGAAGGAAATGAAGAATATTGAGAAATCCAACCATGTAGAGGTGGCCCTCAAAGCTACAAAGAACAACCGTACTTGGATTCTGGATAGCGGTTGTTCATCTCATATGACAGGTAATGTCAGCCTACTAACGAATATCATAAGGAAGGTTGATGGTACATTAAGATTTGGTAATGATGGGGCTCTGAAAATCAAAGGGAGTGGAAGTACCGAACTAGATAATGGAGAACTAAAGAAGACTAAAGTCCTTTACGTAGATGTCCTATGTCATAATCTCCTCAGCGTGAGTCAACTCTGTGACTCAGGACTTATAGTTACATTTAATCAGAATGGTTGCACTATCAAGGGAAAGACTAGAAATTCACTTATGAAGGGATGCAGAACTTAAGGAAACTTGTATCAGGTTGATAGTGAAGAAAATGTATGTTACATGACTGTTGAAGAAGAAATCAATTTGTGGCATCGGAGACTGGGACACATCAATCAACAAGACATGGAGAAAATATCAAAATTGAGAATTGTCTTAGACATTCCCAACCTGATGTGTGAGCATGAAAAAACTTGTGATGCTTGTATTTGTGGGAAGCTATTCTGCAGTTCATATCGGCCAAAGAAGAAAAGGGCATCTCACATTCTTGATCTGATTCATACAGATGTTTGTGGGCCAATAAATGTTGTCGGAACTCATGGAGGAAGGTACTTTGTCCTTTTCATAGATGATTACAGTAGAATGGAATGTGTGATGGTCATTCATAGGAAATGATAAGTCCTTGACTGCATGAAAACATATCGTCAAATCACCAAGAATGATACTGGATGAACAATCAAAGTATTGAGATCTGACAATGGAGGAGAATACACGTCCATTGAATTTGAAAATTATCTGGAAAAGCATGGGATACAGCATGAGGTAGCTGTTGTGAGAACTCCACAACAAAATGGAGTTGTTGAATGTAGGAATTGATAGGTGAACAACATGGCACGAACTATGCTTATTTAGAGTCATATTCCACGGCATTACTGGAAAGAGGCTGTTCAAGCTGCAGTGTACATTCAGAATCGAACAGGACTTTATATGGGTGCGACGAAGACACCATATGAATTTTGGAATGGATGGAAGCCTTCTCTAAAATACTTTCGTGTCTTTGGAAGTAAATGCTTCATCAGGAACAAAGAAGGAAATCAAGGGAAATATGGCGATAATGAAGATGAAGGAATTTTCCTCGGTTACTCAATGAACAGAAAAGCCTACAAATGTTTCAACAAGCATTTGGGAAGGATTGTGGAAAGTAGTTATGTTAAGATAATTGAAGAGAAAACCACAAATGCTTCAAGGAAGTCATATGATGATGTGATAGAAAGTCAGAAATAATGTGAACGTGAAGAAAATACAAATTCAGAAATAGAGAAAGATGTTCAAAACACTCAACAGTCACATCATGATGTTGACTCAGAAGAAGAATCTCAAGAAGAAACTATGGCTGAAGAGAATTCTACTGAACCTCGCAGGAGAAATCGAACAGATGAGATTGATCCATCCAACATAATTGGAGACAGGAGTGAACCCACTCAAACAAGGAGGATGAGGAATAACACGCACTCTGCATTTCTATCAGTTGTAGAGCCATCCTCATTCAAAGAAGATGCAAAAGATGAATCTTGGGTGCAAGCCATGAATGATGAATTAGATCAGATTGACAAGAATCAGACATGGGATCTTGTCCAAAGACCCGAAGGTCACAATGTGATTGGTACCAAATGGATCTTCAAAAATAAGTTTGATGAGCATAGAAGTGTCATCAGAAACAAGGCACGACTGGTATGTAAAGGATACTCCCAGATTGAAGGCATTGATGTTGAAGAAACCTTTTCTCCAGTGGATAGACTAGAGTCAATCGGGATTTTCCTTGCCATGGCACTCCAAAGAGGATATAAAGTATATCAAATGGATTTCAAGACAGAATTCTTGAATGGTGTACTCGAAGAAGAAGTCTACATTGAACAACTAGTGGGATTTTTTTTGGGTACTGATGAAACAAAGGTCTGAAAACTGAAGAAAGATCTATATGGTTTGAAGCAGGCACCACGGGTGTGGTACTCACGATTGGATTCATATCTCAAGAAGTTGGAATTCAAAATAGGAGGAGTTGATCACAATCTCTATGTGATTAATTCTTCAAAATATCAATTCATGGTTCTAGTCTATGTTGATGATATCATATTTGGTGGTAGCAGGCAGATATTAGTTGAGGAATTTTCCAACCACATGAAATCAGAATTTGAAATTTCTATGATTGGGGAGCTCACATATTTCATGGGGCTGCAAGTGAGTCAAAATAAGGAATAAACTTTCATTTCTTAGGAAAAATATGCAAGAGAGCTACTGAAGAAGTTTAATATGCAAGACCCCAAACCAATGTCAACTCTTATTGTAGTTAGAAATAAACTTGGAAATCATGAGGATGGGAACTCTGTTGATCCCACAATGTATAGGAGGATCACTGGAAGCCTACTGTACCTGACAGTGACAAGGCCAGATATTGTCTTTGAAATATGTCTTGCTACCCGATTTCAGAGTAATTCAAAGGAGGAACATATGGCAGTAGTAAAAAGAATCATGAGGTACATTCAAGGTACACATAACTTCGGGTTATTTTTTGCTGCAGGAAGGGACATTGAATTATCAGCGTTTTCTGATGCTGACTGGGCTAGTGATTTAGTAGACAGAAATTCCACTTCTGGTGGAGCATTCTATATTGGGCAGAAATGTGTTGGCTGGTTGAGAAAGAAACAAGAAGGTACGTCTCTTAGTACTTATGAAGCTGAGTATATCTCTGCAACAAAGGCATACACTCAACTACTTTGGATGAAGCAGCAACTAATAGATATAGGTGATAAGGTGTAGCAACCAATTGTGATTTACTCTGATAACAAAAGTGCAATTGATCTTACGAAGAATCCGGTTCAGCATTCTCGTACATAACATATTGAAATACGGTATCATTTTATCAAATAAAAGGTTGAACAAGGAATGATTATAATGGACCATGTTAGAACTGATGAGCAAGTGGCTAATATCCTGAGCAAGCCACTGTCCGCGGCTATGTTTGAGAAGCATCGGTTGAACCTCGGTGTTCAACCACCTCGTACTGCATAAAGAGGCTCCGGAAAACCCCTCTCCCCATTTTTTATAATTGTTTTTATCTATTTATGGTTGTGATGAAGGTTTTGGGGGAAGATACTATCCAGGGGGAGTATGGTTTGAGCTGAACGTTAAAAAACTTATCAATCTTTGGATTTATTGTCAATGGGGGAGAAAGGAATAAATTCAAGGCAAGTAATTCTTTTGTGATGAGAAATACAAGAAGGAAAACATTGGGCATCATGGATAATTCCAAAAACACTAGAACCCAATTCAAGCTTCCTCTCTTGTTTTCTACACCGAGAATTGCTCACGTAGACTTAGAGTGTTGGCTGAGTTGATTCTTACATTTTTGAATTCCGCATGGATGGAGATCTATTGAATTTATTTCTTGATTACCAACAAACCCAAAGGGGGAGATTGTTGGAACTAGGGTCTTCTAAGCATGATTTTGCATATGGTTTGTGTTTGTTGTCAATCCTCAGTGGAAGTTCAGAATGTGTATCAGCAAAGAGATCATACCGTTCAAGCAGACAACAGTAGTGAAGGTGGCTCCGTTTCCCAATGTTTGCCATATTTTTGGGCCTGAAAATCGACAAATAAAGAAAAGTGTTTTTGGTAAAGGGACTTGCGCATCGAGGTCTTAGAGGATAGGAAACTTGTGTGCCATATGTTTTTGAGGATCACAACATCAAAATGTGGCAAAGGGATAAGGGTTGCGCAAGTGTTGGTTAGGTCGCACAAGTGGACTTGCGCGCCGTGAAAGAACTTGCACGCTGGTACCTAGAAGGATTCGGACTTGTGCGCCTATTGTTTTCCATGAATAGAACTTCAAAATTTGTCTAAGGAAAGAAGGTTGTGAAAGTATTGGTTGGGTTGCGCAAGTGAGTTGCACGACAGAGGTTACGGGAGACGAGACTTGTGCGCCAATGAGGGACTTACGTGCCAATGAGGGGGTCCAGTTTGCCTATAAATACAGGTCGACCCCTCCTCAGTTATTACGGAGTTCAAGACTTAGTGATTTTTCGAGCTCTCGTCGCACAGGTGGTTGAGACGCGCTAGTGGTAGTTGGGTCGCACAAGTATAGCTTGCACGCCGGTTGTTGGATGCGCGCCCAAGGCGGTTTGAGAGAGAAAGGAAGTGGACCGCACGAGTTTGTAGTTGGGGAAGGAAGTGTCGCGCAGGTGCTTTGGTTACACTTGCGCGCCAGTTTAGACTTGCACGGCCTATTGGGACTTGCGCGCCTGGCTTGGTGAAGCACGCCATGTATTGTTGAAGCCCGCCAGTCTATTTGGAGCTGCACGAAAGTCGGGAGATTACCCGATACATTCTGGGCAAATTTATATTCATCTTCCGGTGAGAATTGGACTTCAATAGAGAATCTACACACAATAGAGGATGCATTCTTATGAAATGATGAAGAGACCTTCAGGTCTATAAACTGAGTGTGACTTCACCAACGGCAGTGAGCCAAGGGGAGTCAACGGGAGTGACCCGAGGGAAGCAATGAGCTATCCCTGAACCTTTTTAAAGGAAGTGAGCCTATGATAGAGTGTATGTGCCCAAACCTTTGTAATCCACAGCTAGTGAAGATTAGTGGAATCAGGTATGACCGACAACTTGTCGGCGTATGCTCCTTGGACGTAGCCCTTAGTGGTGAACCAAGTAAAAAGTGTTGTGTCCTCTTTGTGCATGTGAATGTTTGATTTCTAATCATAATCATCATACAGGTTCAACAAGTTCCTACCAACGTGGGAACAATATCCACCACATTAAAAGAAAAAGTTGTCACCCTGATTCGCCCCTCCCCTCTCAGGGTGTCTCGGGGTCCTTCATTGTCATACTCACCCCTACACGAGCTATGCCTGCACTTCATTGTGTTGGTTGTAGACGATGGACAGTGTTGACAGAGACAGAGAGAGAGCCAGGACCGGATGGTACCTGAAGGTGGACCGCATGGTGAGACGGTATACGGAGCGGACCGATAGACGTGGAGTGCTGAGGTGGACATATGTACCTACCCATTAGGTAGGATTCTCAATGGACGTTCCCAGAGCTACCCTTTTTAGTTGTTGTCCCTTTTCCAGTTATACTTGCTTTCCAGTTGTACTGTACTTTACTGTTGGTCTTTTATTTCCGGCCCCTTTCCTTTCAGCACTTACTTTTGTACTCAGTTTTACTTAGTGCTTACTTCAGTTGCATACTCTGTTGTGTTTTGTTTACTTCATAAAGGCAATGCCTTCCTTGTATAGGGATTTACGCCTTTGGTGCTTGTCGCCAGCCCCTGGCCTATAGAAGGAAGGCATGGGGTAGTCACAGCACGGGCCCCAAGGACGGGTCATGACACCAATATTAAAAAAGGGTGTCTAAAAGATAATTTATGTTTTTATATCCATTTACCATTTCATTTTAAAAAAGTATTGACCCTAATGAAAATGATATAAAATTAATTATCCCCTAATATTTATAAAAATTTATTTTGTAGGACTGAAATCACATTATCAAACAATTTAATCACTGTTCCCTTATTTTGTGATATCGTTTGAAGCATTCTTTTTACAGGGATTTTTTTTCATCTATGTAAATATTATTCTATGCATCCTTTGCTACTCTAGGGTTATCTTCTGTTAAAAAATTCATTCGTATATATAAGGATGAATTATGTTCATGTTATTATAGTATTTACTTACACATATATTCATTTTCTATACAACATGAACATAACATTTTTACATAATTCGGATTGGGTGATGTTCACTTAGAATTAATTTTCATCCATTGACATAGAAGAAAAGTATTGAAATTCTATATGTTTTATATTATAATAAGGATGATTATTTTAGAGTTAACTATTTGTTTTTTTCCCTCCACCATATTTCTATTGATATTCTATAACCATGTTATCCATTTTACAGATTTTAGAAAAATATCGATATCCATGATGATTATAGGATACTAACATAGGTTCTTTATATAATGACATTCCATATATTTCATTATATGAATAACCATGTTTTATTCATTAAATGGTTCCTCACAAAATGTATGGAATGTCTGGTTGGCTATTATGATGAATGCATTGGACTTAAATAAGTGACTAGAAAGAACCCAAATTCTATAGCCCCTAAATACAGTGACTAACATATGGAGACAAATAAGTTTTTTTATTTGGTGTATTCATGAACTATTCAACAAGATTTCATGACTATAGTCTGAATATAAATTAAATAGCCTATAACAAGGCCTTGAAAACATCTTTTTGATGTCTTAAATTAGGAATTCCATCATTATGAGATCATTTTTATTGATATCCATTATTTTATTAAGTTTCATGGATATGTCATGCTCTCAATTTTAATTGATTAATTAATTATTTTAATTATTTATTCATACCATATCATGTATAACATGATTATTTATTTGATAGATTTAGTAATAAGGTTGCCATATATAGCATTTGATTTCTCTAAATTAGTATGTTTTCATCCCCTAGGTTATTATGAAAAATAATAAACATGACATGTTAAAAAGGAAAACATGTGTGGAAGAATTTATTGGATATGTTTAGGAATTATATTAAACTAAGTAGTTTCATATATAATATTAGAAAAAGGTATTTTTGGAATAATTAACATAGGTTTTATTACTTTATTTATTGTAATAATTATTTAAATATATATAACTAAAATAAATTTTTTTAATAATAAATGTAATAACATTGATTTATTTTTTAATTACATATGGCTATTTCCAAGAATTTATATCTAGTAACACAGTGAGTATGTAATGCATTTTTTATTGAATCAGATCTAGTAGTGTGTGTCTAGGGTATCATAACAACAGAGGATATAATTGTGTTTTAGAGGGGTTTTTGGTTGAAAATAAAATTTTCAGAATTAATTAATAATCAATCATAGTTATGACACACATTTTACTAAACATTGTGCCAACCATGTGTGTTACACTACTTAAAATCTATCATCTCTCTTTGTTTGGATGCATGATTGGTAAAGTCATACAAAAATAGTGAAAACTTCCAATGTCCCATGCCCCATGGTTATTAAAGGAATAACCATGGTTTCCCCTAACCATGAACCAACAATGTGCCTCCTTTTAAGCTATCTCATGATATCACATAGTTACCTAGAGAATCCCCATGTCTTCTCCTAACCATGCATGAAATGTGAGACCACTCATATACTGGTAAATTGTGAAAAAAGAATCATTTAAGCTTCCAATGACTAATTTCAAACAATGAGAAACTGAAAGAAAAATTAAATTATAGTACATATCACAAAATGGTCTTGTTACATTGTCCCAATCCTTTGGCCTTTTTTCTTTTGAAATATATATATATTGGAATTAAATTTGGAGGATCTCCAACCATTTATCCACCATTCAGTCCTGGAATTACAGAATATCCCCCTGAACTATAGAATGATACCATAATATATATAAAAAATGAATAAATTTCATATGAATGAGATTATCTAATCTATCTGCAATATATATGAGTGAATGGATAAATATATAATCTATCCCAATATCAATATGATCCCATCAAATTACATGGTCGGTGTTAGGCTAGAACTTAATAATTTGATATACATGAAGAACAGTATGAACCAAAGAAAACCATGGGGGTTAATTATACCAATAATAAAAATCACTAATCCATTAAAGTATATTAAAATGTATAATATACCAAGGATAAAAGTTCCATTTATTATGAAAATGATGATGCCCATGCCTTGAGGAGACCATCAAGAAAATATTTTACCCCACTGTAAATGATAACATGCATCAATGGTGATCCACATATGGTTTTTAATTACCCTAATCTATTTCCATTCTTTTTCATTTCATCTATATCTTCTATATAATCTCAATAACCAAGAAGGGTTCAATTATTAATGGCTCTATTATATGTACCCAACAAAGTATAGGGTGATGTAGATTTCCATAAAATGAATCAAATGAAGTAGTATGTATCAATGACTAAAAACTATTGTTATATTAAAACTCTAATAAATATAAATGATCCTCCCAAGATATACCAAAATCTATAACATAGTCTATATGAGTGTCTACAATATTTGGATCATCTATTTTAACTGCACGTCCTTTTGAGGATGATATTCTATGCTCATTGATAATTTTATTGTTAGCCTTACAATAAGGATAAAAATGTAATGGTAAATGTTAGGTGTTATTAATGTATGATTGAAACATTTACACTAGGTAACATAAAATATTAATAGATATTAGAGTTTTAAGGTTATCTACCATGTCGAATTAGTGGACCAGAATGAAGTGGGATAACATTATCAGCCAGCATATAATTATCTAGATGGTATCATGCCTCTGAATTATTCTTGGAAATATTTTAAAAAATGATATATATATTTTCTCCCATTTTCGTACCAATATAAGTAAGTAAAACAACATACTTTTTGGTATGTGATTTTTATGCTTGTCCCATTGATATATGACACATTCAAGAATTTATTTTATGTCACTTAATTTTATACTTGACCAAAAAATCTGTTTCTTAGATTATTGTGCATATTTTGAATTACTAGATGAATAACCCAATATAAATGGTGATAAGAAGAAAGATTATATTATTGTAATTATGGAGTCAATACTATCCAATTTAAAAAACACAACACCAAGTACCCATATTCTGTCGAACTATAAATGGTTTCCCCACTATTGAGATTTCTCCTCATAGTTAGAATACATGGTTCTGATATTGGAGAATCCTTAACCTACCAAACCAAATTAGAAACTACAAATGCAAGAAATAAGAATAAAAAATCAATTTTCTTAGTGTGATCATTTCAAATATAGGTAATCACTATCATATACATCCATTGTTCAGAATTATCTTTTCCCAAATCATTATATTACTTAAAACATAGAGAATTAGTCACAATTTTCCATTATGTAGTGTATAAACTATGTAAAATTAAAATATATTATGATATTCAATCCATCACTATCGTGCAAGGTTAAAATATCTTGGTGAAAATATTTTTTTTATTCATTTATGATCAATAAAGACAATGAACATTTTATATAAGAGGTAATGAATCCATGTTTTCAAAAAATGATTTACCATAACTACATCCATATCTTTTATTGGATAATTTTATTAACACACACAAAATAGATTGAATATCATCAAAATACACAAAAAAACATTTTATTTAGTTCTTTTGAGGTATATAAAGGTTCAAAACCGAGTTTTTATTTAATCTAATGAAGTATATTTAAATTTTATCGCTCCATTAGAATAAAAAGACATCCTCATTAAATTTCTTATTATATATTAAAGATGTAAAAAGTCATGAAAAAATTTCATGGAAATAATCTACAAGTTGAGAAACCAATGTATATCAATCAAATTATTGGTAAGTTTCCATGAGATAACAAATTCTATAATTTAATGATCTATCGATACACATTTCACTAAAATAACATGAAGAAGGAAGAATCCTTATTATATACATAAGTCACACTTATAGTATTTATAATGAACATGGCGTTCACATATAGTGATCCACACTACCTCCATGTTTTAATCATGGGAACTCATAGTCCATGAATATACCAAGACATCATTAATAAATACCACAATAAAGGATTCAAGGTATTGCATAATGATATGATACAACAATTCTATAAAAACATAGGTTTCCTTCCTAAAAATAAATAGAATAAAAATAAACTCATAATGGATACAAATTATCTTTAAAGAATTATTTAGGTTATACTCTTACTTAATCTGATGTTGGTGATATCCAAATAATAAATAATTATTAAAGAACCATTTTGATCCTGTAAATAGATATAAAAATGTTATATTTATAGAATTGGATACTAATTTTTTAGTGTGAACTGATTTATCTTATTATGGTCCGTGCATTGTTGAAGGGATCCACCTACCTTATTTACCATGATATCCTGAGTAGCCTAAAGGGATGTACTAGGTATTATGAAACCATTAAATTACAACTCTTTTAATTAAACAGTTAATTCTATCAACTTTTTTGGTTCCATCCTATAAGAGGAATTGAAATTTTTTTGGTTCCAAGAATCTAAACAATCTTAAATTACATTTTCCTTTATGGTGAAATGCTTTATATTTTTTAGGTAAAATGTCATGATGTAGATATATGGTGGATGAAAAATAACTTTTTTTATTTTAACAATATTTTCAAAAGTTACCTCTACTACCTAATAAGATATAACCAGGAACAACAATACTATAGGTTGTACACTACATATCATTAGATTCCAATTTTCCGTAAGGAAATGCACCACTACAATAAAGGATATAAAATGATATTTATAGGTTTAAAAATTGACTCAATAATTAAAATTCATAAACCAATATACTCCCATTATTATATCAATGTTTTCTATCTCTATAAAGGACATATCTGAATAAAACTATGCACTATAAATTGTTATTTTAAATTATTCCCACTTTAAGCCATTTCAAACCTATTACCTAAGAGGTGTTGATATTCTCAAAACACATGTCATCATTTCTACATTAATGCCCATAATATTTATGAAATGATATGTAATAAAATATTTGGATTCACCTATGTTAGAAAATATCCACGTTAGAGTTGAGTTCACAAGGGCAACACCACTCACCATTGATGAGCGAGATTGATTATCTATATCTATTTACACAACACCAATCAATTTATTACAATTTTATCCCAAATAAAATTTTCATTCTAATTGTATTTTCATTTTTTTTAGTGTATAAGTATTCCTAGAATCACATAGAATCACTTTTTAATGAAGATTATAATTATTATGAAAAGATAGACCCATCGGTGCATAAGTGGCTGGAGAATCATTGGTGTTATTTCCACCACATTTCCATGGGTCAATAGTATAATAATTTATAATGTTTCCTATTTGTAAAAAAATATAATACTTATGTTATACTGTCATATATTCCAATTTTATATGTTCAAAAAATAAATATTAAAAACATCTTAATATTGTACTGCAACTTAGTGGAAAGGAAAGTGATTCATGGAATCGGTTATAAGTTGTTATGTTCACTTCATAATTGATTCCCCTTTTCCTATTATTTATAATAATATATTTACCCCTATGTACCCATATTGGTAAAAAATTTCCCAACCCTGTAGGTTCCCATGATGTATTTTTTCACCTATATTTTTATTTTTAACTATCTCTATATAGTCATAAATATAGAAGATGACTAATTTAGAGAGAATGTATAGTCTATATACTTATTAAAAGATACATTTTTTATATACTCACTAGAAGTAACCACTATTTTAAACTGAGAAATGTTTATGAGAATTGTTTTATAGTTTGTGATGGAAAACGTTTCTTAACCTATGAGTAAAAAAATTATACCATCCTAGTGATCTTAAGGGTATATATATTGTTTTTTGTTAAAGAATTGTAATACCTTTTCCAAGTATGGTATTGAAATAGTTTAGTCTGAATGAATATATATCCCCATTTCCTCATAGGTTATTTAAGCATGTATACCACTAGATTTAGCATAATATATAGCAGAAATTATAGAAAATTAATGATTCTATTATCCTAACCAATAATGGATCTCTATTATCTATTATAGAATCCCTCTAAATGATTGATGTATTATACTTATGAAATTACAAAATATTTTTTATGGACTATTTAGAGAATTCAATATACATTATCAATATCTTTTATGGATTTAACTATAAATTGTATGAGTAATTTAATCAACAATGGTTTAGGTTGAACAACATGTTTATCTACATCTTCTTGTTTATTTCCCAATATTAATACTGGTGCCATATCACTATAACCACAAATAGTTTCCCCTTAGTGACCTTAGAAAAAGTAAAATGAATTCATAAAATATTGAAAATAATTATAAAATAAATTTATAAAATATTAATTTGATAGTTATAATATACAACATAGATGATTCAACCCTATGGGGAAGTCCATTTTATAATGCATGATACTCTACACTCATCAACTAAACCCATGATGACAAGGAAAAAACATTAATACTGGTTTTTATGAATGACTTTTGTACTCAACCAACCATTTAATATTGAGGTTCAATATAAAGATATTAGGTAAAACAAAAGTTTCTCTATATTTCATGTTATCTTATGTATTATCTTTTGAATTACCATCATGATAGACATATTGGACCCAACTTATAAAATTTATAACATCTAACTCCCATAACATTTTCTTCAGAAGGGGTGGAGGTGAAATTGGCCATATGTGATGTTACCATGACCAATGGTTGAAAAAAAATACAAATGGATTTATAAAAACATAGGAGGGGTTTTTCCATTAAATAAAAAACATGCATCCATTAATAATGATGGGACATAATATGTTGTATTAAGGTAACCAAAATAAAAGAAAAATCACTTTTTGACAGGATTATTGTAGTATTAAAAATACAATAAATTAGGAAACCAAAATGCCCAATACATATAATACACCTGGATCTAATATAGAATCCAATTATTGATGAACATAGATATTATGTCCACCATTATCCACAATTGATATATGACAATGCTAAGGTAGGGAAATTTTAAATGTTCTCCATACCTGGGTCATGAAAAACAACATCAATATATGTACCAAGGTATGTATATTACGGGTGATTATATCGAATGAGTAGGAAATAGTTTAGAATCATCTCACACATACAACTAATACCATAAAAAATTTTAACAGTTTATATAAAATAAAAATGATTATAAAAATGATTATTATGAGGATATAAAAAATTAGAAACATGAAATATTAATATAGTTTATATCAAATAATAATTTATCAATATATCAATGAATAACCATTTTATAGAACAATATTTTTTTATGAAATCAACTGGTATTTATACATGGAATCATACACACATTCATGGATCATTGATGATGGTTCTAATACTCATGAATGGTTACTCATCATTCTTACGAACTCATCAATTGGTCATAAACACACGTGCCCAAAATGAAATAGGAATCTCTGATAAAATCCAATATGGACCCTCATAATGAAATCATGAACAAAATCTAAACCATGTATTCCAAAGCCTCTTTAAAAGATAATTTCATTAAAAAAATTGTTTCTTGACATTTTGACAAACACATCGGCTACACCTTTCTAAAACCATGATTTTGAACCCATAATAAAAGTGTGATTTGAACAATGTTTCATAAATTATTTTATATAAAAACATAAAAAAGAGTTTTAGAAATTTAAATCCATAATCTTCTAGAAGATTTTTAGAGAGTAAAAATCCCCATATATCAAATTATTTTAGTTCTAGAAGAATCACATAAATATCTAGGCAGATATAGGTCCCTTTTTTCCATCCCTTCAATAACTCTAAACAAAACCAATAAAAATATCTATTAACCCATAGATCAAAGAATAAGAGTTATTGTAAATTATTTTTCATTTGAGGTAACAAATTGTATTAGAATAAAGTGATGCAAACAATATAACTTGATTTACTAGATCTAACACCCTAAGATCTATTTGAACCATCCCTAAATTTAAGTTATTCACCAAAAACAAAGAGAAAAGTCCACTAGTTTGAGAAACATGGATAATAGAGGAACAATGATCGTTTATAGTGAGTTGTTATGTTAAAAATAAATTTCATTAAATTAATTAATCATGTTTCATAGTGATTAATAATTTTTTTAAATCACCTAAAGAACTTAGAATATATTTCTCATTACATAAATTTAAAGTATTTGATAGCTTGATTGACATAAAAAACCATTCTTTATATATAAAATATCCACTAAATTGGTAGATATACATTTTTATTACTAAATTACAAAATTTTAATAAGATTATTCTACTCAATAAAAATTCATTGAAGATATATAAGGAAATCAAAACCCAATTTTTCATTATTTCATTTTATACATCAAAAATATATTTCAATCAAAAGTTTTATTAATTTAACTTTATGAGAAAATATTATGACTTATTTATTCAATATATATAAATTTTATTTAATTATTTTTATATCAATTTTCAAATTATAAAATCATTCTTATCATATGGTGCAATTTTTTGGATTTATCTAAAAAGATTAATTTTTCAATGAATAGTGGATTTTTTTTGGAAAAAAATATTTTATTTTAATGAAAATTACCATTATTATTATAATATTATCGTAAATTAAGATAACAATATTTTATTTATAAATTATCTAATTAATTATTTTGTACTGAGATATATACCTGATTTTGGAAGAAGATAGTTTATGGGCTTAAAATTGATTTTTTATAAACTGTTTTTCATTACATTTTTTGAATTTTTATTTAACGTAATTTAACTCACTAAGATAAATTTAATTTTCTAAAATAAAATTAATTTTTGGATTAATAAATTCAAATTTTTCCTAGAATGGTTTTTTGATTTTTTTCTGACGATGTGAAATTTCTAGTAAATAGTGAACAAATTTTATTTTAATGAAACATGGTATCTTTAATGATATCATCAGTACATAAATATGATTTAAAAATTTATATAAATTATGGAATGAATAATATATGAAAATATAATAAAAATAACATTAAAAAATAATTCAAAATATAAAAACAAAAAATAATTTTATAATAAATATAATAATCATTTTCAGAATCAACACAATGCTTTCACACCATTGGAAATGTAACACCCCGAGCTTCCACGATACGCTTCTCATTCAATAATGCAATAGCTTGCATTGTACGCAACTTCGAGTTCTAAAACACCGCGACTAATCAAAGTAGCTGTTATGAATAGTAATAACCACTTTTTAAAATTATAGAAATTTTATATTTCAAAATGGACTTCATTTTTGTATTCGTAATATCGAAATTAGCCTATGTTGAATTTTTGGTATTTTTCTGAGAACTTCTAATTTTTTATGAATAGTGAAAATTACTTAAAAAAAACTTTTTTAATAAAAATAATTTATAGTGATAAATTATACTATTTAGTGGTTTTAAAGTATAATTAGAATATATTTTTACCATTTTATCCAATGGTGGTCATTAGAATTAATTTAACATTGAAATTGGACATAAACAATTACCAATCTTTTGATATAAATTGTTTCTTAAAAACACGCTATTTGTTGTAACAGCAGGAATTAATTATAAAATTAATTAATGCAACTTATATGTTTGGAATTTTTTAAAATAGACATCATTATTTAGTTCGGAATATCAATTATAGATTAGGGTGAAATTTTGGCCTTATTTTGAAAAACTTCAATTTTTGATGAATAGTGAAACCACTAAGTGGTTGTTAAAAACTGATTTTTCGTTAAAATGAAATATTACCACTTCTGTGATTTGATTTTCAAAAATCCGACATACATGGTTGTCATTAAGAAGTAAAATTTGGTTCAATGAGATTAAAATAATTTTTTGGTGAATAGTAACTTTTAAGTTCTTAATCGTGATTAGAGGTAATTAGTGTAGTTTAAGGTAAAAATAATGTTTTAATAATATGAGATGAGATTGACACTTGTCCTACTCCTATTGGAAGAGTCATGGCCGACCAAGAAAACCCATGGGTCAACTTGGGGACCCCATGGAGCCACTTTGGTTGGAAAATGACATTAATATATATTTATTTAATGTTAAATTTAAATTGACACAAACATGAGTTGTTTTACTAAAACAGTTTTTAAGTGGGGTTACACAAGTCCAAATTTTGACTATAAATATTCATTAGAAAGATAAAAATATTTCCTACATCATTGTAGTTTTTTATAATTTTTAGACAATAAATAAATTAAATTATTTATGACATCATTATGATGCAGCGATGACCTCATTATTTAACGATTTTAATAAAATGAAAAGATAATGTAAAATTCCAAGGATTAAACTTGTCAAAAACCTATTGGATGAGTATATTTCGAACCCTTATCACCTTAGACTCGAAGTATATAAGTGTGGGACCTCTAAAATCTGAAACGCATTTTATAATAAAGTGACTTTTCTTTACTTTCCAAGAGTGCCCCTCCTCTCCACTTATAAAAGGCCCCCACCTCTACCACCTCATTCACACTTTCAAGCCATTTGGCTCGTCCAACCTCTGCCCAAATACTCTCCCAACTTCCCCCTCTTACTCCTAAAAGCCTCACTTTGGGCAGAACGCTTCCCAAGGAAGCCTTTGGCTCAAATCAAAAAGAGTTACCCGATTTTTTAGGTAATGTCTTCTCTAATGTTGTTTTGTTTTATTTTTCTTCTCCAACCCCTTAAAATCTTTTCATTACTTTATTTTGTAACAACACCAATATCTAAAATATACTAGGATGTTTTTATGACAAGGATTTGGTTTACACTTACACACACCTTCATCTAATGGTTAAAGAACATACTGTTTCTGTGGGTGGCGAAATACTGCCTCACGAAACGATGATTGTTCAAATTCTTTTAACACCTATAATGGTGGCCATTTTGATGAAACTATTTTCATATATGATATATATATTATGTTTATGTTTTCCTTATTCTTCTGTATTTCTCATTTATGGCATGCATTATGATTTCCATTATGGGTAAACGCGATAATTTCATTTTAGGAAGTGCGGACTACCGCCCCCTCAAAGTGATGTGAATCGTTAATGCCATATGTGGGTTGTATAAAGGATGGAGTAAATGATATTATATATGATATTATACTGGAAATATATTATACCTTTATATAATTATGATTTCATTCCATTAAATACGAAATAGAAATGAAAGTAGCGTTCATGCGTACGTACGGCTTGTAGTCTCCATGAACGGTGCATTTCATTTCTTACCTCTAAATGTTATGTAATATTATGAATGAATGTATATACTGGATATTTATGATATATATGGTATCTACATCATTAATATAATTATTTATATAATGGATATTTCACCACATGAACAACTTGTAATTATAAGAAGTTTATTTTTGACTCAAGTACCTAAGATCGACAAAACGACCGTTATTAACTTAAATAATTACAGAATGTTCATATCATTGTAATAAGTGATATAAAAAGGATAATTAAATTGAAAATGGTTCTTAATAAAGTATATATTAACTCTAGTTTATTATTCAGGAGGTTAAAGAACGGTTGAGTCAAGTCAGACACGAGGTAAGGGAATTTCTTAACCCAATTTCTATTCTTTGGGTTAATCTCCTACATTCAAATTATGTCATGATATTATTATGTCCTATTTTGTATTTTTACTTTCTTCATGTGTACCTATAGTGAATACACATAATAGATCTATTTTATTTTAAAAATGATCTTTTTAAGTACTTCATCTCAATCTCCTTTCATTGAGGCATATTTGGTTTTATACACAACTTTAATTTATATAGTGTATAAACCCCTTTGACTTTTACGTTTATTCAAAAGGAATCTTTTTTATATGAAGCGTTTTGCTAAACGACAAAAGGGAATGTTTTTCTTTCCATACTTATGCGGGGACAATGACTTCTCCGCCGCCGTGACCATTATTTGAGTTTCGGCTTCCTCTACAAGCCATCATTTTTTTTAATGAAAAATAAATACAAAGTTTTAACTTTCTTTTGTTTTGGTATTGAAAATGGTTTTGAAAGCGTTTTTATTATATCAATGTGTTGTATTGATATCTTGTGATTGAAATGTGGAAATGTTATGTTTCCTTTATGCATGTTTTATCTGATATGATTATGTTATGGTTTATGATATGTTTAAACCTATTCATATGAGGAATGTATTGGACTTAATAAGTGACGGGTGGAGCCCGCTATAGCTCCTCGATGCATCGGTAGGTCTCATGAGACAACTAGACGTGGAATTGGCTGAGGCCCTTTCCCAATTTGATTTATGGTTTTGGCCAAGGCCTTAATCATTTTAGACGTCTTGGTCGAGGCCTTGACAAAATGTTTCAGAATGTCTGGCATTATACATTCCCTCATTATGAAAGTGGTTATTGATATTGCATGTGATTATTCGACCAGTAGAATATCCATGTGAAGAAGTGAATGGAATTATCTCATTTTACTTTTGCCATATTATGTTTATGTACAAGTTTAAAAGCCTTTTGTTTTAGTTATACATTGCCTTAAATGTTAATGTTTATTTATGAAAGCTTCCGAAATATTGTTATCCTTTCTGAGCATTTGAGCTCACCCCTTTCAATGTTTTAATATTTTCCAGGATGTGAAGAAGTATTTTATGAATGACCTGCATGGATAGTCAGAAGGGGATATGAGTGTGGACTATGGAGACTTTTTTTTATTGTAGTTTTTTACTTTATGATGTAATGTAACATTTATGAATGTATCTAGTGTTTTTAAGGCTACTAAACTAATCGGTCTTTCGAGACTTGATCTTTTGTGATCATGCAAATGTTACGAAGTAATGCACCAACTCCGGGTAGCTGGGGTCAGGGCGTTACAGTTGGTATCAGAGGGAGTTTAGTACTAACCTTGGAAGCTAGATTTAGACAAACTCTGATTAGAGCACATAGCCCAAAGATTGACTTTAAGGATTAGTATAGAAGAACTTCCTAGAATTTTGTTATTATAGAGATTTTGGGAGTTTTCTAAGCAATACATCCCTGTCTGGATACGAGCAGGTAGAGGGGGCTCTGGCACAGATGTACCTAGGGGTAAAACCCGAAAACACCGCTTTGAGCTAGACTTGAACGGGAACTGGTGCACGACAACGGGTCTTGCTGCACTCTTGGTTACTACACTCCCGGGGGATATGCTTAGGATAATTCTCATTTTCTTTACAAACTACTTTGAAGGGTTATGAGTATATACTTCCTCAAAGGAAACATTTTTTTTTATGATTATGGATTATATCCATAAATAGTTCAATTTATGTAAAGTGTTTTACAAATATGGAATTATGTATTTTATTTCACAAACGAATCTAGTTTATGGCATTGTTTAGAAATGGTGCCTAGTGGAAGGAATGGAAACGGTATCAATGCACGAACTCCGTGTAGGGATTTCCCTCCTACTCAAGATAATTATTGTGGATCTGGAGATACAAATGGTGCTGATCAACTTATTACCATACTGGGACAACTCACTCAGGTTATGAATAATAACCTTACTCGTATGGAGCACCCTGATCCGCAACGTGGAGGATCAATGTTAGACCGCTTCATGAGGAAAAAACCGCCAACATTTAATGGAGGTACAAATCCATTAGTAGTTGAGCAATGGATAAACTCCTTAGAGAAAATATTCCACGCCTTGGGGAGTAGTGAAAGGGAAAAGGTTATCATGGCAGTATACCGCCTCACTGGAGATGCTGATCAATGGTGGTCATTGATTCAAAACACAAAGGAAGATGATGACATATCGAATGTGGAATGGAGGGAGTTCAAAGATCTTTTCTTAGAAAAATAATTTCCTCATGACCATAGAGCAGATATTGAAAGGCAATTTTTGAGTCTGAGACAAAAGGAGGATGAGAATGTCGCAAAGTATGAGGCCAACTTTACAAGGTTAGCGAGGCATGCTGCAGATTATATACGTAACCCAAGAAGTAAGATTGATCGTTTCTTTGATGGGTTAAAACCATTTCTTCGTCGAGCATTAGTCTCACAAACCTTCTCATCGTACGAAGACATTGTCTCATGTGCTATCAAGACAGAAAAGGAATTCTCTAAATCTTATGACAATAAAGTCAAGCAAGAGAAGAAGATAACTATGGAACAAGAGATAGATAAAGGGAAAAAGGGAAGGAAGGATTTTCCATTATGTGATAATTGTGGGAAGAATCACCCTGGTACTTGCCTAAAAGGAATGGGAGTTTGTTATAAATGTGGAGAAAAAGGTCACCAGGTGCGTGATTGCAAGGGAAAGAAAGAGGCTATCAATGTTGAATGATAAAATTGTAGAGAAATGGGGCATTATGCAAATGAATGTCCTAAGTGTCAGGGAAACATACCTCAGAAAAGGCCAAGGGATCAAGGACAATCTTATGCTGTTACTACAGTTGAAGCAGAATAATTAATGTATTGGTGCTTTTGGACTAATGGATTATATTCTGGTTGTTAGAATAATGTAATATATATATATATATAAGGATTGTACTGCAGTACTTGTTGATTTCAGTAAGGTTTTAATATGATGAAGGTAATTATATTTTTAGTATGTGATAATAAGAGAAACTTTACTTTGTTTGGGGAATCTGATAAATGGATTTTGGAATTAAGAGACCTTTTAGAGAAAGTCTGGACAGAGGTATTTTGGATAACTATAAAGGTTGGAGTGGATTATGTTGATCTTTGGATAGTATTGTTTAAGGTTAAAAAATTTATGAAGATTATTTTTGGAATATTATGATACTATAGTTTTAGGAAAAGGACAACTTGCAGGGTGGGGCATAACTCGTCGCGTCGGACAAAGATGCAGGAATCGAACCCACAATCATAGTGCGACAGGCCTTTATTTCCTACCACTAGCCTACAGGAAGTCCCTGGTTGTTACAAAATAATTTTACTAATCTAAATGGTATGTGTTAACATTTGGAACCTTATACAATTAGGATAAGTATAATATTTTTGAGTTCTATTATCATTTTGAGTGAAAGATGAGTTGATGGTTGAAACTCTAATTGTCAAGCATAAATATATATATACCTATCTCTTATTCAATGAATAAATTAATTCTTAAACTTTAGTAAAGGGATATTAAAACAAAAAAATGTGTTATCCTAATACCTTATGTCTTGTTGAACTGATGATATTTTAAACCAACATTGATTGAAGGCTTTGAGGCCCTCAATTTGACAGTTCATTGTGATTGATGACCTCAATCACTCCCTACAAATATTTACGTTTTTCCTCCAATTATATGTCTCTAATTGCCACCAATGTTCTCCTTATCGAGATCATAATTTGGTTGTGACTTTCTTATTTCTATTTCCCTCTTATTAAGGCTAAATTTTATTAATCTTATTTTCGATGTGGGTTTTCCACAAAGTTATTTTCTATTTTCAACCTTTTATTTTCAAAGAAAGAATTTCAAATTGCGAGAACGCAATTTATTGAAGGAGGGGAGAATGTAACACCCCGAGCTTCCACGATACGCTTCTCATTCAATAATGCAATAGCTTGCATTGTATGCAACTTCGAGTTCTAAAACACTGTGACTAATCAAAGTAGTCGTTATGAATAGTAATAACCACTTTTTAAAATTATAGAAATTTTATATTTCAAAATGGACTTCATTTTTGTATTCGTAATATCGAAATTAGCCTATGTTGAATTTTTGGTATTTTTCTGAGAACTTCTAATTTTTTATGAATAGTGAAAATTACTTAAAAACAACTTTTTTAATCAAAATAATTTATAGTGATAAATTATACTATTTATTGGTTTTAAAGTATAATTAGAATATATTTTTACAATTTTATCCAATGGTGGTCATTATAATTAATTTAACATTGAAATTGGACATAAACAATTGCCAATCTTTTGATATAAATTATTTCTTAAAAACACGCTATTTGTTGTAACAGCGGGAATTAATTATAAAATTAATTAATGCAACTTATATGTTTGGAATTTTGTAAAATAGACATAATTTTTGAATTCGGAATATCAATTATAGCTTAGGGTAAAATTTTGGCCTTATTCTGAAAAACTTCAATTTTTGATGAATAGTGAAACCATTAAGTGGTTGTTAAAAACTGATTTTTTGTTAAAATGAAATATTACCACTTCTGTGATTTGATTTTCAAAAATCCGACATACATGGTTGTAATTAAGAAGTAAAATGTGGTTCAATGATATTAAAATAATTTTTTGGTGAATAGTAACTTTTAAGTTCTTAATCGCGATTAGAGGTAATTATTGTAGTTTAAGGTAAAAATAATATTTTAATAATATGAGATGAGCTTGACACTTGTCCTACTCCTATTGGATGAGTCATGGCCGACCAAGACAACCCATGGGTCAACTTGGGGACCCCATGGAGCCACTTTGGTTGGAAAATGACATTAATATATATTTATTTAATGTTAAATTTAAATTGACACAAACATGAGTTGATTTACTAAAATAGTTTTTAAGTGGGGTTACACAAATCCAAATTTTGAAAATAAATATTCATTAGAAAGATAAAAGGATTTCCTACATCATAGTAGTTTTTTTATAATTTTTAGACATTAAATAAATTAAATTATTTATGACATCATTATGATGCAGCGATGACCTCATTATTTAACGATTTTAATAAAATGAAAAGCTAATGTAAAATCCAAGGCTTACACTTGTCAAAAACCTATTGGATGAGTAGATCTCGAACCTTTATCACCTTAGCCTCTAATTATATAAGTTTGGGACCTCTAAAATCCGAAACTCATTTTATAATAAAGTGACTTTTCTTTACTTTCCAAGAGTGCCCCTCCTCTCCACTTATAAAAGGCCCCCACCTCTACCACCTCATTCACACTTTCAAGCCATTTGGCTCGGCCAAACTCTGCCCGAATACTCTCCCAACTTCCCCCTCTTACTCCTAGAAGCCTCACTTTGGGCAGAACTCTTCCCAAGGAAGCCTTTGGCTCAAATCAAAAAGAGTTACCCGATTTTTTAGGTAATGTCTTCTCTAATGTTGTTTTGTTTTATTTTTCTTCTCCAACCCCTTAAAATCTTTTCATTACTTTCTTTTGTAACAACACCAGTATCTAAAATATACTAGGATGTTTTTATGATAAGGATTTGGTTTAAACTTACACACACCTTCGTCTAATGGTTGAAGAACATACTGTTTCTGTGGGTGGCGAAATACTGCCTCACGAAACGATGATTGTTAAAATTCTTTTAACACCTATAATGGTGGCCATTTTGATGACACTATTTTCATATATGATATATATATTATGTTTATGTTTTCCTTATGCTTATGTATTTCTCATTTATGGCATACATTATGATTTCCATTATGGGTAAACGCGATAATTTCATTTTAGGAAGTGCGGACTACCGCCCCCTCAAAGTGATGTGAATCGTTAATCCCATATGTGGGATGTATAAAGGATGGAGTAAATGATATTATATATGATATTATACTGGAACTATATTATACCTCTATATAATTATGATTTCATTCCATTAAATACAAAATAGAAATGAAAGTAGCGTCCATGCGTACGTACGGCTTACCGTCTCCATGAACGGTGCATTTCATTTCTTACCTCTAAATGTTACGTAATATTATGAATGAATGTATATACTGGATATATATGATATCTAAATCATGAATATAATTATGGATATAATGGATATTTCACCACATGAACAACTTGTAATTATAAGAAGTTTATTTTTGACTCAAGTACCTAAGATCGACAAAACGACCGTTATTAACTTAAATAATTACAGAATGTTCATATCATTGTAATAAGTGATATAAAAAGGATAATGAAATTGAAAATATTTCTTCTTAAGGTATATATTAACTCTAGTTTATTATTAAGGAGGTTAAAGAATGGTTGAGTCAAGTCAGACATGAGGTAAGGGAATTTCTTAACCCAATTTCTATTCTTTGGGTTAATCTCCTACTTTCAAATTATGTCATGATATTATTATGTCCTATTTTGTATTTTTACATTATTCATGTGTACCTATAGTGAATACACATAATAGATCTATTTTATTTTAAAAATGATCTTTTTAAGTAGTTCATCTCAATCTCCCTTCATTGAGGCATATTTGGTTTTATACACAACTTTAATTTATATAGTGTATAAACCCCTTTGACTTTTACGTTTATTCAAAAGGAATATTTTTTATATGAAGCGTTTTGCTAAACGACAAAATGGAATGTTTTTCTTTCCGTACTTATGCGGTGAAAACGACTTCTCCACTGCCGTGACCATTATTTGAGTTTCGGCTTCCTCTACAATCCATCATTTTTTTTAATGAAAAATAAATACAAAGTTTTAAGTTTCTTTTGTTTTGGTATTGAAAATGGTTTTGAAAGCGTTTTTATTATGTCAATGTGTTGTATTGATATCTTGTGATTGAAATGTGGAAATGTTATGTTTCCTTTATGCATGTTTTATGTGATACGATTATGTTGTGGTTTATGATATGTTTAAACCTATTCATATGAGGAATGTATTGGACTTAATAAGTGACGGGTGGAGCCCGCTATAGCTCCTCGATGCATCGGTAGGTCTCATGAGACAACTAGACGTGGAATTGGCCGAGGCCCTTTCCCAATTTTATTTATGGTTTTGGTCGAGGCCTTAATCATTTTAGACGTCTTGGCCGAGGCCTTGACAAAATGTTTCAGAATGTCTGTCATTATACATTCCCTCATTATGAAAGTGGTTATTGATATTGCATTTGATTATTAGACCAGTAGAATATCCATGTGAAGAATTGAATGGAATTATCTCATTTTACTTTTGCCATATTATGTTTATATTCAAGTTTAAAAGCCTTTTGCTTTAGTTATACATTGCCTTAAATGTTAATGTTTATTTATGAAAGCTTCCGCAATATTTTTATCCTTACTGAGCATTTGAGCTCACCCCTTTCAATGTTTAAATATTTTCCAGGATGTGAAGAAGTATTTTATGAATGACCTGCAGGGATAGTCAGAAGGGGATATGAGTGTGGACTATGGAGACTTTTTTTATTGTAGTTTTTCACTTTATGATGTAATGTAACATTTATGAATGTATCTAGTGTTTCCAAGGCTACTAAACTAATCGGTCTTTCGAGACATGACCTTTTGTGATCATGCCAATGTTATGAAGTAATGCACCGACACCGGGTAGCTGGGGTCAGGGCGTTACAGGAAAAGTAAAATTTTATGTTTTGAATCTAATATTTGAAAATTTTGAAGTATTTTATTAAATTTTAAAAAAATATAAAGTAAAATTTATCTTTTTTTATTTATAGATATGAATATTGGAGTTATATAACTGGTGTCTGGTCAAAAGTTTGGTCAAATACTTACACAAGGATTGAGAATTAAAAATAACATATTAAATAATTTCTCATGTCATATACGTGGGTAAAAATAATTATTAAATGAAGGTAAAAAAGATATTGAAAGTTATTAATTTATTTTTATGATGGTTATATTTTTAAAATTTTTAATTATGGTAAAATTATAAAACCTTATCAGAGAATGTCGAGACAGTTCTTTTCAACGTAGAAAATGAATAAATTTATTTTAAAGACACCAAAATTAATATTTTTTTGGATGAAATATTGATTTAACATGGATTTTATACTTAGTAATAACATATTATTGTTTAAAAATGGATTGTATTATAATTCCAATGTGGTTATGTTATTTTCAGAGTTAACTTATAGTAATAGTTCTTAAAATGACATCAGTAGGATTATATGTTAAATATATTTAATTAAATGATATAAATCTAGGAAAATATTTTATGACGACAATTATAATGATATATATTCTAAAATATCATCAATTGTCCATTTATTATCCCATTTTCCATTAATGTAAAATACTACCCTTTAAGATTGAAAATGTTATTATCATAGTTAAGTATTAAATTGGTCAACTAAGAGGTTAAACAAAAATATAAGGTTTCAAATACCACCTAAACCTGTATAAATTTTATTTTTAATGGATTTCTAAAATATAATAACTTAGTGTAGAAAAAAATTTAAAACTAAAACCATTTTTCTTTGATTATGAAATTTTTAGTAATTTATGAAAAGAATATATATATAATATCACTCTACTGAATTTAAGATCTATAATATTTTATAATAATGATAAAAAGTTGTTATATTTAGATATAAATTTTAATTTGAAATATATATTAATTTTTACCATGGAATTTTATTTTTAATTTTTAGTTACAGAATAATTACATCAGATTCATATGCAATGTCAATTCATTATTTATTCAATTAATAGATAAATAAAATAAATATTTTAAAAAAATTTAAAAGTAAAATAATTTTTATTAATTATAATGTAAGATTTTTTTTAGATAATAATTACATATTAGAGATGTTTTAATGGAATATCTTAAAATCCTAAAATAATCTTGATGACTTTTTTGTCAATGTTAATGAATATTTCACAAAATTCTTTAAAGAATTTTTATTTCAAACAATATTCTATATATTGAATTAAAGTTCATAAAAATACTATATTATGAAACTATAATAAGATATGTTTGAATTTATATACCATGTAACATTTATGGGTCATTTTTCTTTTATGGTGACATTCTTGAACATTAAAAAGTTGAGAATCATGATATTATGGTAATTGTCAAAAGGATCAAGAGTGGTTAAAAATAAGGTATAAGGGTTTAAAGTATCTCAATTTTGCCTAAATATTAGATTATTAGATAAATTAGACATATAATCATCCAATATTCTAAATATTTAATTTTTTATTCTCTATACTATTAGAATTAATTTATAATAATTGAATAAATTAAGTAATCCCAAGAGTTCCCCTCTCCACACTTATAAAGGGAAACCTCATCTCGTTAATTTTTCACAATTTTATAGCCTTATATATCATCCCATAACTTTTCTAATGTCATCCTAGACTCATTAACCACATCTTAGAGATCCTGATTTTCCAAAAAAAACAACCATCCATAAATTATGGTGTAATAAAATATTTTTTTTACAATGAAGAGGTTTAACATTTAATAAAGTACTTTTAGTTTTATTCCTACACCTACCAACACTATATCAATGTTATCCATTCGAAAATATTTAATTCAGTAACATAAATATGCTTAATTTTTATTGTGATGATTTAAAATACTATTATCCAGCTTCATTCTTTCCAATAAAAAGGAAGAAATATCGCTCATGCGTACGTATGGCTTACCATATCCACGTAGAGATGCAACTGATTTTTGATCAACAATTTACATGAAAATTTATAATGACAAATTTAATAAATATATATTACTAAAGTTATTATTTTTATTCAAAAAAATTTAATTATTATTTACCATTACTTCATTTCTTCTGTATAGAAGTGAAAACAACACTCTTGTGTATGTAAATCATACCATCTCCATGAATGTTGTAATTCATTTTTCTATCTATACCTTTTATGGATGATAATAAATATATATATATATATATATATAATTATAAATTTTATGTGTATATATATTATTATTAAAATTGTTTAAAATTGGAACTATGGCCAATTTATAGAGACCAGTACTACCAAACCAAAACATTCATGAAAAATAAAATAGATATTACCCGGAATAATGATTATAATAAAAAATTGTTAACAAATGTGTGATGTGATGTTATAATTTAATCATATATGTTATGATATGTATCATAATTTCTATATAATAAATTTATAATATATATATTTATATATTTACATATATTATACATGATGTTTGACCATGTATGAAGAAAGATGATACTTGAGGTTTTTTATTTTCAAATAACTTGTATCTATAGAACAAAAAAGCCATACTGTCTTATTGTATATCTTATGGAGAGAATATACTTCCCAATAATAAAATTTATGATTATTATAATAAAAATTATGGTGTATATATATATATATATCCATATATGGTTTTTTATTTCATAGGTCTTATTATTCAAAAGATACCAAAGTGGTAATGGATTTATATCTTAATCCCATTTTAATTGGGATTTATTATGCATGAAGTTATATAAAGGAAATTATATCATCCTTACCAAATAAATACCTCCCATTTCCATTCTCCTATAGTTATTTTTTATGAATAATTATTACCATTAATTTTTCTCACTTTGAGTTCCCCAGTGATGGAAAGATTATTTTTAAGTAAAACCAAATATGCTTTACAATTCGGTCGAGAATCTTTTTCTTCGATGTCTATATTAAAAAAAAATAAAGAATTATTTTTATGATTCTAAATTTTTTTTAAAAGTAATGTTGACACGTTTTAGATTATAAATGAATATATTTCAAAGTAATATTCTTGTGGTTTTCTAAACGAGTTACTTATTTATTTTTACCAAAAATGTTTGTAAAATCAGTGATTTAACAAACATGGGATGAATGGAATTTATCATTTTCATGATTAATAGAATTTATAATTATTAATTAAAAGTTATAAATGGTTCAATTTTATGAAAATTATTCCATAATATTTATTATATTTTATGATTTTAAAGAATTATTTTTAAAATAAAAAGGGAATTTTCATTAAGTTATATTCCAGTGACCTTTTAAAAGAATTTTTATCAAAGAAAACAATATTTGATGCTAATTATGATTTTATAGGGACATAATCTAATGATAAAGTCATTAGTATTTCTTATGGTTTCTAATTATTATGTCAAGATGTTTACAAAACCCATTAATCTTCCATGCGTTATGTTCTAATAAATTTATGAAATATTTATTAACCTATTTTATTTTAATGAGATATTATACGATGATATAATAAATTTTTTGTGATTCTATGGTATATATATATATATATATGTGGATTTCATTATATGATGTTTAGGATCAAGAATTTATAACCCATTTATTCATTGGAGAAATATTTATATCTAATTATATAGCTATTAGAAACAGGTTTACATGCTTGATCCACCATGGGAATTAAGTTGATGTGCCTAATTCCATAGGGGAAATAGGTGGTTATGCTTTATATAATTTAAAAAAATAAGTTATTATGTTTAATTAAGTTTTATGTTGGAAACCAGATTTGATTTATGATATACCATGATTTACCAGTATAAATAGTTGACATTGACATATGAAATAGAATCTATACATATAATAATACAACACTCTTATGAATTGTTTTTATTATTATGATATGAAATTATATTTCATTATTCTTTGATGATTATTCTTCACTCTTATGATTCATGTATTATGAAATGATAATGTTTTGTTCCATGAATCATGTTTATGATCCAAGAGTGATTTGGTATAAATTTTTTGGGATACGGTCCAAACATCGTAACTTTATACTTGTCATATGCTTTCATAACATCATCAATTGATATATCCAATGTTTACCATTACTAAGAATCTATTAACAACCTTTACTATGTTTCATTTCTATAGGTTATGAAGAAAAATTTAAAGTTATTCATGTTAAGAAGGGAACAATTTGAGAATAGCATTTTGAGAGATGATTAAGAATGTACCTAAAGAATTTATTTACATATCTATTATCTAAATACACTTAACCATTATTATTATAGCATGGATCATAATGTTATGTATTGGATTTTTATCTAAAAATATGTAATATTTACTCATGAATGGTATAGTTTATTATAGTCTATATCAGATCAATTTTAGTTAACTCTTGAATCTAGGATGAGAAAACATTAGTGAGAACCATTAGGATAATCCAATATATAAGGTAACATCCTATGTTATTATAATGAAAAGTGTCTGCGTATACTAGAAAAACATACATGTATAGATTTTACAATTAGATTTTGGGTTTCTATAGATGCATTTAGAGGAAATTACTTCTAAAAGAGTTTATTGAGTATATATAAATCATAATTCTGGTACACAATAAATGTTTCATTTTTGAGCACCAAATCTAACACTCCTAAGAGATATTCTTGGGATAATATAAATTTTTATGAACCATTCTAACTAAATTTCATATATGATTACCAAGGATTACATAGGTTTAACCTAAGGTGTCATAGATTGGAAATATTGTTTAAAATTTTAGATATTATATATATGATATTACATAATCTCTCACTATTATTATTATTTACCAGATTTTTTTGTTTTATAAAATGATTAATACCAAGAGGATTCATGTTAATGGTGAATGTTATGGACAATGGAATTATTTTCATCATAAAATATGAACTTGAAGGAAAAAATTTGGGATGTTTAATAATAATATATCAGGATATATGATTCATAATAAAAACATAGTTGAGATTCCAAGCATTTAAAATAAGAGGAAAATGTACTTTTATCGATGTTCATCTGGTAATAGTCATTGTGTTAAGAATATTCTATTTCTTTCATGATAAGAATGTGGGAAGAAGAACCATGGAGAATATATCAAAAGAAGGGGTACATATTTTTTATGTGTAAATGAATGTAATAGGGAAAAATTTATGAGGAATTAAATGTATTATGTATGGGTAAGACGGGAACAATTTGAGTGAATTCCTAAATCCAAGAGTTAAATCAAATACCATGGAAGGCCCTATGTTATAACACACTTTTAAGTGAAATAATTGAAGTATTTATCTATTTAGATTCATGAATTATAATTTAATAGTGTAAAATCAGTGAAATTATTGTTATAAGAATCATCAATCATCTATGTATTATTGTATAATATTTTTTCTTAAAGGATTTCAAAAAAAATTATTGAATGGAAGTGATAACCAAGAAAAATGATTTTAGGTAAGGTTATATTTTTATGGAAGAAATGATTAAGGGAAATACATCCCTTAATATATTTTTGATGTTTAGTTGATAATGTTTAGTTTGGATAAATAGATTATTAAAATTGGTAGAGTAAATGGGATAGTATTGGTAACCATGAAATTTGTCATTATGTGATTTTGTTCATCTTTTTTGAAGTTTATTGTATTTTTGGATTTTTATAATATACCTAGTTGTTGGTTATTTTCATTGAGGAATAATAACAGTGTTAATTAATAATAATAATATATATTTTCATTAAGGTCTTATAGAGATTCATGTTTTTTTATGTTTTAAATGAATCAAGGTATTCATATGTTTGGAGAGTGACATTAAGAGATACATCATGTTTTATAGGTATACATGTTAAAGTAGATCATTAAAAAATTGTCATAAAATAATTCATATATTTTTGTTTTGACTTTAGTTCAACATATTTTAGATCATTATTATGGTTAACTATTTATTAAATGGATTAATATGAATATTTGGTGTTATTTATAAGGTTTTAGAGATTAATTTATTGTATTTATCCATATAAGATAAATTATGATAATAATTTTGGGTTTTATAAATATTTATTGTGATAAAGAATGACTTATGGAACTTATTGTGACTAGGAATTTTATTTTAATGAATTAGGATTGAAAAGTTCATCTTTATTATCAATTTTGTATAGTAACATATGAGATTGAAGGGGAATTGATTGAAGCATTACCAAGGGACGGTTTGTCCATATAAAATGGAATGAAATATAGTGAATATATTTAATTGTGTTCTTTATATTTATAGTTAATGAATACCATATCATTATGAATTTTATCTTGAAATAAAAATGGAATCCTTTTACCTTTACCTCTACTAAATTTATGGTCTTATCACCCATAATAGATTTATCATTTTGTAGCTCTAAAATTTATCATAATAATGTACTATATCACTCTATATTAGTCATTGGATGATTTTTTCTCTCCAAAATATATATTTTAACCTTACACTAATGGTCCCATTATTTTAGGAATATATTATGTGTTCTTTAATGTAAAAATTGTGTTTCTCGCATCACACATTCAAAGGACGTTTTATTACCCTTGTCTATGATGTTGTTTTTCTACATTAAATTTTTCAAATTTGGTACAATTGTTTACCATGAAAAAAGTTGAGAGGGTTTAGTTTATCAAATGGTAGTATAATGAATCAGCCTATTATTTTTGAATATATTTCTCATTAAATAAATTGAAGGTGTTCGATATCTTACTTGACATGTAACATCGAGTATAAAATGAACCACTATATATTATTACTTAACTATGTCCATAATAGAGTAACCATTGAATTGGTTGATATGAATAGGAATAACTGAATTATTGAATTCAAATAACATCGGTACACTTAATAATTGTTTTATTATTAATTCTTAGTAAATATGCACTCAATTTTCAGAAAAATATTTTTTTTTCTTAAATCATATTATATTTAAAAATTAATATTTTTTATTAGAATGTATTATTAATAATTATTTAAAAATTTATAAATTTTATTTGATAGAGGATATAAGTTTTAAAATAATCATATCATAATTATTATAGTGTTAAAGTTTGTAATTTTCATAAAAATATTGATTTCCAATTAATAGTGAAAATATCATATTTGTCCAAAGTTCATTTATTTTCATTGAAAAGTATCATTATGATTTTAATTTGATATTAATTCAAGAGAAGACTATTTTATTTTCAAATATTACAATATATTACATAGTTATAAGCATAAAAATGGATTATATTATTACTTCAATTTTGTGATTAAATGCATATTTTTTAAAAAAAAACCTTTTTTCATTGCGTTTTACACATTTATATTAAATATTATTTTTATAACTTATATGAAATGAGTTTTATGAAATATTTTATTTTGTATCATAATGTAAAATTTTTCCAATGATTTTTTTTCTTATTTTTCTGAAGATGCTAAAATTTGGTTAATATTAAAAAGTTCAGTTTTTAAGAATTATGATATATTTTATGAAATCCAAAAGATGAAAATATGATATAAAAATTCAATAAAACTAAGAAAAGAATAATTTATAACAAAATAATGAAAATATAATAATAAATAATTAAAAAACAGAAATTATAATTTATTTCATGATAATTATGAAAATAATTTTATTTGCTGAGGTAGTTCGTTTACAACACTAAAAAAGTCAAATATTTTGTCATAAAGATAATATTTTAGATGGAATAAGTCTCTAATATATTGAGATAATAAATATTAAGAATTATTGATGAAATTATGTAAATATAAATTTTATTAGGTTACGTAACAAGTATTTTATACATATTTATTTTTAATTCTTATGGAAGGCTAGAGATGTCAAGATAACATACTCAATAAGTTACAGGGACACATATGTGAGAAAATATAAATATTGGATTAATATAAAAAAATATTAAAAATATTAATATATTTTTATGATGTTAATTTATTTTTAATTTTTGTATATAATATATTTATATTAAATGGTTACACAGTGTTGTAATAGTGTATATGTGAATAGTATAAAAATAAGGAAAATGAATTTAAAAATGTCAAAATTAATACTATTCTTGATTAATTATTGTTTAAAAATAATTTTATAGTTTATTATAATTTATATGTGATGGAATGTTATATTAAATTATAATATCATAAATTTCATGTGGTTTTCAAAGTCAAATTATGAGAATAGATCTTAAAATGATACTAATAGTGTTTTATATAAAATATATTTTACTAAATCATTTTAAAAAAAATAAAAATCTTGAATTAGTACAAGTAGGATGCAAAATGGTTGAAAATATCTTCCATTTTCCAATTATATATCAACTATTTCCATATAAGTAATGTTATAATCAATTAAGACTAAAACACCCAATATCACAGTTAAGGTTAAAATCAGTTAAATAAAGGGTTAAACCAATAGATAAAGTTAAATATAGTAATTAAACCTGTAATTTTTTTATTTTTTGAAGGTATTTCAACTATACAATTTCTCATTATCAAATAAGTTCCCCTTGGTAAAATTATTCCTTTATTATTGCCTTAATATTAATTTAAGATAATAATAAATACGAAATGTCACTTTCTTGACAATAATATCTCTAATATATTTTTGGTATGAGTGAAAAGATGATATATTAGGTTACACATGTTTTTTTAATATAATTTTTTTTATCATTATAATTTTTTTAATTTATAGTGATATAATAATTACCTTAAATTTTTACGTAACACCAAATGAGTATTTATTTAACTAATAGAAAAGTAAAGTAAGTGATATTAACAATATTACAACTAATAAAAGTTGGATAAATTATATGAATCAAGAAACTTTTATAGAAATAGATAATATTAGATAAATTTAAAAGGTTTCTATTATTATTCTATAGCTATTCAGGATTTCATTCCTGTCAAAGTAGACGAATAGTTCAAAAAATGACAGTAATGTGATTTGATAAAAAAAATATTAATTAAATGAATAAAAAATCATAAAAGTACTATGTTTATAAAATTTAATGGGATATGGTTTATCATATCTACCTTAGTAAATTTTTTAGACATTTTCTATTTTATGGTGACATTCTTTACCCTTAAATAAAAGAGAATCTAGATATTGCTGTAATTGTCAAAAGGATTAACAGGGGTCAAATGTAATAGATATGGGATAAAACATCAATATCATATATTATTATATGAGATTATTTAGTCTTATCATTAGGATATATTTTAAATATTAAAATAGTTATTAATTTAATTGTAAAAATTAATTTATATTTATTTAATACATAGTGTAATTTAAAGAGTTCCCCTACCGTCACTTATAAATAGGAACATCCTCTCCATCATTATTCACAATGTTTAAGCCTTCTATATTAATCAATGCCTATAATAATATCATTATATATTCCTTAAACCCATAATATATCTTTTTTTCTTTTCAAATTATCATCCTTCGAAGGCATAAGTTGTAATGAAAAAGAGTTTTCTGAATAAAATGGCATAACTCGAAATCATGTACATTCACTTTTATTTATTATTCTTCCTATAAAAAATCCCTAATGTCCATTATGAAATAAAAAATTTAGTATCACTAATATAATAAATGGTTATTATGATAATAAAATAACCATTAAAATTCTTATTTCTATCATATGGATAGTGAACGCATCAAGTTTACGCATGTATGGATTAATGTCTCCATATAGTGGTGTAATTAATTTTTCATCAACACATTACATGGAAAATTATAATGACCAATTATGATTAAATATTTTATTAATTATTTTATTATGATTCCTTAAATACTAATATTATTTGTATTAATTTCATCGCATCCTTTTAGAAGTGAAAATAGTATTCATGTGTATATACAACCTACCATCTCCCTGAATGGTGTAATATATTTTTATTTCTATAAAAAAAATTTATAACAAAAAAAAATATGTAATTAATATATATGTTTTATATATTATAATTAAAATTATATAGATGATATAACCCTGATCAATGTAGATGGACCGGGACATCTGAACCAAAACAAGCTTGAAAAATGGAAAAGTTATCACACAAAATAGTGATTTAATTTACAATTTGTTAATTAGTGGTTGATAAGATGTTATATGTAAATAATATATTTTATGATATATTTGATTATGGTTATTTAATAAATTTATAATAATTCTATATTTATTATATAATATTTTTTAGTGAATATAAGGAAATATTGGACTTGGGGTAATGGATTTTTTATCTCAATATTTTTTCAGGAAGGAAAAATCCATATTCAAAACATGAATATTGTAGTTGGTGTATATATTTTCCTTGAATTTATATTATTTTTTATATAATTAAAATTATGAGATATAAATATCTATACTTGGTTATTTATTTCATGAGCCATATGTTTAAATTATACCAAAAGAGATAGGGATTTTCATCTCAATCTAATTTTATTCATGATTATTTACAATTGAATTTAAATTGAGGAAATTATAAGATAATTATTGGAAAAATCACATTAATGTTTCTTCTCATGTGGTAATTTATGGAGTTAACATGGTTAAAATTAATTTTCCTCACTTTATTTATAGATGCTAATGAAAGAATATTATTATGGAAAATCATCTATATTTTATTCTTTAGCATTGATACTTTTTCTTATATGTCCATGTATTCATTAAAATGGTAACTTAATTGATCATTTTTATTAGAAATTAAATATTATAAGTAATTTTTACCATTTTATGAAATCTTGTTTAAATTTTTCTTAGAAATATTTATTTAATCCACCAAATGATCTACTTTCAAATTTGTTCCCAAAATGTGAAAAAATATTTATTTTAATATACATGACATGAATGGAATATCTCTTATCATGACCAATAAGTGATTTTATTCATCCATTATATTTTTACATGGTTTTTTACAAAGAAAATTTTTTCTATTATATTTTGTAAATTTTTGTTTGTTAATTAAATGATTGAAAAATGAAAAGTGTATCTTCAATAAAAAATATTACAGTGAACATTTAATGGAATTTTCATCTCTGATAAAAACAGTTGGTTTTTATTATTATTTAAATGGGATATGGTATAATGATACTATATACTTTTTTTATAATTTTTATGACTATGATGATGGAATTGTTACGAAACCCATTTATTTTCTATAGGTTATGCTATGATAAATTTATGAAATATTTATGAAACATGAATTCTTTTCATGGGTTAAGATATGATTGAATGATTAATGTTTTATAATCTTATGGGAAAAAAATGCGTGAATTTCATTATGTTATTGGTGTGCTCAAAATGAAATAGGCCTTCAATTCATTGGGTAAATAATTTTATATCTTGTGATAAATATGGAAAAAAAATTCAACTCTCATGATCCATTATAAGAAATAATTCGATGGGTTGTATCCACTATGGAAAATATGTGGTGATTCCCGATCCACCATGATTAAAAGATTTTATTCATGATCTAATATGATATGTTAACCTTGTGTTTATTCTCGATCCACTATTTTTTTCCAGTCTTTGTAGTTAACTATATCATATGAAATAGTTTCTATACCTATGATAGGGAAACAATATTTTGGAATGTTTTTATAATTATGATATGAGATTATGGTTCATTATTATTTATTCATAATTACAAACTATTATGATTTATTTATATTTTAATGGTAATGTTTTATTCTGCAACCCTTTTTTATAATCCATGATATATTGGGTATATAATTTGTGTGTTGTGGTCCTGATCTCGTACACTTATTATAGTATTGTGATTTTATATGACCATTGATTGAAGTATCCCATATTTTCTCATATTTTGTATATGATATCATAAATATTAATATGGTTCTTGTATAAGTTAATAAAATTATTCGAAAAATTATATAGGAGGTTATGATACATATGAAGGAAATTATACATAAGGTAAGGGATTTTTGAATAAACATTATTTCTATGATATATATGCTTTATACACTGGTTATTTCATCTACATGGGGTATATACTTACAATGAATTTATTTTTTATATCTTATAGAGAATATTATGTTAATATCATATCCATATAATTTTATTTCTTTCATGTGGAATACAGTTTTATTGACCATAATGTGATGAGTTTTTATTTCACATTCTCTTTAATATTTTAGATTGTTTTGTTTTATATCTTAATTGGGGAATATTTATCATCAATGTATATGTTTTCTAAAAAAATATAAAAAAATGTTTTAATATTCTCCTATAGATGGTTAAAATCATTTTTTCCCAATTTGACATTTTAAATACATGGTTTCAATGGTTTTTTTCATTTCATTAATGAGGTACATTATGAATTTTTTGAGAAAAATACATAAGGAATGTTTTATAACTTTTAAGGAACTAACTTAATTTTACAGTTTCATAATGCCTTAAATTTTGGATCCATTCCTTATAATATTAAGAGGTTAATTTAAATGAAAATTGTTTTATTAAAAACTGTGTGTGATTTTAGAAAAAGAAAATGTTTTCAAAGAAGAAATTTTATTTTTCGGAAAAAAAATTTAATGTAATATATCAAATATTAATTAGGTTTTAGTGGATATATTTTTGAAGGATGATATCCCTATTATTCATAAAATTATTTTATATTTAATATGGAATTATATTTCAGAAACCATTTCTTTTCCATGTGTGATGTTGTTATTTAATGTTGTTTAAGAAACAAATTTTTTTATGGGTTATGCTATGAAGAATGATTTATATTATTGTTGCACACAAATGTATGGTTTTCATTCTCTGATAGGTGGGACCTATATATCACTCCAATTCATTGAGTAAATATTTTTATCTTATGAGACATACATAACTAAATTAGGAAGCGAACTCAGTTCCATAATATAGTACTAGAAGGAGAGTAATCTTGGTTCAATAATATAGGGTTGGAATGTGGAGTGGAATTGGTTCAGTAAAGGACTTTGTATAATACATTGGTCTATGTAATAATCCTTTATTATTATGAAAATTATTTCCTTTCATTATGTGTTTTCCACTATTCAATTGATAATTCTTTAATGATTCATGTCTTAGGAATTTTTATGATTTATTCAATGAGTCAATATTATGATCATTGACATTTAGTGTATAATAATCAAATTATTATATGTATTTTTTATTTTATAATTCATATATCCCTTGATTATCCTTTCTAAGAAACTATGGTCTCACTTTTATATTTTTTTACTTTCCCTAGGTTATAAAGAATTTTTTTAAATAGGAGTACTAATGGGTAATATCTTTATGAGAAACATTAAAGGTATTCCACTAGACTGTAAGTTGTGTTCAATGTTTCCAAAGGAACAAAACTAATACAGTCTTTTGGAATGTTTTTTATTAATATATTTTGTATTGAAAAAATGTTTTAATATCCCCATATGTCAGGATCGGATAATTATTATTGGTATCAGATCAAATGTTTAGTCATCATTGGGAAACAAGAATGCAAAAAATTAGTGATATACATAGACAAATTTTAATGAATATGTCTATGTATGTCCCTTTAAATAAATCTATTTATATGTTACAATCATAAAATTTTTTTAAAAAACATGGATAACCTTGTATTATACCTAATATGTTATATATTTTAAGTACATCCCCTTGATTATGCGGTTTTCATAGTGTGATTTTTTCGTGACAAATTATTCTTTTTGGGAACTATAAAATAACTCAAACTAGTAGAATTGATGTTAATGAAAAATGTTATAGACAATGGAATTATCATTCTCATGTGAAATAGATTGAAATGGGAGTTTGAAGGTGATATATTTTCATTATTACTTATCATAAATCTCAAAATATGATCAAATATCTATGCTTTGCTGAGTATCATAATCCACCTTACAAGACAGAGATGTATTTTCATAGTGACCACATATGATTTTTTTATTTTTTCTATATTTAAATAATGTGGGAAGTAGAATCAAGTATAATTATTGAATTTATTTGTAATATTATTTGGTTGTGAAAAATAAGGACACAAAGAATGTAATTTTAACGGAAAAGGTTCAGTTAACAAAATGGATAAATCTAATGGTACTGATAAGGCATTGAAAACAGTTAAATGTCTTAAATGTTGAATGTGTTGGTATTATGAAAATAATTTCCCTAGGGGGAAAGATTGTGAATTGAATCAGAAAGGTTTTATGACTAATTTTTATATTACTGATGATGAAGATCCTATGAATGGCATATAAGATTAAAAGATGTTAAAAAATAAAATTTTGATGATTGGATAATATTTTAAGATGATATTGGAATGATTTTATGTCCATTTATTACAATCCAAGAACAATGTTTTCATATTATTGATTAATGAAACATCTAAGGATTGTTCCACTGTAGTTTGTATTTATGTATTTGAAGGTATATGTTTAATGGTAACAGTAATCATGAACAGTGATGGAGGACATAAGGTGATGATGGGAAGGATAACCCTTAATATGTACATATTGTGGAGATAATGAAATATAGAGAAGCTTGATAGTATTAATGACCATGCATCTGATATGATGAAAATTTTGAAAGAGATAATTTTTTAATGATAGCATGTCATCACTATGTTTTTATACTAGTATTGGTTATTACCATGTTTCAAGAGAATTCTTGATAATAGTTTTAACATGTTTGGAATATGAATATAAAGAGATAAAATATGATATATTGAAGATCAATGTTGAACTCATTTTAAGAAATTTAGTGAAATTATTTTTAATATTTTGAAAATTTTTATTTCGGGAGCATTAAAAAGTTAAACATTTATATACTGTTTATTTTAATATTATATTGAGTTCTTAGTTATTAATGTAATATCTTTCCATATGAGGATTTATGAATATTGGATAACTAGTGATAACCATTTTATATGATGATAACTAAAGATGGACATAATGAATTATCAACCTATGTATGAATATCATGATCTTTTAGTACTTCAGCAATGAAAAATTCACCATTATTTATTATAAAAATATATAGAGTAGAAATTTTTGAAGGAATAATAAACATATGATATTATTCTTAATCAATAAACTATTTATTCTAATAAAAAATTCCCAAACATTAGGGAAAATATATTGCGGCCAAAAATGGTACCTTAATACCTTATTTTACAATGACTCAAAATGTCCCATAGATCATCATAGAATTGAATATTTTTTATTATTATCTTTCTTCTGATTTGGTTATCTATAATTCTGTATTTGAACATGATATTTATATTTTATTTCCATGTCTGTGATTTTGGGTTCCACCAATGATCTCTTTTGTGGAATGCAGATAATTAGTCACATTGAGTAACCATTAAGTTTCAAAATTTAGTTTTTAATATCATGCAATAGTATTCATTTATATGATGTCTCTTTCAATGTAGTAAACTTCAATTATTAATCATTTAACAACAAAGATGAATTTAGAGGGAGAAATTCATTTTAATGGGGGTATAATGTAACACCCTAATATTTGAATGAGATATATTTTTAAAATTATTTTATTTATTTGATGTTTTGTGATTTAAAGTACACCAAGATACATTTTCACTACAAGAAAAATCGGCCAATCTTGTAGTATATTAAACACGTTAATTCTCTTTTGTTAGACACGATATCGAGTACCTTTGATAGATTTCCTTTCAAGCAAGACCAAGTTTTATCAAACAATATAATATTATTCAAATACTATTATTTAATATAACAATATATAGAAAAGGTATTAAATTATTGGTTATAAATACTATTAAATAACTTGTGGAAATATGTGGTTTATATGATGAATTCTATGGTTACCAAATAACTAGAAACCAAAATATATACCAATAGAATATATATAGGCAATATTTCTATTTTTATGCACCCAGAGCCAATTCTTATTAATAATATAAAGTAATTAAAATTAGTAAATTATGTTAATGAAATATATATGTTATTTATTCAATAAAATATTTTTTATATTCGTTAAATATATTTTATAGGCACAAGATAACGACCAACCAAAGTTTATGCATAAAAACCTATATTTTTTAAATTGGTAATTTTATCGCCTTGCATTTGAGAACCAATATTTAATTATATTTTTTAAACTTCTATATATTTTATTTCAAAAAATAAACATATCTCATAAAAAATGAATATTAAAATATATTTTTTTAATTTATTCGAATTTTTTCGATATGGTTCATGTTTTTATGAATAGTAAAAATTTGTGTATATTAATTTAAAATAAATTTTTTCTATAAAAATAAATTATTATATTTATCAGTTTTAAAGTATAATTAAATAAAATTTTTATAATATAATCTATTGTATGTCATTGGGATAAATTTTACTCTAAATTTAGATATAAAAACATTCCAATCTTTTTCATATTATAACATTAATTACCATGTATCCCACCCCTCCAACATAAAAAAATAAATTAATTTCTATAACTAATGTGTTTTCAATTATAAAAAATGTATTCTATATATGGATTCAGTATGTCCATATTATATAAATATGTTTCTTTTACTTTTTGGTCATAATTAATTGTAAATTTAGTATTTTTTTATTAAAACGGTAATGGGTAAATGTGGAAATTAAGGGGAAAAATTAAAGTTATAAATATTATAAAATTACCTTAACAATTGTCCTATTTCATTTAAATGAGTTGGTTTTTAAGAAATAAATAATTACATTAAAGTCTTATAAAATGTGGACGTAGTTCTTGTATAAATAGATGAAAAATAAATAAAATGAATTTAATTAAAAGTATAAGAATAATTAAATTACCTCATAACATGGAATAATCATTTTTTTGTATATATATAAATTATGGTTGTACAAGAGTCGAATTAATGACCATTTAAAGCCACATGGATACTAATTATAAACTTATAATAATTTATTTTAAAGTAAGTCAAGTTGTTGACACTATAGGTTTTAAATTAATGTACTATTTTAATATATGGTTTTTTAGAAGTTTTTTTGAATATAAATATTCATTTGATATATTATAAAAATTATATTATTCATGGAAATTTATTTATCATTTTTAGGGAACAAATAATTACGTTAATGGATTTAATAATGATGTTGCAATAATTATTTAACTAATGAATAAATAAAATTATTGATATTAAAAATATTAAAATAAATACTATTTGAGTTAATTAATGTATCCAAGGAATTTAATAGAATCCCAGAACCCCATAGGTATATAATTAAATATTTTTTTGATGTTAACTTGTTATCTTTATATTTTTAAAATTCCTGGGAGTGAGTAATGGAAAACTTTTCACTATTGATATTTAATAAAAATAATGTTGCATTAAATTATTTTAAAAAATAATTTTATTAAAAAAGAACGTGTAAATATAATACAGTCTAAAATGTTTGACACAGTTCATTTATGGTCCAATTTTTATTATATATGTAAAATTTAAACTCTTTTAAAATTAAAAAAAATATTACCTTAGTTGAAAATAAAATTTGATAATAAATGGTTAATTAAAAAGATAAGGTTTAAATTAATACAAATAATTTTCCAAAAATATATTGGTTGTTATTTTACAACCTTATCAAATCTTATTTTCTAATATATGAATTTTTTGTTATATTTTGAATGGAATTGGATTTATTATGAATAAATATTTTTCTAAATTTCAATCGTTCCCCCCACCTCATTTATAAAAGGGAATGAAAACCCTTACTTATTCGCATTATACTGAGAATTCAATAATGTTCATACCCTACCCATTTGCCTTCTCAAAATACCTAGAAAATTATTGAGGTGATGGTATTCTCATAATTCAAACTCTTATGTCCTTAAGAAGAGATATAGAGGGTGCTCGATGAAGAAGGGGTAATATCATTTACCAACATTCTCAAGATCCTTTCTTCTAATACATCATCTTTATGAGTTTTTTAAATAATAAGGTAATAAATACATTTTAAATTATATTCTAATATTTTATTATAATTATGGATAACCCATATTCAAACTTATATCCACCCTATGAAAAATGAAATCCCCATGCAGGCGTTTGTATGGCCTACCGTCTCCGCACTATGGTGTAACATGTTTTCATCACCAATTTTCTTGGATGGAAATAATGAGGGAAATAATAAATATATATATTGTGATTACAAAATTATTTTTATTCTGTTAAAAATATATACACCATCCAATTCAATACCAATTCACAATTATGGGAATAATATCATGTCTTGTATGTATGTATGACCAACCATCTCCACGATGCTATGTGATTCATTCTCCATGATCACCCTTAAATAATTATTATATAAATATAAAAAATCCATAGACATGTTACATATTACCTTAATATCATTCATTAAATGAATGTACTATATCTTATGTTCCTAAATAAGGATATATATGAAAAAACAAACATAATAAAATGAAGTACTTAACACAAAAAAAAGATTGATAATGAATTTTTATTAACAAACAAGTGATAAGATGATCATATAATATATCATAAATATGAATATTGTTCTTGAATATGTTAATTATATTATTTAAAAAATTATTCAATATTATTAGATACATACTATGAAAATTGTACCAAAGGAAAGGTATTTTTGTCTCACCATTATTTAAGTGAGACACATGCCTTATAAACAATTTGTTTATTCTACATGGTATATATACTATCCATGATATTTTTATTGAGTATTATTTGAATGATTATGGTACTTTAATATCTTTATAATTTTTATTTTTACATGGGGAATATTTTTTATCATAAAGTGATGAGTATTTATTTTACAATCTCTTTGAAATTTGGGACTATTTAATTTTATGTCTTCATTGTGGAATATTTATCATCCATGTCCATGTGTTAACAAAAAAATAATAAGAAAGGTTTTACTATTCCCTAATAGATGTTTAAATTTATTTGTACCCTTTTTTTATTTTTTTACATCATGGTTTTAATGAAATATTTTTTTCATTTTCCAAATGAGGTACTTTATGGATTACTTGACAAAAATAAGAAATGAATGATTTAGAAATTATTCGACAAGAATAGATTTATATGATTTCACAACATATTAATGTCATGTTGATTTCATTATAATATTATATTTTTATTTTCCTTGAAAATGTTTTCTTTAAAATTTTTATGGAATTATATGAAAATAAAATGTTTTCAAATAATTAAGATTATTTTCTTTTAGAATTATTTTCAATTGATATTACAAATGTTACTTCTGTTTTAATGGAGATATTTTTCAAAGATGATATCACTATTATTTCTAAGGTTTGTTTTGTGTTCAATATGTAATTATATTTATGAAACCTATTTATTTAAATGGGTTGTGTTATGATTGAATGTTTCCTATGAAACACATTTCTTTTTATGGGTTGTGATACGAAGAATGATTTATGTTCATGTTGAACTCGTATTTAGGTTTTTATTATGTGAAGTGTGGGACCTATTTCTCCTTCCAATGATTTAGGAAAGGGTTTATATATCATCAGATAGGTAGGACTAAAATGGTAAGTGAACTTTGTTCAGTATTACTGGAATGGAACATGGGTAATCTTTGTTCAATAATACATTTATAGAATACAGAGTGAACTCGGTTCAGTAATGCAATTTTCACAATATGATGGTCTAGAAAAAAATCCTTGACTAATATGGAAATGATTTCCTTTACATTTTTGTTTTCCATGATCCTATGTTTAATGCAAAAGATATTCACTAATGAATCATCTCCTAGAAATTTTTATGATTTATTCAAGGACTCAAGATTATGATATTTGAAATGTATGGTATAATATTAAGATTCCAATAACCTAATTTTTATATTATTATTCATATCTCCCTTGATTAAACTTACTGATCATTTGATATAACACTTTTCATATGTTTTCATTTCTATAGGTTATAAAGAATAGTTTTAGATAGGAGTACTAAAAGGGAATATCTTTGTGGAAAATATTTAAGATCATTAACTAGACAAGAATTTTTTGTTCCATATTTCAAAATTCACTAAACTAATAAAGTATTTGAGAGTTTTTTTGTGAAATTTTTTGTGTATTCTAGAAAATCTGATTTAATATAAATGTACATGAATTTTGGGATGCTATAATCTGACCTGATATGTTTTTTCAATGATCCTTGACTTATATTGAACTAATTTACAGTTGTATTTGTATGAAAGAAGACGATTTCTTCTTCTAGTGTTATACCCACAAAAATCATGTTATTTTATTTCCTTAGGATTAAAGTCTTATAATACTCCAATAATTATTCCATGAATCTTTATTATTTTCTTTGATATGTATTGTATGATTTTCTAATGTTATGATAATTTGGTCATACCCAATTGCTCATGTTTTCAGTACATATCTCCCTTGTTTACCCTTACTGAGCATATGAGATTTCCATTTTCTTATGTTTCCATTATCCAAGTTATGAATAAAAGTTTAATGCATAGGAATTAAATGTTAATATCTTTTAGGTATATATTTAAGATCTTTTACTAGGATAGAATATTAAGTTTTCATGTTTCGAAAGACATTATAATATTATGGTCCTTGAAAATGTTTTTTTTTCTAATGTAATTAATATTCATATAAAATGACGTAATATAAATTTATATTAATCCTAGATTACTATAAAAAGTAATTGAATATTTTTCACATGATTTTATATAATTTATTCATCCCAAATCATTAAGAAATATGAGAATTCAATAACATGTGTCTGCAGACTAACTCCTCCATGAATGATGTGTATAATTTTCCATTAGCACCTTCAATAGATAGTTAAAATGTAATTTATTTAAATAATTTGAAATTTAAAACATCATTATAATTCTTAAATGATATTTATTTCATTTACTACCCCTTCAATTCCCTATAAAATGAATTCCTTGTTAGTGATTACATGTGGACTACCGCCTTCAAGAAAGACATGATTTTTTCCATACACACATTTTATGGATGAATTTAAATATAAATATAATAAGTTAAAATAATATTATTTACCCAATAATTATATTAGAAGAATGATAATGGGAAATCTATGTGTAAGATCTATGTGAAATGATTATAGAAACATTAACCAACTTAAATGGACTTATAAATGAGCCATTTTTATTTTTGGTCTAATATGGATTTTTTTAAAATATATAAGTATTTATATCAAAACACTCCCATAAAAGGTACCCATTTTCGAATTTTAAGGAGAGAAGGGAGATAATGATTATTTATTACCGCACCTAATAGGGAATAAACTATAGACAAGAACTGAGAGTATATCATACAAATAGTGGTAGATATTAAACTATATGAGTAGAGAAACTAGGGAGAAGATAAAACAAAAACACAAATTCTTATCAAAATAAAATAAAATACCTCAAGTACATTCATATAATTTAATTCAAAATGAAAAATTACAAAATATACTACAAGAACCCCAATAAAATCTATTTTTACTGACCCTGAAATCCCAAATAGCTCTTAAACAACCCACATGTGATTAATGTATTTCCCAATCACTAACCAAATATATAAAAACCAAAAAACAATTTATATAACCATATAATTAGCATAACTTTTTTACTTAGTAGGATCCTCCTCAAATCCTCTCCTAGAAAAGAAAAATATTTCAAACTAAGTACTAAGAAATAAACAAGTGAAGCTAACTCATCACCAAAGTAGTTTTTCTTAGTTACCAACCTTACTATGGATAATGTAATCATATAATATCCAAAATATAAAAAATTAATGTACCCATATTATACTTCTCCATTTTTTTACCAACTGTCCCCAACATCATACATCCTGATCCATCTCTCACATAACAAAAACTAGCCCAAACACATATAGAATACTATATCATGCCCTGAACCCTATGTATCCCATCATCTCATCATCCCATTTTTCATCTCTTTATAGTAATTGGGTTTTTTAGGAACCACCATAACTATTTTGTCATTTATTATATATCAATACATAATATACCTTACATAAAATAATAGTTATAATCCGTATGATACACTACTCGATGATAGTTGTGTGAGAAATAAACACACGACATTACATACCCACACTCACAACCATGGGATATGTAACTACTAAGAATACCATCATATAATATAACTTGGAGAAGAAAGAGGGGAAATATGGGGTAGTCATCCATTTATTTCAATAAAAACATCATATTGGGTAAAACCCCTCATATAGTACATTGGGTGTCATTATCCCTAAAAACATTGGTGGGTAGCACATGAAATCTCATAACATAATAATTTACATATAAAGGAAAACCACAGTGTGTGAAATAACATAGCCTTAGACTCAACTGTAACTATCTCACTCAGATACTTGAGGACCACCACTAAGTTCTATAGAAAATACAATGAAAAAATCAATTTAAGGGATTCAATTAATTAATTCTTGTTAAACATTTTACCAACGCAACAATTTTTTATTAACCATTAAACATTACCCAATATGATCATTAAATTAATTAATTCCCTATAGTAATGAACCTACTGATATAAATATTCTTAATAATTTACCATTATCAATCCATTAAGTATCTAAAACCATATGTTAAAATGTTTCTTATTAATTACCATTCCAAAATTCAGGTTATTGTAGAACATTTCATATACTATAAGAAATAGATTCAGAAACCAGGAATATAAAACTACATGATGTAGTAGGGATAGGAAAATATAAAAAATAAATAGAACTATATTGTTATTAAGGTATATGTAATAAATATTCATGAAAAATAAATTTCATAAAAACAATAATGGTAAATCCATAATTCAACCCACTATATCAGCCTCATCAGCATCCCTAACATCGCCATGCATATCACCCCAAATCCATCCTACCAATACCTACTCAAACAACTTCCACAAAAACTAATCCTCTCGGTTTATGCCTCATAAAAATCAAGAAATGTTTGAAATATATCATAATTTTGATAATTAATGTCATCTATAGAAATCACACATGGCATTATTGATAGGAAAATAAAGTCTAAAACGAATCTAGTCCCTAAAACTGGGATCTAGTGTTCACAAGAATAATTACAGGCTAGACCTAAAACATTTATCATTATCAATCAGCTGATATATTAGAATAATTTATTAATTAATTAATTTAATAGAGGTTAAAACCATCTAAATCCAAATTCATCATCTATTAAAAGTTCCAATTAATTTAAATATACCTCTAAATTCAAATTTATTTCTTATCAATGTTTTAGTATGAACATATTAAATAAACAGGCCTCCTTATTATTTTCTGAATAATAATTTCAAGATTAATATTATTTATAAAATTTTAATTAAAATAAGTAATAATTATTTCAATTAAACATGAATCATTAATAAGTTAATTTAGCTAAATTATAAGTATCATTTTTATTCAAACACACCCATTTAATTTATCTTCCAAAAAATATTAGTATTTTTTTGTTTTTAAATAAAATCCATCATAACATAATGATAATCCTATTAAAATACAACCATGTAAAACATAGAATAATTATATATTGCATACTATTTAACAAAAAAATTGGTAAATCATTTTTATGTAAGAAACACATGTGATCATTATAACTAAATCCAAATTTAATAATTTAACAACATTTATTTTTTATTAATGTTAATTCAACCATCACTAAAAGAGATAAATCATAATAAAATTATGATTTCACACAAAAATAATATGATAACACAAAAAATACCCTACCTCGGTTATAAGTTCAGTGTTATTATAACATTAATAGATGATTAGGGTTCCACCCCGACTAGAAAAAACACTGCTAAGTTGAAGAAAGACTAAACAGAACCCAGTATCCAGATACCATTAAAAACCCACAATAATTCACAAAAAAAACAAGGACTTATGTTGCTATGTTATTCCTAGAAATTAATGATAATGGGAAAGTGAGAAAATATAAAAAATTATCATTCCTCACAAAAAAATCATTTGATTCTTCATCAACCATGGGATATAACTCAAGGATTTGATTAATGGTCTCTAAGGGAAGTACAAAAACAATTACCCATAAGTAATTCATTTTAATGAATCATACATTGAAAAAATCACTTGACCTGTCCATATTCCATCATGTGTATCTAAAAATTGAAATAATTACCTAAAGAAGTGTATTTATCAATCAATAAAGGGGATTAATTGACATAAAAATACATATAAGAACAATATTAACACCCCAACCCTTTCGCCTTTCAAAAATGTAATGATGAATAAAGATCATTGTCCATTTCATCCATTTCAACGAAAGATTTTATACCACCAAACATTCCACCACAGCCAACCCATGGACATAGTGGTTCATGGGATTTTATCTTGTAATGACATCCACTATGGTGTGTTTCCCAAAGGCAATCCATTTTCCCCTTCGAATGGATTTCAAAAAATCTAGTAAGGCCATTTCTATTGTATCCATTTTTTTAATGGAATACCCTCAAGGTTCTATGCTCGACACTACATCATATTTGGGGGTATCCACTAGATATATTCAAATTGGTAGAGACCATGGCCACTATAGCATGAAAAAATGCTCTTGGTGATATAAATTTGAGACAAAATGGTCTGAACACACAACAAGATCCCCTGAACTCCTCCTAGATGCTTCCAAGAAATGGAAAAGTACAATGCAATGTGTGGGAAGGTATATAAAATTATATTAGATACCAATCAAAAAACTCTCATTCTCAAGAATATAAAACCAAACACAGAGAGAAGGAGATGAAAATGGGTTGTTTGTACAACCACCCAGTGAAATATCTCTCAATAATCTCTCCATCATAATAGCACAACCACATCACATATATGAAATAAGAACACATGTTCACAATAGTAACAAAAAAACCCAAACAATTTCCCAAGGGAGTTAAATATCAACAATATCGAGTCCATAAACAATACATCAAGGATAAAAGAACCACCTAATAAAATAAACAAAGGTAATCAACAAAAAAACATGAAGAAAATGAACAAATATGAATTAAATTACTTTGGATACTAAGTGTGTATTTGAATCTTAAATTCCCACTTTATCTCTTACACGACACTATATTTCTATTTGATAATATCCATGTGATTAGTATGCCATCATAATATATTCTCCTAGAAGTCATGGATAACCAAAGGTCAGTCCCTAAAGCCTATATCTTCCTTGAAATTTATATCACGAAAATCAATGATGTGAGAGTAATCATGAATATAGAAATGATTCTTAAAACATAGAAGAAAACATGAATCCATATTATCTATGGAAGTAGTAATAGCTGATATGTGGTGGGTAAAACATAAGCCGAAACCTTGGAAAGAAAAAAACTGAGGATAAAAATTACTCCCACAATAATAACCTCACTACCCATGATGAGAAGTCCCTTAAATAAGATAATATATTCAATATAAAACTCCATAGGTGTCCTCCTATAGTTTTAATAGGACTTATTATGACCCTTTAATTCCTTTATGTTGTCATAAATCTGCTGAACTATCTCTATAATACTCTACACTATTTTCACCTTGTGAATTACCAACTATTTGAAAATCATCCAACACAATTAAGAACATGAAGTTTTGTCATACAATGTTTCAATAGTGGATAACCATCATCTGAGTGAAAATATCATTGGAATAAAACTTTAAAAATCATAGGCTCCTCCCCTGCAAACCTATAAAACACTTGTCACAAGTACACACCATGTGTTCAAGAGTTTGTATCTTTTTCTCAATCGTATCATCCTTTTGTAGACGAAATTAAGTGTTAAGGAACAACTAAGAGAAAAAATAATGATGGATACCATTGTGAACATTGGTGGTGAAATGAGGATCATTATCGTTAATAATATTCATCATGTCTCTATGGTGTCTCACTGCCTCATTTAAAAACTTCCTTGAAAAAATCATTATTTGTATAGACTCTTTGATTGTAAAAAATTTGGGGAATTGGTCAACTAATCCACTATCATTCATAAAACATTATATTTTCCCTAATCATGATGTAAAAAAGTATCAAATTCTATCTAAATTTCCTCCCACTTTAACTACCGAACATTTAATGGTTGGAGAAGACCATTAGAATGGAAATGTTCATCTATAGCACCCTAAGAATTTTATGGTAGGTTTCTCTTAAATACATTGTATTCATTAGAGAGCCTATATTTCATGAGTCACTAAGCCTATATGAAGCAAAACATGGTCACTTATAGGAGATATCCATAACCTAACCATTAAACATAAATTTTTGAGCTCTCTAATTTGAATTTTAAGAATCTGACATACACGATTGTGTTCAAGATGATATTTAGAGTTTGATAAAATTAAATTAATTTTTGGTGAATAGTAACCAACCCTTATGAATAGTAACTTTCCATTATTAATAGTAACTAACCCTTATGAATAGTAACATGACTCTTATGAATGGTATCCATACCCTTGAGTGTATAAATGAATTTAGGCACCTTAAAAATGAAGATAAATATTTTAAGTGTTTATGTATTTCTATTAAATAATGATTTAATTAAATATTTAATTAATTATATTTATAATTTTTGTTTTGAAAAAATGAGTTTCATTTTTGGATTCTACACATCGAAAAATGGTTATGGTAATTTTTTGGAATTTTTCGGAAGTACATGAATTTTTTGTGAATAGTAAGATACATTAATTTACTGTATAAATGCATTATAATTTAAATTAACTATTTCGAGCAACATGGGTTATATAATCACCCAAATATCGAACTCACATGCATATATTACTATTATTGGTCATGGGATACTCACTATTTCTTGTCTTGACAGAAAATAATGAATTAAGGATTATAATATTAAAAAAAAACCCTCTCCCCTCCACTATATAATCCACCCTCACCCCCTCTTCCTCCCTCACCATTCAAACTTCAAACATTGCCTAAATTCTTCTAAATATTCTTCCCAAGTCCCCTCCTAACGTCAAAGACTTTTTGGACTCACCAAAAGGTGAAAAACAAAGGCCTTAATGAGTTTTTCAAGGAGGAGTTCCCAAGAGGTGATCCTCTCTACCTTTTTCTTTCAATTTTTTACAAGTTCTGTAATTTTGATCACTCTTCTCACCCCACCTCATACAAATAAAATTATAAATATAGTACAATACATGTACTAGGTTTTTATTATGCAAATGGAATATTTCATCATAATCTCTTTTATTCCGTTCCTTTTATACAATTAATGAAAACACCATTCGAGATGTGTTAATTAATCACACTCAAGGAAGACATGTTTTCAATTATCTTTACTATCTTTATTACTGGTCATGAAACTTTTTTCAATGGTTGAAAAAGATTATAATCTATATATTTTATCTTGATTAATGTTCTGGAATCCATACACACTCATAATATGGAATAATAATACAAAACAAGTTTATTGTGCACAAAATCGCTAAGCTAAATTCAAGCGTTTTGCAATAACTTTTAACTAATGATTCTTCTTAAATTATATAACCCGGAATCATTATAAGATCATTTATATATTTTTAAGGTCAATAATACTATATATTAACAATTTTTATTGTTTATGTACATTTAAAATGAACTTCCATTCATAAATACTTGTAAATGGGTCATGAAAACCAAGGAAGAAAATGCTCCCAAAACTATAAAATTGAATATCATAAAACCATCAAAAATACTATTAATAAACCAAATATGTTTAAACCATATCAATTAAATGATTATGAGGTTTGGAAAATATTAATTAATGAATCTAAATTTGATTATTCGTGTCATTAAGAAAAATCAAGAACACTTTTGAACATAAGGTAAGGGATCCTCTTTTTCCCTTTTATTCAAGAATCTTCCCTATGTTGCACCCTTTTTATTTTTAATACCTAATTATGAGGTATGTTTTCACACCTCCCCCATACATCCCTCATGACATATAAATAATTATATACCCATTTACCTCTCATTAATCCCTCGCAAGAACACTCGTTACCATGCCCAAATGTTTGTAAGGGGTTTTCTTATCTCACTTTTAATTCTATGAGATTTCCATAATTCACCACTTATTTCTTGAATTTGGTATTTTTGTACTACCATATGATATATAATATCATTATTATATTTATATTCATGGTATTATTTGATTCATTTAGTGATTACTGACTTTTGGTCATAAGATTCAATTGATTACAATATGGTAGGTGACTTTGTCTGGATTTCTATTTCATTGAGACCTACTTGGTATTGTGCACCTAATATTTCATAAGTAGTGTATCTACTAACCATTTGAGAACAATTTTCATTAGAAATTATATTTATATTAAATATCCATAATCTCGTATAATGGATATGTTCGTTTTCTAAACCATATACCATTTTACAAATGGTTTGTATTTGGAAAGTTATTTTCAAGTATGGAAATATTGATGAATCTTTATACTATAACCTATAAGGATATTGAAAATTCATATTGATCTTGTATTAAATAAATGTATAAAGAGATATTTGGACATACAGTGTTGGGTGGGGCCCTCTATATCCCCTCCATGCCTCGGTAGGTCTAATGAGACAAATCAGTTTGGCAACAAACCCTTCGAGTTTGTTTCCGAAAAATTAGACGAGTTTTTACCAATAGAACTAAAATGTTTTTACATTATTATTGTATCATGTGCCCAATATATGACATTAAATTAATAATCATTCCATTTATTCATTTTCAGTTAATATTATCCATGATTTTTTCACTATGAAGAAATCTATTGATGTTGTTTCATTCTCAGTTTGTTAATGGCATGAGTTTTACATTAATTCACCATGCCATTTTGATTATGTGAAATTTTTGGAAATTTGGTTATTATTGATTCATGATTATGATATTTGTAACCCTTACTAAGCATTTGAGCTCACCCCATTCATTTTTGACTTTCAACATGTGATGAAGAGGAGATCATTTATTGAGTTCTTGTGGATTCAGTCTTTAGATTATGTTATGTATTGTATTTTTTAACCTTTTCCAATGTAATTTGAGTTACATATATGTATCTAGATTTTTCATGACTACTAAACTTATCATTATTTTGGGATTTTCATTCCTTCTAACCATGCCAATATAAGAAAGTAATGCACTAGCTCCATTCTAGAGGGGTTGGGGTGTTGCAGTTGGTATTAGAGGAAGTTTAGTAGCAAACATGGAAACTAGAAAAGAAAATGTAGATGAGGGAACAAAGACCTAAGGTAGTATTTGAGGATGAACATAGAAGAACATTCTGGTATTTTTGTAAGTAATATATTATGAAGATATTTTTAGGAAATACATCCCTGTCTGGATAAGAGAAGGTATAGGTGGCTTTGGAACAGATGAACCTAGGAGTGAAAGCTTTGACAAGGATTTTTGGGATTGATCTGGGGTATCTAAGTAAATGACAATGGGATTTGATGCAATCTTGGTTATGACACTCCAGGGGATATGTGTTAGGTCCATAAGACTGAATACCCTGAGAGGTGGGGTGAATCAGGGTTTGAATAATTTAAAATTAAAGCCTGTTCTGATCTTGTTTCACTATTAAGAAAAACATTCTTCTCCCTCTTTCTTGTTGAACAATATAAACAGAAAGTAAAGCATACATAGGAAACATCAATTTTTACTTGGTTCACCCTCACTGGGATACATCCAAGGTGCAAACACCAGCAATGTGTCGATTTACCAAATCCACTATAAGTACACTGTTGTTTACAAGGATCAGGATAGATCACTTCTATTCCTAGGCTCACTGAATTTAAAATGTTTTGGGTCAGCTCACTACTTTCCTAAGGGTCACTCCCTATTTCTCTCTCTAGATCACTTCCATTGGAGAGGATCACCTTCTTCCTCTTCCTTTGCTCACTTCTCTGGAAAGGATCTACTCAATGTTTATAGACCTGTAGGTCTCTTCATTATCACTAATGAATATATCCTCTGTTCTATGTAGATGCTTTGTTGAAGTCCATATTTCACCCATATATGAATCTCACTTTGCACCAATGGTATTAGGAAATCTTCCAGCTTCCACACAACCCGGAATCATTACCGAGAATCAACCTTACTTGGCAGCCTTCTCTAAGTCAGCGTGCAAGTCTCAACACGCATGTAAAAACTGGCGTGCAATTCCACCTCAACCACTTGCACGACACAAGCTTCTCCAACTCCAAACTTGCATGACACACACCCTTTGTCACCCAAACCACCTAAGGCATGCAACTATCACCTGGCGCACAACTTATACTTGCGCAACCGAACACCACTTGCGTGAACACCACACCTGCATGATGAGAGCTCTTTTATTTCTTAGTGTTTAAATCTACACTGAATGAGGAGGGTTCGACCTATATTTATAGTCATTTGGACACCCTGCATGATGGCATGCATGTCTGCCCTCAGTGTGCAAGTTTCGGTGCACAAGTCTCTGCCGCATAAATCACTTGCAGGTCCAAACATAAAACTTGCACGAACCTTATTTCTTTTCCATATTTTGATGTTCTTATTCTGAAAAACATATGGTGCAAAAGTTTCCTCTCCTTCAAGTACTCATCACGCAAGTCCCTTTTCCAAAAACCACTTTTCTCCCTTTAATGATATTCAGGCCCAAAAATTTGTCAAACACTGGAAAACAGTGCCACCTTGTATATGTTCTTTTTGTACCACCTCCAGATCATTCATTCCTTTGTCAAAGTTCTTGAATAAAACATGGATCGTTAACCAAATCCCTTGAACTCAACATGCCACAAATAAATCCCCTTTGTCAACAAATTTGTACGTCATGGTTTTCTTTGTCAACAATCACATCATAGATGTCCACTTTGTCAACAATAACAATCACCTAAAAAATGATTCAATAATGCCTAGAGGGATTTTTCCAAACAATCTCTCCCTTTGGGTTTGTTGACAACTCTAATATAAAAAGATACATTGTTAATTCTTCAGCCACCATTTTCCTATTACGATTCTGATAGCGATCAAGGATTTACTCAACACATACACTAATCCCACATGAATAATGCTCGACGTGAGAAATAAGAGTAAATGAAAGGTTCATCAATGAATCACTTCAACTATGAGACCCACGGTTGATACCAAACTGATACCAATTGTTGGAAATATTCTTACTACATTCCAACACCACTCTTCTGCTATTATCACGATCCTCATCTATCATGATATCTATTCTTTGATCGATCACTTCTAGCATTGTCAGATTTAATACTCTCCCCCTTTCTGCTCACAGCTTTAAATCTTGTCAGCTTCCAATTAACTTTATCACTATTGCATGTGTTGTCCAAGCTAGGCTCTGGCTAGGCACGTGCAATTAGAATCAAATCCCCCTATCTGGCTGCTCCACCTGTCAGTTTCTACCCGTATCTTTCAATATTTTTCAAATAGCCACATTGTCTCCCCATTGAACAATCACTATTTTCTCCCCCTTTGTCAACGAACCCAAAGGTCACTCCTTTACAGTCTCAGGGAGAGGGGATTCCACATCCACACTCTTTCAAGTGTGAGGAGTCGACTGAACTCCCAGAGCCAGTCGATGTCTCTCAAAGGCTTCCTTGGGTAAGGCCTTTGTCAGAATATCTGCGACCTGAAGCTCTTTAGGCACATACTCAAACTTCACAAGACCTTGATCCACATTCTCCTTGATGAAATGATATTTGATCTCAATGTTCTTTGTCCTTGAGTGATAAACTAGATTTTTGCTAAGATTGATAGCACTTGAGTTATCACGCTAGATTCCGATCAGAGACTTCACTTCAACTCTCATATTTTCAAGTTGCTACTTCATCCACAATAATTGTGTGCATGCTTGAGTGGCCGCAATATACTCAGCCTCTGCAGTTCTTAATTAAATTAAATCCTCCTTCTTACTTATCCAAGCAATACATAGTCCACCAAGATAGAATTCACTATCTGACATTGATTTTCTATCATCTTCTGAACCGGCCCAGTCGGCACCATTATATCCTAATAACTATATCTGAGATTTGTCATTATATGTCAATCCAAAATCCACCATACCCTTGATATACCAATATATTCTATTCACTGCAAGCATGTAGATTTCCATGGGATTACTCTGACATCTTGCTGCTTGGAATGTGGAGAAAACAATGTCATGCCTTGTTGCAGTTAAGTACAGTATACTTCTAATGATTTTCTAGTATTATGTGATATTAACTTCCTTGTCATCCTTATCTTTTGATAATTTCATCTGGGTAGCCACCGGAGTCTTCATATCCTTGGAATTTTCCATTCCAAAACTTTTTAAAACCACCTCAACATATTTGGATTGAGAAATTAATGTTCCATTCCTTCCTTGTGTCACCGAAAGACCTAGGAAAAATGTTATATTTCCAATCATTGACATTTTAAACACATTTTTCATGAATTAGGAAAACCGTCTGCACTGATATTCATCTGATACACCAAATATTATGTCGTCAACATAAACCAACACCATCATCCTTTGAATATTATCATTGCTGAAATAAAGATTGTAATTAACTCCCCCGTGCTGGAAACCAAGATTCTTCAAGTATTGATCAAGCCTTGAGTACCATGCTCTTGGTGCTTGTTTCATCCCATACAATGCCTTCTTCAGCCTAAAAACTTTGTTCTCATCCTCATGAATGAGAAAACCATCTGGCTGCTCAATATACACCTCTTCTTCCAGAACCCCATTTAGAAATGCAGATTTGACATCCATCTGGAACACTTTGAACTATCTTTGCACTACTATGGCTAAAAATAATCAGATTGTCTCCAGCCTTGCAACTGGTGCGAATGTCTCATCAACATCAATACCCACTATTTGGTAGTATCCTTTGCACACCAGTCGTGATTTTTTTCGAATCATTCTTCCATATTTTTTCATATTGTTGTGAAAGACCCATTTAGTCCCAATGACGTTCTTATTTGATGGCCTTGAAACAATATCTCACGTATGATTTTTCTCAACCTGTTCTAATTCTTCATTCATAGCCTAAACCCAGTACTCATCTCCAACTGCATTAGAAAAATATTTCGGCTCCCCCTGAGATAAAAACGATGTTTGCTGTGATGATTTAATTCTTCAAGTCTGGACTGGTGTTGTCTGATCACCAATGATATTTTTCCTATCAATTTCAGCTCGACTCTTTGGATTCTTAGAAGATTCAGATTTTTTTCCTCTTGCTCATCATCAGTATCTTCTTCTAAGTAAGCCTCTACCATTTCTACTCCCTCCTGTGTTGCTTACCTCCTCATCACTTTCATCCAGAAACTATTCACTGGGTCGTTGAGTATTCTATTAATTTTCAACTATAGTGACATCATTGCTCTCAATAATATTTCCCAATATTTTGATGAATCATTTATATTCTTTTATTTTCGTTGATTAGCCAAGAAATATCCCCTCGTCTCCTCATGACTCAAATTTCTTGTGATTTTCTTTGTTGAGAAAGAAGCACTTACTTCCAAAGATTCGAAAGTATTTCGACATTGACTTCTTTCCATACCACATTTCATATGGAGTATTTCCTTCATTCAGACACAAACAAGACATGTTCGAAATATAGACCAATGTCAAAACTACTTTCTTAAAAAATTTCTCAGGTAGGTCCTTTTCAATAAGAATCGTTCTGTCCATGTTGTTGATAATCTGATTTATCCTTTCAAACAATCCATTCTATTGGGGAGTTCTCCCTGATAAAACATGATTCCTTATCCCATGTTTCTCTATATAGTCTTCAACTTGAGTGTTTGTGAATTTTTTACTGTTATCAGTACGAAACATCAGAATTTCATGCCCAAGAATCCTTTCTAATTCCCTCCTATACTACTTTATGCAACTGGACACCTATTTTTTATGGGTAACGACAAATACTCAAGCCATTATTCTATAATAATCAATGAAAAGGACATATTACCTTTTCTCATTTATAGTTCATGGTGATATAGGTACACATACATCAGCATGCACCAATTTGATCACTCTGGTTGATTTCTATTCATTTAGATTGTATGTCTTTCTGATTATCTTCACTTTTTGGAACGCATCCCATGTATGATTATGATCACGTGATAGTTTGGTAATGTCTCTATCAGCATCACATTTTACCAGATCATCCATGGATGGTTGGCATAGATGACCAAGTTGCTTATGCCATAGCTAGTTTTCTTTTTCTCTGGATAAAAGGCACGTATCTTCTTTCCCACTTACAAGGTAAAGATTTCCCTTTGTCCTTTTTCCCTATAGAAAAACTACTCCATATGTTCCTTTCACAACACACATCTTCATGGTAAATTGGATAGAGTTCTCAGAGTCACATAGTTGACTGACACTAAGCAAGTTATGACTAAGACCCTCTACTACCAAGACATCAGCACGTCTCATTTCTTTTCCCCAAAACTTGGCCTTTCCTGAGGGAACAATCTTCAGGCCTTCATCATTTCCAAATTTAAAAACTCCTTCTTTGTCATATTTTATACCTGTAACAAGATCCTTTTTGCATGTCATATGATATTTTCAACCACTATAAAGGATCCACACACCAGAGCGATCTGATGCCTTAAAGGCAATTTCTGCCACCACACCCTTCTCATTCTTCTTCTTCGTGGTCCATATTTTTGCCTTCAAACTTGGTAAGGATTGATACTTCTTCTCTTTCTCAGAGTATGATGGACCAGCATCAACTTGTAAAGCAACAAATATATTTTTCATTTTTAACTCACCTATTGGTTTATTGATCTTCTTCATGCGAACGTTATGATACTGTTTTAGCACATTCCTCTGTATGGTCGAATATCAGTACCTAGCCATGTGCCAAAATCCTCTGCACCAAAAACAGTGTCCTTTGAAATATGTTCTGGAAAACCATTCTCTGTTTAGCTGCCACCTTTGTTCTTGTTCCCTTCGATATCTGTTGGCTATGGAATACAAATACTATGAATGTCCCATATTTCAACAATAATAACAATTGATATAAGGTTCACTCCTTCATGTTACTTCAGCACTATGAGTTTCCCTTTGGGATCTCTGAATATTCTGATTATGTTTTCTTCCCAAATCAACCTTCAATCTCAGAGTGGATGATTGCGGTCTGACAACAATATTTACAGCCTTTTGTTTTCGATCAAGCCCCAATTCAGCCTTGGCATCTGAGCAAAGTTGCTTCTTCATTCCTACTGAACTTCTAGCCTCCTCTTTCGTCCTTTCTGTCTTCTGCATGGCCTGTTTTTTCTGATATCACATTGGGGTTTAAGAGTTTTTCTTGATCATTCATTTTTCATCACATACAGACCACTTCTTCTTCAAGACCTTTGATACACTTGACATAATCTTTCACTTTTCTACTCAAGCCATGGATCTCCCTTTTCTGTTCTTAAATCTTGATCTTATACTCACTAGCTGATTCTGAGTTCTCTAGTGTTGATAACTTTAGTTTCTCAATTTCTTCCATCAACTCAGACTTCTCTTCTTCCTGCTGCTGCATATAGAGTTTGGAATCACAGACAAATTTTTTAGCTTTCTTTGTTTTTGATCTCCAAACATCTATCTCTTCAAGAGCAGCCTCTAACTCAGCTAGCATATCAATTCTTCCTTCAACTTCTTCTTCTTCTTCCTCATCACCTTAGGTTTCGTTATTCTCTTGAGAACTACCGATGACTGCCACCATAGCATTTTCTCCACGATCTTTGCAATTTTCAATCTTTTCCACCTCTTAAAACTCAGACTCATTTGAACTATCTATTTCTTGGAATGAAGATTCTTCTTCTTGAAGAAATTTCTCTTGAACTGCTTCTTCCCTTTCATATAGGTTGAAGATCTCTTCTTGGGAATTTCAATTTCATCTTCGTCAATTTATTCTTGAAACTTTTTAGGGCACCTTGCGGCAAGATGAAAAACTTATCCACATCTAAATCAAGCAAGTGGAACTTTCACTTTGAAAATTCCTTTTCCTCTTTGAAGATTTGAGGAGAGGAATGACATTACCTCATCTGTTTCTTCATCCTCCTGGGAATCTTCAACGGTGAGCTTCTTCATGGACTTAAATTCCACCTCTTTAGATTTCCCCTTTTCCACAACATCATTATCATCATTTATCATTTCATATGAAACAAGGGTGTTGTGCAGGTTATCCAATGTCAACTCTTTCGGGTCATTATCTTCCAAAACAGAAACTTTAGGATTGAACCGAGGTGGAAGTTTTCTCAGGATGCGCTTCAAAATTTTTATATCTACAATAACTTCTCCAAGACCCATCATGTCCTCCACTATAATATTTACCTTGTCAAAGAATGCATCAACATATTCATTTGGGTTCATTCTCAGATCTTCATACTAGTTCCACAGTACTTACATCTTTTCCTCTCTGACCTTTGTATCTCCTTCATATATATTCAATAACTTTTCCCACATGGAATGTTATGTTTTGAAAGACATCACCTTTGTATATATAGGATTGGATAGTTATTCCCCTAAGTAATTGATTACTTTGGCATAAACATCCAACTCTCTACGCTCAACTTCTAATAATGCACCACTATTAATATCAGTTGTTATGCCATGCATTGCTGTTGTGAAAAAATTCATTCCCAAAGATCAGAAGTAGTGCTGCATCTGATTCTTCCATAGCTGAAAATTTTTATCGTCGAAGATCAGAATCCCTTTATGATTGGTGACCTCCATTTACAGAAGAACAAATATCAAAATTTCCCTCTGATACCAATTGTTAGGTCCACAAGGCTGAATACCCTGAGGGGGGGGGGGTGAATCAGGGTATGACTAATTTAAAATTAAAGCCCATTTTGATCTTGTTTCACTGTTAAGAAAAACACTCTTCTCTCTCTTTCCTATTGCACAATATAAACATAAAGTAAATCATGCATATGACAAAACAATATTTACTTGGTTCACCCTCACTGGGCTACATCCAAGGAGCATACATCGGCAATGTGCCAATGTACTAAATCCATTATAAGCACACTGCTGTTTACAAGATTTGGGATAGATCACTTTTATTCCAAGGCTCACTGCCTTTACAATGTTTTGGGTCAGCTCACTACTTTCCCAAGGGTCACTCCCAGTTTCTCTCTCTCTAGCTCCCTGCTGGTGGAGAGTATCACCTTATTCCTCTTACTTTTCTCACTGCTCTAGAAAGGATCCACTCAATGTTTATAGACCTATAGATCTCTTCATTATCACTAATGAATACATCCTATGTTGTATGTAGATGCTCTGTTGAAGTTTAGCTTTCACCCGTAGATTAATCTCACTTTCCACCGAAGGTATCAGGCAATCTTCCAGATTCCACTCAACATTGAATCACTACCGGAATCAACCTTACATGGTTCCCTTATCTAAGCTAGCGCGCAAGTCTCAGCATGCAAGTAAAAACTGGCACGCATGACCACCTCAAACACTTGAATGAAACAAGCTTCTCCAACTCCAAACTTGTGCGACACACGCCCTTTGCTGCTCAAACCACCTTAGGTGCACAACTATCACCTAGAGCGCAACTTATACTTGTGCGACCACACACCACTTGCGCGACCACAACACGTGCATGATGAGAGCTCTGATTTTTCAAAGTGTTGAACTCTGCACTGAATGAGGAGGGGTCGACCTATATTTATAGGCATTTGGACACCCTACGCAACAGTGTGCAAGTCTCCCCTTGGCACGCATGTTTCGGCATGCAATTCTTTTGCCACAAAAATCACTTGCGTGACCAAACATAATACTTACACGACCCTTCATCCATTGAAATATTTTGATGTTCTGATTCAAAAAAACATATGGCATGAAATTTTCTTCTCTTTTAAGTACTCGGCGCGCAATTCCCTATGCCAAAAACCATTTTTCTTCCTTTGTTGATTTTCAGGACCAAAAATTTGGTAAACATTGGAAAATGACGCCACCTTGTATCTGTTCTTTTTGTACCACCTTCAGATCATTAATTCCTTTTTCAAAGTTCATGAATCAAACAAGGATCGTTAACCATAGCCCTTAAACTTGACATGCCACAAATACACTCCTTTTTTCAACAAATTTGTACGTCCTGGTTTTCATTTTCAACAATCACAACATATATGTCCACTTTATCAACAAACACAATCACCTAAAAAATACTCCAGTGATTCCTAGAGGGATTTTTTCCCAATAATATTCTTAGGATAGTTCATATTTTCTTTACAAGAAATTATGACGAATTTAAATATAAATTATTTCTCAAAGAAACCATTTTTCTGATTATGGGATTATCCATGAATAGGATCTAAATTTATGCTAAGTATTGTGTTAAGTTAAGATTGTACATTATTATTCATTTCCTAATCTAGTGTGTTCCATTATTTAGAAATGGATTCTAATGGAAGAAGGGGAATAAATACTCATGGGAAATGTAGGGATATCCCTATAGATCAAGTCAACACTTTCAATGTTGGAGAATAATAGTTCATGACCATATTGGGACAACATACTCAGGTTGTAACGAATAACCATTCCACACCTATGTTGGGTCATTTCATGCAGTAGATGCACCCATCTTTTAGCGGCACTACTAATCTAGTTTTTTCTTAAAATGGATCATGTCCATTGAAAAGATATTCATGGAATTATGATGCAATGAAAATGAAAAGGTAGTACGGGCAGTATATTGTCTCAAGGGAGACACTGATCAATGGTGTTCTTAGATTCAGAATACCATAGAGTATGAAAAAAAAAGATATGGAATGGAGGTATTTTAAAGAAATATTCTTTGAAAAATATTTCCCTTGTGAGCAGTGAACTGAAATGAAGAGGAAATTCCTTAGATTAATGCAAAGGGAATAAGACAGTGTTGCAGAGTATGAGGCTACATTCACAAGGCTATCCAGGTATTCCACAGATTACATACATGACTCGGCAGATAAGATTGATCATTTATTTGAAGGTCTGAATCCAAGTCTTATAAGGGCACTGACTTCTCAAACATTTTCATCATATGATGAAATTGTATCAAGTTCCATCAAAAAAGATAAATAATTTTGTTGATCAAATTTGTTCAAGGGAAACCAAGATAAAAAAATTGTACTCTAATAACCAAGGGAAAGGTGAAGTGCCAAAGAAAAACAAGGGAATGAAGAAATTACACTATGCGATAATTGTGGAAAGAGTTATCTCGGGAAATTCTTGAAAGCCAGGGGAGTTAGCTATAAGTGTAGAGAAAATGGTATTCTATCTCATGAATTGAAGGAGAAGAAACAATTTGATGATGTTCAATGAAAAAATTTTAGAGAGAGGGGACACTATGCAAATGAGTGTCCTATGATCCAAGGATAGATGTATAAAAAAAGACAAGATATAAACGGATAGCATATGTGATTAAAAACATTGATGTTGAAGTTCCTAATGATTTGGTGGAAGGTAATTTAATTGTTTCCTCAAACTTATCCAACACTTTATTTGATTTTGGATCATCACATTCATTTATATCTTCCCGGTTTTCCATGAAAATTAGACATGTCCAATTTGATATAATAAAGGAATTATCAGTCATAACTCTTAGGGGATGCATTATTGCAATAAAGGCATGTTAACTAGTCCCCCTCATGACACCTAAATGTGATTTAGTTTCTAACCTTATCGTCATACCAATGACTGAATTTGATATAATTCTCAGTATGAATTTTCTGTCAAATTATAATGCAACAATATATTTCAAGAAAAATGAAATTACAATTTTTAAAAATGGTGTAGAATCTCTTATCTTTAGAGAAGAGACGTCACCATTAGATTCTTATATAGACCCACCCCCAGTAGCTCTGTTAAATGAAATTCTTGGAGAGTAAGAGAACCCAAAATATATGGGTGAGGAAAGAAATCATCAAATTGTAGATGTGAACATAGTGCAAGAATACATTGATCTATTTCAAGACGATTTACCTAGACATACTCCAGAGATAGAATTTGAGTTCTCTATTGATTTAATTCTTTCTTCAAGACCTATATCAAATACTCCCTGTAGAATGACCATTATGGAATTAGAGAAGCTAATGAAACAACTAGAGGAATTGAGTGAAAAGTGATTTATTCAAACTAGTGTTTCTCCATGGGGATCCCATGTCCTTTTTTCTAAGAAGAAAGATGGATCCATGAGGCTATGCATTGATTATAGGGAAATCAATGATATCATGATAAATAATAAGTATCTTATTCCCCATATTGATGATATATTTGATCAGATTCATGGAGCTCAATACTTTTATAAGATTGACCTTCGATCCAGATATCATCAACTATGTGTGAGGAAGGAAGATATTCCTAATATGACATTTTGAAACAGGAATGGGCATTACGAGTTTACAGTGATGTCTTCAAGACTGAAAAAATGCACCATCTATTTTTATGGTTTTAATGAATAGAATGTTCAAGGAATATCTTGATAACTTTGTTGTGATATTCATCTATTATATCTTGGTATACTCAATAAGCTATGAAGACCATGTGGATCACTTGCATATTATTCTGAAAAATCTTAGAAGGTATGAATTATATGGGAAGTTTATCAAGTGAAAATTTTGGCATCAATTAGTTTCTTTTATAGGCCATATTGTCTATAAGGATGGAATTCTAGTTGATCCTGCAAAGATAAATGCAATCCAAGAATGGCCCACACTAACAAAAATAACTGAGGTATTCTATTTTATTGGAATAGATGTTTACTATCGACGTTTCGTTCAGAATTTCACAAGACTGGATAACCCACTAAACAAGCTCACATGTAAAGGAGTTGAGTTTGTGTGGACAAAAGAATGTATATAATTCTTAGAGGAATTGAAAATAAGATTCGCCAAAGATCAAATTTTGACTCTTCCATCTGGAAGAGATGGATTTATAATATACAACAATGCATCAAAGAATTAACTGGGTTGCATCCTTTTGAAAAATGATAAATTTATTGCTTATGCATCGAGACAGTTGAAGTCTCATGGGAAGAATTATCCCTCTCATGATCTTGAGTTATTAGTTGTAATATTTTCTCTGAAAATATGGAGACATTATCTCTACGGAGAAAGATGTGATATTTATATGGACCACAAGAGTTTGAAATACATTTTCACACAATAAGAACTCAACATGAGGCAAAGGAGATGGCCCGAGTAACTCAAATGTTACTATTCTTCAATACACTACCACCCAGGAAAGGCGAATATGGTGGTAGATGTATTAATCAAGAATGATCATAGACTTCTGACTCAAATGATGGTTGAGAGAGATCTTATATTTTTTGTTCTACTAAAGATGGATATGGGAATTGTTAAGGAAGGGGAAACATATTCTCTCTTTTAAATGATTGATAAACCATCTTTATTAGTGTAGATAAAAATCTCTCAGTTTGATAATGATATTCGGCACAAGAAAATTAATGATGTCAAGGATGGGGGATTGCGGACTTCCTGTATGAGGATGGAGTTTTGAAATTTTGGAAGAGGATGTGCAATCCATCAGCACCTAAGCTAAAAAGGGAACTATTAGATGATGCTCATGGCTCAAATTTCTCTATGCACCCAGGTATCACTAAGATGTATAGAGATCTAAAGGAATATTTTTGGTGGGATAATATGAAGTGGGAAATTGCTGACTGCATGTCAAGGTGTTTAGTTTTTCAACAAGTGAATGTAGAGAGAAAACATAACAGAGGAGTGATTCAACCTCTACCTATTCCAATGTGGAAGTGGGATAACATTACGTTGGATTTTGTCACTCGACTACCAAGGACACCTAGAAGTAATGATTCAATTTGGGTAATTGTTGATTTTCTCACAAAATCATCACATTTCCTTCCAATAAGAGAGGATTTACCACTTGAGTGCCAGGAAAGACTTTATATTAATGAAGTTATAAGACTTCATGGTTAGCCTCTATCGATTGTGTATGATCAAGATCCCCGGTTTACAAAAAAAATCTAGAAAATTCTCTAGAAGGCTTTCAATACTGAGCTTTGTATGAATACTGCTTATCACCCCCAAACTGATGGACAGTCTGAAAGGACTATTCAAACTATAGAAGACATGTTGAGATCATGTTCTCATGAATTACAAGGTTTGTGGGATCAATACTTTCCTTTGGGGTAATTTTCCTATAACAATTGTTTCCATTATAGTATTCAAATGGCTCCATATGAAGAGTTATATGGAAAGAGATGTCAAACTCCAACTTATTGTGATAAAGTTGGTGAGAGAAAACATATAGTCCCGAAACTTATTGAAGAGACCAAGACAAAGGTGAAGACAATACAAGACCATATTAATGTAGCCCAAAGTAATCAGAAGAGTTATACTGACAATCGGAGAAATGATTTGGAATTCCCAGTGGGAGATCTGGTCTTTCTGAATGTATCTCCATGGAAGGGTGTTTTAAGATTTGGTAAGAAATGGAAATTGAGCCCCAGGTACATCAGAAAATTTGAAATTTTTTAAAGAATCAGAGTTGTATATTACCATTTAGAAACGCCTCCATGTCTTTCCAAAGTTCATGATGTGTTCAATGTGTCATTTTTGAATAAATACATGCGAGACCCAATGCATGTACTCATATATGAAGAAATAGAACTGGAAACTGATTTTTCATATGGTGAAAAGCCTATCGAGATTCTTGACACAAGGGAGAAAGTATTGAGAAATTAGACAACTCATCTACTAAAGTTTCATTGGATAAACCATAATATGGAGCAAGAAACATGGGAACATTAGGATGTAATGAAGAAGAACCACCCACATCTTTTTGGTGGGAATTTTACCTAAAATTTCAAGGATGAAATTTCTAAAGGAGGGAATAATGTATCACCCCAAACATTTTATGGTATGTTTCTCTTAAATATGTTGTATTTGTTAAATATACTATATTTCATGAATCATTGATTCTATATGGAACAAAACATGGTTAATTATATGAGATATCTATAACCCAGCCATTAAACTTAAATTTTCCAACTCTGTGATTTGAATTTTAAAAATATGACTTACACGGTTATGTTCAAGATGATATTTAGAGTCTGATAGAATTAACTTAATTTTTGGTGAATAATAACCTACCGTTATTAATAGTAACCTTCCATTATGAATACTAACTTACCCTTATTAATATTAATATGAATATTTTTAAAGGTATGCATACCCTTGAGTGTATAAATGAATTTATGCACCTTAAAAATAAAGATGGATATTTTAAGTGCTTATATATTTCTATTAAATATTGATTTAATTAAATATTTAATTAATTCTATATAGAAATTTATTTTTGAAAAATGGACTACATTTTGGTATTATACATGTTAAAAAATTATTCGGGGGAATTTTTGGGATTTTTCTGAAATACTTGAATTTTTGTGAATAGTAAAATACATTAATTTATCGTATAAATGTATAATAATTTAAATTAACTATTATTAGCATCATGAGTTATGTAAGAACCCAATTCATGAACTCATATGCATATATTACTATTATTGGTCATATAATACTCATTATTTCCTGTCTTGAGAGGAAATAATAAATAAATGATTATAATATTAAGAAAACTCCTCTCCCCTCCACTATATAAACCACCCCTCACCCCTCTTCATCGCACACTACTCAAGATTATATCCTTGACTAAATTCTTCTAAATACTCTTCCCAAGCCCTCTCCCCATATCTAGGAACTTCTGGTATCACCAAAAGGCCAAAAATAAAGGTCTTAAAAAGATTCTCAAGGAGGAGTACTCAAGAGGTGAACCTCTCTACCTTTTCCTTTCAATTCTTTTTATAAGTTCCATTATTTTGTTATCTCTTCTCACCTCACCCCATCCAAATTCCATAATAGTTCCAGTACCATATTTGTACTAGGTTTTCATTATGATAATGGAATATTTCGTCATAATATTGTTTCTTCCTTTCCTTTTATACAATAAAAGCAAACACCATCCGAGATATGTTAATTTATCACACTCAAGGAAGACGGGTTTTCAATTTGCATTACTATCTTTATTACTGGTCATGAATCCTCTTTAAATGGATGAACCATATTTTAATATATTTATTTTATCATGTATAATTTTATGTAATCCTTACACACTCATAATATGGAATAATAATACAAATTAAGTTTATTGTTCACTAAACCACCTTGCTAAATCCAAACGTTTATCAATGACTTTTAACTTATGATTCATACTCAAGTATATAATCCAGAATCATTATAAGATAATTAATATCTCTTTAATGTCACTAATACTATATGTTAACAATCCTGAATGTTTAACTACATTTCAAATGAACTTCCATTCATAAATACAAGTAAATGGATAATGAAAACCAATGAAGAAAATGCTCCGAAAAAAATGAAATTGAATATCTTAAACCCATAAAAAATACCATTAATGAACCTAATTAGGTTATACCATATCAATTACATGATTAGTAGGTTAGGTAATTTTTAATTAATGAGCTAAATTTTATTACTTAGGTCATTAAGAACAATCAATAACACCTTAGAGCATAAGGTAAGGGATCCTCTCTCTCCCTTTTATTCAAGCATCTTCCCTATGTTGCGCCCTTTTTATTTTTGATACCTAATGATGAGGTGTGTTTTTTAACCTCCCCCATACTTCCCTTATTACATATAAATAATATTATACCCCTTTACAACTCATTAATCCCCCTCAAGAACACTTGTTACCATGTTGAAATGATTGTAAGGGGTTTTCATAACTCACTTTTAATTCTGTGAGATTTCCCTTGTTCAGCACTTATTTCTTGTATGTCGTATATGTGTACTCCCATATGATATATAATATCATGATTATATTTATATTAATGGTATTATGTGATTCATTTTGTTATTATTTTACCTTTTCTCATAAGATTCTATTGATTACAATATTGTAGGTGACTTTGTCTGAATTTCCATTTCATTGTGACCAACTCGGTATTGTGCACCTAATATTTCTTATGTGGTGTATTTACTATCCATTTGAGATTTATTTTCATTTGAAATTATATTTATATTAATTATCCATAATCTCATATCATGGATATGTTTTTTTTCTAAACCATCTACCATTTTACATACATTGTTAATTTGGAAAGTTATTTTTAACTATGGAAATATTGATGTATCTGTATACTCTACACTATACAGATATTGCAAATGAATATTTCTCTTGTTTTGAATCAATATATATAGAATGATTTGGACATGAAGTGTCAGGTGGGGCCCTCTATATCCACTTGATTCATCGGTAGGTCTCATGAGACAAATCACTTTGGTGACAAAACCTTCGAGTTTGTTTCCCAAAAATCATATGTGTTTCTACCCACAGAACTAAACCATTTTTTTGGTATTATAGTATCATGGTCCTGATACATGTAGTCCAATTTTTAGAAATTCTCTTAATTAAATATCATTTATTACTATCCATGAGGTTTTCACTATGAAAAAATATATGGATGCAGTTTCATTTTCAGTTTATTAATGGCATGAGTTTTTCATTTATTCACCATGCCATTTTGATTTTGTCAAATTGTTTACAATTAGGTTATTATTGATACATGTTTCTGATATTTGTAACCCTTAATAAGCATTTGAGCTCACCCCTTTCATTTTTTACCTTCAACAGGTGATGAAGAAGAGATCATTTATTGAGTTCTTGTGGATGCAATCTTTAGTTTTTGTTATATATTGTATTTTGTATCCTTTTCCAATGTAATTTCAGTTACATCTATGTATATAGTTTCTTCACAACTACTCAACTGATCATTCCTTCTGGGTTTTTATTCCTTCTAACCATTCCAATATAACAAAGTAATGCACCGACTCCAGTGTAGAGGGGTCAGGGTGTAACATCATCCTTCAACTTAAGTAAGACTAAACAACAAGTCAAAAACAATTTAGAAAAACACTTCTCCCCAAGCCAAAACAATTGACCACTAAAAGGACAATAAATATTTCTCATTCCATGATGTACCATGATGGGTAAACTATGTAATTAAAGGAGAACTATCCTACACATCATTGAAATAAATAGAAGAATCCTTAGGAACAACTCCTAATACTGTTTATTCTCATAAAAACCTTAAGGGGAATCATAATAGAGAAATCGAACTCTCCAAAACTACACCTCAAAGTCCTTGATTGGTGCATCCTCAATCTTATTCACCATATAAAACTACAATTTCATGTGAAAAAACAATATTCTTCCACAAATCTTTTCCATATCAAGATAAATCATAGAGAGTTATTACATCACTTCCAACGCATCTAATTAATATGGTGAGGAATCAAAATGTGACTTACTACCTAATGCATCAGGTACAAAATTACTCATTATGAAGGTATATGAAATCATAATTTCATAATAGTGAAATAATTCAACCCATTTATGTTCTATCATGTTCTATTTATGATGTTTGATGATGAAACTTATGCATTTGTGATCAGTGAAAATCACAATTTTCTCACTAAATAGGTAATGTCACCACAAATTCAAGGAAAACGTGAATTATTACAACTCAACATCCTATCTAGAAAAGTTCTATTCATTGGAATTTAACTATTAAAACCCATAATAAACTACTAATATATAATTAATCATGATTCTTCCCATAAAAATTATAATCTTCCTAGCAAACATCAAACTGAACTCTTTATTTTGAAAAAATGAAGGACTTGTTAACTGAACATCTTCATTATTTGTTACTCCAAATCTACCAAACACTAGTTAGTATAGAAGAATGCATGATTATTTCCCAGGATTATACCATGGAAAGAGAATAATTTTTTATAGTATGATTAGTAAACATAAAGTCATGTGCATCAAATCATATAAATCCCTAAATTCTCGTGTGATAACTAGTCTCAATTGTTTACATCACCTACTAAAATTAGTTGGAATTGCTTACATACCATCCCATGCATTACTCATAGGTTCTTACCTAAAAAATATATCATATCCATCAACCAGAATTTTTGAAACCACTATGTCCTAACCCCTCCCATAAAAGACACACCTCATGGGATAAAAATGTGAGAATAGAGATAATGATGCCAAAATCCCTCCTCAAATAGGGTATGAGTTAGAGAAATGAACTGATTGAAAATCATACATAAATAATGGAGGAATTAGTGCCTATGATTTGAGAAATAAGGTGGTAAGATAAAAAAACCATAAAACTGATGATCAAGATAAAATAAAAGATCCAAAGTACATGATGGTAATGTCATACATTCATAAACCACTAAAAAAGGAACTAAAAGTTTGAAAATCCAATACTAAATTGTTAAAATGAAATACCAAACTACTCTGAAACAACCATGAGCTATTAATGTCCTTCATGATCACCAGCTATCTCCTGTGGAATAGAAATTCTTTTTTAGAGGTATAGTGTAACAATAACATGTATAATTAATTGGATCTTCCCTAGAGCACCTAATTTAAAATAAAATGAAATCATACAAAATATTTGTGAACAACAAATTAAAGCTAATATATCACCTAAATAGGTATTATATGTTCCCAGAATCAGTATGGATTTCTCACAAATATCACATATAAGTAATCATAAAATATCAAAAATATTTCAAATGATGTACCTCGCTACCATTTCTCCACTGGTTTTCCACTATACCCAAAAGTTGTCTGTATTGATCCATCTCTATGTAAATTTAAACAATACCAATGAATCATGGGATACTTTATCACACCATTCACCATTTGTATCAAACCAACTCATTATTCCTTGACACAACTCTAGATAATAATCAATAATATTCTAGGATCATCCACATTTTTTATATCGGGTATTGTAACTCAATCCATCGCAACACAAACAGAAAACCTATAATAATACTATGGATACTATATCCAATGCTACATTTTTGTGAAATAATCACATGACATTATACACCTATACAAATATATTTGGGAAATGTAACCCCCATACATTCTAGTATATAGTACACTAATTAGAGGAATGTGGCGAAAGATGGGGTAGTTAACCATCAATTCATCTCCAACCTTGATTTAGTGAAAACACCCTCCTACTGTTCATTGTGGGTTAGAATCCCAACCAATATATATGTATTTTCCTATGAATTATTAGTAAATTAGAATATATATATATATATATATAATTCCTAACTACACAATGTGGAAAAACAAAGACTTTCACTCAAAAATAGATATCATCATTTAGAAACCTAATTGTCCTTGCTATGGTCTAGATATCCTATAAGAACATAATCATCTCAAGGTATTCAATTAATTATTTCATTTTAAACATTTCGTAGATATATTTATTTTATTTCAACTATTAAACAATACTCTATGTGATCAATAACTAATTCCCATGACCACCAGGCATCAACCAACCTATAAAATGGTTCATAATGAATTATTATTAGCATTATCTTCATGAATGAACCATTGGGTTAAACATTTATTATTCATTATCAATCCATAATTCCATGTAAACTAGGATAATTCCCAGGATACCATAAAAGAGATGAAAAATATAAGATCAACTAGCTGCGTAAATTAGTTGGTAATGGAATGTTGTAATAATAATCATGGTTATTCGACCTACAAAGAAATTAATCATAAATAAGGTATCCCATATTTTAGTACAGCCAAAAAGAGAAATCCCAAATTAAACGCAATACATTAGTGTATTTTTCATCCTCGACACCACCATGCATACCACTATGCATCCATCCCTCCATCACTAGAACCAATAGATTTAAAAAAAACTGGCCTAACCATATTTTTCTAGTCCACATTCCATACCATCCTCACATCATGCCACATAGATGGGTTTAAATCCATATAAATAACCATATAAACAAGGAAAAAATAACCATGTCAATAAGAAATATAGGCCCTAAAAAGCATACATCATTTACATAGAGGCATTAATTCTTTACTCCAGACATTTACCTTTAGTAAGAAATATTCTCATTAACATCATATATTAAATGATTAATTTATCATAGGATAAAACCAAACATATCATCAAGAATAATCTATTAAAACCTACATATTATTTGAACATGATTCAGAGAATAACATATAGTGTCATACTTTTTTAAGAAAACAATCATCACATAAGTTTATCTTTATTATTTTATCAATAATTATTTAATCTTTATATTATTTTTCTATATTACATTAATATAAGGATGAATTATATAAAATAAATATACATCATGAGTTAATTTATTTCCATCAAATTATAAGAATAAATTTTCATTTCAATATGCCTACATAATTCATTAGTAAACCAAAAATAATTAATTTATTAATGTTAACTAATTCTATAAAATGATATGTGAACCCTAATAATTAAAAACTATGTTTACCTTATTATAAAAAAATTATAATACACTTTTTTTTTCAGAAAATAGGATCATCATTGTAATGGCATGAACACATGTGATCACTACATCCAAAACCAAGGATTATTTTTTTATCCAGTTTAATATTTAGTAAGATTAATTACACCATCATCCAAGGATATAATGCATGATAAATTTATTTTATCATATAAATATAATAGGATAATCCAAAAATTACCTACATCAATTAAATGCTTAAAATTACATATATAATAATGGCTGATCAAAGTTCAAACACCACCGAATGAAAAATCGCCAAACTGAAGAAGGACTAGATGGAACATAACATCTAAAAACTTCCAATAAACCACACACACCAAAAAAATGAATTTATTCTCATTATTATGTTCTTATTATAAATGATAATTCATAGAAAAATGGAAAAAAAATTAGAAGAGATTATACCACAAAATAAAATCACTTGAGTGTCCATGAATCATGGGTTAAAAATCATAGAGTCAATTTCCAATCTCTATGGGATGTAAATCCAACACTAAACATAATAATATTTCATGTCATTGAAAATCCATGAGATAAATAACATAACATAAAAATATTTTATGCAAATAATATATAAATCAATGTAATTCCTAGAATAGGAGAAGGGATAGGTTAATTGACGGTAATAATAATCAAAAAAATTATTTAAGACCCATATTCAATCCTTTTTCATTACATATTTCAAATTTATCATTATCTATGAATATCATTGGTTGTATCAACCATTTTCAAGAAATATCGAATGACAATATAGCTTCAACCATGGCCTAAGAATAGAAATATTTGTTCCTGATACATCCATGTATTAGGAAATAAACTATGATATGTTTCCTATATCTAAAAATTTTTACAACTAATACGACTTCTATAATGGATTGAAAATAAATTTATATTATAGTCATTTTGGATAAGAAGGCCCTTAAAGCGCCACACTAGTCTCCTTGCCCTCACCTAGAATTTCCACTAGCCTCGTTTAAAAAAATAGACATCATTTCCATAACATCTTAGAAAGAATCCTTGGTTTTTCCTACTTTGGGCAGAAAGCTCACAGAATACTATAATACAACTACAAACTCCACTAAACTAATCTTGGAGACCACAATTCCTTGAAGGAACATAATGAAAAGGCCGATATGGTACTAACCATTTTAATTTTTTTTGGAAAAATAAAGTATATAAACCTCTATAATTCATGAATTCATGAATTTATTTTATAACACATGTGACTATGGTAAACAAACCTAAATTGTTATGAAGGAAGAAAACCAAACATACTAGAGTAACCAATATAGTGAGAAACTATATTAAAAAATATATAAAATCAAAATAATAGAACTTTATAAAAATAAATATATATTAAGAAGTTTATTTGGTATATATTTAATGATTGTATGTTAATAATTCCTAATGTTCTGTGAAATTTAAAATCAATTTCATACATGAAGTTGTGGGATCTTTTATTCCACCCTTATTACATGTCTGATACAAGTTATCTATAATTTAATCTAACCTAAAAAATATTATTCAATTGGACATATTATAATTTCATTTATATAAATCTTAAATTTAAAAATGTTAAATACCATTTCTGTTGGGATTAACCAAATGTTTAGTTCCCTTAAAAATTTTAAAGATAAAGTAATCCAAATTTAATGGAACTTTTATATTTCTTACACAATATCAGGAATCACCCCATCATTTCTCTTAAACCATCAACAAAATTCTAAAATCGAAAATTATTTTATGGAAAACCATCTTGTTTTAATTGATTTTTTATATAAAATTATAAGGTCTTTCTATAATTAAAATATTCGTAATATATTTAACAAAAGCTCTAACAAAGAGGTTTTTTATTCATTATTCTCTAGATATTTTTTATGATTTTATAAAAGGAACTGTATGTTCAACCACTAAATATCACATTAAATTACAGATGTCTAAAACAATTGAATTATTTATTCTCTTTGTAATTCATATAATTTATTTCTTACTTGAATATTTATAATAAAATTAATTCACATCTCTAGGTTTTTATCATGATAATGAAATATGTATTGTTTTTTCTTCAACGGGAAATCATATATGTAAATTTCATTATGTGATGGGAGGTCCCAAAATTATATATGATTCTAATAAATTAGGTAATTTTTCATCTAATGAGATAAATTTTATGGTGGACGTGTGGTTAGACTAAGGACACTATGTTATGTGATGGGTGATCCCAAAATTAAATAACCCTCTGATGAATCAGGTAATGTTTTTTAACTGATGTGATGTTATCAATGGGATTCAGGAGTCATCCTAATAGACTATGGGAAATTTTAGAATAATTTTCTTTGAATGGGGAGTAAATCCAATTCACTATGGTAATGTTTCTAATTTATGAGGATGACCTTGCATGTGGTCCTTAACATATATTTAGGATTTCATGACTTCTGTTCTTGTAACATATTCAATGATTCTATGAACTTATGATTTTATTCCCTTTCTAAATTTTTCTTCTCTTATGATCATTATCTTTATGATATCATTTATATTACCCCTAACTGTCGTTTTATGATTTAGTTCCATGTTTAATCCCTTATTGATATTTCTATCTCACCCTTATCCTTATGTATTTTACCTAGGGTATCCAATGAAATTTTAGAATAAATATTGGAGTTAGGGGAACAATGTTGAGTTTTAAAAAATGATATATTTTTTACATTTTAGATGATGTGTTTGTAAGCCTAATCGTCAAATGACATAAGACATCTGGATCCTTTGTTTCTATTTGTTGCTAATATATGATAAATATTATTAAATAAAGTGTCTTTATGTCTTGTTTCTCTGTCAGATTCAAAAAATTATTCTTAAATGATTTTTTTGTCATATGTTTTTTATTAAACAAAAATTTAATTGATTAATAAAATAATAAATTTTTTATTGTACCTATAGAATTTTTGGATCGTAATCAGTATTGAGACCTCTGTATTATTATTCAACACAAACATGAACACTGTGAATTCAAATGGCCATACCTAATTCTAAAATTATTCTTGGGTATATCATACACCTTCCCTCTAAAATGATGAAATCATGGCCAATGATTAATCTTTGAGGACAACCTCTACCCCTTTAATTGTTCAAATATGTCATAAGTTTTGGGAATGGGGTATTTATTCTTAATGGTCACTAGATTAAACATTAAATAATAAACACACTAGTGGAGAGACCCAAAAGATATCCTTGAAAGAACATAGGGAATAACATGTTGATACACTAAGATAAATAAATCTTTTAGATTCTATGACATATAAATAAATCATTAAATATTTTTTCTCTATAGGATCCATAGGATTAGAATGGAATTATATCTAATGTGTTTGAGACACCAGATAAATCAATAACCTGAATTACCACATTGTGGTAGACCCTATTAATCTTTTAGAAACACCTGGAAAAAATTACAACCTCGGAAGGAAATTCACCCCTAAAAGTAATTTTATTTAACTTAACTCGATATGAAGATATCAACATGAATACCTTATGTAGATGATGTCCCACTTGACTCGACTGTGGGTCTCATTCCCCATGAAACACATGATATCCCCCATTTGGGATGGTAAAGGTTTCCCTTCAATGATAACAAAGAATGAGGTATTTAATGTTATAAATCAACTACATATCAGTGTTAACATAAAATAGATACATTTCATGAACATTAAAAATCCCAATATTTCAATACATATGATATGGATAAAATAAAAAAGGGAAATCCAAATACGTTTTCAATATTCTTTATGAGAGGTTCTAATATCTCCATTTCATTGGGAACGAACATGGATGAGGGATTTATAAAACCTATTATAAGAGTGAATATAAATGATTGATTGGAAACTATATTAACTGAATTAGTATCATAAATGAAGCAATGAGAATAGTATATTGTACCACTACTAGTCATATCATATTTACTATAGGTACCTACTCCACATTATGTAACATCTTCAACTTGTAATGGTGAAAAGGTCCATTTCTTTCTTGGGTCTTGGTTGTCAGCTGACTTTACCCATATGATGAATCACTCCTACCTTCATGAACTTAATATATTAGTTTTACTTCCCTATAGGAATTAAAAATCATTATGTATATTCCTGGTGCTGAAGATCATGTACCACTTTAAGGATTGGGGTTTGGCTTAGAAAAATACTATACATGTATTGGAAACCCACAATGGCTCCAAAAAAAGGGGGTTACTTGGATAATGGATGTCATATACCAAGTATTCATTCAAATATAGTAGGTGATATTCCCACTAAAAATAGATATTGATGATAAGGACTCAAAATAATTCCTAGAGATACTCATAAGTGCTCTTATTAGTTTATTATTATTCATCTTTTCTCTGATAGTTTATGGTCAATTGTACCTAGAATGAAAGGAATATTGGCCATCCTTAACATATTGTCTTCACTTATCTTTACTATCAAGGATTTCTCAACTCACACCAGATGGAGAGCATCAAGAGGAAGACCTGGGATTAAATGTTAGGTCACAAACCCATCTCAAAACATTGGTAATTTTAAAAATCTTTATAAACAAGCTCATAGTGAATTTAAACAAACTCAATAAACTATTTAACATACTCCATGCCTAATTGGATTCCATACTCATGGCACAAAAACTCCTAAGACTTCATGAATTCCATATTATCTGAGTATAAGTGAAATATTAATATAACTGTTAAGTCTATACACACCATGTTATCATACTTTTTAGCTCAAAAAACCATATTTCTCAATTTTGGGTATGAAAATCATGTATAGAGATGAAAAAAATCACTTTAATTCCCTCTAAAATTTCATGTAAATACAATATTCTAACAATAATCTTTGGAAAATCATCTTCCTCTTAAGGATCATTCTTTCCTTTAAGGTATGGAGGCTCATGGTAAAAGAACTTATAATCTAGTCCCATATTTCTTCATTAGCATGAGTGAGGATTTGAGCTACTATATGGTCCATAACACTCACATCCTACACTATAGCATTGAAAACTCCCTGATCTACTAGAGGCAGTTAACAAAAATAATTTTCCTTTTTCTTCATTCTAAGAGATCAATGGTGGTCTTTGAGGATTAATAATACTACATAAAGAAAAAATTATAACAATAGTGCCATTAAAAAAGGTAAATAATCTCAATTAATATAAAAAAATCCTTCAAAATTGTTTTAAAATCATAATAAATCTTTTAAAATGGGGAAAACGTGTAGTCTTAAAATATCAACCATCCCCAATTTCGATTCATGGTTTAACAAATTAGGTTCCAACCATGTTTTCCACAGTCGATGATGTTGTTAGTTGTATGGTTTCCAAAATATATTCCAAGCATGTTGGTCACATGATAATTAATCCAATCAGACATCATGGTATGGCTGCATGGTTTGTAGCACGTACGACCTAGTGATGTCCTATGACCCATATTTTTTTGACCTAGATTTTATAAAAATCCAAAACCATCTCAGAATACATTTCAAATTTATCATTCCTAAAAATAATATGGGAACTCATGAATCATGATGATGAGTGTGGAAAAACACTCCCTCAAAACATTAATATCAAATACCTGTGATCCTATCTTCGATCTACCAGATCATCCTAAATAAAATAAATATGAAAATTGGGCTCTGGTACCATTTTCATGGACTAACCTAGACTAACCCTCACTTGAGAACATTATTTTTTCTTTGGAAGGGTCCAATGATGACTCAAAATAACCATTGTTTGGAAACTAGTTATCAAACATCAAAAAATGTTCCTTTGTAATGATTTTCATAGTAAATTCTCCCAAAATGTTCTAACTGAGAACATAAAATAAAGTAACGCTAAAATGGAATATCGTGCACTAAAATTAGAAGAATCAAATCCTAAAAATTACAAGAAATATAAATAAAACAACAATGATATAATAATAACCCCACATGGTCCTATATATCATCATCCATGAAAAAACTAAAAGAACGGTCAGACATGAATATACCAAAAAAATAAATAGTATTGAATCTTAATAGGATATACATAAATATTCAACCAGAGCCATGACTAAAATATAAAAAAACACTTATACCATACCTATGTGACATGAAGAATCAGTACTTACATGTTACAACAAACATATCAATCTCTAATAATAAGAATACCCACTACCTCAAAGGGGTAAATTAACTATTCTTTTATATATCAAATCAACTAATACACATATATATATATTGGTTGTGTGTAGGGTTTTAGAACAAATGTCCCACTTGGATCTCCCCATGTGTTTCCTGAGATCCTTTTTTTTAAAAAAACTCAACCATTTTTGTTTGAAAAGAACCCATATATAAGTATGATTTTAAAATTTTAATGGAAAATAACATTTCAAAATATTAATAAAATTTTTAATATAAAATTTAATACCATATAATAAATATAAAAAATGAACCATGATAAAATCTATAAGGAAAGTGAGGATAATTAACCAAGTGATCATCATTTTTTTCTCATGAGCTAACCAACAATATTCTATTCATTCATGAGACTCTCTTTGGAGCATTGTCCTGGCCAAGTGATGTGGTGACACCTATCAAATGATAATACAACCATATCATCCCAATACTAAAAAGGTATAGATAGTTAGTCCCAATACAAGGTTTGGAAGTTGTCATAGTATTCCCTCAAAATCACCAAGATTACAATTTTTATCCCCTTATAAATAATTAAAATTTACTTTTAAAAAATATTTAATACATAAATGTTATTTTAATAATCCTTTTCATTAAAAAATTAATATCCATCCTTCATTTTAATATAAAAACATTCATTGTAAATCACTTAAATATCCATATCGAAAGAAAATATTTTAAATTAATCAAAACACATATAATTAGTCCTCATGGATAATATATCATACTATAATAAAATTTTGTACTTACATAGAAAACAATAAATTACATATGGTTCCTCGATAGAATTAATCTATAGAGACCACCTACCTCAATCATGTTAAAATAATTTCCAAATGTGAAAATTGAAAAACAAAAGCAAGAGAATAGACTATTAAAAGATGAGGGAAGTCCCAAAAAACCACAAACCTTTCCATTAAGTATATGTAGAATGAATCCCAATTTTGTATAACATTTGGGTTGGAAGGAAACCATGAAAGGGAGGATAAGGGAACTGTTGATTATACGAGGAACCACTTATATAATGATCATTATGCGAATAATTTTGGTAAATCCAACAAAAATTTGAAAAAAAATGAAAGGAAGATAGGAGACTAGGGTGTAATGGCCTAGAGGGTCCATGAATAGTAAAAAGGAGGGTTTATGAAGTTAAGTTGAATAAGGTTATTTTGGTAAAATAATTTTTTTTAAAAATCAAGATAGGTTACATGGTTTGACCTTATGGTCTTCCAAACCATGTGATAACCATGTGGCTAACACAAGCCACACATGGTCCATCCTAATGTTTTATCCACATGGTTTGAAAATCCATGTACCAATCTTTTGAGCCCCTTTATGATGTTTTTTGGTTCTATACATGGGAAAGTCACACCATTTCATTAGTTGAGTGAAAAATGGGGGATAAGAATAATTTACTTAATTTTCTTGAAATTCAATGAAAAATTACTATAAATAAAATATAATAATAATAATAACTAGACCAATACACCTTCACATGAGAAACAAAATGTAGTGTGAAAATAAATCACTAGGTGTTACACTCTTGCATACTCAAAAATCATAGAAACAATATAACAATCTCACATTCAGTACATAACCTTCAAACAAATCACCACTTCATTGTACATGTCATCACATGTTTCTAGAAATAGAGATATTTCCTAGAACTGGTCAATATTCTAGTCAAATTCCTAAAATTACATAAGTAATTTACTAAAAAAAATTACTTGAATAGAATATCCTATATCAATACATATAGTTCATTATTATACACTAATAGAATAAAATATAGAAATCATTCATCTATGTTCAAACCTACCACTCCCACCCCCACCAATTATAGTAATCCATATATGTCTCTCAGGAATCTCTCTATACATACACATAAAATAATTTCCATAACCAAAACATCTCAATAGCATGATCCCCACTATAATATATTCCATTTTCTATATCTATAAGAATAATCCTACTAGAAACCACCATTATATAAACACTGAGACTCTTGATCCCATATTATTATAACATTATAGTCCCATATTATGATCATTTCTCATGTTTCAATGACATTATGATGTTACAAACATATAATATAAAATTTCATTAATTATATGTCATCACAACACTCAAGAATGATAGATATAACTGATGTTTTATGAACATTATCACAACCAAATAACACTCACATTCCTTCCCATCGTAGAATATAACTTTTTTAGTTGTATTAATATAATTTAAAATTTCCATAATCTCCATAGTTAGGGAAAAATTCAATATTTTAAAATTACATTGATCCTATTGACCACTCATTTATATATAAATCATATAATTCACTATACTACATTCCATATCACTCAAATTTTACCAATCATCTCACATAAAGGATTATATTTTTTGTGTACTCATAATTCATAAAAAAATGACTCTACTATCATCATAAAACAACACTGTAATGATTAATTATCCTATATTGGTCGTATATTAGTCCATTAGTTGTCACTAATGAATCCACACTTGAAACTTTTCAGAATATCCACTGCCTTGACTGATGTATAATATAGTGTCTTGGACCAACACCCATTTTTTCCATTTCATAAACAATAAAAAGTGACTCACATAATTTTACAGTCACAACATACCTAAATCTAAACCAAAGTGTGATCATTTATTAATATGTATTGACATACCATGACCTAGCTCCATTAATTTTGGGAAACTAATGAATCATATACCCTATAATTATGCATAGATTCTAATTAAGGTTCTACAAACTATACCATCCTCAAGGTAACAAACATGTTCCCCACTTGGTCAAACCCAAATACTAAGAAGTTGCCACATTTAATAACTATTCTTCAAATATGAAAATTATGAACTATACCAATTTTTAAAGATCTATATCTACAATCTCTATATCCCAGATATTTTTAAAAATCATCCAATTAACAAACACCACATTCCTACCATGATGGATGAAACCTAACTGAACACTATTCTAAATAAACAAGGATGATCATGGGTATCACTATCTTAAATACCTCATATGTTGAGATAATTACCACTCCCTTATTCATAAAAAAAACAATTTATGTAGTGAACAAAATTCAATGGTTTATAACTTCCCCAATAGTAAATAAATCATATCAAATTGGGTGAACACCCAAATGATACATTTTTTAATAACCTTACTCCAATCATCAAGAGTAAAATATAAATCATTACAAGGGTTGATGGCCTAGTGAATTGCTAACCACGGATCACTTTCATTTTAGTCACATCCCTTACTTGAAGAACCATCCTTGCTTTCATTTCCAATAAATTAACTAGTAAACCCCAAAAAGTGTATACCATATAATCAATCGCACCTCATAAGCATGTGTACAATATCATGAAAAATCTATACATGACTCAAATATAATAAAATACCCCACCACACCTCTATTACAGGCCACACACATATTTTACTATCATATAAGCCAATATAGGTGTTTAACTATTTATCTTCATAAACCCATCTTCATGTATCATTCATCTAAAACCCCGATTTACCATTCATAAATAAAAATAAAAAAACTAACTCAGTTTCATTTCAACTAAACCTGATCTCATATCACTTCATAATGTTCCATCCTAGATAACCAAAAAGTAACAAGACCAAAGAACCACTAAACCATAGGCATTCCTACACATATAATAAAGGATATTGAGTAGTTGTGAGGATTTATGGGGTGATTGTTTGGAGACTATAGCCTTAGAATTTAAGTAGAAGTGATAATATCATTTCAAATATATATATATATATATATATATATATATATGAGTGTAATAATAAAATGAAATATATTATAAAATATTTCATGGTTAAAAAATAAATAAAAATTGAGAAATTTTATATAAAATAAAAACATCACTCCCATGTCATTCACAGATGTATATACAGATAGGTATCTAAAAATATCATGATCCCAACATCAAATATCCACCAAAAATATAGGTAAAACAATACCATTAAACTCATGAACCAACCAGAAACATGTATACACTAGGCTCCTGATGGCAAGACCTTGTCCTCACCAACACTGATTACCATAATGTTTATATATTTCCAATAGGGACCATTATAAGTGTGTGTAAAAACTATGTGGTCCACCACTAATGGTGTCCCTAGATTATATCCGCACATATACTTGTTTATTAGATGAATAAAAAAGAAAAAACATACATTAGTTTACAGATATTTTGATCAATCTATGAGTTATATTTACCTACTTTGAATGTTTCGATGTTGGATGATACATCCAAAATCTATCATACATGAAGTTAACTTGTATAATAAACTATATCACATGTTATTACTATTTAAAAATAAACCATTAGACCCCAATGTCACATCAAAATTTCAAATGAGAATTACCATGATTTCGTGAAACTTTTAATGACCATTGTATAAATAAAATGATGAGTCCCACGGCATGAAGACACACATTCTTTACCATGAATTTATTAGTGGGAAAGTTTTCTTTATTCATGACTACAACCTAGATTAAAAATAATGTAAAACAAGAAAGAATTGATGAAGGCATATCTAAAGGATAACATGAATGAATGTGGGATGAAACTAAGGAAGAATCATGATATTATGGACCCACATATAGTTTAATTTTCCAATTAGTATCTCATTTATGTTCTTCTACAAAATTTTATAAAAATATATCATATATTTTTTTGAAAATCTCTTTATACTGTACATATGGAACATTCCCTATACATATTACATATCAAAAAATTTCCAAACTCTCATACAATAATGTATCAATGGGTGCCCAAAAATTACCCTTACATGTAATCCATGAGGTACCATATCTAGCATAGGGAACACCAACACAATAAATTCTATGATGGAAAATAACATTATTTATCATAAAAAAGATCCTAATATATCATATGATATTTATATGTCGAAATTTAAATTTTACTTATCAAGGAAAATAATGGTATGTATTAATTTTATTGAAAAATTTCTCCAATGTATTTTTTGAGTTAATTTTATGTATCAACCCTTTTACATAGAGTCACATTTATGTATAAAGAGTGAATCTAGAGTTATCGTTATTTTTCACTTAGTGGTTTTTCCAAGTCTAAATATAGAAATATTTTTATAAAAGATACTGTTACTTTTTTAGAGACTTGGAAAACATTTATGTATGATGAGTTTACTTTTATGAATCACAAGGATTCCAACACTTAGCTGATTTTTGAATAAGAGTAGGAACCTTATGAATGAACACTCTTAAAAGAGCTGTTTAGTATATTTTTTTAGAGAAGTAATTCAATCCCAAACTAGTCATAGCATAAAACTTCCCCGGATTGTATCCTATGACTAAAATTCCTTAATTGTACTATATGAAAACAAATTATATACATTTTGAAAAAAATATAAAATTTAATTTATAAAATATATCTCCCAAAATTCACTTATATCCTTTTATATAATAATAATAGTTTATTTATACAAATTTCCCAAATCATGATTTTATGATTTGGTATCCCTTTATGTCATGGTTTTATATTCATATTTCTATTATATTCTACCATGTAGCCTAGGTAATATCCTAAGACACGTTCCTATAATTATACCAACAACTCCAACACATTGAAAATTTCACAAATGACCTGGACAATCGACAATCTAAATAGAATTTCTATTCAAAAATACTAAGTATATTACTATATCCAACTAACAAATTGATTGAGTTTTTAGTTATCAGACTCCTTAAATGATCTAATTCATTGTGATTTAATTTTATTTTAATTCTTCTTGGGATTAATTAAAAATATTATTAATTATATTTTGATATTTTTACAAGATAAATGGATGTTGTTTCTAGGGTATTTTTGATCATGTGATTGTTCATAAATAGTTTCATATTTTTGTTTATTATTTTTATTAATTTATAAAATAATTTTATTGGAACTGGTGGTATTATTATACACTCTAATAATAAGGGTGGTGTGGATTAAGATGTATGGAAATTTATTCTAATTTTAATATAAATTATATTTTTTATTTATATTGGAAAAGGTTCTTTGAATCTGTCTCAATAATGACATACAATCATAACCTAAATAAAGAAATAAAAACTCATAAAAATATATATTTTTACATGGTTCACCCTAATTGGGAAACATTAATGGATAACATATCCCTAATTTAATGATATGAAAATATACCACTATCCACTGTAATTTAATTACAATGTTTGGATAACATCACTACTCATCCATGGTAAAAGACATATTCTTTTCTTCAAAAAAATTATTTCAATAGGGTTATGTTGATATATATATAAAAATTATAAAAATTATATAATTAATTAATTATTCAATTCCAATCAATAAGGTTGTTCCCCATGATTTATCTTATCTTCATATCCATTTCATTATTGAAATGCATAAAAATAATATTTTAAGCTCGATCTTCAAAATAACTCACATTGATCACACTTCACCTTAATGTTAAATGTATACATTTATATTTACAATTCAATATACATTTTTGGATCTTCCTTGCTGCAATATTTATTTTATTTCCTGATACTTTTCCCTTTTCATTGACAATAATATTTAATCTTTGAGAGCATTCAAATTTATTATTAAAATTTCATATCTAATATAACTTCCAAATTATTTTGTTTCAATTACAACCCTTATATAATGATTATATTTATATTAAACATAAAAAATTAAATATGTATTTATTAGTTTCTAAAATAACCACTTTAAAATTGTGATAATTTCATGCTTTCATTTTCCTTGAATTAAAAATATTTAGGAAATCACATTGTGAAATTCTACATCACACTATGATAATCCATTTTCTACTTTAAATATGTTCATCTTATAGAGGCATTGTGTCATGACATGGTCCTTTATGGTGTATACCAGATTATTGTTAAAAAATATCCCAAGAATTGAATTTTATGGCACCATATATTATCATGGATATTAGTAACAGTGTGTCTTCAACAATAATATTTCATGATTTATATAATTAATGTTCCAAAAATATTATACATAATGAGCATCGATAGATATCTGGAACTGAAATAATCCTCTTGAAAAACTTCATCACAATTTTTTTTGTTGTGACATATAACTTGGAAATAAAATTATATTAAAGTAATAAGTCTTAAACATTAACTAGGATGACACATAAATTTCTTTCATGATGAATACTATGTTTTGAAATATTCTTCAATACATAAGTTAACTTTAATCACTTATACTTTTTTGTGTTGACATTAATATTGAGGAATATGTATTTATAAATATATATAGTTTTGGAATTCTTTTATAAACCAGAGTGTTGTGTCATCTAGGTTGTGATGTGAATTAATCTTATTATTCCCATTCCATATTCTTATATTTTACATGCCATTGTAAATTTCAGAGACCACTACTCCTATCATTATGTTACATTTCCTCCCATGGTTCAAAATATATTTATATCCATTTTAATTTCACTCCATGCATTTTAATATACTTCAAAAAACATAGGGTGACCTCAAATTAATAAGAATTCTAATATTAAAACCCATAGATACAAAAATATCATCCTTTTATTTTTATCAATATTTTAGTTATTTATATGTCTCCCATAAGGATCATTATTCTCATTGATTTCTTATATTTTACTTTCTATCATTTAAATTCATTCTCCTCCTTGAGATATTCACACCCTTTGAAAATTTAATTAAAGTGTTCTTCTACACTAATTTAGATCCTGTTTTTTATCCATGATTCTATCACAGTTTCAAATATTTGAAAAGAATATTAATGAAATCTATAAGCTTGTGTGATTCAAATCTCAATGTAGTATAAAGGAGAAAAATAATGTGTTTTAACATGGTTGAATAAAAAATAATTCTTCCAAGACATTGAACTACTTATAATTACCCATGGATTATATCTAACCATATATTTTTTCACCTAAAAATAATGAAATCACTTCAATAAAACATAGTCTCAAAATATAATAGTAAATTGAATGTGGAGTGGGGAATCTTCACCTCTTCAGTTTGAAGGAATTAGTTGAACTCAAAGGTTCAACAGGTGTTTTTCAACACAAAATGAATCCAATGGTTTGGTGTAAATATAACCCCTGGATACTGGGTCCCAAAAAATTCAAGTTTCAAATTATTTTTCTCAACCTTATCCTTTAAAAATAACATGTGGATCATATTGTTTCCTTTGAGAGAGTTTTATATTGAAATATTCTTAAATTTAATGACACTTGTTTTTGTTATAATGACTCAACATTTTTTGTTATAATACTCCACCAAGATATTCAATTTATTTCTTTATCCATATTAGTTTTGTATAATCCTTGGTAATTTAATTATACACTTATTCAACTATACTCAGTGAAACATAAAAAATTTATTAATTAGCTAGAAAACATAGTTCTTTCGAATGTAATATTTTCCTCTACATGTGAATTTTTTTAGCACATTGTCACTAGATAAATGTTAATTAAAATAGGATATAAACTCCATTTATTATATATAAATAAATATAAAACCATATTTCACTATTATTTAAAAATACATCATTATTATCATTAATATCAAGAGGTGTTTCATTCATATAACAGCTCTAGAATTGTATATTCAAGCACATAACAAAAAATATGTTTGGACTATATAGTATATGTTAAGATAAAATCATGATGATTATTCTATATATATTTTATTATTTTCTTAATAAATATTCATAAATTTTAATTTTAGTTCTAGATTATTATTCCAGCTCTCAATCTTCATGGATTCCATGTTTAGTTACAAATTCTATTAAAGTTAAATATAGCTTTCACTCTATTATAATGTATATATTTATTACTACCATTAAATATTTTATCTATGAGTTGAATATTATATATTCATTATCAATACCAAATTTTAATATAAATCTATAATAAATTTAAACTAAAATTAAAAACTAATTAGTTTAGAAAAATTATCAAATGATTTTTTTGATTCCTCTAATTATAATTTTATCCACACACACCATCATAATAAACTATTACTATTAAAAAATTTCTAGGTAGGGGTTATGAAAAAACCCTTATATCATGAATTATAATTTCCCTAAGAAAGTATCCAATAATTCATAGTAATCACGAGGTACATTCATTGGTCCATACATATCCATTTTCAGCGATCGAATATTTGAATTATTGTTTATAATAAAAATACAATTAGTTGTTCTATGTAAACTTCTTAATTCATGACTCTATTCAAAAATATTTTATTCAAATAAATTTGGAATGTTATAAATTTTAATTTAATACAAAAAATAAGGAGAATTATAATAGATTATTTTTCTTAAACTGTGTTGAATTCTTCTTTAACATCAATTCTTTCAACTTATAGATTACATCTATATTCCAACTGTTCATTATTCAAGATTAACCTGCCATTTCATTATGTTTTACTTTGAAGATACCATTTATTCCAATAATGTTTTGTGGTCTTGGACTTCATAAGAGATCCCAACATTTATTCTTATCTGTTTGATCAAATTATTCATACATGGAATTCATCCATTATTCATCATTTTCTACATAATTGAATGAACTATTCTCAATTAAAAATAATATAATATTTTATTCCATTATCTCTATCCTCTAATTTTGTGATGGATCATATTTCTTTCCAATAATTATAAATGTGAATTACATATAATAATTTTTATTTTATTTGAAGCTAGTGGATGTTTTGTGGAGGATAGAAGAGGGTTTTTCTGGATTTGGAGGTATTAAAGAACTAGATATGACCTTTTAACTATTAAAAATGGGTTTATGTTATAATTGTGTGTTTTAAGGGTTATATTGTTTATGTTCTATGAAAATGTTTTAGTGAGGGGGATACTGTGTAAAATGGTTTAATACTGTAATAGGGCTATTTATGATGCCATTTTAATATAGCTTGAGGCATAATTTTCTTGTGGTTTGAAGGTTTTACATAAAAAATGTGTGTTTTACACCAGAAGAGTAACAATTATGGATAAAAATGTAATTTATACTACATGTAAGGTGAATTATATCCTATTTATATTTTGATTGGATGATTCTTTTGTTATTTAGCTGATGCATATTCCTTTCATTATTATTCAAACCCTTGGTGATTTTTGGAGACCATCAATAATTGGAGATCAATGATTTGTTCATTCTTCTTTAATCCCCATTTTTCCCACTCCCCTTCATGATATTTGTTGTCTTGTTGATTCATTGGCTATTGTTGTGTTCAAGTAGCATTTTTACAACCATTTGTTTGGTTTAGGACAATCCATTAGTTTCTTGTGCAATTACAGTTTCTGAGTTGTTTTAAATTCACCCTATGGTGTACAACACGATCTAGAAGATTATTTGACATTAGGGATCACTATTCTCACATGTTTACATTATATGTGTTGGTTATTGATTTTTTTTGTTTCCATTGGATGGATAGTATGTTTTGGATTAAAAATAGAAATAAATTGGCATTTCTAAAATTTATGAGTGTGTGGAGATATCAAATGTTTTTATTTTTTTCTTGTGGTAGTTTATTATATTATTCCATGTTGTTGGATTTCTTAAAATTACAGTTTTTGGGAGTTTTATTTTCATGGTTTATGATTTGAGTTGAGAAAATATCTATGTTTTTATGCGATTTCACCCTAAATAAAATGATACGAACAAAATTTTCTCTAATGAATTGGTTTCCCATGGAATCTGGTATGTGTGATGACACCCATTATAAATATATCATTAATTAAATGAAATCCAATGAATAAATTATTGATGACATTATGTATTCTATTTTTTCACGTGGGATTATTGTGTTTCTCTAACGGGTTTGATATTTTGTTATATAATGTAGGTGAACGAATGGGATATGTGATATGTGCAGCTATGATGTAATAGCTGGTTGAAATCGATGTGATGTAAGAGGTTGTGTGATGACGTGCATAGAGGATGTGGTATTTAGAGGTTCTAGTGGGAAGTGAAAATGATGTTTGGCAGTGATGTGTGGGGTTGATATGGGGTCATGACGTGTGGTGGCGATGTTCTTTTTTTGGGGTGTTTGTGTTGCGAGATATGGTTATGCTGTGTGATGAATGGTTAATTTGTTGAGATGAATTTTCAGATGTGGTGCATATAGGTTGTGATCCGTAAAGGATGTGGTGCATAGTGGTGAGTTTGTATGGTAGTGATGTGTGGTGATGATGAATGGTAGTTACAAGTGGGGGTGATGTAAAGTTTTTGTCTTCAAATACTATGTTGTGATATGTGGTTGCAATGTGAGCCATGTGGATGTTGTGATGAAATGGATTGGGTGATTTTGTACGATAAGGATGATTGAAACATGGTGTTGTGGTGATGGTTGTGTGATTTGGGAAAGTTATCGAATATTGTGGTTGTATTATTTTCCTTGTTAGAAATGGGAATCTGTTTGATTATAAAACATAATAAAATTCTCCAGTAAATAAACAATAGATAAAGAGAATGAATGTGTGGTAAAAATGGATTAAATGAATTTAAAAAATGAATGACTTTTGATATGTGAAATGGAGTGGATTAAAGAGTAAGATTTGTGGAGTGTTTAATTGAATGGGGGTATGTTTTTTTCTTATGTGTGGTGATATTAAATGTTTCAAATAGGTTTCAATTATTATTATGGTTGATGCATGGTATAGTAGTGGTGATGTTGTGAGCACTATTATGGTTGTTTTGAACCCATAGGTTGGGTAATGGGTTCCATTAATATATCATATATGTTTATGCTATTTATATATAAGGCCCACCTAATATAGATAAACAAACTAACACTCATAGGTTTTGGGTCTTTTGTTTTTTTCCACAACATCAAAGTTGGTGGTGATACAAATGATTGGTTGACCCCTCTTCCACACTCTTCCTTCTATTGTGATGACCCAAGTTTCTGTGGTAGATTTATGAAATGATTTCCCTATTTTATCTGAGTGTGATGTGGTTGTTAACTCTATGATGACATATGATGTTTGGGACCATGATTTTATAGGAATGAATTGATGTAATGATACTCGATGCTAGAAATATATGCAAGGCCTTGTAAGGGTGGGACGGTTTGGGATGCATCGTGACCCACATCAGAGATGGTCTGAGTTTCTTCGAGAGAGGTGTGATGTGATGTTATGTGATGTGATGTGATGTGATGTGATGTGAAATGATTTTATGTTTATAAAAGTTATATAAGTAAATGAAATTTTATGTTACAGGGTGAGAGTGAAAACATGTTAGAAAGTAGTAGTGGTGAACATTTCATTATTTTGAAATCAAGGATATATCATTATATTTGTTTTTTGATTTGGTGAGTGATCCATGGTGATACTGGGAATGGGTTAGATGAGCTGTGTAGTTTCTAATTGCTTATACATTTTATTCACTAGCACATTAGAATGACCATTTCACATGAGAACAAATACCTTGGTTATGATCCTATTGAGTATTCTTGTTATTTTGACCATACATATTAAAACATTTTTTTGGATTCTAGGAGGACATCAAGGACCGATCTGCATATTATGTTTTTGGGTTATAGTAGTTTTATTTTCACTACATAGACTTGTTTTTTGGTATATTTCAATCTTTTAATCTATATCAGTTTACTTTATTCATGAATTATGGCATGGTATTTAGTTTAAATTTATTTTCTCTCATGGGGTTGTTTTGTGGTTATTTATCCTATGTCTCAATCCTATTTTTTATTGAGGGTAAATCCTACCATATTGTGATTTTTTTATACCCTCGGTACTAGTATCCAACTAGGGGAATATTGGATGAAGGTATTATGGGCCCTTATATCTATTCATTCAACGAAAAATATTTTATGGGAGGGGTTCAGGATATAGAGGTACATGAGGGTCTCATTAAGAGAGAGGGTGGAGTTTAGAGTTTGTCATAGTGATGTTTTCATGGGTTTTTAAAGATAAAAATCAATTTGACTATGGTACCCAAAAATGTATTGGGATAATATGTAGAACATTTGATTTTAGGGTCCCCACAAGATCTAGTATATGGAATTAGAGAATATTGAAGGTCTAATTGGGGTGGAATTATTTGTATGATTGTGAACTTAGAGTGGTTAGTCCATTTTAATTGATTGTTTTTGTGTTGAAATTTCATTTTTGTAAGAAAATAAAGTGAAATAAATAAATATTTTTTATTTAGATTAGATTGTATTTATAATATTATCCATGATGTTCATGAATGGATCTAAATAATATTCTATGAGTAGCTCAGGAAACTATGGTTTATCAAGTTGATATAGATGATCATCATTATATCGACCAGACAGAGGAGGATAAGGTTTTTCTATAATCATTTCTTATCTTTCTAGAATATAGTTTAGGAATGTATAGGGTTATAATTGCAGATATGGATAGGGGGAATGGTTTTAAGGATATTGTGATAGCATTGTATTTAATATGTTGACAATATGAATTTTAGGTGTCATTGGCAGTCATTCAGATGCAAGGATCCAAATGTTACTGGTGGAAACTATTTTTGGAGGCTATTTAGAGAATGTTTTTTAGTGGATGTTATTCTAGGGGGAGTTCTAGGAGTATTTCTTTTCATCGATGATGATTATAGTGAAGAGGAAGGATTTTATCTCTATTCATCAGGTGAGATTGAGCATGCCAGAGTTGGGATTAGGTATTGGTACCTCATAAATTTTACAATAGATGTTTTCCCTCATGAGTATTCTAGATCGTTGTGTCTAGAGAAGGCTTTGTAACTAGTGATGAGGTATGAATTGACACCATTGATGATCCCTTTGTATCTAGAGGTACAAAAAATGATAGGGTTATATAGTTTATTTTTTTCTTGGGATTTATCCTCAATAGAGTGGATAACACATCATATCAAAGAGTAGGGATTCTGGAAGTAAGTCATAGGTTTATAGGAAGTCAGGGTTTTGGAAAGTGGGGAGATGGCCATATAAGAAGTCCTTATGTTATTCTTTAGAAGTTGGATCTAGGGAACTTTACTGAGGATTTTTGTTTTCATTTTATGTTTTTTGTGGGATATGGAAACCACATGGATTAGTGTCTCACTACTCTTGGAGGGAAGTTTTAGTTGGGTAGTAAGGAGACTGTTTTCAGTAGAAGTAGTTTTAATAGTAGATAGTATTGATTCTTATTCACCAGGAATTAGTTGATTGATTTTGAAATTTAAATCCTCATGATAGGTCCTTCCCATAGTCACATTTACCATTTAATAGGATTGGTGGAAAATATATGGAGGTATATGAGATTTTCATGGTCAGATACACATCCTATAGGTAGAAGTGCTAAAATATATGAGAGTTTTTTTGTTGTACATTTTGATTATCATCTACCCATGTGTGTGATTTTTTATTTAGGATTCTCACAAAAAAATTCTATTTCCTTGGTCTATATATTGCGAATTAATGTGGAAAGATATCCAATACCACTACTACTATCTATACTAGTTGTACATTAGTATCACTTATTTGATGTGTGATGGGGATGTGGAGTGATGATGCGGTGACACTAGTCAGTGGGGGAATTATTATAATTACATTTAAATCATTCTAATGAAATCCTTTTCACGGATTTTCTATACTCTATGAATGAATTCATTGACTTTTTTCAAGGGATATTTTCATTTTATGATCAGGGGGATAATGAATGGAGTTCATTTGAAGGCAAGGTTATCATATGGGTGGCAGGAAAGTGAAATCTTTTTTGTCTTAGATAGAAGAGCTATCAGTGGAAGATCATGTAGAATATTTTACGAGGGATATGGAGGAGTTCATGGAAATTTTCCTAGTTGAGCTTATGAAACTACCCCTTCAACACGATTTCACTTTTGGTACAGAGTATCTGGTGGTAACATCTCAAATTTTGATGTATCTTTATCATATAGTGGCTATAGAGCTGTGAGAGTTAGTGTTTCCTATGGATGATTTAATGTAGAGGGGATCAATTTTGATGCAGTGTGTCATTTTTGGGTGCTCCAGTATTGTTTTCCATAAAGTTAGATGATAGTCGATGTTTGTTTATAGAATACTAGAGGTTCAATTAGTTCATGAATAAGAACCATTTCTCTCTCTTGATTATATATGACCATTTATACCAATAGATAAGAGTTAGTTTGTTATAAAAAATATATCTATGATATATATAGACCTAGTTGATGGAATATTATGAGTAAATATTTAAGAAATAATTTTGGTTCATGTATGAAAACATTGATTTTTTGGTCATGTAGTTTTGGTGTTGTGAACACACCTATCGTGTTCATGGGGGTTATAAGTTCTATGATCTGTGAGTTTCTATATTGGCTAACCATTGTGATCATTGATGATATATTTATCAATTCAATGTTATATAAGGACCATGATGAACATATTCACATTGTTTACTATTCATTTATCACCACCAAATATATATAAATCCTTCCATGTGAATGCTCTTGATATTGGAGGTGTGTTTTCACAGACATGTGGTGTCCCAAAAGGATGTGTAATTAGACTCATAATAGATTTAGGTAGCTATTTCATGGTAATCAATTGATAATGTGATATAGGTTCATAGTTTCCTTGGTATCATAGGCTATTATCAGAGGGTTGTTTCTGACTTCACTCAAATTGCAGCACCACTAATAGTATTGACTAGTATGTACTCATATTTTTTATGGAGTGATCACTGTGAGGTAGTGTTCAATTATCTGAAGGAGAAGTTATCTTGTGCTGAAATTCACTAGTTTTTTAGTTAGTTGTGTTGATTTATGTTTTCTATAATGCATCTTGTATGGTCTTGAGATGTGTGATGAAGTAGTATGGGGTGTTTATCAATTTAAGTCCGTGAATGTTATGTCTTCCTAATAATAATTGTTCCACACATGATTTGGAGTTAGTGGAAGTTTTATTTTAACTAAATTTATTTTATAATTAACTCACTAGTGAGTTATTTGTGATATTCATAGTGCATAAGATCCTAAAATATTTTATATCATAGAGAGATCTGAATCTATCCTTATAGATGGGGGTGGAGAATTTTGGGGATTAAATTTTTTTTATCAATTACACAATAGGAAAGGGGAATGTTTTCATTGATGCATTGATTCATAAGTCTAGAGGATATGTGTTTTGAGAATATTCTAATGTTTAGAAGGGGATAGATGAGCTTTCATTAATTCATCTAGTAATTGGGGAGAGTAAGGAATGAGGTTGTATTTGTTAGACAACCATGGAGTCATATTTGATATGGCTGGAGGAGGATTATTAGTGGGAATAGTAGAGGTATAGTTGATGAGCTATCATTTTGACCATGATGATACCCCCAAGGGATGGTAAGAAGGTGATTATAACTCGATGTTTTTTCATGATAGGATGTTCATTCTTCAAAATATTCCTAAGGGTTTTCTTCATGAGTTATATAAACAAACATTAGAATTTAATCTCTATTTGATAATGATTTATCATGGATTGAGTAGGAATCTTTGGTGGTCAAGGATAAAATGGATAGTTCCATATAGTATAGCAAGGTGTCTAGTTTTCCAATATGTTAATGTGGATAACGGAGTTCTTAGAGGATTTTTTTGTAGTCGTTAGATATTAGTGACTGGAAATATTAATACTACTCTATGCAATTCATAGATAGGATTTCATGGGATAAAGGAGGATGAGATTTAGTTTTATAGATACATAAAAGATTGAGTATGTGAAGAAATTTTCTGGTGATTTCTGAGTGGAGTGTCAGCGATGTTTTAGTGATACAGTTTTTGGAAGATGTGTTTAGGCATCATGGGGACAAGAGAACTATCATCTATTATTGGGATCCTAGTTTTACCTTTTAATTATAGAGAGTATTGAATCATATTTTCAACTTATACTATCTTCTTAGCACTGGTTTCCACAACTAGAAATATGTGTAGATTTATCAGACAATCTACACACTAGAGGATATGTTGTGAACTTTCATCCTAGATTTTAGTTATTTTGGGATAAGTAACCCTACATTGGTAAAGTTTTCATACAATATAAGTTATCATGCATCCATTAGCGTGGATAAATTTGAGGTGTTGTATGGGTGGCCATGTGGTCATCCATTGTGATGGATGGATTCTTAGTTATAAACAATTCCTTGTCCTAATGGGGAGTAGATAATGACCAAGAATATCCATTTGAATTGGTAGAGAATGAGGGTGAAATTGGACCATCATAAGGCCTAGGGTAATCATTGGAATATGTACCAGGATTTTGAGGATTCAACCTTGTGTTCTTGAGATTCTTCCCTTGATGTGGGTAGGAGGTTCTTGGAAGGGGATTAAAAATTATTTCTAGTTTTCTCATCCCTTTGAGGTGTTCGGGAAAGTTGGTGAGGTGTCGTATCAGTTAACATTGTTAACATGGCTGGAGAGGCTCCATGAATTATTCCATGAGTCCCGGCATTTTTAGTATCCTCACAATGGATCTGACATGTTTTTATTGGTATAGTTGTATATTAGGGATCCTACGACATCTATGGAGTAGGAATTAGTGATCAAAGATCATTGATGTAAGGTTCTGTATGAGAGAACCATTCCCTTTTATAACATATTATGGATAAATGGTGTCCATGAGGAGAGTACTTGGGAGGGAGAGACATATATTTATTTTTATTACCCAGAGTGTTTTTTAGTTTTAGTTATCATTGTTTTGGTTTTCATAGATGATGTAATGTTTGGATCTTGAAATTTTATTATATGTGATCAATTGAAAAAAAAATTATGCATTATAATGATTATGAAAAATGAAAAAATGTAAGACCTAATTACCAATCAAGACTTGTTATAATTTTATGTTATTTAAATAGGATAGGTGAGTAAGTACTTCCCAAAGTAGATAATATATTGAGATGTAATATGGTATTCATAGAATTGTTTCTCAAATAAGTGCTTTTGTTTTTTTTAGTTGAGTTTTCAGCTGCATAGATGTTAAGATGGTCAGGCGGAATTTTTTAAATAGAAAATTTGGTTTCTTGTTTATAGTACTAGATTATTATTGTTGTGACCAATATGAGGTGGTGGTGTGGTTGTCTTATTTTTTGTGGTTTTTTTAGTTGTATGTGTTTTGGATGTGTCTAAATTTTAAAGGTAATTATAAACATGAGTTGTGTATAGTGTGGTTGTTTCTAGAGCCTTTTCATTTCTTCATTTTATTTCTGATTCTCAATGTAGATAATCATTTAAAATGTGTCTAATGTAATAATTTTTCTCTATATACCCAATAAATTTTTTTGTAGTATATTTATAGGAAGCTAGAGGTGGTTTTGTAGATTTAGAACAATAACAAAATTGCAGTGGGCCTTTTACGCAATAAAATTGGGGTTTATGTCATAAGTGGATGTTTTATGGCATGTTCTATTTGTTTTTAATGAAATATGTGTAGTGAGAGTGATACAATGTGAAATGAGATTATCCTCAAGAGGATATCTTACAGAATAAATTTAATATAGCCCATGGATCCATGTTTTTTAGTGGGTTAAAGGTTTTATATACTAAAAGATGGATTTACTCCGTAAGAGTGAAATTTGTGGAGAAAATGTGAAATTCATTCCATAATAAAAATGAATTAAATCCAATTTAAATATATATCAGCCTAATTTTTTGTAATTCAGATGATGAATCTTTATATACTTTTTATAAATTCTCTAGGTTATTTTGTGAGACCTTCTAGCCGATCATTTTTCACCAAAATCCTTGGGTTCTAATGGTTGTTCATGGGAAATCCTTTTTTATGTTCCTTATTATCTATCCCTTCATTTATTCCATTCTTATTTTTATGATTTTATGCAGTGGTGTTTTAATGTTTTAGGTTGTGTTTGAGATATCTTTTTGATAACCCTTAGGCATGGTGTTGGTTGGTCCAGGAGTTTCTTGTGCATTTTTGGATCAAATGATGTTTCTTCTTTTCTCTGTGTTGTTTGGAGATATTATAAATATTATTCTTTGTAGGGGATAGTTGTTCCCAAATTTTTACGTGAAATATGTGGGATTTTGATGGTTTTTTATTTATTTGGGTGGATAGTAAGGTTATAATAATAGTTAAATGAAATTTACATGTAAAAAATTAATTTCTATGAGGAGATATCACATGAATTAAATACATGGATTTCAATTTTTATGATATTGCAATTTATTTTCCTTTATGAGAATAATGTATATTGGTATACTTGTTTCAAAAGACGATGATATGAGTTTAGACCCTTATAGTGTTGTTATGTGATAAAACCATTAATAAAAGGATAATAACATATATTTGGATAATGAATTTGTTTCCCATGAATTTGTTTCTTTGTGTGACAATAACCATGCTAAATAAGGATGTAATAAAATGATTGACCATGAATAAATTTCTAAAGGTGAGATGTTTGTGCATTTTATTACTGTGATTCCATATATATTTTGGTTTATTGTGCGGTGTTGGTGGTAAAATGTTGGGATCTAAGAGGTGTGTGGATTTGATGTGGCGGTTGGTTGGGATGGATGTGATATTTCCATTTATGCGATGTGATGAATAGATATATTTTTTGGTTTATAGAGGTTTGTCTTTTATAGTGGTGATGATGTGTGGTATTGATATTTGGAGAATATGCGTAGTGGTGAGGTGTGGGGGTGTTGTGTGACTGTTGTGTGTGATGGTTGTGTTTTGAGACATGGTAGGGATGTGTGATGTGTGGATTTTGTGGTGAGATGACTTGTAATGTGTGGTGAGATGACTTGTGAGGTGTGGTGGGTAGAGGTTTTGGTGAAATTTTGGGATGATATATGGTTGTTATGTATTGTGATGAAGTGTGCTAGTGATGTGTGGTGGTGAGGTGTTGTTATGCAATGTGGATGCTTATTTGTGAGACATGGTTTGGATGTGTGATGTGATGTTTTGTAGTGAGACGTATTAGGTGACGTGAAAAAAAAAATATTATGGATCTGTGTTGGTTTGGCCACAGTTGTGTGAGTTGGTCCTGTTATAGTGTGGCATGGTTGTCTTTGTTTCCCAATAAACCATGAAAATAATTTTATGATAAAAAAAATAGGATTCTAAATAAATGAGATGGGATTGATATTGATGTGTTATAAAAATGTATTAAATTAATTGAATAAATGAATATTTTGTGTAAAATTAAATTATATGGAATAATGAATGAGAGTGGTGGAGTGTGTAATTGAATGTTGTCAATATTGTGTGGTGCTATGACGTGTTTCATATAGTGGTAATAGTAGTAGTCGTTACTAATGCATGGTACAGTAGTGGGGAGGTAGTGTACACTAGTGTAGTTGTTTTGAACACATAGGTTGGGAAACATGTGTTATCTATATATCATGTATGATAATAATATTTCTATACATGCACACCCGAGTAAGACAAAATTACCTACACTTAGAGGTTTTGGGTCCTAAGTGTTTTCCCCATTATATATGTTCGTGGTGATATGGATGGCTAGATACGGCACTTCCCTACACATCCTTTAGTAGGGATAGACTAGGATTCTACAAGAAATATTTATATTTTTTCCTAGGTTCTTTCAAGTGATATGTGGTTGTTGTGGGATGTGATGACATGCGATGTATGGGGAAAGGTGTCTACGGGAAAGAATTAATATGATGTTACCTAATTATATCACTAGATGCAGTATGCTACAGGTGTGGGGTATTTGAGAATGTGTCCTAGAACACATTAGAGATGGTCCAAGTTTCTTCTTTCCAGTTGTAATGTATTTTAATGTTTTGGAATGTGTATGGAAGAGATCAGAGAACAAGTCATTCAAAATTGGTGTATAAGAGTGGATAATTATTAGGGAAGTTCCTACATGGAACATTTTTTTATAATGATCATGATGATATATTAATATATTTAATATGTGATTTGGTGATATATCCGTGTTGCGACAAGGGAATGGTAAGATAACCTGTATATGTACTTACTGGTTCTTGTGTTTTTATGGTGTTTTAGTATTATTTTTCACATGTGCACATGTGAACATGGTTATATCCATACTATCTATATCAGTTATGAACACCCAAAATGTATAAAATATTTTTTATGTTTCTAGGATGACTTTGGGGTCTGAGATAGATATTTCTATTTTGGGATAAAGCTATTATTGAGTCACCACACATACCATTCATTATGTATATTTGTATAATTTTATGTATATAATTTACCTTTATTCATTCATTGTGGGAATGTTTTGGGTTTAACTTTATTTTAGCTATAATATTTTTTATCCTATATCTAGATACTATATTTTTTATAGAGGTTAATTACTCCATTAATATTAGATTCTTATACCCTTGGCAGAAGTCAATATCCAAGGTCTTACTAGAGGAAGACTCGAGGGCCATTATGACCCTACCTTCATTGTTGTATATTTAGATGGAGGGGATCATGATAATACGATTGTTTGAATCAACATGAGATATTTTTCTTCTTTAGTGAATCATATATTACTCTTTTCTTCACCATGTTCTATTATTGATTCTACTTCAGAATCATCATCGATCTGAATTTTTTCACTCAATTAAATATGTAATATTCTCTTCATTGTATTTTAAAACATATGTATGAACAAAATTTCTTGAATTTTTTTGGCTCCTTGGTCAACCACCATTTTATTACTTCAATCAAAAATCATATTGAGAATTTTACTGAAGAACATGTTGAATTTATGCTTTAATGAGTATCCTAAAAAAGATCCTTCATCCACTAAATCACCATATTTTACCTCATTACCCTATTTATTAAAAATGAATGATTTTTTCAAACACTCTATAATTATTAAATGGAATCTTCATTCAATGAACAGTGTATTATGTATTATTTTATACTCCTCTATAGAGTCATGGTAATATTCATATGGAACCAAATCTACTCTTGGATGGAGTGAAATAGGTTTTCACTTTATTTGAATAATTTATTTGTCTTATTTTTTCCCATGTAGTTTATTAATTCCACATCCCAAATCTATTGGGGAGTCATCAACAATGGTATTTCATGATTAATACCATAATTTTAATTGTAATTTTAAATTTCATAGGATTTGAAATATATTACAATTTCCAATCTAAAAATTTTCATAGTTTCTCTAGTTTATTTTTTTCTCCTCTTTAAAATATTTTTATAAAATCCAACACATTCTTTTTTATCACAATACCATGAGTGATTCAATACTACTATAATTAATAATAAATAATTTGGAATAATTCTCACTGTGTGATCTAGTCAGAATATTTGGACAACAAATGATTGTGTAGATAAGAATTAGGTAACCTAATTGTCACATAGTATTATGTGGATCGGTATTTCAAACCCACTATCCTCAAATAATCTCATCAAAAATAATTTCACATTATCAATTCATGTTAATAATGTAAAAAATTCATTGAACATTGACATGTTCTCCATACATCATTTGTCAATATAGAAAATTAAATAATGGCTGAATTTGTTTTATTCATTCAATATCACAAGGAATTGTAGGACCCCGGGACACCCTGAGAAGGGAGGGGTGAATCAGTGTGTCAACATTTTCACTTAATGTGATGGATCATGTCCCCATGTTGGTAGGAACTTGTAAAACCTATATGATGGATATGATTAGTAATCGAACATTCAATTGCAATGAGTTGACACAAAACTTTTACGTGGTTCACCACTAAGGGCTACGTCCAAGGAGCATAAGACGACAAGTTACCGGTCATACCTAATTCCAATATTCTTCAATAGTTGTTGATTACAATGGTTCGGGCACAGTCACACTGTCCCAGGCCCACTGCCTTTACAAAAGTTCAGGGATAGCTCACAGCGTCCCTCGGGTCACTCCCGTTGACTCCCCCTGGCTCACTGCCTTTGGTGAAGCCCCACTCAGTTTATAGACATGAAAGTCTCTTCAATAGATTTGCATTGAAGTCTTTGTCTCCAGTTCAGCATGAGACTTTGCTTGCATCCAAGTCTTGAATTGATGCTCTTTTGTATTCACTCTTCTACTATAGTCTAAAAACAGAATGCACTAAATCTCCTTCTTATCTTCCTTTAATTCCCGATACCGACACCATAGTGTATCAGTATACTTCCCTAGTTCTGTGCAGATTTGTGTTTAGTTGCACGTATTGTTGTTCTTCCATTCACAAAGCACTAAGAGGGTGTTAAACACCAGTTATCTGTGTGTGGTACAACTTCTCTTCATCAAACGAAATGGTTCACTGTTCTTCCATCTTTGCAAATCTGATTTGAGAGTGTTAATCACCTGTCAAAGGCTTGAGGGACCCCCAAATTTTTCGCGCACCCTTCTCAGTGTCTTGCGCGTAAAATTCAAAACTTGCGCGTAAAAATACGTTTTTTGGTGCGAAAAAGGCTTCTCGCAAAACACTTATTTTTGGCGCAGAACTTCCCTTTTTCACGCAATACCTTATTTTTAGTGCAACCCTTCTTCTTTTCGTGCACCACTCTATACCTCGATTTTTTGGTGCATCAGAGCATGGGATTTGTCTAAGTGTCGAGCATCTCTCAATGTGAGGGGCTCACCTCGTATTTATAGGTGTTTTTGACCTTGCGTGTAAAACTGTCTCTTAGTTCATTATATTACACGCACCATCCTTTTATTCTCACGCACCACCTAGGTTTTTCGTGCACCTCATGAATTTGATATTTTTTATCATTCTAAACCTAAAGCCTTATTTTCACGTAAAGCATCAAACCCACATTTTGTGTACAACCAACTTTTCACGCACAAGTTTGATTTTCCGTGCACATGGCGCAAGCATCTTAGATTTTTCACGTGCCTATTTACTTTTCTGATTTTAAGTATTTCTGATATGAGACACCACTTGCGCGAAAAACTCACCCATCTAGTTCACGCACAACATTTTTTCACGCGCATTCCCATTTTTCTGCGCACTGCTTTGGAATTTTCGTGCAGCCCATGCCTTTGCCATTTTTTGTCATTCTGATTCCAAAACATCCCTTGCGCGAAAAATCTCTCCACTATTTCACACTAGCCACTATTTTTCATGCACACTGGTTTTATTCGTTCACGCTGCTGTTTTTTGCGCACACCACTATTTTTTGTGCAACTCGCTGTTTTTCACGCACAGCTCCCATATTTCATGTACCTCATTTTTCCAACAACCCACATCTTCATTTTCCAATTTACAGGCCCAAAAAAAATTTTCAAACACTGAATAACAATGCCACCTTCAATATATGCTTCATCCATAACCTTCATGCTTTTTTTTTGGGATTTGGCTTCTTCAGAAACTCTTCTTCTTTCATTACAAACTCTGCTATCTTGATATACTTCCTTTGATAGATCTGCTTTAACATCATCAGATTTTGATAAAATGTAAAATACATGACCCTCTCAGAATTCCAAGCCCTTCCACACTCTCTGCTTCTTCAACTTTCATTCTCTACTTCATGCATATCATATGATTCTATTCTTCATGTAGTCTCTTTCATGGTTCTCATGCAATCATAAAGAATTGCATAGTCTTCATCAAATCCTCATTCTTCTTCAATCATCCTTAAATGGATTATAACTCACCATTCTTCACTATTGTAAACAATGTGTCACCTTTGACACAAGTTCTTTGAATTTATGATCAGTACAACAATCATCTGAACTTCCATTCCTCCATTTCATTAGATTGCTTCTTGATCTTCATTGACAACTATTGAAAACTAATACAACCTTACACACAAATTGGTCCCAACAATCTCCCCCTTTGTATTATGTTTTTAATACCTTACATATGTTCTAAAATGAATTCGTCAATGTCAAAATGAGAATCTTCTCTTCAATCAACTTTTCTTTTCAAACATTCATTTCACTTTCTCTCCCCCTTATTGACAATAAATACAAATCTCATGGTAGGGAGGGTATCGATCTATACTAAAGAAAGGTTTCATTAATCATTTCACTCTAAGTATACTTGAGCAATGCTCGATGTAGAAAACAAGAGGATTTGATTTATACAACAAGATTGTCCATTATTCACAGATCATGATACCACATGAGATGAGAAATCATGTATTTTTTCATCAAGGATTTACCACTTTCATTTCAAGAAAAAGAAATCAAATGTGATGCGGAATAATCAACTTGAAACTCATTCACTCACATTAGCAAATAGATCAAAAACATTCAAGTGAAATCAGTAGGATAAGTGGCCTTGGGGCACTTCTATTCTTCTTATGTCACTGATCAACTCAGTTACTCCCCCTTTATAGATTGATCTTTGCTCTGAGTAACCAATTTTGAGAGATTGAGAAATGACATACCTTATCAAATGACATTATCTCCAAGAAATTTACAGATTAATTACATGTAATACCATCTGAAGTTGATACTGATTGAAACAATTATTCTGGAATCTTCTTCATTTTTCTCCCCCTCAAGGGAAACACTCCTCATTATCTTCATAAAGAGTGATCCATCATCATCTTAATCATTGAATATCAATTGAAGAATCTTCCATGTATTGAAACTTCTTTAGATTAGCTATCAATAGTTGACAGCATTCACTACATCTCAGTTTCTCCCCCTAAGAGCATGCTTCACCTTCAATTCTATGAATTATTAGCATAAATACAATACACAAATGATTAAGGGAATAAGTTAGTTCCTCCTTGCTTCATCAGCATGAGCTGCATGGTTGAGGTTCTTTTCTCAACCAAGTTCCTCTGTTCACTCCAGTCTTTATGCCTGTACATTTGAACATATGTTCTGATATGTGTTGATGTGGCATGGTTCTCTTCAAATTCTCTTCTTCTTGTTGTGGAGAATTGTTCTTCTTAATAGCCATCATATATGATAAATTATTACTCCTCTTAAGGACTACTTCTTTCTCTGCTATTAATGTTAGAAAACCCTTTGCAACGTGACCAGATTTCATGCATCTCTCATATATAACTTCTTTGACATGTGTGTTTCTCATGGTTTGCAATCTCTCATGCACTTTGTCTTCATCGCGTGAATGATTTTATTTTCCTTTAACACTATCCCAGGCTTGTTCTTTTTCAAGATTCCCCATTCTTTCCAAATCTTCTGGCCAGATGACCGACATGTCATTTGGAATTGTTGTTGCAGGTTTTGATCTTTCACATCGGTTCATCGGAGTGTCATCCTTCTTAGTTTCTATTTTGGATGAATTTCCCTTCAATTTCATGGATCTAAAATCCAGGCACTTCTCAGCTTCCGTACTTGAGATTTTCTTGGGGAATTGTGTGTTCACAACAGTGTTCTAATTTCTTCCCAAGGTAGATGCTTTATACTTAGTTGGAATTGGATGTCTTCTTTTCTTATAAACATAAAATGCATGTTTCGATGAGCATGTACCTACCATGTGACCACTGCTGTTTCATACATCACAGATTTTATCAAGCATTACAAATCTATTTTTTGTAAAGAGATGCTTCTGGACCTGAAAATGTTGCTTCATCTTCTATGGATTTATTCCCTTTGATATGGGATTTCTATGTGATTTTTCATGAAAGGGATTATACCAAAAATCCAATGGACAATTCCCAAATCTGTTGCAGCACCAACATTGACCCGCAAATCTATTCTTATTTGTATCGTCTATATGAGTTTTTTGGGCCTTATTTTTAATTTTTTGTTCCCTATTTGAGGAACCAACTTCCTCCTTTTTCTTCCCATCAAACCTAGCCATAGTGGTAGGTTTCTTATCCTCCTCTTTCCTCACCCATACTTGTTTAGAATTTTTCTTCCAACCTGTACTCTTTGAAGGAACATATTTAAAAACAATAGTACATGTCTATATGGATGGTACATTAACTTTCATAACTAGTTGTGATAGATCAATGAGTGAATTCATGATCTTCTTATCACATGTTGGAGGTCTTTTGACAGTATAATCCTCCAATGAGCATTGAGTACCAGTAGCAACTGATTCTTGAGATGGATAATAAAGGATTGTCATAATCTTTTTGTCACATGATGGATGTATTTCAGCTTTAGAATCCTTCATTGAACATTGAGTACAAGCATCACCTATTTCATTCTTTTGTGAAGTCTCAATATGTTTCTTCTCAATATTTGTCAATTGGGCTTCCAATTTTTGACTTTCAATATTGATAATGATCTTCTGATCTTCAATCATTATCATATTCTCTTCAAAAGTCTTCTTCAATATTTCAACCTCATCTTCATGCATCTTAACTTTGTTCTGTAAAAAAGAGTCATTTTCTCTAAATCTCTTGGAAGTTTCTTCCAAACCAAAACTATTGACTTCAGTGCTCTTCTTCAGCTCAGCTTCAAGTGCATGGATCTTTTCTTTTAGAGTCTTATTGACTCCCTCTTTTTCTTAAAAGGAATTAATCTGTTTGGTGAGCTTTATGCATTAAAGAATTTTTCCTTCCAATCCCTTTTCCAAATTATCAGCTTGTCTTTCTAATCAATTGATCTCAACCTGCATGAATTGAAATTTTTGGAAAACAGCAACACCTCTTTCTTCTGGAATATCATGCAGATAACATATTAATTCCTCCTGATCACTTGATATAGAAGTGTCTTCCTTTCCGATGGTAAGAATTTGGGCCACTGGCTTGATAATGTCCAAGCCTGATATTTCATCATTATTGGAAGGGCATGAAGAACAAGACACTCTATCTTCTTTGGACATGAGGGACTTCTTCAACTTCTTCTTCTTTTTCTTTTCCCTGTTTGTCATGGTCTTGCTGGATGAATGATTCTTCTTAGAAATGATTGAATCTTCAACAAGACTACACTTCATTATTGACTTTAGAAAAGAAACTCAAATCCTCTTCTGAATAGAATTGTTGTAGAGTATCCAACATACGTGAACCGCCCTATAATACCACTTATAGGACCCCAGGGCACCCTGAGAGGGGAGGGGTGAATCAGGGTGTCAACTTTTTCCCTTAATGTGATGGATCTTGTCCCCACATTGGTAGGAACTTTTAAAACATATATGATGGATATGATCAGCAATCGAACATTCACATGCAATCAGTTGACACAACACTTTTACATAGTTCACCACTAAGGGCTATGTCCAAGGAGCATATGCCGACAGGTTTCTGGTCGTAAATGATTCCACTATTCTTCACTAGTTATGGATTATAATGGTTCGGGCATAGTCACACTGTCCCAGGCTCACTGCCTTTACAAAAGTTCAGGAATAGCTCACTGTACACGGGTCACTCCTGTTCACTCCCCCGGGCTCACTGCCTTTGGTGAAGTCCCACTTAGTTTATAGACGTGAAGGTCTCTTCAATAGATTTTCATTGAAGTATTTGTCTCATATTCAGCATGAGACATTTCTTGCATCTGATTCCTGAATTGATGATCTTTTTTATTCACTATTCTATTATAGTGCAAAAACTAAATGCAATAAATCTCATTATTCTCTTCCATTAATTCCCAATACCAACACCAGAGTGTATCAGTATACTTCCCACGTTCTGTGCAGATCTGAGTTTAGTTGCACGAATTTTTGTTCTTCGCTTCGCAAAGCACTATAAGGGTGTTAAACACTAGTCATGTGTGTACAGTACAACTTCTATTCATAAAACCAAATGGTTCACTGTTCTTCAGTCCTTGCAAAGAAGATTTGAGAGTGTTAAGCACCTATCAATGTCTTGCGGGACCCCCAAATTTTTCTTTCACCATTCCCGGTGTCTTGCACATAAAATTCAAACCTTTCACATAAAAATAACTTTTTTGGCGCAAAAAAGGCTTTTCGTGAAACTCTTCTTTCTCACGCAGAACTTCCCTTTTTCACGCAACACCTTCTTTTTCACACAACTCTTCTTCTTTTCGCGCACCACTCTATACCTCAAATATCCGCTTGTCAGAGATTGGGATTTGTCTAAGTGTCAAGCATATCTCAATGAGAGGATTCACCACGCATTTATAGTCATTTTTTACCCTACCCGTAAAACTGTCTCTTGGTTCTTTATAGTATGCACACCATCCTTTTATTCTCGCACACCACCTAGGTTTTCCGCACACCTCATGAATTTTATATTTTTCATCATTCTGAACCTGAAGCCTTCTTTGCGCGTAAACCATCAAACCCACATTTTGCGCACAACCAACTTTTCATGAACAAGTTTTATTTTCCGTGCACATGGAGCAAACATCTCCGATTTTTCGTGCACCTCTTTCCTTTTCTGATTTTACGTATTTCTGATCTGAGACACCGCTTGTGTGAAAAACTCACCCAGTTAATTCACGAACAACATTTTTTCATGTGCATTCCCATTTTTTCGTGCACTGCTCTGGCTTTTTTGTTCATCCCATGCCTTTTCCATTTTTTGACAATCTGATTCTGAAACACCCCTTGCAGGAAAAATATCTACATTATTTCTCACATGTCGTTTTTTTCGCGCACGCCAGTGTTTTTCACGCATTCCGTTGTTTTTCACACACGCCGCTATTTTTCACACAACCCACTATTTTTCGCACAACCCGCTATTTTTTCACGCACAGTTCCTCTATTTCACGCACCTTATTTTTTCAACAACCCGCATCATCATTTTCTGATTTACAGGCCCAAAAAAATTGGCAAACACTGGAGAACAGTGCCACCATCAATATATGCTTCGTCCATAACCTTCATGCATTTTTTTGGGATTTGGATTCTTCAAAAACTCTTCTTATTTCATTAAAAACACTACTATCTTTATATATTTCCTTTGATAGATTAGCTTTAGCATCCTCAGATTTTGATACAATGTGAAATGCATGACCATCGCAGAATGCCAAGCCCTTCCACACTCTCTGCTTATTCAACTTTCATTATCTACATCATGCATATCATATGATTCTATTCTTTATGTAGGCTCTTGAATGGTTCTAATACAATCCTGAAGAATTTCATAGTCTTCATCAAATCCCTATTCTTCTTCAAATCCCCAATCTTCTTCAAATTCCCATTCTTATTCAATCATCTTAAGATGGATTATACCTCACCATTCTTCACTGTTGTAAACAATGTGTCACCTTTTACATGAGTTCTTTGAAATTATGATCAATACAACAATCATCAAAATTTCCATTCCTCCATTTAGTTGGATTACTTCTTAATCTCCTTCATTTGGATCTTCATTGATAACTATTGACAAAAAATACAACCTTATACACAAAGTGGTCCCAACAGGAATATATTCTATTTATTATCTACCTGATAATTATTACCATTTTTTTAATATCCAACCATAATAGAATTTTAGGAATTTAATTTGATACTGAAACCATTCCAATTTAATTTGACTTCAAATACATAGCTGAAAATATTATTTAAACTCAATAAATTATGATAGAGTCTATCAATATAGAGACCTTTGTATTACTCAATCCAACTCCAACCAAAAATATCATACCACTTCCTTTTATCCTTATTTCCCATTATTTCTAAAATTCACTATTAAATGTGATCTCTCCTTTATATTTTAAAATATATTCATATTACCTATATTAGGAGATGAACACCTATTATCCAGAATCTAGGTATGACAATTCATTATTGCTTTCATGAAAATTCCATCTAAATACACTTTCACAATATTCTTCCTTTCCTTACAGGGTTTTCCAAAGTGATTATAGACTTTCTTAATCTCATATAATTTTCTTCAAAATAATAAATTAGATCTAATACATCTTCATTAAGAGGATAAAAATCGTTTGTTAAATGAAATTTAAATAAATTATTTTTCATGAATTTTACATGATCTTTATAAGAAATTTTAATTATTCTCTTCCTTAAATCAACTTTTCTATACACATAATTTGAGAAATTAAAACAATAATCAAAATTTTAATTTCTATTACAATAAAAAGGATATATTTTTAATATCCTTAATATAATTTTTATATCTACCCTCAATAATTAATGTTTATCCTTTTCATATTAGAGTAATGTAACAAACCATTACTAAAATGACAGGTGCACCTTTTTGTGGGATTCCCTTTTCGTTAACTAGGTTGGGTAGAGTTTATATTTGGAGGATGCGAAATGGTAAAATTTGACACTTGTTGGATTTTTCAGCTTAAAAAGTGTATTTTTTTAAACATCATGGATAATACATGTCATGTATGTAGGTCACACGTAGTTTAACTACTTTTGGGTTAAATCCAAGAAATGTGGTTTATAGTGTGAGGGGTACACATCATAATTTCCCTTTACACGATATGAAGTATTATCATGTGTTTTTATAATGCATAATGATTGGGGTTTCAACCATTAATAATCTTAAGAGTTTCATGACATGAATAGGGGTTACATGTTGTGTAATACCCCAAATTTAAGGTTACATTACATATTTGATGTGTCTTTTCCCTTACAAATATTAGAAATTTCATGGTGGGTAATAAGGTTACAAACCTTGTAACACCCCTATAATGGCTATAAAAGGGAATCATCACATGGTTATTTCTTCATTATATTTTATACGATTCTCATTCCCTCAACCCCAGGCCTTCCACGTGATTTTTTTAGTCTTCCAACTCTTCCGGATTCATTCCTTTAGAATTCAATCATCATTAACATGGAAAGTGATATCTGGGTATGTGCTCTTCATTGTTGATCATATTTCTCTTCTTCTCATATCTTGGGTATTCAGTGGATCATCTTGTTATTAATGGATCAATTCCCATTATTGTCAAATCTTTCTTCTAGGTTGGTTTTCGATGTCTTCTTCACCTCCATTCTCATTGATGGGTATCGTTGCGTGTGTTGAGTTTTGGGAAGTTGTTGTTGGTTCCGTCCAGATTAGCCAAATTGATTATTCCTAAATTATTTTATTTATTTCAATTGTGGATTTAAATTTGATTTCTCAAACATTATTTCAATTAAATTTATAAAAACCTAATTCTTGTAAATCGGAAGATTAGGAATGGTTTTGGCATGAAAATTAGGAAAACCCAAAATTCCATTGAATTCGGGTTTTTTAAAGAAAATGGTCATATTTAAAAAAAATTAATTTAAATTTTATATTTTATTGAAGAGGTTTTAATTAAATTATTGAATTTAATTTTGGAAAAAAAATTAAAAAGTATGGAATTGGTTTTGAATATATTTCAAACTGGTGAAAATGTCTTCAATTGATTTGATATAATTTCAGTGGTTTTATCATTTGAAAAAGCATGTTTTTTAATAAAACCAATTTTTATTTTAAATGTAAAGAAATTAATATTTTAGAAATGTATGAATGGAAATTAGTTTTATTTTAAGAGTCCATAATATAAATTTCCAATCATGTAAGGGAATATAAAATCCTTAGGTATTTCTTGAGTTATTTGGACACACTCTACCCTATTATAATATAAAAAACAAACATGTGGTGGGTCACATCCCTCATGGGTAGGTGAAGAGTTTCATATTGCCAATGTTAGGGGGAAGTGGGTATAATAATTTTTCTATGATCACTTAGAGAGTGTAAATTCATATATATAGATAATATTTTCATACCTACTTGGAAAATGACTGTATTTCTCATTTGGATTGTTATATTTGTGATATAAATGTATTGTAATGTTGTAAAACTCCTTTAAATGACTTTTCTATATTTAGCCAAACTGTTGTATGTGACTATTTTATTTAATCCATTGTTTTAAATATTCCATCTATTGTAAAGTAAATTCAAGTTCTTTGAAATGTATTTTCCAAAATTTTGAGAATGGAAGGACAGTTTTGTTTAAATATACTTTTGAATTTCCAAACCTGTTAATTTTGAAAATTGAAATCTTCTCTTTAGATTATCAACATTTTCATCAATTACATAATATTTTGTGGTACTCAAATAGGATTATTCTTATACCCTAAATTTTCCTTTGGGTGTTTTTATACATTTTACATCCATGTTCGAGTGAGGGGAAATGATCTATTGGAGGATGTTCCATCTGTTGATCCATGGTCATGGTGAGTGGTGTCCTTAGAGACTTAAGTTATTTTTTTCTACTTGATACCTGGGAAGTAGTACTTTGGGATTTTTATACCTTACTGTATTCTGGTACATTAATCCTAGTGGAGTTTCTTTTATATTCATATTGACTTTCTTCTCCTGTTTCTACTATGTTTTGTGGAAACATTATTCCCACTTGTTCGTTGTAGGATTCTAGATGCTAGTCGCCAGCCTGTTGGGATCCAGAATGTTTTTTGAACTATGTGAGGGTTGGATTGGTTATCAGGATACAAGGTTACTCAAGCTGGATCAGGAAAAAATGGTATCAGGGGAGGATGTTAAACTTTTTTCTCGATGTTAGTATGCATGTTTTAAATCATTATGAGACATAGGAGTCTGTTGTTATTTAGTGTTTTTCCAGATCTCACCATAATGAACCTTAAGTCACTACTGGTGGTTTGGGAAATTTGTATTATGGATTAGTTCCGGTATTTTCAAAATTTATATTTGGATAGAGTGAAATCCAAATCGTGTTTGTTCCTTATATTGGGAATAATTTATCTTGTTACATAGTTTGAGTGTTATTCTAATTTCTTCATTTTACCCACTGATGTTGTGTAGCATAATGCCTTTACGATGGCATGAAAATCAGATCTAGCAGGAAGCTGCTATTGAACCGTAGCAAGAAAATCCTCAAGTGGAACAAAATATGGTTGAGGTTATCATGCATAAAGTTCATGGATTACGATAGGAACCACCTATAGTTCCCATTCATGATCCATATATGGATCCTTAGGGGGGATCTTATTCCAAATCATTTTCATGATTTCCTTCTCCAAAAGCCACCGATTTTCAAAGGCTCTATTGACCATCAAAATTGTGCAGAAGGGATGGGTATTATTGAAAAATTTTTATAGTTATTAGAGACACCAGATGCGATCAGAGAGATTTGTTCCCCCTTCATGCTGGAAGGACCAAGCAGGTGATATTGGGGCATGAGGGTGAGAGTAGGGAAACAAGAGGGACTATTATGGGAAGAATTCAAGATTATGTTCCCCAGCTAGTTTGATTCAACATCAATGGTTTTTGTTATGGCTGTGAATATTTTCAAGATTGAGCTGGTTGATAGAAAAATAAATGAGTATTAATTTTTTTTCAGATTTGGTGCAGTTTATCATGATATTTTATCTAATTCGAGGATGAAGGATCGGTAGTTCATGTTGGTACATCAACTAGATATCCTTTTTTTGTTTTCTTACCAAATCTACCGACTTATTCTTATTTTATAGATAGGGAGATGATGGTTGAGATGGTCCTAGCTCGAAATTCAGGGTTTTTAGGAGTTTCTTTTCCTCCCAGTTGTAGTTTTTTTTCCTTAAAAAACATAAGTGTAATGATTCTCAAGGAAGTTCATGACGATAGGGTCAATCGAGACCTCCTGCAACACGAGGAGGGAGTTCATTGGTTTTCTACTAGTGTGGCATGCCAGTACATTCTAAGTGGATTTGCACTGAGGCATCTAAGAACTATAGTTCCTGAGGGTGTTCAAGGTACTTACAAAGATTCTACCATTAGTTCTCTGGTCTGCATAGTAGAACGAGGTCATCATCACCTCGTAAAAAAATTAGTCCATAAAGTGTGTCACATATAAATGTGTTCAATGAACATGCATCTAGAACAAAGCTACCTCACATAGTGGAAGAGTCTCTAGAAAAAGAAGACATTGGTCCAGTAAAAATGAGAGGTACTATTAATATAGATTCATTATTTGTGACTCTTCTTTTCATTACTATTGTATCTCAATTATTTATTTCAACCTGTATCATTCATATACTTAATCATAATATATATATTTTATCTTCTACAAAGGATATTACAACATTTCTTGGTACAAAGAGAGAGAAGGGACTCTATAGTCTTATGCCTTCTTTCTATCAGATTTCATGCTTGCTTGAAATTTTATGGTTCTTGACATGAAATATCTTGTATCCATCTATGGTATCGATTCAGTTATTTCCAATAAATAATGTATTTACTATTATCTATGAGGGTTCTACTTTACTACACCCAGTGGTGTGTCTATTTTCATTCAAGTAGATTGGGACCTAATATTAAGCAGGCATAAACATTCTTATCCAGAATTTGGAAAATAGATATAAGTGTTTCATTTTGATCTAGAGTAGGATTAAATGAGTGGTGGTCTCCCACCAGTCATCTTCTAGTTTCCCAATGTGTTTATTTTGTATTTAACTAGTCTTCCACTACTGAGATATCTCTATTAACTTAATGCATTGTACTATGCCCACTTCAATTCCCTCTTGTTGAATGGATCCTGCTGAACTAAAAGAGTTAAAGTCATAATTGGATGATCTTCTGAAGAAAGTATTTATACGCCTGAGTATGTCACCTTGTATGGCACTGGATCCATTCACCAATAAGTTTTATGGTTCACTTTTTCTATTTTGTGGCTACGAAAATCTCAATCATGTTATGGTAAAGAACAAGTATCAGTTACAATGGATTGATGATCTGTCTGATTAGAAAAAAGGGGAGAAGTGGGATTCAAATATTGAAATTTGGTTTGTTTACCATCAATTGAGAATAAAATAGTTTGACATTCAAAAAACATACTTTTAGATAATGTACGACCATTATGAGTAACTTGTTATACCCTTTTGTATGAAAAATTCTCCAGTAGGTTTCACGGCTATGATGAACATGATTTTCTATAAATATCTTAATACCATTGAGGTAGTCTATGTGGTCAACTTAATCATTTACTTTAAATCCTAGGAGGATAATGTGAATCATATGATAATAGTTCTATGTCTAATAATAAATCATACTCATTAGGAAAAGCTTTCAAAGTGTTAGTTTGGGATTCAGGAAGTCAAATTCTAGGGACATGTGATGTCTAAACATGGAATATTATTTGATACTGAAAAGGTGAAGTCTATTATAACTTAAGAGAAATTGTAAAATTTATTCAATATTCAGGTCTTATTGGGCTTATCTAGATACCATTGTAGGTTCGTGAAGGACTTATCAAAGTTGGATTCATTGATGAATTCTCTAACTCAGTAGGGATAGTTTTTTTCATTGGATGAAAATTCCATAATTCTTTTTTTGAGCTGAAACATCTTTTGACTACTACACTGGTGTTGAACCATCCATAGGCTGGGCAGAGGTATGTGGTATTTTTTGATGTATCTAGTATTGGATTAGGCTAAATTATCATGAAGGTAAACTATGTAGTTTCTTAAGGATCTCATCATCTTAGGTTACAGAAGAAGAATTATCCTACCCATGATCTGGAACATGAAGTTGTGATCAACACGCTTTAGAGTTGGCGACATTACATTTGTGGTGAATGGTTTACCATGGTTTCAAAAGAATCCTAAGTTATATCATTCCTCAAAAATATTTGAACAATCTCTAGAGGTTTTGGGTGAAGTACCTACAATCCTTTGACTTTTCAATAGCCTATACCATAAGTAAAGATATTGTCATTGTAGATGCATTGAGTAGGAAACAGTCAACCTAGATAGTGAATGAATCTTTAGAAGAGTGGAATTTGATCACTAACTTTGCACAATTTCATATTTGAATTCAGGAGAATGGGGATGAAGATTCTTCATCCAATGTTCAATTGACATATTATATTATAGAGATTATTCTTCAAGACTAGGATCTTGATGATGAGTGATATAGAATTAGAGTCTCAATTTATGTTGGGGATATAGTTTCCCTATAGTAATTCTCCAAATAGGGTTCTCTATGCTATCAAAATTGCATCATTGTGCTATTATCAGTAATAAAGGATGAAATAGTGTATTTCTAAAATACATAGTCGGTGGTACACCCACAAACCCCAATGATGCTCTAAAATATGTGGTCATAGTTTTGGTGTCCTGGTATGAGACGAGGCACAACAGATTTTGTTTCCCAATTCTAGAAAATCCAAAAGGTTAATATCAAGGACTAGAAACCATCGAGTATACATTAGACACTTCATATACCTACATAGATTAGGGATGAAATCTCTATAGACATTGAGTTTTCATTTCCTCATACCTAGAGAAATAATAATCTGATTTGGGTTTTGATCGATTGGCTAAGAATGATAGCTCAGTTTATACCCATTCAAGATATAGATAAGATTCAGTAGTTCAGGAATCTCTATGTTAAAACGATTTTCTATTTTCATAGATTTACATCATCTATAGTTTCTAATAGGGATCCTCATTTTACTTCTCGCTTTTTGATATGCCTTCTGGTGGCATTGGGATCTTAGGTTCATTTGAGCACGACCTGGAACCCAAAGTCAGATGGTCAGATAGAAAGATTTATATAGAATCTAGAGGATTTTATTCACACCTATGTTTGTTTCACCCAAATTTACCCTACAGGTATGCGGGCGTTGTAGTACAGGTAGTGGTCGAATCCATAGGGACCGAAGAATAAACCTAGAGACACTCTGATTTTGGAAGGATTTGGCTATGGAGTGGCCAGATATTTAGATTGATTTGATTTGAATAAATACTGATTTAATTTAAAGAAATTAAATTAAAACATACACTTAATTAGTCTAAAAAAATTAATGGAGATTAGTTGATCCTAATTTGTTACTAGGGTTAGATTGGATGCATTTATTTTCTTATAACATTTGTTTCACTAATTCAAGATGTTTCTAAAAATTGATATAATACCTCAACATCATTCACCAATTTAATCCCTATACCATTCCAAGCCTAATCACCAATGAACTTGTAGGATCAATTTAATGATCACTCCAAGGAATTGGATCTCACAAGCACTCGAAATGTGTCATAGTTAAAGTTGGCGAAGACGAAGAAGAAGATAAATCATCAAGTTGAAATCTTAATGTAATGAAATGATTAGAGAAATTAAGATCATAAAATAACATCTAATCTGCCCTATGAAACTCCCTAGGACCATCTCATAAGGGTTTATCCCACCATTGATTCTATGATCTCAAAGGAAGCGGAAAGTAGACTCATATGGGCGGAATTGAAGAAGAAAACACAACAACAACAACAACAACAACAATGATCACTCCACCATTGTGTGAATAAATTCACAAGTTCTAGTGTGAATAAATTCACACCTTAAAGAAATAGTATCAAATTGATAAGAAGAATAAAAGAAAAAGAGGAAATGAAAAAAAATTTATTAAGAACTATTGTGATTTAAACAACTTACATGAGAATGAAGAATGATTACAACATCAAATGGACAACATAACATTATAATGAAACAAAGCACCAAAAATCCCTAAATCCTCCACCACTACTGCCTTAAATAGGAAAAAATGAAGTCTTGGCCGATCCCCCAACATCCCATGTGCCTTTAATTAATTTTTTTAGGGAAAGGTGGGTGGAACATTAATGTAGAGAGACTTTTCCACTTCTTTCCCCGAAGTTGCAGCCAGCTTGCATCCACCCGAAATACGCACCTAAATTACCTTCTAGAAGGATGAATTTGAGTGGTCCTTAGAATACTTAAATGAATCCCCGGATATCGCTTAACATCCTGTAAAATTTCAGCCGAAAATAATAAACCTTTCACGAGATATGATATAAATAATGGGCTGTTTTTATGGGCCGCAAAATATGGCCCAGAATTGAATATTTAACTTGGTCCACCTTAATCACCACCATTTAGGATGAATTATCACTCGATCTAGAAGAATTATTTTTTCCTCTATATGTCTTCTAGCCTCCCATGAATTTTGGTCTTCATTAGAACTATATTTTGGGACCCACATTTCCATCAGTGGGATGATATCCAATCTTCCTTCTACAGAATTGTTTCCTTTCATCACCAAATATCTCCATCATCCTTTATGAATCCTCCATTGATCCCTGAATGAAAAATTTTAATATTTATGTTTATATTCATTTCCCAAAAATATAAAATTAAAATATGGATAATTAAATTCTTTAAAATCATATGAAACATTGGGCCTAAATTGGTGCATATTAGGCATGAAGTGAATAAATGATGAGAATGGATGTTCAAAATTAAAATCCACTAACTCAGGCCCATAAGATCAAATATAAACTTTTAATACCCTTAAATTTTGATAAAAATATTTGTTTTTATTGTATAATTACACCCCCCAACTTGTGTTTTTCTAGTCCCGAGCAAAATATATCTCACAAAAATGAAATTTGAATGACCTTTTCCAAGAACATTTTAATACACATTTCTCACCCAAAGATCTCATACCAAACAATTATGAAACCCATCAAAATCATTTAAAAAAATCTATGTCCATAGGCATATCTCAAGCCCAAGCCCATTCCATTGTTCAAATTCATCTCCATATTTCATTCAAATTCAATTAAGAATGATGAAGTGTTGTGCGTCACAATAGACATGGGGGTTCATTTTCATTCGAGGGAGAAAAGATGGAAGTGCTAGGAGAAATAAAATTTTAATAATAAGATGAGTACTCATTTTTTTGTATTTTTTAGATTTTTTTTTCAATTTTTCCATGGTAATTGAAATTGAACTCAATTGAGTCAACTCGTGTAGCAAGACTTTGTCGATGACTCCCAGGCTCAAAGACCATAGGGCACCAAGTGTAGCTCACATACTCGGGCATCATCTCGAGTTAACTCAATCAAAAACAAATTCAAATTACCACAAAAAGAGATAAAATTCCCAACTATGGTCCAGAAAACTATGGAGTCATGATCCCCAAGTGCCGAAAGCCACACATTAGGTCAATTCATTGCTCTACGTGTAATTTTTTTTTTTGAATACTCATGTTAAAATTAAAATGATTGCATATCCTATGCTATTTATTATGGGTCCCCAAGAACTCAAACTAAAACCCCAAAATCTAGAGGACATGAATTATGTTTTTTTTAATGGATGAAAATATAATAGTGAAAAATCACATCAGACAACCGTACTTTCCAATATCTATGCACATGAACATAAACTTGCATTAAAATCAGTATCAAGGCATGAAACATTATTTGATATCCAATTTCAGAGTTTGGAATGTGTGTTATCGTGTTCAAGGTTAATGACATTTTTCCATCCACACATTTTCATCTCCCCCTAACTTAGAATAAAACTTTCCCCAGTGTTTAATGAATTTAAACATAGAAGGGGTAGGATAGAAATTCAACTAAGACATTGAAAATTAAAATTATGGAATGAAGTCACCTGGTGGTTGATGTTGAAAATGCATTCGCATGTCTCCCTTCAGTTCTGGTTTGTCTCCCAATGGCTTGGACGGTTATGACCAGCTATTCCCAATGACCTATGACATGCCTTTAAAAAAAATTTTAATATATATATATATATATTTGTATTTTTTTAACCTAAAAAATGTACAAATAACATAAACTGAAGATACATTGTCTTGTATTAAATTTATGGGTAAGGTATTACTTAGGGATCACACTGCATGACACAGATGAATACGGTGCTCCCCTTTCATACCCATCCTTACTCATAAAATAAGAACAGGTCAACAATCTATTTTTTTTTAAATACATAAAAAACATAAAATAAAATAAAATAAACTGATGATACATTGTCTTCTTTATATTTTCTGGGTAAGGTATTACTCAGGGATCACACCGTGTGACATGGATGAATACGGTGCTCCCATTTTATACCCACCCTTACTCATAAAAGAAGAATAGGTCAATAATATATTTTTTTAAATACCTACAAAAACATAAAATAAAATAAATTAAACTGATGATACATTGTCTTTTTTATATTTTCTGGGTAAGGTATTACTCAGGGATCACACCGCGTGACACGAATAAATACGGTGCTCCCCTTTCATACCCATCCATACTCAAAAAAGAAGAACAGGTCAACAGTCTAAGGTAGAATAAAATTATATCAAAATTATCCACTAATCCTATTTGAAATATAAAGTTGATTAAAACAAAAAAAATGATTGGAAACTTGAAAAGCACGGGTTGCCTCCCATGCAGCGCTTAATTTAACGTCTTTAGCTCAACTTGAACCCCCCAACTTAGCCAATTACAACTTTAAAAATTTTAATGACCTCATATTTCTCCACTTAAACATGATTGAGAATGTGTATTATAGCATCCCGTCTTTTTATAACATAACTTTCATTCCATTACATGGAACTGAGGATCTTTAAGGTTTAGTGTCTTGGAAACAAGGAACATAAAACATGAAACAAAAAAAACATTCTTCTTAAACACTTGGAAGGATTCTCCTCATATTCACCCTAGGCTCATTACTAAATATCATAACCTGAGGACATACATCAAAAGAAAGGGTGAGCAGAAGGCCCAGCAAGGGAAACAAGTGAAACATTTTATATATGAACTTGAGATACATCAATACAGTCATGAAAAGAACTTTAAGGCATAAAAATGAAATCATGAGGCATATCATAATAAAAATAAAACTTTTTCATAACTTGAAGATGTGGCTACATAATTTAACATATACAATCATGAACATATCACCAAGGTCTATACCCATGGTGTCATTTGAAAATTACCAAGGTTATTCACCAAGGTATCGTGAAAATTGTAATCTCTAGTGGTTACATCATTACCCAATGCATTGGAGGGCTATCAGGGCGCACCCTTAAATTTACCTTTATTATCATGTGATGCACATATATCATCATCAAACATTTCATAAATAACCCATATAGCATAAAATAAATGGGTTTCATTTCATAATCACAACGTTTTAAAAACTGCTTTAAAGACATGATCTTTACGTCACTTTAAAACCCACAGAAAAGGAAGGTGGGTCTCATGTATGTAAATCCCAGAATTTAAAATAGAACATTTTGGTATATATTTGAATAACCCTTTATAATAAAGAGCTTTGAGTATTCAATTAATAATATAAAAGAACTTTAGAAAAAGAGAGAGACATTTTGAGACGGAAATTCTGCAGCATAACGGCTATGTTACGAGGTTTTAGAAGACATTAATAAGACAGGGAAATGGGTCAAACATTCATAAATGACCCATAAAATAGTAGATGGACAGAATAAGAAGGATACATGATCATGGTAATGAAATTTCAAGGACATACCATTTGAAATGAAAAACATGGAAGGAAGACAAAAATTAGATTTCTCTTATGAAAGTTCGGCAGCCTAACGGCGTTACTTAAACTTCAACAAAAATGATTTGAAAAGATCAAATAGGGTCTCTCATCATGTGAACATAAGATTTAAGTATGATATATATAGAGATAATTCCCCAACATAATTAAAAAGTAACTTCAAAGACTTGACATGAAAGTAGAACTTTGAAAAGAATGAGAAGGGTGAAAGAATCCCCTAAAAAATTCGGCAGCCTAACGGCGCCACTTAAAACTTCAAAATACTGAATTAAAGAGATAAAATGGGGTCTCTCATCATATGAACATAAGATTCCAGTATGATATATATAGATATCATACCCCAATATAATAAAAAGGAACTTGAAAGAATTTACATGAAAGTAGAACTTCAAAACGAGAAGGGTGAAGAACCACTTAAAAATTCGGCAGCCTAACGGCGTCACTTAAAACTTCAAAATATTGAATTGAAGAGATCAAATGGGGTCTCTCATCATATGATCATAAAATATCAGTATGATAAATTTAGAGATCATACCCCAACATAATAAAAAGGAACTTGAAATACTTTACATGAAAATAGATCTTGAAAAATGAGAAGGGAGAAAGAATCCGTTACAAAAATTTCGGCAGCCTAACAGCGCCACTTAAAACTTCATAAAAAGAAATAATGAGAGTAATAGGGGATCTCTCATTATATGAACATAAAAAGGGCAGTAAGAGGAGTATAAAATAACATCCTCCAACAAAATAACATGGAGCAAAAAAGGAATGACATAAAAAATATTACTTGAAATGAAAGAGAGAGGTCGGATCCCTTACCTTAAAACGTAACTCTTAAAACTCAAAGTTTTGGACCTTGAGGGCTTGGGGGCACCTTGGGAGGACTCCTTGAGAGGTAAGGAGACCAGAACTTCGTTGGGGGAGAGTAGGGAGTCGAATGGATGAGAGGATGGCTTGGTATTTATAGGGAAAGTGAGGGGACAAGGCATTAATGGCCAAGGGACACCTCATTAGTGGTTTTGGCAAAACCATGGGCTTGCCCATGGTATTGGCCACTTGGGACACCTCATACCTTATCTTACTATTCATAAGTCGACCATATTGATTACATACTTAATACATCATTTAATGATGTCATTAAACACCCGTAACTTAAAAACTGTATTTTCACTATTCATTGAAAATTTAACTTTCTCAGAATAGTCCCAAAATTTCACCTTAACCAAATATCAATGCTCTGATTTCAAAAATGAAATCCATTTTATAAAAATAATTTTCTAAATATTTTTAATTAAATTTTTAATTAAAAACACTATTCATCGAAAATTTATTTTTTTCAGAAAAAATCCCCAAAAATTACCTTAACATAATATCGATGCTCTGAGTTCAAAAATGAAGTCCATTTTATAAAACTAATTTTCTAAATATTTTTAATTAAAATTTTAATTAAAAAAACACTATTCATCTGAAAGAACTAATACTTGAATAATAATTTATGAAACTATTATTTAACCATTTTATTGCATCACATTACTTAATCAAAGTGCCTAGATTATTTTAATATTTTATTTAAGTGAGATTACTAATCCATTTGGACACATTATTAATCCTAATCATAAAATCACTATTAATAATTTACTATTCATCAAAAATCAAGTTTATCTTATTAGACTCTAAATTTCGTACTGAACATAATTGTAGAAGACCATTTTTTTGAAAATCATTACACATTTTTAATTATTTAGGGTTTACATAAACATATTTAAAATATCCTTTTTCTAAAATTCATCAAAAATATGCATACTATATTTATCCGGTCATTTGAAAATTCATAAAAGAAATCGAAATTTTTATTTAAAACAAAGGATTACACAAGACAGTTACGGTCTCCTTACATAGCCCCTTATCACACCAGCATAGGACCTAAGTGTAAGGTTTGCTAAGGTGACAGAATCCGAGGGAGGCTCAGCCAACATCACACGAGTAGTAATTTCTATCAGTTTGAACTTCTCGCGAAGGTGATCCCGTTCTAGCTTTATACGATTAAGTTCAGCTTGGGTTTGGTCCAGAGCAAAGCCCAGTGGTGCTACCTCTTTCCCAAGTTCTGTTAGATGAGCTTCGATCGGTCCAAGACTACTGGGTGAGGCCATCAAATCTTCTTTCTATATTAATTAACCAAGATTGCTTGTATTTAGTGACAATACTCAAAATGTTTAGTTTCCAGCGGTCATATTGACCAATGGTCAAATAACAGTCAAAACCCAACAGTCTCATTTTAATTATACTCATGTTATCAAATGAAACATTTTTGTTGAGTATAAAAATAAAATAAAATAACACATAAAATTAGGAAACAATATTTATTTAAAATTTCAGGTTGTTACAATCTTCCCCCCTTAAGAAATTGCGTCCTCGCAATTTTTTAAAATTGGGTTTTGAAATTTCATTGAAAGTCCCACATCGGAAAAGGAGTCAGTAAAACTATTACTTTAAAAGAAAGAAAGGGAAGTACAAAGGTCACCCGAGTTAACCCACACTAGGATTCCATGTAAGAAAACATGGACATGGAGGAGAAAACCAAGGGTCAAGTTATGAGGGGGAGTGATAGAGAACATGATTAGGAGAAAGTTAACCATAAGAAAATCCCAAACTTATGATGTGTGTAAACAGTCTTTGATTACCTAGTAGGAAACGTAAACCAACAACATTTTTGTTTTACGTTTCTTATCATAATTTTGAGGAATTCATTTACTATATAGAACAAAAACATAATAAAATATACCTACATTCAAGTAGAGTTTCATCCTTTAATAAGTCCCTACCAACACTAATATTTTCTCCAAATGACGAGACTTCAAAAACACTTGGTCTCATAAAAGCACAAGAATCATATTCTAGAGAATCACATAATCTACAAATGATTAACTATCTATTTCTTCTATCTTTAAACATTATCCCAAAAACATAAAGGTTAAGGTAAAACAACTCTTCAAAAAGAAAGAATCCCATAGGAATGGAAACTACTTTTAAATCTTCAAAGTTCCATGGTACTACCCAAAGTTCATCATAGACCATTCCATAAATAACGCACCTTAAAATTCCTCAAAATAAACCAAACTAAGATTGAAACCCAAATACAAGAAGGATTTGATAACATAGTCTTCCAAAACAACTTCATTGTTCATATCCAAACAACATCAACCACTCCTAACATCTTATAACAAAAGTATCTAACCTAAAAATATTTTACCCAAGATAGGTTAATCATTCCCATAAGTAACCTAAATTACTATAAGTCCACCTTAAATTCATCAATTCTTCAAAATATAAGTCAACCTTACTCCTCAATGAAAATACTATAGTAATATATTTACCTCGATCATATAGGGTCCCCAAAATAGTGAACTTCTTCCAAAATAATAATCATCTTTTAATCCCCTAATCATCTCTTTCATATTAATACGGAAATTGTCGCATTTCCTATCACATTGGTTGTTGGGACACGTTATTCCATTTCCCACCATTAACTAAGAAGAGAAAGTATAGTTAGAGGCTTAAATACTTAACCAATAATCATGAAAAGGAACTTAAAGCATATAAGGATAACTTGTAGAAGAAAAGTATACCCTAACTTGTGATCCACTAGGTTCCCATATAGGTTATCCATGATCATATATTCTTATGTGAATATTTATTTTATTTTATCTTTGTTCCTTTAACAATGTTTCATACCAAGCTTATGAATTTACCAAAGCATATCCCCCGGGAGTGTCGTAACCAAGAGTGCAGTAAGGCCCGTTGTCGTGTACCAGTTCCCGTTCGAGTCTAGATCAAAGTGGTGTTTTCAGGTTTTACCCCTATGTATATCTATGCCAGAGCCACCTCTACCTTCTCGTATCCAGACAGAGATGTATTTTCTTGGAAACCCCTTACTGAATACTCACCAAAATACCAGGAAGATTTCCTGTATTTAAACTTTTCTATAGGGTTCTTCCTAGAGTTTTCATATCCTAATTTCCACAAATAACTAAATCATCCTTTGATACCAACTATAGCATCCCGTCTTTTTATAACATAACTTTAATTCCATTACATGGAACTGAGGATCTTTAAGGTTTAGTGTCTTGGAAACAAGGAACATAAAACATGAAACAAAAAAACATTCTTCTTCAACACTTGAAAGGCTTCTCCTCATGTTCACCCTAGGCTCATTACTGCATATCATAACCTGGGGACATACATCAAAAGAAAGGGTGAGCAGAAGGCCCAGCAAGGGAAACAAGTGAAACATTTTACATATGAACTTGAGATACATCAATAAAGTCATGAAAAGAACTTTAAGGCATAAAAATGAAATCATGAGGCATATCATAATAAAAATAATAATTTTTCATAACTTGAAGATGTGGATACATCATTTAACATAGAAAATCATGAACATATCACCAAGGCCCATCCCCAAGGTGTCATTTCAAAATTACCAAGGTTATTCACCAAGGTATCATGAAAATTGTAATCTCTAGTGGTTACATCATTACCCAATGCATTGGAGCGCTATGAGGGTGCACCCTTAAATTTGCCTTTATTATAATGTGATCCACATATATCATCATCAAACATTTCATAAATAACCCATATAGCATAAAATAAATGGGTTTCATTTCATAATCACAACGTTTTAAAAACTGCTTTAAAGACATGATCTTTACGCCACTTTAAAACCCACAGAAAAGGAAGGTGGGTCTCGTGTATGTAAATCCCAGAATTTAAAATAGAACGTTTTGGAATATATGTGAATACCCCTTTAGAATAAAGATCTTTGAGTATTCACTTAATAATATAAAAGAACTTTAGAAAAAGAGAGAGACATTTTGAGACGGAAATTCTGCAGCATAACGACTATGTTATGAGGTTTTAGAAGACATTAATAAGAGAGGGGAAATGGTTCAAACATTCATAAATGACCCATAAAACAGTATATGGACAGAATAAGAAGGATAAATTATCATTGTAATGAAATTTCAAGGACATACCATTTGAAATGAAAAACATGGAAGGAAGACAAAAATTAGATTTCTCTTATGAAAGTTCGGCAGCCTAACGGCGTTATTTAAACTTTAACAAAAATGATTTGAAAAAATCAAAAAGGGTCTCTCATCATGTGAACATAAGAGTTCAGTATGATATATATAGAGATAATTCCCCAACATAATTAAAAAGGAACTTGAAAGACTTGACATGAAAGTAGAACATTGAAAAGAATGAGAAGGGTGAAAGAATCCCCTAAAAAATTCGGCAGCATAACGGCACCACTTAAAACTTCAAAATACTGAATTGAAGAGATAAAATGGGGTCTCTCATCATATGCACATAATATTCCAGTATGATATATATAGATATCATACCCAAACATAAAAAAAAGGAACTTGAAAGAATTGACATGAAAGTAGAACTTCAAAACGAGAAGGGTGAAAAATCACTTAAACATTCGGCAGCCTAACGGCGCCACTTAAAACTTCAAAATACTGAATTGAAGAGATCAAATGGGGTATCTCATCATATGATCATAAAATATCAGTATGATAAATTTAGAGATCATACCCCAACATAATAAAAAGGAACTTGAAATACTTTACATGAAAATAGATCTTGAAAAATGAGATGGGAGAAAGAATCCGTTACAAAACTTTTGGCAGCCTAACAGCGCCACTTAAAACTTCATAAAACGAAATAATGAGAGTAAGATTGGATCTCTAATTATATGAACATAAAAAGGGTAGTAATAGGAGTATAAAAAAACAGCCTCCAACATAAGAACATGGAGAAAAAAAGGAATGACATAAAAATGATTACTTGAAATGAAAGAGAGAGATCGGATCCCTGACCTTAAAACGTAACTCTTAAAACTCAAAGGCTTGGACCTTGAGGGCTTGGGGGAACCTTGGGAGGACTCCTTGGGAGGTAAGGAGACCATAACATCGTTGGGGGAGAGTGGGGAGTCGAATGGATGAGAGGATGGCTTGGTATTTATAGGGAAAGTGAGGGGACAAGGCATTAATGGCCAAGGGACACCACATTAGTGGTTTTGGCAAAACCATGAGCTTGCCCATGGTATTTTCCCATGGTATTGGCCACTTGGGACACCTCATACATTATCTTACTATTCATAAGTCGACCATATTGATTACATACTTAATACATCATTTAATGATGTCATTAAACACCCGTAACTTAAAAACTGTATTTTCACTATTCATCGAAAATTCAACTTTCTCAGAATAGTCCCAAAATATCACCTTAACCAAATATCAATTCTCTGATTTCAAAAATGAAATACATTTTATAAAAATAATTTTCTAAATATTTTTAATTAAATTTTTAATTAAAAACACTATTCATCGAAAATTTATTTTTTTCAGAAAAATCCCCAAAATTTACCTTAACATAATATCGATGCTCTGAGTTCAAAAATGATGTCCATTTTATAAAAATAATTTTCTAAATATTTTTAATTAAAATTTTAATTAAAAAAACACTATTCATCTGAAAGAACTAATACTTGAATAATAATTTATGAAACTGTTATTTAACCATTTTATTGAATCACATTACTTAATCAAATTGCCTAGATTATTTTAATACTTTCTTTAAGTGAGATTACTAATCCATTTGGACACATTATTAATCCTAATCATAAAATCACTATTCATAATTTACTATTCATCAAAAATCAAGTTGATCTTATTAGACTCTAAATTTCGTATTGAACATAATTGTAGAAGACCATTTTTTTGAAAATCATTACATATTTTTAAATATTTAGGGTTTACATAAACATATTTAAAATATCCTTTTTCTAAAATTCATCAAAAATATGCATACTATATTTATCCGGTCATTTGAAAATTCATAAAAGAAATCGAAATTTTTATTTAAAACAAAGGATTACACAAGACAGTTACGGTCTCCTTACATAGCCCCTTATCACACCAGCATAGGACTTAAGTGTAAGGTGTGCTAAGGTTAGAGAATCCGAGGGAGGCTCGGCCAACATCGCATGAGTAGTAATTTCTATCAGTTTGAACTTCTCGCGAAGGCGATCCCGTTCTAGCTTTATACGATGAAGTTCAGCTTGGGTTTGGTCCAGAGCAAAGCCCAGTGGTGCTACCTCCTTCCCAAGTTCTGTTAGATGGGCTTCGATCGGTCCAAGACTACTGGGTGAGGCCATCGAATCTTCTTTCTATATTAATTAACCAATATTGCTTGTATTTAGAGACAATACTCAAAACGTTTAGTTTCCAGCGGTCATATTGACCAATGGTCAAATAACAGTCAAAACCCAACAGTCTAATTTTAATTATACTCATGTTATCAAATGAAACATTTTTGTTGAGTATAAAAATAAAATAAAATAACACATAAAATTAGGAAACAATATTTATTTAAAATTTCGGGTCGTTACACGTATCCCTTTTGGTTGTTAAGAAGATTTGGAATTTGATTCATGAACAATCCTATTTTCTAAAATAAATGGGAAAATCCAAGGAATATCAGAAATGGTTGATCTTTTTTCTTCTATATTATTTCCTAATAAATCAAAGATCAACCCCCCTTTTTAATATTCATGAGATGAATGAATGAAACCCCCAAGATATTGATTAACACAAATGATAGGGTACTTGAGTGGGGAAGGAAGGACAATTATTTTGAGCTCGATTTGGATAGGACATTTAGACACAGGTTTTGAGTTTGAATCCAATGCATTTTCGTTTTCCAAATTTCTTGACAAAATTGTTTCATTTTGAACAGAAGATTCAACCAAAAAATTGGAAAGAATAGTATTAGGAATGGTCATGAACTAAATTTTTTTTATTTCTCTTAGTGGTTCAGTGATTGGTGTTTTTGTAAAATCATCAACAAAGTTACACTTAGGAGACTCAATCCACGATGTAAAATTCCCCTCTTATGAATACATGATATCAATTTCCTCTTGATTTAATGACCCTTCAATAATTTCTTGATTCACATACCCTACCCCAAATCCAATGGTCGGTTCTTCAATGAATTCATGAGAGGATTGTGGGAAACTAGACACTCCACATAAGGTTTTTTAAGGTATAATTGGTGTAGGTATGAGTTCCTCAGAAGTATTAATGCGTTGTAGTTATAATATCAAAGATGATACCTCAGAACTCATTATATCCATTTGACTACAAAATTTTTCAGGAAATGATTGAGGAACAAATAGGATAGTCTCTTGAACATTATGGACTTCACTAAGATTAGACTCTTCAATCATCCTTGAGAGGGAAGGAAACTGATCATTTAAACATTCATTATCCCATTGATTGTACGTCTCATCGGGTGAAGGGTAATCATTCAAGGGTTGATCAAAGAAATTTTCAAATTTAGAGGCTTCCCAATATTGAATATCCATTTCATTCCAGATTGAGTTTCTGACATGGTGATTTTGAAGATACTCCATTGGAGAAGACAGAATGTTGGATTATAGATTCTCAGGACACACACAAATAGAAATGCGTAAAGAAAGAGATTTTTGGGTGAGAATAGAGAATGTGGGGTGAGAAAAGTATGATAGTTTCTAAGATAACTTACTTGGGTCCCCGGAAATGGCGCCAAAATTTGGTTGCGCCCAAATTTACCCTACAGGTATGCGGTCGTTGTAGAACAGGTAGGGGTCGAATATATAGGGACCGAAGAAGAAACCTAGATACACTTTAATTTTAGAAGTATTTTCCTATGGAGTGGCCAGATATTTGGATTGATTTTATTTTTTACTTAGTCTAAAACAATTAATGGAGATGAGTTGATCCTAAGTTGTTACTAGGGTTAGATTGGATGCATTTATTTTCTTATAACATTTGTTTCACTAATTCAAGATGTATCCAAAAATGATATAATTCCTCAACATCATTCACCAATTTAATACCTACACCATTCTAAGTCTAATCACCAATGCACTTGTAGGATCAATTTAATGATCACTCCAAGGAATTGGATCGCACTAGCACTCGAAATGTGTCATTGTTAGAGTTGGCGAAGACGAAGACGAAAATAAATCATCAAATTAAAATCGTAAAGTAATGAAGTGATTACAGAAATTAAGATCATAAAATAACATCCAATCTACCCCATGAAACTCCCTAGGTCCAACCCATAAGGTTTTATCCCTCCATTGATTCTATGATATCAAAGGAAGCGGAAAGCAGACTCATATGGGCGGAATTGAAGAAGCAAAAACAACAACAATAATGATCACTCCACAATTGTGTGAATAAATTCACCAGTGCTGGTGTGAATAAATTCACACCTTAAAGAAACAGTATCAAAGTGATAAGAAGAAGAAAATAAAAAGTTGAGATGAAGAACTTTTATTAAAAACTAATGTGATTCAAACAACTTACAGGAGAATGAAGAACGATCACAACATCAAATGGACAACATAACATTATAATGAAACAAAGCACCAAAAATCCCTAAATAATCCACCACTACTGCCTTAAATAGGAAATAATTAAGTCTTTTCTGAGACCCCAACATCCCATGTGCCTTTAATTAATTGTTTTGGGGAAATGTGGGTGGAACATTAATGTAGAGAGACTTTTCCACTTCTTGCCCCAAAGTTGCAGCCAGCTTGCATCCACCGGAAAGACGCGCCTAAAGTACCTTCTATAAGGACGAATTTTAGTGGTCCTCATAATACATAAATGAAACCTAGGATGTTACCTAACATAATGTAAAATATCAGCCTAAAATAATAAACCTTTCTCGAGATATGACATAAATAGTGGGATTTTTGTTTGGGTCGCAGAATCTGGCCCAGAATTGAATCTTTAACTTGGGCCTCCTTAATCACCACAATTTAGGACTAATTAGCACTATCTCTATAAGAATTATTTGTTCCTATATATGTCTTCTATCCTCCCATGAATTTTGGGCTTCATTGGGCCTGTATTTTGGGATCCACATTTCCATCAGTGGGATGAGATCTAATCTTCCTTCTCCAGAATTATTTCTTTTCATCACCAAATATCCCCATCATCCTTTATGAATCATCCATTGATCCCTGAATGAAAAATGTTCATATTTATGTTTATATAAATTTTCCAAAAATATAAAATTAAAATATGGATAATTAAATTCTTTAAAATTAGATGAAACATTGGGACTAAATTGGTGCATATTAGGCATGAAGTGCACAAATGATGAGAATGGATGTTCAAAATTAAAATCCACTAACTCAGGACCATAAGATCAAAAATGAACATTTAATACCCTTAAAATGTAATCAAAATATGTGTTTTTATTTGATAATCATATTTTCTTATAGGAAGCTAGATCTTCATTTCAGGTGTGGATCAGGATTTTGGGTTGTTTTTTTGAGGAAAAATGAAGAAATGATAACTTTATAAGTACATTCCATGTACTCTTGAGTACATGAAATGTACCTATATTACCATGTACATCTGTGTTCTAGCTATGTAATGACAAAATACATGGCCACGTGGTGATCTATAATACTGCTTAAGTCAGGGTCTAGTTGAGGCTAATACATGGTGTGTACTGTTAATGAACACACCATGTACTTATCTTTTTTTTACTTGATAAATCAAATTAAGGTCACATATCATCTTCAAAAACATCTTATTCTAGAATTGGTTCATACAGAAGCATGATGGAAAGGCCGATGAACTTTGAACACCTCCCAAATCTCCTTGAAAGCTCCAATTGAGACGTAGTAAGGTGTATTGGAATCCCACCGGTAAGTTCTCAATTCCTCTAGATCCCTTATTAATAATTCCTCCAATATCTTAAATTATTAATGGTTGGGAGTTTTCACCTTTTTAAATATCTACATCGTTTTAAGATATTTAAAGGTCTGATGTTCACGTATATTGATTGTAAGACATCGATGTGTGTTGTTTGTTCCTTTCTTTGATCTTCATTGGATTATATATGCTTAAAGTGTTGCATACCAACATTTGGGGTATTACTTGATTTGGAATTTAACCCTGTTTATTACCTACAATGGTTTGATTGGATGATAAAGGGTGTTTCTTCTGAGTATGGTTAGAGAACATGTTACAGTACACCCCCATGTGTGTTTTTCCCTTTTCTGACTATTTTTGGCCTATTGGTCTTTTATTCCCATTAGGTGTACCTTGTTTTACATGCCTTGGTTGATTAGGATGGATTTTGTTTGATTATATGAAATTAATTGGATATGATTGTGAATGATTCTCCATGTAGTATTTTTAGATTAAATGAGCTTTCTTGATATTATATGAAAACTGTTTTTCCAATGGACCTTGAGAGCCCTATAGCAAGACGACATCAGTGAATTCCACATTATTTACACATGACTATAAGATCCTTGGTGTAATTGATTTACCCAGGGGTATTGACCATGAGAGATACCCAAGAGGTCATTATAGTTACCTTATTCAATGTTGAACCAAGGTTATTGACCGTGAGAGCTACCTAGGAGGTCACTTATAATTATTTTTTCCATGTTAACCCAGGGTTATTGACCATTAGATCTTCCCAAGTGGTCATTTATAATTGATTATTTCTATGTTATACCATGGGGTATAGACTGTGAGAGCTTTAAGAGGGTCATTATTTATTTGGTTGATTTTTTGATAGAGCATTGGGGATAGACAATGAGTTTTTCTCAAAGGGTATTTATCAAATGAATTGATGTTATGTTAGACCAGTGGGTAAACTACGAGAACATTCCTAGAGGGTTGTTATGAATGATTGAATGATTGTGACGATTCGTCCAAGCCAAAACACACATATAGACTCATTTTTATATTATTTCTTAGATGTTATTCTAAGACATCTATTTTCATACTATTACAGAGGGATATATAAAGAATAGGATAGATCTTGAGATTACAAGATTCAAAGGATGAATACTAAATGTGAATGAATGTAATTGAAAACAACAGGATTTCTTTCTTTTGAGTACTTCTTATTATATTTCTTTTTTTTGCATACTGCTTGTTATATATGTTCACTAACTGTTAGGCATAGACCTTTTTGTGGTTTTCTAGAGGGATTCAACTCACACCCTATTTGGGTCATGCTTTTAGACCCAAATAGATTATATTATTTCGGGTATAGATAAGGTAAAGATCCCTTCTTCATCAGGTACTTGATTGTTGTGGGAGATGGAGAGCATGTGAAAAAGATGAGGCTTGTGAGGCTGTTGGGGTTTACCTAAATTTCAATATTTTTGTTTTGTATTTTATTTCCCACATTGTGACTTGTTTGGATGCATTACATTAGACATGTGACATGCATCATTAATATATATTCTCTAGTTGTTTTATTATTATCAGTCTTCCGCAGTTTACTTCTTCTATACGGTATTACTACTTCTACTACTATTCAATATTTTTTTCCTCTATGTATACTCTTCCAATGAGGGCATAGATTCCTCATTATTATAAATTGGTCTTCACTAATAGTTGGCAGCCTCTTGTGTTTGGGGGAAATTTTCTTGTGGTTATGTGACCAACCAGGATCGGGGAACCTTTGGGCGACACCTGCATCTGTGATGTTACAATGTGGTATCAATGGCATGTTTTTCTTATTCTTTTCTTTACTATGTGGATCCAATATACTGAGATAAGAAGGAATAGGTAGTTGGTAATAATCTATGGTCGGGAATAGCTAACCCATGTACATGGAAAATCCTTGTTGCCTAAAATATATTTCAATGTTTTTTGTTTTTAAATTGCAACCATAGATTTGATTTCACCATTGGGTGATTCAATTGTTTTTTGTTGTAATGACTGATATTATTATGGTTATATTTCTATTTCATCCTAATTAAATAAGGGTATTCCATCTCGGGCATCATTTAGGCACTTTCTACATATTACATGCCATACATTCTTTTCATTCCATTTAGGGTACATTACTGATTGCATGATGTTGTAATAAATGTTGTGATAGATATTCTTATTGTTGTGATATATTACGTGACAGAATACCTCCTATTATGATATGGTATTTGTACATGTAATGTTTTATTTAGATGGATTCCAAAATTTGGTCTTCGTGGTGTTATGGGCCCTCTTGGATCAGAATTTGGTGGATAATGTTTGAAAATTAATATAATTATGTCAAGATATGACATGAATAAGGATGTCAAAGATTGATTCATGGGGAGTATGGGATCTCATAGATCAGAACATGGCATGCATTGGCCAAAAAATTTATGACTTTGGGGGTTCTAGAGAATTTTCAGACACTAACTTTCTAGAAACCCAAACAACACGACATGTGATGCTATGAACACACGCCATGTGTTATTCTTTCCAAAAAGAAATTATCTTTATTAAGTAAATTCCATGTACCATATGTACGTGTTGTGTAGTTTTTGACCGTGTGACATGACTGTGTGAATCGAGACACGATGTTGGTAAGTATTTTGTATAAAACTCCTTGTACTGGGAGTACATGACCTCATATAGTGGATCGTGTGTCCGGTCGTGTGACTAACAACACGAGGGGACGTAACTTATGTAGTACATGAAATTTCTAGAGTGTGAACACCCTATAGTGTTACACGATGAGAGAACCGTGTAGTTATAGAAGTGTAGAAGAAATTGGTAAAGAGTGGATATTCAAGTACACATTGTGTCTTAGGAGGAACATCTCGTGTGTATGGGGGTGTTAGATGACTTGGTTGGTAGATGTACATGACCATGTTAAAATATTAAGGAAACTCACTGTGTAGTGGTTCTATATTCTGTGTAACCCCATTTTATAAAAGATAAATTTTTTACTTCTACTTTTTCGTTCAGACACTTCTATGTTGTAGTCCTTGATAATCTTCAACTAAGGTGTGTGCTTGACCTTATAGAGTCAGGCAACTGTGACATCCTCTGGTTATACACCAGGTGCAGGGTGATGAATAGAAGCCAAAAATGGTAGATCAGGGACTATTAGAGGATCCTCCCATCATGCTTGTCATGGCACCAACTCTTATACTGGATGCAAGTGTTGATCCACAGTTCCATGAAGGCTTTTTGAGGATAATGAAAACTTTTCAAAGAGCACCACATCCTAACCTGACTATGGAAGTGTTGTCACGGGTGTTCCAGCAGCAACATACTTTGACTTTTTTTTGTATGGTGGACTACTGGCTGCAATGTCACGGTTGGAGGACATGCTTTCTATTATTGATCATCTAGATATGCCTCCTAAGATGAGGGTGAATCATGCGACTAATATGCTATGTGATTCCACAAAGAGATGGTGGGATGTTATCTCAAAGGTGGGATGTCAGTGGGATATGACTTGGAAAGAGTTTCTGAGGACCTTTTATGATTACATACACCTGTAGATGTTGATGTCCAATCGAGCTTAGGAGTTAATCCACTTAGATAAGGGATCTGTTTCAGTTATAGACTATACTTATCTCTTTACAAAGCTTCAGAGTTTCATACATATTTTTGGATGTGATGAGTTATCATTGGCTAAGCGAATTAGGGATGGTCATTGGTATGACATCTGATCCCAGGTGATTTATTTCAATTTGACATCGATGATTGCAACAGTAAATGAGGAACTGATTACCATGCACAATATAAAGAAGTTTGGAGCTGTGAGCTAGGATTTTATCATATAGGGATGTCACTCCATTGACTGATAGAAGGAATCATAGTAGGGAGACTTTACGCAGAGATTCCAAAAACAGGGATGTATCTTTAGGTAGCCAAGTGAGGTGATACCACTGCGATAAGAGTGGGAAAATGGGTCCTTAGTGCCCAAAAGTCCCAGTTGAGTGACGATCGTGTGGAAATATGGGTCATCTTCAACGTTTTTACCATAATTTCTAACCCATAACTAGTGAGAGGAAATATGTTATGACTCCACATTTAGGAAACAGACCACCAGTTTCTCATCAGTCAGGTAACTAGAGTTCGTTAGGCCGTTCAAGATGAGGAGGTGGTTGTGTCTATGGTATCCAGGTGACAGCTTTGCAGCAACAGTAGGGTGTATCAGCTCAAGTTAGGTAAGATGGGTCGTAGAGCCATAGTAAAGGTCAGACTTTTGGGATAGAATAGAACTAGTAGGGGTAAGATCCCCAGCCCTCTACGGTTATAGGTACGATTCTAGTTGCCTTAGTTTTAGCATCCTCTATTTTCGGTACTGGGGATTCCCATTATCTTATATATGTTGACATTATGGGGAACCTTGGGCTCTGTATCGTTATGTATGATGATGTTATGATGTCAAACACTTTTGTTGGTCAGAGGTGAGTACTCATGAGGGAGGGGTGAAGTGATTATCCATAAAAATTTCTGTTTAAAAAATATTCTTAAAAGGTTTCCCCAATAAATTTAAATTTCTCTGAATTAATCAAGGTCATATAGTTATGAAAGTTTGACTATATAAATATATTCCTAGAATATTGATCAATTCTTAATAATCTTAAAATTAGTTATTAACATTTCTTTTGAAGATATTATAATAAGGAGAAACAATTAATACTACTTTCCAAGATTAACTATCAATGTAAATTTAGTGATTTTTGAATTAAATTGTAAAATAGAGAAAACGAAAACAAACAACACAGTGGATATACAACAACTGGTTCAGTCTCAAGCCATGACCTAATCCACTCTACTTTGTGATAACCTTCCACCAAGTAGTTTACATAAATAGACTTGATCCACACCCTGGACCAGGGTGAACAATAGTATACATGACTGTCCAGGTCAGACCACCTCTTCCATAGTTCTTCATGGGTATGAACAAATAGGTCACATGGGTACCTCTTCCACACTTATTTGTGGGAATACACAAGTGTAAAAAGGTTCAAGGGAATGGATATCTTGTATTCTTTTGTTTGATGCATGAGACAATTCATGTTTTTATATAGACACACAAACACTGCTCGAAAGATTAAAATAATACACAATAGAGCAAAAATGTGATGAGATAAGGTTAAAATTGCTCTGAGTGTTATTTTATGTATCTCTGGACTTCTAGGATGAAGCTGATGTAGAAATTGAGTCCTTTCATGGAAAACAAAGTATCGTGAGTCAGCTAGACTTGGCTCGTGTTCTTCGGGGAGTTGATAATGTGGAAATGTTCTTGAATCTAGGATTCGAGTATGCTTCATGTGTTCTTTGGTATTATCGGGTTGCATGTGCTAGTTCTTCTTTCATGAATTCTCGTTCTTCTTCTTTATCGTGCACACAATTGTTTTTTTTGTTGTCACTATTGTCACTTTTCACAGACTTTTTTATAGCCATGTTGTTCTTTTTATTCTTTGAATGCATGTGTTGGTGTCAACAAGATGCATGTATTCGTCACCTCATACCTCATACATTCAGGTGACAATTCTACAAAGAAAAATTTATTATGTCAGTGTAATTAAAAACATCAAATATGATTGTTAGAAATTAAATTAAAAAATGACAAAACAAATTAAGAAACAATTTCAAAGTATATCTGAAAACAGAGTCTCCATGAATTGATATCTCCATGAAATGACATCTTCTTCTTTGTCTTTGAGTAGTGAGACAACTATGATGACATTGTTGTATAGAGATAAAGAACTGGTAGCATAGATGTAGTGTTTGGATCATGGTGTCTGGTTGGTCATGGTGTTTGGATGGTCACGGTGTCTGGATGGTCACGGTGTATGGATGGGGACAATGTCTAGATGGTCACAGTTTGTGGATGGTCAAGGTGTATGGATGGTCACTGTGTTTGGATGGTCACAGTGTATGGATGGTCACGGTGTCTGGATGGTCACACTGTTAGGACGGTCACGGTTTCTGGATGGTCATAGTGTCATGATGGTCATAGTGTTTGGATGGTCATGGTGTCTAGTCACGGTGTCTCAGACTTAGCCAAATCTCTTTACATTGAATTAAATAGTGATATTCAAAAAATGAATTTAAATTAATCATTCATAAGTTAATTTCATTATAAAAAAACACTTTATAATAATTATTAAAATAACAAAGACACTAATCATATGTACACATTTTTTTCAATAGAATAAAAGGGATTAAAAATATTTACAGAATTTATAGGTATTGGGATCATTAAAACATTATTAACACATGAGGAGTGCAACAATCATCCCCTTTTTATGATCAAAAATAATGTGATTGAGATATATACTCATAATGAATGTGATTCTTCCTTAGTGTGCATATAGAATATATATTTTTTACCCCATTTTGGGATTATAAAAAAGAGTAAATAAGAAATATAAAATAAGAGTTAAAAATGTATTAGATAAATAAGAAGTGTAATTACAATCATTAATTAATAAGAATACAGAAAAAAACCCTATCAAAAGATTATAGTCAATATTCTTCAGCACTAGCTTATCTTCCCTTTTCCATTGGTAGCAGCATCAGAAGAAGAAGCCATAAGAGCAGAGGTAGAAGTGGTTGAAGGGAGTGAACCATGAAGATAGAAGGTAAAGGGAGTCCTTCAAAAATATATGGTTTCAAGGTAGGGGTAGTGGAAGACTGAAGAAACTGTTGATCATGGATAACCGGCCTGATCTAACTCAGAGCCTAGAGACAAATATAAATGTAGAGGCAAGGGAAATGGATAAGAAGGTAGAAAAACCATATCTTAGGTTTGGAGCTTTATGAGTGACAATTGTAGTACTCTGGACATGAAGATAAGGCCTCAAAAGCTTGATGAATTCATATATGATCTCACCACCATACTTCATGGATTTCTCTAGCCATCCTTGTTCTCCAAAAACTTATCCAACAAATAAGTGAATTATTTGATCTTTTGGGCTTGAGTTTTGAAATCATGAGTGAGAGGAAGAATCCTTAGATTCTCCACATGGTACATTAAGTGGTTGTACATGTATTTCATAGATAATATCCTATTGAAGTAGAAATCAACCTTCTTAGAAATTTCTTAATGAGCATCATTGGAAATATTAGAATGAATTCCCACCAACTCAAGAACTCTATCACTATTCTTTATTAAATTCATATATAGATTCCTTATCAATTCCATTGATTACATATTAAAGTTTTTCTTGGAAAACTATTTAGAGAAGATCACTCTCTAATGAAGGTAGAGATTATTGTCTAGAATTACGAGACGTATTAATAGAAAATGTACAGGATTTCAGTTGATTTATAACTTTATGGAGACATACCTTATACTCATCTATTAACTTGTTAATACCAATAACATGCTCACACATATCTTCAATAATATTCTTGTTTTTTTATCTAACTTCTCAGCTAAGGATGTTCTATTAATTTGAATCAGTGAGGCTACTTCCTGTGGGATCTGACTAAAAATATCCTTAATAGGATATGAAATAGGTGAGGGTCTTGAGGTAATCACTATCTACATATCTTCAACCATACCTTTGAGAGTTTTTAATTTATCACTGAGCTATTTGTTCTCTACTCTAACTTCTTGAATCTCATGAATAAACTTGGGCTTAATCTTCCATATGAGCTTTTTCAACAATAGGGCAACATCACCGTCACTTAAATTGGTTACAGGATCCAGTTGGGTATTCATGAGTCTTTGGACTCCAGCAATTAGAGTAGCAACAAATTCTTTCAGATCATCCTTATTCACCTAGTTTAGAGATTCTTGTAGAGGTTTAGGAATAGAAGATAAGACAGGATCAGGTTCCTTGGCAGAGATTGCTTCAGGAGCAGATTCCAATTTCAAATGAAACATAGTAGAAAAATCAATTCCTTTAAATAAGACTTCATGGGAATCAATCACATCAAAATAACTCATGAATTTATAAAATGTATCCATTGATGTTGGATCAATCAGATTAGGTACTTCAATAGATTCCATATTTGAGGGATGCTCCCCCTCAACAAGTGCATATTTCTTGGGACTGAGGGATTTATATCATTGATCTATTTACACTATTCTGTCCCTAATTTCTTCACCCATTTCATTTCTAGTCAACCGAATGGCTTGCTCTATTCTCTCTTTAGCAGATGGATTATATTTAGGAACAACTTCTTCCTCTGGGTGTTACTCAAGAGTAGTTTCTTTCACAATATAAATATCTTCTTCTATATGATCTTCTACAAAATCATTTTCACTTACCTTAGAAACAAATTATTCTTTGGAAGAAAGTTGTTCTTCTAGATAAACATCTTATTCAATAACAGACATGTCCTTCTCAAAGGAGACTTGAGGTGAAGATTCACTATCTTCTTCAATAAGAACAGTTTCTCTCGAAGGTACAACAACTTCTTCTTTTTCATCCTCATTAGAATACAAAAAAAGTTAATCTATATCCATACTAGAATTAGAAATATTCTTAGGTCTTGAAGTGTGTTCCACCAGATTAAAATTTTCATAAACCCTATCATTATCTTCCACCAATGCTATTCTCCATGGGTTCCAACTGATTTTCATTCTCTTAAATATAAATTTCAAAAGACAGAACTTATAGTCCTTAATAGATTCTTCATTTTTTCCAACCAATCCTTTTGTATGAAGCATAGCTAAGATAAGCCTTGAATATAACGATGAGGTTAACTTGGAGGTTGTTTTGATCAACTCACACATATGGTGTATAACATACTTTCATAGGTTGATATTATGTCCATTTTTCATGAAATTTATCGAAAATAAATCATGATACTTGAGTTCAACAAAAATACCTTTTCTGGGTATAATCAAAATCAGAATAAACTTAAATAGAATCCTAGTTTCACCATCTAACTCAGCAGTTATGGCTCACCTCTTAGTTTCATTTCCTGTTAAACTTCTCAATTATTCTTCTAAAACAATGAACTCACTTAGAGGTGGAAGACCTATCTGGTAGTCATCACAAATACCCTCATGAGGTATCCTAATACATTCATCCCATAACCTCGATGAAAAGGTAAAAATCTGTCCACTGGTCCAACTTCTCACAAAATTGCAATCTTCTGAATCAAAATAGAATTAAACATACTGATAAAACTGTGAAACTAGTTTCGAGTAAATAGGCATATAATCTTTTATGAACCAATCCATCCATATTTTCTCTGTTAGTACTTTCAATAACAAAGGAATATTTGACATAATCCACATAGGGAATATATCATTTTCAGGTACCACTATTTTGTTCACCAGATTCGGATTTAGAGGACCTTTGGGTTATAACTTTGGCATGATTTACAAATTCTTCATTGAACTGTACTTCTTAGATGTAACGGCCCGAAATTTTGAATAAATATTGTTTCCTAATTTCATGTGTTATTTTATTTTATTTTTATACTCAACAAAAATGTTTTATTTGATAAACATGATTATAATTAAAATGAGACCAGTGGGTTTTGACTGTTATATGACCATCGGTCAATATGACCACTGTGAACAAAATGTTTTGATTATTGTCTCTAAATATAAGTAATCTTGGTTGATTATTATAGAAAGAAGATTTGATGGCCTCACCTAGTAGTCTTGGACCGATCGAAGCCCATCTAACAGAGCTTGGGAAGGAGGTAGCACCATTGGGCTTTGCTCTAACCAAACCCAATCTGAACTTCATCATGTGAAGCTAGAACGAAATCGCCTTCGCGAGAAGTTCAAACTGATAGAAATTACTACTCGGGCAATGTTGACCGAGCCGCCCCAAGATTCTATCACCCTAGGACACCTTACTCTTAGGTCCTATGCTGGTATTATAAGGGGCTATGTAACAAGACCGTAACTGCCTTGTGTAATCCTTGTTTTAAATAAAAATTGGGATTTCTTCTTATGATGAAGTTTATGAATTTTCAAATTACCGGATAAAAATAGTATGCATATTTTTGATTAATTTTCAAAAGGAAATAAAAAAAAATGTTCATGTAAACCTTAAATAATTTAAAATGTGTAATGATTTTCAAAAAATGTTCTTCTACAATTATGTCCAGTATGAAATTTAGAGTCTAATAAGATCAACTTGATTTTTGATGAATAGTAAATTATGAATAGTGATTTTACGCTTAGGATTAGTAATGTGACCAAATGGATTAGTAATTTCACTTAAAGAAAGTTTTAATATAATTTAGACACCTAGATTAGGTAATGTGATTCAATAAAATGGGTAAATAACGGTTTCATAAATTATTAGTCAGGTATTAGTTTTTTCGGGTGAATAGTGTTTTTAATTAAAAATTTAATTAAAAATAATTAGAAAATTATTTTTATAAAAAGGAATTTATTTTTGAACTCAGAGCATCGATATTATGTTATGGTAATTTTTGGGGTTTTTTCTGAAAAAATAAATTTTTGGTGAATAGTGTATTTATTTAAAAATAAATTTAAAAATACTTAGAAAATTATTTTTATAAAATGGAGTTCATTTTTCAAATCATATCATTGATATTTGGTTAGTGTGAAATTTTGGGATTTTTCTGAGAAAGTTGAATTTTCAGTGAATAGTAAAAATGCAGTTTTAGGGTTTCGGTATGTTTAGTGACATCATAGCTGTGTCATGATGATGTCATGAGATATTTTAAGGGTTGGCCGGCCAAGGGTGATGAATTATTTTTGTGGGGGCCCCATGTGGCCTAACTCCATGGTAAATGCCAAGGGAGAGCACATGGGTTTGAGAAAAGCACATGTGAGGTGTCCCTTGGCCATTAATGCCTTGTCCCCTCACTTTCCCTATAAATACCTAGCCCTCCTCTCATCAATTCGACTCCCCACTCTTCCCCAATGAAGTTCTGGTCTCATTACCTCCCAAGTAGTCCTCCCAAGGTGCCCCCAAGCCCTCAAGGTCCCAACCTTTGAGTTTTAAGAGTTACATTTTAAGGTAAGGGATCCGATCTTTCTCTTTCTTTTCAAGAAATCTCTTTTATGTAATTTCTTTTATGCTCCATGTTCTTATGTTAAAGGGTTCTTTTATACTCCTCTTACTTCCCTTTTCATGTTCACATAATGAGAGATCCCCTATTACTCTCATTATTTCGTTTTATGAAGTTTTAAGTGGCACTGTTAGGCTGCCGAAATTTTTGTAACGGATTCTTTCTCCCTTCTCATTTTTCAAGATCTATTTTCATGTCAAGTATTTCAAGTTACTTTTTATTATGTTGGGGTATGATATCTAAATTTATCATACTTATCTTTTATGATCATATTATGAGAGACCCCATTTGATCTCTTCAATTCAGTATTTTGAAGTTTTAAGTGGCGCCGTTAGGCTGCCGAATTTTAAGTGGTTCTTCACCCTTCTCGTTTTGAAGTTCTACTTTCATGTCAATTCCTTCAAGTTCCTTTTTGTTATGTTGGGGTATTATCTCTATATCTATCATACTGGACTCTTATGTTCATATGATGAGAGACCCCATTTGATCTCTTCAATTCAGTATTTTGATGTTTTAAGTGGCACCGTTAGGCTGCCGAATTTTTAAGTGGTTCTTCACCCTTCTCGTTTTGGAAGTTCTACTTTCATGTCAATTCCTTCAAGTTCCTTTTTGTTATGTTGGGGTATGATCTCTATATCTATCATACTGGACTCTTATGTTCATATGATGAGAGACCCCATTTTATCTCTCCAATTCAGTATTTTGAAGTCTTAAGTGGCGTCGTTAGGCTGCCGAACTTTCATAAGAGAAATCTAATTTTTGTCTTGCTTCCATGTTTTTCATTTCAAATGGTATGCCCTTGAAATTTCATTACCATGATCATGTATCCTTCTTATTCTGTACATATACTGTTTTATGGGTCATTTATGAATGTTTGACCCATTTCCCTCTCTTTTTAATGTCTTCTAAAACCTCGTAACATAGCCGTTATGCTGCAGAATTTCCATCTCAAAATGTCTCTCTCTTTTTCTAAAGTTATTTTATATTATTAAGTGAATACTCAAAGATCATTCTTCTAAAGGGGTATTCACATATATACTAAAATTTTCTATTTTAAATTATGGGATTTACATACATGATACCCACCTTCCTTTTCTGTGGGTTTTAAAGTGATGTAAAGATCATGTCTTTAAAGCAGTTTTTAAAACGATATGATTACGAAATAAAACCCATTTATTTTGTGCTACATGGGTTCTTTATGAAATGTTTGATGATGATATATGTGGATCACATGATAATAAAGGCAAATTTAAGGGTGCGCCCTGATAGCTCTCCAATGCATTGTGTAAAGACTTAATCTCTAGAGATGACCATTTTAACGACGCCTTGATGAATAACCTTGGTAATTTTAACGACACCTTGGGGATGGACCTTGGTGAAATGAAACGATTGTCAATATTAAATGTTGTAGCCACATCTTCAAGTTATGAAAAATGTTATTTTTATTATGATGTATCTCATGATTTCATTCTCATGCCTTAATGTTATTTTCATGACCTTATTGAAGTATCTCAAGTTCACATGTAAAATGTTTCTCTGGTTTCTCTTACTGGGCCTTCTGCTCACCCTTTATTTTGATGTATGTCCCCAGGTTATGAGATGCAGTAATGATCCTAGGATGAACATGAGGAGAAGCCTTTCAAGTGTTTAAGAAGAATGTTTTATGTTTTCATGTTTTAAGTTCCTAGTTTCCAAGACACTAAACCTTAAAGATCCTCAGTTCCGTGTAATGAAATGAAAATTATGTTATAAAAAGATGGGATGCTATATTAGAAGTTGATGAAGATGGGAGTTTTATCTTGGGAATTCACTGAAGGTTCTAAAGAGAGATGGTTTGAAATAGAGGTTACGGTTTGAGAGTAGAGAGATTGAGTGAAGAATGAGTGAAACTTATTTTATTTTATCAGTTAGGGATATCAAATATAATGGGATCAATAGTGCGGGAAATTAAAAAGAATAAAACAATAAATTACCATGATATAGGTTATAATGTATAAATAGTACAATATAGCGTCTTTACAGTGAGACCCTAATCAGCTTTTAGAGTGAGACTGTAACAAGCATTCATGGTGAGACTGTAACAGTGTGATTTCTAATTTGTGTGACCGTATTGTTTGAGATAGTATGTTCTAGATAGTAACCATGAAATAGTAATTGTGATACCATAAACATGAAACATTAACTCTTACTATAGTAAAAATATATATTGTTAAAGTTAAATAGTAATCTTAAGATAGCGACATGTGAAACCGTAAACTATGAAACAATATACATACCACTTAAGATTTATCATTCCCAATTCATGTATGATGTAATATATTATTTCAGAATTTAATTTTTTTTGGTGAGTATATCAGCAAGCTAATATTTAGTTCCAATGAATTCCAATGTGATGTCACCTTTTTTACAATGATATCTCAAGAAGTGATGTCTTAAATCAATATGGATTTCCTAGATTGTGAAACAATATTCTTTAAGTTGTTAACAACACTTGTATTGTCACAATTTATAGGTATATGCCTAAATTGATATCCATAATCTAGTAATGTGTTTTTGATCCACAAAATTTGTACACAATAACTACCAGCAGCTTTGGATTCAGCTTCTGCAGTAGATAATGCAACAAAGATTTGTTTCATACTACACCATGATACTCATGACTTACCTGAAAATGTTACATGTTCCAGAGGTTCTTTTTCTATCTAACTTACAACCACTAAAGATGGCATCAGATTAACACACCAACTCAAATGATTGTCCTCTGGGATAGAATAGTCCTAGATTGGGTATATGATTGACGTAATTGACAATTATCATAATAGACTTTAAATGATATCCCTTAGTATTTTCTTGAAAATGATCACACATACACACACTAAACATAATGTCAGGTCGGCTAGCTGTTAAGTAGAGTAAGATTCTAATCATTCCATTGTAAGTAGTTTTTTCAACAGATTTTCGATCTTTATCAAGATCCAACTTACACTTAGTACTCATTGGAATGTCACTACATTTACTGTTTTCCAATTCAAAACATTTTAGAAGATCTCTAGTATATTTTCTTTGATTACCATAATTATTTTGAAATATTTTAAATCCATGAAAGAATTTGAGTTCACCCATTAAACTCATTTCAAATTCATTTTGCATCAATTTAAAAAATTAAATACATAAATAATTTTTTGAAAATCCAAATATAATGTCATCTACGTAGATTTTAACAACTAAAACATCATTGGAATTTTTTTTATAAAAAGGGTAGGATTAACTATTTCTTTTGTAAAACCTTGGAAAATAAGAAAGGTACTTAATCTATCATAAAAAGATCTTAGAGCTTATTTTAACACAAATATAGCTTTTGACAATTTAAAAAATGGTTTGGAAAATGAGGGTTTTTAAAATCAGGGGTGATCAACAAAGACATCCTCAGCTATATACCAATTTAGAAATGCACTGTTTACATATATTTGATAAACTTTGAAATTCAGATGTGCAACATAAGAAATAATAATTCTAATGGATTCAAGTCTAGCTATTGTAAAAAGGTCTATTCATAGTCAATTCCTTTTTCTTGACTATATCCTTATGAAACCAATCTAGCTTTATTTCTAACTATGTTTCCAGCTTTATCTACCTTATTTCTAAACACCCATTTAGTGCCTATGGTGAATATGTCTTTGGGTCTATCAACAAGATTCAAAAAGTTTTTCCATTCAAGATGTTTAAGTTATTCTTTCATATCCATCACCCAAAATTATTCATAAATGGAATCATTAATGTTTTTAGGTTCATGTTTTGACAGGAAGACTTGATGTTCAACTTAATTTCTAAGAGAATCTCTCATCTTAGTTCCTTTGTCTAAGTCTCCTACGACATCATCTAAATGATGGTTCTTAAGAGTACTAATAACTCTAGAAAAAATATGGACTGGTGATTTCAAGTTCTTTAACTAGGCCAGGTTCATTGTGATATGAATCTAAAGAATTTACAGAACTAGATGTTTTCAAAGATTCCTTTATATGATGGTTAGAAGATTTTGAATTAATCTCTATATTTGATACATCATCCTCTAGGTTCTCTAGAGTGGTCTAAGGCTCATGTGGATCTGTTTCATCAAATTTAACATGGACAGATTCTTCCACACATTTAGTTTTTTTATTAAACACTCTATAGGATTTACTAGAAATTAAATATCCTAATAAGATAACTTCATCATTCTTGGATGAAAATTTTTCAAGATTTTCATTAGTATTAAGGTTATAATAATTGAAACCAAATACTTTTGGGTAGCCAAATTTGGGTTTTCTATTTTTCCACAACTCATATGGAGTTCTTTTAAGAATAGGTCTAATCAATACTCTATTGAAAATATAACATGTTGTATTTACAGCTTCAGCCCAAAAATAAATAGGTAAGTCATATTCACTAAGCATGGTTCTAGCAATCTCTTACAGGGTTCTATTTTTTTCTTCAATAACTCCATTCTATTGAGGTGTTCTAGGGGCAAGGAAATCATGACTATAGCCATTTTGTGAGCAGTAGGATTAAAACTCTTGATTTTAAAACTCACAACCATGATAAATTCTTAAGGATTATTTTAATGTCCATGAAGAATTTCTACATTTTTGGTATATTTGGTAAAATAAGAGCAGGATTCACTTTTGTGAGCCAAAATGAAAGACCAGGTATATCTTTAAAAGTCATCTACAAGAACTTAAACACCATGATTCCCATTTAAACAAGAAACTCTAGATGGTCTAAACAAATACATGTGAACCAATTTGAGAGGTTGAGAAGTTGAAAATTCTTTATTTGTATTGAAGGAAATTTTTTGTTTCTTTCCCTTTTGACAAGGATTACACACTTTATCATTTGGAAACTCATGTTTGGGTTGGTATTTGACTAAGATTTTTCTGGTTAACTTTATAAGGGAGTGATTGTTATAGTTTCCTAGTCTCCTATTACAAATCTAAGACTCTTAGTGAAACACAGTTAATGATGAATCATTTTGAGAAGCTAAAGAATGTAAGTTAATTGAATATACATTTTCCTCTCTTAATGAAAAAAACACTAATTCATTTTTAGAATTATAAATATTTCAAGAATCATTTTCAAAATTGACATGAAATCCAACATCACATAGTTGTGAAATACTAAGAAGATAATTTTTCAATCCATCAATAAAAAGTACTTTGTCAATCAAAACTGAGTTAGATTTACCGATTTGGAAAAGGCCAATAATCATTCCTTTGAATTTTTCACAAAAGGTGACTTGTACTCCATCAATTTTTATTATGTTCTTGAAGAATGAATAGTGTCCTATCATGTGTCTCAAAAACCCACTGTCCGAGTACCATAATATTTTACAGGAACTCTTTAAGAAACTTTCCTACCAAATAGTAAGATATAAACAGATTTTGGTACCCATACCTATTGGGTTCTAGTAAAGTTAGTGACTAGTGCCCTATGAACCCATATTTTCCACATAGGTTTCCTATAACTATTATGTCAAGTATTTGAAAAATAATCATTATTTTTTCTAGAAAATATTGAAATAGTAGAGAGTCTATCATAACATGAACTAGCTGAATGTTTTCTAGAACTGGGAGTAATTATGTATGTCCCGGACTTAGAAACAAAATTAGTTCATCCACAATTTCTATTACCAGGTTAATAGCCAATTCAAGGAGTATATTTTGGAGAAATCTATTTATTTATAATTTGTACCAAGGTATCTTTACCATTAGTAAACCACTCAGGATTGTTTTTCAATTTCTCATTATACAGTTTTAGTACATTGTTTTTATTGAGTAATTGGGCGTTTTCTCCCTTTATACAATGAGTTTTGTTTTAACAGTTGAGGTAAGAGCATATTGTTTCTTTAAAGAATTTTATTTATCTTTTAGTTCAGTGCATGTATCTTCAAGCATATTACAGTACATGAAAATTTCTTCATTAGACCAATTTTCAGAGTCACTCTCATCTCTAGAGTAATAAGAATTGTGTACAGGATATTCCATTATTACCTCAGATGTGTTTTTCATAAAACACATATTGTAATTGATAGCCTATTTATCATGTGAAGATTACGAGTCTCTTGAACCATCCCATGAAGCACTCAATGTTTCGTTCATTTCCTTTTTATAACTTCTATCTTTGTCCTTATATTTGTTTTTGTACTTGAGTGTGGGATAGTCAGCCTTGATATGTCCCTTTCACTTACATTCATAGCAGACAATCTAATCCAACTTTTCACTTCTTTTACAATCATTCTTCAAACATCCATTTTGACCATATCTTCCCTTGAAGTTAGGATTTATTAAATATATCTTCTTCCTATAAAATCACTTAAACCTTCCAGCTAATTGAGGTATCTCCTCATCACTATCAGGTGATGACTGTTCACTATTGGAACTTTCTACATAAAATTTCAATATCCCTTTTTCTTTTTGTTTAGAGGTGGCGGTATTGAACACAACATATTTTTTTGGGTTCATCCTCTTTGTCCTTGTTAAATTTGATCTCTTATTCATACATCATTAGTTTTACAATTAGTTCTTTTACATTTATCTTGCTGATGTCGCATGACTCTCTAATAAAGAAAGAGGTTCCCCTACATCTGTCAGGTAGGCATATGAGAATTCTCATGATCTATTCTTTGGTAGTGACTTGTCGTCCAAGATAAATCATTATGTTGAAATTTTCATTGAATTTGAGATACATATAAAAAATAGGCTCATTAGGTTTCATTTTAAAGTTATTATATTTAATATGGTAAGTATTAAGTCTTAACTATTTCACACTAGAAGTTCCTTCATGTGAAACAGACAAAGTATCCCAAATTTAATGGGCAGTTTTACATGTAGAGATCCTATTAAATTCATCATCTCATAAACAGAAGTATAAATCATTAATAGCATTGAAATTGTTATTGTATGTAGTTTTGATAGGCTAATACCAACTGATTCAATCAGTAGCAGGAATATTATACTCATATATAATTGAAGACCAGATTTCAAAGCTCATACTTTCTAAATGAGTTTTCATTTTAATTTTCCATTGAGAATAATTGGTTCAATTAAAGAATGGTGGTATATTTTCTACAAAACATTCCAATATATTATTCATAATAAATAAATACTTTAAAAGAGCATGAAATTTATAATTAATAGAAATTTATAGATCTTTAAAGTAATACTATAATCACAGTTCAATAGGGTCAAAAACAGAGTCTTAATAAACAATCCTTTGATACCAAATGTCAGTTGGATAAGAGTACTCAAGAGGGGGGTTAATTGAGTATCTATAAAAATTTCTATTTAAAAAATATTCATAAAAGGTTCCTCAAAAAGATTAAATACAGCCTAGTTAATCAAGGTCATAAGGTTTTGAATGTTTGACTGTTTAAATAGCTTCACAAAAAATTGATTATTTCTCACTAATCTTATATAAGTTATTAACATTACTTTTGAAGCTATTCTAATAAGTGAAAACAATTAGAACTTCATTATAAGATTAACTATCAAATTAAATTTAGTGATTTCTGAATTAAATATTAAAACAAAGAAAACTAAAATAAACAGCATATCAGATATAAAACAAGTGGTTCAGTCTTAGGATGAGACCAAATCCACTCAACTTGGTGATCACCTGCCATAAAGAAGTTTATATAAATAATCTTGATCCACACCCTAGATCGGGGTTAACAACAATACACAAGACTGTCCAGGTCAAATGACCACTTCCACATTTTTTCATGGTTATGGACTAACAGGTCACACAGGGACCTCTTCCACACTTATTCATGGGAATACACAAGTTTTTAAAGGTGTAATAGAAATTATATATTGTATCCTTCACATTGATGTAGGAGACAATACATGTTTTTATATAGACACACACACACACACACTACACGAAAGATAAAAATAATACACAATAGAGCATAAAAATGATGAGATAAGGTTAGAAGTGCTCTGAGTGTTCTTCTATGTAGATCTAGAATTATGGGATGAAGCATATGCAGAAATAGAGTCATATCATGGAAAATAGAGTATCGTGAGTCATCTAAATCTAGCTCGTGTTATTTGTCGAGTAGATAATGTAGAAATGTTCTTGACTCAAGGATTTGAGAATGCTTCGTGTGTTATTCAGCTGTGTTGGGTTTCATGTGTCAGTTATTCCTTCATGAATGATCGTGCTTATTCGTTATCGCACACACACTTGTTTTTCTGTTTCCACTATCGTCACTTGTCACACACTTCTCTTCTAGCCACACTGTTCTTTTTATTCTTAGAATGTTGTGTTGGAGTTGATAGGATGCATGTATTCTACACCTCATACCTCGTACTATCACGTGACATGTCTACAATGAAACATTTACAAGGTCTTTGTATTTAAAAACCTAAAGTATGACCATTTGAAATTAAATTGAAAAAAGACAAAACAAATTAAGAAAAGGTGTCACAGTCTGTCTATAATTGGTGTCTCCATAAAATGGTGTCTCCTTGAAACAATGTTTCCTTCTTTTTAATTGGGTGATGAGAGAGCTATGATGACATTGTTTTATAGAGATAAGGAACTGGTAGGACATATGCGGTATTAGGATCAAAGTTTCTGGTCACGGTGTCTAGATGGTCACAGTGTCTGGATGGTCACATTGTCTGGATGGTCATCGTTTCTGGATAGTCACGATGTCTCGTTGGTCACAGTATCTAGATATTCACAGTGTCTAGATGGTCATGCTTTCTGGTCACAGTGTCTCAGACTTAGCCAAATATCTGTAGATAGACTTAAACAGTGATATTCATACAATGAATTAAACTTAATCATTCATAAGATAATTTCATTATAAAAAATAGTTTACAATAATTATTTAAGGAATAATGAAAATAATCATCTGCACACATGCTTTTATATAGATTAAACAGGATTAACAAGCTTTTCATAATGTATAGGATTTGGGATCATTAAAAGATGATTAAAACATGAGGAGTCCAACTACTCTATTGGGGATTAGGATGACTAGTGTACAGAACTGCATGTAGTTCTCACTTGAGTTTGTTGTGTGTCACTTATTATGGGACCTCTATGTCTTATAGATGATGGGTTTTGATGTCATTCACGGAATGGACTAGTTGGTCACCTTTCATGTCTTTGTTGACTTCTATCAAAACAGGGTGAATTTCAAGTCACCAGAGATCTTGTAGTTTCAACACTATGGTGAATGGGATGTCATAGAAAGTAGTGCTGGAATCGATCTCATGGGTTGGTAGGCATCAAAAACCAGATTAGTTTATATCTGGATGACTAGGGGACTTGACAAATGGACTTTCCTCCAATGGTGGATCATTTTAGAGATGTATTTCCCAATTAATTTTTAGGTTTACCTCTGGAGATAGAGGTAGATTTCTCTATTGATATTGTACCATGAGAGTCACTAATGTCCATTCCTCTTTATGATATGTCTACACCAGAGTTATAAGGGAAGAAAAAGATGTTATAGGAGTTTCAAGAAATGTTTTTCTTCTTACCCAACACTTCTCATTGGGGTTCAACTATCGTTTTTATGATGAAGGTGGATGGTACCCTCAGACATGGTGTGTATTATCGAAATCTGAACCAGTAGACGATCATGAACCATTCTCCATTGGAGAGTATTGATGATCTCCTTTATCAGCTTCAAGGAGCATGGTTGTCCTCAAAGAAGAACTCAAGATTCGATTATCATCAGTTGTGTGTTAGATCATCAGATATACCTCTTATAAATATTCATAGTAGGTATGTTATATATGAGTATTTGGTTATTATATTCAGTATCATGAAAACGCTGACAATTTTCATGGAACTGATAAACTGAGTGTTGAATCCTTACTTGGATGATTTTTTGGTTGTCTTCGTGGATGATATCATGGTGTACTCTCACACTCGACACGACCATGACATCAATCTTGAGATCATATTGATTACACTAAGAGAGAATATTTTATATTCTAAGACCTCAAAATTCCACTTTTGGATGGATGAGATTCACTTATTATCTAACATTATCTAAGAGATAAGATTATCATTAGACCTAGAGAAAGTGAGAGCAGTTTTATACTGGGAGCAGCCGAAGAACGTCTTTGAGGTGTAAAGTTTTTTGGGGATATTTTGTTACTACTGATTCATTATATATGACTTTTCATGCTTATAAATTCCATTAAAGGTCCTGATTAAGATGGGAGAGAAGTACTTGTGGAGATATTTTTGTGATTTATCCTTTTAGGAGGTGAAAGAGAGATTGACTTTTTCACCCATCCTTATTTTTCCAGAGCCGGTAAAGAGTTACACCATTTACTATGTTGCATTAGGTATCATTCTTGGAGCAGTTATTATATAGGGAGAAGTATTTGTTTCATATGAGTATTGAATGTTGATGCCATAAGAGAGGAATTACCCAATGCAGGATCTCGAGTTAACTGAAGTTGTGCATTCTTTATGTTGTTGATGACATTATCTTTTGGGAGATCATTTTGTGGTTTAAACTTACCAGAAAAGACTCAATTATATCTTTTTTCAATGAGATATGAGTTTGAGACAATAAAGGTGGGTTGAGCGCCTTTAGTTTAATTACATTGAGCTTTCCTACACACCTTAAAAGGGAAACACAGTGGCTAATGCGTAGAGAATGAGGACTCAAATACAGGTAGTTTAGGAGGCCCGCAGTGAGTGGAAGCTTATATATCTATTCTCTAAGATGCATTTGGAGGTGCATGAAAAACATGGATAGACGTTTATTTCTTCTATATCTATTTTCTATAATCTACTGTATTGAGTGAGAATGTGGCAGCTTTTAAATTTCGAAGGCCTAGTCTTGTGGGAGAGTGTGTCAGGAAAGAACCCTACTCCTGGGTGGACTGTAGGTGAGGATGAGGTTTTTTGTTTTCATTGGAATGTATGGGTCTCAAAAAACATATGAGAGGATATGTTAAGAGATTTTCATTCCTCTGTAGGGATAGTTCATCTTGGTGTCACCAAGATGTATAGAGATCTACATTGTCGGTATTTGTGGCCGGTTTTGAAGAGGGATGTTTCTGGTTTTGTTAAGATATGATTCACCTTTCAACAGGTGACGTAAAAGCATCAACAAATGGTAGGGATATTACAATAATTACCCATTCCTGATTGGATGTGGAATGATGTCACGATGGATTTTGTGACAGGGTTACTGAGATTGCCACCAGGTAATGATGCGGTTTGGGTTGTTGTCGATAAGCTCACGAAGGTTTTACATTTCCTACCCATTATGTTAACCAGTACTGTTTATGAGATTGGAAGGTTTTACATAAAAGATAGAGTTCCTTTTCAAAGGGTTCCAAACTCTATCATTTCGAACAGGGATTCTTGGTTTACTTCTTGTGTTTGGAAGGGACTACAGATGACATTGGTTACACAGGTAATTTTGAGTACATCTTACCATCCCCAAAGAGATTTCCAGTCTAAACACATGATTATGGTTTTGGAGAACTTGTTTCATGCTTGCATTCATTATTTTGGGGGATATTGGGAGAGACACATACCACTGGTGGAGTTTTCCTATAATAACAATTTTCAGGCAATGATTTAGCTGGCACCTTAGGAGGCTTTGTATGGTAGGCCATGATGATCACCCATATGTTGGACGGAGGTAGGAGATGGATCTATGTTAGGACCTCATCATGTCCAGGAGACCACTGAGCTAGTGGAGTTGATTTAGAAGAGGGTAAATACTACACATCCTTGGCATAAATCTTATGTTGATCGATAGAGGTTACCTATGGAGTTTGAGGTCGGATATCAGGTTTTCTATGTGTCACACTGAGGATGGGACACATGAGAATTAGGATACATGGGAAGCTTTCACAAAGATATTCCATGCCATTTGAGGTTTTGTATATAGTCTTTATGATTTCCTATCGAATATAGATACCCCAAAGGTATTGGGCTATGCACGACATCTTTCATTTTTCTCATCTAAGACATTACTTGTTAGTCCTGTCTCATGTTTTTCTGCCCAATGAGGTTGAGTTGGATATGAAATCATCCTTCGAGGAGCACAATATTTTCATTGTTTATCATAACATGAAGTCTCTCAATGAAAGATCCATTCTTCTGGTATGAGTGCTTTGGAAGCATGATTGAGTGTTGGATGAGACATGGTAGAGGGATGTTGATGTACGATCGTAGTGGATGGAGTTGTTCGCAAATAATTTTCCACTGCCTTAGGAAGGGAAATTAAGGGATGAATTTATTTAAGGGGGAGAAGTTTATAGGAAACCAAATCATCATTTCAGGTATCGATCTTGATTTTGGGTTGCTTTTAAGAAAAATGATGAAATGAGAGTTTTCTAGGTATATGAATTGTACTCTTGAGTACATGTTGTGTATCAAGCTTGTCGTGTACAACCATGTTCTGGCAATGTAACGGCTGAATACTAGGCTATTTGGTGACTTGGGAAACTACTTATTTTAGGGTCCAGTTGAGGCTAATACATGATGTGTAGTGTTAATGAACACTCCATGTACTTTTCTTCTTTATTTGATAAATCGGAGAGGGTCACATCTCATCTTCAAAAACATATTCTTCTTTTTTTGGTTCATACAAGAGAGTGACAAAAGGGCTAGAGATCTATGAACCCTCCCAAATATCCATCTATGCTCTGATTGGGTTGTCTTCAGGTGCATTGGAATCCCACCAGTGAGTTCCCAGTTCCACTAGATCCTTTCTTCCTAATTCCTCGTATCTCGTGAGTTATTCAAGGTCATGAATTTTTCATCTTTTTAATGATCTAAGCTATTCTAGGCCAATTAAAATACCGATTCTCAAGTATACCAATCATAAGACATCGAGGTAGGTGTATTATGACTTTAATTATTCAAAATTGGATTATATATGCTTAAAGTGACGAATAACAACGTTTGGGGTATTTCTTGATTTGGAATTTAACCGTGTTTATTGCCTGCAAATGGTTTGATTGATTGATAAAGGTGTTTCTTATTCATTTGGTTATATACTTTGTTTCTGGACACCCCATGGGTTTGTTTCCGATTTTTTACTATTTATAGCTGACTAGTCTAGAATTTTTGTTAGTCATACCTTGTTTTCCCATCCTTGGTTGATTAGGATAGAGTTTGTTTGAATCTATGAAATTAATGTGATATTCTAATGAACGATTTCAGATTACATGAGTTGATTTGATATTATATGAACACTATTTTTCCAATGAATAATGAGAGACTTGGACATGGAAGAATGCGATGACTTCCACATTATTTACAGAGGACTTTGAGATCCTTGGTGAATATTATTGTCCCAAGAGTATTGACAGTGAGAGCTACCCATGAGGTTGTTATAATTACCTTATGATATGATGACCTAGGGGTCTTGATTGTGAGAGCTAACCAGGAGGTAATTTATAATTTATTTTTTCCATGTTGAACCAAGGTTATTGACCATGAAAGCTACCTAGTTGTTCATTTTTAAGTGATTAGTTCTTTGTTAGACCAAAGGGGATAGGCCATGATTGATTCGCATAGGGTTTTTATTTATTTAGTTGATGTTGTGTTAAACCAAATGGGATAGACCATCAGTGCTTCCCAGAGGTCCATTATCAAATGAATTGATGTTATATTAAAACATAGGGGTAATATTGTCATATCTTTCCAAGAGGGTTATTATGAATGATTGAATGATTGTGATGAGTCTTCCAAGACAAAGAACAATCTTGGGCACAGTCTAACATGATTATATAGATGGTCATATAAGACATCTATATTGATACTAGTATAAAAGGGGATATAGATAGTAGGATAGATCTTGAGATTACATGATTTAAATTTTGAATAATAAATGTGAATGAATTTAATAGAAAATTATAGGATTATTTACTGTTGAGTACTTTTGAGTTTGTTGCCTCATTTCAACATATTTCCTGTTATTTAAGATAACTGACAATTAGGCATAATATTTTTCTGGGTGCCTACTGGTATTCATCTCACACCTTGTTTTGGACATGATTTTGGACCCAAATATATTATATGATTTCAGGTATAGATAAAAGAAATTTTCCTTCTTCATCAGGCACTTAATTGCTATTGGGGCTAGAGAGAATGGAACCAAGCTGAGGCTTGTGATGCTTGTTGAAGTTTACTTAGTTTTCAGTACATTGGTTTCTGTATTGTATTTCCATCATTTTAACTTGTTTGGATGATTACCTAGACACATGTTACATTAATCAAATATATATATATATATATTCTCTAGTTTTTTTCTATTAATATCAGTCTTGCACTATTTACTTATTTTGTATAGTGTTACTGCTTCTACTGTTGTTCACTATTTGTTTCCACTATATATACTCTTCCAATGTGGGTACATTTTCCCCATTATCACCCCATAGCCCTCACTACTAGTTGTAAGCCTCTGGAATTTGGGGGAACCACACATGAGGTTATGTGACCGATCGGGTTTGGGGGACCTTTGGGCTACACTCAGATCTAGGAAATTATAGTAACCGGCATCGATGGGGCTCAGGATGATCACTTTGTGCTGGTTAATTTTTCTTATAACAATAGATACCAATCTGTGATCATAATGGCCAATTTGAGGACATGTATTTATGGACTCATAAATCTCTATTTTGTTGGTTAAAGGTTGGTGAAACTTTATTGGTCAAACCAAGAAAGGTGTAAGATATGACAACAAAGATTCAGCTGATTTAGCATACGATGTTGGAAACACACATCTGATATAAGTATTATAATGATCGGTGCCGTAAAAATTTCTATTTTCTGTTGGATACTAGGTGTTTCTAATGGTTTCCCCTGGGGTTGGTTCATTGACGATATGGATGGTAATGGAAGCTTGATTCTCATTTTTGGGACCATTCAAGGTTGTTGAGATGGTAGGGAATTTTTCTTACTAGTTATCGCTTCTACTATAGCTACCATCAATACATAACATATTCCATATACCGCAACTGAGAAAGTATCTATCTGATTTAACTAAAATTTTGAGTTGTATCGATCTTGAGATGAGCTTGATTAGTACTTGACTGAATGACCAGTCATGATAGTGGATTGTTACACCAAGGTACATCATGGGAGGATGATACCTTTGGTTCATGTGCTATGGAATCATGGTTGTAATAATCACTAGATGTGGGAATGTGAGGCACTGATGAAATAGTAGTGGCCTAACCTATTTGTAGTGGAAGCCTTTTCATATGATTTAAGGGGAGAGAATGTTTTTATGGTGGGGTGGTTGTAACATCCCATTATCAAACTAATAGGTATACCTTTTCATGGTTTTTCCTTTTTTTAACTGGGTTGGGTTGAGTTTATATTGGGAGGATTCCTAATGGTAACATCTGATACATGTTGGATTTTGAGCTTCAAGTCATGTTTTTTTATAAATTTTCATGATATTTTACACTATGTAACTATGTTACATGTCGTGTAACTACTATTGATTGAAAACTATGAAACGTGGTTCATAGTGTGATGGGTACATTCCATAAATTCTATTTACACGATGTGATGTATATTCAAGTTAGGTTCTATCACTTAATAATGGGGGTTTTGACCATTATGAATCTTAGGAGTTTCGCAACATGAATAGGGGTTACACTCCATGTAAAACCTAGAATTTAAAGGTAAGATACAGATTCAATGTGTCTTCCCCATTATGGAAATTAAAACATTCATGGCATGTAACTGGAATACATGTCATGTAACCCCTTGATTTCAGCTATAAAAGGGAGGTAGTGTTTTGTTATTTTATCATTCACTCCTCTATGATTCCAATTATCTTAACCCAAGGCCTTCCACATGCATTTGCAGACTTAAAACTCTTTTGGATCAATTCTTAAGGCCTTGGATTATCATTGCTTTGGTTGGTGATATCTCGTTAATTGTTCTACATCATTATTTGAATTTATATTTTTCTCCCCACTTGGATTTTAAAGGGATAATGATGGAATTAATGGATCTATTCCCTCTAGAATTGGATATTTCTTCTAGTTTGGTTTTCTAGGCCTTCTCACCCTTTTTTATCATTGACAGGTGAAATATTAGGTGTTGAGTATCATGAAGAAGTAGGTGGTTCCATCCCTAGTATCCAAATATATTATTTCTAAAAATTTTAATTTATTACAATTTTTTATTTAAATTTAATTGCTCTAAATTTCTTTCTATTTAATTTAGAAAAACCCCATTCTTGTGAATAGAGATATATAGAATGGTTTTGGAATGGAAATTTGGAAAAACCCCCCTAATTCCATTGAATTCAAGTGTGATTAAAGAAATTGGTCAAACATATATTTTTGCATTAAAATTGTGGATTTTATGGAAACAATTTCCTTTACATTGATGAATTTAATTATAGAAATTAATTTCTAAAAGGATGGAATTAGTTTTTTTATGGATTTAAAACATGTGGAAATGGATTTAAATGATTTTATCAAATCCCTGGGGTTTTATCTTATCAAAAGGATTGGTTTTTATTAAAACCTATTTTGGTTATAAATGGAACAAAATTTAAATTTTTGAAATGGAAGAATGGAGATTAATTATATTTTAAGCAGTCTTAAAATATATTTACCATCACAAAAGAGAGCATGAAAAACTTAGGTAGTGGGTGAGTAATTTAGACACACTCTTCACTACTACAACATTAAAAACCTACCTTTAGTGAGTCACATCCCCAATGGGAGGGTGATGAGTCGCTATTGGAAAGTGTAAGGGGGGGTGTGAGTGTGGAGTCCTATAGTTCAATAATACATTCATACCTACTTAGAATATAACCATGTTGAGCAGTTTTTTATTTATATTTGAGATATAAATGTCTTACAGTGTTGTAAAACATCATTACATGCCTTTTCTAAATTTATATAAACTGTTTTATGTAAATATTTTATTTAAGAAATTGTTTTAAACATTCCATCTCTTGTAAAGTAAAAGAAAATTTATTTAAAAATTATTTTCCATTATTTTTATAATTTATATCATGTTTCATTTAAACTTTATTTTGAATTACCAAACCTATTTATTTTTAAATTTTAATTGTTTTCTTTAGATAATCTATATTTTGAATCTGTTGTGGAATATTTGGTGGTATCATACTAGGATTAGGCTCACACCATACATTTCCTTCAGGAGTTTGTATAATGTCTTCTTCTAGGTTCATGCAAGGGGAATGATTCTCTTGGAGGAGGATTCAGTTGTTAAACCTTGGTCATGGTGAGTTGTGTCCTTAGGGAATTGTGATATTTTTCGTTTGGTACTTAGGTTGTAGTAATTTTTTTTTATACATAATTTTATTCAAGTACTTTAATCCAGGTGGAGTTTCTTTTATATTTATGTTGACTTCTTGTCTTACTTCTACTATGTTTTGTAGAAAATTCATTCCCACATGCATTTTGTATGTTTCCAAGTAAAATTCTCCAACCTAGGGGTATCTGGAATTCCCATTTGAGCTATGTTAGCGTCAATTTAGTTATAAGGTTACCAAGGTACCTGAGAAGGTTCATAAAAATATTTTGTGTCTAAGAAAACAACAAAATAGACACTTCATCAATAAAAATATCCAATTTATATGATTTCATTATAAATAAACTAACATTGAATAGCTCATTGATTATTGTGAAGATCTTCATGAATAAAACATTTCTCTTTTCTCTGAGTACTAAGAAGATACTATAAATTCTTCATGCCTCTATCTACCCATTCATTCAAAACCTTATTTGAGATTTTCTCAAAACAAAACTTCTTCTCCATATCATATGATTAAATTTTTGATTCCATCTAATGTATCAATGATTTAGCTTCCCCATCCCCATGATTTTGGATTTTATTAACATTGTCCTCAATATAAAAAATATGATTAGTAATGATCTTGGTTCTTTCACGATTATTAAATCAATATTTAAAATATGATTCATATATAAATTGATTCATTTCACATTTACCACCACATTTTCAATAATATCAACATCAACATCAGGTTAATAAACATAACATAAATAATTACTCATCAAAAATCCAATTTTACTGTTATTATTTATATGTATATCCATCTCTTCATGATACCCTTCTAATTCCACATTTCGATCCACAAATCCTTCTCAATGACCATTCTATTCCACATTAATATTATTACTATTCCAATGAATCAATAATTTCATCTTTTAAATCAAGGTTAAACATAGCTGAATTATTTCTGTTACATATTTATCTTATTCCCCTTCTTTAATCCTTGCTAATGACTTTATCTAAAAGTTCATTCCTCCTCTACTGTATGAGTTGTTTTTCCTTCATGAGGTAAACATATTATTATATTTTAATGAGAATATAAACTCATCATCTTTTTTAGGATATATCATTCAACACCTATAATTAATCTTCTCAATCATCCAATAATGAAAAAATCATGGGGGTAATTTACATTGAAATATCTATTTAACTATTTTATATTTAATTTCCTTCGATGATAAGGAATCATATCTTACATAATATAAAAATATATCCTCATGAAAACCTATGTTTTCAACTAAATTTATTAGTTTATCTTTAGATGACTATTTACAAAAACTCTACAGCCTCACCTGAATGTATTATGTGACCATCTTACTGCGTAATTCATCAATTGATTATAATCCAATGTTTATTTCATCATTTGTTGACACTTTTATTTTTCCCAATGGTTGTAAATAGATGAGGATTTTTTTCATAATATTATAATCCATGATCTCATGAAATATTGTACATATTTCACTAACAACATCAGAAATACATTTTAGGAATCCAACTATTTTTTCACATAAATTCATATTCAATTAATAAAATCAATTTTTCAAAACCTATATATTTTTCACTATGAACCCTCTTTTATAGTTTCCATAAATTTTATACAAAACTCATTTTTCTAGGGTAACATACATTAACTTTATTGAAATAATATTAGGAAGTGGTCATTGAAAAAAATAAATATCCATAACATCAGAATTCAAAAATCTCATATGTACTCCAATAATAGATCTTATAGTTGAATCACATACATGAATTACAATATTTTTTTCTGAATAAACATCATGAATAAGAGATTATAGATGTAATATATTTATATTCTTCCATACCTAGTAATTTCACCAATAAAATAAAGGTACACCATTTTGAATTTATGGATTTCTCTAAAAAAACTACTTCCTAGGATTGGTTCCCCATGATATATCTAGTGGTTTTGATACCGCTGGTTATAACCCATTGTATCATTATACACTCTATGTGTGGGGTATATTATGGTGTCTTGAAATATCTTATTGTTATTAGAGAAATAATGTCACGTCTTTGGGTTGTAAAAGAAAACTTGAATCCATTTTGATAATCACACAAAAGAACAACCCAAATGCCGAAATAAATAAGAATATAAATAAATATTTTTACTTGTTCTACTGTCAATTGTCTTTAACAAATGAGAACATATTTATTATATATTTACATTAATATTAACCACTTATCCCCTGGTATGCAATTACTAATTGAGGAGAGTTCACTTCTCATCAATTGTTCTGTGAACTGCTCCTCCCTTCCACTCATTTTCATGAGGATTAAAAAAATATTCCAAAAACATGTCATATTGAAAGAGATATAATGAATATTAGATTCAATACAATAAAATAATTATTTTCACCATGTTTCATATTATTTTCTATTTTAAATATTCACCAAAATGAATAATAGATTTATATTCCAATAATAATCACTAATGTAACTCACATTAATCAAACATAACCATAATATTCATTGTATTCAATGATATTTTCTTTTTATTATCTATTTTCAGATCTTCATGACTCCTATTATTTTTTTGGTGAAACATATTCCTCTTTATAACCACAACTATTTATATGCATCTAATATTATAATATCTAATTCAAAATTCAAATACAAGATAACAGCTACATTATTTTGTCTAATTCTAACCCTTCAATAATGGTCTGATTTATTTCAAACATAGAAATTCAAATTAGTTAAAATTAGTTTCTAAATAAACTAGAAAACTTATATGAGATTAAAAATTAATTTTTTTAAATTATCATGATTTTATAAGTCTCGGTGTTATATTTTATTTATTGGTGTGTCAAGTTAGTTCATTCATTAAATATATTTAATCACTATATAAGATATAGTTTCACTGAAACCTACATAGCATGCACCTGTTTCAACAAGTAAAATAAAAAACAATGAAATTCACATAACCATGGATTTTTTGGGAAATTATTCTTATAATGGACCCTTCAATAATATTTTACAATTTTTCATGTTTAGGAGAAACATTTCATCTATAGTGATAGTGTCCCTAGAATCCCAGAATCCATAGAATCCACATAGCAGACTACATTAAAAGATGTATGTGTTGGGGATGTCAACATTAACATGGAAATTGGGAAATGTAAGATGCCTCACATTAAAACAAGGATAAATCATATGTTTCTAACCTTGTTACTCATCTATCATGTAGTTTTCCTCAGCATATAGAAAATATTTTATCTCTTATACTTTGGAAATGGACATCATCTTCATGTTGAAATCATCTCAAAATGCCCCTGATTAAATGAATACATTGATGTTCCATTGGTGGAAGAAATATTTGTTTTGGTGTATATAAATAATAAATTTCAAATTACTTACTCTTATATTTAATATGACTTAATATTATATTTCACCTGCCTTCGTCAATTTCTCATAATGATACTGAAGTCACAGTATGAACTTTTCTCCAACATTGTAAAATATTTTTACCACAACTTACTACTTAAAAATATCTATCAAGCCATATTAATTCAATTTTATGTCTTGTTATATACATCACAACACTTTATGTGTCTTAAAATTGACATCAAATCCAATATTACAACCTAATATTTCAAATGGAAAGGGTGTGAAGTATGAATTTTCATTTTGGAATTACCAATGTTTTTTGGGATGAATAAATATGTAGTGTATATTAATTGAAAAATCAGATCCACTTAGTTATAATGGTAGATATTCTAATAGAACCTCTATTTTGAGGATTTATCTCATCTCATGGACATTATATATAGAGCTTACAGACATGTGAATTCTAGAGATATATATAATCTAGAAGAATAATATCATTAAAATTTTATACTAGTCAATGGAGATGAATAAAAAATCTTTTATGTTATGATTATGAGAATCTAAATAACATTAAATGTATAAATTCACTCTTCAATGATCTATTCCCATTAAAAACATGAAATTAAATGATAAGGATTTTAAATAAAGAGAATCAAATTAAATTTACGTTTATCTGATTGGTGGCACCATATGTTCACCATATTTTTATAATTCAAATGGATTTGAGTCTTAAAATCCAAAAAAGTTTTAGATATATGATATTAGGGAAGTACAAAAGGTTCAAGGATGAGACCATTAGAACATATAACTAAAATTTCAAGAAACTGAGATTATTGGTTTATAGTTCTTACGGTTGAAATTTAATAGAAATAAAAATAGGAAAGAGAAAGAACACATGTAAAATTGTGTTATTATAAAAGATTCATATATTTAGTATAAAGAAACAAACATAACCTTAATTTATTATTTTTTATAGATAGAGGGGAATCATATGTCATGGTTGAAGAGATTTCTAACACCATTATTTTGAGGTATGTGATGTTGTTTCGCATATTTTTAATTAATATTATGCTTGGGATTTATCTCAACAATTTTTTATGAGTTATTCAGGTATTTTAAAAGTATTTTTTAGGAATCTTGGTTAGCCTAGTATTAATGTAAAAAAAATCACTTTTTACTAAGTAACCACTTGAAAAGCTTATGAGGATAGGATGGAGTTCACGACCAGTTGAGAATTTTTACAAACAATGCGGGTTCTCAAGAGAAACCATGAAAGTGCATGTAGAGGGAAAATAATGGATGTCTTTAATGTTCTCAAACGATATGAAAAATCTATGAATGTATGGGGTTTGGGGAGAGTATCATGCTCATAGATAGTGCATAGTATTTCAAACCATGTGAACTATCCAAAACATGTGTACTTAATGGCCTAAAAATTAGCTCTCAACTCAATTTTGAACCTTGAAACCCAAATGTTTCACCTCTTCTATCAGTATCTTGAAATCTAACACTATACTAAGAATTATTACAAATACCATTTCAAATAGAAGCATATTTTTAGGGATCATCATGCATTTGTTCTCTATAATAATTGGTAATACTCATTTTTCAATATATTTCTTCTGATTTTTTCATCTCCTCTCACATATAATGCTAGATCCTATTTTTATATATATTTTTTATCTATAACGTGTTTTTATGATATCTTGATTTCATTAGGTGATGGTAATAGGGTTTATGCATGGATATAGTGGTTTTGTTGTGTTTTTATCCATTTTCATGTCTTGTTGTGTGGTTTGATGATTCTCTCTTTTCATCACTTATTCTAGAACTTGAATTCGTGGATATTTGAATTCAGTTATATGAATCTAAAAGTAAAATAGTTATTAGTAATTATTGAAATCCACTTATATTGAAAATTCGATAATCATTTAAATTAAATGGTTTTTGGAAAACACATTTTTGTGTTTAGTTTAATGTTATTGTTTTATTTTATTATATGAATGATGATGGATTATATATATAATGGGAATGATTTATTTATGTGTAATGTATTGGAATAAGAACATGGTTTACATTGTGGGTGTCTATATATTTACATTTTATGTGACCCTGAACAAGGGGAATGTTTCTAGACTGGAGGCACATAGAGACTAGCCACTTAGTGATGACATCGTGTATTGGTGAGTAAGCACTAAGGAGTATAGAACTTTCACCAGATATACATGTGTGTGTTAGTGTATGAATTTTCTTTTGCATATTCCTTGTGGAAATTAATTGATAAATATTTATACCTCTAAATAGTGATTTTTTATATTGGTAAATTATATTTATGATTCTATATTTTATATAAAGTGTATTTTAAACTCTCTATCAATTATTTCATGAAATAGTGGTGTGAGTTTGTAAGTATATTGTGGAATTAATACTTGGTATGTTAACATACCCCTATATATGCACTCTATTTCATATTCATATGATGTTAATAATTAAATAAGTAAAAGAATGCTTTCTTATTTCTCACATGAATAATCATGATGATAATATATTAAGAAGGTGATATGATCATAGGGTTCTATTATGGAGTTGTTAGAGTGATTTAACATTAGTGTTGCTATGTTGCGATGCCCTGTAGTTTTGTTAGGTCACTTTTTTCTACATTTGTGTTTCAAATCTAATATTGATAAATTTTTGGTATTTTATTTTTATTTTATTTTTTACACTTCATGTAAAAAAATTGTTTTGTTTGGTTAATTTTAATTCTTCTTTTAAAACTTCTTTTCAAAATTCATGATTGTACCACTATAATTGTATTAGTATGGCCCGTCAATCATATTGGGATGGTATCATGGAGATAAAAATTTCATAATGAATGATATAAAGAAAAAAATTGCATCTAAACTCATTCTATAGAAATTTATTTTAATAATGTGGTTCGAGTACTAATTGTTTTCTATATAACATATTGGTATGTTTTAATCTCATCATCATGGGTTTAGTTGATTAGTGTTGTATTTTATGCATTATTAATGAGAATTACCTCTACGAATGAATTCTTGAATGAATCAATGATTGTTGAAAATTTGTTATATTTTGTATTAATTTTTATGATTTGGAATATTATAAAGATTTATTTTCAAGTGATTGATGAATAATTTGTGTGTTTTGTGTCTAAAGATAAATATAACCAGTTAGGTTTTCTAGAAACTAGTGACGAGTACCAACAGAGTACATAATCGAGTGTAGACCACTGGTGATACAATTTTTTTTGAGTATCAATCAATATTTCATGTTATTGATAATAGAAATAAAAATGATGAACCATGATAGTTATATCATTTGATGATATATCAAAAACAGAATCTACCAATAATTTGTAGGGATTCATTACATAAAAATTAATAGGAATGTATTAATAGAATGAGTTGAAGAATTGATTTCCTTTGACCATTGGATGACCTAAAGGTCATGTTAAATGTATACTTGTTGGAGAATCATGTAATCCAATTGTAGGATTTAGTTGTACATGATAAAATTGATTAAGGAATTATTTCAGAGGGGTTTGATTAATTAGTTAATAAATATTCAACCCCCATAGCTTTACGATAGTTAGAATAATATATTTCTTATTTTTAATGACAAATAATATATCTGTTACGTAATGTGAATCTATGTTTATGAACTCAGTTCTATTTTCTGAAGAAGTAACTGATATTACATCCCTAAAGGAATAAATATTCTATTATTGGATTCAAATAGAATATTTTATAATATATATATATATATGATCCTTTTGATAGACTATTCAAGGAAAATTAATCAAGATATAATGGTGGAAAGGGATATTTCTAGTAATTTTATTAGAGGATTTACATTTATCTATATATGAATAGATGGGAACTCTTATTCTAAGAACAAGTTGAATTGGGATAGATACACCTATAGGGGTAGAACATCTTAGAATGAAACCACTATATCATTTATATTTCCATCATTCCCCCAATAACAATTATGTTTGTTTAAAATGTGGGTTACAATAGTATATGAAGTAAGATTCTATGACACCACCCAAATCATTCTAGAACTATAATAAGATTGGAAATCTTGATTGTTATTATCATTATTCTATAAATTCCATTATAGATAATACATTACATCAGTCTCATACATACTTTTTATTGAATGGATTGTCTCATCATAATTTTCATCAGCCTAAAAACTGATCAATACAGGGGGATTCTCGGAACACCACGACTTCTCAGACAATGCAACTATTATAGGGAATCAAGGAACAAAGTGAAGAATGTAAGTAGTCTTATGGTGTTGTGCAGATGATTATAGAAGAACAATCAAGAAATATAATAGTACAACTATTGAATTTATGTCCACTATTATACACATCATATTTTATATTTCTATATCCCAATCTTTTATTTATTTGCATGGAATCAATAAAATGGGATTTTATATAGAGTTAATAAAACACATGGTGAGTATGCAGAAACATATTAGGTAGATAGAGTTAAAGGGGATTAAATATATAAATTTTTCCATAATAATTTATGTATTTTAGATTGTTTGGAAGATTGTTCATTTTTTACATGTATATATTTTACTCTTTCATTGGAATAGGTTGTTTAGTTTCCTTTTCGGAAATTTTTGATTATTATACATGTTCAGTAATGATTATACTTCCATATTTGATGGTGCATATTTTTTTAAAGCCAATTTATATAGAGTAAATTTAACATCCCAAGTAAGTAATGAATAATAGATATTTTTATCTATGTCTATTAATGATTAAGATAGTGTTATAGAGGCTTAAAATGAAAATAAATACAATCTTATGCATGGAATACACTAATATTCTTAAAAGATTGTTTTACTGTCTTTTGATGGCAAACCATTTTTGAATCTATATTTTGAAAATTTTATAAACTATGTTTGTCAAAATAAACTTATACTTTATGATTGGGACATCAAAATTTACCTTGTGTGAATTTTTGGTATTTCTCTGACAATGTTCATTTTTTAATGAATAGTGAAAAATACTGCATTTTACATCAAAACTGCTTTTTAATCTAATTTACTTATATGATTAGATTATGTTTTCAATTGTTTTTGAAGTGAAATTGGAATATATTTTTACCATTTTATCCAATGGTGGTCATTGGAATCAATTTCACTTTGAAATTAGACTTAAACTGGTGTCAATCTTTTGATACTTATTGTTTTGTAAAAACACGCTATTTTCTCTGGCAGCGGGAATTAATTATTAAATTAATTAATGTGACTTATATGATTTGAATTTTGTAAAATATAATTCATTTTTGAATTTGGAATATCAAATATAGCTTAGGGTGAATTTTTGGTAATTTTCTGAAAAAATTCAATTTTTGATGAATAGTGAAACCACTAAGTGGTAATCAAGCAAACTGATTTTTCAGTTAAATTAAAGTTTACCACTAATGTGTACTGAATTTTGAAAATCTGACATACATGGTTGTCATTAAGAAGTAAAATGTGGTTCAATGAGATTAAAATAATTTTTTGGTGAATAGTAACTTATTAAGTTCTTAATCACGATTAGTGGTAATTAGGGTAGTTTAAGGTATAAATAATACTTTAATAAAATGAAATGACCTAGAAACATGTCCCAACCTCATTGGTTGTGTCATGGCCGACCATGACATGCCATGGGTCAACTTGGGGACCCCATGGATCCACTTTTGTTGGGAAATGACATAAATTACTTTTTATTTAATGTTAAAGTGAAAATGACACAAACATAATATGTTTTACGAAAATAATTTTTAAGTGGGGTTATACAAGTCCAAATTTTGATTATAAATAGTCATTGGAAAGATAAAAATATTTCATATATCATAGTATTTTTTTTATAATTTTTAGAAATTAAATAAATTTAATTATTTATGACATAATAATGATGCAGCGATGACATCATTATTTGACGATTTAAATAAAATAGAAAGATAATGTAAAATCTATGAACTACACATGTCCAAAACCAATTGTATGAGTGTATTTCGAACCCTTGCCACCTTATCCACGAATTATATCAATGTGGGACCTTTTAAAACCGAAACACATTTTCAAATAAGGTAATATTTCTTTACTTTCCAAAAGTGCCCCTCCTCTCCTATTATAAAAGGCCCCCATCTCTACCTCACTTCACACACTCTTCAAGCCTTTGGCTCGGCCAACCCCTGCCCATTTAATCTCTCCACATCCCTCTCCTCATCCTAGATTATTCCCTTTGGGCATAATCCTTTCAAAGGAAGCCTTTAGGCTCAAATCAAAAGGAGTTACACTTTTAAAGGTAATTCATTCCCTCATGTTCATTTGTTTTATTTTGCTTCTCCAACCCCCTAAACTCTTTTTATTTACTTCTTTTGTAACAACACCAGTATCTTCAATATAATAGGATGTTGTTATAAGATTTATTTGAGCTACACTCTCACACAACTACATCAAATGGTTAAAGAACATACGGTTTCCGTGGATGGCGAAATTCTGCCTCCCGAAATGATGATTGTTCAATAATCATTTAACACCTTCAAAGGTGGCCATTATGATGTCACTATTATTATATATGATATATGATATGTTTATGTTTTCCTTAAGATTCTGTTTTTTTTCATTTTGGGCATACCTTTATGGTTTCCATTATGGGTAAACACGATATCTTCATTTTAGGAAGTGCGGACTACCGCCCCCTGAAAGTGATTTGATTCGTTAATACCATATGTGGGATGTGTAAAGGATAAAGTTAATGATATTATATATGTTATTATACTGGAATTATAATATACTCTTATATAATTATGATTCCATTCCAAAAAAAATACGAAATAGAAATGGAAGTAGCGTTCATGCGTACGTACGGCTTACCGTATCCATGAACGGTGCATTTCATTTCTTACCTCTAAATGTGATGTAATATTATAAATACATGTATGTGATGAATATATATGATTTATATGTTATCCAAATCATTAATATCATTCTGGATATAACGAACCTTTGACCAAATTAACAACATGTAAGTGTAAGAAGTCTATTTTTGACTTAAGAACCAAATACCGACAAAATGAACATTATTAACTTAAATGATTACATGATGTCCATAACATGGTATAAAAGGAATAATGAACTTGAAAAAGGTTCTTAAGAAAGTAGAGATTAACTCAAGTTTATTATTCAGGAGATTAAAGAACGGTCGGGTCAAGTCGGATACGAGGTATGGGACTTCGTCTCAATCTCCTTTCATTGAGGCATATTTTATTTTATACACAACTTTCTTTTATACGGTGTATAAACCCCTTTGACTTTTACGTTTATTCAAAAGGAATATTTTTTATACGAAGCATTTACTAAACGACAAAAGGGAATGTTTTTGTCGTACGTATGCGGCGACAATGACTTCTCCGCCGTCGTAACCGTTATTTGAGTTTCGGCTTCCTCTACAAGCCATACCTTCTTTTTTTAAATGAAAAATATATACCATGTTTTACTTTGGTATTGAAAATGGTTTTCATAATGTTTTTATATCAATGTGTTGTATTGATATCTCGTGATTGAAATGTGGAAATTTTATGTTTCCTTTATGCATGTTTTATGTGATATGATTATGTTATGGTTCTTGGGCATTATTATGAAGACGGGTGGTTCCGTGATAAACTAAGGGCGGGTGAGCCCGTTATAGCTCTCCAATGCATTGGGTAACATGAAGGAGTGAAACGTTAAGGTTTCTCCGAAGAGATTTTTAGGGAATATACTGTGATGGGTATTCCAAAAGTAACCAAGAGGGTTACTCCCTACATAAGAATGTTATGAATGCCTCAAGTTACCTTTATGTCTTATGATTTCAATGATTTATTCATGATTTTATGAGGTATGTTAAAGTGCCTATGTTTTATGGGTAAAGTATGATTTCATTCTTATGTATGTATGAACTCATGTTTCCTTTCCTTGTTTTTTTTTATAACCCATACTGAGTTTTTATGCTCATCCCATGTTTTTGAAATGTTTTTCACAGGTCAAGGGAAAGGTACATGATAAGATGATAGAGTCAAGGATGTGTCAAGAAATAATCCATGTTTTATTTTAAATGTGTTTCCATTGATGGGAATGAAGAATACTATTTTTATGTAACCATTTTGTTTATATGTGGAATGTAATGCAAGTTTTATGATCTAATTCTCTAAAACTCTAAACCTGAAAAGATCCTCAATGTGTAATCTTGTAATAACTCAAGATTAAGTAAGGTTTAAGGTTGGGGCCTTATAGTTGGTATCAGAGGTCGGTTTAGATAACTTTAGGAGTTAGAATTATATTAAATGATTATCCAAAAATATTTTTTTTCGAAATGATATAGCATTTAAAGATTACCATGTTGCTTCATCTAAGACATGTTTGTTCAGAATGGTTTTCTGCAGAGGAAACAGGGAAGCTGTGCTAGGAAGGCATACAGAAGGAAATAACCTTCCGAACCAGCGTCCAAAAATGGTCGGAATTGGAACTGAACAGTTTGTTGCAGTAATGGCGCAGTTGACTCAAGCGATAAATGGCGGTGGTATCCATGCACGAGATCATCCAGATCAACCGCAGAGGAACATGTCAGTGGTGGAACATTTCATGAGGCAACATCCACCATCATTCAGAGGATCATCTGACCTTGTGCTAGCTGAAGGGTGGATTAAAGCACTGGAGAAGATTTTTGATGTCATGGGGTGTTCAGACAATCAAAAGGTTAGTCTTGTTATTTACCATTTGGAGGGTGAAGCAGATCAGTGGTGGTCTATGGTTAAAAATATCAGGGACGCCGATGAGATTGATGCTCTTGACCGGGATGAATTCAAAGGTATGTTTCTTGAGAAGTATTTTCCTAAGGCTGTTCGACTTAGGATGGAAAAGCAATTCTTGGAATTGAGGAAAGAGGAAGACTCAGTGGCTGCCTATGAAGAAAGGTTCACCAGATTGGCAAGGTATTCTCCAAATTTTATCTGGGACCTTGATAGTAAAATCAATCGTTTTTACTCAGGATTAAAGCCAAAGTATCGAAGGGAATTAGCTTCTCGTGAGTTTAAAAGTTATGAAAATCTTGTTCGATGTGCTGAGAAGGTGGAAATGGAGTTTGCCGATGACCAAGTTTTCTATAACAACCAGCAGAAGAAGAGACCGAGTTAGCAGGAGAAAGGTAAGAATTCTTCAAAAAAGTCTGATGGTAAGAGAACTATGTTTCCAATTTGTGATAAATGTGGCAAAAGGCATGCTGGGGAATGTCTTCTGAATTCTGGAAAGTGCTACCGATGTGGTAAGATGGGACATAAGGCTCGTGATTGCACTGAAAAGGATCAAGGTGAAGGTAAGAACAAATTTGATTTACAGTTAGTGAAATGTTATATGTGCAATGAGATGGGTCACTATGAAAACAAGTGTCCGACAAGGATCTTGAGTGATGGGAAGCAGTTAGACTACAAGCAGAAAGGGGTGGTGAAATCCTTTGCAACTACTTCAGCAGATGTCGGGCCATCAAATGAAGTTGTATCAGGTACTTTGTTTGTTTTTTCAGATTATGCCAGTGTGTTGTTTGATTGGGGGTCTACACATTCTTTCATCTCTGAAACCTTTTCTAGTAAAATGGGAATACCATCTCAAGAAATGACTCCTGAACTTTTGGTAAAAACACCTGGGGGAAGTGTCGAGGCAAAAAGAATTTATAAGAATCTTCCTATCCTTATCTGTGGAAAGAACCTACTTGCAAACCTTATTGTTCTACCTCTAGTTGAGTTTGATGTTATCCTGGGTATGGATTGGATCTCTATTTACCATGCTAAGATTGACTGTAGAGCTAAAGAAGTTTCTTTTCAGAAAGACTTTCAGTTTGTTTACAAGAATGAACCCTTACTTTTGATAACATATCAAGAGGCCGAGAAACTTGTAAAAGATGGAAATGAATGTTACCTTGCACACGTCGTTGAAAATAAAGGAACTGTTCAGATTAATGATGTGCCAGTGGTAAATGAGTATCCTGATGTTTTTCCTGATGAGTTGCCTGGAATAATACCAAATCGGGAAGTTGAGTTTACTGTTGACTTAGTTCCTGATGCTAAGCCAATTTCAAAACCCCCTTATCGAATGGCACAAATTGAACTTTTAGAGTTGAAGGAGCAATTGCAAGATTTATTAGAGAAAGGTTTCATTAGACCTAGCACGTCACCATGGGGTGCTCCTGTTTTATTTGTTAAAAAGAAAGATGGTTCTATGAGACTTTGCATTGATTATAGAGCCTTGAATAATATCACTGTTAAGAACAAATATCCTTTGCCTCATATCGATGATTTGTTTGATCAGCTCCAGGGAGCTCAGTTTTTTTCAAAGATTGACCTGATATCGGGGTACCATCAGCTGAAGGTAAAGGAGGAAGATATTCCGAAGACCGCGTTCCGTATGAGATATGGCCATTATGAATTTGTAGTAATGCCTTTTGGGCTAACCAATGCACCTGCTGTATTCATGGACTTAATGAATAGAATTTTCCATGAGTTCATGGATAAGTTTGTGGTCGTTTTCATTGATGATATTTTGGTGTTTTCTAAAAGTAAAGAGGAGCATGAAGAACATTTAAGGGTTATCTTGCAAACCTTAAAAAAAAAAAAAGAAACTCTATGGGAAATTCAGCAAGTGTGAGTTTTGGTTGCAACAAATTTCTTTCCTTGGTCACATTGTTTCTAAAGATGGAATAACTATTGATCCTGCAAAAACAAAAGTTGTGGAAGAATGGCCAAGACCAACAAATGTAACCGAGATTCGTAGCTTCCTTGGTATGGTGGGCTATTACCGAAGGTTTGTTAGAAATTTTTCACGGTTATCTAGTCCAATGACTAAGCTAACTCGTAAGGGTGTTAAGTTTATCTGGACAAAAGAATGTGATGATTGTTTTCAGAAATTGAAAAGAAGATTGGTGAATGCTCCAGTTTTGGCACTACCTTCCAGGAATGGTGAGTTTGTTATATACAGTGATGCTTCATTGAAAGGACTTGGTTGCGTCCTAATGCAGAATGATCAGGTAATTGCTTATGCTTCACGACAGTTGAAAACTCATGAGGTAAATTACCCTACACATGATTTGGAATTAGCTGCTGTTTTTTTGCTTTAAAAATTTGGAGGCATCATTTGTATGGAGTAAAGTGTGAAATATATACCGATCACAAAAGTTTAAAGTATATATTCACTCAGAAGGAGTTAAACATGAGACAAAGGAGATGGCTAGAATTAATCAAGGATTATGATTGTACAATTCATTACCATCCGGGAAAAGCAAATAAAGTGTCTGATGCTTTGAGTCGAAAAAGTAATGCTTCATTAACAATGTTGCGGTTGGAACGTGATCCTTTGGTTAACGATTTGATGAACTTTGGCATAGAAGTTGTTGGTGCAGGAAGTCCTTCTGTTTTGTTTCAGGTATCAGTGAGATCATCTCTATCAGATAGAATCAAGCAAGCACAGAAGTAAGACAGTGAGTTGCAGAAAAAGGTAGAGCTGGTTCAGAAAGGTAAGTTGCCTGAATTCAACATTGATAGTGATTGTGTTTTGAGATTTGGGAAGAGATTGTGTGTGCCTTGTGATTCACAGTTTAAGAGAGAGCTGTTATGTGAAGCTCATATTTCTCCATTTTCAGTTCATCCGGGCAGTACTAAGATGTATAGAGATCTGCGGGAGTATTACTGGTGGGATGGAATGAAAAGAGATATTGCTGATTTTACTGTGAAGTGTTTGACTTGTCAGCAGGTTAAAGCAGAGCGGCAGTTACCGAAAGGGATGCTTCAGCCTTTACCAGTGCCAGAGTGGAAATGGGAGAATATATCCATGGACTTTGTTGTTGGATTACCGAAGACATCTCGAGGTAATAATGCAATCTGTGTTATTATTGATCATTTGACCAAATCTGCTCATTTCCTTGCTATACGAGATACTTTCTCTCTTGATCAACTTTCACGTTTGTATCTTAAAGAGATAACCAGGTTACATGGAGTTCCTCTCTCCATTGTATCAGATCGTGATCCCAGGTTAAATTCTAACTTTTGGAAAGGCCTTCAGAAGTCGTTGGGTACTGAATTAAATTTTAGTACAGCTTTTCATCCTCAATCAGATGGGCAGTCAGAACGAACAATTCAGACATTGGAGGATATGATACGAGCTTTTTCTATGGATTATCAGGGAAGTTGGGACCAACATCTTTCTTTGGTTGAGTTTTCATATAATAACAGTTTTCATTCCAGTATACAGATGGCACCATTTCAGGCATTATATGGGAAGCGGTGTCGAACTCCAGCTTTCTAGGATGAAGTGGGTGAAAGAAAGTTGATGGGACTAGAATTGGTAGAAGAGATGGCAGAAAAAGTTCAGCTGATTCAGAAACACATGAGAACAGCTCAGAGTAGGCATAAGAGTTATGCGGATAACCGGAGGAAGGATCTATCTTTCGAGGTAGGTGATCATGTTTTTCTCAAGGTTTCTCCTTGGAAAAGTGTGATGAGATTTGGTAAGAAAGGAAAGTTGAGTCCGAGGTTCATTGGACCATACGAAATTCTGGAGAGAGTTGGATCAGTTGCATACCGAGTGTCTTTACCTCCGAGTTTATCGTAGGTACACAATGTTTTTCACGTTTCGATGTTGAGAAAGTATATGCCAGATCCATCTCATGTTTTGAGCCCAGAGGTAGTTCAGCTGGAAGAGAACCTATCTTATAAGGAACAACCAGTCCAGATTCTTGACCACAGGGAGAAAGTGTTACGGAATAAGGTGATTAAGCAGGTAAAGGTTTTGTGGAAAAACCACATGATTGAAGAGGCAACATGGGAATCTGAAAATGCAATGAGGGGTAAGTACCCCCATTTATTCGATAAGGAAATAAATTTCGGGGACGCAATTTTCTAAAGGGGGGAAGGATGTAACATCCCAAGTAAGTAATGAATAATAGATATTTTTATCTATGTCTATTAATGATTAAGATAGTGTTATAGAGGCTTAAAATGAAAATAAATACAATCTTATGCATGGAATACACTAATTTTCTTAAAAGATTGTTTTACTGCCTTTTGATGGAAAACCATTTTTGAATCTATATTTTGAAAATTTTATAAACTATTTTTGTCAAAATAAACTTATCCTTTATTATTGGGAAATCAAAATTTACCTTGTGTGAATTTTTGGTATTTTTCTGACAATGTTCATTTTTTAATGAATAGTGAAAAATACTGCATTTTACATCAAAACTGCTTTTTAATCTAATTTACTTATATTATTAGATTATGTTTTGAATTGGTTTTGAAGTGAAATTGGAATATATTTTTACCATTTTATCCAATGGTGGTCATTGTAATCAATTTCACTTTGAAATTAGACTTAAACTGGTGTCAATCTTTTGATACTTATTGTTTTGTAAAAACACGCTATTTTCTCTGGCAGCGGGAATTAATTATTAAATTAATTAATTTGACTTATATGATTTGAATTTTGTAAAATTGACTTCATTTTTGAATTCGGAATATCAAATATAGCTTAGGGTGAATTTTTGGTAATTTTCTGAAAAACTTCAATTTTTGATGAATAGTGAAACCACTAAGTGGTAATCCAGAAAACTGATTTTTCAGTTAAATGAAAGTTTACCACTAATGTGTACTGAATTTTGAAAATCCGACATACATGGTTGTCATTAAGAAGTAAAATTTGGTTCAATGAGATTAAAATAATTTTTTGGTGAATAGTAACTTATTAAGTTCTTAATCACGATTAGTGGTAATTAGGGTAGTTTAAGGTATAAATAATTCTTTAATAAAATGAAATGACCTAGACACATGTCCCAACCTCATTGGTTGTGTCATGGACGACCATGACATGCCATGGGTCAACTTGGGGACCCCATGGATCCACTTTTGTTGGGAAATGACATAAATTACTTTTTATTTAATGTTAAAGTGAAAATGACACAAACATAATATGTTTTACGAAAACAATTTTTAAGTGGGGTTATACAAGTCCAAATTTTGATTATAAATAGTCATTGGAAAGCTAAAAAGATTTCATATATCATAGTATTTTTTTATAATTTTTAGACATTAAATAAATTTAATTATTTATGACATAATAATGATGCAGCAATGACATCATTATTTGACGATTTAAATAAAATAGAAAGATAATGTAAAATCTATGAACTACACATGTCAAAAACCAATTGGATGAGTGTATTTCGAACCCTTATCACCTTATCCACGAATTATATCAATGTGGGACCTTTTAAAACCGAAACACATTTTCAAATAAAGTAATATTTCTTTACTTTCCAAAAGTGCCCCTCCTCTCCTCTTATAAAAGGCCCCCACCTCTACCTCACTTCACACACTCTTCAAGCCTTTGGCTCGGACAAACCCTGCCCATTTACTCTCTCCACATCCCTCCCCTCATCCTAGAGGATTCATTTTGGGCAGAATCCTTTCAAAGGAAGCCTTTAGGCTCAAATCAAAAGAAGTTACACTTTTAAAGGTAATTCATTATCTCATGTTCATTTGTTTTATTTTGCTTCTCCAACCCCCTAAACTCTTTTTATTTACTTTTTTTGTAACAACATCAGTATCTTAAATATAATAGGATGTTTTTATAAGATTTATTTGAGCTACACTCTCACACAACTACATCAAATGGTTAAAGAACATACGGTTTCCGTGGATGGCGAAATTCTGCCTCCCGAAACGATGATTGTTCAATAATCATTTAACACCTTCAAAGGTGGCCATTATGATGTCACTATTTTTATATATGATATATGATATGTTTATGTTTTCCTTAAGCTTCTGTTTTTTTCATTTTGGGCATACCTTTATGGTTTCCATTATGGGTAAACACGATATCTTCATTTTAGGAAGTGCGGACTACCGCCCCCTGAAAGTGATTTGATTCGTTAATACCATATGTGGGATGTGTAAAGGATAAAGTTAATGATATTATATATGTTATTATACTGGAATTATAATATACTCTTATATAATTATGATTCCATTCCAAAAAAAATACGAAATAGAAATGGAAGTAGCGTTCCTGCGTACGTACGGCTTACCGTCTCCATGAACGGTGCATTTCATTTCTTACCTCTAAATGTGATGTAATATTATAAATACATGTATGTGATGAATATATATGATTTATATGTTATCCAAATCATTAATATCATTCTGGATATAACGAACCTTTGACCAAATTAACAACATGTAAGTGTAAGAAGTCTATTTTTGACTTAAGAACCAAATACCGACAAAATGAACATTATTAACTTAAATGATTACATGATGTCCATAACATGGTATAAAAGGAATAATGAACTTGAAAAAGGTTCTTAAGAAAGTAGAGATTAAATCAAGTTTATTATTCAGGAGATTAAAGAACGGTCGGGTCAAGTCGGATATGAGGTATGGGACTTCGTCTCAATCTCCTTTCATTGAGGAATATTTTATTTTATACACAACTTTCTTTTATACGGTGTATAAACCCCTCTGACTTTTAAGTTTATTCAAAAGGAATATTTTTTATACGAAGCGTTTACTAAACGACAAAAGGGAATGTTTTTGTCATACGTATGCGGCGACAACGACTTCTCCGCCGTCGTAACCGTTATTTGAGTTTCGGCTTCCTCTACAAGCCATACCTTCTTTTATTAAAAGAAAAATATATACCATGTTTTACTTTGGTATTGAAAATAGTTTTCATAATGTTTTTATATCAATGTGTTGTATTGATATCTCGTGATTGAAATGTGGAAATTTTATGTTTCCTTTATGCATGTTTTATGTGATATGATTATGTTATGGTTCTTGGGAATTATTATGAAGACAGGTGGTTCCGTGATAAACTAAGGGCGGGTGAGCCCGTTATAGCTCTCCAATGCATTGGGTAACGTGAAGGAGTGAAACGTTAAGGTTTCTCCGAAGATATTTTTAGGGAATATACAGTGATGGGTATTCCAAAAGTAACCAAGAGGGTTACTCCCTACGTAAGAATGTTATGAATGCCTCAAGTTACCTTTATGTCTTATGATTTCTATGATTTATTCATGATTTTATGAGGTATGTTAAAGTGCCTATGTTTTATGGGTAAAGTATGATTTCATTCTTATGTATGTATGAACTCATGTTTCCTTTCCTTGTTTTTTTTATAACCCATACTGAGTTTTTATGCTCATCCCAAGTTTTTGAAATGTTTTTCACAGGTCAAGGGAAAGGTACATGATAAGATGATAGAGTCAAGGATGTGTCAAGAAATAATCCATGTTTTATTTTAAATGTGTTTCCATTGATGGGAATGAAGAATACTATTTTTATGTAACCATTTTGTTTATATGTGGAATGTAATGCAAGTTTTATGATCTAATTCTCTAAAACTCTAAACCTGAAAAGATCCTCAATGTGTAATCTTGTAATAACTCAAGATTAAGTAAGGTTTAAGGCTGGGGCCTTATAGTAAATAAGGTCAATAAATCAATTTGGAATGGGTAAAACTATCTATTATTAATTAGAAGTAGTCACTTTGGTGAATAGTGATAAAATAGTGACTAGAAAAATTCCTTCCATTGTGGATCTCTATCTGGATGAGTTTCTTTAAAATTTCACCAGTTGTCTACATAAAGGGGAATTTGGATTTTTGATTGATCATTTTATAGGGATGATTTATATTTTAATTAAATTATATATAATTATAAAAAAGTAAATAAGGAGTTAAAGATCAAAATGGTGGAATTTGAAATTAAATGATTCATAATACGATGTACATCGATTTAGTAAGCTCTAATATTTTTCCTCAAGAATGGGGATGATTTCATATTACACTGTACTGATTATAATACATTGAATTAGTTTATGATAATGAATAGATACCAACTTCTAGAAACTGGTGAACATTTTGATCAATTGTTCAGTGCTCAATAGTTCTCTAAAATGCATTACGGTCTAACTATTATAAACTCTTGGTTAAGAATGATTATATTATAAATAAATTGTTCTTGGGTCAATAGGGTAATTATGATAAAAGTTAGGCCTTTTGGTCTTATAAATTCACCAAATAATTTCATGTAATTTATAAATTGTGTGTTTAGGGGTAGTTGGACTCTTATTTTGATTTTTATGGATGGAATTATGGTGTATTCTTAAACTCAAAAAGAACATGAATAAGATTTTGAGAATTTTTTGATGATTTTATTAGAGAATTAAATATTTTTTAAATTATTATAAATTTTATTATAGGATACAATATGTTCACTTCTTTTTACTTTCATTTATAATAAAGACATATGTGTAGATCCTGAACAGATAAAAGCTTTTATCTCGTACAAACTACCAAATAATATGATTGAGAAATGAATATTTCTATTCTTAATAGGTTAATAACATCATGTAATGTTGGAATTATAATGTATAACATGTCCTATGATGGAATCATGATAAAGAACACTGCATTCCAATAGAGTGATGATTTTTAGAAATTCTCTTTAGAGATTATAGTGAAGATCACATAGACACTGATTATTATCTTCTCAAAACCTACAAAACTTTATGTGGTTCATTGTGACATGTCTGAGTCAGGACTTGGTTATTTTTTTATGAAATAATATCTTTTCATAGCATATATATCATGATAGATAGATATTAATGAAAATTGTTATGTGAACCTTGTCTAAGAGTTTTCTGTAGTGGTTCATGTAATAAAAACATGACATCAATATCTATTTTTAGATAAGTTACCAATGTTAGAATATAATAAAAATTTTAAATAGTTCTTTTAAAAAAGTTATTAAAACTTGAGATAAATATGATGAATGAAATATCTTTAGATGTTAAACATTTTCTTCATGTATAAAATAAGAAAAAAAATTTCAATGTATGATGTTTTAAGATAAATTTCATATTATCAATTGTGTAACACCCCAATATTTCATAGTGTGTTATTTCTTCAAAATAATTCAATAACTTGCACTACACGCAACACTGAGTTCAAGCACATCATGACTTACCAAAAAAGCCGTTAAAAAGAGGTTATGAATATTATTAACAAAATTTTAAACATTATATAATCCTTATAATTTTAGAATCCATATTATGAGTTTCTTAGACATAATGTAAGAACAAATTCATTTTTAGTATTGCACTTTTACCAATTTTTAATAGTGAACCCTTTTTAAATCCAATGTTTTAAACTTTTATATATTCAATTTGACTAAATAAATTTACCTTTTAAAATGGGGACATCAAAAATTTACAATTAAACATCTCAAGCTTCCACGGTACGCTTTCCTTTGAATAATACAGTAATGTGTGTTGTACGCAACTTCGAGTTCTAACATACACCACAACCAATCAAACTAGCCGTTATGAATAGTAATACATACTTTTTGAAATTTTATAGATTTTATCTATCAAAATAGACTTTATTTTTGTATTCGGAGTATCGAATTTATCCTAAGGTGAAATTTTGGAACTTTTCGGATAACATTTATATTTTGATGAATAGTGAAAATTGCTAAATTTTAATTAAAAACAACTTTTTTTAATCGAAATAATTTATATTGATAAATTATGAATTTGAGTGGTTTTAAATTATATTTAGAATATATTTTTACCATTTAATAAAAGAAAATTTCATTGTACATAATTTCACAATTAAACCGGACATAAACAAGTGTTAATCTTTTGATAGTTATTATCTCTTAAAAACACGCTATTTGTTTTGACGACGGGAATTAATTTTTAAATTAATTAATTCAACTGATATGTTTTTAATTTGGTAAAATAGAATTAATTTTTGAATTCATAATATCAAATATATCTTAGGCCTAATTTTTTTTATTTTTCTGGAAGCTTTCATTTTTTGATGAATAGTGAAACCACTAAGTGGTAGTTAAAAAACTGAATTTTTCATAAAACTTAATTTTACCGCTTCTGTGAGTGGAATTTCGAAAATACGAGAGACATGGTTAATATTAAGGAGTAAAATGTGGTTCAATGAGATGAAAATAATTTTTAGTAAATAGTAACTTTTTACTTTTATTTACCACGGTTAAAAGTGAATAGGGTAATTAAGGGTAAAAATGATATTAATATTACCCTAACACATGTCCCAATTCTATTGGAAAAGTGTATCTCGACCAAAAACAATCTTAGGGGTAAAATATTATCATTTACGTCCACTTGTATTAGATTAGGACATTTATTATTATTTAATTTAAAGAAGAGTTAAAATCAAAGTGTATTTACTAAAAAAAATTAATATAGGGTTATACATAAGATAAATTCGATTGTAAATATTCATTATAAAGATAAAAATATTTCCTACATAATGGTATTTTATTTATAATTTTTATACATTAAATAATTTAATTTATTTATGACACAATGGTGATGCAGTAATTACCTAATTAATGAAAAATTAGAATAATTGATATTATAAATACCCAAATAAATGTAATTTGAGACTTTTTATAAATACCAATAATTTTCAAGGTTAGTATGACATGATAGAATTGATTTAATTAATTTTTTTCGAATTAATAATTCTGTTATGATTTTTACAAAAATCAATTATTGAATAGTGTCAAAATTGACATAAAAGAGTTTTTAAAATAAATATTATATTATTAATTGATATTAAATTCCTAAAAATCTAAGGTTCGTCCAAGAGGCTTATATCATGATATTTGTATCATTAATGGACCACTTGGGAATATCTTGGATGTATATGGTAAGTTTATTAATCATATAATATAAAAATACAAAGAGGCATTGTAAAAGTGAAACTAATTAACTAAGAGTTAATACTTAAAGATAAGGTTAATATAATAATCCAAACCTGTATAAATTATATTGGATGAGTAGTTTTCGACCCATAAACACCTTAACCTTTAAATAATACACTTTTGAGCCATTATAAACCGAATATGAATTTATTATAAAATAATATTTCTAGATTTTCCAAAGGTGCCCCTCACCCCTCTTATAAAAGGGAACTCCCCCTTCTCATTAATTCACACCTTCAAAGCCTTTTGGTTTCGCCAAAACCTACCCAAATACTCTCTAAACTTCCCTCACTTCATCATAGAGTCCTTCCTTTAGTCATAAATCCAACTTAAGGAGCCCTTTTGATCAAATCAAAAGGAAGAACCCGAAAAAGAGGTAATGATTTTACCACCCTTTTTCAAGTTCCTTTCTTCTTCCACTTCTTCTTTCTTTGTTATTACCATTATAAAATAATAACTACATTATATTATATATACTTTGATGTTATTATAAACATGGTACAACCATATTTCAGTATTATATACATCCATTGAATGACAAGTCACCATACGTTTGTACGTACGACTTACCGCCTCCACATCGTGGTGTAATTGTTATTCAAAACATTATTATTTGGATGGGTATAATAATGATGTGTAAATCATGTAAATAATAAATATAACATGATAATTATTCTTTATATATGATATACCATCCAATTATATATTCTTTTAATATCAAAAGAATGATATTGTCGCTCGTGCGTACGTACGGACTACCGTCTCCACGAATGCGATGAGATTCATTATCCATCATATCCATTCAAGTATAATTATCATTTTATGATTTAAAAATAAGGTTTAAGGACTTCATATAATTATGGATATGAATAAGATAAAACCTATCCATGAAAACCATGGCTTATGTAACAAAACATATAAAAGAAAATGAGTAAGTTAACACCTGAAACGACGATAATACTAAGATATTATTAACAAAGCAATGTTAAAAGATCATATATGATATAATATTAATGTATAATATTCTTGTGTAATTTAATAAAATTATTTCACCATTATATAGGAGGTTAACCTACCCCCAACCAAGGAAAAGTACAAGGTAAGGGTTATTTTACAATCTCTTCATTATCTGAGGTTGTTTATACGTAATTATTTACTGGGACCTCTTTATCATCCACATCCATGTTTCTTGAAAGTGTATTTCAAAAAATTCTTACTATTTTACAGAATATGGGTTAAAGTAATTTATACCCCTATTTAAATTTTTATAAGATGTTTATAAAGGAATCATTCTGTCATTTTTCAAACAATGTCCTTTTTAACCTTTTCGACAAAATTAAGGTAAGAATTTTTTTTAACTTATTCGACGGGTGCATCTATTTTCTGCCGTTATAAAATTTTCGAAGCTTACCTTACAAGATTATAAGGATAATTTCAAAGTAAATGTTTTATTTTATAATTATGCGACTTTTAAATGATTTAAAAATGAATATTTTAAGAAATTCTGAAAGGTACTATTTATCAAAATCAGAATTTTAAATGTTTTAAAGATTCATCTTTCTAAATATTTTTAATTAATGCCCATGTTTTCAAAATGATTTTAAGGATTTATTTATATAGACATGAATTTTCTAAATGATATTTCTTTTCAAAATATTCAAAGTGGTATGGTACACTTTGATTCAAAAAATCTCTTTTAAATTACTTCCTTAATAAATGTGTGACTTTTAAATTATTTCAAAAAAAAGAGATATTTATCTCAAATAGTTTTGATTTCATCTATGTCAATATCCTTTGATGGATTTTAAGCTTATTTGAAGTTGATTTATTATGATACAAAACTTTTGTATTGTATTTAAGGTTGTGTGATATGTTTTACTGTGGATGTGTTATTTTTATACCATTCATGGTTTATGGAGAAAGTATTGACATTTCGTATGCTAGTTTTAATACGAATGTTTATGTTATATTTAAACCTTTTCATATGGGAATGCATTGGACTTAGTAAGTGATGGGTGGAGCATGTTATAGTTCCTCGATGCATCGGTAGGTCTCATGAGACAAACTAGTGTCTTGGCACGAGGCCTTGACAAAATCTTATTTGTAGTCTTGGCACGAGGCCTTGGCTATGTGGTTATGATAGTCTGGCATTATGCATTCCATCATTATGAAAGTGGTTATTGATATTTCATGTGATTATTCGATTAGTAGAATATCTATGTGAATAAGTAATGGAATTATTTCATTTTATTTTTTCCATACTATCTTGAAGTTTAAGTTTAAATGGATTTTGTTTTAGTTATACATTGCCTTAAATGTTTATAATTATTTATGAAATTTTCCACTATATTGGTTACCCTTACAGAGCGTTTGATCTCACCCCTTTCTATGTTTTATTTTTCCCAGGATTCCATGAAGTATATTGTGATTGATATGCAGGGTTAAGACAAGGGAATAATGGCATTCATAAATGATTATTTATGTTGTTTTGTATGTTATGAAGTGTAATGTAACATTCATGTATGTAATCTATTTTCCAAGACTGCTAAACTAATCGGTCATTTGGGACTTGATTCCTTGTAATCATGCCAATGTATTAAAATAATGCACCAACTCTGGGTAACTGGGGTCAGGGCATTACAAATTGGGTAGGGAATCTTGTGGTATTTGTTAATTTATTTATATGATTACTTATACTTATTTAGAATCATCTAAGTGAAATGATTATGTAGTGATTCACACTCAAATTTACCCAAGAGATGAAGGTAGAATGGTCCTTGTAGTTTAGCTTGGGTTGTTCAATCCTCAGAGACCTAAGATGTAACCTAAAGACATGTACATTAAATGGATTGTTTTTGTCTATGATTTGGCCAACATGGGTTGATTTTAGATGGGTTTAAGGTATCACTAACAGATTTATGTTAATTCAAATTAATATAATGAGTTGATCCTGGGTTATCACTTGGGATGGATTGGATGAATTCCTTTTTTAATGATTTTATTTTCTTATATTTGAGATGGGTTCATTTAAGAAGATCAAAAAACGTCATCACTTACTTGTTAAATACCTACACCCTATAATACTAATCACCTATACACTTTAAGGATCAATTTTTTGAGAACTTCAAGTTAAAGGTTTGTATTAGCACTTGAAGTGTGTGGCCTTAAATTCAACAAGGATGAAGGAGTTTAAATATCTTCAAAATAAAATCTCAATTAAAAGAAGATATCAGAAATTAATGGAGTGATAAATAACATCCACTTGAAAGATCAAAGTTTTAAGCACTTCTACGTAAAGATTCATATTATCACTTGAAGTGTGTGGCCTTAAATTCAACAAGAATGAAGGATCTATGTTTTGAGATGGGTTCATTTAGGATAATCAAACAACATCATAACTTATTGGTTCAATACCTACACCTACTAATATTAATCACCTATACACTTGAAGGATTAAAGTTTTTAGCACTTCAAGGTAATGGTTCGTATTAGCACTTGAAGTGTGTGGCCTTAAATTCAACAAGGATGGAGGAGTTTAAATATCTTCAAACTAAATTCTCATGTAAAGAAAGTGATTAGAAATTAATGGAGTGAAAATAAAATCCAAACCATCCCCTTGCTACTCCCTTGGATCAACCCATAAAATATTTATCCCTCCATTGATTCTATTATTTCAATGGAAGTGGAAAGTAGACTCATGAGGGAGGAATTGGAGAAGTAAAAAAACAATAAAAAGAAAGCAATCACTCCACCATTGTGTAATGAATATCACAAGGTATGGTGTTAATAAATTCACACCTTAAAGAAAAAAAATCAATATCATAAGAATAAAAATAGAATAATATTAAAGGATGAAATTTTATTAATAACTAAGGTGATTAAACAACTTACATGAGAAAGAAGAACGTTACAAAGCCAAATCAACATAATAACATTACAATGAAAACAAAGCTCCATGGAACCTCAACTTCTCTTCAAACAATGCCTTAAATATAAAATTTTGAAGCCTTGGGTCAAGCCTACAATAGTTTAAGTCCCCTCAATTAATGTTGGTGGGCCTAGGCGGGTGGAATGTTAAGAGAGAGTAAACTTTTCTACCCTTGATCCCAGGTGGCCGCCATCTTGCTTCCACCGAACAGAGTCGCCTGGAAGTCCTTATAGATAGACGAATTAAAGTGTGTCATATAATACACGCATAAATCTTTAGATGTCCCCTATCTCTCTATAAAATTTAACCCCAAAATAATATGAGGTTTCTGAGATATGATTAAATTGGTGGGATGATTTTATGGGCCTCAGAATCTGGCCCAGAATTTTATCTCCAAATTGGGCCACCTTAATAGCCACTATGAAAGCAGAATTAGCACTGGATCTTGAAGAATGATTTGTTTATCTTGATGAATTCTATCATCCCAAGAAATTTGGGCTTCAGTAGGCCAGTATTTGGGACCCACATTCTCATCAGTGGGATGATGTCCAATCTGTATTATCCAAAATTGTTTGCATGAAATCCCAATTTGGTGGTCTTCCATTGTGGATCTTCCGACACTCCACAAGTATGAATTTTTTCCAATATAATTATAAACCTGAAAATTAAATATGAAAATAAAATCAAGATCATTGGGTCCTTTAAATGATGTTAAAAAATGTACAACATAATAATGAATTTTAAGAAGAAATTACAATCATAATGTGAAATGATGTTCAAAGTGTAAAATGCACTAAAATGGTGTTTATGAATAATAAAGAACATAAATACTATATATATTAACAATCAATATTATCCTCATTTAGTGGCTAATCATGTAGATTTTTTTATGGGTACTATAATTCCTAATATAATAAATAATGCTAAGGATTACAAAATATTTGATTAGTATTCCCTAACAAGTATATCAAAACTCAATGGTGGGGATGCCAATGAATGATAAAAATGGGATGGGGACTATGTGTTGTTTTTTACAAGTAGGATACAAATTCCATTATATTTTGAATAAATAAATAATTATATATACCACCACTTGAAATGATATATTCATCCTAAAATAATGTTGATTTATAAGGCATTGAGAACTCATTTCTTAACAGATTTCATGGAAAAAATGTGGTGGAGTTTTTATCAAGATGCCACACTAGTAATCTTTTCAATAATGAAGAAAAATTACTAACTGGTATGTTCAAATATTTACCTATAAAAATCATGAAATGGGTGGAGATATCTATGCATTTTTTTCATAATTTGACCATGAATGGGTAGAGAAAATAATTCTATAATGGTGATTGAAAATCAACTCAAAAATTCTGCTCAAATCATCCATATTCATGAACACAGTTCAATGGAAGCCTAGGAAAAACTATATATTTTGTATCTCATTAATATTCATGGAATAATAGTTTCTATCATATCCAAATGAGATGATCCATTTTAATATAATATTTTTAAATATTAATAGAAATATTTGGGTACCTAGTTAACCATGAGAACAACATATCACCCTTAAACAAGGGGATAATCAAAATCTAACAGTCCAAACATTAGAATACAAGCATCAAGATTATTTTATAGAATTTAGAGGCTCATGGGAGGAACATAAATCATTAGTGGAGTTTTTATATATTAATATTTATCAATATTTATAACACATTAATCACATTAAATTATTATTGGAATATAAGTTTCAAACACCACATTGTTGGTTAGATGTTATAGAACATCCCTATTTGGATCTATCCTTGTAAAGGAGATAACTAAGAAATATAACACAATTTAGAAAATGATGTTGATGAAATATATTAAATATAAATCTTATTTGTGTCATTTTTATCTGCCATTTTCATTTGACGTAAAAAATCACTTATTGATGAATGTATCTCAAAGGCTAGGTAATAGAAATTTTGGTAAACAAGGAAAATTGTTTCCTCAATTAATCAATCATTTTAATATATAGAAATTAATTGGTTATGTTTATTATCAGTTTCCATTTACACCAATATTCAATTCCATATACAATTTATTTCATATATATCATTAAATAAGTTCCATCTGGATCCCGACCACGTGATTTAATAGGAAACCACTGATTTTTCACCATAATCTACTTCTCTAAATGTGCATCAATAGATTGTGGAAATACAAGAGAAATTATTAAATGTTAAGAGTATCTATTTGGTGTGAGTTTTATGGATGTATGATCAGATTCAAGAAGATTAATGATAATAGAAAGAATTTATAATGGAATAGTTCATGTATATCATCCAATCAAATACCATTCATGATGTTTTCGAGTACGAATAGCCCAATAATGGGTGGAAAGTAACACAAATAGATTGACTTATGTGACAATATATCATGTATTTTTTTTCTATAATGTTCTTGTGATTTCTCATAGCAAGTTAATTAATTTTTTATTGTGTTTTAGATATATTTTGGGGGTCACTTTTTTGTCTCACAATTCGAGGAAATAGTATAAATTTTCTCTGATAAAAATGTGACAATATTTAGAGGATGTCAGGATGTGCATGACCAGTGCTTAATTTTTTCAAAATGTACGAGTACCTAGCAGAAACCGTGAAAGTTGATATAGAGTGAAAATCATTGTTGAAACTTGTTTTTTGAAACCAATCAAATAAATCATGTGAGGTTGGGGTTTAGAAAGAGTATAATGCACCCATTTTGTGGATTGTTTCCAAAAAATGTTCATGATAACCATGACACTTGTATTTAATGATCTGAAAATTAAATATTTATAAGTTTTTGAACCCTAGAACCCTCAATTATCACCAAACCTCTTATAATCATGAAATATACCAATTTCTTAAGAGTTATTGGAATTAACCACTTAACTCTATGTGATTTTTTATATCATAGTGCATTTGATCTTTGAAATTAATGGAATGTCTATATTTTCTATATTTTTCATTAAATTGTCTCATATCCTCTCATGTAAAATTTTATTTGTTATTTATATTATCAATATATATTTTATATTTGATACGTTGTGATAATTTATTTATTAGAACTATTAATTGGATGTTCGTTGAATCTTAGGTCCCTTAGTTTCATTGTATAGTTATCTATATTTGCTATTTATTGTGAGGTATTTTTATTATCTCTCTTCTCCAATAATTCTAGAGAAATATGTATTGTATATTTTAAAACAATTTCTTCAATTTCAATAAAAAATTATGATGATTTATTACTTGAAACATTTTTCTGGATAAATTAAGAAATTTGTAAATTGTAAAGTTTTTTGAAAATTGATTTTTTTATAGTTTTAAATTTATATGTTTTTAATGAAAGAAATATATTTAATTAAATGTTTAAAAGGTAAAATAGAGTAATTTTACATGTATTAACATACGTGGTTAGTTTCATTTAATTTTCATATAAAATGTCACTACATAAGGGGAAAGGGGACCTAATTAAGGCACATTGATATTGGTCACCTAGTGATTACATAATGGATACATGAGTAACCACTCGTGGGTATGGAACATTCACCAAATAGGAATGTTTGTGTGAGTTGATAAATTTTGTTTGGGTATTCCAGGTGGTAATTAATTATTAAATTATTCTACTCTTTAATTTAATTGTTTTTAATTGGTAAAATATTTTGATGTTCATATCTTTGTTTTAAATTATACTTTGAATACTGAGGTAACATGTTCATGTTCTAGTGGCATGAGTTTGGAAGTCACTTAGAGAAATCCCACTAGGTGTGTTTTATCTCCCCTACAAATGTGATTTTGTTCATATGAAAATGTTCTTCTTATATACACAGGTAAGAAAAAAACTCTCCTATTTTTCAAGTGTATCATCATAATGATACAATACTAGGATTGTGAATGGATATTGGATTTATCTTATATATTGGTTGGAGAGATTCCAAATCAATATCGCTTTGTTATAATAGCCTCAAATTTTATTTTTTCAATTATTTTTAATTTTTCACAATTACTATGATATATGTCGTTTGATGGTAATTTATTTGGGTAATATTGTTTACACTAGATGAATCAAATATGTTGTTTTATTGTTTTTATTTTTTTAGGTAGTTCCTATTAAAAATATGAAAATTATACACTATATTTTATGTAATACCTTGGAATTTATTGTATTCTTTTAGTGTGTTGGGGACATCACATATGATTAGTAGCACCTCAGATCATTCCAATACAATTTTTAGGGTCAAGATGATACAAAATTAACCAAGGTGATTCTGGTTAGTGTGAGTTAAACATAAAAGAAGATTTAAATTTGCTTCATGAAAATAATTCATGGTAACTAATGGATTAATCAACTAAAATAATGGAACCCTAATATAATAAGGTTTTATTTAGTTAAAATATTAATCTGATTTAGGTAAGAGAAATATAGCATGACTTTTTCATTATCTTTGTGAAGGAAGGCATCAAAATTTCTGAAATCTATTCTTTAATTGTAAAGAATAATACCATCGGGATTCTGTTCTTCTTGGTTACTTATAGGGGTATAAATCTATATAAATTGATGTAATGATGAACTTTCATCATATACATATTGAAGAGGTGATTTATATGAAGTAACCAATTGGTTTATTGGATTAAAGCAATTAGATCATGGTGTGTAAAGTCAAGAAAAGCCTATAAGTGTTGAAAAATGAACCCAGATAATGGGAGAGGATGTTCAACTCTTTTCCTGGATAGAATTTTTTTATATGGTTGAAATAATGTCATTATTTTTAAAAAATGAGAATGGTGACATATATTCCATAATTCTACTACTGTATATGGATGAAATTCTTATTATGGATCCATTAATTGAACATATTTTAGTGATAAGGAAATTCTTTCCAAGGAAATTTGTAATGAATGATGTTAGAGAAGAATAGAAGATATTTCACATGAAGATTGAGTGAGATAAGAAGATATAATGTTTAATTATTTCTTAAGAAGAGTATTTAGGGAATATCCTAAATATTTTTATGATGATGAGATGAAGGGTTGTTTCAAATCTAGTTTTTGGAATCTTAAAATTCTCAATATATTTAGAGACCAAAAAAGAAGAAGTTATAAAAATATAAAGATAATACCATATGAATTTGTGGGAATATATCTCATGTATTCTAGTGTGTGTTCTATAGTAGGTCATTCTAATATTGTGGGAGTAATTAGTAGGTTCATGTCAAACCTAAAGAATTAACATTAGGAAGATATTAGTATATCCAAACATATCTTAATAAAATCAAAGATACATCCTATTGATTTAGATATGATGATCTATTGTCTATATTGGAAAAGATTTTTAGGGACTATCATTTTCATAGAAAATGACAACTATTTATGTAATTATATTCGATGAAATAATGTATAGCATGATGTCGACGTTTCATTCCTTTATTACACACTCTAAAATATACACAAAATATGTTATGGAAATGGAAGCATGAAAAGAAATTTTGTTGTTGAGAAATATCATTAGGGAGATTAAAAGAAGCTAGGGTACAATATTACTTTACCATTGCAGTCAAGGTACTATCCATTTAAAAAGAAAATAGTGTTCCATCCAAAGATGAAGCATATAGATCATATGTACCATTATATATTGAATATACTTGAGGATAGAGTGGAGAAGCTACAAAATATAATCAGGAAGAAAAATATTGTATATATGGTCACAAATACATTAGTTTAGGAGATCATGGGGAAACATAGTGCCTTATTCGGACTTGGGTGAATGGAAGGAAATAATGGAGGACGATTCCATTCATCTAAATTTAAAATAAAGTTTATCTTATACCTATGTAATTTGGATGATTCCATTGAATACATGGAAGAGTATTTATATAGGTGATAAATGGGATTATGGGATGTCACTTAAAGTGAGTGAGTAACTTCATTAAAAAGAGACAAATCTAAAAGTAAATTTTGAATTGTTAGTTATGTGACAACAATATTCAAAGGGTTGGAAATGGGGTTTTTAGAAGTGGAGTTTTTTCTATGGATTCATAGTAGTTGGTATGATTTTTTTATTTTATATTAGTGTAATAATTATAACAGGTAGTGTTTGTATATGAATCCTTATTTGGATGTATTGTGTTGGAAAAGAGTATGGTGTGGGTAAAAAATTTCTATGTTTATAGGTAGTTGAACTGATTAAATAAAAGTATTCATTCCAATTTTATAGTGTAATGTATGGATCTTGGCAATTTTAAGAGGTTAGTATAGCCTGATGATTGGGTGGACCCTCTAAAATAGGGGCGAGGGAGGGGGAGGGGTAATTTAATGTGGGATTTAATGATTATTAAAGGTAATTATCTATATCAGTTTTTATTCACATGTAAGTGTAACTTTTTATACATCCCATGAAATCAATAATTACTATTCTAATCCCCATTAATGTAGGATGAAATTCCAAAACATGTAAATCATTATTCATCCCATTAATTTTTATCATCTATTACTTTTTAAAGGTTTGAGTTGGAAAAATCAATAAACAGTTAGTGAAACTCAATGAAACGACTAGAGTGAATGTGTTTCATCCATTTTATAATATATTAACATTTCAAGGATTTACATCCATTTATTTTCTTCCTATATTTTTATAATTTTTTTATTTAACTTCATGTATGATATGTTTTATGTGGGATTTTTAATCCACCACACATGAACCATTTTTTATATAATATATTCCTTTTATGTTTAAAACCATGATTGGGAGGTTAAAATCTAATAATGTTTTCCATATCCAAATTATTAGTGTGAATTGAGATAAAGTTGAGTGATAATAATTTTAAATTATGACCAAATTTCTAGAGAGGTGTGTAGTGATCTTAAGAAGAAACATACAAGTAGTCTATTACATTAAAATAATGTTATTACAAAGATAAAACATTACTCATCACCCTGTAATAATGAAAATTATAGGGTGTCTTCGAGTTTGGAAGATTATTTTCATTAGAAGACACAATGGTCAAGAAGAGATTAACTAATAATATAATGACCCAAATTTCCTACATATATCTGAGAATATTCTAGATGAGGGGTTCCTAGTCACTTTAAAAATTAGGCAATCCTGCAAACAAACCTTAGGGATCAACAATGATAAAAAAATTGGAGGTGATGGGAATAACTATTTGTTATATGATATTATTTTTTAGAAACACCCCATGACTTGTATACTGATCAATACATAAATATTGTAAGGGGCGTTATTTTTCCACAATAAATTTACCCAATAATATTCAATTTTTTGGTTATGTCTTATTGTGGCAGGGTCATTGATTTAAAAATTACTAATAAGAGTATGATAGAATAATCAGATACTTTCCTATTTAGAAGGCTCTATGATTTCTAGGGCCTCTTCTAGGTATCTTATTGAACTGAATTAATGTGTTTGGGGTCCATAATCATCATCTATAAATCCAAATTAGTCTGTGGAATAACCTGGATGATGAAAAAATTTCAATCCAAGTTTTCCTTCAAAAATGACTGTCTCCTCTACCAAAGACCCAACCTGAGAGGTACCGGAGGAAGGTAAGTGACTCTCTAATTATAAAAAATAGAAAATTACATCATATACTATCATTATGGATTCCATCCACTAGTGTACAATATTTTTTCATAAGATTGTATTTCAAGAACATTTCCCAACAAAGTTACCCATCATATGCCATAATATAAGAAAGGGAGAAAATAACTACCTGCGTCCCTCTTATGGTAGGACTTGGGTTGGTGACTAGCACTTAGTGTATAAATATGGGCACACATATGGGAGGGATTAAAATTGACAAAAAGAAAAATATGATCAAGAGATTTGATATTAGCAACCAAACAATTCCACAACAAAACAAATGTAAAATTCACAATATCATTAAGGCATATAGTGACCTACCATTACAACGAAAGAATCGAATTAAAACATGAAAGGAAATCCTATGACATCAACTCAAAAAAAACTCCAATTCCAAAGATATTAATCTCTAGATTATTCCCTGAAGACCACCTGGAAACTAGAAAAAAATTATATATTGGGTATGCATAACATGTATACTCAGTATGATCATACATAGAGTCCCTCGTGAACATATGAAAAGATCATACAATGTCACCATTGAAAATAATTAGAACCAATAACTATAAAATAGGTTAACAAACCGAACCCAACCTTAACATGAAATGATCACCAAATAATGGATCCAAGTCTATTAAAATCATAACAATCATTTTGATATAAGGGTACTGATACATAGTTTTGACTAGTCTAACGCTCTCAAACAAATTTTGTATTTTAGGGAACTGTCTTCTCTTCTATATAGTAATCATGTCTACTAGAACCTTAGATATCACATTAAATCTATCCAAAAGACACAAGGTATAACATATCACATCATGACTACCACCATGAATAGAAAAATATGTTATCATGAACATGAAGCACATCAACCTCATTACCAACTCTTATGATGAAAGAACCCACTATGAAACAAAACTCCCAATTTTCAAACACAAATACAAGGGAACCCAAAACTGTAAGCCATCAAAGAACCTGTATAAGAGCCTCACCTAGAATACATAGTGGGAAACATGTGATATCCATCCATTCATCCTTAATTTTTTGACGTTCAGAAAAAAACACCCCAAAATATTTTTGGTTTCAGAACATGGTTCTCAACATGGGTCGGGTGAATAATGAAATCACAGTAAAAATACAATTTATTGTAGTTACACACAAGAAAAACGTATTGGTTAAAAAACCAAAAGTACCATCCCAACTCACAAAATTTTTATATGGACTCAAAAACTCCCACCACTTCTTCTTCTTAATCTAAATACATAACTCCCTGTGAGAAATAATCAAGCTACAATCCATAATATACATGCCATATTCTACTATGTTTTTTAAGCTAATCCAATTTATAGATTTTTAAAATTACCCAATTATATTCATTTATCAATCCCATTATTTTCCAATATAGTATAACCACTTACACCACAATTCCCATTTCAAATTTAGCATTCATTTATTATTCTGACCCATTATCAAGTTCATCCCATTAGCTATTTGTGATTCATTATTAACATAACCCACTCATTTATCTGTCATTTTTTAACCAAAACACAAATCATAAATTCAAATCTCACATATTACAATTTATATTCCAATCTATTTTCACATCCACTATACTATTTCTGTATTAATATTACACATCATCATAATAATTAAAATTCTCCACTTACCCCCCCCCCAACTATTTTTATATTTACACGGTTTCTATTTCAAGGATCACATATATCCACCTCAGACCCACAACCCAGACATTTCAAAAACCACACTGACAATTACATCCATTATATATCGAAATAAATGAATATAAACCCATACCACCAAATGAATCACAATAATCACTACCATAGCACACTTTCACAATTATTATTCAATATTAAACAATGGGATCTCATCAAATTAAATACTTTAATTCCAAATAATTATCATTCAAACCATAGTTTTACTTGGGAAACCAATCTATTAGCAAGATATTTATTGTCATCTAATTTCATATGTGACGAGTTAATGAAAAAAACTCAAAAATATTTTCTATTTAAAACCTTTAAATGGGATAACCAAAATAAACATAATCCAAGGTTGGAAGATTATAAATATTTGTCAACACATATCTAAGACAAAATACTAACTAACATATGTTTATTTATTCCCCTACCGTTATTCATAATTAAATAATTAATTATCTACATTAAACTAGTTCATACAATCTCTAAAAACGATAAAAAGAAGCATGATCCCTCCCCTATATACAACTAGAATAAATATGAAAGATTCCAAAACTGCTATTTTTTATATATTAAATTGTAGTACCCAAAAGGCTAGATGGGGGGGAGATTAATTCACGTTTGATGTTATAGGTATGGTACATGAAGGAGATTCTCAGATCAATTGTAGACAAATTTTAAAGACTATAGATGAGGCTTTGTGATAATAAAGACTAAATAAAAAATAATTATATGAGGATATGGTATTTATATAATATATAGACACATGATCACATCACTATTGACTCTCATTTAATTAGCTCGCAACTAATTCCCTACACAGCCCATTCATTATTCATAAAATTATGAAGAGTCAAAAGTTCACTTTAAAAGGTATTAATATGTTAAAAAAACATATATTTCTGATGTAATTAACATTAATTTTATGGAAAAACTTGTTATAGGTTGAAATAAAAGGGATTTTGTTCTGAGTGAGTATCTCAAGAGGGGGGACAATTCTATACCCAACAAAAAAATTTCATCTCAGAATGGATTAAAATAGGTCCCACCTAATTAATAAAAAATCATTGTAGTTAATTGAAATATAATATCATTATATGTTTCACTATTTCAAAATATTTCTATGAATATTGATTCAGCATCAAATAAAATAAGATACAATATTTCTTAATATTTTAAAATCAAATTACTTCATTAAAATATTAGAAAAACACTAATTATGATTTACTATCAAAGTATTATTTAGGTTTATAGTTTAAAACAATTTTTAGTTTAATTAAATGGATTCAAAATAAAACAAAAAAACTTGTATTGGAAATTTGAATACAATATGTTCAGTCTCATGTTGAGACATAGACCTCCCTACTTGGTGATCACCCGCCACAAGGAAGACAATCAAAATAAATGTTTTGATCCATAACATGGATCAGGTTTTACAAAAATATTCAAAAATCTAGACAATAGAGGCCCTCTTTCTCTATTATCCTTGGGAGTAGAAAAAAAAATCCATCACACATTCCCTCTTTAATAGTTTCCATGGGAAAAAAGATAAATATTTTTTGAGATGATATTTATCTATATTCTAGTTATATCAGGGGAAACATGTTGTGATATAAATAGAGAAAAACACACTACTCATAATGTAAAAAAACTGAAAAATCTAAATGTATGAAGGGATAGAGATTCTCATTTTTTTTATGAAGTGTAGGTCGTTACTCTTGATTTTGATTTGTAGTTTTGATTGTGTCAAGTTCTAAGGAAAAATACTAATGAAAAGAGTTTTATAGACACTTTTTTGTTGACTTCTTTAAGTCATTAGATTTTTCTTATTCTTCTAATTATTTAATATATTTTATTCATGTATGTTCTTACAATGGTCTATATCTCTTACTATGTTTATATCTTTCATCATTTTCTTCTTTTATCACATCATGTTTTTGTGTATCACTCAATATTTTCTTCTTGAGGGATTATGAATTTCTTTTATCAGTAACATGGATGAGAATACATGTGAGAATCTAGATATCTTTTATCCTCGTACTCATATTTGACATATCCATTAATTTATTATATCAATCCATTAAAAGTCATTAAAATAATTCATGGAATTAAAATATATAATCTATCTATTAGAGAAAATAATTAAAAAATATAAGTTGTGAAGTAGTTGTGTGTGTCTTAGAATGGTAAAAATACTCTAGCATGGTGTCTTTGTAATGGTGTCTCTCTATAGGGAAGTTTATATATTGCAGTGAGAATTTGGAATAGTTTCACAATGCTGGTGGTGACTTGTACTAGATGGGTGAAACTATCTATGTACTAATGGATGGTGAGTCATCCTTCTGGTAGTGTCTTATATTGTACATATTTTTTATTCATTGGTATGACACAGCTAACAATCTCTCGTAATTTTTCATGATTTTATAATGATGGTATGACATCCAGGTGGTGAGACATTATCTGGAAGTGAGTTAGTATCGATGATAAATTATCCTTAGCATTGTCCCAAACTCAATGGTGAAACATAATTGGGAACAATTTCATCACCTATATCAAATTATAAAATTTCTACAGAATACATGAAACTCATTAATATTATAATAAAAATGATTTTATGATCAATAAAACAAGTAGGTCAACAATATCCCCCTTTTTGATGAGCACCATTCCTAGCATCAATGGTATGATAAAAAATTAATTAAATATCATTAAAAAGATATCTAAGATATATCAAAACATTGTATAGAGGTGGAATTAAAAATAAATAAACAAAATCACTAGTAAAGATCGAAATAAATTTCATATTATAGTTCTAACCCTTTTGAGATTATAAAAAAGAGAATAATAAAAAGAAAAAAAGAGAATACAAGATAAAAAATAGATCATGATATGTTCCATAAAAACTATAGTATTTTAGTGACCAAAATTTATAGATGAGAGAATTCCCATAACAAATAAAATTTCTAATCCAAGAAAATATGAAGATTTGGATGAACCTTGCATCCAATATTTTCCTTTTTCATTGAATAGGATTTTTTCTAAAGAAGATTCAATGATGGAAGAGGTTTTAGTTGGTACAATAGTTGTAGTTGAAGGAGGTCATGGAAGGGTTAAAGGTACACTGAGAATAGATTCATGTTCCCTATAATAGTTGTGTCTATGGTTTGTAAGAAACTCTATTTGAGAAAAATATAATTAATGAAAATGGACTGGAAGAGGAGAAATGGGATCTCTGGTTACTCCTGGAAAATAGAGATTTAAATATATACTCTTGGAGCTGTGGATGGAGGAGAAAATGGATAGTCACTTGAGTGGCCTCATGAGCTATAAAAAGAGTCCCACAGACATGAAGTAATGGTTTAATAAGGTGGATGAAGTGAATGATGATCTACTTCCCTCTCTCCATGGCACTAAAAACTTCTCCCTTATCTTGCCTTATTCATTGAAGTGTAGGGTTATTTCATCAAACTATCTTACTTTCTCATTAAAGACATGGTTAACTGGTGGAATCATCAAATTCTCAACCAAAAACAAGAAATTGAAATCTTTGACATGCTTGGTGTAGATTATCCGCACATAATAACTAATTTATTTGGTTATTGTTTCCATATCTGAGTTCATGTATTTTCATAATTTATTATCATCATGTGATAACGATCAGTTATTTTCTCAAACATACACAATATTTCATAAGAAAAGACACATTCACCACGGGATGGTCCACTTGAAAAAGCAGAAATTGTTTCTCAAACAAATGATATGAGCAGCACTACATCAACAATATGTGGAGGAGGTTTAGTACTAATAGATTATATATAAGTGAGCTTCTCCACACTTTCAATTAGTGCATCCATACTAGCTAAAAAATAGGATTTCAATCCTTCCATATAATATTTTATGTATTTAATCACACTTTACAACCTTCAATTTTCAATATCTACATCTCGAATATGATGAATCATTTTTGGTTAAATGTGATGAATCACCAAATAAAATATATATCTTGAATCTTTCTCACAGATTATTTACACTTGAGGAGTTTTATTTATTAAATTCATATCAAAAATAGACAACATGTGTTTAATGAAATATTCAAAATCACCTTTGGTGAATACATTAATCAGAACTGGAGGGAAAGGATGAGAAAATTATTTTACAAAAACAAATCTCACTAATAAACCAACAAAATCAATCTGAGTAAATATTGATCATTTAGGTTGTACTTATTATTAATTCAAAGTTTCACTATAATTTGGTTAAATTACAACCATCCCAAATCATAAATCCAATTCCACTTTCATGGGATCAATCCATATGTTAGAAGTTTTTCCCAAAAAATCAACTACTGACGAAGTATATGTGGTATTAACCACTATAAAAGGTATACCAATAGATGTATCAACTATGATATGTTCAAAAAAATGTGAATCTTCTATAATATCATCACCTAAAGTCTTATCAGAAGCATCCACATAATTAAAATAATCATTAATTGGAGGCTCATTCACCATCTTCTAAGACACGTGTTGTTTAATAGGTACAACAGTCCTCATTTACTCAAAAACATCTAGATATGAATCTATATGATCACAAAAAATAGATAAGTTTTCAACACCATCAACAACCTAATGAATTTCATGGCTTTGGGATTTCTCCCCTTCAACAGATTAATTTCCCCCAATTATTGAAACATCCATTTCTACAACAAAACTTAGTCTCTCTTTAGATCGGGAATGAGAACCTTTAGGAGAAACAACAAGATATTTAGGTGTCTCAATATCCTATATTATCATTTTTTCCACTTGAATTATCAGGATATAATCCTTCATCATCATCACCCCCTTCATTGGAATGTTATTCATCACTACATTCAATCTATTCTTCTCTAGTGACTTTAGTTTATTATTCATCACCTTTTACAAACATTTCTCATTTAGGATGAGTCTTGTGTAGAATAAGAGTTTTATATGTAATTTTTAAGGAACTAGGTTATTGTCTTGGACCACTACCCTCATTTATTGGATATTCATCTTCATCATTTCCACAAATATATGGTTCTTCATTCTCATCATAATACTACAATATCTCATATGTTTCAAAAATTGGGTCAATAAGGATTTTTGGTCTTGAATGATGGTCTAAAAGATTATAATTAACATACACCTTCCCACTATCTAAAACCAAATGATTTTTCAATGGGCTCCCCAAGATTTTCATCATCAAACAAATCACATTTGTGATAAAAAAACAACCACAATCTATATCTAAGTCATCATTTGTATCAAAAAACATTCCATATTTTAACATTGAAGAAATCATATTTAGATAAACCATGGAGTTTAAAGTAGAGGTTGTCTTGATCATTTATGATATATGAAACATGAGATATTGGAAAAGGTTGATATTTTTTCCTATTTTCATCAGAAAAAGAATATAGTCATCCTAAAAAATTAATGTTTATAATTAACCTTTCCTTGGAAATAACATGTGTTGAATAAACATAAACATTATCATATATTCACCATCCAACTCAGAAGTGGTAGGTCATCTTGGAGTTGTATCCTTTATCAGCTTGGAAAGAGCTTCTTCATAAATGAAAATGTTACCATCATCTAGGATGGTTACTTAGTAATCATTGGAAACACTTTAATGTGGGATTTAAAATCACTCTAACCATTTCATTTAAGAAAGTACAATTTTTTTGACCTTTAACTCGGCTTCCTACCCAATACCCTTATTATTTTTCAATGAAAAACTCTAAATACTGATAGAAATCATACAATAACTTCAGATAGAATGGTATCTTATTTTATAAGAACTAATCCAATAACCTTGGTTCTATAAAACTTTTTCTTATAAATATATACTTATAAGAATCCATTATTCTTCAACCTACTTTTTTGGTTCCCCAACTCATTTTTCTAACTCAAGATTCACTAATTCTACAATTAGCAGACAACTAGACTCCCATTTATGTTTCTTTTATAGTATTGACTTGTCTAGTGAAGACATAAATCAACACCTCACTTTTGTTATACAGATTAAATTTTAAAGCTCATATGAAGAAGAGAGGTTGAGGGTTAAAGATACGGAGAGAATAGAGGTGCAATAGATCTTGAGAGAAAAATAATGAGGATTGAGGTGTTTTGGAAAAGAAAATATATCACATTTATAATTTGGGATTTTTAATGATTGGAAAAAATTGGGACAAATTTTGAATCAAGTAATAAAAATTAAACAAAACATAATGAATTGAAAGACCAATTATTCTAAAATTTAGAAGTGAAAAATTAAAAAAAGTCATGAAAACCAACATTTTGGAGATCACAACAATGAACCAATCAACAGTGAGACAACAGAAGGTGAGACAACCAATGGTTAGACAACCACAATAGTGTTTCATGCCCAGTGGTGTGTCAGACTTAATGATGTGTCGTACACAATGGTGTTTCATACCAAATTGTATGTCATACTCAATGGTGTCTGATACCCAACAGTTTGTTATACCCAACTTTGTGTTATACTCAATGGTGCATCCTTAAAAAATTATACTTGATCAAAATTAATCAAACCTAACTCAAGTTTCATGTAATTTATTGTCACAAAATTCAATAGATTTGTAAAAATATCATCCAAATGATGTTATATACCCTTGTATTTTAGAGTGATATCATTTTTTTAGAAAATGATCTCTCTAAAATTTATGTATTACCTCATTTTGATTTGTTCTAGAATGCAAAAAATGATTCATAGAAAACATGATTTAGATAATCGGGATTTTGAAAACTAGGGGGTTGTCCAAAAAAACATACTCTATTACAAAACCATTCAAGATTGAAATATTGGCAGTAATTTGATAATTTTTAGATATAAATGTGATTTATAGGATATAAGAATTATAATATATTCATGTATTGAAACTAGTGAAAAGGATTCATCATATTTTAATCCATTAACCTAGTGCAACTAATGTTGCCTTGTTTCAAACTATTTTTCCTGACTCATCTACCATGTTTTGAAAACCCCATATAGTCCCTATAGTTAATTTTTCCATGGTTCTATCAATAATTTACCATAATTTTCTTAATTCAAACTGATTTAATTCATCATTCATTTCCATCACCATGAATTTATCATTAATGGATTCACTGATGTTCTTAGGTTCTATCTGAGACAATAATTCTTGATGCTCAACCTAATTTCAAAGAGAATATATTTATTATGTTCGTATATCAATATATCCAAAAAAAATTTCTAATGGGTGATATTTAAGGATTATTAAAAATCTAGAAAAAGTTGGAATGGTTCTGTTAGGAATTTCTTAGATGTTCAGGTTCAAGAAGTTTTGGAAATTTTTAGGAACTTGATGATTTTTCTTGCATTATAACAGAATAATTTTATTTTTTAGAAAATATTTTTATAGAAGATACATCATGCCCAATATTTTTTTGGGTGGTTGGGCACAATGGCACTATTTCATAAAATTTTACATGAAAAGATTTATCCAAATTATTCATCCTCTTATTGAAAACTCAATTGAAATTAGAAGAAATCGTATAGTTTAGAAAATTTCCTTCATCATTTTTTTGGGAAAATTGATCAAGATTATCCTTAGGGTTAATGATAAATACTTTTAATCTAAAAATCTAATGTAATTAAATATTGGATTTCTATTATTCTAATGTTTATAATTGGTGATATTCAAAATATTTATAATTAAAACTATTTTTATTATATAGCATGTTTTATTCACAAACTCTACCAAAAAAATAGTCAAGTATGTCATATTAATTTATCATGGACATGGATATTTATTTCATGTTTTTATTCCTTATTTCTATATCTCCATTCCACTATGGGGACCAAGGATTATAAAATCCATTTTGTGATCCAAAACATTCATAGTCTCGAATTTCAATCTCATGGCCATGGTCACATCTTATGTTCATAATTCTGAGTCCACATAGGTTTTCTATAGTTCTAGAATACATGGTGAAATAAGAACCAGAATCAATTTTGTGATCCAAAATAATACAGAAGTATACATTGAAAGGATGTCTACTAAGAAATATGAATAGTACTTCCCATAATGAATTGAAACTCTTGATGGTCCAATTAAATCTATATGAAATGACTCAAGAGGTTTAAAATTTGGATCTTATTTAATTTAAAAGATAATTTTTACTACATTCCTTTTTTATACGGGTTACAGACTTAATCATTTGGAAACTCTAGTTTAGGTAGATCCTTGACTAACCCTTTCCTATAATTATTCCTAAGTGAGTGAATATTAAAATGTCTCAGTCTCCTATGCCAAATCCTGGATTTTTGTGAAATAAACTCAAATTGGAAACATTTTGACAAACTAAAAAATTTAAATCAATCACATAATCATTAGTATTCATTAAACCAATAAAAATTTAATCCTTTTTATAATCATAAACATTACAAGCGTCATTCTCCAATACAATGGAAAAAACATCATCAAATTGTTTTTTATTACTAAATAGGTTATATTTCAAAAAATAAAAAACAATACATTAGATATTAAAATAGAATAAGCATTACCAATTTTTCCAAGGTTAATGATTTCTCATTAATTATTTTCACCAAAGGTGATATGACAAACATCAACCTTAATGAAGCTCATAATGCATGAATAATCTCATGTCATATGTCTTGAGCCTCAAATTTATTGACATAATATACTTCCATATGAGGTCTTAAAATAGTGTTCCTACTAAATAGATTTTATTAAAGGAATGAAATTGGTACCAAGATATGTTTCGATTTAGATAAGATAATAATTAATTCTTTTGGAACCCACATTCTTTGATAGATTTTTAATAAATAGAAAGAATACATTTTGAAATAAATAATATTTTAGGTTCCCTAGAGAAATAAGTAGTAGTATAAATTTTAGGGTTTAAATTAGGTACAAAATAACTCTTTACTACTCCCATTTTCCAGGTTGATATCCCAAATCAATAACATATTTAGGTGAAACTTTCTTTCCTACAATCTGTGTGAGAGTTTCTATACCGTTATTTAATTTTTTAATGTATTTTTTCAGTTTATCATTTGAATTTTTATGTTTATTATTCTCATTCAATAGTTGATAATTATTTTTCATTTCAACAGATGATAAAATTTAGTGTTTTCATATAAATTATGAAATTACTTTAGTAAATTATCTGTGTATTTTCACTCATTAAAAGTATCTTCTGAAATACTTCATTTTTGAAACATCTCTTGGTTAGTAATATCATCGCCTTATTGTTCACTATCATAATTATCAAAAATATGTATAGATGATACAGTATGTTCCTCAGTGATTTCATTCATAAATCAAATATTGAATTAGTCACATTTTTCTCTAAGAGAAGAGGAAGAATCATTGGTGTTGTATTCTAAGGAACTCCATATTGCATTCATTGACTTCTTATACCCTATGTCCTTTTAATCATATCTACTTCTCTACTTCATCTTTGGAAAGGAAACATTTACCTATCATTTCCTCTTATAATAATTTCTCATGAAATAATTATCAACTGTCTTCAAATATTTATTCCAGGTTTCTCTAGAATTATACCTTCCTTTGTAACTAGTTTTTTCTAAAAAAAATATTTTTCTTATAAAATTTCTAGAATATCCTGGACAGATAGGCAATCTCCACATCACTATCCATTGGTGACTCACTGTCACTTGAACATGAATCATGAACATTTTCCATGTATATATATCCAAATTTAGTAGTCCCAAAGTATAAAAATTTTATCAATATCTCTTCATCTTCTTCGCCATCGACCATTAACTCTTCATCATACATCATCATTTTATGAGTCAATTCTTTGACACATAGCATACTGATGTAACTAGAATCTACAATTAACATAGATATGTCTCTCTATATTTCTTATAATCATATAAGCAGTCGCATTATTCGGTCCTTATCAGATACTAGATTCCCAAGTGAGCTCACTATTTTCACAATCTCATTGAATTAGATGTACATGTCAGAAATATGTTCATCAAGCTCTATCTTAATGTTATCATAATTAATATTATATGTGTGTATCATCTCTATAAAGTTAGTTGTTAACTCATGTGAAATATATAATGTTTCCCAAAATAGATATGTTGATTTGTAGAAAAATATTTAATTAAATTCTTCACTCCTTGTGCATAGTAATGGGAATTAATTTATTAAAAATTATTATATGATGAATAATATATTGAAACAAACCAATCCTTTCTTATAGTAGCATGGATAACATAATTATATTTTATATAAATCTATATTTGAATACCCAATCTCACAATGTGAGTTTTCAATTTAATTTTCAATTTAGAGTAATTATTACCATTGAAAAATGTGTTTTATTGGTTGTAGAACATTCTTTTCTTGAATCTAGTTAAATAACTAAATTTTGAAATAACCAAAATTTGAGATAAATAAAGCCTAAAATAAATCATAGTTGAAATGGTTTTTAAAACATTGATAACAAAGATTATAACCATTGATAAAAATTATTGATTTGAGTGGGTATCTTAAGAGGGGGTGGGGGTTAAATAGAGTACCCAATAAAAAGATTCTGTTCAAAATTAATAAAAATTGATCCCCCATAATTAATTTAAAATTAGCCCAGTTAACCAAAATAGAATATTGTTATAGGTTTCAATCATTTAAAATATTTATTATTATAATGATTAGATCATAGTTAAAATAATATTCATAATTATATAATCCTTTGATATGAAATTTCTTAATTAAAATATTACGAAATCACTAATCAAGGTTAACTATCAATGTAATAATTTTGTTTATAGTTTAAATTTCTTTCCAATATTATTGAATAGATTAAAAAATATGTAGTGTAAATTTTAATATAAGAAGTTCATTATCATGTTGAGACTCATTACTCTTCACATGCTGATCACATGCCACCAAGAATTTTATAAAATAAATAGTATGATCCAAAACTAGATCATGTTTAATTGTAGTACAGAACTGTATAGACCACACATTATTGCTTCCACTATTATTTGTGGGAGTACAAGATATAACTGTTCACGTATGAGCTCTTCCACATTTTCCACACTAAAATAGATAAATAACGGTTGAGAAAATATCTATATATCATCACAACAGGAAAATTCGCTGTTACCGGTGGTTATTTTTTGGTATAGCGGCAGTTTAAACCACCGATATATGCTTCTATGGCGGTTTCCAAAAACCGCCACTAAATTGTGTGTCGGGACACTATTTCTGGCGGTTATACACATTTCGTGGAGGTTTTGCGAAACCTTCGTAGACGGAGAAGGTCACGTGGAATATTGGACACGGGAGCATTGGTAAAAAATGACACTAATATAAAAAATGCTGACATTTAGCAGCGGTTATAACCACCACTAATTGAAAAAATGCTGACATTTAGTGATGGTTATAACCGCCGCTAATTTAAAAATGCTGACATTTAGTGGTGGTTTAAACCGCCATTAAAACCACAGTTACATATAAACAACAGCTTCTACAGATGTTTTACCAGTGCTCTAAAAAAAGAAATTACAAGAATATAGCATCCACATGGATCTGTGTACTCATAGTGATCAATATTGGATGTGATGGTGTGTCTCCAACTTGATCCAACCAATCTCCATCGTAAATGTTTTTATGGGTCGTATCATGATCTGGACAGGTAGGATGGGTCATAAAAAGCATACATATCCAAGTCTTCCCACATAAACACATACTATTCTCATATTCCTTCTCACTTCATAAACCATGGAATATATTTTATTCATAAGACAAGACAAGACATAATCAAACACACCTTTATCAAAGGGGTTTATCATTATTCAACCAATACATGCATGAACAATTTCTAAATAAGAATTTACATAGAATCCAAAAAATTGTTAAATATGTATGAAACAAGAAATCATATCTACATCATCGTTCAATTGGTAGACACATAACCACATGAATTTACTTTTTGAGCTTCACATATCATTATGGAAACCACAAGATGCACTAAGAGGATTTCTGCCTTTCCAAACATGTCATATTAGTAGGGGTACATGTTGTGTATAATTTTAGGAACATGAATAAGGTCATGGCTATACACACTAACTAACCTTGTAGAGTCACATTCCATGTATCATTGGATAACACACCATATATATTGGGATAACATGATTGTGTGTATCAGAGATATATTCCTAACTAAATCATAGGTCCCACAAATTAATTATCCCACAAGGACATGAAGTCGAGGTTGACTTCACACTAAAGAGGCATTAGTGGAAATCTTAGTTGTAACCTGATACATACATGTTGTCTACAAGATAGTAAATTACATATATTGGGAATTCAATAGTATTTCCCTATTTTCCATCTTGACACTTGGATAATGTAATGTGAGTAGTCCATTCGATGCATTTTCCATATATATCACAGTGTTATGATCCTCTTTGAAATTAGAGGTGAAACTTTTATAAATTCAATAAATTTGTGTTCTTTATCTCTATAGGTCTAATGACTAGGTTTGGGAAAGATTATTAGAGAATACATGGGGTTGGTTACTACCATGGAAATGTGTTGACTATAAGGCATGGGTATCATACATTCTTCATAGGACTTGATACTCCCATTGTTGTTAAAGACATGCGGCGCAACAAGGTGCAAAGTCCGCTTGGGGATGTGGTGCAAGGCACATCGCGAGGTGAAAATAAGGCACATGTGTGGATAATTAATTATATGCCGTTTGAAATGATATTCAAAATTTTAATAAACTTAAATTCAATAAAAAACAACAAATTAATATTTTCAATCAACTGCAATGGAAGTGAGGTGTCGGTGAGTGATGTTTTTATAGTATGTTATGTTTTTTTATTAATATATTAAATTTTCTATTTAATTGAACTAACCTCTATTTCTAGTGGTGCACCATGACTTCCTCTGACTGACCTCACCCACCCAGGATCTCCATTGTCTTACCCCAATCTCTGCCTCCCCTATCTGTACCCTAATTTCCTCTTGTACCCCAGATTTCTATCCTACCCTGATTTCTGCCACCACCCCCAAGATCGTCACCCCCGATATCCACCTCCCCTGTCTGCTGTATTTGTAGCCACGATTTCCACCCTCACTGTTTCCACTTGTTAGAAGGGATATCTGGTTTTTTTATTTCAGGGGTCACGCCATTACAGCACCTCCTAAAATGGCGCGTGAGGCACGTGCCTTTGGCGCTCCTTAGTGAGGTCGCTTCACCTCAACTGTGATAAGGCACTCCAGATGTACCTCGCCTCACCTCTTGCCAAGGCGCCCTAAGGCACACAGCCTTAAAAATAATGGATACTCCCCCATATACTCAAATTATAGGTCCTCCAAGTTGATGCATATAATCAACTCTCTCTTGGACCTGACAAGGTGTGGCTCCCCCATATAATGGATCATAAATCTTGGAACTCTCCCACCAATGATGTGTAGGTCATCTATCTTGGGAGATAGGTACCATTGATTTTAATGTGGTTTTCTCAATGATATTTGGGTCCTCCAATGGGGTTAGTACAGCAAAAGGTGATACTTCTATGACTTTGTGTGGTTGGCATCCCAGATATTGTTTCTAAGAGGTGATGTGGGATTAGAAACTTTGTCTTGAAACAATGGTTTAATACTCTCTAAACTAAAGTGTGTACCTCTTAATTGTATAGGACTCACTATTATTCTAGGTGGAAATACATAATATGTAATGTTTTTAGTATTTCAGGTACATAAAGACTTATGATAGATTAGACACTTCTTATTACCTTCTTGAGGTGACTTGAAACTGGGTTTTAAAAATTAATCCTTAGGGTATTTTATTATTATTACCTATTCTATTCTCAACATTATCTTGAAAACCTAAGATCTCAATCTATATGGATTGTTATGTAATTGACCCTACCCTTACCCCTGAACTAAATACCAAAACTACACTCAAGAAATCAAGAAATAAAAGGAAACATCATAAGTCAATAAAATACATAAAGGAAACATGACAAATCATGAAAATGTTAGGTCATGAAAATGTTTGGCGGAAACTATGTGCCACAAATGATACATATAAAAACAGACGATAAACATATATCGTTACCCTATCCACCTCCAACATATCAACAATACAACTAATCATTGTCCGATGATGAACACATATCGTCACCCTCTCCACCTCTATCTCCACATATGGCTTCCACCTGTAAGAAAAGTATATTGAAAATTAATTAGTGTTGCATATTTATATTAAAACTTAAAACCAATAAAAATTAAAAACTAAACGTTTTTTAATTTTTTTGATTTAACTTCTCACCACCAGTCGATACAGTACCACCGAGGGCATATCTGCTCATCAGCTGACGTATTTTAGTCAAATCTTTCTACAATGCGGATATCTGATCCCCCTGCTCGTGATCTGTGTTTCGTAGAGAAACAATATCTTTATTAGAATCTCCATATATGGGCTGACTACAACCAGGAGTAAATGCAGCTGTGATAGCCGGTGGCCTGCTAAAAACTTCAGATGGTACGGGTCCCAAACCCATCATGCGCACTCTATAAGGATGCTCCTTCCCAAGGACTTTAGCAACCGGGTCATCCTGGGAGACTGAGTAGGATTTCCCAGGATTGGCATCCCATAGTTCTTTAATTTTTACCTATAAATCAAATATCAATATATATTAACACAGTAAAAACTGTCAATAAGTTATTATAATAAAAAAATTGACTTCATACCCCAACTTCCTTGGTAGGCTCATTAACAAAGCTTCTATCTGATTTTTTATAAACATCCAACCACAGTTAAGTTCGAGATGCTTCATGCCCTAAACTCTGTGACTGCATTAAGAAAAGATAAATCAAAAATTCAATATATTAAATATATAATATTGTATTATAAATATTTAAACTAATTAAAATATTCCCAGATATGATCGGCTTCTAGAAAAGTTTTTTGATCCCACAATGTGAGGGACGACTTGCTTTGCCCAGCTTGATGCATTCTTTCTTGAGAAAACCAGAAATAAATAAAATGCAATTTAATATTAATGTATTCAATGTCATATTCTATTCATATACATGTATAAATATAAAATAAGGATAATATAATAATATATATTTCAATACCATCTGCTTCTCATCATGATGTCTGTCAACAAAAACATTCCACTATTCATTCGGGACCCCACTGGGTAGCTTCTCATACATTTATTGCACGGTCAATGAATTATTGTTGACATCACACCATAATCTCTAATTTAAATATTTTTATTTCTTACCAAGATTTTTCAATGTCCACTTCCATGATATTACATCAGCAACTGTAAAGTGGAAGAACAATTGTATACAAAAATTAATTTTGAACATATTAGTAACATGAGATTCAATTAAACCATAATGTAGTAAAATTACCTTTATTTGGAAATCAAAAACATCATTTTTCCATCTTGGAGGAATATTTCTCCATTCATCATAACAAATAGGAAGGGAAATGGGCTCTACTGCCAGCTGGCCTATAATCAGGGAAAGTAACCCTGCGGCGTCATCCGTAGGGACCATATAAGCATCAAATGGCATGACTATATTCTCTCTATTCATATTCCAATCATCTTAAATTTTTTATGATTTCTTAAATGGTTGCATTTTTTCATATTTAAAGAGAAAAAAATTAGTATAAACAAAATGAAATAAATTTATTTAATTAAACTTTGTACCTATGACAGTGACCCTCCAGTATGTCTGTGATGAACTAAAAGTGGTGCACTGCCGCCCAACTGATGAGGCTGCTGAAGGGGGAGTCGAAAACTCATTATAAGGCCCCAGCCTTAAATCTTACTTAATCTTGAGTTATTACAAGATTACACGTTGAGGATCTTTTCAGGTTTAGAGTTTTAGAGAATTAGATCATGAAACTTGCATTACATTCCACATTTAAACAAAGTGGTTACATAAAAGACAGTATTCATTCTTCCCATCAACGGAAACATATTTAAAATAAAACATGGATTCTTTATTGACACATCCTTGAAACTATCATCACATCATGTACCTTTCCCTTGACCTGTGAAAAACATTTCAAAAACTTGGGATGAGCATAAAAAGCTCAGTAAGGGTTATAAAAATATGTAAAGGAAACATGAGTTCATATATACATAAGAATGAAATCATACTTTACCCATAAAACATAGGCACTTTAACATACCTCATCAAATCATGAATAAATCATATAAGTCATAAGACATAAAGGTAACTTGAGGCATTCATAACATTCTTACGTAGGGAGTAACCCTCTTGGTTACGTTTGGAATACCCATCATAGTATATTCCCTAAATCTCTTCAGAGAAACCTCAACGTTTCACTCCTTCGCTTTACCCAATGCATTGGACAGCTATATCGGGCTCACCCGCCCTTAGTTTATCACGGAACCACCCGTTTTCATAACAATTCCCAAGAACTATAACATAAATGTATCACATAAAACATGCATAAAGGAAACATAACATTTCCACATTTCAATCACAATATAACATTTTAGTACATTGAAACAATGAATCCCTTCAAAAAGAAACCATTTCCAAAACCATTTAAAACATTTAATAAAGAGATTTTTGAATCAAAGTGTCCCATACCACCTTGAAGATTAAAATTTCAAACCATTAATATCCATATAAATAAATCCTTAAAACCATTTTGAAAACATGGATATTAATAAGAACAAATAATTAAAACATTTAAAGCGATATTTTGGTTAAAGGGGTTTTACCAAAATTAGAGACACTTGAATACAATAATTGAGGAATAACATTTAGTCAGAACTTTATAATATCATGAGAATAAATGGATTCATGATATAATACTCCAAAGGATAGTATATACACCATATAAGAGTGAATTGGTGCATAACAACAATGAACTCTCAATACAAATGTCAAATGTGATTAAATCCCTTATAAAGAAGGTATCCTTAAATTAAGGACAAATCAATCTCAAAAATATGTGTGACAAATATAAATACACCCAATATAAGTGTATATTAATTGTAAAACAACAAAAGTTCGTTCACACATATTCAATGGATGACATATTCAATGACTACATGTTGAACCCAAAGAAATCGAAATTGGGTTAAAAAGTTCCCTTGACAGCCTAACGGCATCACATCAAAATGAGTTGATGAGAGATAAAAAAGTGTATCTCATCACTTGGACATAAAATTTACATCAATAAGGATATATGAGAACATATCCCAACATAAAAATATGTAAATTAAAATACCCAACAAAGAAGTCTTTTAAAAAAGAGGAGGGTGAAAGGTTCCCTTACCGACTTGGGTATCTTTCAAAACATACACCCCATGAAAGAAGGACAATAAATCATTGATGAAAATACTCATAAAGGAAATTATATTACACAAAGGGTAGAATAATGGCAGTACATACACCACTCAAAGGAAATTGTGGCAAATGTAGCATAAATCTCACGGGAATAAATGTGAGATGAAAAATCACTTACGAAAACTCAGCAGCCTAACGGCGCCACATAAAACTTCCAAAAATGGATTAATGAGATCAAATAGGGTATCTCATCACATTAAAACAAAATGTAAAGCAAGAGTAATATGAAATAACATCCCAATAACAAGAAATATGATCTTAGAAGGAATGACATAAAAGAGTGTACTTAAAAAGAAAGAGAGGAGTAGGATCCCTTACCTCAGGTCCGACTTGACTCGATCGTTCTTTAATCTCCTGAATAATAAACTTGAGTTAATTTCTACTTCCTTAATAACCTTCTTCAAGTTCATTATTACTCTTATATCACTTATTACCATGTCATAAACATTATGTAATCATTTAAGTTAATAATATTTGTTTTGCCGATATTTGGTTCTTAAGTCGAAAGTGGACTTCTTACAATTACATGTTGTTCGTGTGGCCAAATGTTTATTATATCCAGAATTTTATTAATTATGTAGATATCATATATTTCATATATATCCAGTACATTCATTCATTTATAACATTACATAATCGTTTAGAGGTAAGAAATGAAATGCACCGTTCATGGAGACGGTAAGCCGTACGTACGCATGAACGCTACTTTCATTTCTATTTCGTATTTTATAGAATGGAATCATAATGATATAAAGGTATATTATAATTCCAGTATAATATCATTTATAATATCACAGTTCCATCTTTTATACGTCCCACATATGGTATTTAACGAATCAAATCACTTTGAGGGGGAGGTAGTCTGCACTTCCTTAAATGAAGATATCATGTTTACCCATAATGGAAACCATAAAGGTATGCCCAAAATGAAAAAAAACAGAAGATTAAGGAAAACATAAACATATTATATATAATATATAAAAATAGTGACATCATAATGGCCACCTTTGAAGGTGTTAAATGAGTATTGAACAATCATCGTTTCGGGAGGCAGAATTTCTCCATCCACGGAAACCGTATGTTCTTTAACCATTTGATGTAGTTGTGTGAGAGTGTAGCTCGAATAAATCTTATAAAAACATCCTAGTATATTGAAGATACTGGTGTTGTTACAAAAGAAGTAAATAAAAAGATTTTATGGGGGTTGGAGAAGCAAAATAAAACAAATGAACATGAGAGAATGAATTACCTTTAAAAGTGTACCTCCTTTTGATTTGAGCCTAAAGGCTTCCTTTGAAATGATTCTTCCCAAATGGAATCATCTAGGATGAGGAGAGAGATTTGGAGATATTAACTGGTCATGGTTTGGCCGATCCAAAGGCTTGAGGAGTGTGGGAAAAGAGGTAGAGGTGGGGGCCTTTTATAAGAGGAGAGGAGGGGCACTTTTGGAAAGTAAGAAATAATACTTTATTTGAAAATGTGTTTCAGTTTTAAAAGGTCCCATATTTATATAATTCGTGGATAAGGTGATAAGGGTTCTAAATCCACCCATCCAATAAGTTTTGGACATGTGTAGGTCATAGAGTTTACATTATCTTCTCATTTTATTTAAATCGTCAGATAATGATGTCATCGATGCATCATTATGATGGTATACATAATTTAATTTATATAATGTCTAAAAATTATAGAAAAATACTATGATGTAGGAAATCTTTTTATCTTTCCAATTAATATTTATAGTCAAAAATCTGATTTGTATAACACCATGTAAAAATTGTTTTAGTAAAACATCTCATGTGTGTGTCATTTTTACTTTAACATTAAATAAAAAGTTATTTATGTCATTTTCCAACCAAAGTGGCTCTATGGGGTCCCCAAGTTGACCCATGGCTTGTCTTGGTCGGCCATGACACATCCAATAAGGGTAGGACATGTTTCAAGGTATTTTTATTTTATTATAATATCATTTTTTCTTTAAATTGCACTAATTACCTCTAATCGCGATTAAAAACTTAATAAGTTACTATTCACCAAAAAATTATTTTTATCCCATTGAACCACATTTTACTTCTTAATGAAAACCATGTATATCGGATTTTTAAAATTCAAAACACAAAGATGGAAAAATTTCATTTAAACGGAAAAAATCAGTTTTTATAAGTACCACTTAGTGGTGTCACTATTCATCAAAAATTGATGCTTTTCAGAAAAATCCCAAAAATTCACCCTAAGCTATATTTTATATTCCGAATTCAAAAATGAAGTCTATTTTACAAAATTCAAATCATATAAGTCACATTAATTAATTTAATAATTAATTCCCGCTGTCAGAGTAAATAGCATGTTTTTATGAAACAATAAGTATCAAAAGATTGACACTGGTTTAAGTCTGCTTTCAAAGTGAAATTAATTCCAACGACCACTATTGTATTTAATGGTAAAAATATATTCTAATTTCACTTTAAAACCAATTCAAAATATAATCTAATCATATAAATAAATTATATTAAAAAGAGGTTTTGAATTAAAATACAACGTTTTACACTATTCATTAAAAAAATGAACTTTATCAGAAAGATACCAAAAATTTACACAAAGTAAATTTTGATGTCCCGATTCTTAATAAGAGTTTTATTTGGTCCAAAAGAATGTTTAAGAGTGAAAAAAACTATATTTAATGACAGTTCACCATCAAAAGGCGATAAGTGAGCCTTTAGTGAAAACTAGGGCATATACGCCTAAAATTGAATTCTTTCCGTATTTTAAGCCTCTATCCATTATTTGATAAATGTAAAAAACATTTAAGGACATATATAATCATATTTTAGTTATTTCTATCCATTCCCGCCAAAACAACGACTACATGTTAACTACCATTTAAAATAATATTATTTTATTATTAGAGTGCAACGTAAGATTCCCAAGAAACTCGTTGTTGCGTGTTGGGTACGCCATCGAGCATAGCGTCCCCTTTAAAGTCATATCAATATTTTATTCACAAATATGGATAAATATGAAAATTTCATATTCTTTATTTACCTGGGGTGTTACATCCTTCCCCCCTTTTGGGAATTGCGTCCTCGCAATTTTTAAAATTGAGCTTGGAAACATCCTTGAAAGTCCCACATCGGAACAAGAGTCGGTAAAACGATCACTTTAAAATAAAGAAAGATAAGCACAGAGGTCACCCGAGTTAACCCATACTAGGACTCCATGTAGGAAAACATGGACATGGAGGAGAAAACATAGGGTCATGTTCTGATGGAGAGTGATAGAAAACATGTTTAGGAGAAAGTTAACAATAAGAAAATCAAAAACTTGTGATGGGTTAAATGATGTTGGGTTCCCCAGTAGGAAAAGTTAATAGACAACATTTTTGTTTTAAGTTACTTTTTATTGAGGAATTTTATTCATAAGGAAACATAATCACTTATCATGTTGAATTTCAATTTTTATTATATTCCTTACACAAACTCATATTTTCTCCAAAAGACAAGTATTTAGGAAGACTTGTTCACATTAAGAGTACTATAATCAACTTCTAGAGAGTAACCTAATCCAAAAAAAAGAGAACTATATACTTCCCATATCTTTAGACCTTAACCATAAACAAAACCAAAAAGGTTATTACAAGGTTAGATAATCCAGAAAAGGATAACCCTTTATAAAAAGAAAATCTATTCTTAATCTTTAAAATATGTCAAAGAAAACCCAAAGTTCAACAAGGATCATCCGATAAACAATTTGTCCATAAAATTATTCAAAGTAAACCAATATAAGATTGAAACCCAAATATTTGAAGGATTTAGTCACATAGTCTTCCAAGTTAAATCGTAACATTTATCTCCAAACAACATCAGTTGCTCCTAAAGTCTCGTATTGAAAAGTAATTAACCTAATCACATATCCTCCATGATAGGTTAATCATTTTCATAAATAACCCAAAATCAACTTAATCTTAATTCATAAAATCATATAACTAAAAAGAATCAGTCAAACTAACCAGGGACTTCACGTAGTCCAGTGGTAGGCGATAAATACCAGTCCCACTTTGGTTGTGGGTTCGATTCCCGAAGCTTTGTCCGATGCGATGGGTAGTCACATGGTCTGCGTGTTGTCCTTTTTCCAAAACTATATAATTCTCAAATCATTCCCCAAAAAGGGATAAAATCATCAAAAATAACCATAACATAATTTAACCTCAATTTTATCTCATGCCTTTCACTTCAATCAAAACATATAGTAACCCATAATTACCTCAAAAGTAAGGATCATATAAAACCAAATGGTTCTTTATAACTATGTCCACAAAAGAAAAGATAACTATTACTTGAATAAAATTTGTCTATATTAAACATCAGGGTTACACATAATATAAAAAGTCTTATAATGTAACCCCATCATCAAAAGAGACTTAATACTCTTAAGAATTTCACCATAACTCTTGAAGCCCTTATATGTTGACATCTTACTCATTCAACATTCTTCATGATCCATTATCCATTCCTTTTCAACTTATTCCGAAATACCTCTTTCCTACAAACACAATCATGAATCATATCCTAAGATTCCAAAATAGGAAAACAATAGTCATGAAATAGTACATACCTTTGATTGGTCATTGTCAGTTTCTTCATCCTCAATCGGAATGGAATTAGGTATTGGTAAACGAACATTTGTATTCTCTTGGTGACCCCATTCACGAAACTTCTTCATAGGACATGTGTTTGCATAATTACCATGCACACCACATTTAAAACCTTCAATTGATCCCTCAGAAAGAACTTCTTTCCCTTTCCTCGAGTCAACTGGATGCTTCCTTTTTCCATGGAAGGTTCTCGCTTTATGACCTTAATTTCCACATCTATAGAATATTTCTATCCCTTTGAAACATTTTCCTAGGTGTTTCTTTCCACATCTTTGACACATAGGTTTTTGAACACACTTACCTTTATGATTATTACCTGTACTTCCGTAGGGATTTGTTTCTTGCGTATATGATGCCTTAGAGAAATCTCCAAGGTTTAGGTGGTCAATCATGACTCCAGATAGTTGGTTGAGGATAATCACAAGAGTTCTCATTGCAGCTCCCATATCATTCAGTTGCTTGCTTAAAAAACTATCACAGTTTCCTTCACATCCACTGTTACTTTGGTGCCTCCTAGATCCAGCCATTTACTAAAACCAAAAAGGTCAGTGTGAGTATATCAACAAAACCATCATGTACTAATGAGTAATATAAACACTAAGATATACTTACTCATTCACTTTATCTAAAACTAGGACTCTTTCTGAAATCCTAACCATTATGGTAATGTCACTTATGCTTAAAGAATACCCTAACCTCTAAAGTTATCTAAACCGACCTTTGATACCAACTATAAGGCCCCAGCCTTAAATCTTACTTAATATTGAGTTATTACAAGATTACACGTTGAGGATCTTTTCAGGTTTAAAGTTTTAGAGAATTAGATCATGAAACATGCATTACATTCCACATTTAAACAAAGTGGTTACATAAAAGACAGTATTCATTCTTCCCATCAACGGAAACATATTTAAAATAAAACATGGATTCTTTCTTGACACATCCTTGAAACTATCATCACATTATGTACCTTTCCCTTGACCTGTGAAAAACATTTCAAAAACTTGGGATGAGCATAAAAATCTTAGTAAGGGTTATAAAAATATGGAAAGGAAACATGCGTTCATATATACATAAGAATGAAATCATACTTTACCCATAAAACATAGGCACTTTATCATACCTCATCAAATAATGAATAAATCATATAAGTCATAAGACATAAAGGTAACTTGAGGCATTCATAACATTCTTACGTAGGGGGTAACCCTCTTGGTTACGTTTGGAATACCCATCACAGTATATTCCCTAAATCTCTTCGGGGAAACCTGAACGTTTCACTCCTTCGCGTTACCCAATGCATTGGAGAGCTATATCGGGCTCACCCGCCCTTAGTTTATCACGGAACCACCCGTTTTCATAACAATGCCCAAGAACTATAACATAAATGTATCACATAAAACATTCATAAAGGAAACATAACATTTCCACATTTCAATCACAATATAACATTTTAGTATATTGAAATAATGAATCCCTTAAAAAAGAAACCATTTCCAAAACCATTTAAAACATTTAATAAAGAGATTTTTGAATCAAAGTGTCCCATACCACCTTGAAGCTTAAAATTTCAAACCATTAATATCCATATAAATAAATCCTTAAAACCATTTTGAAAACAAGGATATTAATAAGAACAAATAATTAAAACATTTAAAGTGATATTTTGGTTAAAGGGGTTTTACCAAAATTAGAGACACTTGAATACAATAATTGAGGAATAAAATTTAGTCAGAACTTTATAATATCCTGAGAATAAATGTATTCATGATATAATACTCCAAATGATAGTATATACACCATATAAGAGTGAATTAGTGCATAACAACAATGAACTCTCAATAGAAATGTCAAATGTGATAAAATCCCTTATAAAGAAGGTGTCCTTAAATTAAGGACAAATCAATCTTAAAAATATTTGTGACAAATATAAATACACCCAATATAATTTTATATTAAGTGTAAAACAACAAAAGGTCATTCACACATATTCAATGGATGATATATTCAATGACTACATGTTGAACCCAAAGAAATCAAAATTGGGTTAAAAAGTTCCCTTGACAGCCTAACGACATCACATCAAAATGAGTTGATGAGAGATAAAAAAGTGTATCTCATCACTTGGACATAAAATTTACATCAATAAGGATATATGAGAACATATCCCAACATAACAATATGTAAATTAAAATACCCAACAAAGAAGTCTTTTAAAAAAGAGGAGGGTGAAAGGTTCTCTTACCGACTTGGGTATCTTTCAAAACATACACCCCATGAAAGAAGGACAATAAATAATTGATGTAAATACTCATAAAGGAAATTATATTACACAAAGGTTATAATAATGGCAGTACATACACCACTCAAAGGAAATTGTGGAAAATGTAGCATAAATCTCACGGGAATAAATGTGAGATGAAAAATCCCTTACGAAAACTCGGCAACCTAACGGCGCCACATAAAACTTCCAAAAATGGATTTATGAGATCAAATAGGGTATCTCATCACATTACAAAAAAATGTACAGAAAGTGGAATATGAAAGAACATCCCAATAACAAGAAATATGAGCTTAGAATGAATGACATAAAAGAGTGTACTTAAAAAGAAAGAGAGGAGTAGGATCCCTTACCTCGGGTCCGACATGACTCGATCGTTCTTTAATCTCCTGAATAATAAACTTGATTAAATTTGTACTTCCTTAAGAACCTTTTTCAAGTTCATTATTCCTTTTATATCACTTATTACCATGTCATAAACATTATGTAATCATTTAAGTTAATAATATTTGTTTTGCCGATATTTGGTTCTTAAGTCAAAAGTGGACTTCTTACAATTACATGTTGTTCGTGTGGCCAAATGTTTACTATATCCAGAATTTTATTCATGATGTAGATATCATATATTTCATATATATCCAGTACATTCATGCATTTATAATATTACATAATCGTTTAGAGGTAAGAAATGAAATGCACCGTTCATGGAGACGGTAAGCCGTACGTACGCATGAACGCTACTTTCATTTCTATTTCGTATTTTATAGAATGGAATCATAATGATATAAAGGTATATTATAATTCCAGTATAATATCATATATAATATAATAGTTCAATCCTTTATACATCCCACATATGGTATTTAACGAATCAAATCACTTTGAGGGGCGGTAGTCCGCACTTCCTTAAATGAAGATATCGTGTTTACCCATAATGGAAACCATAAAGGTATGCCCAAAATGAAAAAAAAACAGAAGCTTAAGGAAAACATAAACATATTATATATCATATATAAAAATATTGACATCATAATGGCCACCTTTGAAGGTGTTAAATGAGTAATGAACAATCATCGTTTCGGAAGGCAGAATTTCGCCATCCACGGAAATTGTATGTTCTTTAACCATTTGATGTAGTTGTGTGAGAGTGTATCTCGAATAAATCTTATAACAACATCCTAGTATATTTAAGATACTGTTGTTGTTACAAAATAAGTAAATAAAAATAGTTTAGGGGTATTGGAGAAGCAAAATAAAACAAATGAACATGAGAGAATGAATTACCATTAAAAGTGTAACTCCTTTTGATTTGAGCCTAAAGGCTTCCTTTGAAAGGATTATGCCCAAATGGAATCCTCTAGGATGAGGAGAGGGATGTGGAGAGAGTAAATGGGCAGGGTTTGGCCGAGCCAAATGCTTGAGGAGTGTGGGAAAAGAGGTAGAGTTGGGGGCCTTTTATAAGAGGAGAGGAGGGGCACTTTTGGAAAGTAAGAAATATTACTTTATTTGAAAATGTGTTTCGGTTTTAAAAGGTCCCACATTGATATAATTTTTGGATAAGGTGATAAGGGTTCTAAATACACCCATCCAATAAGTTTTGGACATGTTTAGGTCATAGATTTTACATTATCTTCTCATTTTATTTAAATCGTCAGATAATGATGTCATCGCTGCATCATTATGATGGTATAAATAATTTAATTTATTTAATGTCTAAAAATTATAAACAAATACTATGATGTAGGAAATCTTTTTATATTTCCAATGAATATTTATATTCAAAAATCTGATTTTTATAACACCATGTAAAAATTGTTTTAGTAAAACATCTCATGTGTGTGTCATTTTTACTTTAACATTAAATAAAAAGTTATTTATGTCATTTTCCAACCAAAGTGGCTCCATGGGGTCCCCAAGTTGACCCATGGCTTGTCTTGGTCGGCCATGACACATCCAATAAGGGTAGGACATGTGTCAAGGTATTTTCATCATATTATAATATCATTTTTTCCTTAAATTGCACTAATTACCTCTAATCGCGATTAAAAACTTAATAAGTTACTATTCACCAAAAAATTATTTTTATCCCATTGAACCACATTTTACTTCTTAATGAAAACCATGTATGTAGGATTTTTGAAATTCAAAACACAAAGATGGCAAAATTTCATTTAAACGGAAAAAATCAGTTTTTATAAGTACCACTTAGTGGTGTCACTATTCATCAAAAATTGATGCTTTTCAGAAAAATCCCAAAAATTCATCCTAAGATATATTTGATATTCCGAATTCAAAAATGAAGTCTATTTTACAAAATTCAAATCATATAAGTCACATTAATTAATTTAATAATTAATTCCCGCTGTCAGAGCAAATAGCGTGTTTTTATGAAACAATAAGTATCAAAAGATTGACACTGGTTTAAGTCTGATTTCAAAGTGAAATTAATTCCAACGACCACTATTGGATTTAATGGTAAAATTTTATTATAATTTCACTTTAAAACCAATTCAAAATATAATCTAATCATATAAATAAATTAGATTAAAAAGAGGTTTTGAATTAAAATACAACATTTTACATTATTCATTAAAAAAATGAACTTTATCGGAAAGATACCAAAAATTTACACAAAGTAAATTTTGATGTCCCAATTCTTAATAAGAGTTTTACTTGGTCCAAAAGAATATTTATGAGTGAACAAAACTATATTTAATGACGGTTCACCATCAAAAGGCGATAAGTGAACCTTTAGTGAAAACTAGGGCATATACGCCTAAAATTGAATTCTTTCCGTATTTTAAGCCTCTATCCTTTATTGGATAAATGTAAAAAACATTTAATAACATATATAATCATATTTTAGTTATTTCTATCCATTCCCGCCAATACAACGGCTACATGTTAACTACCATTTAAAATAATATTATTTTATTATTAGAGTGCAACGTAAGATTCACAAGAAACTCGTTGTTGCGTGTTGGGTACGCCATCGAGCATAGCGTCCCCTTTAAAGTCATATCAATATTTTATTCACAAATATGGATAAATATGAAAATGTAATATTCTTTATTTACCTGGGGTGTTACACTCATCTTCTAAAGGGACGCTCACAGATAGTGTGAGAGATGGTGCAGGGGGAGATGGTGCAAGGGGAGATGGTTCAGGGATGCTCACAGAGGGTGTGAGAGATGGTGTATGTGGGTAGGCAGCTGGTGGCTCAGATGCCATAGGGATGGAGACAGATTGATCTCCATCTATCGCAGTAGTGGATGAAACAGTGTATCACTTCCTCCTTGGCATTCTTGTCATTTAATCAAATAAAATTAGGTTCAAAACATATATTTCAAAAAATATATATAGAAAAAAAATTAAAAATGATAATATATTCCCAGTACTAACAAACAAAATATACATAACAATGATAATGAATGACTACATAAATGAAATAAATGGTCACTGAATGAATAAATAATTGTACATACAATCATTTTCCCCTTCAATCATGTCTGTTTCTTACTCCATTAATTCATCCACTTCATTCATCTATGCTAGACTAATATTTACAATATCACGATGGACAAATAATTCTGCTTCTTGTTGTTGATGAGATTCAATTTCAGAGGTCAAATCTTCCACTTCATCACCCATATCATACAAATCTCTTTGTATTATGTGAGCAACCACACTTCACCCTTCATCCACAATATCATTCAAATAATATAACATTTTTTCTTGTGATGATAATATATATGGATCATGAAGTTCATGATCGCCCACATCCATCAAGAGAGAGAAGTTCTCATAATTAAATTGCAAATAATCTATCTTAACACCTATGATAAAATCGACCCAATTTCATTTGAATAAAACAACTGAAAAATGCCCATGGTAGTTTAAATCAATAATATAAGTCAGATTTCCATAGTATTCCACTTCAAAAAATTTAAATATACCACTATTATATATTTTCAAACCCTCTTCTCAATCGATTGTACGAAATCTGAAGCCATTCACGTTGTAATCATCGAACTTTATAACTTGTTTTAGAGGACCTCGAGCAAGAAACATCAAATCATCCAACACCTCTGCTCGAGTATCAGTATTCATGATCTAAAAAAAGAAATATACTTTACTATATTTACAAAATATATGGGTCAAAGTAATATTCATATTTATTGCAATATTTAGGAACATACACGTCGTTCAAACCATTCTACAAGCTCTTTATTAACATCTTTCATTATATCTTTCTCATTTTGTGTTCGGCCTCTCAGTCGTCTCTTTGTTTGTATCCTTAGCTCCTCAATAAATGGATCTGCAATTTCACTTTTCAGCATCACATATCTATGTGCCTGTAATAACTCTAATTCTGTGAGTGTCATATTTGAGGTCCTCCCAACTGATCGGCCAATAGTAGGAAATATTTTTGATTTCTGATGTATTTTAGATTGAGTCAATGTGTCATCAACACGTCTAAATCGACTAAATCTTGTCTCAATATCATCCAAGTATCTATAACAAAAGGTAAGACACTCCTAAGCCAAATAGCCTTCAGAAATAGAGCCTTTTTGTTGAGCTTTATTTCTCACGTATGATTTCAAATGACCAAGATATTTGTGAAATAAAATAAACATAATTATGCATTTAATTAAGTGCCAAAAAAATTTACTTAACTAAAAAACATATAAATAATGTACCTATCAATTGGATACATCCATCGATAAGGAACGGGGCCTCCTAATTTAGCTTCCTCAACCAAATGCACAATCAAATGCATCATTACAGTAAAAAATGATGGAGGAAAGATTATCTCCATTGCACAAAGGGTCAATACAAACCTATCCTAGAGGTTGTCAAGTTGAAATGTATGTAGAGATTTCTCACATAGTTTTCTAAAAAATGTGTAGATTTGGAGTACAATAGTAGTAATTTTTTCAGGTAATAATGTACGCAATGCCAATGATAGTAACTATTGTAACAAAATATGTGAATTGTGACTTTTCAATCCATGTAACTTACGATTCATCAAGTCAAAACACCTAGAGATGTTACTTTAATACTCATCAGATACCTTAAAATTCTTCAAAATTTGAAGGAATGTATCTTTATCCCTATTTTTCATTGCAAAAATTGTCGGAGGATACTTTCGTTCTCATCTGGCCAGAGATCACGTTTTATGTTCATTTATTGTAAGACTTTTCGAGCATTGAGATGATCCTTAGACTTTCCATGCTCATTAAGCAATGTGAAAATCAAATTTCCATTTACATTCTTCTCAATATGAATCACGTCAAGATTATTCCACAACAAATTAAATTCCTAATACTGAAGTTTGAAGAATATACTTTTTTTCTTTCATTATTGCGTTCCGAGTTCGCTTGACGATGCACTTCAAACTCGTTTCCTGTTATCATTCAAATGATGAACCTTCCCAAATTATGTTTCATAATTTCCAAGTTGTGTTAATATTTCAGAACCAGTTAACAACTTTGGAGGTGGTCTACGATCAATGAAACCGTTAAACTTTGATCTGTTCAGCCGAAATCTATGAGATGCATCGAGAAATCATCGATGGAACAAGAAGCACCATTTTATACTATGAGGTAGTCATTTGGGATCAAAATCAATGTTATAAGTAGGACAAGCCAAACTCGTGTAAGTGTTACAACTAGATAAATTCCCAAGCCCAGGTAAGTCACTAATAGTCCACATTAAAGTAACATGCGTTTTGAACATTGTCTTAGAAGAAGCATCAAATGTCTCAACATAGTTGCTCCACAACTCCTATAATTCATCAATTAAAGGCTATATGTATACATAAATATAATTTATAGACATTTTTTTTCCAGGAATAATCATCGAAATGATAAAATACATTTGTTTCATACACATCCATGGAGGCAGATTGTAAGGGATCAAAACAACTGGTCAAATGCTATAACTGGTACTCAAAGTCCCAAATGCGTTGAATTCATCGGTATCCAATCCCAATCGAACATTCATAGGATCAGCTGATAAATCTGGATGTAATGAATCAAATTTCTTCCACGATTGTGAATCTCATAGATGTCTCATTAACCCATCATTTTTATTATCTACAGGATTCCACTTCATGTGTTCGGTGGTTTTCGATGACATGAATAATCTTTATAATCGAGGCATTACAAAAAAGTAACAAAAAACTTTTGCAGGTGTGTTCCTTTTCTTCTTCTTCATGAAAGTATGTTGATTCAGACTTTCAACATCACCCATTGACTGCCATCTAGAAGAAGAACATTTTTTAAAATTATGTCTACTTGAATCCTCTCGCAAATAAAGCATACAATCATTGGGACATGGATGTATTTTTGTATAATTCAGACCAAGCCTGTTAACAATGTTTTCCATATCATAAAAATACTCAGGGATGTTTGCTTCAGGAAATGAATCACACAACAATTATAATATCATGTACATTTCATTATTTGTAATTCCACATAGACATTTGATATGGTATAACTTCATCATATTAGAAATTTTTGAATATTTCAAACATACACTAAACAACTCTTGATTTCCATCATCAACTAAATCATGGAACATAATTTCCTCAGTGAATTTTTCTCTTACATTAGTCTCCATAGAATCAAGAGGAAGATCCACTGATATTTTACAATCTTGATATGGTTGTCCTACAATCTCAAAAACATCACTTGTCACGTTTCTATTTGTAGCACCCTCATCTGGTTGTTCTGATATGTTTTTATGTTGATGGTGGTCTCATGAAGTCCATAATGCCTCATTTATAAGTTTTTTCATTTCATTTTCCATTGCCGACAAAGTTGGGAGGTCATTCTGTGGATTGACATCAGTGTTCAACCTTTCTGTAACATTCGATTCTCCGTGCCAAATCCAACACAAATATTGACCAGGGAATTACTTCAATATTAAATGTTCATAAACTTCATCTCCTTTCAACAATCTTCTAAATTTACATTTAGGATATTGACATATTATTCTCCCTTCAACGGATCAATTTGAAATTGAAAAATCTAAAAACTCATTCAAACCCATAATATACTGAGGTGTATTCCTTGCTAATGTGATCCAGCTTTTATCCATGTATATCGCAATGTGCCTACACAATATTAAAAAAAATTAAACACATAACAATTACTAAATAGGGAAATAGATTCATATATACTAGTTGAAATAATATATAAATATGTTATATAAGGTTTTCCTATATCAATACATATGGTAAATCACCCACTAGTGGTGTCATATAAAGTAGTACCACCATACAGGATTAGAATTAAATTGGGAGATTAGGGTGAGTAAACAAATTCCAACCACATTAATCAACTTAAGAAAGTAGGAGGATCCCCTCTCCCATTAAATAAAATAATTCTAATCATTTTTTGAAGTGGCCCAATATTTATTGGGAGATATGATCCATGGGTGGATGTGCTAATAAAGTACATGTTATTCAATTAAAGGAAGAACTGATTAAATCTAAAAAATGAATGAAATAAGTGATGTAATAATTATTTCAAGTATCATTTGATATAAAATATGATCAAAACGTGTCATGGTTGATCATGAATTAGCAAGTGGTGTTAAGAAACCAATTTTTTTCTTTAAAACTTGATCTAGAAGTTTCATGCTGAAGTAAAGTCGCTTGTTGAATCTAGAAATACATAAAAAAGGGATTATTCTAGAATAAAAGGAGGTTTCCAAGTCTTAACTAAGAGAATCAATGATGTCATATTGAATCTAGTTTATAACAAGGGATATCAAGCACTGAATTTAGTAGAATTAGACCACTAATAAGAAGAAAAATTTGGAGGAAGTAGTTATTCATTTACTATCATTAGTATGGTTTCAGTGTGATTGGTATGTTGTTATTGACATGATAAATCTTATTTTGAAGTTATATTGATATTGTGCAAATTGATTAATGTGGATGATAAAGACACCGCTTATGGTTCTATTCCTTAGGTATCTCACCCCTACCTAAAGGGATAAAATTCCATCAAAGGCCACATTCCCAACTCATAAGGTTTGGAGAACATATCATTATCCATATAGTCCATATTGATTTCTTATCGATCAAAGGAACCTATCTTGGTTCCATACTAGGTCATTCATATGTTCTCATATATTATCATACCATATATGACCATTACCACACCATTCCCATAGCCTCACCCCTAGACATTTCATTAGGAGAGAATCAATTACCTAAAACAAGACCTTTATAGATAACTTGACCCATAAATACATGATGGACACCCTATTGGGGTTTTAATTTTCCTATAGTTAAGCCTCTCACATATATAACATAACCATCAATGGTTTTATAATCAATGCATCATACTAAAGGGAATTATATGAACCCAACATGAATCTCTATCCTCATGTCTAATAAGGTAAATAACTCATGGATACCATTCATGTCACATACCCACCTACATGAAATTTCAATCCACAAAATAATTGCATAACCAGATCCTATGGTAATATTAGTCATAAACTACCTTGACCGTAGAGTTATCCCCTTAAGAAATATCATTCCATACTCATCAAATCCATCTCTAGCAACCAACACCATCTCAATCCCCTAACTCATAAAATTACAACATATATTATAAATAAATAATAATTAATTATGAAAATTAATCCATATTAATCCAATTAGTCATACTTTAGGGACATCTCATCAGTTATATATCATCACTGTAACTTCTAGAAATGGGGTATGTATCACTCTTGGAACACCTATGAGCTCATTTCTAAACAAAAACCAAATATATGATTTTAATCCATTAAATTAATTCATCCAAATTTGATGATAAACCAAAATAAAATATGGAAATGACTCAACAATAATGAAACTACATAAAACCTTATGCATTTTTCCTCCACAAGATTCCTCTCACCATTACACACAAAAAATCCACCGTAACAGGATGATCCCACCGGCGGTAGGGGAGGGGATCATACCTAGGGTACAAACTCAATGTGGTCAGGGGAGAAGTCGGGGTCACGGGTGTCGGGGTGAGAAGTGGGGTCAGCAGCGACCGGTGTCGAGGTCATTGGCGGCACGGGAGGGCAGCGGAGGGGACCAGAGCTAGGGTTCATGATCATCGGGGGGAGAAGCCTCACGGGGTCGGGGGGATAGAATGTTGTCTCGTGTGGGCGGGGGGGGGGGGGGAAGTGTCGCCGATATAGAAAACTAAATGGGTTTTGTGGAATTTTTTAATAAACTTCCGCTATATCATTTTAACGAAAGGTTTAGCGGCGGTTTTCTAAACTACTGCTACAAAACCACTGCTAAAGGCATTTTATGTTGTAGTACATCTAGTTATTATAGGAGGAAGTTTATCGTGGTATAAACAAAGAAACACACAAACTGGTTATAATGTAAAAGTAAATAAAAAATCTCATCGTTTTAAATTTATGAAGGTATAGATATGATCAGTTTGGTATAAAGTGTAGTTCATGTCTCTTGATTTTGACTTTAAATATAGCTCAAGTTGGGTTCTCATGAAAAATTTATTATGACAGAGTGTTATAGACACTTTTTAATTGATTTTTGAAAGGAACTAGTAGTGTGTTATTATTATTCTACCTTAGTCAAGTGTAGTTGTGTATTTTCTCACTATTATATATAGATCTTAGTTTGTGTACATATTTCAATGATTTCCTCTTTCAGTACATTGATATATTGTGTATCAATCTTTATATTTTTCTCTAAGGAAACTTTGCTTATTTTATCGGTAGAATTCATGAGAATCTACATGAGTATTTGAATATTATAGTCCTCATACTAATATCTGACACATCTTTTAATTCATTTTATTGAGCCATTAATAAATAATCATCAAAATGACGCTCGAAATTAAATTAAATAAACTAGACATTAGAGAAATTAATTAAAAAATATAAATATCAAAAAATTTGTGTTGAGTCCTTGAATGGTTACATGACTCTGGAAATGCGTCATTGTAACAATGTCTCTCTATAGTAGTGTCTATGACTAGTGGTGAGAATTCAAATCATTATCACAATGTTGGTGGTGACTTGTATTAGTGGTGGGACACTGGTGGTGTCTCAGTTGATAGGGAGTGATCCTTCTAGTAGTGCATTATTCTTTAATTTTATTTGATTTAGTGGTATGACACAACTGAATGTGTCTCATATGTTTTCGTGATTCTATTCTAATGGTATGACATCCTGGTGGTGAGCCCTTGTCTGACAATGACTCAGACTCGATGGTAACTCAACCTTATCAATGCATTTACCTAAATGGTGACTCATACATAGGAAGCTTCTCATCACCTGTATCATATTATAAGATGTGCATCGAAAACATGAAACTCAATAATGTTATAATAATCTAGATTTTTTTCATTAAAACAAGGAGGTAAACATAGGAGAAAGAATATTTGGTATAAAAGAAATACCCTTATTAATTAATCACGATCTTCAAAATCATAATGTGTTCTTACCATTGTATAACCGGTTAACCATACGTGAGTTTTAGAAAATATTTTTGAACTGTATATAGGCTTATGTATCTTATGTTTACCATTTTGAAAAAGTGAACTAGACTTATATAACCATTATTAATTCATGGTTACCCTAGCACACATTGTGATATACCCTTACCGAGGCTTAGTCTACCCTTACATAAAACTTGGGAGATCTAGGTTACCCATACACAATCTTTAGATATCTAGGAATACATTTACCTTAGTTGAGGGAAAACAGACATACCCTGTCATAAGAATAAGATAAATCTCAAGTGAGCTTCATGATCTCATAGTTACCCTTACAGAACTTGTACATCACCCTTATAAAGTCTGTTTAAAACTAGTATACCCTTATATAATTCATTTTATATTTATCCCACATTTACAAATAGATTGAATGCCTATGTTTACTGTGTCATAATATGGGAAATAAGAATATTACCATTATAACACTTATGGAAAGGTGTTTTTAGCGTTACACAATCCATAGAAATATAATATCACCATAAAACAAGATAATAAAACCTACCATTTCACAATCAAAACTCAAATTTCATGATTAAGTTGAAATATTTCATTAGAAATATTACCTATTAAATTTTACAAAAAATATAAATAATTAATAAAATTTTATTACGAATTCAAAAATCCCAATAATATTTTTGAAACATTAAAATCACATTGAAATTTTGGAAACTAAATTCCCAATAATCATTTAATAAATTGAATTTACATCAATAATTTTAAAATAATTTTTTAATGTATATTATAATTTACTAAATCAATTTAAAAAATCTTCTAAATTTCCTAAAATTTATCTTGAACCACTAGAAACCATATAATAGAAAATAAAATATCATTAATATTATATACTATTACATTAAAAATATCTCAAACAATTTATATCATCAAGAATTAAAACCATACTTGGATTGAGAGGGATGGAATGTGAGATTATTTAACCACCCCATGAGATACCTCACAAGGATCACACTATATTTAGAACACAATAAAAACTCTAAATAAAAAATTGTTATGGAGAAACCTCTCCAAAAAGGACCTGACCACATAAATAGTCCTAAAATTTAAATAATAATTTTAAAAAAGTCAAAATAATTAAACCAAAAATCTATAAATGTAGGGGAAAATTTCTTAGAAAATCACATCACATTGAATTAAGATGAAAACATTATAATTTATGTTGGGTTTTTTACATAGGAATGGTATAAAATTATGATCTATAAATGATTTATACAAATTAATAATTCTAGACTATAACATTCATAGCATATCATGATTAACAAAAATAAATTAGAGTTTAATTATTATATATTAATTTATTGATAAACCTTGATATTTTTTTATAAGGTTCCATTATTCATATCTTGTTATTAAATTTAACACATAATCATTATTTTCTAAATATTATTAAAATAGTTTCCTTGCATCACAACAATTATTTTGAAACATGTGAAGTTTATAAACATTTTTATAAATGTTATTAACCCAATATCTATTATTTTAGAAACCATGGGAAGAATAAAAACAATTTTAAATTAAAACCCTTCTTAATACATCACGTAACAAGATATAAATTAGCAATTACACTACAAAACTAATTTCAAAACATTTTATAGAACTTATTTTTAAATAAGTACATGTTTTATAAAACATTATTTTTTAGTTTGTATGGAAATATATATTTGAAAAAATCAATTTTTATTATTGTGTCTCACTGAATTGTTTTACACAACATAGAAGGATCATCAAAGGATGTTAAACCCATAGTAATTTTTTATTTTCCGAAAACAACTCATAAACATTCAATAAAATAATCTTATATCAACTTATTCTTAGTCTACATGAACATTAAAACATTTTTATAGAATACTGAAAACATTACACAAACAGATTTTCAAATACCACATTAGTATAGTGTTTTTGGAATCATGGAAATGTAAACTCTAGTACATGAGTGAGCTATATTATCTTCTAATAGGATATCCAATTCTAGAAAACATCTTATACCTATTATAAATAAAATATATATTCATAAACTGGGAATGGAAATATAAAAAGTGGTGAGATCATATTCTCTATAAGGGAAAGTAAGTTGGATATGTAAGCATAAACCTGAGAATAAGGGTTTTACAATGAGATAATAAGATTAAAATATCATACCCTATTAATAAAATATCATAAACATGAATCATGGAATAATTTTTAGATGTTCATAATCAATGAATTATAATGAAATAAATACCACAATCCATGAAATATAAACATATGAGTAGGGCATGGAATTTTGGAATACACCTAAACAAGTTAAATCACTCCCTTGAAGTCAAGATGCATTGATAAAACTTGTCACGACACTTCATGGGGACTACCCCTTCTGGGAGGGAAAAACCACCATCTCTATTCAAAGTCATTTCCCTATAAGGGATAATGTTCACCCATCATCCCATAGTGGACCAGGTTTCTCAATCTTCACCTAGTGGATTGGGATTCTCTAACTTCATATAAGGGGTTAGGTTTCCCCATCCTTCCATAGTGAGTCAGGGTTCCACAACTTCCACAACAGATCAATCCAATAAACATGAATCCCATAATTATCCCATGATATATAATACATTATGAAATTTATTGGATGAAGCTACAGGTCCCACCCGTTTCATAATGCATTCATACCTACATATTTCATAAGATCCTAAAAGTTCAAATCATAACCCATGAAATTAAATAGGATTCATAATCATTTAATCATATCTTAAACTTAGAAAAAGGGATAGGTTTCATAATCATTTCTTAAAAATAATAACACATAAAAATAAGTGGGTTTCAAAATCATATAATTGATGAAAAAGAGATAGGGTTCATAAATATTATTCTATAAAAACATAAACCATTTAGAAAAATAATATGAATGGACCCATTGGATCATTTTCTTAGAAAGACATGATTTACACCAATAGATATCATCTTTTAAGGAAGAAATTTTGAAATATATTTTCAACACACTTATTCATGGAAATATCCTTTCTTATTTGATAAATTAGGATTAAAACATAAAACCTTTTGAAAACTATTTTCTTTGATTTTTTTTCAAATATTTTAATGATTTTTTGAAAACGTTTTGAAAACCATTTAATTGAATACAATTTGAAACTTGAAAATAATTATTAATTACATTTTTAAATCTTTTTTCTTTTAATATAATTTTAAAAATAATAAAATAATCTATAAAATCATTTAATTGCATTTATTTGAAATCAATATTTTTAAAACATATAATGGATTCTATGAAAATCATTTAAAATATTTTTTAAAGATAAATAAACTTTTGAAAGCCGTTTTTATTTTAAAATAATTTTAGAATAAAAAAATTTATATGGAAAAAATTTTCTTTTAAAAAATTAAAAATTAAATATAAAATGGAATTATAAAGGAAATGATGGTTATGGAAGTAGGAAATTTCATACATTAAGAACATTAATTTTTTACCATAAAGGTTTGGAAGGGTGTTGTGATTGGAAAATTAATAGAAGATCACATTAAATCCATTTTCTAAAAATTTAATACTTGAGTAAAAATTTCCTTTATACATCATAGAATAATAGTATAAAATTGTTTAAGACCTTCTTAGAAAGCATGGTTTTGAAATTACACATACTACTAACTGAAAGTAGAATTTTTTTTGGGTTTCATAAATATTTTTCCTCATTATAATTAGTAACAATGAGTGGAAAAATGATAAAAATGCATGGATATAACACGAATAACCAGTGGGTATGAATATTCATCATATTTATTGAGATTTTTTTAGAATATTTCATCAATGTATGCATAATCATATAAAATCCTAATAAATTATAAGATTATAGAAATAAACTATAACCACTATAGTAAGTTTGAATTATAAAAAGTTGAAAAAAATTTAATAAACATTGATATATCATCAAAATAATTATATTCATGATATAACATGTCAATGGTAGTTTATACACCATATATAAAAGTATAGGTGTATTACATGGCATGTGTCTCAAAGAAAGAGAATTGAGACAAAATTACTTTACCGATATGGTACCCTTTGAAACATAAACCCCATGAAAGAAATAAAAATAAAATGCATATTTAAATATCCAAAAATATATTTTTAATAATCATTGAATAAATCCTTGTTATTTATACACACCATACTAAATAAATGAGCAGTGAATCAGGTATTTGTCTCAGAGAAATAAAATGTGAGATGAAATTCCCTTACCTTATATCCAGACTCTCTTTATACTCGCTAAAACCTCATGTATAATAAATAAAATTTAATAATAAACCTGAAAAAAATATATTCTTATATATAATACAATATATATATTTATATCACCCTATTATTACCACTTCAATATTAAGGTTGCATTTCATGTAATTTCCCATTTGTTTTTAGCATGAGCCTTAATTTCATACAATATTAGTGTTTATACTTATATAATGGTTTCAAAAAAGTTAAAAAAAGATATAAATATCATATATATTACATATAAATGTTTTACAGTAATCAATATAATATATGTGTATGAAATGGAATACATTGTTCATGGAGACAATAGGCCATATGTATAAATGAATTATGTTTCTGTTTTATTATCATTTTGAAATAAATAAATTAAGTGAAATATATATTTAAATAATGTAATTAAATTAGTATTATTTTTCGTATATATCAAATAATTTCACAAAACCCATCCTTAATACATTCTAGGTAATGTCTCAACATGTCACTTCACTTTGTGGGGGTGGTAGTCCACACTTGCACAAATGATGTTATCACATTTACAAAAAATATAATGAATGAAGGTATAATTTATATAATAATTAGAAATAAGACATATATAATATCACATTTATAATTTTAAATAATAGTTCTATCCAAATTACCAATCGTTATAGGTGGTAATAGAAAAATGAACAATATCATTTTGTAAGGCGGTAGTTCACCGTACACAAAAACCATATATTTGTTACCCATTATATGAAAGTGTGGGTAAGTGAAGTTATAACCCTTAAAATAAAATAATATAAGTTTACTAATTATAATAATTTTCTTATATGATAATGTAAAAATAATAAATTATTGTGTGGAGAAATAAAATAAAATAAAGGATCATGAAGAAGGCAGTTACCTATTCTTTGGGTAACTCTTTTTACTTTGAACAAAAGGGATTACATTGTTGGATTTATTCCAAAATGGAGGCTAAAATGAATAAGGTATATATTTTGGAAGATTATTTGAAAATATTTTGGGTTATCTAGTGGTCTTTAAAGGTGTGAATAATAGAAAGGGGTGATTTTATTCTTATAGTCAAGGAGGATTGGGATTCTTATAAATTCGAAAAATGGAATTCCACTAACATTTCCCCCCATCATGTGGCTCCCATAATAAAAAAATCATGAAAATGTATTATATGTTTTAAAAATTAAAATCTAATGGATTATGGATATATATATATATGTCATTTTGGCCATTATGTTTAATATTTATTCCAATACTAAGCTAACTTTCCTCATAATTGTTGTAATTAATTTTAATTACATTCACCAAGATATTTTTTTTTCAAAAACTAATTTTATCTTATTAGAAATTATAAATTTTTATGACTAAAAATATGGTATTAATTTTTCCAAATTCCTTTAACATAAGTGGATGTATTTAATTTAATATTAATCATGTAGGTTGGATGATGATATGTGGTTTTAATGTAAAAATATTCAAAAAATTTCTTGGATTTTATATCAAATTTCAAAGTAAAAATTATCCCAATGATCAAAATTTGATTAATTAATGAATTATTGAGTGGAATATATTTCTATAAGGAAAAATATGTGATAGTTTTATTTATAAATTTGAATGGATAGGTTTATCTGTAAGTGGTGGATGTGATTTCATTTTATTTGTGACGGTGAGAGAAATTTTAGGTGCACATATTTTGTTTTAAATAATGTAATGATACTATTTATGAATTAATAGACACAAAAATTGATAAAATTTGAGTATATGTGATATTTGGTCTATCTAAAACGTAAAAACTCTTTGAAATCATTATTTTGACATTTTTTGATTCATTTACTCCAGTTAAATCATTTTTATCATTTTTTTAATTTTTATGAGGTAATTATTTTCAAATATATTAATTTATTTTTAAAAAAATATATTTGTATCCTTTTTAATTAATAGGAATATTATTATTTAAACTTTTAAAATAATATTATTAATTAAAATTTTAAATCTTTAAATCATTAATTTTAAAATAAGCAGACATACCATGTAAAAATCATTTTAAGGGAAACTGAATTTTCATGAATAAAAAGTATTTGAAATCCATATTTATAAAAGCTATCCATTTTAATTGAAGAAATTAGATATTTTAAATCAAAATTTTTGTTCATTATTTATAAAAAAAACAAACCTTAATTTAACCATTAAAATACATAATGAGAAGATCAAAACATTTTTTTAGTTGAATTAAAAAATTTATATTGTTTAAAAAGTTTAAAAAATTATAAATATAAAATAATATAATTAAAATAGATAACATTATTTCCTAAATATATCTTAGATCAATTTATAAAAAATTTGGACATATATATATTTTGTTAATGTAACAAAATTTATCATTTTGGAGAAAACCAACATTTTCAATATTCATATTAAAAATAATTATTTAAGAAAAATCCATAAAAATCTTCTGTGGATCATTTTTATATGTAAAATTCAAAAATTGTGATAATTATATCAAACATATGTATAAAATTGATTAAAATTAAATTTTATATTATTTTTAATAAGTGTAAAATGAAAGAGTTTTAAAAAAATATTATAAGAATATATATTTTTTACCAAGTTTTCATAGGGTCGATACTTTTATTGATACCCTCCAAATTAGTGGATATTATATATAATTCATATTTATAATTCATATTTTTTTAATGTATAATGGTTTTAATTCTTTTTTGGTGTTGGGTCTACAACAAACCACCTGACGTTATATTCAATTATTGAAATGTATTTAATATAATGGTTTATTGTTACACTGCATGTGAAGGGAATCAAATACATTTAATGGTTCTTATAGATATTGATAAGGATGAGTAGGTTTGTTAATACATTGATAAATTTAGGGTTGTTATGAAAAATAGGTAAGTTGTTTTTCTACATAATGAATTCTTTCAGATAATTTTCCTTGTTTTTTACAAAGGATTTATATTTGTATGAATGATTTTGATTCTATATAAAATAGTCATAGGTTTGATATTTTTTAAAAGGTTATGTGATTTATTTAATGTGATGTAATTTTAATTATTTAGATGTGGTTTATTATAGAGACACAACCATGGACTATGTTTTTCTCTAGGTGTGTCCAATCTTTTGATGAGTGATTGGCCCACGAGAATGATTTTCAAAGTAAGACATATCTTATCCCAATATTTTGAATGTCTTATAAGAAGGATGAATTAAATTCAGAAAATTATTGAAATAAATGTAATAGATAATTTATTAGGGTTTGATTCCTAAATTTTTTGTAAAAATTATCTTTCACTTAGTGTATATTCAAGTCATATTGGCAGGATGTTTTGTTAATAGGGATATGATGATTAGCTTGTAGAGTGACAGGTGATTAAATGAATGGATTGGAATATATATGTGGAGTAAACCATTTATAAATGTAATTTTAATATCAAATAGGAATTTTAATGATGTTTCTAATAGATATAAGATACAATATGTCAAGTAGGATGGGTGATCAATTTTTTTGGTGGGATATAGGTAACTCTTAGTTGTAGATCTTAGGCTTGGCGTTAGACTGCAACATTTTAATTCATGTTTTTTCACGTTTTTTTGCATATAAATATTATATTTCATGAATGTTCACATGGAATAACACATTGCGTTGTAATGTTCTTGCTGATTAGTTTGAACTCGCTCCTTTATATTAAACATTACTTTCTATTGTAGTGTTGTTATTGTAGGATTTCATAGTGGTAGTTATAGGTGTCAATATATATGAGTCAATATATTTATTATAAGAAAATAAATATTAATAATCCATAATATGAACAAAAATAGAAAATTAATAATTTTGTATCATTGTAATATAATATAATTTAAATAGGTAAATTCACCACAATTAATAAAATAGTATAAAGATTACAAAGGAAAATGAATCACACCTACATATATCAAAACAATACATACTCATATTCTATAATAAACATTGTTACTATAGATAAAATACTGTTATGAAATACTTTAAAATTTGTAATGAACCACAAATTTTTATTGTCTTGAGAATAAAATTAATCATTACTTGGCCTTTAGAGACATCCCAAATATGCCAAAGGCTGAAATTAAATGATGAAGGGTTTCAAATGAAAGTGGGCGACGATTTACCCTTTAAGAACTAAAATCGTTAACCCAACAACCATAACCAAACAAATAACTATAGGATACATGAATAAATTAAATACAACTAAACCACTCCATTTATTTTAAAACCACACCAAAGTTTACTAAAACAAAAGAAAAGAAACTATCAATGTAAAATGTGGAAGATAACTACATGAAACTCCAAGACAATGGGAAGACTCCATGCTCCACATGCTCCATGCTCCAACATCACAAAACATCCCAAATATCATGAGGTGGTTCCAAGTATGTGTGATAATTTACCTTTTCCCATATCCCTGAAGATAACATCTACAAAAGAAAAAAATTGACAATGAAGGGATGAGTATAAAAATACATAGCCTTTCCCCATTGACTTCCCTATGAACTCCACTATGAATGAAAAGTAAGAAACATTATATAAATGATTATCCACTAAATAAGGATAATATTAATTGTTAATATATATATTATTAATGTGATTTATTGTTCATAAACCCCATTTTATTGCATTTTACACTTTGAACATCTTTTCATATTATGATTGTAATTTCTTCTTAAATTGCACTATTATGTGGTACATTTTTTAACATCATTTAAAGTACCCAATGATTCATCTGATTTTAAGGAATGTAATTATCAATATTTTAATTTTATATTTTGGTAAATTTATCTACACTTAAATATGAACATGTTTCATTCAGGGATCAATGGAGGATTCATAAAGGATGATGAAGATATTTAGAGATTAATGGAAGCAATTCCAGAGAAGGTAGATTGGACACCAGCCCACAGATGAGAATGTGGGACCCATTTTACAAACCCAATGAAGCCAAAATTTCTTGGGATTCTATATGAAATATAGAGTAACAAGTCATTCGTTAGGAGCCAGTTCTAATTCGGCATCCATTGTGGTTATTTTGGTGGCCCAAGTTAGAGATAAACTTATGGGCCAGATTCTGCGGTCCAAAAAAATACTACTAATCTAATCATATCTCTGAATCCACAACTCCAAATATACCCACATGTTATAGCCGGTTAGGATACATGCGTGTCTCTATTTTCTTCTTATATGGTCCACTCTAATTCTGTCATCTAGAAGGTCTTACAATTACGTCTATTCAGTGGATGAAATCTAGATGCCACCTCGGGTCAAGGGTGGAAAAATCAACTCTCCATTAACTTTCCACCCACCTATGGTCTACCAAAATTAATTGAAGAGACTTGTACTATTGAATTCTCTACCCAAGGCTTCAAAAATGGCTATTTAAGGTAGTGGTGGTGGAGGAGTTGAGGATCTTGGGTGATTTGTTCAATTGTAATGTTATGCTGCGATTTTGTTGTCTCAAGTTTTCCTTTCACATGTAAGTTGTTCAATACACTTTAGTTTCTTAATAAAAGCTCTTATTTTACTCTTATTATATTTTTCTTCATATCACTTTGATATTATTGGTTCATGTTGTGAATTTATGCACACCAAACCTTGTGAAATTATTCACACAACGGTGGAGTGATCATTTTCTTTTTATTGTTTTCTTTACTTCTTCAATTCCTCCCTCATGAGTCTACTTCCCACTTCCATTGAAACCATAGCATCAATGGAGGGATAACCCACTTATGGGTTGATCCAAGGGAGTAGAAAGGGGCTGTATTGGATTTTATTTACCACCCCATTAATTTATAATAACTTCTTTAATTGATATTTTTATTTGATGATTTTTAAACTCCGTCGCCCTTGTTGAATTTATGGCCACACACTTCAAGTGCTAATACGAACTTTTAACTTGAAGTGCTCAAAACATTGATCCTTCAAGTGTATATTTGATTAGTATTAAATAGTGTAGGCATTAATCAAGTAAGTTATTTTGTTGTTTTATTTTCTTAAATGAACCCATCTCAAATATAAGAAATTGAAATCATTAAAAACTAAAATACTTCCAATCCACCCCAAGTGATAACCTAGGATCAACTCACTCTTTTAAATTGAATTCACTTAAGTCTCTTAGAGTTCATTTAAAACCATATTAAATCAAAAAAAAATTTCCACTTCATAGCCAAAAACAATCCAAATAATTTACATGTCTGTAGGTTACTTCTTATGTCTCTGAGGATTCGATAACCCAAGCTAAGCTACAAGGACCGTTCTACCTTCATCTATTGGGTAAATTTGTGCGTGAATCAAATTTTGGTGCCGTTTCCAAGGACCCAAGTAAGTCATATAAACACCAATTATAATCTCCCACATTTATTCTTTTCTCATCCAAATTCTATTATCTTTTCTATTTATTGTTTTTTTTATTTTGGCGCATGTCCGCCTACACCCGCGATAAATCAGGCCATTTAGTTAAGTGGGATAGTCCTTGGGTTGGGAAATCATGTACACCAGGGGAACTATTTCCATTATATCCTAATATTCCTAATACTCCATAGTCAAAAATTGAGCCTATTTCAATGTAAGGTCTTCAAAGAAACCAACTCATAAACCCAGGTCGGAACCAAAATGGAAACCCAAATGAGGCAGCCCCAAACTTGGGGAAAGAAATTGATTAAACCATGAATGACTACCTCACACCTTCCTAGACCAATTCCCCCTCATGCATTAGACATAATTCCCTAGTAGATTCAACCTACATCTTTAAAACCCATGTCCTAAAACACCTTCCCACATTCCATGGAATGGAGTCCGAGATGCCCTACCTTCACATTAAGGAGTTCAATGACATTGTAGAAACCATGTGTCCCCCACATAAACTAGAATTATCTAATATGAAGCTATTTCCTTTTTCATTAAAGGATCAAGATTAAAATTGTCTAAACAATTTGAGACCGTCATCCATCAACTCTTGGGACCAACTTTCAAGATAATTCTACAAAAAAATACTTTCCCCACCACAAAACAATTTCACTTAAAAAGAGCATCCAAAACATTTTTTGAAAAATAGGGAGAGTCATTTTATGAAACATGGGAGAGGTTCAAGGACACTCTAAACATGGTTCCACACCATGGTTTTTCTATTCTTGAACAAGTGATAATTTTCTATGAAGGGTTGGGTCTGGGGAATAAACAATTCATTAACATGATGTGTAATGGAACCTTTAAAAACAAAGCCCCGAATGATGTTTACGAGTATCTAGAAAGCCTTTGTGAACAAATCCAAACATGGGGAACTTCACCTTATTTTGAAAAGCCACAAAGAATTACTGTAATTCATACTCTTAGAGAAGAGGAAAGCCTTAGGGATAAACTCGCAGCACTCTCTAGGAAGGTTGAAGATATAGTCCTTAGGAAAGTCCATGAAATCCAAACTATTGACATTGTTTTCACAATTTGTGACAAACATGACCATAAGACAGACAAATTCCCAACCATTCCATCCATCAAGGATGTTCTTTTAGGAGGAACCCTAGTGGAAGTAAATGCTTTGAACTTTAAAAAGCCTCAATACCAAAACAACTTCAACCCAAGGTATAATGACCACCCAGGCTTCCATTGGAAAGATAACTAACAACCTAGACAACCACAGGGACAAAATCCTTACCCCCTTCAGAACTACCAAACCCATAACTAGTTCCAAACCCAACCTATCCAATACCAACAGCCACTGGTCCATTTTCAACAAACCATAACACCTCCAAAATATCCCCCCAGGATAAACCAATCTTCTCAATCACCAACCCAAACTATTCCACAAAGCCTAATAGAACAACTGCGCAAACAAATGGAAAGGATGAACATGGAAGTCTATTACCTTAAACAAGAACTTCAAACCATCAAAATTGGAAAGGCACCCATGCCTACTCAGGCGGTTCCATCCTCAACTTTAAGGGGAGAATCAAGTTGTACTCAAACAACTCATGAACAACTAAAAGCTTTGACTACTTTAAGAAGTGGGAAATCAATTGAGAAACCTGAACAACTAATTCAGAACCCACCTGAAGATTCACACTTGGATGAAAATTCAAATGAACTAAATGATCAAACTGAAAAACATGATAACATTGTCAAAGAAACAACTCTTCAACAAACAACCCCACAACCTGCATCATTTCCTCAACGCATGAGGGGGAAAACAAAGCTTCAATTGAGTGAAACATTGGGGGAAATATTCTCACAAGTCAAGTTGAACATTCCCCTTCTCGATGCCATACAAACCATACCTACCTACTCAAAGTACCTTAAGGACTTGTGCACTTTTAAAATAAAATTTTCACATAAAAACCAAGTCCTTTTGGCTGCTAATGTGAGTACCACCATTCAAGGGATGATTCCTCCTAAGTTGAAAGACCTGGGTTTCCCTTGCATCAATGTTTAAATAGGATAGGGAAAAGTTTTCAAGGCCTTATGTGACCTAGGTGCTAGTGTCAATCTCATTCCTTATGTTGTGTACTGCTAGTTAGGTCTAGAAGAACTCCAACCCACATCTGTCACACTTCAACATGCTGATCATAGCATTAGGGTTCCAAAGGGGATTTTAAAGGACGTTCTAGTAATGGTTGAAAAATTCATCTACCCTGCTGACTTCGTTTTCCTTTACAACCATCCAAAATTAGGAAATAAGGAACAAACCCCAATCATCCTTGGCCATCCATTTCTTTCAACAATCAACTTTGTTATCTGAGTCCGAAATTGGAACATGACCATCACCTATGGAAACATGAGTCTAGACTTGAACATCTATAATGCAAGCTCACAAATAGGGGATGATGAGGGGATTCATGAAGTAAACATGATAGGAAGGATTGATAATGAACCCATTGAACATCAAGTAATATTTGATGGATTTTTAAGCCAGGATGAGATTGATTTACTTTGTTCACATGAAGGAAGTTTATCTCTTTAGCTTGAATCATTTTCAAATTGCTCTTATGATGAAGTCTTAGGTCCAAAAATCAGTGAAACCTTTCAGAAAACCACATTCATGGAGACCAATCAAACTTCCTTCCCTAAATCTGATCAAACCAATCTTGTAGCTGAAACTTCTATATTTGAGGAATCAATCCTATCTGAAACTCTAAAAAAATAAATTTATATTGATCCAATGTCACAGTATTCTGCTGAAATTCTGAACCAATCTAATCTTGAATTGAAGTAACTTCCCACTGCACTCAAGTATGCCTTCCAAGGGGATAATCAAACACATCCTATTGTAATTTCTTATTCTCTTAAATCCAATCATGATAGGATGCTTCTAGATGTCCTTATGAAACATAAGAAAGCCATTGGTTGGACCCTGTCTGATATTTCTGGGATTAGACCACTTATCCGGACTCATAGGACTATTTTGGAATCTGATTCAAATCCATGTCGTCAACCTCAATGGAGAATAAATCCTAATCTCATGGAAGTAGTAAGGAAGGAACTTCTAAAATTTTTAAAAGATGGTATCATCTATCTCATAGCTGAGAGTGAGTGGGTGAGCCCAATCCAAGTGGTTCCCAAGAAGACAGGAATAGCAGTGATAACCAATAAGGATGGAGAGATTCTTCCAACTAGGGTGAGTAGTGGACGGAGGGTATACATTGACTATAAGAGGCTAAACTCATTCACCAAGAAGGATTATTTCCCCTTACCATTCATTGACCAAGTCCTTGAGATAGTGGTAGGTCATTCCTTCTACTTTTTCTTAGATGGGTATTTGGGTACAATCAGATTGAGTTATCCCTAGAGGATCAAGGGAAGACTACATTCACCGGTCTATTCAGCACCTTTGCCTTCAAACACATGCCCTTTGGTTTATGCAATGCCCCAGGAACCATCCAACGGTGCATGATGGGAATCTTCTCAAACATGGTAGGGGATTTTCTAGTGGTCTTTATGGATGACTTCTCTGTGTTTGGGGATACATTTGAGGGATTTCTGTAGAATGTTGAGAGAGTCTTGTCAAGATGTGAAGAAAATAATATGGTCATAAACTTGGAAAAATTCCATTTCATGGTTAAAGAGGGGCTAGTTCTAGGCCATCTGGTCTCAGGAAGGGGGATTGAAGTTGATAAATCCAAGGTTGACATCATTTTTCACCTTCTATCACCCAAAACTATAAAGGAAGTGAGGTCTTTCTTAGGACATGCTGGTTTCTATAGAATATTCATCAAGGACATTTGTTCAATCTCATGTTGCCTTTGTGCTCTTCTATTAAAGGATGCTCCATTTGTTTGGACAAAAAGTTATAAGGGTTCATTCTCAACCCTCAAATACTCTCACACTTCTCCTCCCATTATGAAATCTAAAAATTGGAACCTTCCTTTCAAACTTATGTGTGATGCTAGTGACTTTGTTGTAGGAGCTGTGTTTGGAAAATGTTGTGATAAAACTCCTTACGTCATTACTTATGAAAGAAAATACTTAATTGATGCCCAAATAAACTACACCAATACTAAAAAGGAGTTACTTTCTATTGTGTTTGACTTGGAGAAGTTTAGGTCCAACCTCTTATTATCCCCCATCACTGTGTTCACTGACCATTGTGCACTAAAATCACTCTTCCAAAAACAAGATGCCAAGGCTAGACTGATTAGGTGGGTCCTTCTCTTACTAGAATCTGACCTCACAATCAAGTATAAAAAGGGTGTTGACAATTTTTTATCTGATCACCTCTCTAGGATGGAATTCAAAGAAAACTCAAATCATCTTTCTGTGTCTGATTCATTTCCTGATGAACACCTATACTCTGTGAGTGACTACCCTTGGTATGGTGACATAGCCAACTTCTTAGTTACATGAGTAATTCCAAAATTCTTATGGACTCAAGCTTGAAACAAATTCATTTCTGATGTTAGGAACTATGTGTTTGATGACCCATACCTCTATAAGTTTTGCCCTGACCAAGTCATTAGGAGGTGTGTCCTAGAATCTGAAGTAGAGTTTATCCTTAAATTCTGTTATAGTGAGGCATGTGGAGGTCACTTTTCCTCTAAGAAAATAGCTACTAAGATTCTTAAGTGTGGTCTCTTCTAGCCCACCCTCTCAAGGTACTCCAACACATTTTGTCAAAGTTTTCCTAGGTGTCAACAAGTAGGGACCATCATAAAAAGGTATCAAATTCCGCTCACTCTCATCTTAGTGGTTAAAATCTTTGACTTTTGGGGAATTGATTTCATGGGTCCCTTCCCAAACTCTTAGGTATATCTTTACATTCTCTTAGCTATTGATTATGTCTCAAAATATTTTGAGGCCATTCCCACAAAATAAAATGATCATCAAACTGTGATTATATTTTTAAAAGAAAACATCTTCTCTAGATTTGAAATTCCTAGGGCTATCATTAGTGATCGTGGAACTCATTTTTGTAATAATGTATTCTCATCACTCATGGAAAAGTATGGAATATATCATAAAGTGTCCACTACATACCATCCACAGACCAATGGTCAATCTGAGTTAGCCAATAGAGAAATTAAACAAATTCTTGAGTGAACTGTTAAACCATCTAGGAATGATTGGTCAAGCAAACTCTTACATGCTCTTTGGGCCTATTGAACCGCATATAAAACCATTTTAGGAATTTCCCCATATAGGTTGGTTTATGGTAAAGCATTCCATTTACCAGTGGAGATTGAACATAAGGATTTTTGGGATATTAAGAAAATTAATTATGACCTCTCATTAGCCGAAACAAAAAGTAAATTAGATCTCAATGAACTTGAAGAAATTAGGATAGAGGTTTATGAAAATTCAAGGATCAATAAAGATAAAGTACAAGCCTACCAATCTCAAAATATTAAAACCAAACACATTGAACTAGGTAAAACTATTCTTTTGTATAGTTCTAAACATCATTTACACCTAAGAAATTTGTGGTCTAGATGGTCTGGTCTATACATATTGCATAAAGTGTACCCCTATGGGGCTGTTGAAATTCAAGATCCCACCAAAGTTCAAACATTTAAAGTTAATGGTCATAGAGTCAAACCATTCATAAAAACATTCCAAAAACATAAATTTGATGAATAATTGTGTGAACTTACCTTATATGAGGAAAATATTTAATCAATTAAGGGTCCATGTCAGGCTAACGATGTTAAAAAAAAGCACTGCACAGGAGGAAATCTGTGGTTTTCATGTTTCCAAATATTTTGTGAATCGTCTTTATTTTTCAAGTAAGATTAATTAATAATTTTGATATTTAAAAAATAGACTGTTGACTTGTTCTTTTGTTATGAGTATGGATGGGTGTGAAATGGGATCACCATATTCATCTGTGTCACATGGTGTGATCCTTAAGTAATACCTTACCCAGAAATTTAAAAATAAGATAATGTATCATCAGTTCATTTTTTTATTTGTTTGCAGGTTAAAATAAAAATAAAAAAATAATAATAATTTAATAATAATAATAATTAAGGCCACATTGTAGGTCATGGGTCAAACCCCGTCATAATCGGCGAAGCCATGGGGAATCGAACCAGGGACCGAAGGGAGACAGGGGCGCATGCTTACCACTGACCTATGGCTTTTTGTACTTCCTTATTCAAGAATTTCTATATATATACTTATATTTCACTTTATTTATTATATATATATATAGTTTTTTAGGTTTTTTTTGTTTTGTTTTTTTTTCTTTCTCTCCACTAAGGAACTCTACAAGTGACATGGATAACAAAGGACTAAATTGGAGTAACAAGAACTTCAACTTCAACCAACAGGTGACTTCATTCCATGATCCTCATATTTCAATTTCCTTTTTGAAATTCCCTTACCTGCCTCTAATCCTTTTAAATTTTCATTTCTTCAAACACTGAGGACAATGTTATTTTAATTTGGGGGGGGGATATAAAATTAAAAAATGCTTTTGTCTCAAAAAATGAATGATTTGAAAAAAAAATGTGTGTAAGTGGAAGAAAAAAGTCCTTTTAATTTGAACATGATATTACACATTGAAAACTTTGAAACTGAATATCAAATAATTTAGCATGCCCTGATTCTGTTTTTAATCTTTGTATAATTTCGTGAGCATAAATTTTGTAAAGTGTGGTTTTCCAATGTGATATTTCATCATTTATATTTTCATCCAAATAAAAAAAGATCACAATTCACATCATTTGGATAGTGGGGTATTAGTTTGAGTTCATGGGGTCCCCCAAATAAATTGCATAGGTTTGGTGATCTTTTTAGTTTTAATATTAGTATTCAATAAAAAAATTAAAAAAACAATACATTTGTGCACAGAGCAATGAAATGACCTAATGCGTGGCTTTCAGCACTTGGGGATCGTGAATCCATAGTTGCCTAGCCCAAAGTTAGTAATTTTATATCTATTTTTGATAATTTGAATTTATTTTTGACTGATTTAACTCAAGATGATGCCTGAGTATGTGGTCTTCACTTGGTGCCCTAAGGTCATTTAGCCTGGGAGTCATCGGCAAAGTCTCTCTACAAGGGTTGACTCTTTTGAGTGAAATTTCAATTACCATGAAAAATTTGCTAAAATACAACAAAAAAAATACAATAAAAAAATTTGAACACACATATTAATTTTTAAATGTTATTACACCTAGTGCTTCCATTATTTCCCCCTTGAATAAAGATTAACCCCCATGTCTATTGTGATACACATCACATCCTCTTACTTAATTGATATTGGATGAAATATGGCAATGAATTTGAACAAAAGAATGAGCTTGGGATTGGGATCTTCTTATGAAACTATCTTTTATTAAAAAAATTGATGGGTTTCATGATTGTTTGGTATAAGGGTTTATGGTGATCATTGTGTATTAAAATGTTTTTGGAAAAGGGAAATCGAATTTCATATTGTTGAGATATATTTTTCTCGGCACTAGCAAAACTCAAGTTGGGGGGTGTGATTGGCCACTAAATGAGGATAATATTCATTATTAATATATATAATATTGATGTTATTTATTATTAATAAACACCATTTTAGTGCATTTTACACTTTGAACATCATTTCACATTATGATTGTAATTCCTTCTTAAAATGCACTATTATGTGGTACATTTTTTAACATCATTTAAAGTACCCAATGATTCATCTGATTTTAAGGAATATAATTATCAATATTTTAATTTGATATTTTTTGAAATTGATATAAACTTCAATATGAACATGTTTCATTCATGTATCAATGGAGGATTAATAAAGGATGATGGAGATATTTGGAGATGAATGGAAACAATTCCAGAGAAGGTAGATTGGACAACAGCCCACTGATGAGAATGTGGGACCCACTTTACAAACCCAATTAAGCCAAAATTTCGTGGTTTTCTATAGTACATATATATTAACAAATAATTATTCAGGATCCAGTGATAATTAGGCATCCATTGTGGTTATTTAGGTGGCCCATGTTAGAGATAAAATTCTGGGTTAGATTCTATGGAAAAGAAAAACATCCCACTAATATAATCATATGTCAGAATACACAACTCCAAATGGTCCCAAAATTTACAGGAGGTTAGCCGACATCTGGGGAGCCATTTTCTTCTTCTATGGACTACTCTAATTCGGACATATATAAGGTCTTACATGTGCGTTTGTTCGTTGGATGAAATATGGATGCCGCCTCTTGTCAAGGGTGGAAAAATCAATTCTCCCTCAACTTTCCACCCACCTATGGCCTACAAAAATTTATTGAGGAGACTTGGAATATTGAAGGCTCTACCTAAGGATTCAAAAATTCTATTTTAAGGTAGTGTTGGTGGAGTATTTGAGGATCATGGATGCTTTTTTCAATTGTAATGTTATGTTGTGATTTTGTTGTCTCAAGTTTGTCTTTCACATGTAAGTTGTTCAATTCACTTTAGTTTCTTAATAAAAGATCTTATTTTCCTCTTATAATATTTTTCTTCATATAACTTTGATTCCGTTGGTTCATTTTGTGAATTTATTCACACTAAACCTTGTAAAAAATATTCACACAATGGTGGAGTGATCATTTTCTTTTTATTGTTTTCTTTACTTCTTCAATTCCTCCCTCATGAGTCTACTTCCCGCTTCCATTGAAACCATAGAATCAATTGAGGTCTAACCCACTTATGTATTGATCCAAGGGAATAGAAGGGGGCTGGATTATATGTTATTTATCACCTCATTAATGTTTCATCACTTCTTTAATTGATATTTTTATTTGATGATTTTTAAACTCCATCGTCCTTGTTGAATTTAAGGCTTCGCAATTCAAGTTATAATACGAACTTTTACCTTGAAGTTATCAAAACATTGATCCTTCAAGTGTATAGGTGATTAGTATTAAAGGTTTTAGGCATTAAACTAGTAAGTTATGATTTTGTTTTATTTTCTTAAATGAACCCATCTCAAATATAAGAAATTGTAATCATTGAAAAGGAAATTTTTCCAATCCACCCCAAGTGATAACTTAGGATCAACTCACTCTTTTAAATTGAATTCACTTAAGTCTCTTAGAGTTTATTTAAAACCATATTAAATCAACCCAAGTTGGCCACTTCATAGCCAAAAACAATCCATAAAATTTACATGTCTGTAGGTTACTTCTTAGGTCTCATAGGATTCGATAACCAAAGTTAAGCTACAAGGACCGTTCTACCTTCATCTCTTGGGTAAATTTGAGCATGAATCAATAAATCTATTTATATAAAACAATTATTATAAATAGTTTATAAATAAATATAAATAATTCCCAAAAAACATTATAAAAATGAATAAACAATTCCTATTTTCAACCAATTTTATAGCAAGTCACATTTCCATAAAAACACTGAAAAATGTTTTTAAACCCATTTCTTAATATAATTTTAGAATAACCATTCCATTTAACCTTTTCACACACCCAACCATGCATGCTTCATTTCAACAATTCAATTTTTATGAGTTATCTATCATCCTATTACATTGTGTCCAAATAACACACACCCCTGATCCAGGGACACAAACCTTGTTCCCAAATGGTACACGTCCCTTATTTAGGGTCACATCATACATGAACTCAGACAACCCATATATTCCAAAACCATTCAAATAATAAAATTCAAACCATTTTAATAAAATTTTTATTTTATTGAAAACCATTAAAATAACCAATTCCAATCCACCATTCTATTACAAAAAAAATCATTCCTTTTATTGATAAAACTTTAATAAAAAACATGTAGCACCCATACAGAAAATTCCCATTCAAAAATCCATATTTTAAAATCATGATCATACGAACATTTTCTAGAACGCTAATTTTCTTTATTTTCACATTTCACTGAACATTAACTAAATACGGTTTCCAACAATTGTTAAATAGATAACTACCAATAAATATAAAATAAAATATATAATTTAAAATCATTCCAATTAATTCAACTAAGATGAGTCAAGAGTGAATCCACCTACTTTGAAAGTTTTGAAGAAAATAGAAAACGGATGAAGAAAGATCAAGAAACCTGGAATGAATTCCATGAAACCACCTTATATCTCTTTTTGAAACAAAAAAATACAAAATATCATTATATTTGTCATCCAAAATCTTATATATACCCATAACATGTTTCCATCTATGAAACTAAGAGGATAAGATAATTATATCTATGTAAATTTAACAAAACATTGGAAAAATGAAGAATAGTGACATACCTCATGAATCAAGATTCTAAACGCCATGGAAAGGATCCGGATTAATTCAAATTCTCATGGGAGAGGTTCCCCAACATTTAATAGAGGGGAATATATAATTAGGGAAATATAGGAGTAAAAACAAAGCCTAAAGAGTAAAAAGTGTGTGAGATCCACTTTCTTGGACCTTACATAAACCATACACATGGTTTAGTCGGAATGTTAGAAAAACCATGTGCTAGCCGTGTGTTAGATACTTCTTGGGTAGAACCTCACACAACATCCTTAAATGTGCATAGACAATTCCAAATATATTTTTCAACATATACAATTCATCAAGGATTCTCCTAGTATTCCGCACGGTTTAGGCGAACCATGTGCATCCCGTGCAACTTCTTGTTTTCCACAAAACTCTGGAAACATTATATAAACTCTCCAAAACATCACTCTTAACATTTATATTCATGAAAATAATTAAAAAATGGTTATGTACTAGAAACTTGATATAATACATTTTCCCGACCATTGGTATTTCTATCCTCAGAATGTATAAAACCATCCTAGCCCGGAAAGTGTTCTGGCCATTTCTCTTTAATTTCCTTCTCGCATTCCCAAGTATCTTCCTGAATCATAAAATATTTCCCTTTAACCTATACAAGAAAAATTATTTTTACATTAAAAACATTATCTTGCCTATCCACAATTCTCAATAGGTTATGTACCAATGAATCATTCCTCTCTAGGTCAACATGATCCAATCTAATCACATGGTGATGATCTGATTGATACTTTTTCAAATGAGACAAGTGGATCACATTATGCATATAACTAAACCATTATGGTAATTCCACCTAATATGACAACTCTAAAAACCATTCCAAAATCTCAAAAGTCCCACTGTATCAAGGAGATAACATTGGATTCTTCCCAAAACGATGATGTCCCTGCCTTGTAGAAATCTGTAAGAATAGATGATCAGTCACCGAAAATGATAACGATCTTCTATGATGATCAGCATTCAATTTATAATGACTCTTTTTCATCACCATAGATTTCCTAATCAACTGAATATTATCCATTTTTCATGGAAAAGGCTTATCCAAAATCATGATATTTCATGTGTTTCCACCCAACAATGTAAAGAATGAAAATAATGCCCATACAATGCTTAAAAATGAGCAATATATATCAAGGCCTAATAGTTGTTATTATATTATAACTACACTAAGGATATATTCTCATCACATGAGCCACCAAAACCCATTTCACAATCCTACAATAATTCATCCAACATTTGTATCATTATATTGGATTTCTCATTCATCTGAGGATGTTATGTCATACTCATAGTCAACTGAGTTCCAACAAATTTCTATAAGGATTTACCAAAATGAAACATGTACCTCAGATCTCCTTCGTAGAATATAAAAATTGGTACACTATGTCACCTTAACACATCTTGGATATAGATTTTGTAAATATCATCTATAGTGTGAGTTTCACAAATAGGGATGAAATGGGCTGAATTTGTGAGTCGATACACTACCACCCATATGGAATCTTGTTTCCGAACGGTACATAGAAGACCTATACCAAAATCCATGGTATTTACTACAATTTCACACAAGGATGGGTATATATGACAAAATACTTACTGGTAATTGATGTTTTCCTTAACATTATGACATGTTACGTACCTTTCAATAAACTCAACCACTTTCAATTTCATACCAATCCACCAATACTATGCTTTCAACGCCTTAAACATCTTATGTATACCGGGATGTACAAACCATATGGAATAGTGGTAATCACGAGAAAGTTGTTCCTAACAAACCATAGGTACAACTATCCAATCTTTGAATCAAGAAACTAAACTCCCATCAAGTTTCCATCCCACAATAGTCTCTCCACCATTGAGTTTTAAACTCATAACCAAGCATTCTGCAGCATATGTTCGTTCCTCTTTAATTTTCATTACCAAATCAATAACCATGAAACTAGAACCATACACACAACATTACATTAGACATAACATTTTTCATTCATTTAGTCTAGGAAATACATAAACGTACACTCTTCAAATTATTCATTTTCCAACTGAGCATATGAATTTATTCTTAATGCATCGACCACCAAATTCCCATTTCCTAGTGTAAAAATCAATTCAAAGTCAAACATATAGAGGTAATCTATTGATATTTTTTCCCTTAGATTCCAATCCCATTATTATAAAATATGTTTCAATATTTTTTGATCCATGAACAAATTAAATTTATAAACAAATGGATAGTGATTTTAGGTCATCAAAACATGGATGACCGCAGTTGAGTCTAAATTGTGTGTTGGGTAATTCTTCTCATGCACTCTATACTGAGTTAAACCATAATAGAACTTATGGTCTCCTTTCATGAGATCACATCCTAGCCCAAATCCCGAATCATCATAGTACATAACGTACCCATGTCCAGATTCTAGAAAAATCATGATACGTTCTGATGTAAGATGTAAATTCAACTCTTGGAATGATTTTTTGGAATTCCTCAGTCCATTGAAATGCAGTAGTATATTTTGTAAAAGCTGTCATTGTTGAGGCTAGTAGAGATAATTTGTGCACAAAATATTGTTAATACCCAGCTAGATCAAGAAATATTCATATCTCATAGACAATTTTCCTTAATTTCCAAGAGATAATGGATTCTATCTTTACTGGATCTACTGAAACACCATTTTCATAAATTACATGGCCAATAAAGCACACCTCTTATATCTAAAAACACACTTTGATAGTTTTTCATACAATCGATGATCTCTCAATATTCCCATCCATATCATCATGTGTTTCTCAAGATCATCCCCTACCATTGAATACACCAATATGTCATCCACAAACATCATAGAAAAAGAATCTATATATCTCTAAAATATCTGATTCTTCAATTCCATAAAGACTATTGGTGAATTCATAAGACTAAAATGCATGAATATGTTTTCATAGTGGCCATATCTACTATTGATACCTATCTTCATAATATTTTCCTTATAAACTCGGAATTGGTGATATCCTGATCTCAAGTCAATTTTTGAGAACCAGTGGGCTTCCTTTAGTTGATCAAATGGGTCATCAATACATGGATTTAGATATTGATTATTTATCATAAATTTGTTAATATTATGATAATACTAAAACAAAATTAGATATCCATCTAATTTATTTATAAACAAGATTAGTTATGGCCATGTATATGTTCTTGGTTTACTGAAACCATCGCTTTCAAAATCATCAAACTCCACATTCAATTCCCTTAAGTCTGTCGGTTCCATCCAATAAGAGGAAAGTTAAATTGGGATGGTCCTCGGTAGAAGATAAATCATAAACACCACTTCTATTATAGGTTTAAACCTTTTTAAATTATGGGAAAGACATTTGGAAATTGACTAAAAATTGGTGGAAATTGTATCATCGATATAACAACCCTGCTCTTTATTTTACACTTAAAAATAATTTATTACATGAAACCATCACTTGAAAAAACCCATAATATCAATATTTATAGTTTATTTTGTGATTAGGAACATTATATAACAACTTAAAACATAAAACACAACAACTTATTGAAAATGTCATTTACATGACCACATCATTCCTTTGTACTTAGCATTTCATGGGATAACCTGAGGAAATGCCTAATAAAAGAGTGATATATAAATCCCAGTAAGGGAGTAAAAAGGAATAACATGAATATTATAATACATTTTAGGAAATAGGCATATCAATGAGGCATATGTGAAACGTGAACATAAAGTCATTATATATCATGATTATCAAAACATGGAAATATGGAAGAAACATTTAATATGATATTAGCATGTTCCAAGGCTCATTGCACATTGAGAATGATTAAAACCTCATTTAACTTGAATTATAATGAGTAAACCCTCATTTCACTTGAAATATCATGATATTATTCTTTACCCAATGCATTGGAGCGCTATCAGGATGCACCCCTTTTAATCATTTCATTTCATGCATAAGTGTGCCACATGGATTATATAACATAGATTAATTAAACATTATCATGTATTCCACGATAAAGGAATGTGTAATTAATAAATTAATCTATACAATCAATCAGTAAATTTTCATAAAGTTGAATACCCTTAATAGATAAATGGGCATGGTATTCACTACACAATGACTTTGGCGTGGAAAATCACGGTGTAATTTCGATAGCATAACGGCGTGACATAAGAATTAATAAAAAAATTGATGAGAGATAAAGGGGTTTATAATCATATTTAAATGAAATGGAAATTAAGTGGGTCTTATAAATACTTTTCCCAACATCTTTAGTGGAATTTAGATTCGTTATGCAAAATAATTGCTTTAATGTAAATGAGAAGAGAGAAATTCCTAGTGGAATTTAGACATGGAAATGGGTGTACATGGGAGGAATTATTGAGGGGTAAAGAGGTATATCATCATTAAAACATAAGGAGATATGTATGGGGGTGGTGAGAAATCATACCTCAATATTTTTAATTGAATAAAATGGTATAACAACATAATGAAATTTAGACCAAAATGAGAAATGAAAAACTCCCTCAATTGGAGGTGTTATACCAAAGGCTTGGGATAGGCTTGAGAGAGGATTCTTGGGATATTGGAGATCAATGAGAGGATTATATTTAGGAATTAAAATTTTGGTTGAGAAAATAATTCTTTGAGTGAAGAAGAAGTGGGGTTTTGGGTGGGTTTATATAGGAAAAGATAGGGAATTCGTTATTAGTTAGGTTATGGAAAACACACATTAAAATAAATAAAACACAATCCAAACCATATTTTGTTCCAATTTATATTGAAAATGATGAGTGGGAAACATTATTTTATAATTCCAATGGCCTAAATTATTAAAATATTAGGCTTTCTATTTTGGATGTGAGTCACACTCTCAAGAAAACCAGTTTAAAAAGTTAAAATGTTTAATTTGTTTTGGAGGGTCCACTAAAGAATTGTAAAATGAATCAAACAATCATAAAATCACATTATTTTAATGGTAAAACATATATTGGATGAACATACCATTTATAATATTTTATTATGTCACTATTAGGTCATTATGTTGTCATAAAACACATTATATAATTAAACGATATTTAACTTTTACCTAAAAATTCGATTATCTCAGAAAATTATGATAAATTTACCGTTGGATAATTTTGATGTCCTGATTCCAAAAAAATATTTATTGTATCTAAATAATTTTCTAAATATGAGAATATATACTTGTAAAATAAAAACTTACATTTATAAAAAATTTATGGCTTTGACGAAAACATTTTTCAAACCTTAATGAAAATTACAATTTTATTAATAAAAATTATACGATCATATATATTTAATAGAAAGTAAATTCGTAATAATATTTTATTAATATATTATTCAACTCAATAATAAATTAATTCATCAAAATATATTTCTTAATTGAATATGAACTAAAAATACTATTTGTGCATTAAAAAATATTTACAAAGTAACAATAATAAAATGAATATATATTATTTATTGTATAAAATAATAAAACACATAAACATAGGGCTAGGTTAATGTTAAATAACTCATTATAACAACCACATATGACCTAAGGGTAAGGTGTGCGTTGGTGATAGACTCTAGGGGTGGCTCAGAAAACATCGCTCAGGTGGTAATCTCTATCAACATCCACTTCTCACGTAGGCAGCTCTGTTTGAGCTTAACGTATTGAAGATCAGCTAGGGCTTGGTCAAGAGAGAATCCCAATGATGTACCTCATTTTCAAGCTCTGAAAAATGGTCTTTGTACGGAGCAATTCTACAGTATGATGCCATCACTTCCTTTTTCTATGTAAATTGGATTTGTTAAACCCTTATATTTATACTAATCATGTTATCATTGTTCAACGACGGTATTAGCAATAGTAACAATTCTTAATGGTATTTAAAAATCTAAAATCATAAAACCAATTAATTAAATTTCTTATATATATCCATTTTACAAAATTATACATTTAATTAGATCAAGGGGAATTTTCATTGATAAATGTTTGGGTCGTTACAATCTCCCCACCCCCTAAGACATTTGGGCCTCAAAATTTCCTTTTCCCACTCTAAAACTGATGCGAGTAAGTCTGCCTCATTACTTCCTCTGATTCCCAAGATTCATCTTTTAACTTGTGGTTTCTCAACAACACCATGAAGAGGGTAATTGTCTTATTTTGATGGACTTTTTCTCTATGATCTATGATCTTTACCATCTTATCTTCATATGAGTGGTCATTCTCCAATGGTACAACCTCTGGATTGAGTAACATGATGGGTCAAGTATGTACTTCCTCAAAAGTAATACACAGAATACATCTTTTACATAAGATAGGTTCGTTGGGAGTGCTAGTCTATAGTCCACTTCTCCAATGCGATCAAGGATCTCAAAAGGGACAATGTACCTTGGACTAAGATTTCCCTTATTCCCAAATCTAATAACACTCTTCAACTATGATTTGAAGTGGAATACCATTTCTTTGACATCAAACTCTAGGCCTTGTCGATGATTATCATCATATCTATTTTGTTGACTCTGAGCAGATTAATGTGTTGTTGGTTGGTCTTAACCTTCTCCACTATTTCTTCAACTATTTCTTGACCTAAGGGTTTTCACTCCCTAATTTCATTCCAACATGATGACATTCTACACCTATTCCCATATATGGTTTCATAAGGAGCCATTTGAATGCTTTAGTGGAAACTGTTATTGTAAGAGAACTCAACTATATGAAGATGTTGATCCCACCCTTCTTTGAAGTCCATTGAGCATGCTCTCTACATGTCCTCATGTGTTTAGATAGTCCACTTATATTTGCAATCATTTTGAGGATGATAATTCTTACTGAAGTTCAACTCAATATTCATATCATGTTGAAGACTCTTCCAAAACATAGAGGTGAATCTTGGATCTCGATCTGATATAATAGATAATGGTACTCTATGTAGCCTTACCACATCTATGATGCATATTCATGTTAGTTGATCCAATGAGAAATTCTCCCAAATAGAAATGAAATGTTCAGTCTTTGTAAGATGATCCATAACAACCCATTTAGTATTGTTTCCTTTGGATGTCTTCAGAAGACCGGTGAAAAATTAAATGGTGATTTTATCCCATTTCCATGATGGTATGGGTAATGTTTGCATCATCCCCTTAAAATTTTGCAACTTAACCTTCACTTGATGAAATACCAGGCACATTGATGTATACCTAGTGATCTTTTTCTTTATATTATCCCACCAATAATGCACTAAGAGATCTCGATACATTTTTTGTTTCCTGGGTGAATGGAGAAATTCTAACTATGTACATCATCCAAAAGTTCTTTCTTCAACTTTGGATTTGATGGGACCCATAGTTTTGACACAAACTCACAATTCCTTCTTCATTAACATTGAACTCCAAGGATTTCCCTTTTCTGATAGTTTTCACATTCATCTGAATTCCCACATCATCTTTTTGAGAATCCCTTAACCTTTACAAAAGAGACAGTTGAGCAATCATTTGTGAAAGGACTAATGATGTTCCATTATTTATGATTCCCATTTCCATCTTCATCTAATCTCAGAAGATTTTATCCTTCTCAATTCTCATCATTGATATAATTGTTGGGTCCTTTCAACATATAGCATATTACACCTTGTTCACTTTCCCGGGGTGGTAATGGATTGAGAATTCATAGTCTTTGATCAAATCTAAACATATTGGTTGGCACATATTCAAATATTTCTATGTGATATATACTTGAGGATTTTGTTATCTGTATATATTTCACACTTCTCCCCAATGAGGTAATATCTCTAAATTTTCAAAGGGAAGATTACTGCAGTCAACTCTAGATAACGTGTTGGATATTTTTTCTCATGAACATTCAATTTAAATTAATCATAAGTAATAAATTTTCCATTTTTCATTAATTTATAACCCATTCTCTTCTTTGAAGCATCACTAGATACAACAAAATTTTCTCCACTTGTAGGTTGTGTGAGAATGGGCATAGTGATCAGCCTCCTTCTGAATCTCTCTTCACAGTCATCACTCCAAGATATCTTTACTATCTTCTAAGTTAGCTTGGTATGAGGGTTGGATAATTGTGAGAAATTTCTCACAAATCAGTGATAATATCCTGTTATCCCCATGAAGCTATGGATATATGTTACCCATGTTGGCCTCAACCATCCGTTAATTGTAGCTTTCTTAGAGGGATCAATTGATATCCCATTGCATTTGATGATATGACTCAAGAATGAGTCCTCCTTCAACCTGAGCTCACACTTGGTATACATTTAATAGATATTCTCATTTCATAAGGTCTCTAATATAGTTCTTCGATTCTCCCCATGATCCTCATTGGTTTTGGATTATATTACAATATAGTCTATAAAGACTACCACAAATATGTCGAGGTAATCTATAATGACTTTATTCCTCCTATCCATGAAGATTGCTAGAGCATTAGGGAGTCCAAATAGAATTACTATGAATTCATATTTCCTGTATATTGTATGAAAAGAAGTCTTGGGGATATCCTCCTTCTTCACCCTTACTTGGTAATATCTTAACTAGAAATATAGCTTGGAGATGTATTACACTCCACGAAGCAGATCAAACAAGTCACCAATTCATGGAGGAGGACATTTGTTCTTTATCGTGATTTTTTTGAGCTTACGATAATCAATACAAAGGAAAATTGACCCAGCCTTCTTCTAGATGAAGAGGACTGGTGCACCCAATGGTGAAGCACCTGGGGGTATAAACCCTTTATCCATATTCTCCTATAGTTGTTTCTTCATATCCTCAACGTCGACAATAACCATTATATACAGAGTCATGAATATTGGTAATGCCTTAGTTATAAGATCAGTTTAGAATTAAACATCTATTCTAGGAGGAAGACCATGAAATTCCTTGGGAAACACTTCATCTAATTCCCTCACAATATGAATTTCTTCAAGGATGGTTTATTCCTTATACTCAATCATCTAAGATACATACACTTTCTCATAGAGTAGTAATAGTTATGCTTGAGATAATGGTGCTAAAGAATATTTATCTTCCTCCTTGCACTTGTACAGAATCGGGGGTTGATTCACCATATGTAGAGTACTTTCCCTCTCATATAAATTTTCATTGGTTCTATATAAGGAAAGACAATCCATGCTAATAATTTCATCAAATTCCCACCATAGGGAGTATGAAAAGGTTTACTGGGAAGTTTAATCCACAAATTATGATAGGGGAGGAGATATATTAATGTGATGCAATGATTGTCCCATTTTCTATTCTCATAGACATATTTACATCCATAACTTCTAGTGGTTTTGGGATTTTTATACTAAACATTTGGGATATAAAAGAATACATAGAACCACAATAAAAAAGTACAATCGTTATTCCTGAATTAATAACTAGCATACCTGTCACCACTTCTTTGTCGAGGTTCATTTCAGTGGTAGTGATGGAAAAAGCTCTCCCATGTTTCCTTGGAGGTTGTTGGTTTCCTCCCAAAACAATTTTATTAGGACACTGGTTTGCAGAGTTCTCCATTTCTTTGTATTTGAATCAACAAACAATAGGGTGAGAGTCGAACAGAGCATTTCTTTCCTTTGTCACAGTTGTGGGTTTTTCTTGTCTGCAGTTAATGGCCAGGTTTCCATATCATTCACACCTGAAGCATTTATTTATCCCCTTTATGAAATTTCTGGGGCGCTTTTTCCACATCATTGGAAAGTGGGGAGCTTGATTTTCTTAGAACCGTTGGATTTATCCACTGGACTACCAGAATTAAAGTCCACCTTATGTCTCTTATCCCCATGATACCCCTGAGATTTTTCGATCTCCATTTCAACCTTGAGGGTACATCAGACAATTTTCTCATATCTCTTGATGTCACAGATCACTAAGGATTTCCGTAAGCTGGTTTTTATCCCATTAAATAAGTGGTTAACCATAAATTATGGGGTAACGACAAAGCCAATGGAATAGTGTTAAAGATTTTTAATGTTTTCCTTGTATGCTCCGGTAGATTCATTATCTTTTTTCTAGAGGGAAAAAGTCCCTTTCCGTATTCTGTCAGAGGGTGAGTGGAAAATATATATCAGAAACCATTTTTGGGAAATCCATCCATTCCAAAGCCTCTATCTCCTCGTCAGGATTCATATTTATGATCAATGTCCACCATTTATCAATTTCACCCTCCATACAATAAGATGACATAAAAACCTTCTCTTGTTTGGGACATTGAATGATGGATAAGATCTTTTCAATGAAGTAGATCCATTGTTTGGAAATTGAGGGATCAGATGATCCATTAAAAGTAGGAGGCCTTTGTCTCATGAAGCTCTTGATTGCGACTTGTTTTTTCTTGGGGGGGGGGGGGTTAAATGTTCTTGTTGACCAATTATTCTTTCCAAAACATTAGTTAGAAAATATATTATTGTGAAAAAAGTTCTTGATTCCCACTCCCATCTGATCGGGCATCTCATTAGAGCAATCATCACATTTATCTTTTCCTCAATTGTTATCTTGAGTCCTTAGAATACTGGTCATTGGGTGGAATAAAATTAATGTTAGTGGTAACCCATAAAGGGTAATCCAAAGACAAAAAATGGATGGCTTGTAAATTACTTTTATTTACTTAACTTATGAGTTTATAGGCCTCAATCTATGTTATCAATAATCTTCATTCCATCATATATTCATAGGGGAATTTTTTCCATTAATGATTGTTCATACTATGATTATGAATTTAACAAATCATATCCCCCAAGAGTGTCATAACCGATTGTGTAGTAAGGTCCATTTTCAGGCACCAGTTCCTGTTTGAGTCTAGCTCAAAGCAGGGGTTTTGGGTTTTACCCCTAGATACATCTATGCCATAGCCGCCTCTACCTGCTCATATCCATACATGGATGTATTGGCTTGATAAAACTCTTACTCAAAACCTAAAAAATTTTATAGATTCATTTATAATAATTAGTTTAATACCTTAGTATTCCACTAAGGTTTTATAATCCTAATACCAAAAATATCTAAACCTGTCCCCAAATACATACTATAACAACTCTAAAATTTATTTCACATATAAACATAATTTAATACATAAAACCTTCAAATGATACAACAAAGAAGATCAAGAGGTATAGTTTCATTTTGGATTAGTAACATTACATAACAACTTAAATCATAAAACACAACATCTTATTGAAAATTTCTTTTACATGACCACATCATTCCTTCATAATTAGCATTGCATGGGATAACCTAAGGACATGAATAATAAAAGGGTGAGCTATAAAGCTCAGTAAGGGAGTAAAAAGGCATAACATGAATAATGAAATCCCTTTTAGGAAAATATGAATATTAGTGTATCATAATATAGACATGAATATAAATACATGATATAGCATGATTATCAAAACATGGGAATATGGCAGCAACATTTAACTTGACATTAGCATGATCCAAGGCTCGTTAAAAATGGATCATGAGTAATCCCCCATGGAACGTGAATTAGTATAAGTAAACCCTAATTTCACTTGATTTATCATGATACTATTCTTTACCCAATGCATTGGACTGCTATCAGGGTGGACCTTTCTTAATCATTTCATTTCGTGAATAAATGTTCCATATGGATCATATAACATGGATTCATTAAACATAATCATTTATTACATGATAAAGGAATGTGTAATTAATACACTAAACTCTATAATAAATCATTAAATGTTCATAAAGGTTAATACCCTTGATATATAAATGGTCATGGTATTCACTACACAATGAATTTGGCTTGGAAAATCATGATGCAATTTCGGCAGCATAACTGCTTGACATAAGAATTCATAAAAATGGTTGATAAGACAGAAAGGGGTGTATCAACATATTTAAATGAAATTTACATTGATCGAGTCATATATATACATTTCCCATCCTATGTAATGAAATTTAGATTCATAATACAAATGAATTGGTTGAATGTACATGAGAAGAGAGAAATTTCTTACGGAATTTCAGCATGGTAATGCGTATAAATGGGAGGAATTAATGAGAGAGAAATAAGTTTATCATCATTAAAACATAATGAGGGAAGTATGGGGATGGTGTGAAATAATACTCCAATATTTTTAATTGAAAAAAGGGTATAACAATATAATGAAATTTGGACAAAAATGAGAAAGGAATACATCCCTTACTAGAAAGTGTAATCCCAAATCCATATGAGAGGCTTCTAATAGGCCTCTTGGGAGATTGGGGAGCCTTGGGGGATTATATAGAGGGGTGGGTAGAGTTTTATGGATCTATAAAGTTTTTTAGTTAAGTTCAAGTGGTATCTTGGGTGGGTTTTTATTGGAAAAGAGAGGGAATTTTTTATTATTTAGGATTTGGACACCACAAATTAAACTAATCAAAAATAGAAACCAACTGATTGTTTTTCACATTTTTTTCCAATGGGGAGGGGACCAATGTCCTAAATTCTTAAAATATTAGGCTTTCTAATGTGGAGGTTAGTCACACTATCAAGGAAATCAATTTAAAAAGATAAACGGTTTTACAAGTCTTTTAGGGTCCACTAATGATTTTTTAAATAAATAAAACAAACCTAAAATCACATTGTTTTAATTTTAAAACATATATTAGACAAAAATACCATTATATTATTTAATTAATTCACTATTATGTCATTATGATGTCATAAAACACATTATATAATTAAACAGTATTTTAATTTTTACCCAAAAATTTGACTGTGTCTGAAAATTATGAAACATTTACCATTGGATAATTTTGACATCCTGATTCAAAAAATAATATTAATTTTATCTAAATAATTTTATAAATATTTGAATTTTTATAGTTAAAAATAATTGACATTTATTGAAAATTCATGGGTTTGACAAAAACAGTTTTCAAACCTTAATAAAAATTACAATTTTATTCATAAAAATTATATGATCATTTATATTTATTAAAAAGTAATTTATTAATAATATTTTATTAAAATTGAATTTTATTTTAAAATCCATTAATTCATAAAAATATATTTCTTAATTTAATATTAACTAAAAATACTATTTGTGCATTAAAAACTCTTTACAAAGTAACAATAATAAAATGAATGTATATTAATTATTAAATAAAAAAATAATTCACATTGTCAAAGTCCTAGGGTCTTGTTACATAACCACTTATAACACCTGAATATGACCTAAGGGTATGGTTTGTGATGGATATAGACTCTTGGGGTGTCTCGGATAAGATTGCTCAGGTGGTAATCTCTATCAACTTTCAATTATCACATTGGCAGTTCCGTTCCAGATTAATGTGTTGACACTCAGATTGGGCTTGGTCAAGAGTGAATCCCAATGACACCACCTCCTTTCTGAGATCTGATAAAGGGGATTCATACGGAAATATTCTACTGGATTAGGTCATATATTCATTTTTTTGAGTAAATTGGATTTGTTGAAGCCCTATATTGAAACTAATCATGTGAACACAGTTCAAGAACTATATTAGCAAAGTTAACAATTCTTAACAGTATTTTGTAATCCAAAATCATAAAAATAAAGAATTACATATGTTATGTAACTATTTTACATAATAAGAAATTTAATTATATCAAGAGTAATTTTCCTTGATAAATGTTTGGGTCAGTGCAATCGATCTCTTCAATCGATGCCATGGTCCACTCCACTAACTGGTAAGAGGTTTTTCCCCATGTTGGTCCCAACAAGCCTGTTGCACATGTCTTTATAACCCTTTATCCTCTAAAGAGATGGAATATATCATGTGTAGTTTTAAATATATACATTATTCTATAATATTATATGCGATCCTTGAACATTTTCATCCAATCCATACCCAAGATTACATAAAAGACATCCATTTCCAACACTTAGATGTATTACTTCATCTCATCTCCATCAATGGTTATAGAACATAATCTACACACAAAGGTTCGAAATTTTTTTACCTAGAGAAGATTGATGTTATAATATGGAGGGAATCATCTCATATTTTAAATAAAGAAAATCAACATCATGATAAGAAATAAAGGAATGTGATTCCCCATTATCATACATCACTTTCAAAAGTATAGAGTTTAGTAGAATCATACCTATCACTTTAGATGGTCCATCCTGATCATCCACAATTACCTACTTAGCTACATACAATTGATTTATTTATGCACTCTTCTCCTAGTTTCCTTATTGAGATTTCTCTTTTTTGGGAGTCATGGTGTTCCTAGAATCACCATGGATAGATTTTTTTCTACCGATGAGAATGATTATACTGCCCTAGAATTGTCGACGAATACAATGCTTCTAACACTGGAGAAGTTTCTCACCACCTAACCTCAACGAACTATAATTATAGTGCTGAAGATTCCCCATATTCATATTGTTATATAATGATCGAGGTAATACCATACACACTCACTTTATGTAGTCAAGAGAACCTCATTATAAATAACCTTATTTTATCTTATGTCATGTAGGAAGGTTATCTGATCTGATTGTTTGATTATTATTCCTGCTCACACATTGTAAATAGGTGCCCCTCTTTTTATTTCTCCTAGATTTTGAGTTCCCACCATTTATTATGGGTATCAATATACATCCTCCGCTCATATTTCATAAGATATAATGTTCATCCACTCTCTTTGTTCACCATCATTCTATGGATCCTGAACATGTGAGGATAGAGTTATTTATTAAATAATTCCTTAAAATCCCCTTAAATAAGATCATGATCTAGTTTAGCATACAATGCTAGATAACACCACTAGAATTAAAGATCCATGATCATACACGTTTCCAGTGTTTCATTCAACTTCACTTGTGTGAAGATGAAATCAAAGATATGATTCATCCTGTTTAGCAACACCTATACCCTTTTCTGGTTAAGAATCATCTTGGAAAAGTGGTGGATTATACTTCATAAATTGGATGGAATGATCCAAATTTCATGGTTCATTCCTCCATTTTCCTATTTCCACACCGTGAAATTATTGGATGATACTTTGATTCATCTCATATTCACCTGTGGGTCAGGTGTAACCACCTTCTCCACAATATCTTTTGGTTGGTTTATACAACTAATATCAGGTGTCATATTCTAAACAAACAATAAACTCTATAAGTCTCATTCTCTAGAAACCTAAGGCTTAACATTTTAGATTCTATCACATCAAATCTCACACATTTTTATCCAAAAAACAATCTTTTAAAAGTATTTCTATTTGAGAAAAATTCATTTCTTATTTTAACAATTAAACCATTTTAAAAAATTATTAACCATGCTCTTTTCAAAATCATTCATTTGAAAATAATTGCAACATGTTACAAAAATTTACACCATTAAACAATATGATAAATCAATATCAAAATTAAATATGAAATCCTAGTGGGAATTCATTCCTCTATAATGCATTTGAAACTTGTCTAATTGGATAAAACCATGAAAATGAGATTCCAATATCCTACAAGTGTATCCAAAACACTAATGTACTCAACTAACTCATTACATGATGTTCATTCAAAAAATGATAGATACATATTTTTATGCTCTACATTACATTCCCTAAAAATCCTACTCTTTTATAATATCATAACCTAAGGAATAGAGAAAAACAGATTTCAACTCGAAGACCAAGAAAAATAAGGATAACTTGATCCAAAAGTAAAGAAACAAGCTGGTACCACTTATCTAAAATATTCTTTTAGGAAAACAAACTGATACCATTTGTAATAAACCACTTCTTAATATTTTATTGAGAATACAATGAATCATTATAAGGAAATAAGAGACATCCCTAATATGTCGAAGGTTAAAAAAATGTCAAAGGGTTTCAAATGAATATGGGGGATGATTTAACCATTAACAACTAAAACCATTAACACCACAACAATATCCAAAAAACTCACTATATGATGCATGAATAAATGAAAGACCACTCAGCCACTTCATTTATATCAAAACCGAACCAATGTGTACTACAGTGGATGACAAGAAACTATCAATGTAAACAGTGGTAGATAACTACAAGAAACTCAATGACATCAACAAGACTCCATGTTCCACAAGCTCTATGCTCCAAGCTCCAAATTCACCAAACAACACCAGTATCACACGGTGGTGCTATGTTTGCATGACAATGTACCTTTTCCCATGTCCATGAAGATAGAATCTTCCAAAGAACCAAATTTCCAGATCATTAGTGAGTATAATACTAAGTAGAGTTTCCCCCAATGGCTTCCCTACTCATGCCACTAGGGTAGAATATTTAGCCATAATATATAAAACTGTTTATATAAAACAATTTTGTGAAATAGTTTATAAATAAATACAAACAACTCTTAAAAACCACAATAACCTAGAGTAAACAAGTGCTATTTTCAGCCAATATCCAACAAGTCACATTTCCAAAAACAAATATCCAAACTAGACTTTAAAACCCTTTTCTTAGTATCATTTTTTCATAACCATTCAAATTCACTTTTTCACACACCCAACCATGCATGCTTCTTTTCGATAGTCTCATACATATCAGTGGTCTCTCATCCAATTAACTTGAGTCCCACTGACACATACCCCTAATCTAGGGTCACTCACCATGTACCCCAATGGTACATGGAAATTATTTAGGAGAATGTCTATCATGAAATAACACAACCCATATATGAAAAAACCATTCAAATTAACCAATTAAAACTATTTCATTAAAACCATTCTTTAATTGAAAACCTATAAACTGACCAATTACTATCAACCATTACATTTAAACAAATTTATTCCTTTTATTTAAAAAACTTTAATCAAATAATTGTCACACCTATCTAGAAAATCTCAATTTTAAAATCCATATTTTAAAATTATGATCACAAACACATTTTCAAGAACACCAGTTAACCAGATTTTCACAATTCACAAAACTATCACTAAATAGGGTTTCCAACAATAGTTAGACATAAAATTAAACATTAATTAGACAAAAAATATCCAATTTTAAAGCATTCCAATCATTCATATTAATATGATTCGATATTGAAGCCACCTACATTGATGGTTTTGGTGAAAATAGAAAACAAATGAAGAATGCTCATGAAACTAGGTAACAATTCCATGAAACCACCATAGATCTGTTCTCCAATTAACAATAATACCAAATATCAAAATAATTGGAATCTTATATCTTATATCTACCAAAAATGGGAATATATCTGAGAAAATTAGAGGATAGAATAAGTAGATCTATATAGATCTAAGAAAACGTGACATGAATAAAGAAGAATTGTGACATACCTCAAGAATTGGGATCTACCACTCCTCAAAAAGGATCTAGATTGATTAAAATTTTTTGGTAGAGGTTCCCCAACCTTCAATAGAGTGGAATATCAAATTAGGGACATGTAGGGGGAAAAACCTAAAGAGTCAAAAACGTGTGAGATCTAATATTTTAGGATCTCACATAAACCATGTGCACGATTTAGTTGCATGGTTAGACAAACCATTCGATAACCACGCATTATCTACTTACAGGGTAGACCATCGCATGGCCTCCTCACATGAAATACTTAAACGTGTGCCCACTGTGGTGAAAATACAATCCAAAATCTACAACTCCACATGGTTTCTCCTAGTATTCAATATGATTTAGACAAACCATGTGCATCCCATGTGCCTTCTTTTTAGCCCCAAAAACTCTAAATGTACTCCAAACTCTCACATCCTTCACCATTAAACATTATATTTATGAAAAGAAAAAATAAAGGGTTATATACAAGAAACTGTGGGTACTACACTATCCATGGAATAAACATTTTTTTGCAACTAAGATATTTAGAATTGTGAATTTTGAGTATGGATTGATGTGAATTTATAGGAAAGTGATGAGAGAAATTTATCTGCAAGATTAAAATACACACTTGACTGTTACATGAAAATTTTAAATAACCATCAAGAACTAATTAAAAATATCTAATAAATATTTTCAAAAAAATAGTTTTTATTTATAAATTCAATTTACAATAATAAATAATATAATATATTTAATAATTAAAAGATAAATATCACATTCACTCAAAACAAGTAATTTTAAATTACATATTCATTTTACTTAGTAATTTAGCATCAAAATATAAAAATATTATTTTATGAATTTTTTATTAAAATTTTAATTCATGAAATAAAAATTTGGTAAGGAGGAAATTATCATATTTTCTATATACAATAAAAAAAAATTATGTATAATATCTCATGGTATTCAAATAGAGCATTTTTTATGGAAACATTTGATTAATCATATAAAAATTAATTTCCTATTAAGATTATTTTATGAATTCATAATTTTAGATTCAATAAATATCATAACATCTACTAATATCCATTTAAAAAATTTGATTTATACCTTTCCCACCAACCCCTTAGAACGAAATAATCATCACTGATCCTATAAAATCTTGAAATATATATAAAATTTCACATAATGATACAAAATCCTGTAGAAATTATCCTTAAAAAATGATTTTCTATTTTAGTTGAATTTTAAATAATTTCATTCAGATTTCCCACTCCATTTTGGAGGAATTTAGATGTTCTAAAGGATGGTTATGGTGTTAGCAAGCAAGGTATGGTAACCATTTATTCCCACTATGTTATTATTGTATATATTTTTTTGGAATACCCCTTTAAAATTTAATTTTCAATTTTATAATAATTAATATATATATAACAATACTATCCTTATTATTTATTTTATATATCATTATATGATATTATTAAATGATTTTTTCATTATATTGGCACAAGTGAACTTATGGTGGCAATACTGTTTATGATGATAGTTCCATCTTTAATGGGTTTGTATAACAAATGTTAAGTAGTACATATATTAATAATTAAAAATTAATATAGTGAATTTAACAATATTTAACATATAATTTCAATATATAAACACTTATATGGAATTATGTTTCCATAATTATATAGTAGATTGTCCAATTGTATTCACTTTGTTACAAACATTTGAAACAACGTCAATTCATATGTGTATACCTGACTCTATGAATGAACTATATTTTGTTATTCTGATAAAAAGTTTTTCATATATATATATATATATATACACCAGTACTATATCATTTATTATAAAATTATTGGCATGTATATATATTACTTAATTTCAAATTGAAAAACAAAGATAACTAATGATTATTTAATATTACGCATTGTCTTTAAATGTTGTTCACTTATGAAAATTATAAAAAATGGGGCATAATCCATTTTTTATCAAATAATGGATTCACATTAGATAATATATGATATTTTTAGGCTATAAATTATATATATATATATATATATATATATCCCTATAGTCCATTTGTAGGTATCATGAGATAACTAAGATATAGAAATGATAGTATCATTTGGCTTAATATATGATTTTTTGGAACATGATCTTCATGATATGTTCATATTGAATGTAATAACATATAATAATCATTTTAATAGATAAAATTATATATTAGTTTTTCTATCATAATGAATTATTTAATATTTATCATTGTTTTTTATTCATTCATACAATATGATATATTCCATGATAATTATGTATACATCTTCTTTGATGTGTAATATTTTACTGAGAGTTTTATCTAACACCATTCATATGTTTCTTGATTTACTTATGTTAATGAATTGTAATTTTAAGTATGATATTAGAATAATATAATTAAAAATAAACAATGATATGGGAAATATTTTTTAATTTCCATGCAGTTTAATTTTCTTGTAATGTAATTATGATATTTATTTATGTATATTGTGTCTTATAGAAAAATAAACTATGTATCATGTGTATTTATTATAATTTGATAAACCATATCCACTAGATCTAGGAAACAATAGTTGGTGGTGTTATAGTTTGTATTAGAGAATGATTAATATAAACCTAATGAACACGATTTTGATGAATATAGTTAAATAACAAAAATATTATAATGATATCATTTTAAATTCATTAATATAATCTATAATGGATTTTGAATATGGTATAAATTTTTTATAAATGAATTTATTATATGTATAAAATAAGTATAGATGGGGATTTATACTTCATAGTTCTTCTAATGTATTGATTATTAAATTTCATTATTTAAAAAATGGTGCCGTCTTGATAAAATAGATCCAATTTCAATAATTATGGAAAATATATGGGATTATCCAATTGAAAAAGTTAGCATTTATATAATTAGAGATGAAAAAATTATTACTATACTAGTTTTTTCTACTTTGGTTATCATTAATAACCCATATATATGGAACTTTTATTATGAATAAGGAATATCAACCTTTTATATCTTTATAAAACAAAACCTAACCATTGTTTAGTGGGAAATATAATTTGATTGAAATAAAATAAATTCTTATTTATTTTAATTTATTTTCATAGCTTTTCTAGGTGAAAAAATGGAAAATTTTATAATGAATATATATCAAGTAAGGGTTGTCATGGATTAATGGTGGTTATTAATAAAAAATTTCTCAAATGGATAATGAGTAGAATACATGGAGTAGATGATGTTAAAATACCTATTCATATATAAGTTATTCCCTTCAAGTAAAGGAATTGTAATTGAGTTTTTCTAATATATGAAAAATGATGATTCTAAAAATTTGTAGTGTAAAGATAACATTACAATATTATAAATTTATTTCATAGACTGTATACACAATTATGGGAGTAATATGGACTAAGTCATTTATGGATTTTGGGGAAGTCTTAATGGGTCTTAGATAAAATAACAAAATCCCACATATGATGAGTTAAAAAATGATATTATTGAAATTATAAATTTAGAAAACAAATGTAGATAAAACATAATGAATTAATTATATTAAAAAAGTGTAATAATAAGATATTATAGAGAAATGATTTACAAAAAATATACAATGATGAATTCGTAATCCTAACTAATATTTTTGGTCGTATGATGCATGTGTGGTGAATGTAGATACCAAGATCTTAGGAGAATATGAATGATAAATGATACCAATAAAAATTGTTTCAACTACAAGGAGATTAGTTATTATTAAAATTTGTACCCTTAGTGTAATGTATATTAGTAATATAATAGGACAAAGGACCTACTAAAATTAATATTCACTTACGTATTATTATATTATAGTTCCATTCACTTTTTTATCTCTTTTATGATTTCAAGGAATATTATATATCCCCCTAAAATATTATTAATATAATTAATTGTTAATATATCCAGAAAACCATTAAGTATAAAAAAAATTTAGATTATTCACAGTAATATTTGTAATTGGATCCATGTTGATATTATTTGTATTATTCACATGACATACATTGATTTAATATTAGGTATAAATGTTTTTCCAATTAAAAATATTAAATTTACATCAAAGAGGAAATGGTTACTATTAATCATGATGATTTTAAATCACTATTTTTATATTGATATTTATGCACAAGGATCATGTTTTCAACCAACACCATTTGACCATCTTAGTGAGGTACATGGTGAGGAAGTAAATGATATGATAATTATAGATGAGAGTGAGGATATGATTATAATGGATTTAAAAATAATACAATATAACATTGATATATTTTCCAATTAATTGACTGTATTTTCTTTATAGGTAGTGGTTAAATTGTTTATCATTCATGAGGAAAAATTCATACGCAATTCACTATAAAATATATCATTGATGAAAATAATAGAACCAATGAAGAAACTGTAAGAGTTTATTGATATGGGACTAATCAATTGTTTTATTTCACCATGGTGAATAATAGAATTATTTTTTAAGACTAAGGATAGATCAATGATACTATGTATTATTAATATACATATCAATAATTACACTATAAAGAATCAATTCCCATTTCTATTTTTATGATTTGTTAAACCAACCATAATGTAACCAATATTTTTCAAAAATTAATCTTCACTAAATTTGTCATGAACTAGGATGATATTATATTAAACCCAACCCTTCACCATGCTTTGGAATAGTCTGAAAGGATTTACCTATTCCCACCAGCTAGAAACTAGTTCGTGGGAATCAATCATAATAGTTCGGATTAATTTCTAACATAAAAAATAACAATAAATAATGTACTTGAAAGAGACATCTGGTAAAAATCAATCGTTATAAATAAAAGTATAATTAACATGAGGTAAATATTTGACACTTTTAATGAAAAACTAAAACACTAATACTGGGAGGGAAACCAACTATTCCACCAATTTCCCATAACTAAAGGATCAATACCCAAATTCCACCTAAAAACACCATGAATAATGGGAACTATTAGCAACTAGATCTACCATCACCACCACATAATGATTATCCTTTACATGGGTCAAACATAACATGGTTAATATACATATAAGGGTGTATATAGGGGGTTATACAAAATTCCTCATAGGATACCACTAGAAGAGATTTCATGCATTAACATTAAATAAAAAATAAACTTTTAAAATTTTAATTAAAAGAAAGATTCAATATATAATAGAACATTATTTGAAAATTAAAATAGAAAATAAAGATGATAATAATCTAAATGGAAAGAATTTAATGAGAACCATGGGTAGTCCATAAATAATTAGTGTTAGCAGGGCATGAGGATCCTTGAACTCATGGTTATCAAACCATCTCTTTGGTGAAACAAACATTCCTGAGCCACAAATCCACATCACATATATGTTTGGTTTGGTAAATCACATAATCCAATTTGGGATAATGATCCTAGGCCATTTTGACTCACCCAACATACTATATCTAGTCTTCCCACTTATATAACTCAAATTTAATTATTACCAAATTTTTTCCCCTATTTTACAAGAACCACCTTCGGTATAAACACAGGTATAATAATTTAAACATGCATAGAAAACACACATTTTCAAAAATAAATGAATTACTGAAATCCTCATGCTCACAAAAACATTGTGGAAACATGATTCTCACTATCCAAACAAGTTATGGAACCCATTTAGAATCCATAAAAATCATTCAAAAATAATAAAACAATGTTAAAGCATGTAACCAGATACCACTCGCTTGTAAAAATCCAAAAACAAGTTGGAAACTACATATTCACAAAAAATAGTCTCTATAAAATTTTGATCGAAAGACATCCATCAAGATGAAACCTAATTAATAATGGTTTTTTAGAAAATTTTGATAAACCAATATACTTCAAACATGAGAACCTAAGAGATAAAGAAGTAAAGGAAAAGATGAATGAATAATAGAACAAAATAAAGGCTTATATATGGGTTCCTTAATTATCTATGACCAAATCCACCATATGATTAGAGATCAAGGGAGAAAGGAGGATGGTGGAGGTTCACCTTGGGATGCGAAGGGAAAATGGTGTTAGTTAGGGTATATATGTAGCTAAAATATAGAAGGGAATAATTTAATTTTAAATAATTTTAATGTTATAGAAGGATACAAGGTTTGGCCACAAATGTCTCCAAATCGTGAGACAACCATGAAACAACTATGTCCAATGAAAAAAGAGGATGCATGGTTGTTATAAAGGAGGATCACACCCATGTGGCTAGCTATTCACCTCATACAGAGCCATTTTCCTAGGTGCGTAGTTATCATTGGAAGGTTTCTAACCCATGTTCTAGATCATGCCACATGGACAATGCCACGATCCATGGTGCACAGTTTCCATTGGGCGGGTGCGTGATTTTACCTAACCATACACCAACTCTATTCCTCCTACTATCTGCCCTGAAAACTGAATTTTTTCTCAAAAACACAAAGTAAAACCATGAAATAAATATAAAAACAAAAATAAAAGAAAAAATATCTCAAAATATAACCATGAATGTGAAAATTCCCCTCACCATGAATACATTGAACCCTCAGAATGTCAATATGGAACCCAGTCAGAGAATAGATGTGGATACTAATCTTACACCCTATAGTTCCTCTACCATTTAACATTAACATCATTCTTGTGTAGGAAAATGATATAAACCACTGGTTTATACATCCCCCAATCACCATTACTTGTATATATTCAATCTATTCATGTCACTCAAACATAGAAAAATAAGATTCCAGCTCAAATTCTTCCCAATGCAGCATGTGAGATGGGTCCAAGTTTTACTTATTCAATTGCAAGACATGTAACAAATAATGAATTATAATTAATTGGGATGGAAAACTTCTCCACTTTTCTACCATACCAATTACCTTAATAATCTATGAAGGTATGACATAACTGTGCATCAACATCCCCTTATTTGAAAGATGATGAAGATGGACCAATAGTGGGGCCACCAATAGATACACTTGATCACCAACTAAAAATTCCATTTATTAATGCCACTAACAACCATAATACTTATTGTGAATCTTTGATGACAGCAACCACTAAATGATCAAACAAAGGTTCTCAGATGTCTCTATCACTATGATCATTCCTATCATGGTATTGTCACCCACATCCATCTAGCACAAAGGAAAATGACATGGTTGACCATAGAGTTCCTTAATGAGAGACATTTTAATCTAGTATTGGTAACTATTAATATAAAAAATTTCATCCAACATCAATAGCTTATCTAATGCGTCTCATAAATCCAACAAAAATGCCTGATGAATTTATTCCAAGATTTGATTTTCCTACTCCAACTGACCATTTGTTTGATGATGTTAGGCCATAACAAGTTTGAACTATGACTCTTTTACCTTCCAACGTACTACACAAAATCGAGAGGTATAATGGGTAACCCTGTCTAAAATTATATCTTATGGAACAAAATAATGTCTCACCATTTCATGATCATACAAACAACCCATATCATTACATTTGTTTTAGAGATTAATCAGAATGAAATTTGATGATTTTTTTAGACAATAAACAACCACAAATATATAATTCCTTCCCTAGGGTGTATGAGGTATGCTAATGATGAAATTCATGGAGACATCATCGCACATCTTGGTAGGGACTGTCCATGGTCGGTGAAAACCTGAGGACCCCTAGTTATTATCTTTAACATATATAGAAGTATAACACCTAGATAGATAGTCAGCGGAATCTTTCCTCATTCTTGGCCTCCAAAACTGGTGGCACACATCATAAAAATTATGATGGTACATTAATGAATGAACCAATGAGAATGGTGGAAATCCTAAATTTCCAACTTCCGCAAAGATAAAATCACCACAAAGAAACACGTATAGAATATAATTCCCACAATGGACATCGAACACTCCTTGGGAAACTCACACCATTTAGTGACTACATATAATTTTGGCACAAATCAGCATTATGCTACTATTACCAAATTAGATCTACATGGGAGGGTTTCAACTGAGCATTGGCTAAGAAAACACTTCCACTATGGTCCTTTATTTCTAGATTCACATGTGTTAGGAGCCCTATTAAATTAAACTCACCCAAAAAATATTTACTGATTACAATGACATATTTTTTGTAAGGTAATCTAAAACCCCATTTCCTTTCATTTGGATATATTTGATATCAATATTTATCCCCTGATGGTACTCGACCCAAAGACACTACTAAAGATGAAGATTCTTTTATGATAAAATTTAGTTTAGGATCCTATGTCTCATGTAAACTATAAAATTCCTCCCAAATAGGTATTGATTCCATATCATTATGACACGAATCACTTCTGGTCATTCCAAGTCATGGGATGGAAATTATTTTCATGTGGTTGAAGTTAGAAAGAACCCTATGCCACAACATGGTAATCCTATATCAACACATACCTAATGCCCATAATTGAGGCATCATATTATACCATGTATCCATTTTTAGATTCTATCAAGGTAAAAATAGATGCAATACTCAAATTCATTTTAAGATCCTTAAAAGATGTCAGACATTCTAGGATCCATTTGAACATTTCCCCTTACTTGATAAAGGTTTTTATGGGGGAAGAAAGATGAGAGAAACCTCTGAAAAACCACCAACAGTACCCTTCTCATCCCAAAAGCCCCTAATATCAAATACACTCCAATTATTTTCCCACTACATTGTTAATCCTATTTTATTAAGGTCCACTAAAACCCCATGTTCCAAAATCACGTGGACTATAAACATGACCTCCATGATCTAAAAGGTATAGTTGGTGAGTATAACCTAAAAATTTCAATATCAAGGAGTTACTATCTCAATCCTTAATTTCTAATCATGATCTTCAATTTCCCCATTGTAGAGAAAGATATTATTAAAAAACAAGAAAATGTCTAAAGGTATTGATGCAATGCAAGATTCTTATGTAACATGAAGATCGATAGTTCCTATTTCTACCTAAATGGAATGACCAAACACACAATGTGGACATACATGATATGGAAGGAAGGAATATGAATAACAACCTATCTAATTATGAAATGATGATACCCAATGTTCTTGTCAATATTGGAGAACCTTCAGTCCCACTTAAGCTGATCATAAAGGTCATCAATATGGGGCATGTGGTATTTATTAATGATGTTCACCTTATTAATCTTCTTGTATTCAATTCACAATTGGAGGGATCCCTCAAAAAAATTAGTGAACACTATAGGGTAGGAACACAGTGAGACACTTGGGAGAAAGAATCCATTAGATACCAAATCATCCAGCTATATTTGTAATATCATTAATTGGTGGAAGCCATATGGTACAAAGGAAGAAATATCTGCAGTGGCCTTGGTGAAAAATCAATGGTGAAATATAGACCCCTCTCGAGAGGAAAACCTAATAAATAATCTAGAAACACCTAGTGTAACTCATCTACCATAATAGGTAATCCATCCTTTGAACCTCTACCATTATCCTCCAATATGATAGAAGTGACCTAGATAACATAATTTCCCAAATAAGGGAGTAGAGGTCCAAGATGTCTAGAATGAGTATCCCATTCACCATGGAAGAGATGTATACTCCCATAGGTTTCCACAAAACTCACTCACCAATGATAAAAATCAATTTGTTCCTAAAAACACCATCTAATCCATGATAATGATCCCATAAAATTTTTTGATATTCAAAACTATGAATTAACCTTCCAGCTCGACCCTTAACAAAGTGAGAGTGTAGGATTGACATATAAAACTATTCTCTCTCTTCTTGAAAGTTTTTTGCAATAACTCCATCATATATGGAATACGATCAGTTTTAAATTTAGAAAGTTATAAAAGACAAGATGTAATAAAAAAATTCGTAGCACCAAAGTCAAAAAAACATAAAATATGGATGACTCGATAATTAAAGTATGTAGAAATTTCTCATTTCCTATATTTGATTCCATTGGTTCTTGTTCCATAGCATGGAGGTGATGTTTCTCTACTAATGCTTGGGATCAATTTCTAGCTTATGTATCTAACATAAGTTGACTATGTCCATAAGGGGATAAATCATTACTAACATGAATAACTAACCATGAAATCATACCCCTTGATACACCAGTCTAAGTTGGTAATTCCCCATTGTCTAAGGACCATACACAACTATGAATTGGAGTAACACTATTAGTGAACCTCAGTAGGTGACCCAAATGCCCACATTTATGATAGGGCCTAGGTGGATCCATACACATGATTCACACATTCCATAGAATTCAAACTTGGTAGAATACAACTTATGTAGAGACCTATACTTTACGTACATGGACATTACATTACTTTAGAGGAATTCAAACTACAAAACAAAAACAGACACCAAAGGACCTTAATAGTTTAGTGTCTTTGGAAACTTGGAACATAATCTTCTAATCTTGGTGAAATAACTTCAACATCTCCGATAAATATCTTCCATTTTTTATTACCTAAAACCATTATTTATATCCTGGGGAAAAGAAAACATATAAAGGGTGAGCTCAAATGCTCAGTAAGGGTAATCAAGGATAAAATAAAACAAACCATATACATTAGAACATAAAAACATGAACATAAAGTTTTAACGTCAAAATCTTGAGTTGTGAAATAAATTTGGAAGTACGTAAGGAATATATCATAAAGGAACATCAATCCTGATAAAATAGCATGGGAATAAAATATGTAATTGTGGCATCCATTAATAACATGATATGATTTCCATAGTAGCCAAGTCATTGCTTCCAAGACCATCTTAGTGGACAAAGTCCCTTTCTGAATCGAGTTCACTCCTCGTTCCAGTCCTATATCACTAAACTGGATTAACTTACCATTACAGCCATTTCTATCTCATAAGATATAAATCTTTACCCAATTCATTGGATATATAGGTCCCACCCATCTCATAATGGAATAATTCTTACTTATTCCATAAAATAAACATAAATCATTCATCATAACCCAAAGAATAAAATGGGTTTCATAAACATCATCCCATCTTAACGTAATCCATATAAAACAAATGGATATCATTTCACCATAAGAAGAATCAAACCATGTAAATAATAGATACATTATACTTGAAACATAATTCTAATGTCATCTTAGATGGAAAATAGTTTTTACAAAATACTTGAAATGAATTCTTGAGAAAAATATCTTTTCATTTCAAAATCATTTTCTTTTCACAAAATGGCATGTAATTTTATAAGAAAGGTAATTTTGTTGAAAATAAACATGAGATATTATAAAGTAAGATTTATGAAAATTAGGCATTATGAAACCGTAAAAATCAGTTCGTGTCGTATAAGTTAAAAAAACATTCTTCTCATACTCTTTCCAGAAAAGTCAAAAGTACCTTATATGGTAAACATAGGAAAGATTCCTTCCATACAATGTGGTAAAAGTCAATAAAGGGTAAAAAGGACATTAAAAATACATGGAAGAGTATTAAACATTTTATGAAAACATTTTTAAAAAACATGGACATGGATGATAAACATAACCCCAATAAATACTTACATATAAACAATCTCGGATAAAAAAAGAGATTGCAAAATTATCCCTTACCTTAGGTCTGATATGCTTCATACGTATCTGAACCTCCTATATAATGATTTAAATAATTTCATTGACTTATTAAAGAATCATATTTATTTTTATTATATCATATATGGTTCACTTATGACTTTATATTACCTGTTCTTTTGTAAATTCCATGTTAAAGCAGCATTTTGGGTAAATTCGTTTTATTTATCGTACGTGTTTGGAATTTTTGTTCTTGATATTATTATTACTTATATCATGATTTACTTAATTCCATAATATATATTATAATTTATATATCATATATATTAAGTATATATATATATATAATAGATAGATAAATAAAATTAAATACACCGTTCATGGAGACGGTAGGTCGTACGTACGCATGAACGTTGTTTTCCTTTCCTTATTGACTTGAATGGAAGTAAGTAGATGACACATATATATAAATATACATAAATACAGTGGATTTATCATTTCATATATTTCATTATTATTAATTATATATACTTTATAATCATTCTTGAGTGGTTAACATGGAGAATGAATCTTATCGGGTCGTGGAGACAGTAATCCGTATGTACGCACGAGCGATGATATCTTTCCCATAATTATTGAATAGAATTGGAGTGAATAATATCTCAGAATCAGTATGATGTTATAATAACCATATATAGATATTATTTATACCATTTTACCCATCCAAGTAAGGTGGTGGTGGAAAAACTAATTACACCAGGGTGTGGAGACGGAAGAAACTTGAAAGAATCGGTAGAAGAAATTGCCTCTTCCTCGACGTGCCTCTTTTAAACTTCCACTTAAGGGACTAGTGATAGTCTTTTGAGAAGACAAGAACCTCTAATATGTTTCTAGGGATGATGATAAGGGAAATGGGTAGGGTTTGTCCAAGCTTTAAGGCTCAATGTTGTGTAAATAGGAGAAGGAGGAGGTGCCCTTTTATAAGGGAGGAGTGGGGCACCTTTGGAAAGTGTGAAAATATTATTTTACTATAAACTTATCTTCGGTTTAAAAATGTACAAATATAATTAAAGATGAAGATAATATGAATAATGTTCTAAATAAAATAATCCAATCATAATTGGACATGTTTTGGATAATATTTTAATCATTATAATCATATTTATTTAAATCATTTATTAATGAGGTAAATACTGCATCATTATTGTGTCATAAGTAATTTAATTTATTTGATGTCTAAAAATTATAAAAAAAACTACCATCATGTAGGAAATATTTTTATCTTTCCACTGAATATTTATAGTTAAAAAGATAATTTATATAACCCCTTATAAAAATTAATTATTAAAATATTTTTGTTAATGTCAATTTTGTCTTTACATTAAATTAATTAATCCAAATTGTCATTATCACTACCAAGTGGCTCAATGGGGTCCCAAAATAGATCCAAGGATGACCATGGTCGGACAATACTCACCCAATAAGGTTAGGATAAGTGTTAAGGTAATTTTGAATTATTAGAATATTCTTTTAACATTGAATTACCCTATTTACCTTTAACCGCGGTAAATATAAGTCAAAAGATACTATTCACCAAAAATTATTTTCATCTCATTGAAACACATTTTACTTCTTGATAACAACCATTTATGATAGATTTTTGAAATTAAATTCAAAGAAGTGGTAAAATTTCATTTAAATGAAAGAGTCAGTTTTTTAACTACCACTAAGTGGTTTCACTATTCATCAAAAATTGAAGTTTTTCAGAAAAATACCAAAAATTAAGCCTAAGATATATTTGATATTCCTAATTCAAAAATTATGACTATTTTTCCAAATTCAAAACATATAAGTGTCATTAATTAATTTTAAAATCAATTCCCGTTATCAAAACAAATAGCGTGTTTTTAAGAAATAATAACTATCAAAAGATCGACACTTGTTTATGTTCAATTTCAAAGTGAAATTAATTCCAATGAACAACATTGGATTAAATGGTAAAAATATATTATAATTACACATTAAAACCAATTATAAATAATATATTACCATATGAATTATTGCGATGAAAAAAGTGGTTTTTAATTAAAATATAGCATGTTTTTACTATTCATTAAATTATGAAAGTTATTAGAATAATATGAAAATTTTATCCAAAGTAAATTTTTATACCCTGATTCTAAATAAGAATTTTATTTTGTCAAATTGAACTTATAAACATGTCAAAAACGTTATTTAATGTGGGTGTGCCATCAAAAGGTGGCAAAACTGCATTTTTTGAAAAATACTTATTTTACTCGAAAAATATATTTTGTTCGCACAAGATGTTCTAGAAAATGTGTAATATGAATAATAATGTTATAAAATTCAAAATTTAGTTAATACTATACATAACTTCTAGTTCATAATAATATTATAACAATATATCGCTGTTTAGAGAATCCTGGTATTGCATACTACACACGCTATCGAGGAAGGTCACGATTGTGTGTGATGCAAGACAAGTTAGGGATGCTTGTTGTGGAAGATCCCTTTGGTGTTTCATATAACATAATGAAAACTTCTTTCATTTATATATTAAAAATATATATACTTAATGTTGCATAGAATAATTCCCACAAAACAAACATGAAATTGTGTGTAACACTAGCCGAGAATAGTGTTGCGTATACTGCAAGCTAATACGGTGTAGTGTATAGTACAAGATAATTTTGGTGTAGCGTACAACACAAGACATCAAAGAAATTAAAAATAATCTTTCTCATAAATTTTCGGGGTGTTACATTCTACCCCCCTTAAAATTAATTTCGAACAAGAAATTCGTCGGGGTTATAAATGGTTTAATGCTTGAAAGTTTCTTTCATATAAACCCACATCATAAAAAGGAATACTAAAACTTAATTTTAAAAACTCAAGTATTAAACGTAATGGTTACCCAAATTAACTCATCACTGGGTTTCCACATAGGAGAACATAGGTGAAAATACGAATATAAAAGAGAAATCCAACCATCAAGTTCTGATGGAGAGTGGTAGAGAACATGGCTATGAAAAAGAAAACAATCACCAAGCCATAAATTTGTGATGATCTAAGGTACCATCTGATTCATCAGATATAAGAGCACTAGGACAACATTTTTGGTTTTCAATATCATTTCCCTAAAGTTTAAAATTTTGAATTAGAAGAAATACTTACTTGATTTTGGTACAATCTCACTATTGTTTGTGCCTTGAAAAATTTCCACTTCATCTATTATGGAAATGAAGTTGAATTTGTCTTCCGTGAAGTGTTAGCAGATCATGCGATAGAATGATAGGTCATTCCATCTATCTCAAACATAAGGTTAGAAAAAGTTATATACATAAGTGCATCTATGGAGAGATTAATCATATATGGTTCCTAAAATGGACTTATACTTCATCTATCATACCGCTTAATAAAATAAAACTTGTTTCTATTGACCAGGGACTTCATGTAGGCCAGTGGTAGGTGATAAAGGTCTGTCACACTTCAGTTGTGTGTTTGATTCCCATAGCCTTGTCCGACGCGATGGGTTGTCGTCTGTCCTGCAGGTTGTCCCATTTTCTAAAACTACCTTATTATAACATTCCTGCAATAATATCAAAATAAGTTCTAGCCTTAAACAATACTATCTTATGTCTAACTTAATTCATTCCAATATTTAGACTTATCAAAAAAAACTTCTGTCCAAGCTCATAGGATAAAGAAAACAATTACTAGAAATTTCATCTACTGAGCATGTGAATAACATCATTTATCACCCATATATCATACGATATATCTTGTTGGTCACATTCCAAACATGTGAATACCTTAATCATGTATTATCTTGAAAAATGAATACCCATTGAACCTTAGTGAAAACATGAATGCTATCAAAAGTTAACTCTTTTCGCATACCAAAATCCCAAAATTTCTATATACTCAAACCATGATATAACTTTGTCCATATATCAGTCATGAGCTCATTTCATTATCTCTTTATCCCTTCATTATGCGTATATCATATTCTTTCTAAAAATATTTCAATCACTTTTCATGGTTACTGGTACCATATAATTATTGAAAACCAATACATAGATATTCTAAAATTCAACGATACCATAAATGAGATTCCATGATATTATTTTGAAATCCCATTACATAAACACTTAATCATTCCACAACATCATTTTCATACTCAACATCACAAATCGTGATCTCATGTGACTTCCCTTTATCCTTTTCCTTAAGAGGTTTCTCATTTCAATCATCATTAACCCTTGGATTAGGGCATTGATTAGCATAATTCCCCATTTACTTTCACTTGAAGAATTTAAGTGTTGGTGGAACGTTCTCTGTAGTCTCTTCCCTATTCACATCATTATCTACCTTTTTCCCATTACTTCGACACTCAACTACTCGATGTCCTTCTTTTTTACACTTAAATCATTTTCTAATACATTTTAGGAAATTTCCACCATGCTTCTTTCCACACTTTGATCATAAAGAAACATTCATCTTCTTTTCACCATTGTTCTGATATTTCTCGTTGAACTCCATCTTTCGTTTCTTGTCAAAACCATGAGATGGATACGTAACACCAACTTCTGGTTCTACCTTAATAGCACCACGCACAATTTCTTCATAGGTACTGAAGTCTCTTATAGCTAATGCCCTTGGAAGACTTGGTTTTAAGCCACTGAAGAATCGATCAACTTTACTTTCAGGTTGAATGATAAAGCCAGATTCATACCTTTCAAGCCTTGTAAAGTTTTCTTCGTATATACCAATAGATTTATCATCCTTCTGCTTAAGTTCAAGGAACTCCTTTTCCATCTTTGTTCTAAGAATATGATAGAAGTACTTACTGAAAAACAAGTTCTTGAACTCGTGCCATTCCATGGATTCAATTTCATCTTGGGGACTTGTATTCTTAATTAGAGTCCACCACTGGTCTGCTTCACCTTCTAACCAGTAAACCAACAAAATGAATTTTTCATGCTCTGTACAATGATGTATGGAAAATATCTTTTCAATGGTACTGATCCATTGTTCAGCAACTAGTGGATCATAACACCCACTGAAAGAAGGTGGATGTTTCCTCATGAAGGACTCAATTGAATATTGTTTCTTTCTCTGATCATTTGGAAGTCCAAAATGATTCATAGCTTATTTAAGTGTAGCAATAATATTTTTCACTCCATATCCCATCACATTTGATTGTTTGGGAGGAAAATCATTTCATTTTACATTACATTGATCAACACGGTTCCTTCTGGTTCTAACCATCGTCTAAAACCTAAAAAGAATAGTGTGAGTGAAAAAAATCATGCTATGAAAAAAACAAGATAAAGGGGGAGTACCATCAATATCTAACATATTAGGTTTAATTATAATATCTTTACCGTAATTCTAGGACTATAACCTATACTTATACTTGACCTTAGGGACATCCCTAGACATACCTTAGAAATATCTCTATGGATATCACTAAAGTTCTCACATCCTAGTTTTCAAAGGTTGACTAAACCTTCCCTCTGATACCAACTGTAGAGGCCCATACTTGATGTACATGGACATTACATTAATTTTTCAGAATACTTAATACATAACAAAAACATACACCAAAAAACCATAATAGTTTAGTGTCTTTGGAAACATGGAAAATAATCTTCTAATCTTGGTGAAAGATCTTCAACATCTCCCATAAATATCTTCCCTTTTTTTCTTACCTAAAACCTTTCTTTATATCCAGGGGAAAAGAAAACATATAAAGTGTGAGCTCAAATGATCAGTAAGGGTAATCATGGAGAAAATAAAACAAACCATATACAATTGAACTTCAAAACATGAACATAAAGTTTTAACGTCAAAATCTTGAGTTGTGAAATAAATATTGGCAGTACGTAAGGTATAGATCATAAAGGAACATAAATAATGATAAAATAGCATGGATATAAAACATGTAATTGTGTAAACCATTAAGCACATGATATGATTTCCATAGTATCCAAGGCATTGCTGCCAAGACCATCTTAGTGGACAAAGTCCCTTTCTGAATCGAGTTCACTCCTCGTTCTAGTCCTATATCACTGAACAGGATTAACTTACCGTTCTAGCCATGTATATCTAATGAGATATAAATATCTACCCAATTCATTGGAGGTAGATATAGGTCCCACCCATCTCATAATGTAATAATTCTAACTTGTGCTACAAAATAAACATAAATCATTTATCACAACCCAAAAAATAAAATGGGTTTCATAAACATCATCCCATATTAACTTAATCCATATAAAACAAAGGGATATAATTTCATCATAAGAAGAATAAAACCATGTAAATAATAGATACATTATACTTGAAACATAATCATAATTTCATCTTATATGGAAAATAGTTTTGGCAAAACACTTGAAATGAATTCTTGAGGAAAATATCCTTTCTTTTCAAAATTATTTTCTTTTCACAAAATGCCATGTAATTTTAAAAGAAAAGGACTTTTGTTGAAAATAATAATGAAATATTGTAAAGTAATATTTATGAAAATTAGGTGTTATGAAACTGTAAAAATTAGTTTGTTCCGTATAATTTAAAAAAACATTCTTCTCATACTTTTGCCGAAAAAGTCAAAAGTACCTTATATGGTAAACATAGGAAAGATTCCTTCCATACAATGTGGTAAAAGTTAACAAAGGGTAAAAATGAATTTAAACAAATATGGAAGAGTAGTAAAAATTTTATGAAAACAATTTTAGAAAACATGGACATGGATGATAAACATAACACCAGTAAATACTTATGTATAAGCAATCTCAGATAAAAAAATGAGATTGCAAAATTATCCCTTACCTTAGGTCCGTTATGCTTTGTGCGTATCCAAAACCCATGTATAATGATTTAAATAATGTCTTTGACTTATTAATGAATTGTATTCATTTTTATGATATCATATATGGTTCACTTATGACTTTATATTACCCGTTCTTTTGTAAATTCCTTGTTAAAGCAGCGTTTTGGATAAAATCGATTTATTTATCGTACGTGTTTGGACTTTTTGTTCTTGATATTATTATTACATATATCATGATTTACATACTTACAGAATGTAAATAATGATTTATATATCATATATATTCAATATATATATATATAATAGATAGATAAATAAAATGAAATACACCGTTCATGGAGACAGTAGGTTGTACGTACGCATGAACGTTGTTTTCCTTCCCTTATTGACTTGAATGGAAGTAAGTAGATGACACATATATATAAATATAAATAAATAAAGTAGATTTATCATATAATATATTTCATTATTATTAATTATATATACTTTATAATCATTCTTGAGTGGTTAACATGGAGAATGAATCTCATCGCGTCGTGGGGATGGTAATCCATACGTACGCACGAGCGATGATATCATTCCCATAATTATTGAATAGAATTGGAGTGAATAATATCTAAGAATCAGTATGTTGTTATAAAAACCATATATAGTTATTCTTTACACCATTATACCCATCAAATTAAGGTGGTGGTGTAAAAACAAATTACACCATGGCGTGGAGATGGTATTCTGTACGTATGCACGCGCGGTGATTTCATTTTCCATAGGATGGATAAAAGGTGAAATAGGGTTTTTTCAAATTTATAATAACATATCAGTATTTTAGTGATACTGATGATATTACTTTATAATGAAATAACTAAATAAGAGGAATTAGAAGAAGTAAGAAACTTGAAAGAATCGGTAGAAGAAATTACCTCTTCCTCGATGTGCCTCCTTTAAACTTCCACTTAAGGGACTAGAGTTGGTATTTTGAGAAGACCAGAACCTATAATATGTTTCTAGGGATGTTGATAAGGGAAATGGGTAGGGTTTGGCCGAGCATGAAGGCTCAATGTTGTGTAAAGAGGAGATGGAAGTGGTTCCCTTTTATAAGGGAGGAGTGGGGAACCTTTGGAAAGTGTGAAAATATTATTTTATTATAAACTTATCTTCAGTTTCAAAAGTACAAAAAATCATTAAAGATGAAGATAAGATGACTCATGGTATAAATAAAATCATCCAATCATAATTGGACATGTTTTGGATAATATTTTAATCATTATAATCTTATTTATTTAAATAATTTATTAATGAGGTAAATACTGCATCATTATTGTTTCATAAATAATTTAATTTATTTGATGTCTAAAAATTATAAAAAAAGACCATCATGTAGGAAATATTTTTATCTTTCCAATAAATATTTATAGTTGAAAAGATAATTTATATATCCCCATATAAAAATTAATTACTAAAAGATTTTTGTTAATGTCAATATTGTCTTTACATTAAATTAATTAATCCAAATTGTCATTATCACTACCAAGTGGCTCAATGGGGTCCCAAAATTGACCCAAGTATACCCATGGTCTTCCACTACTCATACAATAAGGTTAGGAAAAGTGTTAAGGTAATTTTGAATTATTATAATATTCTTTTAACCATGAATTATCCTATTTACCTTTAATCGCGGTAAATAAAAGTCAAAAGTTACTATTCACCAAAAATTATTTTCATCTTAATGAACCACATTTTACTTCTTGATAACAACCATGTATGTTGGATTTTTGAAATTCAATTCACAGAAGTGGTAAAGTTTCATTTAAATGAAAGAGTCAGTTTTTTAACTACCACTATGTGGTTTCACTATTCATCAAAAATTGAAGTTTTTCAGAAAAATACCAAAAATTAAGCCAAAGATATATTTGATATTCTTAATTCAAAAATGATTTATTTTTTCCAAATTAAAAACATAGAAGTGGACTTAATTAATTTTAAAATTAATTCTCGTTATCAAAACAAATAGCGTGTTTTTAAGAAACAATAACTATCAAAAGATCGACACTTGTTTATGTCCAATTTCAAAGTGAAATTAATTCCAGTGACCAACATTGTATTAAATGGTAAAAATATATTCTAATTACACTTTAAAACAAATTAAAAAGAATATCTAACTATATGAATTATTACGATGAAAAAATTTGTTTTTAATTAAAATATAGCGTGTTTTTACTATTCATTAAAATATGAAAAATTTATCCAAAGTAAATTTGTATATCCTGATTCCAAATAAGAATTTTATTTTGTCAAATTGACCTTATAAAAATTTCAAAAACTATATTTAAAGTGGTTGCGCCATCAAAAGGTGGAAAACCTGCATTTTTTGAAAAATACTTATTTTACTCAAAAAATATATTTTGTTCTCACACGATGTTCTAGAAAATGTGTAAAATGAATAATAATGTTATAACATTAAAAATGTAGTTAATACTATCCATAATGGCTAGTTCATAATAGTATTATAACAATATATTGTTGTTTAGCAAATCCTGGTATTGCGTACTACACACGCTATAGAGGAAGGTCGCGATTGCGTGTGATGCAAGCCAAGTCAGGGATGCGTGTAGTGGAATCTCTCTTTGGTGTTTCATATAAAATAATCAAAACCTATTTAATTTATACATTAAAAAAATATATACTTAATGTTGCGTGAAGTAATTCCCACAAAACAAACTTGAAATTGTGTATAACACTAGCCAAGAATAGTGTTGCGTATACTGCAAGCTAATACTATGTTGCGTATAGTACAAGCTAGTTTTGGTGTAGCGTACAACACAAGACATCAAAGAAATTAAAAAGAATCTTTCTCATAAAATTTCTTGGTGTTACAACTTACCCACAACCTGTCATTGCAAATGAAGGAGGTCATAAAGGATGGCCTGGATACCAACTCCCCAATTCCCTTTCTTATCACGCTTTCTAACATTTTCAAATAGAACATTGTCATCCTGATCCACTAATAGAGATTCCATAGAAAAAAACATATCTAGACGATTAATCTCTACAATATAGGATTTTTCAAAAATATCAGCATATGATTTAAATTTTAACAATAATTACTTAGATTGTATGTACGAACCCAACCCCATTTCAAGATGACAACCCTTTGATTTCTCAAAGAAAACAACCTCAGGTGTGAAATAGGAAAACTATTTGAGACAATATGTATATTATAACATTTATACATCCCATTGATTTAGATATATAAACTCCTAGGTCTTGTGAGGGACTTAATTCTTTTGGAAATATGAACTGTTAATGGAACATTTTAATTCCTTGCATCACATATACTCATTATTCATAGCATGTGGGACTGAGTCCCACCAAATCTTACCAGTATCATACAAAATGAACTATGAAAACATTACATTAATCACAATTTGAGTATCATAAAATGAAAAAAAAATCCTCTCGATCATTTCAATCCAATCCCCCATCTTCTATGGGTCTTTGCTACCCCATAAAGGAGTTTTTTTCTTGAGGAACTGCTGAGAATTTTCCTTTTTCACACCCGATTCAGCTACCTTGACCTAATAATTGCAGAGACCAATCCCGGATCAAATTACTATATATCACTAACCATGGATTCATCTATTGTATGATTAGATAGTGTGGGAGAACCCTCTTTGTCCTCTTATCAAAGTTTCATAGGATGTCTCTAGGGAGGCACGGTGCTATAAAAATTAAGAAATCAAAGATAAATATCTATATATAATGTTGAAAATATTCATAAATAAAAACTTTTTACACTAATATAAAAATAAAAAGAACCTACAACCAGTACAAAAAAATTCAACCACACCACCTTTTCCCAGTATCTACTCACAGACTGCAGCATGTACATCACTCGTGGAGGAGAAGTGAAATAAATTCTTAGACCTCCCACGATGACCCAAGTTCTCTCACATGGTTTGTTCACTAGAAAATCCACTCACAAACATTACATCAAACCCTGAAATTACAAGCTCCAGTATATCAATACTCTCACAAAAATAATGTCAAATAAAAAGAAAAAAAACAATCTATGACAAAATGTTTTCACGAACCGGGATGAGATAATAATATACCCGACACCCTATCATATCATGGAATGGCCTAAAAGAAATTTCTAATCCGGATGGGCTGGAAACTAGTTCCTAGGAATCAATCATTTAATTTATAAATAATTTATTTAATATGGAGAAACCATAAAAACATACGTGAAAGAAATATCATATCATAAACAATAGCTATAACCAAAAGTAAAATCAACAAGAGTAAATCATTTTACAATTTTAATCAAAAATAAAAATAATAAAATAAAGAGGGAAAATAAATATAGAACTAATACTCCATGTGAGTATAGGATGAACACCCTCATCCCACACCCGCCAACACCTAGAAAATGGGAACCACTAGATACCAGATCCACCATCTCCACCAAAGAATGATTTAACTTTATCGGGGAAAACATAACAAGATCTAAATTCACTAGAGGGAATACATGGGGTGTTATCAAAAATATCCAATATGAAAACAGAAAATTATATTCCATGAATTAACATTAAATGATAAAATAATATTAATTTTTGTAAGAAAATTGATTCAATTAAAAATAAAACTTATTTTTAAGATTTAAAATTAAAATAAAGATAATAACAAGGTAAATGATAAGAAAATCATGAGAGACATGTAAAATCCCTATTTCTATAGGCATAGAGAGGTCCTATGATTCTCTTAAAATTTTTGATCACACCATATCCAAGACACAACAACAATGATTGGACAACCAATCCCTATCACATGCATGTATAGTTAGTGTTGTTCTGTAATCCTGTTAGGGAGATCAGGCTCACCCCTACCGACTGGACTAATGTATTAGACCTTGTCTGCCCACATTGATACCTCAAAGAACCATTTGAATAATTTATTTTACAATTTTAAATCAACCAAAACATTCTCAAACACACTTTTAATAATTAAAACATAGATGGAAAGAACCCATTTTTACTAAGGAAATCATTATTTAAATCATTAAACACTCTAATATTTTAGAAAACAAGATTCTTACCACCAAAAAAATAAAGGGACACATTTATAAACTATATTAAACATAATAAAATCATCAACCATTGTTATATCATGGAAAAACCTAGTTATTTTCTGGATACATTCGAAGACCACTTAGAAACCACAACCGAACTAAAGACAGACCCTATAAATCAAAGAGCACAACACATCAATTGTGATAAAACAAAAAGAATCAATGTTGATCCAAATTTAGGTTAAATATCCTATTAGAAAAGTGAGAAACCAAGTGAGAGAAAATAATAGACCGAGAATAAAGAAGAATATTAGAAAGGAAAGTATTGCTTGAAGTTTCTATGAAGATCAATGGAAAAATCAACCCAAAGATTTTAGCACAAGGGAGTAAGGTAGATGTGAGAGGAACACCTAGGGATAGAGAGACCGAATGGGTTAAGTTAGGAATGGGTTGGGTTAATATTTGGATGTGGTAGAATATCAATTTTAATATTTTCAATGTTTTAGTATGCCACGCAGTATGGCTACTGATTTTTGAAGACCATAAACCAACTATGCATAACCTCTGTCATAATGGAAAGAGGCCACAATTTCTTCCTAGAGGGTGAATGTTATAGTGGACCTTTTTGTTCACCTAAAACATATCTAATTTCTTTAGTTCATGGTTAACCTTAGAGGTCCCCACACCTATGCCCTAGACTATGCACCATGTACAATGCCACTTTTTAGGGTGCATGATTTCCACTAGGCTAGCATAAGGTTTCCCATAACAATGTTCCAACTGGGAACCAACTACTTTCTGACCTAGAATGTTTCATTTTATGAAATAATATTTAGGAATCCATGAAACAAATATAAATCCAAAAATAAATGTGAAAATAAATCAATATAAAATCAAGGATGTGAAAAATTTTGTTATTATGAAATTTTGAATGAATGAATATATCAAAAATGAAATTTAGTATATTGTATGGACTCTATGAATTTATACATGTTAATTTTGGGTAAACTATCGATCAATATGTATTTATAGTCCAAAATAGAGTTTTCATGGAATATTATGATTACTCTGACGTGGTATTTATGGATGATATACTAGTATGCTCTAGGTTTTATGAGGAGTATGAGACTTATTTGTGAAAAAAATAAAAATCTGATGATAAAATGTGTTGCATAATAAAATGTGAAATTATATATTATAGATTAAAAAATAGACATTCCCTGAATATATTATTATTAATTATATTATATTTGATAACCATATAATTACTATGGTTGTAAATGAATGGATAAATACTATTCATAATACAAAATATTTCATCTTTCATGTCCTAAAAACGAATTATTCATGCTTTGTTGAATATTTTATCCCACTAAAAAAGACCATATTATGAGTTAAAAAGTAATTAATATTAATTCACAAGTTTAAGGTAATGTGAGTAATTTTTTTATGATACTTTGACATATTGATTAATACCCCAAGACATACACTAAAAAATGCTAAGGAAATATTTTTCATTAATAATGTCGCTTCATGGAAACGAATAGGGTTCAACTCTAAATAGAATGATAGTATTATGGGATATGAATAAAAAAACACCCTAAATATAAATATACAATGAAGGATTCTATAATATAATTTTTTTTGAGAATAAATATATTATGTTTGATAACGTGTATGAAACACAACACTGAGATTAAACAAACCAATAAATGTTAATATTTAAATATGACCATTATAAAATTCATATTAAATTCGTGGGTATGAATATGAATAACTATTTTATAAAATATATGTTGATAACTATTTTAATTAATAATAATTTATTGACTAATTCTTAAGAAATAAGAACTCGTTTTTAAAAAAGAACTATTTAATTCTAAAATGTTTTATTATCATCAAAATGGTTTTTGACTACACTTTATAAGATAAAAATATTATTTATTTTTGGAACTTTTATAAATTATATTATTTATGATAATGTTTTAAAATACTCATATAAAAATTAAATTAGTGTAAATTTTGGATATTTTAATGAAAAGATTTATTTTTCGATGAATAGAAAAATATCCCAATAGAAAATAATAATTTCATACCATGTATTTAAAAATTAGGACAATGTTTTAGAATAGTTTCAATATTTCATTACTTCTATTAAATTTAAAATAATCCAAAAAAGTTTTTGAAATGATTTTTATTCTATAGTCTATTGTAAAAACCTTTTTTCCTTAAAGATGTATTTTTCAAAAAAAAACTTGTTTTTGTTTCATTTTTCCTGTTTAATTTGAAATTAATTTATATCACTTCATTGTTTAGAATATTGAATTATGGATACCATATTATGAATAAGAGAGTCAAAATTTGGTTAAGATAACCTTGTTAGTTTTGGTAAATATTAATAGTAATATTAGTAATTTTTGTTACCACGGTGAAGGATAAATTTATTTATTGAGGTTAAAAATAAAATCATATGTAATAAAATAATTTCTCGGACACTCCCCATAATTTTTGTTGGAAAATATTTATCATATATAATCATCCAAAGGTCAAATATATAGCATTTTTCCTATTTGGATGTTATCATATCATTTATATTGTTTTATGTAATTTCTTCCAAAAAATGCCACACTCTTGTTTATAATAAATGTAATATATTTAACTTGGGGTAACCATATCAAAAGTTTAGTTATAAATATTCATTTTAAATATAAGTGATTTATATTCATAATGATAATTTTATTTTAATTTTTGATAGTGTAATAATTACCTTAAACTCATGCACATCAATGATTAAAAAATTGTTCAATTAAGATAAAAATAAAAAATAAAATATAAATAATATTAAAATTAGTATAATTTGAAATAATAAAAGTTACCCATCAATTTTATAGATAATAATTCCATATTATAGAGGTTAGGATGAATTTCACATGAAATAGTGTTTCGATTATAGAATTCCACGACATTGGGTAGTGGGAAAGAGTTAACCAATTTGGTTTCTCCTAAGTGAATATTGGAATATACTATGACTGTTATTCCAAATAAGGGACATATTTAACTAAATTGGTTTATCCTAATAAATTATTTCAATATTCATTGATTTTTATTCCAAATATGGGATAGAGTTAACTAATTAAGTTTCACTTAAGATATTATGGGTATATAGTGAAATGGTTATTACATGTGTAACCGAGATAGTGATTCTATGTGCAATCATAAGGGTTTCTCCATATATAAGAGTGATATGAAATTTATTTTAAGGATTAAAATAATTTTTCTCTATATTTCTATGGAATTTAAATGTGTTCCTTGAAAAAAAATTGTGTTCTTTTTTTTGTGGGAATGATTTATTTAAAATCTCAATGAATAATTCAATAAAGGTAATAATTTTATAAGTTTTCTGTTTTTCTGTATACTAATGGTACTTTCATATTTTGTAGGTCCCTTAATAATATTTTCATGATTATTACATTTATTAAAATATTTTTCATATTTATTTAAGGATTACTAGGGATAATGATAATGTCAACATGAATATCCCAAAGATCTTTCATGAAATGAAAATGTTATCCTCATTAAATATTTGTTTTATATATAAAAGAAATATTATGTATAAGTGCCCACTTGTAATTTATGGGTCTAATATGTATATGTTATGATCTAATTATCATAATAAATAAAACTAAAAGTAATTTGTGAATTTAATATATTTAATTCTTGTTTAAAGTCACTAGAATCTGTATTGATTTAAGAAAGGTCAAGATAGTTGGTATTAAAGAAGAGTTCATATAACATTAGTTGATAACATGTTATTTTATTATAGGATATATGTCACTAAAACCAAATAGGTTTTTATGTTATAGATAAATATAGATATTATTATGAGGTATTAGATTTTATATATATCAATTGAGAAATAATGTTGTTGGAGGATATTAGTATTATAAGCATCCTATTGTTTTAAAGTTACCCATACGAATTATTTTTTTTTACAATTTATTTCATGTTTAGATGATGTTATTTTCAATATATTACTATTTAATTATAATTATGGAATGAAATATATCTTTCAAATCCTTATTATCCCTTCCAGATTTTTTTTATTATCAATATTATTAAAAAAATTATTAGAATGCTTTTTGGAAGATTCTTGAGTATTCAAATCACATGACAGAAACTATTTATATTAACTAACATATTTTAATTTTTTGAAAATTTTATGGGTCATGGAATCTTTTACATTTTATTAAAAAATCTCAACTCTACCAACTATATCAAAAAGTCAAACTCAATAAATTACATGACCATATAAATTAAGGATTTTGGGAATCATTCCAAATGATAATGCGGATATCATGTAAATCCTAATGACCAAATATTATTTATGAATTGTTTTCTTAAGTTTCATGTATAAAACATGAATGTGTTGATATTTATGAAGCATAAAGACATAATTCATAAATTTGAATATTGGAAAGAATTATTAAATAATAAGATGAAAAGTCAGGGTTAATGGTTTATGAATGATGTTAAATGGGGGATGTTTTTATGTATCTTGTTTTCAGAATAATGATGTTGTGGTATTTTTTCAATGATATTATGATATATTCTCAAAATTATGAGAATCATGAAACACAAATGATTAGTATATTACATATTTTTTCAAAATTTCGCAACATATGTTAGATAGAAAACTATAAATTTAAAAAGTTGTTTAGTGAAATAGAGATCAATTTAAAAGATACTCCTAGATTGATATATGATACAGTTAAAAGTAAACCTTTTTTCAGAATGTTCATTATTTTAATAGAATCATAGTGAGTTAACAATTTTTTTTTAGAAAAATTATTTTCATATAAAACCATAGAGGTTGAAAAGTGATTTTTATAATTAATGATATTTTAAGGATGTTAGTTATTATATTTCAGAATATATTTTTTTATCATAGAGTTAACTATGTGATTTATTTGTTTCTAATCAAGTGATTAATATTTTTTCAGAAGATGTACAACTTTTTCATAATCCTATATGATTAAGGAAGTTGGTACATTATGGTATTTTGTTTTGAGGGTCAGGACTGTATTACCGTTTGGAAGTATATATGATCAAAATGTGAATTTATAGTGATTAATTATATTTATCAAAATGATTATAATATATTTGAAATTATATTATAAGGGAATATATATTTATTGAATGAGACACTACGAGTGATTGATTTTATCTAGAGATAAAAGTTAAATTTATCTTAGAAGAATACAATCTTTGGGTTTCAATCATAATCTATAATATTTATAAATTTTATGGATAGTAATTTATTAAATTACCTAAGACTATATTTCAGGTTTATTCTGATGTTTTTGGTGATTAGTGTTTTATTTCCTCATATAAAGCGTTATTAATTTTGGAAATTATATTCAATTTTTTAATCTATTTTGGTTTTGGATAATAGATATTAATAGTAGTAATAACTTTTTATCATTTTATGAAATTATTTGATTCATTAAAATATGATTTTAGAGTATCATACATGAAAACAATTCATCTTGAATACTATTCATTTGTATAAAAAGATGAAATTTTCATAGCAATTGATCAAAGCTTGAGATTCAACATTTTAAGTAAGTTTATTTACATATGATTTTTGTATAGAAGATAACAGACATAATCAACTCTATGAAAATCCTTAAAATAAAAACCTTATCTATTTACTTTTTATATCTAAAAATTTATTTTATTTTAACACATCATAGATTTATGGTTTTTTGAGGGTTCAAATTCTCATAAACATGTTTTATATTACTCTATTTCAGCCCTTGGGTGTTAGTTTTTTTCATCCATGTCCATGTTTTAACATCCCACCAATTTTTCCATACATGGAAGCCTATTTATGTTTTATTCTAGATCACCTTTTTACATGCCTTTTATTTCATTTCATATGGATGTTTTATTAACCCTTTTTAAGATATTGGTTTACAATAGAGGTATTTTGAAATGTAAAACCCATACTTCTGATACCATATTCAAATATCCAGGATAAAAATAATAAAAGAAGGATAATGAAATATCATGAGGTTTTTAATTAATGATATTATTTTTGATAATGTGTATGACACAAAACACCAAGAATAAATAAACTATTAAATATTATTATTTAAATATGACCATTATAACCTAGCCATTAAACTGGATGGTATGAATATGTTTAATATCATTCATATATATATATATATATATCTGTATATATTTATATATAATGTTTATAATCAATTTAAAATAGTTTATTAATTCCTTGGAAAAAATATCTCATGTTTTTTTTGAAAACTATTTAGTTATTCAATGTTATTTTTTCACCAATTTTTTTTTCGATTAATTATTTGAGTTAATAATGTAAAAATTTAATGAAATTTTATTAATCTTATTTTATAAAATAAATACCATTTTTGAAATCATCATTTAAAAATTATCACATGAATAAGTTTTTATATTTTTCAAAAAGTGTGATTATTCAAGGAATTTTGAAACAATAAAAAAAGAATTATTTTAATTTTAATTAATTGTAAAGTGAATTTACATTTCAGGTTATATGTAAATTTTCAATATATAATATTTTTTATAAAAATTAAATTATTGTTTTTTAAATTATTTTTATAATTTAATTTAGTTTAAAAATAATGAATAATTAAAATGGTGATTTTTTCTAAAAAAAACTTTTTGCATTGCATTTTTATGGATTAAATTTAAATGAAATATTTCCATTAATGTTCTTTGAATTTTGAAAAAATGAGAAAATATTTTGAATCTGTTGGTTTAAATTTTATAAATATATATCTTCTCTTTTTCATCAATAGTAACAGTTAGATTAGTAAATTTTATGATGAAGGTAAAGGGTAAAACTAGAAATTTGAGGAAAAATTAAATGAAATGGATTTACATAATGAACATAAATCATTATATAATCAATTTTGACTTTTATAACTGATCAATAATCATCCATATTTCGAATATGTAGTCTTTCATTACCATTTTGATGTGATTATAACCTTTATAATATTTTATGTGAATAAATGTAAAAAACATCACACTCTTGTTTTGAATAACTATAATATTTTTAACATGGGGATAACCAAATGATATGTTCGATTTTAAAAATTATGTTTAAATCATACCATGGTCCATTTATTGGTCTTTTGGGATTTTATAGTAACAGTTTAACCTTTAATATATATAATACTTTAATTTTTGTCTAATAATCAAAATGGTTAACAAGGTGTTATAAGAGAAATATAATGGTAAAATGTCATATATGATTGTCCAAAAATACTGGATGAGATTATTTGAAATCATAATTATTTTATTTTTTAATTTTATCAATTTTAATACATTTTTACATTACTAAAGTTAATTTAGATATAATAAAAATATTTTATATCTTATTCGTTTAAGCATAGGAGACTTTCCAAAGAAGTGGTACTATTTTTTAAATGCATGTTTTCAGTCTATTTATTCTCCCACATCCATAAAATAAAATTTAACCCCTAAAAAATAATATAAATATCTTCCTTTATATATTGTTATGTTTTTATTTTAATTTAATAACTTATATCCATCTAAAATCTTAATCAATTGGGAATTGAATTCATCATTCATGTGTTTGGTGGACCACCGTCTCATGAACTGATATAATTTTTTCCATTATTGTATCCCATGGGATGATATTATGATGGATTTATGTTATATATGTATTTTTGTGTGATATTAATCACATATTTATCATTATATAATGAAAATATAACAAATATATTATTTCCATTCTATTCACTAGAAAATGATACAGTCATTTGTGTGTATGTGTTGACTACCACCCCAATGAAGGGATGTGATTCATTTTTCATCACCACTTTACATGGATGATACAAATAAGATTAATTGAACAAATAAAATTATATTTTTTATATTATTATAATTCTAAAAAAATTAAATTATAATTACATTTTTTCCATAATGATCATTTTAAACTGAAACATTACTAATGTTAACATATGACATAATCTCTCCATGATTCTATCATAGTTAATTTATCCAAAACATTTTTCATGGTTAGTTTTCAAAGAATAATTGATGTATAAAAATTGTTGTTATACTGTGATTATTATTCTATATGTCATGGTATAATTAAAGTTGTGACCATATTCATCCTACAAGATTCATTTTTGACATATGAGATGAATATTTCCCAAACTCATGACCTAAATATAATTTATTAAGAAATTTTATATAACATGTATGTAATTGAAATAAAATGAATAATAAATTTAAAATAGCTTCTAAAATAAATAAATAATTAATATTTGTTTATAATTGAGGATAATAATGAACAAATGTGATGAGCTATGCTTGATGTATAGAAACATTAATTTAATAAGATTGATTTAAATATTTTTATGTTTTATTATCTAAATAATTCTCCTCCATGTCCAGGTAATTAAAAAAATTAATAAAAATTATTATTCATACATAAATGGTTTGTAATGTTTATTTTTTTACCATTTTTGAATTATTTGTTATTTTTTAGGAAAGAATATTTTTAATATTTTATATTATTGACATTCTTTTTTTAAGAAAAAATCTTCAATTATATATTCCTATAAAACTCTCTTTTTCATCCACTTCCTTAACATTAAAATTGTTTTATTGACGTATTTATGTGGAGATAAAATAATTTAAAATAAAATTTTTATGTTATTTTCTACTTTTAATCAAATGTTTTGAATATGAATCTTTTTATGGATTGTTGTGAAATTATTTACCAAAGAAAATTATAATGGTCAATTTTAAAGAATAAAGTGGAAATAGATTTTCCTTCCACAATATAAGTTTTGTTTGTATTCCATTATAATATTTCATGTTTTATTAATTGAAAATCCACAATTCCATTTTTTATGAATATTTTAGTTTTGAAATTGTTTTTAATGTAAAAGATATTTCATTATCCTAAAATGTATTAATATGGGTGAAATGATTATTTTACAAACAACAATATTTCATGTTTTGTGATTATGTTATGGTTCTTGTAAATTATTCCTGAGGATAGGTGGTTCTGTTATAAATTGAGAATGGGTGATCCTGTTATAGATCTCCAATTAATTTAGAAAAGGTATAGAGTTAACTATGATGGTTTCTCTTAAGAGAATATGGGAATATATTGTGATGGATGTTCCTAATATGGGATAGAATTAACCTATAAGTTTTCTAATAAGAGAATGTGGTAATATACATTAATGGTTATTCCAAATATGTGATAGATTTAACTGATTATGTTAATGGGAATATATTTTGATAATTATTGCAAGTATAATCGTGATGGTTATTACATGTGTAATTATAAGGGTTACTCTATATGTAAGTGTGATGAAAATGACTCTCACATTTCCTACACATTTTATATGTTCATCCAATGGACTTTTATAAAATTCATTTGATAAATTTTTTATTTTTCATATGGAAATGGTTTATTTCATAAGCTCAATTAATAGTGTGATAATGGTCATTATTTTGTTGGTTTTTGTGTTTTTTATTTGATTTATGGTTTCTTTATGTTTTTATATCCCGTACTAATATTTTTTTTCTCATTCTAATTTTCCAATAGTTTTTCATAGGTTTATGTGGATAATTAAAGACACAGGTGAGTTGAAAATGAAAAGTGGGATGATATTTCATGAAAAGAAAACAAGTTCAATTTACAAAATTGTTTTATAGGAAATATGGGTATTCTGTAGTAATGATAACATTTAATTTATGGATCTATTATGTTTTTTTTATGAAATAAAAACCTAAAATATAAACCTAAAATATATTTAGGAATTAAATAATGTGAATTATTGCATAACATCACTAGAAAAAGTAATGATTAAGGTCAGGTCCTTATATATTTTGTGTTTGAAAAGTTAATCTTTGTACTAAATATATGTTGAAACTATCTTTATGTATAGATCTATGAAATTCATATAGAACAGAATCCTTTAATGTATAAATTTATAAATGAATAACTCAACATGAATTAATGTTTACCGTTATAAAAACTAAAAGACAATGAATTTTTTATACATGGACTTATTGGAGAATCCAAATAGGTTTGTGGTGCTTTGAGTTGTAAGGATCAAAGAGATTTATACATGATGATAGTGGAGAATCATACAATGAATACATAACTATAAATAATGAATCTAAAAATTATGAAGGAGAAACATCATACGTTTCCTATTTATTTCACTAACCATATATGGAAAAGAAGATCAAAAAGAAAAACACGTGAAAAAGTGTCTAGAAATGAGTTTTAAAGGAATGTATAGGTGATGTTAACAAAATTTAACATTGAAAAAAGATTCTGGTAGTTTGGTAAGAATCCATGTGTACTAAGAAAACCATATCTAATGAAAATGTATTTATGTTAGTATCATAGATAAAAATTCAAAATAAAACACGAAAAAACAATGAAATATAGTTTTAAATGAAGAATATTTTGTTTAAATAACATCAATTAAAAATTTTATGATAATAATACGAGATTCTTAGTCTGAAAATAAGTTTTTGAGAAAATTTTATAATGTAGTTATAGAACCGCTCCCACTACCTATATGGATGTGGGATAATATAAAAATATATTTTTTCAACAGTCTTGTTAAAAATTTATTGAAAAATAATAAAATATGAGTTATCTTAGACTACCTTACCGATGTTATCCTTTTCATAAAATATTTTGATAATATTTATATTAATCTCCTTGTATAAATTTATATTAATAATTTTGTGAGAAAAAACAGGTCACCAATGTAAATATGTTATGATATTAAATCATATTTTATGATAATATTTTATGATCATAATTCATAATTTATATTATTTTTTAATAGAATTATTCTTTATAATTTTGGTGATGAGGTAATCGTAGTACTAAATATAACAAAAATTTGAAGCATGAAAGGAATATTCAATAATTATAAAATATATTTAATTCATTCTCAACTATGATTCAAGGACGCCAAGATTCATATTTACCATATAAAAAACTCACTTAGAATAATTATTTTTCCTTCTTCATAAAATTGGAATATCAAAATTCTTTTATCGGAAAATGTATCATACTCTAAACTGTTGGAATGAATTTTGTGTAAAAGTTTTATTTTATTAATTTTTTTAATGATATGGATTTAAACGTATTATTCAACTGAAAAATACTCAATGAAGCCTAAAAAAGATATAAATTCATAATTATAATAATATAATGAATTTTTAACTTATATTTGGTCACTATTTATTATTAGAGGTATCCCTGCATAAGGAAGTGATATAGTTCCAATATAACATTAGGCTAATCCGAAGGTACATTGGGTATTTATAGATAACAGAGAAAAAAATCTATTTCATATAATATGTCTAATCCATCTATAATATATGAGGTTCATCAAGTCTTCAATTAATAAATATTAATGACGTACCTTAGAAAATAACAAAATAATTATATCGATAGCCTAACTTATAATATAACAAATATCCTGTTAATATCCTAATCAAAAGAGTGAAAATTTTCAGTAAAAGGATGAGTCATATTGTGAAGATACACAAAAATAGTTAAAAAATATAATAAGTATTACAAGACCATAATTAATCAATGAAAAATATTTAAACACTTTTTTTCATGGATTTATTTATGATTCAAATTTTTATAATGAAATTATCAAAAGGGTACAATGTTATACATTGTAGAATCTTTATAAAAATATAAAAATATTATGTATCAATTATATTAACCAGAAAGAAATAGACACTTATATTGAATCATATTTATATAATAAATATTAAATAGTATAATTAACCACCATGTCTTAGGTCACCACTATAATTTGAATGTAAAATTTCTCATATTCTCTAACAATTGTCAAGATTATAAGAAAAATGATTACTAAATAAATATAAAATATATGATATATAAATTTTAGATAAATTAAAATAAATAGAAGTATTGTTCTAGATTTTATAATTAAGTGAAATTATATGATAATAAATTGGGATAAATTGTAGTTAAAATTTCAAAATTACTTGGACATTATTCCAAAATAACAAATAATTATCACATTTGTTAGGAAATATAAAATTTTATTGAAAGGAAGAGACCAAAAAAACAAGGTTCATGGGGGTTTGAAATATTTTTTCCTAAGGTAATCCCCTTTAACAAAGCTATTATATTATTGGGGACAGACCCTACACTAGAAAATAGATCGTGTGTTAATGGGACAACCATTGGAGTATAATAGGTTGGATTTCATGTTGAAAATATTTCATGTGTGTGTAATTGTTTTATTATGGAGACTAATCCTTTTTATCATTAACAAAATATTTAATGGACTATGAAGATGGATTTTTACCCATCCAAAGTATGAAAATAATTTAAAAGTTAGATTCTATAGTAGTGAGAAGAATGTTCTAGAGATGATAAATAAGAAGACCCTTGATCATTTCCCATGGTTATATGAGAAGATAATTCCCTTCCCTATTGAAGGTGATAATTGCCATCACCAACGATCCATGAGAATCATATTTGTTAGCACCCCATTTCTTGATTAAATTAAAATAACCATAATCAAATTAAGGCCCTCATTAATTTTCTTTTATAATACCCAATGGCCTTGTGATATCCTATCCAAGCTGCTCTAGGCCTATGAAAATTGTGGGAGGTCGTTCTGTAGATTCGTGAAACCTTCGGTGCATAGTGAATGAAGATTTATGATCAAGGTAAGAGTGTAAATATTCATATTCACTGTTCTCAACCTAGATACTAAGATATATTGACTCATTTCCCACATAAAAAATACCTAATTCAAAAACAAGATCTTCATTTAAATCCTGCCCCTCACTAGAAGTGACTCCCACATTGTGGAACCAAATGTTTTGATATAATTCATGAGATCCATGAATAATTGAGATCCCCAAATTGATTCCTATAAAATTTCTTAATAACCCATCCCAATCAAAACTGAGGAAATAAATCACCAAATATAAAACAAGGGTTCAAAAAAAGATAATTTTGAGACAAGGGGGACAACACTATGATAGAATTAATTTTAGGTCTGAAAAAATTTGTTTCAAAGATACCAAAAAAGGAATATGAACATTGAAGGAATGGTGTTATGGAAAAATTCATTAGCCCAAGGATTTGTAACTTGTTAAATAATAATTATTATAGTGTAGTTAATAGTTCTGAAAATAAATGATATAGAAGTATTGAAAACACATCAATCAAGATATACAATCAACCCGATGTTTTTCAATTGGTCATTCCAACCATCATCTAACACCACACAAATAAGCCTGGTGTGATCCAATGAATCATTGAATTTCATTGTAGGATACATGCACCCATGAAATTAGAGGGATTGACCAATCTAGTTATTGTCATATAATAAAATAATCCCACACCTAATGATCTATCTTATGTGGCTGAGGAGAGTATGCAGAGTGCCCTAGTGGATAAGCATATATGAGAATCCCCTACATTATTATTACCTAAACCATTAAAAATTATTCCATATACAGACTCAATAATCATTAACCACATCGACATTCCTGAAAATTCATCTAATGAAAACATAGTTGGACTATGAATCATGGATTATTCTTTCCTTCAAATATTGATACAAAATTTTCAAACAATTTTATTTATCCTATACAAGATCATATTGTGGTAATGACCCTCTTGGTGGGAATACTGATGGATACAACTGAGATTTTTTCATATTCCTAATTGTATCATTTTCTACATTAATTAATAATAGAACATGCATAATGGTGGAAGATAAAATAGTTTTAATGATCATTGTCACTAATAAAAATTTTATAAATGGGCTTTTATAGTTAGTGGTATGCCTTGGGAACCTTACCACCATACCATTAAATTGGAGTATGAGAATCTTCCTAGTATCCAATGGATCTACATGATAAAATATAGGAAACATTCCTTTAGGAAGGAAAATACATTTTTCAGTGAGATACGATATTATGGAGGAGAAACATCTAGAAAAACACAAAACATTTAGATATGTATATATTTAGGCCACTCCAAACAATAAGTGATTATAATTCTCAAGAAACTATAGATATATAAGTCCCTACCATTGATAAAGAAGAGTATATAAATAGGAAAAATAGATGTGAGATGTATCATAGACCATACAAACCACTGAGGGGATATACCTCCCCCATTGACATAGATTTGTTTAGATTCTTTCAGTTGAAGAAATTATTTCGAAAAAAAAGAGTATGAAAAATAGTATACACATAGAAGAGACAATGGTTATATTTAAAGAGAGTAATTTTTCTTCCCATCAAAGGAATTAATAACCAATGTAAGGGAGTCCTATGAAAGAAAAAATCATAACCCCTCTTTAATAATCCACAATTCCACATAAAAATTAAAATAATGTTCTAGTATATCCTTCCATGTAAATTTAACATATCATTTTTTACTATAATTTTAGTATCAAAATCCTTGGGATTATGGTATACTATAATAACTTGTGGAAAATAAATAGAACCATGTAGGGTTCTGCCCTTGAAAACCTCATATTTATCTATGATGATAATTTTTGGAATAACAAATATATCATTCATGATTTTTATATGGACTTTGTCAGATAAGGTGCACAAGTGGATGGATCAGTGCAGGTTGAAGGATTTTGGGGGACACAATTTGTTAATAATAACCAAAGTTATTGTGCATGTGTCTCTTGGCAGATATTCTCCTCAAATGTAGTCCTACAAGGCACCATCATGCCACCCATTATAATATCTCAAGAATAAGGATAAAAATAATCTAGTAATCTGTAGATACCTAGGGAAAATTTCATCTTAAGTTCACCAAAAGGATCCTTCACATCCACTTTCATAGTTGTAGTATTTATGACACATTTATGATTGTCCTCAATGGAACATGGGATTCTATTAAAGAAAGGTTTGTTCATCCTCCACTCTAGGGTAAACTAAAACCTTATATATATATATATATATATAATAGGAAGTATTGATTAAAAAGTAGTTATTTATAAAAGATCAGTGACCATGATGTCACTAATATATGATCTACCATCCAAATTCAAGATGAGATTATTATAGGACAAGGTCTCTTAGATGAAAGTGCGAAAGTAAGCATAATTTCATTCTCCATATTTATTAAAATGATATCTTAAATTATCCTCATATACCTTTTATTATTCTAATAACTTCCCCTACAAAATCATCTTCTTGTTCCCTAACTATTAATAAATACCATCATTCCATCAATTTTGTATATGAGATTCAACAAAATTTATTTTGGAAGACAATCCTTCGAGCCTAGTATGATGGTTAAAGATGGTTTCTATTGAATCTAATATAAAAACATTTAAAATCCATGATTTATTTTGTAGAATAACCCACCTATTAATATGGATTATAGTGGATGAAGTCTATTTCACCATATATAGAAACTCGTTTTTTAGGGTCTATAAAATTTAGAAGGTGAAACGCTAATAGTTATCTAGAACATTGAATAGGTTAATTAGTATGGGATATTGGTGAGATGGGTTATATGAAATATGGTAAACATAGGTACAACGGATTCAAGAGACATATCATAGGTTGGATTAGAATGTATCAAGATGAAACCAAGTCCTATGAGTGGCTCTCATGTTATTACACAAGGTAAAGTTACCCTTGTTGTACCTATGGTCCAAAAAGTTGATATTTGAAAGAAAATATTTAACTTCAATCTCTCCTAACTAGAATACCTATTACCACATTTGGAACTTTATTGATTACAATCATGTTGATGTCTTCACCCACAAACTTGGTGTGAGGACCCAGGTCAAAGATATATAGTAAATGACCAATTCTCTCTCATTGAAAAATAACACATATATAATAGTAGATGATTTATAGGTAAATCATGTTTAAGGAGAAAAAAATTTCCACCATTATATATTTGGAAGGTGATTAATCAATATAAACTGCTAGGTTTTTTTCTAGAAAATACAGGAATGGGTGTTATATAGGCTTTCTTTCATTAAGTGTACCGCATGAATATTCAAAACAAACATTCAAATAGATTCTTCCATTTATTTGGGTACCATAATGGATATGAGGGATTAATGGTTGAACCAAAACTAATTATACAAAATATAAAATTAATTCATGGGTAAATCCCCAAATAATTCCAAATGATGGACAATATCCTTGAGAAATAGAATGGGAGTCCATTTTGGATTCATTATTAGGTCCTGGTAGGGGACTTGACCAATTCAAAACTGAAATAGAAATAAATATATCTCTAATATCTCTAAGGATTAAAATCATATTATTCATCCTTATTTCCTGAATCCTAGGTGGAGATCAATTATCATTATTATCATTAACTATATCCAAAACCTCAATCTAGTTTGATGAATAGTTATATAATATCTCATGAAGAATTTATTTTAGATCCCTATATAAATATAGTCTAGTGATGCCAACAGAGTAGGGTAGTTTTACTGGAAATCCTTAATGACTCCTCCAACAAGGTTAGAATCCCCACCTCCATCACTAGATATATGAGAAACTATTGTAAGATTACATGAGGAATCACATTTTGTCTTATCCTGGGAAAGAGAAAACTCTACTAGAGGAGTTTGTGGAACTTTTAGAAAACCAACAAGGAATTTAAAATTCCGATAGGGATGGAGAGGTCCTTCAATCATAATTTCATATCACATCCCACCATAATTAATACACCATTCACAATCAGAAAAGGTATCTGAGCCATTTTAGTATAGTCATATTAATTTAGAGGCACTGAAAAAAATAATATGGTTTTCTCAACCTCAAGTACACAGATGAAGCCCTCAAATGGGGAATCCAAAATTCTTGGGAACAAATATCTCAAATATCATTCCCAATCCTAGATGAGAATGGTTGATGATCCTAACATATTTTCTAGAATGGATAAACCCATCATATATACCTTCACCAAAAAATCCATCCCCTATAGTTTGAACCTTAACTTACCTAAAACACCTCCTTCTATAGAAATGTATAATATTCCCCTGGATATAGTTATGTTGTTAAAATTTCAACTTATAAAATAGAATATTTTATACTGCGTCAACCACTCCAACATTTCTGTGTTACTATTAGTCATTCCCTGAAAACATCACATATGTTCACTCTCCCAACTTATATCATTTTTTCTACATGATATGTGAATATTATATTATTTGAAATTGTATTTATATAAATATACTCTATTGTAATTCTTTTTCCCAAGATATTATTTTGACATTCCATTATATATTATTTCATAATATGTTTATTTATGTTTAGATGTTTTTTTAGTGAAATATCTTTTTCCATGAACACTTCTCTTCCAAAGATAATTATATTGATAGATTTTTTTGGGATCATAAGATTCTACAATGTAAACAAGAGGGGGTGGGGGGAATTTTAGATTCAAAATTAAACTAACATAACATACCAAAACCTATTTTGATAAAATGAATGAAATCAGCAGTCATTCAATGATCATATTATAGGTATCAAAATTAGAAGTCATCCAATAAATTATATATGTTAATTAAGACTATTAATAGTAAAATAAAATATATATTAGAAAGATTAGAAAAAGCATCTAAAAAATTATCATATTGGGGTTTAGAACTTTTTAAAAAGTAATATGAAAACATTTAATAATGTAGGAATGATTTACATGTTTTATAAAATATATTATAATCTTTACTGTTAAGAGTTAAAGGAGGAAAAAAATCCTCATATAAGTTATCCATAGTTTTCAATATAATTGTAAGGACTCTCATTCCACATAAGAAAATCACTTGATATAATGATTAAAATACATATATCTTACAAAACCTTGATGTCATAGATTTGATGATCGATGTTAAATATATCTTTATTAAACATTAAATCCTTTTGATATGAAGATTGGTATATGCTCTGTATTCCAACTCCCTGGAAGCCCTCGATCAGCATGATCATTATCACATGTCTTCATATCATTGATATCCCTTAACATAAACCTCAATCAGAAAAATTTAATACAAAATAAAAACTTTTGTAAGTAATTTACTATTCCTCACACGAAATCCATAGAAAACAACATTCTAATAGATCGCAAAGTGTAAGAATGAGGTGTCCAATCAGAGGGAACATTAGACATGTTGAGATAAAATATGAATCATCACGCATATCCTTGAATTAATTATGATTAATAAGTATCTATCCAATAGTTATATTTATCTTATTCTTAGATTTGGATGACATTTCCTTGGATTTTCTTCACTTGATAGCTCAAAAAAATGTCTATATATGGGTTCATTCTAATAGAACCATTTCAATGTTGTAATAAATTAAATCTGGTAAAAAGAATTGCAAAACTCTAATTATAAACCGTTCATAGTCTATTGGTATTTTCTATTAATCTATCTCATGAACTGAACTATGATTGTACCGAAGGATTTGAACTATGTTGAGTGTAATGGATATGACATCAGTCAGTGTGACGGATAGAATAATAGTCAATCCAATGGCCAAGACACTTTTCAGCCTGATAGAATAGTCTGCATGTTGGACCGATGTATCAGATTAAAGAATATAAATTTTATATTGATTTATATAATATATATTTCTATGTTTATAAGAAACAGGTTTTTCTACAAAAACATTCTTAAATAATTAGGTTATATAATTTTATTAAAATAAGATTTTAAGAATGTTATTATGATTTTCAAAATAGCAGAATGGAAAAGTAGAATCTAACCTTTTGAACCAACTATATTTCCCTTTCAAGAAATCACAAAACATAACACCAAAAATGAAACAACTTTTAACTATGAAAATAATACAACCCTATGTAAATTTAAGAACCTAAAAAAATTTCTCATAACAAATTTCATCCTCTTTCTTATCTTAATTCCCATTTGTTGATTAATTTTTTTTAATTCATCATTCATCAACTGAAAGGGATAATTATTACTTTGGATTCCCCCAACAATATGGTGTCCCCTATAAATAGTTTCTCCCTTCTAAATAAATTATCCGCCTTAAACCAATTATCCACTTTAGATAATTTCTCACCCTTTTTTATTTTCAAAATCAACTATTGAATGTAACAAAATATCCAAAATTGTCAAAAAAAAACATAGTACAAAAAAAATTGTTTGAACAACCATTAAACCAATTCAAAATTATGAAAATTCATCCAAGTGAAATTGGAAAATATTCAATGAAAATATACATGGTGAAAAAATAATTCAAAATATATATCATTCATATATTTTGATTGGAATGACTACATTAAGATTACAGAAAAAAAAATTTATAAGTTATTATAAAACATATTGAGAATTTAATTTAATATTCTTGAAATAATCTTTATTCTACTTAGATTCAACTACTATATATTCTAGCTTCACTATCCTATCATTTGTGATTGAGAGTAGTTGATTATATTTTTTATTATTGATAACATCCTCCTCAATGACCCAAACAATTTTTTTCTTCCATTAGTATCAGGAATTATTCTTAGAATGATAAGATTATATAATTATCTAAATCAAAAAAATTAATTTCTTATTTTAGTCAAAGATTTATTATTTTTTGGAGTGTGAAATATCTTGAAACTATTGCACAAACATCATCCTATTAGAGGCATCATTAGATAACCACTAAAAGCAACCGACTATATCAAAAGAAGATTTCTTAAATTCCACAATTACATTATCATGGACTTTTAAATCACCATCGACAAGTCTTGAACACTTTTCCATATGATAAAAACATATTTTATTTCCTTATACATCTATTTGAAAAACATTATGTGACACTCATTTTGAACTACCAATCCATTCAACAACTTCATCATCATCATAATGTAAATTTTATTGAAAGGAAAAAAGAAGATACAAGGAGCCAAGGACGAAAAAGAAGTAGGCCAAAGAAAGGAAGAGACTAAGGGGGTCTAAAATAGTGGAGACTGAGGGCATCACCTCTGATAATATTCACCCCTTCCGCCTTCAAACTAAGAAGATCATGAAAGACTAAACATTCCAGACCAAGAATATCCACCAAGGCTAAGTAGTATGCCACCATGTTTCGCTCCCGCTAGGTATGAGAGACCTTGATATTATCCCCCAGAAAGACGCGACAGCTTCTAATGGTATAAAGAATAGACCATGGAATCTTTCCCATACCGATAAGGGCGTTGTGTAGAAGCATATAGTCTGTTTCCGCTTCCCTGATGTCCAAGCCTCTCTCCCTACAAATTTTCAGACCATTGAACATGGCAATGGCTTCTGCCTGAAGGGCCGAACCCTGACCAAGCCTAATGGAGAAGCCCAGAATGACTGATCCGTTATCATCACGCACAACCCCACCGCCACAAATGAAACCTAATACACAAGACCCGTCGCTGTTGAGCTTCAAGCCCACTGAAGGGGGCGCCAGCATACCCAGTTGCTCAGGCGGTGGATGTTCTCCTGAGGGGAGCAGCGAGGACCAGACTTGAAGTGCTGTAAAGAGGGAGCCTCTCTCCAGTTATCCGGAGCCCTGACCAAGTCGATGAGCAGACTTTTAACCTTGAATATAATCAAGAAACTAGTCGAGACTACACCGTCATGGATCCACTTATTGCGCGCTTGCCACATGCACAAACACCCTGCTTGCAAGATAATGGTACATGCAGACCTCTCCAAGCCGCCATCACCCGAACCATGGTACCATCAATCGAGGAAGGAATGCTCAGCCATGATCGGAGTCGAGATAGCAGTAAATTCCCCAAAAAATACCCAAACTTCATGAGCCCACTCGCTTTCAAAGAACAGATGGCTCAAACTCTCCACATTATGCTACTTACAACAAACACATCTAGAAATCAAGCAAATACTACAATGCATAACATTATTTCTATGGGAAGCGCTCTATTCCTGATTCTCCAAATTAGGAAATTAAACATGGTAGGTATACTCTTGGCCCAAAGGGTATCATTCCATACCTCCCCATAATCCTTCATAAAGAAGGTTCGACGATAGTCTCACATCGTGAATTGGCCAGAGGAGTAAGGAGTGAAAACACGCCTATACGGATCCGGGGAGAGATCTATGAGGTTACAAATATCATATTAGGCGCTGTTTAGGACAACCTTGATAAACACCGAGTATTGGGGGGCATCCTTGAAAGAAATATTAGTGGATGGGAAGAATGTGTAACAAAAGATCTCTCCACTCCAGTTGTGATGCCAGAATGAGACTTCACCATTACCAATGATCCAAAGAGAATGGAGCCTGAGAGCATCTATGATGGGCTCAATCTCAGTCCAAAATGGAGAAACACGGACTTCCTAAAAAACCTGATCGCCTATAGAGTTACCATGCATGGTGTGCCCCCATAAGGTACGATTCTACAACACCTCCCATGTTGGCTTAGCATGCATGCAAAGGATGGTGTCCTCGAGGCTTCTAACGTTAATCCCACCCTCGATAACCGGTCGGGCCATCTTCTTCCACTAAACCCAGTTCCTTTTGCCCTCCTCTTTGGGGTACCAGATGTAGTTGGCAACAATTCTATGAATGTGTTTAATGACACCTTTAGGAACCTTTTCCGAAGAGAGAGCGTGTGTCGGGGTGGCCAATAGCACACTATTAACAAGCGTTATTCTGCCACCTAAAGATAGAAAAGTGTTTTTCTAATTAAGGACTCGATCAGTAATTCTAGTAAGCAGAGAATCGAAATCACAAATGTGAAACCTTGTTGAAGATAAAGGGGCCCCTAGTTATTTTATTGGAAACTACCCTCTTTGCATATCCAATATGCGGCTCATAGTAGCAATACGGCTCGAAGGACAATTGCATTGAATATAAAATCTACTTTTTCTTTTGTTAACACTTTGACCACTTCAATTACAGTAGTCGTCTAGCACCCTGATCAAGCTCCGCAAATATCTACTAGCAGCATTCATAAAAATAATAGTATCATCTGTGAACATCAAGTGGGACACTAAAGGAGACCCCAATCTGCGACGATATGGAAGGATGGCTCTATTGCACAGGCTTCTGTGGATGAGAAGACTGAGGACATTCTGGGCGATGATAAAGAGGCTTGGGGAAATAGGGTCTCCCTGACGAAGACCTCTAGTAGCCTAGAAGATGCCATAGGCCTTGCCCATAAACGATACTGCAAGCCAAGAAGAGCTAAAACATATGAAAAGAATGTCAATATTCCAAAGAGAAAAACTTATACCTGCTAAAACTCTGTTGATTAAACTCCATTCCATACGGTCATAGGCTTTGTTCATGTCAATCTTGATGACTGAGTTAGCACCACAAGTTTTGACGTTGATATCCCTGATCATTTCCTGGGCCAAGGCAATAGCCCCTGGATAGATCGCACATTCACAAAACCTTGTTGTTCCATTGAGATCCACTAGAGAAGATAAGCAGACAGCCTAGAGTTGATAATATTTGCGAGAATCTTGTAAGGTACACTGCACATGCTTATAGGGCGAACATGGAGGATGGGTGTAGGATTTATGGACATGGGGATGAGCAGAAGGGTAGTGGCACTTGCAACACGAGGTAGATGCCCACCCCAAATGAAGTCGTGAATAGCCACAAGCAAATCAGATTTAACATCCTCCCAGGATGCTCTATAAAAGGAGGCAGGAAACCCATCCGGACCGGCTGCACTATCAGGATTTAAATTCATCATAGCATTAAAGACCTCTTTCTCCCGAGGAAGGGCCCCCAAACCATCATTATCTTGGGGAGAAACACTACTAGGGATAACGTCAAAGAGATCTATAGGTTCACTCAGATACCCCCTCAGCAAGTGCTCGTTAGGACCTACAAGAAGATCCCTAAAGTGGGAGTTAGCCAAGGCACCAACAACATCCCTGTCATCGGTGAAGGACCCATACTCAAGCCTGATATTTGGTTTAATGAACCTTCTCCTCTCCTTGATGCAAGAATGAAAATAAGCAGTATTCTGATCCCCATCTTTCAACCACTTGGACCATGCTGATTCCCTGGAACGGCGCGCCTGCTTCAGTAACAAGTCTGCCAGAATATCTTTTTTACCCACCCGATCCTCAAAAATGCGATAATCCCAAACCTCTTCTAGGCGCCTTTCAAGGCAATCGACCTCCTACATAGTGACATCTAAGTCCCTGTCCAGAGGAGGAAGGTCCTGCGACCACACCTATATCCTACTCTAGAGGTGCCTCAGTTTTTTATGAAAAGAAGTCCATGAGTGCCCTTTGATAGGATCAATCCAGGCCGTTCTAACAATGTCATGGAAACCAAGATCATCGACCCACAACCGAGATAACCTGGAACTCACTCGAGTATTATTCTCGGATGAGAGACATATGAGAAGTGGGGAATGGTCTGAAATACAACGAACCAGATGAACCACACTCGTGTCAGCGTACATGGAGAGAGCCTGCATGTTGGCCAAGCTTCTGTCCAAGCGACTCCATGATCTACGACCTCCTCTTTGGTTGTAGCACCACGTAAAGTTATCCCCAGAATAACCATGGTCCAAAGACTTTTTCTGGACATGAATTGGTTGAAATCAACACTGGCCCTTCTAGTATAAGGACCTCTCCCCTTCCTCTCATCCGGGTTCGCCACGACATTAAGGTCACCACCCACAAGCCACAGGAGATTTCCCGGGTCGAACAGGGTGAGCTCATTCCACAAGGTTGCACTCTACTGGGGATCACAGATCTCGTAAATGAAAGAAACAAGAAAGATATGGAAACCATGGGTCACCCTAACAGTGATAAACTGATCTCCAGCCCCAACCATATCCACCTTACAGTCCTTTTCCAGAAGATCTAGATGTGCCTATTATTGGGATCCGCATGCTAACAGCCTTGCATCTTTAGTTTCCTAGAAAAATCACCAATCTTGCTTGGGTGTTGTTTGTGCTCAAGAATACCAACCAGAGCAATCTTATGCTTTCTAACCTCAGAAGCCACAAAGTCTAATTTATCACGGGTGCCAATACCCCGATAATTCCATATTAGGATAGGAATCATTGATCAAAAAGGGTTCTGGGATTGGTTCCATAACTCGTAGCCTTGGAAAAGTGGGAGAGCAGACTCACCTTCAAGCTTCTAGATTGAGACCTAGTACAAACTCTATTAGTAATGGACAAGAGCTCGACTGGGGATGAAGGCGAGGCCTAGATATGAGTAGAAAGCCTTTCACGCTTTCCCGGGGAGAAAGAATTTCTGCACCCTGCACCATCTGAACTCCGGGGAGCAGAGACCCCAGCCGGTCCCACATACTTCGGGGTGGACGGTGGAGAAGGAGGCGGAACTGTTGGTGACCCCAGAGAAGGGGGCTGAACCATTGGAGAACTCTGAGAAGAGGGAAGAAAATCTAACTTGACCTCATAGCCACTAGAAGGGCCAAGAGAGGAAGAGAGCACACCCAACTTGCCAGCATAACTAGCAGAAGGACCTGCATGCTGAGGCTGCGCCACCACCAGAAGACCAGGGGATCGAGGAGAGGACATCCATGCTACTAAACCCATCAAGCTTCAAGCCAAAATTAAGCAAAGACACAAAGTCACAAACCTGAACCTGAGGCGCCAATCTAGGAAGGAGTGGTACTATAGCCCGACACGCCCCTCACTCGTCCAGTATCTGATCAGAGGACAACACCGGCGCAGGACAACCATCCGGAGACCCTTCATGCTGAAGCACCCCATGAGTCCCTCCCGGGGTATACTTCGCAGGAGGGGTAGGACGGCTGTTCATGTACAATCCAAACTGTGGACGCCCACGACGACCTCCCAGTCTGCCATGACGGCACACCTGAAAGGAATTCCCCTAAAGCAAGCAATTGGAGCAGAAACGCGGGAAGACAGGATATAAAATATCTTTATTCCAGCAAAATGAATCCTGCACCCGATGAGAAATTGTCTCCAGCACCGGGCGAGAGAGATCCAGTTCCACACACAGACGAGCCACCCAGGTATCCTCACCAGACTTGGTTCTTTGATCCGAGCAAAGAAACCCGCCAAGGGAGTCACCAATCACCTTGAAGAAGCATTCGTTGTGAAAAGGCAATGGAAGCCCCAAGAGATTAACCCAGACCGCCACCGACAGGCTTTCTTTGCCCCTGTGCACATCCAAAGACCATCTCGAGAGGCTGAAAGACCAACGACCAGCAGAATGCAGAGCATGACACCATGCCTGGATAAACTCCTCCTTGGAGCCCAGAACCAGGCATAAGGACGAAGGATGAATCGAGGAGATCTGAGCCGGATGGAGGAGACCCCACGACCCCACAAAGCGCTGGAAAGCATGAAGTGGCGGCTTCGAGGCACCAAATCGAGCAATCATCGTCTCCTTCAGGCAGACCGAAGCCTCCATGATTGAACCCACAGGAATATGAAGGCAGATCTGCGATCCTTCACGAGACGCCGACGATCGGTCCACCGAGATCTCTAGGAAGCAGACCTGGGGTGCAGAAGAAGCACCACAGAGAGCATCCCTAAAGGAGGGGTAAAGGGCACCACGACCCGGGAGCGAGGCCTGTACAGGAAGGATAAGAGCCTGAGATCCACCCAGCGCACAGGAAGAAGACGGCCCAGGGGTAGAGAACGGCAGATCTGACAACGGAGACCCCAGCACAGGAGCCAAAGAAGAGGAAGCAGGGCAAGATCCCAGGACCAAGGACGCCGAGGGCGAAGGGAGCGGCGGAGGAGCGGCGGGGGACGAAGAAACGTTTGGGAGGATTTGAAAATCCGAAGGCATGTGAAGCTCATTCTCCAAGAGAGCCATCAAAGAGTTTCCATTCAACAACTTCAATGATAATGATTTCTCATTTAAACTTTTTTAGATCGTCTTGCATCAGGATTCCATATTTAGTAGAAAAGGTATAAAATCAAAATTTTGTTTCAGAGTGTAAAAAATGTAATATATTCTCTTCTATTCTCATGTTTCTAATGTAACTAATGATTCCAATAAAAAATTTGAAATATGTTGATGAATTAGTCAAACAACTACCTTAATTTCATTCAATATTTTATTCTTGAGAAATATTTACAACACCAACCACTCTACTAATTTTTAACTTGTATAATACTTTGGTATTTGAATGTTATATCTTCTATTCTCCACAAGATGATGATTTTCAATTTGAGAAACATCTAAAAATGGGTTATTATCATAACAAGTTCAATATGAATTGTAGGATGAAGATTACTCTAATGAACATTCTTATTTATTTCCTTTTTATTCTATATCTCATTATTTTTAATCATATTCATCTTTTTATTTATCTAACTACCTCATAGTTATAAAAATACCTTTATAGGCTTTTGAATAGATATTTTTATATTCATCTTCATTGATTTTCTAATCGATTTCAATAATGAATTTATAGATTGATATTGAACAACAAATTATTTTAACGTTCCATTTTTAAAACTAAAAGAAAAACATATGTAACAACAAATTCTAAATTTTTTGGTGATGATATATATGGTATGGTTTGATCAGCAATAGAAACTATAATGGAGGATGTACCTGGTTAAAATATTGATAATATAGAAAATTATATAGGTTGATCATTTGATGCTCTTTGTACACCTTTAATCAAAGTTTCCACCATCTTTTCCCCATAAATTCTTTTCTTCTTCTTTTTATTCTTCTATATATCTTTCATGGCATCAATTGTTTTAATATTCAAATATAATTCCTCATCTTTATCAAGTCTAAAGGATTGTTCCCCTAAATTTTTCTAAGCAGTTGGATCTATCATCTTCATAATGTCCTCAACAAACATATTTTTTTCTCATTTTATTATTTGAAGAGGATAATACTTTTGTGTTTTTATGTACTGATTATTTCTCTTTATAGATGGTCTAGATTAGACACAACCTTTTCTGATTTTTACAAATAAAATTAACATCTAATTGAACACCACTTTCATTTTTTCCATGGTTTCCACTCTAATAAGTGAAACATTTACCCGAATTACATTAGACAGATTCTTAATATAAAACACCTGGATACAATTGTACAATATCTTATTTATGAAACTAGGAAACCTAAGAATTAATGATTTCAGAGTGGAATTCTTAATGGAATTAATTGAATGAAACTAAAATATAACCAGATTAATCATCCTCATGTAGATATTAAAATCCAAAATAATGATATTGAGAACATTAAGTGTATCTATATATATCCTTTTCATTGTATCACATATCCTTGAACCCCCATGGGTACTACTCTCACATCCAGAGTCAAGTGAGACACCTTTATAACCTTATCATAAGATGATAATAAAAAAGATTCAAGGTTTTATTTTTCAAAACATCCAAGCTTCTCTGGAATCTAATGAGATGGAAGGTGTGCCTCTCCTTCCAAAAGAAATTCAACTAGATCTGTATATTTTTAATTTTTTTTAGTGTAAAAATATCTCCATATATATATTGAAAACAATAAAATTTAAATCATCTTCTACACTAAACTCTACAATAGAATATAAATCTTTTACAATTTCTCGATAGTGTAAATCAAAGTAATTATTTTCTAAAAAAATCATTTCCGTCAATTGAAATTTAATAAATCTTTTCATAACCTAATCACACTTTTAGAGTAAGCAATAAATGGAGAACTGATGTCGACAATCAATCTAGAGAAGGGATACAGAAGATTTCCAAACATTTAGAGTAAGCAATAAATGGAGAACTAGAGATCTACAAAAAATATATAAAACTGAAGTGGCACATGGGTGATATGCTCCCTTATATAATAGATTAGGGGGAGACCCTTATTCTTCTAAATAAAAAATGTCTCATATTGAATTCATATTACTATCTGATGGTTGACATTAATCACTAAATGATCTGATAATTTTTCTTAAATTATAATATTTTTTATAGAAAATTAATATATCAATAAAAAAATAGATTACATTTACCTTAACGAGTGTAAGAGATTTTTTTTAAAATAAATAATATATTAAATAACATAGAAAAGAAAAATTAATGGATAATTAAGAAAACTACAATTTCAGAAGAATACCTCTTAGAGTAAAAATAAACTTTTGTTATGATCATTTCATCCTGTAACATGTTCTTATTATTTTTTCTAAAATAAATTTAATCCGATAACATTTATATCATAATGATTCACCAAAAAATTTTGAATAAATTTTGAGTCTTAAAACTATTAGTATTTTTTTTGGACTCTGATCATTTTCTGTAAAAATTGTGATTCTGAAATTTTCTTATGGACTTTTTTTCATCCAAATGTTTATAATATATGAAAACTAGAATTTTAGGAAAAATATAAAAGTTTTAAAAAAGTTTTTAGAAAACACCAAATATATATACTCTTTCTTTTAAATGAGTTTATTAGTGTATGTATATTGGTAAACAAGATGTTGACATAAGTATTCACTTTATATTGACCATTCTTAGCTTCTCTTTAAATAATTAAAATCTAACAGAACTAAGGGGTTTCATTAAAATATCGTTAAGTTGTACATACAATCCAATGAATTGTAACATTATATCTCATTTTAGTTTGTGATCCTAAAGGAAATTATGACTTATAAGTACACATTTTTTTCTTGTGAGTGATGTGATGTGTTTTTTATTTAATGAAATTTCACTTTTTTATCACATAAAAGTTTATTATTACAAAATTTCACGCCATATCTAGTGAGTGTGTTTTTCATCCAAAAAATTGAGACCAAAATATTATAGCAACCACATATTCTACTTCAGAAGTGTAATGTTATACTGAGTATTATTTCTTAGGACAACAACAATATAATGCTTCTTATATAAAACAAAATGTTCTGAATGAACTTTTTTAACCATTTTACAAACCATAAATTCTGCATCCGATTTTTATTAGTTAAAATCAATTTTAGAAGACTAGAAAAAAATACATAGTGTAATAGTGATAATGAATTTATTTAACAACTTTATTATGGGAATATACTATATCTTTTTATATCTAGCACATAATAATATTGAAAATATTCAATTTGGATAATTATCTTTTAGTTATAGTAAACTTTTAATCATTCCTAAAAAATTATATAGATCATCTAGTTTTCTAGATTTAACAATATCTAATATATTTTGACGTTATGATATGAGTACTTATACTTTTAGTATTCTCATATCCAAATTTCAAAATAATATCTTTTCTATATTTATATTGAGATACAAAAGTTTCTTACAATTTTTGATAATTTGGAAAAACTAAAAAAAAATATGTTCACCCTTCATGCTGATTTCAAACTTAAATTTATATTATATGTAAAAGAATATATGAAATATTTTTTTCTTGAGCTAAATAAAATATTATTGAAAAAAATTAAACATTGATGATGTTTTTAGAAACATTTTTTATAAAAAGAGTTGGATTCATAACTCCCTTAGCAAAGATGTTTTGTAACCAAAATCTAGTTCATCTATCATACCGGGATCTAGGATCTTTTTCAGTATGTAGATATTCTTAGTATTTTAAAAAACATGTTTTGGATGTTTTTTTATTTTAAAACCCATGGAGTTATTCTATATAAACTTATTCTTTTTACATATAAATTTAGAAATTAAAAATTCCCATCCATTTGATGTTGTTTGAAATTTAAGAATTATTTATATTATAGAACTATATGATTATCTCTAAGTATATCAATCATTGAATTTGTTTCTTCATAATATACTCCCAAATGATGACTATATTCCTTAGAAATAAATCTATATTTATTTCTAACTATTATTCCATTCCCATCACATCTATTTTGGGAAAACAATTTTACTCCAATTATAGAATAAAATTTAAGTCATTCATCCAAAGTCCAAACTTGATTCCATTCAAATTCATTGATTTCATCTTGGGGTTATTTTATCCAATCACCATCAACTAAAGATACATCATGAGACTTTAGTTCATATTGGGATAATGGTGATAAATGTTTGAATTCATTTCATAATGAACATCTAAATCTTACTTGCTCACTTACATCACCAATGATTTTATCAGTAGGATGATTCCTAGGAAACAACTTATTTATTTATTTTAAATTAATATATTCTCTAACCACATGTTTAAAATATTCAAGTTGTAAATGTTTAGAAATATATTCTTTAGTTTTTTAATCATGAGATGAACATTCTAACAAATTTTGAAATTGCTTATTTTGAAAAATGGATAAATTTCATCAAATATAACATGTAATATTTCCTCAGTAGTAATTATATTTTTATTAAAAACTCCATATACGATACTTGTTGTAGAATACCCTAGAAATATTAAATCATCAAATTTTGGATAAATCTTATTTAAACAATATTTTTATTCAAAATTAGTACATTTCATAAAAAACCATTGATGCAAGAATGTTTTGGATTCGTACTTGACTAGAACTCATAAAGAGTTTAATTAAAAAAAGGCCTTATATAAAATGTTTTATAGTATAAAATTATGTAAAAAATAGTTTAGACCAAAAAAATTTAGCAATTTAGTATTTTCTCAACATGGTTCTATTAATCTACTTAATAATTCTATTTCTTCTTTTTGCATCAACATTTTTCTATGGATTTATAGGTGCCAAATAGATATGTTTTATACAATTTTTAATATTTTTTTTTCAAAATCTCAATTATATAATTCCGAACCATTATCACTATAAATAATTATGAAAGAGAATTTTTCCTCATTTTTAACTTTTTATATAAATGTTTTAAAACAACAAAAAGGATTTAAAACTCTTCTCTATAAAATTGACCTAATCATATCTGGTGTCATCATGTAATGAACCAAACATTAATTATATATAAAATACCCCTGTAATTTATTTAATTGTGTAATTTATGTATTATTAATATATAAATAACATTCACTTATTTCATTATATAATATAACCTCAAATTATAGATGACGGTTAATCATATCTTCTAATGATAATATAGAAGATCAAAATTTATCATGTGACAAGTATAAATACCGGGTTTTAAAAAAATCCAATTGACACACATAAATGGAGTTATTTCATCAACCAGTAGGATTGTACCCAATGAATCCCATTTATCATTGCTTCTAGGGGAGAAAGTATCACACAGATTCTCCCTTGACCAAGCCCAAGCTGATATCCAACAAATAAAAAATGACTGAAACTGTTTAAAAGGAAATTTCAAGCTCTTTGAGATCACGACCAAAACCATGTACACTGAACCACTCCATGAATGTCTCACAATCATTCATTTTACCCTCTGGGTTTTGTTAGTGTATTAAAGGTATATGTATCAAGACAATAATAATATTAAAATTTAAATTTTACTTCCATTAAAATGATATTTATATTTACTTTGTATCATTAAATTATAATATAATATGTTTTTGATACAATAAAATGCATATTTTAATTTTTGGTAATATTCAAATTAAATTAAAGGATTTAAATTCATGAATTAATGTATTTAATAAAGAAATTTGCTAAAATAATATTATTAAATAATATTTATTAAATATATACTTTCATATAATCTTAATGATGCCAAATGTAATTATTACAAGCATTGGAATGTTGTTACTGTCAAAAAACCAAACATTTCTAAATAAATTTCAATTCATATATTAAAAGTGACAATTAACATTTATTGAAAATTATTTTAATAAAATGAATTTTATTTTTGGAATAAAAATATCAAAATTATGCAATGGGTAATTCTTCATTATTTTTTGAGAGAGTCTCATATTTGGTTAAAAATAAAATATGTATAAATATAAAATGTGTATTATGAGATCATAATACCCAAAAAGTTATGTAATAAATACAATAAATGGTATCTATGAAAAAATAATTGTTTCCCTTAAATTAATTTTATTATTAGTTCATTTTATAAATTTTATAGAGGTTTTATAATCCCTCCAAAACCTATAATATATTTAATGGTTTTAAAATCATTTCTCTAAGAGTATGGCTCACTTCCACATCATAAAGGGTATTATTTTAATAATTTCATCCCTTTTCAAAATTAAATAATTTAAAAACCCCTATTTGGTAGAAACCATTGTAAAAAAACATGGGATGGTTTGTGTTTTAGTTTATTTAATTATATAGTAACCAAAACATAAGTTTTAGAATTTATAATTAATTACCGATCTTTCTCTATAAAAACAAACCCATACTCTAATTTTTTTTGAACTAAAAATCATGGGAGAACTTATTTACTCTTCCTTAATCTCTCTGGAGTCCCCCATGGTTCCTCTAAGCTCTCAATAAGATCATTCAATGCATTTGGAGTCATACTCTCGAGGTAAGGGTTCTTTTATTTACCCTATTTATTAGAGTATCATCATTATCTTATAACCCTTTTCACTAATTCCTAATGTTTGGGAATGTTATTCCATAAGCATGGTACTATCCCAATGATTTTTAAATGATGATATACCACTTCCAAACTCATTAATACTTTCTATAAACATTTATACACCCCCATTATTCTTTAAAAATTTCACTGTGATTTTCCATGCCAAAAAAAAATTTGAAGTGAATATCCATACCCAATTCCTATCAAGGGTATTCAAATTTATGAACTTAAAAATATTTTACATAGGAATTACATGTATGAATTCAAAAATCCCTGATAATAGAATAAACATTTATGAAAAGTGATTCCATGTTTTAAGATCTATGTGGCACAATTAAGCATGAGATTGAAAAGTAATTGATACGTACGCTGAGTATTATATAACACTCCAAAGCATTGGGTAATGTTTTAGTATCATGAGACATCATGAAAGGGATTAGAGATTAATCTTAATTCATCCTTTTATTTCTGAATCATGATGTATTTTCAGATATCCTTAACCCGTGTTTATGATTACGTGTTGTATGTTTTTCCCACATTTCGCATATTTTCTTTATGATTATCAGGCAATATCACGTCTTATGGATCGTGTTTTTTATTCCCACTTATTTTATTCCCCTTTTATATTCCTATAGTTTAAAATATATTACCTTATTCTTGTTATTCCTTGCTTATTCCCTTACTTGGATTTATATCTTACACATTTCATTTTTACGTCCCTTAGTAATCCTATGTCATTTTATGTATGAAGGAATACTATGATCATGTTAAGGAAATTTTCAAGAAGGATAATATATTCTGTTTTTAAGTTGTTAAGTAGTGCACCTAATTTCCATATACAATATATATCTTGGTATTATGGTAAATATTTTCTACAATATTTTTCTAATAAATCCTGAAATAATTACTAATAAATTGTAGGGTTCTGATAGTTGGTATCAAAGGAATGTTCACTTTTTTTTGGATTAGTACAAGAAAAATCTTGTGAAAGCCTTAGGGATAAAACCATGTTTAGGAAAATCTCCCTATATTTTATTTTATAAATAGTAAGTGTATTATTAAGAAACTACATGCATGACTATATAATAGAAGTGTATGTGGATCTGGAATATATGTACATAGATGTGTAACCCGAAAATACAACATTTAGCTAGACTCTACTATGAAATGGTGCATAAAAATGGGTCTTGTTGCTCACCTAGTTAAAAACTCCTAAGGGATATTGTTTTGTAAATTAAAATGTTCATTAAGAACCATCATTACATGAATAAAAAATTCCCATAAGTGTATATGTAAGTAAATGGATCCTCAATAACATATATTAAAGCATAAAAATTCACTAGTTAAGGAAATACATGTAAATTATAAGTTATCCCATTAGTTTCATGGGATTCCCATTTACGTGTTTAATTATTACCAAATAATCATCCGTAACTTTTTCTTTTTCATATAAAAATGCTGAAAATTTGGGGAATTGGGTAATCAACCATTGTGAAGGGAAATGTGATGAATATCCAAACGATATTCCCAACCTGATTGGAGTGCGAATGAAACACTTTTTTGTGATACTATCTTAACTAAAATAGGTTCTAAATACAATCCTAGAATTGGAAGAGATCCCAAGACCCCATAATAATGAAAACTCTACAATTGAGATCTATATGTGACAAATACCTCTGATATTTAATGGATCTACTTATCCACTAATCATAGAATAATGGATTAACATCGTTGAGATGATCTTCTCCGCCATTCAATGATTTTAACAACTGATGGTTTTAATACATTTTATCATATGGAGGGAGAATCTAATCAATGGTGGACATTAAACAAGAATACAAATTATAAAGAATATATTTAAATGACAGGGGTATGTAATTATGGATATTTTTTGATAAATATTTCCTTGTAATCTCTAGCATAAAATAGAACATGATTTACATTCCCTCAAGAAAATATATGCGGAATCTATCAGGGAATTCCAGGAAAAAATAAAATGATTTTCATGTTATGCCTATAGCTTTATTGTTGGACATAAATTCAAGTTTTACCTCTTCTTTGGTGGTATAAAACATAATCTATGAAAATCCACGGTGATTCAAGACATTGATATATATGAGAAAATTATATGATGTTCCCCCAAAGTCAAAATGAAGACTGATGAATCTCAAGATAACCACTATGATATGAATTGTAAATTTGAGTTTATTTATTGTGGTTATATGGTGAAATATAATGATGCTTAGAAATTTATACATCCCACTTATCAAAAGTGTGAAATAAAGCACCCTAGAAATTTCTTAAGGGGGACAATGAAATGCTTTAAAAGTGGGAATAAAGGACACCTAACTAGAGATTGATGAAGGGAGGACACCACTATTTGATGGAGGAAATAAATTATCAATTCAGATCTCATATTTTTTTTTTAAGTTAACTACATTTTAATTTGGCACTTTTAAAACCAATGCACTAAGCTAAGGGTTTTCAAAGGCAACCAACATCTTCCTAGGTGGGAAGGGAGAGCTTGTGCTATCATAACTACCGAGGTGCATCTTGGCAACGAAGTGGTTACATGTGCACTAGATATTCATTCAAGAATAGTGAACTCACTTTTTTATTATGGTTTTACACATTCCTTAATGTCATGAAATTATAGTATCAATATTCAAATTCCACCACAAATCATTGATGTAGAGATATTGGTGAAAATGGAAAATGTAGTAATTAATTCATCACAATTATATAACTCCTCTCCATTAATAATTTATGGTATAAAAAACCTATAGAACCCTATGATACTCTATTTGGTGGAATTTGATTCAATTCTGGGTATATATTGTCTTTCTCTATATAGATACAACATAAATTTTCATGGTTAAGAAAACACTCTCTGTATCATAAGCCTTCCTCTGATTCTATCTAAATTAAAGTAGATTGATGAATACTCTTTATCACCAACATCTCAAGAATGGATATTATTTCCATATGAGAAATCTTATGTTGCTCAAATGATAAATTATAAAAAAATGATAATCCATGAAGACATGCCCATTATGATGGAATGCACTTAAGTGTTTTACAAAGAACTTTCTAGTCATACTATAAGATGAGATATTGAATTTTCAATCGAGATTATATATGGAGAATTAAAATTATCTGAAACTCATTATATAATAGTATTATTGAACATCAGGATATGAAGAAAAAAATTAGAGGGGAATCTGGAAAAAGGGTTCATACACCGAAGTTCTTCACTATGGGGTGCACTTACCCTCTTTTTCATAAAGAAGGATGGGTCAATAAACCTTTACATTTATTATCATGAGATCAATGAGATCATGATAAATAAAATTATCCTCTACCATGGAATGATGACTAGTTTTATTAGATACACGGAGAATAATACTTATATATGGGTGTATCTATGGTTAGGGTATTACTAAGTGAGTGTGAAGAAGGAGGATTCCCCCAAGACTGCCTTTCATTTAATGTACATTCCATACGAGTTTATATTAATTCCATTCTGGCTCACTAATTCTCTTGAAATCATAAAATACATGATGAATGTAGTATTTAGTTATTACTATGAAATATTTTTTGGAATCATTATAGATGATAATGGAATACATTATAAATTAAAGGTGGACCATGAGAATTATCTATGTGTTGTGCACAAAACATTACAAAATGAGAATCTTTAGGCAAAGTGCAGAAAATGTGAGTTCTAGTTTAAGGAAATTTCATTATTAGGGAATATTATCATAATAAATAGTATATTTATAGATCCTTCAAATACATATAATATGTAAGTATGGTTGAGACCAACATATGTGGTATAAATCCATTGTTTCAGTGTGATAACAAGGTATTATCATTGATTTGTAAGAAATTTCTCATGATTTTCAAACCATCTATCCAAGCTAACTCATATGGAAGTCATGTTTTTTGGAATTATGAATGTGAATAGAGGTTAAAGAATATGAAAACGATTCTTATCAGTGGACCTTTACTTACACTACCAATAAGTGGGTAAAATTTTATGGTATTTAGTGATTCTTTGAAGAAGGGATTGGGTTTTGTGTTAGTGAAGAATAAAAACATGGTAACCTATTCTTCAAGGCTGCTGAAAAATAATGAATAGAACTGCACAACACATGATATAGAGTCATATGTAGTGATATATATGTTAAAAATCAGGTGGCATTTTATCTTTTGGGATAAGTGTGAAATATATACAGATCCTACAATCCTTAATTACATATTCACAGAAATGAGATGAATATATTACAAAGATGATGTTTAGTGTTGAAGAAGGACTATTAAAAATAAATCCACTACAATCCAAGAAGATAAAATAATTCTAGAGACTCTATTTTTAGAATGTATCCATAAATATTATCATTGATAATAGATTAGAAGAATCAGATCGTTGTAGATTTGAAATGGATGGACATGGGAATTATAAAGGAAGTAAATTCATCAATCGTTTCAAAAATTATTTCCCTTCCATCTCTTCTTGAGAGGTAAGATGATTCTTAATGAGATGATGAGGGAATTTAGAATAATGATTATGTTATAAGAGAAATTAAATCCTCATAGTTAAATGTTAATAAAGATGGTTTTGTGAGATTTGGTCCTTGGCTATGTGTACCATCAAATCATGTGTTATAGAAGTAGAACTTGATTGACGCACATTGTTTGACCTTCTCCATCCATCTAGGAATAAAAAAAGTATTTATATATGAGGGGTCACTATTAGTTGGATAACATGAAGAATGATATCATCGAATATACATTAAGATATCTTCTATTGCAGAAAGTGAGGGAATATAAAAAAATAAAAGGGGATGATGCAAAAATTACACATACCTACATGTAAATTGAGAAACATAACCACGGTCTTTTTAATTGTTATTATGAATTAATCAAGAACAAATAATGATATTTGGGTTATAATGGATTGTCTTACAAATACTTAATACTCCCTTGTGATTATGTAGGAATTCTCACTCGATCTACTTTCATGGATATACATTGGAGAAGTGGTTGCTCTGCATGGAACAACACTATTTATATTATCTAGTAGAGAACCAGGATTTAGGTCCAATTTTTGGAAGAGTCTCTGGAATGATCTAAATACTGATTTGAAATTCAATATATATTATCTCTCTAAAACAGATGGCCAATATGGGAGGACTACTGAAACACATAAGGACATGTTGGTAGCATGCTCAATTGTCTTCAAAGTAGGATAAGATCAACATCTTACTCTTCTCGAGTACTCATATAATAATAGTTTCAACTATAGAATCCAAATGGACCCCAATAAACTCTTTAATTGGAATAGGTCTATAACTCCTTCATGCTAGAACAATGTTTCGGAATGAAAACTTCTATGTTATAAAATGGTTGATGAAGTGCGTAAAAATGTTAATATCATTAAGAAGCACATCACTGATTCTCAATGTCGATAGAATATTTATGGGTACATTCACTGATGAGACCTAGAGTTGATTTTCGAGAAATTTTGTTCATACAAAAATCTCCAAGAAAGAATGTATTA